>CM045586.1:6898905-9649566 GCA_024721215.1 Cheumatopsyche charites | reverse complement strand
AAACAAAGCGGACGGCGTGACCTTGATATTCAAAAATGCTACCTATCGATAATTAGCGTCAAGGGTCAGATTCGTATGAAGGCATTTATGTACAGATTTTTTTCCGAAATATCCAGAAGATACGAAAGGAGATCTTATCGCATCGGCCGTAAGATCCAAATTACCGTATTTTCGTTTCGTTTCAAATTAAATGCTGTGCAAAAGGTGCACCGTTTTGTTTATTTGTTATATGTTTTGCACCGTCTGAATTCGACGCTTGAAGATTTTCCATACAAAATCCCGGGCAGACAAACGTACAAACAAACGTACAAATACGCTTAGTAAATTTATATTATAGATGCCATGTTTGAATTAAAAAAAAAAAACTGACTCTGGTTACATTATGTATCTATATTATTTTAAAATGTTAATAAGATTTCATTAACAATTTTCATTTCAAGTGAAATAATTTAAAATTGAAGTTCAGTCGTTTTCATAAAAAAGAATGTGACATTTAAAAGCAAATCATTCGCCTCGAAATGGAAATCCGGTATGTTGGAATCGATGCAAGGATCGTCTCGGAGATTTTCACGACCGCATATAATTTTATTTACAACTCGAGCAATACGAATAATACTTGGTGCGGGTAACGAGACGGTGCGCCGAATTAAGGTTAAACTCGTTAGCGTATGTGACCAGAGTCACGGAGTCGTTTGGCCTCAGCTGACCTTACGTTTATGAAAATCCAGACGAGGATTTGCGGAAAAGTTCGCGGGAAAAGCTTCGGAAAACTCCGTTCGGAACGAGGTCGGACGGCTCGATGCCCGTTACGTGCCAATACTCGTAGTGTATGACGACTGAAAAGGCCGAGGGGTAGAAGTGACTTCGCGGCGATTTCGAGAAAAGCGCGCTCAAAGTTGAGCATGTATTAAAAGGAGGTCGAATGATTTGATTACACATCTCGGCACACGTTCCAAATTCGTTTGTATCCTTTCGCCACCAAATGTATGAGCGTACATAGAAGCGATTTCTGTACATAACTCAATTTCTCCTTGCTTTTCCAGTCGTCATATAGGATTTCCATTTCAAGTTAAACGTGTTAATTTTATCTTTTTTGCAATATTTAAATGAAAACAATTGAATTGGAAGTAGATAGTATTCAATATGGAACGAAATTTATTTAATTTGAAGTGAAAAATCTATATAGGGGAGGGTAGGAACACTCGATCCCCTCAATTTTAAAAGTATGTATATTATTAGAAGCTTCATATTATTTCAATTGGCTATTAGCAAATTAGATACATTATCTAATATGTTTTAATACTATATTTTTAGATAATTTTAAAATGTCATTTTAATGTTTAGATCATTTGAAAAAGTTTGTTTTCTAGATTTGAAAAAAATATATACGAATTCGTGTCGAAAACGACTACGTCACGATTTTCGCGAAGAGTGTTTGAACATTCGGAATGAATCACGATAACGAACGATAATTGACGATAAGTGATCCGAATAATGAAAATATATTTACTAAAAGTTTTCTAGACTCGCAGAGGGGATTTTTGTCACCGAAATTCAAAGGAAAATCAACGAAAAATGCAAAAAATGCACACCGGTTTGCATTATCGTTAAATGTCTTCACTTAAATATTGAATGGACGTATTCGATGTGTTTGTTGTTTTCATTGTGAAGCTGAAGTGAATCGTGGCTTTTTTTCAATGTGAATTATTTCTAGTCGATTGCAAATCGAAGGTTTTATAGAAATTGAAATTTTCTCATACCGTTTAATCGTATTTTCATAATGGAGTTTCGCAATGAGGACGTTATGTTACTCTAACGATGTTATGCGGTTGTTAATTGAATGCAGGTAAATAAATCGCCCTTGTTGCCACTCTTGTGAAACATGAATAATTTATCCATCATTATAATTGTTGATTAATTATAATAAATCACACTTGCTTTTTTTATAATATGTATTTTTAGAAAATTTTCATCTACACTCAGTTCACTCTCTAAACAAATTATATTTATGTGTGCTCGCATGATGTTAAACTGGGGTACGACATTGAACCGATATGTAACGGATCGTATAAGGTTATATAGTGTATTAAACAATTTATTTATTTAAGAGTTGTAAATAATTGTGTTTATCTAGTGATTTCAATGAACGAACGAATTTCCGTACGGTGAGATTAAAGGCTTTAGTAATCGTCCTTACTTTTGATTACTAGATCTGATATTTGCTTCGAATCAAATGTATAATTGAATTTAAATTAAATATTAAGATTTTTCAGTTCAAATTTAACAGTATTCAATTATGGTTAAATGTTTTCTATTTCAAATTAGATATTTTTCGATTCAAGTTATTCAAACTCAATTGTATTCATTGAAATTTTCAAAGGAAACAATTGAATTTAGAATTGAAAAGTGTATTATGTAATTTATTCATTTGCTTGTTATCCAGTCAACAAGATACTTGACCTAACCTAACTGAATCTATAACGAAATCTAACCTTGCTGAATATCAGCCAACAAGAGACGAAAATCTAACCTAACCGGATTTATCAAGTTTCAGACTAAATAACAGAAGACTACCATTATTTTTCATTCTGATATCATTCACAAAAGTAGCAAGGATTCTATTTCGCAAAATGAAAAAAAAATTCGCAACATTCACAGAAAATTTTCATCATAAACTTTCGCAAGCTCGCGCGCTTTTCCTCACACTAACCAAACTCCAAACATCCTTGAGAATGTTTTGATTCAACAAAGTGGACAATTCGGAACCAACAAAAACCAGAACACAATGGTGCTGGCTAGTACGTGGTACAAATTATCGATATTCGGCCGATGTTTGGCTTAATTATTTGCGAGATCGTATCGCCGAGCCATTAGGCAACTCACTAATTTTCATCTGGAAAGGCAAACACTCGTGAAAAAGAAGTTGGATTTTCCGAGAATTTGAAGAAAGATGTTCTGGCTCGTGCCAGAGACGTCTTCTGAGAATCGAAGTTGAGTCATGTGCGAATTTTCGAAGATGTAAAAGAAGCGCTGAAAAGTGCGTTGCGGAATTTTTCGTTTGGTTTTTCAATTAGGGATGCGTAGTCGCTTAGAGTTCGTTAAGCAATGTTAACATCTCGGGGAAAGTTTCTTTTGTGAAGATTTTCAGAAATTATTTGTGCGTAATTTTCAATCGTTCTATATGTCGGATTTCGAATCGGAATTCTTGTATTTTCATGTTTAGAATATATTTAATTATTTTCAAATAGGTAGAATCATAATAAGTCATTTGGAATCAACTTATTATGTTAAAACTGTGCACAATATTTTATTACAAGTAGATTGACATCAAATAAAGAGAATATTGAAACTAATAAAGTAATGATATAAATAGTTAAATATGTTTAAATAAAATTTAATTTTCTATTGTATTGAATTAAAAAGACAATATTTTCACGATGAAAATCAATTCCTTTTATCGTTCATATCATCAAATGTGAATTAGTATTAATGTTTATAAAATAATAATACCTTCAGCAAAATATTTTTTTTCCGGAATAAAATGACAAAAAAAGTTTAGCTTGATCATAAACCAATAGAAAAAATAACCGATTTGAATTTATATTGATTACATTTATGTGAATCTTCTATTGTTTTACGAATTTTTTTCAATTTAATATTTGTGTTATTATGAATAAATTGAAAACGCTGTTTTTCAAATAAAATTTCACTAAAAAAAAGAAAATTAATATCACTAAATCTTAAACAATTTTGATTGTTATATAACCAAATCGACAATGAAATAAAAAAATAGCATAGTTTGTTTACAAACGGTCCTGTTATGAATTCATATATTATGAATGCCATATAAACAAGTATCCGAATAGAGGAAGTGTATTTTGAAAAACGCAATAGTTTATTTTTTCTTTAGCGCCGCATTATTTTCCCATAGAAAGACTTCAATGCTATTTCGATATGTCGCAGTCGTTTGCGAAACGAGTTTCACAAATGTTTTCAATATTATTATAAAAACACAATCGCGATTTATGTATTTCTCTTGTAGTACAAGACTAATTTTCATTACCTTCAGAGTGTGATGAAAAAACATCGGATCTTCATTGAAAAAAAAAAGAATACAACGAGAAGATAGCCTTATTGTTCGTTTAAACGGTTCATTGAGAAATATCGATTGCAATATGATGCAGTGCATTTTCTTACAATTGACTTTGAGTGATTAATCTGACATATAGTTTACACAAGCAGAGTCATTAACGTAAAATTTGCAAGTGATTAATATCATGTTTATTAGCAAACATGTTTTCAGATCGAGTTTTATCGATTTCATAGGTTTAAATAAACTTCATTTCGATTATGTAATATTAATAACTCTTTTGGGTTTTGAAATATTTTTTTTTATATTAAAATAATCTATTTGAGTCGAATGAGTATTTTTTTTCCATTCTGACTTTGATGAACGCTTTTTCTGAAACATATTACTGATAGGTGATTTTCTAAAATATAAGTATGTAGATAAATGAAGTTGTTCTAAGATTTTTTTCGTTTTGTTTGCTCGTATAAAGCGATTTTTTTAATGAGATTAAATATAGTGAATCACGAATTTTCGTTGAACTCTTTGTCTGTTTGTCCTTTTTATTAGCAAATATCCCTCAAATGCACTGCACAACTCAAAACGGAAATTTCATCGACGAAGACAATCAACGTTGACGTGACATTCGTCCGAACACGAAAAAAACAAAATCAACTCGGAACGAAAATTAGTTCGAGGAAAATTTGCGGAAATTGACATTAGGTTGATTCGCTAATTGTCCCCGAAAATTTGACAATACTACGCGAGCGTGTACTACGCGTTTGCCGATCGTGTACTAGGAGAGCCGAGTGCTGCCCAAACAAGCGTAGTCTAATTCGACTAATTGAATAATTACTGTCAAACGTAAAAGATGAACAAGCAAGATCCGACGTTGTAATAATGGCGGTCGAAACGCGGGCTTCCTGCTCCATTATTATGCAAGTAAAGCACGAAATGTTGGACAAAATTGACCCAATTGTTTGTGGATCTGTTATTTTTGTATTATTTTTTCGTTTTCTCATATGTGCCTTCAATTGTGATAATGGTGTAAGCCCACTTTCTTTTGTTTCGATGTATTGAATCTTTCATGTTTGACTTTGGTCGATTGTTTACAATTACCATCACGGTGAAATTATTATTTCAATTCTACAAATATTTCAAAACTTGATACTTGATATAATTGTTAATAAAACTGTGAAGAAATTAATTAATTTTTATATCTTTTTCGGACATAAGCCATTGTTATAATTAAGGGTCCACGTATTGATCTCTTTGACATTAAAGTTTTTGCGTTTGTTTCAGGTTTCAGTTTTTGCCGCTCGTTCAAGTCGCTGGTGTATCATAGATTTTCAGTAAGTACAAGTTTTTTTTTGTATTAAGTATATTCGTTTGAAATAATATATTTTGACTGATATTTGAAAATAGTGAAATTTCTTACAAAATGATACATAGAGGGAAAGCAATAAACAGTGTGTATTCATTCTTAAATTCGTATAACTTGATAGTTCTTACATTTTCAAACATATTTTTAAAAAATTCCTACGTTTTATTTAATTTAAAATATTCTCTAAAAAAATAATGAATTTCATTATTAAAAATATCCGAAAACTTAACAAAACAATTTGTTTTTTTTTTCAATCATTTTCAGTAAAACAATAAAATTGCTACATACGCATTTAATGCATCTAAATAAATTATAGCGTGTTTCGTAAAAACACAAAAAAAATCAGACATGCAAAACGGTTTAAATTAAACGTTAAAAACAACTGACTTAAAGGAATTGTTCAATTAGAAATACGATAAAATTCACGCCTGCATATTGAAACGTGTTAACAACTACTTATCCAGCGATCGTCAACATTTTGACATACATAAATGTATCAATCGTTTATCTTTTAATTTTCAATTAGTTATGATCAAATTGATAAGAAAATATCATTTGCTATTAAGGTTATCGACCTCTGATTCATTCAATGCATAAAAATAAAACATACATAATCAAACAATTCGCTATCAACACATAAGTATCAATTAAATCACAGCATATATACAATCAAATATAAAAAAAAACTCACATGAAAAACGTGCGACGAAGCTGAACGAAGATCGAATATATTTTCGAAAAAATATATTCGACACAAACGAATCGATGAGAATTAACAAACGTCACAAGAAAATACTGAAAGACGAACGAGTCCGAACATTTTCCATAAAATCGACAAAAACAATCACAGCCTTCTGCTCAATCTTGACGATTTTCCACCGCTTTTCCGAGCACACTCTTGCACTGTTAGAACACGCGGACTTTTCCTCTACTTCCGGTCAATGAAAAACTGAAGTATATTCGATTTTCACGATATGATCACGTCGACTTCTTGCGAGGATCGGTGAGCGAATGGATCGATCCGTTCGTCACGTGTTGATTTTTAGCATCGATCGACCCCACCACGTTTGGTCCGTCGGCCAATAGCCGGCCAATGTCGGTTGTTTGAAAACAAATACGAAATGTTGAATCATCGGAAAAGTGGGGGAAAATCGTGGAAATTTCACCGCGCGGGAAGCGTTGAGTGGTGATAATTTTCCGATTTCCACGAGCTCCTTGCGTCACGCGAACCCCGTGCTTTTGGTGAGGTGTTTTTTTTTTGTGTCGTCATTGTTATTTTTTTCAAAGCGAATTGAATTTGTTTGAAATTTAATTAAAATCATTTTTCGTTAAAAAAATATTTCAAGGGTAATCCAAGAAAATTCTGTACTTAAACATTGGAATATTCATGCATATCTCATTGAATTAATGAAAAATGAGACGATCAATAATTGATATGTTTTCATTATGTATTATAGTTTATTACACGTGTCTTTTATCGTGACAATTATGTAAATCCAAAACAAAGTTAGAATTTAATGTTTTTTTCGGTGTATTGTTTTTTGTTTTCAATTGCGTGCCTAACGGAGTCAAAAGCAAAATATTTAATACGTTAGAACAAAAGAAGATGGACTTAAATCTTCACCGTAATTAAGGACACGTATTTTTATGAATATTTAAAAAAGATTGCTGATTTAGTTGCTTTTTTATTTCAGATCATTCAGTTGTTAGTTACTGATTAAATCATCTATTTTCACTACCGAATTGATTACTATTACTAACACTTACTAACGATCAAAATGTTGGTCCTTAGTCTTATTTTTTCATCATTTTCATTTCGAAAACTCACTAATAAATTATTTTCGTACCTTTACAAAGTATCAGTTTAATAAATATTGTAGTTTTTATACGAATGAAAAAATATTAATAATGAAAATGATTATAAAGATTTAATAAAAATTCTGTTTTTTCGTTGATAAGTAAAGTTCATTTATTTTCATTGAAACGTTTTTTTTTTCAAAAACATGAAAATATTTCCTTGAAAATTATGACTCACTCAATAATAGCTGAAATTCATATTAACACATCTTGTCAATTCTTATAAGAGTTTTCAATTTGATTCATTAGCGTCTTGATAAGTAATGTAGGTACCATGTGCTTTGTGACACGTCTTACTCATTTTTGAGAATTTTGAATATGTAAACATTGTGATTCGAAAAATTGGCTTATATTCATTAATTACATAAAAGTTATTGATCTTTTAATAATCACAGATCACTTAATTAAACCGAATGTTTTGATTATAAATCTTATTTGATGTTCATGTTTAAATCTAAAAAAAGGTCACGTCAATGGGAAAAGTTTCTTTTGCGACACAAGGTAACTTTTTTTCAAAAATATCAACTCGTAACTAATCTCAGAACATTTAGAGTCACGTATATAATTGAAATTTAATAAATTCGCTGAAAAATTTAAATGGACAACGGAAAAATTGTATTTTAATCCTTATTTATGCTAATCGGTTTGTTTTTAATGAAATGTGCTTCGTTTTAAAAGTGGATGGAAAAATTACAATTAGCATTAATTAACACTGATTATTTTTTCTGAAATTTTATGAAATATTCAATATGAATATTTACTAAATCTATCAAAAAATTTATTAGAATTATCTAAAATATTTAGATATGAAACAATTTAAAAGTAGGGTGCATATAATAGCCAGAAGAGCAGGTTTCCCTTCCTAATGACAAACAATTTACTGATTTTTCAATCATGTTGAATATAACTGATTTTAAACTAACGAATAATTTGGACAACCATAAAATTTTAGACTAAAATAAAAACTTGCGAATTTATTTGGCAAACGATGTCGAACGGTAAACGGTATCGTAATTGACCGTGACACTATTTGACAATCTTTTTCTACTTTTAATCGAATGCTCATACAATAATATGTAAAGTCGATGCAATTAACGCTTTTTCGAGGTGCACAAGTTAATCGCAATTCGAAGAATAGTTAATGTATCTAAATGTACGACTACAGCTTGTAAACCGATTTGTAATTAAGTCGTTATTCACAAGGTGGAATATTTTGGGATATCGGTTCGATTTTTGAAAATATTAGAATTTAATTATATGTTATTTAGTTTAGCATTTTATTTTTAAATATAGATTATATCTGACATTGAAAGTGTTAACATCATGATCTTTTCATTGTGTTAAGAAATTATATTGATTCACAAATCTATGTTCGATTTAGTAATTTATGAAAAAAAATGGATTTCTAATAAAAGGAAATCAATAGAATATGGAATAATTGTTTATCAATTGATGATTTATTATGATTGAATTACAAATGTTGAAACACCAATTATTAGAATATTCTGAGTTATAAATTGATTCAATGAATAGAAATTGCGATTTTTTTCTTTCTAGATGAAAATCCTTAAAATATATAAACTCATGAGCAATATTGTATTAAAATGCACTTTAATTTTATAGGATCACCCTTGTGATGCGGAAGAAATGTTCCACTATCGTAACACCTTGGAAATCGCTTTTTGATATAGAAAAAAAAAATACAAATTGCAAAAGGAAACTAGTTGGAGGACCTCGAACCTGACTCACAAAACTAGTAACCGAATTAATCAGGCGCCATTTCGAAGACTAAGGTCGGTGATAGCATTTAAATACATGATCCGTTAAATTTTAACACGCGGATTACTAATTAAGTATGCAGACAACGAATTTCCCTTCGAAATCGAGATCCATTGTGATCGATAGATCCTTCCGAATAGTATTTACGGAAGATCAATCGATCAGGTGATCGAAGAGTTCAATATTCGATCAATGTCGTTTATCAACTCTGTCACAGAACGAATGTGCGAATGTCAATCAATGTTGGTATGAAGTTTTGTTCATTAACCGGTATCGGTAGTAACATGTTGCGAAATCGCACTTTTTTTATTGAACTAACAGAAAATTTTAACAAATCGTATGTGATAAATAGATATAATAGATTTTTTGTTTCTTATGATAACAGAATAATATTTTTCTAGTAAAATTTCATTAGTTAATAAGGTGGATAACCTTGCTGCAATATTATGCGCTTAGAATAATTTATGTCATTTGTTCAACCGAAATATGCACTGAATAAATGTGTCATGATGTTGAAATTTTATAAGTGTTATCAAATGTATAATATTTTATAGGTGTTTAAACTGAAATTCCCGGTGATTATAAATCAATCAAGTGTATAATACTTTTGTTTGCATGTGAGAACTGTGACGAAATTCTCGAATCTGTCGTAGACAGTGTTTCAATGTTTGTTCATGATTATATTACAAAGATAAAAATCTAATGTTGGCAGTTAAACAACAGTCTCTTTTCACGTGATGAATATTTTAATAATTTTTTCGTCAAAGAAGTATGATCGATTCGATTGCATTTCGAATTCACGGCCATCTATTAGTGTTGCATATAAAAAAATCATTATTGGAAAATTTTTCGAAATGCATTGATAACTGCACTACTGATACATTAAATTTTCAATTGAATTAATGGGGATTTAAAATGCTAAGAAAATGCATTATTTTAAACGATTATTTCACACTATTTTGTTTTAATGATTTTAATTCAAGTTATATTTTCACTTAAGAATATTTCTTGAAATGAAAAAAATATTAAATTTTGAAAAAAAATCAAGCAAGAAAATATTCTTAAAAATTCAGTCTTTTTTATGAATTATAGAACAGAATGTATTCAAATTTAATTACTTACCCTGAAAGAAGGCTCGATGGGGTTAGATTTACCCTTAAATGGAAAAAGGGATGAAAGAGCTAGGCGCCTAAGCACCACACTCTGAAGTGAACATTTTGCCACTAATTGGCCGCTTATATAGCCCAACATTAGTATAATCTCTGTGTAATTATTATACTTGTCTACAACATTCGGTGATAAAGAGATTTGTCGCGATGGTTCTTCATCAGTGCTTACGTAGTTTAGTGATAATTAAAATTTTATTTGTCTTCCGAAATTATTATATTGCAACACGCGTTGCTTTCATTGTGCAATAGGCCATTTTAAGTCTTAAAATATTAAATGTCTATTGCATGATTGATATCATTATTGGTGCTTCAATATTAGTCCTTCATATTGAAAGTGCGCATCAGTATTCTCATCAATATTCGATCTAGGATAATTACTGATACATAGGTTTTTATTGCAAATTTTACAGTGTATTTAAATATAGATTTATTTTTTGAATATCGTTAGTCATTCTCTGTTTATATAAATGTGATATATTGTACTAATAATATCAATGATCGTCTAGGGGGCACTTTAGAAATAATTACTGAAATCAGACAATTACCAAAATAGATATTTACGTCACATGTACGATTTAGTCGAAATATTAAGATGAATTTTACTAATGGATCATAAAACGAATTGCATGTAAAATATTCATGATAAGGAGGATAATACAGTGCGAATGTCACATTGCTTTTTTTCTTTATATCATGTTATTTAAATATCAATTGTGTGCATTTTCCAGATTGACACAATAAAATAATTGAACTTTATTAAAGATCTTACAGCTTCTGAAAAGCAGGCAATCCTCAAAATTCTATCTAAAAATTGAAAAAAAAAAATAGTTTCATTCACAACATAATCAATAAATATTAGGATTTTTTAAATACGCAAAATAATACTTATGTGACGTTGAAATTTAAGTAGAACCAGCTTTACATTTTAATATTAAATAAACAAAAACTTTTGAATTTTATGTTTTAAAACAATGACGGAAGTACTATATTCTGGACATCTTGAATTATGAGATAATTGTCATATTTAACTAAAGATTCAAAGTGATTTTCCATGCTTAAACTCAAACGCAAAAGTGATTTACGCATACAAAATTTTCCCCATTCCTTATACGAACATGCGACTTTACGTGTGATCTAAATAATTAAATGCATCATATCAACTAAAACAAACAATCATATTTGAACAAAGATATCGATCTCATGCAAGTTTTTGAAAATTTATCAAAACACCCATTGAATTCGGTCGAAAACAACGCCATAAAACACGATAAATGTTTACTAACGAATCAACAATGCAAACTGACGAGACAACGGGCAAAATATTTTTTTCTCGCTCAGGTTTGATCTCCAAAAAGTGTTTTACGACACCCAGTGATAAACGATAGTTAAGACTCGTCTCTCTTCTCTTATCGTGTTTGAATTTCTTATCGAAATCTCTCCGAGAGCTACTCGTGTTGTGGTTGCTGTGTGGAAAAGAGGAAATTCATGAGTTTTCTCAATTGGAAAATTCGGCGAAAATAATCCTAGAAAAAATATTTTCAACGTCTATGTATTCTTTTTAAGACTTCAAGGTTGCTTTTGTTTCACGCTTTTTGTGTAATATTTTCTTCAGAAATTTTTGGAATTCTAGAATGTAATTTTTGGTTACATAAGCGAGATAAGAAAATTGCACATTGATATAATTGCGCTTTTCTTTCATTTTCACTTTTTTTCTAACATAATCAAATCAAATAAAACTCTATACATACTTATTTATAATATAATTTTAAATAAAATATTTGACTTTTTTAAGTTATTTTATGAATTTGACATTAATAATGACTATGATGCAAATCTCACTACTTTCATTTCGAGATATTCATTGTTTTGCATTTGACTTTGTTAGACGCGTATTTCAAAATGAAAAACAATACTAAAACGATTCTATGATATTTTCGAGGCTTAATTATTTATAACAATGCGAATAAAAAAGGTAAAAGTCTCATTTATATCAATTTTTCGATTCACACTTTGAAGGCAATTCACGAAAATGATAAAATTTTCATACATGACCAAATATTAAAATTTTATATATTTAATTAAACAACAAGAATACAAGATTTAAGATGATTTTAAGTCATTTCAAATATTGTAATACACGTATTATTTAGGTAGACGTACGTATAGCGTAATGCGCCTTAATTTATTGTGGTCTGATTCTCTTGATGCGTACGACGACTTTACTATTATGAAATGTCCGCCTCAGGACTATTCATTGAGGATGTCGTAAAATGTTTATCCGTTTTTATTTCTGGAATTCTAGTCCAGAATTGAAGATATGTGACTTTTATCTTAGTTTCATACAGAAAAACTGCTAAATTTCAATTTGAATCCTTAGCAATTTTCATTATTATCGAAACAAATTAAGTTGTTTTTGTTGGAAAATCTTTGTGAAAATTTAAAAATAATCGTTGTTTATTCAATTTATTTATAGAAACTGTTCGAGCGTCAAAAATTTATACTGGAATAGATAAAAATTTGTTTCTCAGAAATGTTTAAGTACGATCTTATTCTTCAATAGTTAAAAGGCACGATATTCTTATATGTAGCGGAAAACTGTAATAATAGAATCATTAGACTTTATTGTTTATCAAGGAATGATCATAATGGTACATAATGTATTTTTCCATTATGTGTTAGTCATGCAATACCGTAATGTGACACTTTTCTCACATTTCTTTAAAGCCTCAATTTTATAATATTTTTGAATAATGAACTCGATAATACATCCCAATTTTTAATCAAATTGATCGAGTATTTTCTAATAATATTAGATATTTACTATTTAATATTAATAATCGGATTAAATTAAGTTAGATTAGTATTATTTGATGTGAATAAAAAAATTCAGAATACTTAAATTTATGCAAAGTTGAGATGAGGGTTGATCTATGTAATTTAGGACAATAGTGGACTTAAAATAGGAAAATATATTAATACATATGATATATTCGAATAAATCAACAATTTTCCTTCCAATCGTATCTGTATTCATTAGAAAACTTCAGGGTTTCAATAGATTTTCACCGATTTTCCCGAGAAAAACTTGTTATTTAATTACCAATTTTTGAATAATTTATAATTTTGAATATTTTCCCGCTAAGCCAATGGCCACTTTTCGTCTTGGTCAAATCAAATCGTTTCGAATTCGGGCCGATGATTACTTTTTATTATGCTCGTTGCGCGAACATCATTTGTTACAAAGGCGGTCGCTTAGATCTGGCAGTTGTAACGCGATTAACGACAAACACCAATTTGTTTGTGTTTATTAAACGTGTTTATTGTATCTTTATATCGAAATGTGTGTTTTCAGTATCGAAAATAAGTTTTCTACAAACACGGGATCGAATCGTGTTTGCGATGATTTCATCTCGTGTTTGAACGCTGTATGTTTGATCGAATGTGCGTTCTTCTTGTGTTTTTTGTTGAAATTGTATGGGGTTTTTTTCTTCGACTCGTGAATGTCATATGAGATGCTTAAGTTAAATATTAAAAAAATATATATATTTCAATTTTTTAAATATAATAAATAGCGAACTGATGGTTCAATAATTTTTTTTATCATAAATTCGTATTTTGGCTCGTTATAAAATGATACAATTCGAAATTGTATCAATATTTTTTTATATTCAGAATTTATTATTTAACAAAGATTTTCTCTTTGTCATAAAAAAATATATGATGTTTTTCTTTTAATATATTTTTGTTATTCAACGTGAAGATTAGTTATTCATACAATAAATTGTGAATCATAGTGATAATTTGGTTGTAATAAGATATATTTTTACGCAAGAGATATTCAAATGATTTTTTTATTAAATTCGATCAAAAAATTAGGTAAATGTTATTTATTTTGAACATTTGTCACCAAAAAATATGTACGATTCAAATTCAGTCACCGACACGAAAAAATATGTATAATTTTATTTAACTGGAAAATTGTTGTATGATCAATAAAAATATAATATAAGAAATAATTCAATTGAAAAATCTGTGCAATTGGATTGAATAAATCACGATTAATGATTCACTTCATCTCGAATAAAAAAGGAAGCATTTCACAACCAATTAACACTTCAATTCATTAACCATTCATTGAATACTAAAATCCCATTCATCGGAGGAAAAACACTTCCTCCACATTTGAATATTGGAAAATATCATTAAGCATCAACATTTTTTTTTATGATCGTTTTCAATCATCCGGAAAAGCGAATCGAATGAAACAATATGAACTAACCTGTACATGTCAACGGTATTTTGCAATCGGCTCGAGCAGATTAATTGTTCCGGAGATTTCATGGGTTTTATTGATTGTTATGATTTCACAGTCACGGACATGAAAAACTAACAAACGATCGGACCGCTAATGAAATTTTCGATCAGCTCGTAAGCGCGAAATTCGAATTCGACTCGAACATCGATCGATCGATCGATCGATTTTTCGATATTTCGACTTTCGAATTTTCGATTTTGGCGCCCGTTTACTTGGAGCAGCGTTTGTTTGAAGACTGCCGATCGCCGCATTAACGGCTGGAGGGAATCGCTCACACTTATTTTGATTCGTTAACTTTGTTTACTGTGACGAATCGGTAGTAATATTTGCTTTGAATAAAAACAAATCGGATAAATACACATTGGGCACACAAGGTGTATCGACTTGTTCTAGGAAAGTGTTTGTTTTCAGCCGAGAGTACGAAGTTGATAAGGTGTAAAGATGTGCAATTCAATTTTCCTAGTATCTTTCTTTGATCAGGAAAGTATTGATTTAATTCGATCATATTTGAATGTGTTATTATTATAATTAATATAGATTTAGAATGGAAATTAAGTGCTCTCTGAACGATCAATAACACTCCAATGTCACTTTATATTGAAAGTGTTTGTCAATATTATCAACAAGAAATAATTGTGCAGCCATAGCTGAGTTTTCGTTACGAATTTGAAAATGCTTTCGGATTTAAATTTGGAGCTTTTACCATTAATACTGATAAAAGTATGAAATACTGATACATAATATCTCAGAAGTTTATAAAATGCAATTATAATCTGAAGTTGAAAGAAACGTGGACCTTATAAATATTTTACAAGTTCAAAATATTTTTCTTTGACGATTAGATATTCAAATTTCTGATCATTTCGGTTAATATTGATATGAATCTTCGATTCATTTCTATACGATCAATATTTCCACAATTTGGTCTTCTGTCAATATTGAAGAAACTTATTCGATAACATAATTGATTGTCTAGGCAGTATTAAATATATTTTCATCATATACAATACATAAATTAAGAATTAACTTTTTTTCATGTATTTCGTAATGCTATGCAAAAAATGACAAAAAGTCTAAAAGAATAATTATATGTATTTATGTTTGTAACAAAAAAAAGTCAACTATAGAAATTCTATTTAAAAAACATACATGTTTCCATAACATGTAATTTTATACAGATTCATAAAACGAACGAAAAAGTACAAATGAAATTCGAAAGTTCAAACATTAAACGAAATCGATTCTAATCTCCCGTACAAATAAACATTCTAAGACGATTTTCATAATTTTCACAGAAAATTCTTGGATTTTATTTTTTCGAGTTCGGCCCATCGTCGTGGAGAATGTCCAGCGAGGGTCCACCGGCTCTTGAAGACCACAGTTAAATTACTGTCAAGCGCCAATCATCCAATTCTCTCATCACCATGGGTGGACTCGTTCACTTTCTTGACTTTCAGGAAGGAAATTGAATGTGATTTCGTGAGTCACGTTTCAAAAAGCATGTATTTCTTATTAAATCATCAGTATCGTTAATTACTTTTTTCATTTTACTGTTACGTTTGGATGTTATTTTCATAAATATAGCAAATTGTTTTGTGTTGCTGAATGTATACTTTGGAAAATCAAGGTACAATAATAAAAATTAAAAATATATTTTAAAGAAACATTTTATATTCAATTTTTTTATTTTTAGGTTAACGTTCAAAAACTATAATTTTATGCATTACTAATGTTAAATAACGTAATATTGCTTTATCATATGCATTTTCAGATGAGTTGAATGATAAACCAACTTTGGATACCCGTGGACATATTTTAGATTGCAATCTAACCCATGGGTTAAAAAGGACAACTGCTTTTTTTGAAATTTTTAATATTTTCGATATAATTTTAAATTATGGAAAAAAGCTAATTTTATTTAAAATAATAAATGTTTTACAAAATATATTTTTTTAATGTAAAATTATAAAGATTTTCAGAAATTATGGAAAATTTGACACCTGTGACATTATTTTCAACATTTAAGGCACATAAGATGAGAAAATTTAGATTATTTTATGCAAAAATAAACGATAGCCCCTCGTTAAAAAATAACTGATATGACGTCCCTGCTGATACTGAAATTAATTTGTCATGTTGAACACGCACTTGTCGGAATCGTTAAAATGCACGAGCTTCGTATATAGGCAACGTGCTTGATAAATAATCGCCTGCAATAATTTTTCACGTGTTTACTAATTAAATTCAGCAGTAAATCAATGTTATCACGTTTGCTGAATAGTAAATGGCTTTCTGTAAAATCTCATCGTTTTCTGCGCTTTGTGACCTGAAATTTTAATTTTTTTCCTATTTTCATTATCTTCAATATGTTCGAATACGACTTATAATTAGAAAGATTTTTCATAGAGTATTATGAAAATAAATGTAAATGTTGATGGTTTGTTTATATTACTTTTTTTGCGACGCAATTGAACTGACAACATGAAAAAATATGCTATGTTAGAGCAATGAAGAAAAACAATATTCAATGTTATTTTTAGAGTCCCTTTCAAGCAATAAATAATGAAATTTACTTCTACTTAATTTTCATTTAGATTCAGATTGTATATATTTTAATTATATTACAACAACAAAAATAATATTTTCATATCATTGTCATTTATTTAGGGACATCGGTATAAGAAAAAAATTAGATTAAGAAGATCAAATTGTGCAGATGTGTATTGCGTGAGATGTATTCACTTATCTTGCAATCAGAAGGGAAAACGCAATTACCTAATTGAGAGTTTAAATTATCGACCTCTTCAAACTGTTGAAACATTTGATTGAATAATATTTATGACGGAATTCAAATAAAGTTTTCCTATGTAAAATTTCATGAAATAATATTTTTTATTTGTATTATACCTTCCTATATTGTTGCAGTTCAGTATTGAATTGATTTGAATCGAATAATATTGTAATATGGGAATTTGATATTACAATATTTTTATCATGTTTGAATTCTCAAGAGGCTATTTTTATTTTAGTATAAATACCATGGATTTTACTTTTTCTTCCGTTTAATAAGAAGCTCTATCTATTGACTAGCGTTCTAACTAATGTTAGCTTATAAGTTGTTTCTTCTTTTGAGTTCAGATTTAAGGATGATTCAAAATGTGAGTTATAATATAAAATTACTGTAATATAATACATAAATCGTCAATAATATTTAAGTAACTAATATGCAGCAAGTTCTTCATGGAATATATATAGGTATGTATTGAAAATATCCAGTTACAAATAACATAATTAGTAGGTACCTACTTATATTTAATTCAAGAGAAAAAATCTTGAAATACCTACCATAACTTAAATTGCGACATCGAAATGTTATTGTAACAAAATCTATCTCACTTGACACGGATACTATTCATAATTAGAAATACGTAACTTTCATACCTATTTTTCATATGAAACAGATAAAAACAAAATAAACATGCAAAAAATGTGTCAATAATTTTTATATGATTTCAATACGTGAATACAGATTATTTGATTAAAAATTTTCAGTTTGTCGTGCTATTGTACCTAGATCTTATTTTTTTTCATAAAAGATTAGAGACGCATTTTGTGCATCGACATTTTATATTTTCGACTGTTTTATTTGAAAAAGATGTAAAAATTCCAAGTCCTCACTTCACAATAAACAAACAAATTGTCAATCATATGTGAAATTTGACATCTATGATGACAGTTGAACTGCCAATATAAGAAGTAGAATCTGCACATTAGATATATGTTATTTCAGTTTGTATTGTTTTAAAATTGGATGAAAAATGAAAAAGAAACATATTTTCATTTAATCAGGCTCAATAAAGTACATAAATCGTACTAATTCGATCGACATTACGAAAAGTGAAGTGCAACATGTGAAAAAAAATTACGACAGCGTCAAACTAGGTCAACCCGACGCTGTATTTACGGTTAAGTTTATATATTATAATTCTTATGTATAAAATGAATAAGATCTAAATTTGTACAAATTATTTTTTAAAAGATTAAATTTTGAAAATTGTCTTTATGTACGAATTTGTAAAGACGTTTTTCGTATACAAAACAAAAATACAACCGCGCGAACGTCTGTCATATTGATACGTCACGATACAGTGCATCCATCGTGCACACTCGACAACGCGAAGAAAAGGATTGAATGCGAATCGCATCAGATTTCGGGCGCGGAGTTGCCTCGCCGCAGCTAATATTAGCGGTTCGTCGAGGACAACGGAAGCGTTCAATCGAACCAAATAAAAAGCTTAAAAAATATGAAGGCGGAAACACACCGGCTGAAAAGTAATAAAAGAAAGAGACGAACGAGCTTTCAATTCTTTGTGTGCGAATGCGACGGCATTACTTTCCCCTTTCTCTCTGCCCCTCTCTCGCTCGCACGCGAAAAAATGAAGGGTCGCTTCTCTTTCTTTCTTAATTTTCAACCGGTGCGTTTCCGCCTTGAATGTTTTTTCGGATTATCTTCAGAAATGGACTTTGTATGAGATATGAACGGTGGTAAAAACTAAACGATTCTGTTTTCTTTATCTTTCTAGGTGAAAAACATTAAATATTGAACGGTGATTGTTCAACAGAACAAATATGAAATCGGTATAAAAAGATTGTTTTTTTTTTCGTAAGAGTGAGTCAGAGTACCGAATTAACAATTAGTGTAGGTTAGCTGTAGGTCGAGCGAAAACGCCACCCCCCGTCCCGAGAGCGACGGCGGAGCCCCGCGACAACATAAAGAAGTGCCCCCCGTCAGTCGCTCGGTGGCCCGCTCGGAGCCTCGGGTCGCGCTTCGCCCCCGACGTCGCTTTGTTGTGGCGCCTGCGTGTTGTTGTATCGAGCGAGCGAACGAGCGAACGAGTCGAGGAATGCGTCGAGGGGGCGGCGGGGGCGGAGGCGCGGGGGGCAGGGGCGGGAGATCCCCGCGCGACATGGACTCGGACTCGAGCGAGCAGGAGTCGCCCGACTCGGGCAACGAGTCCTCTGGGGACGACGTCGACTTCGCGATGGAGGTCGAGACGCACAGAGACGCGCAGCCCGACACCGACGACTACCCCTTCGAGGTGCTCTCCACCGACCAGATCGTGCAGTACATGGACAACTCCATCTGCGAGGTCAACGGAGTCGTCAAGGTCTTTTCGCACCCCATTCTATTCTATTCTATTCTTTTTTTTTCGTTTCGTTCCTCTCTTTGTTTACGCTCGTTATATAATCTTTTTTTTCTTTGTTTATTTTCAACGTTCGACTGGGTCAGGTTAGGTTGCAATAATTAACTAACAGTCGGGTCAGGTCAGGCTTGGCTTTTTTTCATTTTACGAATTGAAATAGCCCAGTCGAGTCAGTTTACTGCCAGGATTTATATCGAGACGAATCGAAACGTCCGCGTACGACGGACAAATTCAACTTCGTAATTCACCGGCGATTCAAAATCGAAGGCGTCCCCCTTTTTATTTTCGTTCGACGTCGCAGGCATACGCACAATTTCAAAACGCCCGATTCCGTATCCGATCGGGTCAGATTAGGTTTTAATTTACGCATACGACGGTCGTACAAATTCACAACGATGGCATACGTCCGATGGACTAATTTGTTATTTATTTTATAACCACTAACGACGAGTTAAAAATGTACCTATATGTACGTTGCATTGCCAAAAAAATTATCAACATAATCAACGCACGAACGAATGTGAAGATAAGCGATGAACTCACTCATCGTATGATCTCCGAATAGTATACAGAAATGATATATGAGCAGTGTTCCGTTTGTCTAATGCTATCGCCATAAACGTTCCGATCTCCAGTTAGGTTAGTTATTTTTTTTCAGTATATTTTTATCTATTTAGTACTTTCGTTGAATCGGGATCGGTATCTTGCAATGTAAAGATAATGACATGTTTTTAATGGTCAATTTCTACTTTATTATAATTTGTTTTATTATAAATAATAAGATATTTCATCTTGTACAATTTTATTTTTTTGTTTATTTTCATTCAGTCCTCGTTTTTTATTGCTATTACCAAAAAGGCAATGAACTGTTGTGCATTAACTAAAGTTAGATATACGCTATGTCCTCTAGTCAAATGAAATTATCAAATTATACCTATATGTCATCGTACAAATAAACACATAGGTAAAAGGTGAACTTGTAAATCAAATGTCAATAAAAACTATGAATTTTGTACCACACTAATTATTCAAAATTGACTCGATTGATTTTCATACACTTTTTCAGTTTATATTCAGTTTTTATTGCTGCTGCTAGAAAGAAAAAAATCGCTTTGCATTTTTTAAAATTGGATATACATATATTGTGGTCACTAGTTATCATGTATCTGAATAGTGGACGTATATTAAATGGGTGTTCAGAAAAGCTGTATACTTTGTACATTCCTTACTTCAAATTGTACGATTTGATGTTTCATATCGTACATACAAAAAATTCATTTTTAATGCAGCCGAGCTTATTTTACCGATCCAGAAAATTTCCAACCTGTGTAAAGATCTTAAATAAAATCTATATATTACAACTTAGTTTATACAATTATTATACAGAATCGATAAGTGAATTTGATTTTAGCCAATTCCATAAGTAATTTTATAAATTCATTTCAACAATACATGAAGTGATTGTGTACTTATTGCTTTATATTAATTATTTATATTCATATTAAATATGTGTACTAATGATTTTTTTCATCGATGTTAACTTCTATGGTAAATTTATAACAACCTATGGCTAATGTTGCCAAATATAATCGAGAAAATGTTTCGTTATGATTTGAAAGATAGCTTAATTTCAAAGACAACATCCTGATGACCACACAACTTTGAATCGCATATGACGATCAAAAAGGCCAATGGGTACAAGTGACATTTTTGCCTAAATTGAGTTATGCACAGGAATCACTACTATGCACGCTCATTTGTTTGGTGGCAAAAGGATATAAACGAATTCGGAACATGTACCGAGATATATCATCAAATCACTCGACCTCCTCCTAGTATATGTAGGTGCATGGTCAACTTTGAACGCGCTTTTCTCAAAATCACCGCAAAATCCCTTAGCCTTTTCATTCATTTGTAAATAAGTATAAATATTCTAAAATACTTGTGTTAAAAATTCTTGTTTCCAAACCTCAATATGAATGTGATAAGAGTGGCCATTTAGTGATAATTTTGTTTGTGTTCAGCTTATTTTGTAATGAAAATGGAAAAAAATGATCGGAAAATTGTAAAACATTCAAATTCTCATTGCGTTGTTGCACTTTATCAAATATACCTATATTCTATTTTCAATGAAATCAAATACACTACAGTATATAAGGTTTCATATATCCTTTACACTGATACTTTGTATTATACAAAATTCAATGTAACTATTTACATATTGTGGTCCATTTACGATTTGTATTGATTATTAACTGCATATAATTGCATCATTGTAAACATTGTACTGATAACATTTTATCATCTATATATGTATTAACGTTTGAATTTTCACTATAAGAAATATCAAAGTAATATTACATTATTATGCCTTGATTTGAAATATATTTATGAGCATACACCACTGTCATTAGTCTTGTTATAATTTAAAAAAATTACAACTTCAAATGTGATTTGAGTATGACAGTTCAGTCATTTGTAACGCTTACACATCTCTAACAGTACATGAAAATCACTTTTTACAAATCTGTATATGTTCAAATAGTGAAAAACATTTTAAAATATCACAAAGTATGTCATGCGCTAGGCATTCTATGAATGAAATAATTATGAAAATGAGAATTAATTATATCATCTGTTACAATTGGAAAAAAATTGATCTCGTTTCAAACTTATTTTTAGTTAACATTGAACTTATAGCTGTATCGGCTTACTGCCAATGCTTTTAGATTTGTTCTTGATTGATTATTTTTCAGCTTCCGAATTAAGTAATATAATATGAAAACCTTCATGTTAGTTATTATTATTTATTTTTAATTCTTGATTTCTTTTCACAGATACCTGCCACCGTGACTAGAATATTGTTGAACCATTTCAAATGGGACAAAGAAAAATTGATGGAACGTTTCTATGATGGAAATCAAGAGGAACTGTTTTCTGAGGCCCGTGTTATAAATCCCTTCAGAAAAGCTGTTATTATTCAACCTAGAGTAATCATCTTATTTCAAAGCTCTATTTGCACTGTATTAATTAAACATGACATAAAATTATAAAAATTATTAATTTTCAGATGTCGTCCAGACAAAATTTAAATCCTGGGACTGAATTGTGTGAAATATGTTTAATGGTTCTGCCCTCTCCTGTAATTAATTTTTATATTTCATTTTATTTATTTTATATCTCATTGATTTTATTTTATCATGATTTGATTAACGTTTTCAGATGATGACCGGATTAGAATGTAGTCACAGATTCTGTACATCTTGTTGGTGTGAATATCTTACTACAAAAATAATGCAAGAAGGCTTGGTGAGTATTTGAAAATGTGTTGTATGAGTTGTTTCGGTACAATTTTCTTTATTGATATATTTTTCATATTTTCAGGGACAAACAATAGGTTGTGCAGCTCCAGCCTGTGATATACTCGTAGATGATGCGAATGTAATGAAATTAGTTCGTGATCCCAAAGTAAAACTCAAATATCAACATCTCATAACCAATAGTTTTGTCGAAGTGAGATAGTTTCCTTGTTGTGCTATACTCAAGTTAACACTTGATTGAATATTAATGTCTTTTAATTTATAGTGTAATAGGCTACTTCGTTGGTGTCCATCTCCTGACTGCAATAACGCTGTGAAAGTGCAATATGTTGAGTCTCAACCTGTTACATGCAAATGCGGACACACATTTTGCTTTTCTTGTGGTGAAAATTGGCACGATCCTGTCAAATGTCATTTGCTCAAAAAATGGATAAAGGTAAACCGGATCTATCTTCTTTATTATAATCTTAGATTGAAAAATTTTGTTTATATTGAAAAAAAAACCTTTAGAAATGCGACGATGATTCGGAAACCTCAAATTGGATTGCCGCCAATACAAAAGAGTGTCCTAAGTGTAATGTGACCATCGAGAAAGATGGCGGATGCAATCATATGGTCTGTAAGAATCAGAATTGTAAAACTGATTTTTGCTGGGTCTGTTTAGGTCCATGGGAACCACATGGTAGCTCGTGGTACAACTGTAATAGGTCTGTGTTGTGTTATTTGGTTTAAAGTTGATGTTTTGAGTTTGTATTTTTCAATGTATGTTTTTTGTAGATATGACGAAGATGAAGCTAAAGCTGCAAGAGATGCACAAGAAAGATCACGCAGTGCACTCCAAAGATACTTATTTTATTGCAACCGATACATGAATCATATGCAGAGTTTACGCTTTGAGTCCAAATTGTACGCTTCCGTAAAAGAAAAAATGGAAGAAATGCAGCAACATAACATGAGCTGGATTGAGGTTAATAATTTGAAAAAGAATTTTTCATTTTTAGTATATTACCTTAATTTCGATATTTTATTAGATAAGTTATAATTGCTAATAATTGAAATGTACAATATTTTTATTTATTGATTTGAATTATAGATATTTCTGTACGACTTGTTTTTGATGGTGATTCCAGGTTCAATTTTTGAAGAAGGCTGTCGATATTTTGTGTCAGTGTAGACAAACTCTTATGTACACTTATGTGTTCGCTTTCTATTTGCGCAAAAACAACCAATCCGTCATATTCGAAGACAACCAGCGTGACTTGGAAAGAGCCACCGAAACATTGTCAGAATATTTAGAGAGAGATATAACGTCTGAAAATTTAGCTGATATAAAACAAAAAGTTCAAGACAAATATAGGTATGTACTTTCCCATTTTATTTCTCTTGTTATCATTAGAATGCAGAAATGTATTCAACGTTTGATGACATAAGTTTTTATTATTGTTGGCGAATACATAAATATGTTTTTCCATGTTTATATCAGGTATTGCGAAAGCCGGCGGAAAGTTTTACTCGAACATGTGTATGAAGGCTATGAGAAAGATTGTTGGGATTACACTGAATAGAATCCATCGGTTTCTCAATTAATATTAGTTTCTTGTGATTACGTTGGATGTATATTAATATGTATATGCATGTAAAATCTTATATTGTTATACAAAACGATTTTTGTAATTAGTAATTGCAATAAATTATCGTCATTTTCTTTTATATGTCGAATTATCCGTACGAAAAGTTATACTGACAATGAGCCGATTGGTATCTCATATTTTATTCACACTTTATACTAGCCTTTGAGAAGTCATTCTGGTTTCAATATGTACATTATTGCAAATAAAGCATTGTCAATTTTTTTTTTCAACAATCACAAACTCATTTTGCTACCTATATATTATATATTTTTTTAATTGAAATCAAAAAAAGATAGTTGATTAGCCTCTGAAGACTGGTGTGAGTTTTGCTGAATATGAAATTAATATATGCCACCGCTCAGTACTTTTACTCTTTATTTTTATAAAAATACTACTTACCATACTTAAACTGCTTTATATTATTAATGTGTAACCTTCGTGAAATATTTTCTATAGTCTATTAATAAATGGAGATATATTTTCTGAACTAAATTAGTGTAATTGAAGTTGTAAATGCTAGTGACTATTTTTTTTTTTTCACTTATGTTGGATATGTTATTATTTTCGATCGTAAAAATAGTGATAATTCAAAGTTGTCTGTAAATTAGTTCGAAGCAGCTTCAATCTTTTAAGTACTGATTTGGAATGAAAAAAATAACTTTCCAATTAAATCATCATTAAATACTAAAAAAACGTTGAAATAATGTGTGTATTTCTCACTTTAAAAACAAAACGTGAGAATGTACAATGTTCTAATTTAATCTGATTTGTATATATTCCCAGCTCAGTACTTAAAGAGAAAATGAATTGTGAAGTGATTGTATATTTTAATATACATATCCGTGCATAGTTTTGGATGTGAGCGACATTTAGATATTTCATTTTTCAAATCGTGATCATTAATGATTTGCTTGATATCTTTTTTCGCTGTTGACTGCTGGCAGTGCACACAATGTTATTATTACAGTCACACGCTTGACAAATTAGAAATGTACCAATTTATTGAAAGGGAAATGTGAGCAAGATGAATCTCTTAAACTTAGTCAACTGAATTGTTCTATTGCTTAAAAAAATTACAAAATGCCTTTATTGGATTGTCATTGAAAATTATCCATTACGTTTTAGATTGCGATGCAAACTTGTAGATACGAGAGTACGATTCGAAGTTTGATTGTGTAAAATTTTAATGGGGTTCAAACATGTTCGTTTTATTGACATATATTATAGTTAAGTAATTATAAAAATGGAAAAAAAATCTGAACTTAAAAAAAGTAAATAGTATTGTAAAGTGCTCATTTTTCCAATATGTAAGTAATTTCAACTATTTTTTTAAGTCAGTATAATTCAAATCAATATATATATATATATTTAATGTTTATGAATAAAATAGCGTTTAACAGGGATCTTAGCCGAAGCTAGTGTATAAAGAGTTGGATTCACATTAATTTTTTCTTTTAATTTCGAAAGCTGTTTTTAAGTGCCTCTGCACATATGTTAAATTCATTGTTATATTGTAAATACACAGAATTTCCTAATTTTTAATTTATATGTATATGAATATAATATTCTTCTTTATTAATATGTATATGTGCATAATGGCAGGTATTGACAGTGATTTTTATTAGTTACACATTATATATATTTATTTACGTTTGTGCTAGTCAACATAACAGGTTTCTGGAAATGGTGTAGAATTTTGGTCCTATATGCAAAATATTTTCTTGCACATATTTTGTATCAAAATTTGTGTAGTATTGAGAATTCATGAATAAAAATACTGGAATATATTAAGCATGTCGACAATTATCTTCAATTTTCCATAACTTGTCTTTAAACTTTTTTATATAGATGTATACTTGTATGTAGGTATATTTTATTTCTGGTAAGCTATTTTATACTTACTTGTTCACATAATCAAAAATTTATTGTTTATAAAATTAGTATAAACAAGGAATATAAGATCAAATTTTGTTTATATGATTTAAGAATACTATCAACAAAATGTATATGTACAATATTTCAAAATTAAAAACTAGTTATGGAGACAGTATGGATAATAGTCGGCTTACCAATATTTGGAATAGGTTTTACATCATTATCAGAAAAATGCTATATTGATTTACTTTAGATTTGTGAATATCACCTCAAGATAATCTTGTAGATGTGAATTCGTAGTGCATGGTTAAATTGTACCGTTACTGTATGGCGGGTAGTTGATTTTCAATCAACAGGTGAAATTCACAGGTTTAAAAAGTATCGTAAGTTTACGTATATAATATCATTTTAATTGAATAGAGGAAGCTTTAAATATCCAAATATAAATGATGCATTGTAAATGATGTATTGAGTGAAAATGGAAATATTTTTGAAATTTATGAAGTTGGTATATTGTTATTTTCTTCTCTATCTGTACTTCTCAGACTTGTGAATTTTTTTTTATTTTTGTCTATTTGAAGTCGATTAACAGAGATTATAAGAGCTTCTATGTGAAAATAAATGGTAAATAAATCGAAAATACGAATAAATGCTGATTTTTATAACAAAATTTGTTTTCAATTTCCATATATCATACTCTACATTTTTATGGTTGATTATTCAAATTTTTACATCATCTAAAATTATGATACTAATGTTTGTGTGCGATCACGGCTCTCATATTAGGAAGAAATTCGTGGTGATTGAGAAGCTTGTGAAAGAAACTACCA
This sequence comes from Cheumatopsyche charites, assembly GCA_024721215.1. Lineage (NCBI taxonomy): Eukaryota > Metazoa > Arthropoda > Insecta > Trichoptera > Hydropsychidae > Cheumatopsyche > Cheumatopsyche charites. The sequence continues at coordinate 9,622,136 of CM045586.1, read as the reverse complement.
GTGAAAATTTATAGATATTAGAAAGAAGCAACCATGTATTGTATGCGTTTATATTATATGTATACCATATGTGTATTGGCTGATTCTAATTTCACTAGTTTCACTGAAAAATATCAGGTAAACATAATAAGGAATATATATAAATATAATAAAAGTAAGAATCTGTCTGTTTCCAGCTGTTACTATTACTGTGATAACTCAATTTTGGAAAAAAAGGATTATTATACATTTGCAAATCAACAATGCCAATTCTATTTATTTGATTTGGAGTTGAGCTGCAAATACATAGTTCTATAGCAATGGTATGGTTTAATTTCTATTATTTTTTTTTATATAATTTAATTAAAAAATAGATGATTATACTACATAGATCCTTCATCATTCAGGCAGATAAAAGTTTAAGGTGGTCTGTATAATTTCTACTATTCAATTAATTCCAGAATTTTCATGTTTTTTGTAAAATGTTACACATATGCCTAGGTAGGTATGTACATTAAAATTTGAAATCCTTCAAACACAAAGGATGTAGAGATTGTGGTTAGGAAATCAAACATGATTGTAAAGCAGTCAAGTTCTATATTTATCGTTACTTAGTTTATTTTGTACAAACTTCAACAATATGTATAATAATAATAGTAATTTAATTCAATACTCTATTATTCTGTTATATATTTTTATAATAAACGTGAACTTATAAGGCGTTTGTCTGTTACAATAAAGTATCAGTTTATACCTTTTGAAAATATTCAAGTAAAAATCTCAATGGCAATATATAATGGGTAACATAACCTATTAAACCTAATAAACAAAGTCCCTTTCAAATAATTATTGTCTAAAACAATATATTTTGTGCAAAAAAATTTATATACTAAAATGAAAAATGTACACAACTGACAGATAAAAAATAACAAAACATTTTTAAATATTAATTACATATTATTTTCAAAAAACCTGGTGTGTTTTTATTTTCCACTTGAAAATGTAAAAGTTCACATGGGGAAGTATGAGACTTTTGTATTTTCAATTGGTGTTTGTGATCGGTTGAAATGTATCCTTTTTCTTTTTATAATATTTTTCATTCGTCAATCAAATATTGGACATTTATTGCAAAAAATGTGCTAAACTTTGTCGTCGACAACATAGTTCTATCTATTAAATATTAATTTATTACCGATTAAGTAAACGGCTAGGAATTAAAAAGAGGATGAAAATAATTTTTTTTGTCTTTTCATAGAAAGCAAGTTTTGGATTAATTAATTTAACGATAATATTTCAACCATCACAAAAGCAAGCTTCAAAGATTTGTGTGTATGATGAAAAAGATATTCGTGAATGAAACACCGTGCCACTGTATATATACCTATCGGAGTGTTTTTTTTTAATATTTTCTTTTATTCCTTTAATTAATAAATACTAGTGTAGGTATGCTCCGGCGGTTTGAATGTCGATGATATTTTTTCAGTTTTCAACATTTGGATCGCGATTGAGATTTTTCCAACCTGTGTTTTCAGGCTGACATAAAATATAAAATGATTGTCAAAAGCTTGTGAAATATGATCGACATTCCTCAGCACAAAGTTCACTCTCGCAGTCGAGAGATGCAGAGGTATTATTATATAAAGAGTCCACCCGACGTTTAAAACATTTATATCTTCCATATGTTTTAAATGAAAACGAAAAACAAATCTTCAATATTGGACTGTAATCTTGATTTTTTTTTTGTTTAGTAAAATGGACATTTTCAAATAACTAGACTTTACATAAATGACGATACGTGTAAATATAGGAAATCACAAAAGTTCAATGGAAAATTACAAAAGGAATTATTTTTTTTCTTTTTTTCAAAATACAAACTTCAAATATAAACCGGAGATAGTTCAACATTTATGTAGCCGAGATAATAAATGACAAACATTTAAAACCATCGATGGCAGGCGAGCGTTTTTTTTAATTTAATTTAATTCAGGCCCAGTCTTTCGATCGTCGGTTAGCAGTTGGTTAGCGGCAACCTACAGTAGGTCATAGCCTTCGAATTCTACATAAAAGAAACGCGGCCTTTTAACCGACCATTGAAAGATTGGCCCTTAATTTGTTACTTTTGCACATAAGCTTTTTATATTTATGCAATTTGTATATCAATTTTTTTAATCAATAACCTACGTTGCATGTTGGAAAATTTGAAAAATATTCATCATATAAAGAATGTCATATGTATATTTTTTACGGTTAAACACTCCATTATTTTCATTATCAACTTCTTTTATAGACCAAGGCTTTGTCAGCGTATGCACACGTGCGAGTCGATTTGGCCTCTTTCAGATGAAAAAGGATTCGGCTCCGACGCACGCATACTTCATAATCGTTCGTTTATAATCTTTTTTTTTTTATAAAAATATAGTCGACTGAACGTTCACAATCCAAGCGGTTTTTTATCTGGCTTCGAGTGAGACGCCACCGAAAACCCACAATATTCGGAATCAGTACATAATTTTCATTTAAAAAGTTTTTAAATATCATTTTTTTTATAATTTATAAACACATCACATTTTTGCTATCGCTGCACCAATTATAAATACTAAATAAACGATAAAAAAGGACGCTTAAGCGAAATGTATCAACACATTGATATGAGCAAACGTATTTTTTGTTATAATAACACCTATATATGAATTTTCAATCTTTTTATTAAAATATATTGTATTATGCGTGTGTAATCTTTTGCTTTTTCATACCTTAATCATATTCAGGGGAAGGTGAACACGATTCAGTAAGATTTTTTCAAGAACGAAACAATTAAAATATAAATGTCGATCTTCAATGATTTTTTTAGGTACAATTTACATTTTTTTACTTGTGTAAATTATTGCTCAATGAACTGAGTGATGATATTTTTTATACTTAAATGTATAATTTTCTTAGATGAGTAAAGACATTGAGAAAGGCAACGAAACATTACAGTGATTACACGTAATTGTAAAAAAAAACAATGATTGAGAAGGTGATGAAATATTTTTCTTTCGATTTTCATATGCTCTCATCGATTTCAAATTAAAATACAAACTAGGTAAAATCTTTGCAATATTGCACTGTACATATATTCCAGTAGATTCATAGCTTTATATCGATATAGCTTTTTTCTGATAAAATTATATAAAATGAACCGTTATTTAACTAGGTATGTACATATTTGGATATGCTTAAATATTTTCAGATTATGTTTTAAATACCGATTTTACAATATTATCAGAAAATGCTATATAGATCAAAATTTGAATTATACTAAACCTAACATCCGCTTGTTATTCGAAATAACTCATCTTTGAAAGTTTAATTAATATAAATAAATTTCAATATGCTTTTTATATAAAAAGATTTCTTAAATTTAATATTTCAAAATAACATTTTGTACATAAATTAAACTTATGATCATATATAGGTATGTAGGTATATGTATTTAAACTTAAAAAATTTCAACAAGAAAATAGTTTTGGGTCCTTGAAGACCTTAACTTAAAAATAATATTAACCCGACTAGAAAAACATCAATCACCTTATCGTAAAAATGAATCGAATCGATTATGATAACAATCGAAAGCATAGAAAGTTAATAAAGGCGTCTTATTGCGCTCTTCTGGGAAAAATTGTACAAAAGCTAACGCGATAGTCCTCTGCATCAGGACAAGTGGAACGTGAACCAAGTATCAGTCGTGTTAATATTTTTTTGGTTTTTTAATTTTCTTTTATATAATCTTTTTTAAAATGCGAAAAGCCCTACACAAGTTGGAACAATGGGTGACGATGAGAAAGAAGGAAAAAATTGCTACGCGAACATATACAAATATTTTTCCACACTCACGATCATGCAATCTAGTATAAAATATTTGTGCGAAACTTGCGATTTGGAATTGGTATATGTTTTACACTGAAATCATAATTTCACTAATCTTTTCAGTGAATTCATATTAATTGCAAATTCTTGACAGTTATTCACTATTCATAAATTTAAAATTTAAATTTAAAACTTTTTCCTTCTTGGTTTGCAGCTAAGATTGAATTGGGATGTGAGTTTCAATCGTTCCCTGAGTTAGTGATATTATAATTTCATTTGCAATTTCACTAAAGTATAATTATTGTAATATATATGTATAAATCATAAAAATCATATGTTTTGTCATGAAATTATTTTCAAGCATCGCACATACACTTTATACGTGAAAAACAATATTAATATGGAAAAGAAAACAATATAATCAGGCAACCAACGTTGGACGCAGTCAGAATATTTTGATGTATACTTTTCTAAATCATATCCAACGTAAGGTGATGATGAACATTCATACATGAGTATCGAGAAGGAAATATGTTTGGTTTGGCTAGCGTTGGTCATCCTAGATGCGTGTGAGTCATGGGAAAGGGGAAGGCAGTAAGCAGCACTTGGGTTTGTCGTATCTAACTCGACGGGGCGGTCACTCTCACCGCCGTTCCCTATCTCCGCTCGGCGAGCTGATCACTTTGAGGGTGGTCGGTGGTCGGATGGGGGGCGAGGGGCAAATAAACCATCATTTGTCTCCGAACGATACTAGGCTAATCGACGGAATCTCGGAAACGGTCGGCTCAGGTACACTCCGTCGGTATCATTTATATATATTTATCATATATACCAATATATATAATTTATATAATGATATATATATCACTATATATCAAAATACATTCGATATACATCGGTATATACACATATCAAATTTGTTCGATAAACATCGTTCAATATATATATATATATATATATATATATTGTATAATCTATGAAATTGTATAATATAAACAAATTCATCACACTGAAATGTGGATCGACACAAGCGTATAAAACGTAATAATATAGTAGAAATAGTCATATGTGCATATCGCGAACGAAGTGACGAAGCACTCAGCGAGCTGTGGGTACGGGGCTGGGGCTGGGGCTGCGACTGCGGCCTTCTCCGAGGGGGCTGCCGGTGCAGGGTCAGACGTCCCGAGGGTCGTCTGGCGAGGGGGGCGGCGACCGCTGGTGCAGGACCACCCGGTGACCTCCGCCCGCTGCCAGCACGGCGGTGTCCCGGGCTCCCACGGGACTCTCGGGGCCAGCGTCGCCGCCCTCGGCGCTCCCCTCTGCGGCGACGCCCCCCTCGCCCCCGGCAGCCCCTACATCGCAGTCGCCCTCTCCATCTGGCTCCGGATCTCCTTCCTCGCGTCGCTTGTGCCTCCTCCACGCGTGCTGAATCAGCCTTGCGCAGTACTCCTCGCGTTGTCTCCACAGCGTCGAAGACACCGGTTCGTATCCCACCTCGTCCGGCCGAGTATTCACTTCGGCCATCTCTCCAGTGTCCTCTATCGGGTTGCCCTTACGCGCGAAGAAGTCCTTCGTCAGAGCGTCTAGAATGTCCACGCAGAACATCAAGTCACCCTTGCATATAGGAATGTCCATTGACACTATTTTGTATTTGTTCGGTTTGTGGATCTGAAGGGGCGGCTCGAGCACGTCTAGGAAGTCAGACAGCTGGTCATAGCGGATGTATTGTGTACCATCCGGATCGAATTGCTGCCATATTTCGTAGTACATGTCGTAATCGTCGTCTGTCAGACCTTCTTGTACATCTTCTGTCGCTTGAGAATAGTTCTCGAGGATCACAGCGATGTACATGTTGATGACGATCAGAAAACTAATGACCAAGTACGACAACAGATATGTGATTCCTATTGTCGCAGATCCACAGTCACCTGTGATTCCTCTTTCATTGTCCGGTTGGGAGCAATTCTCTTCATTGATTATACCATCTAACACTCCATCCCAACCAGCCGATGTTGACATCTGAAATGTACGTACAGAACAATTAAAAATGTATAGATCAGATACCATTTTCGATTTACACTTGACTCACTTGAAATAGTAGAATCATACTCTGGCCAAAAGTTTTAAAGTTGTAAACATCGTCCAGTCCACTTTTGTCTTTGACGTACATGAAAAATGACATACCGAATATGGCAAAAATGAACATGACGAGAAAAAGTAAAAGACAAATGTTGAAGAGAGCCGGTAACGACATAGCGAGGGCAAAAAGTAGAGTTCTTATACCCTTGGCTCCCTTTACTAGACGAAGTACTCTACCTACTTTAGCTACCCTCACCACTCTCAAAAGAGTAGGAGATACAAAATATTTTTCTATAATATCACTGAGAACCAAACCTGAAATTATAAAATATACAAATTAGAGAGCTCATAAGATTCTCTATAAGAAATTTATGTTTATATTTTCAATGTGTACCTAATATAGATAATATAACCACCACAAAATCGAATAAATTCCATGGCTCTACGAAATAATGATATCTCAAAGCAAACACTTTCATTAAACATTCAGAACTAAATATGACAATGAAAATCATATTGAGATAGTCTAGCACCATGCTGAATGTTTCTTTTTGTTGATAATGATCTAGCGTCATCGTTAACATATTGAAACCGATAAAAAGCATAATTATCATATCAAACTTTTTATTTGTCACTATTTCAAACACAATGGCTTGTGGACGCCACTGAAATGAAGAGAAGAATTTGATATTTTACTCGTATGTATAAAATATACACCTAAAATACATGTATCAGTTTACCCTAGGCCGGGGAATAGCCTTCAGTGGTTTCTTCGAGCCCATTTTCTTCATGGCGTTATAGTATTTCTTCTGATCTTCAGTCATGAACATTTCAAGACTTCCACCTGCTTTCTTCTTTTGTTCGTTAAAGTTATCGATGATCACACCAATGAATAGATTGAGAGTGAAAAATGAACCAAAAATGATAAAGAATACGAAATAAAGATACATGTAAATGTTTGTTTCTCGAATAGGTTGTTTGTCGATCTGAAAATAAAGTTACATATTTTAGCAACATTCTCTAAAATTTATAATTTTGTCTACGTGTGTATGTATGTGCCCTTTATTAAGACAATAATCTAAGTCATGTTTCTTTTGAAAAAAATCAATGGTTTGCATCTGACTTTATTGGTCATACTTATTTTTTTTTTTGATTAGGTAGTTAATTTTTGAATTACTTAGATACTGTCATAATCATGGACAAATATGTATTTTTGAAATACTTCTCTCGAGTCAATGGCATCGTTCATAATTTGTATCCATCCTTTGAATGTTGCAACTTGGAACAGACAAAGGTATGCTTTACCGACGTGGTCGAAATTCATGGGAGAATTTTCCCATGTGTAATTTTCAGCTAAGCAAGCATTTCTGTCTGGAATGATCTCATGGCTCAATGTCAATTTTTCACTGTCTACACACTGAAAATAAGAATGGCATTTTTAATTATGTGTTTTGAGATATGTGACAATTATTCGAACAAATGATTCTTACTTTGAAATATTTTCCGGCAAACAGTTGGACTCCCATGATGGCGAAAATCAGCCAAAATATAAGACACACCAAAAGCACATTGAAGATAGATGGAATGGCTTGTACCAGAGCATTGACAACAACCTGAAAATTCAGATTGATACATGAAAAACTTTTATAAAACATCAAATAAAAATTAAAATATATACCTAGTTATTTAATATAAGTATAAAATGATTCCACATTAAAAAGCCAAAGTTGTGTTAAGTTTACTTACTTTGATAACAGATGTATCTGAAATTAGTGATGAATAAAAATAGGATACTTGTATGTTTTGTTCATGCTACACTTATAAACCATTTTTTTTCAATATAGGTAAATGCCAAAAATTCGGTTAGGTCAGACATAGGTATTTTATTTATATGAAAAAATATTTTTAGGTAGTCGGTTTGGGACAGGTGTTGGATTAAGTTAGAATAATGGCATGCGTAATATGGGCAAGTATCGAAAAAAATGTGAAACAATGATTAAAGCCTTTTCCATGTGAAGTTCATGCATAAAAAAAATACTCAAACAAAAAACAAGAGTTAGTGTCATAAATGAAAGAAATAAAACTAGCTTCATATGTAGTATGAAGGATATTGTGCAAAAATTAAATCATGCTATGTTCATAAGGATATTCTTTTTTTTAATAAATGTGTTTAATGCGAAATTTTCAGTATGTATTAGCAATATGATTTTTTCAAAATGCTACTTTAGATTCAGACATTCTTATCAACCTGTAAACATAATGAACATTACATTTGTTTCATGCAAATGTTTTAATACTATTAAAAAAGTATGTAAATAAAGATGAATTTGCTATATTTAAAACTTGAAAGATATGCAGATTTAGTTCAATTAAAAGTCTAATGATACAAAAACAAACATTTCATGTGTTAATGATTGAACAAGTGTTGAATCACTACTGTACGAGTGCAATAGTATTTTGAAAATAATAAAACACTACTTAGGAATCAAATGTTAATTTTTTTGCAGGCAGGTCGATAATGAGGGATACATACCCTCATGCCCTGCATACGACTCATAGCTCTTAAAGGTCTCAAAGCACGGAGAGTCCTCATTGTTTTGAACGCTTGAATACCTCCTGCACCGCATAACGCGGCTACGAAGTTAATAAGCGATACCTGTCGAATTTACAAACGAGACAAGCAAATTGTAGCTCGATTACTATTGTTTTGAAATGAAGTAGGTAAATGGAATTAGAATAGATGATGGAAATTCATCAGTGACGAGCGATAAAAGTAAGAAGATTGTTCGTTAAACACATATGTATGTATCTCTTTATTAAATCGTGTAGTGTATAGCTTAACAATAAATCAAAAACACAAATTAAAAAAAAACGTAACAAATACACCTGAAAATAAAAGATGAAATATAAATAGAAGAATGATTTCACCTAAACATCATTTTCAGTTGAAAATGTGTATAGTAAGTCAAGAGTAGAAGCGATTATAAAACACAGACAGAAGAAATAAATCTGGTTAGAAGTCAACATTATGAAACAACAATCATTAGTGCAACAACATGTAACACTGACGATAAAGCTCGGGTTATATTTTCATCATGTTTAATAAAAGCATAATTCGATTTGTATAGTACATTCAAATTTGATTTCATATATTCAAAAATATTTCATATATGCTCACAAAAGCTATATACGTTTAAATATATATAACGTGAAGCAAATGATTGCCCTTCTCTGCTTTATATATCCTATAATATGTTGTCTCTAAATAACAAATTTGATTACAGACAGATTTTTAGCATAAACAAATTCAATAGCGAAAGCTTTTAATTACATATCATTAGCAGACAAAAGCACCAGTAATTCTTCCGACGAAAGCCCACACAGGAATATACCAGATAAGATACATTCAGTAAGATTAGACGAATCAGTTTAATGGTTAAATATCAGCTTGGAGTGATGAACTCGTGGACATTGCATGTTTACTCACACGCATGCCTTCCCAGCGAGACACTGCCCTTAGAGGTCGTAAGGCTCTGAGTGTTCTCATGGAACGGATAGCTGGTATTCCATCTTCACCAACCCATACGGCAATCAGATTTATCAGAGATAACTATATCCAGATTCGAAAAGTTAAATCAATATCGAAGACAATTTTATGCTATACAAAAATTATTGAAATAGATTCGATTACTTTTTATCTTGTGATATGAATTGAAATTATTTCAGAGAAAACATACATTATGTGAATAGGTACATATTAAAAACCTGTGAAAATCTGGATTTTTTTTAAAAAAATATTTTAAAATAAGATAAGTGATAACGTACCATTACAATAACGAAATCAAGCCAGCACCAAGCATTTGTGAAATACATTTTAAATCCAAGAGCAAGCCACTTGATTAACATTTCCAAGAAAAATATTACAGTAAAAATACGATCCATGTAATATAAAATATCTTGTAAAATTGGCCTTTGGGGTAAATGGACATCTTCAAGGGCCTAAAAAATAAGCGTGATTCAAAACTGACTGAAAATCTAAACATCTAATAGTATTTGTCCCATGTGATTCTTACCAAAGCTAAGCTACTCAACAAAATCATAGTAATAACGGCAGTCTCAAAATATTTGTTCTCGATGAGTTGAAAAGTTTTGAGGCGTAAATTAGCCCATCCTTGCCAGAATGGTGCATCGTCGTCTCCGGCTAAGAATGGGAAGCGAGTATAGCATTGATCCGGACAACAGTCCGCTGGTGAATCTTCTATCACTTCTTCATCAGCCGCTGCAATAACCTGTGGACATCCTAAACCATCCAGATCTTCATCTTCGGCACCATCATCTTCTAAAAATGTTACACAAATCATTTCAGTTATTTTTTTCTAAAATAGAAATGTGTGATGAGTTACAAAATAGTTACCATCTTCGAGGCCAAGATCTTCTTTGCTGGCATCTCGTTTTTCTTCACCGTCCATTGTTTCAGCTGATCCTTTATGACTTTCATCTTTAAACGGTCTATTTTTATGGCTACCATATGATTTTTGACTAATTGTATCATCATCCTGAAGAAATAAGAACAGATATTACAATCATATTTTAAAAGGATATTGATGTAGGTAGGTAAATACTATTTTTAAATAATTTAGATAATGGAATAAGTGAAATATTTGATTCGATTTTTAAAATAATGAACTTGAAGTAAAAACCTGAATTAATGAATTTGAATAATGATAAAATTCACTCACCTGCAACGGCAATCCTTTGTGATTCATTAACTCATGTTCTAATCTATTATCCTGATGATTACCACTAATTGAGTTAATATTGTTCATTAACATTTTTCCTTTTTTCATTTTGGTATTCAAATCACCTGAAAAATGAATAAAAGTATGCAACATTATTCTAATATAAGAAATAGAAATATGTATGTACATTTTGATGAAATTTACCATGTATCGTAAATTCCATTCCATCACCGATTGCAACTTCGAGTTGGTCTTTATGTTTTTTGTCTCTGTATATGATAGCATCATCCATATCTCCACCCATTTCCAGTTCGTTGTCTACGCTGCGTTCTGAGGACACACACCGCCCACAGAGAGCTGCCTTTAGACCTGAGCGTCCGTGCGGCCAGCGCAGGAAGCAAAACGAAATCACGCCACATCCCATTTTAGAAAACCATCCGTTTATATGAACACGACACCAAGATAACACAACACAGATGAGGGGGCACACAAATTTTACCGTTCATTTAGCTCGGTGTATGATTCAACATTGCAATTGGTGAATTATATTCATATTAAAAATTAAACAAACTTTGAATAATCATGGTGTTACTTTTGCAAATGTACAATATAACCCTTTTTAAATCTATTGCATAAAATAGTTTACTTTCACCACTAGTTCTTTGAAGATAAATTGATAATTATGGTATCTAAGATAATTGATTATTTTTATACCTATACCTGAATTAAAAAATAAAAATTTGCAAAAGTAAAAAAGGAAAATTGTCATTGTTATAATTTGTTCCAATTTCTACTCAAAATTAACATATGTTCCAACTTGATGAGAAAATGTTTTATTTAAATAAAAAAATTCCAGCCTAACCCAATATTTAGTCTATTATGTAAAGAGTGATATTTTGGTGTATCGTTGTCAGTGGTCAAATAGGAAATATCTTACTTGTTTTTTTTTTTCAAAATATGACGTACCTAATAATATGTATTTCTTGAACAATAATTCTGAGAAAATTCACCATAAAATTTGTGCAAGACCTCGGCTATGGTATTTATAATGACAACATTGATTTTAACGCTACCACACAATACAATAATAATGAACAACATTCAGCGTGCAACGGATTTCAGAGGATTTATACACACAGACACTTTAAAATACACAAACAGGAGAGGGGGCGTGTTTTCTGTCTTACATACAAAAAACAGACAACGAAAAAGAAATCTTTCAATCCATTCTGTTTCTTGGATGAAAATATTTATGAATGAAAAGAATAATTATTTTCTGTACAGTCATAAAAGATTTCTTTTTAATGTATGTAATTGAAACACAATATTGAAACTTAACTATTGTTAAATTGAAAAAAAAATCATTTTTCTATTCAATAATTTTAACAAGCAAATTGTTTGAAACTAATAATTAGTAAAAAGAGAATGTAGTGTTGTAGTTTTTATCTGTAAATAAATAGATTGAGAAAAAAAAATAGATGTGATATAAATATACAATTTGCTTGTGAGATTATATAATTTGGAAAAAAATACTAACCAATTTTTATTTTTTCATGAAGATTAAAAAAGATTATCCGAGAGAAAATAAAGTTTTTTTAAATTAGAAAAAAAAAATACAAATTAATTTTTGATTTAACAAGGATTGCAAGCTCATTAGATAACAATTATAATATTTAAAAAATATCGATATTTTAGAAAAGCAATCTTTAAATTCACTTTGAGTTTCTGATTAAATCAAAAAATAAATAAAGCAGTTAATTTCACGGTGAAATATATAGATATCGAAAAATTCTTTAATTAAAAGAAGTGTTTTTATAAATTCTATCAATCAAATTCAAAGAAACTGGATTTTCAAAGTTCTAAATATTTTCTGTATTTCCTTTTTCATCACTCATGAAAAGAATACATTATTAGAATTAAAGACTTCAACGATATCTATGTCGGGTGAAAATATGTTTTTAATCAATTGATACATGCTAGCTATAAGAATCTCATTTTGACTATCATATATGACGACTAAATTTCACAAAGGGTACAAGTGACCTTTTTTATCGAAATTATTGTTAAATAGGTACAGAAAATGGTTCTGTGTCATATACATATAGAACCATTTTCTGTACTTAACTCATTATCGATAAAAAAAGTAACTTATGCCCTTTGTGAAATTCAGTCCTCATATATCAAAAACTGATTCAATGTATTCTAATTTAAATATACGAAAATGAATCAAACATAGATACATGAATTTTCATTAAAGAAAACGGACAAAAAATTGAAGGAAAACTGGTTCAATAATGTATGTATTTTGAAATTTGTAATTGACTTAACAAGAAATGAGAAAACATATAGAATGATTTTCATGCTTTTAAGAGTTTCATTACTTTTGAAACATGTTTTTATTTTTACAGATAATAATATTTATAGCAAATATGTTTTGAAGCTCATTTTATAAGCTTTTACTAAATTATTTTCTTTTCAATATAGAAAAAAAAATTCAAATCATAAATGCTATAAGTTTTTCAGGTCATTAATGATTATAAACGAATCCATGCAAAATATATATGTTGATATGTAACAAATTATATCAACACACACTACTCAAAATAATACAAGCTAAACGTGCATCGTGACTTATTAAATATAATATGTATGATCACCATGAGTACATTTAACATGTACAAGATAGCTCTTGGCATATAAACAATAATCATTACGTTTTGTCAGAACGATAAATTTAACATTTCAATACCTTCGAAAAACTTTTCAAGAAAAAAAATATTAATTTGGACATAAAAATTTTCAGTTTGTCTTCAAACAAAAATTTATATTTGTATTTAATGATTTTATGGTAAAAAAATAAAATTATTCATTTTATGGTTATTGAAGCTACAAATGGTGGTGTAGGTATTTTAAAGAAGCCAAGCTATTTGCTATCTTTGTTCAAAATATGAACCTTGTTTCCAACTCGGGCATGGGCCCTCACCTGGAGCGTGGTCTGCGATTTGATTAGTCAACTTCGTACGCAGCACCTTGAAAAAGTTGGCTATGCTTCTTTTCACCCACGCATTGAACCTTGATATTCTATTGAAAGCTTCAGCTATTTTGTTTGTTTCTTGATCGGCAGTTGGAGCCGAGAGACTTGATGAACCAAAGTTGGACAAGAGCAAAGCTAAGAAAAGATTGAGGACCTGAAAATATTGTTTATTGTATCTTTTTGTTCATTATATATCATCACACTGATATGTTTGATATGTACCACAAGATTTCCTATTACAACAGTAGCTAAGAAAAAAGGAATACATGATACGTCTCCGACTAACATGCAGTCCCACATAGATTCTATCCATTCTCCACATAATACACGAAATACTATCATGAAACTATGCATGAAATCGGTAAAATTCCATCTAGGGAGTTCACCCCCTGGAAATCGGTCTACATTATCTGAAATCATATTAAAAATTGCATTATTACGGGAAGTTTTAAGTATAAATACAGTCAAAACTAAATTTCCAATTCAAATTTTAATATAAAATAAAAATTATAAAATGCTATAAATGCTAAAAGCAACATAAAGTTGAATCATGGTATGTTAACTCAAAATAAAGGACTAGAATGATTATAGTATATAATAGTAATGTAAATAGTTTTACAGTCACTTTTTGTTGGCCACCTTATTTAACCATAAAATGACTGGAAAACTCGTCTGACTTACCCCAGTAGTTTTTTCCGAAAAGTTGCATTCCCATAACGGCGAAGATGAATATAATAATACACAAGACAAACGTTAGATTTCCAAGGGCTCCCATAGTTCTTCCCATAATAGATATAAGCAAATTAAGCGTAGGCCAAGATTTTGCCAATTTGAATACTCGAAGCTGCAATAGCAAGTGTAAATAGTGTGTGCAATTATAATATTTGTAACGAAATTGCTAGTTCATACGATTTTCATGGGCTAATTAAATAAATGGCACACATTTTTTGACATGGAAGTCAAATTATGTCTATAAAAATAAATTGTGAAGCATTTACGATGCGTAACGCTTGATAGAAAGCGAATGTCGCATATTGTATTAAAGTTGATAGTATATTGATCGTCATAAAATGTGAAAGCCATAACGTTCGAAATTAAAGAGTGATTTGAAAGCAAATAAAAACTAGAGTTGTAAAATGTAGTTTAATGTATTCGATATTTGTATTTGTGTCGAGAGCATGCATTTGATTTGTTTGATCAGTACGTTGCACTTGAGGTTGGTTCGAATGAGTAAAAATGAAACGAAAAAAGAAAATCAAAACTCAAGTAGTATAAAAGCCGTTATGTATAAAGCACCAAATCTCTTTACAAAAGTACTAGGAAATTAACGAAGAAAACTCAGTAAGTTTGCGCCCTTGCGACGAACCTGTGTAGTTCTTTCCAAACAACTGCATTCCCATCACGGCAAATATGAATATAATTATACAAAGGACAAAAGTTAAGTTGCCTAACGCCCCCATTGTTCTACCCATAATTGAAATTATCAAGTTGAGGGCCGGCCAAGATTTGGCTAATTTAAAAACACGAAGCTGCAAATATACTCTATGTAGTTATCTCTGTATAGACTTCTTTATTTTCAATTGAAAAAATGCTACTGATCAATCATGGAATCATTTTCTTATGGGTTGTCATAGTTGTGTATGAGCAAACCATAAATATATAGAGAAAAAAGAAAGTTAAACATAAAATTTGAAATATAAATCACTGAGGTGTGACTGTTTTTACAAAGATTTGAAAAAAATGAAACTTTTTGTGTAAGACAGTTATGTTCAAGAAATCACTCATGTTTTCATAAAGAAAATAGAAGAGGACTAGTCTTAAGATATTTTATATTAACAATTATTATATATGTATATATACAATTTAAAAAATATTTTAATTAAAATATCTGAAACAGAAGTTTATTTATATTTTTAATTACTTAACATAAAGAGAATACAAAATGAAATTACCAATCGAAATGATCTCAATACGGACAATCCTTGAACACCTTCAAGCCCAAGTTCTAATAATGAAAGAGCTACAATTATAAAATCAAATATGTTCCATCCTTCTTGAAAATAAAATTTTGGACTCATCGCTACTAATTTAAGAGTGGCTTCAATTGCAAATGTTGCAGTAAAAAACTGAAATCATAATCATACATTTTATTTATCATCACATCAGTGAAAACTAAGTAAAGTATCATCTTACATAATTGCCACTTTTCAAAGCTTTCTCCATATCCTTGTTCATGTCGTGATGATCGAGAGCCATGAACAGTGTGTTGACTACGATACACAGCGTGATAAAAAGTTCAACGAATGGATCAAACACCAACAGAGAAACATATTTCTGGAATTCCAGCCACAGCCAACAACAGTCCCAGACACAGAATATATCGATGCCCTTCATAAAGCACTCCAGCGCCTTGTCTTTGAGGGTCGGTCCATCTTCATCATCCTCTGTCGGAGGGAAGTAGTATATGGAAACTGCCAATTCCCACTGATTAGTATTGGTTCAAAATATACTTTACAAAAAATTGGTTCACAATGAAATAAAATATTTTTGAGGGGAAAGAGATTTCCGATTTTTAACAAAGCTGGCTAAAAAGCTGAAAAAAAATCTTTTCAGTCAAATTATAGACAAAATAAGATATTTCTCTTTATTTTAATGTCTAAATTTTATTATTGCGTAAATATAAATTTAAACTAGTAATTTATTTTATATTCATAAAATATTGATATTTTTTGAGATGTATCTTAATTTGCAAAAAATGATTGTTCTATAACTAAGAAAATTCAAACCAAAGTAAACCTACATCATATTGTTGGCTTAAGTAAGTGTATCACTTCGTATGGCAGTATCTCTGTGCTTCAATAAATGTAACTAACAAAACCCAATTTTTTTCTTAATCATGAAATATCTACTCGAAAAATATTTAAAACCTACAAAATAGGTATAGGTATATTATAATATTGATTATTTTATGAATAATAGTTGTAGATATTTTGTGATTAAAAAACATCTTTAAATTCAATTAATCGCAAATAAAATATAATCTCTTGAAACTGTTGAACGCTATTTGATGTTGTTTTGCATAAATAATTAAATCTCACTCTATTTCAAACCTTCAGGTGAATCAAAAAATGCAATGTGCGTATTAAAAACGTATCTCAGCATCATAAGCGAAAACATTTTTTTTCAACATACATACATAATAAAAAATATTATTTCATAGTAATAAAATATAAGATCATAAAGAAACATCAATTCCTTTTCATAAAGGAATTCAAAAATACAATATTTGACATTGTGAAATAAAGTATAATTGGTTGAAAATAAAATTTTGTGCTAAAATTGAAAATGATAAACCATCTACATATAATAAACATACATACAGCATTAACATATAATAAACTATAAACTAGTAATACAAGAAAATATGAACTACAACTACACCATAAAATAATATTGATATTTTAGAAAAAAAAAAGTAAAATTTTGCTTGTAGATATATAGAAAGTTAATAAATTGGGTATATAAATTTTGCACTGTTCAATATTTTCCATTTGAAATTCAATAATTTTATTCAAAATATTACAAAAGAAATATTGAACTCAAAATTAAAAATATTAAACATGAAGTGAAAAATTTGTATAATCAAGAATGGTTTTAAAATTTTAAGAATGGAATTATTAAATGATAAAAAACGTGAAATAATTTTTAAGATATTATTTTTAAATCGAGTTTTTTTGTTATTAATATTAATTTATCATTTTTTGGTGTGAGTTATTGAAATAGAATTAAATCCACATCCTAAGTGTGACATTCACAAAAAGAAAAAAAATCAAGCTCTCAAGAAGTGTGAGTATGTAGTAATAAAAAAAAAATTAAAAAGAAAATCTAAACAGTGTTTCAATGCAATAACATTCCCATACGACAGAAAATAAACCAAAAAAGGAAACTAAAAGCAAAAAGCATATTTTTGGATGCAAAATATATTTCACCATTGGAAGAGGGCAACATCTCATTCCCCTGAACAAAATCAACTTAAATCAGAAAAATGTTAGTAAGTAAAGTAAATTTTTTTCAGAAACCAATACTATACAACGGAGGACATGGCAATAATAACATAAACAAGTATATTTGACGATTTCAATATTTAACATATCATACATTTATGTGATCTATGAAATATGATGTGTTAATGTTCAATATAATATTATATGTATTGATGATAATTATCAAATATTATCTAGGTATATTATCTATATATCAAATGTGTTTGTACAAATGGATTATGTTAATTTGTTATAATTTATAATCGGTGAATTATATGCATATGCAATGTATGAACTTGAGTATTATCATATATAAATATTATATAAATTATATATAAATTATGGTGATATTAAAATTGTTATCAAAATAATTTATATGAAAATTGAACTTTTTTCATACAAAAAAATGAATGAATATTTTCTATTTGATTACCGTCACATTTGCACAATAACTGCCAATATCCAGGACAAAAACGAGTCAGGTTGGAGATATTTTTTATCAAGTTAGGATGTATGCTGAATTAAGATGGGAGTTAGGTCATATTAGGTCAATGGTAAGTGTGAAATAGAAAAGTACCAAATATCATGTAGTTAATTAGTTATATCTTTATAATTTATACCAGTTCACCATAATTTGTATACATAATCAAATTTAATATTATATATATATCATTTAGAGTAGGTATATATGTATAGTAATGGATGCATCACATTTCATGGAAGTCAAGCAAATAAATGGATAAATGCAATGAACATATATTCATAGAACTACTGTTAATAGTTTCAATAGAACAGTGAATTTGTGTATGATAATTACCTCCTTGATCACTAGCTCTACTTTGTCTACCTGCCGCTTGCTCAATGATATCATTCAAAACCATCACGTCTGAAATTAAAGATAGTAAGTCATCAAAACAAAATTTTCACAGATTGACCGTTGAAAACATGTATTTTTACCTTTCATATCAACTACTGTTTGTTGCTGAGCTGGTTCGATAAAAGGATTATCACTAGAATGTTTCAAAACTTTTCCCGCTTCATCGGTACATTCAGAACTCATTTCCTATACAGAGCGATTTATTTATAAAACTCAATATGAGTCAATAATTATTGAATGTTATATATATATTACTTACGCTAAGATATTCTCTAAAGGGTGGTTTATGATTTGTGTCTTGATATGGATGGCCATTTGGATGATAGGTCAGGCTCTGGTTTCTACTTGATCGGTCTCGCAGTCGAGACTCTTTCGTTTGTGCAATCTGTTTTCCGCCGAGTCCACCAAGAAGATCTCCGTGAGATGTGTATGATATTCGAGATTGATGCGATGTATACGATGAATGTCGAGAACCTATTCGAAAAGTTGAAGAATACGATCTTCATATGTCGATGGTCACATATAATGGAAGTGATTAATTCATTAAGATTAATGTGTAGTAATTTAGGATTTCTGTTATAGGTAAAAATATTTTTCATTAATGAATAATCTAAAAGTCGAATTTGATTTTTTTTAATTTTGATGATACATCTTCATAAAATGATTTGACCATATAGGTACAGGTTTTCCGATTCAAATCAAATTATTCCTATTTAAAGATCACTATTTTTTTATTGAAACTCAATTGCTTTCCTAAAATATTATATGAAAAAAATTGAACATGGCATGTTTATATTTAGCTTAAAATGGAAATTATTTAACCTGAACTGAAAAACCTTTATATTTATTTCATTATATAAATTTAATCCGTGAAGTATTCAATTAAGTTAAAGTTATGTGTAAATAAGCAATACAAATTATACATACTACATAGGTACCTAGTGTGAATTTCATAAGAAATAATAAAAATAATCAAAACTTAAATTAAGTTTATCGAAAACAAAATATATATAAAAAAAAATTGAATAATTTGTATTTAGAAAAAAGTGATATAAATTTATCTTTTGAAATTGACTTTTTGAAAAATCAAACATTAGTATTTGTGTGTGCGTAATGAAAATTAGTACAGCGTGGTCAGAAAATTTTTGGAATTTTTTCGTGTTACACATATGTGCACATAAGTGCAATTACAACATTAAACACACATGGAAAACAATGTGTTTTTTTTATTGTGAAGCTAGTGTTAAATATATTCTCGATTAAAAATAATTTGAGTTTTAAGCAAAAATAAAATTGTGAATCGCATAAAAATCAATTACTATGTGTAGCACTTAAACTACAGATAAATCTATTTCACCTGTTATTTTACAATGATTTTATTTTTTATTTTATAAAAGAAAACAAACAAATCATCAAAATATTTTATGAAATGGTTAAGTAAAAATATAACTTTATAAAAAACAAATGGATAAACACTACTGTTACGATTTAAATTCCACACTGTTGAATTTATGGAATAAAAATATGTATTCGGAAGTGCTATTGAACGAATAGATGGTATTTCTCAGTAAATTATCAATGTGCTAATGCTGATTTGTATCAGCAAAACATGCTTTTTTTCACAGTTTAAAAACAAATAGTTAACCGTTAAATACGGAATTAGAAATATTTACTATGTTTTCATCTGATTAATGAATTCAAAATTGTTTTTAAACCATATTAATTTTTCATGTTTCATTAATTTATAGTAACCATTTACATGTGCCCATAATTACGATAGCCAAATATCGAGAAAAAAAAAACCGTACACTATTTTATTATTTTCACCATCATCAGCATGTTTAATGAAATTAAACTCAAAACGTTTAATATCTCACTGTCAATACGAAAAGGACATGATTTAGATCATTGTCATAATAATGGGCACAAATATTCATTGAACCTATTAGTAAGGTGATAATATTTAAAGGAATATTATGCAGGAAAATTGTAATGGTGAGAACACAAGTAAAATGGTATCCTTTTAGGATACTTGGATGAATATCTAAATAATAAATGCTGATAAAACAATTAAATTATATTCATAAATCGAAATAGGTATATATTGATGCCTTGGTAACATTTATGACTATAAATTTAGTAAAATAAGGATGTAATGATGATATGAATACAGGGTGACCATTCATTCCGAATTTAACAAGATAAAACTGGCTACTGACAATAGGTCTCACAATCAGATCATACCAAAAGATATGATCAGCCTATGAGAGTTGTATGAAAATTTGAACATACTTGTTTCGGATTTTAATTAAGAAATTAATTTAGTGATAGTGCATAAATAGTACTTCCGAATCGATTTTCCATAGGCGTCTAGATTTATCTGCTTGCAAAACTGACCTAAATTAGCATAATACACAGGAACAATGATGGCACCGTTCTCTTCCGACATCGGCGTAACTGCGTTGGAGTCGTCAGCGTACGGTAAGTGTTCTTGGGCATCTAAATACGTAGACAAAACGAGAGGCTTTCTGTCTGCTCCAGGAGGTACCAGTCTACCACGGCCATTCCTGAGGGTCAGCTGATGAGAGCCTCTCGAGCCTCTTCTCAGGTTGAACGGTGATCCGGGCAATGAAAGACTTGCCTGAAATGTTAAAAGTTTGCTGATGCCAGCTCAAATTGTAACTAGATTACTTTGACATAAATCAATTGTAATTATCACATTATAAATATTAATAATATCCATGTTGATTATTTAACTAAACCTAAAACTTGAAATCCTTTGATTTAAGAAAAAATATTGTCTGGATAACTTTTGCCGTGTTTCATGCAAAAGTTATTTTCTTTAATGCACCAAACAACTATAATATAATTTAGGTATATTTATATACATGACTTGTTTCTAACTATCTATGTAAAATGGTGGATAAGAACAGATTTCAACTATGGTTATCTCAATCTAATCAGACTTCTGAAACTGTTAACATGCAGAATGGTGCAAACACAAAGTAAATTTTGAGCTAATTGTAAGATCAAAGTTCAGTGATATATAGTCAAAGCCTTTTCAAAAATATTTCGTTTTTATAAAACCTATGAAACAGTATAGTTTCGATATTCTTTATGGAACAACACCAATGTATGTACGAGGTAAATGCTCCACATACCTGCGAGCTATCCTGGTAGAACGCATAACAAATCTGGCTTTTAGTTCCATATTTAGCTAGTCTTTCAGGATGGGGCACCTTCAATTAAGACAATAACAATCGATCATTACATTTTTCACATCAGACACGGCTAAATCTCTTTGAGGTCGGTTAGTGTCGGAATGGAAAAATAATTAAACAACATCGAGTGTTCAAAGCAAGCGGCTATAATATATATATATAGTATTTCATAAAGTGCTAGGAAGTCACAACATCGACAACATTAATTCAGTAGTAAGGAAAAGAACACTGATCCAACCGAGTAATATTACTATATGTAATAATAGATAAATAGATATATGTATGCTCAAAACCACTGTTTACATATATATAAATTGCATGCTTCATACAATGCGATGCACCATTCTACATATCGGAGAGGCAAAATTTGGTACGATTACGTATTACACTCAATATAAAGCGTTTGAAAGATTTATTACAATAACTAAAAGGCTCTAAAAGCAACATGATGGTCAAAACTTTTCGGTCAATATATATATATATAAATAATATATATATGTTTGATATTTGTGTGTGTATCCTTGTTATATACTCAAATCAACCATGAGCATGCCATTCTGATAATATGGTATGCTATAAGATTCGGTAATGCCGTGCAAGGTATTACGTGCATTATTTGTTTATCTTTCAATACTTGTTAATTCAATTGTATTATTATAAATTGAAATATTTTTTGTTTTATTTCATCTTCTTATGACTATGTTGTAAATCAAATAATTTATGAATATAATTCAGAACCTACCTTTAACGATGATTGTCATCTAATATGTATACCCATATACTAATTAAAAACAAAAACTCTCCAGAAGATTTTTCATTACAAAATAAAATTCATATTTATTTAACTATTGTATATAAGATTGATCTAGGTAGTTACGTTTTTATTTGACAAAAAAAAAACACACCTTCTGAAGATTTGAGTCTAGCTGAAAATGCAATACGGAAGCATTCGTTTTTGTTCTAATAAACTTTTTTGTGAAACATGCAAATACAAATTAATTGTCTACCATGAAAATGGATGATAGTACGTTATTCTTATGTGACGAAATTATATGATTTTTTTTACAAATGTTGAATGTAAAAAACGAAATATGATTGATATATGAACTAAGAATGATAAGAAAAATTTAAATTGTTTAATTATGTATTTTGTAGTAAGCACGAAAAATTTAATATTTTAGAATTTAAATATTATAATTAAAATTGCATCAAATATAGCATTAAAATAAATTATATATTAAACTTGTAATAAATATAATATAAAAATATTTTGCAATTGAAAAAGTTATGAGAAAAAAAATGGAATTAGTACCTACAATGATTTTTTTCACACATTTAGTGATTTTAGAACTTTTTTATGTGTTGGAATAAAAATTAAATATTGAATAAACGAAAACATAATTGTGTATAACCGAATATAGAACTGAATAATTTAGAATCACAAATGTAAAATATATTTGTCATTCTTAAGATATTCAACTCATGTATTTACATATATGTGAAAAATCATTTCTATCAACATTATTATTATGATATGATTAATTCAAATCTATTGGCCAAATATTTAAATTGCAAATATAATGTTGGCAGCTTAATGTACAGAATTATATAATTTTATATAGGATTATAAATTATTTTTGAAAAAAGGAAAAAAAATGGCAATAATTGTAAAAATGATTATCAAAAAAACTACAAGCAATGATTGATAAAACGTGATTATCAAATCAATACCTTTTTAATTTATATTCAGCACAATAAAAAAATTTACTGTCACATATAAATCAACTTCATTAATATGATAACTTAGCAATTCGACGAAAGTTTCACAGTGAATATATCATGGACTGGAAAATGTCGTTTATTTTATTTAAAATAGTATAATCAATATTAAATATTTACTAAAAATATACATAGGTATATAAAACAAAGGGATTTAAGATATTTTTTAGATGCCAATAGAACATAAGTTTTTTGAAATAATCTATCACAAAATAATTCATCGAGATCAATTAATTAATGTAGGTTGGAAGTTATTGTTTAAAGTATGGTTAATTACAATCGGATGCGTGTTTTTGTATAAATCAACAATGTTTGTTTACCAAATCGATTTTGAAAATT
Source organism: Cheumatopsyche charites (assembly GCA_024721215.1). Classification (NCBI taxonomy): domain Eukaryota; kingdom Metazoa; phylum Arthropoda; class Insecta; order Trichoptera; family Hydropsychidae; genus Cheumatopsyche; species Cheumatopsyche charites. The sequence continues at coordinate 9,598,197 of CM045586.1, read as the reverse complement.
AGTTTATTTGAAATTTATTCAAAAATAAATCGACTCAATACATGAACAAATCATTCAGAACTGTTGTACTCATTCACATTGTACAATACATGCTTTATGTATTTAATGCACAACATAATATGTATAGATTTACTAAACATTCATAAGAAGGGTAAAATATAAATGCACGCATATGTATCAATATAGGTACGTATGTTGAGAATATGTATAATATAATATGAAGGATAGAAATGTTACACTAATCTTAAAAAATGATTACTTGTACACAAATGCAGTATATTTTTACAAACGTGAAAAATATGTGTTGAAACGGTGGGAAATTCAAAAAGAAAATCATGGATCGGTTTAATGATGAATGTTGCAAATATGATGATTACAGTCAATTCTTAACAGAAATGGAAACACGTGAAAAGCCAAGGCGTTGCTATATGTAATGTCGTCAGAAACATTTATGTATCGAAAAGAAAAACGAAAAATAAAGAACATCGATTGACATTGAATAATAAAACATTGTTCACACATATATTTGAATATATGTATGAAAAAAATATTTTTTTAACATATATAGCAAATATATATGTACGAAAAAACTATTGTATTTATACATATATTGGGAGTACATGTATGAAAAATATTATTATCACATATATTGCAAATATATGTATAAAAAAATAGGTATTTATAAAATACAAACACACAGACGTCAATTCACATTAGTAGATATTTTTTTGAGGAAAATGAAAAGTAATCTTTGTTAGAATATTTGGTTTAGTGTAATGTGTATGGAAAGAATTGAATAATTTTATACGTAGTTTAATAATATAAAAATTATCATTTGATCATTTTATCATAAACGTAAATGTTTGAAAAATTGAACTATTAAATAAATGGTTTGTATCAATTTACAAATATGAAAAATGTTATGTAAACAATCTGAAAATGAATTATTTACATATCAAAAATGATGAAATATTTCACCAGATGGTAAAATTAATCTTGAAAATAATTGTAATTGAAAACCAATTGAACTTGTCCATATGTTTAATGCAGGTTTTCCTCATTGAGTTTAATATTTCAATAATTGGATCAAACATCTTTATATACAGGTACTGTTATTCAAATTATACAAAAACAATTCGAATCAATTTTAGAAATATCAAACTTACAATGTAACACATTAAACTCAAAATGAAAACTAGTATCATATATGGTAAAAATACACGAATATAAAATTTCCATCAGATGTGAGATTTCAATTGAAAATATAGAATATATTTATGCATTGAAAACGAAGAAACTCATGAATATTTCTTTTTTTTTTGACAATATTTAGAAACAATGAATGTATGTAAGGTGGAAGTGGAAGTTAGCATGTGGCATATTTAGAGCAGCAGCGTGACATGCGCGTACTTACCACGCTGACCTTTCGGCCCAACGGGTGATGGTGATAGCCATGCTGTTGCTGCAGCTGGTGCTGTTGCATCAGTTGCTGCTGTTGCTGTTGGTGTTGGTGGTGGTGTTCGCTCACCGACTCGAGACCCTCGCTGCGCACAGACATCTTCTCGCGGTTGTTGTCATCGTTGCCCTTCTCTTGTCCGACAAAAGACTCGTAGCTGTGGCACGAAAAGTCCGACGGTGACTTTGCCATAGGTTCGTTTTCACCAGCTGCTGCAGCAGCCGCTGCCGCAGCCTGTGCCTCTAGTTTTGCAGCGCGAGCTGCCGCTGCCTCTTCCGCTTCCTATATGATTGAAATATAAATAAATAATGGTTACAATTCAACTTGTACTCGATTATTAGATATCTATTTAGTGACCCTAAGCGCTTCTTCTTCAGCGGCTTCTTCCTCTTCAGCTTTCTTTTGTAATTCATCGTATGACATGGCGACAATAGCCAAAATCAAATTCACTAAATAGAATGATCCCAGAAAAATAATAACTATGAAGAATAACATATGCCATGGTCCTGCAGATCTCAATACCTGTGATGTTTATATTTTTATCATACAGAATGCAATTTCATGAAATAATATTGAAATAATATGTCAAGTCTACCAATTGATATAAATTTTCCCAGTAGTCTTGTGTCATAAGTCGAAAGGCGGAAAGAAAAGCCCAACCAAAAGTATCAAAGCTGGTGTAACCATAATTCGGATTATCACCATAGCCTTGAAGACAAATATATCCAGGAAGACACATACTGAAAAAACAATATTGTAGAATCAAATACAATCATAGTTTGAATTATAAGTAATGAATCAATAAATTGCTCGTCAATTACCCTGCTCCAGAAGAATTGCCACACAGCGGAATATCATCATTATTATAAAACCAATTTGCTGAAAGCGAATATAAATTTTATTATTATAAATTTTATTTGAAATGATTATAATATATCAAAAATAATGTTTGCATACATTTATTTTTGTTAAATCTATCCCAGTTTTCATGAGTTAAATTTCCCCACGATCCATCCATTGGAAATACTTTTATACACTTTTGCGTTAATACTCCCATATAAATTTGTAACCCCATTAAGGCAAATACACTAAGTGAAAACATAGTTAAAATAATCACATCTCGGAGATTCTTTACTGATTCTATGACGGCACCTACGATGGTCTTCAAGCCTAAGGAACATACAATATATTAGTAGTATTCACAATACATGGTAAAACATAAATAATTGAAGCAAATATAAATAATATGCGTTGTGTTTAAATATCTAAAACACATATTTTATTATTTTATTTGTGTATCCTGTGGATTGTAGATTGATATCTTATAATCAATTTACGACAATTGATTGTATGTATTTTGAAAGTATTCATGAAAAAATTAAAACATTCTTGAAATGTATGTGATGTTAAAATAAAATGAATTAAGTGAACTTTCATAATAGAAAACTAAACTTTCATCCCTATGTGACTATAATATTTATACATTGGCTATTTCAGTTATGTCTAATTCTATTTAGGGTCGGTATTTCAATCGTTGGTTGGATTGTGAATGTTGTTCATATTTTCTATAGAATATCAGAATTTTAACCAATCCCTATTACTTACTTACTGCAAATCAACGATTGAAAGACTAGACCTTAGCTACACATGCATTAAATATATTTACCCGGAACTATAGCAACAGTTTTCAATGCTCTTAATACTCTGAATGTTCTCAAGGCAGCTAAATTTCCAAGATCTATTCCCATTGTAACGTAACTGTAAAGAAATTGTTAGAGCACAAACATGTAAGTAATTCCTCTAAGGTCTAAAACATTGTTTCTAAATTAATAACTATTGTATATTTGGTTTTAGTACGTAAAAGTTATATAAATCCATCATGGGAAATATGATTTACATGTGAATTCGAATTCTATTCAAACAAAAATACACACATTTACTACAGTTAAATCAATATTAATATTGCAATGTGTATTAGTATTTTGTGATAGTAAATTTTAAGAAATTTCACATTATTTTATTTGATGAACTATGTTAAAATAATATTTATTCATTGTATTATTTAAATTTTAAATGATCTTGAAAATTACATTAATAATAATCCATTGAATATAATTTTATATTTTATACAGTTAAAATTAATCAAATTAATCGGTTCAGTGGTTCCCAACTCTATTAATTTTGGATTCCTTTAAAAATCCCCTTTCATGTAATTTTATCCCCACATGAAAATAAATGTAACTGCCTAGATATATTGTGGAATTCACTATTCCAGTTTATGTTGCTAAATTTAGCTTTTCAGGCTACATGTAACTTTCTCTGAAAATTATCATTTTCTTTTTAATAGTTTAAAAATGCAAATAGTACATTTCTGAAAGATTATTTTTATTTATTTTATTCTGTGCACCGTATGTTGGGAACCGCTGGATAAATATATATTAAATTTGGTATGGGGGGGGGGTCAGTTTTAAGATTTTCTATTTTGATATATGTATTCTACAGAATTTAAATATTTTAAAAGAACCCATGAAAATATCATGCCTAAATTTTTTTGTATTTCATTGATTCTATGTAATAAAGATAATACATATATTTTGTGGTATCAATACATAAAAACATTCTCCGATATCTACTTATGATTATATTTAAACGAAAAGATCAGATTTACTTGTTGAAATTACTATTTTTACTTATCATATAGAGGTTAATTTTCTTAAAATAAAACATGTAGGTAATTATAACGATTGTTTCAAAAGTAACAATATAAATCATATCATACAGTTCCTTAATATGCACAAATTGAAATATATAAGAAACAATAAAATACATTGCATTAGATGAAACCAATTGTTTTGGGTTCTTTTAAAGAAATTAATAAATAACAAAATTACTATCTACTGATGAGTCTACGTAAATGACTATTTTTTACTATTGATCTACTACTCACGCTAATGCTATTACTACGAAGTCGAGCCAGTTCCATGCGTCTCTAAGGTAAGTGAATGGCTGAAGTATAAAACCTCTTGCCATCACTTTCACCGCTGACTCAAATGTGTAGATCCCAGTAAATATAACTCTGGAAAATCAAATGTTACTGATTTGAATCTAAACAAAGATACATTTAAAAAAAGACGCAACAAAATGGGTAATTGTACTGGTCTGAAGCAAAAATGGGTCCAACATTCAATTTATCATACAAATAATATGTTCATATCTAATATATATATTTTTGTATAAATATATATACAATTATTTTTAAGATGTCACATACGAACATGCTAATATATCAAAAAAATAATCAAATCTCCATTTGACTATTGTATCATTTAAAAAAAATCAGGCATGTTCTTTCAAGAATAATGATATATCAATGATACCTAAAATGTGTGCCCAATTAATCGATATCAATTTATGAATATATATTTAATTGTAGTTTATATTTGAGGTTTAAAAAAACGTTTATAGTAGGATTATATTTAAAAAAATGTGATATATTCATACCCTATTACATATAAAATTTTAGCACTATAAACAATAGAAGTACCAATTCAATTTTTGTAATAGAAGTGACAAAACTAAAAAAAAGTGTTTTTTTCTTGTGATAGTGTAATGGTTAATTTTATTTATACATAAATATTTATTAAACCTAATTATTTTGAATTGTTGGTCTATTAGGAATATTTAATATTTTTATAAGTTTCAATATACTAATGCTAAAAAACTATGTGTTCCATAATTATTAGATTTCCAAATTAGTAATTTGATTATTTCAATTCTTATTTCGACAATGATATTTGAAAATCCTTCTCGAAAATGATAATAATTCATTATAATTCAAAATAAGAATATTCCCTTGTTATGTTATCTATATTTCAACTTTTGCTTATTTGCAATCACACACATTTTCGGTATATGTATATGCAAGTATACATATTTTATTTTTCACATGGTGATTAATAAAGATTTAATAAGAAAATAAGAAAATATCACAATGTCATATTATGAAATCAAAAATGTATTTCAAGCAAGACAATATGCAAGATTGAATTGAAAATTACGAATATATATGATCTATAATAGTATAACAATGATTCAAATTACACACGAAGTCTAACTATTAATTCAAAATTATGTTTTAAAATTCTATTTGTTACAAATAAATGGAAATAACTTCAAAGTATTCTAATATAATAACATTAGATGATTAAAAATCATATGAGTAGACACATTTACAAGTAAAAGTCTGTATGATGTGTGTATATATTTACAATGGATAAAATAGGAATTTCACAATACTTACTCTGTGCTTTCTACGGTAGGCGTGGTCGGCATTATCATGAGGATACAATTTACAAGAATAGTGGTGATGATAAATAAGGAAAACAGTGGATGAACTAAAATGTAGATAGCTACGCGTCGAATAGGATTAAAGGGGTCCAAAATCCACATGGCATCGGTTGCGGAGAATCTGAATATGTCTTTTCCTTTACTAACTACTACGAATGTCTGAAACGATACAAAACAAACAAAAAAAAAAAATTAAACACACATTTGATATGTGAATCAACAAATATCAAAAACATATTGAATATATGCATATTTTGATTTATTGTTAAGTAATTTTTATGATTTTCAGTCATCATTATTACCCTTTGATTGTGATAAAAAGAATCGATATCTTCGAGTGGGGTGGAGGCAAGTTCTGGTGGAAAACCACCTTGGAGTCGAACGGGAACGGGTACTCCCTGCTCCAAGGTGGGGTCAGGTTGTGGACCTTCATCTTCGTCCTCGTCCTCATAACGTACCTGAAACATCAATCCACAAAATCAAAACTCAATCCAAACAGAAATTGAACAATGTATAAATATAATAAAGCATCTTGAAAAGGCTAAGTTCAATATTGATATTTGATATTTGAATACATATTTCTGATATACCTACTTTAAGATCGATTAGACTTAAAATATGTACCTAGGTAGTATTTATTCATTGTAAATATCAAATTTCAATCAGATCATGTCATAGATAAAAGTAAAAGTCATTCAAAAATCATAAATTCAATATAAGCTGTGAGAACTGCATTGGAATATGACATCACAAAAGACACAGAAAACATTATCCTGACTCTTCGAGCTATTGATGTTAGCTGTAGAGCTTTTGTATCCATAGCATTGTTTTAATGAAAAAAACATAATTCTTACATTAAATGATTTGGTTTATCTAATTTGTTTGAAGCTGCTTGTGCTGTAAACCACTCTTTATTGTAATAAAATAATTCTGCAGTCTGTGAAATTTATTGTCATTGATATGACTCTAAAAATATACAATAAAAAGAAAATCTTACAGATTAATATGGAAAATTGCAAAACAAATTATTTAACTTACATATTAACTGTAAGTTGGGTTTTATAATTTAAAATATATTTAGTTAAATTACAGTAAATTTGACAACTTGCAATGTTTTGTACGCGGTTCGAAATTTGAATATATTATTGAAACATTTTGAATTTTTATTAAATTGAAATGTGTATAGTCAATAATGGAAGATGACGTTAAGTATTTTTCGATTACAATATTTCCTAAAGTATTCAAAAAATAAAATAATAAAGGGTGCATAGAAAATAAAAATAATAGAAAATCTATGCACATTAAAAGAATGATCTAATACAGGAAAAAGTTAAAAGGGCAGTGTCCAAAAATGCATCAAATTACAATAAATACCTACCTATTCTATATTTAATGGAATATTTATCATCATTTCTATGTGATCGTGCAATCATTAGCATACTGTAATTATTATAATATATTCTTTCACTAAGATGCTATTTAACTACAGAGTTAGGCTATGTGCAGTTATGGTGGATAATGATATGAGTCGAACGGTGTCAGATATTATCACTCTACGTACACGATTATGGACTGTGTATCGAAAAAAAATAAATCATGATTTGTTCGAAATTATGATTGAAAGAAAGTTTAACGAAAAATTCACATCATTGGGAACAATTGAAGTTTTTAAAATTCAGTGTATGTTTGTTAAATTCATAAACATATTCATTGATATACATTACTAAACAGGTTGATTGAAACAAAATGATGAAAAAAACACCTTTGTTCATTATTATCATTTTAATTACAACTGAATATTAGAAAATAATACTAGATATGACTTTCTAAAAGTTTCTAATAAGGATTTTTAATCATTTCGTTGTAAATTTAATGAATTTTAGGTGTACTGTTGTCTTTTTACTACCTTATGATAATGCCTTAGTTTTGGAAAATAACCCTTTCCATTATAATTTAAATAATTATGTAAATTTGATTCTTATATATAAATTGCTTATATCTAAGAATCTAATCTCTAAAATTGATGTAACTAAATAGCCCATTCCAATAAAAATTGAGGTATTTTCTTGAAATGGTAAAATAATGGTCATACCTATGTCAAAATTCATCAAATTTATGGCAAGAAAGATAAATTAATCCACACTTGAACTCCCTAGAATGTTATGTTTAGTATTTATTATTTTGTAATTAAAAAAAAAAAATTGAAAATAGGCGTTTTTTTTTATTTTACTTCAATTAATGTACTGAATATAGCATATGTATATTGTAAAAAAATGTGCTAGGTCATATGTTAATTGTAATATTATATTATATACAAGTTTTTTGAAGAAAATTTTTGGCACAATAGAATTTGGGTTATAAAGGACATTAGTTTGCACATCTGTTGACACCTGTAGAAATATTCGAACATTCAAATGAAACAGCTGCTAAAAATTGAACGAATATCTTGCACATATGATTAAATATTCTTTTCAAACTTATGAGTATTTTGCACAATAGTAATTTTTCGTTGTGGAATCTCCTATTATATCAGATTCAGATATAGGTACATATAAATAAACAACTTAAAATTATGAATGATGTTGTTTTGCTAGATGATCCATTTATCATTCCAATTCCAGCGCATAAATCCAAGAAAAAACTAAGTCAAAACCTTCGGTGAATCAAAAATACAATATATGTATATATATATATATATATAGATAGATATATATTTAATAAATCTAATGATTAATCTATATCTGGCATTGTCTTAGAGAAAAATTCACTACGTATCAATATATATTAGTTTAATCATTAATTGAGCAAGGCGGCAAACTAAAATATGTTTGAAAAGCTTATGGCTGTATGCCTTTCGCCATTCCTTTTTAAGTTTAGCTGTGTTCGGAAAGCATTTCAAACCTAGTGACAAAATCTACATGGTGGTGTTTGAGACGTGTACACAGTACACTACACAGGACGCTTCACTTTGTATCAACTATTTGTCTAAATATGTATTTCCAATATATGTATGAACACAACACAACTCCAGCTAAACTTGATTGCGTAATTGGCTGAAAAGCGTGAAAGTTTTACTCACTAAAAATGCAACGGGACAAAACCAATATTAAAGTTAGACTCTGATTCGAGTTATCGCTAATTATTCAAAAAGTAAATAATATAGTAATATATATTTTTACCGCAGTAACATGCCAATTTTTCTAATCTTTCATATATATAGAAATATTCGTACACATTTGTTGTAAAATGTATAGATACAATTATATATATGTACATTATTCATAAAACATGTTAAGTTTGAAAGTTTTTTTGTTCGTGTCGTGTGTTGTATTATATATCATTTTAATTGGCGATAACTTATTTTATTCATGTCCTTACATATCTATTAAAAAAACGAACTTGGAAGATATATAATAATATAGGATATTTGGGGCAAACGAGCATTTCTTACTTCTTTTTTCTTTTTCTTCCGCCCAAAACCGGTCTGAAAATTGTGAAAATATGAAAGAGGTTTTATATAAAAAAATAGATAGAGAAGAAGAAAAATAACTACAACAACTTATAAAAAGAAAATCATTTTTGAAACAAAACTAATAATGATGAAAATAAGCTATTATTTTGAACTAAGAACAGATAAAATAAGGAAATTGTTCTGATGTGTATATAAAGTCTACCAACCCAATTTTCGATGGTTAAAATAAACTCAAATAGATTAACATTTATTTCAGAATCAAATTTTGTTTCTATGTATAATACAAATGTTAAATTTTGTAAAATAAGCTTTCTATGAATACAAATGATACAATGAAATAAATAATAGCTCATTTGTACCGCTTATGTGTTCAGGTTTCAAAGAGTTAAACCAGAAGTTAAAACATTAGTAGAAAGACATGCATGTGACAAACCTCTCCTTCCGCTTTCTTCTTTTCGAGCTCTTTCTGTTTGGCATCTTCTTCCGCTATTCGTAATTCTATGGCAGCCAATGATTCCCGGGTGAAGGGCCGGAACAAGCATCGTTCTTCCTCACTGATCGAGTCCGAGTCCTCGGACATTGTCTAATGGACTCGGGACAAGCAGACAGCCTGTGATAAAAAAATTAAAGATCCAAATTACTCTCTCATCAAATTTCCAAATGCTATAATAAAACATCTAAAATAAAGATTAACTATATATAATGTTTTGAGTTTATTATTTTAGTCATTATTTAGAACTCATGAGAATGCTAAAAATACCGAAAAAAAAAATCAAATTTTACGAAAGAAAATAATGCAGTTTTTCCAATTTAAATGAAATATTTTCCATTACTAGTTTAATATATACTTTGAAAATTTATTCAAATTGTTTTGGAATAACTTATGTATTGTTAGATAGTAGTATGTGTAGAACGGTTTTGATTCAATTTTTGAAATATAGAATCTGAAATGGAAAATATTAAATAAATAAAAATCAGTATCTATTATACTAAACATAAGAATCTAATCTACTAGACTAAAGGGTCTACTCTGTATTATACTTGAAGGAATTGAGGAAAAGCAGGAATGAAATCAACTTCGATTTATAAACAAATAATAAGAAGTTTATAAAGATAATATTTTTAATGGAAATACATATATACATATAGCTTATCATCATTAATATACAAAAATATGATAATTACCTGCTAACAGCGGAGGGGCGGTCCGGCGGCAGAGGGGCCCAGACGGCCACGCACGGAGCGCCCCAAACTCACTCCCTCCGACCACTCAGCAGCGCACCCTTCTATACCTACAACATTCAAATATTATTATATCACTTTCGAAAATAGTCTCTTATAATATTAAGTATTGTTCAAGTATGTGGACGCTCAATAATACTGGTTCACTTCAGAGATTCAATACCATATCATAGACTTTTTGTTGATGATCATATATTAAGAAAAAGAATCAATGTATTAATTACCTGTCGTACTTAGGTTAAGTAGGAATGCTGCAATGATGAGCGTTGTCGTAGTTATTATAATGTGATCGTAGAAGGGAACAATCAACGGAAGGGCGAGATCTCTCATGACCGACCTGAAAAGTGTTGGTTTGATTGTATCAAATCTGATGCAGATTTATAGTTCAATGATTTTGATTTTTATGTCAGATTTTTTTAAGCATATGTATTTTGATTCACATGCACATGTAGTGGCAAAGCGGCTTAATAATAACCATTGGAGTTACTTAACTGATAAACGGATAAAAATACGAGTCGAATGTATCGGGTTTCATAAATACTTTAAAGCTAAAGTAGGATTTTAAATATTGCTTTATTGTCTGTGTGAATTATACATATGTCGAAAAATAATTAAAGATAGTGATGAAATGTTTTGGTGTTGTATAACACTAATCAGTTATTTCCAGTTAATTATCTTTAAATAAATAAGTTTAAATACAAAAACAAACGTACCTATCAGTAATTTCTTTTTGAAATAAAAATAATACAAGTAAAAAATACAAATTTTAGAATAACCTTATTTTAAATCTATTAAATTGTAGTAAAATTCGAATGAAATCGAATCACAAAGCAAAAAAAAAAAATCACGAAATTATCACGCGTGTATTGCACATTTCAAACTTCAAAGCGATTAGTGAAAACCTTTATTAAGTGTTATTCAATGATTTATAAATTAACAAATAATATCATATAAGCACATATGAAAATAAAATATTAACAACACCGCTCTCCACTGCACGAGTCCATAACTGAATGTCCATTACACGCGAAGCGAATTTTCTATGCCACACGCAAATACGTTTCACACTGCAGTAAATTCAGTAATTTTCAGAAAAAAAAAAATACATGAAAAACGAAATGCACAAACTTATCACACTTCTGAAACAATGTGTTTCATGTCAGAAAACTATACCTGCGCGCACAAAATGAAAATCCATTCGCACAAACGATCGATTAACAAGATATTATTCCAATTAACTTCGGCAAAAGTAAAATCGAAACTGAAAAATAAACCGAAATATTGAATAGAAATTTTCCGAACTGCAAACGCGAGTGAATCGTTTGTGAAATTCAAATAACTGAAACTCGCAATAAATCAGCATCGCTTATATAAACGATCCGTTACATAGATTTCGCACTGCATCGTCATATGAGGGTGTTTCGAAAATAATATCAGATTAATATTTTTTCATTTTATAACCGTAACACATGAAATTCTACGATAAAGCGAATTTGTTTGATTTCAGCGAAAATGTGAAACGCTTTTCATTTCACATGGAAGCTCGAAGAAATACGTCATTCAAATAAGAATATATTCTGCAGTTGAAAAGTTTTACTTCTAATACGCGAGATTTCACGATCGATTTTTAATAATTTTCACCGTTTACACTGAACTTCGAACTAATACGACCCTGATATTCTGAAAAGCCAACGGATGCCTAAAAACGTACAGAAAATTCATCAGACCTTCAGAATCCGCCTAGAAAAAACATATGAACGATTGTGCTACTTCATCACCGGTCAAAGGTCAGACCTTGCCCCTTATATAACGCAGTATAACGCATGTGGTAAATACTGAAATACACGCTGAAAACACCATGATGACAATGTATGGTGTTTGTCCTCGTGCAGTGTTCCGTCGTTTGTTTCGTGTCAGTTCATTAGTTTGCGCACGTCTTAAAAGACTGGTCTAAGAAACTGTAGAACGCTGAAGGTCTTTTATACATACGTAGCAATGGTGAAGATTTAGATTTTTCATATTGTTTTTTCAGTGTGTAAAATAAAGGTTAATTTTTGAAATAGCTGAATTTCGCAAATATTTTCTTTATTATGGAAAATAATCATTATTTTTAATTGCAAATTTTTAGTTTTAAATTAAAAACAAAATTTTTAAATAGATTGTTTTATGAATCTTCGCATCATTTGTTATATAATAACAATTAAGAAAACGTTTCATGAGAAGTTTACGATCATAAATTATGTTAAATTTTTTTTAATTACATTGAAAACATCTACTTTTTATAAGTAAATTTTCTGAATTTTACATATAAACTAGAAAAATTCTTATATTCTATCTAATTAACTTTTATTACATAAAAAAACATTATAAGTTGAAACACCATTTGAATATATATACGTAGAATACGAATAGATAACCCTACGATGAAACAGTTAATATAAACAATTGGAAAAAACACAGATTTACCAATGATCAAAACAAAAACAACATATTTAAAATTACCATACACAATGAAAGCTTAGACAAAGTGACGAAGCCGTAAAATGCGGAAAACGAGGAAAACGCAAACTGTCACCATCCTCATTAAAACGTATACAATGTTTAGTCACGGAAAAAGGTTAAATGCTATAATTGATTCGGCGTAACGAAGGCTGCTATACACGTATATCGGAAGCTAATTCGAACTTCCAATTTGCTAATGGACTGTCGTTCCATCATCAGGTCCGATGATGGCGCCGAGCTGTTGTAGGTTCGATTTTTGAATTTTCGCGCGATTTGTTTTTTTTTTTTTTAATGAAATCGAAGATGTCTCACTTGAAATACATGAAGTCAGTTTGGTGAGCAGGAGTGGCGTTGTCAATGGCGTCCCGCAGGGTGGCGGGATCTCATGTCTGGCAGCAGCTCACTTTGCCGCCTTCACCACCCTGGAAAAATATGAAAATAAATTGTTAAGAAGGTTTTAGATACATGGGTATATTCAAAATTAAATATTGACATAAAAAAAATATATAATATTTTCGATTCTATACGAATTATGTAGACATTCAGACACATACATAGAAACACGCTTGAGAAATTATAATAGAGGAAAAAATACGATGTTCAATTAAGCTTTCTCTTGTGGAAAGAGTTAAAAAATCAATTTAATTTAAAAAATAATCAGCCTCATTTAAAATCAAATCATGAATTTTGAAAAGGGCATATTTAGTATGAAGAATGTAAACAACATTTTCTCTTTTCAAGTAATTAAAATTTATATTATTATAAATCATACCAATAATTTATGTAATTATTCATAGTTTTCATTATTTAAATATGAACATATCAAACTAAAATGTGAGAAGGAAAGGTAGTTGAATCCTTCAAATGACGTCTTTATGAAAAACATATATGTATTTTCAAATTAATATAATAACATTAATTGTGAATCTAGGATAGAGAGTTATGATTAAAAGAGTGCGTCACGAATGTGCAGACTCAATGTTTTGATCAAATCAAGATTTAATTGTAATCATAGTATTTATAAAATTAGAAAATACATGAAAATAATCGTTATATTTGTAAAACCGTTTCTTTTATCCAAAATATTTATAGATTGATTCATATTTTTTTCACACGATAAACTATATCATATCAAAACAACTATTCGTATATTATAAACATAAGAAAATATAAGTTTCAATACATATACAAGACACAAGAAAATGTCTATATTTCACCAAATCTCGAGCCGACACGTGAATAAATTGAAAATATTTTCGTAGTCTCGCAAAATCATAGGCAAGAAGTAGAAGGGTTGTTCGTTTGCTAACGCAAATATTTACGTGACGTGAAATACGGCCTGTATCGTGTACTTTTAGTATGTTGACGTAATTCGACAGTACATACTGAGAATTCTATCTTATTTACGCTATTCTGTCTGCTCTCGTATTAGATCGTACATATTTTTTTCGAAAAACACAAACAATATTTTTCTTGAATAATAAAAAAACCTTGTTGATTTTGGATGTTATATTATTTTGCGATTATTTGCACCGATGACCTTTGTGAATGTTGTTCTTGGGAGTTTATCTCTTTAAAGTTCAGAGCGAACCATAAACAAATTGTTTGCGGTCTTAATTAGTTCGGTGCGTACGCAGAATGTATACGAAAAAATGTTTTAACGAAAATATCGGATTAGATTATATTTGCAGATTTTGCTAACTTGTGTGTGGTGTAAGTAATATGCGTAAAAATAATGTGTGGGTATAAAAATAGGGCTAATTATCTCAACATCGAAATGAGTTAATCAACGTTCTTGGAAATATGAAAATAATATTCCAAATAATGTTTACGTATTATGTTATCTGTACTTTTTAAAATGTAAAAAAATAACTGACATAAATGTAAACAAATTCATTTCACTCAATAATAACATGCAATTAATTACAAACAAATATAGAAAGTAGGGCTTGAAATATTTGAATAAATTTTCAGATTATATATTTTTTGTATTCGACAAAAATAATAAAGTTACTATAAACATCACTTAGATCCAAACTTTCAATTAGTTACTCAACTTGAGTGGTAAATAGCACAACTTGATATTTTTCTTTCTATAAAATTTGTTAGTGGTAAGAATTCTATGAAGAACAAACATTAACTGGTACTTGGCAACACACGAGTTGAGAAACTGACGACTGAAAGTCAACTTTAAAGTCTTATTAAGAGCGAAAAGTCTATCACATGATGGTATATAAAACAAAAAAAAATCGACAATATCAAAATTTATTAGAGACGAAAAACGAACGGATCAACAGAAACGATGCAATAATCCGGCGACATGAAACGAATTAATTAGTCGCATCGAACGCCCACGGAATAAGAAACGTACGATTTTATCGCGTACGAATGAACCCTTTTCGACGTCGAAACACCCCCGGGGGGTTGACGTGGGGGTTTTAACATGTTTGATTAGCTTTATGGCGTGTTTGGTTATGGCTAACGAGCGCGGCAAACATATCGAATGACAACGTTAACGCGCGCACGAATTACCCACGGAATTTTCCGATTTTTCCCAGATGCGAAAAACCTGAAAGACTACGCGTTTTCCCGAAAATGAGGCAGTCTTTCATCTAGGAACTGTCGAAAATTCATAGAACAGAGACGGATGTATATATGACGACTGAAAAAGCCAAAGGGGACAAGTGACTTCGTGGTGATTTAGAGAAAAGCGCGTTCAAGGTTGACTAAGTACCTACATGTATTGGGAGGAGGTTGAGTGATTTGATGATATATCTTGGCATACGTTTCGAATTCGTTTATATCTTTTTGCCACCAAATAAATGAGCGCACATAGAAGCGATTCCTGTGCATAACTCAATTTTGGCAAAAATGTCACTTGTACTTCTTAGCCTTTTCGGTCGTCATATGTACTACAATATATTTGTCTCTCTTACATGGATGTTTTGCCAATTCCTAGTTGGAGGACTGACTGCATTATGATTTAAAAAAATATGATATAAGACCTGATCTAAAAATATGATTTTTTTATACTGGTTATACTGAATTCTTTTATATGAAAGCACAAAGATCGGTTTACATATATCCAGTCGTGTTGCCGTTTTCATTCTCTCAATTTATGAAAGAGCTCGATGCAAATATTAGATTGAGAAAATTAATAGCAACACAAATGGTTAGAAATATCTTGATATTATGGCTAGATGTTGATCGAGATTCAATAGATTTTAAGTGATTGTATACTATTGTATAAAATTTAAAATAAATAAAAATAAATAAAATGAAGCATATTTATCAAAACTTGATAAATTATATTATGTGTGTAGATCGTGTTTCATATTTGCTATGACGAGGTCTGCGAATCTCATTCCGTTAAACGTCAAACGTTCGAAAAGCCTGTTAATTCCGAAATTTCAAAACTAACAACACATAAATCTTCTCAGATTTGCAAACAATAGCTTTGAAAAGTTTCATCGAGATCGTGAAAAATGTAAAAAAACTGATCAACAAACACATACACATACTTTCATTTTCATTTACATGGAAAATTGATATACAAGACCGGGTCTCGATTTCGGGAAAATGCGGTTCATCGGACGGCACGAGCGATGTTTGTTTATTTTTCCGCGGAAAAATCTATGCAAGTGCGGGAAACCGCTCGGAAAACTCTCCCCCGTTCGCGGATATTTTTCATACGTGCGCTTTTCCGGGAAAGATTTCGCGCAAACAAAGCGGCGAGGTTTTTCCGAGAATTTCT
The DNA here is from genome assembly GCA_024721215.1 of Cheumatopsyche charites. NCBI lineage: Eukaryota > Metazoa > Arthropoda > Insecta > Trichoptera > Hydropsychidae > Cheumatopsyche > Cheumatopsyche charites. The sequence continues at coordinate 9,581,424 of CM045586.1, read as the reverse complement.
CCGATGGAACGTCGCTTTTTCCGTTCGTTTTCATTTTTTTTTCATCTCGACCCGGCGAATTTTATCCGCTCAATTATGCCCGAGAGATGTGTTTTCGCGGAGAGCGAGTATCGTCTGAATTTTTCAATTCGTTCGTCGTTATGTTGTGAAAAATTGTAAAACGAGATACGCGCGTATCGTGTTGCGATTATGAACTGTTGCCGTTGTTTTCGTTCGATGTGAAAGTACCGAACGCTGTTGTTCCGTTCGAAAAACGGGTGCAATTTGGTTAATTGTTTTTCGCGGAAAACTTAACGTTTTCGCTGTGAAATTTCATATGTGGTGTCGGTTTTCTTTTGTGTGAAGTTGTAAATGGTGTGAAATGGTTTTTGTTCGTATTTGTATGATATGTGAGTACGATAAAAATTTAGATGTAACATGCAACAAGTGATTGTAAAACTATTTAAATGAGCGATACAATTTATCAGCATTTTTGTATATAGAATAACATGAATAATTCATTATTTTCGATGAATAAGAAGAAATTTCAATCATATTCATTTTGTTTTGAGATTATCTATTTTTTTTTTCAATTTCTTGACTTAAATTTCTATTATAATTATTGGAAAAACATAATACGTAAATTATAATTTGAATATTGTATGTATCGTAATAAAAGCTTATTGAGATATTATGAAAAACATACAGTGTCAAGTTGACAAACACTAATCCTTGAATAACAAACAAGGATCATAATCTCTAATGAAGACACTATAGAAAGATGAGCAAACCGTAATATTATATTTTACTAGCTATAAAATCTTGCATAATCTTCCACGATATCTATACATCATCTAATATATGTAAAGATACATGAAAAAATCCTTTACTAAACTAAACATGTATAGCTTGAATTTTTTTCTATTGAGTTCACGAATACATTTTGACAGCTGTTAGACTCAATAGAAAAATGAAAGCTAAGTTATAATTGAGTTAAGGATATTGAAAAGATAGACTCTTAATAAATAAATTAATTTCAATTTAATAGCTCAAGATGGTTTTAAATTCGAACGGATACACTTAACGTCCTTAATTAAGGAGTTCAATCGCTTTCGCTAGAATCATACGAAAGTGTGATTTTTGGTCAGGTTGCGATAGAAAGGGCGAAGTGTCGTGTCGAAAGCGTGCGCCCCTCGTTCGGTATCGACTGGGCCGTGGCGCCAGCGCCCCACCAGCCCCAGAGGCGCCGGCGCCCCTCGGCCTGCGCCCCCACGACCTGCGCCCCCCTTTCGCTGCTCGAATCTGTGGCGTAGTTTCGGCCTCTGTTTGTGTGTCGCTGAATCAATCGCATGTGATTTTTTTTTATCTAGGACTAGTCGATGTGATCCGATATTGCTCTAGATTCAATAGACTTCAATTTAATCGTGAACTTTTGTAAAGTGTTTGTAATACAAAATAACTGTCGAAATATGTTGAATAATGTCATATGTGTAGGTTGAGCTTAATGTTTGGCGCTTTGATGTCACACGTCAAAAGCTCGAAACTCTGTCGATTGCTAAATGTGAATTTGACCGATCTTTTCATTCATTAATTAAATTCGTGTTAGTTAACTAGCGTTTTTTTGTCTATAGAGTTTCATGTAGTGAGTTCACCAACACGCCATGACAACTGACTAACTATAGAAAAGAAAACAACAATGCAAACTTTGTTTAAGTGAAAATACCGGTAATTAATAATGCAGGAATCATTCTAAACGTGTACAAAATTACTTTGGAAAGTTTCTTCGCGGACAGAAAAAGCAATAAAGGAACTTATAATGAACACATTTCGATCAATCATTAATTTTCATTTATATAGATTTTAGTGAGAATTCACCTATGATGGCTTTCAACTTTTCTAATATAACTTTGTTTCTAGGTTCTTCAATTCAAATCGCTTGATTATCTAATTAAATAGGTAAGATTACATTGGAAACTCAATATATTGATGTAAGATTGTTTTTTCGAACGAAATTAATGATATATTAATGTTTCGTGCGTAATGATTAACGATGTTATGATGCAATTGCTTATTTGATCAGTAACCATCCATCAAACATATAGTATCAATCAGTTTCTCATAAACATATCGAACTAATCCATCATCATGCAATGAATGTGTAATTGAATCTATATATTACATTAAATTCATATCAATATAGAAGCTATATTGGTATTAAATAATATTATTTCCACGTTGAAAATGTAATCATTTTCATATTAGGTCATTAGTTTAAAAATATATGGAAACTCTATTTTGCTTCTAATGATAAAATCACAATTTTCATACCGAAAATAAATATAAAATAATCAATCCAGTAAAAAAAAACTATTCATGAACACCGTAAATTTGAGTGACGTCTTTTAATTAGTTTACCGTCACGCACTATTTGAAATTAACATGTTTTTCGCGCGCGACGCAAAGGTGTTCACTATGATAATCTAGTTTAGTTAAGTAATTAAATTATTTATTTAGCGGAATTGAATAAAACGTTAACTAATAGCGTAGTGCGTATCGGAAAATTTCAACACGTTCGTTGAAATATCGGAAAAGTCAACTGTAACTACGAACTTAGGTTCATTGAAAAGATGAAAGTAATTAAATCCAAATATGTTTTCGAAAAATATTTGTAAACTTGCGAATATTTAATTTATCTATAACTTTATTCTATTTTAAGCTTAACGTTTTCATTGTAAATTGCAAATCTCATTTCGACAAAAGCTACACGCTATTTCGCGAGGACGAAAACAATCGAAACCGAAATCGAAATTTCGCGCGCTAATCCCTAACCTAACCTCATCCCTCGTTATGTTGGGGTTAGGTTAGCTAGAAACTCTTCGGGTCCCCGTGGAACCTTTTCCAGATTTACAACATCAATTATTCATGCTTGCGACTCGCCGTATTAATCTCGGAGTCATTCTAACTTTGTGACTAGCTTTTTAACAGTACAGTGTCACGTTGGGGGAATTTTTAGAGGAAATTTACATGCATACAGAGAAAAGACAGAAATAGATTATTTTTTTTCATGAAATATGATAAACATGAACGAAAAACTTCTAACCATCCAAAAACACAATTTCATTGATTCACAATCACTAAAGAATGTTCAAATAATAAGTTTAATTTTATATATAGCAAATGAATCATGGAAAATTTGAAAAATAGGGGAGGATGGGAAAAATTGATCCCCCCAAAATTTTGAAAGTATTAAGAGCGTTATATATTTTTCAATTCGCAATACAAAGTAAACCCAATCAAATTCCGAGTGTATTGACATTTTTTTTAATTGAAATTTTGTAAAAGGGAGTTTGAGGCAAAAAACAAAAGGGAGCTCAAATGTCCTAGAAAGATTCTTTCCTTCATATATATAATATTATATTACATTTTGCATAATATTTGGAAAAAAATCTTGAATAATAACAACAAAACGGAAAAATATATAATAGATTGAAAAATATATAAGACTCATGTTCGCTTCCGATGAATCAACATGCAAAATATTCTTATTGAAACGGAAGTATTCAATAATTGGAAAACCCTCAATACTGCGAAGTGTATCGTCGATTAGAGCGAATTTACAAGGTTGTTTGCATAGGATCGAAACTTTGGCCGACCGAAAACGGAGTCGTCACGAAATCGCGATCTTTAGAAATTCGATTCGAAAGACCGCGTCTTATCGCTTAAAGCTAGCTAGGAAAATATACGAAACGAATGTATTATGTGTGTGTATGTATGGTATATCTGAAAATTAAAATCGTCGAAGTCCTTGAAATTCGCGGCGAAGAGCCGTTCTGATAATCAGTTTCGATCGTATGTGAAAAGTTCGGCGGTAAAACGAAGCTAGAACGTTATATTACGCGAACGATACAAGGACGAAAAGTTAGCATGTTATTTGTAAGCTCTGAACGGTCTATTTGTTTTATGAGTTGCGAAATTTGTATGTAATTCGAATGGTTATGAGAGAATCGACAATGTGAGTTTTATTCTATAAAAGTTTTAATCGAATAATTTTATTATTTTTAAAGATTTTAATTCAACTTCGTATGGGTGTCTGTATATTTTAAACATGTGTATTTGGTTAAGCGATATGACATTTCTAAACGTACGTATTTGTTACTTTTCAGTTCGGAAAAACGCTCGATCAAATCTAACCGAATCTAAAATGTAACTCAATCTAATCGAATCCAACATAACATGAAAAAATAATAGAAAGCCTAATCTAAAGCGTAATCTAACCTAATTGAATCAAACTTAATATGGATAAAGAACGAAAAACCTAACCTAACTTAATCCAAAACTTAATCTAATCGAAACCATCAAGTCTTGTACTTACTAAATAGCATATACTTGTAAGTTCCAAAATAACTAATTACAAGCTTACATTCCCTTTCACTAAAACTTTCAGCAAAAGTCTGAAAAATTTCAAATTTCGAATGAAACTCAAAATGACCAATTAAAACAAAAATAAGCCATTTAAGCACAATCAAACACCGATTCATCCGAAACAATTAAAACACACAATTTCGACATTAGCCCCGAAAGCACAAGGGAGGGGGATCGGATCGTGTTCCCTCGCATCATCTACGAGGAATGTACGAACAAATTAACAACCCCACGGTGTTTATTACGCACAATTATATTTCTAAGCATCGATTTCAGACGCGGCCCGAGAGCGTGGGAGGAGATCTCTGAATGGCCGGATAATGAATGAATGCTGTGTCCGGGCGAGGGGGGCGAGGGGCGAAGAGGAGAGTGGAGGTTGGCGGCACTGGGACGCGTCAACACTGTCGATTATGGCGGGAAATTTGTGTTTTTTCAATTAATTCAATTATATTCGAAAAAGGTATGTTTAAGGATTCTAATTTTATTCGATGGTAGCTTATTCTGTGATTCGATTTATTCTGTGACTTGGCTTTGCCCAAATTTATATTTTTTTATTCTGGTTGTGAATTGAATTTATAATGAATACTAGCAGTAGTACCTAAGATTATAATTTTTGAGGCGATCTATATCTACCCTCGCTCACAATTTCGAAAATTCGAAAATTATTAATATTAAGAAAAATTCACGTACCTAATATATTGAAAATAATTTGAATATCTTTTGTTTATAATAGTTAAGTACTGATTTAATTCATCATTGAAAAGAATTCTTAAACAGCTGATCCGTTTGCCGCGAAATTTTTCAACTTAAACTGTAATCATAATTTACATGAAAAATATTGATAAAAAAATCCAGTCTGAATGAGTTAAAATATTGTCCAATTTTTATGAACAAATTTCCGCTCAATTCACATATTTATAGACGCGATAAAAAAAGTCCGAAAATAATTGTTTTCGAAAAATTGATTATTATAAAAAACAAAATTAAAATGAACTCAAAAAGTAAAAATGAAATAAACTTCTGGAACAGCATTTAGTTAATTGAGCTGCAAAACTAAATAATACATATTAATATTTCGGTTATTATAAACAAACCATACAATTTAGATGATCAATATAAATTCAAATTTAAATATAATTAAAAAAAAATATTAAAAATATATCGGTTCCAAACGTGTTAATTGTTCGGTCATTGAAGGGTCAGAAACGAATTTCCGGTCGAACCGATCCGCGACGCGACAAAAAACAAAATGGCCGAAAACTATTTGTTTTCAAAAATTAATTATTATATTTGAAAATGTAAACAAAGCGGACGGCGTGACCTTGATATTCAAAAATGCTACCTATCGATAATTAGCGTCAAGGGTCAGATTCGTATGAAGGCATTTATGTACAGATTTTTTTCCGAAATATCCAGAAGATACGAAAGGAGATCTTATCGCATCGGCCGTAAGATCCAAATTACCGTATTTTCGTTTCGTTTCAAATTAAATGCTGTGCAAAAGGTGCACCGTTTTGTTTATTTGTTATATGTTTTGCACCGTCTGAATTCGACGCTTGAAGATTTTCCATACAAAATCCCGGGCAGACGTACAAACGTACAAACGTACAAACAAACGTACAAATACGCTTAGTAAATTTATATTATAGACTAGCAGTAGTACCTAAGATTATAATTTTTGAGGCGATCTATATCTACCCTCGCTCACAATTTCGAAAATTCGAAAATTATTAATATTAAGAAAAATTCACGTACCTAATATATTGAAAATAATTTGAATATCTTTTGTTTATAATAGTTAAGTACTGATTTAATTCATCATTGAAAAGAATTCTTAAACAGCTGATCCGTTTGCCGCGAAATTTTTCAACTTAAACTGTAATCATAATTTACATGAAAAATATTGATAAAAAAATCCAGTCTGAATGAGTTAAAATATTGTCCAATTTTTATGAACAAATTTCCGCTCAATTCACATATTTATAGACGCGATAAAAAAAGTCCGAAAATAATTGTTTTCGAAAAATTGATTATTATAAAAAACAAAATTAAAATGAACTCAAAAAGTAAAAATGAAATAAACTTCTGGAACAGCATTTAGTTAATTGAGCTGCAAAACTAAATAATACATATTAATATTTCGGTTATTATAAACAAACCATACAATTTAGATGATCAATATAAATTCAAATTTAAATATAATTAAAAAAAAATATTAAAAATATATCGGTTCCAAACGTGTTAATTGTTCGGTCATTGAAGGGTCAGAAACGAATTTCCGGTCGAACCGATCCGCGACGCGACAAAAAACAAAATGGCCGAAAACTATTTGTTTTCAAAAATTAATTATTATATTTGAAAATGTAAACAAAGCGGACGGCGTGACCTTGATATTCAAAAATGCTACCTATCGATAATTAGCGTCAAGGGTCAGATTTGTATGAAGGCATTTATGTACAGATTTTTTTCCGAAATATCCAGAAGATACGAAAGGAGGTCTTATTGCATCGGCCGTAAGATCCAAATTAACATATTCTCTTATTTAGTTTCGAATTAAATGCTGTGCAAAAGGTGCAATCTGCTATGTTTTGTACCGTCTGAATTCGACGCTTGAAGATTTTCCATACAAAATCCCGGGCAGACGTACAAACGTACAAACGTACAAACAAACGTACAAATACGCTTAGTAAATTTATATTATAGACTAGCAGTAGTACCTAAGATTATAATTTTTGAGGCGATCTATATCTACCCTCGCTCACAATTTCGAAAATTCGAAAATTATTAATATTAAGAAAAATTCACGTACCTAATATATTGAAAATAATTTGAATATCTTTTGTTTATAATAGTTAAGTACTGATTTAATTCATCATTGAAAAGAATTCTTAAACAGCTGATCCGTTTGCCGCGAAATTTTTCAACTTAAACTGTAATCATAATTTACATGAAAAATGTTGAAAAAAAAATCAAGTCTGAATGAGTTAAAATATTGTCCAGTTTTTAATGTGTAAGAACGAATTTCCGGTCAATTTACATATTTATAGACGCGAAAAAAAAACAAAATTAAAATGAACTCAAAAAGTAAAAATGAAATAAACTTCTGGAACAGCATTTAGTTAATTGAGCTGCAAAACTAAATAATACATATTTATATTTCGGTTATTATAAACAAACCATACAATTTATATGATCAATTTAAAATTCAAATTTCGTAATATAATTAAAAAAAAATATTAAAAATATATCGGTTCCAAACGTGTTAATTGTTCGGTCATTGAAGGGTCAGAAACGAATTTCCGGTCGAACCGATCCGCGACGCGACAAAAAACAAAATGGCCGAAAACTATTTGTTTTCAAAAATTAATTATTATATTTGAAAATGTAAACAAAGCGGACGGCGTGACCTTGATATTCAAAAATGCTACCTATCGATAATTAGCGTCAAGGGTCAGATTCGTATGAAGGCATTTATGTACAGATTTTTTTCCGAAATATCCAGAAGATACGAAAGGAGATCTTATCGCATCGGCCGTAAGATCCAAATTACCGTATTTTCGTTTCGTTTCAAATTAAATGCTGTGCAAAAGGTGCACCGTTTTGTTTATTTGTTATATGTTTTGCACCGTCTGAATTCGACGCTTGAAGATTTTCCATACAAAATCCCGGGCAGACGTACAAACAAACGTACAAACAAACGTACAAATACGCTTAGTAAATTTATATTATAGATAAAACAAAAGAAACGCAAAATATCTGTCGAAATGTATTAAATTACGTCGCATGTGTAGGCATTCGTTCGTAATATTTAATAGGGGTCAGCTATGAAAAGGTACTCATGTGAAATGTCAAATGATAGAAATCCTGTAAATTGCGAAATGTTAAATGGTGAAGAAACTTTCCCAAATGTGCACACAATAACCTTGAAAAGATTAGCTGTTAAGAAGACTTTCAATACATACATACAAACTTACATTCTTTAATTTTTATTTATTGAAGATATAAAAAGAAGATGGAATTGAAAACATTTAACTTGTTTAGAAAAATAATTAATTTTGTTACTGTATAAATATTTACTCAAGAAAATTCACTTCAATTTAAATCGATACTATTTATCTTAGATTTCAGCATCTCGATTTGCAAAATGCTATAGGTTACCGATAAAAATTAGGAGTAACAGTTCTTTTGGCATTTTCCACGAATGTAATGTTTTCGTTGTTTCTCGGAAACATGAAGAGGCCGTATGTATTATTTCGGCCGCGTGGGAGTTACGTGATAGACGCAGTAAAAGATGCTATAAAATGAATGTTTTTGTTGTTAGAATCGAATGTGTTCCACGAAAACAGAAGGGATCCCAAATACAATGGAAGATTTCGATGAAAAGCATGAGTAATGTGTCTTTTCAGTGACTAAACGTTGAGAAAAACCCAAAAATTTTCTTTTGAAATTATATTACAATCGATGAAGATAATGCATACCATTTATTGTGATAGAAACGTAAGATTTAAAAAAGAATAAAATCATTTGAAATTGTTAATTTTTACAGAATTGAGAGAATTCTTTCAATGATAATTTTAATTTTCAACTGCGCATATAGCAAAGACAAATAGAAACCAAAGAAGATAGATTAAAACCATTCTCATAATCATGGGCACATTAATAAATCGAATCGAAAAACCATTCCAACACATGCAATTTTGAGGTCGTTTCGATTTTGAGGTAGGTTATTTCGAGTCGCGAAAGGGACACCATACACCACAACCGAACTACCGTAGTATAATACGATATAACACCGCAGCCTAGCTGGCGGGAAAATCCACCCCCTAGTTTTTCCACCACCCCCTTAGGTTTTCCACCACCCCCTTCGGTTTTCCACCAGGTTGGGGTGGCAGCCCCCTTGTGTCGGGCCACTGCAGAGGGAGAGTCCACTTCGAGGACAACGCTCCAATAAAGCGCGGAAATCGTACTATGCAGCAGTGTTGGCTACGAATTCGTAATTTCGGTGTTTTATCGGTTTTACGGACGTTGCGAAATGTTCATGTATTTCTAGATTCTTTCGAGAATGTTGAGTTTTTGAAAAATCGTGGTTTTTAAGTCTAAAATTAGAATTAAATGTACATATTAAAAATTAATAAATACTAAGTATATGAGTGAGCTTTTGACCATGTATGGAAATTTTTTTTATATTAGACTTGGCGTTCCTTTCTGATTATAAATATTTAGCATGTGATACCTTTGAAAAGAAAGATACTAAAATATTTTATTATTAGACAAATTATGTGTCTTGGTTTCCCTTGTTGAATATAGAGTTCAATACTTTTCAATTGAAAATTGTAAGCGTTCTTACATATCGCTTACTCTTTTCAATAATGAATCGAAATTTAGCTATTTTGAGTTATGAATGTTTTGAAAAAATTATAAAATTCAGCAAAAACTGAATTTTTAATACATTAACACAATAAATATCATTTGCAATAATATAGCAAGAAAATTCAGCATTTTTTTAAGATTGCCTTAAGTTAAATAAAGACACAGAAAAAAACTTTAGAAATTATATCTAAAAAAAATCAGTTTAATTGCAAATTTAATATTTATTTTCTATACATTTTATTCTACTTTTAAACATGAAAATCGCCCTCTTCAGAAGAGTATCATTTTTGAGATATTACGTTCATCAAATACTCGTATATGAGTCATATACAGTTTAAAAAGTCATATGATAATCTCAATGATAGATAAACTAAATATGTATAATATAATCTAAAATAGCTCATTAGTCGATAAGCGAATTACGGTTTAGATATGAAATAAAGAACATTTATGTCCTCGAATAAATCGCGTATTGGTTAGATTTAGCATGAGATGAAAGCCTATTTTCTACGTTATGAAAATTGAGTGCGCATGTTGCGAGTCAAATTGACGCAATGCAAAGGGGGTTTGAAAATCTAGGGCACGCATTCCGAAAGTGATATACGATATATGGTGTCAGTGCTTCTGTGTATAATCATGGGATTTCTCAAATTTTTGAAATTCTCCTGCGAAATTTGATAAAACGTATTTATGCAAGGGAGAAATTCGAGATCCCTTGAATGAAATTTACTAAAGTAAATTCATAAGATTCTGTGAAATGTACATATATGCTAAACATATGAATATTTCATAAAATACGAATTTCAACAAATGTATGAGATAAAGGATTCAAAAATGATTTTATTAAAAGAACACAAATATACATGATCAACAAATCTTGTCTATAAACAAAGAAACCAATCGTATTAATATCCTATAAAATTAATGTGATGTGTTATAAAACAAAGTTGTTTTGAATGGAAAACGTAGAGGATGAAAAATCATACTGCATAAAAAAATTCGCTCTCGCGATGCGAAATAGCTTCGGTGAAGGGTAATTAATAAAATATTCTCGTCGAGTATTTATGGAAAATTCGCTTTTTCTCGGAAAAGCGTGGAAAATTTTTCTCCGGGACTAAATGGCGATGGTAAATTGAAGGTTTTTCGGCTAGTCACGCGTTTGGTTTATGTTGCCCGTTACGTGACAAAATGCTGAATGATCTTGCCTTCTTGTAAATGGGTATTATTATACGTATTTATCAACACTAACGTAAGCTCTACACAACGATATGTAGTGTAAAATATAATATTACAGCAACCACATCGCTCCGATACGAAAATAGAAACAGTGGAACTTAGTTATTTGTATGCTTATCATTTCAGAAAAAAATTTGGGCTTAATTGTATAAATGGAGAGAAGATCGAATACGGTACATTCATTGAAAAACTTCGAATATGATTCTTTTAAATCGATTTAACGGTGCAGTAATTTTGAAGAATAACATCGAAATGTGCGTTTTATATGTCGCCCTCGTTCGATACGGACATTTATCGAATTTGTCGTCCGTGAAAAATTTTCGTGGGGAATGTATAAATTTAAGTGCGACCGGCGGTTAATGTGTTTGAATTGCGGCGGAGCCCGTAATTTCGTTCGGTCGCTTTACAACGTCGTTCGCGTGAAAATTTCCCGATGATTTATTTATAATTTTAAACGAATTAGCGTCGTTTTTCAGATTTACGCATTTCGACTAAACGACGCTTTTAAGTGCAAGGTTAAATTTTATATGTTTGCGCTGCAATTAAAAAAAAATTACGCTCGAAAGGTAAAGTAAATAGATCGACTTTTCGAAACGATTCTGTGTATTATTGTATCGGCGTAATAATATTTATTTTATCGTATATTATAGTACGCACTAGAAAAATAATCTGCGAATCTTTTCGATAATAATGGAAGTCACCGATTAGCTAGGGCTCGAGTGTTATTGAGTTCGAGCCTGTTTGTTCCGATTCTATCCATTTTTTCCCCAAAGACGAGACGACGAATATGCGCGAAAAATAGAAGACATATAAGAAAAATAAAATACGTATTGGGAAAACATCGAGCTTATACGAAAACACGCGATATATCAAGATACGTTAGAGTAGACAGATCAAACTAAAATTTTATGTATTCAGAAAAATCAACCTCAAAGTCTACAAATTTCTTTTTTAAGTAAAATAATTTCTATTTCAAGTCGAATAAATTTTGATCTAATCTAAATAACTTTTAATTCAAGACAAATGCAGCGAAAAATACCATATCATCATATTTCCAAAATAGGAAAAAAATATAAAAACGTGCTAACACCAAGTGGAATCAATTCTTAGGAGGATAAAATCTTTGCTTCAAATTCTTAGAAAGTTTTTCAATATTTAATCAAACTACAAAAGTACTTCTAAACTTGTTAATTTCGCAGACTTTCACATTCATATGACGTTTACTGTATTCTCATTTTTTCACCAAACAGTTTCAAGAAATAACCTAAAGCAGTTCGATTCGATTTTCGAAATATTTTACTTGTATTTTAAATCATTTGACTCCAAAAGCAAATTATTTAAGTCGAAATGGAAAACTTTTATATATTACGCACACATTTACCTCAAAGCTCTAACTTATCGCAACACCATAACAGCTTACACTTTTCCCAAAACCCACACAACACAACGAAAAAGTCACACAACCCAAAACCGGAACCGAACCACCCTGTACATACACACACGTTCATACAAACAGACAGACAGACAAACAAACAAACAAACAAACACACATTCGCATAAGCCCGAAAATATCGATCGCCGAAAGCGCTCGAAAGCGCACAAGTGCCGAAAGACGGCCATTCACTCGGCGCCGTATATACGTCCGTATCTGTTCATCCGACCGTCTGTATATCCGTCTGTCCCGTTGGCCGATGTTCAAGGACTCGCAAACGGTCCTCGGACGGGCCTACTGGCACACATTTCTTAGGGGAGTGTGTTGTGCTTTGTGACCTCGTTCGCAGTAGGTAGGTACGTATCGGTATTAGGTTGGTCGGGGATGTGCGTGGATGGAAGTCGTAGGAAATGTTAAAATGGCTACACGCTCTCAAGGACGATGGCGGGAGATGCGACAGAATGGGGTTTGTCTGTTTGCGTTTCGTTTTATTTCGGCGACCGGTTGATTAATTATCGCGTTCGGTTCCGTTCGCGTTAAGTGACAGTTCGTTTATAGGATTAGGGTTCGATTGTTGGCTTTTCCGAGAATTTACCCCGAGCGGATCTATGTATACTGGGAATGTTTTTGCATCTGATTGGGGAAATTTATAGTTTGCCGATTCAATTTGTAAAGCTCAATAATCAAAATGATAAATATTCACGTTTGAAATTAAACGAATTAATTAATTTCATAAAAATATCGATGTAAAAATGTTCGCTCGTAGACAAACTGAAATGATTTATTCAGGTGGTTTCGTTTTCCAACAATATAATCGAATACAGATTATGTCAATATGAATAGAACATCACTCAAAATGATTACCGAAAATATTTCTCGTGCAGACAAAATCGATGTGACACACATTTTCTATTAATGAATAAAAATCGATTATTAATTCGGTACACAGCAGACTAGACGTTTCATTGTGAAGGTTGTACATTCGAAACGATCTAAATTCACGCAACTGTAAACGTGCCCTAGCTCTACAACCTAAATTATACGAATAACTGATTTATTTTAAATCATTTCGTCAAAATACCCATACGATTCTAATTACATCATATGAAATTTAACAGAAGACTATTTTTAAACACGCAGTAATATTGAAATAATAAAGGCTTGATAATTGCTACGTGACGCACTCGTTTTCAAATCCACTTGTCGGTAATGAATTTTTCACGAGTTTTCAGAATAGGAACAGAGAAAAATAGCAACGGAGTCGTTGACTTTCGGTTGTAAAACAAAGGGAGGTCGTTGTCTGCGAAAATGTAGAGTTTCGAAATTATTTTCTACGGTTTAAGTTATATATGCGCTGCGGCCAAGATGCATATTAAACGAGTGGAGGATGCATTAAATATGCGCAAGTTTTCAGCTGAAAATTTTCTTTCGCGGTTCGTCCGCATTATAATACGCCGAGCTTTTCAAGCAATATTTGTGCGAGCTTTTTTCGCATGGTTGAATGAAATATTTTCGCTACTACTGGTCTAGACGACTAGGATATTCGGTTTTATGAAAAATTCTTAAAATAAATAAGATCGAGTTAAGCCATTTTAAAAGACAATAAAATCCAAATTAATCGCATTACGAAAGCTCAAATAAGAAGCAGAGACGAAAATTAACTTTCTCCACTTTGAAAAGTTCATCGCTCGCTTGTGAAAACTCCCAAATAGAAGAAGAGTGAACGAACTTGCACTCGACTAGAAAAAAAAATGCAAACAGAACAATTCCAAAAGTCCTCGAAATAAAAAGGTTCATCGTCCTGAAAAACCTATTCAGACTTCCTTTTTGGTTTTCAGCCTGGGACTTTGTCGATTTCGCGAACGAAAGCGATGCGGCTTAATTACACTTGCAAATCCTCGAAAGCCTTTCGACAACAATCAACGTTGATACGTACGAATATAGTCTGTCTGTGTGTATGTTTTGCAAATAGAGGTTTTCGTTTTAATCGTGGAAATTTTGCTTGTTTGTTCTCTGTGTTGCCTTCGTTTCGGAGATGAATTGTGTGTTGTTTTTGGTCGAATTCACTATTGTAAATAAAGCTTTGTAATTCGTCGGGGTGGCGTTTGATTTGTGAGTTTTTCCTCGTGCATTGTTCTCTGTCGTATGTTTGGAATGATAGCCGAGAAATGTTAGGTTGATGTATGATGAAAAATGTTTAGTACGTTTGTTCGAAAATGTGTGGCGTGAAATTATACGGATAAGGGATGCGAGAGAAATTTTTAGCCGCTACGAAAATGTCATGTCCGAAATTAAATTCATTTGAATATGAATTCAATAGAAGTTTAAAATATTGAATAAAAATTTATGCAATGTTATTTTTTTCGCAATTAAATTTTTAGCTTCCGAATGTCAATAGATTAAAAATTCAAGAAATATAGAACGATTTTAACTATTAAGGTGATATCAGATGGTACTTAATATCTATTTCCTATCCATACTTTTAACTTTCAATCGGAAACACTCTCACAATCAGAACAAGAAGAATAACGTAAATTATTGTACGTCGATAACGTGATATCATCATGAAATAAAATATAGCAATTGACACAAAACACAATAGAATATGGATATGGAACCTAAAGCTTTGGACCATGAACTATAATATTTTACAATATATCCAAGCACCAATGACCCAAACCTTTGAGATTTTGAAAATCGTTATAATCAATCACAAGGATTCGGAATCACCTTAACAGCCCCATGTTGCGGGTATCGAATAGCTCAATCCCTAGTCAAAACTATGTACCCAGACTGTAACATTTCTGAAAATACCACGCTAATTGACCGTTTCGGACACCGGACCATCGCGGTGCCTTTCGTACAAACAAATTAGCCCACTCGGGCCACGCTCCTTTTAACAGACGATCGCATTTGCATAAGTGCCGCCCGTTCTGAGGGCGCATTCTCACTGCTCAACTCATTAAATTTCATTTTGAGGCCATTGTATATTTCAATCTTATCAAATAAGCGCTATACTTATATCTAGATTGCAGATTTTGTCGAAATTTTATAGAAATTATCGATATGCAATAATATTGAAGAACAAAAATGCGACTCTAAATACTTTTTCAGTTATTTCAGAGACAAAGTTTAATATATTTTTAGGTAAATAAGAAAATATTACTTCATAGGAAGTGTTTTGACTAATTTACAAATAGATTAAGATAAGAACGATAACATTGCAATTTGTCAAACTAAGCATACAAAAAGTTGTTTAATCAATTTTCATCAAAATTGTTGACTCAAATGAGCCTTTGTAAATAAATCAGTTTTCGTATAAAATCATACGATTACATATCTTCAGATGGATTGATTAACATTATCCATTTGCTAGCAGAACAGAACGGACTAAGGACATAACTATACGAAAAAAGGCGATAGCCATATAAGCGTCCTTTCATTCGTATAAAGGTGTTCCTAGTCCATTCCGTTCCACTCGAAAACGAACAATGAGCTTTATTGATACATTAATGAGCATTGAGAAATACAACTATGCAACACTTAGATAATACTTTAAATAAAATAAGCACAATATTAATCAATCATTAAATAGAAACAATGCATAATACAACAATCGAAGTTTAATCAAACGATATCGCAATCGCCTGGTGTAAACCCGCCTCAAGCTTCCGCCCCATATCTCCCCACCCTATGCCAGAAAACCACCCCCAGGCCCGTTGCGGGGTCGAATATCATTTTTTGCCCCGTGAGCCGTTATGGCCAATTGCGTTGTCTAAATATAAAGAGAATGGCTTTCGAAGGTACGTACACAGAGTACGGACGCGGCCAAAAGTGGTTATCGATCTGTGGAAACGGACCGAGGATTGGTTACGGACTTTCGTCGACGATAGTTGTCGTTTTTTTACATTTTATTTTCAGTTGCTTTTGTGTCTGTGTAATATTTACGTTTCAAAAATGAAGTATTTGAAATGAGTTTTTTGATTAGTAATTTTTGTGTCAACGAAAAAAGTGCAATTTTAAACCAATTTAAATTTAAAACTTTCGACTCGTTACGAATTTTATTTTAATTAGCTCAAATTATTCACTTTCAGAAAGTTTCTGATAGTTGAAATTTTCATAAAAGCTTCATTAATAAAATTTTCCAGAAAGGAAAGTGCATTATACGTATTATGCGTAATATGCACTTTATTTGATTTGTACTGAATCTATGTTATTTAATTTGATAATATATTTTCTAATATATATTAGATTACACTTAGATCTTTCAATTGCAAATTAGAGATGAGTAAGCGATAACATATAATATTATGTCTGAAAAAACATTAACGTTCTGCCAAGTAGCTTTACAAACAATCGAAAGATCAGGTCTCAACTACAATTTCACGAGAACCAATTATAATTTCACAAAAGCTTTTTAAATTAGTTATTGATTGACTAATAAAATTAGAATATAAATATCAGTCAGTATATCAACTAAAAGTCAATTTTGAATTAAATTCACGAAAAACTTAAAATGTGGTTTTTATCATACACCATCATTCATATTATATTATAATATACGGTATATAATATTCAAATTATACAGTTCGATGTTTTTCTAAGCAACGACGAAGAAAATATAATTGAAATCTTTCCATTTAAGAAGCGAATTGTTCAAAAAATGAATAGAATCAATTTTCCAATTTCGGAAAATTCCTGGTCCGATTGCGAATCCGTTCCACATATGTCGAATTGCGGAATTGATGTTTTCGTATCGAATGTGCTTTTAACGAGACGAGTTTATAAACGCGCTGAGAACGTGTCCTGGTTTACTTTCGGCTAATATGCAAAATCTCGCACAAATATAACACAAAAACACGCATGATACGAAATACTGAAATAGAACGAATTAAAAAAAAAAGTGATTTAAAATAAGCATACTTTTATGAATGAGTGGGAAACCTTTCTAATGATGCAATAGACTAATAGTGAAGCGCGTTTGAAAGGTTCAACGGTTAACTGTTAGGGGTTAAACTAAGTATATATTGTACGACGACAAGGGTTAAAGTTAAACCGCTCATTGTCTACTAATGAAATTATCTACCGGCTGGTGTTACGTTGGATTCGCTCGAGCGAAAGATTTGCAACGAGTGCAGGCAATTTGCATTTGAATCATGCGAAATAATAAAGCAGTTTGTATAAATTTCTGTTAAATTCAAATGAAAATGACAATTAAGGTGCAGTATGAAAGGATTTTTTCATTTTACGAAAGCATGAATTAAGTTTGTTTGATGTTTATTAGTTTTATTTGTGCATATAATGATAGAATAGCAAATTCTATTCACTGGAAGAGGAAATGGAATGAATTTATATACATAGCATTATATTAAATTAAATTTTTGAATAATTTAAGGAATTTAAAATATTTATGTTGCTATTGTGAATACTATGATGATTAATAAATATCAGGAAGCAATGATCAAGAACACATAAAAAATACTAATTAATTAAAAAATAATACTTTTTTAGTGAAGAAATTGGTTATTGATCCATAAAATATTATGCTATACCTATTCATTTAGATGTATAATATAAAGAACTCAGTATTTTGAAAAAAATCTTCCCAACACGACATTAGTTCAGTTTGTAATGAGTGACCCCACGTATCGTTCTAATATCCTGCCTCAAAAGCCTTTACTAGTTCAATTCTACAAAACACTAAATTATGACTCTCAATTTCAAGTATACCATGATATTTACATTTTCTCAATTCTCCATTACTCAAACCAATACATATCTATTAAACATCACCATAATAAACGATCTTAAACACACAAAATCCTTTCATCAAACAATCACTAACTCAATCTGAAAAATCCAATGCGCCTACCCGATTCTTGGAACTATCGACTGTCGCAAATACACACGTACAATACAATACAATACAAATACAACACAAGGGGGTCGTTCGTGAGTTTATTCAGGTTAGCAGTGGTAATTAGTTACCTGCATTGTGTGCACCGGCCCCGGAAAAGCCGGTGGCCTACAACCGGAGAGAACCGGACTCTTTCCCGGTAACATTACGATTTCATACACGGCACACGTATTATTATTATACATATATATGTATTTATGTATATTCGTATGTATGTATATAGGTATAATGTCGTGGACACGCGAATGCGGTCGAAACTCGGACATGCATCGATTCGGGCCGTCACGTGCTTTTAGCGTTCACGTGTTAAAAGCTGTGCTTTATGTTCGATATTGAAAAAATAATTATTTTGCATTTAATTGTCGGAAAATTGCTAGTTTTGAGTTTGTGGGATGTCGTTTTTTTGAAACGGATTGGTATATTGGTGCAGATCAGAAATGTATTGCGAGTGGGAACACTTTTCTCTTCTAGCTAGAAATTCTTGATTTTTCAATTTAGAGCAAGAATTGGAATAATTCCTAGTTAGACAAGTGATAAAATGTTCTCCCTTATAATACATATCTGATTGAGATACACAATGATATTTAAAAAGCTTATAAAAAGCACTTAATTAACCTTTTATTCGTAATCTTGAATCCAGCATCATAAGAACCCTGAACCCGAATCAACAATACCACGACAAACACTAAAACTATTGCACTGTTCACAATTTTTTCCAACATAACACTAAATCTGATTTTTATACATTCGAGCATTACGAAAGCACATTATCATTGTCTTCCAAGAGAGAATCTTTATTCTCACGAAAACCATTCATTCCGAGAGTAAACCGCTAATAATACAAAGAGAGGCTGCGAGAGCACACAGAGTTCATACACTTTTTCCACGTCCTCTCCGTTTCAACCCCCGACCCTTAACACTCATCAACCCCCTCGGGGTCCTTACTTTCTTTTCTAATATCCGTTTTCGAAAGCGCGATTTCTGCAAAAATAATCCCCGGCTGCGAGCTCTCGAAACTTCTGTATTTTAACGCCGCGCTCAAAGTCAAAGAAAATTCTTGTTTCTCATATTTTGGAGATTTTCGAATCGTGCATAATTTAACAGCGTATTTAATAATGTATGATTCAAAATGTTTAATGAATTTCGCATGTGATGTAAGATATAACATTTTGAAAAGGAGTGAATCCCCCCTTCAACACATTTGAATTTGATAATAATTAACTCGTTATGATCCTAAAATATTGCAATGGTCACATTCAACCTCAAAATAAATGTTGTTCATGAAAAAAATAGTTCACATCCGTAGGTTTCGTTCGTCCATGATCAAAAATAGTATGAAAATGGAATGATTTACAATCGATTTTTTACGAAAGGTCCAAATCAATGGTGTATATTATCATGAGATAGCTAATATCAATTGATTAAGATATATTTCAAATCTGTTGAGTGGAAAAGTCTGATACTACACATCTTCTATTAAGCGTCTTATGTTTCGTCTTTTGGAAAGGGCAAGCGTAAATCCTTGTACGAATATCGACTTCCTATTTAGTATGAGACGAACGAGAACACTTTCACTGGCTCACCAGAAAGTATAATATGGAAAAACATCACCACATACATGACATTTTTACGACAATCGTAAAAGATGTCCTGCGGAGGCGTCGTGTCGAGACAGCATTGAACCGACTATGACTAAAAAAAAAAACGAGCCAAGGCAAAAAATAAACGTATAACACATATGACATGTTAAATATTTTATACGTAAATATATGTGTGCACATATGAATAAAATGTAAACGAGCCGAATGGACACAAAGTGCCGATAAATGTTAATGAAACTGGCGCGCTTTGATTGCGTACATAAAGTGAAAATTGATGGAAGTATTTCGGGTTTGACGAAATGTCGCTTGTAACGTTTTGAATTAGATTCGAATTGTTACGACGCTTTTGTTAATTAGTAAGAAATTAGTAATTAACAAAACAAACGTAATTTTCTTCATGAAATTAAGATTGACTACATTTAAGGGAGGATGGGACAAGATAGATTGTGTGTATCACAACAATAATGTTATATTTTGAAACTAAACATAGTCGTGACTATATTATAGTGTAAAACTCTAAAACTCAATGTCCAATGCGAGTGGAATAGAATGGACTAAGGACAAAGCTAAACGAATGAGGAGAATAACCATATAGGCATCTTCCTCTTTCGTATAGTTGTGTCCCTAATCTATTCCATTCTCCTCGGCAGCGGACATTGTACTTAATTTATACAAGTTCAAAAATTAACACAACCACGCAGGACACTATACAACTGAACACGTGCAAAAATTAAGGACGATTCGCAAAACGGACCGTGAGTTTTCCGGCGAGATTTTCCAGGACGAACGGAGTAGTACATCCTTTAGAGCATGCACGCACAAAGGTTGACCGTTCTTATAATTAATTCAAACGGTTATATGAGTGGCGGGAAACGAGCGTCCGGTGTTTAGTAAACAACTACTAATGGATTTCCCCTAGGTGTTCGAAGCTCGAGCGTTTTCCCATTTTCCGATAATGACGGCGGCCATTTGTGTAATTGTTCCGCTCTGTTCTCGCGCGTGTTTAATAACAAAATTGGAAAATAAATTAAATGCACTTTTAGAACCGATTAGCTCTAATAAGAGAGGGTCGATTGTAATGTGTGTATGTGTGTGTGTTTCAATAGGCTTTTACGTACGTGTCAACGGTACTGGTGCGTTTTCTCAATGTCGATGACACATTGTCTTGATTTTTTTTTAAATGCACTTCACATAAAAACACAATCACCCACGAGTTTGATTCGGCTGCTAATTACCTGAAACAAAAAAATGAAAATTTTGATCATTTTTGTAATATAATTTCGTAAAAAGGAATTAGAGTGGCTTATGTTTACATACATTTACATATAAGTGAATTAAAAAGTACTTCTAATTGCTTCGTATGCTTATGCGAGAAATAAAGCTATCATTTTCATTTCATGCAAGTGAAATTTTTGAAAAACTCGATTTTTTAAATTTATAGTGAAAATGATTTGAAGCACTTAGAATTATATTATGTTGCAATTGTATGTACATTATAAAAAGATTATTTTTCAAATTATAAATCAATAGCTGTAAAGCAGATAATAAACGTAACACAGGTTAGGTTTTAGATTGTTTAGATTAGATTTTTCCCTTTTTCAGGTTCGATCAAATTGTATTAAGTTCGATTACTTTTCGCACTAGATTTTGCAATCAAGTTAGTCTGATCTAAAAATATCCAAAAACATAATATCAAGAAATGGATTTTTAGCCGTATGAGTCTAACTTGAAGCAGCAGTTTAAAACCTTACATACGATTCCTCAAACGAGCTCGTTTCGAAGTTAACCCTCGAAAACTGAAAAACCCATCACAACTCCTGACCCGATTCCGAGCCACAAACAACGAACTTTAAAGCAAAACACTATTCGAACTGCCACAAAGATTTCACACGAAAATATCAGCGTTCGACCCTAATGCAGCAGTTGCGTAGTGTGAGGGGTTGACATTCTTTTTGCGAAACCTCCCCTATAACGTTTCGCGAACGACCTTTGTTGGATGCGTCACTGCGAAAGTGCGGAACGCGACAAATAAACCGGTAGGCTACGTTCACACGGCATTGTATGTATTTATGGTATTTATTTAAGTCGAAAATCGTACTAAGAACTAGGACATTAGAGCCAATTTTGCATGTTTTCTAAAAAGCTTCACCTGGTTTGTATAGTCTATGTACATTTGTTACCGAATATTTTTGAAATATTCATTCATAAAGTAAAAAAATCAGTCACTAGAGTGATAGAAATGCATGAAAAATGAAGCTAAAATTCATCGAATTTAATCAAAACAGGTAAGATTGGTGATCTATTTTTAGGAATCGTTTTGTAAAGTGTTAAATTAACAAGATTTTCAAATGAAATATTCAAAAGAAACGATTGAGCCATTATATCGATTAAAAAAAATGACACGTGACTCTCTCCAGAATCCGATTGAACTCGACTTCATCATCATAAAGACATTGAAGTCCAACGTGGCATGATCAAACGATCTATACCACTTCACTAACAGCTGACTGGGTCTTCAATAAAGCTCCACTTACTCATGTAAAAATGACTCATTTTTCCTCTTTTTTAATGACATTTTCTTTCAAAAGTACAGTGCCGTGTGAACGCAGCCATGAGGCGATAAATTTCGCATAAGGGACTACAGTGTGCCAGCTTCGAGAGTAATGCGAATGTCCCTTCGAAAATGTGCTTTTGTATGTACAAACAACTTCACCTTTGCGCGGTGGTGAGACGTTGCTAATGGTCCAGTTTCCACTTTTGGATAGTTAGGGGTTTTGTTTTATGAATGAGTCCGTTCGTACGTTTCGTTAATTTAGTGAGGTTCAAGGTGGCCGTATGTACGTTGTGTAGTTTGTTTTATGTGATTTAGTACGAAATCGTGTAATGATGATGTGGCGTAAAATTTCGTCTTGTTGCTCGAAAGCGTGATGTAATTATTATGTTAGTTTATTTAATAATAAATTATGTATATTTTAGCGATATTATCATATAAAAGGAAAATTGAATTAAAAATTGATATGTCGAGAAAGATTCTAGAATTTCACACGCCGATCTTCATTGTGTAAACACGAATCAAGATAATATTTCTAACATTTATCTATGTACACGAATGCCGCAACATGTTTCCGTACAAAAGCACCCTTATAATATTCCATCCCCTTAAGAAACATCCTGAGAATTCAACGGAAAATTAACCCAATCTACTTCGAGCGTCCTTCGAGCCGCACCATTCCACGCACGTCTGGGACTGCGTGGCAGTCGCAAAAACCTTTAGATACCAATTCCGCAAAAGACAAAAACGAAATGGAAAAAGGAAAAAAAAAACACGCGAAATTAAATAAATATATATATAACCTTCGTTCGGCACAAAGAGTAGTACTAAACGAGCTCTGAAGAGTTAAAATTAAATGGCGGCGTGTTTACGTAACAGTGTCGCATTGAAAACGGAGCGTTTTTCTTATCCGAACCGTTTACGTACAACTTTCATACGAATAAATGGCTGTGCGCACGTTAAACTCGATACGTACTTGCATACGTGTATTTTACATTGTTATATTCGATATGTTGTAAACTTAAGAAAATTTTATGAGAAAAAACTAGAAAAATATTCGATATTGTAGTCATTGATTTTCATAAACGACGTACTTTCGTATTTAATTGGAATTATTGATTGAAAGTTTTTTTAATCTTTGAATCATTTATTAGCTGTCAATTATCAATAATCATTAGTTATAGTCATTTAATTCTATTGGAAAAATTAAGGATCTGGAGAAAATGCCTTTTCAAGTTACTTTGTTTGAGATTTATATAACACGTTTGTTGATAGTGATCTCTAATTAGCACTCTAAGTAGATTTAATAAGGATTGTAAATTTATTCTTCCTCAACATGATTTTATTCAGTACGACCTTCTATAACATGTCATATCCCATTTGTAGCACGATTTTTTAATATTTATTGAATTTTACACTTAAAAATGCAATTAAGAAGTGATCTTATTATGCATACGTATTCATTTAAATATTATGTAAATGGATACATGTGAATCAATGTACGATAAAGATGGCAAAAATGATGACATATATTTTTTTAATATTTCTATTCATTTATAGCACATACTCCTACAACAAAGAATCCAATTTTGATTTAATGGAAGATCACTTGTATATGATTCTAGTTGAATCTACTTATAGATCTAAAACAAAGTATTTTGAAAAGGTGTTTGCTCCAAATCGCCGTGCAAAAAAAAAGTTTAGCTACACTTAAATAATTCAAACAACGTTTGAAAGACTAACCGTGTACGTTCAAAATTTACAACAGTGTTTAGTCTTACGATTAGAAAGAGTTTGAGAAACTCTGACGTAGCGTTTAGGCTGCTATAGAGCTGCGGGTATCGCGTGCCGAAGCTTTTTATCCGTAAAGAGAGAGAGAGAGTGAAAGAGAGAAGAGAGAGCGAACGAGTTAGAGCGAAGTGGAGAATTCTGCGCTAGAGAGAGACGGAGTGATCGATTCGTGTCCGCGTCTGAAACGGTCCGATGTCTGAAAAAGGCGGATCGATGGCGTTTTTGAATTATTCAAAAAAATAAAAACGCGGCAACGATTAGCCATCACGGTCGTTGACGGATCTGCAGTCAAGGCTGATTTTTTTTTTTTTTGAAGAAAATCGCAAGTTTTGTTTAGTTGTTTGTTGAGAGAGGTTAGAGTTTACTGTTTTGAGGTTATGTTCTAGAAAAATATGGAAATCTAGATATTTTGAATTTCTTTCGAAGAATCGAATGCAGTTTCAATTTCGATAAAATTTCGCTTTTCATATCGCACATTTTTCAAAATGATTGAAACAGATAGCGTTCGAACGCTCGGTAGAAGCGACTGTCTTGGGAAATTCGCACTAAAATATTATTTCTATAAATTTCCACGACACAGACGAGCCATCGAAAAAGAGCAAGAAACTCAAAATTATACATAAACTCAAAATAAAACAAAATCCTCATTCTCAATCCGAGAACGAGCTTACATTATCCGGGATTACGCGACGATAAATCCAAGACTATACGATGCACAAACCGTATAATGAACCATGCGCAAAGTACAATAAACTATACAACGAACACAAACACAACGACGAATCGTATTATATATGACAACTGAAAATACTAAAGGATACAAGTGATATATTTGCCGAAATTGAGTTATATACAGGAATCGCTTCTATGTAAGGATATAAACGAATTCGAAACGTGTGCCGAGATATGTCATCAAATCGCTCGACCTTTTCCTAATACATGTTCAACTTTGAGCGCGCTTTTCTCAAAATCACTGTGAAGTCACTTGTATCCTTTGGCTTTTTCAGTCGTTGCATAAAATATACAAATTTGCAATACAGTGGGGAAATATTGAACAATCGCACAAGGTTTGAGTTGCACGAACGGTCGAGGACGAGACAGACTGGCTGGCACCGTGTGCACTTCGGGAAAACCGAGCTGCATTTTCACGGAGAATTTTCATGGAGAATTTTCCATTGTGATTCACTGTCGCGATTTGGCACTATTCCGAATAAACGCCGAACGAGCGACCTTTAATGATGCTGGTTCGTTACGTTGTATGTTGCTTGCTGCCTTGGAATATCGAAGAGATTCAGATTTTACGAGATTTATATTGTGCGCTAGTGTATTTGATGTTTGATTAATCGTAGGAGTTTAAGTTTGATATTTAAAGATGAGTGGTCATTAGTCAGTCGTTATTTAGTGCAATCTGTTGTGGGTTTGATTATTCTTGTTCGTATTTTCAATTGAGAAAAATCGACGATAGTCATATGGTGTGGAGTTAGATTCTACGCAGTAGAAATAAGGGGATTTTCAAGGGAATTCATCATCTTAAGATACAGAGATACAATTTGAAAATAATAAATAAAAGTTGATGTTTTCCAGTTATTTATAGATCAAATGAGCAATACAATTTGTTATATTTACATGCTAAATTTTTCCAGAATTTTCGGAAAATTCTATAATTGTCATAAAAATTTTCGAGAAATCAAAGCATTGAGATGTAGCTGGCAATAAAATGTTCTAAGTTCTTGAGTGAAATACATAATTAACACGTATTCCTATAATCATAAAGAAGTGAGTATTATGGAAAATCGCTTTCGAAACAACCCCTATAATAGAGATAACTATAATAATCGCTTTCTAGTTCAATTATCCCCTTAATACGCGATTTCTTAAGATTTGTTTTTCTAACATACGAAAAAATATTAGATCATTTTATAACAGAATCTACTCGAGATTTCATTAATCATTATTTCAAACCAAAAAAAACTAACCTAACTGAAACAAAACACATTCAAACCCCAATCCAAAATACAATAACCAGACTCAACCACCCCGCGATTTTCCCTCTTTTCCGGCACACTGACACATATTTCACCCCTAGCAAGGGATGGAAGGGCGTTGAACGTCCTTTCAACCGGTTTTGTTCCCGGGCCTCGTCCTTGCAAGGGCGCAGCGCAATCGCAACCCCGTTGCCACACTTTCAACCCCTCTTTCCAAGGGGTAGACACGCACCGAAACCGTTTTACGACCAGACCGATGCGCGAAGGGTTGTAAAGAATGCTTCGAGTCAATCGGAGCGATATGCGAATGTTCGTTTGATAGTAAATTTTTTTATTGGGCTCGATTTGTCGTAGTGGAAATTCGCTCGATTGGATGTTTTTATGTGCTTGTTAAAAGGAATATGTAAAAATGTGTCGATTGAAGAGATTTCGTATATATTTATCTCAATTGATATGTATTGATTTTATTTGTTCATTAAAAATTTAGAAGTTTTATAGAAAATTATATCGATTTAATATAATCGAGTTTTGAATATGTGAAATTTGATGTGATTAAAGCGATTTCTCGGTGAAATATGTATGAATGTCTATTCAGGTCGCACATCATGAAATATTTATGTCGCAAGTACAAGGTAGTCTATGTGAAACGTCGTTTTGATTCGACTCGATCATGAATTCCATTTAGCGAACGTCAATTCTCAGCTTATCGGATTGTGTTATTCTGTTTTCAGTATTTCCTGAAACTAGTCGTGAAACGGAAGAGGTTTTCAGTCGAATTGACGCAACGTCTATTCCTATACGCGACGCAGATAAGAAAAATCGATATCAATTATAATATTATTCAAATTTTATATTTTAAAACGCCTACGAAGAATACTTTAGAATATTGAATATTGATATGAAATATCGATAATTACTGATCAGAAACTTGACCTAATACAATCTAATCGGAAAAAAAAACTTATCCTAAACTAAAACTCGATATATTATGTAATGCTTAAACTTATATAAATAATTTCGGATACAAAATCCATTTCCACACCAAATAAGTCACGTACAAAAGTCAACGAAAAAAAAGCACACATAACAAACCTAATTGCGCTCGAAGAGAGCAAAGCTCCATTCACACAAACAGAGTTCAAAGTCTCTTTGTACAAAGAGAGCTAACATAACCATCACATAAACTCGAATATTACAATATTACACACATTCCAAAAAATTCATATCTACGATATCGCACATTCAGCATGGATAATACGAGGCTTTCAAGGTCGAATCTGCGACACGTTTCAAGTTTTCTACGATTCCCTATAGGTCTTACGACAAACATGGTATGTCCCATTAGTTATGGAATATATATTTTGTAAAATATACACAAACAATATCTATAAAAAGAATCAATATTTTTAAAAGTACTCTCTATGTGTAGCTACATTTTTTTCTCTTGCATGTTTTTAACTTGAAGAACAAAAAAAGATGGCCAATGCTTGAAATCTTTCAGTTCAAAGTTTAGGGAGTCAGTCGGATATATGGAAGTCAAAATTTCAAACGTGGTATATAATTGTTGAAACGGTCTGAAAAGAGAGGTGCCCTAAATCAGCGATTCATATTCCAAGTCTTATGGGACACACCATGTACATATAATATAAACGTATCTCTAAAGACATGTGGGTTTATAGATTTATGGATTTACGGATTTACGGAGTGCGTTCTATTCGAAATTTCGGACAGCGATCATATCAGATCAGATCGGGACGTGCCGCATAATATATGGAGGTTTTGATTTATAAATCGTGGGCGTTAAACGGCTCCATAACGAACGCCTCTAATAACGGCGACCTACATAACGAGCGTATTTTCGGCTCTCGCTAAAATATGCGTATCACTGTTTATTGTTCGGAAGGCTTCGAACGAGTTAATATTCAAACTCGGCGCCGATCGATCGGACAAATAAATATTTTACTTGCCCCCGTACGAACGCTGCCTTCGTAATGTGAATTTGAGATATGATTGAAAGTGGGTTTTAAAATGATAATAGATATTGAATAATTTTGATTTATTAATAAAATAGAGTGAGATTTTAAATTTTTGTTCTAATAATTGTGTTAAAGTTGGTAGTAGTGAGAATGGAAACGTTTTAGTATAATTAAAAGGAACCTTTGTGCACCTGAGCCAATTTTGCTCTTTCACATAATCATGATGTTAACTTATTTCGTTGTAAATATATTCGAGTTAAATGGTTTTTTAACGTTATAAGCTTGTAAAATATATTGATAATTTTGTTCAATTTTCATTAATTTCCACATAAATTCTAACCAAATAAATAAATGAAAATGAACCCTAATCTAACGAATTTTTCGGTCTATATATAATCGACAGATATTTGAATTCACATAAAAATAAGATTAAATCATCAACGCAGATTTTTTTTGATAATAGAGAATTACACATATATATAATAGAAGGTTCTCGTATCATAAAGAACATCAATTTCAATGCGACTTATTGAGTCGCGAATCTAGAGCTGCTCACCGATATCGATACGATATAAAACGTCTACTTAATTAATTCCAACAACGAAAATACAAAATTGAAAATCGAATTTAATATTTCATCGGTTACAATAACCCAGCTAACGAAAGCTTTTATATTTTTTTATCTGTTTATCCGATGACATTTAAAAAGCGCCCACCTTTTCCGGCTCGCACACATAGAGACAACTCCCGATACGCCCACGACGAAAAATTATACGAGCTGAGCATCCCCTTTACGAGGGTTCGGATGCGTATAATTCATATAATTCGGTTAGGGGAAACCTCGCGAGCGTGCGAAATATCTGTGCCAAGGACGAGCGGACCGACCCGACCCGGCCTCCCCTTTCGCCTGTCTGTGCCCGTTCCTCCTTCGCGTCCTGATGCGTGCAGCCGATGGAGACGACCAGGGTGGAGAAGTTCAGAGGGAGTCAGGATAGGATGAGGGAGGCAGTGAAAACCTGGGCAGCGCTTCCGGGAAACTCGCTGAAGGGGGGTCAGGACGTTGAGGAAGCGAGGACCTGGAATGTTGTAAAAAGTACAGGGTTGCGGGGTCGTTGGAAAACGTCGTGACTCCAATTAAGGAGTTTTCGGCTACGATATGGATCTGGTGGAAATATGTTTGATTATGAAAAATAACAAAGGAATGGAAAATAAATTTGAGTGCTACTTGTGATTGTGTAAGTAAGATGTTTAACTTATGTGGAAGTTTAACTAAAATTCATTTGAAAAAAAAAAGAAAATCTAACCTAATCTAAATGGACCCATAAAGTGTTTTACAGACTGAATTACAGAAATTTTTATATCAAAGATATGCAAATAATAATCGAAGAAAAAATTGATGAATTTCATCGAGCAAATAACATAAGTTTTGAATAACAGATGAAACATACTAAAACCTGACTTAGTATTTTGGCATAAGAAAGAATTAAATGTCTCGGCACTACTCATTGCACATTTAATATTCATGCACTATACATATTCATTATTTAAAAAAAAATGTATTTTATAAGAAAAAAGTGATTCAATTTTAACGAATCTGACTCCGATTTTGCAGCCCTGAGAAAACTACAGTGCCCAAAATTAGAAAATTTTAGACGAAATTCTGAGCGAGGAAAACTCGGCTATGTTAGAATCTGAGAAAAAAGACGGATGTAGGGAAAGGGAGGAGGGGTTCTTGAAAATTCTAGAGGGTTGAAAATTTCGGGGACGTCAGGATTTTCCGCCTTCGCGAAAAGGCTAAGGGTTAGGTTTGCCCAAACGCTTTGCGAGGTCGCCGCTTCCGAGGGAGAACCTGGCCTATATATTTAATATATCGACCTGCGTGTTGGGATAGTGTTATTGTGCGGGTCCGATGTTTTCATTTGGATGAATATGAATGAACCGATGGCTTTTACTTATGAACTTTATCTAATGCCCCCGGAGAGATTTGCCCGTGAGCGTTTCGAAATGGAAAATGTGCGATTGCGTAGTTGGAAAATTATATGTGATACGATTAAATCGATAAAAAATTATTCACATTCTATAATTTAGAATCGTAAAAATATTCATTAAGAATAAATCACGATATAATTAAAAGATGCCTGAATAAGGAAATAATGATAAATAATGTATATCACAATGATATCATAATAACCCGTGTTATCTAAAAATACATTCAAGGTTTTTTCCACTAATAATACAAGGTATTTTACCTGTAACAAAACACTAGTACGCCCACAAGCTTCAGGAAAATATGTGGGATCCTGAAACTCCGTGATTAATCCATTTATTTTTAAGAATAGTAATGTTCTGTTTTGTATTATATTAATTTTTTCAGTCTAAAAATAGATAATATTATGAAATTATTTAAAAAATATTTTATTTTTATTAAAACAAATATAATATCAAATCACTTATTTCGGAATTTACGATGAATCACGAACTTTTTACACTCACTCTATAAAGACGAATTTAACAACACAGGTTCTTCGCGTTTCGCAAAATCGAAAAAGCAATCTGAACTAGAGTACAAGGGCTATTATAAAAACATGTTACATCTCTGTTTTTTTCATTTTTTATTTTAGAACGCCCTTGAAACGTAACTTTTTTCAGCGCCGCTCATAATAAGAAAAGCCATCGTTAAAAGCGGGCAACAAGCACTCTCCCTCACCGACAACTTTTTTCCGACACACTCGCACTCGGAGCGGGTCTGCGATAAAATTTAATTATCGTAATGAAGGGCGGTTAAGAAGGGCGAAAATATATAAAGTTAAATGCGCCCCCTCGAAAATAAATTTGCAACAATTTAAAAATACGTCCTCGGCGACTATTTATGCGATCGGATCTATTTGTACAGATCGGCGGGGAAATTTATACTTTTCGATTATAAATAATTAACTATTTTCCAATATTTTTTGATTTATAATTAATATTCGTGTTTACAAGTAACATCCTCAAAATTATTCTAATATTCATGTGCTTCCCTGATCTTTCAGATTGCGAAAAAAATTTCCGAAAAAAACAAAGCGATAAAGATTTCCGTACATTCAATCACCGAAGCGGCGAAAATATCCAGACATCGGTACGCCATAATAAAACCATGAATATTTGACATTCCCGCGGAGAATTTTCCGAGTCACGTAGACGCCATGGAAAACTCCCATGTATTACAATAAGAAAAAGATCAAAAACGAAGGATACAAAGGACACCACCATAGACCACGGTGGTTGTATCCTCGAGTTTACGGGTGCGTTGACTCCGGATCGTCTGCGGCAAAAAGACCATGCAGCACGACAGGACATTTTCGTTTATTTTCAAATTTTCACACACGTTCCGTTTGAAATTGTATTGCTTTTGTATATATGTACAGTTGGTGCTCGTTTATTTGAAATAATTGAGATTGGAAGAAGTCGGGATAAAGGAAAATCCAAACAATAGAAATGATATACAATTTATAGTGAATGAAAATTACTATAGTAGAATTGATTGTTGGCACTCTTTTTATAAATTTTCATATTGTTAATTTTGAATATTTTTTGATTATTAAATAAAAAATATCTTTCATCAAAATTCTACGACTTTTAACGATTTTACAAAAGTAAAATATATCAGTTTATGAGTATTGAATGAATAAAATAACTCCAAGATGACATTGGAATTCTGAATCAGAATATGTGTACAAAATTAACAAAAAGCTTTACATATCATAATCCCCAAATCGAATATGATTTTCAATTTTAAACGATCCAAATAATCAAAATGGGAAATCGAGGCTCTACTGCATATAAGTATACGAATATCTATATATTTTTTATATGTGTGTGCTCTACATAATTGCACGTTGGTAGATGTATGTGTGGAAAAAAAGTGACGTCTGTGAAGTGTATCGATTTCTTTTTCTGGGAAAATTCGATCGTAGCGGGTTATATAAAATGCCGGCCGTTTTGATATCGATTGTGCTCGTGTGTTGGTTATGCCGTATATGTACATAGTAGTCTCTCGCGTGACAATTGCCCCTCAGCACGTAAATCTCTATGCTAAAATTAAGGTTGATTTTTCTGTTCAAATTCTTATAATGTTGCAGTTATGTTTTAAACAAAGAAAAAAATCGAATAGTTTCAAAATACATTACGTTAAAAAAATATTAGCTAGAATATCTGGATTCAAAAGCTATTTGAATTTAATTTTTTTCCAAAATCACGCTATTTTAAATTTAAAAAGCAAGCTTAGATAGATTTTTACTTAATTGGAAAGCATAAAAGATAGATATTTTTAAGCTTTTTGTCATCTATTGAAGCTTAAGTTGAGCGAAATATTTTTAATATTTTCACATAGAAAGTGGCATTAAAAATATATCGATACAAAACTTTACAATTCAATTGAACAAAATTTCATAATAGATATTCAATTCAGCTAAAATAATAATTTAATTGAATAATTAAGGCTAGAATTGATATCGATTCAATTAATAATCCTAGTTAATCAATCGTGTCGACGATGCAAGATAATCGACTTTGCGCCCACAGAAAAAAAAAATGACAGCTAACGTCAATCTGACATTTCGTGAAACGAACGAAGATGTCACATCAAAAACCACATAAAAACAAAAAATACAGCTAAAACTCTAAAAAATATCAAAAAAACACTCATACCATTTTCAAATCCAGCAATCACAAAACACAATCATAAGTCAAAACGGTTCCAATCCGAAGCCATAACTGAATTTACAAGTCCACAACTGTCACTAAATAAATAATATAATTAATAGAATAATGAATTTATATGAATTAATACAAAATAAAGCACTAGAAGAACAGACGATCGCGTTCGGTAGCGAGCGCGCGCACACTAACCCGTACTACGCGCGCGCTCACTCGTCCGCTCGCGGGGGGGCCGCGCCTCTCGGTGGAAATTCGCGATTTTTCCGACCGCGCCGTGCGATTTTCCGGATTTTTTTTCCGGACTCTTATCCGGAGTGAACCGGGCGTCGGAATGGCGCCGGTTTCGTCCGGCGGCGGACGCGCCTTGCGTCCGAAAAGCGGCCGCAGACAAAGGCTTTTGCTGCGGCGTCTGGGGCGCATGTGCGTCCATGCGGATATCGTGCGACGCCCCTCTCACCCGTACGGCGGCTCGCACGCGAACCCGGCGCGCCCGATAGGTGCCGCTCCGGTGCCGTTTCGGTGCCGGATCGGCTGGGATGTGGAAAATCGCGAGGAAAGTCCGGATCGTTTTGGTTGAAGGG
The DNA here is from genome assembly GCA_024721215.1 of Cheumatopsyche charites. Taxonomy (NCBI): domain Eukaryota; kingdom Metazoa; phylum Arthropoda; class Insecta; order Trichoptera; family Hydropsychidae; genus Cheumatopsyche; species Cheumatopsyche charites. The sequence goes on along the minus strand of CM045586.1, from coordinate 9,547,885 downwards.
GTGTATGTATGTATATATGTATGGGGTTGGTTCGGGAGAGGTTTTTTGAATGATAGGGTTTGGTGGGTGGTATCGATTTATTTTTGAGATCAGCTGGTTTGTGAAGGTAGTGAATGGATTTTGTATGGTGAAGTGATTTTTTTGTTTGGATGTTTTTTTAATTTGAAATTGTTATGTAAATCGTAGAATGAAAATATATGAAAGACATTTTCTTTTGCGAATTAAGGTGGGTTTGGGTTTGATATTCATATAATGATCCAAAATAAATGTAATGATTATTTTCAACTACATTATTAAAGGGATTTTTGAAAAAAAATTACACATAATTAGTAAAAAATTAAACTGTCGTTATGTACCAAATGAGATAAAAATCTGTTCGGATTTTTTTCACTCATCCTTTTCTGAATAAATTTACAGGCGACTTTCGTATTACATTTTAGCGAAACATGTAATATCCTAATTCTAATAAATTTGTATGAACACTTTTGAGTGGACAATCTAATTCATAAAAGTAAATATTTTATGTATATTAGTTATAGAAAAAATATCAATTATGTTATAAAACTTCATCTATAGGAAGAATCACTGTATATGCGTTAATCTCTTACTAAATGAAAATTATTCGTCTAAATAGCACAATCATTCTAGTAATCCAAAGTTAATTTTATTGGTGTTATTTATAGAAGTATTCGATTATTCTTTATAATAGATTGAGATACCGAGATACACATTCTGAAATTTATAGCGCTTTCCTCGAATTTGATACACATCATACTATTTTAGGCGTCATCGATTTTTCTACGTTTCTCTCTGAAAATAACATTTATCGATTGTCCCGATAAAAATATAGAAATAAGTATCCAATATATTATATTATAACTATGCGACGATCTTTAATTATTCATTAAACCAAAATGCAAAGAGAATTATTAAATTTTCATAATTGTTTCAATTTCTAAACGCAATAATGATGCATCGATCGCACGTATCACACAAAACCGTTATTGTTTTCAGCGTTTGATCGAACGAAAAATAAATAAATAACCTTTTTTTCGAAGCATTCAATTTTTCGTTTGACAGCTTTAGCGCGCGACATGTTTTCGATATTTCATCCTCGCGAAAAGTTAACTCGGAAAAGCACTTCGTTATTCATACTTAAATCTATTATCAAATACGAAAACAGAAAAAAGACATGTTTATGAAAAAACTTTTTGAAGAAACGACCTACAGATTTCGAATGTGACACTCATTGGCATTTAATATTTGCGAGAAATTGAAACTATGAAGGTACTTTCGAATAAATATCCGATTTTTGTAAAAATGTTCAAGAGTGATGGAAGTATCTGTTATAGCTTAAAGTTTACATAAGTTGTACAATAAAGTTAACGAAATTCAGTAATTGATTAGATTAAATTCGATAATTAGTATTTAAACGAGTTAATGCTTTCAATGCTTTCAATGCTTTAATAAGAGAAAAAATGTTTAAATCCTTAATATATTTTTAAAATCAGATTGATTTGATGCATTGGATGATTTTACACGAAAACACACTATCGATCACTCCCAAATGTCAAGGGGTGGAAGCGCTCGACTATTTTCAAGGATTTTACCCTTAAAACACCCTGATGTATACAAAAGACTCTGACAAATATAAAAACGGTAATTTTCAAACAAATTCCACACTATGGTTTTTTGCTTTATTATCGAAGAAAATGCGTATCGTAACGAATGTTAAATGCTGAAAATGCGTATAGTTATTTGGAAAGTTTTCCAACCCTCGCTTCGTGAAGGCCGTAGTTAACGTGTAATAATAAAATAATCGATTCGTATAGCTTAAATATAACTACGTCATCAACATATTCGTATGTGTGTTTGTATGAGAATGTTTTCGTATGTGCAATTATAAATTAGATTAACACCATGTAGATTTCGCCAAAAAAAGTTAACTATATTTTTATGTTTAAGTTTTTATTTTATGAAATTATTAGAAAAAAATAAGAGTAACCTACTTGATTATTGAATTTTTAGATTAATTTGATATATGATTTTTAAAACAAACCCTGTTGGTGAGTGACCGTCTTATGTATAAGTATTATAATAAAAACGTATTAAGCTCGCTGCTTAGACTTTGAGAGATTATTACATATTTAAGAAGTTTATAAGTTATGCAAAGAGCGTTTCTATTTCATTTCAAAACTCTAATTTATTTACGTAGTTTTAATACAGTCTGAATTTTGTAATTTTATGAAAAATAATCGTTTAAAATATTTTCTTAATTTGTTGATATCATGAGAAAATAAAAATGGTTTTTGGGAAATTTATAAACATAAAAGCATAAGATTTATGAAAGTGGAAAGCTTTTTATGTGTCACACGATAGGTTTCAAAACAACGTCGTAAAAAAGTTTTGACTATCTATACAACATTTCACACGTCTTCAGCATTAAGATACTGACAGTCATTTTTACCGTTAAGTTTTTAATATAAAGAAATTAATTTGTATAATTAAATTAACTATTTTTCAATTATTAAAAAAACTGTAAATTCCTGATACTCAAATATTAAAATATTTCAGTAACAATATTAATATTTTTTTGAATGAATGTAATAAATGATTTTAATATAACAAAAAAAATGAAACTCATGAAAAATACATAAGAAAACTTAAATCAACCACACACACAATAAACAACTGTACATGACAAGCAATGAAAAAATGAAAAAACAAAAAAACAAATGCGTCTTATGGTTCGTGACCCCTGAGCCCTCGAAACAAGACGCCAGTGCGCCGCACACCTGACCTGACCTATATTCTTTGGATTTCCAGGTGTTTTAAACGCACGGTCCGCGGTCCCCTCAATTTACATACACACGCCATTGTCGTTCCGTTATAATGCCGTGAATAACAAAGCGTACATACATCAACAGCAACGCCGAAGAAAGCTTTTCTTTTGCTTACGGCTATTTCGTTTGGATTTTACACACAGGGTGTTTAAGATGCAAATATCGTGATTATATTCATGTTAATTTATTATTTTCCTTCAAATCGATTTTTGATTAATAATCGTAATTTGAACAGTAAATTTCAGGATCGATCGTTTTATGATTATTTATTATTGTAATGATTTAAATTTATATAACGAGAGTAAAATCTACAAAAGCACTAATTTCAAATATCTTATGAAATTTCTGATTATAAACCGATATTGTCAAGCAACAGCATATGTTCGAATCGTTCCATGTCATGCACTTATTGTAAGTGTGATGATATCTTAACGATATCAATATATAGGGGAGACTAAGGATACTTCATTCTTTGAGGCACTTGAGCCCTTTCAATTTTTTTAATATTTTTAATATTAAAAGTATTACATTGTCTTTAATTGGCAACACTTAGTACACCAAATTGAATTCCAAGTGTATTGGAAATATCATTTTATAAATATGATTTTCGAAGAGGAAGTTAGAAAAATAAGGCGGAATCATGTGCCCCCAGTCTCATATAAAATTTTCAAGCGTTATTATTTTTAATGCAAAAATATTATGTTTCTCTTAAATACGATGAATATTTTAGTCAAAAAATATAAAAATCGAAATAAAACTCTTACATGTTTAATATCGTACACGTATCGCTAATATTTGTCGATCATCAAGATCGAAAAGAAACCGCAAATTATCGGACGGAGAGAAGATACCGAGAAAGAACACGAAAAATGTCAAAGTTTCGCTTCTCGGCATATAAACGAAAAGGAAAAATACGTTATTCTTTGCGTTGCGCAACGCGGAAGGAAAATTCGCGTGGGCGCAGGACTTTCGTAATGGTCTCGACGGGAAAAGTCTCGGAAAAGCGCACAGATATTATACGTATTAACATGAAGAGAATCAAAGCCGTAATGAAACGTACGCGGAAAGTCGCCGTGGGATGATTGTGTTGGTGAAAATGCCGGAAAAACGCACATTTGATAGAAGAGTGTTTGCGTCATCGATGTTTTCAAATAATTCGATTTACAATAAGAGAATAGAATTATAAATTATTGTAAAGTTAGTTGGGATAAGTGCTGTTCAATGGGAAAATATGACAGTTGTCGATATCTCATAAATTAATGAAAATATTCACGACTCGCTCATTAGCCTCACTCACCTTTATAGACCCTATTGAATTAATTTGAAATTTTTATATTCAATTTAATATTAGAAAATTTATCATCTGATGATATTGTTCCAAATCGAAAAAAGTTTAATGAACTTATACACGTGTTCGCTTCAATAAAAATACCAATATCATTTCTACAAAACATACGAATAAAAATATAAATAAGCGATTTATTATAAGATGTTTGACATATAAATAGAAAAAAAATATATAAGCAATCAATCGTGATAAATATCGACAAACAGATTCTATTCATGTAGACTAATAGTAAACAGCATGCAAAAATATCGAATAGTGTATTATCGATTTATAAAGCGATGAAAATATTTGAATTATGATTAAAAATATTCTATTCGTTCAAATATAATATGTGTATGAAATTTTCAATTTTTTTTATTTAAACTGATTCCATACTAGAATTTCGATAACTAAACACAAAAGATATTCTCACGTGAAATCTACATACACACACATTATAGCTATGGTACTCGCATATTTCAATATGGATTTCCTAGATTGAAAAATTCAATTTTTCAATCAAATGCTGCCCATTCTGATTTTTTAAACGAAAATGCGCCATGTCAAAAGACACGGGCTGCTCTATAGTCAACGCTATCGATTTTCCTATGCAGCTTTGAAAGCTACGGTCGGAAAAGCGTCGACCTTTCCGCAGTCCGGAAAATTCGCTTCGAGTTTTCCGGAGTCATCAATCGGATCACATGGGACATAAAAATATTCAAAAACACCAGTGTGTAGTTAAAATTAAACGACACTAGTGAAGTTTAGTACAGCGTACGTATAACATATAAAACATTTTGCTATTGCACTGTTTTAGGCAAATTTAATTGACAGCTACCTATCCATAGAATTTTCTTCTGTTATATGATATGAAAGCTAAATAATAAGAAAATAGATTCAAACACATATTCGAGATTAAGTTTTTTGATTCTAATGCGGAAATATTTGATTCAAATTTATGAATTTTTATGATTCTTGCTTATGAAAATCTACACGTTGATTCATCAAAATACATTAAGCATCGCTCATACGCACGAGACAAGAATATAAATCGAGAAAACAAGACGTCCTCGAAGAAGATCGTCCCTGACGAAGATTAAAAGTCGAAGAACAAGCAGAAGGGGACTTGGAAAACGTTGGAAACTCGACGACCAGCGAAACGGAAAATCTGAATAAACACGATGACGACGACAACTACGACGAACAAAATGAGAAATTCAAAAAATAAAATGAAATACGTCGCCCCATTAAGGAAAATGCGTGGCTTTTCACGGAAGTAAATCGAAATGTGTATAAACTGACGTGTCATTTGTTGCGACTTTTCTTCAGGTGATATCGCAACGAATAAGATTTTTCTATGAGCTGTTCGAAAATTGTTTTGAATTGACAAGTGAGCTATATTTTTGGAAGCTGTGTTACTCTTATTGCATTGAGTTGTTTTCAGATTATTCAGTATCTCGCTATTTTCCAGGAAAAATTTGAATTTTATAAGAGAATATGTAAAATTTTCAGTTATGAATATTTGATGCAAGTGACACATGTTTTTTATACATTTTTTAAGGAATGAAAAAATTAGACGTTCAGAATGACTGTAAAGAAGTCAGGTTTGAAAAAAATGCGGCACTAGAAAATCTAAAAAAAATCTCAGAGGGTTCTTTTTTCTTATCTTTACAAATGTAAAGAAGCCACTTTTATCATTCAGCTACAGAGCGAGGGATGTAATAAGAAAATATTCTATTTTTAACAAAAAATTACTTTTAATACAAAGTATTCCATTCGCAACGAACCGGAATCGAAATCTTACATTGCATATTGAATATTTTCTTTTCATATTCTTAACATTAACACTTATATCTTGGCCCTTTCACTGACCCAAAAGGAAAATATTGCACACATTTCCCAAGAGATATATGACACACGTAAACGTGCATGCACACACATGTAAGATTTTCCAGCAACATACTGATGCAATATTTATTATGGAATCTATTGAATATTTTATCACGATAATATTGTCGACAAGGGAAAATAATTTTATTGAACTAAACACAATAAAACATCACTTACAAGGACTATGCAAATACGTTGGAGCATCAATTGTATTGAAATTTGTTAGAAATGTTAAGTGTAAATATTATATTAATATAAAATTATAGTGAAGAATAAAAATGCAGTTTTCAATGATTTCCGAGTAATCACAAGTTTAGTATATTCGATAGGTGCATTCATAGGTGTTAGATAAGTAAAATCATCAAAAGTTATGTACATTTTTTCATCTTGTCTTACAATAAATTTCGAAAAATCGGTGACCAAGCTATGTGCATAAAATCGTAAGTATAAAATTTGCTTCATACACAAGAGAGAGAACACTACCGCATTAACCATAATTCGCGATATTAACGACTCATAACAGAAAATCACCCCTTTACACAATCTCAAGCACATCTAGAAAACCTTTCACCTCAAGAGAGAGAGACTTTCTCATACGCGAAAAAAAAAATGTGAGTGAGCTCCGAATACTTAAGCACACGTGCACCATCAAAGGGCACACACGTACCCCGACATAAGGGTACACATGCAACCCCCCTTCAGAGTACACACGTGTTATTCGGATAGTGTAGTACGTACACGTACACGTTTCTCTGTGCTTTCTTTATCGATTGCGGTAGTCGGGAGGACGCCATTTTGATTCACTCCCTTCGAATGACAATTTCTGTATAGTTGGGATAGATTTAGATACACGTGTCCGTCGGAGTTGCTTAAGAATCGGCAGGTTCTGGGAATCGGAACGGGTCTGAGAATCGAAGGTTCTAGGAATTGAAGGGGTTGTAAGAATCGGGGAGATTTGTTGTCGGGTGTGCGGGTGTTGGTGTTGGGATATACTCGAGGGGGATGATTCGGCGCCGTTCATTATGTCTGAGTGTGTTGAGATGTTGTTTTGGTCGAGTGAGATTATTGTTACTAGCAGTAGTACCTAAGATTATAATTTTTGAGGCGATCTATATCTACCCTCGCTCACAATTTCGAAAATTCGAAAATTATTAATATTAAGAAAAATTCACGTACCTAATATATTGAAAATAATTTGAATATCTTTTGTTTATAATAGTTAAGTACTGATTTAATTCATCATTGAAAAGAATTCTTAAACAGCTGATCCGTTTGCCGCGAAATTTTTCAACTTAAACTGTAATCATAATTTACATGAAAAATATTGATAAAAAAATCCAGTCTGAATGAGTTAAAATATTGTCCAATTTTTATTCCGCTCAATTCACATATTTATAGACGCGATAAAAAAAGTCCGAAAATAATTGTTTTCGAAAAATTGATTATTATAAAAAACAAAATTAAAATGAACTCAAAAAGTAAAAATGAAATAAACTTCTGGAACAGCATTTAGTCCGTTGAGCTGCAAAACTAAATAATACATATTTATATTTCGGTTATTATAAACAAACCATACAATTTATACGATCAATTTAAAGTTGTGTTAGTCATTATGAAAAAAATGCCATTCAAATTTCGTAATATAATTGAAAAAAAAAAAATTAAAAATATATCGGTTCCAAACGTGTTAATTGTTCGGTCATTGAAGGGTCAGAAACGAATTTCCGGTCGATCAACGTACAAACGTACAAACAAACGTACAAATACGCTTAGTAAATTTATATTATAGATTGATGGCTGTTTGAGATGGATTTATATGAAAATTTTGTTATTTTATTTAGTCGTGTGTGAAATTTGATGATTCTCTAAAAATAAATGATGCAATTTTCGATTAAATACAAGCTTCCTACGTCAAACTAAATGGTACTTATTTCAATTTGAAAATTTTCAAATTAAATTTAAATATTTTCCAATTCGATATCGATTCTTATTTTGTAACATTTCAACTAAAAAAAATTGAACACGAAATGAAAAAACACTTAACGTAAAATGGAAATAATTCAATTCGAAATGAAAAACCAGTAGATATCTTGTTGATTAAATATCGATTATGATCATATTTTAAATCATTCAACATATTGTACATATGTTGTTTTACGATTGCTATTAATGTGTTTTTCGATCGAAAGATGATGAATGACATTTTCAATCGGAATACTATAGTACTTTCAGCAAATTGACATGACTTTAGTAATTGAAAGAATGAAATATTGTTGAAGCGTAAGTACCCATCACTTCAATTGGAACACATACGCGAGAGAAGCTAGTTATGTAAAATTGAAGTTTCACGTTTGAAGTTACGTAAAGTTTCGCAATGAAAACGACAAGTACGTTATACAGAATACCGTATAAATAAAAGACACACATGCAAGTATAATTGAAAGCTCGAATTAATTTATTCACTATGCGGTTCTAGGAAATAATTCATTACTCTCGATCGCGAACACCGATAACATAAATAAAACGAACGCCAACATAAAATGCATCAACTCTGAACTATTATAATGAGACTTGGTGCAACACCGAAAGGCAAACATCAATCGAGAAACACTTAGAAAACACAAACATACAAGATACAGAACACACCCTAGAGAATATACGATTTCATGAATGGACCAGGCTCACTCGGAGAAGGCAAAGAGAATATATACGAAAGGGAAAAAAAACGGTCAAAAGAAGGCTCTGAAAGCGAAATAAACGACAACCTGTCATAGACAGGACGCGATCTGCCTTTGCGGAGGAGACCAGGTGTCGACCGGCTTTTCCGGAAAATCGAACCTCGTGGAAATTCGCGAAAATTCCTACCGCAACTCCTGGGAAAATACGAGGCTTTCTCGAAAGTGAGTTTTCATCGAAACGCGAGTGTTTCGATGGAATAAAATATATTTTTTTTATATATGTAGATAGATATTAAATTCGTTTTGTGGTATTTGATTTTTGTGCATTTATCTCGAGAGATGGAGATTCGAATCGGACTGTAGATTGAGACGTAGACGAAGCCGGTTCGATGAGTGGGATTGATTTTTCCGCATGCGGAAAATTCCATTTCCTCGGCGGAAAAGCGATTGAAATCAATCTAATTGTATATGTGTATATGTACGTGTGTCTGTGTGATGGTTTGAGATTTATTTTATTTTCATTAATGAAATAGAATTATATCTAGGGGGGACTAACGTATCTAGAGCGCATTTATTTCGTATCGAATCAAATACACAATTAATTGATATATAAAATTTCAGTTAACTATCAGAAATTATTTCGATATTGAAATATTAATTAAATAATTATATAATATGAAATTGTTTTACGAAATTCGCTTTAGATTTTATGCGGTCCAATGATCTCTGCCAGTTGGGTAACCTCCAGATATTAAGTGAAACATTTTGTTAACGGAAAATCAACACACCCACATAAATAAGCACAACTTAATCACAAAAATAACTAATGATAAATTTTAAAATCACAATTAAAAAAACCTTCCATCGCGAACACCTTATTAATTACAAAAGCATTTAAACCGAAAATACATCATCGCAAACAAACATCGATCAACTCCAATTTAAAATCCTCCGAGAAGATCAGGTGTCCTTTGCTAAAATCAAAATTAAAATTAAAGCAGAGCATCGAAGAGAGAAAGAGCAATCGACCCGCATTCCCGAGAGTACAGTCCGACCTCGTTTCTCAGTATTCCTTTTTTCTGTTATATATCGAAACTTACACACACATACACATTCTTAAGATAAGGAGAGAGAGACGTTTGACCTAAAAAGTGATTCGTAACGCAATAATATTCTTCGGGCCGAAGGACTTTTGGTTCTCGTCCAAGCTGCGTATGTTCGAAATGCGGATATACGAACGGCCCAGATTAATGGGCAGTTAAACCGCTCTTTTATACAAGCGGAAGAATAAAGGCTTTTGGGGTTGAAACATTTTGGGTCTGTTGGAATTTCTCGTATCTGCGAATCGATAAGATTGTTTTTCGTTTGTTCGTCCTATGACGAATCGTTTCGGTATTGGCATCGGAGGAAGAATAAGTTTTTCCGAAAATAAGAATCGGTATCGTATTATTTTTGGATTAAGAAATCGCGCTGGAGTTTATTTTTAGATTAGATTCAGAATTTACTGTTATTATTAATTTTTGAAAATATCTATATTTTAATTACATTAGCTTATGTCTTTCTGTACAAATTGTATGGAATTTGAGTGTACGTAGGGGAAAAAAATCATTATAATAATAAAGCTAATCTCTGTATTTTCATATAAACATAGAAAATGTTTCATTTAATTAATGTGAAATTTTGTTCCTTATAGTGTTATATTAATTCGTTAAACTCTTGAATGTATTGTCACTAAAATTATGATATCGATACTGTCAAGCAATAGTATTATAGATTCACAACTTCATAAAATGATATTACGTTCGATATTTTCTTGCTTTACATAATCGATATAATAAACATTAATCATTAATTATGTCACATATAAAACAAAATCAATAAAGATTCATTAAAGATTAAATGTCACATATTTCTTCCCCAAAAAAATATAGAAAATTCGTGTATACTAAACCCAACATTTAGATAAACGAGATATTATCAGAGCGGTAATGTTTTTCCGATATATTTACAAATTAGAAGGCCGTTAGACAATTTCATTCCGAACATTATATTATAAATGCCGATCTTATCGAAACGCGTTGAACAACGCACACGCATCCTTCGCACGGAAAAATCGACCCGCTCGAAAAACCTCGAATTACGCAAATTATCATCGAATGAAATATGCTCGAAATAGCCAAAGTTGTGTAAATTTTCAACCCCTTCGGTTCCGTATACAGCAAGGCCGTTTCGGTGCCAAATGCGATGAAATCCTGTGCCAAAGTGCGTCTGCGCCGGACGCGTTAAAGTTTTCTGTAAATTTTCAGCGAATTCGCATAATTGACCGATTTTTGTAAATGTGTGCTCAAAGTGATTAAGATATTTCGAGTGATTATTTTAAAAATGTTAGTAATTTTTGTCGTGCAGTACGTTTTTCTTTATAGAGGGTATTAAAATAATTTTTGTCATTAAAAGATTCGAATTGAACTATTAGAGGTATAATTCATTTTATTACGTGATGAACAAATATGTAATATCAAATATAGTAAAAAAATCATTAAAACAACATCAGCATACGTATTGTAAAACTTGTTCGAACTAAAAAAAAATGATCTTTGCGAAAGAATTCTCAATGGTAAGTCCAAAAATAAAACATTAAATTAAGAAAATGCGTTCTTAATTTTATTTGAATAGAATTCGATAGATTATGTTAAGTCCAATTTTACCTTTTCATTAAAGTTACTTGTACGTTTTAGATTAGATGAGGTTAGGTCGAGTATTATGTCGTAGATATAACAATATAATTCTGATACACTACATAATTCAATACAAAATACAATTTTAAATACAGATTTAATTATTCATGAGAATTTTAAAATCCATCAAAATTTCATATCAAAAACATTCCAATGGAGCTCAACTAAAAACAAAAAAAAAACGAGACAATCAACGTATTATGAACGTATTCAAAACGCAACAAACGACACGACACAAACGAGCGATCGTTTCGTTTTTAACCACCCTGTTCATACAAACAAACAAACAAACAAACAAACACACAAACACATCCACATGACGCAAAATCGCGAACGTACTTTAATTACGCGTACGTTAAAAGCCGCACTCTCTCTAAACGAAATTGAACAACGCCGAAGGGATGCAACGCGTTCGTTATTAAAGCGTACCGACTGTAACCACATACGTAAATACATTCGAGGGAAAATGTAAAAAAGTAAAAATGTAAAACAACAGTACGATAATTAAGTGGAGACGTCCATTAGCTAAAATAACTTAACTGTGCCGAAGCACGCCATTATCGGTATTGTTGCCGTGTTGACTGTCCGGACAAAGGAGAGATAGTTTCGGTTTTTCTTCTTCGGTTCGAATCGATTTTGGCGCTCTTTTTTTTGTCGTATTTTCGTTTTTGTCAAGTTCGAAATGTAAGTTGTGCTGTGTACACTGAGGAGTTGATTCGTCGTTCTATTTCCGGATGTAATGCGGTTGTTTTCTTTTCGGCTGATTGATAGTGTTTTATTTGGTCTGATTCCGAATCTTCGATATTATTGTGATAAAATTATTTTTAGATAAATTTTTAAATGAACGAAGTGACTATTTTTATGCAAAAAGTTGTTTGAATATAATGCTTTAAATACGCATTTAAAAAAAACGAGAGAGATTTTTATAAACCCATTGAATCTGAATCGCTGAAACTTTGTGAATTTTGAATATAAATTCACAAAGTTCGCTATGCTAAAACGCTTCGCAGCAACGATATCACTGAAGAACTAAAGTCTATAAGTATTTTTTTTTTTTGAAAAATGCACGAAAAAACGCAATAATGCGTAAATGACTTCGGAATGATTCGAACATAATACTAAATGCGAAAACAAACGAAACGAATTTACAATTTGTATGCACGTCAGAGTAAAGTAACGTTATTATATGGAAAATGGCGTTAAGCACACAAAACGATTAATCCCCCAAGAGAATAACGAGACCTTATTTTTTTTCATTGCAAACACAAATTCTGTTTACTTTGCAACACGAACGAATTAATTATAAGTATTTTTTCAGTACAAAAAAAAAACTTACACACACATACGACAAGAAAAAAAATTCACGATTGTTTACCGGGTCGAGTAAATTTTTCCAAAACACGCTTTTCTCGATTCACCCCAAGAAAAAAATATTACTACACATATGAAATATAGAAAAACCTCAATTATCCGGACTTATTGGAGATGAAGGTGGTCCGTATAGAAAAAAAATTAAAGAGATTGATAATTAAGTAAAGTTTGAATTATTTTCAGCTGTTTAGATTTTGCCTAGAGATTTGATATCATGTTAATGTGTAATTTCAAGTGATATGCATTCTTTATTGTATTAATGGCCTTAATCTATAAATTGAAAAAAATAAAATATTTTTTTTTCTAGTTCATACTGATGTAAGCTATCGTAATATAAAATTTAAAAAAAAAGGAATTCAAAGAATTATTTCAGTACGATGTTAATTGTTTTTAATTAGGCTCTTAACAAAGTTAAACTCAAAGCATTAAATATCTCGAAACGAATGTAAGTGAACTCACATCACTGTTACGACAAAAAGAATATGTTTATGAATATTAAAAGGATTAACTCTCCTCATCTGGCATTTGAATTTTAGTATCATGAAGAATTAGAAAAATATAAGTTGATGTAAGTAAACAGAGGTAAACATAGGTCATCAAAGTGAAATTCAAAAAAAAATCGCATTTTTTTTTTAAATTTCGAACGATCCGGATAATCGAGGCTCCACTGTAACCGGAAAGCATAGCGTTCGTCACGCATTATGCTAATTGCCCGTAAAACCGGTGTTCTGTTCTCTGAAAAGAAAGAAAGAAAATATCCACACGATCTGTATCTCGCCTCCGGAAAAGCGTCACTCGAGTTTTCCACCGATTTCGCGCTTTTCACGCTCTCTCGTGCACGGGATGCATTCTACAATTTTTTCGCGATATTTTTACATTTATTTGTACAAAAACAAAATAAAAATCGTTTTTAAAGAGTTATTTATTCGTTTACGTGCGTCTCGTGACGCGGGCAAGGTGAACTTTTGCCGCATTCCTCGTGCGAAGTTTTATCGTTCGCCGATTAAAATTCCGTAGCTCGATTAGGGCGTGTTTTGAAATTAATAAAATGGAAGGTTTTAAATATTTACGACTTGAATGATATTTAATTTCAACGGCGCCACGTTTGAATTTTGAAACGTCTCGTTGTGTTCGATGCAATTATGTTCGAAAATGTCACGACGAAGACGTGTGTCGATTGGAAATTGGTTCAAATATAATTGCAGTGTTATTCGCTTATTTTTAGATAATTGAACGATAAATTTTTGATGAATATTATCTTCAGCTGAAAATGCTCTAGAAAAAAAATGTTAAACAAGGAAAATACACGATTACATGATTTTTCTTACTTTGAGTTGAGTAGGTATCACCAATTCAATTTATTTTTATCAATTCAAATGGAAGTTTCGATTGATATAAAAAATTAATTTGTTGCAGATAAATTGTATGCAGAAAATTACTAAAAGAATACATTATATTTTCATTCTTGGACAAGGACATATCAATAAAAAGACATATCAAACTGAATTCCTACGATGATACTTACAAGAAGGCAATATTTTTTCAGCACACATAAAAAGCAAAGAAGATACATCTTCATCTCTAGGAAATATAAAAATTGACCTACATACATCGAATCGGATCAATGGCAATATTTTTTTAATCGCATTTCGATCGAACGTACGAAACATCAGAAAACAAAGACAACCCGAAAAACCACATTATCTAAATTCGCCTACACACAAAAAAATATAAAAAGGGAACACACATCGACTAGGATGTGGCAAATGACCCACATCGAAGGGGATCAAACGAGTCTGGGGTGATTTTTTTTTCAGTACATTTATGTGTGTATTTTTGTGTGCTGAAATTTCGCATACACCAAGTATTTATTTCACGTGTTCGAGACCTTAACAAGGGCGACCTTCTATTATATTATTGGCGTCGTTTTGTATGTGAATGTTTTCGATTCGAATTAGAGACTTGGCTTATTTTTTTTCGCAAACATTCGCAAGGACGCGTCGAAACCTTTTTTCGCTCGGGAAATGTGTGAAAATATATATTTTAGTGGTTACATTGTATATAAGAGGGGTAAAGTTAAACGATTTTGTGATATTCTGTTGTAAGATTCTTAAAAAAACATAACCTTATGATTTATTTGATAGATATTGAAAAAAATATAATTAAATATTCGACTATTGATGGTTAAATGAAAATTTTATTGCAACACATATGAGAACAAACAAATATGAACATTCGAATAAAAAAATCTATAAATATTCCCCAATGTGTTCTACAACAAAATCGTTCAAAAACTCTATCATACTTAATCTCCCTGACGTCATACGAAACTAGCTAAAGTTCCTCATAAAATGAAACACACACATAATAAAAAAAATCTAAAAACCCTCAACATTTAACGAAAAATATTATAAAATAAAACGGATCGTTTCCACTGCGAAAGCAACTCGACTCGGATCGATATGCACGCGACCCCATGCACGTTAAATAATACAGTCGGTCGCTCGTTTTCGGCGTTTTTTAGACACATTTTCCAACCAATTTTAACAAATTTTCTTAAGAAGATAGCTGAAAGAGTACACTAATAGAAAATTATGAATTTTATTCCGTTTTCGGTATTTAAATAGGTTGGAATCGAGGGAGACTGCGGTTTGCGCAGTGCCGATGCATTGTGTGTCGCGTGTGCGTGTCGCTCGGTTGTTATGAGTTTCGTTTAGGTACGTTGGAAAATGTGGTAATTAATGTGGTGTTTCGTTTCGCGGTTTTCTTTTGGAAAACTGTCGGGAAATTCGGTCGGGAAAATCTCTACGCCTACGCGACTTTCGAACGTGCGTAGATGTTTGTGCCCGTGATTCTGATAGTGACGTAAGAAGGAAAATTCGTTAAATTTTGTTTATTTATTTTTTATTTTGTCGAAATATTTGAAAAAGGTTTAAGGATATATTCTAAAATATATTATTCGTATGTCTAATATCAGTAAATTTACGAATATCTGTCAAAGTATTGGTGAAAATTTTATAAGATTGGGTCGGATGAAAAATTTTTTGAAAGAAAAATCTTTTGAAAGTTATGATAACGAAGTATATACGTACACATGATGGTTAGATAACTTATTTTATTCATCTTCAATAAATTGAAAAAATAATATAGATCTAATAATGTGTTGTGTTGAATAATATTCTTTTCGTTTAAATTTTATCAACTAATTGACAAATAAAATCTTCTAGAAACACTTAACTGATTCAAAGTATAGTTAACAATTAATAAAAACGAAGAAGTTTCAATAATAACCTAACGTAAAGATTTACAAAATTTCTAGTTTTAAAAAAATACTATTCAGAAATAACAGCTAAAAAATATTGATTCAGGAAAAGCTAACCGAAAACAGAAATCCATAAACGAACCACAAATCAAACAGTATCAAGAAAATCGTAGATAAAACCACATTCGAATCGATACGTGAAAAAAAAACACTAAGCGCAGAAACAACATCTGAAAGAAAAATCGGCAGCGGTTTTTCACAACGAATTTCACTCGACACGAACGTCATGCAATACGAGCAAAAAAACCATACAATTTTCCGACGTATACTTTTATAATAAATTCAAAAAACTCACATACGATACACGTTCGTCGTGCAATTTCGACGAAACATTAAGCTGAAAAGCGTATTGAATGCAATATTTCAGCGAACGAGGACACATCGAGTGGAATCGCTATTATTAGGTCGTTTAACGTTATCGAGCCTTATCTGCAATCGTTGTTTGTGAACTTTCGATTAAAACGATCGCCACTTATGTATGGATGATGTACGCGTCGATTATGTCCTGAAAGCTTTCACGCTAGGTTAGGTTATGTAACGGCAGTGATGTCATTCGTCGGCGGATTCGATTTTGAACGATTTCTATTATAATGATCGACTTATTTTTAAGGTAGTTTAAAGATTTTTAAGTGATGAAGCTTTTACAATTTTTAAATATGTATGAAAGGTTTGTTTCAGTCAAATTTTTAGTAGTGTTATGTAATTTTTTTTAGAAATTTACGTTTGAGCGTAGATTTAAGATTTTAACATGAAGCTGAAAATAATTTAAACATTGCTGAAAAAACAGCGTTCACGATTCGATTTTTCACACACAGATTACACAATCAACATTGCTAAGCAACGAGACCTGAAGCTAAATGGCAAACTGGAAAATTCTATCGTGCACGGACACAAATGAAAAACACTTTTCCCTCTGCGATAAATTCGTAGACGCGTACCCGAAATTTACCGAATTTTCCCGAAAGAAAATTCCAAAGCGACACCGAAATTTTCAGAGACATACATGAACAGCGATGAAACGATACATTAATTTCATATTTTTACATAAAAAAATGTATTATTTATATTAAAATTAAAACGTTCACATTTCATCAAATTCACTCGCGATTAAAAATATTATAAAAAAAAAAAATACACAAAAATCGTTCGATTATGGCCGCCGCGTAAAAATTTCAAATCGAAAATCGCACGAAAAATAAAACGGTCGATCTCGGATCGATGCGCTCGAGGGGGACGGAGGTTCTTTCGCGTTCGGGGGGCTCTCGAACGGGCCGAATGGGGGCGCCGAGGGCGCGGGACAAACAGTACCTGGTGAGCTGGTCTGGGCGGGGTCGGGGGCGCGCGCTCTCGGTGCGGAGCTGCCGGGGCGGCTCACGGCATTTCCGGGCGGCCGCTCGCCCGGACAGTGCGCGCCGAGGGGGCCGGGGCGAGGGGGGCGCGGTACGGAGACTACGGCCGGACGCCGCCGGGGGCGCTGCCGCTCGCGCACTCGCCGATCAATGAAAACCCGCCAATGCGCCGCTCGTCAAACGGGGGCTCGTAGGCGTCGTCGTAGCGGCTCGTAGTCGCGCTCCACTGTCAAACGTAAAATAAAGTCAGCCATCTACTGCGAGCTGTCAAAAATCATAAAAGTCATAAAAGAAATAGATAAACAATCCATTCAATTCTTTGTGTGCGAGGACAAGAGATGTGAGAACATCTCAGAACTCATACTCCGAGAATTGAATGGGTTGCTTCATCTATTTCTTTCGGGACGTCTTAGAACTTCTGATTCGCCTTTTGTCTTTCCTCCCTCGCGTGGATTTTTGACTATTCGTAGTTGGAAAGAGTTAGAAGCAAAAAGTCAGCGTTAAAAATGCAAGAAAGGTTAAGATAAAAATGCTAAAGCGAAAGAGACAACAAAGATGAAAAAGAAAACCTGCCAATAGGCCGCTTCTCGAATGAAGGCGCAAGAACGATCGTAGTCATTCGTAGACGGTCTTAATCGGGCTCCATGGTCTTTTAAATGCTGCTGCCGTATTGTCTTAAAACGTGGAAAGTGACAGCAGCACGAGTTGCAATGGTGGTATGTGAGTCACGTTCGAAAACATAAAAGAATGACTACGAACGGCTACGATGCAAAAGCAAGACAATGCATTGTCATTGTCGCAGCTACTGCACGAATAATGACCCTTCTCGTCATATTTTCATGCTGCTACTTCAACTTATACTGCTGCTGTCTTTCTAATTCTACACTCACATCTATCGCTTATTCACAAATACAAAAAATAACTAGAATGAAAGAGAGGACCATTTTTCGTGCTGTCGCTGCGAGACGGACGGCCATAACCTTGCTGCACCATCGTAGCCGAGCGTAGCCATTCGTAGTCACGTTCTGCTTTCGGGCCTGATTACGTGCTGCCATTGCGATCTTTGCTGTCATCATCTTCAGGTTTCAGTTCTCGGTACGAGAAAGGGCTAGGAGGGAAACTTAAGCGTTCACAAATGTGAGAAAGCCGAATGAAAAAATAAAAAAAATGAATTCAATTTTTTCCTGTTCAAATTGTTTCATATAATAATTGAATAAATAAATTACCGTACAATTTCAAACTTGATAGAGTACGCTTGATAAAATAAAAAATATGATGAAATAACCAACTTCTGTGATCAAGTGCTGCTCCAAACTCAATACACACACACACAATAACTCTAGAACATTTCATTGCGAAAGGATGTGCCGTTAAGGAGTGTATAAAAAAACATATGAATATACAATCATTTACATAGAAGAGGCTTCGACGGAAACGGGAGTTTGAGAATAGCAGAGATCGGGTCTAGGCTCGCGTTCGCGCGCTTTCGGCCAGGTTCGCCAACCTTCGTGTAATGCGATATCGATACGGGCGTCGCGTTCAACTTTTCATGGCGAATTATTAATAGTCGGCGCACGTCCTCGCTAAGGAAAGGACGTCTCTCCTCAACGAAACCTGATCCTCTTCCATGCATCTTTGCAGGGTTTCGTCTCTGAGATTTTTTTTTCAGGATTTTTCACACTTCCTCCTTGCTAAAATGTCGTTTCATGCTCCCCAAATCGAAATGATGTTTGAAATGGATTTATTTCAGGTCTTAAGAGATGTCGCAAGGGACATGGGTGTCGTTTTTGTTTATGATTTATTTGAGATACAGTGAATGCTGGATTCGACGTACCGAATTTAATTATTTGAATTTAAAATCAATGCAAATAATCCGAACGAATTTTTGCTTCGAAGATTTATTTTCAAACTGTCTATGAACTTACCTAATTGATCTCCCATAATCAAGTGTCGCCATCATTAATATAGTGGTTTAAGTCGAGAAATTAATAAAAATGAGTTATTCGTTTATTCACATTGTTGCAAAATAATATGGGTACCTATGTACTTAATCAAACCTTTTTTTTGTAAAATTGAAAGAATTTAATTCAGGAATTAGGTACCTGTATCATTTTCATTTTTAACTACCTATATGCCTAACAGTCGATATTGTACAAAACATTCTTTTAACTTTTCAAATTGAAAGAAACCCCACTTAAACGATTGTCCTAATAATGGTCACATTTCAAAAATTCGACTTGATTACGAAAAAAAGTACCTTCCAATGTTCTGAAAATATTCTGAATTTTACGATTTTTTTTATTGCCTGAAAAACACGATTGTGATTCTGAAATATTGACTTGTATGAAAAAAATTAATACATACCTTCCTACTTGCTACAATATATAAAGTTTGAAGTTATTCGCATTCCTGTGTGAAAAAATACGATAGATAAGAAAAAGTTTCTCACTCTTGATTTATTTCTTGTTGTACGTTTGTGAAAACCTTCGGACGGGATGAAAATTGGGAAAAAGAAAAACGATACCGCTCGTTAAGCTCGGAAGCAGTTTTCCGAAAGCTCGTCGCAACTTTATCGAATTTTCCGACGGAGCATCCAAAGTTCAAATTCACCTTCGTGGCTAAGTTTACCGATTTAATAGAAAGAAAAAAATACCCAAAAAGCATGTTGAAATATTATGAAAAAATCGAAAAGTAATGTACTTATTTTCAATATTTTATGATAATTATGAACCGGTCTTTTCTCTTCTTTTTGCAGTCAGTTCTCCAACTACGAACTATCAAAAATCTGCCGAACAAGGACAGTATTTAGTCAATTTTTAGTCAGGAGAATAATTCTAACTCTATGGTTAGTTAACTGAACTAATGTATAGACTGGCCCTAAGTATATATGTACATATGTTCATTTTCCTTTAAAATATTGATTTTCTATTTCTCTTTATAACTTCAATAAATAGTATATGCAGGAATTAAATACATATGTATATTTCTAGATGCTTATCAGTCCCATAAGCAATTGAATTTGTAATGTTTCAAATTATGATATTTATGTAAACTGCAAATAAAAATAATAAATTAATAATGTCTGACAATGAGATCTGATCCTTTGATTGTCGGTTACCAGGTACCATCGGTTATAAATTCTTGAATTTAATAGAAAAAAATTGTAAGTAATACATACATAGTTAAATAATTCAACTAATTATCAAAAGATCAGCCCCCAGATGCCATAATGTATTAATAACACTTTTTTTTATTAATAATTTATTAAAAATTCTAGATATGATTGAAGTTCAGTATAAAATATAAAAAAATCAATAATTGGTAAATCATCATATACATACATATATAAATATATTTAATTTTAAATTAATGTGCGTATTCAAATAAAATATTTGATCAATACTTTTTCATATATTTGTGCCAATAACATTGTTGTCTAATTCAAAAATAAGTTTTAACTATTAGATAAATTTATGTCAAGTCAGACATTTGATTGAATTTAAGATAGAAATTAATTTATCTTCTAAATTGATTTTTGTATCATTGTTGTCAATAATGAAATCCCATTCATCAACATCGTCTAAATTGCATTCAGATTCTGCATCGTCAACACCATTTGTGAAAACCCATCCTCGTTGCTTGCGGACATCATCATTAGCAAAAATTTTTACAGTTTTTACCTTAGAGCCATAATTTTCGTTAAACCATTTAAGATCAGTTTTGCGTCTTATATCACTGATGATCCATATTTTAGTAAGTTTTGCTAAAAAATATTTCAATCGATTCAGTAATAGTTGAAAATTGAAAGCTTATATATTAGATTATTGAATATAGAGTAGGTAGCCAATATTATATATGCAATATTTTTCACCTTCACCTTCTAGAAAGAGGTTTTTATTTGAGAAATTAAATATGAAAAAATAGCAAAAGATGAAAATATAAATGTAAATATCTTTAATGCATCAAATAAATTAAACACTTACTCTAAAATATATTATCGAAACGAATTGTACAACAATAAAAATAATTACCATTTTCACAAGCTAAACGGCAGAAACATCCATAGTCTTTATTTCTCATATCTTCACTCCATTTGATCATTTCAAGTCTATATTTCTCTTTATATTCTCCATCACTTAAAAGGTCATTTAAATTTAAACCGAGTGTTTTAGCCCAATGATTTTTTATTGGATGAGAAATTTTTATGATAGTACAAACATCATCACCTAATCTGAAACGAAAAATAGAGTTGTAACAAAATGTTTTCAAAATTTATAAAAACGAATACTTAACAATACTTGCTTCCAGTTAATTATTCTTATATGATTATACAAATTTCAACTATATCCAGAAATTATTTAAATTGAATCAAATGATGATTGCGTTTACATAGCTGCCAATGGATTTTCAAAATGTTCTGGTGGCAGAACAGGCCCACCATGAACTAGAAGGAATGTAGTGACAGCAAAAAACAGAGAAGTTGATAGAGTCACAAAACAAGTACTCGTCAATGTGGCGTCCAATTTTTGCGATATCCAAAGCATCATTATAGCTACGCCGATGCCGACCGTAGCCGACGGAACGAGACTGTATATCATTTTATATTCTTCAAAACTAGCGCTCTATAGGCAAAAGGAAAATATGTATGTTGAATTGTAAACATTCAAAATGGTTAACAACTCTTCGAAAGATTATTCTTCTTTAAAAACTAAAAAAAGAATTGCATTCTTGATTCAAAGCGATGGATTTCATTTCGATTTCTTATTATGCATTAGGTTTTTTTTTAAAATATGGTGTTTTCGATGCAAAAAATAAAGTTTAGGAATGAAATAAGCTGGCAATCATTTTCAACATCGGTATGAAAACTTCCATTATAGTGATCAAAATCCATAATACAACTATTGCCAATACTGTTGACCATGAGAATGACTGTGTAAAAGGAATATTGTTATTCAACAAATACACGAACATTATAATAGCTGTGACCATTGATCCTAAGAGAGCAATTATGAGGGAATTCATGTTTTTAATCCTTTACGATTTGCTCTGAGAAACAAATAAGGAAAAATTGAAAGAAACTAAAAGAGAAAGAAATTAGGGAACATTTCATTTGAAAGTGGGTAGTGCAGATTACATTTATTAGGTGACATTGTACAAGTGCGATGATTTATCGTTTGAAAATTGGAAATTATGAAGCAATTTAATAAAACCTAATAAAAATTATGAAACTGTCACGTTTCACATATAATTCCTTAAATATATTTTTAGTTCGTATTTGATTATTGATGCAATTCTATGATAATACATGCCTGAAAATATGTTCAATAAATCGAAAATTGAATTAGATTAGGGGTTGTTATTATGAAAAATATTTTTTTTCATCAGAATAGGGCTTACATTAAGTTGAAATGGAGGTATGAGACAAGTTAGGATATAGTAGGCAATGCAAGAAAGTTTCTGAAAACTAAATTAACATTGAAAAGGGGACGAAAGAAGAAAAATCTAACCTAACCCAATCTATAACTTGATATACGTACTAATGCTGATATATTTTCCAAGAAATTGTCGCACTTGTATAATTTTACCATTTATTGTATTGTTACAAAAATATCGAAATGATTTGAAATTCAAATGAATCTAAATTACAATAGAATAAATTTTGTAAAAAATGACAGTGAATAGATAAATGATTGTCGAAATGAAAATGAAATAAAGTAAAAATAACGAATAAACTTACATAGACTGAAGTTTGTCAGTGACAAAGTCCTTGCCGCTCTTCCGTTTGCCGCCGAAAAGCAAAACCAAATGAGGATTCATGTCGCTCGAATCGTACCCGCCAAACTGCAGCTGATAAACGTCACTTCCGCTCTCGTTTTGACGTGTGTGGCCTCGACGCGTTATATTACGACCGTCGCTAGCATTTCTTCATTTTCAAACATTGCATAATTTGTTGCTTTCTTGTATTGAAATAAAAATAGATATCGATAATTTCACGATAAAGTTATTAATTTGCTTTTTTTAATAAACTTTTAATTCCAATTTGTATAGAACGGCTTTAATTCCTTGATATTTTATGTTGCTATTTTGAGGATTCAAGAATAAGTCAGTACTACACATTTTTACAAAATAAAATGCAAAGAGAATCAAATAAAAAATTAATTTACAATAAATATGAGAAAAAAATATTTTTTTGTATATTTTTCAAGATTAAATATTATATTAGTAGTAATATAAGTATGATTATTTATAAAATGTACAGAGGATACGAAAATAGTGCA
Organism: Cheumatopsyche charites; assembly: GCA_024721215.1. Taxonomy (NCBI): domain Eukaryota; kingdom Metazoa; phylum Arthropoda; class Insecta; order Trichoptera; family Hydropsychidae; genus Cheumatopsyche; species Cheumatopsyche charites. The sequence continues at coordinate 9,524,092 of CM045586.1, read as the reverse complement.
ATAATATTGTTTATTTAGACACGAATTGCTATAAAGTAGACGAAGGGAGGGGGGAGGAAGAGAGAGGGCGAGGAGAGGAAAAGAGGGGAAGTGGGGCGGGACGCAGAAATCGCGCGGCCGGCGACAGCACAAGATGGCGGAGGGCGGAGCTGGGTCGGGGCCGGGTTCTGGTTCGGGTTCTGGTCCCGGTTCGGGTTCCGGGGGCGAGTCGGAGGCCGGGTCGAACGCGCCCAAGCCCGTCACGGGGCCCAGCATGCGCCTCACCGTCAAGACGCTCAAGGAGAAGCACGTCCTGGAGATCGAGAACGACGCCGACGTGCGCCGCGTGAGTGCTTTTCGATAACGCCGTTCCCATTTCCTATCATCTCGTATCTCGTAATCGTCTAACTTGTACGCGTTCAGCTGAAGGAACTCGTGCTGACGAAATTCACGGCCGAGGCGGACCAGCTGTGCCTCATCTTCGCCGGCAAGATCCTGAAGGACTCGGAGACGCTCGTCGCGCAAAACATCAAGGACGGGTCGACGGTGCACCTCGTGATCAAGACGCCCCCGAGGCCGGAGCCCGAGGGGGGCCCGAGGCGTCCGCCGGGTGAGTCCGCATACGCGTACACTTCCTCCCTCATCTGTAAGCGCGCAATTGGTTCGCGAGAGTGTACGATGAGCTGTCAAAACGCGAAAAGGCGCAATAGCGTCGATTCGACGTTTCACTTGTCATCGACGTCGCGGCCCGAGAACGAATCGATTCCGCCCATTATCCGCTCACTAATAATTTATGTAATGTTTCGCGTTATAAATAAAATTTCGCGCACAAGAATGCATACATTTCTCTAGTGCGCCTCGTCGATTTATTTCTAGAACGTTCCGATTTTCGTGTGACGTTTCCTTCCAGCGGCCACAGAAATGATGCAATGCTGCGTGCGTTTGTTGTTTTTTCGCTTGCTCAATTCGTTAATTCATTTTCACGCACTCATACGTCGTATGAAATCCACTAGTCTAGCCATATAAATACTCTATTCAGTCTCGACACTGGCTCTAAAAGTAGTCGGATCTATTTCTAAATCTAATTAGAATTATTTTCCGAAATATAGAGCAATATTAGATTGCTTGTAATTTTCAGAATAATCTCCCATATATGACAATTTCTTATTTGACTGACAAAACTGTGAAATTAATATATTCTGTGACCTAATCTACCATAGATCTTAATAAATTAAAATCTAATAAATGTCAGAGAATAATAAAGAAAATCCCTAGTCATAGCCCAACATAACCCAATTTCTACTTCAAACACCGTAAGAGTAATTCATATCGATGCATTATCTTATTCATCATTGACATTCATATGACAAATTGAGTGCCATTTTTTTCATCATTAAATTCTCAAACTCATACATACTTAAATTCTTAGCCTTAAACAAAAATACTCATAATTCCCAAAAATAATTTTCCTCACATGAATAAACGACACAATTTTAAAATTGACAAGTCCAACTTCCAATTCACTCTTTCGAATCAATTTCAACAGTATCGATTAGTATTAAAGTTCATATTGATTTGATTTATCTTTTTCATGTTGAGTGACAATAAATGCATTCTTTGTTTTTGTAAACCTAGTTAAAAATACATTAATGAATGTCATCAAATATATTCATATATTCAAAATGTATGTTCAATTATTATGAATCAAACTGCTTATCTAACCCTTGATGATAAAGGGAATGAGTTTATCACTACAGCCATCATATGGCATTTTCGAAAAAGAAAAAACTTGATGCATACATATTTTATTAGACTTTTTCTTTTCTAGTATAGCTTGAAATACATTAATCATTGATTAGTCAATGTTATAATTGAATTAAAATATGTAAATGTTGCTGAATATGTATTTTAAATGCCTATTGGTTTCAACATCATATCAATCATTGATTGAATAAACATTTATGATAAATACCTACTCAGACTAAAATATCAAAAATCATAATTATTGTTTTGTGAATTTTTAGCTGACATAGGTGCAACTCCGTTCGGCTTAAATTCATTGGGTGGTCTGGCTGGCTTAGAAAGTTTGGGGTTGGGTCAACAGTCATTCATGGATATACAGGTTCGTTATACATTCTAATCACAATGATTTCAATGCTGATATTTTTGATTTAATATATCTTAATTTTATCCTTTCAAAATAGGCTAGGATGCAATCAGAATTGTTGTCCAATCCTGATATGTTGAGGCAAGTTTTAGATAACCCTTTGGTTCAACAGATGATGAATGATCCAGAAAATATGCGTACATTAATCACGTCACATCCTCAAATGCAAGATTTAATATCGGTAATATATTTTTGTGTTTAATATTGAAAATGAATTTATAAGCATATTTCTCATTGTGATTTCAAATTTCAGCGTAATCCTGAAATAAATCGAATGCTCAACAGTCCGGATCTTCTGAGACAGACAATGGAATTAGCCAGGAACCCTGCTATGCTTCAGGAATTAATGCGCTCGCATGATCGTGCTATGAGTAATTTGGAAAGTATACCAGGTAAATTATTCATTTTCACATTGTTTACTTGTCATTGTGTGAATTAATTCTACGGGTTTTTGCATTTAGAAATATATCATTATCAACTTGGAATTTATACTAGATTTTAACGAGATTTTCATAACTTATATCCTTAATTTACCATCTTACGTGTTAACGAGTATTAATGTTATGCTGTAGTGTTAAGTGATGATACATCGTTTATGAAGACTGATAGATTCACACTATTATTAAATTAAATTATTTCTCAGCATATTAAATTGGGTGTTGAAATGCAAATTATGTTTTTTGTGTGCAGTGAATTTTATTCCATTTATTGAGTAAAATGAATAAAAATAACTGCAAGGTGAACAATTCAAAGTACAACCATTTAAATGCAAATTTGATTCAAACATTCATTCAGTTACGAGGTAGAAAGCAAATCCATTTCATATTTTCATTACTCGACTGTTAATTTCTTCAACAATAAGTTGTGTTGCAAAATATTCAAAACCATTGAATTCAATGAGTATTTTAGAGTTTTTATTTAATTACATTTTTCACTAGAGTTAATTTGCTTATTTTAATTGAGACTATCACTTATAGGAGGTTACAATGCATTGCAAAGAATGTACCGTGATATACAAGAGCCCATGCTTGCTGCCGCCAGCAGTTTTGCTGGAAATCCCTTCTCAGGATTGGTGGATAATTCTGGTATAGTAGTATTTATTCATTTCATAGCCATATTTTTATTTTTAATTACAATATTGTTATATTATAGATGGAACTAATCCACAACAAGGCAGTGAAAACCGAGAACCTCTACCAAATCCATGGGGCCCTCGGAATCCTGGCGGCAACCCTGCAGCGGCGAACACCGGCTCCGCAAGTCAACAAGGATTATTTAATACACCAGGAATGCAATCGTTATTACAACAAATGTCAGAAAATCCACATTTATTGCAATCTATGCTCAATGCACCATATTTTCAATCTGTTATTCAAGCCTTTCAAGCAGATCCGAATATGGCATCTCAAATAATTAATCAAGTGAGTCGATGTTATAATTCAAAAGTTTTAGGATATTAGCAAGATCTTTATTACATTCAATGTGATTTTTATACATCAATTTCAGAATCCACTTTTTGCTAGTAATCCTCAAATTCAGGAACAAATTAGGACAATGATGCCGCAATTTTTGACACAATTACAGAATCCAGAAATTCATCAGATGATGACTAATCCACAGGTGACGATAATAATAAATATATAACCCTTATCTAGTTTATTGTTATTTTTATCAATTGTTAATTAACATTCAACAATTATTTTAGGCTCTAAATGCAATTTTACAAATTCAGCAAGGAATGGAACAGCTACGAAGTGTAGCACCTAATCTCGTTCCTACTATAGGGTTAAATAATTCTACTGCTCCGGTGGTTCCCCCACCAACAACTGGAACCGGCACCACACCTACGGCGACACCTCCCAATAATCCTGAAGCATTTACGCAAGTATGTATAGATTGTAATTTGCTTTTCCATTCCAATATTTCACATTTTTCATGGAAACTTTTTTGATTCTAGTTTATGCAACGTATGGTAGCCTCCATGCACACAACGGGAAATTCCCAAGCACCTCCTGAGCAACGTTATAGTCAACAATTAGAACAACTTACCGCAATGGGTTTTGTTAATCGGGAAGCAAATTTACAAGGTAACTGATTTTGTTTGTTTGTTGTAAGTGTAATTTTACATCAATAATGCACGATGATAATAAATTTGCCTTTTCAGCTCTTATTGCGACCTTTGGAGATATTAATGCTGCTGTCGAAAGGCTACTGGCGCTTGGTCAATTATCCCTGAGCTAACATTCTTAAATCAATTTATTTAAAACATGTTGTGTTTTTTTATTGTATCCATATAGAAGTATACACATGTACACTACTTATTGTTGATTGATATTATTTTTTGATTTCACACAATATGATGGAAAAATTTAGTTTTTGTATATAATATTTTCTTTTTTTATGTTTCAATGTATTTAAGATGAATATTTGCTTTAAAAAGATGTGGGAAAATTATGAAAATTGCCTATTAACTGTTTGTGCCTGTGGGTATTTTAAGGATACTAGCTTCACAGAGGGAATTGCTGTTATTTGGCAATATTTAAAATGCATACTTTTTCAATAAAATTTGTTAGTTTAATATTTCACATAATGAAATAAGGTTTCGATAATCAATATTGTGCAAATTCAAAATGATACCGGTAAATATAAAATATATAATCCGTTATGGATGTTGAAAAATATACAATCTTCAATTTTGTAGTGTTGATATTTTTACAAATTGATTTTCATTAGGTCGGTTATTTAGTTTTCTATTTTGTTGACAGTTCTGATCAATCTTCATCATTATTTTTGTGTGAACGCAAATGGTGCTCGATTCCATTGAGAAATTTATATTTAATTTTAAAGATCAATCGATGAATTTCTTTTTTGTAATTCGGCATTATGATATTGAACTTTTCAAAATACATGTGTTGAGGTGTGTGCTGTTTATTCGTTCACTTTAAAAAAATCATACTTAAATGTGAATGTCATTTAGTAACGTTATAATACACTATTAAATGTTTATTGTATCATACTAGCATTGGTTTAACGTTATATCTTATAATAACTCTTTTATTTGTGTTTTGGTGTTCGGTTTTGCCATTTTATATTCGGAATTAAGTTTTAATGTAAATTTTTTCACTTTAAATAAAAATAGCTGCTCTAGCATACTAGAATTTTTCATCGAGTACTGATACTGTGAAATGACAGTGTAATGTATCATTCCTGAAATAGAAAATGTGTTAATATTTTAGTGTGGCATTGTATACTCTATTATATATATTATATTATATATGAATATTATTATTTATATTTGTGTGACTAGATATTTTCTTACATATTCAGATGTAATTCTTGAAAGTTGGGTTTTAGTTTGCCCGATACTCATTTCAGTGTATTGTCGTACATTATAATTCAATTTCGACGTAATAAACTCAAATTGACCGTATTTAATCCGTTTGCAGTTCAACACTCGTTTTGAGCATGAGGGTATCTCGCGGAAAACTGAAGAAATAAATAATGTGTATGTTTTAATTTTATCGATTGCAACGTGTCCTGAAATGTAAACGGAACACAAATAAATGTTGGAACAAACCATTATTGTCATTTTATTTCAAACATATAACGAATGTATATCTTTATCGAGTAAAAGTTTGTCGTATAGTTCAGACAACTAAATTAACAGATAGAAATTCACATATTTCAGGTCGATTCAAATATAAAAGATAAAGGTAAATATTGGATGGATACCTTCTGTTTAGATTTATTTATTTTATTATATTCTGTGCAAATACGAGTTAATTTTAATAAGGGGAAGATCAGAAGACTCGGATGTATCCAGAAGACTTGATCCTCCTTTTGTTATTTTGCTTCCGACTCCCTGTCTTCCGGCTTTTTGGATAGTCATATAAAAAAAATAATTGCAATGAACAGTTAGCATGTTTTTTTCTTTATAATCTAAATAGACTAGGTATTTTTCGAATTAATTTCGAAATGTATAAAATAAAAAGGCGGTACATGGCCGCGAATCGCGGTGTCGACCTTCGCGCTCGCGAATGTTTACAGCGCGCGCGTATGGCCGCCGACGGACGCGTTTCGGCCCGCAGGCTTTCGGCGCGGGGCTCTCGCTCCGGCGTGGGGCGATCGGAGTGAGCGCGAGCGTGCGCCCCCGTCCCCCCCGCGACTCCGGCGCCCCTCTCGCCCCTCTCGCCCCGCACCCCACGCCCCGCTCTCCTCCGCGCACCTGCACCCGCTCTTCGTTGACAGCTCGGTGACAGTTCGTACAGGTGACATGTTTTCTTACTTTCGCCACTTAGCATCCTTGATTTCGAAGGCTCCATTCATACTTTCGGTCCGATCGTTCGATCTTATATTCTCGTCATTTACTTACGATCGCATCAATTAGAGCTTGTTTAGTTGATTGGTTATATGTATTCAATAAACGTTGTACAAAATGTTTATAATTCTTGTAAAACATTATTGTACATAAATCAAAATTTTGACAGATCAGATCGATAGTATGTACTGCCTTCATTTTTGTATATCTGTGCGTTTTTTCGATTTCAATTATTATTTTTGCATTCGTTACTTTCATATTCATAATATAAGATAACTGGAACAACTTGTAGGATTCTACTATATAACTTCAATCTCAAATGATCTAATTAGCTTCTTATATAAATCGTTGATTACTATACGGCAAAGTTAACAGTACAACATTCGAACGCTTAAGTTAAGTTGTATCTTAAGTTAGGTTACGTCGATTCATTAATATTTGATTTGATCAACATTGACTATTTCGTACGATCGTCCTGAAAAGAAAGTTTTATGGATTTCGTTAGAAATTCGCAAATCGAACGCGTTCGACTTCTGCTCATACTATTTCGCTTCGATGAGTCACGCTTTTCGCTTGTGAGCGACGCGAAAGTTCAACATTTAATCGAGGCTGGGAACACACCGCGAAGACGAGTCGCGCAAAATCATTTCCTCATAAATACTACGTCTGAACGATGTCTAGTTTTGCCGTTCTATAGTGAGTCGATATGCAGATCCTACGCGTGTGGGTAATCGGTTTGGTGATTTGGATGATTTTTTTCTCAGTTCCGCAAATCGCAGAATACACATGTTTCAAGGTTTCTGCGTCAGCTCACGAGTCTGGACCGTTTATTCGACGCGTTCACTTCGCTGGCTTTCTTTAGTGTAGTTTTGAATGCTAATTGACTTGTTGAGTATGTTGAAATTTCAACATGATCAAGTATTTTTTTTTTTGTTTTAGATTTTTATTAAATAAATATTTATTTTGATTTGCTTTTTTTTAATATAGGTTTTATATTTATAGCTTCTATGAAAAAAAATCCATTGATATTTTTAGACTATATTATGAATTTGATTGAAAGAATGTTTACATTGAGAGTTTGCTTCGTTAATGGCTTCGATGGATGAAACTTTCTACTGAATTCAATCTAAATTCATCTTTGATAAATAACCGAGAATGTATTGAACAATATTTGCACAAATTTCGTTTCGATCAAAATCGATTTTTCTAGAGACTTGAACGCCTGAAATTCGAAACACACTCGGGACGACTTTGACCCAATTTCACCTCTAAACTTCCGAGTTTGACATTCATATAATATTCAAGTGAAGAACCGAATATTAACTCCAGACTGATATCAATTATTAATTGAATCGAATACTTAATAAAGGGTGGGTTCACACGGCGTTATCAATTTCCGATCCGTATTCTAGAACTTTCATCGAAAATAGTCTCTTTGAATGAGAGGAAAATGGCGACTCTTCTATGTTGAGTTTGTGATATCTTTTCAGCAGAACTTCTTATGCATCGATAAATTATTTATATCACGAAGTTGATAGAGTGAAACAATTAGATAATTTAGTGTGAGACAGAGCACAATAGTGTACAAATCTATCTACCTATTTCGCTTTATGTCACAAAATCGATTGAGCGGAATTAATAGAAAATAGGGTATGTGAGACAGAGTAGGTACAGAAGTATGAATGAGGCTTGCGAATATTTACCTGCCGTAAAATCTCGTGTGAATTCAACTAAATCTTCACTGAAAAACCATATAAATATAACGCAATATGAAAAGCCCAAAGGGTACAATTGACATATTTGCCGAAATTGAATAATGTACAGAAATTGCTTCTATATGCACTCAAATGTTTCGTGGCAAAAGGATATAAACGAACTTGGAACGTGTACCGAAATATATCATCAAATCATTCGAATTCCACTTAATATATACACGCAGGTACACGCTCAACTTTGAGCGCGCATTTCTCGAATTCACTTGTACCCCTTGACCTTTTCAGTTGCCATTTAATACTTTCAGTGCCGTTTCGCTCAGATCGCGTTCTATTTCGAAACAATCGCTAATGTTTTTTTCTTCCTTTTGGGGGGTGGCGTTGATAAAACGGACGCCCGCTGCGATTATATTTCTTCGGGTCGATTGATGGAACCCACAATGGAAATCGGGGATTTCTTTTTTCAGCCTGCTTTCAGCGAGATTGAGGTGTGGCTTAATTAAGGCTTCCCTTCGGCCACTGTCGCTTTCAGCAGTTGTCAATTCGACAGACGTTCTAAACCTTTTTTTTAGACGAAGAAAAAAAATCACAATCCTATGAAAAATTTCATATGTGTGAATATAATAAGCGTGTCGATTGTGCTGAAATGAAATTTTAATCTGTAACGACGTACCGCGTTATTCGTGACTGAAACGGGCATGAAATGAAAACGAAGTGTGTCAACTCTCATTACGATTTTACGTATGTAATCAAACTTTTTTTTCGAAATTAATTCTGAATACTTTCCAATGAAGATTTTTCACGATTGACCATCCCCTTAATGATTTATGTTCGATGAGTACGCGTGACCATTATGATTAGTTAATGTCTTTCGTTTTTCAATCGAACGATTTTTTTTTCAGTTATGAAATATTGCGTTCATGTGCTTTATTAATTTCGAACGAATAATTCAAGAACTGGAGTTAAATTCGTCTGAATTTTTTTTCATAATGCATTTTCATTATATCAGGCAAATCAGTCGTTTGATTAACATGAGAGAGATTCGTTCTATTTTTTGTGTTCAGAAGTGCATTGGCTTTTAGCCTTGTTTTGTTTCGAATGCGAAATCGCTTTATGGTCAATGTGGTTTGGATTTTCAATTACATAGCCTTTGTGTTCTTGCATAAAAAAATATGTTTACGGCTAAATTTCGTTCTTTGCGATCGATACTGTCACGAACACAATCATTTCACATCGGTTGATTGTCGTTTACTATGGAAATTAAGGTGTTGTCTTCACATCCATGCTTTTTTATGGTTTTATTCGTACCGATAAATCTTCCATTAAAGCGTATTTATTGGTTTATATAATATGAAAAAAAAAATTGATCGTTAACACATGCTAGCGTTTTGTTCGATCTATTAAAATGATTTATTACAGCATTTTCTTCGTTTTAAATCGAAATCGTACAATTTAATTCTAGAATAAATCTGTTAGTGACTCTTTTATATTTCAACAAATTTAAATTGTTAACATATTGAAATGCGATTGGTAACGAATTCTAATATCAGAATTTACCAGGTGCGGATCTAGTAAATAGTTTTGTAAAAAATCTTGTTTGAAAAACGTATTTTATAGAAAATTCACTCTTTTCAATAGATAATGAAACAATTTTATGTAAAAAATATGTGTCACAACTAAATTTACTTTCTCATTGAAAATTAACATATTAAAAGCGGGACTCAGGTAAGCACCAGGATCTCCCGGTTTTAACGAGTCAATAAAATTGATTACTATGAATAGACATATGAAAATTGTTATCACCTTAAATCCGTCCCTGGAATCTATTCGCTCTATATAAATATGAATGATTCAATTCGAGACCACTAAATTTGCACAAATTTGCTCGGTTCATCGTTCGAACAACTGGATGACCGCATTCGATCGCAATTCCAGATACATTCGAAGACCTACTCCTCAAAATGCGACTATGTTATGATGTTCCCCTCGCTTCATCGCTTCCCCCTCGAGATGATATAATTGCGCTTCAGGAAAACACCATGTGCTCCATGTGAGACAGCCTTCACCCTAGCATCTGGCTGCCGAAGGTCGGACGAATCGTCTGAATTATATATGTATGAAAATGAAGACCTCGTCACGGTTCGATCGTCGTTACATGTATTATTATCGTAGTATATCTATATTATAGATTATAACGGTTGACGTCTTGGACGAGATCTACTTTCGTTGATGACGATGGATGGTCTTCTGTAAAAGTTTTCCTGGTGTTTAGTTGAGCGGGGTCAGCTACTGAATGTTGTTTCATTGTGACGTCATGCAGTAACGTCTTCGACTTTTGCATTTTTTAAAAAATTGAAGTCTAAAGTAAACGCATTTTCGAGATGCTTTGCTTTAGAATAATCGTGTACAAATCTTATTAAATCTACTATGAAAACAGTGCAGATCTGAAATAATGTCTCTGATTTCTCGAAACGTATGGAATTTCTCGAGAATTCTTGAAAAATCAGAAACGCTGATTTGAAAAGACGCTTGTTTTAACCTCCTCTAAGTGAAAATAACATTTTCAAGTACAAAGGTTAATGATTCGATTTTGTTTTTCTATAATACATAGATCTAGTCTTATTTCTGAATGTAAAATTAATACAAAACCGAGTTGAAATGTGAAAAAAATAGATTCCAATTAATATTTAAATTTTATTCGATTGTGAAATTTTGAGGACGTCTATTGCTCGATATATTCATAGGTGATGATGGAATTCGTCTCGAGTTAATTAAATCTTTGCGAATTGTATTCGATTGTCTTTACGAGCTTCTATTGTCGTCTCACGTTCTTGCAATGATGATGGTCATAATAATTATTGTTGGATTTGATGCACTGTCTTCAGATTGCGTTCGATTGGTTCAATTATGACTGATGGTTGACGTGCAGATTCTTATTCCTGTTTACGATTCGTGTGTAATTTCATATGAATTTTTCAAAGTTTGTACTAGATTAGATTGTGTATTTTAGATACGAAGGGTTTTATTATAATGTATTGATTTTACAAGAATTATCTTTCCTTTTATTGCGTAATTCTAATGTGTGATTTGTTCACATATAGAAAGTTTTATGTTCGATCATTTGTTTATGAAATGTGTTCATAATTTCGTTCAAACATGTTAAAATTATATGTACACTGTGGTAATGGAAGGAGTAAAATGAAAGTAATTGGAATAACAAAGAGGTCATCAACACCATTACTTTTTGAGGTTCTAATAATTAATTGAAGCTTCGATTTTTTTTCGATTCTCGTCTAATTAATGAACTGAATAATATGATTGATTCACATCTGATGATTCATACAACATATCAAATGTTGTTATCAACTTTCTCTGAAATCATGTCGTATCGTTCATACTTATTTCTCACAAAATTTATCAATTAAAATATTTGTTCAATCCATATGTCAGAATTTAACAAATAATTCATACATAAATTGTTCGATGCGTCAAATTTAACAACTCAAACCACTTCTCGGAATCGCAATCGATAAATTGATATAGACGTGCCTTTTAGACACACATACATATAGTAAAATTTCACATTGTCATCTGTTCTGACCATCATTTCATTTTGAATATTTAACGAGACATCGAACGGCGTTGAAGAAATTAAACTCCACTTCGTCGAGAAAGAGGTTATTATTTAACGAGACCGATATTATATTCATATTTGTGCGTTCGATTGATTCCATCCGTGTGAATGCGGCTTTAGACTTCGGCACACCTCAATATCGGCCCTAAATAGATTAGAGATAACAGCTTTACAATGTCGCGTTATCATTGCTGAAACGATTGAATTTTTTTACGAGACTACGATGAAGTTTTTATAAAATGTATGCTTAAGTGATGTTAGTTTGCTACATATAGTTATTATTATCTTAAATTACAATCTGTATTTATGAAAATCGATATTTGTTAGTGTGTATTCAATGTTTTCTTGAACAGTTTACTAATTTTCGGTCTTTGTGTGTATATCTGAAAAGGTTTCTGTATCATTACAATAATTTTTCAATTTACAATCTGAAAAACTAGTACAAAGAGTTAATGATCTGACGCCATACTCAATGCTTTAGTTTATACATATGTATGTATGAATTCAAGTTATTTATTATTTTGGTACTTTTCTGTTAGGAAAACGCTCGATATAAGTTAAGTTAGGTCGGATTTTTGTTTAATTTTCATGTTTGATTAAATTTGGTTAATTTAGGTTGTTTTAGGTTCAGTTAGATTAAGTCTATCTTGTCGACTACAGAATAAATAAATATCATTATTTTGATTATAAATGTCACATACATTTATTAAACTCGGTTGCTTACCGTTAGTTACGTCGAATTGTGATAAATTAAATTCGAAACGATTTTAATCAAAAGTCATCACAAATTCAATCAACTAAAAGTCAACATTCTCGAGCTACACTCAGTAACACAGCAGCTCCCACACTGAACAATTGCAATAAAACATCAATCGATCCAATTCTCTTATTAAAAAAGACGTCAATACAACACATACGAGGGGAGGTCCAAAAGTTCGTGGAATGAAAGGGTTCTAAATATAATTTAACAACAAATCTATTTTTTCCTTTCAATATAATCTTCCTAAAGCTAAATACACTTATTAGATCTATGAATTTATTTTTCTATACCATCATAAAAATATTTTTATCTTTTGAGCCAAAATTGCCTACTTTACCTCATTGTCATCGGAAAAATTTCTTCTCTTTAAGTCTTTTTTCAAATTTGGCAACAAATAAAAATCACTTGGGATCAGATCTAAACTGCAGGTGGGTACTTTAGTGATTCAAAGCCATGTGTGTGCAGAGGAGCAATTGCAACTCTGCTCTTGTGAACTGGCGCGTTGTCTTGCAAGAGCAACACACTTTTGGTCAATTTTACTCGACATTTTCCCTTGGTGGTCTTCTTTAATTTTTCTAATATCGTTGCGTAGTATTCTCCGGTTACGGTCCTTCCCTTTTCTTTGCAGTTAATGAATAATATCGTATCACAATCTCAAAAAACAGTAGCCATCAACATTTCAGCTGACTCCGACACCCTGAATTTCTTTGGCGGTAGTGTCCCCTTTTTATGTCATTACATGGACTCTTATTTAGATTCAGATTCAAAGTGATGAATTTATATTTCATCTCCGCTAAAAATCCGCATCAAAATCCGTGCAGGTTTGTCTCCACACAACTTCAAAAATTGTTTGACGCATCGACGCGCTGGTGTTTCTGAAGAGGCGTGAGCATTCTCGATACCCATCTTGCACTGACTTTTATTATACTCAGATGATCATGTAGGATTCGCAAAATGGTGGTATCTGATACTCCAACTAATGCAGATAAATGTTTTTTTTTCAAACAGGTGTCCTCCATTACAATTTTTTCCACTTTTTCAGCGATAACTGATGTGATAGTCTCAACTGGCCTTCCTGAGTGGGGGTCATCTTCAATCGACTCCTGACCACGTTTTAAAAGACCAAGTCACTTGAAAATCATTGATTTACCTGGGTACTGATATCCATAAACAGTTTCCATTCATTTATAATGGTCTGAACATTCTGTTCTTGCTTGGCAAGGAATTTTATCACAGCACGGTGTTCAATTTTCTCCACAGTGTCAGTTTTCTCTCGGATTGACTTGTTTAGCAGGTGATTTTTCGTTAACTAATAATACGAAAGAGCTGAAACTTAATTTATATACTACTGATTAGTCACTAATTAATATAACATATAGTGACCGATCCTATCCCCACTCCATCCCCTCCATTCCACGAACTTTTGGACCTCCCCTCGTAAATATAACCGTAGAAACAATGGGGCAAAAAAAATCATTGGCCAAAAAGGGCCAAACGGTCGACAAAGGTCCCGAAGTCAGGGCGTAGCCCGAGGGGCGTGTTCCGCCCCAGTTTCAACCCCATCAACTTGTGTATTTTTATATTTGTACGTATATATGTGTGTTGGGCTTTCGCTATTTTTTCCCTCGGTTGTCTCTTTCTCCGTTTTGACATTAAATGCTCCTCTTTTGTAACGTCAACTCCGCTAATAGAAATCAAAGACGATGGCCATTTTTGATGGCGAAATGCCATGGCATTTTCCGAAGGCTCGCCATAATGCGAAGCTGGCATTTCGCTCGTTCGGATCAACAATATCCCATCGATTCTTTCTATTTTTGATAAGTCGCATATTATTATTTGCCCCGTGTCATTAAAGTGTCCTTGTGTGATATGTCATTGGAAATATATATTTTTTTTAATTTAACGATTACTACAAAACCGAGGGCTAATTTTTTTCACTAACCTCAACCCAACTATAACTTTACTAGCGTTTTTTTTTTCAAATTGAGTTTTACAGCTTTTAAGGTGTGTTCGCTTTGTGCCAAACTCTATAGAAAAAAACTTAGTTAAAGTTTAGTTGAGGTTATTGAAAAGATCTGCCCTTAACTAACAATAGTTAAATTAAAGATCGAAAAATCAGCCCTAAATCCTATACAATATGCACAAACGCATGATATTAATGATTACCGATTTGATTTGAAAAAGCGTAAATTTCAATGATTGTGTTGATCTATTAGTGCTTCGATTTTGAACTGATAAATCAGATGTCCGCTCTTAATAATAATTGCATAGGGTCACTTAAAACAGACATGTCGTTAACCCAATTTTTTGACTTGTGTCATTGTCATAATCAACGGTGAAATTTGTTTACTCAACAGTGAATCGGATTAGACCGTGAAATATGGACGCAGGTTAATCGTTGATTTATCAGCATTTCCGATCATTCTGTTTTGTAAAATTATGATTTTTAGATTGACAGTGTATTTTCAGATGTTTTAAAATTGTAAAAATGTGATTCTATAATAACATTAGAATGCAATTGATTTTTAAATTTGATTCATAGTAGGTACGTAAGTTGTCAAACTAATATAGTAGTTTACTACTGTAGTAGTTAGAAGTTGAATGATTTTTTTATATATTTTAAAAATATTATATATGAATACTTCCGTTGAAAATATGTTATAACATAAACAGAACATTTGGCTCACTAAGCATAAGATTTCGAATCGAATCCGCTTACGATATTTACAACCTGTTTGTTAAAATAACATGAACATCGTTATTCGGTGCATATTTTGTAAGGTATCAAACACGCGATCGCCTTTTTCGTATATCGTTCTATTTTCATTGAATTTTCAAACACATTTTTAAATTCTATTCGAACTTTCTAGATAAAAAAATTACCGCCATTTTTTTTAATTTGACTATGGAACATGTCGCCGTTTCAATTTTGTGCGGCTTTCAAGATAATTGGGGTAAATGTTGTGACACGTCTCATAATTTATGTTTCGGACAAATTAAAACCATTAATTCAATTTAATTAATTAAAGGTTGCGAAAAATTTACATTTTTCAAATTGACATAATTTCCGATTCGATTTCATCTTCAATAAACGATTCGATCTAATAGCAATATTCATGAAACTTTTCGATGAATTTTCTTCGAGTACATTATTATCGACGCGATTTTCGATTCAAGCTCTATTCATTCGTCGGTTGTTTGTTCGGTTTTTAAAAAACCTTCAGCACCCCATTACCAGTCGTCTTTCACAAACATGCCCGAAAAAAAAAAAGATCGATCAGAACTATCCATACAATTTTTTTTCGTAGATTTGTACAAGTCGTTTGGGTGTTTGCCGTTAGTGCGAACGGTGAGTCGATTCTGCGTGAAAGGTTTCAGATAGTCATTTTGGATTGTTCGGCGATTTATTATTGTATATATGGTGTATATTTGAACAGTTCGATTTGAGGTGTGGATGTTGTGCACAGGTGGCGATTTGCGGCTTGTTTTAACAGAGCGAAAATCGCAATGCACGACCTATTTGCGTTGATCGCAAGATAAATAAGTTGTACGCAACGTGGACTATTTGTGTGTTCGAAGTGTAATACGTAAATAGGATGTGCGGTAAGGCCTCGTTCACATATGACTGTATTGGCAAGTTTACATATGCAACTAAACTGAAACTAAAACCAACAGTAGACAGACCTATGTATGCAGAAGAGATGGCCTTATGGCTATATTTGTGTCTTATAGGGTTGTTTCTGTTGGTGAATGTGCCATATGTGTATTCTATCATGCTCTGTCTCACACGATCTATCACTATCTGTATTGCTTGCTCTATTGGCTTCATGACATAGAGCTGAATAGGTAGATAATAGAGTGCGTAAGATAGAGTATGAATAAGAGTCGTATAGTCGTGTGTAAACGAGGTTTTATTCCTCACATAACAGAACTTTCTATTATAGCTATATGACGAAATTATAATATATCAAATTATATTTCAAAAATATTATTTTTTCCTAATTCATGCAAATTAATCTAACCCCAAAATTCGCATCGGTTCTATTTTTTATTTAACGCGGAACTGTTATGACACGGAAACTATTTCCGTGCTATAGGAAAGTCGCCTGTAATGCGCGAATCTCTGTTTTAGATTAATGGTTTCGTCGTTGTTTAGAAATTGAGGCAATTGTGTTTTGTCACTGGTTTTTAACAGTCGTTTCATGTTCGAGTTGTGAAATACTGTTTTTACGACGGTTCAGTGAAAGTGTACGTTTTTGTGAAAAGCTCACTTGACCTAATATTATTGACCATGAAATTTTATCGTCGCCCTATTTTGCATTTCATTAAACAGAGTTAATTCGGTGAAGCAAACAGTATACATTACTTCAGCGTTCAATCCGCTTATTACAAAAGTCAACGAAGAGAAAAAAAATCTTCATACCGAAACGTTTCATATAAAACCACATAATCCTCACATTAAAACTCAACATCCTTCATTTGAAAAACCACAACACACTTAAATTCGCACATAAGGAAAACCTTATCACCATAATAATCACGCACAATAGAATCAAAATTTGCGACACTTACATACAAAACTCTTAAATATCGACCTTTTACGAAAGCTATAGGTTCCATCGTTTTATGGGAATAATGGCGCACAGTGTGCACACACATTAACCCCGTCTTTACCGCATCACCTTTCTAATTGTCACGTAACACTTTTCTATGGGGAAGTCTATGGTGAGGGGAGGGGTCGTGAGGAGCGACCTTTCTCACTATTTTTAGGGGGTGTGGCTTTTTTCCATTTTCCAGATGGAAAATGGGACAGTTTTCGTTTTAATGGTTCGAATCGATTTTGGGTGATAGTAAGGATTTTTTAGTTCCAATGCGGCGTTTATATATAGCTGTTGCTATTCGAGTTGCCTGCATTGGTCGCGTTTAGTTATCTTTTGTATATATATGTAATAGAGAGGCAAATGCAAATGTTAGAGCGAAAAAGGTAACGGCAATACGAATGAAAATGTAAACGCCGTGTAAGAGTTCGTACTTTGTCAAGTTTTGTTCAATGTATGGAAATAGTGATGTCGATATGCCCTTTATCCTTTTGGCTATGTGTCAAATGTTTCTTATAAAACGTTATTATGTCAGTATATTTAACATATCTATACTAAATTTCGACCTGCGATGCAAGGAAAATTCTTGAGATTTGGATTTTCATTCTTTATGAATATGTTTAAACATATTTATATTGTATTTCTACAACGTATCGTCAATAAGATTGAAATCTCGATAGTTAAATTTTATTTGTACAACATCTAGCTCGCGTTTGTAATGAGACAGGCATGTTATTCATTCGAAGTTATTTTAATTGATTTCCATCATTTAATTTTTCACAAATGAATCTGTAATCTAGTTCAGCTCGTGTTTCACCAGAAAAAAAGTATAAATAAGCATATTTATGAAACAATTAATCATACATTCATTGTATAATTATTTGCTTTACGTACGTGTTGAATATAATCTCGATGCATTAAGTGTCAAGCATTTTGAATTAATATGGCCTTGTGTGAAATTCGAACGTAACGAACTTGAATTCTTTGATTGGTAATTTTTGCATAAGAACTAAACGCTCATAATAGATTCGTTCGATAATTGTATGATTCATACGTTATGTATTCGAGTTTTATTTTAAATTCCAACCAACATTTCCCTTGTATTGGTCAGTTATCAAACCACTAATTTGCACTTCCGATTTAATTTATCTGCATATATGAAACGAACAATTCCTCGTTTTTTCTGCTACATTATGTTAAAATTTCGAGTTTCGCGCTGCTTTTCGAACACATTCGTCACAAATTCGACACGTGCTAATAGTTTAACCAAATTTTTCATAACGAGCGTGATGTTCGATTTTAGGCACAGTGTGTAACTTGGCGCTTAGCACGCGGACTCAAATTGACACCTCATCAAGGCAAAAATTGCAAAATAAACTCGCACACACATCCGAACGCTAACATTCACTTAATTTATATGTTATTTTCCATCAATTAAGCGATACACCATCCCGCTTATTGCATCTGATCAGTTCGCTACGTGCATCTAATGCGCACCTTCACGCATGAAGGTACCCTTAGCCGTGTGCCATTATTAAATGCATACAAAGAGCTATATGTTAATTGACCCCGTAGACTTGCTCAATTGTGCACGCAATCGCGGAATTGTGTTCAGACGATGGCTTCAATTCTCGATGAGACGATGCTGGAATTGATTGTGTTTTCTGACAGCTTTCAGAAGTCGGTTTGTAGATTTTCGAGTCATGTTTTGTAAATCAGGGCTGTGCTTTATATTGAGTAATACTTTGTCGTTGTAATTGATAAATATTTGGTCTAGGGGTTAACTACCTCTAATCGAAAAAGAATCCATGGTTGCAAAACTACTAAAAAGTGGAGGCCTCGATCCGATCTAGAATTGAATCCGATCCGAAATCCTATTGAAATAAATTGTAATACATCCCATTTTATTAGTAGATAAGTAACAGCCGAAGTATTCAGATGCATCAGTACATACTTTGTCTAGTTTTAGTTTACATTGCATGACTGTTGCCTAAGTTTTTTTGCATGTTTGTCAATTCATGTTGTAAATCATGCACGAAAAATCGGGATATAATTAATTAGACAAAATATACATTTATGCATATTAACGCTTTAACTATGCCACTGCAAATAGTTTTAAAAACCACTGTACTCTATGAGATCATTTAGTGCAATTCAAACGTTATCTCGTAACTGATTAATAATGCGTTCTTTCATCGAACAATATTTTCAATGATATTCAACTCCATGCATACATATTTCGAAACAAATACGCGAGCTTATCTTAAATTTTCTTTAAAAAAAAAAACCTTACGCAAGCGACGCCATCGGCAATTATGTAGTGCAGACACAAAAATGTGTTCAAATGAAAAACGGATATTGCACTTTCGCTATCGCACACTTTCACATCGATTATCTCACACGAGGCACATACCTATTTTAACACCGCCAATGTTCTCGAATCTTCATATTTGCCCATCACAAACGATTCATTTGACTTTACACGGTTTTCGACCCTTCGAAATATGAATAAATAAACAAACGACGAACGCTTAAAGTGCGACAACGAAGACACAATCGCACTTTCCTTTCAATATCGAGTTCAATGGAGCGGACGATTATCGTATGAAGCGTCTCGTCGGGCTCGGTGGGGCGTAGGCGCCGACCGCGGGGCTCGGCCCCCGTTTCGAAAATGCAGGTCTTCGACCCCCCAACCGTAGTCCCGTGAAACGGTGACATACTTTTTTCGCGGAAAATGGGTCTCTGTCGTTTTATGAAGGGGCATTGTGTTATGAGTAGGGTTGTGGTTGTTTGTTGTAAAATTTTGTATATGTAATTTTCATGTGTAGGGTTTTTCATTAAAAAGGGCTCGATAGTTGAAATGAAATATTATAAAAATTGTGTAAGAGCGGATTTTTTCACTTTTAATTGCAATTTAACTACAACTCAAAAAATCTTTCTTTTTCTTTTAGGAAAAAAAATAATTTCTCTAGTTAAGCTCTTAGTTGAAATGCCCTATATATTGTAAGTCGCATATGCATGGGGTTGAAGCTTAGTTAGGGACTTATGGTTTTTTAGTTTGATATGAATTTTATCAATGTTTGAAAATATAGCAAAATTGGATCTTATTTGATTGAAAACTTGATATTTAGCGATTAGAGAGTGCAAAAATTTCAATTTGCATTTAAGAACCTTTCAAATAGATGCATTTTCATCATCAAACTAGGATTAAAGTTGAATGATTTTCTGTATTAATCGCTTCTATGACATCTATTACACAATATTAACGCTAACCTCATTACTTATTATACAAGAGCTAACTCTCGGACAATTTTCTATTAAATTTTCCTTAACGTATTTTTCCCTTATCTATTTAATCCTCCAACCATTCTACCCACTCTACATCGTACATTCGTTAAATATATCTGAAACTAACCATGATAACAAATAGAAAATAACGAAGCAGGAAAACGCGCGACACTTAACACCATAAAGACTCGATTCAAACCGTTGAAAGTTTACATTATAACACTAAACTCTCCTACAATATACGCTCATGCAAAACCCAACATTTTCCGATAATCCTATTGATTATATTGACAAAATCATCTCAATTCTACGAACCGTACACTGAAAACACGCACATTTTCAGCACAAACATCTCTCATATGCAATTTTCATTAAGCAAACACGAAACAGATAAAAAACCCATGAACCCAACCATGCGTTCTCGCAACTTTGATAATAATCCATACAACGGTGTGTTATTATATTTGTACGTACGTGGGTGATATTGTCGCGCGAAAAGCCGTCAGTGTTCGTTTTTGTCGTCAGTGTTCAGGTCGTCAGTTGTTCGCCGGTCGTCCGATAAGTAGCACTCGATCGCTCCGTTGTTCCGATGTTGTTTTTGTGGTTTCCTACTGATTAAGTTTTTCCTGGATCGCAGATTTTGAAGATCTATCGATCTTCGGATACATAATCGATCTGAGAAATTATCTTCGATTGATAATTCTTGTGAGTTTTTCCGCTTTGAGTTTAGATTTGTATTGAATGTTTAGATTGGTTTATTCGCGGATCGGTCATGCTGATAAAAATATTCCGTTGAACTCGATTGTTGTCCTATCAATGATTTTTTTGACTGATGTGCGATTGTTAGATGATATAAAAAAATCTAACTGATTGTATTAAATGTTTGATTTGATTCGCAAAATGGTTTAGGTTTGTTTGAATTCGTAAATTGTTTGACTTATCCATTTTCTGAATTTAGTTCATGCTGTTTATTAATCTTGAGAGATCGATTAGTTTAATTTGTAATCTTTGATTAGATTCGCAGAATTTTTTACATTTGTTTTATTGAATTTGATTTATCCATTTTATTGAATTTAGTATATTCTGTTTATTAATCTTGAGAGATCAATTAGTTTTATTTGTAATCTTTGATTAGATTCGCAGAATGGTAAGATTTATTTTAATTTGTAATTTGTTTGACTTATCTAGTTTTTGAATCTAGAATATTCTGTTTAATAATGTTGAGAGATCAATTAGTTTAATTTGTCATATTTGATTTGATTTTTGATAATTTTATCACTCAAATACTGAGTCATAAAAGATCTTTGATACGTTTATCAAATGTCTAGATTTGTTTTTTTTTGGTTTAATATTCTGAGAATTCATATTTTAGTAACATTCTTATCATTATTACGTATGCGTCAAAATGCTGTCATTTAGTACAATTAGTTCACACATAATCATGAATATGTAAAAAAGTTTGTCGTTTACCGAACAGAACTTAGTTTTTTACACGCAATTATTGCACATTCATATTTAATACATAAGAAAAAACAACGAGCGTACTTCACGTGCTCCTTACATTATTATTCCTTTTACTATAATACAATTGACCTTTGTAAAAAAAAATCGCTTTCCACATCGACTCGTAACACTTTTCCACAAACCGATCGGTTTTCCAACCTTAATTTTCGATCGTGAATGAAAAACTGTCGCGTTTCGTATACGCACTTGTCGATTATCAATCAATCGAAAAACGCTTATGATGTTTTCGTACGAAACCCGAACGCTTGTTTGTATAGACTTTTATGACTGTTACGCAAGTTGACAAGTTTCTAAGTAAATAATCGTTTTTTTCTGCTAGATTTACAAATATGAAACGTACTTGAGGTTAATTGTTTCGAACGTCACGGATTGATATTTTATTGAATCGTATTATTATAGTTTTTTTTATATAAATATAGTATTTTTTAACATGATATAATGTTAATTGTTGTGTTTTTTTTATTATATCGATTACGACATATTCACATTGAATCGATTGCAATTAAGGTAAAGGAATTCAGACGAGAAAATTTATTTATTTAATCAAACACGTAACATTTTCACTTCGCCGTAAGTGACTTTTCCACGTTCGTTTTCCAATAAAATCCATACTCCACAATGGCATCGAGATATTAGATTATTTCATATCTTATTTGTATATCATACAACAATCTCATTTATCTAAAAACTACGCGTTGTAAAACAATATTGATCCATAAAGCGCTAATTTTCCCCTCGATCATAAAAAACTATATTCGCTAACGAGATAACTTGGGCAAATATTTTTACATCAGAACTGATTTTATAATTCACGTTAGAAGCATGATGATAATTTTAATCGACACATCTGCAACATCATTCGAATGACGAATTCGCATTCAAGTGATACACGAACGTATGCTCATATCACTAGTACGTTTTAAGCACAATCACGCATGTGTAATATTCGTATCTGTAAATTTCGTTATCACTTGAATGATAAGGGCAATAGAACCGGAAACTTAAATGTATTTGTGCCAGTTTGCTAGGTTTTTTTCGATTTTTTTGAAAAAATCGTGGCGTTATCTTCGAGTTGTCTATGGTTATGTACGTGAAAAGATAGAATAGACTTTCAAATATGTATTTAAGTGCCGGTTTTTCCCTGTTCTAATTGATTAACCATAGAGTTATAGTCAGTTCTTCGTCTGAGAATTGTCAAAAATCTTCAGAACAGAGATGGATTTTGACAATTCCTAGTTAAAGGGCTAACTGTAACTATATGTTTAGTTTAATGCTTTTTCCAAAATTCGCTTCATTTTATTTATCCAAAATTATAAACATACAAAATTCGTTTATAATAAACTAAGTTCGTTATCAGGCTTATTAAATAATTGCATGTTTAATTATCTTCAAATTCACAAATAATTGTAATCGTCGAAATTTCCATGTTTTTCAATCGCTTACAAGCCGTTTAGCGCAAGTTTTGTTTTCAACGTGTCTCCAAAACGATTTTCCACTTTTAGTTCGTCGAACCTCATTAAGTGGCTCTCGTTTTCTTCGTTATTGTCGTGAAATATAATGGATCGATCGATTCGAAATTTCCGATGATTTTCCCACCTGTTCCACGTAGGTACGTGTAATGGATAGTTATTGAATAATTGCACACATTTCTTCGCCGGCGTTTCGTCGAAACACCTGTAAAGAAATCGATACAAATACAATATAGACGTTACAATTCATACAAGTTTCATTCGCTATGATTCATTTTTTTGTTTTGAACCGATACGAAAAGATAACACAGAATCGATCGATCCGATCAGATTTTAAAATTCAATCGGAAAATTCGATTTTGATTTTCAATGAAATATTCAATCGATTCATTCGATATGCGCGATTTTCGTTGCATATTAATCGCCCTATTGTAAAATTGCATTCGTGAAATAATAATGTGAGAAAACGACTTGTGCCATGCGATTATATTTTTTGCGGAAAATCCTTCTAGAAAATTATACGCGATGACGATTTTCATTCGTCTGTCGTGCCGTTGCTAGTTCATACGTGCACTTTTTATATTTCCGTTTTATCATCCTGGAAGTGTTTTTAAATAGTAATTATTAATTAGTGTCCTTTTGAAAGAAAAACTGTTTTCTGTGACTGTTTTTCCGAGCAGTTTTTCCGCGCGTTTCGTTCAAAATTAGAGGTGTGTCTGTGACGTCATAGTTTTACAGCTTTTTTCAGACCGGGTGTGACTCATCATTCCTGATTATAGAAGTGTTACTTAAGGTCTATATACACATGTTACTTATTGTCATTTTTTATTTAATTATTATTCAAAACAATTTGTTTTTTATGTAATGTAACATAGTTGAATGATTTTTTTTTGTAAGAGTGTGATATTGTCATTACATTGGTATTTCTGACAATTTTTTAGTATTTTTCCATTATCCGTACACACTTTTTTTTTTAAATCAATTGAATATGTTTTGATTGTATGAATCGTTTGCGATGTTTTCGTTCCGCTGTCGAGAATTTTCCTATTTTTCACGGCGTTTATTTTGATTTGTCATTTTTCTTCATACATTCTGTAATTTTACGTTTTTATTAAACGTTTTTTCGCATCAAAGTAACGCTTGTATTGCGAGTACGTTATATGCATGACAACTGCCATATTTACATTTCATGGAACCAATAAAAGCGATATTGTATTTTTATATCACATTTTATAAAAGCATAAACAGTGTAAGCGTTTTCGCTTTATTCTTTTAAAAGAACTCTATAGATTTTCCTATTCGATACTTACTCGAATATTTCTTTTATGATTGCAATTCATTATTTTCATAACATTAATTCGTGTATATCACAATTAACCGTTGCAGACCTGAATTTCGAATGTTGTTTTTGGAAGCGCACCTTCTTCGATCGCAAAGCAATCAACGTTACTGTTACACGCAAACTCATGACATTTTCGACGCATCTCGAATCGTTCGCCAAAAACGACAATTCCACCATAAAAAATCTATCAAATCTACATGTAAACTAAGCACCCGTATGTAATATTTTCGAATATTTCAAATCCGAATAGACAAAATGTCGATAATCGTTCAAAAGTCGCGCCGTTTACGAGAGCGGGTTGGTCTCGAAGCGTGTCAAGGTGCGCTGCAGTTTCACTTTCGCGAATTCTCCACCGAAGAAGTTTCGTTTACACGCGATTTTAGCGATTTTAGCGATTTTTTTCTGTTTAGGTGCTATTTGCACCGGATTATGAATCGTTTTGTGCATTTGCTCGGCTCGGAGAAACGTCGAGGTCGACGGTAGGCTATTGTCCTTTCTAGAGTTTTCCAGAATTAATTATGTTTATTTTCCTTGTTTGGGATCGACGTTTTATATACTTGATGTAATCGATTTGAAATTTGTGTCAAATTTGATATCATATTTATTGGTTGAATGCATCGTCGAAAGTGATTCACTTCTCTTTTGTTGGATTTATTTTACAGTCATCTCTTTATATTCACGATCAATTTGTATTCGAATCATAAAATCGTTTTGTTTATTAAATATTAGCTTCTGTGACTTGGTATTGCTCGAAATTTAATTGATTAAGTCGATTGTGAACTGTTGTAATCAAGTTGCATGTGTAGGCCGAGTATAAAATTTGATACCACTGTACTAAGAAAATTCCCTTTATAATCCTTTGTAAATTTTAAAATATAATTAAACGGAAACCTTTCCTGTTGTGCATACAATACTCTTGAAAGTTTCATTGCCATAGAATCAGCTGTTAAGAAGTTTGTAAACAGCACACAGACATACAATCATATTTATTCATATAGATTATATTTTATCTTAATAATTTTAGGGTCATTGAAGCTTTTGGGATTATATATCATAAATATAAAAGCAATTAAACTGTTAATTCGAAAATAAAACTTTATTGCGTTGACTCAATCCTTATTTAAGAAAAGTGTGATATCGTCAATCAATTCGAAGTTCGTCTAATCTTCTAAGCTTTTCATCTTATTTTTTTCTTCAAAATATATAAAAAGAATATAGAATCTATGAAAGGATTCGTTTTTGTGAATAGCATCATGAAAGTGTACGTCTGTCATACAATGTCAAAAGTTACTAAACGAAATATGTGTCACGGTCGTGCGAAAATTTACAAAGTGCCCCTAGTACGTTTGCGTACATAAGTACGTACGTGCGACACGAAAATATAAATCATTTCATTTCATATTTCGTATTGTTATATGCAAAGTGTGCTAGGCTTATTCGCTTACAAAATGTGATGATCGTACAATTATTTTTAGCTAATTTCTTTCGAGGAAAATCGGCTTGCATTCTCGCGTACGGTTGCACGTTCCTCGATGTGTTATGTAGTTTTTATGAATACGTTAAATTTGACATCGATGTCGATGAACTTATTGAGAGTTGTTTGTTAATGATTCATACCGGTTATTATTTGACGACTGAATACCACAAAGGGCACAAGTGACCTTTTTTTATCGAAATTTAGTTACGTATAGAAAATGGTTCTGTATCATACATAGATCCATTTTTTGTACTTAACTCAATATCGATAAAAAATGTCACTTGTGCCCTTTGTAAAATTCAAACTTCATTTAAAATTAAATATGACATCAAACGTTTTATTAGATTTATATGTGCAATGCAATAAACATCAACCGATTTTTACGACTTCCTTTAAATTTATCAATTAAACCTCACGTCTATTTTGGGCAAAGATTTCGAATACTCACTTAACAACTGTCTTTAAATCAATCGATGATTATATTTCGACTTTTTTTAGACACCCTGTACCCAAATTCGTATCAATTCGTGCGCAAGCTTCCGAAACACTTAGCGTTATTGTATTATTTTTGTGTTGACCGTCGGTGGTCGTAATGAGTGACATTGCACGCGAACTAACGGACAGTCTTTCAGCTTTGATGGACTTTCCCGATGAGAAAAGACACCGACGAAAAAAGGTCGCAATTTTCATTATGTCTTCGATGTTTATTTTCATCGATGACTCAAAGTGAGTTTTCGCCTTTGAAATTTCGCGAATCTAGCGTAATTATAGCCTGATTCCGCGTCTCTGTCTGTAATTGTGATGAATAGCTTAATTTAGGATTAAAATTTTTAACGATTCCTATTCATTTATGATTAAAAATGCGGTGGGCAGTGATATTGGAAAACTTCGCTTTAGATAGCTTGGCATTTGTAGCCACAAAATGCATTTTCCATCCATGACAGTTACTATTCTTCGACAACAAAATAATTTCTAATCAAACTTGCGTTGATATTTTCAACGAGTTGATTGATCGTTTTTTAAGATTTGTCAGAGTTGTATTGTATTTTCATCTGAAAATGATTGATTTGGCATTACATTTACTCGCAGTCTAATGTTTTTGAATTCTCATATTACTTCGATAATTATGTTTGTGGGATTTTCATTTCGTTTACTATTGTTTTTTTCATAAAACATTACCCTTGTCCTTTATTACTAAACAGTTTATTGTTATGAATTTTCAATAATATTTACGTTTTCGCATTCATCGAGGTCTTTCGATAAAATATCCATAAAAATCATCGATTCATTACTACAAAACTAATATTGATTGAGATCATAATTCACCAAGCGTAAAATTGATTTTTCGTACAATTTAATTGCCATTCGAAAGAAACTAAGTTCGATTCGTCGATTTGTATTAGCCTTAAAACAAATCGCCCACATTTAATCGTCGATATTTCGTTTTAACCGCAAAACTGTCGTCGAATATGTGAGTATCGTAACGTTGAGTGAATTTTAGATTAGCGATGACGCTATAATGTAACCGACGAAATTTCACGTGTGATTAAACGAAAAAGGCGCAGTCGTATCGTGTTTTAAACGCTACAGCATATTACCGATATATTGAAGAGAGTTAAATGAGACATTGTATCGATAAAAATATTTTTTGAGTCGTATCACTGATGGAATTAATTGTAGACAATGTTTATATAAATACTTTTTTGTTGTTGTTTGTTGATGCATCAATACATTTTACAATCTACGAAATTTCTACTTTGACATTTCACAGGAAGTACTTTAATTTTAGCAAATTTGTAGCAAATATTATGCACAGCCTACATACAAACCGGAATGGAAACGGTAAATAATTTACAACAGCTCACAATCGATCTAAAGTTCAGAGTCTCGAGCAATGCCAGGTCACAAAAGCTAGTAAATTCGATGAATATTGAATTTTTTGTCAAATTATTTCGAATGACAGTACAATTTTCAGAACCGTAATTGTTCATTCTTTAAAATGTGATAAAAAACTATAATCCCGTTTAATGAAAAATTCACAAAAAAACAAAAATGAAAATTTATCGAGTGTCCATAATCAATTCCACTAATGTATTTTTAACATTGCATTATTTCACAAGTTCATAGTTTCTAGCTGCATTCAGTTAATTTTAACACGCATATGACTAATGGACTTCATTCATGTCGCTTGTTTGAAGTGCATGATTCATTTAAATGCAAAATTACCTTTTCAGCAACACTTCTTTTCAACGAATCAATTCAATACGAGTCGATTCATCGCAGTTTCACTGTACCGAAATTTCGCCTCCTATTAAATACGCTTACCACACGTTTATCAGTCAATTATTAGGCTGGCACATATATGTTGGCCTAATATATATATTATATATCAAGGACGAGAATTTCAAATATTAATCGACGCCATGAGTCCGTCACTCGTTTAATATTTCATCGACTTTCAGCTGTGCGACTTCTGTTTTCTTCGTTCGACACACGAAAAGGCCTCGAACTTTCTTTTTGGGTTGTGTTTTTTAATTTTCGATTTGCACTCTATTATCGTATCGTTGAAAAGAGTATTTTTTTTTTGTGATCTTTCGTCGCTTAGCAGAAAAATAAAATTTCTTCTCTGCGTCTGCTTTTTGTATCGGAATCGTTGGACGTTGGTTGCATTTTCGTGTGTATTTTGGTGGTTTCTTTGCGATTTTCCTCGTTTTTGTATTCGTCGTTGTTGAAATAGTTTAAAACAATATAGGTGTGGTTTTAGTATTTGACGTTTGAAAAAAATGTTTAAATTTGGGTTATTTATTCTTTGTTGAATGGTAGAATATTCTATTGTGTTTTGATTCAAATCAATTATTCATGATAAAATTAAATAAATAGAAGGAAAATTGTTCATAATTGTGTCACATTGTCCCTGATATTCAAATTAGTCATACGTAATTTTGCTTCTGATAAATTGAAACATCATTGATGATATTATGAATCGCTTTTGGTTGAATTAGCTTTTTTTTAGATGTAGAACATGAATTATTCATTTTGCTGCTTTTCATATTCAAAAATTTCGTAGAACATTGAAATATCAACATTACAATTTTTCCATGTCTGAGTAAACTATTACAGTTCAAACGAAAACTAAATCATATTATATTAATTAATAATTTATATTGAATTAGAAAATGTTTAAATATATTTACAAAAAAGTATCCAAATGACTAGAAATTGGTATATTTCAGGTCACCGATTTACAATAACTAATTGAAAGATCAATCTAATATTTTATGAAAACTTAAAAAAATACTAATATTGTTTTTTTTCATTTACAGAAGACATTAGCAAGACGAAGAGCGTGCGCCCCCCGAGAGGGGCTCCTCCGGGCGAGGCGTAGAGCGCCGCCCCCATGAAGGCGCCCCCGCCGCAGCCCGGAGTCCACCCGAAGGGGCCCCCGCAGCCCCCCTCGTACTACATAACCTGAAAATAAAAAAAAACCGAAAAGGGGATACGATGCTGAAGCCTCCGCCCCTCGGCGTCGCAGTGCGATGACATAGCCTTATTTTTTATACGAACATTTTTAATTTTATATATATACACAAGGGAGAGTTTTATATGTGTTATTGTAATATATATCGAAGAAAAGCCGCATTTGCCTTCACAAATTAAAAAAATATATATATATTTATTGTATATGAAAATTTAAAGATACGAAACAATATTATTACTGAGTGTCTTACTAGTTTTGTATCTATTTATTAAATTCGTAATTATTATTGAAAATATACACCGTTGTTGTTGTTAAAAACTGATCAAACCAAGTGTCCTTCGAACGTTCACCGTTTTATTTTTTGTTTTCGTCGCGAAGATTTATACAAATTGTTATGAACTTTTAAATGTTTACACTTGAAAAGCACAAAAATCACTAGATTAGTCTTATAAAGAGCAAAGAGAGCACAATTTTTTTATATACGATAGATAGAAGTCGCCTTCGTATTTTTCCTACGTCTCGGTTTACTTAAAGTGTTCCGTCGCGTTTTGAAAATAAATAAAGAAACTAGTTAAATAGTTGTGATAGTGATCGTTTAGTGTTTCCTTCGAATTGACTGTATTAATAAAAAACGTAAACTTGAAGAAACTGAAGAAAGAAGTACAAAAGCTGAAAAAAAATTTCTGCGATTTTCTGAATTTTCATCGACATGGGAAAATCATCGAACAAAACACACGGCCAAGGTATGTTTATCGATTCTGCATTATTTGAAAAACCTCATTATCGTTTTCCATTTCTTTCTTTTTTCTATATTTTACTTTGTATTTGAGTATTTTGGAAAATCTTTTGATGTGTCACAGCGTTTAACGACCTAGCTGAACGAAAACGATTTGGCGAGACCTAGTTTTGTTTTTGAAGCTATTTTTTTCGATAGTCAATTATTTACGTATCGAGCTTTCGCAATTGTGTCTTAAGAAGTTCTAAAAATATGCATCTTCAATAGAATTTTCAATCTGTTAGTCAAACGTACTAGGGAATAGACTTTATTTTATTTGAAGTTAAATATGATTTATATTTTATCAGTAATAGAAATGTCTTGTTTTATTAGTTGATTTTGAACATTGAATAAACTCAAGATAAAGTGTTATCAGTTCTAATAACGGAAATGTTAGCAAATCTATCATAGTTGAAATTATGTTACATGGAGTACGTATTTTCCTCATTTATTTTTAGCGTATTGAATGAAAAAAAATCAAATTCAATCATAAAGTAATAAATTAATTAAAATGATTAGATATTCAGTTGAAAAGGTATTCGATCTATCTTAAAACATAGATAATACAATAATACATTCATTCATCTAGTATTTACAAACTGTCAAATATTCGAATGAGTGCCGAAAGACGAAGACGGATGTACGTACATTGATTCGACAGTTCGTAAATAGAAGTACGAGTGTACAAATATTTACGGTCGTAAAAAAGGTTTTTTTTTATTTGTATAAATATTGATTATATGAAAATTCATTTTGTAATGTTTAAATAAATCGATCGAACTTGAACGGGGAATTGAACTGAAAATGTGTAGTATACGTTTATAAATCGTATTCCAAAAAGAAAAGTCGGAAAATTCGCATCTGAACCCGGAAAAACTGCATTAGATCGCTTCCGGCATATAGCTAGTTGACATCGCTGTTGCTAGGCGGCGTTTCGCGCGCGTTCGCTCCGAAGCGGAAAAGCGGTCGTGTGCTAGAGCGTTTCCGCCAATAGGTTTTTCCCGGTGCAGCAGCGCGCTGCTTTACCGACTGTGTGGCCGGTTGGCGCGAATTTGCTAGAAAATGGCGTCTGAATTGCGCCGTTTTCGTAGCGTCGTGAATTCAGGGAATTCGTTTTAAAAAATATGTTTTTTTTTTAATTTCGATTGTCATAATTGTGCAATTTGATTATTTAGAGGAATCATGAATTGAATTGAAGTACAGTTGGGAAATTGTGTTTTGGTACGTTTATATTTTAGTACAAACTGAATTTCGGACTGTATTGGAGATTTAAATCAATTTTTCGAATAATAATCTGTAATAATTACCCCATGATATGTTTAATTCGACGATCTGTTTTTTTCTAGTGAATAAATACTTTGTAAATTCGAATGTAGAAGTGTTTTAAGATATAAGTTCATGCTCATTTACATGCAGCTATTGCAAATCGTGCTGCCATTTTCTTTTGCACTTACGCGTATATATGTAAGAAAAGACTGAAAAGGAAAACTCGAATATGAGAAGTAACTGCACCATGTAAATGGATTTCAAGAAATCGATCTATAATATATTTTTTTTGCTTAATTTGACAATCACGAACTTCACAATCGTCCGAGAGATAATCGAGATGAATCACTGGATTTTTCTAACAACGAAAAAAGGAATTTTCCTAGAGCGCGTGAAGAGCCGACTTAATCTCGGGTCGCGGGCCATCTTGCCGCAAGCAGGGGCGGCTCTCCCGTCCCACCTTTCGATTTTGCCCCTCGTCTCCCCGGTCCGGTTTCCGTTCCGTGGCGCCCGTCGTCCGGAGCGCGCGCCCCTCGGTCGGGCCCCCGTTCCCCCCGGCCGTCGAGGCGGGGCGCGCGCGATGTCGGCGCCTCGGCCCCCCGGGGGCGCCGTCGAGTGAGGCGGCGAGGCGCTCCGCCCCGTGACGGCGATGCGCGCGCCATGGCCGTCGACAACGTCGAGCTCGAGATCCTGGAGCTGCGCGACGACGAGGGCCCGCAGCGTCCCCGCCGCTACCGGGGGCGCCGGGCCGCTCCCCGCGCGACCCCCGACGCCGACCCCGACGCCGAGACGCCGCTGCCCATCAACATCAGCGTCAACAACCTGAACACCCTGAACGACGACGACGAGGCGGCGGGGCCCGCGCCCCGCCCGCAGCCCGGCTCCGGCTCGGGGTGCGGTTCCGGCTCCGGCTCCGGCTCCGGCTCCGGTTCCGGTTCCGTCTCGCTGAGGACCTCTCTTTTGACGGTCCTCGGGAAACTCGCCGTTTGGAGGAGGTGCGCCCGCGCCCCCAGCAGGACGTACAGGACCACCGCGGCT
Source organism: Cheumatopsyche charites (assembly GCA_024721215.1). Lineage (NCBI taxonomy): Eukaryota > Metazoa > Arthropoda > Insecta > Trichoptera > Hydropsychidae > Cheumatopsyche > Cheumatopsyche charites. The sequence continues at coordinate 9,491,267 of CM045586.1, read as the reverse complement.
CCGGCCTCGGCGGCCAGGGAACGATCCTCGCGCACCAGCAGCACCTCCGATTATTTCAAGTCGTTTTACGATTGTGGTTCGATCATTTTTTTCATTTGTCGTTTATATTATACGCCGCCTCTCGTATTAACATTCCTATTTGCATATTTGAGATTAAATGAGTGAAAGAGGTTGCAGTGATAGTATTCAATCTATCATTGAAATTGTTAAGGATAGAATAGGAAAAGTGCGGTTGATATCAATATCTCGGAAATTGATGAAGATATCAATGACGATCACGTTTGTTCAATTATCATATCAAACCAATTCTAATATATGAGGATCAAATGGCGTCAATATCGCGTGATTTGTTTCCGAGTTGTAGATATAAAGGCACGTTTTCAATATCTGGACTCATGGTCTCTTGTTTTATTTGAAAAAAGTAGGATATTGCAAATTTTCCATTTGAAAATTGTGACCGCTCAATCAATTTTCCTATGATTGATTTATATTTTGCCAAAATGAGAGAAAATATATTTTATTTTCAAAATGAATCTAGTATTAATGAAAAATAGACCTTATAAAACACTGACCTAGGTGATAACTGTACTTAGCAATTCCAATTTCTCTGGAATTTTCATGAAAATGTATGAACGTGTCCGAGAAATTTTACACATTTTCATAAAAAAAAATCTCAAGGAATCTGAATCATCAACTCTATTCATTAATTTTTACATTTGACAAATTTGATCATACAAAGTTATTCTATCATCTTAAATTCTATCGACGGGTAAAGAAAAAAATACCATTCTTATAACATATATATTTGTATCTGGTTTTCTCGATTTAAATATTCGAACGATCTTTCAGCTTACTCGCACACGATTTACGCATCTACTCGTAAATGAACGGATTCGAAAATAAATATTTCAAAATTAAACTGCCATATTAAATTTTGGCATCCATCTCTGCCTATCCCCGTTATATTTCACGAGATACTCGTGTGCCATATTCGAAACGTTTTCTTAAATTCCAGTCTCATCATTGACTATTTTCAAAATTATCGGATGTTTACTGTTCACTGTTTATATTTTATACATACTAACGTATTTATAAAAAAAAAGCTTTTCGAAATGAGTCTAATTGTTTGGATGTTTCAATGGCGTAGCATAGCGAAATTGCGATGCGGCGAAATTAAACTCTATTCATGCATAAAGAGGGAATGCACTATTTCTGGTCTGAAAAGAAATCCTCGATTCTGAGTTCTAAAACTCAATAAGCTCGCTTCCGTGATGAATACGTGCAATTATTTCGGTTATTAATATCGGTTAAATAAATTCGTAGAAACTGTACGGAAAAACTGAAGGGAGAGAAAATCAATTATTCATAATTATTGAAGCGATGGCCTTTCATTCTGAGATCGTTATATTTTCATTTTATTGAAAGATAAAACTTGATTCTACTGTACTAACGCAAAATTAACCCAGATTCCAATTTATGTAAAGGACCCTTCGGATGAATCATGCTGAAATAATAATATATATTCAATAGGCGCCTTTCTTTTCGGAGAAACGCTTTCTGACCTTTCAGCATTGAAGGAATCGTTGATGAGTAATCGAGCTTTATTTTACTCCAATAAATAAGATCGATGTTTATGAATTATTTTGGGAATGAAATTGCAAGTTGAAAAAAGCTTTTGATTGAAAATTTTATATGTGAATAATGTCGTGTTGGGGCTTTATTCATACAACTATTACCGTTCGCGTTGCATTTGTCTTTTTCATTAATTTTCGCATCTAGCTCTTTCTCGCATTTACATAAAAAGAGCTGAATTGAAATTAAGAGAAAGAAAAGACAACACGAATGGCAATGGCTATATGTAAATAAACCATGAATTCGTATCTAAATATTACCAATTCATACAAGTCACATGTGACTAAATATACACACGTATTCAATAACGATTTTCCGACGCCGGAAAATGCATCCGGTACACAAAGCGCACTCCAAAACTAATTATGCTCTGTTCACATTAGATTTCCACGAAATCCCATCGATCACAAATATATATTTTATTAAAATAACGCAATGAACATCCAGCGGAAGGCAATAATACGTAATCGACCCCGTTTTCCGCGAAAACTTCGTAATTATGCTTCCTATATCGAGAGAGGTGACAGCTCCTAGTGTATGGCTTCCGAAAGTGTGAGCGACTCTTTATTTTTCACGAATGATCGATTGCGTTCGAACTCGAAATAACGCAAGGCGAGTTTGTTGCCGCTTTCACGTTTCGATCGATCGATCGAATCTGCTCGGAAAAACCTAGAAAATTTTCCCCTAAAATATACTTAGCGCAGAGATAATTTTCATTGTTAGACGTCGATGCGTTTTCGCGAAAATACATCTGATGTGTGTTTGTGCGAAACGTCCGATTCATATTTTAAGCTTATCTGTATGTTTATTCGCTCGCATTTAGATAGGGTTTCGAATGCGGAAAAGCGTTTGTGGCGCGTCATCGATTCTAAAAGCAGTACTGCTCTTGAATTTTACTCCTATGCTTTTTCCAGATGTGCGTTTGTTGAAAATAGTGAATATAAAATGAGATTATGATTAAATTCGATAGTGGACTTGCACGTTCAAGATAAGCTGCAATTAAAGTGAACGTTGATTTGATTTCATAGTTGTTTTTCTTCAGAGTTAATTTGAATCTATGTATTATATTCTTGATTGTTCCCTACAATATCAATAGTATTTTCAATATATCACACAAATATTAATTGAAGTATAGATCTTGAAATTCATTTTATTGATATTTTGTCGTTCATGTAATGATTTCCTATATAATTTCAATTGTATTTTTTTTTTCTATTGCAGAAACTGAAAGAAGAATCAGAGCTAATAATAGAGAATACAATTCACAATTTCATTATGCTGTAAGTTTTTTCTCCTTAATGTATAACATCAATCTTTGATTAAAGATTTATTTTTTTTTTATTTTTCGCAGAGCAACTACATTAAAACTTCCAAATATTCACTGATAACATTTTTACCATTCAACTTATTGGAGCAGTTTCAAAGGCTGGCAAATTTTTATTTCTTGTGCCTTTTAGTACTGCAGTTGATTCCTGCCATTTCGAGTTTGACACCTATAACGACGGCTATTCCACTTATTGGTGTGTTAGCTCTTACAGCTGTCAAAGATGCCTATGATGATTTCGTAAATATTTTCAATTTTTATATAGTTTATTTATCTTGATGACATCACTAGTTTATTTTATTGAAAATTTAGCAAAGGCATCAAAGTGATTCACAAGTTAACAATAGAAGATCGAAGGCTCTACGTAATGGAAAACTCGTAGATGAAAAATGGGCTACTGTTCAAGTAGGAGATGTTATCAAAATGGAAAACGATCAATTTGTAGCTGCAGATATATTATTGTTATCAACTAGTGAACCTAATGGATTGTGTTACATAGAAACTGCAGAATTAGACGGGTTACTTTTCTTTACATTGTGTCTTATAATAATTGCTCATCGGTGCTAAATGTTATAATTGTTTTATAGTGAAACGAACTTAAAATGCCGACAGTGCTTAGTTGAGACTGCAGAATTGGGTCAAGATGAATCTTTGATAGGAACATTCGACGGTGAAATTGTCTGCGAAGTGCCCAACAATCTTTTGAATAAGTTTGAAGGTGCTCTTACGTGGAATGGAAAACAATATTCTTTAGACAACGATAAAATCCTCTTGAGAGGTTGTGTACTCCGTAACACATCGTGGTGTTATGGTGTTGTAATATTCGCTGGTAAAGATACGAAATTGATGCAAAACAGTGGAAAAACTAAATTCAAACGCACTAGCATCGATAGACTGTTAAATTTTCTGATTATTGGGGTAATTAGTATGCTGATAATTACCTACATTTTTTATGTATCTTGCTTAAATTCAATTTTCTTTTAGATTGTGTTTTTCTTACTATCGATTTGTCTATTTTGTATGGTCGCTTGTGGAATATGGGAATATTTATTCGGCAAAAACTTTCAAACTTTTTTGCCATGGGATACTTTAGTACCATCCGATTCTTCAGGATCTGTTGTAATAGCATTTCTAGTATTTTTTTCTTACGCAATAGTCATGAACACAGTTGTGCCTATATCATTATATGTATCAGTTGAGGTAAGGTTTATTATTGTGAAAATTATGATAGTTTTCTGAATTATGTGTCTAAATCACAATTTTTACTTTATTCAGGTTATTAGATTTGCTCAAAGCTTTCTTATTAATTGGGATGAAAAAATGTATTATGAGAAAACAGGTACTGCAGCAAAGGCTAGAACGACAACATTAAATGAAGAATTAGGTAAAACAATTGCCACACTAAAATATTGAAAATTTACATTCAATTATTTATCATTACGAATTTATTTTCAGGTCAAATTCAGTATATATTTTCTGACAAAACTGGAACACTAACTCAAAATATTATGACATTCAACAAGTGTTCCATAGCTGGTCGATGTTATGGCGATATAATCGATGAAAATACTGGAGAAACTATTGAACATACTGAGGTATTTTCGACTTATCATAATTTTGAATTAATTTTAATTAAATCAACACTTTTTGTAGGTTGTAGAGAACACAAATTTAGCTATACTTTACAAATTTATTATACTTTAAAATGTTTAAAAACAAATCATATTACTATTTTTTAAATGAATTATATTTCAAACACTAATTTTTTTCAAAATTTGTCTTTAAATCGCATTTATTTGATAGTATTCATTTGAATTTTTCACAAAGCCTTTTTTCTACTTATTTTTTTACACAAATTCCTAAATATGTTATGTATTTTTTCATATCTTACATTTATATATATCAAAAAAAAATATATCAATAGATTCACTCATCCTATATTAAACACTAATTTAATAGAACTTTTACATAACACAATGAGTCGTTCACACAGTTATCTCAAATTTTCTTTAATCGTTATTGAAAGACACTAGTGAAATTATAACTAATAGCATAAATAGTTTTCAAGAGAACTTTAATCATAATAAAAATAGTTTCCTTGTATTTCATATGAATTTGAAACTTGAACACTAGTTCTGTCTAAAAATTTACTTTAATATTTTCAGGAGGACTTAAAATTTATTACATTTTCTACATTTATATATTATTATAGAAGTTTGGTTAGATCTGTGTTAACGATAGTGTTTATTTACAGTCAATATTTAAATTGATACTGAATCATTTATATCGTCATATTATGCATGGTGTATGTAGAGAAAAATAGTTTGCACTTCTTTTTGGATGTATCATTTTCATATTGTACAAATTTTCAGTAAAGAATTTATTTACTTGATAAGTTTAGAATATAGACACAATCTATATAGACATGATTTATTTGAGAATGTTTTGTTTAGCAACGTACAATTTTGATTAATATCGTTTTTGTCTTGTCAATTAGTGAGGTATGTTCATGTATTTTATCACCGTTCAAAAAGGAATCCAAATTCTTTTTATTACCAAAAGCATGAATATTTTGCACACACTTGAAATACTGTATCATGAAAAGACTGCAAAATGTGCACGCTTTGAAGTTGTGGAAATGGTTTTTTTTTTTCAATTTTGGATCTTTCCCCGGATGTTTGGTTTTGGATTTAAATATGTATGATAGACAAATGCATGGTTTCATTTTTCCTCGTTTGTTTTATTTTTTTATTTATGTCGTGCACGACCAGACGGATGGAAACAGGATAGCGAAAACCAACCTAAGAGTAGGAGTTCGAACAGGCGTCACGGTCGTCACTCCGAAAAAGGGATTCCCTGCAGATGGACACGGATTCAATACGAGCATGGCCGCATTGCTGGAAACGGAAGCCGACCAGGGACGTAGCACGCCTGGTCCCCATTCGAACGCCGACCCGAAAAACAAATCACAATCACCCATCCCACAAAAAACTGCTCCCAAGTCAAATGTATGCAATTTGTGTTTTAATTAATAATATCAGTTTATGTCGATAAAGTAAAGCTTCAATTAACATGCATACAATGTTGAAATATTTTTTTTTTAAAGTCAATATCAAATATTTTAACTTTTGCGCTGATTGAAATGTTCTTATAAAAAACCTTATAATGCAATTAATTCATGTAGGTATGGGATTATTTAGGTAATCGTTAAACTTTCTGAGATAAGTCTTATTTTGTTTAAAAAGTCAATCGATAGAATGTTTCTGATTTGGATTGATAATTGGTACATTTTGAAACGTTTTTCTTCTAGTTGTGAGACTTTATGTTAAAAAGTCAAAACAAATGGCTGGATTACTTCTCACCATTAAATAATTATGACTATCATAACTGACTTTATTTTTACTATAATATTACCCTGAACCTACAAACAGTGTAATATAAATATTTCCAAATAAACCTTTTAAAAAATCTATCTTTAATTTTAAAGATTGTGCACTTTTTTATTTATTTTTATTCTGTAAATATTCTTATTTTATTCATACAAATTTTCTTTCAAATCTTTCCAAGACAGGAAGATTCTATCGTATTATTGTGTAGCAAAATACAAATGTCATTCATTTATGGTTGTGTGAGAATGTGTTTGCATCTTATAGAAATGCACTAGCACCAAAATATATACAGTATTGTTTTTATAGTCATTTGCATGGTTTTCATTTATTTAATTTTCATATAAATAGTTGAATTGAATCTTAAATAAGTTTGATTTGATTAAGATGATTTTTTTCCAAATTGTACAGTGTATTTGAATAATTTGTTTGTATTTATTTAAATTGTTTGCTTTTCTGAAAATTTTGTTCATGCCAAGCATATTTTTAGGGTATCGAGCCATTGGACTTTTCTTTCAATCGAGATTATGAACCTGACTTCAAATTTTATGATAAAACATTATTGGATTCGGTCAAAGAAAACAATCCAGAATCTCATAATTTTTTTAGACTGTTAGCCCTTTGTCACACTGTTATGCCTGATGAAAAGAATGGCAAACTGGAATATCAAGTAAAATTCATTCCATCATAAGTTTTCATTCTTAATTATTACATAATTTATTTTTGTTTTATTAATATTCAATTATAGGCTCAATCTCCAGACGAATCTGCTTTAGTATCAGCGGCTAGAAATTTTGGATTTGTTTTTAAAGAAAGATCACCGAATAGCATCACAATTGAAGTTATGGGTCAAACAGAGGTTAAATGTTTTCAACTGTTTTTACAATTTTTTTCACGAATTTGTTATTAAATTCAAAACATTTTTTTTTAATAGGTGTATGAATTACTTTGTATTTTGGATTTTAACAACTTCAGGAAAAGAATGTCTGTTATATTAAGAAGAGATGGTCAGTTGAAATTATATTCAAAAGGAGCCGATAATGTAATATATGAAAGATTAAAAGCTAATCAGGATGATATTAAATTTAAAACTCAAGAACATTTAAATGTCTGTGTTTTTTTCTAATATAAAGCATAATTTTATTATCATAATAAATGTCAACTTTTATTTTTTTGATATTTTAGAAATTTGCTGGTGAAGGCTTAAGAACATTGGTGCTAGCTTGGCGTCCTTTAGAAGAAGCATATTTTTCTGATTGGAAACATCGTCATCAGCAAGCTGCCTTAGCCATAAATGACAGAGACGAACAATTAGATTCAATTTATGAAGAAATTGAAAGAGACCTTGAACTGATAGGTAAGTTTTTTCTAATATTGAATTAAGTATACTTAAATAGATGCATTAAAATAACTGCTTGTCTTAAATTGAAAATTATTGTCAATTTATATATTGTCTCTCATTATTCACAGGTGTTACTGCAATAGAGGATAAACTTCAAGATGGAGTTCCACAAGCTATTGCTAACCTAGGAATGGCTGGTATCAAGATTTGGGTACTTACAGGAGACAAGCAAGGTATATTATCATCATAATAATTTTTTTCAACATTTGATTTAATCATATATTTTTTTATATTTTCAGAAACTGCAATCAATATTGGATACTCGTGTCAACTTTTAACTGATGACATGGCTGAAGTTTTCGTCGTTGACGGAATTACTCATGAAGAGGTGGAAAGTCAGTTGAATAAATTTAGAGATTCCATAAGAATTATCAACACTTTTCAACCGCAGGGTAATAAAATTTTCTTTTGTACAAGATAATTTTACTTCATTAGTAAATTACATATGAATACTTGTAGGGACAACGGCTTTAAATCACCACACATCGGGTGGTAATGAAAATGGCAATGGAATGTCGTCAAACCCTACACGTCCGGCTATCAGAACCGAAGATGCCTCAATCACGTATGATAACGGACACGAGAGAGACGCTAGAATCAAAGTCAATCCGGTCCCCGCCGTATCAATAGTCACATTTAGGTGGGAAAATAATATTGAACAACCAGTCTCACAGTCGACAAGGTAGAGAGATAAAGGGCTCATTTCATCCTTGTTTTATCCTTTGTATTCTTTATTTTCCCTTCTTGTTATAAACTTTTCTAAATCATTTGTTCGATTATAGTCAATATATGCATACACGTCTTCATACCATTTGATGTCGGTGTATGTATTTATTGCTTTTTTCCTTATAAAACATTTATACACTACTCTTTTGTCGAAAGAGGCTTCTTTTTTAATCATACTTACGGTGACCAGTCAGTTTTTTATATTTTATTTCTAATTTTCTTTGGAAAATACTAAATAGTTTTTCTATTTTCAGATTTTACAGGTGAAATATAACTAGTTACTTTAATTATGTATATTACATAATTGCCATACATATACAAGATTTTTCAGAGATTGTGACACTCATTAATTTTATTTGTGGTGCTATTATTTTCACTGTCACATCTTCATTTATGACATTAAAAAATATTTCACAAATCAACATTGCTAATTGTAAGATGAAATATGACTTTTCCATTTTTAACACTTATCATTCTGAAAAATATGGTTGCCGTAATTATACCCGAAGCACATATTCATTAGTTTAATTTTTGCTGGTTTAGTAGGTAAATTTTGACATGTTTTTGAGGCGGAATGTATTTTTTCAATGATCGTGGCAATTTTGGTGCTAGACGTAATATACTTACTTCTCGAAATTGTAGTGACACACTCATTGAGTAATGCTTGAAAATTTAATAATTTTGTCATGTGAAGATAGATCAACAGTAGAATTCACAAAACAACACATTTTACAATTCCTCATACATTTGTTTTCTCTGCTTTTCAACCTTAGTTTAGTATGCTCTTTCTCTCTCTAACCTGCTATTCATTTATGTGTACTGTATGGTTTCATAAGGTGGCTGCCATAAATATTATGTATATCGTATTTACAGTTGGTCTTTCATTTTTATCTTTAGTTAACATTTTTTATTATACCACATTTGTTTTTGCATTTTGTTAAGTTTTATTCATATCGAATTTTATGGCTCTGCTTTTGATTACCGATTATATATTTATATGTATTGTAATTGATTGTTTTTTTTTTTGATATGTTTTTTCAGATAAATTTTTAGAAAGTTTATATACCTATCACAATTTTTGCTTATACTCATACATTATGAAATCATACATCAATGATTTTTTCTAATTCAGATTCTTAACTTTCTATTTATATTAACAATTAATGTGTTTATTAATATTTTTATAATGAGAATAATCTGTTTTTTCAAAATCAGTTCAGCAATATTTTTTGAGTTTATTGTATGATGAACACTATCAATTTTCTATTTTTTTAAGACTTGCAAATATTAAGGCATAAGTTGATATTTTTTTAATGGCAATGTATAAAAAATAAGAAGAAAACTTTATTATTTTTTAAATAGTGTTCAATATGCGTCTTTAATTCTTTTTCATTCTAAACAACAGCGAGTGTAATTATTCGGGTGCAAATGCTGAAAATTCAGATCCCCTTTCAGAAGAGGCCAATGGTTTTGCTATAGTAATAAATGGACATTCGTTAGTTCATTGTTTGCATCCTCAGTTAGAACAAAAGTAAGTTTGACACTTTGATTCTTAAATTTTTTCGTTGCAGAAGTGTAATTATTTGTACAAATAAATTTCAGATTTTTGGATATAACTATGCATTGCCGATCGGTTATCTGCTGTCGTGTTACACCTTTGCAAAAAGCTATGGTCGTCGAAATGATTAAGAAGAATAAAAAAGCTGTTACATTAGCTATCGGAGATGGTGCAAATGATGTTTCGATGATAAAAGGTTGGTTTTTATTTATAAATTGAATTTAAAAATAAGAAAATTACATTAATTTAACAATAATTTTACAGCTGCACACATCGGTGTGGGAATTTCTGGCCAGGAAGGCCTCCAGGCAGTTTTAGCCAGCGATTATTCAATAGCGCAGTTTAGATTTTTAGAAAGACTATTACTTGTACACGGCAGATGGTCGTATTATAGAATGTGCAAGTTTTTAAGTTATTTTTTCTATAAAAATTTTGCATTCACGCTGTGCCACTTTTGGTTTGCGTTTTTTTGCGGATTTAGCGCTCAGGTATATCATATTGATTTTGTTGCTGAAATAGTAATGAATTGTGAATTTAATTATTGAAAGAGAAATTTATTCTGTTTTCAGACTGTATTCGATCCTATGTTTATATCTGTTTACAATTTATTCTATACGTCCTTGCCTGTCCTGGCTCTTGGTGTGTTCGAACAAGACGTGTCTGATAAAAATTCTTTGTTGTATCCGAAATTGTATACACCAGGCTTAACAAGTTCATTATTCAACAAGACTGAGTTCATGAAAAGTGCATTACACGGATGTTATACATCCTTGATTCTATTTTTACTACCTTACGGTGAGTCTTTGGTTTTTTTTTTTAATACAATTTACCACTTCTATACATTTAGTAAATTATGTTTTTTGATGAATTTAGGTACATATAAAGATGGCCTTGCACCCGATGGGCGAATTTTATCAGATCATATGCTGTTAGGGAGTGTAGTCGCGACAATACTTGTACTAGATAATACTACACAGGTGAAATGACTTGTTCCCTTAAAATTAAATATGCTGTGAATTATGTATCTTTTTTTACTTATGAGATCATTTTGTTTTTAGATTGCCTTGGATACAACTTATTGGACGGTTTTTAATCATATAACAATATGGGGATCTTTGTTGCTGTATTTTATTCTGGATTACTTTTACAATTATGTGTGTGGTGGGCCATATGTTGGTTCATTAACGGTAGCGATGAGTCAGGCCACATTTTGGTTCACTAGTCTTTTAACAGTAAGTATTGACGCAATAATTATACAATTCAAGATACCAAATTTGGTTTTTAGAGTGAACTTTACTGAAATCAAAAACAGATTGAAACATTTCTACCAATATTCCAGGTAATATTCCTCATGGTTCCGGTATTAGCATGGAGGTTCTATTTGGTGGATGTAAGACCTGGTCTAGCTGCCAAATTGAGAGCACTCCAGCGCAGAGCGAGAGTCAGATCACGTCAATCCACTGATCCATTAAGAGCACCTTCAGCAAGACGAGCTCGACGGTCTTTGAGATCAGGTTATGCTTTCGCTCATCAGGAAGGTTTCGGTCGTCTGATTACATCCGGAAAGATCATGAGAAGACTGCCAAATGCCGACTTCAGTTTCCCATCGTTGGGCGGAAAGTTCACATCGACTGCGGCCAGAGATCGCGAGAGAGAAAAGGAAAAACCCGCAGAGACAAGTGCTCCAGTTCCAGATCCACCGCTCAGAGCACCCTGTCAAGATTTGGACACGATAAATTTGTAGATTATACGATCGTGCGAACGTTCCTCTGCTTGTCCTGTCGATAAAGCGATGTGATATTTTTGTCTGTGAATATCCTGGTCGAAGTATTTTTGTGAGAGAGTATGTTTTTTGTAGGTCTAGCGGTCGTTGGGCATGCAAGTAGAGGTTTGTGAGAGTGTTCTACTGCCGCATCTCGGTATGACTTTACCGAAACCTAACTCGAATTGTGATATTATGAATTTCTATTATGAGTAATTTTTAGGTATATAACATATATATTATAGTGTTACCGATACAGTGGTTGAATTGTGTAACATGTTTTTAATCATTGTATTGTCTTTTTAAATTTTATCATTTAGTTTGTTCATGTGGCGAAAATTTGATGAAAGTTTTATTAAAGAGTAATCTTTCACAGTATTTTTTTTAAGTATGTCATCATTTCGGTCTTTTTTTTTTATTTTTAAATGCATTTCGTTGTTATTTCAACTTTTTTTGTCAAGCATCTTATTTGCATGGAAGTTAATTTCTTTTTGGCATATTTTGTCATTAATTTTTTTTTTTCATTTTAAATGGTATTTTCTAGACTTTTTTTCCCTATCTATTTGACTTCTATATATATATATATATATATATATATATATATATAATATATATATGTATATATATTTTTATTTTAAAAAACATTCATGAAACTTATAACATTGAATGTTTTTCATTTTCGTTCCATTTCGTTCTTTTTTTATCATAATCTTCGAACCAGAATGTGACTAATCGAATTCGATACAATTTTTGAGAACATGTTTAACAGTAAAATGATTTTTGTTTACACCTTTTTTCATTTTAGTAATTTTGATTGAGTATCATGTTTTTATATATCATGTAAAACCTCCATTTATGTACTTAAATTTTTTGTAGTGATTTTTTTTTATTTCATATAAATCGAACTGCTTTCCCAAAAAATTGATTCTGTCCATTCTTAATATATTTTACTATTTTTATAAATTTCATAATATACATAGATGACTGATGTGTAGATTATTATACTGTTCAAAACATTGTAAATAAGGAACATTTGAATTTCAATAATAGTCTATGAATGAACCTCGTTAACGATTACTTCAACTCATATAGTTCTTCAAATTTCTCACTATGATATCACATTAAACATTTTGAAATTAGTATATCGAAGGTTATTTTAAACCTTTCACCGTACGATATTGAGAAAGTTTATTTGAGTGTTCTTGAAATATGGATAAATAATGATAAATTTTCCTCTAAATTCTGAATATTTTTTTACACATGCTTTCATTTTTCATTGATCGGTATTGTATCGACCTTGGTAACGCCAAGAATAGAGAGATATGGTGTTTTTCGTACAACAAAACATATCAATAGAAAACGTAAAGATCAGATACTTTCCGTGCTGGCTATAACTCTAATGTGTTGTAGACTATCGATAGTTTCCAATTTGTATGTTGCTAAACTTTAATCTCTGAAAAAGAACAGTCAAACTTCATTTATATCACGTCAGCAATTTTATAATATTTCATGGTGACACTTATAATCATGTTAATTCAGTCCAAAATTGCTGCAAGTGTTGACTTAAAATTGCAAATTTGAATATCCTGAGAAGATAATCAAAATTTGAGGATGTCACCTATGATTGTCACAGTATGAAATAATTTAATATATTTACTAGTCTTTTTTTTTTTTTTTGTTCTTTTGATTCGAATCTTTTCTTTCGTCAAATTGATGTGAATTTTTTTCATAAAACATTTATGTATTTCTATAATTTTCGGTAAATCACAAGAAAAAGTAATCATGACTTTTGATAATGTTTACGAGAAGTAGTCGACTGCATGTAATGAAGTTAAGAAAAAATGAAATTGTGTATCAATTTAATCAACAAATGACCCCTTTAAGGACTAGTTATTTATTTTTATTGAACGTATTATTTTTTTTTATTGTAAAATAGTTATTATTAGTGATCTCATGAAAATTATATCAGAAGATATTTTTATTAAAATGATCCATTGTACTATTTGGTGTTCACTTTTATGATACATAAAGTTTATGATAAAATAAATGATGACTTACATCATTTTTGAGCATTAATAAAAGCATTTTAGTTTTGATTTAAACCAACTATCAAAATATGTCTATGTACGTTCATCGATTTTTATTTCTGGACATAATTTAACCCTCAAATTACTTGTATTTTCTTTGATCGCCTCAGTATTATTAACATATCAACAGTTAGCTAATGGAACAGTAATCTTATTACAATGTGATTATGTTAGTTGCGATCCATCTTGAAAAATTTTCTATTAACCATTTTGAAAAATGTATTTCAATAACTTAAGAACAATTAGACGCGCTTCTATTTTCATCCTTATAAATTTTCATTGTCAAAAATTTCAATAGAGTTTATCAATAAGATTTATCTTTTGTGTGAAGAAAATGATAAAATGGCCTGCTTTAAATAAAACTATATAGTGATTTTTAAGCAAGATTTGTATTATTTTTTTTCAAACGTGTGATTGTAAAAAGGGTAAGAGTATAATTTTTGTAAATTTTATTCCTGTATGAACGTTTACGAAAAGAATTATATATGTAATGAAAATTTATTATTTACGATTAAGTGTTGTTCCTTTTATAATAAAATTGTATAGGTATTATATTTAAGAAAGATGAAATTACGTATATGTAACTTGTAAATTGATGATTTGCCTTACAGTATTTGTATGTATCATTTCACACACAAAAAGATAACTATGTGTATATATATATATTTGTAAAATATTTAAATATTTATATATACATATGTAATTAAAAAATATATATATATGAATATAAATTTTCAATGGTGCTTTATTCACTTTAATTCACTTTCTCTGTGTATTTTATTGATTCTGATTCTGATTTATAAATCAAAATTTTACTTTACTAAATTGTTACGTTTATATAAAGCAAATGTTGTTTCATGTGAAATTGTATATCAAATATTCGTAATAGCTTGAATGCACAATGTATTTTGCAAATTTTTATTTTTCCATATAACTGTTTAAAGAAAATAACATTCATCTGTAACTATTGAAAGCATTTTGAAATTTTATTTTGTCCGTACTTAAAATTTTAGACCAATTTTCATCGCACTGGATATCAATTTCGGTCTAAAATTATTATTATAAATAAAAACATGACAAAATTTGTTAATGTCCATGTGATTCAGTCTTGTTATACTGATGATTAAATATATAATATAATAAAAAATAATGTCACAGTGGACCATGTGATATTTTTCAATAAAATATTAATTTTAAATAGACATTTTATTTATGTTTATTTTAGAATTGAATTTTTTTCTTCATGTATGGTTCTTCCGAATTATCTAACAGCTTTCTCTTCAAAGAAGGTTTTTCTTTATTTGGATTGATTGAAGACGGCAAAGGTAGCTTATTTCCAACAGTAGGCGCAGGTTTATTGCTATCACAAAAAAAAAACATTAAAGCATTCAAATCAATTTTAAATGAAATATGTATTAAATATAAATTTTGTTCACCTAAAATATGGCATTTTTAATGCTTGCGTACAAGTGCATCTATTCAATGGATATAAACTAAGAAGACTACTCAATAATTCAATCAAGTCATCTGACGCAGCTATGAATATGTGCTTCAGTGGCGTAGGATTGAAGTTCATAAATTGGATAAAGTCTGGCAAACTACCCATGCCCTAAAAATTAGAAAAATCCAATTTTCAAACAAACTCACATACAATAAATACATGCAGTTCAGAAAAAAATAACAAACGGGCCAATTCTCTTCGTTGGGAGTTCCCATGACTTGAAAGATCCGAGTGAGCTGGTCGAGATCAGATTCGCCAGGCAAGAAAGGCACTCTTAATAACAATTCAGCTAATATACAACCCACTGCCCACATATCAACTCCAGTGCCATATTGCCGACTTCCAAAAAGAAGCTCAGGACATCTGCAAAAATAGAAAACTTTTACAATAAGTACACATACAATTTCAACTTATTTTTCTGTTACCTATACCACCGAGTGACGACCTGATGAGTATATATTCGATATGGTGAACCAAATGTCTTTGCGAGACCAAAATCACCTATCTTCAAAATACCAGCACTATTCACTAATAAATTATTAGGTTTTAAATCTCTATGCAGAATCCAACAATTGTGTAAATACTCTAAACCTAGAAATTTTAAAATGTTAAGCATGATTTAACTATGCTATATCACATCGATATGTTTACCCTGTAAAGTTTGAATAATATATGCTTTTACATTAGCAGGTGTTAGCACTATTGTAGTATCTTTGATAATAATTTCTAAATCCGTATCCATAAAATCAAATACTAGAGATACATTGGATTTTTGACCAAAAACATCTGTGAAAAAGAAGATATAAAATAAAATCTTAAAAAAGTACTTTGACATATTAAATGCAAACTTGAAAAACCTAAGAGTCCGATTATATTATCGTGATGCAGCTCTTGAAGCAATTTGATTTCTCTTAGAGCAGTTCTGTTGATTCCATCTTTCGCCTCCAATCTGCTTCCGATTTTAATTTTCTTTACTGCTACTAAAGCATCTGTGTTGGCGTCTTTGGCTTTATACACAGTTGCAAACTGAAATAAGAACATTATGAAAATACAGATTTTTTACCTACTTCTTTTTCTTATAAAAGTTAGGTTATGATTTGCTTAAAATTATTTATAAATATAAATATTTGAGCTATTGAAATTATTTATTCGATTGTTTTAAAACAAAATATCATTCCACGTGAGTAAATTTAATTAAAATCATTATAGCAACGTGCAGTTTGACATGTTTAGGAAATTTGCAAACACGACAAAAAAATTGCATAAACGAAACTATCTTTGAAAAATACATACAGATAATATAAAACACGTAATATTTTCAATTTTGAGCGTTTAAATGATATGAAATACCTGTCCTTCTCCCAAGAAATCGATTTTTTCATATCGACTGCTTCCACGGCGAATTGACATTTTTCATCAACGGTCATCCGAAGTGAAGTTAACACAACTGTCAAAATCAGGAAGTGCCAACCTAACATACATAGCCGTAAGAAAGTGGCTCTTAACCTTTTTGAAATTACGGTACACTTATGGAAAAAATTGGTTGTGTACCAATGCCCTCGAACATAATTTTCATGTACCCCCCTACTCATTTTTATAAAAATTAAAACATAAGGCAGTCGTTCTTAATAGGTGTGCATGCGGACAGGGTTTAGGATAATGGTGTTCATAAAATAGGACAATGCTTAAAAATAATAAATGAAAATGAAAAATAATGACTTTTGGTATATTTTTATTAAGATTATTTTTTCATAATAATAAATACTTTAATAACAATTGAAATTTTCACAGTATTCCTTCCAATTGGTTTTAACGATCAAGTTATATATTTTTTTTATGTTTCTGAAGTTTTCTCATAAACTTTATATATTCACTATCACTATATCATATAGAACGTATATATATGCATATCAAAATACACATTCAATCTGTTTTGTATAAATTAGAACGATGTATTTGATACCGCTGCATATTATAACACACCAAGAAATTTAAATAGTAATTTTAACAAATACAGATGTAGTTCAATTTATTCCCAAAAGACTCTTATGTTTATTAGATTTTTTTTCTCATAAAATCAAACATTTTTGTCATTTAAATTGAAACATTTTAAAAGTTTTACCAATCGATAAAACGAAAAAATGGAATGAAATTTTGAATATATAAGCTCAACCATTTTATTAACACTATTAAACTTATTCACCATATAAAATACTGATAGGCATTCTTTCAAATGATTGCTTCCTGAAAAAGCGTTTCTGTATTCTTGAATTATTCTATTCTCTAGATAAAGACAAGTATTAATTATGGAAAAAAAGACATTAACTCATTTCACTGAGAAATTTCATCATATTTTTTCCATTCTGTCAGAAATTCAAATAAATACTAAAATATATGTAGGTATGTCATAAAACAGATGGAAAAATGCCTATATGTGTTTTACATTGCAAATTAGTTAACTTTTTTGATGCCAGTAATGCAATGATGTGCTAATAATAAGTTAACAACATCGATGTAGAGAATTAGAAATATAAAATTGTCTTTAATATGAAAATGCAAAACTAACAATAATTTTAGAAAATCTTGCATTTTCATAACTTTTTCGTAATCAAAATAATTTGTTGTATAGCTTTTTTCATATTATTACAATTCGTTATTTTCAAATCATCTGGCACTGAAAGCTAAAAAAATTACATGACATCAAAAAAGTTAAGCACACTTTTTCAGATGAGTGCATTTTGCATACACAAATCTGTACTTAAATTTGAAAAGCTGTATTCGTGAAAAAATTTCATAAGATTTATGAAACGCAAACACAATTCAACAAAGCAATTGTGTCCACATCACTTCTTTGAACGCGTACAACATATGCTTATAAATAAATTACAATATATATATATATATTGAAAATCCTCCAAAATTCAAAAGATTCTCAAAGTAACATTTAATTCCTATTTAGCGATGCTATACAGTATGATTATAAAATCGAATATACATATATAAATGTGATTCGAAGCCAACCAGAATTTCTAATATGCGTAAGAAGTTAATGTTTCAAACATATTTTATGATTGCAGCTCATACAATTTATACAATAATTAGAATCTTAAAAATAATTATGAAAGAATGTGATGTTTCAAATGAGGCGAATGTATTGCTTGAATAAGGGGTTCATATACGTATATATGCATATCCTTCAATTTTTTTCCATATTGAATTTTATCTAGCACTTACCTTAAGAACATAGAGAGGATATAACAATTGAAATAAATAAAATAGTGAATAAATAAAATTTTCATAATGGTACAATTTCAAAATAAAATTAATATAATCAACAATTTATATAATAAAATAAAACTATAAAAATATAATTTGTATATTTTCAAAAAAAAAACTAAATCAAGTAATTCAAAGAAAATAATACAAAATAACCATTGGATAACTTTTGCTTACAATTAGTATCAACAAAAGTAAACATAAACGTATTACTTTCTTCTAATTTACAATCAAATGTTTTCATCAATAAATAATTTATTTGGTTTTACACAAGACAAACTACTGAAAATATCAAATTAAACACATTTCGAATTTTTAATACATAATATAAGGCAAGGATATTGCAAACACATTTATGAAGACTTGGCATTATTTTGCAAAATTATGGTCATCGAATTGAACTCTAATGAACATGGTAACAGTGTTTGCACGAATCGATCAAATTAGGGGAAAATTGCCTACTTACATATAAATACATAAGTGTAGTGTACTTTTGATTATTCCAGCTAACAATGAGAAAGTGAAACATGTATTAGGTATAATTAGAATTCTACATAAAACCTGAAATTTTCATCTGCTTCTAAATCTGGTAATAATTTGAAATCGGATAGTTTTAATTTATAGATAATCAAAAGTACACTATTATGAAATACAAATTAACAGAAGCAACAGATCAAATTATACATTGTTGAAAACAATACTACGCTGTAAAAATTAATTGCACTATATACATAAAAGGTATATAATAATACTGAATTTCACTTATAAACAAAGAAAAAACACCGTTTTCATAAAAATGATTTGTAAATTGAACATCAGATAAAATGTATAACAGCATTTTATACAAAAATTTCATGTGAAAACAATTTCATAGCATTGAAAATTTATGATATAGAAAATACTTATAGATTGTAAAACATTATCACAAGACGTTATACAAAATCCAAATCAACATATAAACAAACCTGGCATCTTTTTGATCAATGCTAAGTTATAATAACCAATAATTAAATTTATCATTAATAATACGCCATTTTCAACAATATAAAAAAGTAATCGATTTAATTTATCACATCACATCATTTTTATCAATTCATTTTTACAAATTAATGTATAACAGATATATGGCCTACGGCATCGTTAACATCTTCATAATACATTATTCAATAAGTTTTCATGACACAATAGTTGGCAGTCCACCAGTTCAATATGCGTATTAAAACAATTCATCTAAACGAACTCATAAATAAACATTTTGAGATTAGTAACGATATATAGATAGATGTGTATATTGTGCAATATAAAACTAAATATTTTGACTTGCTATTTAAAATAATAGGAAAATACATGTAGATTTTTTGCGTAAGCAGTTGCAATTTAGTACTGATGATGAGCGGTAGGCCGTTCCGGGAGCTGGCGAACTTTCATCGTTCCGTCGGCTCCACAAGAGAACAATCTGGACTGGGAGTCAAGTAGCAGTTGTGTGACACCTTGGCCGATGTGTTTGAAGAAAGAGCTTCGTGCATGTTCTCCAGGGAAATTATGTAAAGGAGTGTGCAAACCGACGCCCAACAATAACCAAATCTAAAAATATCACAATACAATTAAATTATACTCAAAATATGATGTATATTGAAAGTATTTCACTATACAAACCTTAATATCACCATCAGCAGCACCGGTTGCAAAAATGTCTTCATTAGGTCCGATAGTTAAACATTTCACAGCTGAATCGTGAGCAGGGATACGATCTCGTTGTTTTTGAGCACGTACTTCTAAAATGTATACTTCACCGCGTTTACCACCAGAAACTAATAAACCATGCTGAGGTGCATAACTAACACAATTAGCACCAGTATCATGACAGGTGAAAGCTGAAATATAATAAAAATATTGAGAATTTGGCTAATTTATATTTTCATCTGCAAGTTTATAATATTATATGAACCAAAATTAGCAATCAATGAGTCAACTCATTTTTTTACTTTAACTACTATCATAATTATAAATAATAAAATGAAAACTACGATAATGAAATAGTTTAAAATTAATACCGTAAACCAATGATTTTTTCTGAGGCATCAAAGAATCCCAAACAGCTACATTTTTGCTTTCTGAACTGTGACCGGCTAAAAACATGAAATAATAATAAAAAACCGTTATCAAAACATTAATGAACATTTCACATGATGAATACCTGTAGCGACTAAACTGCACGAACCGAGGAAAGCAAAATCAGCAATGCCTTTATTATGGCATTGATATGTCTGAATAAAAAGATTAGATGTTAAACTCGCATACACTGACATCAAAATTTCAATTGGAATTTGTACTGAAACAAATAACTTACGAAAAATGGACGGCTAGCGCTAGAAGATACACCGACTTGCCAAAGAGACAGATTTCCATCGCTGTCGGCGACCCCAAATTTGTTACCGTGCTGAGAAAATCTCACCCTAGTCACCTTGGCGTAAGTACCGGGTGGTCGAGGAGAGCAGACAGCTGCTTTGTGACCCCATTCCCACATTTGAACTGAACCATCTTGACCACCAGTCAAATCTATAAAAAAAAAAAAAACTTTGTGTTCACCGTATTGTAATTTTTATAAGTTTGTGAAAATAAAGTATTGATGCTTACACAATGGCAATAGAGGATGTGCGCTCATACGTTTGATATTATCTACTTTATGTCGTAATACCTGAAAATAAGGAAAAAAAAAATTAATGTCGAACAAGGAGCACTGAGTAATTATTGAAAAAAAATTGTAGAATCATCATACAGTAAGCTACTAGTTTTACAAAATTCATACTTTTATGGAAATTTGGGTATTACATGCTATTTAATGATTTTATTAAATGAATATCTAATGTACATTGAATTATATTTTTCTCAGAACATATGGTTCATTTAATCAAAATAAATTAATTATTAAAAAGTCCAAGTCATAATTTATACTTATATTTCTTCAACCTAACACCATTGGGTCTGACTCTTGACATTTTGAATCTAATTCAATGTAAGCAATTCCAATATGTATATAAATGATGAATTATTAGGATATGTAGTTCTTTTTATAAAGCATGTACTAATAAAAATTTACATTTTCATGAAGTAAAGTAGCAATTATTAAATACATATAGGTTTATATTATAAGTGATCATTACTTACACAACTAAACATCTACAATTACAAATGGAGAAAAATCATTGTGCCAAACAATATAATACATACCTACTTTAAAATTAACACAGTTTCATGAAGCTTTCTATGTAAAAAATAAATAATGAGAATTTCAAAAAACACTGATCAAATTTACGGTCATCAATTACGTGTATCACGAAAATTTGATCTATTGAAATCACTTACATATGTACGTATGTATTATATAAGCAAAGCAAGTACCTAATTCTAGTGATAGAATTTGTAACTGATTGTATTAATTAAAATTATAGTGAATTTTACACAATGAAGAAAAACAGGTGATACTGTGCACTATGTGAATCAACATAACTGAAAATTAAATAGTAAATCTAATAATTTCATGCAATATGAAACAAGTATTATAAAAAATGAAACGCATGATAATTTTATGAAAAATCCAGTTTTGATTTGAAAATAATGATGTTTAACATTGATAAATTAGTATAAGACGGTCAGATGAGAAATGCTTCAAAATTATAGATCATCAAAATGAAAATTAAATGTAAGCATTACACTTAAATTAAAGTAAATAAATTGTTGATATAAATGCTAATATTTCATGCTAATGCTAATATTTTCATAAAGAATAAAAATTTCAGCTGAAAGTGCTGAATTTAATGAAATATGTGATTTATCTGACCATCTCATGTGCAGACGGTGAATTTTGACACAATCAAGAATACTATGATATAATAAGAATTTATGCAGGCAAAATGGCTAACACTTATAATAACAATCTATCTATTTACAATATATGCTAAAAATAAAAACAACTGCTAAAATTTTGAATAATAACGTAGAACTTCATAACGGTTTTTTAACAAAATATCTATGGAAAAAAAAAGTATTTAGAAGTCAACGAAAATGTAACGTAATATTCTTCAAAATAATCATAGAATAAGTGTTTATTAAGTCAACCAAACTGACCGGTTTCATAAGTAGCTTGGAGCGATGGATAATAAGACGACAGTATTTAGCATCATGACATCCAGGAAATTGAAGTCCTTTCATCTGCTTATGCAGCAATTAGGAAAATATGTCGAAGTGTGAAAAGTAAGACAAGTATGTTTCGACTTCGGAATTAAGATTTTTAGAAAATTTATTTGAATCAACAATAAATATGAGTGAACAAAATGTGAACACACATGTTTTGTAAATGTGCCTCCAGCAGGGCATAGACATAATAATTGTCTTTGTGATCTAAGATGACACCTCTCGTGCTGTTATTCTTTATTATAAAATAGAAAATAGATTTCACTCACCACACTAGCGCCTCTTCCGGTCTGGCCGGCAAGTCCAGCAGGAGGTTGAGGAGTTGCAGGTGCCGATGGAGACATTCCACCTGCATTGCTAGGCGATGATGACATTTGATTTCTAAAATGTTTTTTTTATTAAAACAAAAATATTAAGATTGATAAAGATATTAATTAATGAAGGTACAAACTTATCAGTATGATGTTGAATGAGAAGGAATCCTGAATCAGGAAGAGATGCGGGATCTTTATTGAGAGCTAAGAGATCTACTTCGCATTCATCTGATGCCCAGCACACAGCGCCTCTGAGCAAAAGTGAAATGTCAATTTCCTGAACTTCTCGGGGACTAGATACTGCTAATAATCCACCACCAGCCTGAAAATTTCAACAATTGCATAAGGAAAAAAAAGGAAATATGATTTCTATTTTCTATGAAGTAGTACCTGGATAAGACAGAAAGCTAGGATGGAATCTTGTTCTTTGTGAATTATTCTCACTGGTTGAAGCAATTCTCCGTCTAGAGATTCTATATGATTGGATTGCTGGTGAATTGAATTAAGATTAGGTTCTGAAGACACACTTTCTGTGCCATGATCGCGTCCAGTATCTGTATTAATAAGACCTGATATTTTGTTTTTAGCAAAAACAGCCCGAATAAATATATCCTAAAAAAATAATAAAAACAATACTAAGAATCGAAACACAAATATTAATAGTTCAATGTTGACATACTTGAACTAATTCTTGATTAACTAAATAATTCCACAATCTTCTAGCAGGAGCAGAACTTGCCAGATTGGCATTGAAAGGGGTGTTTAATTTTTCTAACAAGCACCTATAATAAAAAAATATCTATGAATAAAATATGAACACAATTATGACATATATAAATTGTAAGAGAACATAAAATGTAACCTGTATTTATTGATTGGAGGTCCAGACAATTGTTCTTCAGGGAAACAAGCAGGAATATAATTGATCGGAATGTCACGAGCTATCAACTGTTCTGTTAATTGAATTTGCCACTGAGATAGTGAACGTAAGGCACCATGTACTAATGGACTGCTGACAGCTAACTCTGTAAAAAAAAACAGAATGTCAATACATATTCAATAAGAATCTCTCAGTAACAGTAACCATTATTATCCTAAGTTAAATATAAATGAATATACATTTATAGATATTATATGCACCTTGCAATTCAATTCCTGCTACATTGAGGAAGTCTTGCAATTGTGTCTGTGCAATCTTCAGAACAGCCAGTCTCATGATATTCCAAGAGTATGAATTTGAATCACAATGTTCGGTATTATCTTTTCGTTTAATGCAGTCTTTAACATTTTTACTTTGATTATTACTCAAAGGATCACCAAAAACATCTTCTTCATCATCGTCTTCCTGATTTGAATCATCGGCATCTGATGCTACAGATTCTGCTGAATCATAATCGTCAACATCTGGATCAACTTGAGATGTAGGCTGGAAAAAATATACAAATAATAAATATTGCTAACATTATTATATCACACAGAATCTATTTGTTTTAGTATTTCTCACTTTTACTAGTAAATATGATATTATACTCATAGCGGGTGGCACAAAATGCTCACGGTATGTAGGACGACCTTCTTTAATAGGTCCAGAGGCAGTATTAGTCATAGGGGTGGCACCTAATAATCGCATATTAAGGCGAGCACGATGTGCCTGTACATATGTCCACAAGCTGGTGCCTTCTGGTCTTTCCATTGGAGTAACATTACTTTGCTAAAATTAAAATCACATCAAACTATGAATAAGTATACAAAAATTTCATGAAAGGAATTTTTTTATCAAAACCAACATTAATAGATGCAGTTCTGAGGAGTTTCTTGACACCACCTCCGAATAGAGAGGCCCATGAATCAGCAGAGAAGCGTTTAGAAGATAAGCGATAGAGTAAATGTGCATCGCAAACACGCAGCGCATACATCAGTAAAGCCAAAAAACAAGCAACAAAGGCTTCACAGAGAAGTACGCCCAACCTCGGTGTATCATCGTCCCCTTCTCTAGCTATCAATGCACGTAGATTTGTAACACCTGAAATAAAAGAATATTAGCAAATATTATTCATGATACCTTAATATTCATGAACTAAAACTACTAACCAGGCCATTTGTTAGGAGGTGTTGTAACTTGTAGAGAGTCATCGGTTGAAGAATATCTTCTATGGCGTCCACCCATTAAATGAGATCCATGGGTACTCAATCCACTCAAGCGTGAAAGACATTCCATACCCCCACTGATATGATAAATGATGCATCTCAGTTAATAAATTTTCAAGGAGCAACAATTTTTTACTTTATGAATATATGTATCTATATATAATATAAGAATTATGTAAAGTATACTCACATGTCATGGTGTGGATGAGAATGTTTCACACTAAATGTATCAGAATCACAAAGACTTTGGTAAATACATGCAGAAAGGGCAACTGCCAAATCACGTAATGTGAATATTAAGCCTAGACTATTTGAGTTCCTCATGGGCATCGCCATACAAACCATAGTTTGTAACATATCATGAGCTTGAGCCTAAAATAGTTAATAAAAGGTCAATTTCGTACTAAGGACATGTACACAAAAACATATTGTATACAATATACCTGTAAATGTCTAACAGGATCAGCAACAACTGTTTTAGAACATGCTACAGTTGCAGATAGCAAAGGAAGAGTTGTTGGGAACGGTAAAGGACTCAACAGCTGCTGATGACTTTTATCTTGCTGCAACTCTTGAAGTAATAAAACAAGTTCCATTCGTACAGAAGCTAAACCTCCACCTCCTGCACCTTGTAAACTACAGTATGACAAAAGTGTTCGAAGTAATGTTTCATTTGCTGAAAAATAGTGAAATTTTATTTAGCAAAGAATTAACGTGAAAAAAAGCAATACTATTATAGGTATATTGAATTAACAACCTTTTAACCATTTCTTTCTCCTGACAGCTCGCTGGACTTTAGCTTCAAAGTCGGCTTTTTCTTGGAGCAATACTTGATGCAATGTGGGACGTTCATGTTCCCTATGAAGATTTTCTTTTTGTTGCATTAATGCTTCTACTACATCTGGCAAATTGAGTCGACCTGGTGGTTCTTCAGGTTGCGATCCTGGTCCAGTTGCATACCCACATAATTGGCGAAGGGCATCCACTTCTCTTTCTAGCCATATATACAACTGATAACGCAAGTGACCACCTATATAAAAGTATGATTTAATTCTTAATAGTATAATGAAAAAAAAATAGCATTTTTAAATTACATACCATCTACTTCAAATCCAGTAGCAAGAGTAGAAAGTTCTTCCATCAAGATTTTCAAACAGGCTACAAATTTCAGTTGCTGTGCCATTATATCAACATTTCCGTTCAATTTCTTTGCATCATCACTTTCTACTTTGTCTTTAGAATCCTTTTGCAACTCTGGATTTTTCGAATCTAATTTCAATTCTAAAGGTGGTGTTTCTGATCCTTGAGAACTATAAAACATTTAAAAAGAAATAAAAAGTGATAATAACATAAAATGCTTCAATAAATATATTTAAAATTATGCTTACCCTTTGTCATCATTCCAATCTAAAACGAGATCATCATCATCAGCATTCAAAGTCGATTTAGGTGGTGCTCCCCAATCTAATGATGGAGCTCCCCAGTCCATATCGGAGGCCTTTGTTTCCTTTTCTGAAAAAACATACGTACAAATTCAAATATGAATTGATTTGACTTAAGTAATAAATATGATGTGCTTATAACTGAATTTTCAAAATTTAATATGCATAAGAACATACATATGTATGCATTTTAATAATATATACCTTTTTCAGGTTTCTTTGCAGCATTAGAAGCTCCCCACTCGAGTATACCGGTGTCAATTTGAGTGTCATTTTTCTTTGGTTGTTTTGCTGGACTAGTAACCGGTTCATGATCGTCCAAAACCTTAGATGGAAGTTTACTTAATACTTCTAAGGCTAATGCTGGGCATCCTGCTTTGAAATGGCCATGGGCTGTTGTAAAATAAAGCCTTCTTTCTAGACGAGTGATACCTTCTTCGCTTTCTTGAAGTAATCCAACTCCTCCGCCCTAATATTTATGAATAATATTAATGAAAAGAAGAAAATAAATTAATATTTCATTCAAAAAGTTCAACAACCTGAGTTGCAACAAATTGTCTGATTAGTAATGGATGTGTTCTTAAATAAACATAGAAATTGAAAACATTGGGATCTGCTTGAGGAACACCAGTTGCGCTCACATTAGCAGTGGCAGATTCTTCAAATGCAGGGTGTAAATGTCCACCACGAGAAATAAGCAAAGTTGCCAAGCTACCAGAGTAATCTTTCAGCAACCACAGAGCCATAGAGCGTAAGAAAGGATCGGGGTGTGCACGAGCAATATCATGATTCGAGCCATCTGCATCGCACCTTGAATATAATTATGCACATTAGTATTCTTATACATATCAAAAGAAAGAAAAGCATAATTGCATCACAATATAATGCATCCATACCCTAATATTTCTTCATACAGCAATTGTTTGAAACTATCTGGCATTTGAACATCAGAATCATAAAGTTTAGCAATGACCATAGCTAATTGTAAATCATTAAGACGAGTAAGTAAAACCTTGAATATTCAATTAACACAAAGGTTAAAAATTTTGAATTGGACTTTGTAGAACTTTTGTATAAGACTAAATTCACTAGATACACATTGTAAAACAATAAATACCTCTAGAGCATCTTTAAGTGCACCACCAAGTAAAAAGAATGCAGCAGCATGCTCAAATCTTTGTTTGCCGAGCAAAGCAAAAGCATTTTTCAATGCAGCCTTACGCCAACGTTCTTCAGAAAAGTTGTTTGAAAAGAACTACAATTGTAAATGAACTATTAATAAAATTTTATAATTTTGAGTGTCACACAGTCAAATTGTGCATACAGCGGTCATTTTTTCATCTCGTTTAGATCGGAACAATCCCCAAAGCAAAGCTTTTTTCCTCATTGCCAAATAATATAAAGCAGCATCCATTGGATTTTGCTGGGCTTGATATGCAGCACGTGCTACACGATCCATACATGTTTTCAGCAAAGTGGGAGATCTAATCCACCATCCAACCCCTGAAAATGATTTGATTTTGTATATAAATAAATATGTATAAGCACTAATATAAAATATTTAAAAATAGTTCTCACCCAATTCTTTAAGAATTGACCACTTAGGTTCATTTTTAGCATATGTAGGAATGAGCATTAATAACTGTTCTTCACTTTCAGAGTGGAATGCCCAAGCAATGTTAGCTGTACCGACACCCTGCCGTTGAAGTGGGGCTCTTTGTGGTAGTGGCAAACACCGTAAAAGATAACCGTAATGCTTCATTGCAAGTAAAAATCTTAAACCACAATCATCTAGAGCATCTGTTGAAAAAAATATAAACAATTATAAGTTTTCTATATTTTGTAAAATGAAAAACAGATTGAAAATTACCTGTGGATATATCATCCCCTTGAGGTGTTCCCAAAAGATTTTCTTTGGCAATAGCAGTTTTGGCAGCATCGATAGCAAAACGTTCAGCGAAATCTGTGTTACAGGTAGAAACGGTATCAGCTAAAGCCAAAAGATGCATTTGATCTAAAGAACTTAGACCGGGAAGATGAGTATGAGTAAGAAGCCGAGATAGTATTCGTCCTGCATGAAACAAAAATCTTTAATTATGAAATAATACCAATACTACGCATACAAAAATTGAAAATAATCACCTTGGCGAGGACCAAAATGAGATAGGCCTTGTCTTTCTGGAACAGACGGACGACGATCCCCCCTTCTAGGACTTTCGGGTTCTTCTTGGAGAATATCATCTAAATCATCCTCACCAGAAAGGTTTCCATCAAACAATTCATTGTAGTCCTGGATTTCGAAGAAATAGAATTATTCAAATTTTATCACAAAAATAATGCAAATTCGATAAATTACCTTAGTTTCTTGTTTTGTGCTAATGTGACCAGGACGCTCTTTGTCAGCCACTAAGAGAGTCCAAAGTGGTAATGGAGGAATAGAGGAAATTTCAGCATAATCTAACTGTAATTCTTCAGGTATTTGCTGAAACATTTATATAAATCATTAATAAAATATTACACCAAGTTTCTTATATGAAGCCTACTCTTAATAGTACTAAATGATAAAATCATGACCGTCACTTTTTTCTTTGACTGTAAAATCAGAATTAATAATTTGAATGATTCAATATAATTTTATTTCCTGACATTTATTTTTGGTTACAATGAAAAAAACTATATTTAGAATATAGTTGATAGTAGAATATATAAAAATTACAAATCACATTTTAGTCTATCATAGTATATAGTAGCTAATATTTTTTTTTTTTTACAAATGGTAGTACTTGGTCTCAGAGTACCACTAACCTACCTAACGAATCTATCATAGTATATATTATAGCTATGTATTCAAAATTTTCATTTGTAAAAAATATTCTCACCTTATAAATTAATTAAAATTGTATGCACAATAGTCAATACAACACAATGTTCAAATAAAATATAAGTATAATGCCAATATTTTTTGAAGACTTGATAACTTTCAGATTTCAAATGAAGAAAAATATATTATAGGTACACAGCAAAAAGTTTAGGTGCATGCCAATTTAATATAGAATTTGTACATAAAATATAAAGAAAGTAAAAATTTTGGTCAGATTATATATTTTTTGAAATATGTACCATGCCTAATTATTTGTTTCCGTTCATTGGTATAAATAAGAATAAAAATATATTCAATATCAATTTCAACATGCTTTTATATCACAAAATACATAACATTGAAGATATAATACCTATATGTTTTTTTTCCACATAAAAAGTAGGTAGGTATAATTCAAATGAGCTAAAAATTTTTGTAGTAATTTAAAAATATAATTTCGATATAAAACATGTTTATATGCTTGAATTAATTATTTAAAAAAATACAATACATATTGGATCTTACCCAGATTATTTCACTCAATCAACTTGTGATCAAGTTTTTTCATACATAACATCACATAGTGCTATTTTGTGTTAGGTATATTTAAACGAATACAATTGTAGTATATAAAAGTGATTTAGCTGACTTATATAAAAGGATAACAATTAAAAAAAAAAAAATGAGTTGAAATAAATGCATAAATTCAAAAATCTGACAAACCTATGAATGAGAATACAAAGCGACAATTCTAAACAAATAACACTAAAAAACTTGAAATAATGCAAAAATTATGATCCATACCTGAACCACGTTGTCCAATGGTGATGCAGCTCCAGCTACGTAAGATACAGAAAGAGTACGGGATCGAGACCATCCACGCTGAAACAAACATGCTCATACTACAAACAAACAGCCACAACCAAATGTTTTGTGTAGGTTTTTAATATGAGAAAACATAAAATTCACATATGTATGCATATTGAATTTAAATTTTGGACAGATTTTCGCAAATTATTTATATTTGAATTTTTAGAATTTTTCATACATACACTTAGTGCATACAGATTTAGTCATATTATTTGAATAGATATATTAAGAGGAATAAGCCAATTGATATACATACATATATAAATGTAATATTTATGATGAATATGTTGTATGATATACAAAAATTAAACGAGAAATGATAAAGATAAAAAAGAATTTTTATGAAACTTGGCTAATCTGTTTTTGAATTACTTAATTTAATTGAATTACTGAAAAGTTAAAAAAAATATGAATTGAAATTAACAAAGTTTCGATTTACATGAAAACGAAATGAATAAAAATATACTACAAAAAATATTGATATACATAAATAAATAATTAAGGTAATCAAATTAATTAGTATGGTTTACAACAATCAAGAAAAATGGTTCAAAATGAGGAAAACTGAAATGAAATTATTCAAAAGATTATAGGAGAATTAATAAGATAAAAAAGAAAAATATTGTAAGACACTAATGAAACACAGAAGAATCATTTTAGGTCAATAGCATTCAATCTCAAATACTTAAGTTATATAAATCAGGATTGTGAATATTATTCATCAGTAAAATATTTTAATTGAGAA
Source organism: Cheumatopsyche charites (assembly GCA_024721215.1). NCBI lineage: Eukaryota > Metazoa > Arthropoda > Insecta > Trichoptera > Hydropsychidae > Cheumatopsyche > Cheumatopsyche charites. The sequence goes on along the minus strand of CM045586.1, from coordinate 9,460,040 downwards.
TTCGATCAGTTATCGATTAATAACGATAAAAGCAAAGCAAACTCTTGCATATTTTATTTTCGCGGGTAACCATTTAATTAGGGCTTCCAAAAGCTCGTTCGATTAATATTTTCACAAACGTAATATAAGAACAATAAAGGAGAATATGAGTGCCATTTTTGAAACACAAAAAAGCATTCTTTTATATCACACAAAATATCTAATTGTGCATTTAATCAAAAACATGTATCATAACATAGTGGTAAAATAACAAGGTATTTAATAGAATGCGTGTTGTCAAGAGGCTAAACATCAGTCATGCTAAGAATTAATGTTGAAAAAAAAAAATACCTGTCGTGTTATGCTATCATCATCACCAGCGGAACTCCTAGAATTCACAGAACCACCAATGCATCTAAAAAATGAAAAATAATTACTTAATATTATTGACATGTTTGCTGAAGATTTTTATTTTTGTTTTTCATCGATAATTGAAAAAGTTTTCAAAAAATAAATAGATTATACCTTACTAAATGTGCTAAAATAGCTTTCACCCATCTAATTTTACCACTATTTAATAGCTCCATCAATTGCTTAGGATGGTATTGAGGCAATACAGGACAAGCTATGCGAGATGCTTCGAAAAGTCCATAATCAGGCATATAGTCCAAAAGAGGCTGACAATTAAATAAGTTATTGATATATTTTGAAGTTGAATTTAAAATTATTTCATCGAGTATATAAATACTTGTTGTTCTGGTTGATTGGGCTTCCTTTTTTTAGCATCACGATCCATCAGTTGAAGATTCATTGAAGAAACCCTAGATAAATGAGGCATGGAGCTTACGTGTGCTAATCGGCGCCTACTTTCACCCGCAGGACGTAAATCTTCATCCCTCAAATTTCTAGTATCTGGACCATCCTCAGAATCCTGGCAAAATATGAATAATGATTAATAAATGTTCACGAAGTATACATAGTTACATTAAGTTTTATTAACTTGTTGCATTAAATGATGAGTAGATGTGATGCAATTGTGTGCATCTGGTTTCCATTGCGAATATACGTGCATTTCGGAATCCATTCCTACGACCAATATGCCATCTCGAACCCATGATATTTGCATAGGAAGAGGTGGTAAGCCATCGGCTGTTTTGAGATCGATCACACGAAGTTTCATCCAACGAATTTCATCATTGAAGTGAGGTGCTGCTAAAGAAGACGCTTTACGCAGTAATGGACGATTTGCATTTAATGACTCTTTCATTGCCTAAAATAAACACTGAATTGAATTAAAATTTTAATATTGTCAAACAAGTAATATTAAAAAAAATGAACCTTCATATTAGCTTGAGCTAAATCACTGGATACTGGAGTGAATAGAAGAATTTTAGAACCAACAGCCACTGTCAAAATATGTGATCCGTCTTCTTTAGAAACCCAATCTAATTGTACTAAATGTTTTTGAGTCAATGGACAAGTATTTCCATTTTCAGTAATGCTTTTTCTTAACGACTGAAGAGTACTAAATGAAGGAACGGCCAAAAGTCCTGCTGAAGGTTTTGTGGATTCAGAGTTCATGTTGTTTTCTCCATTTCGTGGAGATCGGAGATCTTCATGAGACAGATTTTGAAGTACCTATAAATAAATACGTCATCAATGGAAAGTTTTTGAAAAATTGATTGAAATAAAGTAATTTTGAACTCACTTGAGCTACTTTTTGTTTTTTTTGCAAAAATCTGGTATCATAGAGATAACTTAGATCTAAATTAGGATCTACCCTGACTCTCGGCAGATGAATATTACGAAGATGAATAGTGTCTTCCAAAAGCCATTCAGATCCACCAGTACTTTCACATTCATAAACAGCAACGCAGAGATTGACATAGCGGGCTGGATCTGAACTTAAACCATCGGGTCCATGACGTCCTGGTCTTGTAAATGACTTTCCATGCTTGTAAGCACATGCGATTCTTCCTGAATAAGCTGCACTTATATTCAGAGGTTGACCTGAAACAAAATTTATTAAATATCAATTTATATATCAAATACGATTATTCTAATACATAAAAATATTTACCGGAAATATCAATGGTAGATTCAGCATCTCTATTGATCATTTCCCACTCATGCCAATTATATTCATATTTTCCAAAACTATTTTTGGATACATCACATTTCCAAAATCTGCAATTTTGAATATATTAATATGACAAATTATTTGTGAAGTGATTAATATCATAAAATTTATTATGTACCTGATTGTACTATCTGAACAAGCGGTAGTAATAATATAAGGTGCAAAACAAGCTGGATAAATTGATGCTGAACTCAAATGACCAGCTGCTGGACTAGCATGAATAACTTCTACACCAGGTGGCAATGGTAGTTCACACGAGCATACCTATAAGGTTTTTTTAATTGTTTTAAAAACATATTCAGCATCACAAATCAATATATTCATATATTATTCACAATATGTTTTCAAAATAATTAAATTTATACTTAGGCACCTTTGTGGTGGTGATAACTACATGTGAAGATGGTGCTGGTCCAGAACCAGGAGCACCATCATCGGCAACTGATATAGATTTCTTACGCCCATCATTTGGATCAGTTCCATCATCAGGCTCTTGAATGAGAGCACTGTCAGGAACATACATCATGCTTCCAGTCAGAGCATCTGCTATAATATAATTTATTAAATACACTGATGAAACATAAATAAGTAAGCAAACATTTGAAAAATATACCATTAGTATCAGGTTGTGAAGCTATCACCAATCTCCACATATGTACAGTGGTACCAGTAGATGTTCGCTCCAAAATCACAATATAAAAGGGTTCTTCGAATACAGCAGATTGTTGTAAATCAACCATGGCATCTAATTCTGATTCCATAAGGCTAGGAGCACGATGAGCATTTGCAATATCAGAATTTTGTATATTTAATCTTTCTCCTATAAAACAAATCGATTTTAATACTCAATTTGTACAAAAAATATTTACAATTTGCAATAATGCATACCAGTAATAAGCTGTTCTTGGAAAACATGTAAAAATTGTGTATTATGCCAATCATGAGTGGCATCGGCAATTGCATCTAATTGAATAACACAGCCAGGTCTAGCTGTAGACTGTTGGGAAACGATTTTCACTCTATCATGAAGAGGAGTTGCATGAACACCTTCCATGGAAGATTCAGTAGAAATAGATAACATGGAGTCCTATAATTTTGATAATATTGCTCTATAAGCTGTTCAAAGAAAATACAATAATTTATTTACGTTAATACTTACAACCATACTACGATGGCGCCTTTCGGAACTAGCCACTTCTGCTAACAAAGTTCTAGCATCTATTACAGCTTGATATACTCGAAGACTTTCACCATCACTAGCAACAAAGCAAGCCGATGGAGAATTGCTAAGATTGCCAAGTGTTGAGCTTCAAATAAAATCATACTTGTAAGATTAACAGGTAAACAAAATACTTTTACGCATTTTGTTTTCAGCTTACCTTGGCAATAATGTTGGGATCCAAGCAACATTACTGAATGCGGATGGATGAGGAGAATTGATTCGAGCTAACTCTCCAACACCACCAGATCTAGAGAGTGGGCCAACTGCATCTACTCTCCAGAGAATCAATTCTGAACAAAAACCTCCACCATCACCATTATTATGATGATGAGGTGAATCAGTCAGTTGAGAATGCATGTTTGAATCTCTCAAACCTGTTCCCGGCGATGGAGGTGCAAGAGTTTCAGTAGATGAAGGTTCTGTGAAATTATTATAGTATGAATGAAAAAAAAAAATACATTTCGAAGCGATCACAGAATCAAGAAAAAAAAAATCTTTAAAAAATATGTAAAATTTAGAACAAAATTATCACCTGTTGTGTTGTGGTGACTAGTTGTCAATAATAAAGGTAATACTGGATGACATGTTATATCGTTAACTCTAAATCTATGACCCGAAGCTCGTGAAGCATGACCAATAGATAATACCTGGAATATATAATTTTACATGTATTATATTCTGAAAATGTAAATGTTTTACTGAATTTGATAAAATACTTGAGAAAATTTTGATTTGTCTGCAAATGTCAACTGCCATAGATTTAAAGTGCCATTTGCATGATTAGTAACCATTGATATCACAGGACAAGGAGGAGCACTCAAAACATCTCCATCTTTCTTTTCATCACTATCATCGTCGGCTGCTTCTTTATTTTTATTTTCAGCTTCAGGATTCTTTTCATCTAAGGTATATAAATATATTTTATAATTAGAAATCTTGTAATTTGTGATAAATAAAATTATTACATACCTTTTTCCGCATGATCTTCATCATTTTCTCCAGGTTGAGGCCATTCTGCTTCTTCCTTTTCTTCCTGAACACTAGCTAAAGGTGTTGTTACTTCATTAGGATTAACATCTATTCAAATCAAATTTATTCAATAAATCATCAAATCAATAGAAACTTATGTATTTTCATCGCGCATATATCAAATTAACCTTGAGATCCTTGTCCATCAGAAGGTTTAGCTGCCCGTTGTCTTACATGAAGCAATAATCCTGCTGTGTGATACAAAGCAGCAGCTGTTGACATAGTGGTAGCATCGCCCAAAGGAAATGCACCGGGTATTCGAGTGCTAAATGATACTTGTGCTTGTCGGAAAGAACCAGGATAATATTCGTCTAACCATTCAACTAACCTGAAATCAGAATGAAAGTATTTTATATATAACTATAAAAAAAAAAAAAAATATGTAATTAGAAAAAAGGTTGCAAATAAATACCATATCAGAAAACTGCCATCGATTGGATGAATCGAAAACAATAGATCAGGACTATGATGCCAATCTCTAAGAAGAGTTTCAATTTTCGTATCAAGAGAATCTGGCAGATTAGTGCAAGTAAAATCGGCCGTCATCGAATTCAATGATGTTGTATTAGATAAACTATGATTTCCACTACCTATAACAAAAATATGTATCAGAACTACGAAAGGACGATTCAAACATGATTTTTTTTTTGTGCGCTGTTTAAACAATAGTCTATTAAAATGGCTTGAATACTGTGACACAAACGCAATCAAACAAAACACAAATCTAGAAATTATAGAATTAGATATATGTACTCTACTATACAAATGTCTGTTAATTGCAACTGGTAAGTTGAATCAGATTTTGATAAAATCTGAAGATCTATGAAATTTTCATAATAGTTGTGAATCAGAAAAGTATATTTTTGGCTATGAGATGCATAATACAGATACACAAGTAATTATTTTATCACGTACAAATTCGTACCTATAATTTGTTTCCATTATCGCGAAGAACATAAAAATATCATATATGTACACTATATGGTGAAAAGACAAGCTCAATCTATGAGTGCTCATATAATGCATTTTTACATGCGTTTGTAAATGCTAAGACATATGACAATAACATTTTTGTGCACAAAAACCATAAAATGAAATTAAACGTTAAACATTTGTTCACAAAAAATGTGCATTTTATCAGACCATTCAATGAGACCTGTATTCGGTTGCTCATCACTGTTGCTTTCATCTTGCGAACAAGATTTGTTAATTTTTGCAGGTTTTTTTTCTGAAAGGTAAAAATTAAATCCTACATTTTAAAAAGTTCCTCTGACAGATATATTTACTACAAATTATACAGCTGTGAATATAGTATAGAAAAATTGAAGATTCGTCAATTTAAAAATAATGCACTATTGAAAATTAATAAGACGTGTAACTTTTTTCACAATTATGCACATCCTGAATTGGAAAAAGAGTGGTATTGAAATTAACAAGAATTAAAAAAATGTTTCAACATACTCATTTCTTCATAAAGATGATGAATATTAGGATTCTCTGTCAGTCTGTCTTCTGCTTCTTCTTTGTCTAAAATCTAAAACAAAATACGAATAAGATGAGGATAAAAAATGTTATCAAATATACATATATAACTAAGAGCAACAAAAAAGTTAAAAGAACCTTTTTAGTTAAATCATGGAGTAAAGTTTCAGCTTGTAGTGTAAAATGCATTTCCTTATTGTGAAGCCAGTGCAGAATAAAATGAGGTCTTGGCATTTGATTATTAGTAGTTGTTGCTCGCATAGATGGAACCAGAGGGATGTCGGTTTCTGCATTGATTGAAGCAGCTAGATGAAAATGCAATCCTGGGGAAACAACAGTATTATCTAATCTGAAAAAAATTAATATGAAAATTTTCATTTGTATCGAGTCAAACCTGCAGATGGAGAATTTGAATGATAGTTATTGTGGAAGTCATGAACACTGTATGTGGATGGTAGAGTCGGTATTGGAGGCCCTAAATGTTTAGACGATTGAGCAGTACGACGAATATGAAAACATGTTCTAAAAGACGAAAAACAGTCTAGTTGAGTATGAAGATGAAACAAGTCGAAGACACATATGTGATAGTGGAAAACTGAGATTACTTCATGTGTTTCAATCTTTGCATGAATCTATGTTTGTGTCTGTGAGCTCTGTGTCGTCCAGTATGACTTTGAAGTCTTCCGCCGCCTGGACCCCAACCTTCTTCAGGTGGTAGTGTTTCTGCCCAAACTCGGCAAATATTGTCTAGGCATGAAGTCACTAACATATTTCCAACACTTCCTCTGTATTAAAGAAGAGTGTTAATACACATTATTCATATCTATCTATATATAATATAAAAATAATGTTTAATACTTTGGCATATATTTGCTAGTTTTTCTCCATGACAAATGTGTAAGTGCCCTTGGATGCGCCACATATATAAAGCCATAATTGAGGTCAGTTGGACTAGAAGTATGTTCATTGGGTTTTGAAGAAAAACGAACTGAAACAGTGAACAGATTTGATGAATGTTTTGAAAAATGAGTAATCTCTATTATTTTTTTAGCCAATACAATATCAAAAAGTAATAATAAATAATGCACCAAAAATTAGTTTATATACCTTTATTTTGATACCAAATTTTGACTAAACGATCATTTTTTCCAGATGTTGCAAATAAAGTTCCATCTGGAGAAAAAGCAAGGTGGTATGCTGGAGTTGCAGTGTGACATCTCCACACACATATCCAGCTCTGATATTATATAAAAAAAAAAAATAAGAATATTTTTATATACTAGACATACATATCTATGCATAATATCAATGAAATTAATATTCAATAATAGTTCAACAATCCAAACGACTTCCAAATTTAAATTATTCATACCCAAAGTAAAAATGTTAAAAACATGATAGATTTGTTGATACGATTGAAAACTGACAACCATTTATAATAAGTAAACAAAGCATAAGCACATATTATAAAAAAATAGTTACCGCTTCTTCTTCATCATGATGTTTTCCATCTTTATCACAGCCACCGATTTCAAAAGTAACACCACCTCCAACTGTATAAAATTATTAAATAAAACTTTTGTGACAGTAAAATGAAGTCAAACAGTACAAAAAGTACCAGGTTCATCTTCGTGTGTATTAGCTTGGTGCCAGAGTTGTAACAATGCTCCACCTGTCAAAAGTCGGGTGCCTTCAAGATTCCAAGAGATAGCAGTCAATGGACCAGCTGCGCTCAACCTTCCTGTTTGTACCCAACGATATTCTAAGCCCTGAAATAATAATTGAATTTAGAACTAAAATAAGCAAAATATTTCAATGAAATATATAATTTTTTTCTTACATGAGAACAGTTTGTAGTATGTATCAAAGGTGTAGGCTCAAATATACACACTTCACTGTCGTAAGCTGCTGCAATTTTTCCAGTATCTGTGCTACAATCTAAAGATGTAATCCTTACATAGTTATGAACGGCCCCGGGTATTATTTGCACTCGATCAAAATTCGATGCAAGAATAACTATATTACACCCAGCTGCATACGCCTGAAAATAAAATTATCAAATATAAGGACAGAAGTTTGAATATGAACGCGAAAAACGAAACTGACGTCCACAAATATGAATTTAAGAATCAAATTAAGAGTCAAAAGAGACACATGTAAAGTGGACGTTTCAGGGTCTCGCCATACGTCGCTATGCATAAATTACTTGCCTTATAAATAACAAAAGTATTACGTATGCTCATAAATACAATGGAAATTGTTATATAATACCACAACTAAATAAGAAATATGAGAAATTTTCAGTCATCGCAAATTTCAAATGTGTACAATGTCTTCGGAATACCGTGAAGAAATATATGTATATTAATATTTTTATTTTATTTTAAAAGCTCATCAATACATTGAAGAGTTTTATGAAAAAATGCAAAGATATTTAGCAAATGGTAATTTATTATAGCATCCATATGTTGACAAAGAGCAATAAACATTTTATTAGTTCATTGATCAAAAGTCATAAAGATATTTTTCATTAATAAACCTTGAGATTTATAACAGAAATGAAATACAATAAACGTTAGCAAAATGAGACTTTCTCGGTAAAGGAGTAAGGTCATAAATAATACACACTGTACTGGTATTTTTATTAATAAATACACATTTCCAGTTTGTATTATTATAATGATAGAATTAGAAGAATGAAGTTAGAATTAATAATGGTGTTTTAGATGAATTTTAGAAAGTTTTGAAAAATAAAAACACATGACCGGATATTCATATGGATAATCATTGTCAAAAAATCTAAAAAGTACACAATTGAATCATTCTCGCGTAATAAAAGGGAACAATATACGCAACTTATCACTCACTATCTATGTTTATCTAACTCGAGTCGCAAAACAAATTAAGAAAATTTCGTCGACACAAAACTCATAAAAATAAAAATTAGCAACGAAACATTTCAAAGAATTGAAATGTATTGTGGATTGACAATTTTGCTTTGGAATGACATATGACACATTTAAATACATTGTTCAAGAAATAGGTCACACAGTGATACTATTAAATAAGGAAACAACAAATACCAAAGTGTTAATTTTTGAAATGGAAACTAGTTTTACAACAGTCAAATATGATTGCACCTCAATTGAATCAATTAAGTTTGCCAATTGAGTCATTTATGGGATTAACACTTTTAGTATTGAAGAATTATGAATGTGTAGTTAGTCAATATGTTTATTATTCGAATACAACCTGACACCTGATATTTGAACATTTTTAAAAACCCAATTTCTTCAAAAACACGGAAATAAAAAAAAAAACAAAACAAAACAAAACAAATACAAGAAAAAATATATTTAATTAGGGTAACCGTCTGTTGATTGATTTGTCTTGAGAATTATATTATGAAAAAAGTCAATCTATACGAATCACAATGAGCAATTTAATATGCAATAACATACTGTATCTAATTGATCGTAGGATATTAAAAATGGAGAGAAACCAAATGTGCTTTATTACGCTATCGTTAGACTTATTCCAATAAATATCAACAAAAAGAGTTACTAAATGGGTTCTAGTATAGAATATTCGCCTAGGTTCAATCTTTTAATTGAAGGTTGAATTACTTGAATGTAGATGAATGATTTAAGACTTTTTTTTTATTTTTGATCATGTGTAAGATCTGAATGCAGCTTGTATCTTTTTTATAAATGTTTAACCGTGCCTAAGTACATATTTCGACGGATAATTAAAACATTAACTCCTAATTTCTGAAAGATTTCATGGCTATAATTCACGGTTACGGCTGATCGACGATCGAAAGGCAAGATCGAAGATAACAAACATGATCGTATTGATCCAATATTGAAAGTTGAACGAATCGCGACAAAGTATTCGGTGACGATGAATCGTCCAATTTGGCAAGACCGAACGGGGGCGTAGGCGTCACACTTGCATAACTGGCGAACGGCTTCCCGAATCGTGCGATGCAGCACTCGATCACGATCCGAACGCTGATTAGAGCCGTTTTTTCGGTCGGCGCGCACGACACTTTGAGAGACTTCTGAAAAGCCGAAGAGCCGAAGGGCGAACGTCTGAAGACTGACCGTGAAGGGAACGCCTTCGACTGATCCGACGGCGAAGCAGGTATCTCCGGCGTTGCAGGCGCCGCTCAGCACCTGGTGGCAGTCCATGTCGGAGTATTAGGCGCGCAGGAGTGGAGAGTGGAGAGGGGCGCGGGGGGCAGCGCCCCGCTCGCCGCGGACGTCGACGGCCCGAGTGACGTCTCGCGTCTGACGCCTGACAGCCGAGCCGTTCGCGGACGACGACGACCGACCAGCCGATTCGATCGACCGCTTCTACACATATTCTTAAGCCGGCTCCACTCTCTTTTGGTTCGATCGACATAAAGACGAACGCGCACCACAACTTTTCAACAATAAAAATAAATAAATATACTAGAAAGCAGAACATCGGCATCAGGTCAGATGAAGCGTAACCCAATCTAACCCGTCGAGCGTCATGCCGAAGTTAGGTTCCTACGAGCGTTCAAATATTAATCGACTCATTTCAATTGCCTCTGTTATCCCGGTTGTTTCAGTTGTCTTACAATTAGTTGCCTTTGTTGTCTTTGTCGCTTTTATTGTCTCCGTTGAAATCATTGCCTTTACTTCTTCGATTGCCTTTATTGGCTCAGTTGCCTTCATTATTATCTTATCCAGAAAAAAATTGGAATGATCGAAAGCAACTGAATGATTAAAATCGATAGGATACAATGTGAATCGTACAAATGCATATAGAACTACATAAATCTTGCACAATGAATGCAACGCAACTTATTATCATAGCTGAAAGCAACATTAATCAGTTGCTACTGAAAAAAGTGCAATTTTTAAAAAGGCTCATTGCAATACTGCTTTATGATGACAACTCTATTCGAGAACCGTCAAACAACAAATGTTCCACACGTCCGATGCAAAGCTTCGACCGAATTGAAAATTATCACAACGGCCGCCATCCAGATGCCGTTACGGGCAATTTTATTTATGGCGACGACGACCTTAATACAATTGCAGATAAAAGTTATAATTGCGTACAAAATTATACAATCTTATATTGGATTACTCGCGCGGCAACCGCGAAACGGAAAGCGCGTTCGCTGCCGATATCGATCACATGTCGTCTCGGAGCGATTCCGCAATTGAAATCGTAATTGCCGACGACACGGAATTACTACATCAACAATCCGGACACGTTCGACTAAACGAATGCTCTTCTGATATGTCCGAAAGCGCCATTTCAGATTTATCAGGCGGACCCATAAGTGATGACGACGTACACCCAGCTCCCCTAACGAATTTTCTTACAACTAATTCAAACTCAAACTCATTACCGATGAATTTGAATTAGAATTGGTAAAATTAAAAATAATATGTACTTATATCGTCATCACTTATGGGTTCACTTAAAAATATCGTTTAGAACTATATACATACATATAAACATGAAATATGTTTTTATTTATAATGCATTTAACACCCTGCAATCGGAAAACTATCGTTTTGCTCAATGAATAAATAACGAACTAAGAATTGCAAAGTGTAGTCGATTGGATTCAATTATTAATAGACCGATTTCATTGCACTATAGCTTCGATACAAAACAAATAGGAGTTGAACTCTGTTATTGCAAACTTTAATGGATCGTCACAAATTACAATTACATACAATTGTTCGCCATAGAAAAATTACGATCCATTTCTTTCCAGACGGCTTTTTCAGATCCTCGTCTTTTTATTTTCTGCATTTTCAGAAATTAATGGGAAATTGAGTACGAAATAGCGACTGAATAAGAAGCTGTCTATTTATTAATTTTAATATTTTTTTGAATTATTAAAATAATGGTAAAACAAATTTTCGAAAAGAATACCTAGGTACATCAAAAATCTTTAATTTATGATAATCCCTATCAAATATTAACAAAAAAAAAGCTAAGTATCTTTCATAATTCCAGATGCCTGATGATTATAATTTCTAGATTCTGAAAGTCGATTACTTCAGCTCAATGAAATTTTTTTAAATATCATCGATATAGGTGTATTTCTGATGTGAATCCACAATAGCCACAATAAATGAAATTCAGTAGGTACCCAGTAAATAAAATACAATTGATTGTAAAGAAAAAAAATACATAAATGATCGTTTTTCGCCGTAACGAAAAAAAAATGGTCTCCTATTTAATGCCTATGAGAAGAAGAGAAGAGAGACAAAGATCTTTGATATAATTTAATTTTTACTTAATAATATTCATTATGTACATATTAAGCGAGATAAACCAAAGATTTGGAGTAATCATCGTTCTAGGCACTCTTTCTGCTCCGTGCAATGTTCCAAGTAATTTCAATAAGAATCAGATACGATTCTTATTAAAAACAAACTTAAAATAGAACAACTCGAAAAGATGATTGCTCCCAATCCTTGGAATAAACAAATCAGCAATGATAGAATGCGAACCTTTTGAAAATGAATAAAATCACAACTCGAACAAATAAAACATCACCTCCAATGTGCGAGAGTCTCACGTACAATTTCATATTATTTTATTATTTAAATCCAAATAGAACATTTTTAAATTCACTTAAAAAAACACTATTAATAACGACCGTTTCTTTTTTTTTTTCAATATTAGAACCCAGTGTTGCCACACGTTTGCGCAAACGTCAACTCGCCGTGTTGTCGTCATTGTGGAGAAGTGCAGAGGAGCGAGTGGACGGTCGCGCGCGAGCTGATCATCCGTTCGGCGACTTCCACGCTCATCACCAGGTAAATGACCCCCCCATTTTCGATAAATGCTCACATTCCGATCGCATTTCATTTCATTAACTCAAAACTGTTACGTTTGACGTCACGAAACACATCGGCACCGCAATGACGTTTCTCTGCGATTGACGGTTACACTGGTTTGACATGTCGTCCAAAATTGGACTTTTATTCGTTTCTATTCAACAATTGGATGGTTTAGTTCGGATTTAGGTTGTTTGGTTGCGTTTTGGAGCGTAGTTTCATTCATGAAGTTGGGTTAGGTTGGGTTGGGTTGGACGCGTCCGTCGCTCGCGTCCCACACGTCTTCGCTATTTATACAACTGCAGTATGTGTTTTTTTTTATGTAATGTACGTGTTTTTTAAGATTCTGAACGTTTCGAATTCGGTTTTTAGTCGTGTAGAAATGATTGGGTTGTGTATGATTTTTTTAAAATACATATTCTGGTTAGAAAACAATTGAATAAGATTGCATAGGACATCATTTAGAAAGACTGAAGGTAAAGGACCAGTTGCCTTCTTAAAGTTTTTTTTTGTAAAATTAAATATAATGTATCCGTATGTATATTGTGCAATAATTAGATCAGGTCGAGCATGATAAGAGAATTTGCTTTTAAAAATATATTTTTAAGTCATATGTCTGGATGGCATATATAAAATAAGTTTTTTTTTCATATTATATAACTATAAAATATACACAGAATATGCATATTTTTCATTTTAATTTTCACAAAAAAGTGACCTATGCACTCTCACTCTTCCAATAAATAGCTCAAATTGCGTTCCTGGAATTACTTACTGTGTTTTAAGAATTAATCCATGTTGCGAAATATATTTTTTGTCTTTTGATAAGAGTTTTTACATTTATATTTTTTAGATATATTTCAAAAATTCGTTATCAGAGTTAGATCCATCGTATCTTTTTGACAATATGACCTTTTGTTTTGTTTGTTCAGCTTTGACTTTTTTTTCTTCAATTTCACGCGATGTTTAGATCTTTTCATAGTCACATGGTAATTTTACGATTGTCATTGAGCGCCGATAACATATTCATATCGAATATAAATATTTATGTAAGAATTCATCGAAAAATTCGATTCAATCGAAGAAATTTCACTATCACATGGCATCCAGATGCCACTTCTCTCACATTACGAAAACAAATAGAAACGAAAAGAATGCACATTCGATGCACTCGCAGATGTTTTCAACTCGAATGCACGCAATAAGTACATATATTGCATCTATGTCGTTGAAATTTCCAGATCATTTACAGTAAACAAGGATTTTGCGGCTCCGTGTGAACTTTCCTCATATATTCTCGGATGCCGCGCTGCAATAAAATCTGTGCCATAAGATTTTCTGGCTTCTGGCCCATCGCACAAATTTTCTTTAAACCGCTCTATGTGTAACGCGGATAACGATTTTTATTGAGTCAAATAATGCGATGACATTATATTATGTAGTTCACTTTTGAAAATTTACCGTTGGATTGCGCCCAATATGCACGTCGCGCATGCCAATTTGTTCATGGAATTTGCACACGCACTACTTTTCTAAATATCGAAAGAAAATTTCGTAGTTGAATTGTCTTTTGTTAGCGATTTTTTTAACAATAGTCAATTTTGTGGTATCAATATTGACATAAATATTAAGTCTTGCAAAATTATCACAAAGTAATCAATGATACTAAATTGATATTCTATGTTTCAAAAAATGCAATTTTTAACTTCAATTAAGGCAATATCGACAATAATACTCCCACACGTTTATTCTGTTGAGGTTCGTTGTCAATATTATTGATAGTGTAGAGAACATTTTAGATCCGTGTTGAATTTGTATAAAAATAAATCGATACTTTTCATTGCACAGTTAAGAGAGGACGGGATACTCGATCCTCTGGGACACTTGACACTATTTTTCAAATTGATTTTCTAAAGTGAGTTAGAGGCAAAAAAAAACAAGTATTAGTTATAGAATCAATTTGCAAATTATTAATTTAAAATCGACCAATTACACAATTATCTTTCATGAAATCATACATGGCACAGTTCAAAAACCGTCAATTCTTTCTTTAGCAACACGTGCACCACACACGTGGCTTCATCTCTCAAAAGAGCCAAGACCTACCACAAGCACGATCCAAACCATCGACAAGAATATTAATTAAACATCATAATTAATACATTTTTGCACATTGTTTCCGAAGAATCGGAGCCTGCGAACAGGCGCGAGGTCGTCCAACAGCCATCGCTATTATAGAGCAATGTAAAAAAAAATCATTATCGAAACTCGTTTGAGACTCGTTCTCGTATCGCATAAATTCGAAATCTTCTTTATCTATCCAACAATATACACATGTGCGTATGTAATTTCTAGTAAACGGTAATCTGTTTACTTTCGAGCGGTGTCAAGTCTCCCAATTGAAAGGTCACAGTCTCCTTCATTGTTTTACGGCTAATGCGATCTCGACCGTTGAATTATTCAGGGGGTGGTCGAGGATGCTTCTCGAATTGTTTATTTTTTCATCCGTTTTATTCGATGCGGTTCGTCTACGTAGTGTGCTCTCGGCGTTAGGGTCGTTCGTGTTTCGAATAAATGTAATAATGCGATAGAACGTGTGTATTTTTGTAGCTTTCTAGACGGCCTTGGTGCGGCTCTCGCGAGTGCTTGATTTTATTATATTTATCGCGAAAGATTCGTTTTTGTGTATGGGGAAGTGTAGATTGAAAGTCCTTGAAGTGTGCAGGGTGGTACGTTAAATATGTCGGATTTGATTTTGAATTGAACTCAGATTCAAATCATTAAAAAAATTTAGTTTCAAGGTCTTCGTCGTTTAATTTATGAAAAAAAAATCATGAATATCATAGTCTGTTTATAGCTGAAGCTAAGTCAAAATCAATACATTTTGTTCACTTTGGTATTTGATCTACTTTTTAAAAATCGCATATGTCAAATTTCACATCGCGTTACAATTGTTAATATGATCGTCGGAATGAACATCTGTGTAATTAAAATCTGATATGCTTGATGTGTCATCTTGTATAGATAAACGATATTTTTCTATTTGTGAACTTTGCACAAATTTTTTCGAGCATATAATATAACTGATACATAAGAATCCATATCGTCGATGCATCAAAGGGACATCTCATTAGACGCACGAAAATAAACTCACGACACACATATTTTTAGACATTAAAAACCTTCCATCATAAATAGCATCTTTTCAAAACGCCATCATTCAGATTTTTCCCATTCAATCAATCAATCAATAAAATAAAAAAAGTCGACACGATCTAAACAAGTTCAACTCTAACAATCGACGTTAATGTCGCACAATTGATCCGGACAACCTGCAGCCGCCTCTTGCGACCTCGACTGCATCAGACCCGAATCGTTATCCACTCTTATTACGCACATACGATGTGATAGCATTTCTCGTATCGTCTGCGTCCGAACTCCTCGATTCCATCACGCAATCGGATCAGGCTCGATCCGGAAGAATTGGGTCGCATGATAAATGGGTCACGACCTTTCGTCTGCTGCAACAATCTGCCCTCGACCCGTTTTCGCCGGGTCCTCGAGGATACGGAGTCAGCGCTCAGGTGCGGCGTGCAGCCTCGGGGAGAAGTCTCTTTTGTTCCAAGTTTTCGTGTTAAAAGTTTCGCAGTCATTCCTCAGGTGTGTTCGAAGGAGAGGTCTTCGCCTGGATGAGTTTTCGTGTCTAGGTTTTTCGATTCGGTGCGCAATTGTTTTCTAGACTCGAGGAAATGTCTTTGCCTGGATGAGTTTTTGTGTCTAGGTTTTATTGATTCAATATTTAATTGTGTACTAGTTTCAAGGAGTAATCATTGACCGAATAAGTTTTCGTGTCTACTTCTTGGAGTCAATGCTCATCTTCAAATATGCCTCATAGCTTCAAAGAAAAGTGTTAGCCTTAATGGAGTCAATGCTCGCATGTATTCAAGCTTTAAGAAAAAATCTTGGCTTAGATTATTTTTCCTATTCAAGTTTCAGATTCGCTCTTCAAGTCTGAAGGAAAACTCTTTGCCTAAATGAGTTTTCTTGATTAAGCCTTGAATTCAATGCTCAGATATAAGTAAAATCTTCTTCCGGATGAGTTTTCCTATTTATGTTTTGGAATTACTTCTCAGGTACGTTCTGAGTTTCTGATCTTAAGGAAAAGTCTTATCTCTGATGAGTTTTCTTATCTAGGTTTAGAAGTTGGTGTCGGTCGATTTTTCAATCTGAATGTGCGTCAGGTTCGCAAGATGGTCTAAATTGTATGGGATTTTGAAACGTCTATTTCCAGTGCGTTTAAAAATATGCGCTAATTGATTCTGGCTTTGGGTCTGGACGTTTTGAAATATAGGCGTTGGAAAATTGTGCGAAATTTTTCTCTACGTTCGTCGTTTCGAGGCAGTTTTTCTCGTCGATGAGTTTTCCGACGGAAAATGGAAGTAGGACGGTTGAAATTTATAGTCGTTTGAGCCGTATATGTTTGTTTAGAAATTAATAGTTTTGATTGATAATAATATGTGTATAATAATGTTTCATTCTGAGATATTCTCTCATCTTGACGGGTAGATACAAAATATTTACATAGCTAACATTCAACATCGCATTAAATTTCCGAAAATTAACTCACTCATTAATTAACCGTCTCACATAATATGTTCTTACACATGAATTATTTCGAGAATTTTCCGAGTTAAGCAATTGATACATACATATCTAATCATGTTGTATCGAACAACACGTTTGATAATTACCAGCGATTAATTCGTCACCCAAAGAGACATTTCATTATTTTTAATAACAGGTTTTCATTCGGCTGAAACCTTCGAACGAATTTTCACAAATGAACCTTCCTTCGAGAGCGCTTCAGATACGCTCGAGGGTGTGTCTACTTAACGATGTCAACATAATTAAACTGTCTATATTAAATTCGACATTCTATCACATGTGCTACCTTCAATTTAATTTTTATTTAATCTAAAAATTCTATAATTTAATTAATTTTTGTCTTCTTAGATATGTATGAAATTGAATTGTGTTCAGTGTGACATTTAAAAGTTGAATTAATTACTTTCTTGTACTTGTATCAAGTACAATGGAACTTTGCTAACGAGCATTTCGCATAGCGAGCAAAACAAAATATGAGAATTGTTTCGTTTAACGTGCAATGTTTCGCATATTGAGTGACTAGAGAGGAGGTATTGAATTGTTGAGTGCAACATCTCATCTTTCAAACAGTATTATTTCGTATTTCGAGTAAGATTAGGAAAGGAATTAAGCGGCATTCACATTGCAACAAAAGCGAACTGTACACAAACTGATGAACGAGACACATTTATACAGCGAAACAGCCATCTCTTTCCATCTCAGAAAGAGATCGCTGTATCGCTATATAGGTGTGTCTCGTTCATCAGTTTTATACCATCCGGTTTGCTTACAATGCAAAGTTCCACTAACTAGCAATTGTGGTTATATCTTAACTCGTTCTAACAATTTATTTTATCATCTCCTATTTAGCGACAGTTTCTTTCAGTTTTTCCTTACAATTGTCACTTCATGTATTTTCCAGCTGAAATGCAAACTGCCGCTCTGCGGTCGTTCCCCACATTGAACCCCCTCGTCTTGCATAACGGTTGTCGTTGGGGGTGTCGCTTCTTTTTCATTCTGTAATGAGTGCAACGACTGCGACACCCACTTTCCGCCAAACATCGTCGAATCGATATCCGCAATGGTGCGAGATATTCCGGACATGCAGATAAAACCGGCTTTCCGGACGCGGACTGCTTTTCCATGTCCACTATCGCTGTTTCGCAAGGCTGTTGCACTGTGGATGCACTATGTTTTTTTTTTATATTTTTAGACTTTTCAAATTGGAGTTTGTGCAAAAATGGCATTTAAAGATGGTTCACATCGAGGAAAGTAGACAGTTGAGTGGATATTAGATAGTCAACTTGATCAATGCGAATCCCTATTTGATGTTTAGTTAGGCCTGAAACACATGACAGGCGTTAAGCGTGCATTTCGGTTGGGAATTTTCAACGCACCATGGGCTTTTGGTAGTTTTTGTCTTCGACAGTTTGACAGCTATCGGTCGCCCATAGTGTTTTGTAAATTTCCTATTGAATTGCTTCCTTAACGCTTGGTCTTTAGTATTAAAATTGGTTCAGTTCACTACTATCCATTTGACTCTGCTGTTCCCAGTTTGAACTAGTATTTACACTGTGAAAAGTAAATCTTAAATCCCGACACGATCTTAAATTTGAACGGTCTTAAAAATCGATTTATGTCGAAATTAAATTTTTTAAATATTACATAAACATTTTTAAACTATTTAATATATTAAATATACGGAATAAAATATAATTTTAATATTAAATAAAGCTAACATAATTTTTAAGCAATTTAATTCCGACGCAAATCGATTTTTAAGACCGTTCAAATTTAAGATCGTGTCGGGATTTAAAATTTACTTTTTACAGTGTAGGATACTTATTTAGTTATTTGTTGTAAGGGAAAATTTTACTATGAGTAAGAGGAAAAGTCAGTTATAGTAATTAGTATTCTAGTAGGTGGAGTTTTATAGAAGACTTGCAAAACTGACCCTTTTCTTCTTATTCATAATACCGATTTCCTATGCACCAATTGTCAAGAGTACAGTAACGTGTAAGTATAGTGTGCGATTCTTGCTTATTGGAAAATTGCATCGTTTCTATAGTTATTTTTTTAAATTCGTTCCGAGAATACGGTTGATTTACTTATTCTGAATGTACGTAAAATGTTTTACGATTCGTGCAGATTCGTGCGCGATAATTTTTCGTTTGCAGTAGTTGTGTGAATTGCTTTGAATATTTCGTATATTGTTGATTTGAATTTTCATAGAATAGAAATATCTATGCGCATTTTTCGATATACCTTCCAATATTGGGAATGAAAAGCAATTTAAAAATTGCGAAAATTATCTATTGTTTGTAGTATTATTATCATCTGAAGTAACGTTTTTAAATGTCGATTATCTCTAGTCTTCATATAAAATCACATGCTCGATACGTTATCATTAAATCTTCTCAGATAAGGTTATTCTAAAATATTAACTGCGAGCTATTTAAGTATCTTTTCAGACATGTTAGTTTATAAATACATTCTATGTAAACCATTAAATTAATTAGTTGACTTTTCACCGGGAATTTAGTTTGTCGTTTCAAATACACAATTTTGTATGAGCTATACATGTATTGATTCTAAAATTATTATATTCTCGGAAAAGGGGGATAGACTTCACTTGAATGTTATATGGGCTCAGGGAAAACTTTTCCGAGTGTATGTTTTAGTCGTTTGCAAAAGCACGACCTTAACCATTACCGTTTCTAAAATTTATTACAACTGTGTCGTATCATGCTTAACTTTTTATTTCACACAAAAGGCATATTTCCTTTGATATAAAAATGAAATGAAAAAAAAAATATATTCCAAAGGGACATGTGTTATCATTATCGGATATTCCGCCTACGCAGGTCACCTTTGTTCGTAAAGGATCATTTTTTTCATATCTGTATGAATATTCATTTTTTTTTCAGATGTACGGATTTTCGAAAATTGATTACTTCTGAGAATTCTATTTTTCTTATATCTCTTTTTTCATTAGTATCTGAAAATTTAATATCATTCTAATATTAATTTGATTTATTTCCACTTAAGTCAATAGAGGAAGGCGACAAATATGGACCAGTGATTCATTATGTACCACCCTGAACTTTACACCACCAAATTTAAGCCACCTGTTAATTTTGAGCAAAGTCAATTAGTGATTGATCTATGCATTAAATCGATATTGTAGATTTTATGCAAAATTAACAAGTCTAAATTTGGTGGTATTAAGTTAACAATGTTCCATATTTGCCATCCTCCTTCTACACCAAAGAAAATAAATGTCTATCTTTACTTTTACGATTTCTTAGTGACTACGAAAAAACATTTACAGCGATCCTTTAGGGGCTCACATTTAGAATTTTCTCGACATTTTTGTTTCACAAGACAATGTTTTTTTCCGGCAGATTTTCCATTTTAAAATCGAAAGAATCGTCCGAATGAAAAGTGGAAGATTGCGTATCGATTTTTAGTCTACGTGTATGCGGCTGGCTGTGTCCTCTATCGAGGGAAGATCCGCAGCGTCTGGCGCCACATCTTCCCACCGATTTTCCTTTGACTTTTATTACGCAAGAAGGTTGTCTCATGTGGAAATTGCGCGCAATTTCATCATAGATCTAATTGTCGAAAAAAAATCTCGATTTTTCCATTAACAGATGCCGAAGACGGTGGTAGACGAACTACTCGCGCAAGGGAAGAAAGAGTCAAAGATGCAAGTGTATGAAGTTCGATCGAATGTGTCTTGTTGAATACATTTTCTGAATCGAATGATCTGTAATTCATTGATAAAACGTTAATGTAATAATGCAAAATTCAGTCTGGTTCTGAAAAGTGTATCGTTCGCGTTATCGTGCATTGAATTCGCAGCTGGTGTGAATGTTCGGTGCTTTAAACGTTAATGTTTTATTTTTATTCGTTTTCGAACGTGTACTAATTGCTTTTCCTCTGTCTGTTGTGATATGTGGATGCGTTGATGAAATTTACGGTTTGTTTTTCAAAATAAGAGTACTGAAAAAAATATAGTTTAGTTCCGCAGTGACGGTGAACATTCGTATGTTTATCGTCAAAGAAATGGTTGATTTTTCGTTCTATTTTCGAGTGAATTTTAATTTTACATTCCGAGAAAAACTCTCGGAAAGAATTTTCTCTATTAAAGAAAATGGTAGTCTCGGTGAACTTATTTATTGTTTTCTTATTAATTTCGCAGAATGATTTTCCCGTCATATTTCCTTCGTGTTTTCAACGTAGCTTAATTGTATAGACGAAAGATATCGAGTTACTTTCGAGAAAACGTAATTAATATTCGAAACTCGTTCGACGTTTATTCACTTTGTCGGCAGCTTTATTTTTGCGCTCGAACCGAGCGATTTTTTCATTCGTACCAAAATTTATATTCCGAACGTTGCAGATTTTCGAATCGAATTTTTCAACGTCTGAAAATATTCTTTAAACCTTATCGATTCGATTGCGTCAATTTATTTTTTCATAAATTTCCAAACAAGTGTAATTTTTCAAAACAAATTTTTATCAAGCAATTGTTTTATCACACGAATTCAAGCAACGTTCGTACAGCATACCGCGTTCACGCACTGCAGATCGATAAACGTAGTATAAACTATAGTTATATTATATCTCCAATACGTATAGCTTTATTTATATACTTCTACTACGTCTTATCGTCTATTTTCGCGTTTTCCTACGAAATTTTCCTGAGTGTGATCGTACAACTTTCTTCCGAAAGCGATCCACGTGTTTCTACCTTCTTTCTTCCATGCGAAAAGGAATGATTTTAATTGTAGACTTGCGCTCGAATGTCGCTTTTCCGATCAGAGACTAATCGATACGTATTATGTAAGGCTTTTCCGAGTTTTTTTTTTCATGTGTGAATGCAACTTTGTGTTTTATTAGTAGAGGTGTTAAGCGTTGATGTATGTTTTCACAACAGAAGTAATAAAATTTGATTGCTTCATTAGAGAAATATGGTGTATTAAATAGGATTTTTTTTCAATTATGAGATTTTTAATTACAGAAATAAAAGCGATGTTTTTTATGTGTTGATGAATTTTTAGTTACATTCTGAGGTTATTACTGTCTGGATAAAAAGTTCGATGTCATTGGATTACAAAGTAGCAATGACCGTCTACGTAGAATATTTTCATGAATTTTCCACCCACCTTTTCTTAGAATTTACGTTTTGTATGGATATTTAAATTCTGTATTCGTGACTGTAAACGTATTTAAAATTTTCAGTCATTTTTTTTCGAGCTTATTTTGTGGTTTTTCGTCATTAGTGTAGGACTTTTTTCGGTCATCGTTATCAGTTTGAACTAGGTCATTATCATTTTTTACAACTTACAATTCATATTTTTGCCATTTTAAAAAGTATCGTTTATTTTCTCGAATTTCCCGAACTCAATACCGTTCATATTTTTTTTGAAACTGAATAAATGCACACGTACAAAGAATTTCTACAATTAACCCCAGTATTTTTTTTCATAATAAGAGCATTTCGTATATGTATTTAAAATTCATTTTAATTGTCCTGTATTTTTTTTTTATGATTATTATTTCTGATTAAATTTTCATATTTATTGCATCAGCTTAACTACAAATATCAAATTATAATGTAATATTTCAGTCGCAACGACTGTAAATTCGCAGTTATATTGACTGCAAATACTCAATTGCATCAACCGTCAATTATTTGCAGTCGCATCGACTGTAAATAGCTAACAATTCACAATTGAATCGACTTCATATATCCATTTATTCACACTTAAATCGACTGCATACAATACAATACAATATAACTGAAACAATTCCCCAAATAAGAAAACTCGAATCGAACCAAACGAGCGTCAAAAGTCGAACGCGGCCATGCCATGACCTTCCCTCAGCGGCCGATCGAAGCTTCGAGGCTCCGAGGGGCGCAGGCGCGGCGCCTCCGCCCCCGCAACCCTAAGGGGGCCAAGCGTCGCCCCCCTCCCCCTTTCCCCCACCTCGCCCGAGCGCCCCGCGGCCCTCCCACGCCGCCCGTGCAGTTTCTATAATTACGGGCGCACGCGGCTGCGCCCCCCGAGTGCGTCAATGGGGGGCGGCGTCTTCAGTGCGGCGCCTCCGGCCGGCAGACGTAGTTGCCCCGTTCACGAATACGAAGGTCTCTAGTGTAGTACTACTCTCGGGTTAGAGTCGGAGGTATGTAGGTTTTTTTTTTAGGGGTTGTTTTTGGAGTTGAGGGTTTGAATTTTGTTTAGGTTCGAGCTTTCGATTGTTAGTTATTTAACTCTAATGTTTTATTTGGATATTGAATTTGATCGTGTTATCGTTAATAATTGTTATTAATGAAAAGATTTCTATAGGGAAAAATTATCAACTAACTAACGATTGAAAGTTCGGGTCTATGATTTAGTTTATATAGTTTTTTTTTTTATATTCTACTTTATACATTTTTGATTGGTTCAAAATATGCTTTTTTTTTAAATCTGAATGTGCTCTTTAGATCTAAAATATCTTTTATCTAAAAGATCTTTTGAATTCAATCTAATGTATTCTCAGTTGTGACTTCGTAATAATGCCTCTATTATAATTTGTTAGTAATCTAGTAAAATCTAGTTTCAAAATCTAATTCAAAGCAGTTTTTAAACACTCGTTTGATTTATAATTGCTACTCTATTACACTGTAATGAAATTGTAATTGTATGTATGAGATGTTAGATCACATTTTCATCATCCAAATCCTAGTTTATCGGAAAGGACGTTACTTAGTTTGAACGATATTTCGTAACTGTTAATACAACACCGGATAATTTTGATTATAATCCGAAATATGTGATGTGATCTTCATAGCATCCGTTTATTCAATTACGACAATATAAATCCAACATCCTATAATATTAATGAAACAATCACGAAAGCCATTATTTTTTTAGTCGTATTTGTATTTACATTCAATATTGGCAACATTTTCATCGCAGAATTTCGCAGAAAATGTTTTTTCAGAGCAAACTTTACGACTCTTCGCTTGTTCGGCCCATACAATATATTTTTTACGCTTTCAGCGAAACGCGTTCTACGTAAATCTTCAAAACTTAATATCTTATTTATGAATCGCACAATCTCAACATTTTTCCATACACACAAAATCAACATTAGAGAGATCGGATCCCTCGAAATCTCGACGATCAATCGAAGCATCATCAATCACCTCGAAAGCTCCGTCCGCGGACTAATCGACGCTGAATTCCTGACTCGATCCCCTCGAAGGTTGTATTGTCGAACCTTCGATTCTCATTGTGCCCTTCGAGGGTCTATTCCCGTCGTGGCCCCTTTATTGCTTCGCCTCGTACTTCGTGGGTATGAAATTTGACGCGTGGAGCTGAATATTTATCGGATTCTCTCGTACATAACGCCGTATACAGTCCCTGGTCGTATTAATCGACGTGCTGAAGATTTTCAAGATTCAGAGTTTTGTATGATCAAGCCAAATTGTGTCATTTGTAAAAAATTCGAAGTGTAGATTAATCATCTATAGTTTCGATATTAGTATAGCCTTAATTGATTGCAGGTGAGTTTGAAGATTTGATAGCTGAAAATTGAGGGTCATCTAAATGAGGATTTAATTTAAACTCCTTAATTATCGATTTCTAGGTAGTAAAGCTTTTCAGAATCATTGTATGCACGTCTAGGAAAGTTTCTGCATTAAAATATTTTACAATTTACATTTAACACTTAATTAAACTTCGGAATTTCCCATGTTTGATAGTTCTCAAGAAGACTTTTTCGTATCCCAACTGTAACAAATATTATATGACGATCGAAAAGGCCAAGACGTACAAGTGAAATTTTTGCCGAAATTGAGTTATGCATAGGTATCGTTTCTATACATGCTCATTTATTTGGTGGCAAAAGGATATATGTAAACGAATTCAGAACACGTACATGCGCTCCTCCTAATACATGTAGGTACATGGTCAACTTAGAATGCGCTTTTGTCACTTGTACCCCTTGGCCTTTTCAGTCATCATATACGATCTATACATTCAACATTAATCACAATCGCCTTAAAATCCCAAATGGTTCCGAATAACGACGAGTCACAGAAGTTTCCTATTTCTTTCAAGATACATGTTTTATTGAATTGAATCAAAATTTAAAAGATTCTATTAGTTTCAATCAAATATTCGAAACATTAAACAAAGCAAGTATTTACTGAAAATTTTCAGCCTATAATATTCAGTGCATCTATTAATATGATCAGGGACTGTACATTCGAAGGTTTTTGGGGAGATTAACCCATTTTCGGTACATCGTTCGTTAGGGAGTCGTAACGTACGAAATTGGAGCCGCAAATTGAATAACGTCACGGGATTATTTGCGTCAAAACCTTTTATTTTTTAGGTTGTTTGTGTTTCAGATGAAAACTGATCGGATGTTGGGTTTTTATTTCATCATAGCATATTTTATAACGCGTGTATGGTTTTAGGAGCGATCGTTTGTAATTGAAGCGCTTCGATTCGGCACGCAATTCGATGTTCAGGTTTTGTGATTAGATTTTACGATATGGGTAGTTTTTTCTTTTTCCAATAATGGTCTGCGAATGTTTCGTTTGAATATTTCGCTCGTTTATCATTATTTTTTTGTGTTAAATATTATCTGCGCTTATTGGAAATGACGTCTTTTTATCGAAGCTCTAATTCGTTATATCGCGTAAGAACGAGAACTTTCTTTGTACGCAGAAGCCATATTCGATATAAATCTTGCAGTTTTCCAGCGAAGACTTTCTTCGAGAAAAACCAGATTCGATTAGTTCGAGTCTTGTACAGTTTTTTCTTATATTCATAAAAAACTCAATATAAAATTTCGCTCCATTGTTAGTTACGATCCGTATGAAAAATATCCGATTAGTAATAAAGTATTTCGACATGAAAATTTTGGATTTAATTCTTCAAATATGCTTTATAAAATCTGAATTTTAATACTTTTCAAATGACCTACTGCATTTTGTGCAAGCTGGATTCAAGCTCTTCATAAACCATTGTGATGAAACTAGATGAATAGATCGATTTTTTGCGCTTTTCCAAGACAAAAAGACGATCTTTTGTCTTGAAACATCTCTATGAGAGAAATTTCGCAACTTTTGAATTATTAATTAATATCGGATAGATATTTAATCAATTGTGAACGTTCTACATTTCTATCATTTTATTTCTAATCAAATTAATATTAGTTCTTAAAATTTTTCATTTTCTTTTATATGAAACAGTTCATATCTAGAATAACCTCATATATTTTTAGACTTTAAATCAACCGCTCTGTAGCAGGCATTTGTGGCAAAAAAGGATACTAATAACGAACTTCTGGGGGTTAGTTTTTGCACGTTTTCAACAACCCCTACAGACTTCCCTTTGTTTTCTCCACCGGATTATTTGGCACATACACAATCGCTAATGCTTCCCACACGTTTCATACGCTTTTCTCCCACATTTTTTTCCCACCTCCACCATTTTATGTGGCTTTATTTTTCCTTCCGACACTCGAGATTTCATTTTCTCCACGTTAAATCTCTCCGCGATGGAGAAATCCTCGATTGCGCGGAGTGCTGATAGATGCCACCCCCCGCGGCGGACCGAGATTCGTCTTTCTTTGCCTTTCTTCGCGAATTATCCTTGTTATGATCGGATATTTTCTAGACGTATTTTTCCGGATGAGTTTTCGCAGATTTTTCCTTTGAACGTGGGCTTTGTTCGCGATTTGGTGTAATTACGGTCCGCGGATGAATTATTATTTATCTTTGTACGTGTTTCGAGAAATATTAGCTAATTTGGCCGTTTTATGAAGAAAATTAAATTTAGGGCTTTTTCTATTTATATAAACGCGTGGGAGGTTTTGCTTCGGGCGTTTATAAAGTTTGAGTATGTGGAATTAACGATGTTGTTATAGAGTAGAGTGTACTTTATAAATAGACATATTGAAATCTTAGAAATGAATTTTTCTTATTTTCCATTTGAATGATTTTTTCCAGATTTTTCCGCATGTTAACACTCAAGTGTCGATTGTTTCAATCGGGAAACGTTTCGTAATGATATCGTTTATTAAGAAGCTTAATTTTCACGAATTCCAAGTTTTCTGGTTTCAGTGTTTCTAATGGATTTCTCGCACGAAAGCATATTTAATGATATTGGCTACTATTTTCTGCGAAAGTATCAATGGAAACGTTAACGTTCCCAATATTCAATTTTGGCTCTTCGTGTATTAATAGCTATTACAATCGTGCTTATGAATTATCGGCAATGTGAATGTGATAATTTAGATTAATTTGTATGTAAATGAAAGGTCATTGATATCGTATTTCTATAAATTATCCTTGTTGAATTAATAATAGTTTTGAAGTTCGTGTTATATATTGTCGATATAATGATGTATTATGATTATTTTATTATGTTTAGACGTTAAAATCAGAATGTTTTATTTATATTTGAATTATTGTTTCATTCATAAATATATTATTAAGGTGAATCGAGCTTTATTTTAATATATTCACATTTTTAAAACTCTCCAAATATAAGCTATCATTGCATGTACTAATATTATATTGTACATTCATAGAAATAGGTATTTAAAGCTGATTCAAAATATAGCATCCAAAGTTGAACGAAATTATGAATATTTTGTGCAAATAAAATTTTGCTGAAAAGTAAACGTTTTATATTTATTTATTTACTTGAGAAATTGAAAAAAGCATTATTGAGTGACTCAATTTCGTTGTTTCTGAACATTAATATTTGTATTTTTTCCACGTCTGTACCGCGAAAGTTATCGAAATTTATTTATTTTCCACCGAACGAGTTTATTCAAAAAATATATATTATCTTAACATTTTCTATATTGTATTGTAGAACGGAAAAAAGCGTTCGATATTGATTCTTCTCTCAATACAAGATTCGTAGATTTATGTGAACATCCCCCAAATCTACGCTGAACATTCGAAACCTTCGGACGATTTGCGCCACACGCACGAACGCCTACACTTTTCAATATATTTTTTTCCTTTTCTTACACATTATGTGAATTCACATGTGAAATATTGACGTTTTTCAACTATCGTGGATATATTCGGATGAAATCGTAAATCATTTCGTTAAGTTTATTCCGAGGATGTGTCCTTTTCTGTTTTATTCGCGTGCAGTTTGTTCTCGTTCGATTGGTTTTTTTTTTAGGGTTTTGTAAATAACGAAGTATGTATTGTAGAGAATATGTAGATCTCATTCGTTATTTCACTCGAGTATGGACGAGAGAACTGAATATAAATGTTTAGACTAGTGTTTGGCAACTAACCACACGAGGGTAATAGTTTTGTCCGTGACATTTTAACTATTCCGCTGGGAAATATCTTCAAATTAATGAATGCATTATATAAACTGGCTTAGTTAAATTTATTTTCACATAATAATAATTTTGCAGAATTATTTTAAAAGTCATATAATTCCGTTTGCAAATTAAGTTTATTGCAGGTAGGATGCTTGGATGAATTTATTTTCATGTGTTCATTCAACGAATAAGGTAAAGGGATATTTTGTCAGATTAATTTTGTGGATATTTAAATTGGATGAATTGAGCAATTCCAAAATGTTATTTAAGTTCAAAATATCAGATCATTGTTTGATATAATAAACAAAGTCAAAATATGTGGGATTGCTTGATTTATTTAATTTTAAGAAAGCCTGACGGAGTAATGAGGATATAGCCGTTTACTTTAGATTTTTTTCAAACTCTGGTATGAAAATATCTATAAACATGTTGGAAAAATCGCTTTATATGATATAAAAAACAAATTTTATCTCTGGATATTTTTTCGAAAACACCTCTTCAATGTGATCTTACTTGTCCATTTTTCAGATTTTTTCCTATTCTATCAAACAACCACCATTTACCATCAATTCGAATATTTATTCATTCATTTTACGACAAAATCTCAGCATAACCTCGTCACGGTTAATGTTAACATCGAATTCGCTCGACAATCGAAATTTTCGATTCGTCGATCGATCGGAAAAGTGGAAAACACAGCGGCCGAGAATAAAGCCGAAAATAGCTTCGACGCTTTCGTTCCACGGTCGAGATCCGTCGTTACGCAACGCAGGCGCCCCCGGAGCCTCCGCCCCGAGCGTCAGTCGCCCCGGCGCCCCCGACCTGAGCGCGCGCCCCTTCACACCCTCGAACTACTCCTATAGAGCGCCCCGTGGCCGAATTAGAAGGCGATCAGGTAATTTTGACGCATTCTGTACTAGGAAAATGCGTGGAAAATTCGTTTATTTGACCCGAAATTGGTGGAAAATTTTGATTTTTCTTTTGAATTTTTATTCAGAGATGGATGTATGTGTAGTGCGTACTATTTCATTCTGATTTTTTATGACAGTTCGTAAATGTAAGAGTGAGTTTAGGCTCTTTATACAAAGTTATACGGTATGGTTATGGTTTCGTAGAATTTTCTAGATTTCATTTTTAGACATGATTTTTTATGTATTTTCTTTTTTATCTTACGTTTACACTATGATAGTTGTTATTTAATAGTAATTTATTTGGAGTTTCTTTCTTGCTCTAAAATTCGCATTTATTTCTCTTTCACATATAAAAAAAAAATAAAATGATACGAATATTAGAGCGAGAAAGAAAAGCCAACTATCTCAATTTATATCAGGCATTAGATCTTCTTTTCGTGTCTGGGAAGCAAGTGTTTTTTTTAATTTGTATTATAATTCTTTGCTTATTCGTTATGTGTTTGTGTTAATGACTATTTTAGAAATGAGATAAGATTCTTTCTATGTTAATATAATCTGTATCTAGATATATTTTTCAGTATTCATTATGGAATTTAACTTTTTATTAGATTTATATCAATTCGATAATAAACATAACCAGTAACTAAGCGAAAAGATATAATTTTAAAGCTTTATATTTATTTTTCTTATAATAAATCTTACTAAAAATATTTTCATTCATAAGATTTATATACAATTCGAATTTCCTTAAAAGACAGCAAACCACTTTGACAAGAAAAATTATTCTCTTCTCCAAAGTTTTTTCAACTCTTATCGCTTCTGAACGCTCACAATCAAATCGAAAGTTCAAAACTCTCATTATAGGAATTCGATCGATCGTGTAAATTTCCAAATGACATTTTCCGAAAGATGATTGTCACCATGTTAAGGGTGTGGTTATGGGGTGTATCAATTCGATACAAGTGCGGTGCAATTTTGGTAAATGTCTAGTGTTTCGGCTGCGCGCGCTTTTCTCGCCTCTCTTTGTCCGTTTTGAATGAATGTCTGAGTGTGAATCGTGTTTGCTTCGATATCGATTTGTTTTTTCTTCGTGTATTTTGAAGGATTTGTCTCGTGCGGGGGTTTAATGTGTGCGGTTTTAAAGTTGCGCAGTTGTTTGTGGAAATTTCGATAGATGGTAGTTTTATTCGTTTAAAAGTTATAGTCGTTCGATCATAAGCCTGTAGAGCCTGAAGAAGAATCGTTTGATCAAATTCGCTAAATATTTTCAAAGTATTTATATATTTTTACTTTCGATTCAAGGATGATAAATCATTATTTTAAGATTGTTAATCTTTGATATAATCAATCACGAAATATTTCATTTATTTTTCAACCTATCTATCATTTTGATCGATTAAATCGCATTAAAAATCGATTCAGCTTTATCACATCACTGTCAAATTTCATCATCACAAACATCTACACATCATTCCCATCACTTATAGATTAACCATAACCTATTTTACAACCGAATCTTATAATTTGAATTTCGAAACTCGACTTCACACATTAACGTATGCGGCTCGTATACATTTGTCGAAGTCAGGTAGACTAGTTGAATAAGTAATAACGTTCCGAATTAGTCCAACGAGATCTCGATTACCATATCGTAGACATATTTCAACCTTATATCCCGAAACGTAATAACCATCGAGCTATGAATTACTAAAGCGAATTAACGCGATGTACCGTACGCGATTATGCCGAATCCGCAGTACGCAGATTCGGATTATTTCTGCCGTTCAGTGCATAACGTGATTAACTCCAGTTATGAAAAAAATGATTTGAATGTTAATGCACTTGGTATAGTCATAAATTTTTATCTGTGAATTATCTTTTTTGACCATTAAATGACGAAAGAATGATGGGAAATTATCTGTGGTGAGTGGATCACTTTTTGTACACGTGTGAATTTGTTTGAATTAACTCATTGCGATCTTAAAATATTGCTTTGAAACATTGAAATTAATGTAATTCGCATCCTTTTATCGGTTTCGTTGAACCGCTAACGAAAAATTGTAAGAAAATGGAATGATTTGAAATCGATTTTCCACGAAAACCCGATGCTCAGTGTGGGTGTCTTCATATTAAAAAAATCTCGAAGCTACTTATATCTATCATTTGAGATGTATTTAAAATCTGTCCTGTAGAATTTCCTTATTACCCTCTTTTATTTTGCCATCGAACTGTAAATAAATTATTTCAGAGTTCATTTTTATTAAACTATTGTGCACTGTAATATGAACTGACCACATCTGTAGCTTATTATGAACAAAATTTTGTACGTTTATAATTTCAGATAAATTCAATAATGACGGCAATTTCGAAAAATCCAACATTATGTCATACACATTTCATTCCGCATCATACACATTTCATCATTTTGATTTTTCGTTTTATGGAGTTAATCGCGTTGCGCTCTGAGCGGCTTATTTATATGTCGAAATCGATACTCGCATTTCCATTTTGTCGAATTTCAGAAGCGAAACCCTCGAAATTTATGACGTTTTTTTATATTCTCCCTTTTTTCCGAGGGACGATCGTCCTTTGTTTGCTCCTTTTCGTCCTGCAAAGGTCGCACGTTCGATCGAAACTGCACGTAGGAGGATTCTGTCTAATACATAAATCTAATTTTATACAGATCTAATTTTATGACGTGCTTTATTGATTTTTTCATCCCTCTATTCTAAATACGATCTGCGAAATGTTGTTTTTACGTCTAGGTTATAAAATTTATTATCTGGTCGATTTCGATGAGTTATCTGCGATCTGTGAGTATTTGTTTCGCATTTTCGGTTTATCGTTATCTTTTGAATGCAATTCTATTGCAGTTTTTCGTATATATCGACTGAATAGCACAAAGGGTACAATTGACGTTTTTTGTCGAAATTGAGTTAAGCACATAAAATAGTTTTGCATCATACATATATAGAACCATTTTCAGTATTAAACTCAATATCAATTAAAAAGTCACTTGTACCTTTTGTGCTATTCAGTCGTCATATCATGTAAAGTTGATACCTTAGGTCTATTTTTCCATTATATAAGATACATAGAACATCGAAAAAATTAAATAACAAAAAATCAGTAGACATTTTATCAATTTCCGAGCCAGATATGTCTATTATTGGCTCGAAATTGGTTCAACGGTCAACCTTGAACTACTCAATCAATTGATATCGTATATATTTTTCTCAAATTGAATCTCAATTCATTCTATGATATAAATTCAAAATGCACAATTCGACATCTGATAAAATTTCACACCCATAAATCACTATAATATGAAATTTTATTGTAGATACGTGTCGAATTTGTGAAGTCGAGCCGAAGCACACGACGAAAACTTCGCTGAACTGAAACGGTGCGACACTCGATTTAGGTTACCCGATACGTTCATAGTATTGTATAATATGTATGAAAATGGAGTACGTTTCGGTTAATTTTCAATGAATCATCACTCAGACGTTATCGTCGCTGGTAGACGGGAAATTGTGGAAAATCCGACGGAATCGACCTGAAGAGTAATGTACATATGCAGTAGGTGCGAATTGTACAGGGTCTGACATATAAACGTTTATATGTTGAGTGTAAATATAGTGGGAATTCGCTATTCGTACTGTTTGATTTTGTCAGGAATTAGGTTTCATATTCGTACGGCTTAGGGTCGTTTTTATTCACTGGTTTAGTTGACTTGCTAGAGAGTTATAGTCAGTTGAATTCATTTCTGTTCCGCAGATTTTTCGACTGTACATAATTGAAAGACCGATAAACTCTCAGGTTAGTTAACTAAAGTGGTGGAAAAATGGTCTATATTCTAATAAAAGACTTGATATTCGTACAATGTCCCACTGTTCGAACAAAATCCATGAAATTTTGTTTTTATTTTTACTAAAACCAGTGCAACTATGGGTCCAAAAATTATTAATGGTTCAAAATCGAATACAGTGAATACTACAATTCTATTTAAAAAAAGATTCGTTGCATAGTTTCAAAGGAAAACTCGTATCTTTGACCTGGCAAATCAGTATGACATTATCAAATCTTTATGTATCACGTATTCATTGTATTTTTAAATTTAAACAAGCAATCACTCGTAGTTATTTAACGGATTAATCCAGCATACCTTATAATGTATGCAAAAAAATGCTTCGCCATTCGCACAACTCGCTTACTAAAACGAATATCAAAATTCCACTATATTTAATCCAATCGATATTTAAACCGACACAATTTTATCACTATCAATATTGTATCACCTTTAACTATAAACCTAATATTTACATCAAAACATCACACTTTCAACCTAATTCATATTGTATAAATGACACATCGCTCACGTTTCACTCAAACACCCTGTACATATAATACAAAACGCGACCGCAAAGGTTCTTCGGGTTCCCAGACGGTTATGGCCCGAATTTATCGGGACCCTAAAACGCGTATTCAAATATTCCCGCTTCGGGACTTACACGAGCCGAGGGAAACAACCCTTATTTTCGTTTCAAGGTGACCTTAGGTTCGGTGGAAATTCGGAAAAGTCAGTTCGCATTATGCGTCGGTCCTTTGTTCTGTCGGATTCGTTTTCGTTTCGGCGATTTTTGAGGTTATTCGGATGGATTTTTGATGCTTTTGATTTTTTTTCTCGTGTTTTGTTTTGTATTTTTTGATAAGGGGTTGTTTATTTTTGGTGGTTTGATGGAATATTTAGTTGTGATGTAGTGTGAGTCTGCTTACTTTCATTCTGAAATATTCAGGTCTAGTATTTCATTAACTATAGAGAGTTTCAGTTAGTCCTTCAACTATGAACTGACAAAATCCACACAATACAGATTGATTTTTGTCAGTTGTAGTTGAAAGACTGATGGAAAATTTTTGGTTAATTTATTAAAACAGTGAAACGACTGGTCCTTTACTTTTTGTAGTAGAAAAAAATTAACATTACATCGAAATATTTCTTTCAATTCTGTAATTTTCAATTAGAATGTTTATTTCATGATAAAAAACGAATAATTATTTTTTTTCAATTTGTAGGCTTACACCACTGTCACAATACAGGGAACGTACGTATGTGGAAATGTGATATAATATTCATTATGAGAATCGTTTTGATTGATCGTAAATATGAACTGTCTATTATTATTATGTGATGTTAGCGTTTATTGAATGAGTATTATATCTCCAATTCTATTGCCATAGATAAATTACGTATTTATTATGATTATTATTCGATTCTTTGATCTCAATATAACAACGTAGAATTCCTCTAAATTCGTTCATTAAAATGAGATTACTTTCATAACAAACGAACAAAATTCTATTAATAATTCAATAAAAATTCAAAACTGATCCTTCTACTAGCAAACTTATAATTGAAATTTATATAAAAAAAAACTATTTCATTGAAACATCGTATTAAAAGCGAAAATTAGAAAATTTATACGCTTTAAATCCGCTTAAAAGCCTTCAAGGGTCGTACATACATAAGTCACTCAACTTATTACGACCTAATCCCGGATTAACCCGTCGCAACAATTATATTTCACGCTCCTATCGCAATTCTTCCATTCGTTCGTTCAATTCAAACTTCGCGGCTCTTCGCGCCGTTAAAAATGAAAAAAGAGTCACACCGAAGGAGAACTGCGAAAATTTCGCAACTCATAAAGCTTGTATGTGCGGTGTGTGCTTTCGGGTTCTGAATTTCAGAACGAGGATAGACACTCAGGATATTGCGAAATGTGGCAGATGGTCCGTAACGTCTTCACGTGAACTTTTCGCGAACTCGGGAATTTATTTTTCTTCGTAGACGTGTTGTTTAGTTTTTCTCTTTTTTCGGAATACCGATATAGCTGTTTGACAGTTTTAGCGGCGAATTTTGGCTCCGAATTGAATGGGTCGCTTTTTTCAGGAATACTTTATTGTCTTACGATTAGTTCAAATGAAAAGTGTTAATATTACGAATTGAGTCGTTCAGTAATTTTCTCTGCTTAAAAAATTCCAAAGAAATTGTCTAAAATTTATCTTTTTATGTGTAAAATATCTTTCCTCAATAATAAGGATAAATGCCTACCATTAAATGTCAAAATAATGTTCGGTACCAGATGATTGATCATTTATTTCAGATGACATTTCAATCAATTCTGTACTCTAATGTGAGCTAATCATATTCGTGGCCTATTATAAACGAAATTTGTATATTTATAATTTCAAATAAATGATAAAATGAAGGTAATTTTGTTAAAAACTTCATCGTTTTTCTCGACTTTTTGTTTTATGGAGCTAAACACGTTATGTATTGAACGACTCATTGTGATTGATTTTAATCCAAAATTAACAGGTGTTCTAAATTTGGTAGTAAGTGTAATGTTCTTGCTGATCCATAATAAAGTACTAGTCCATATTTATCGCACTTCCTCTAACCGTTGGATAGTTTTGCGACGAATTTTCATATTACGAATTACGCAAATCTATTTTTTTTTCAGTTAAAACGTAATTTTTTTTATTACGAAACGTTATTCAGTAGCCTGGTTTACTTACTTTTACAAATTACGTAAAAATATATAGCCGTCTTATCTTCATATCACAAAATAAATATGAGCTCGCATATTGTCGTGACATGTTATCGTATCGTGACTCCCATTGTGTGTTGTAAATAAAAGTATGAAAATTTGGAAAATCTATTGCCGTTTTGTGCAACACTTATCGATAATTCGAAATTTATCACATTTACCGTTAGTTCAGTGTACATTATACTATAACACTTTGGGTTATATCGAGTGCAACCACGTGAAAATGGTCAATTGGGTCAAATACGAAAATTGTATCTCGTTTGTTTACAGTGAAACGAAATTTTCATCTTTGAATTTCGTCGGTATACGAAATGAGCCTAGTGTCGCTTCATTAGAAGGTAATTAGTGACGTTGTGTTAAACTGTGACTTAGCGAGACGTTTCATAGAGGTCGAATAGTGAGCTGAAAACGATTTTGCTTCAGTATTTTCAGAGTAATAATTAACGATCCGGTTAATGTCACGTGAAACTGTTTAGCTATTAAGAAAATCGACCTCCATTCGTATGTGTAACACGTGCGAGGATTAATGAGTATTTGAAAAGTTTTCATATTGGGAAAATTGTATTTGTTTTATTTTCGTAATATCACATTGAAGAATGTAGATATAATACATATTATTGTATCATTTCTGAAAGATATTATATTTTTATGAATCGATATTATATTTGTACGTTCATTCATATTTTTTTCTAGTTTCCAAGTCTTATCGATTTAATAGAAAGCTTTATTAGTAGTTGGAACACGTACCTATAGAAAAATCGTGATATAAAAAAACTTGTAAGTCGCTTCTCCTATTATGGTTCCAGCACTTTGATAAATCTTTCTTTGCTTATTGAATTCAATGTAACTTACAAATAAAGACATTTTGTGAAAACATAGTCAAACATAATTTTTAAAATGTTTCATATAATATAACCAACATATGCGAGGTAGTTTAATTTACTAATTCTAAGAAAACCTGATTAATTTATGTATATGCACAGACAAGTTTATAGCTATTTACCTTATTTTGAATTATTTTTTATATTCTTATATAAAGATTAACGAAATATATTTTCTTAAATAGAAATCGTAAAAAAGAACGGAATGACGTCGGATGAAGCTTACGCAAACGCTTTCGCCATCTCCGTCACGACCTTCCGTCATTTCCATATTTCCGTATACTACATTCACTCGATTTTCTTATATTATTCGCAATATTTTCCACCACCCCATAGTCGTCGTCCCTCGTCACGTTTATTTACCCCCGAAGACCGTATATTTTTTTCTCGTCTCGCGGAAAATAATTGTTTGTCGTCAAATACGCGCAAAAAAAAGGCTTCGCTTCGAAAATTTTATTGAGTTTCCACGTCTTCGTTCCGCGAAGTGAGTGATTTGTTTTTCGCGAAATTTTCACTTTTGTGCGTTTCGAGGCGAGGTCTGTTCGTTGTGGTGGAAAATCGTCGGAGTTTTCCACGTGTTGATGAAAATTTATCGTCTGTGTTTTGCATTTGTCTTCATGATGTTTTGTGTGCGAGATAAATCTGACGTTTTGTACGTGTTTTGTCGGATTATGTTTCTCGATTTATGAAATTTTCAGATTTTGCGTTTGTAGTCGTTTAGGGAAAATTATTAATTTTCGTTTGGTCGTGTTATGATTGAAGGTTTTTATTGGATTTTGTAGTCTAATATTACTATAGTGTAAGTATGGTTTTGAATTGTTTAGAATGTGTCAGGTTAATGGAATGGTAACTGAAGTATTTTGAATGTTTATTTTCGTAATCGTTAAAATATTTGTTTTAAATATTTAAAAAATTTGATACATTTTCATTAAATTAATTAAATATTTTGTCTTTGGTTTCGGTCTTTTAGTGAAAAATTTTGCTAGTATATTTTTATTAAAATTGTCAAAAGAAAATTATTTAATTTTATTTCTGCACAGCAAATTAATTTCGTAATTTATAATTTATCATTCCGGTCATAATTATATTTTTTCAACAGTATTTTTCTTAATGAACGTGGAAATGAATCACTCGACACTCAAATGATATTTTTATTAATTCATCCGGATGATTTTAATTTATTACAACTCGATGAAATATTCATAATCAAATTTGAATACGTCTCAATGAAATCCTATCTTACAAACTCCAGTGTAACAAACGTCCTCATCTAAAATTGATTAGTGACATTCGAACGGAGAAGCATCAATTTTCATTTGCTCGCGATTAATCGAAACCATCCATATCATCCCCAATATGAAATTAGTGATTTATCGAACTTATCAGATATATTTAACTATTTTCTTATATTGTTACAGCCTCATTCTCATCTGATCCGTCGATCTTCTAGGAAAACCGCCTTTCCGGTGGTGGTTGGCGGGAATTTTTTTTAAAAACCAGCAGCCATGGCGTTCGCAGGGCTCAAGAAGCAGATCAATAAAGCCAACCAGGTAATTATTCGACAGATTTTCCCTTTTCGTATTTATTCTAAAAAGAAAAAACATTAACGTTTCTACCTCCGCCACGATTTTGTTTATTAACGAAGCCCCATTCACATCGAGACTATTCAAATGTAAAGCGACTCGCGATTTTTAATTACGGTTCCAGCTCTGTTTATTTTGTTTTTTGAGCTTTTGCGCTTTTAACGGCGATTTCGCGAAAGTCGAGTCCTCGGGAAATGAGCATATATAACTGGCGTACATGAGAAAACTTTCCCTTCGAGTTTTCAATTCGGAGTATTAATATCAAAAACTCGAAATACGTGTTTCGTATAACTGTGATAAATATAAATTTATCAAATATAATATAATTTAATTGAAAAAGTGTTAATTCAACGAAGCGGCTCCGCAAATTATCATTAAATTCGATCTATTTAGTGACACCTGTGTGCGCTATGACTTACTCTCCGGAGTCTGCCTTGCGGCTTACTTCTTTATTTCAAAATTGAATGATATTAATCGATAAAATTGTGTATAAGTAGAGATTATTCGTATAAAAAATATTATGTGTTTAAGTCGGTATCTCGAGATAAACCGTCTACAAGCCAAATGGATAATAATTGATGTCCATTATACGTCAGTTTTCGCTCGTCAGTTCTGACACAATAAGAAAGACAGTCATTGTTATTTATCTAATGGCGAAAAATCTCCGATGATATGTTATATATATTTTACTGGAATACATTTGGCTTTTTCGCCATTGTTACTATGGGACCCTTTGCGAGTTTTTCCTCTCGGAATTATCGTATTGTGTTTACCTTTTGCGTTTTTCCGAGTTTGTATGCGTGTTTTCTATTTATATTCAATTATATTTAC
Source organism: Cheumatopsyche charites (assembly GCA_024721215.1). Taxonomy (NCBI): domain Eukaryota; kingdom Metazoa; phylum Arthropoda; class Insecta; order Trichoptera; family Hydropsychidae; genus Cheumatopsyche; species Cheumatopsyche charites. The sequence goes on along the minus strand of CM045586.1, from coordinate 9,420,521 downwards.
GTACGCATTCATGGAAGTATATTCAATAGAATCGAATATCGAATCTATTTTTTTCGCATATTGACGCTTTTCTTATTCGAGAGACGCTTATTACGAAGTCCTTTTGTATGATTCCGTGTGTAACCTAATTATGTTTCTGAGAAATTTGGTTTCGTAAGTAAACATATTTGTCCTGAAATCAAGTTTCTGGATTCATTAAAACGCAATTTACATAAAATATTATATAACTATGTAGATGTGTTCTATAAGTTTTTCATATTTTTGTTATGAATGTGCGTTTTCATATTTTCTTCTCCGATATGAAGATTTTCCGATCGCAGTTTATCTTTCTGAATATTTTATTATATTTATACGCACGTTTCAACGTCGGGTTCATAATAATAAATATCACACGTGTCAAAAAACGGTGTGAACCCGCATTTACTATATTACGTACGAATACCTGTAGTGTGCGATGATACAGGCACGAATTGCGTGCTCAGTACATGGTAATGCAAAGTTAAGGTGAATCCACACTGAAAAAAATATTCTGTCGAATTATTTTTTAAATATAAAATATTACATATGAGAATTTCAATGGAAAAAATGCTATAATTCAAATACATAACCAACCTATCGATACTCGAAAGTAAAACTGACTCAATAGGTTCATAGAGTAGCTTATACATACTTGATCACATTTGTATTTATACGGTCTGCAAAAACTCACTTAACGCTTTCAATTATTGATAAATACAAAATTTCATCGCGATCGGATGTGCTGCAAATGAGCGTACAACACATTCATATTTATTTAAACGGCTATACACACACGCACACCTCCAAGAGTAACAAAATACAAAAACGAACACATTCATACATCATCACTTACGATTTTTGACAGTTCGTTAATGAGCCCAGTGTGAACGCTGCTCAACATAGTGCCGACATCGCAACGTGCAGAGAAGGGGTTTCCCCGTTTCGGGGGTCTCCCCGTTTTGTTATTGATCCCGGCTGTCCCCCGTCTCGCGACTCTCCCCCCGTCGGGCGCTGCGCCCCCCTCGGGAACCGGCTCTAACCCTCCCTTGACCTACATACTATGTATGTGCGCGGAGACGAGGGGGGGGAGGCTTCGAAACTCGGAGCTCTCTCCTGATCGGGAGCGTCCTTCGCATCCTTTCTGGTGGGCCTTGTTGCGCTCGGACTCTCAAGGTCGCTCTATTTCCGCTCTTTTTTCGTATCCCTCCATTGAGAGGGCGGTCGATTAATCGATTCGATTCGATTCGATGTCGTTTGAGTTCTGATTTGAGCTTTTTATGAGCGTAATTTTTTGTTCGACTGTAGTAGGTTCTATGTCTTCGATGTCACTTTTTTAAATTGTCGATTGGAAAATATTATTTGGAAAATTTTCACTTGAATGTTTTTATGGGTAGATCTATTATTTCTCAGTTGGTAGTCGATATTCAAGGTTCATCTTTCGTTCTTCTGTTTTCAGTTATTGTTTCTTATAGCTGTCAAAATCTTTAGACGAAAAATGCCTATATTCAAATATTTAAGGATATTATCGAAAAAACGATTCTTAGTCCATTAAACTGCTAATTGACGATTGAAAAACTGACCCCAAAAATAACTACTGGAAGCAGTGGGTGTAGCATTTTATAAGAAAAAAAAATCTTGCAGTCGCTGATAATAGAATTTCCCTTTTTTCATTACTATATTTTTGCTAGGCTCTTATCGTTCGAAATTCAATTAAAATTTTCCTAGAATCAATGAAATTGAAAACTTCCATTGAAAAACAAAGTAGCAGCGTGAAATTTCGTAATTACTACAAAATAAAATCGATTCAATTTATACGGATTCACCTGTTAAATGACGTATCCGACTGACGTAAGCATAAAAAGGGCACATTTTCCAAACACACTAAACCCAAATTTCATTACGCCGACCATAAACACAAACCCTCATCTAAAGCAACCTTCACTTATCCTAGATTCTTCCGAACCTGAAAACGGTCCATCAGAAAATCTCGTACGTACCTTCCGAGTCCATCCCCCATACTCCGGAATCGGGGTCATCCCTCGGGATGAGCGAGGCCAAGAACCTTGATTTTGAGCGGCCCTAGTCTCGTCCCGGTGGCCCAGTTTTGGCCCGTGACCGTGACACGGCCAACTAGGGCCCCCGTACTACGCTTTTGTGCAATAATTGCGTCTGATGGATCCTCGTTTGATGCTGCTGCTAATGGACTTTCCGCTGGAGTCGTGTGGGGTGACGCTTTGCACGTTTGTGCAGTGAATGTTGTATGGAGGGGCGTTTTAAAGGTGGACGTGTGTGGAGATGTGTTTTTTCAGATGATGATAGACTCCACATATAAGAAACACTAGTGTAGTAAATATACTTTTTTTCATAGAAAAATTCATATTTTCTTGAACCCATCAATATGAAAAAGTACTGTGCAAAATGCGTTTCAAATATTTCATATTGATTTTGAAAAGTTTAGGTAGAGATAAAAAATATGTATTTTTGCAAGAAAAATCTTATTTTTATCTAATGAAAATATGAGGAAATGCCTTTTTTCATAGTTATATAGGGGGTTAATTCTTTTATGGTGACATCAGAACATATGATATCATATTTGCAAATTTATCAGACTAAATTTACATGTGAGCTTTCACATTTAGTATGCATGCAAAGTTTTGTTTACCTATCTAGTGAACGTCCATTAAATTTTCTTTATGATACTGTCATACGATGCGTGTTTCAAGGTTTATTCATATGTTGAGTGAGCTTACATGATATTTCTTCAGAAGTTGTTATATGAACAGTTATGAAACCTTATTGCTTAGGCTATGTGTCAAAGGAATTTTCATCAAATAAATCATATTTTTATTTATAGAAAGTGTTTCTATTTCATAAAATTTATTTTTATGGCTTCTGATTATATAGGTAGTTTTATAAGCATTTTCTTATTATGTTGTTTTATCATAGAATTTGAAATTTAATGAACGATTTTTTTTTCAGTATGTCACAGAAAAAATGGGAGGTGCCGAAGGCACAAAGCTGGATTTGGATTTTATGGAAATGGAAAGAGTAAGTTCATTATATTAGCAAGACATGTATTCAATATTTATGTGATGAAATACTAAAGTGTAATTAACTCGTTTCAGAAAACCGATGTTACTGTTGAATTAGTTGAGGAACTTCAGTTGAAAACGAAAGAATTTTTACAGCCAAATCCTACAGCTCGTGCCAAAATGGCAGCTGTAAAAGGTATCTCTAAATTATCAGGACAGGCTAAGAGTAACACTTATCCACAACCAGAAGGCGTTCTCGGTGATTGTATGCTTCTTTATGGGAAAAAATTAGGCGAAGATAGTATCTTTTGTGAGTATTAAAAAAAAATTATGATTTTTGTTTATCTTTGTTAGTTTTTAAATATTTTTTAATTTCTTTACAGCTCAAAGTTTGCTTGAAATGGGAGAATCTATGAAACAGATGGCAGACATTAAATACTCTCTCGATGATAATATTAAACAGAATTTCCTAGAACCTTTACATCAATTACAGAACAAAGACCTGAAAGAAGTCATGGTAAGTTTTTTTTTAATTAATTAAGCATTCGCTCACTTTCATTTTTCATTTATTTTTGTTTGTGATTTGTAGTATCACCGGAAAAAATTACAAGGTAGAAGACTAGACTTTGACTGTAAGAGAAGAAGACAAGCGAAAGGTAACAATTAAATTTCTTACTATATCGACAAGAACTACCTTAAAAGAAATATGCCATGAGGGTTAATTTTTCACTTTTAAAGTGCACCATTTGTTTTTTGATATTTTGACTGCTTTGAAACGGCTTTTGTTTTTGAGATTTAACAGTGAAAAGTCTAGTTTCATAAGCTGTAAAACTATTTTAATAAATCAAAGTTAAATTGATTTTATGCTTGCACTGAGTTGCTTGAAATATCATTTTGCTAATTAACTTTGGTGAGCTTAGAGTAAATGATGGAAATGAAATTGTAGAATTTTCTTAATGATTAAGTTTTTTTATACAAAAAAAAACATTTTTTTTGAGAAGTTTATATATTTTTATTAGTTGGTCGAATGAGTCCATATGGCAGTCCTTCACATAATCAATATACGGCAAGACAGGGTACGTTTCTGAATGGAGATTCTGAAGTCAAAAAGATAATCTCTAAATACATTTATATTTGTGCTGCCAGTTTATGTAGCAAATTGTTTCTATCGCATTTCATACTATGCTATATTAGAACATGATTTTATATATTTTTACTGATGGTAATGTTTATTCTATGAGTAAATTATTACTGTCGACATTATGCTGAATTTCCATGGAAAGATGCAATATAATACAAAGCTATTGTGCCATTATCTACTGCTATTGATTTTTGCTTTTGATATTGGTTTTTAACTAATATTGAATTTTAATATGTATCTTGTGAAGGTAAATATGCTTTTAATTAGATGGTATTATGTATAAGCTAATTTTTTAAGCTACAGCAAGTTTCCCAAATTACATAGCATTCATGAGAATTATAACAATTTTCAAAACTTGAAATATTTTCTTAAAATATTATCTATGCACTTGGGAAACCGTTTTTTTTTTTTAATTACTAATTTAGATTTTCTCCCTCCTTTTTTGTTTCATGATCCTTTCCTGATTTATTTTTGGACCTGACATTCATCAATTCATTATTATGGATAATTTTTCACCAATTCATGATTTGATGTCCCGTTTTGCTATATTTTTTTCGGATAATTATTATTTTGGTCGCTGCGCTAAAAATTTGGTTTGTATCGTTTTATTCTCTATTTGTAATACTGATCACATGAATTCAAATATTATATTTCCAATATTGGAAATATTTTATGCTGTATGAGGGCGGATTCTTGTTGATCAGGCTCTCATTACACAGATGATGAGATAAAGCAAGCTGAAGAGAAGTTTGCCGAATCGTTACACCTGGCGCAGTTGGGAATGTTTAACTTACTCGACAATGAAGTAAGATTTTTTTTAAATATAGTTTTAACATACTTTTTACAGATAAAATTTAATATTCTAATATATCTTTCAGGTGGAGCAGCTTGCACAGTTAACATCTTTCGCAGACGGTCTCATGGAATATCATCAGCAATGCACGGATATATTGAAAATTTTAGTTGAAAACTTGCGTGAAAAGTGAAATTTCGATATTTTAATTCTATACAATATTATGTGTTCTTTCAATATAATAAATTTATATTTCAGAATGGAAGAAGCTGCATCTCGACCTAAATTGGAATTCGTACCAAAGACATTAGCGGACTTAAATATTGACGGCGTCTCCGACACACCTCACGGTATCAACAATGGTAGACCTTCACATTCCATAAATTCCAATTCCATTATAGGAAGTACCCATGGTTCCAATCATAACATATCATCCCGTCCCAATGTCAATTCAAATCTTAAACACAGCTCTTCAATAGGCAACATTTCGTCAAAACACACAAATTGGACAGTCTACAACAATTCGTCAAAGATAACACACAGTAAAAGTTCAAACGTTAGCGATAAAAGAACATCTAATATTAATAGTGCTTGGGACGATTCTTTCAATGCTCCATGGGACCGAAGCGGTAACGGTGTTAGTGGAGGGTGGCAAAGTAAAGGGGCACAGCCTCCTCGTCGCCCTCCATCGCAACATAACTCAAATCGGGACCCGTGGTCAGGTGATTTTTCTTTTTTTTATTTGTTCTCGTTTTTTTCCATTTTTCATTTCAAACGGAAAGTGTCATGATGATGGTGATTTGAAATTTGTTTCATTTCAATTGGCATTAAATTAGCGAGTTACTAACCTAAACTGCACATAAAATTAACTGAATTAACGCATGTTTGCATCTAAGCACATTTGAAAAACTGGTGGAGGTTAAAATGTTTTCATTATTGTCATTATTATTGAATACTTGTTTGCTTTATTATTGAAACTTTATGGTTAAGGTTAGTTATGAAAGTTTTTAGTGCTAAATGCCGTTCAGAATGGTTTTTCTCAATGTAGTCATTTTGATCTGGGTAGGTATTATAACATTTCGATGTTCATGTCATTTTGGAAGTTGAAAAAATGGACTATTGTGACATAGGTACATATTATTTGTGATTATTTAATGAATTGATCAAAATTGATTTTCAAAATTTTTTTGTCTATGCATATCCACTGTGAGAAATATTTGATTTGTAATAATGAAATCTCGAGTAAATCATACAATTTATGTTTTTGAAAATTGCTTCTCAATAATTACATTTTTCTCACTATGAATATATATGTACATTTGCCTTTATCATTGTGCTGTTTATATTTAAAAATATATTGAATATTTATTGATATTATGGTTTACACAATTCATTTGTATGGTTTGTTATTATTTTTCTGAATTATGTAAGCAATTTTACTAATTTTTATATATGAAATTCAAAGTATTGTATATATAATTTTATACCATAATGAAATTCTTCCTTATTTTTTTCTTTTTGAAAGATTTCTCATCTTATGTTTCTTATGTATTTCTTTTATTACCTTTTGTATATATCATTTATTTTTATTTTTATAATGGTTTTCTTGTGTGAAAATAGTGGAATTGCAGGCTAAATATTAATTACGATGTATTGTCTTATTGTAAATATCAAAATTATCGAATGTGTTTTTGTAAAATGTCTGCATACCTAAAAACATTTATCAGTTGTATATAAGTTCTAAATGATTTTCATGCTTAATTCAAAAGATGCAAAATTACTTTTAGATATTTTTTTTCTATCTAGAATGTAAATAATCGAATTTTACTTGACCATGGGTCCATGATTTATTATCATACAATAATTTAACTTTTATAATTAATCTCAGCATTTCTTTAAATTACAGAAAATTCTATTTGTAACTAAGGGAAGTATCATTTTTATATAACTATATGTATTATTTTTCTCATCTATCCAATAATGGAGCAAGACAGCATTCATCCGAGTTGATTCATACAATTTATATTTGTAACTTACAATATTGACATAATCCTAATTCCGAATATCCCAATATCATTCCTTTGTAATCAATATACCATGGGTATATTTCATCTATTGTCATACCGATCAGTCGTTATTATAGATTTGTTTTGATTTTTTTTCCATGTTTCGAATCATTCTTCCCAATGATGAAATGCATCCAAATTCCATAAATTTGTGTTTCAATATTTTCAAATGTTGAAGTAAATGTTAGCATGGTTTCTTCGCCTTCCTTTTTGTAACTTTTAAATGTCGAAATCTGGAATGTATTGGTGTAATCTTTTTGATGTTCTCTTCTATCTCATTTTCGATGTAATCAGTATCATCGAGTGTGTTTGCTGAATTTCAATTTATAGGTTTTTTGGCGATTGTTTTTTCAGGAAATTTTGAGTATATTTTTTTAATGATGTGTGTTTTCTGTTCAATTTTTCGATGCTATATTGATTTCAATTTTTATTTGGAAAATCACATTTCACTATGCGCTAGATTAAGTTTTCATTCGAAAAGTTTGACATTTTTTATAAAAATTTTATTTCGTTTTGTCAATTAGTTCTATTACATTTATGTTTTATCAAAGAGACATTATCAATGCATTCCACAGTAAATCTTTTATTTTTATTATTATAAATCAATGGAAGTTGCGAGCATTGGTTTGATTTAATGGTAATTGGTGGTGTTTTTTGAAATTTGTTATGCCTCTTTAGGAGGTTCCAATGCTGGGTCTCCAGTCCACAAGCCCAACAATCTGGAACTGTTTCCGGGAGGAAATTCTCAAAATTCTCAGCGGTCTACCAACGGTAATATATGAAACATTATAAATCTTTTTTCGCCTTTTCTGTTTATTCATAATATAATTTGTGAGTAAGTCGAAGCTGCAATCAAAGATTTATTTTTATAAATCGTTTTTGAACATCATGTATTGTTAAGCATTAGATTTATTTAATATCATATTTACATATTAGGAAATATTTTACATGGTTATGAGTCTTTATCATGATTTTCAATAATAAATCATGTTTTTTGTATGACTTATTACTTTCAAACTAATAATACTGTTAATTTGGTATATATATACGATAGTATTTTTTCGTGTATATTATCATTAATTGTAAGATTATACTTAAGTACTTTTTTTTAATATTAGAAGTTTTGTTTTGACTTATTTATATTTGTGTAACCATGTTTTGAAATGCATGAAATCCTTATATACCTATGACATATTTCATAAACAATTGTTTTAATCAAAAGCATGATCAGTGTTGTAGAACTTATGTAATTATTTCATTATTATTGTGTAATGATCAATAAATCACTTTAAGGCCCGTTCTTTAAATTATTAGTTAGTGGTAACTGATGGTTATATCTGTCAAACTAGAAAAAATATTTACCTAGATATGATAAAATAGTTAAACTGACTATTGAAAAATTGGCCTTAAATAATTTTATATCATAAAGTCAACAGTTCTTTTTTTTTTTTGAAAAATGAACTTAATTATTGATGTAAGTTTCTTTTGTGCAACTGTTTTTTATTTCATATTGGATTTATTTTTAACATGTATGTTCATTTTAAAAGATAAGTTTCAATTTGCTCATTGGATTAATATCACATTTGTGTAGTATTTTTCAGCAATGATGTAAAATGCACTTTCATTAGTCTTTCGTGATTACATATTTAAATATTGTAGGTATATCAAAATTCAATTTAGAACATTTTTGCTGTAAAATTTCTACAAAATCTCATATCAGTTAGCTTCATCACAATTAAAATTATTAACATTTAAAAAGTAAGCGAAAACGTGTACTTTTTAGCTTTAGTTAAGTATGTGCGTTCACAATAACATAGCATGCTTAATATTAACCAAAATGTAATTGTCAAACTATTCGTTTCAAGTCATTTTTCCAAATTTTATTTCAAATAGTCTACTCGTAACCTTTATAGATGTTTGTTTAATAATGTCTGTGTTGTGTTTAGCTTCTCCTCTGCCTTCACCGATGAAATCTCCCGCTAGGACACCTATGGTACCTCCAGCTGCTAACAAAGCACCCGCTTGCACTGCTCTGTACGATTTCGAACCCGAGAATCCTGGGGAACTCGGCTTCAAGGTATTTGATCTTTGCATATTTACAATCGAAGCGGTGCGAACAGTGCTTTACTCATTTCCCCATTACAATTTCGCAGGAGAACGACGTCATCACTTTAATAAACAAAGTGGATGAGAATTGGTATGAAGGATCCATAAACGGACGCACCGGCTATTTCCCCGTATCATATGTCCAGGTCACCGCACCATTACCGTAAATTAATATCGAGATGTAACCTGCCATCTTATCGCTTGCCACTCACTACCTGACTTTTATTAACCGAAGCTGAATGCAATTTGATTGATAGTTTTATGATTTTTGAAACTTCATATTGCCCCCGGTTTTACCTTCTAATATTTTTATTCAAATAATGTACTTTTTACATACATTCATAAATTGATTCAATTTATCTAAAAATTATGGTTTGAATATAATGGCTCTATGACTAAAAGATCTTATAATTAAATATTACAATTCTTTAATGATTTTTGACTTTTTGATTCTACGTCTTATGTCTTCTCATTAACTCGATCTTGAATTATCCTCAAATTGTTAGAGTCGAGTCAGTTGAGAGATGTAGATGTGTTTCCGTTCTTTTAATAAATAATTTTGTGAACTTTGTTAAATTTTTAAAATGTATTATTACATTTTTCATGTTTATATGCACTTGAATATTATTCACATTTTACCATGTCTTATACAAACTATAAAAAGAAACTACTATTGAGTTTTAATTTTTTTACATGATATTGTTTAATATGTTTCATTACTACTATGTATTCATTTAACATTCCAATCGATAGATTTATTTTTGTAATTCAAAAATTTTTTTTTCAATATTGTATGCAAATATCATTAAATTTTATTTTCGTATACCATTTAATTTTCTTATTTTGGAAAATAAGCTTTTCTTATGCGCTTAAGAGATATACAACTAATTATTTTACCTATTCAGATTTCGCCATAATAGATTAATTGTACATACATTTTACTGTTAGTTTTATTGCTCTCTTTTACATTATGCATAATTCGTTTGTCGATTTTTTTCACAATCAAGGATTTTCTTTGTGTGAAATTTTTAAATCATCCAAATGTGGTATTAATATCATAGCGTTAACATTGTTGTTTGCTCAGACTTTTTTTTATTGTACATAGAAAAACTATCAAAAGTAGACGTAAATTTTACTTTTAACTATTTTATTTAAATCAGTTGCATATATTTTCTAAAATTGTTAAGTTACATGTTTTGCCTTAATGTTTTTTGTATTTAAAATACTAATTATAGGTTTTAATATATCTTTATAAAGCAAAACCACACTTTTAAAGGACACTACATATTTATTATTATTTTTTTGTTTAATTAATTCTAAATTCGCCAAAACTATTTTAATATTTTTTGTATATATGAATTAATTGTTTTTCATCAATTCAATCACACGTTTTGTAAGGACTTTGTTATTGTATCGATTCAATATTATATCAAGCATGTATATAAATTGGCTTCTTACTATTTCAATACAAACTTTATAATATCTTAAATATTACCGTCACGAAAGCATTGTAATAACGTAGATAGCGAAAACACAGATGAGAATCGGTCTAGAGACAGCTGTAATAAGATAAAATTAAATAAAAATTATAAAAAAATCTTAGTATATATAACGGCAACCACTCAAAAGCATATTGAATTTGCAAATATCAAGTTCTTGATACTGTGATATCGGATGTTTTCATTAAGTTGTGAACTGAAAATGTCTGTATAGTTTGCGGCTAGGTTTGTTCAGACGGTAGTGGAAACTTTGAAACGCAAGTCGCTAATGATAAGTGATAAGAAAAAAATAGCACTAATTGTCAGATTCGGTAAGCCTTTTAGACGTTGGTGGCATTTAGTTGTGTTACTGAAATATCTAATAAGTCAAAATTAAAAAAAAAATGTTGTTGATATTTGCAATTGAGAAAAAAATATATATTTGAAAATTATGATATTGTAAGATTTGTAATAAGCGTGAAATAAAAATGAGTGGAATCATTCGTTTTTCTATTTATTTCTGCATATTACTGAAAAAGAGAAGGATACGTGTATTTTTGTGAAAATTTCGATTGCATTGCTTTCTCGGCCTTATTTTATAATTTTTATTTTCAATTGTACGAATTTGACAAACTCTTAAGTATTAAATTGTTACTATTTGGATGATCTGAGTTCGAAGTTTCTCTTGCCGGACATGTTAGCTGGTTTTGGGACTAATATATCCTTAAGAGATTGTCAAAATCTGATTTTCGATACCGATTTAGAGAAAGGCAGCTCGCCGAATATGCAGCAGAATATTATGATTGGCGTTGAAATCACAACGCTGATATTGTCGAAAAGATTTAAGGTTAACGGATGCAGATTTATTGTAAAAGACTTGATGTTTTTTAGATGAGGGTAAAATAAAGTAAAATCCACTAGAATACGATTGATATGACTTTTTTCAATTTTTGAATCATTATATTGTAATTGTAATCGTTTATCGTAAAATGCTTTAATTACGATCAGTGCCTGGTATTATTTTTAATCAAAAATCATGCAAAATAAACTTGAAGTGTGTTATATTCATTCTTTAATTTATTCATTTGAGTCTCTGGTACTTTTTTATTTTATGCGCATTGTTAATTTGCAAATTTTCATAGTTTTGGAATTTGATCAGCTCTAGCAAAAATAGCTTTTTTTCAATGGTGACCATTAGTACATTAATTTCTGTAATGTGTTTTGTTTTGAAAGTTTTATTTTCTCAGTTGCCATTTTGATTTATAAACGTCCATTATTACAATTACAAAATAATTTTGTAAATACAGATTTTCAATTGCTGCTTGGATTGATATTCTATATTTTGCTTTGATGCGTTGAAATTTATATTGCACAGTTATAATCTCAATGAATATGTCCGAGTTTGTATTTGAAAATTTTCAATGTTTTCTTCGGTGTAATAAAAATTGAAATATTATTTTTAATTCTAATGAAAATTAAAATTTTGAATAGTGTATACAAATTAGATGTCTCAAATATTTTCAATGTTGATCCATGCCAGATTTTCGAGAATGAAATCATTAAGTACATAAAAATATCATTGTTTAATATTTATGGTAGATGTGATAAGAAATTTATGTTGTTTAAAATAAATTAAAATTTAAAGTATATAGAATATAAGAACTGACATTGCCAAATTAATGAATATACATGTGTACGCATCGGTTATTTAGTTCATCGTTGTTTCACAATCTGTTTTTTGTCTTCTGTGCCCTGATACCATTTTATTATGATCGGTCTTATGGTAATGTCATTTCTTTATAATTCTACATGACCCCAGGATCTGGCATATATAAAGACAATACCTAGTTCTAATGTTGTACGACTAAGCTCTATTTATTGTTCGTAATTTAATCATTACATATATTTAAACTAAAAGGAAATCTTACAAATTTATGTAAACATAAATTGCACATTTGCGAAATTGTTATACTTTGATCATCTACAATACACCTTTTTTCATTTTTAAAAATATTGAAAAAGCTATTTGTCTTCGAATTTAAATTTGTCATTTGATTGAAAAAAAATCTGTATATTTTTATCTCTATCGATATTTTAGATCTAGAAGAGATTCTGAGAAGCATATGTTATTTTTGCTGCCTTTTGAAAACAATATTTACTGATTTGATACAAATCATTTCGTCAATTAAAAAAGTAATATTTTTTTGAAAATAAAATTACATAATAGATGTTTTTAAATAGTTAAATATGACAGTGTTTAGTTTTCCGTTTCCAAAGCTATTTGAATTCAGTATGTAGCTTGAAAGAAAGATGTCATAAAGCACATTAAATATTAAAAAAAAAAAACTTTTGTACATTGATTTTAAACATTTTTAAACGGAATATTCTTCGAACATACTATTTACATCTTCGTGATGCCGTTCCTTCAATCTGTTAACCTAGATTGTTTTGTTCCTTAAACATAAAAATATTTATAGATACACTTGAATAATACATTCTTTATAAATTTCATAACGTGTATGGGATAAATACTGATGTCAAATTTGCCTTTGAAATACTCAGAATTATATCTTGTCTTTAAAAATGTGTGTTGATATATACATATATATTATAATATACTATATGTTTCTATATTAATGTTGACTAATTACACAATAAGAGTTGGACGCTGTGTGAATGTTATTATATAAAAGTCGATTTGAAATGTTTGCAAATGTGAAATTATGTTAAAATATTATTATCTATATTATAAAGAACACATGAGATATGGCATTGTTATTTACTTAACGATATTTTTCTTTCGACTTATATTCTATCATTCTATCTGTACTTTGCCTCCAAAATTATAAGATATACAATGTTACTAATAAATCGTAAAACAACCAATTTCTATTATTGTTTCTGTAAAAACCCCAAAATCCCTCATATTTAATTTCAGCACAATATATGTACATTGCTATGTTTTAATATTTCAATCATTGATTAGTAGCCAATTAGCAGTGACTATTTATTAAAGCTCTCATATTCTAGTTATAAAAAAGTATGATAGTGAAAGTTTGGTTCTAGACAAAAAAAAAATATAAACAATTGATAGATAGGTACCTTTTTATTTTACACAATGGTGCTGTTCTAACTTGACATAAGTTTCAACTTTATAAAAAAAATCTTTTATTTAATGAAACATTTAATCTGATCCAATTTTTGGCCCATATTATTATCAGATTTGTTGTAGGTACAATTGCTCTGGTGATTAAATATGAAAGAACAAGAAAAAAATGTATGAAATTGACTCATAAAGTTACAATATTATTATTCATATTATTTCATGAGTTCATTATTGGGACAAATGACGCGTATGGGTGTAATTCTGTTCATTTTATTACCCAATCTCAATAAATTGTGGTACATTCCATATAAACTAATAAATAAATGCAGGAGAATATAATAAAACCAAATTGCTTATTTTAATACGACATGCATATTTTTATTGCAGAGGGTGGAAAACAATAAAATAGTGTTATATTGCAGTGCAAACTGTTTTTTATGTTTCATCGTAATTGTGATGGAAAAACTGTGAATAAGTAATTCAATATTACTTAATGAAAAAAATGTTGTGAAAGTATTTTTTTCAATTTATTCTATTAAAAAAAAGAAGTTTTTTTATGTTGCTTTACTTGATGCTTTGATTATGCTTTTCACGTGATATTATATTAACTAATATATCACTTAAAAGCCCTTTATTTTTCTTAAAATAATATTCTTTTCGGAACGACTTACCACCGGAACTTCCAGCCCCACATTCTTCTATATAGAAATTATTTTGAATGCGCGATAAATTGGTTATTCCTTGATTGTTATTTGCAAAGCAAAAAATAATCGGGTCGGTCTTTTTACTGCTTTAGTTAACTAACCAGAGAGTTAGAGTCAATCCTTCCACTATGAACTGTCAAAAATCCGCAGAACAGAGAATGATTTTTGACGTGATTTTGAAGGACTCTGGTTAGTTAATAAAATTAGTGCAAAGATTGGACCTTAAAGGCAACATTTAAAACACTGTTCCACGATAGAAAATTACGTGAGTTTCAAAAGAAGTGCCAATGACACTTAGTTTTTCATGATAATCACTAATTATTTCATCTCTATACAAAGTTTCACCGACTATTAACAGTACAAACTGTATGTGTGATAGATATATAATTTTTTATTCCAACAAAAGTCAACATGCTGTGACTAAATTACCTTTCATGCATTATGTTGTGAGGGGATTTAGTTTCGGTTTTGTACATTTCACCCCCCTTTGAGCAGAAATCCCCCGAGAATTAGATGCGACACTATTTAATTTATTGAGTGCGACAAAGAGTGAAGTGTAATGTGTAATTTCACACTATGATGTGTAGTAACACTTTCACATATGTAAATATACGAGAACAGATTTCAAAACGGAGATCTGAAATTGATTCGATGTGCTTAGTATGTGGTGAAAGATTAAATTATTTTTTTTCATTGATTAGTTTTATCATTGTGAAATAAAATGGAAAAAACTAAAGTATAAGTATATAGAGTTAAATGAAAAGAAATAGATTTATATTTTAATAATTTTTATTGATGGAAAGTTATTAAAAATAAGTGAAAACAATATTGATTGTTTGATAAAAATACAAAAATTAGCAAAATGAGTTTATCTGCTCCATTAATATTTTTTTCGATAGAAGGAAACGAATAGAAACAAATCATAGATATTATAAATTATAGAAGAAAATCTAAATTTAATAACACAGTTACTTTAATTATAGGGCTTTTCGATATTTGAAATAAAATAAAACAAGCCATACATATGTAATATAGCCACAATTATTTATTTTTTCAATTGATTTAATAAAATGACTACAACTGGCTATCGAAATTCAAGCGTTTGTATTGAAAAGCCCTATATAATTTCAGCAAAGATCAAAATAAAATTATTAATTGTAACATGGAAAAAATATTGCCTTAAAAATGACTTATTATACAATATGTAGAAAAAAAGTCATGCTTTATGGAAACATATTTTAATTTAGATTAATAATAATAAGTTATCATTTATATTTTTTCTTATAATTTTTTTTATATACAAGTTCCTAATATATTATTTTTGTTAAATTTTCAGTTCATTTATACTATTATAAACTCCATTCAAATAAATAAAATCAAACAATACAAACTTAAATTAAATTTCAGCTGAAAAATCCGGTATACATACATGAAGTTTTTGATAAATTGAAAGCTCCGGGATGAAAATGGCTCCGCCCCTTAAGGAATAACAGACTGCGATTGGCTGGCGAATTTTCCGGGGCGTGGCTTAATTTGTGCACCGCCCTTTATTAGTAGATGCCGGCCAGTCGCTCATCAGCCGCGACACGAATCAACCCTCTTCAAAGTTTTCCCGCATTTTTCGATTTATTTTCATCAAATATCTGAAATTGTTGTTTTAAAATTATTTTTATTGGTTTTTGGATGCATTAATTTTGGTAATATTTGGGCTTTGGGTGTTTTTCCAAGCGTGATTATTTGATGGAAATGCGTTTTTGAGTTTTCCGGGTGCCGCGCTTTCGTTCAGATGTCATCTTCGAAAAAGTAAGTAAACTCTTTTTTTCTTTCATAATTAAAATATATTTTGATATTTTGTAGTTAATTTTAAATGCACTTGCCTTAAATTAATTATGAAAATAGAATGAGTGAATTTATTTTTAAGCGGCATTCTTTCAATCTTCAGTTCAATAGTTTGACTGTTTGGTGTGGCTTTCCATTCTGTAAAAAAGAAAGAATAATTATAATTATTTTTGTAAATAAAATTGGAAGATAATTTTGAACTATTTCTAGATCAGTACCTAAATTAAGCTCTTGTTTTTAGTTATTGGTTCAACTATTTATAAATATATATTTTTTTTACAATTTGACAGCTATAACAATAACTGCTAATTAACGATTGAAAGATCTGGTCTAAAACATATTTTCTAATTATAAATATGCTAAAATTTCACAATTACTTAGTTTATAATTTAAATAATGTGATTTCACACATAAATACTGTTTTAAAACTTCATTCACTCATTCAACGGTTCTTCAGTCCTAAGTGAGTCTTTTCCTTTTGATTCAAGACATTATAAATGCTTTAAATATAAATTAATATACAAAAGTTATTTTTTTACTATAAATACATGATTTTTGTACTTTTCAAATCATTCTCATTAATTAAATCATCAGCCGTTAATCCTTACTTATTTAGAAAAATAAAAACAAAATCACAAAAGTAGACTACATATTTCAACAATGATTAGATTTGATTAATAAAACAGTATAAAATTCAATCAACTTTATACACAATACATCGTACAAACAATAAGAAAAACTCTCAATCACTTTTCCACGAAAAACCTTCTACGCCTCAACAGACCCTTAATCAAGAACTTGCGCTCGCATCACACCTTGCGAAATAAAAAGGCTTTGTGCCAAAATCACAAACACACCTTTTATACGTATACCTTTTATTATATCGAGGTGTAAATATAATATGTTTTCAGCGTCGTATATCGATCGTTGTTTTCAGGAGCCGTTTATGAATGTATTTACGGTGCCGTGGCTCAGTAAGTAATTTTACGGGCTGTAACGCGAAAGGTCGCAGGTTAAGCTCCCTGCGGTATTACCTGCTCTTTAATTATTTCACTTTGTTTCTTTCTTAATTATTTCCGTTTTATGAAAAGGTCTCGATTAATCTTCGTATACGTCGTTTGCCATGAGAAATTTCTTTTGAAGTTGGTTCCTATATGAAAAAAAAAATGATCTTAATTGATTGTTAATGTGATGTGTTTTTTGTTAAGGAAAGTTTTTTGGAATAAACATGTGAATGATTTTTTTATTGAATTAAATTTGAAAAATTGAGATTTTTATTGAAACTGTTTTACCTTTCATTGATGTAATTTGTCTTTTGAATGCGTCATATGTTGAGTAGGTCGTTTTTATGTCATTTCATGTTTTGGTTTTTTCTGAAACAAAAATAAAGATTGAATTAAAATAGTTTTATTGCTCATTGACTATCAATGGTAAGAAAATAATTTATAAATTTAGTACAGGCTCTCCGTTTCAAATTTGATAATTTGCATGTTAAGTTCAATTGTTTTCCTCGAAATATAGCAAGAAAATAATTGAATTTGAAATTCGAATATTTCAAAAGTTATGATATAATTTGTTATTTTAGCTAAAAATATTTATTGCTAAAATTGAAAATTATTCGATTTGAAATGGAAAACCTGTAAAGTCCTTTATGCCACAATATTTAGAATATTTATCTTTATGACATTTGTAAGAAATTATCTTTAAATTACTTTCTAATTATTTTTATTGGTGTATAACAATATAAACTCGCTTATTAATTAGAATACACATATTTAATTGAATATAATTAAAAATATAAACATTCACTGCATTAGATACCATTCATTAAAACTCATACAATATAGAATATAACAATATGAACTTGCACCGAAAACAAGTACTAAACTACATGCACTCGCATCGTATGCAAAAAATTGACTATATGCACGCACACTGTGTGCAAATAATGAACTATATGTACTCGCAACGTGTGCAAATACTAGGCTATATGCACTCCCATTGCGTGCAAATATAATATGACTTATTAAAATACATTTTTTCATATCATACACATCATACAAGTACAATATAAAATATAAATTTAATCTAACTACACAATAGCGGTAATCTATGCGTGTGTTGCGTATCTGAGTGACTGTATATCTGTGTCTAAACGACCGTGTGTCTATGTGACGCTCCAAAACTGCGTTGATATATTCAACGGATCGATTGCTAGAATCTATAATATAAAAATTGAATAAAAAAAAAATCGTCGATTTAATTAATTTAAAATTAATAGAGGTATAAATAATAATTTTACACACATAACGATGATTCGATTTAAGAATTGGCAAGCGTCACCTCACCCGCCCATTCGACCCCGGCATCCCCTTTCCCCTTATTTGGCCCTAATTCGTTAACGCTGTTTGCCCTCGGGGATTCGTACCATCGTCGGGCTCCATAATTGAAACACAAATAGGGATGTGCACGACTAGTGGAAACAATGTTCATTGTTGTGACAGCGCAACCATGAATTTAACCCTGCGACGACTCAGCTATTCATCCTTTTGTTACATAAAAATCATTTTAAGTTCGATCGATTCGGTGAAAATTGATTAAAATGGCTCGATTTTGTGTTTGAATGTTGGTGGATGAAAAAATTGCGAAGTATTAACCCTTTCGGTAGAGGTAGCCTCAGCTCGGAATTAATTTCGCGCATTTTTTAGAATTCATTTAGTTGATAATGTTATTAAATTAATTCATTGATAATTCATTAAGTTAATAGTTAATAATGATTTAGTTGATTTAGAGTTTAAATTATGGCGACGTATTGTCGACTAACGAGTAGAACTCAAAATCAATGTGGCGACATAATGTCGACTAACGAGTCGAAAGGTTAATTTGAATAAAATGAATTTTTCAATATTTTTTTTTTGACATTTAGAGGGTTTTAAGTCAATAAATTTTTGTGTTTGAATCGTTAATTTTGGTGCTATTGAAATATTGATGAATTTTAATGTATGAATGTAATTTTTGGTTGAATTGTTTCATGCAGGGTTAGTTAGGGTAGGATGGTTCATGAGATAAGTGCGGCTTATATGAAAATTGGTAGTGATATTTCAGAAATTAACAAAGATGATGATATTAGCCACATTTAATTATGTTGTCTCTAATAAATTATTTTCTTAAATATAAAATATTACAAATGTAAAAAAAACGCAATGAACCTATGCGAATTAATTACAAATAAACAGACGTACATACACATATTTGGAAAATTATAATAAAAATGTTAATTTTTCGTGGCATTTGTCCAGTAAAATGAAATTTTAACAACATTCCTTAATAACGCTCTAAATTACTGATAAACTAATTGCATACAAATCTAATTAAAGCACAATTTACTAACACAACTTATTGTAAGCATTCAATAAACAATAGATATCTAAACATTTGTACCCATGATTAAGATAGTAATGTAAGCCAATAGTAAAGTTCAAAATAATGTTTTTTTCAAAGATTATGACTCGAAATAAATATTTCTCATTTGTTCCCATGATTAATACAGTGATGTAAGCCAATAGTAAAGTTCAAAATAATGTTTTTTTTTTTCAAAAAAAAATGATTCAAAATAAAAAAATCACATTTTTTTTAATTTTCAAATTACACCACAATCATAATCATAGCAACGAATTTCCATTAAAGCACCGACTTAAAGATTGAATCCGACAACAATCGACAAATGGTGAACTAATAGAAAATCACGAGGAGCGAAGTCGCGTTGTGTAATTACGTTTTGTTTTTCGGTGTTCGTTTTCGATTAATTGAAGCGCCGAGGGTAGAGCGGGGCGGCTTGGCCCACCCCGGTACAGGGGGTGGCATATCTCCCCGCGTTTTCCGGGAACGTTGCGATTCGTCGAAATGAGATTTTTATTAACTCGTAATGACGTTTGTCATCGCTTCGCGGAGTCGACAAATTGCTTCTTGCCCGAGACTGTAAATCGGAACTTCTCAAACGTCGAAGCGGCCATGTTTGATTTCGGATTCGATTAACGCTTTCTTCTTTAGGTGGGTTTAGGTTTTGTTTTGTGTTGTTGCGATTCGATTGAATACAATTCAGATTGTGTTTAGTTTTTGTAGAAATGTTACATGTGATAAAATTCTGTTAGGGGTGCTAATTGGATACGTTATAGTTTTTGAGTCAATATGAATAATGTCTTCATGTAGGTTTATGTGTAAAATAAGCTGATTAATTGAATTTAATGCACTTTTTTTATTTTGTCTAAAGCATTGTTATAATTTGGCTTAATCTTCGATATGATTTGAAATAAATCTTAAATTGGTTTTTTTTATATTTTTTGTAAAAATGCACTGTAAAAAGTAAATCTTAAATCCCAACACGATCTTAAATTTGAACGGTTTTAAAAATCGATTTACGTCGAAATTAAATTGCTTAAAAATTATGTAAACTGTATTAAAATTAAAATTATATTTTATTCCATTTATTAAATATATTAAATATAGTTTAAACAGGTTAACGTAATTTTTAAGCGATTTAATTTCGACGTATATCGATTTTTAAGACCGTTCAAATTTAAGATCGTGTCGGGATTTAAGATTTACTTTTTACAGTGTGGTACATGTGATAAAAGTCTGTTAGGGGTGCTAATTGTATACGTCATCGATTTTGAGTCAATATGAAAAATGTCTTTATGTGGGTTAATTATGTTTAGGTGTAAAATGAGCTGATTAATTGAATTTAATACACTATTTTATTTTGTCTAAAGCATTGTTATAATTTGGCTTAATCTTCAAGATGATTTGAAATAAGTCCTAAATTGATTTTTTTTGGAGAAAAAATCCTAATTTAACACAATATATGATGTGATTCTTGATAGAAAATTCAAAAACATAGGCAACGGGATTTACTAAGAATCCTAAACGGCTGATCTGTTCGCTGTGAAACTTTCAGGAATAATTGTCTGTATCTATGGGAAGCTTTTTGAATTGTTACATTTTAATTTTGAAGAAAATAAATATTTCTGATATTTTGAAATATCAAGGTGGGACGTTTAGACATAGCCAATATTATGTACAGTTTACATACGAAATACTTATTGTTAGACTTCAAAACGGTTGATAATTTTGTTGAAATTGTAGCGGGAACATAAACTAAATCGAGAACGGGATCATGATCATCTTAAAATCAAAAAAGTCTCGAGCGACGCCGGGTGACAGAAGTTAGTTTTAGAATAAATATAAAAATAATAATCTATGTAAGGAATATTTGATGAAAAAAATATCGATATTTACCTTTTTTCAATTTAATTTCCTTGCAATAATAACGACAAAAAGTTTTTCATTGTCAAAAATCTCTATCTAACCAAATTTTCGGCATATACACTCACACAATTACTATCAAAAAATAAAATTTCAAATTAATAAATCTGCAATTAGATTTGACATTTTCGATAATTTAATGAAAAAATGATCTCACAGATTCACTGACAAAACAGAACCAAAACAAATCATATCAAACATTAAAATTAAAACAATGAAAAGTTTGAGAATCTCAATATTTAGGAATCAGGAATGAAACGAAAAGAATTAAATGAAAGGCATCTCGTGTGCGTGTATATGTGCGCATGTGTTTACACAAGGGGCGGAGTCTGCTGAAAAGAGACGCACTTATACAAGCCGCGTATATCTGTCTCTCTCTGCCGCCAGTTTAATTTGAATATTTAAAGAACGATAATTCAACGAGTGGAAACAAATTTAATATTAACGCCGCCGCTCTCGTTCTTTATTTCGCGATGAATTCGCTCTTCGTTGCGAATTTCTATGCATAAAATTTAAGGGTATTCCGTTCTGTTTGATATGGAAACAACGCTGTTGTATAATACATGGCCGCGATTCGTCGTGCTAACACAATACGATTTCTATTTAATTTCGTTCCCCCTTATTGCGTTGTCGAGTTTCGCAAAATTATTTGAATCTCGTCGGAAAATGATTAAACTTCGCCAAATTTCAGATTCGCCGAATAATTCGACGATTTCATTATGCAAATTTGAATAATTGAGATTTTAATGCAGCGCAATTTTCGAAAGTATTCTCATTCATTAGTGCGCACATTAAAATTAATCAACGTAAACTTCAATCGATAGGTTCGATTTCGAGTTGCGTTGGAATTAATTAAAATTTCGATTACGATTAATTCGAACTCGACCACAGTTGCTCAAACGTTCGTATCGATTCATCGCCCGGTAATGGGATCGGATAGGACTCGTTTCGTCGGAAACGTTTTATTAATTAATTATAAATAAATACAGATACGAAAGCGAGATAAAGGGTCACAAACGTCAGTGAATGGGTCAATTTCAATAGAAATATAAACGAGATTTCAACAGTTTGATGAAATATTTTTTTCAATAAAAAAATTTTGGTAGGTACTTGTCTAGTATCACTACCACATAATTCACATAGTCACAGATATGATGGTTAAGTCGAATGAAGTTAGGTTGCAATAAATTAAATAAATAAATTAGGTGGCAGCAATATTAAGCAAATATCATTTTTTTAATGTTCTTGGAGCTTTATATTATCGGAATTTCGTTATATGATTTGATTTTTCAATGAAAAAATAATGATTGCATAAGAACATTCATGCATCGAATGGTTCAGACAACGAAATTGTTTCAATAATTGATACGTTTCCGATTCAAAAATAAATTGACATGCATCAAAATTCGATTGAATCAATTAAAAAGCTTTTCGATCCGGAAACTCTATAAAACACACATTATAAAATAATAAAAGGCAAACATCAATTGAGCGCGTCAAGTCGCCAACGTCAATTTGCGTTGATTAAATACATACGCCGCTGCTGTTTCCTAGTAATTATTTCGTTGTAGTTTTATTTACTTATGTACGTGTAAAGTTCGATCGATAGTTTAATATCATAATCGTTACAGAATGGAGGCTTCAGCGCTTTCCACGCACGCGATCAAATCGAGGGAACAAAAGGTTTCGCATTTGTCGTCGCATCAACACTACGCATCCAAACCAAATCAAGTAAGTTCAAAAATCGTAATTTTCAAATTAGGTTTCCAAACCAGCGATAGGTAGCAGCAGTGATATTGCTCACAATGTGAACAATTGGGCCTGTTTTTTGATGTCGCCATTGTTCACATTGTAACGCAACATGTCACTGCAATTACTTATCGCGTTCGGAAATTCAGATTAAGTTGAAGTTCACACTATTTAAAGTTGCCAATTCTATTGCATTGATGATAATTTTCAGGTAGGAACCGTTTTGCTCTACGGCATCCCGATTGTATCTTTGGTGATTGATGCTCAAGAAAGGTTATGTTTGGCTCAAATCTCGAATACTTTGCTGAAGCAATTCAGTTATAATGAGATTCATAATAGGCGTGTGGCTTTGGGCATAACTTGTGTTCAATGCACTCCTGTCCAGTTGGAGATCTTGAGGAGAGCTGGTGCAATGCCAGTGTCTTCTAGAAGATGTGGAATGATCACGAGGAGAGAAGCTGAAAGGTTGTGCAAATCATTTTTGGGTGATAATGCTCCGCCTAGACTTCCTGATGATTTTGCATTTTCTGTTCATCATGAATGTGCTTGGGGATGTAGAGGAGCTTTTTTGCCATCCAGATACAATTCTTCAAGGGCCAAATGTATCAAATGCTCGTATTGCGCTCTATTCTTCTCTCCGAACAAGTTCATATTCCATTCTCATCGAACTGGAGCTGGGGATAAATACGTTCAACCTGATGCAGCTAATTTTAACTCTTGGAGGAGGCATATGAAATTGAGTGGAACACCGCCTGATGAAATTGTGCATGCTTGGGAAGATGTTAAGGCTATGTTTAATGGAGGTACCAGAAAGCGTTTAATGGCATCTTCATCGGCTTCGAATGATCACAGCTCATCTAGTGTAACTCCTCCGAAGCAGCCAAAGATACATACTGAAAGTCCAACACCTTTATCTACAGGGATGACTTTTCCAGTCACTAGTCCGTCTCCAGCTCTGACTGCTCCAACTCCTCGAGTTCCACCGTTTCCAGAAATATCTCTACCGCTTTCCAAAAGTCTCGTTATGGATTACATGTGGCATCAGAGTCAAGCTGTCAAGCAACATCCACAATTTCCATTCTCTCCATACACTTTGCCATGGTTGAAGAGAGGATCTCCTCTCTTCTTCGGGCACACTGCTGCTGAATCATCGCTTATTTCTTGGAGGAATGCCAATAGCATATACGAATCTAAGCCGATATTTCATCAATCAGCTTTCAAACCGGTACAAGCAGGAGCTTCAGTTTCTAGACCAGGATTACACAATGTGGAAGATTTGAGCGATGATGAAACAGTCGATATTGAAACCACAGAAGATGAAGAATTGCCTCAACGAACTGGAACTGCATCGTCTCCAAGACCTTCGTGGTCTTCACCTGCCAGGATAGATTCGGTGAGTCTATTTAAATTTTTATTTAGATATTATTCCTTAGATATTAATCCTTTTTTCTATAGCACGGAACCAAACCCATTTTTATAGCAAATCCACTGTATTTACACATTCAAAACGTAATAATACGTTTCGATATCTCTGCGATAATAATCCTCACGATCGAACTTTCGCTTTATACTCGAAATTACACATTTCATTTGGTCCGTTCGATTTTCGTGCTTGAATAATTGATGTCCGCCTAATTCCCTTCGCTCTTTATTTTCAGACTTTTATTGAATAATTATCAATAATAGATGAGCTGAACGCGGGTCGAGTTACTCCCGTTGATTAAAAGGGACCGGCCCTTTTGTCCCCGTTCGCCATTTTAATAGCCCCTTCGGCTCTTGACGTTTTACAATTATGCATAGTTGTCCATCGTTACGATTACAAACATAAATTTGTATAAGCCCAAATCATAACGTTTCGATTTTAAGCCGGCTGAAGCGTTTTTTCGGGGTTCGAATCGAGTCGGGCTCGGATTGTAATAATCGGCGATTAACTGTCGAATTTGATATTTTATAGATTGATTCGAAAATTTTATGAGTTTTTTATTATGTATGTTTTTTTTTATAAATACTGATAATGATCGATCAGAGAATAAAACGGGCGACACAAAAGTAATTACCTCGATTGCGCACGATCGAACGATTATTGTCGTTATGCTCTTATGAATTGTTAAGTAAAAATATCGATTTAGTACGAGTGAAACGCTTTTTATTATTTGTGAGTTTCATTTTTTTGTATTTAAACGTGTTAGAATAATTAGCTTTCGGAAAATACGGAACGAAGCTTCGAATTATTATCGAGAAATTCGTATGATTTAAGCTTTATTTTATGTGATGAAATAGATGTTAAATTATTGAGCGTTTCTGTTCGCATTAAACACTCCAAAGCAACTAGAAGCAGACAAAAGCTCTCTCGTTGCCGTTAATACTTGTAATCACAGCTTATTTATCATGTAACGAAGACCGTAATAATTTGTTTCAATTAGCATGTAATCATATTGCTGCTTATCATATAAATATATAATATACATAGAGCTCAATACAAAGGTATATAGAATCAAAATGAACAATTCAAACAAAAACGTAAAACATCTTAATCACAAAGTGCATTATTTCAACTTCAGTTAATTACTCATACATTGCTATACGAGCTGCAAAGTGCATAAAGTGATTAACACGTTTCATCGTTTTTCTCGACTTTTATTTTTATGGAATTAATTAAGTTGTGCACTAAACGACTCATATGATACTATGCATTTGACATAGTGACATAAACTCGAACAAAATTTTCAGACTTTTACCCAATTTCAAAGGTCATACACAAACAAACATGCACTCATATAAAGGTAAATTTTCCGACTTTTTTCGAGGAAAACTCGAATTTTTTTCTACTATAATGAATGATCACATTCGAAACTAAACACCCGACACAGAGCACCTTGAATAGATAGAAGTTGGACGGGTATTAAAAGCAGTTTTCGTCTAAAGGGGGCTTTAGCGCGGTGATTATACAACGGTGGCCTAATGAGCAGCATTCAGACATGTTTATTTACGTGAAAGCGTTCGAAGAGCAACGATCAAAAGCCGCTATTAAATAATTCTAAAGCGTTGTCTTTTCACGATATTTTGAGTCTTTAATGTTTGAACGAGTTTGAAATTGCCGCCGCTCGAGATGAAAATGTATATTTGTCTTTTTAATATTAGATCGATTGATGAATCTTTTATATTTTTAGATATATTTTTAATGATTGAATTTATTATAAATGAGGATTTTAGAGTACAAAGTATTTAAGTGACAAATATAAATCGCTTGAGTTGTGTATATAGAAAATGTTTCTGAATATGTCCATTCGTTTGATTTCAAAAATGAAAAATGTCTTTGGGATCTGTATTAACATAAATCACAATATTACTTAACATGATTCTGATATTTCTTTAATTAGTCATAATTTTGAATATCGTTTGCTCAAAATTCGGTCAAGTAAATACACTTACACTTCATGCCTTTTAGGATATTTGGCGGTTTGAATTCAAATATGTTTTATCACAAATTAATTCGTTCATATTGAATATAATCAGTAGTACAAAAATTGTCATCAAATATCTTTTTATTTCAATCTCATAATAATATGTCCCCCACACAAAATTATATTGTTATTTAAAACATGAAATCTGTGTTCCTACCGATCCTCAAATCGCATTTCTATTTGATATTTATAGGATTCATGAGTCTAATTTTGCCGATAAATGAAAATTTATAGGATTTAGCTACAGTAGCAATTCAATACTATTATATAAACGCTATAATATAGCTATTTTAATATATGTAGTTATAGTATACTGCGAAAACAGAACCTGACTGGAGTGACCGCTTGTAATTAGAAGCAGTCGAGCATGAGAGACTCCACCTACACGAATAACCAATACCATCTAGGCTAGATAGGTCGAATGTTAATTAATTTAGAGTTTGTCTAGTTTAAAATAAACTTATTTAGAAAATTTACATGTGATAGAATTACATATAAAATTATTTAGAATCAATAATTAAGAGTTTATCAATAAATTGGATATAACCTCTGATATGGTGGTCCAAGAAAAAAAATCATTATAAATGCATTTTATACTGAATTCCTTTATATTTTTATTTGATCAATTTATTTGAGTCACGTACGCACTTTGGTAATTAAAAAGTTTTAACGATCAAAGTTTCTTGCGTTTTAATTGTATGTATATTTTTTTTTGCAGTGAATTGTAATTCAGCATTCGTATAAGATTTTCAACACTTTTCTCGAATTATTCTTTCAATAATATTTCTAATACTAATTTATTATCGTATATATAACACGAATCGACAGATTTATCACATTCACCGCAATCAACAAACGAATTAAATCGATTCGAATAATTTCGCACAGAATAATTATAATCAAAACGTGTTTATGTGTAATATTTCGTAGAAATAGGTACGATTTAATATGAAAAATATATTCGAGCACGCCCTTAAATAACCGTGCTTCGAACTCAGCTAGTTAATTAGTCCGATGTCGAGAGTGTTCGGTTTCGATGGCACTTCATTACTTGGCAATGTTTGCACGTCGTAAACTCTGTAATTACCCTGGTGGCCAACAAATGGTAATTTCTGCAGAGGGAAACATTCTGGGAATGTCTAAAGTGAGTTTTAATGTGAAAAAGTCCGAATCGACGGGGAAAAAATATCGGAAAATCGAACGAAGTCTAGTTGAACGTTGGGAGAGTTTGTAATAGTCATATGAACACATTCTTACATTTTTTCAATATCGTATGTTTTTTCAAAATAAGATCCAATCTTATACTAATTTTATACAGCGTCACTGCACGGTTCATTATTATAAGGATTTTACAGAAAATAACTCAAAATTTAGATCGAGTTCATAAGCGGCAAGATTTTAATATTATTGAAGTTTGAAGGTATTTATTAGTTCATACTCTGTTCATAATAGAAATTATTCTTTCAAATTAAGTAAAAGACGAAGAAATACCTATTTTTATATACCGTGAAAAATAAAAGGCAGTTTTAGAAAGTTAATTAAAGAAGTCTAAAAGAAGAATATTGAAATAAAGGACGTATTGAATCTAAACATAACTTTCTTCCAGTCACTAGTACATTTTTATGCATTTTTTTCATTTTACCTTATTTTCAATATATAATAGACTTGAAAACATTCTTAACGCATTCACATCTAATTTTCGAAAAATACATTAAAATCATTCCTCAATTTACGAACTGTCCGAATTTCCAAACGAGTAACGAAACACAAAGACGGACGTATGTAACATAAATACGCACGTCCTTCTATGCCTTTCAGCACTCGCTCGGACATTTAACACTTCATTAACAGAGCAATGAGCATCTCTAATTTCAATATAAATAACAATCAACATAATCCCACTCACTAATTTTATTTAAAAACCCACCGAACACAAATTTATTTACCCGCCACCGCCAACATTCAATTTAACGTCCACCGCAAATCGAACCTACTCCTACGCATTTACCCTCCACCGAATCGTACTTCCACGTAAATCCTTCGTACAAAAACGTCCAAAAAAACGAAAAAGCAAATCGTAGGAATGTGTGCCACTTTTTGTGGTGTAATTTCGACGATAGGCTGTCATTAATCAATAGTTAAGCGGCAATCCCATGTTTGATCCGAACGCCCATCACTTAACTGGCGGACATTTCGATGTTGACACAGTGCGGGGTAACGAAGCACATTCGATGGATATTGTGTATGAAAAGTGACACTTCGGTAATATTAATATTAAATAATGCCTGAGTAACCTAATCTATAATGAAGTGTGCTTAATGCGCGATCGTTACGGTAAAAGCGAGCTTTTTATTTTTTAGGGGGATTGTGGATATGTTGGGATTTTTTTCGTAATGGAAAATCAGATCGATGAGAAATATTCATTGAATACTGTATTTAATATGTTATCATTAAAAAATAGATGTTAACTACGATCAAAATAAATGCATGCCGAATGTTATTTATAGACTACTTAATGACTGATCTTTTGGTAGTGAAACTTTACAGAATTATGATTTGCATATCTGGGGAGGTTTCTGAATTGTTATATCTTACAATTTAGATTCAAAAGTTTACAAATAACGGGATTTCTATCATTTGACAGTTCTCAGAGGGGTCTTTTTGTAGCTCAAACGTAATAAATATTATGCATGGGCTATACACACAACATAAATGAGAAACATTATCCATTATGAGTTTTCATTGAAAACAGTAAGAGTATTTAGATTCCGTCGTTAATTTTGTAAATTATAATTTTTCACATAAACTTTCAATACTATAAATAATCAATTTAATTACCTTTAATGAATTAATTATTTTTTAATCAATTTTATAAAACATATTTTTTCAAATTATTCACCTGAAAATTCCACCAGTTTCTAGGAAGATTCCACTTGATTTTTTTAAATAATTAACAAAGCATTTTTCCGATATTTAAAGCACAAAAGATTAAGCTTCATTAAAATTTCATTTTCGTTTAAGCAGGTTGAATAGGATTCGCGAATAACGAACAAGGAACGTTGAACGTGAACCGTCTTGAACGTATTTAAGCATTTAAATTAATCGAGTTAATGTATAATGTTATATAAGGAGTGGAAACTTCAAAACGCTAAATTATATACAAAATATTTCATATTATAATTAGTCTAGACATATTTTTTAAATATAACGACCTGGATTAGTTTTTGAATTGTTGAGAATACGTTTAAAATAAACATATTATGACGACTGAATAGGCTAAAGGATACAAGTGACATTTTTGCCGAAATTGAGTTATTATCAAGAATTGATTCAATGTACGCTCATATATTTGGTGGCAAAAGGATATAAACAAATTCGGAACGTGTGTCGAGATATATCATCAAATCACTCGACTTTCTCCTAATACATGGTCAATTTTGAACGCGCTTTTCTCGTAATCATCGCAAAGTCACTTGTACCCCTTGGCCTTTTAAGTCATTAATTATAATTCAAATACATATTCATTAAATTTTCAATTTTAGAAAGATATTTCAACCGAAATAAATAAACATCCTAGAAATTTTGCACTCGAGCGCCAAGAATACACATGACCCTCGAGCGTTAGTAGGACACACGCACCCTTAAATTATGCAAATTAATTTGGCAACATTCTTCCTTTATTTTTCCTGTTAAATCCAAACTGACTCAACAAAGGGGCGAGGGCTAGAAAAGCGTCTCGGAGATTGGAGACGTCTACGGTGTTTTTGTTAGTGGAGTTCCTCGTCCCGGCAGCAATTTCCCGGACTCTCGAGTGTTCATT
Source organism: Cheumatopsyche charites (assembly GCA_024721215.1). NCBI lineage: Eukaryota > Metazoa > Arthropoda > Insecta > Trichoptera > Hydropsychidae > Cheumatopsyche > Cheumatopsyche charites. The sequence goes on along the minus strand of CM045586.1, from coordinate 9,389,883 downwards.
ACCGTGTTCGAGTGCCTTTTTGCAAAGGGCTTAATTTAATTAAACGGCTGTACTTAAGGACTCCTCCTCCAGTTTTGTTTGCCCTACAAATTGATTACAAAATACAAGTCAATTTCGAAGCGAGCTCCTTATTCGACGAGCCGACGATAGAAGCTGCGAAGCTGCGCCGTGAGGCATTAATGATTAACTAAACATAATTTGTGATTAACAAAATAATATAATATGAAGTTTAATCTAAAAAAATAATAAAAATTTCTGATATTTTAAAAATTCGCGTTGAAGAATTTTCAATTTAAAGTCAAATTATAATTCAATCCAAGTTTTAAGTGACTATCCTGATCTCCTACGAGTATATAGCTTTTTCATGCAAATAATTTCCGTGTTGAACTTGAATTTTGATATTATATTGACGACTGAAAAGGCCAAGGGTACAAGTGACATTTTTGCCGAAAATGAGTTATGTACAGGAATTGATTCAATGTACGCTCATTTATTTGGTGGCAAAAGGATATAAACGAATTTGGAACGTGTACCGAGATATATCACCAAATCACTTGACTTCCTCCTAATACATGTAAGTCGACTTTGAGCGCGATTTTCTCAAAATCACCGTGAAGTCACTTGAATCCCTTGGCCTTTTCAGTCATCAATATAATATTTATTTAGATACTTGTCTGTTTTGAGAATATCATTATTCTAACAAATCGTTAACTTAACCTAATTTTCATCTTATGCAGTATATTGATAGACGTTTGTAATAAATGATTGAGGGTGAATAAAAGTCATTAGATAAACAAAAGAATATTAACAATTTTCATATTCAAATCTATATTAAAACACAATAACGAATGCACAAATAACTCTTGCATAACATTTAATTCGATTTAAACAAATTAAAACACACAAAGCTCCGTTGACATCATAATCACTTTAACCCAACTCAATTCACTTTAGCGACCGCCAACCGCATCAATCTTGTTCCGCACACATATTAGAGCACGAGGATATATTATATTTCGTTTTTTCGACATACAAAATATACAAAAACATAATATATAACAATACGCAGCAATAACGCTGGCCGAAATGCCATCGAAAATCCGTATTGGCATTATTCAACGTGCGCGCTTGTTTGCCGTACCCGTCATTCGGACACATATGTATGTGGGGGGTAACCTTTTAAAATGATTAAAATGAATTGTTTGGACAGAGAACCCCCTCGTGTGTGTGTTGTATACTTTGTTGGGAAATCGCCACTTGTGTCGGTCGTATATCATTTCGAGGCGGGGAGACAGTTTCGGTTCGAGCGAAGACTGTATGGATGATAATGACGATGTCGAAACATGTTAATATGCGAGAATTATAAAAAAAGTGACTGATTTATTTTATGTGAAGGTTATAATATGTAGCGAAGTATGTTACTTATTATTGCAAATAATATTGCATGTAAGCGCAACATTTCTGGGATGAATTTTGACATTTGATGAAGCGCTCGCGAAAAAGAAACAGTAGAACTATTGTCATTAAAATGGTATAAATCTCCAATTTTATCAGTCATATGTATATCATTTTGAGTCACAGATAATGTTTTAGTTCAAGTTAAGAATATGAATGATAAAGACAATATCTGAAATTGAAATTCTGATTATCTGAAATATCGAAACATCAAACTATGAAAGTAAAAGATATTTTGTTCTGATTTGTTTTCATAGGCATTTAAATTATGTAATATAGTATAATTGCACGTAGTACACATAGCATATAGTATTGCACATAATATGCATAGAACATGATCGAACATTGCATATAAAATTGCACAAATGAGCGATACGAACTGCGATATTTTTGACAGCTCAATTGGCATCGCGATCAGGGCGCCAACATACAAAATTGGTGTGAAACATCACTTATAATTAATCGAACTGTATCCGAAATAAATAATGGCAGAGAATATTATCCACGAACTGACATTCAATTATTTTTTAATAACACGAAATAGGCAATGTAAATGAGAATAGTATGATCACTCAACGCTTTAGTATTGATACATTTTGCAACATTTCTAAAATTTGACAATAAGTGCAACTGTCATAATTTGTAAAAATATTGAGAAATGTATAGAAAAATCATTGTAGGTATAAATCGGAGAATAGTGTAGGTGCGTAATAAATTTGATAAAAAGGTGACCGTAACTCGATAGCGGGAAAAAAGGCGAAGGAAAAGCGGCACGTGTTTGGCGGGAAAACGATTTTGAAAAGTCTTCAGTGTGTGTAATCCAATACGTGTCCTGAAACCATCCCCTGGAGGATACGCCCCCAATATCCCAACTACCGTTATTTATTTGTTTCCGATCGAAATAATCTTTAAAGTTTTCCTTCAGTTATAACAGAACAAGTTTGTACGCTTCGCAAAAGAATTAGTCGGCGCATTGTATTACATACATATGCGCCCGGAAAACTTCGAATCTCAAACTTTTTTACACGAAAAATGTAAAAATTCTTAAATTTTTATTCAATTGCATTGATTTTATTATAGTTGACTTTTCAAAAATGTGGATTTGAATCGATTTTTAAAATGTGCAAAAATAAAATGGCTCCGTACATACTTCAGAAGACACGTCTAGTGAGTTTCCGTATACTTTAGGAAAGTGTTATGTGTTTTATAAAGTGAATTTGGTCCAAGTCACGTATGTGAGCAGTGATGCGACACTCGGAGGCGTTCTATTGCCTATTATGCTCGATACAATTGCACAACAGGGAATAAGCAAAATAAACAAGCACAGGGGCGGAACAATTCGAACATACACACAAAGTTACTTGTTCTTAGTACGAAACGAATATGAAAAATTTATAGTGGAATCATTCAATTTATTGTATATCGTAAGGTTTTTCATCTTTGAATGTTTATTATATTCTGTCATATTAGTTAATTTACAAGTAAACTATAGATGAATCAAATTAAAAATAATTGTGGCTGGATGTTTTGGGGGCAAGTTGTTCCGAAAATAATATTTTTTTAAGTAAAAGATAGAAATATCATATGAAGAGCATAATTAAAACATTGGATATTGCTTAACTATGGACACCGTTTTAATTACTCTGGACACAACAGTTGAGTGACGAAATAACTTTGGAACAATTCTCCCATGGAACTTCCATCCCCACATTCCTCTACATCATATTATATTTCATTTCAAATATTGAATGCTCTATGGAAAAATTATATAATATATTTATATTCTGATGAAATTTGTATCGTTCTTGCATTATTCAGATATGAAAAGCGACACAGTATAACTTGTCAATCGAGTCACACCCAATATCATTATTTTATATCGCCTAGATAAAATGTAAGCTTTCAATCAATTTATAAAAAAATCTAGTTAAGTACATTGAATTTAGTAAAAAAGGTAATAATAAAACAGCATTGGGGAAAAGCGGGAAGAGTTATTTTACTCGACGAACAATTTTTTGCCCGTCGGATTTTGCGCGGAACGATCAGGACTAAAGTATCTATTAAGGACGTGATTTGACTTCGGCCAAAGCGAAAAGAGCACTCGAACCTGAAATCCTTATATCTTTTAAGGGTGTCTTGTTCGTGTTGTGCAACACCAAAACGACATTCCGAGATTTCGCTTAAGAATGATGGCTTCAGACGCGCTGCAGATTTATTGCGGACATTCGCTGTAACGCCCTTACTATACGAGCACGGATTATATTTGCGCTCCCTTTTTTTATAAGTTCAATTTAATCTTGGTTTATATGTAATTTCGTAATATTTCCTTCCGTATAAATAGAAATAAGTGTATTTATGTCTGGTGTTTGTAGACGCCTTAATGGTTTATCTTTTATCGATGAAATTTTTTAGAATTATTGTATTTGGGATGATTTTTTAATTATTGTATTGTAAAATTTTCATTTAATGGGACGCATTTCAACTTTTCTCGAGCTGGAAATTATTTCTTTTCTCGTTCTAGTGCTCGCATTAAAATTATTTCCATTCTCGCTTTAGATACGAATACAAGAGTAAGAAAGGCAACAATTTTTATCTAAACAAATGATAATCGTTTCCTCTTGCATTACATTTTTGATAAAAAAAAGTACAAAGTCATAAATAGAATTGTTGATATTTTCACAACCATTGTGGCAATTAAGGTGATTCCAGGATAGATGGCCATACGGGAGACGATGGTCAGCAATCTTTTTTTTTCAAAAATTTGCAATAACAATATATTTTTTCACTTAAGTAAGATGTTTTAGTTATCACAGAACATCCAATAATAATTGTCGCTGATTTTTGGACAAAAAAATCGCTATCATCTCCCATATGGCCATCTATACCGGAATAACCCTATCTAAAAATCTCTAGCGACAATCAAAAGTTCAAAACAACACATATAAACGTCCAAATCAAAAAAGGGCCAATCTGGAGCAATTCATAATCGGAAAATAATCCAGCAGTGCTTCCATTTAATCTTCTGTCCACGATTAACCTTTAACTGACGGCCCCCGGGGGAAGGCGGCCCTCGGGGACCCTGGCCGCCCTTAGCCACCCTCCCCTTAGCCCACCCTTAAACCACCCTTAGACCCACCCTTATGTCTGTCCGATGGTAAATACCCCGTTATCGTTGTCGTTAAATGTCGATAGGTTCCTGCGGAGTGTTGGCCTGTGCGCGTCCTCAGGCCACCAAACGCCGCTAATCTCCATTGTCGACGGACTCGACCTTTGCACAGTTCTTAACTGAAGAATTATATTTTTGGAATTTGCTCGAATTGAATTTGAAGACTTTTCGATGTATTCAGATCGATGGAAGTCGGTTTTGATAGGTATTTTGGGGTTTTGATGTTGTCTTATGTGATTGTTTAGTGTGTGTGGTCAATTGATGTAATGGTGCTTGAAGGGTGGTTTTTTAGGAGAGGTGGTTAAGATTGCAAATCAAATTGGTAGTTATAATCTATTTTATTCATATTTTCAGTAATTTAAGCTACGTCTTACATTTTTCATGTTTGAATTCGATTGGGATTTAGGTTCGGAAAAATTGTGTTGAATTTCTACACGAATATCAAAATTTCTCTGCCAAATAACTTTTCAATTAGTTATAACTGCTATTTGACTAATAAAAAACAGATTCGAGTGATTTTAGTTTTAAGATGATTATTGAAAATGGGTGAATATTTTAATTAAATGCAAATACAGCAATCCTTTTATAGCACGATATCGAATGATAAATATTCGCACGAATGAGATTAAATTAGAATGTAACAGATTTTTCCTCAAAAATTTATTAAATTCTATTATCTGAAGCTTAAATTGTGCTTTTCATGAGATAATATTATCTCTTTTCCTTAAAAAATAATAATTCTTTTCGGAACAACTTACCCCCGAAACATTCAACTCCACACTCCTACATCAAAATTTCTTGACTAACAATTTCAAAAATACTAATAAATTCTAACAATCATAATGAAACAACGATCACTCAATCTTTCAAATGTGATAAATTGTTTACACTGTAATTTGGATCCCTTGAAAACCGACAATGAGAAGAGGAACTTACACCATAAAAGGAGTCTAGTTGAACAATGGTCTTCTAAGCGAGAGGGCAAGTGTGACGAATCCCTACATAAGCGCGGGATTAAACTCGAATTATTCATTTAAACGAGAACGAAATTCATCATTGTGTTGAATAATTATCATGTGTGTGTATATGTGTGTGGATATTTGAATTTTCCCGCGTATTCGTGCCATTGTTTGCGCAATAATCGTTGGTAATTGTTGCGAGTCTTCCCCGTTCTCGTTATACGAGAATTATTTACGCGTAGGGTGGGTTTTTGCGTTTTGTTTTGTATCGTTTGCGTTTTGATGTTTTATGATAGATTTAATTGGTTCCGATTGTGTAGTGGGTGTGTTTCTGTTCAAAGAACGATTTTTAAATTGTATGATACAAATTGAAGATATTTTAATGATACACATAATGATTTTTTTCATTTTCGAATTGAAATTTCATAATATTTACTTAAAATTTATTATAATCAAAGGCTACCGAGCAAGTTTTGTAAACTTTTAATAGATTTTATATAGGAAATATCTCATCAGTCGTTTTGGAGATTATATATTAACAGAAAGCTCTTATGATTTTGGTCCATATTGTAGGGATTTTTTAACGAAAATTTTGAAAAACGCACCTCTCAGCAATCGAAGACATTTAAACAAGCTGGTATAAGAAGAAAATACATAAAAATAGTGCCATATATCTGTGTCATTTTTCCAGATAGGCTCAATATAAGCGCTGGTTTTGATGGTCCCCATTTTCATGAATTAATTTTCAAATGAAAAATAATTATTTTCGTTATCATAAAAAATCACACATGCTGTATTTACTTAATACAATAAACACGACATTTAGGGCCGGTATTTTTACTACTCTAGTTTACTAACTATACATAGTTATATTCAGTCCTTTAATTACAAACTGTCAAAATCAGAATATCAGCCCTTAATATATTTTTCAGAATTTAATAGCATCTCTAAACAGTACCGATTCACTACGTAATTCGTATAAATGCACAAACGATACAAAATAACACAAATTCTCATCAAACAACGAGAAAATATAAAACAATCGAATCGAAAACATACTGAAACCTATTATGCAATCCCACTCACGATACAATACAATACAATACAATATCTACAAACATCCCAAGCTTCATCACCTCACACCCCACAACTCCATACAATTCCTCCGACATACACACATACGAACGAAGCCACATCGTTTAAAACAATCCGCAGCAAAATTTAAATATTTGACAAGTCGGATGTTACACATGTCGCGGGACGAAATCCCGGGAAATCCCGAGTCTGTGGCAACAATGGCGGCCGCGATTAATAAGTCAAACGAGCCTTCAAGATAGGCCCCGAGCCTCGTACATTTACAATATGTTACAATCCGTTTAAGCCCAGAGCGGGAACCGTTTGTTCTGAGCAAACTTTGAAGGGGCACGATTCGTTGTTACGTCGCATGTATAAATCGCGACATAATCGACGGGGTGGTTTTATAATGATTTAATTAAATTTAAAAATATTTGATTTTTCAAAAAAATATTTAATTTTTAGTTAAGTGATTAAGGTTGGAACTTTCAAAAGTTACTTAACAAGAGTATTACGTAGCGATAAGTTACATTTTTTCCTTAAAGAATTCTTATTGTTGAAGAGAGATTTCATCACAAACACGTTCAAAACAACTAGTTGCTACATAAAATTTGAGTTGAGTAACTAACAATTGAAAGTTCGTTCTAATAGTGAGTTTTTCAATTGTCAAATGAACTATTATTAAATTTATGGCTTACTTATTGTTAGATTTGTCGAATTTATCAGAGATTCATATAAAATTATCTTTAGTCGATTCCGAGTCAAACATAACCTTATTCTTTCGCCACCTTGACTTTAATTGCCACAAATCAGATTTAAAATATTAATAATGAGCACTTTATATCATATTAATTTATCATGAGTATTAAAATAATAATTACAGCACTTAAAAAGTAATATTTATGTATCCATCGGAATTTTAATTCGTGCTGATGAGTGGTTGAAATACCAATTGTTTCAAATTACTGTTCACATTCAAAAACTGAATTGATTTTTCTCATCCCTGTACTTCATATGATGAAATATATAGAAAATTTATATCAAATGAGATGCTGAATAATCTGCATATAAAAAAAAAACAACTAACATGTTTTACATTAGAAACCCTAAAATTTTTTACCAATCATTCTAATCAAATAACAATCTGATCACATAAAATCGATATTTATTATATCAAAGTAATTACGTAGAAAAAGTTCAAAACATATCTGTCGATAAAACTCATAAAACATAATTACAGTAAAATTATCAATTAAAATAGAGTACTTGGTCCATTAATTCGGTAGGACTGTTATAACTGAATAATTGACGAAGTGTGTCGGTGCTCATTGTGTGTACCGCACGCGCTCAAGGCGAAATCGTCAATTAAATTGTCAATTATTTATTCAACACAATTCAATTTTGGATAATGACAATATTTACACAAAGATCAAGACCGAATCCATTCGAAACACAAACTGCGCTTAGATACAGCAGAGCAAACAACGAGAACAATCGAATCGCACTCAAGATCGAGATACGAATGCGTATCGAAAATTAATTCAATCATGTTTGCTACTTGATAAATTATAAAAAAATGATATAAAATGTATGAATATAGTCCATTTTTGCAAAAACAGATGGATTTAAGATTGATATTTGTTTATAAAGACCGTCCACAAATGCGATCACAGGTGGATTTGGGTTTGATACAGATATAAGAATGATAATAATCATTATCAAACTGGAAAATATCTCAAATTAAAACTGTTTATAGAATATAAGAAGCGATATTTAGGATAAGAACATTCGATTTTCAGTGAAAACATATCGTTATAGTTACATTTTGTTAAGGCACATCCACACATGGCCGGCGGCTTTTAGCGGCCAAACACAAAATACAGCACAAAAATGATTATATTCTAATCGGATTGAAATATCATTTCATTTTTATTAGTTAAGATACAAAGTTATAGGCATGATAATGAAAATTTTCAGCTTGTCAATATTGAGATACATTTGAAGTTCGTTAGTTGAGTAGGGATATTTTTATCTATTTTTCATTGAATAAAATCAATTTTTACAAACGAATAAATCATCGAAAGAATGCAGGGGGGCAATTTGGCTAAATGTCGCTCTTCATCACACCCCATTCTTTGAATCAATCGAACCTTTAAAGAAGTTCTTTCTAATTTTTTTTTTCAGTATCGTTATTCCGACCGTTTGCGCAACAATACAAGTCCGAAATGCTAATTATTGTGCGCTTCCGAGCACATTTTTTACGCAAAAATCGTAGCATTTTGGCGCGAATGGCCGCCCATACATCAACGTCATCGTTAGCATTTAAAGCCTTCGCGAAGGCTTCAGAAATCAAAACCCACCCGTACTTTTTTATACGTACTTTTCGACGGCTCCCGGTTGACATATTTAATTTAATACTGCCAGAAAAAAATACATAGTAAAAATTGGGGGAGCTGCTTTTTGTCCTACGATTGTGTAGCACTCCAACCCCTCGGCCGCGATAAAAAATGATGAGATGTTCAGTTTTTCTATTGTATGTATGTGTTATATATTTGACAGTGTGAGTCCATATTTTAGTCGGAGAGTGCTTTTTTTTCGTGCAAATGTCAAATGGTAACCTTTAAGAGAGTTTACGTTTAGGCGGTTCGTGCAGTTTTGCTATGAGGTGTTTAAAAGTAAAATAAAAATCGTCTTTGGGTTAGCAGTGTTATCGGTTTAGAGCTTGAGGAAATGGCATCTTTAATTGTGATTCGATATAAATTTTTATAATGTTAAATATTCACATTTAAACATAATTGAAACGATCGAAATATATGAAAATTTTCACAATGAAAAGTGCTCTATTGATCGCATGTAAATATAATCAACTTTTCGCGCAACATCTGTCACGTTTCGAAATTTTAAAATAGGTCGATTATACAAGCAAATGTTGGTTTAAAATATACGAAAATGTATGAAGAATATAATTTCATTATATTTCGATTGGTTCATTTGATTTTTTTTTATGAAAGTGCAACGTTATCGGTAGAAGGTTTGATTTAGAACGAGGAAAAACCGAGTTACAGCTAGGGGCTGATTATCCACTCAATAATTCAAAATCTGATAACATTATGGGGATTCGTGTCTATGAAAATAACGGTTACGTGTCACTGTTACACGTTTAGTTTATTTAACCGATATACACTGTGTATGGGTTTCATTGGATTCAGTCTAAAATTAATACTACAATGGAAAACAAACTTATAACAAAAATCGTAAAGAGATATGAACGTTCTTTCTATTGCATACAATCTACAATTTCATTGTAATCGTATTATTTATTGTTAGGTATGATATTTTTATAATTACATGTTAAAGCTATTTTTTTAAAAAATCTCTAAGGAATGAATTTTTATTAAATTGAAATATTAATTTACATGTCGTTCAAATGAAATCAAAAGGATGATAATCAACACCAACTTTTAATGCAGTTTGCTTATATTTTGCGTGTGTGCATGCATGCCAGAGTTTATTAAAATTTCATAGAATCTATAACGTTTATTTATTAATCAAGTTCGCTTATTCAAAAAAATCAGATACGATTGCATGACTAAATGCATTATGACCGTAATACTCGGAAAATTATGCTATATTAGTTGAACTCACTTTACGCCACAGAGATTGCTGCGCGACGATATGAAAATAATATTGAACTATTTATTTATTTAACTTAATTAAAAACCAATCAAAGTTACAATTGATTGAGCTTTAATACTAAAGCTACATTACTAAACATACTCTATTTCTAAATTTTAATTTGTATTTTCAGGACCACACTTCAGAAGCGCGTTCAAGAACACCATTGAACACAGTCCCAGTACATGCTCCATCATCATCTCCGGTGGTCTTAAAAGTGGAAAGCAACTCGAGTCCTCCTTTGCCAATTGGTTTACCGATTCCACCAATTCTCAGACATCCAGAACCATTCGACAGAGAAGATCAGCCTCCTTTGGATATATCTGCTGAAACATCTCACGTATATTCCAATGCAAGAGCATTCGATAGACAAATGGGAGTCGATTTCAGGGATCGTCAATTAATTCCGACAGAACCAGTCGATTATCACAGGAGTGGATTGAAAGAAGTTATGAATTTAAGCGCAAATGAAAGATCTCCGTCTGAATTTTCTCATAGAGATACACTTTGGAGTGTAGCGAGGCTGTCTTTGGATAGACACGATCATCCAAATGCTTATAAAGATGATATACCAAGAAGTTATGCACTTGGGAGCAGCATTAGAGGTAATTAAATATCAATTGTAAATATATTTAAATGTTTTACATAAATGAGATAGAAAGTTTGATAAAGGACGAAATATATTCTATAGCGAATGGACTCCCCGTTCAATACAATTCAATTTGATAATAATTGACTCATTATGATCCTTAAATATTGCTATGAACACATTCAACCCCGAAATCAATGTAGATCGTAAAAATAATAGTTTGTATCTATAGGTTTCGTTCGCTCATAAACAAAAATTAGTATAAAAATCGAATGATTTAAAATCTATTTTCCATCAAAACCCCAAATCTATGGTGAATGTCATAACAGTAAAAAAATATTAGATTACTAATATCTATTGATTGGATATAAAATTTTTGAATCTGTTGAGTAGAAGTACATCCTTCTATCAATATCGAAAAAATAAATGTTGTAATATGATTATTTGCATGGTAAAAAAAATCATGGTTAAAACGTACAGTGATGGTCATAAAAATGTGAAAACTCACGAAATTAGTGAATTTTTTATAATAAATAATTATAATTAAATATCGAAAAACTAATCAATAAAGCCTTCTAGTGACCTCAACAAAAGATTTAATTTCTCAGATTTAGATTTGATGAAGATTTGATATAATTTCAGTAAATACATCTTATAGCTAATGTTTGTAATATGACCTAAAACACATCGCACACACCTCGTATCTTACGTAACTATCTTACACAATGAATACATAAGCTCTTAAAGCACACATACACACAACCCACCAATAAATCGATAAACCAATCCTTTTCAAACCGAGCCAGCTTTTGGTGTTTACATCTGTCGCCGCGTTGAATGAGACGCGCGCATACACACGCAAAGCACATGCGGCCCGTCGTCAATGGCGATAATTACAGTTGGATAATTAATACGGACGTACCGACCGAAACGGCCGTGGGTTTATCTGTATGTACGTGTGTGCGACGGCCTTTATGTCCTCAAAGGACTTAGTCGATTGGCGGGCGTTTGTGCGCGTAAATAACCCGACGCCGCACTCAATGGCCGCCGTTGATTTTGAATTGGAAACGGCGTTTGGATCGTTCATTATGCGTTTTATTTAAAAAAAGAGGATTTGATTTGGACGTTTTTTCTATTCGGAATGGGGAGATTTGGGGCGCGGTGTGCGCGTGCGTTGTTCGCTCCGCTCATATTAATGTGTGGAAGTATCGTTGATTTCTTTTGAGGATGTCGTGTTTAGTAATTGGGTTGTTTTGAGTTGTGTGTGTGTGTTTAGAATGATTTAAGGGACAGTTACGTGACAGGCGTTTTATGCGCATTTCGATTGGGAGCTTTTTGGGGAGACTTGGGACGCGGTGTGCGCGTGTGTTATTCGCTCCGCTCATATTAATGTGTGAAAGTATCGTTGGTTCTTTTTGAGAATGTCGTATTTAGTAATTAGGTTGTTTTAAGGGAATGTCACATGACAGGCGTTTTATGCGCATTTCGATTGGGAGCTTTTTGGGGAGACTTGGGACGCGGTGTGCGCGTGTGTTATTCGCTCCGCTCATATTAATGTGTGAAAGTATCGTTGATTCTTTTTGAGAATGTCGTATTTAGTAATTAGGTTGTTTTAAGTTGTGTGTGTGTTTATAATGTTTTAAGGGAATGTCACATGACAGGCGTTTTATACGCATTTAGATAGGGAGCTTTCAGCAAGCTATGGTGACCGGTAGCTCATGAATCGATGAACCGATCACTTATTTCGTGCTAAAATTTATCTATGGAAATGCATGTAAAATGTCTGTCAAAGTCCTAAAAAAGTGTTAGTTTTAAGGAAAATTCCTATTTTTTCTCAAAATTTGGCAAGAAAACTCGAGAAAAGTCAGATAGTTCATGAATATGATGAAATTTCATTGACTTTTGTTTCAAATGTGTATTTGCTAATATTTTATGTATTTTTGTTTAGATAAAGAGCCTGATCGTGGTCAGTTGACTCCTTTGTGCAACACTAGGAAAACTGAATGCTCTTCATGTCCAGCTTGTCATCCGAGTGAACATCGGTCATCATCATTATCACCGAGACATTCATCGTTGATGATAAACGAAAATAATAACAAAATTTCAAATCCGTAAATAATACAACGAAACTCATCAAAATGTATAAAATATTGTAAACAAGTCTCTCTATTTCTCTGAACATATCATTGTAAAATATTATTTGAATAGATCTAGAAATTTATTTAAAATTTGATGACATTCATCTTACATATTGACCGAATTGGTATATTCATTTCTAGGCACATTACTGGTTGTGCAATCGTTAATGTCAAAATAATGTATGTATTAATTAAAAATATTAAGCATTAGTAATTAATAAAAATAGTATTTACGCTTACTAGCGTTTAGATTAAATTAAACGTTGCCTAGTCTACTTCTGTTATGTTTTTAAAAATATTTAAAAGTACTTAAACTAATTACTTATAAGATTAGCCAAATATGTAATACATATGTCTATCTGTTTATCGAACATATCATTAACATAATATACACTGATGTGTGAAATGTGTAATATCATTTTAAATTAATAGCTATTCATTATAAATGTAATTCACCATAATTTAATGTGTATACAGATTATGTATCAAATATTGATTCGCTTAGAAATAAACAATGTGATTGAAAAATAATTCCTTTATTTTTTTGTGTTATATGTATATCTATAGAGCTGTTCAATGGGTTCGCTCGAACTTTGACAGTAAAATTCTGTAATATAGGTGAATCAAGTTATAAAATTTATCAAACTAACCTTTAATGAATATTAACAATAGATTAATTTAAAATTCACAATTTAATAGATTCATACAAAAATTTCCTTTATACCCAATTACCCAATCTATTCCCAAAAACAAATAAAAATCCCAAAAATACACCATAATAAATAAACGAAGCGAAATTGGAAAAGTTTCTCGAATCGGAAAAACTAACAACCCTCCAAGTACAAAAAAACACACACACACATACACAAACCAGAAATCTATAAATGCATAATAGCACAAAAGTTTTATGTAAGTATAAAATGCAAAAACTTTTAAACCGATAATTGATTCTCGACCAAATTTGGCACGATTATACTTTGAAAGCTGGGGAACATCAAGAAGCAATCAATAAGTTAAAAAAATATTTTCATACAAAATTTCATCAATCTATTTATTTATACATAGTAAGGGCAAAAGTTGTATGTGGGTGAGTAGATTGGTATGTATGATATAAAAATTATTACATATCGAGTTCATCGACACGAATTCCCGAGCAACTTCGGGTATCAAACTCTAGTACATAGAAAATAAAATAGCTAGGAACCACCCGGTAGACGTTAAGCCGAAACGTCTTCAGTTCAAAATAATGTTCGAAGGGTATGGCGGGGTGCGTTGTAACAAATCTAATAGCCCCCCAGTAAGCCAGCAGCGGCGTAACATATCGACAAGTGTTCACGGATTAGGGATGTTTTCCCGCCCCTTATTCTATTTAGCTTTCTAACTGCTCATAATGTCTAGGGATTTGCGGACTGCGACGGCATCTGTACCGCTCTTAAGTCCATATTGAATAACGCGCTTGAGATTTTCCCCAAATGTCTATATTTACGTGTGCGACTCAAGATTTGGCAGTTTTGAAAATAACGAATTTTCCGTTTGAATGAAATCGATCTATTCTTGTTTTTAATATCGAAGGTTCATTTAAAATTTTGATATGTACTGAAGGCATGATTTTTCAGTTGTGTATTATCAATAAATAGCTTGATACGAATGAATGATTGGATCTCGAAAAAGAAAATTCATTAAAATATGAAAATAATAAGTTATTGTAAGTGAAGTTTTTTTTCCAGAAAGTTTTAAAAATCATATTTAAACTATAAACCATAGACAAATCATATCAATGAATAAAAAAATGCAATTTTAGACATGTTACACAATTTGTTTCTTTTCTTATTTAATATCGAGCGCTTTTAATGAAATGCCCTAAGCGCACTTGAAGGTGCGTCAAAAATCATATTAAAATTAATCGACGAAACTTTAGTGAAAATTTATTAGAAAAAAATACATAAATTCATTCAAAATAATCAAATTTTACAGAATTGAGGAAATTATAATTTTAGACGAGTCCCTCTAATCTAAAAAAAAATCACTTAGAATCAAACATCGAACACAAATCACAATAAACTTCGTGCGTATTTTGCATATTCAATTTGCGAAAAGGGCAACGCGCATTCTAAAGAACGATGTAATTCGAAAGAAATTGTGTATGTAAAAGCGATTCTGAGATGTGTTTTTTTTTGTTGTTGTATATAAAGACTTTTTTTTAATAACATAGCCGAGAGTCACTTGGGACCAGGTCCTGGCAGCTACCCTTCGCATGCCGGAGACTTTTTAAATAAAAATTACACGTAAACGCTAACTACAAAGGAGTCCCGCCCAATTTTGGATTACAATTTACCGGCAATGGTAAGCTACTTTGCTGAACACGAATTATTATTGTAGACGAGAGCGGCAATGTCACTTTGCCGGCTCACGCTTACAAAATGCGAGCTTTTGAAGAATGCTTTGCATACATTGGCGTACTTACATTTTTTTTTTCAAATTATTTACAGTCAAATTCAAAAAAAAAAGTTGAATAAGTAAATGACGCATGGTATAGTTCGAATCATTAGAGTTAGAATGGACCATTTATTTTGATCGAAACTGTAATTATGAAAAGAAAACAATAATATCTCCTTCAAACTCATGAGCTGTACTCCACGCAAAAGAGACAAATAGACGTAATCACAATGCTTTCGTATTGTGACGTAATAATACATGTTTATTCTCTGACACCGCTCAATTATAACATGTAAATGTGTGGTTCATTTCAACTCTGGTGATTCAACCTCTTATTTTTGTTTTAGTATATCTGAAAAAAAGTTTACATTTTATAACAAAATGTCACTTTATATTGCACTTATTGTTAGTATTGCACGCAATCTCAACATTGCCGAAAAAAAATGACAGCTAGTGTTGCACACACGCAAACGAACCAGTGTTGCCATCATCATGAAAATGACACAAATGTCACATAAAACATTCTCTACAATTCTATTGTTCGTATGCAGTTTGATTAAATGTCATTTAGGGCATCACAAATATCTATCAAAACCCATTTCTGCAATGCTACATGAAAAAATTGATTGTTATAGCATATCGAAATACTATTGAATAAAAATCGTTCTAAATATTATATTACTTAAAAAAATGTTTTTTTCATAAATTTATATACTTTTAAGATCTGATGGTATATTTTTATTGTAAAAAAATTTAAAAATACGCCAATGGTTTCGGGAACACAATCCTATTTCTGCTGACTACTCCCATGAGGATTTCTTATGTGTATTCGCACACATTCATAATGCTTATACATACACAAATGAACAACAATGAAAAAAAGTTCACATTCATTACAACTTGTTTAAGATTATGAACACACGAATGCGCAGAATTAAAATTCAAAAGAAATAGAAAAATATGTATGTTAAACGATTTTTAATATGACATCTGGAATGAAACATAACGTTAGAATTAATGTTAAATCCTATTCATTTTTTATTTCAAATAAATGAATTCATATTCGAATAAAATAAATGATAAATTTAAAAAAACTTTATAAAAATGATGATTGAAATAGAAATTATTGATCATTTCTGAATCTAATTGCATTTCTTCATAAGTTAGTGTGCCAAATATGGAAAACTTGACATTTTGAAAATTTTGTACACATTCTGAAGTTTATAATCATGAAGATATAATAAGATTGATAACAATATAAATCACAGAATAATTATTAAAAAAAAATAGAAATTGTAAACGTGCTGTAGAGTTTTCTATTAGGGCACAAGCAGTCGTCTCGGGAAAATTAAAGTGACACTGAAGCGTATGAAGTGATTTTTCTGGGAAAAACACTTTTCTCTTTCTATCTTAAAAATCATAGTATGAGTTTGTCTCTTTTGCACGGTCATAGTTTGCCACTTTTGTTACGTGTACTTATTGCGGAAGTCCGCTTGTTATGAAACGAAATGCTTTTTCTGCTGCAAAGTGTTTTTGAAACGGTTTTTACAAAGTTTGAGAATATTATGTAGTAAGGGCCCGAAAAATAATTTTATTTGAAATTAAGATTAGCCAGCTTTAGAAAATACTCATATTAATTGTAGGTATTTAATTCAATTAAGCGGCTCTAGTTGAGTTTTGTGTGTATTGAAAATTTTTCTGCATAAAGAGAATATTTTTTAAGAATTTAAATACATAAAGGTAGATATTTATGAAAAATCAATTTGAAGCTTCGTCGAGCTTTTCAGCGAATACTGAAGAAAAATACGTATTTATTTCACTGTGGTGATTTTTCTATACCAATTAAATGGGTATTAAGGAAAAGCAGTAAGAAAGTTAAATCGTTCGATGCAGTTTATTTACGAAGCTCAATTATAACCTTTTATATAAAAATATAAATACCAATTATTCTTTTCGTATGAAAGTAATATTTTCTCAATTTATCGACGTATCTAAATTTATTTTTACACAATTCAAAATAATTCATATGAACGAAAAATACATGAAATATGATTTGAAAATATTTCTTTATAAATAAGATTATATGAAATGTTTAAAACATTATAATAAATTTGAAGTCGTTTTCGACTATTAAATAAAAGTTTTTAGAAATGCGTCAGCGACGAATTCAAAAGCGTTCGCACAAAAGGACGCAAAATCTCCCAATTACTGTGAAAAGGAAAAATTAAGCCTTCGTTACTTACGTACATAAGAGACGAGAGAGAGAATTTTCTTTTGTGAGAAAAACGAGCGACAAATAAATACATATTTTTGTGTATTGAGCTCGAAGCCGAAGCAAAGACTCGATCGTTACATAGAGAAAAGCTTTGGAAGAAAAATCGTATCTGTGCTGTCGATTTTTGCAGGCGAAGTATAATGAAAAATAACGATAAATAATATTTATAAAAATGATTTTTTAATATCAAATTGATCAACATTAAAATTTTAGATATTTAATTAAAAAAAGCTGCATACAATTATTCTATTATCAAATGAGTTTTTTTTATGTAATGTTGATGCAATTTTAAAAAGATTTTACAAGAGATTCATCATAATATTAAGAGATTGGAATCAAATGAGAAACTTGGATAATGTGAAAGACTTGATTCACTCCAAATTACAGAAATATTAAAAGCATTACATTATCTTCAATCAACAGTATTGTTAGTCTGTGACTTCTTATTACATTTGGCAGCAATGAAGTTTTTTAGATTTGAAAGAGAATCAAATGTCAGACGATTTATTTTTTGATTTTTTGATCGAAGTCTTTTAAAATATCGAAATTCGATCGAAAGAATGTCTTTGGTTAATCCATCAATAAATATAATTCCGCCCATTTTTGTAATATTTTTAATATCAATCAATTGAATCACACACTTATTAGGTCATTCAATTTACTTAGATATGAGATTTTTTAAGCTAAAAATTAATTTCAGAAAATATGATCCAGGACAATGAACTAAAAAAATACATTCATACATAGATCTAATCAATAAAATAAAATAATATGACACCATGGAACGAATCAAAACGCATTGTCACATCATTACACCCTTTCGCAGTTGTCGTCACACCGCACAAGGTGTCCACACACTCTGGCGTGACGAAATCGACTACTTTGATCGAATCTCTCCTAAAATGATTCCCCATAACAATGCGGTATGATTACAAACATCTGTTCGAGAGAGCGAAACGACTTTTATGGGGGGCGTCGATTTCCACCCCCCGATGTGATTTTTTTTTACACCCCCCCATGTATATAAAAAGGGGGTTGATATTGCCCGGTTTCGATGGCGAAGGGATCTATGGTGCTTTTGGATTTTTTTTTTTCAGTTTTAAACTGCGTCTAAATTGCAAACACTTGATATTTATCTGTGAGTAAAGGGTGTGCGCCGTATAATCGTCGTTCGAGGGTTATTGATGGGGCATTTCGTAATTTTTTGTATAAACAAGTCTAATTCGACTGAATTGTTATTTTGTTTGCTATTTTTATTTTCGTCGGAATTGTATTTTTCGATTATTTTGCGTAAATTGGACTCTGTGTGCGGAATTCGTTTTAATTTTGGTCGAGCTCGTTATCTTGTTTATAGCAAAAATGAAGGAAAATAATCAATTATGATAAAAGCTAACATCCTTGAATTATCTGTTATTTATTTTTCCGAAGAATTTTGAATCAAAAATAGTCGATTCATGAGAAAAATATAACAAATGAAATATACATACATATTATTTTTTTCTTATAATTTGTGCAATAAACTTAAAATTAAATATTAAATGGCGTTTATATAACAAATGAATTCTCTAAGATTATACACAGCAATGTCTTTTTATAAAAAATATAATATGATTCATATCAAATTTTAGACAGATAAATATAAAACTAACACGCGTTTCGTCTTAAAAAAATACCAAATACAAAATACAACAATAATTTTTAAATTTAACCCTAAATCTACCAAAATCTTTATTGTTTATCTACAAAAAATAACAACAATAAAAACGCACAAAAACATAACGAGAAAGGAATACAATTTGACCCTTCGCCTTTAGACACAATAACAACCACGATAAACATTACAGATCGTTAACCGGTACTAACGAAAAGAGAAAAAAAAATCCAAAAGACCGCAAACAATATGAAGAAAAATCAAAATGGCTGCTATAGACACGTGACCGGCCACGTGACTTTCTGCGGCCAATTATGCGGAGGCGACACGTGCGCGCGCAATTCGAATTGCACACCTGAACGATCAATTTTGGGATTTTGGGGATTAGCTTCTTTTTTATTTTGGGAATTTCATAAATAAATACAATACAATAGGGTATTTTATATAGAAATAATTGGGTATATTTTTATTGTTATTCTTATTATTGGGTGATTTAGAAAAATATGTGATGCTTGATAATTTTATGATCGCTTTATTAACGGGTAGTATTTTTTTTTATTAAATTGTAATTCTATATGATTGTGAATTATATTAATTGAAATTTAAATCTGTACATTGACTGAAATAGATAAATTGGACTAGGTTAATGATATTTAATTGAAAAATGTTAGGTTAGGATTAGACTTGAAAAGGGGGTTGAGTTGGATTAGGATAACAATTTTTGATTTAAATTTCAACAATTGATAACAAAGATGGAAGATTATATTGTTGACAATTTCGCTTGCGAATTTGAGAGAAATACACCGCACAAATAATATGTAATGTCGCATAATAGTTGAGTAAGTGATTTTCACGGTGGAACGGATTGATCCGGATTTGAGGATTCAAACCCTCTCCCATTTCTGGTACACACCCACACCATATCGTCATTATCCACTCCCATGGATCTTCCTCGTAATGGAAAACTGACAAACATGTTCGAATGTACTAGATGTAATTGAGATGTGGATGAAAAATGCCCTAAATTTTGAGAAAAGTTCGAAACCTTGATGAAAAACGAGTCTCATTACGTTGTGAATTTCATGTTTGTATTTAACGTTTTTATTGATAAAACACACACGATTTGATTTTTTCTCTAAACTATGAACATTGATTTATGTGAAGTTTTCTAATTCATATTATGATACTAGGCCCTGCACTTACTTCTTATAAAGATTTCATTTCTAAAATAGACGACAAAGTAAATGGCTATAACCTCATCGATACACTGTAAAAAGTAAATCTTAAATCCCAACACGATCTTAAATTTGAACGGTTTTAAAAATCGATTTACGTCGAAATTAAATTGCTTAAAAATTATGTAAACTGTATTAAAATTAAAATTATATTTTATTCCATTTATTAAATATATTAAATATAGTTTAAACAGGTTAACGTAATTTTTAAGCGATTTAATTTCGACGTAAATCAATTTTTAAGACCGTTCAAATTTAAGATCGTGTCGGGATTTAAGATTTACTTTTTACAGTGTATATTATTTCGATAGGTCTTTTTAAAATTAAATAAACTATTCAATCTCGCCGATGTTGTCTATATTTCACGATTCGAAACAATAAAAACACTTTTCACTGTCTCAATGCAAACAATTTAAACTATTTAATTTTTATTAAAATAAGTGATAACCGCTTATTTTATAATTAATTAACTCTGTACAAAAAAAAAACATAAAACAGTTGATAAAAATTGAAAAGAATATGTGAAATGAGTTGAAATTTTACAGTAAAGAATTTGTTCTAACGTTGTTAGTGAATTTGTTGTTTGAATGATAAAAACTAAACATTGTCAATGTGTGGTTCACATTATCTATGAACATTCATCAATACAGCCAACGTAAGTATTTAGTATTCAATTGAATAGTTAAATGCGACACGTGTCACGTTGGCAGCATTGTCGAAAGTCTGCATATCTTATATGCAATTGCAAATTTCGTGCACAACGCGAACCCGCCATTTCGCGAAAACGAATCCAGAAACATCGGCCGAAAATTTAATCGAATAAACGTTTTGAACGAACGCTCTCCATAATCGGATACAATATTCGAAATACCGATAAACCGGGCATCGTCGAGGGGATTGTGTGCATGTAATAAATGAAAGTTTCCGGTTTGCTGGGTCTGGGCCATGTTTTTCGCCAACTAAACTAAACTGAAATCAGCCCGTCGATTCTATCGGAAAAACCGGTCATGCGAGCCGCCATCGATTAATCGCGTATAGATAAGTCCGGATTTCGAAACGGGGCGGTTTTCCGTTTATTTATTCGAAGGATCGCTTATTTATTATATTATTATATTGCGAGTTTATGGATGTGTATGTACAGCGCGCTGAGTATCAATGAAAAGCGAAATTATTATGTGTATATTCTTCAGAGAAGCAGTTTTCAGTAATAAGAGGATTGCTATTATCAAGTTCAGGTACCCCGACAATTGAACGTAATATAATAATATCTGAAAAAACATTAATTCTCATATTATGACATCAGCTAGTGAGAAACGTCCGCCAAGAGGTTCAAAATCATTGGAGGGCCTAGATTAGTACTGAATGATTTTATAAAATAATTTCATTATTATTTGGTAAGAAGTTGAATTTTGATAGAAGCTTTTATTATTTTTTTATTATTTTATTTTTTACGAGAATATTTTTTTTAAAGTAAATAATAGTTTTTTTTAAGATTCACCAAGAAACACATATATCGCATAAAAAATAGTTTAGACGAATACACATACGTAGGTATGTGTACATACGTATGTGTCCTTAACGATGTGAGTCTGTTATCCTTCTATGTGTGTTATAATCGAAAATGGTAAAATATATAAGATCAAAAGAGTTAACGTGAAAAAAGTGCTTATAAGCAATTAAACGTTACTTGAAAATATTTTTTCTGAAGGATGGATTTGAATACTACACACTCTGATAGTAAAGTCATTATTATTAATAACTTGCGATCAACCCGTTGAATATATAAACGCAATTAATTTTGGAGCGTTACATAGACACACAGAAAGCACCATTATGTAGTTAGATTAATGTTATTTTATTATCCGATAGAATAATTTTGCGCGCAGTTGTCAGTGCGCAATTCGTCGAAATGTTCTGCGCAGAATTGTCGGTATGCTCAATAGTCGGGGTACCACTGCACTATTAAATTCAACATGGAATGGACCGAGGTGCATCATGTGTCCCTCCTTCTCTAAACAACAAAATATCGATAATGGTGAGAGCCGCGTAGCTTATGGCCAAGTCTGTCAAACATTTCTGACGCGAAGCAACGCGACCATATCATTGACAGCTTGGCGCATACTTTTGTTAAAGTGTGCGATTGGTATTTGATCATGGAGAAAATTAAGTTCAAGAATGAAAATATAAGCGATGACGATGAAAAAAATGAAGATCTCTTGTTATCAGAAGTCAAGGAAGAACTCTCAGCATTGCACACGACTCTTCAAATATCTGACTGTGAAATAGAGAGTGATGAAGACTATCAGAGCCGGTGGCCAGATCCAAAGGAGTCAACAACCGATAGCATCATGAATGACTACCTCCACGATACGAAGATGGAATCGATCAGACATTGCTCAGTCGTTCTCGCACAATTGGAAAACCTTTCCTCAATTCGACCCGTAGAGACGAGGTATATATACAAAAATTATAAAAATGTGTGTTATATACAGAAGAATGTGAAAATGGAGCATGGAGTGGAATTTTATGAAATATTTTTTCAATGTTCAAGGTGTCCATTTGAATCTCATTGTGAACAAGATATGCAAAATCATGTTCACACTTGTAAAATCGGACGAAACATAGGGCGAAAAACTGATGTAGATAACAATTTTCGCACTTGTAAGAACAAGTATCAATGCCCACACTGTGATTATGCAGCTGGGCATAATTCTCTTTTACAAAGACATCTTCGGACTCATACTGGAGAAAAACCATATCAATGCCCACACTGTGATTATGCAGCTGGGAAAAAATTTCTTTTAAAAAGACATCTTCGGACTCATACTGGAGAAAAGCCATATCAATGCCCACACTGTGATTATGCAGCTGGGCGAATTACTCATTTAAAGCACCATCTTCAAACTCATACTGGAGAAAAGCCATATCAATGCCCACACTGTGATTATGCAGCTGGGCTTAAGTATCGTTTAAAATGTCATCTTCGAACTCATACTGGAGAAAAGCCATATCAATGCCCACACTGTGATTATGCAGCTAGGCAAAATAGTGATTTACAAAGACATCTTCAAACTCATACTGGAGAAAAGCCATATCAATGCCCACACTGTGATTATGCAGCTGGGCGAATTACTATTTTAAAGCACCATCTTCGAAATCATACTGGAAAAAAGCCATATCAATGCCCACACTGTGATTATGCAGCTGGGCGAATTACTCATTTAAAGCACCATCTTCAAACTCATACTGGAGAAAAGCCATATCAATGCCCACACTGTGATTATGCAGCTGGGCTTAAGTATCGTTTAAAATGTCATCTTCGAACTCATACTGGAGAAAAGCCATATCAATGCCCACACTGTGATTATGCAGCTAGGCAAAATAGTGATTTACAAAGACATCTTCAAACTCATACTGGAGAAAAGCCATATCAATGCCCACACTGTGATTATGCAGCTGGGCGAATTACTATTTTAAAGCACCATCTTCGAAATCATACTGGAAAAAAGCCATATCAATGCCCACACTGTGATTATGCAGCTGGGCGAATTACTCATTTAAAGCACCATCTTCAAACTCATACTGGAGAAAAGCCATATCAATGCCCACACTGTGATTATGCAGCTGGGCTTAAGTATCGTTTAAAATGTCATCTTCGAACTCATACTGGAGAAAAGCCATATCAATGCCCACACTGTGATTATGCAGCTGGGCTTAATTATCGTTTAAAATGTCATCTTCGAACTCATACTGGAGAAAAGCCATATCAATGCCCACACTGTGATTATGCAGCTAGGCAAAATAGTGATTTACAAAGACATCTTCAAACTCATACGAGAGAAAATCCATTTCAATGCCCACACTGTGATTATGCAGCTACGCGAAATACTGCTTTGAAACGCCACCTTCAGACTCATACTGGAAAGTAGATATATCAATTCCGACAATGTGAATATGCTTCTCGTTACAATGTTAGTTTACAATATCATCTTCGTTCTTACACAGGTAAAAAGCGGTATTTATGCCCACAGCTGTGATTATGAAGCTGTGCAGAATTTTTATTTATAAATTTATCTTCGAAATCACACTGGAGAGAAGCCTTATTAATGCCCACACTGTGATAATGCAACCGGGCAAAATTCTGATTCACAACGCCATCTTCGAACTCATACTGGAGAAATGCTGTATCAATTTTACACCCTGTGATTATACAGCTGGGCAGAATTCTTATTTGCTACTTCATCTTTAAACTCATACTGGAGAGAAGCCTTATCTATGCCCACACTGTGATTATGTAGCCATGCGAAGCTATATTTTAAATGCATCTTAGGTTTCATAATGGAGAAAAGCCATATCAATAACAACAATTTGAATATCCCCATGTGCAATGTTTTTTTTTATTATATAGACAACAACTTTGACCTGTCTAAAAAAAAATTACAGTTTATGTCAGTAACTTTTTTTCGTAAAATCAATAGTGTCGATTGGGTTAGATTCAATAGGGTTCGAACCTTATTGAATACTAAGAAAATAAGTATGAGTATGAATGAATGAAATTAACATATTTTTCATGCTACTTTCCATATATATGTAGTTGAAACTGGGCTTATGTAAGTTCAACTTTGAACCTTCGGTTGGTCAAAAAGTAACATTTACTTCCAAGCCTGACCCATTGAGATTAATATTTTGAATAGAGTTTGAAGAAGAAGCATTCAAAATTATATGACAACAAAATTGAGACTGAGAGAACTAGCTACGAACTAATTAAAATTAATTTAACTTGTCATAGTCTTATATTAATTGTTTAACTGGTCATAGTCATTAGTCACATATTGTATTCGTCTCATTTTGTTTGTTTATTTTGAAGAAAAATAAAAATAATAAAATTTAGAATACCCAATTTAGATTTTTTTTCATATTTTTCTGATAACTCTTAAGACTTGTCGTATCACCTGGTTCCGGGTTTGCTTCAACTTACGGGACACCTATATAAACATATGTATATGCGATTGAGGATTTGTTTTTAACGTTTTTCGATCTTTAGATCGAATGATTGGAAAATGTGACGGTTGTTTCACAGGATTATTATTTGTGGGGCTTAAGCGGTTTTCACAGTGACTTGGTTTGCTGGAAGCATCCCATTAGTATATGTTTTCCATTGGATTTGTATTAACTTTGTTGATTGGATTTATCAAAAGCTATTATTTCGTATCGGATCATGATTGCGATCATGTTAATTTAATTTTTATGAACGAAATTCAATATGGATCAAATGAGAAACAATACTAATTGTAAGACAATCTTTCTCAAATATGTAATAAATGTTTAATATTCAATATTTTTCTAATAATAATAATATTTTATTGAATTGAAATCTATGTGAAATACATTTTCATTGATTATTAATTTATTTGATAAATTTTCGTATTTGGGATGTAGTAATCTCTCTAACATTAAGAAGTTCATATAGAACGGCACGTTAAATTCCGAAAAAAATATTAAACTAAACGATAAAAAGTAATTATTTCGAATGAATTCTTATTCCAAATCTGCAATTAATTGTCTTAAGGCGGAAACACACCAGACTGAAAACTTCTGAGACGAAAGACGAAAACAGAGACTTGCAATAAATATTAAAGAATAAACGAATAATAAATATCGTTCCACTTTATAAGACCTTTATTATATTCTCCTATCTATTGGAAAGGGTATCAATAAATCTTTTCTATTTAATTCACTTAATAAATTCCAATACACATAATAATATCTTACAAAGTCTACTTGTGAATACGCGCAAATTCGAATTAAATGCAACGCCGATCCCGCACATCGAAAATTGAAATGTACCATCGAATTTGCGATATTCCGGCGGTGAATTGTAAGATATTTATAACTAGCAGTATGTATTCAAAGGTTCGACAAATCCGAATCCGTTATTAATGTATCGTTCGTACATTACAATTCAATTTGAGCGGATTAAGCCGTTAGCGATGCGATACAAACTCACCCCCGTACAAAATATTGTCCGATTGTTATTCCGAGGGTGGCTCGTGTTCTGTATAAGTATAGGTAACGTATATACTCATTGTGCTGAACGATAATCTGTTTCGAAAATTGATGAAAAAACTGTTTATCGATCGACGATTGTTAATATGTTGATAATACATAAATGAAGACTGAATTTCACAAAGAGTGACCTCTTTTATCAAAATTGAGTTAAGTACAGAAAATGGTTCTATATATGATACAGAACCATTTTATGTACTATACATTTCGATAAAAAGGTCACTTGTGCCCTTTGTAAAATTCAGTCTTGAATTTCATTGATATAATAGTTTAAATCAATCATGGATCGATCTCAATTTTTTATTTGTGTTCACTACGAATTTTGATTCTGGATACTTGATAAGTTTTACTAAATTGGTTTTCATTTTATTTTATAATTTAAATAGTGATCAATTACGCTTTTTATTAAAATTGAATTTGGCATCAAAATTTGAAATGATTTTCCTGGAATAAAATCGATTAAACGAGAACATTACTATTATTGCGCAACAGAAGAAGTGTAGACACATAAAAATAATGTTTAATTGTAAATTCTATGTCTCGAAGAATGAGACGATGCATAAAAATAAGATTTATCTAATAAAATATTATATTTATCCTAAAAATAATCTCTTCCAAGTATAATATGAATCATGATCAGTCTTCAATTTATAAAAACCTGTAAATTTTGCGAAAAAAACGCAACATTCATTAAATTTATCAAGTGTTTAGAATTTCCTACAATAGAGTATTGATCATATTAATATTATATTATATCTTACAAATAGGTGATGATTATTACTTTCATTCCTTGAATTCATCATTAACACAAATGTACATTTAATAAATTTTGAAATCGTTTGAGCATAATCAAAATAAATAAAAAAGCATTCGTGTACACTTTTCTTTTCGTATAATCGCATCTATTTTATTAGAAAACTTTTCATGTGAACTCATCAAATCCTCGAGCGAAACGAGGCTTTTTTGTGAAGGGAAGAAAGCGAAGTCTTTATTACTACGAATGCGATTCTCCTCTGAAAAAGAAGCCGTCTTTCTTATTCAACGCGAGATTCTTTCCATTTCTTCGACGAGGGTTTACAAAGGCGTCGATTAATTCGAAAATAAAATACAACTCTAAGAGAGAGGTTGAGCTTTTTTTCTCTATTGCGAATCTAGTCAACGTCAATAATTATTCAATGCGAAATCGTTTAAGCGATTCAATCCGAACGGGAAGAGGACGCTTTTGATGTGCGAAAATGTGCTATTGATGAGTTTTTCATTCTAAAGTGATGAAAAATCGTATGTTTATAACGCGAAAATATATGACGACTGAAAAGGACAGGGGGTACAAGTGATTTCGAGAAAAGCGCGTTCAAAGTTGAACATGTACCTACATGTATTAAGAGGAGGTTGAGTGATTTGATGATATATTGAGGCACACGTTACGAATTCGTTTATATCCTTTTGTCACCAAATAAATGAGCGTGCATAAAAGCGATTCCTTGTGCATTACTCAATTTCGGCAAAAATGTCACTTGTACCCCTTGGCCTTTTCGATCGTCATATAGAAAATGGGCATAAATGTATCTAGAGATTAATAACGATAAGATTCATATATTTAGAAAGCTAATAAACTATTATTTCAGCTTTTATCCACTATTTTTTCGACACAGTGAATTGAGACTTTCAATTAGCTCCATAAAAACACTTACACTTACAAAAACGACACACTTAATTAGTCTCTGAGTACGTTTTGTCCATTTTACTTTTTCACGATCAAAACATAACTTTCGACTGGTGTATTTCGAATCGAAGGGTGATTTATTTTCGGTAGTAACAGTGGAAAAAGGCCGAGATGAAAAATCACATGTTGGGGGGTTGTGGAGTAACATTTGTTACTAGATGCATTCGTTACTAACATGCAGAGGTGAAGACATAACGCCTTATTTAATTCAGAGTTCGTTACAGCTACACGTTGTTCGGTTGCCCTCGCGTATACATAAGTTAGTGGAAAAACGAAGGAGACGTGCGACGATTCATTTTTCAGGAAATTGATAAAAATTTGCTTTCACTGATCTAGATTGAAAAAAATCATAATTAATATACTAAATATAATCAAATTAATATTATTGCAAGTTGTATGATTGTTTCTGCATCTTTTGAATGTTAGGAATTGTTAAGTTTCGAATTTATTTTATTGAAAATAATATTGTGTTCGAGTCGACGCAGTGTTTTCGGTCAACTCACAGAGGAAATATAATTTTAAGGGTCAGATTTTCCGATGCGAATAAAAATAATGGCAACCATAATAAAAGCGTTTGTTCTTGTTAGCTGCCCATGATTTTTCGAAAATAGAATTCACTTTATCACCCTCTAAAAATATATGTATGTATGTATGTATTTCGTTGCAGATTTATTTATTTAATTATTTTCAAAATTTTGTTCAAATAAAACGCTATCCTTTGATAACTTTTCAATTTTTCCAGATAAGAATTATAAATTTAAAATAAGATCTCTAATGGAATAACATTGAAAGAATTTTCAAAATAAATTGTGAACGAAGTATGTTTTATTTATTAATAATAATGTTGATGGTTGTATTATGTTTTGACAGTTTATAGTTGGAGGATTGACTGTATTTCGGAAATTAAATATAAAATTATTAATTATTTTTCAAATGCTATGATAATATTTCATTATTATGACATCTATACAATAACAAGTAAATATTTGATCATTGTACAATTCGCACAATTTACAAAGCAAAAAAGTCCGTAATAATCTCAACAGATGTCTCTACAATAAAAATAAATTGTTTAATCAATAGAACTTTAACGATATGTCGATAGATGTCTATTTTAATTTCATACAAATAAAATCGTATTCGAATAAATGCATTTTCAAATAATAAAAAGGTTAAATAATACAGATTTCAGTTCCATTAATCAACATTCTAACATTCTCAAAATAATATATTTATTTTTACGTTCACTTAAACAGTTACCAATATCCAACACAATAAAATGACTATTTATCGTATAAAATGTACATTAAATCATCGATATTTTTAATAAAACACTAATTTTATTATATTTTAAATGGAATTTATAATAAAACGGTTTAAAAAAATAGCTATATGTAGCATAATAACAAAGTTGAAGACCGGTACCGGCACCAACCGCAGAGGACCGTTTCAAATCCGCTTACCGCACAAATTAATCATTGGGAATTCATCCCTGCAGGAAAACCCCTGATTTACAACCCTCGTGTTGCGATTTATCTATTGTACTACAACCATATTATAAAACCAACCTAAAATATCCTTATTTATGTACGAATTCAATACTCAATCTTCACAAATCATTCAAAATTCTTCAAAACTTCCATATAAATTTTATAGTTTTCATCAAATATTGATTTGACGATTCAATGAATTATTTAGAAATATAATTTTAACATAAATGATTCATCAGCTAGGGTAATTCCATTTCATTTCTCCCGTATGGTCATAATTCCCGTAATTACTCTATATTGATTTCAATTAATTGTACAAATTTTTCAAAGAAAAATGTTTAGTCGAGATAGGGTTCGGTTTTTCGGTTCATGAAAAGCAATCAACGTTCAACATCGTGAAAACCTGATGAATAATAAAACCGTAAGCCTCAGGTGATATTGGTTTCTGATCTTTCCTTAGATTTCGCCCATCCCCATTTTAGACTCTGGGGATTTTCAGCATCATAATTGAATGTTAGGATAAACAGGATCCCGCGGGACGTCGTCGACTCTTTCAATTCTTCGCCCCAACTTCGATTTTTCGTAAACGAAAGTTCACGAATCGAACACAAACGAGAAACTCAAATTTAATTTATCTTAATACTACATATAAATTTTTAATGTCAAAAAATATGATTTGAAAATTTCAATAGATCAATTTGAATTGATTAAAATTCAAGATTCAACTGAAAAATCATTGAAAAAGAACAGCCTATTCATTAATGAAAAGTAAGCCTCTAATTTATGCAATATATCTACATGTTTCATGAAAGTTCAGTATTAAAACAAGTGAGTATTAATGAAAAATATGAGATAAGATTCATGAGAAGAAATCGTAAATTGAGACATTGAGTTCAATGGAAAAATTGATGCAAGAAACCTCGAGAAAAAAATGGCCTAAAATAAATATAAATTAAAGATTGTAATAAACTTAACTTAATATATTTAATTCAGTTTTTTAACATTTTAGGGCTATATAAAATATTTTAGTCAAATCAAACGAAAGAAAATTGCTACACTTTGTATAATGATAATAAACTTCAGTCTAATTCATTAAGCAACAAGAAAGAAAGAAAGCGGAAAGAAAAGGATATTTCCATCCTACAAATTCAAAGTCTTTATGCAATATTGTAATTAATCAATAGAATATCGAAGTGAAATCGCATAAATCGGTGGTTTACCATGAATACCGTTCATTTGAATAATGAAACGATTATTTAACATCCGTCCAATATACGGAAACTTTAATGTCATCCGTTCCAGATAGTTTCCTATCGATTTCCAAAGAAAATTCCTCATTGTGCAACGCAAAACAAACAGGATTGAGTAATATCTCAATTCGCAGTACGTTTCCGATATATCTACATTGGTGATATATCAAAATTAATAGACACATGTGTTCGATTCATGTCTTATACATTTCGATATCGAACCGATTTGAACTTTTGATAGCTTTTTATCATACTTGACGATGTTTTTTCGTGTCACACGAATGATACACATTGATTTACAAGGCAATTTGATACATACAAAGCGACAATAGGCGTGTGTTTAGTATAACAAAAAAAGTTGCTAGTGCAAATAGTGTTTGTCGACTGGTTAGCCGTGACCTGTCGATACTTTAAATCAAAAAAATATTGGAAAAAAGTCATAGAATTGCAATATGTTATTAAGATATCACGTTTATCATAGGAATAATTGATTTATCGCTCATTCGAAAGGTTGCAGTTAATTTAAGTTATGGTCGAATTGTGTCAATTAAAATATTTCAAACGTATTGTTTTGATTATGAGAAATATTATTAACAATTTTTCATTTCGTATAAGACATTGGAAATAATTAATATGTATGTGTGTGATGTGAATTAGATCATTTTTTTTTATAGTAAATATTTTTTCTTAGCGTTTTTTTTAATATGCTTTTAAAATGAAAAAAGCATAATCCGAAATTGTTAAAATATACTAGTTTATCTAATACAATGTTTTTTCGTAAATATAACATTTAAGAAATAAATCATAATCTGATTGGAAACGATTTTTTCTATACCATCTTCTTGTCTAAAGAAAATCAGTAAATGAAATATCTATTGATGTAAGTTTAATTTAATATACGATTGTAAGGGGAATCATTTTTCTTTTCTAGCTAGAAATTATTGCTTTCTCGTTCTAAATATGAGCACTAATCTATGAAAGTCAATAATATCTAGTTATAAAAATATTGAGTGTTCTATCCCTACATCTATCTATTTTATCAACTTATATTCTAGCACTACATATATCTATTTTATCTACTTATATTCTAGCCTACATCTCCATTATCACATTTCATAAAACTCAATCAATTCAAAAAACGAAAAATCAAAACTCCCAAAAAAAAATCACATATTCAACACAAACAAAACCTTTTTCTCACACACAATACAATATACAGAAGCACAACAACTCAAATCCATCGAGAGCCATCTCAAAACGATCATAGGCTTTTGTTTTGAGAGCAGGCTTTGTACATAGCGAGGGGCTTCCAAGTCGCGGCCAATTGCCGAGGGCTGAACCATCTATCCAGGGAGACATGGTACGGTTGGGGAGACATGGTACTACGGCTGGGGAGACTCGGTACGGTTTTGGGTTGGGTTACGGTGGCGTTTTCGACGGAGACGGAAGCGAGGGCGGCTGCAATCACGCCATTATGGGAGCCAGAGCCATTTTGTTTCGCGCGTTTTCGCACAGAAACGATCCCTGATGTGTATGCTTTTGTGTGTCTGTGTGTTTTGTGCCGGTTGTGCTCTTGAGGGGTGGGTTTTTGGGTGGATGAGGTTTGAAGTCGGGACGAGATGTCTTTGGGTTTTGTTGTGTTGTTGATGTTTTGTCTTGGGATGTTTTTTGTTTTAGTCGAATTTTTAAATCGATGGAGATTCTTGTGAGTTTGTAGAAATAGAAAATCACGTGTGAATTTAATTGTGCTGATTGTAAGTTTTGTATTTACGTGATTAATTTTTTTTCAAATGAAAACTGTTAGAACGAGGTAAACTCAGTTCATTTCTGAGATCTTATATTGACAATTAGTTTATCTCGCTCTATCAGATTTCATGTGGAAAACGTCGATTACGATATAATCAATAAATAAACTATAAGTTTATGAGTCAAGAAATCCGATGTATTTTTCAGAAGTGTGAACTTATTGTTACTAAACTTTCAATTTTTAAAGTCGCTCCCCATACTCTATTATCTATCAATATCGCTCTATTAACTAAAATATAATGTGATCAATAGAGTACGTAAGACAGAATACGATAGAATACAAATAACAACCTTACAATGAAGCATGCAATCTATATTATAAATACGCTAACGATGCTCGAAATTTTCAGACACAGCCGCGGCTCGAACCTGCGCCTACAGATTATTAACCGGCGTCGTTCATTCCGAGCCACCGTCGTACTGAGCCAATGCGTAACTTTTTACGTACATAAGGCGTGAAATCTTTTTTTATTTCACACATGTATGGCAATACGAAATTTGATTAATTCCGAACTATTTTGATACACATGCGCCTACTGCTAGTAAGATCTAATTCATACGACTCAAATAATCACATTTTAAAATTCGATCCGTCATTTAACAATTGAATAACTTTTTCAAAAAAAATTCAAACAATTAAAAAATTAAATAAACACTTTAAAACAATATTTCCCATAAATAAATAAATAAAAAAATCGAATCCCGAGAAAATCCCGACGAGACTCTCTCAAGCGCACCCTCCCTCAGAGGCTTCGAATCGTCCCGCCCTTAGTTCCAACCCACCCCGTTTTGCCACCCCCTGTAGCAGCCGAAGCTTCCGGACCCCCCTGTATATTTGCGCCCCCCTTTGCCTCGTTTCAGCCCCTTTCAGCCCGCTTCGGCCCCTTTTAGCCCCCGTGAAAGCACTGCGCGAGCTTTTGAAAGCTTTTAGCGACGCCGCGGCGCGGAAGTGAACACTTACTCCCACTCGCCATTTCGGCTCGGTTCAGACCTGAAAGTTTTCCACGTACCGTCGACACACAAGTATTATCGCATATATGTATACAAATGTATACGTATTTATTTATGCTCGTTTTGGGTGTTTTATGTGTGAGCTTTTCGATCGGGAGGTGTCGGTTTTTCCTAGAGATGTTTTGAGAAAAGTGTGTTAGAGATTGGATTTTTTCATATGTTTAGATAAAATTGTTTGAAAAAATGTTTATGTATTTTGATTTTAAGAATCTCACTATGAAATTTCATAAATATTTCAATACTAGCGATCAATTCGTTTAATATTTCAACCCGTTGAATATATCAACGCAGTTTTGGAATGTTACACAGACACACACTCATATACACAAAATACCACTTGTACATAGTTAGATAGATTATGCATTTCAAGTGAAATGATTTCAAATTCAATTTAAATTTCGATAGATTTTCTATCACTGCATACATTTTCTGGTTAAGTTTCAATGATTTTTGTGTAAGCAGAGTAATTAACCTGTAGAAAACATTAACACATTCTTGATTTCAATATAAATAGTTTTGAGATTTATAAACATATAATACATATATATATTATTTGCGCATATTTTATGCAATATTTATATCAGTAGCGTAAAGTAAATAACAGTTCAAACGTTATTTTGTCATACAGACAAATTAAAGCTGTTATTATAATATATTAGATATGAATGAGTGTATGTCTTTTTGCGAATAAATAGTAATGAATATCTGTTAATGATAATAATTTCAGATTCAAGTTAAGTTTTCATTCCAAAAATATTCCAAAGACAACAAAAAAATCTGATCGTTTTATCATTTTTTTTCAATCATTTCAATCCCGATCATTGTGAAACGCTTCAATTCGATTTTCAAAATATTCATCTTGAATTGAAAATTATTTAAAATTAAATGGAAAATCTGTATAAGTATATCTTTGTAATTTACAATTTATAGCTTAACAATTTCAATAATATGCATTATCTTCGAGTGCAATTCGAAGACCACACACATCTCGCGCTCGCAAAAAAAAATGATCTGGATCTCACGAAACGCAAAATTGATATCGAATAATCAAAAATTTCATACGATTCGAAATGAATCGAACATAAAAACGGCAATAAAACGAAATTGGCCAAAATGCAACGAGCGAATTGCACAAGTCTCGTGTCGAATTCTTAGAGACAAGACGGCGCTTTTGCAGTCGAAGCTTAATTTTGAAATGAAAAAACGCTTATTTTTTCATCGTATGGCGGAGGCGTTGGTTATTAGCGACTTTCCAAAAAATAAAACACGTCTTTCTCGTTGCAAAATTCGAGCGAAATTAAAATTTATCGACGTGTCCTTTATCGGCTAAGCATCGTTACCGTAATGCGCATAATCTCGTTTACCGAACCCGTTTGTATTATGTGTGTACGTTTTGTTTCGTCGATTTTCACAATGTTGAATTATGATCTTTCTTCGATTGCACAATCGGCAGTGTGATTGAAAAGTTCGTTAACGCTTTCTTATTCTAAATTGTAGTAATATTTGGTATTTATCGAAATGTACATATGAAAGGCGACAAATATGGGATAGGTGAAATTATACTGCCGAATTTAATTCATCAGTTAATTTTTTATAAAATCTATAATAAATATAAGTGATGGATTTTATCCAAAATTAGCAAGTGGTATAAAGTTTATGGTAGTTTTTATTAAAACATTGGTCCATTTTTCCGCTTTTTTATATTTTATATTTCGTTGATTGAATTGAATTAGATTCTAGTTACATTCACTGAAATGATCTGAACGTAGAAAATTAGGATATTAAGTCAATATTGTTGTTAGAAAGATTGGGAGGAAATCTAGAGGGCAAGTCTTTCTTTCGTTTTTCATCTGCAATATGATCTGAATCCTGGACTTTTTCATACACACATCTCGGGTCATTTCGCAAACCAAGTTAATTTAGCTTAACTGCGAATACTTCATGTACTCTGTAAAGTTTAACTGACTAAGAATCAGCTGCTAAGAAGTCTATAAATTACCTACATACATACATATATTTATTAAGACATACGAAAATAGATCGAAAACCATTAAAATTAGTATCGAATCTATAAACACCTTGTAGTCCAGATAGTGTAAGCGCAGTTGAATCGCTCGAGATAACTTTCCTCTTACTTTGTTTAAACTTGGCCCAGTTTCTGTGGCAGCGGTAACCACATCACACCACACCCGTGTATGTGTGTAATACAACATTATAAAAGTGGTTCGACGGGACAACACAACTACAAAAATGTTGTCGCCCACGAGCCGTCATCAAGAATCGAATTCACACACTTGCCTATCCGCAGAAAAATCGCCACGCCCTATATCATTATCCATATATGGAAAATTTTACTTAAATAGAGTTAAAGATATAAAAATACGCTTAAATTGAATTAGCGAATGGAGTGTGTTTAAAAAAATATATGTTGGAAATAGATCATATTGGTTTATTGTATAATTTATGTATGTTATATGAACCACCCAGTGTATGAAATGATTTATTTCACTTACAATTAATAAAAATTAATTTGAATATCAAAGCACTTGTCATAGTGATAAGTTTTTAGGTGTAAAATATCTTTCCTGAATAATAATGATAAAAACTATTCAAAGAGCTTTTCAGAGCTGAACACAAGTAATTCCATTGTGTAAAGAAATCGAAATAAACGTTCATACGTGTTTTTCGAATTTCCCTTAATTCTTTACTTTTTCCGAAAAACACTCATAGACACCTTATTTATTATGAGTTGTAGATGTGGCCAAATTATATTAGAACACAGAATTAATTAAAATGGATTCTGAAATAAATGATTTGTTATCCTGTTGCCAAAAAAAGACATTTATTAGTATTTATCTTTATTATTCAGGAAGAATATTTCACCGATAGAAAGTTATTACTATGCCGTCGAATAAAATATAATTTCAATTAGTTTTGTACTATAAAATGAACTGCTCGCATTTATAACGAAATTCTTATGTTTGTAAATTCAGATAAATTTAATGATGAAAGAAATTAAGGAAGTTTTGTAAAACGCATCAAACACGTTTCATCATTTCATTTAATGGAGATAATCGAATTATGCACTGAACGACTCACATGAGACTAAATTCAAAATACGAAAATTTACGATTGTAAAATGGAAATTTAGTATCCAATTGATACCTAATAAAAGTTTGAACAAATCGGTGCGAATTGAATCGACCGTTTTGGTTTAACGATCCTTAATGATGGTTCACGCCTTATGTCCAATGTCAGCGATCATTATCATCATTATAAAAGTAGCTCGTATGTTCTATCGACGAATGTATCGAAAATTACCCGAGGCAAAAAGCCTAATTGTCAGATCGATTCTATTGTAATAATGAATGAACTTCAGATCTGAGGTCATGGACCGCTTAAATAGCGCCGTTTATTTTTTTCGATTCATCGATTCGATCTAGAAATAGTTTTAATGAGGAAACGATTAGGAAGTGTATAAAAAATATAAGAAACTATACTCAATTGAAGATTTCGATAAGTGTATGATCTAAAAATTTTGAAATGCTAAGAAACGAAAGTGACAGGTCATTGTCATATATGAAAAAAAATCAAAATTGAATTCATCAAATATTCATAGGTTTATTTCCATACATCATATTGCGCCATTAGACAGTGCAACAACGAAAAGCAAAACTGACAAACGCTAATTGCCGATCGTTTTATGGATTTGGCACAAACGGCGTAATGATTCAGTGGGCGAAAAACAGACGTGAGTTCATCTAAAAAGTCATAAATGCAACGATTCAAAAAAAGAACAATACTCATATAAATTATTTGAACGGAGAGATAAATCACACTTTTCTTGGAAGTACATACATACAGAACGAAATCGAGTTCGAGACGCATTAAACGACCCGAGAATGCATTTTATTTCATTTTGTTTCATTCGAATTACGTGTGCATTATTTATATGTATTTTTTTGAATTATTCGAATTATGCAAGTTGTCCCCGTGGCAAGGTTGAAATGCCGCGATACACATTTTTCGGTGCAAGAGCATTGCAGCTTTCACTTTTTCTTCCCGCAAAGTCACGATCGAGTTACATACGCAAGTGAGTGAATTTTTTTGCATCGATCTCGATAAGGATCGATAATATTTCATTATTTCAGTGCATTAAATGACTTACCCCATAAAATAAAAAAGTCGAGAAAAGCGATGAAAGACGTTTGATTCATGCTCAAGATTTCCTCAATTCATTCCATTTACTAGAAATAATAAATATACATTTGTTTATAATAAGCTACGAATGAGATCAGTTTACATTATAGTACAGAATTAATTAAATCAAAATTAATAATATTATGCATTGAACAGTTCGTTTATATCCTTAAAGGAAGAGCGCGAAAAATTGCGCTCCAGTTACACAAACTGATTGAATTTATAATTTAATACTTTTAGAACTGGTCTCGTTAGTGAAATACGTGCTTTATTGATATGCGACCATAATTGATACACATATAACAAATCGGGTGATAAAATAAAGCAATTAGTGTGCCGTTTGAAGTTTGTGCAATATGGAGTGAGAAATAAATAAGGTCAGAAATTCTTTCGCGTGAAGTAAGCCCGATTTATACGGAAAAATTAATTATGTTGTGAAATTTCACAGGACTAAAAATACTTTTTTCCAACGCTTAAGATACCTATTTAATACGAGATAAAATGTGCAATAAATAGCAATGTTAAATTCAACACTTCATTAATCTTTCGAATGAAAAAATATGAACAATCGACCTACAACGAATTTATTAATGAATCTAAACCGCTCGTACCTACAAGCTTTTTTTTAATATTACTTGGATTAAAAATCCAAAAATGTAATTTCGCAATGTACATAGAGGTCTTTTATATATCGAAACACATTTTTTAACCATATAAAAACATAAAAAAGCCGAAGAATCTCCGTTGAGACTTCGGAGATGTAAAAGTGCATGCTATGCACTTGTCCAAGTGCACAATTGTCGAAAACTCGACTTGTTGCATTATTAGCGACGATTTCCTTTCGTGGTCGAAGGTCCCACAGGTGTGGCCGACTTTAAAACACTTTTAAGTGTCTTATTTAATTCGTTATAGTGTGTATGTTTGTACGTTTGTATGACGCTACCGAGGATTATTTCTCAACGCTCTTTTTGTCATTTGCATCAGTATGTATCGGTTGCTAAATCGGCTTAGAACGATTTGCGCATTTTTTTTTTAAGTTCGAGAATTCTGACTTGGATAATTGTGCAAATTTGTTTCGCGTGTTCGATGTGCACATGTCTATATAAATATAATTTAATGTATGTTATTTGTAGACACCTTAACGGTTGATCCTTTGGCAATGAGACTTTCTAGATATATTTGGGAAGTTTTCTGTTTCATTAAATTTTGCAATTTCCATTCAAAATTTAATGAACAATGAGATTTTTATCGCTTAAGAGTTCTTAGGGGAATCTTTTTGAAGCTCAGTAGTAGTAAACGTAATGAGATTTACAATTAACAATCGACTCAAAGTCTAAAGAGTCTCGAGCAACATTCACTAATGGAAGTATGTTAATAATATTTCACATATAGCTTTATTATATTTTTCGAACCAGTATTAAAAAATATTTCTATCTTAAAATCAGCTCATAGTTCTAGAATCTAATCGAATGATCGAATCATTTATCATTAACTAAAAATGTATCGATAATGCAATTTCCGTTTTATTTCGAACCATAATAGACGTCCTTGTCTATCATTAATCAATATTTAATGAATCACACAAATGATACACATTTCGACCACAACCATTCTCATACTGAGAATTTTTAAAAAATCAACTATCGAATTTGAGATTCTGAGAAAATCCAGTCTAGTTTTTTATGCGTAATCAAATACTATTGAGGAAATTGGGAAATTTCTCAGACGCTACACCTAGTTAGTTAGTAGAACCATTATGCGGAAACATTTGAGAGCTACCGATTTTATTAACGATATATATTATCGATATGAAATTTTATGGTGACACGTACAACCACACCCTTTCGCGATCGAACGACATTGATAAGTGGACACGTTACATATTCGCGAATTTCGCAAGGAATTTGCTCTCGATTGCCAGTTTATTTTTAAAGAAAATAACGTATAGCATTTTCGAGAAAAATTCACCGAGACCACCTTGTGACTTTTCAACCTAAATGCATATGAAAAGTATAGCATATTATGTGTAATGAGTTCAGGTGCACATTCGAATATATTTGCAAGGTGTCAAGTAATTTTTGAACATAATTTGGCTCAAATTAAACGGTTCAAGGTATAATAATTTGATGTATTTATTATAAATATATTGTTATAGTATTGAATTGCATAATTTTGTTCGACAGTTTGCATAATGTCACATAATAATTGTATTAAGTTAGGATCGTCACACGCATTGTTCCCAACTGGTTTGATTTATTCAAACAAACGGTTTGGTAATTGACGTGC
This sequence comes from Cheumatopsyche charites, assembly GCA_024721215.1. Classification (NCBI taxonomy): domain Eukaryota; kingdom Metazoa; phylum Arthropoda; class Insecta; order Trichoptera; family Hydropsychidae; genus Cheumatopsyche; species Cheumatopsyche charites. Next base: position 9,349,398 of record CM045586.1, on the reverse strand, counting down.
CACACGCGAATATATTTTCAAACAGTGAAATGAACGTGTATCACAAATGTATAATATGATTGTTATGATATTATATATAATATATGTAACATAGATTTTTTTTCAATGCTTAAATCCATATTAGATGTAATTGCGAACGAATCGAGCGTGCGTATATCATATATTTGCATAACTCTTTTATTTGAGCTAAACGTAATAGGGATGTGAAATTATGAAGAAAATACTATTTTATATATGATTTTTTAGATAAAGTTAGGTTTTTTGTAATTTTAATTGAGATTTAATAAAAAATAATCAACATAGATTTTTGAATTTATAAATCCAATTATGATTTGATTAGAAAAAAAAACGATAAAATATATTGATTGCATTCACTAATCACACTATATCTTACAGTACAAAGATCAATTAATTGAAAAGACGGTTAAATAAGTCTAATTTTGTTTATTTTGAGTGAATTTTCACAACCCTAATAGTTTATTTGTAGCGATAGTGCAATTTTTTCCGCAGTATATTCAACATGTCACGTATGAAAAATAATGCGATAAATCAATTTTATGTAAATTGAATGTGGAGAAATTTATATCGACAATATCGAAATCCAAACTAGAAAATTTATATATCGATCGATGATTGTTCAAAAGTGCGTTATACAAAACGAATAGTGAAAGTAGAAAAATAAATATTATGTTCCATACGTTGTTGTGAAATTATCATCTGTGAATTCAATCTAGAATTTAATTGATATAAATCTATTCGACGCCTTTATAATCAAAATTAATGCTAATAAATTTTCCACTTGTCTCATCATCATTTGTTCAGATCAATTTGGCAAAAATTCGCAATAATATAAATGATTCTTTCTGTATTAATTGAAAACAGAGATTTAAGAAAATTTAATATTTTGAAATAATTCTTTTATTATTTGATTGATTGCACAATTTTGATCTTTCTAAATGAAAATATAAGTGCATCTATTTGATACATACTAATATTTCAAAACACGCAATTGTCGTTGCGACCAATTCACGGTTAATTGCGCGGAACAAACCCGGCCCCGTTTTTCCCGCCATTATTTAACCGGTTCGCGAAATTTTTGGCCGCAAAAGCGCCTTGTGGCCGGCCTTGACCGGCAGTTCGAATTATGCGATCGACTTTTTCACTTTCCACCTTTCTCCATCTGAACTGCACTCAATACAGTGAGCATGGGAATTAACAAAATATAAGAACATTTTGAAATATTTTTTCAAAAAAAAAAATATTTTTCCATAATATATTAATAGATAATAAGTAATTAACCTGCTGAAAATATTAATGCATGTTTGCTTAGAACAAAATTTGAAAATTTATATATGATATTGATTGTGCCTATTTTATGCAATCTTCACAATAGCAACGTAGAGTAGATTGCAACTCATCTCATTATCAGACACGCAGACAAATCGATACTATTATTATGTTAGTATAATAAAATATATTTGACATAAATTGGATAAAATAAGAATACTATACTGTATAATTACAATATAGTTTTAAGTACTGTCCAATGTGTACTTGTCCGGTTGCAGTTGCAGTTGCAGCTGTGACCAACGAACTCGAGACCCGGAAAGTTCGTTATGCAATTTGCTCTTATTTTATTATATTATGCACGTATGCATAATATAAAGGCCGTGTTGCGTGTCGAATGAAATTTGTGAGGATCAAATGTGGGTTAAATGGACTATAGTCAACAGCTATAGGGAAAAAAAAGAAACTGTCCCTTCAGGTTTGACTCGTTCTGATGTATGGCGAGGTCCTTAGACGAGTTACGTGTAACTCTCGTTTTCGAATGATTGATTATCGCTTTTGAATATATCGGTAATTTATGGGATTCGAGAGTAATTTATTATTAATCAGATAAAATCTTATGGTACTTGTTAAAAATATTTCACACTCATAAATATATCAAGATCATATTTTCATGAGAACTTTTCTCAAACAAAAGATTTGACTCATTGAATATAGCCGTCAAGATTTTTAGAGTGACGCACACTATTATTAACAACTTTTGACACATCGGCAGACAAGGTTAATACAAAAAACAATGCGGACCTTAAGCACAACCTTATTTAAATTGAGTAGGGTCATTTAAAGTAAATCATCAACCAATCCGGTAGTAATCATAACGAAACGGATTTGACCCCGGATTTGCACAAACAGAGCTTTCATAGCGGAAAGCACGAATTGCGGATCTGATTGGAAATAGTCTAATAATAATCTATATAAATATAATTGAAAGTATGTGTATATGTAATTATAGACTCCTTAATTGCAAATATTTTGACAGTAAAACTACTTAGAATTATTGTATGAACGCTTAGGAAAATTTCTGCATCATAACATTTAACATTTCAAAAACATTGGAATTTTTATCATGAGTTCTCAAATGTCTATAATCTGTTTAAATTCTAAATAATTTCGAGCAACGTCAGGTTACTAAAGTCAGTATTATAAAAATTAGAATTTGAATGAATATACTAAAGCATTCGTAAGATTGACATCACTCGGCAATGCAATATACATAAAAGCCTCGTTGCGCAACTCTTCTGAGAAAATTGAGCTCTAGAATTTATGTGTGCATATTTATTTATCGTTTAGATGCATTAGATATAAAAAAAATCGCATCTGCAATTATAATTCGTTCCATTGTATACGATTGTGGGTGAAACTCGAAACGAGGGTGTCGTTTGAGTCATTGTCAAAATCAAAAGCTAAAAACGCCCCTGTTTCACCTTATTCCATTTGTCGATGGTGTTTTCTCCAAATGAGAATCAATCATCTGTGTTTTGTAATGTTTTCGTTGCCTTGAATAGTTTTTTTGCATGTTGCGTTTGTCAAAATTGCGGTAAGATTAATGGTAGAGTGTAATCTTAATAGAGTTTTCTAGACGTTCTTGTTGATTCACTTAAAATGTGTAATATGGTGATTTTGATTTTTTTTTCGATTGGGGTGTGACGTGATAATGTTTCGAAAATGTTGAATGTTATTCATGCTAAATATTTTCGTATTGATAGTTGAATTATTTTAAAGTCGATATGGATTTTCTATTTATTAGTCATTGAGTTTTTAAGAATAATGATATTAGATCTATTGAATTATGACTGGACCGAGAGTCAAAACATAATAGAATAAATAGAAATTAAAATAAAGTATTCAAATTTAAAATGAATCACAATGTAGCGATCACTGTATTCAATCTTGAAATTTTTAAAAACAAATTAATTAAATTTTAATCCTTTCACACTTTCAGTCTCCTTCAGTAACGATATCAAATAACACTTTCACCGATTCACACATTAATATTCAACAAACACATAAAATAAACATTTTTATTCCAATCATATAACCCTAAAATTATTATTTCACATAATTTGAACCAAAACACGTTTCAGAAACAAACCAAACATCCACAACCTTGCACCAACTTGCTTACATCCGTACATCAGATACGCAAACGCATCTCGATCACAACACCGAATCACATAAAACTTAAACTTATCTCACTGAAAAGAGCCAAAAACCAACAAAACAACCATATGTCCATCGACCGAACACCACAACCTCTCAATATGGATAATATGGACACCATGAGCAGAGTATGGAACACGAATGTACGAATTGCACATGCAACTGCATATCTCTCGCCGATCTAGATAATTGAGTTCGAATAGCGTCAAATATGCGACCGTTGCACAAGTGCGTCGCTAAAACAGGTTGCAGTGGGGATTGTGTTAAAATTGTGCGTCATGGAGCAAAATTGCACCGAAAACTGCAGCTAGGACAGTGGTAGGGCCGACGAGCGATATATAAAAGACGCGGCTGAAACCGACTCCACAACAGTCTCGGTTCTGAGCTAGTTCCGTGTTTAGTCAGAGTTTCTTTGAATCGGTGATATAATGGCGTTCAAAGTGCGTTTAGGGTTGATACATTTTTTTAATTAAAGAATTTGATTGATTATTAATTGAATGATTTTGATTACAGGTAGTCGCATTCGTTTGCTTAGTGGCAGTAGCTCAAGCTGCAGTGCTTCCATACACATCTCATCAAATTGCTCCAGTTGCTCATTATGCTTCACCGATTGCTCATTATGCTGCTCCAGTTGCTCACTATGCTGCTCCAATTGCTCACCACGTAGCTCCAGTCGAACACTATCCAGACACTCCAGCTGCTTACAGCTTCGAATACTCAGTTCATGATGGACACACTGGAGATATCAAGAGCCAGAAGGAAACCCGTCATGGAGACAGCGTTCAAGGATCCTACTCCTTGGTTGAACCTGATGGTTCTCTCCGTGTTGTAGAATACACTGCTGATGAACACACAGGATTCAACGCCGTTGTCCATCGTCAACATGCTCAGCATCCAGTTGCTGTTAAGCCTGTCGTTAAAGTAGCTGCTCCAGTTGCTCATTATGCTGCTCCTGTTGCTCACTATGCTGCTCCAGTCGCTCACGTAGCTCATGCTCCAGTATCCTACGGATATGCCCCGACTGCTTCCTATTACCATCATTAGAGGCTAAGATGATTTGATGATTTTGTTTTGTTTGTTGACCTTTGCGATTTGTAATTATAAGTAGCTAATATTTGTAAATAAATTATTTCAAAGTTTTACAAATTTTTGTATTTTTTTTTTCTATTTTCATACACATATTTTAATGGTGTTTGATTTTATGAAATTGATTGAAAATTGAATTAAAATCGATATTGAAAAAGAGTCAGTTTTTCTTATAGTCATTCATTAGAAAAAAATATTTTCGATTCACAATAGACGATGAAAACACATATTTAACGATTATTTGCTTACTACTTTTCCATTAGCAAGAAAAATCATAATATTGTACTTTTCATAAGTAATAATTAACAAACAAAATAAACCTAGAATTAGAGATAGTATTTTTTTGTGTGGATAATTAAAAAAAATCCTTTTCAATCAATTTTTTTTTTCACAATAATACTGTTTTACTAATTCTCATTATAAAATTTTCTAAGACCTGAATAAACTGTTGGGGAAAAATCAATTAAGAAATCTTAAAGTTTATGATTTTTAAATGTTTTTGTACATAAAAATAAATATTTCGTTTCAAAAATTCAAGGCAATATTGATAAATTATAGATAATTCATATGAAGATAAATAAATAAGATATTTTCAAATCTGTTTTAGATGTAACTTTTTACATCAAATCTTAGTTCAAATTGATTTCATTCAGAAATTAAAAAAAAAATGTTTATAATTTTTTAAGTGATGAAAATTCAGTTGAAAAGAGTTATTTAGAAAAAAAAGTGTCTTAAATTACACTCATTTATTTATATAAAAAGAGGTCAAATATGCTACAATTTTTCATAATGATATTTTGCGATTAAGTCATTTATTTTATAAAAAGTGTAATTATACAGAAGAAAACATTCGCAAACACATGGTCTGAAAATCATAAAAATTAAACTATAGATATGTCTTAATAAGTATACATATTTGAACTGCGTATTTTCATATAGAAATATGAATCCGATTTTGGAACAGAAGAGAATGTTAGATAAACAACTATAATACATTCATTGTCAGATATGTATAAGACATAGAAAGACAAAAATAGATTAAATTAACAAAAGTATGATTAGAAAAATATTTGTACGAAGTGAGAAAATATGCAAATTTCGTAATAGCTTAAATGAAATCTCATTACAGGAAAATATCAACATTACACTAAAAATTAATGAATAAATTACATAAGACTCCCGGTGCGAAAAGCAACCCGATAATGACAAGCGTGAACTTCACATCTTGTAATTTTAAACTCTTTAATAACAAGTAATAAATCGAACTACATGTCCAAAATAATACATTTAAAAAGCCGTTTTTCGAAATACGTTTTTTCGATACGAAAAAACAATCGTAAACCAGTCGCCCTGCGGAAAAAGGGTGAAGGATACGTCAAAGAAATGTACCGAGCAGATTTACTTACGAGAAAGTAATTCATGGTTGACGACAATTCGCAACTAAAAAAAGGCACAGCCGAAAAAAATAATGCGAAATATAAAACAAGCGCGAAACTCGTTATGACTTAACAATACACGATCGATTGTATAAAAGCTGCAACCGCGACTTCAGCAGCCACAGTACGTTTACAGAACTCAACAGTTCAACAACTGCAACTCTGAAAATGATCTCCAAAGTATGTCCATGCACTATATTTAATATATCTTAAGAATTTTATCAATTTAATTAATATTTGTTATTTTTACAGTTCTTCGCTTTGGCCTGCTTGGTGGCCGCTACCCAAGCCGGAGTAATTGCTCCAGTAGCTCACTACTCTGCTGCTCCAGTAGCTCACTATGCTGCTGCTCCAGTAGCTCATTATGCTGCCCCAGTAGGACACTATGAACAGTATGCCGATGGACCAGCTGAATACAACTTCGAATATTCCGTTCATGATGAGCACACCGGAGACGTCAAGAGCCAGAAGGAAGTCCGTCATGGAGATCAAGTCCAAGGATCTTACTCCTTGATCGAACCTGATGGCACCCAACGCGTTGTTGAATACACCGCTGATGACCACAATGGTTTCAACGCCGTTGTCCATCGTCAACCAACCCAACACGCCGTTGCCTACAAACCCGTTGTTAAAGTTGCTGCCCCAGTCGCTTATGCCGCCCCAGTTGCTCACTATTCTGCCCCAGTTGCTCAATATTCCGCCCCAGTTGCTCATTATGCCGCCCCAGCTCATTCTTATTATCATTAAGTTGTTGATTTTCGATGTGAATTTTAGTTTTAAGTAGTCATTATGAAAATAAATTATTGAATTCAACTTTCTGTGATTTGATTTTGAAATCCTTTAAGTCTTTCTTCACACATACATACAAGCATTCAAGCAAAACATACGAATTAAGATAAAGTTTGATACAAAATTCAATGAAAATAAGAAAAAGTTAACAAAAAAAACATAACATTCATCACAAATCATGTTTTTATTTGAAATAGATTAATAACTATTCATTAAATAAGAAATTAATCAATTATCAATCCTTAAGCTGTGATACGAACATCCTTAAAGATATACACATTTGTAAATTTCTAAAAAGAAAACTGTATAAATATTTTCTCAGTTATTTGAATCAATTGGAACATATTATAAAAATTAAAAATATTTTTTCGAAAATAAACTCTAATTAGATTTGAATTTAATAAATTACATCTAGCGATGTAAAACAATGACTTTTTTCAACCTTTGAACTCTGTGTTTATTCTTATAAAATCGATTGGAGTTAAAAAATTGATGAAAAAAATTGCTCATACGTATACTTTGGGAAAATAGGGCTGGATTCTTCTCTCCGTTTTCGAGTAAGAGAATAAAGTTGCTGCTGAATTTGAATTAAATTAAGAAAAAAATAACACAACTTATATTCCGAAAGGCAAAATCAGGCACTATATATTCACAATTGTAAATTTTGTTATATGAAATACAGTAACTTTTTAATTGGGATGTTATTTAGAAAAATGTTTCTGTTAAAAAAATGCATGTCAAAAAAATATTAGATAAAGATATAAACTCATTGCTAAGCACTGATGTTTATCGAAGATATGGTACATATCAAAAAAATAAAGAATGGAATGATTTCGAATGTCACGTTAATATTTTTTGCTACTTGTAATCAAATATGCAGTGAATATGCATATTTGCATACACAATCATTTTAACTTGAACTCTTTATGTGAAACGATGTCAATATTTTTTACGTAATGTTATGTACTCTATTTGCAACACTTAAGTCATAACGACAGTTAATTGTATAATTGGTGTAAAATTCACTATAACCTGCCTGTTATTATCTCATACATGTGGATTAAATCATTTTTTCCACGTACCATAATTGCAATACGATAATTTGATACCGAAAATTTATGACAAATTTTAAAAATTTCACGAAAAAACTTTCCGAAGTGGAAAGCTGCGAATGCGTTACGCAAACGAAATGGAATCAAGATCAATTAATTCGTTTGGCAAATTAATCGATAAAATAAAATAGATAAGTGTTCGCTATAAAGCTCGACTGTCAAATATCATATGACCAATATCGCGGTAGAATGTTGCTTGTTGTGATTGCAGAACTTTTCACGCAAAAAATAAGCGTAACTAGATCAAGTGTATGGACAATTTGCAAAATAGATTCGATTTGAATAAAAAAACAAAATCGAAGTGGACACACCGTCCAAAAAAAATCATAGAAAGTAGAAGATTTTACGAGTATATAAGCAGCTGAAATTTAATCACAAATCACAGTTTGTCACAGAGCTTAATCGCTAAACAAACAGTGAATTCAAAAATGGCTTTCAAAGTACGTTCGTAAGAAGTGATTTTTTTCAATTGTGACTAACCATTAAGTGTTAATTACTTTATTAATTGTAAAGAAAATTTTCTTTCTGTGACTATTGAAGTCACCAATACATTATTGTGAATTTTCAAAGTACTCACAGTGTAGTTAATTTGAAATACATAAATAACTATTTTATTTTCATTATATTTTTTCGTGGTTATACCAGTTAATGTGATTTTCGGCTTTTCTCACAAACCATTCAATCTGATTTTAGTGATAATAAAATTGATCATGTAGTTTTGAAATAGGATCAATCGGAATAAGTGCAGCTGGCATAAATTAAGTCATTTATCATAAATACTGTTATAACATAATGAATTATTGAAGTCAGCTATGCTTCCCCTATGAGCTGCACTTACCTCAACTGACTATGAATGAGTGAAAGTTTTTCTAGTATTAACTCAAATTTATGAATGAAAATGATTTGAAAATACATCTAATATTTGAAGCGGATGCCTTTCAGATCTATGTATATAGTCCTAGATATGCACAGTACTTTAAGTAGATTCAATAAAAATCATATACAATATGAAGCGAAATAGTTCTAAAAGACTCTTTAATTCAATTTTGGTATCTAAATATTGATTTTTTTACAGTTCTTCGCTTTGGCTTGCCTCGTAGCCGCCGCCCAGGCTGGCATCATTGCCCCAGTAGCTCACTATTCTGCTGCTCCAGTGGCTCACTATGCTGCTGCTCCAGTAGCTCATTATGCTGCCCCAGTAGGACACTATGAACAATACGCTGATGCCCCAGCCGAATACGCCTTCGAATACTCCGTCCATGATGAGCACACCGGTGACATCAAGAGCCAGAAGGAAGTCCGTCATGGAGACCAAGTGCAAGGATCCTACTCCTTGGTTGAACCTGATGGCACCCACCGTGTCGTAGAATACACCGCTGATCATCACAATGGATTCAACGCTGTTGTCCACCGTGAACCAACTCAACATGCTGTTGCCTACAAGCCCGTTGTTAAAGTTGCTGCTCCAGTTGCCGTTGCCCATGTCGCTCCCGTTGCCCACTATGCCGCCCCAGTCCATTCTTATTACCATCATTAAGTCCCTGATCCATACCCTGAATCCCTTTAGTTTTAAGTAGATATCATAATAAATTATTTCAATTAAATTTTCTTGAGTTTCATTTGAAAATTATTTATCAATTCTCACACACATGTTAAGATTAAGACATTGAAACATTATTGCATTGAACATTCAGAATCAGTGCATACTCTCGAAATAATAATATCGAAACATTTTCCAAACAAAAGAGTGTAAAAATGGAATCATCGATTGTGAAATTCATAAAACATTGACTTGCAAAATCTACGATGCAATTTTTGCATCTTGAATATGGTTGCTATCATCAATTTGATATATTGATTTTCGAATATTTAATTTTTGAAGAGTGCAATTGAATCATTTTTAGTTTTGACAAACTATGTATCATCGATAGAATGTGATATATTTTTGTATGCAAATATGTTATGAAATGTTATTTGTCGTTAAAACTCCCACAGTTTTCGTATTAATGACATATGATTTGACATAGATTTCCAAGCATAATTTTTCAATTTAGAATCACTTGATGTAATATTATAGAGAAAAAAATATGAGATCACACCATAGAAAAAAATATTATTTTTCCGGAATGATCTATTGGATCTAGTGGAAAAAAGTGTCATTTTTTTCATTTTTATGAAAATTTCTTAATCATAATGTTTTACTAATTCTACATATGAACATTTTCAGGATTAGAATTGATTATGTGAGAAAAAGTTAATATGAGAGAAAGAAAAACTTTCACGAATCAATGAAACTCGTTGCAATTACAAATGATCAACTTATTGTAATCAATGCCATAGAATGGGTGTATGTAAAGATGAGATGAAAAGACTTCCTTCATAATATAGTAAATGTGTTTCTATCATTACGATGAAAAATGTCTTCATATTAATAAAATATATCGAAAAGTTTCTGAGTAGAATATGAATAAAATAACCAAAAATACATTGAAAATAATTTATTTACAGTTATAATAAATTAGCTATCCGAATCAACGAATCAGGCCCTAATGATGGTACAAAGAGTGAGCTGGGGCGGCATAGTGGGCAACTGGGGCAGCATAGTGAGCAGCGGGAGCAGCATAGTGAGCGACTGGGGCAGCATAGTGAGCAGCAGGAGCAGCATAGTGGGCAACTGGGGCAGCATAGTGGGCGACTGGAGCAGCTACTTTAACGATGGGCTTGACAGCAACGGCGTGTTGGCTTGGTTGACGGTGGACAACGGCGTTGAATCCATTGTGGGCATCAGCGGTGTATTCGACGACGCGGAGGGAACCATCAGGTTCGACCAAGGAGTAGGATCCTTGGACGGCGTCTCCGTTGCGGACTTCCTTCTGGCTCTTGATGTCTCCGGTGTGCTCATCATGGACGGAGTATTCGAAGTTGTAGGCAGCTGGAGCTTCGGCGTAGTGGGCTACTGGGGCGGCATAGTGGGCAACTGGGGCTACACTATGGGCAATTGGGGCAGCGTAGTGAGCAGCTGGAGCAGCGTAGTGAGCAACTGGAGCTGCGTATTGGGCTACTGGAGCGATGACTCCGGCCTGGGCGGCGGCCACCAAACAAGCTAAAGCGACGAACTGGAAGTTGGGGTTGGTTGTTAAGTTTTAGGTTTTTAAGTGGTTTTTGATTCGATTGAGTGGATTTTTTGAGAAGAATCATTTTGAAGCTATTTAATAATAATAGGTTCATGTGGAGCTAAAGTACACTGAGCGTAATGAGGCTTTTCAGTCGCCGATCTACTGTTGCCTGATGATATATTTGTTGAGATGAAATATATTAGAAATGTTTTTCATGTTAAAAAATTATTCTTAAGAGAATGAATGAAATTATTTTAAGAATATTGGAAGAAAATTGTGTTCGTATAAGAAAATTGGGAATCTAAAGCATATGCTTTATCTAATCCTTATTTGAGATACATATTTTTTCAGATCTGCACCGTCAAATAAAGGACTGAAAAGGCATTTGCTTCAGATTTTCCGAATTTTTTAAATACAAATACAAAAAATCACTCAGAATTAAAAAAAATAAAAATAATTCGATTCAGAACATTAAAAAAAACATGGATTAATTAACACAATACGAATGAAACACTTCAGAATTTTCATCTTCGAACAAGAACACATGAATCCCACTCGAAAAGAATCACATTTTCAGCAACCGACAGATAGATAGATACCTTGAATGCCATTTTTGTTATGATTCGTTGACTCTGCTATCAGAAGTTAACTGACGAAAGCGCAAATCGAAGCCGCTTTTATATGCGGACCGAAAATTTCGAGCGCCCTTCCATTGTGCGTGACCTACAACAGTGCACACGTCAAATGTGTGTTTCACTCTCGTTTTTTCCTATAAATTTCATTGAAAACTTTCGTCCGGGTGTTGTTTTCGACTCGGCGAGGTAACTAACTACCTTATCCTTGGCCTTGTTTTGGACCTTCGCGTACTTTATTTAACGATTATCATTAATTACAATGGTGAAATGTAGCCGGGTCGTTTTGATGAATAACGTAAGGGCAAGACATGTTCGTTCGCATGAATTTTTAATGCACGCCTATTTAATGCGGTTGTAGCCTTTTAAGTATTAACGAACTCACTTTTTTCAGTGCTTTAAATGAGAAATCATTTCTGATTGAGATTTCGATTGAAATATATGGATAAATTCAGTATTAAAGTTATTTTGATTAATTTAAAATCATAGTTAGTCCTTAGATGGTAATATTTAATGATAATATTGACTCAAATCTATGATCTATTTATTATCATTGAAATATTTGAATTAATAAATTAATCATATGATTTTAAATTGAGTTTTTTTATTTGATGTCAAATACATTTATGGTTTATGCTATAAATTTTTAAAATAAAACATATGATCAAATGAAATCTAATAAAAAGATAAGTTCTGCACAATTTAGATCTAAATCATTATATTCGTATGCAAGAACATACTAAAATCAAATAAATTTTATCCGATGAATCACTATTTTGCTCACATTTTATATTCAAAACGAAAAACATTTATCACAGACAACAATTGATTCTTTCATTTAAATTTTCGCAACACCTTCTAATCTGATCAAAAATTCAATATGAAAGTGGATTGAATTACTTTTCATCGAGAGGAAAAGTCTCATTGTTTCGCAATTCAGATTAAGATTTATCATACGAAAGACACTTTGGGCTACGTTTATGCTATAATAATAACAGTGAAATTGCCCAACATAATATTTGCAGACTGCTTCGGAAGCACGCTCCAAATCTGTTCGAGATTTAATTAAATAATAGCGCGAAAAAAATTCAAGTTGCGCAAAAAATGTCTCAAGTTATGTCTACTTAATGTCTCATAGAGTTGTGTACGAAATTTGACCTAAATTTTTCATGTATTCATTTACCAAACGTCGATTAATTTATTCAGTATCGTAGGTCAACGCAAAATAGGTGTGTAAAAACTCCTATGATATAATAATAATCAGCTCCACCTTATGACGAACCTTGATCTTATTTCATTAACAAAATTTATGAATAGGATTTTAATGTGTGAAATCTATATTTTCCAATGCGTAAGTTGTGATTAATTAAAAATTTATATCATTTTCGTTGAAATGTACGAATTAATAATAAACAAGTAATCAACTTGTTGAATGTATTTACTCATGATTAGTTAGAATAAAATTATATTTTTTTATATAATATGAGTATTGGCCTTGCTATAATGCTATTCGTAAATATGGAAAATTTAAGGGATTATAGACTTTAACTATATAATTAAAAGACACATACATAGAGTCAATTATCGAGTATACAGAAGCGTTCATGTTGCCTCAATAACTAACTTTTGGACTTAGGTACCGATACGATGTACAAAAGATCACCTCAAGAAATCAATAGATCGCCAGATAAAAGTAAAGAATGATTTATATTAAAATATTTATTGATATATGAAATTAAAGATATGATATTTTAGGATGCAGTATCTAACCCGTTCATGTCCAAACCATAGATCAAGTTCTGATAGCGAGATTCACCGCTACGAGACTCGCAGTGCTACGACACGTCAATTGATTTCACGTTAAAATTTTCTTTCATTTTAAAATATTTATGAAAATCAAACTATTCTAACATATTACAACCGATACATAGCTCGAGTGTACTCTGAACACGAGTGATTCTATCGTGCACACAACACGCCCGAGGGCCGAAAGAAGGGTAAGTGACGATAATAATAGATAACTCGATTGGTTAGTGTAGCCATTTGTCGGCACCGAGGACTAACACGGTTTTGGCCATTTGATATCATACGCCCTGGGGGGACCCTCGGGGACGAAACTGTCGAGAGGAGTCGAATTTGGAGTGCGTGGACCTCCTGAGGAGTCGCAGACTTCGTGATATTGTATTATATGTATGTATGTTAAAGTTGGGGTGTTAAACTTCGAGTCGTGTCAGGTTGCTTTGGGTAGAGTAGTATTTTGATGCTGAGGTTGTGTGTTGGTGGTGTTACGGTTTAAGGTTTGAAGAGGATTGAAAGATTCATTTTGTGAAATATTTTCATCTACATGGGAGTTTGGGGAGAAGATTTTCATAGATGGAAGATAGATATAAATTAATTAAAAAAAAAATCACAATACACTACTGACACAACAAATATTATGCATGGCCTACTCATACAACGGGATTCGCTACTGAATCGGGAAAAAACTAAACAATTCACAATCGGCTTAAAGTCCAAAGAGTATCGAGCCATTCTGAGTCACAAAAGCTAGTATTTTATATTAAAAATGTTTTTTATTGTTTGCAATACAAATTGAATGATTAGAGGATACATCCGTTCGATATGTGAACAGATGACAAAGTATTTATTACACAAACAAATTTATGCAACAAATTCACCCCTTTTATAATAGAGCACATACAGTAATGATAACTTGTCAGATTCAGTTTGTTTTCATATTTAATATGATTTTGTTTGAAAATATTTTTCAAGCGATCCGAACTTTACTTTACTTTCCATTTTGTAAGGAATTGAGCGATATCTTTCGGTAAACTGGTTCACGATAAATTTCATCGACGATTTAAGCGATAGATGGCGTTCAATTCGTTATCGATCGGTAAAATGTATATTATTTAATGCATTTATTTAATTAAAACATAATAAAAAAATATGACTTAAGTGACTAATATTTTTTTAAGAAAGTTTGTATTTTCAAAAAAATACATTTGAAAAATTAAAAGAAATCACACAATCGAATTTTATTTCGATATACGATATATTGCAAATTAACACAATCAAATTTATTCAAGACACGAAAATTAGTATAAAGCTCATACTACATAACGTTCCAACAACAATGAATGATCCTTCGAGGCAACACTGAATCCGTATGAATCTTAACTATGCACGATTCAGGAACAGTCTGAATACCAGATGATGAACCTTTGACCAGACAAGGACGATATAGATTTCACCATATCTGCGATGATGACAGGTTACATCCAAGGATCAAGCACCATCATCGGACCTCAGCACATCTATCCTAATGCGAACAATTGAAGTTCGAGATTCCATTTGCATAACCACATCAAAAATTAATATTTAACAATAAGCTAAATTATCTACTATAAAGATTCATATGTATTCGAGATAAAATAAGACGTTTTCTTTGGAAAGTTTCATCCATCAACTTTTCCGAAGCGGCGACGCAATTGGGCGGGTTTTTCCAGCTTTTCCAGCTTTTCCAAAGGAAAATCGTTTTTGACGAATGCGTCCTTTGTTGTGTGCAAACAAAGTTGCATCAACCGAAGCGGTGTTCATTTAATTGCATCCGTTTCGTGCGCCCGAACAATTGTACCGCAGTTAGCAGTATTGTGACCGAAAGTCGCGATACAGAATGTTCCACTAATTACGCGAATTCGTTCCCCTTTGTCGTTTCAACCCTTCGAAAGCCGACAATCGTTACATTGGATCGTTTAGCTGTAGTGAAAAATCGAATTTGTATTTTGAATTTCGATGGTTATAAGGTGAGCGAGTTGGTTTTTTTGTATGAAATGTGGGAAAATGTATAAAATTTGTATTAAATAGGTTTATAGTTTCTTTTATAAATTAAAGAGTGATTAACTACAGTTCTTAATATTGCATTTGAGATCAACATTTAGAATGATTTTCTTGGAAAAATTCGATTAAACGAAAATATTACTCGGGAGAGATTATTAGGGAACTGTTGTCGGAGTGAGTAAAAATATGTTTTATTGTAATTTTTTTGATTCGAATAGTCGTGATAATGCATAAAAACTAAATAAACAAGAGTTGTTACAGCTAAAATGCATTGGTTTGATTGAATTTTTCCTTGAAAATCATATCAAATGTTAGTGTCAAATGTCATATTAAGATCCGTACTCAATCAGTCTTCAAATTATTAAAGAAACTACAAACCCTATTAACGAAAATACTGTTAAAAAAATCAAAATTTATCGAGTATCCGAAATTCCTCACTGTTGTTAAATTTAAAAATCAAACAATTTGAAGATTCTAATTAAAAAAAGTATGGAATTTATACAATGATTCGCTCACAAAGAGAACACACAAATTTGTTCCCAACGATTTCGATTAATCTTTGTGGAAGTCTAGACTTAAAACTATTGGGTTAAAATGACCTGTGATAAATAAAATACTGATTCAGAGTTAAATTTTCGTTTTTCACTATAATTCTACTGATTGCAATATTCAGCAATATCGAAGGATATATTTGTATGTTTACCTTGTTATGAGAAACTGCATTTTCGATCCAAAATTCGCTCGAAAATTGTAATATTTTTTAAAAATTCGATAGATACAATAAAATTTTCGATAGAAGATGATATCGAAATCACAAAAAACCTTATCCGAATCAAAGTTTATTTTGTGAAAACACGTGTCCGAACAAAAGTCGCGCATTTCGGCACGTGCCGCAAGCACGCGTCGCTCGTTACCAATCGCCCGTTTATCAATTGTGTATCCATTGTTGAAGACATCCAGCATCCACAATTGTCGGCCGACTATTACGCGAAAATACAACACAAAGGTACAGTGAAACACCGCATTATTCGAGTGTGTGTTGCGAAAGCGAACGAACATATGTATGAACGGGCGCCGATTCATTAGAACGCTTCGCAACAAAGGATATTATTAGAGAGTCTGCGATGTGAGCGAAATTAATCGATTTGCTGCGGAATTTTCCTACGTATTGTTGTAGGATGTTGCGATTATTGTTTGTGCTCGATTCGGTGATTCGTATGCTGTTTTCGAGGCGTAATTGTGACGTTTGGGGCTTAATGTGAATGATTTTGTTGAAGGCAATATATTGCCTGTTGAAGAAGTTGAGGAAAATCGATCGTATGTTTTGATGTGATTTCCGAATTATTTAACTTCTTCATTAATCAATTTTTTAGATACTATGAACATACAATATTCGTTTATAATAAGTTGGGGTCAGTTCACGTACAAAAGTAATGAAAATGCCTTCAGAAATAAACTATACATTCATCGGTGTTCAAACGAATTTTGTCATTTGACGGTTATCTTTTTTTTTCAAGAAAGATATTTCAAGCATAGAGAGTTAAGATTATATCAAGTTCTTGGACATTTAAATCTGTTTTTCATTTAAAAAGTAGAATTAATCACTTTATGCACTAAATGGCTCAAAAGTACACTCGGAAAGTTCGATCATATCTTAGCTATGAAGAAACTATCGTTCAATATCATGCTTAAATGAAATATAATTTTAATGAACGTCATTTCGAACTATCAATTCTATAAAATCATTTTGTCTAGAATTTACATTTGCATCGAACTGATCAGCTTATATGAACCTATTATTAAGATCGGCATTGAATAAAAGTCGATTGTTTTAAAATTCAGCTTCCAATTGTTGAACAGCGATCAATGTCCATTACACAGATAATGAAGTCTACAAAGTTACCTCAGATAATAATCATTGAGAAGTCAGTAAAGCGAGGGTAGCAAATACACACATAATACGTGCACAAAATTGTAGTCCCTGAAGAGTAGGCCAAGAGGGACATTCTTGTTGCCGAAAGTCTATTCAGTGATTCTATACCTTATCTAGTATAACTCAAGGAGTATTTTCGCTAACAATTTGTCGGTTATTCGCCATGGGGTAAATACGGCTTGATCGCACCCCTCTTTTGTACGCAGTACGAACTCCTAGCTTTTGGGGTGGTCGAGTTTAATAATGTTATTATTTGTGCTTACTCTTTCAATCGAACATCAGAAAAGTTCAATTTTTATTGAATTATTCTATCATAAATTATAATTTCAAAATATTTCTGTATATTTTATTTTTTATTTGATCAAAAAGTATCAAAATTTGAACGAAACAATAGACGAAAAAATATTATAAAGTTGTAAAAGTTTATTGAAATAACATCAGTTCAATGTGATAAAAAATATTAAAAAATATTTTTTAATTAAAATCAATAAAATTGAACACATCTGTAACACAATATATTCACATGCGCGGATTAGCACCGTATTTAGACTCAACGACGAAATAATCAAGCGTTTAGGGGTATTTATTTACCGCTTAGGGGACGAACATTTTATTATACCAACTTCACATAGCTCACAAAAGAACACGAAACCAATCAACCCGAAAATTTTTCAAAAAACACATTGAAAATATCGAAAATTTTCCGGAAAAGCGAAGCTTCGCAAACGTCAAATAATGCAGTAGGTACATTGTAGGTACATAGAGAATAATGCTCGTCGCATAATAATGCACTCGTTCGCTTTAAAATTATTATGCGACGCCAGTGCGTTTATTGAAAACCGATAATGCACTATTTCGCATCGGGAACGATGCATTTTAAAAGTGATATCTCTGTTATGCAAAGCGGTTTATGATATTTCCCAGTGCCGCTTTTGCAAATTGACAATTTTTCGCGCTGACGCCGCCGGGGAATTATTATTCAGTCGCATGTATGAAATGATGAAACGTATTTCGAAAGTGGATTAATCAGTTGGTTTAATTCATGATTCGAAATTATGATTCGATTTTATGTTTATATATAAGTATTTCAAAATGTTCATAGATATGAATTTTGTTTATAGTATCAGAAAATTCTAAGCTTTTAACGCTGAAGTCGAGTAAAGCTTTTTTTTAAATTTAGGTATAAGTGTTAAATCGTCTTTTGAAATTTAATATTCTTTATGCTTAATATTTTTAGATAGTTTTGAAGTTATTTTTTTGTATTTATTGATTAAATTTGTCTCGTTGCAAGACAATAAGTTTGCGATACTTAATTGACAATCAGTACCTACGACATTTACTTGAAGCTTTGTAAGCTTCGAAATCGTAATTATACTATAACAAGCATGTCATACATGCATCTATTACAAAATTTAATTAAAATGTTTTTGAGCATATTTTCGCCTATTTTTTTTTTTAATACTTGTAGGGGAAAAATAGTTAAAACTACAATAAAAGTAAATTTTCCGATCTTCCATGGAAGTTCGAAAGACTAACACAACAGTTAACGACTAAAATTTGATCAAGTTATCTTATATGAAGCTATAAAAATCATTTAAATTGTTAAAAATTATGATATTTAACAAATTTGGATTAAATAAACGGAATTTAATAACAATAACTATCTCACTAAAGCTTCCATAACTTTATCATCATTTCAACGACATTCGACACAATCGCACGAACAGAATCCATAATCGAATTCTATAAACTGGAAAATCTCTCTACATAAAGTAAATGGGAAAGACTTCAACAGATTAATATCTTGAATATAATTCTGAACAAATTAACCTAAAATTGGATTCATTGATAAATCTCTCAATTTTGATCGTCAGACAAAAGTGTTTAAATCGAGACATACAATCAACATAAGCGGAATTACTTGATTAATTTGATTTTTTAATAGTCCTGACGAAGTCTGATACAATGACGAAGACACAGCCATATACCTTAGTCAAAATCCATCAGCAAAGAGGAATGCATCGGATGGATATTGGACAGTGCGCGGTGTTAAAATGGGCGAAACCCCAGAGCGCACCGCAGAGCGTCCGTCGAACAATGGACGACAGTGAGCTTTGTCATTACGGGGACATTATTTATGCATCGCGCATTAAGCAGCATTTGTGCCGATGTTGAACTGGTAATGTGTACGGAATGGAATTGGAATTGGAATCGGAATGGAACGGAACGGAACGGATGGATGTGTTCGATTTGTCTTTGTGAATTGTGACGTGGCCGCGAAAGGATTCGGTTTGTATTTTGGGTGATAGGTGATAGTTTCAGGGGCGAATTGTAATGAATTTTATTAGTTGAAAGCTGATTTTTTACTGATTCAATTAACTAATCAGAGATTTGATGTCAGTTTTTTAACTTTGAATTGTCAAAAGTTTGCGGAATAGAGACGGATTTTGATAGTTCTTAGTTAAAGGGGTGGTTTTAATTCTCTGGTTATTTAATTAAAACAGTGGAAAGACCGGTCCTATGTTAACAAACTGCTGTAATTTTCAATTAGAATTGTTTAAAACCGATCTTTCAATTGTTAGTTATTTAATTAAAGTGTTACGTAGCAACATGTTGACATTTTTTTACAATAGAATTCTTATTTTTAATGATAGTTCTAATTGTTAACGTGTTTAACTTCTATTGGGGGAAAAATGCCAAAACATTGCTAAATGAATCTGACTTGAGTAACAAACGTTTAATAGATTGAGCCTTAGAAATTTCCATAATAAATTACCTCACAGTAAAAAAATATTTAGCATAATTATCGTCGCAGACAGTTTTGAATTGAAATTGGATATTTAAGCTTAAAAAAAGTTCCATATTACATAGATATTTTCTTATTTTCATTATGAACTGATTTCAGTAAGTACCTTTATCAAAATATGACTTAATTATGAACGATTTAACTTTAATCATTTGATGTATTGAAAGCTCTAAATGATATTTTTTGTCAATGAGTTTTCTAAATAGTTTGATCAAATTATTGCAATTCGTTTAATGAAGAGGTTCTATTGAAAATTTCACAACAACTAAAATAATAATACAAATGAATGAGTTGTGTTAACACACATAAATCACTAATCAATGTTTATAAAAATATTATCTCAGATTACAAAATCTTTGAATCTTGATAATAAATAGGAATAATGGAATAAATACACAACGACGAGTGCGGTTGCCGTTTTCGCGGTTTTGCACTGTCAACCCTTTAGACGCGTCGTCGCCCATTGGGATTGTTCTAATTCACTTAGTGGGTATTTATTTACAAAATAGAGCATGTTCTACGAGCAAATGGGCCCTTTGTTACCACCCTTGATCGAAGCACAATGGAAATGTGAAGTAGGGGTGGTTTTCCATAGCCTCACACGATTTTGCCACGAAAAAAAAGGGAATAATCCACATTCAGAATACGCACAATGAAAGAAATTCGCTTCGCACTTCGGATATACTTAACGTTCGTTTCGTTGACATATTGCAATGTGCTTATTAATTTATTTTAATTTTTTTTTTCAATCAATGATTGATTAATTGAGGTGAATTACGTATGCTAATGCGACTCTCACGCGTCGGCTGTTGTATCGAACAGGTGTTGGTTTGTTAATTGATTTATCGTGTTTGTTGATTGTTGTTGTTGTTGTTGTTGTGTTGTTATCGAATTTGACAACAAACATGACTAGCTTGAATTGTTTGTAACGGTGACGGCTTCGAAGACGTGTTGTGAATTCAGATCAATTTTGAATTCGTTCGATCGATGCGATGCAGCGCAGATGATAAAATTACGTTCGGTTATTTATGCTAATGCTTCGTATTAAAATAATTAATCGACGAACGGTGTTAAATTGATATAATTATGAAAATTTTATATACAAGTACTAAATTTTCGAATTTTTAATTTCCATATGATTCATATAATTGAATATATTTTCTCAGTAGTTAACGATACGCATCTCTCGAATGATTGGGTGAAATAAATTGTAATATTTATTTTATTTTTAGCACATTTTATAAAATGTACTATAGTACATGTAGGGTTTTTTCTCAAAAATAAACATTATTTTGAAATAAGTCCTGAAAGAAGTATCTATTGTAAATCAGGAGAAGCTCTTTTGACTAGTATTGAGAAACTCAAGCTATAGCTGCATACAAAATTTCAATATGATGTCTTTAATATTGTAAAATTATTGAATTTTTGTTTTCAACATAAATCTAATGACTTATCTATAATAGTAAAATATATTCAACAATCATTTAACACAACAAATAAGATTTTAAAATATTCTGAATTTATCTATTATAGTAAAATTTATCAATACCTGATATATAAATGGCTCTAACTTCTACACCATGTAATTTTCACAAGCTTTTTTAAACTCGAACAAACTTATCAATCTCGTATATGCTACATTTTTCGATTTGAGACAATTTAAACACATTTAAAGAATGATTAATATTTTCAAAATATTCAAACACATCCCATCAAAACGACAAAACAACCTCAACAACCATCTCCAAAAAGCGCCCACATGAAATATTTCAACCCCCTTTCACTGTGGGGGGTGGCACTGAACGTCACGTCTGCGTCGAAAGTGTCGGACGGACCCTTAACAGTGTCGCGTTTAATTCCTCTAATTCGAAGCAGTCGCCGTGAATGTTAATTGGCGCCAATGGCCGCACCACGAAACGAATGGCCCTCGCCTTCTAGGGGAATCTAGGGGTGGTTGGGATGGTTGAAGGTGGTTATAGGTGGTGTGCTTTGGGGCAATTTGGACCGTGGAGCTGTTTGAATATTTAACGCAAATATTTACAGACGTTGTCTGTCGGTTGGTCGTGATGTTGGTGTTTCGAATCGAGAGGATCGCTGTTTAATTGTGTGGATGATTGTTAGTTAGTGTGTTTTATTATTATTTTTTGTTTAGTAAGAGTTAATTTGATTTATATGAGATTTTTTTGTGTTATGAAAGAATGATGCTTATCTGATTCGTTGATTCAGTTCACTGTCTTATTTTTTATTAATTATGATATTATCGATAAACTGGATTCTTTAAATTTATAACATATATTCATGAGATCGTTACATATCGATATTTGAGAGGAAATGTAAGATATTGCACTCCTGCGAACACAAACTGAACGTACAAAAGTTGACTATGTACTTCTTGAATTAATGGTTTTGTTAATATGAATTGGTTTTGACTGTAAATTTTTACGTTTATACCAGCGCAATACTTCTGTTTTCCACTCATTTATCGATTTATAATACTCCTTAACAATTTGAAGTAACCAAGTAATCGAATTCTGAATAGTTTTACTGACAATAAATTGATTTTTTTTTCGCAAGACTATTAAAATGATACGGAAACCTTTTCTGATGTGCATATACAAATATGTAACTACCCCAAAATCTTACAACGGATTCCTAAAAATAGAGTGCACAAAGGCAAAAAAATTATATTGATTTTCATAAAAGTACACCTATATAGAGTGAAAATGCTTAAAAATCATTAATTTACAAAAAAATATGAATCGATCTTCAATGTAAATATGATATAAGAATATTTATTCAAAATAAATTCGAATTCAGAAGCCGTAATCATATGATAATTCGACGAAACACCCACCGTCTGAAAAAGGCCGACACGCACATAATTCGAAATCATCACACCGAACAACATTTATTAAACCGTCCCACACACAAAAGCAGCCGTGCAACGAAAACGCCGCACACAAACGAAACTCAAAACGCCCCGGCTTCCTCCGACGGTATTTATTCAAATACCATTCGTTGCCGGCGGCAATTAAGCTAAATTTGCATAAATTTTATTTCCCACCACCTTCGACAGTCACCGAACTTCGAACCAACCGACCGACCGCCCAACATCACCCAACATCACCCACATTTTCACCCACCATCACGAAACACCGCGACGAATATACACATTTATTTGTCTAGGGGTTGAAATACCGATTTTGGAAAATACAAAAAAAAAAAATCAAAAATAGTAAATTATTTGATATTTTAAGTATTTTGGAAATAAGATTATTTTATAGAACGTGGAAGACCTGTAGAAGAATTCACATTTTCTATTTTAGATTGTAAAATTTGTAGATGTAATTAAATTCTAATACTTTTGTCAATGGAATATATTTTGAAATAAAAGCTTAATTAAAAATTTTAATCAATGTAATAATAGCGCTAATTAGTTTGTGTCGCTTTGTTTATATGACGTTCAGATTGCAATTTGCTTCACATTAGTGTTATGAAGATTGCATAAAGTAGGCGCAGATACTATCTATAATGAACAAATATTTCAGCTTTATTGTAAACAGGTGTATTTTGATATTTTGACGGTCTGATTACCCTTAAAATTATGATTTGATAAGATTATTAATTTATCCATCTAATTAGTTAATTTTCTGGTTGAGTCAGATTTTGTAAACGTATAAAATTATTCTTCAGCTAAATACATAGATTATGATGAAATTAGGTTATTTTCAAATCAATCTAACACATCTAAATTGACATAAATGAAACAATTTTAAAACTGCTTAATGGTACACTGTTCTATTAAATCACTATAATCATCTATAATAACGAGTTTACCTATTCTAATTGTTAAAGATATTTAAATCTAAATATAAGAAACAAATCGTTAATGTGCAATTACACCGAAACCTCGCTTAATAAGGCATCACATAACGAGTAATTTACATAACGATCAAAATAAAATATGAAAAAATCACCGAATGATATTTCATATAACGAGTGATGAAAGCAAAAATATTATATATTGTTTGCAGCTTCTCGGCTTTTCTTCGCCCGAAAAATAATGTTTCATTTAACGATAAACTTCGAGAACGAATCACGTTCATTACACAAGGTTTCAATTTATAATTTTGCATATAAATAATTAAAAAAACATCGGAATTTCAACCCTTAACATCCACCAAGGGAAAAGTGGGTGGATTCGACCGCCCCCTGATTACAGACTTGCCACCGCACATCGGCGTGTTTTCAACGCTCCGCAGCCATTTGTTTCGCGGTATTTTCAAATAAAATAAATACGTTTGTTCGCTCGCGAATTAATACCGCTTCGATATACTAGTTTCGGCAATGGCAATTTGCACTTTCGGGTGTGTGGATCGCTCTATGTAGTGTGTTGCCCGCTTTTGTTCTACGCAATCGACGCGCGGTCGAATCGGTTCTGATTTGTACGAAGCTTTTTCGGTTTTGCGGTTTGATCGTTTTGTTTTTATAGTAATTGGTGGATTTTGTTATTTTTTTAAATGTTTTTCGTTGTTTGAATTGAAAATGCTTTCATAAATTTAATATTATTTTCAAAAATGGCAGTTTGAATCAATAGTAGCTCTATGTTTAACATAATTTTGAACAAACGTTTCATCATTTTTTTCGACTTTTGTTTTATGGCATCGATCAATCTATGAACTAAATGTTACATTATACTATTAAACCGTTTGAGTTTCAAAAAAATACTAATATTTTTCATCAAATATCATTCTGATACTTACAAAATCAGAATAGGTGAATTTTTCTAGGAAGCGACGATTGTTGTGCTCTTGAAAACTCGAGCATTTTTGCCCACCTTTCCTCTCGAATTCGAGTTTGGGATTAAAATAACATTGGTATCGAATATTTCTAAGATTTCATCTATTATTTGAATAAAAGAATCTTTTTGGTTGGTTCGCTTTAACACTTTCCCGGATGGAGAATTTTGACCGATGGTCATTTTGCAAAACGTGGGCGGTACGAAATTTGAGATGTGATAGTAATCTGAGATTCTGTATTGATAAGTTTAACTACAGATTTTGGAAAAAACGAAAATGTTTGATACGTTTCTATAGTTTGGCGTGTGCTGAAATTCTTCTGTTGTAATGAAAAGCATTGAAAATTTGTGCCATCTGCACTTTTACTATACATACTGATAAGTATTTCTAAATATCTGCTAAGAAAATAAATTGAAAAATAAAATGTACATATTGTAGCATTTTACAATAAAATCAGTAACTCCAGGAGCTAAAATAAATAGTTGCCAAAACACAACCACTCGAAAAACTTTTCGAACAATATTTCAATCCTTTCACATGAATCCACTTAACTCTCGAGAACATGACGCTGAGATAACAACAATGGCATCGCATATTTTGACAGTTCGCTAAATAAAATGTGACAATCTTAAATATTGACCGGTCCGAATATATACATGTATTTTTTTTGGATTTGTGCAGAAAATAAGAATTTCTAAAGTGCGAACGGTAACAATCGAAATCTACGACAACGCGTCAAATGGGATTACCACACAGGTGAGATTATAATTTGAAAACAATCGACTTTGCACACAATAGACAGAGTATTAACGATCGGAAAAAATGTATAACATAATATAGTTAAATATTTTCATAGGAGCATGAATGAAATAAGGCTCTTGTCGAATAATGGAACTCGATCCGCGATTGAAGTGTTGAAATTTTGCAGAAACCCACCCTCGAAGTGTATGTGAAAAAAATACTTTTGTGGCAATCGAAGATAAAAATAAATATGGGATTTATCACAAAAGCGTATATTTTTCATTGTGGTCGAATAAATGTGCGAATATTGTAATAAGTACGGAAACGTTTTGTTAAATTCGATAAGCCTTTTAATAATATTATCATTACTTTCGATCTAATAATTCAGCATGAGAACGTATCAATTGCATGATTTTACTTAATTATATTATATTTAAGATGGAATTTCAGATTGAATAATTTTAATTTACAATCAGATTGATTTGAATCGTGTTAATGTGAAAATATTTTAATTAAAATTATGAATGAAAGTAGAAATCGGTATGAATGAATTCATAATGATTTGAATACCAATGAAATCGATTAAGGTAAATGACTATAATTTCGTCAGCTATAATTTCATGGATATAATCCAGTCAAGCTTTCTTAAAACTACACAAATCTCACAATGCTTTAGATTCAAAATATCAGTATTGAGACAATAAAAAGTGTATGCATTGTTTCAAACTAAAAATTTATTTTGAAAAGTATTTTTTCTTGTATAGTCTAAATTTTGATGCGAAATATGTATGTGTGTAGGAATACATACATACATAGGTAGGTACCTTATTTTGATCTTTCACAAATCGCATTACATATCAAGAGATCTAGCAGAGCACAATCGTTATTGTTGATATTCGAGAACGTAATTGTTAATTTATTTCACACTTTTTCGAACTCAACAAGGGGGATTCGTCGCTTATTGTGTCACAAGAAACCCACTTCGAATAAAAACGCACAAAGGAATAAGTGTTCCTTTGGCAAGAACGGTCTTTCGTCTGCTGAATAATAACCATAATATATTGTAATAAAACGAACGGTAGCCTCCTTATAATATTTGCCATGGTATTTATTTACTCTGTGGTATATTAGGATCTAATTTCATGAATGGTGTGGCTTAATCGATGGATATAAATGTGTCAAACTACACAAATGGATGTGCCAATTTACGTCATATTTCCATTCAGAGTTGCGGTTATATTTTCGCTATATTGAAAATGTTTATATTGGTTTCGGTATTATCGAATGTATCGTATAATCTTACATCGATGAATATTCTAAGAAATGTTATTATGAATGCAAAATAGATTTCTTTGAGAAAACAGCAGATGTAAGATGCAATAATATCGAAGAAAATGTATGGTTATAAATATTTTTATTTTGGAAGTTAGTGAAAATTTAAAAATTATTGTTCAAAGTATCGTTATAATTCTAACGTCAATATTAAATTTGAATTCAGAATAACTTATTAGTCCGAATTATTGTTGAAAAACGATTGAGAAAATTAAATGACCCGTTCATTGCACAACATGATTAACTTGACTTAAAAAAAGACGATTAAACATGTTTGATGCGTTTTTTCAAAATTCTCGTAATTTTCTTTATTATTCTATTTACTCGAAATTATCATACAAATTCCGTTTATAATAAGCTACAGATTTGATCAGTTTACATTAGAGTAAAGAATTGATTAAAATGGCTTCTGAAAAAACGATTTACAATTCGGTGTCAAAGCAAAAGTAATTTTATGGTATTTATTTCTATTATTCAGGAGTGATATTTTCATATTAAGTTCTATATCAAATGCTTTGACATTAAATTCTATTTTCTTTTCCAAAAAGTGGATTAATCACATTATGCATTGAACGTCTCAAATGTATTTCTGTATCTATTAATAAATCCCAAATATTTACTGAGCCAAGTCAGCTTATATCCAACCTTATTTATTTTTCGATACACCCACATCCATTCGCTAAATTTATTATTCTACGTATAAAGCGGTATCAGAAGCCGAACACGAACACGCCCGTGTATATAAATAAAGGTTGTATCGTCTTCGCCTCCGTCGATATATTTTCTTATTTCTCGAAAGAGAAGAAAATCGTATTTGAACCTCTTAGACGGTAAAATGATGCGGAACGGGATTTTCCCAAGGAAGGGCAGAAATCGAGGGCAGTGGTTTCTGTCGGAGGAAATCAGCGCACGTCTACTACAATATAACGGACCCCGGGTTATAGATAACTTGCGAAATAAGCAGATAACGTTCAGTTTTAAGTTTTATATGACGACAGAAAAGACCAAGGGGTACGAGTGACATTTGACATTTGACATTGACAAGAATCATTTATATGAACGCTCATTTATATACACTGTAAAAAGTAAATCTTAAAAATGTTGCATACTGGAATTTCTGTTTGTCTGAAATTGAATTTAGTTGCTAGTTATAGGAAATTGGTCCCCCACTATCGCTGTAATCGTGAGCAACCCTATCTGAGCTGAATTCATATAATACTGAAAATGCCCATGGGTAATTTGAATTTTGAACTGTCTGAAAAAGAAACCAAATTCGGGCCGGTATTAAGATTTTCTATTTACAGTGTAGTGGCGAAATGATATGAACGTGTACCGAGATATATCATCAAATTACTCGACCTCCTAGTATATGGTCGACTTTGAGGGCACTTTTCTCGAAGTCACTTGCACTCCTTGGCCTTTTTAGTCGTCATATGTGATATACACCCCCTTTGTACGGGTTCAGGGTTGTATGTATTTGGGGTGGTGTAGTTGTGTCGGCGGCTGGAAGATTACCGGCCGGGAAATGCGCTTACCCAGACGATATAATAACACGAAGACGGGAAATGTTTTGTAAGCAGAATTGTATGGTTCGATCCTTGTTACTGGCCGGATGGTTGAAACGAAAGCGATTTCGGTACGATGATTATTTATGTTGGGAGTCGACTGAAATGAACGATGAACGAAATGAGGGCGATATTTGTCGAAAAATTTGAATCGTCAAAATTGTTAATTTATATAAAAATTAATCAATTTGTATACCAATAATTGATTTCGATTAAATAGGAGATTGTGTTACACTTTTCATCATATCACACTATCTTCTATGACCCGGAGCTACTCACAAGACTCTTTAAGCTTTAAGCTGATTGAACTGAACTCTTGCATAATATTGACTGGGGAATATTTTGCTACAAAAATTTGGCTGCTACGGAGTCTATAAATAACAAACTTTCAATTTTATTCTCATAAAAGATAAGTTATCAATCCGTTGAAAATATCAATGTATACCCAGTTACATGTAGATTAAAGTTATGAGAGTTATACCACTCTAAAGAGTGTCTATTTTGAGTGCAATGTAGAGAAAATTGCATTCAAACGTTACACAAACAGATAGTTATACAGACAAATTCACAATATTATTATACAACTTATAGATTTTCGCTTAAATTCACCTATTATTTATAAA
Organism: Cheumatopsyche charites; assembly: GCA_024721215.1. Lineage (NCBI taxonomy): Eukaryota > Metazoa > Arthropoda > Insecta > Trichoptera > Hydropsychidae > Cheumatopsyche > Cheumatopsyche charites. Next base: position 9,320,081 of record CM045586.1, on the reverse strand, counting down.
TATTCTATAACATCGAATTTGGTTGACTGTACCCAGATTCAATATTGCTTAGAGGACATGTTTAAGTAAACCTACACAAATGTAACGCAAAAGTATATAATAGTTTATTGGGAAACACGAAAGCTCACGTGCTACGACCGCGAAGCCTTTCAATAACGCGGATAAACCATTATTTTTTTCCTCCATCCATCCAAATCTTCATTCTTCCCCCAACAGAAAAGCTAATAAATATTATGGTTATTTATAACCCCATCCATGCGAAGCACGCGACAACGACTTACATAGCTTAAAAAATAATAATCCGTCATCATCGATATAATAGCATTCCGAAATTAGCCACCCTCTACAATATTTAAATGCAAAGGGGGTGCATTGCGATATTTCTTTGAAGACTCTATAATAGAGCAGTCTCTGGGGAGATTCGTCTCGAATTCGAAAAAAAGCACAAGGGTGACTTTTCCGCAGTTTGTTCGCATCGTTGAAGCTATAAACGAGTGTTGTTCGTTTTCGAAAAATATATTTTGGATTTTTAGTATGCGTTCGAAATGTCACAAGCCTGTAATTTGTTTTGAAGTTTTTCTTCGGCGTTTTCGTTTCTTAAAGTCTATCTGTCGTGGAAGGGAATCCGATTTGTGCAAAATATTTGGACGTTAAAAATATTTGCGTGTCAGTATTTTTGGAAATTTCGTATGCCGGTCGAGCGCTTCTAGGCGATTTGCATATTTCAAAGGAAAATATAATGAGCGCGCTTTTTCTCAAAGGGATTATTAGGTACACTGTTTTCCTTTACGTCAAAACTCATCACGGAAAGCCTTTGAAAGAAGCAAAAGAAAACATGGCAACATGGAAAAGAATACTAATTTTTGTATCATTATTTTTTTTTTGTAATTTGCGTAATTTGAATATTTTATTTTGTATTACATTCAAAACATGAAAATTTTGTATTTTCACTACCGATTCACATTCTAAATAATTTAATTTTTGATAATCATGAAAAAACTATATTGAAAGTGTGTTTAAAATCATATTTTATCAAAATATTAATGAATAGAATATTTTTTTTATTTTAACTAGATATAAAAGAAAATTTTCGAAAAACCAGGTTACACTTCCTAAGCTTTTGCCAAAATAATTTTCGCTGACGCAAACTTTTATAGACGTTGTGAAAGACGTGCCAGACGATCTTTGTTGTGGAAAATATTTTCAAACCCAAATCTAAGAAAAATGCTGATCCTTTTGTCAGAAAATATTCACAATGAAAAATATATTTTATAATTTCCCATAGACATGCAAAGTGCTTGAAATGTTGTTTAATTTTCGCCGCAAAATACATATTTTCATATTAATTATTTACTAAGCAAATATTTTGATAGCTTATAAAAATTAAACAACTTTAAACAAATATATAGGAATATATAGTCGTTTGAAAATCACAATAGATTCACAACATAAAAGAAATCAGACCCCTTTTCACTAATAAATAGCTCTCAAACTTTTGCAATAGAAAATTTTATTAATTTATTAATTATTTGAAATCATATTCATAAAAAAATATTATTTTGTATCGATGAAATTGATTGCATTTCTTCTCAAAGAAACTAATGAAAATCATCGAATTTACTCAAAATACGCTCATAATATTACTAAAAATAGGTTTGAGAACCTTCGTTCTCGACCGTTTCGTTTCAACACTATTATTATTAACACTATGTGTTATTGAAAAGAAAAATAAAACGAATAAAACGGATTGAATCATATAACGAACGATGTATACAAATGATTATGGGCGGGACTCAACAAACGTTTTTATTCAAAATTCTATTGCTCAATATTAATAAGAAATCAACAAACACATATGCACATTTATGAAAATATAAAGAGTGGATAAAAGTTTTCAACGATAAAAAAAAAATGATTATTTAAAAAATAATGTGTCTAAATATTACGGATTCTCATAAAAGTAACTGCTATAGATTTAAAAAAAGTTGTGATTTTTTTTTAATATAAAAGCCTCTTTAATTTTTTATTTAATAAAATATAACAATGTGTTATAATTTGAAGCAAATTTTGTGATAATGGCCATTGTCCCTATATCCATACTATGAATCTGTCAGTGATTTTTATGTACATATCTTTAATTTTTTATTAGTTTTTGAAGAAATTTTAAATGAAATACGTAATAATAAGCTATTTTCTGATAGTTTATAATTTAATTCTTAAAACTAAAAAAAAAACATATTAAAAACAAATTTTCTTAGTAACGATCCGAATTTTCCTTACAAAATTCTCTAACTCAAAACTACAACAGTTTCCACGACACATAACCGAGAAAGCGACAACACGAGAAAAATATCGACACAGAAAATAGCACTTTGAAAAAACGAAAAAATAAAAATATATACTAAAAAAAAAAAGCACACAACGCAGACAGAAAGAAACGGTGATAGGACAAACAAAGATGGCGCATAGAGTGGGCGTAACGGAAAACACGCGTCCTTAAAGCGAGACGCATCTGTGTATTTGTTCCCGTCTCTTTTCGTTCCCTAAGGGTGTAAGAGGGATGTGTGTATGTTTTTATGTGGCGCTTTAGGGGTTTTTTCAGAGTTGCGAGAAACGCGGAGATTATTCCGCGACGCTGAGCGCGAAAACGCGAGCAACAAGCGCAAATTTTCAAAGAAGGAAGTTTTCCTATGTGGAAAATTTTGTCGTGTGGAATATTTGCAAATATTTGAATTTTTAAATTTTATTTTGAGTGAATTTAAGTGTATTGAATGTATTTTAATATGAGAGAAATATTTGAATCTTTTATATTCGATTTGGTCAAAAATGGAGTTGAGTTGGGTTAAAGATTTTTATAAAGGAAAAAATATGTTTGTTTCGGTTAGGTTAGGTTAGGTTAGGTATTTTTTGAATAAAAATATGGGTTGCGCAAAGTTATAATACATATTAGCTAGAGTGAAATTAAAAAATATTTTAAATTCAATTGTTGTCAGTTGGTCATTTTTCTCATTTAGAATTGAATAATAATGATTTTCAGTCAAATTTAAAATATAAATGCGATTTTAGTTAAGGAAAAATTCAGATTTCAAATGTGCGAATGTTATTAGAAAATATTTATAATGAGATTTTCATTTGTTTTTTCATTTTTGTGTTTTTAGATTTTATGATGATCTAAAAAACACTATCAAAACATTTAAAAGATTAATCAACAAATGACTTAATCTGAATACTTATTCAAAATTGTATCGAAAACTATTAACAAAAAAATATTTTCGCTTAATAAAAATTCGTATGAATTAATATGAATATTTTCTAGAGATTTTATAAATTTTACTTATTATTCCATTAGATAGTAATGGAATTATGAAAGCTTTTAAAAAGCTGTTAAAAACGCATGTAAATTGTTTTCACACAGGCACAAAAAATTTTTTTCGAACATTCACTAAACCGACAAGCTGCAACGATCAATCTTAAGATTTTTTTAAACAACATACATATATTTTTCTTCTCTCATTTACCCAAATAAAACAAACCCTAAAATCGCACAACATACAAAAACAAATTAAAAAAAAAAAACCACCAAATCTCACAACAAATTAAAATAAAAATCTACCCAAAAAAGCAACCGCATTATATCCTCACTCATTCACCTCAAAACAAACCCTAAAATTACATAAACAAAAACAAATTAAAAAAAAATCCACCAAAATAAAAATAAAAAACCAACAACACTAAAAATCATAAAACACAATCCGTCGGCAACACCTTTTTCACAAACCGAAAACAACACCCGCGCCTGAAACCCTCCCCCCCCCCTCATAGCATCCCCCGAACCCCCCCCCCCCCGTCGCCTCCCATTGGCCCCGCGGTCCCCCCCCCATTCCCCCGCCCCTTCGGTCGTCCAAACAAAAACACGTGCGGCAACAGCGCGCGCGCTCGCGATTGGCCGCGGCCGCTTGCCGTTCGGCCCCCGGCGGCTTTTCGAATGTTTCGGCGGCAAATAACCGACCCGCCGATGTGCGCGGCGACGCCTCCGAGTGCCATGATTCATCTCATTCGGCACGCGGACGCTGAGCCGCGCACACGCGTCATGTGATTTCGAATTTTGCCAAAAATCAAAAATGTGCAACAATTCCGAAAGCAGTCCTACCGGACCAAGTGCCGCTGTGCTTCCGTATCCTCTCGCATCGTTGGCTAAACCTGCTTCTACTCCTGCATCAGCTCCTCAAGTTTTACCGCCAAGTCTTTTGCCGCTCGATCAGTACAGACTTCAACTCTACAATTATGCTATGGCTGAAAGATTAAGATTTTCTCAGCTGCATCACTATCCAGGACCTGTTCCATTATGTCCTGCGTATCCTGGACCTTATGGACCAAGATTGGCGTTGTCCATGTCTTTGTTTCATCATCGAGTTCTGCAGCCTGAAGAGCCTAAGCCGCAGCACAGTTATATTGGATTGATCGCGATGGCTATTTTAAGTTCGCCCGAGTCCAAGTTGGTGCTTTCGGATATCTATCAGCATATTTTGGATAATTATCCGTATTTTAGAACGAGGGGACCCGGTTGGCGCAATTCTATAAGGCATAATTTGTCGTTGAACGATTGTTTTATCAAAGCCGGCAGGAGTGCCAATGGAAAAGGGCATTATTGGGCGATTCATCCGGCGAACGTTGATGATTTTCGCAAGGGGGATTTTAGAAGGAGAAAAGCTCAGAGGAAGGTGAGGAAGCATATGGGTTTGGCTGTCGACGATGAAGGAAATGATTCTCCGAGTCCGCCGCCGTTGAGTGTGTCTCCACCTCCAGGAATGCCAACTTTGCCTCCGTTTTGGCCTCCGACTCCTACTGCGGTTTTTGCTCCTTTGCCTGGAATTGCAAGAAAGAGGCAATTTGACGTAGCTTCATTATTGGCTCCTGACGAATCTTCAATCAGACACGAAGAAAAAAGCCACAAGAAGCAGGCCACGTATCAAAAAGGATATTCAAACAGCAGCGGAGACGAAGACAACGTCGAAGAAGACATCGACGTTGTTGCTAGTGATCAAGAGGAGAAAGAAACTTCTTTGGAGACTTCGGAAAAAGAGACTGTCGGTGGAAGATTTTTGACGGAAGCGACTTCAAACTCTCCTCAAGGACTTCAGTATCCACTTTTGGGTAGTTGGGGAATGTTTCCTGGTTTGACTTTGGATCAGGCTCTGGTTGGAAGGTATTACGAACAATTGGCCGCTTCTCAACCTTTGAGGCGCGGTCCGCCGTTATCTAGTCCGAACAATGCGCACGCTAACGATCTAGGTAATAATTCCGATTTATAGAAATTTTCTCATTAATAATCGTGTTAAAATATGTTTAATTGATGCTAGATAAATTAATCTCTTTTGCTTTTAAAAATGTATATTTGCACACGTCGATTTTGCAATATGTACCTATATAGCCTAACGATGATGCGAAGTCTGTGTTTTAATTGAAACGAAGATGAATAAAAAAATATTGTGAAGTGCATTTATTAAACTCTTAAAAGTAATAAAATTAAACATTAATGTAAATTAATAATAATATTTATAATTTGGAAAATGTGAAAATTTAACGTGAAAATCGTGGACCATTCATATTTATATGAGAATTAAATTTATTTGCAATTTTCAATAATAAAAATAAAATGTGTACAGAAATATAATTCCTATGAACAATAAATATTTAAAACGTAATCGTTACTTTAATTGTTGAATATTTTCGATGAATCTATTTTATGTAAATATCATCGTTACCTTTAATATTCACAAGTAGACTGCCATAGTAGAATTGTTATTATGATATAATATAATATTATATACTATTATTAAATATAATACAAGGATATTTTTATTTGGAAAAGTATCTAACAACGCTGTGTAAATATGTACTGTATTAAAATACAAAACAGTAAAAATAATGTAAGTTGTGTAAAAATAAAATATCTCAAAGACGAACCTTTTTCAATCTATTTTTTTTCATCTCAATTTACACTACAAGTTATAAACGAATAGACCACCTCTATCGTCAAATAATCCTTTAATCAGCTTAAGCTTCACAAAATATGTAGTTCAACATGTAACTAAAGATTTTGACAATAATAAGAAAAGATAAGCCCTTGACAACATGACAATAAAAAATAGACCAAACCAAACTCTGAATGCATATATTTTTTGATGAAATGATTTATCACGTTTTAAACACCGGTTATCCTCTATTCATTATGGTCATTAGAAAAAACGATGGTGAGTAATACAAATCTCAAAAACAAACAAAACACTCGAGGAAAAACTAATTGCGAAACGAATATGGAAAAAACTTGTTTGAAGAATCGTTAATTTGAGTGCTTACAAATAAGAAAAAAACAAGAAAATATACAATGAAGATACATTGTTCGTATGTAACATTATGTTTCGGTTTTCAACACTAAAGACAAAGATTTAAACAAAAATATTTATTTTGCTACTACCGTTCGGTTTTCACAAGAATCGCAATAATCCTGCAAGAACTAAACGCCGTATTTGTTTTGCACAAAAGAACTTATATTTTTTCCTAAATCTTTTTGTCTCATTTTGCGAATTTCATGAATGAATATTGAACGACGTAAGAAGGGTTTAAAGCACGAGAATACACAGGATAATCTTCCATTATAGACAGGAAGTTTTGGCGTTTAACTATTCATATGTAGCCAAGTGCTATTTCCACTTCCACACACAATAGACTTCTGATTCATAAACGTAAGTATGAAAAAAATAAATAGCATAAATTTTGTGGTCAATTTCATGTAAATAAATTCGTGATATTTTCTTAAAATTAAATGAATGAAGCAATTTCACAAAGTTTTCTGTTCAAAATGTTAGTATTTAGATGATAAAAAGTGTTTCAATTCGATAAATATCGATAATATGTGTAAAAGTGCAATATTTATTCAATTTTAAGAAATTCTAATGAAATAATAAATGAGTTTGTAGCTATTAACCTTATTTTTTTTTCAAAAAAGCTACATAGAATTTTCAAAGCTCATTGAAACAAGATAATTCTATTGATTGATCCTAGATACACGTTCATACAAATAATGACCGTTTTACCTAATTTAAAAATTTTCAAAGACATAGAAAAAACAACCGATGACATAATAATAATAAAAACAAATCAATCACACATTTCAAAGTACATTTATAATGAAAATTCGATTGAATCGAAGTCATACGACAAACATCCGCATATTTTTTTTAACCGACTGGCAGTCTTCGGAACAAAAAGCCGACATTTCAAAATTTCGATTTGTACAAACACAAACACGGTATAATGTATTTTTATCATAATCGAGCCGAGATTCGCTCCGTTGGCCAAATATTGAACGCAAACGGCTTTTGAAGTAACACTCGAAGCGTTTTCGAAAATGTTTGCGCACTCGTTTATAGACGACTTCACAACGACGGGAATTCCTCATCGAATAAAATATTATATCACATACGTGTATATTTAAAATAATAATAAACATACAGCCTTAGGCTGGTCTAGACAAAGGGATTTTTTTGAATAAAGGTTACTTTTGTTGTTAAAGGTTCATATTTAGTCGCTCTAGCGCCTCTCGATTGTTATAATTGTGTAATGTGTTGGATTCGTCGATGCGTGTCTTATGCGATTTTTTTAGTGTCGATGCACCCCAATGGGTATTTGAGGGTTGGTTGTGGATGAATAAGATTCGAATGGTTTTAATTTTTTCGGCGTTTTTGTAAATAGTGCGCGAGTGCGGAATTTAATTATTGTTGGTGTGTTAAGTTCGCTGGAAAATCAGCGGGTGAATAATTTGATTGAAATGAGTTTTTAACGTTGAATCTACACAAACTAACCATTAGTGTACATTTTTATAGTATTTATATATGAAATTGTGTGATATTTATGATAAATATGAATTCTAATCTAAAAGTCAGTTTAAATAAACTGATATGACTTAAGACTGTTGAACAAGATAAAAGCTTTACAGTGAGACATTCTGATCATTTTCATTAAATGTTGCATTATTTCGCAAAATTTTTACTTGATGGGTTTAGAGTTTCTTTTATAATTTAATATTTAATCAAGTACGATTCTTAATATTGATTTTGAAAACGATATTTGGATTAATTTAACGAAAACTGAAAAAACTATTGCGCAAGTTTGGAAAACTTCTATTGTTGAATACTCACGGAAGCGGCAAGAGTAGCCAATACGTCGAGTAAATACAATCGAATTTACCAGTATTTACTGATCTGAGTCGAAGTAAAAGCTTGTTAAACGCTTGCACGCTTCCATTGCACCCTAAAAACGAAGGGGACCCCTAATTGAGAGCAAAGCTGGGAACTCGAGGACGTAAGATGACACCGGACCACAAATTCGCATGTGGCACAATATGGGTTAACTAGGATACTGTGAACAAGTTTAAAATCATTATTTGATTTGAAAATAAAATATATAATTTGAAGATTTTCCAATCGTTAAAAGTTCCGATAAGTTTGAAAATTTCACTGGAAACATAATGTGATTCATCGAATTATTGTGAAAATAAGTAATGAACATTTTTCAGCAGTTGGATCATCGGAGATTTGTATGGAATTTTGAGAAATCGCGGATTTTTTTCGGTACGTTTGAAATTTTAAATGACATATTGTTGTAGAATAATATTGTTTTAGTGTAATTTTGTTTGAATTCCGAATCTCTTTTCGTGTTTTATGTATTTCAATTAAGACCGATCTCTGACACATATTCTACATCTAACGCGCTCACAGTTATCAATACAATGCATTGTGTATTTTTAGAATAATGAAAGTTGTGTGTATGTTTTTAAAAATTTTATTTAAGGAATGAATAATAAATATTATATTTAAGTCAATAAAATTGAAGAAGGAGTTGAATTTTTGTTTATAATTCATATTTATATGACGTGATTTAATATATGAAAGTAAGATTTGGAAAGATATCTTTGAACACAAGTGTATAATAATATGAATTTCATGAAATTTTATTTCATTTCAGTTATAAAAGGTTAAGTTAGTAAGCTTAATTATGATGTAATGTGATAATATAAGATTTTATTCATAAGGAAATAATGTAAAGGTATTATAAAATTGTTAAGATTCAAAATTTTTTTCCACTTATAATTTTTTTTGTTTTAAGTGAATTTTGAGTAAAATAGTCGTTTTTGTTTATTTGCTATCGAATTTCAATATCACAAATATAATATTTGAACAGAAAAAGTGTGACGAAAAAAATCATTCGAAGCATCAGTCGGTTTCTTTTAACTTTTAAGCTTTTGATGTTCTTTATTTTAAATATTTGTTAATAAACGGTCAACGCAAATTAAGCACACTTAATGGATTATAATTGCTTTAATTAATACAAGGAACGGAATCAACGCGAAAAAAAAAATTAACAATCGGCACTTGTACCTGACGTTTGAAAAATGTTTGCGTAATTATACGAAGTGGAACTAAACGAGTTAAGAGCAAAATAAACAAATTTACTAAGAATCGGAAAATTCACAATCATACACCGCGGCTTTTTTTTATAATATCCTAGAATACGAAATCCGCAATGGCTTCTGATGATAAATAATGCAATCATATTTTTTATCAAAATTTGAATACAAACTGTGAATATACATGTTTTCACACATTTTTTATCTACAAAAGTGAATGCATCATTTCTATACAATCGAATAAGTTTTAAAACGATGAATATTTTTCAGCGATTCTTTTGAGTTTTAAGACAAAATAGTCAAAAATTCTTACAAATCCAGAATCTGACATTCAACACAAAGACACACATTATACAAATAATGCGTCAGAACGTTTTGGAACAACAATGGACGGTACATTAGCAGAAATCGTCGGTATTCACGACATCGCAAATGTCCCGCATTGACGGGCAGTCAAGTGGACTTATTTAATTGCGACGATTTTTTTCCGATTCACGGGATCCAACTCACCCCGAATTCCCCCCGATTATATGCCTCCCCACCCTGCCCCTCACCCTAGTTTCCGGTCCGATAAAATATAAAATACAGTAAAATAATGCTAAACGAAATCGTACGTCCGTTGCGACTTTAGGGGTGCACTTGTATTGTACACTTTTTTGTTTCAATTTTTTTTGAATTCGTATTGAATTTTTCTAATTATAAATATGTAGATATATTGTATACGTATTTAGATTTTGAATGATGGAAAATTATTTCGTTTTTGAGGGGAATCGGTGGGATGCGACTCGAGAGTGCGTCGCTTCGGTCCTATGAAAATATTATTGTCTATTCATAGTTGTTGTTACAAGGAAAAAACCTAGATAACATGTAACGATAGAGAATCAAAGTTCTTTAGAAAATCTGAGAAATTTGGTACATATTGGCATTCCCACACCTCGCATGTTTTTATAGGCTTAAGGGTTGATGCTGCAGGTAGATTAAAATCCGATGATGTGGCAAATTTACAAGTGAAATTCTGCTCGATTTAATAAAACAAATTCAAAAATTATAAAAATAAATAAATATTTTTGAATCGTGAATGAAATTATTAAAAAATATAAGACGAAACATTATAAAATCTGATTATTTTCTAAAATATTACACCTTGCCATATGTTATGTATGCTCACTTTCTACGAATCGCATCTTGATAAAATCATATTTGTTGACGCAAAATCCTTCCCAGAATCTTTTTTGAAAAGAAATTGGCGAAAAATATTTTCATAAGTATGTCCTATTGTTGAATTTTGCACCCAAACAAATGATTAGTCGAATCAGATGCTTTCAATGTTAATTTTAAAAATTTGAAAAAAAAAGATCTGAAAATAAATCGATGAGAAAATTAATTTTCAAAAATTTATTCATTTAAATTAAAACATATGCATGTTTGTATGAACTCCACAACGGTTCATCCTTTCACAATAAAACTTTAATTTGATTTTTTTAAATTCTAAATTAAATGCAGATTCATTTCAAATTAATTCGATTAAATTATTTCCAATCATCGAACGCAAACAATGAATTTGAAAAATGGCAAAAGAGCCACTTCTCGACCCCTGTCAAAGATTTAACGCTCGCTTCAACACTCGAGTGTTAAATTTTCGCAACGTTACGTTAAACGACATGAATGCACACAAAAGTGTCCAAACACAATGTGCGGTTTTGAGTTACTCGATTGCAAACACGAACGAAAACCCTTTTTGCAACAATGCAACAGGCTATTGCAAAAGCTATCGACCAAAAATCTCCATAATGCTCTCGACAACAACACTAAAATATATATTTATCAGCTTCGGGATATAAATATGGGAATTCTATTATACAACGTCACGTTCATTGTGCGAACGGAGTGTTTCCGTGAAAATGTGAATTTTTAAGGGGTGTGAATTTTGAATTATGATTTTTTAAAAATTATTAAAAAAATATTTACGATTTGGATAGTGTTAGTTAATTCATGTAAATTTTTATTAAGATTGATTTAGAATTTTATGAAAATACTCATATGATCCGAACATGTGATAGTTTTTTTACTCCAATTAGAATGTTTTAAATGTTAATTAAATTAAAATTCGAATTATTGAATATGATTTGTCAAAAAAAAAATACAACCCTGAAAAATGAACAATACGAGAGCATTTGCGTGTTTTGGATAATCCAGCATCACCAGATTACTGTATCCTTTCACTATTTTGCGTGACTGGATTTTATTAAGCTGCGATACGAATTCGATAGTTACATTTGTGTCATAAATAGATTCATATGAATTTCACATTGTAAACGACAATATCAACTGTTATCGCTAGTGAATGTTGGAATCACGGAAATTCATTTTTTTTTTCAGCAATACGTGAAAGTTTATATAAAAAATATGCACGCTTATGTGCACATTTGAAAGTTGCATATAATTGATCGAATTGTTTGTTCAATTCGAATCGAAATGAAGTCAGTTGTGGTAAGTGGAGTCATGAATATGTGCGGTTCATGAGTAAAGTATGGCTCGTGATAAAAGTAAGGTTCTTAAGAAAAGTAAAGCCTATGAGAAAAGTAAGGTTCATAAGAAAACTGAAGCTCATGACAAAAATATTCAACTCGTTAGATAAGTGCGACTGGCATAAATATCTTTAATAATCGATGATAAATTGAAATCAGACATACTTTCCCCAAATGTTCTTGTACACAGTACACACTATCGATTCCTCCCAATTTTCAAAACACACAACGAAAAGCCTCGTTTTCGCACTCACGCAACAAATTGATCGTGAAACACGAAACCCAATATAACTGCTCGAGACAAAAAGAAGCGTCATTTTTTCCACATAATAGATCGGGATCCATTTTGTCAAAGGCAAACAGACATGTAGGAAGATCTCACCACTGGAGGAACGAGAGACCACCGTGTTTGACTTGGGTTATTCGAGTGTTCGGGTTTTGGTTGACAAACATATCGACAATGTGATACTCGCGCGTTCGGCAGCCGAGCAAACATATCCCAAATTGCCGATATATTCCCATACGACACCGTATTCTATGATATGTTTAAGGATGTCCACTGTTTGTCTTTATAAGGTGGCTTCTCAAAATTTTCTGGTTTGGATTTTATTCTCGAGACTAGTGATGAAAATGTATGCAAGGAAGGGTGAGACTGGAAGTTTCGGGGGTAAGTTGTTCCGGGAAGAATAGCTTTGTATGAAAAATTAATAGAAATACTACGTAAAAGACACAATTAAGGCATTAATTAATATTTTTTCGATCTACTTTGGTGACGATGGATGAGTGATGAAACACTTTCGGAAAAACTCGCCCCTCTCAGAACATTCAGTCTCACATTCTACTATAGGTACATATAAAATATAAAATATATAAATCATATAAAATTTATGAAAATTCTTACCGACTTGACTAACTTGTGTTAAACGAAATTGAGAAACATTGCATCTTTGGATGGCCGCATCTCATCCCATTTAGGTTTGAGACTGAAGAATGTGTTCTATGTTTGCGTAAATAAAAACTGTTCGGAAAAACCGAGAAAATATTTTTTTAAATCGTTTGTACGTACATAATCTACGTTTTTGTAAAAATATTTATGATTTTACGAAATTTTCATTGTAAAATTATGGAAAGCTTATAATTCAATGTAATCAAATAAAATATTCGATTATAAAAAATGGGTTTGGTATCAATTCCAAATGTCAATCAGATCCTATTAGCTTTTCAAAATTTAGTGTTATTCACATAAAATATTTGATAATAAACGGTCAATGAAAACCAAGTATGCTCTATGAATCATAATTGCCTTACATATTTAATTTGACGATCACAATCTATAATAATAGTAAAAAAAAGGTACCACTGCTATTACTGTAATTTTGCAACCAAATGTATTCTCAGTCACCCGATGGATATTCAAAATATTGAAAAACTTAAAAGCTTCTAGCATAATGTATGACTTTTTTTAATGAATGAACACATCAGTGAAATAATTACATACCATTTTAATATCATGAAATTGCTATATTTTGCGACTAATAATAAAAACTCTAATGTATTTAAATCTAAACGATCTTATACAAATCATATAAAATCGAAGTAATACGTATAAAATATCAAAATGAACATACTTAAAATAAGAATAAAAACGATTTAGGTTTCATTTTCATATCAAGTTTTCAAAGCAAATTTGTTTTGTTTCGTTTCCCTCTTAAGTCTGTCAAAGATATATCCACGTGAAGTATACTAACAATTCAACTCATCTTCACATATCTCAAATATAATTTATAGAAATGCATCAAAAACTATGTTATATAACGATATTAAAACATTTCGAAAAGAAACAATTGCAAACACACATAAAAATCAAACCATTCACAACCAAACGCGTTCAACAAAACGAAACGACGCCATCTTTCACAGCATTGTGCAACCGCGAAAAAAAAAATGCACATCATATCTCACTTAAAAATCTTTCAAAAAACGCGGGAAGTTCTTGTTTGTAAAACAATTAAAATTGCCAGTTTAATGTGATTGCAATCGCATAGAGGCGGTCACGGTTCGGTCATTTCTATACAGTCATCATCAACATTAGTAAACATACGATTGTACGCAATATGAACATCGGTGTTGTGTTAATGTTAATGCACGTCGAGACACATGCTGCATACATTTGAATCGGTTAAAACAAACAAATTACCGAAAATGCTGCTCGGAGTAATAATGAAAAAATAAGGCGCCCTAATGATGGATACGTGCTCGTGTTATGAACGAGTGGATTGCTTATTAAGAAATTGGTATAATTCGATGTATGGTTTGTAAGGATTTTGATCTATATTGTGTCTTGCATCAAATTAATTCAAATTTATAAGCTTAATAAATATTAACTGAAGGAAAATAAGAGCTTTCAGAGGTAATCGTGACTAACTCCACTAGTCAAGTAGCCGAAAAAATCGATTAAGCGTTTTTCAAAATTCCTTATTTCATTTTTCTGACACTATAAACAAACACATTTTGTTAATAATAAACTAAGAATATGAAAAACTTATACAAGAGTACAAAAGTAATTAAAATGGCTTCTGAAATAAATGATTTATTTGACCAAACGCATACCGTTATTCAATGGTAAGTATTTATCTTTATTATTCAGTAAAGATATTTTACACATAGAAAGTTATGACTATAGATAACAAGAGCTTTGATATTTAAATCTGAATTTCGTTGAAAAGTGAAGTTGGATTGAATCTGAAAGGTTCAATTATCAAAGATAGAAGTATAAAAATCGAATAGTTCAATGTTTTGAAATGGTAAAAGTAGTGCATTGTTGGGAATAAAGATGAAATTGTTTGGAAATTTCGGAAAATCGGTTTTGTGCCACTTCTGGAAAAGGCATTTGGTATGCCAGTTCGACAAATATTTCCGTAAAACACGCAGCCGTTGTTTGGAAAATATTTTAGAAGATGCGGTCGTTCTTGGAGTGCTCTCGAGGGCCATTTTTAAGGGCAACGAGAACCACTCGAGTGTCCCATGAGCTTTTTAGAATTCCATGTACGATCCGGGGGAGATTTGCATTTCGAACTCGTGTTTGATTTTAGGGTTGGTGTTCTCCAACTTTTATTGTTGAAAATCATTTTTTAATTTGAATATGATTTAATTAAAATTGAGATAATTTTGGCAACCATTTTAGTTTCTCTCGCAATGATGATTGAGTGACGAAACAAGTTCGGAACAACTTACATCTAGAAAATTCAACCTCATCCTTTCTTATACACTTTATACACAAAATTCAAACGATTTCATCCAAAACCAACACAATCATTGTCTAATCATCCATACATTTGATATTTTGACGATTCGAGCAGTTTCCGAATCAAAAATCCCCTTGTATAGCGGATTCACTTTGAGGTGTACCGAATAATCCCCGAGTAATCCCGGAGTCGTCCTTTTGAGCGAATCCTCACAAAACGCCATTTCATTTTCTCAAACACGACGAACAAGCAAACACACACTCGTATAGCACGATTCGTATAACATATCTCCACGCAAAAATATGTACCGCAATGGGGGTGTGATGAAAATGGGGGTTGCGAGGGATTTACTGTTTGTTCTGCGGCATTAATCGGGGGAGGAATCCGTTTCAATGATAATCCACAGTGTAAGGTATTATATTAATTATTTGCTAGGAAAAGTATCGTGTTACGTATATTAATTAAGTGTGTTTAAATCGATGCGAATCTGAAGAACAATGCGTGTGATTTGCTTTGATCTGATCGAACGAGTTCTGAGTTGTTTCATGTTAAAAACAGTGACTTTAAATTTTTTGTAATATTCTAACATGTCTATCATAATTTTGATTAAAAAAATAAATCGTATTCGTTACTTAATTTTCGATAGATCCAAAATTACCTGCACAGCAACAAAACAATTACACTTTGATTTAATTACACATTCGAATCATTTTTTTCTCGATGCGAAAAAAATACACAGAAGCGTTAAAATAATAAATATTTTAGAAACGTCTTGTCTCGAATGAAATCTTAAATCTCTATAACAACGTTAAAAGCTTCACACGATTTTTCTTTATTAACCGAAATTAATTACATAGCATTATGATTAATTAAGAATGGCCGCCGAACCAATGTGCCAACCAACGGCCAAATAGTCGTTCCCGCAAGCAATTAAAACAAATTAGTCCGTATATAGTGGGAGAGAATCGGCCATTTTCATAAAAAAATAATATTATTACTAACCTTAGGCCAATATTTGTACAGTGAGTATTCATTTCGATCGACGTCTGATATTTATATTCGATTGAAATACAATCATCAGACAATATAAAATTTTGCTACGTATAAAAAAAATTGAATTTTACAATCAAAACATTGAAAGATCGAACGTAAAGTTCAATTTTATATAAACATCATTTAAACCACCTTTGATAAAAATGCATTGCTCTCACTAAACGCATTCAGTTTCACATACTTCGTACAATATACGTTGATAATTACAATTATTAAGTGCACTTACACACCCTGGCAATATTGCAAACAACAATAATAATTAGAAAATATAATTATTAAAAAAAAACACATGGAAAATTTACTCATCGCACGAATTAAAAGTGACGCAACGCGACGCTCGCTAGAAAATTGCGCCAGTCTAATTATTACATTAGCGCTGCGTTAAAACGTAATTATTTAATTAGATCGAGCGAGTTTCGAAAATTTTAAAATGTTCTCACTTTTATCACTGTCTAATATGGGCGTGTATTTTATGAAGATCATTATCTTGAGCGATTAGTTATTCGATGAATTTGCGCCGAGTGTGATATAACAGTTTTCCATAAGATCAAACGAAAGTTTGATCGATATCTTACAGCCAAAGCGTTTTGATGCATCAGTGTATACTTTTTCTAGTTAATGTTTTGATTGAATGGTTTTAAATGCGTATTTTTCAATTCAAGTCTCATTTTATTCATGTTTTATACTAAATGATGATTCCGTTATCGGATTGAAGTCCTGATGGTCCCCAAAGAGCAGAAATATTATTAATCTATCGCATACTACTTAAGCATTTTTGAACTTTGGTTATTAAATGAAAATTTTAGTTAGGCGATCTTGATATATATTTTTTGATAATCTCCATAAAAACATTGTCAGATTTGAAAATTGTGCATGGAATATCGAGACAAAGTCATATAATATAAGTTGGAGAACATGGGATTGGATGTTTAGGGGATGAGTTGATCCGAAAGATATAATATTATATGAAAAAGAGATAAAAATTTCTCATGAAGAGCATAAATAAATTATTGGGAACTGCGCAATTTTGGAAACTATTTGAGTCAATTTAACGACGATAACAAAATAATTTCGGAACAACATACCCCTTGAACTGCCATTCATATCCTCCCTTATATTTAAGCAAGACAAAGTTCACATCAACGCATATAAACGCTTCAACTATAACAAATGCATAAAATTTCACTATCAGATCGAAACGAATACAATTCCAAATGAATAAAAGCGAAGCGCACCTTTTATTTCGCTAGATCCTCAATCACCATATTATTTCGTACTAGACGTTATTTTGTTAACAACGAAAGATAGACGTATCGAGAGGCTCGTCCGTGCTCGTTATTTATCCTTCACATATGATAATTATGATAATGTGAAATCGTAAACGATCGAGACGAGTATGTATGAAAATATAACACTCGAACGTTCGAGCTGAGTGCCACTCGTCGGCCATACGACGATGATCCACGATCCACTCGTTTGTCTCTCGGATCTCTTTTGATCGAAGCCGATCTATAATGTGCTAGATCTACGCTTCGGATTGTCGAGATTGTTCTTCGGGAACTGTGCAAACTTTGGTTTGATTGAGATTTGTAACCTTTAACGTTGGACCGTATTCTTTTGTGATTGTATATGAGGAAAATTTAAGGAAAATTGATGGAAGTTTACTAATATTTGTGCTTGTCTGTTTGATACATGTTATTATTTTGACATTTTTATGTCCTCATTTATATTTGCGAGTTATGAAATTACTAAAAAAATCATAATGTTACGCAATTTGATTCATTTTTCGGATTATAACTTTGGTTTTAGTTTGTTAGTTTATGATCGCGCATTCTGCTATTGAAACAAATGCAAAACTACAATAACATTTATTTAAAATTATTGCATGTATTGTGCATGACATTTGTTAAAGTTGGACTATGAAAAAAACTGTCAAAAAATATTTTGTTTGAAAAATGTTAAATGTAATGATAAAGAAACCTTTTCAAACTTTCATACTATAAATCTGGAAACAATACCAAAAGATCAACCATTAGAGTCTGTAAATAACATTCATACATACATTCAATTTAATTTTTATACACATAAATTACAATAAATAAATATTTTTTTACAATTTAACACTCATTCTGCAAGAATTCCGATCATCTTCAACATTTTCGACAATCGAACCTCAGAGCCCAAACCCAAGGGCCCGAAAAGCATCAACCGGTGCTCATCGTTCTCCTTCAACCCAGATTCTTATTTATTTTTTATTTTCGTATATATTTAATAATAATACACATTAACCGATCGGTTGCGTTACAATGAGCCGTATTTTCGGCTGTCTGTTGAGAGATGTTTCAAGTGCACTCGAGCCGACATTAATCTTTGGCCAGTGAAATTTCGACGTCTCTCTTTATGTTAATCGAGTGGTTTTCCAACGAAACAACACCCACTGAGTAACGAATACGATTTTTTCATTATATTTACGGTTTATTTGCTTAACATTGATGCGGATTGCTTGTCTAATTTTCATTATTCTCTGCGAATAAACAGTGACACATCTCTCGAGTTTTTTTTCCTCGGTCTTCATTCGCAACTATCAAATATTTGATGTTACGATTACAAATGGATAATTTTGTATTTAAAAATATTTTTTTAACAAATTATTTCTTGAAAAAAAAAATGTGTAGGAGTGGTTTGAATAATCCATCTGCAATTAAAACATTTATTATGACACGTTTCATGTGAATGGTCAGTGATTGAACATTTCGTCGAATGGAATATTCAAATATTTTTGTGTTCGATTGAAAAAACAAGGAAACGTCCATCAGACGCGGCCCACGAACGCCTACATCAAAATATAAATAAATCACAATACGGAAAGTTTGAAAAGCACTGCTATGAAAAAACAACAACCGGCGAGATAACATCTCAATGAAAACAATCGTAAAGATTCATACGTGTCACTCAATGTGTTGTGATTGAAAATCGTGATTTCCACATCTGACTTGGATCTAACACAATAAATGTGGCGAAAATTTCACTTATTGATACAATAAAGATAATATGAAATGATAAAAATTTTAATTTTATTAATTAAAATTACTTGTAAAGTATTTTTATCCAGAATTTATGTCTTCAATGCAGTGATGAGTATTTTGATTTGAGGAATTTATTTGTTTGATGATTTGTATATCGTAATATGTATGAAAATGCATTGCTTGAACTGCTAATATTTACTCTTTTGTAATATTTGCAGAAAAGTCAGAAGAAAAGTTGATTTTTTTCAAATGCTAAATATAGATTTTTAAACAAACATTCATAAGTACCTACATAAGTATTTTTGAAATTTTCTTAAAAATAAAATATTTCAGGAACATTCTAAATTTCAACATATTACACGAATTTACAAATGAAAAAAAAATCTATTAATTGTAATTTTTGAACACTACCAACAAATAGTATAAATAAATGAGATTTTTAGGAATTCTAGTCAAATATGACATCCTCAAAGATTTTTTGAAATATTACGTATATCCATACATGTTCTTTATTATAATAATGGTGTAGATTCACAAACAAATCGAACGCAAAACACTGAATATATCGAAATTAATACAAGTGGACTTACACCACTGTTAGAACAAAGGTCATACACACGTATAATACTCATAAAATCGATGAAAGATCCCATGAACAATATCAAAACCGCCGAACAAAATCGATTCATCATCAAATCGTGGAAAAGCACGAGGTCCATTCAAAGCGCTACCCTCATCAGCGGTCCATCAAAAGGACCACTAATTGTGTTGTGTTTGCCGCACATATCTCAGCCAAACACGAACCGACACACAACCATACAAATATGCAGATACATATATACAAACATACAGATATACACACAGACGGATAACTTAACCCGTAACTTCGTCATCATCAAGTAACTCGCTCATAATACTACATCCCCGTGCGGCATTACCATAATGCCCACGTTCTGGCTATCCGTATCTAAATACAGTGGAAGCCCGATTTATATAGAATTTTTAATAGAAAAAATGCTTCAATATACGTACAATACTCTAAAATCTATATGAAATCCGTGAAAATTGCTATTTTTGTTAAAAATAGTGCGATCATTGGTCAAAAGCGAAATAAGTTTCAAACAAGCCTGAAAGTGAAATTATGACAAAAATTGAATTAATTTATTTATTTAAAAATGAATTCAATGCAAAGCTTAAAAATTAAATTCATTTAATACATCTTGCAATTCAAAATGAATATAAGACAGACGGCTATATCTTCGTCAGGTTTGTTTTGTGAATATAATTTCAGACAAGTTTACCTAATACCTATTGAATAAATTAAGAAATTTTGCCTTTTTTCAGTTCATAATATCAGACAAAGGTGTTATAATTGTTTCATATCTATGAATATAGTAAATATATGCAGGATTGCTTGATCAATTTGATTTAAATAAGGCATGACAAAGTTTCATACAGTGACGAGGTTATAACAATTTACCTTATAGCATGGCAAAATTAATTCTTTTGTCACAATTCTATAGGTTTAAATAAGCAATCATCTGTGAGTATGGAACGAATTCTTTCGATTTACATTATAATGTAAAGAAAAAAAACTTTTGATATGGGTGTATCTCGATATACAAACTGTTTCTCGTAATTGATTATGTGCGTATTTCAGGGTTAAACTGTACAACGTTCGGATGCTGTATCGAGTTGTATGCGAGATTTATTTATTTTAATTTCGTTTATAAGATAAATACTGCACAATGGCCATTGTCCTCGTTGAAATGGAAAAATTTGAAGCGTGAAAAATAATAGAGTGGTGAAGAGTCGGCGAGAGAAAATATAAAAAGGTTTGATTTGGGTCGTTCGACGTTTCGACAACTTTATATGTGTATCTGCGTTTGTGTTCACGAATAATAAAAATCGGAATGTGTTTTTGTAAATAGGTGATTGTGTAGTTTTTCATCGATCGTTGATATCGAATTAAATAAATACGTATTGATTGCGTATGAAAACATCGTGGAAAACCCGTATGGAAATGTGATGGGTTTCAATCGAAATAATACTGCTTGCAATTTACTGAATGATATAGGTATATTATCGACTATTGAGACTTTTTTTTTGTTTTACTATAAATAGTTTTCTAATAGTGTACAGGTATAATTTTCACAGTTGAGTCAATTGTAAAAAAATGTTCTTTCACTATTGAATTTATATGAAGCCTTTCAATATTTACGATAAATTTGATTTGAATGTGAATTTTTATATCGAATTTTGAATGAAACATCAAACTCTCGTTACAATAAAAAAATCTCGATTTCGAATCATTTTTTTTCAATTCAATTATATTGAATATTAATATTTTTTTATAAATTTAAATGTTAATAGTTTATCCTAATGTTATTGATGCCCATCTAAGCTGGTTATAGTGGACATAAAGTTACATATGCATATAACAGGAGAAATTATGGATTTTCCTTTGAAAAAATAAAACTTTTACACCAAAAAAAGATTCAGAAACTCTGCATCGTAAACTAAAAGCCGAAACGAAACAGAAAAAAATATACATACACACATCCAACTCAAATAAAAATAAATATGCACAAAACGCGCACGCATCCAATATTGAATTACTCCGTTCGAATGTTGTCTCCTTACTCGAAACGATTCGACTCCCGACTCCTGACTCCCTACATCTGACTCCAACTCCTGACTCCAGCTCCTAACATAGCCCCCCATAAGAGAAAAACCAGCTTCCACAAACGTCAAAAGCGCATTTGTATTCACAGTCCGATTCGGCACGCGTGCATACCATTGTTTAGCGAGTGGGCGGTTTTTCCACCCACCCCTGGCTTTTCCACCCACCCTTGGCTTTTCCCACCCTTCTTTCGTACAATAAAAGGATTATTCGCTTTTTTTTTCACAGCCAAGTTACCGAAACGTTAACTGTCACCGTTTCGGGCGTGTGCATAATGTCATTTGCGGCTGCGGGTACATGTGTGCTGCTGCGTCTGACGCGCATACTAAAAATGCCTGTTGGAACTATGGCAGTTTTTGGTATTTTTTTTATTTATTTCATAAGGGCTTTAAGTGTTGGGGATGTTGGAGAGGTTTGGGGAGTTTTGGTTGTGGGTGGAAATGGGCGTTTCAGATGCTTAAAGTGGGTGCTGAAAATGTCTACGTTATGATGAAACGCATAAGTGTCGTTTCTGGAATTGATTCAATTTAGTGAAACTCTAAGAAAAGTCGTTCTTGTTGAATGGAAATAGTCGAAATTAAAAAAATAGGCAATTCAATTCGAAAGCTGAAGCTTATGTGAAAATTTGAATTTACGCAAGTCCAATGAATGAACTTAAAAATCTTGCTAACAATAAGTATGAAAATCATATTTTTTCATCAATATTGGGAATCTAATCGTATATTTAGATTTATCCATTGGATGTCACACAGAACTTTTGAATAAATATAACAGCAGCAGCAACAATTCAGTAAATGAAATATCGAGGAAAAGTTTGAAATATGATGAAATTATAGTTCGTTAGTTAGAAGGAGGTTTTGATTCTATTATATCGCTAAAATAACAATGTAGATTTTCTATTTAAATAAATTTATATTTCGACTAAAATATTTTTTATTTCAAGTGTAATTGCTTCCCTTGAAATATTATAAGAAAATAACTCTACGCTTGAGATACTAGCAGAAAACGGTTAATTCGAAATGGAAAATATTCAACTTCGAATTGAATACATATTGAATTCGAAGGTTATTGGAGATATTAAATGTTATACACAACATCAACAAAATAAAGAATGAAAAACTTATAAATAGAAAAGCCTCACACATCATATTACTTACGAAGAAAACGCAAAAGAACTTCAGCACGAGCTTAACGCGACATTGCACCAACACAATTAACTCTCAGCATTAACACACGGAAATCTACACCCACACACACTAATAAACATCCTAACGAACCTTCAAATATCCACACGAACCTTCAAATATACACACGAACCTCAACACATACATAGAGGAGCTTTAGCCCGACGTAAAGCCGGCACAAATATAATTTGTCGGATCGCAAAGCGCCCGCGGGTTGTTCGTTCGTTGAAGCAGCATTAGCGCTTTCAGCAGCACACCGCGCCGACGAAAAGCCTTCGTTTTGTCTGTTGTATGTATATTGTATAATGTGTATAATATATAACGAGTGTGTGTATGTTGTCGAAGCTTTGGGAAATGTAAATTTAGCCGGTCGAGATAGAACAATTTCGGTCTTTCGTACAAAGCGAATCTGCATATTCGCGCGATGCGGCGACGACAAATATCATATGTACGGCTTTACGAGTATAGTCCTTTGTGCGCTTTGTGGACGGTTTTTGTTTCACGGATTTTTTTCCATGTAATTTTTTTTTTCGTCGAATGTCGTGTAAAATTGGATATTTCAATGTATCACATATGTATGGATAGAAAAACCTATTGTATTCAAATAGAAATTGATCGAAAATAATCGTTGACTTTCCGAATCTTGAGCGAATACTTAACGTATTTGAATGATATGAATTTGAAAAAAAAATTTACAATTAGATTAAATTTCTTGTAAGGAAGTATTTATAGTATTCCAGAGTTAATGATAAATTAAGGAACACGGTTCAAAGAATACAATTTAGATTGAATAATAAATCACAAGAAAAAAATTGCAGCGAAAAGAAAATATTATATGATTGTAAGCAAATCTTTCGATAGTGCTAATATTACATCCTTGTATGCATTTTTCTGAAAATAGCATAAATAACTATGAGAAAATGGCAATGTCTTAAATAATCACGTAAAAATAATAAAATTTACAATGTGTAATATATTTTCAAGTAGATAGCTATTGTTCTCATACTCACATTTCGAATCCACAAAAGATTAACCTAACCATTCAACTCAATCATCAATAAATTTAAACAAATAACAATACGCAACAAAAAACCAATCACCCTGTACATTGAGAAATAATCCAAAAATGCCCGAAATAAATATTTTTATTTGCCTTTTCGACGCAACAGACGAAGTTCGTCGGAGTGGAAGCCTCTCGAACGCTTAAATATTTTGCCTCCGACAAATTGTATTAAAATATGTACTCGGGTGGGGAAAGGGCCGAAAGTTGGCCGAGCGTCGCAAAACCGTCTCCCGACCCACCTCATACTACATTTTCCATCCCTTACCCTACAAAAAGCACCCTGTTGTATATACAAGAGGGTGGTTTGGTGGGCGGGATGGTGTTGAAAATTTCCACAGTGATATTTCACGTCGGGTATTTTCCGCGACGAGAGAGCGTCGACTTTTTCCTCTCTTTCCGTACGATGGGGGTTCGGTTGACTTTGCCTACTTATTCTTCCATTTTATGTCGGATTGGATGGTCCAAAACGTCATTGATTTTTATTTAATTTTAAATTTTGAAAGAATTTTTCAAATACATCAAAAAAATATTCGATCAGATTAAATAACTTTTATATTTTTTGAAAAATCGGTTCTATGAATATTTTCAAATTTCAATGAATTAAACATAGGATAGTTGATTTTTTTTATTTTCTTTGATATCCATTTGGATATTATTATTTTGAAAATAATAGTCTAAATACACCCGGAATATAATTGGGTTTACTTGGTGCTGTTACTTGAAAATTATATGTATAACGCTTTCGATACTTGAAATTGGGGCGAAGTAAATCAAATATTCCGAAAGATCAATATTTCTTATCCTTTCTTCATTGGAAATTATGTAAACTATATAAAAATAAGAAAAGAAATGTCTTAATATTTTGTTTCCAAAGAATTTTTCATTTGCAGCTCATATCATAGCAAAAGATTAAAACAAGATTTTTTTGATCAAATGAACATACTATGAATTAAAAATATATCAACATATTATATTTAAAGCTAGTTTGATCAGAATTTGACAAAAGTATATTTTTTCATTATTTTTTTACAAAATGACTTGACTTTACAAAAATTTAACATACGAGGGGAGGTCCAAAAGTTCGTGGAATGAAAGGGTTCTAAATATAATTTAACAACAAATCTATTTTTCCCTTTCAATATAATCTTACTTAAGCTAAATACACTTATTAGATCTATGAATTAATTTTCTATACCATCATAAAAATATTTTTATCTTTTGAGTCAAAATTGCCTACTTTACCTCATTGTCATCGGAAAATGACCGCATTATCTAAATTTGATGAAATATACTATATGAAAATGAAAATAAATGATCATATAAACAATCTAGTTAAGTATTAAATAAAAAAATCATAATTTCCCAAACTGGAAAATTTTACATAACTATGCATATTCAAAAATATTGTCATTACAAATCGCAAAATAGTAATGAAATAATTAAATACAACTCAAATAAAATCAAAAACTAAAATATCAGTCACAATATGAACCACCCATTACATGGAAATGTTTCTGTTATTCGTGTTATTTTTTACAGTGGAACTGGAGCTCGTTTTACTGAAAAGCTCGCGCCCCGAGGGGTGGAGAGTCGGATTTGCATTCGTGGATCTCTCGAAGCGCACCCCTCGCCCCCCCCCCCGCCCCCCGACCCTAGATGGGGGCGGAAAAGTCGGGAAAATCCCGGGAAAAGCTCGCAGTCTGAGGGGGAGACTGGGGCGCGGAAGCCCCCGTTTCGAGAAGGGGGAGCGCGGGCTAATAATTCCCCGTTCGCGAATAAGTATGGCGGCGGCAACAACACGCAATCAAACGTTCGTCTATTTCATTTGCGTCTTTTTTTTTCCTCGACGGATGCTCTTTTTTCTTATTTTGCGGATACAGTAAGATTGTGATTCTTTGATAAATATATTTTTTGGGTTTTTATAAAAATTTGATCTGAAAATTGAATATTTTCATGCACAATTGAATGATAGTTCATTTGGGAAATGTTGATTGTGTTGCATATGATTCTAATGTAAGTATCTTGGAAATTGTCAAATTCAATAGGTTAAGAAAACGTTAACACATTGCTGACAAGTTTAAGAAACGATTGAAATATCGGCCCATAAGGTAGTGAAATATATTAGGTCATCCATCTACGAACTGTCCAAAAAGGTGCAAGATAAAAATAAAAATACTATAGAACATAAAATAGTGCATACATCCGTTTCTGTTCCGCTGATTTTTGACAATTTGTAGTTAGAGAACTATCTGAACTATTGAACATTCATCAGTCCATTTTTTCACTATCTAAAATTTGTCATGCAATAAATTTGAAATAAAATATGTAAGTATATTTTTATATTATACATTATTTCGTACGTGTTTAATGATTTGATGAGTTTCTCTCTGTAAAAATAATATTATCCCTAATTGAATGATTGCATGAACTTAAATTAACAATACTATCGACAATTTTAATCATTAAATTTCTATATCGAATCAGTACAATCAATAAAATTTAGATCAAAATCATTAAGAATCTCTTTCTTCTCAATCAAATAAAATAGTGAAATATCAATAGATACATTCACCGAACCAAATAATTTCATAGCAAATCCATTATAACAAAATTCAACTGTAACCGAAGCACTTCACGCACATCCACACACGAAAACAACAATGTTACACAACACATACGAAAACACAACATACTTTTGATTGACAAAGGCAATTTCGATCATTAAAAAAACCGACCTGGCTAATTAATGACCGAATTCTGTTTACAAAAGCCTTCCAAGCGCGCTTCGTACGACGTTAGCGACTCGACCTGGCTTTCGGAGTCAGATTTTTACGACTCCGTTCATTCATCAGAAGTAAGAAGACGAAGAAGTCTTCGTCATCATCAGCCAGGAGAGAAGTGGCCCCCTGAAATAAAGAGCGTGGCCTGTAATTATCAAGCCGACCCTCAGGGGCCACATCTGGGCTGCGATGAGACGAGGGAACTTTTGAAAAAATCCCACTTGGCATTATTATATTATATTATATCGCGTATCATAGGAACGAAATGTAAGCCAATTTTTATCGAGACTCGATTATTTATGTGTTATATTTATTATAAGATGTGAGTGCGAAAAAAATTAGACGTTCGATTGATTGGATGGAAGTGTTGCGCCAACGTGCCGATTTTTTCAACGGTTTTCTTTAATTCGATACGGATCTAGTAAAATCAATAAATTTCGATGCTGATCATCGGTTATTTTTAAAATGTATACGAAAGGTCGATCGCGTGGAAAAAAAATAATCAATCGAATGATATAATATTGCAGGGAGGGTCAACGGTTCGTTATTTTTCAAGCGGATTCAACCTTTTAATTTTCGTTTGTGAAATGATCCTATAATAAATTTTACTTTTATTTCGAAGTAAATGAATATTTTGTTATAAAATCAAAAATAATTTTCTAGGAAAATAGATTGCAAGTAGTTAGATATCCAGAACTACAATATGATGAGTCGAACTCTAAGAAACTTACTTTTACGCATCCTATAAAAAAAATCTCGATGTGTCTCTTTTTTTCTAATTTAAGTAGAAACCTAAAGAGTTAAATAAATATTTATATTACATAATTTAAACCAAATATACTCAATGAAAATAAAAAGATCTGTAAATTGATATAATTACAAGAAGAGGTACCTACACCCAATATTAAGGTCTCTGCTAAATTTTTTCAATGCATCCTATAATCCTGATATTTCATGTAAATATTATCAAGATTTTGATAAAATAAATTGAAAATATAATATTTCTACTTAAATTTAATCAAATTTCAACATTTTTCAAACTAAAAAATAAAATTTTCATATTCAAGTACAAAAACATCAAACCGAACCTTGACAATTTCGATCGACTTTTACCAACTTCCCAACGAATTTTCCCATCAAAAAATGTTTCCAACCCCTGCAGCATTATACAAATAGTCGCTCAGGTATAACATTAACACATAACACACTAGACATACCGAAAATATCCATAGATATAAGCACAAATAAGACGTCGAGAGCGGCTGTCAATAATGAGAGTCGGCGTCGGCGTTTGTGTGTGAAGCCGAGGCTTTCCCACTGGCGTAAGTGTTGCGATGACTCTCATGTTTCGCTCTATTTTTGTTAATGTGTAAATAAAAAGATATCACATTTTGTTTAATGCAGATAACAATTTGTCGGACGTTCTTTCATTAGCGCCGCCGGCGCCCCGGAACAATGCTAAAACACCGCTATTGTTGGGGGAAAAAAGCGCAATTCTAACGTAGGAAAAGTGTGAGAACTCTATCGAGATTCAATTTTTTGTATGTTGAATTGCATAAATGTGCATTTTGTCTAGTAAAAGTATGAATTACATGGATATGCTTTGGTTTTCCGTGCGCAATTTTCAACTCTGACTGTATTTTTATCGAGATCATCTAAATAACTCATTATGATCACATTACTGAAAGGACGATGTGCAACTATCTATGGGAAGAGGGTCCTCTCTTGCACACATGTAAATATGTTGATATTTTACTCATTATGATCCTAAAATATAGCTATGTATAATAACATTCAACCCTGAAACGAATTAATAAAAAAATCATGAAGCAACTAATATCTATTGATAGAGATATATTTGAAATCTGTCCAGGAGAAAGGTCTCTTATTACACATTCTTTCCTTTCAGTTATATCAGACTAAAAATATTAAAGAAATGACATCATTTACAAAAAATATTTTAGCTTTTCAGAGTACCATCTGTTTTTTAATCCGAGAACAGATTATTTTTGTAATAGTGTAAAAGAAAATTTGAAAAAAAGAGACCAGAATTGAAAAATGTGCAGATAAAACTGAGATATAGCCGTTCAATATAAACTTTGATTAGCCAAAGTATACACTGACGTATCTAAATGCTTTGACTATAACATATACATATTTTGAAAATATTTTTGATCAATTGCTCATTGAAAATGGAACGGAATTTATTTGAACTTTGCGAGGTCGAAAAATGGCGTGTGAACTTTCGCGACGTGACAAATATTAGGTATATCGACTTGATTCGACGTGTCAGTAAAAAATAATCAATTACTTAGGTCTTTTGATGTACCGACACGATTTTTACAGATGAGCGTATATTCGGTACACGTTTTTGACCCACAATTTCGACATTGGGTTAAAATTTTGAATTTTTTGATGCGCGAGTTTGCGACCTTTTGAAATTTGCATGAAAGTGTTTTCACGATTTCGAATGGTTTTAAAATATGTGCAAGTGAACCGAATCGATATCAATTACTAAAAACATTTCCTAATTACACATTCTCATTTAAAAAAATCTATTTTTACCAAACAAATGCTGATACAAGTATAATTTATTCAGTTACTACAGAATTAGATTAGTTCAACCGCATTCCATTTTAATTGAAATTAAGTCTTTAATTAATGGTGTATGATCAGAATTTTTGAAGAATTACAAATTAAAAGTGATATTTGGACGTTTGAAATTATGTCAGATCAAAAGCGATGAATTAATAACTGTTGTCCATCAACATTCATGTGTGTGAAACATTATTAAGATCGAGTTCGTTAAAATTTATGAACGAGGGGAGATTTCACCCCAAGTTTTCTAACTTAAGTGTATCGATCAAAATAAAATAATAATAAATAAAAGCTAAGTGTGTTATCGTAAGCCAGATCGAAATAAAGAAGCGATGAAAATTAGCCGGGAAATTATGGAAATTTTCGTTTGAAAATTTTCGTATTAATATTTACTCGGCGTATTTTCGTGATGTTTCATTTATGTAATGACTCGAAAAATTCGTGTGCCACTATACAGTTTTGATATCGTTCGTTTTCGTTATTATTTCACGTGAAACAATATTGAAAGTTGCAAATCATCAAATTTGCTTTCGTGACTTCTTTTTTTCCGAGACAGGTTTTTCAAATTGTTCCATGTGAATATTTCGTCCTTTTTTCGAATATGTCGAAAATAAGTTTCATTAAACGAAAAAAATGTTCAAATAGTTCCTAAGGTCAAAAATTTATCGAAATGAAAGAAATAATTCACTCAAAGGAATTGAAATTCAGCTATCGAAGATGTTTCAATGACGTAACATTTAAATTGTTTATTATAAAAACAAATCATTAGATCCCAATTAATCAAACACGTTATTTAAAACCAAAATAAAATAAATCGAACACGCTTACAAAAATTGAAAAAAAATAAGAAAATGACTGATTTATCTCCACAAAGACGTCATAAATAAATTGATGCCAAATTTTAAATTGCATTCATTTTGACTCACCTTTTATACTCTATCAATTTAATTGATCGAATCGATCTGAAGTCGAATTAATGCACATCAAAATAAAAACTGAACAAATTCAATACGCCTGACGCTCGAATTGCGTGACCGTGTCATTAAAGTTATTTAGCCTCTACTATTTATAATTATTTACAAAACATGTTGCCGTACATAAAAACGTGAATAATACATTACACTCGCATACGAATAAACCAGAGTTTCTCAAACTTCGATGAAACCTCTCAGTTTTCCGGAAAATTCACCAAGTGACATGAAATTGCATGAAATACTTGCAATACTTTAAACTAGTTTTTTAATCGTTAGAATATTTTTTTAATCTGATAGATTATATTATTATTTAATTTCGAGTCTGGATGAACAATTTTTAGAATATGACGACTGAAAAGGCCAAGGGGTACAAGTGATGTTTTTGTTGAAATCGAGTAATTTACAAGAATCCCTTCTATATACGCTCATATGTTTGGTGGCAAAAGGATATAAACGAACATGGAACGTGTACCAAGATATATGTATCATCAAATTACTCGACCTCCTCCTATTGTACATACATAAATCATTGCGAAGTCACTTGTACACCCTTGGTTTTTTCAGTCGTCATAAAATGATTGATAATCGAATAAGTAATCATTTCATATTTAATTTAAGTGAATAATTCAAGTGATTTTCATATTTAAGAAATATAATTTCAATACAGAAAAATATTTGACATTTACCTATTATGAAACATTAGATTTCATACAAAAGCAAAACTTTCAACAAAATATAAATATTAATTATACGCCACGAACAAAATATAATTTTCCTTTACAGAGCAATGAATTAATTCGTTATATCACAAAATCACAACAAGAATGAAAAAAATATAAATATTTTCACGGTGCAAGTCTCTATTATATTTTCATCTATCTGTCTTTCAGCATGTTTCATAGCACAACTTTGATCCGATTCCCAATTTTTTTTAAACAATTACCACATAATTGATTGTTTTCTTTTATCAAAATTTAACATTTGATTAGAAGTTAACAAAATTTCATTCGAATGACATTTTTTACAATTAATGAACCTTTGAAAACCTTCGTCACAACACACGAAATATAAAACACACAAGCGGTATATAATATTTTAATATTTTTTTGTACTTTCCTTTATCGAATCGGCGGCCATGACTGG
This sequence comes from Cheumatopsyche charites, assembly GCA_024721215.1. NCBI lineage: Eukaryota > Metazoa > Arthropoda > Insecta > Trichoptera > Hydropsychidae > Cheumatopsyche > Cheumatopsyche charites. Next base: position 9,288,335 of record CM045586.1, on the reverse strand, counting down.
GCTCACGCTCCAATCGCTATTCAATATGGCGGCGTGCGATAGGAGTGTGAATGGCGGCGCGTACAAATGCACCGAAAGCTTTTCATGTCGGCCCGCGTGTAATTAGGTTGTCAAGATTCGGCCGGAGATTAGCCATTTTTGCTTTTATTTTTATTTGTGTTATACATATGTACATATGTATATGTATATATTTTTTATTTGTCGTAACGCAAAACTTCGTATGGAAATGGATGGGCTGTAAGGTACAGTCGATTCGTTTGTGAAGTCTGTTGGTTTAAATTAAATTTTTATATCGACAATTGAAAAAGTCGAGAATTAAAATTAACTTTTTTTTTCAAAATTGAGTTAAGTATAGGAATTGGTTCTATGAATGATCATTTATTTAGTAGCAAAAGGATATAAACGAATTTGCAATATGTGCCGAGATACATATTATATCAAATCGCTCGTCTTCCTTCTAATACATGCTCAACTTTGATAGTGTTTTTCTCGAAATCACTCCAAAGTCACTTCCATTTTTTGATCTTTTCAGTGGTCAAATATATTAACGATTGAAATGATTGAGGGGCGCAAATGACTTTTTTCGAATTTGATTTAAGTAAGTAAGTTGAAGGAAATTCTTTTTGATTGAGATATATTTTGAATGTGTTAAGTGAAAGTTCCGTTATTACACATCCTCCATTGATCTTTTTTCATGAGTTCAAGTCGAATTAATAAAAACTTAAGTATGTTGAAATGCTCTAAAGAATTTAGTTTATTTACCCAATTAGAATATTAGAAAAAAATATATTTTATCAAGGTAATATTTTTAAATCAATCTATTGTTGAAAAAAAGTCAACAACTCAAGAAGAAATTATAAATTAAAGACTTGGTTATATGAAATTCACTGAGTGCACACAACTTTATATTTCCACACATTGCGAGTGCTTTTAGTCTAATATTTGCACTCGGCGCGAGATTCATATAACCAAATCGATAAATTAATCCTACATATAACAGAAATAATTTATTTATCTATCAGTCTATGCTTCTTGGATCTTTAAGACGAAGGAAGACATACTTGTATAAGCATACTTAATTTTACATAATTGTCAAGATAATTGCAAAAAGGCCTTATTATAATGAAAACGACTCGATCGACTATCAAATTCAAAATTGATTTTTCAAATTTTCTGCTATAAAACAAATACGAATCATCTTTATATTCAACAGACCTCTCAAACGGAACGCATCGTACAAAACCCACGAATCACGATATACTTTTAGTACATAATAGTTTTTGCCGCTCAACTGTTATGTTTTTACAACTAAAAGGTTCTATCACATGGTTCAAAGTTGAGCTAATTTCGTATTAAAACCCGCCCAGCACGTGTGAAACGTCCCTACATTTCAAACTATCGCATAATATATGATATTATAATATTATAAATGTGTTCCTATAACATCGTTGTTGTGTGAGTGTCTCGTTATTATTATGTCCATAATGAAGGCACTCTAACTGAATTGAATAATATTAAAGTTAATTCGTTCCTTTTTACACTTGCGATAAGGTGGTGTCTTTATTATTGCGAGTGTGACGCTAATTGTAAAGGCGAATGTGTAATTAGGATAATTAATTGGGGAAATTTATGTAAGATTGTTTAGATGTCGTATGCATAATGTTTGTTAAATATTTATAAAGCGTGTTCAGGTTTTTTATCCTTAAAATATTTTTTTATATGCATAATGCATCTGTTGAAGTTCAATGAATTATAATGTAAGGTAATTTTTATAAATGAATACTTTTTCAGATTTTTAGTATATTTGAAATATTTTAATATGCATATATTGAAAATATTTATGAAAGTAATGTGAAATTGAAAATTTCATACAAAGAAAATTCGACACTAGTAAAAGAATTAATCTTGATGATAAGTTATGAAGTTTTATTGAAATCATATCTTCTTTGAGATTCAATATTAAAATTATTATTTTAGGCAATTATTCTATTAAAACAAGGTTCTTTTAGGTTATATTTGATTAGATATTTCAGGTAGATTTTAATTTCTAGTTTCATTAGTATTTACAATTTGAGTTAGTGATATTGCACCGATGAATAAAAATTTTAATGAACTTCTTTTAGATTTTTTTCAAATTTAACAAAATTTCAAATAAACATACATCAAATTCAATCAAACAATATCAATTTAAATCAAAATATTTCACTACGCACAAAAAGCAATCCAAATTGACTAAACCAATTCCATCCACACTCAGCGCCAATAAACATCAAACACAATCTTCGACACCTAGGCGTGCAGCATTAAACTCGCAAATCGAATAAAATTCAACCCAATATAATATTCTAATAAAGAAGCCGCACTTTTAAGCAGCCCCTCTCGAACCTTCACACGAAACGGGAACTAATCGAATTCCCGGAACATCCGGAATCCCGACAGATCGAATCGACAGAAGGCTCTATTTGCCGCTTCTGAATTGCGGTTCTGTGTTTGAATGTGGAAAATTGACGTTTCGACTCGAAGCCCAGTGCGGAGTTGAAGTGTGTCTGGTTGAAGTGTGCCTAGTTAAAGTGTGCCTAGTTAAAGTGTACCTAGGTGAAGTGTGCATGGTTGAAGTGTACCTGGTCGTGGAAATGTCCTGAGCGGTTTGTGTCCGTTCTGTTAAATTTGAGTAATGTGGGTATGTGTTTTTGGTCGAAAGGTGCAGTTGAATTGTTTTGAATTTAATTAGGGATTTTAGAATGTCAAAATATTTGTGAAATTTTTCATTGATTGAATGAATTATTTGACAGTTTATGATACTAAAATCAAAATTAAGATCGATAGATTAAAAAAAAAGGTTGAAACATTAAGTGAAAAACCTGAATTGATTATGTTTTCTAATCTCATTAACAGATCATTTTTTAACTAATTTAATATGATAATGATGGTCAGTTGGATAAAGATTATGCAGATATTTATGTAGTAGTAGAATAACTTCAAAAGTATTGAAAAACAAAAATGACTGTAAAATTCTGTTAAACTGTTAAAATCATTGGAAAATTCATATAAAGAATTGGTTGAACTTATGAAAGTATATCATAAAATTGTGGTAAAGTAAAGAATGAAAATTCTTTAAATGATTAACAAAATAAGCGATCGCGAAAATTGAAAGTAAATAATTATTTTGCTGAATAGATAAACTCAATTGAGAGTCAAGTGATTATTTATTCCATATTTTTTCTAAAAACGAGAAAAAAAATGTTTTTTTGAAAAAAGAGAGCCATATCTTCTAATTTTTATTTTCATCTATATTATAAATACGCTAACGATGCTCGAAATTTTCAGCCAGCGCGTGCCTCGAACCCGGGCGTTCAATTTATTAGCCCGCGCCTTACACTCCGAACTACGCGTCGTAATTACGAAATTGTAACTTTCAACGCATATAAGGCGTAAAATCCCGGGTTCGACTTTTTTTTCACGCATAGATGGCAATAAACACATCCGTGGCAGTACGAAATTTGATTAATTCCGAACTATTTTGATACACGTGCGCCTACTGCTAGTGTAAATAAAAACGGTAATAATATAATGACTAAATTAGAAATGAACTAAACACAATCCCGAATGAATTATCGAAAATTATTAAAATAAAATATTTCAAAATAAACACTAAAAATCACTCAAATTTTCATAAAAAATAAAATAAAAAAAAACAAAAGGGGCGCACAGGTAGTGTCAGTGTACCCCCGAAGGCCGGCCCTGTATGTCGCGTCCCGGCCGCGCACTGTTGGGCGAAACAAAGTGCAAATGGATTGATTGGGGCCAATTTGGGCTCACAAAGGGCGTCGAAAATCGCATTAAAAGCGACGAACACCGCACCCACACCCTTATCCCCCTTAATAACCTCCCTCGAGCCGGCACTGTCGACGTCTGATGGCGTTTCGCTCTAAGTGCATTATGTAAAGTGGAGGACGCCTTTGCGCCGAGTGGACATCGAAACTGTTAGAAATATTATAATATACATACATCGTGTTAAGTTTGCGATGTGTTCTTTTTAACAATGTGGAAGAATTTTAAGGGTGTTTGTTGTATTTGTGTTTTTAAATGCGGATTCAATTGAAGTTGTATAAGAAAGTTGCGGCTTTGAAGAGTTTTGGGTTGCTCAGTTTCGATTGTTGATATTATAATATATGACGATCGAAAAGGCCAAGCGGTATGAATGACATTTTTGCCGAAATTGCACAGGAATCGCTTCAATGCACACTCATTTATTTGGTGGCAAAAGGATATAAACGAATTCGGAAAGTGTGTCGAGATATATCATCAAATCATTCGACCTCCTCTTAATACTTGTAGATACATGGTCAATTTTCAATGCGCTTTTTTCGAAATCACTGCAAAGTAACTTGTACCCCTTGGCCTTTTCATTCGTCATATAGATTTTAATATAAAAATATGTTTCATTAATAAGAAAATGTCTAACGTGAAATGTTTAAGAAATTTAAATGAATCAATTAATTGACTTAAATATTAATAATTAATATTATTGTAAAGAAACTAGAATATGCAGAACTTGAAACTTTTGTTTTTAATCGTAAAAAATATTTTTCAAAATAATTGGATTCTGTTTGGAACAGAAACGTTTGAAATTTTAATTGTCTAACTTTTAATTGAGTGGTTTTTTTATTTTATAAATGCAGGCTGCAGCGAAAATTAATTTGTGTATCATAAATTCTACTAACGTTATGAATTTAACTTTTTTCTCAATTGAAAAACATGTTTTATAAACAGAATATAAAGAAACATAATTTAAAAATTAAATAAATTCAAATAAATTAAAATCACCAACCTTTTGTAAAGATGTCTCGAACGCTCGATCGATGTCTCGAATGAATATTTCAGCAATATCCCGAAAAATTTGGAAAATCTTCAATTTTTCACTATTTCACTTAACACAAATCACAAATTGCCCATGCACTGATTCTAAATTCAATTTTAATAAATAAAAGGAAATGATTGAAAAATCTTATTATTTGATTAACTCAAGTCACTCGTATTATTTTATGATTAATATTCCAATAAAATCTACACAAATCACTGATTTTACGATAAAAAAATCATAACTGAAATATGATTTAGATTTCAATGGTAAAAACAATGCCATATTATTCTCGATGAACTGAAAGTAAAAAGAAATTACAAATTATAAATAATTTTATTGAATTCTTGTAAAATAAGCTGATTCGGATTTTTAACAAATTCTCATACGACTACGATTCAAATATAAAAGATTGGGAAACTATCACAAAAAAAAAACCTCGAACGAAAAAATCTCTCAATACGAAACCTCACAAAATATTGTCATTAAAGTGTCAATTGAATGAAACTGCAATATTTTCAAACTAGTATCGATAGCGAAAATGATACGTATTAAAGTATCAATTGCGTCGCACAGTAACCGAGCAGTATAATGACACGTTGTAATCAAAAAATTTACATCGACGAATTTTCTCATATTTTTTCCACCGCACTATAGAATTATCAAGATTAGGTATCTGTCATTCGGGGATACATATAAGTTTAATTGGCGGTAATTAAACATTCAAATGTGCCGCCAATTAACTTTTTCGCGTATCTCGAGCGATCGCGACCGTTATACGAAACTCATTAATTCAATTAAGCCGTAATGAAAATTCAATCCGATGTATTATTATTTTTTTCACTTAACGCGGCTTCGTAGTTGTTAAAGAAATAAGCACGGATGACGTATTTGCCAAAGGAAATTTTTGTTTTGAACGCATTAATGGAAGCCAATTTTCTTGTTTGCGTTTTAGAAAATGCTATTTCGAACCGAACTGAATTCACGATTCGGAAAATTATCGGAAATTCTGTTTTTATTATGTTAATTTTGTAATTATAGAACGTTTCGTTGTATGGGTTCGTATTAATTCGTAAGTTGTTCTGTAATCGTTTGTGGAAAATTTTGGTACAATGCGACTGTATTAAAATGTAAACAAATTATATAAATCGAAAAACATTTTAGATGTTACAGATTAATTAATGGAATTAATTAATCCATTTTTTTTCGCAAATCACAAACATTAATGAAATAAACGAAACCCCACATTTACCTGTAAATTCTTATGTTACAGTGAAATATCGTATTAAGAGTAAAATGTTAATTCAATTCAAGTTTCTGCGAAAACATAACTGATTTCAATTTTTTTATTAAAATTATACTTTTTTACTTTTGTCTCTATATATGGAAAATTATTATAGATTAGACCAGATCAAAGATTTTTACTTATATCTATAGGCATATTTAAAATTTGATTAAGTTAAAAAATAAATCAGGCAAAGTTATGGTTCTAATTTCTAGTTATTTGTTGAATTCGTCCTCAATATCAGACTATGTAATTTCTTTATTAAAATCATGATATAATTGAAGGATAATTTTACTGAAAGATACGTAAAATAATAAAAAAATACAAAAACAAGTCATGATTATGAAAACGTAAACAAATCAAAGCTGAAAATCTGAAACGATGAAAAAAAGTTAAGTGGCGTATGAGAACGAGGAAAAGCGAATTCCTTTGATGTCGAGAACGAAAATAAAAATAGGGACAGGAGAATTTTCTTGGGCGGGAAAAGAAAATCGTGTGTGGGCGGCCATTTTGTATAATACATAGTTTTTCCCCTCAGTCTGGAAAAAAGCCGAATCGTGGACTATTTGTAAACCGAAATTCAATGGTGGCTTGCGCTTAGTGAAGCTGTTTGGCATTTCGGACCTGAAAAGCCATGGCTTACGTGACTTTTCCGAGATTCGTACAAATAGTTCGAGTAAATAACGTTTCGTTCGGATATTTCGTGTCTATCAATTTTCATGCGATTCAACGTAGATTTTTATATTATGCGATAAAGTGTGTCTATATTTGATATTGGATCGTTATTTTCGTAGAAAAGAACCACATATGTAGGTGCGTTCTAAATTATGAAATTATTTAAAAAATGACATATCGATTTAGTTCAATGACTGCGAAATAAAGATAAAAATCGATTTCAATATTATAAGGGATACTCGATATTTCAACAGTGTGTTACAATTTAAAGACCGAAAAAGTGCATCTTATATGATACTGCCATATAAGATGTCCCTAATAGTAAGCAATAACTCTCAAGTTATATATAGAGAAAAAAAATAACATGTTATACAATTTAACAAACAATTAAAGGGTCATTCCTGAATATTCAATACATAATAAATAGTTCAAATAAAAAATGTAAATGAACATACATATAGATACGATAAATCTTTATACATTTACAAAACGAAACGTATCTAGACTTTCCAGTGAATTCTAGACGATGCGATGTTTCGTCACGTATTTTTCACACTGGAACGTTTGTTAACTTTCACCGACATCTCGTATTTTAAGACAAAACAAGGGTTTACTGGGCAAACTTTGCCTTGTCCGGCTCTGGCTGCTACGTGATTGAATTTTCCGAGCAGCTTCTGGGTCCTTTCGAACGCAAGAATCAATACGGCACGATTTGTTTTCAAAGCTTCTTCTCAAAGAAGCCTTTCGTATATATAATACACGTAAACGTTTTGCAATAGAAACTCAAAGGGGAGAATCGAGCGAAAAAAATCGCTACTTGTCCGTTAGTCTGATGCCGTCGTATGGCAGCGAATCTCTGTTAGCACAGAAGTTAAATAAACATACACAATCTCGTCCTTAATATATGGCTTAAAAAAATGTGTCAAATTGAATTAGGTTATGTATTTTTTTCAATTAAAATCTATTTTCATTACGTTAGAATATCTGTCAATCTCACAATCAACCCTTTAAGTGTTGTATGTGGATATATTTTCACTGTATACGTATTTGTTCAGATATACCTCACGTCATATAAAAAATACATCGTTTGTGTGCGAGATGTAGATATATCAGAATATTCCAGATATGAGCATTTTTTTAAATATTGAATATCTGAAAATGCTAGAAGTATTTCTAAAGAATGTCGCACGTAAAGTGTTAAGATAATCGTCCGTTCGAAATTTTTATTACAAGATCGGTTTCTGATGTACTCCGTATGAATAACAATGTGTAACAAATTGTTTTGCAAAAAATAACGGTCACCTCAAGTTGAAGTATAGAATTAGGATGGAAACTTAAGTTAATGGCATGCGTCTAATGTACAAGTACCGAAAAATATACACGTTTCAATTCAATCAATACAGAAATTATTGCACCATATCACCGATGAGTTGAAATGATAAAAATATATCGACCTTTGAAGAAAGTGACGTCCTGTCTTCTTGAGATGTGTTTCTGGACACTGTGTGGAAAATTCACTGAAAACAGGCTACGGAAAACGGAAAACCGGTAAAATATTTGTAAAATTATGTTCGATCTACTCCGAAGTAGCGACCAGACTGATCGATATGCGCAGTGAATTAACATTATTTTTTTATGCGTTGTGACAATAATGCGTTTCCTGTTTATAATTGCTGATAAGAATAATATTCGTCTGTGTGTTGATTGTCGGTGCACATTTATCGATTTGTTAAAAAAATGATAGAATTTGTAATAAATCGAGTCTCGTTATTACTTTCGTTTTAAAAATCGTAGCGGTTGAAAATTTTCAGGTATAATAACTGATTTTTCTGAAACAAATGCAGGCGATGAATTTTTTTTTTTTTGAATTTCATAAAGCTAATAATTTCTTTTCAATAACTCGAAAGATGTCTCTAGTCATATGTAAAGATGTTCAACAATTTTAACTCAAACACAGAATTTACTTAATTATAAGCACAATCGTTGATACTTATTTTCATAGATCGAAAACTGGGTTAGGCTAGTACATATATTGAGTCTGAATAGGAGTTTATGTTAAATACATAAATTAACAATTTCTAAATATGGTATTTTTCAATAAATTAATTTACAATTCAAAATGGAGTGTGAAAATGAAAGACAATAGTTCATTCAATCAATTTTAATAATTATATGCAATTTTAAATCACAGTAGGTAAATTTCAACGCCACATAAACCTAAAATTATACATACATGTCCGATAAATGAGCAAACATTTAAGTATGCAGCATATTTAATCTATTCACTCACTATTCAAAGCAAACTTACATAATGATTCAAATTTACCCGAATTATCACGAAACGTAAGTAATTAAAATATATTTAATAAAAAAAAATCACTGGTTTTACACATTCGTCAGTATAAATGCTTCAAAATACATACGAGATAATACAAAGCAAATAAACACTGTCACCGAGATGAGATTGTAAATTTTTGAAAATAACTAGCTTACTAGAGGTTATACAGTTCAGAAAAGTCTTTGCAAGTTTAAATGGTACATATCTTAACTAAAAGGAATCGTTTAACATTTGTAGTAATGAAAAGGAATGATATTCTGAAGTATTCTCTAAAATGTAACAAAAATTTTCATCGACATGCACATATGAGGAAACAATGAGTATTAATGATACCATGAGGTTCACTATTGAAATTGTATTTTCACAGGTACAATGTATAAAAATTTAAATTGATACTATGGAATGAACTGTGACGATGATGATCCCGTCAAGACAGCATGAATATATAACGAACAGTGTGATCACCGAGATAACTTATCAAATATTCGTAAGTACAATAAAACAGTACAAATGATACATAAAGTTGTCGATCCATTCAGAAATAGTACTTTTCACATGAATGTCATGTAATTATTATAGCAAATTTGGTATAGATATAATAAGAAATATGCTACAACTCCCAGATAGGAATTTTCATAAGCCCATTCTTTGTTCCTTTCCATAAAAAGCATTTAATATTTATACTTTGCATATTTTGTTATTTCATTTCAAAAATTTCATAAATATTGTATAGATATAAACATTCCCTAAAAAAGATTGTTGTTAAAATATTTAAAAATGAGATATGAAAGTCTAAAAATCAATAATTCAAAATATGTTTAGAAAAATGATCAACATTTAGATTTAACAATCAGGTATGATGTAAAAAAAATCATATTATTATCTTTGCATTATGTTGTATATCAAATTATAACAAGTCGACTATAGACTTTTCGAAATCCATACGTAAAGTAAAATATTAGTGAACAAACTAAATTTGTACATGCGAGAAATATACGAAAGGTTAAAAATATAAGCGTATTTTGCTTTCAGCAAAGACAACATTACTCCGTATAGTGTTCAAATATTTGGCATGAATTAAGAAATGACAGAATAATGAATTTTATCCAATTTAGATTATAATAATATGCTGAAACTATAGAGTCGAACATTTCCCGCTTCAAAGAGGTGGTTCTTCAGGCGCATCCTTCTGAAACTCCGTTAGAATTTCGAAGTTGGCAAGTCAAAGCTCGAAGCAAAGCGGGCTGTGCAGTCTTCTTCGTGGAGCTTTCCGAATGTCAGTCGTTGAGGACAATCTGTCCCCTCTTCGCTCTCCTGGGTCATGAGTCTTCTACCGCACTCTCGATCGTGGATTCACTGGGCTGTGTTGCGTTGCCGATGTGGTTTGGCAATGAGAATTCTCTACGTATGTAGAAAAGGATGTAAGGTTTACAGGAAGCCACAGTGCGCACATCTGTGGGTCTCACCGTTGAGTCGTTAAAGTGAAACCATTGGCCGTCGTTGATGGCGAACGCTGTGTAGTGACCAGAACCAGCTCTAAAAACAATTTAAGGTTAACATGAATTCAAATGATTTTATGTAAGGAGATGGAAGTTTTGTGTACCCTGATCCATGGTGAACTATGACAGCAGCTAAGTCATATAAGTTGCTACCCACACCTGATCTTCTTGTTTCTGGTAAATTGTTGAGCACAAATTGAGACATATCTAATGCAGCAATTGGGAAGGATATATTTGTATCTATTTTCGTTCTAAAAGATAAAAATAAATAAGTTCATATGGTTCAGTTAAAAAAAAAGACATAAAACACTATTAATTTATAATTTATTACCTGAAAAAGTTGTTCCACCGAAAACGTTTAATGTGAAGACATAGTACGTTCGGTAAACGCCTAATCCAAAATCTTTTAGTGGACTTTTGTTTGCTTTTACAACTACCACACAAATAAAGTTCAGTATCTGCAAGTTCTTCTACCTGCAATTTCATAAATAAAACATTTAAAATGGATTTTCATACATAAATTTTATATGAAGATACAATTATTATTTTTTTAAATTAATATTGAAATAAATTGAGATTGTCCACAAACCTCAACAAAGCTAGTCAAACAATCTGCTATACTGCAGCTAGGTTGAGAATTGGATCCATTAGCATCCTCACAAGTACTTGAAACTTTTCTAGTGGCGACTCCAGTGCTAATATTGTTGCATGAAATAAGCCTTTCCGGTATGTCAAGAGACAAATCCAAAAATGGATCATGTTTTTTACTTTCAGTTCCACACGCCAAACATCTAACTTCGCTTTGGAGGGTCCCTCCGAAAACAGTTGTCACAATAGAACTACGCCCTCTTTGAGCGAGCGAAAAATAACCGGCATCTTTCAAACTAACGTCAGATGGTAATAGCTGAAGAAGTTCTGTGTGTAATCTGATGAAAAAATACAGTTAAATCGAAAATTTTTACTTTTCAAAAAATTGAATATGAACAGTAATATACCTGTCTAACATATATCTCAAAAATTCATGTGCATCTTGTTGCTGGTATCCGCGAAATCTCGGAACAACTTTCCAAATTACCAAAAATAAGCATTCAGGTGAAATAGCGCCTTTCGACCCACAACCTCCAGTATTTAAATTAATTAATACCTGAAATCGACAAAAGTAAATCGTAAATAAATCATCAATTTGTGATATTTTATGAGTTAGCTAAAAATTTGTTACTTTTCTTAGTTCTTCAGCCATAACAACATCTTGGACTTCTTTGTAACTACGCGAGTGATAAACTCTGCGGCCGTTGTTTTTCCCCTCCAATGAAGGCAAAGTGCTAAAGTAACAACTAAACTCTTGTATATTGCTTAAGCTCTGCAGAACAGCATTCATAAAGCAGGTGTTCCCTAAATTTCTTAAGCCGACAACCTTTTTTTCTCGTTGTCTTTCAATTTTTCCATTCCCATTTGGAGAGTGAGGGTTGCGTTTAAAAGGCGCACCGCTGCCGGTGGATGAAGTCGATGAATTTTCCGTTGAACTACTGTCTTCAGAATGCGAACGTTTTCTAGATCGAGGTCTTAAATTACGACCTGTTTCTTCAGCAACCTAAAACATAAGTCACATTATTTTACAATGAAAAATGATAAGAAAGAATCAAAATACTATATCCTACTCACCGTTGAAAAATTACGAATTTCATTAGGTGACTTTCTGCGAGGAGAGTTTTTTGTGTGAGTTGTTAACGTCTGATCTGTAGGTGAGGTTGTTAATTCTTCGTCATTTCTCGAATGCGTAGAATGGAGCGTTTCTTCACAAATCAGTGATGATGAAAGGTTTTCGTTATTGCTTAAACTACAGTCATTTTCTGGAATGTCACTTATATCTGGACCGACAATATTGTGTCTATTGTTTCTGTGTTCCTTGCAAATGAACTGTCTCAATTTGTCTATTTGATTGTCTTCGGTATCATTTACAGCATATTCTTCACATTTATAACTGTGACATCAATCAAAATTTAAAGACAAAAGTTTAAGAGCGAAAAAAACCAATGAAGAATACAAAGAATTTACCAATATACTGAGAAAATTTCACAACTCATACAGAGCTGATGTTGTGAGGCTTCAGCGTGAGATTTTGCATGCCCGTTTATATATCGACCACAATTTACGATGCCGCAATGCAAACATATCCATACTTGCTCTCGAACGGAACATTCTGAAAAAAATAAAACAACAATTAGAATATGTAATTTAGGTCATTTTAAGATAATTAAAGTCTCATAAAACCATAAGTGATAAGAAAATTACATAACTACCCAGGCTTTAAGTTTAAGTTAAGATACGGACAGGTTAGAAGGCAGAAATATAGAGCTAGGGAAAACGCTCATAATTTGCCTAACTAAAAATTGCCTTTCAAGCTCAAGGGTTTGTTATTTCCAATTATTTACACATATGTCATTCATGAGATATTAGATTTATTAATTTTATTTTTCTATGCACTTTTACAGTTATACAAGGACCTATTCACTTATGTGAAGTTAGAAATAATAGTCCTGAAGCATTTAGAACATAAGTAAACAATTCCTACCTAGAATCTAACTAGAAAAGGTAAGCATTCCCCCTTATACTATATTTCCAGACAGGTACGTAGTAAAATGACTAGCATCTGATAACCATATCATAATTTCAATAGAAAAATAATCCTAAATCACATATCGATTTGATATGACTTTTCAAATAGTAAAATAAATCCCCAACTTAATCCTATCTAAGTACTTATACACAAATTTGATCGGTACTTCACCACTTTTCAACAGTCAAAAACCATAAAATCACCAGTGAATACACAATTAAACAAATATTACCTAGATTAAAAACGAATCAAATCAAAACATCGACCTATGACAATCGAAACTCGTTCACATGGCAACACCGGCCGAAGGCAAACGCACAGCTGTCCACCTCAAAAGTGGGGGTCATCCGCACGGACGGACGGAAAAACGCCACGATGCGTTCGCACTCTTTTCCATGGTCAGTCGTGCAACTGTCATGAATTATTTTTTCAGTTCTCGGGGGGCGTAGAGAGGGGCGTGCGCCCCCCGGACGAGGAACCGCGACCAGGTCACGACGTTATCGATTGCGATGGCGAACTGGGGCCCGGACGACCCCGGCCAGCCCCAACGTGCGCGATTCGAATCTCGTTTAAAATCGGAAAAAATGTAAATATAAGGGTGGTTTTTTGTTAATGGATGTATAGTGTGAGGGGGGACGCTTTTGTTTTCTTGTCGGGTTCTAGTTGGATATTGTTGCTTTCTCGTTTTAGAGACGGGCGATAGTTTTGAGTTGGATGAGTGTTCCCTTTTGCACTATTCTAACTTGATCCAAAACTCGAAAGTTTTATCCTAATGGAACAATTTGTCTGACGTAATCTTCAGTTCAAGGGATTTTTCAGTAAGGTGATCTTAAAGAAATTATTGTGAGAATCGTAGTACTACGATTCATCCGGCTATTTGACATGATTGAACTTCAATTTTTAAACGGTTTTACTTAGCTCAGCCCGTTTGTTTTCTTTATTCTTTTTTCTTTCTTGGATCAAATTTAGTAATTCAAATTTCACCCACTTCCTGTCAACCGATTAATCTGAAATTTTGTATACACTTTGGATTTTGGTGACAATACAATTATGTTTATTCACTATCATTATAAATTCAAGATGGCCGCCGCTACAAAATGGCGGATGATATATGTTTTATTAATCCTATCAATATGGGTACCAAATGAAAGGGCTCAACAAGCAGAATACAATATAGTATAAAAAATTGAAATCCAAGATGGCGGCCGCTACAAAATGGCAGATAACGTAGGTTTTATCAATCCAATCAACATGCGTATCAAATGAAAGGACTCAATAAGCAGAATACAATATACTATAAAAAACTAAAAACTAGAAAATAAAAAAAATAGGTAAAAAAACTTTTTAAGTTAAACGGTTTTATGTTAAACATACATTGCAATGTTTAAGATAAATGTACTAAAAACCAAAAAAATAATAAAATAGATACAGTCGTAGGAATTATAAACATATGCATAGACTAGACTAAAATTAAACCGTGGGGCACGTCGAATTTAACGACGAATTAAACGATTCTTCTATCGCACATTAAGTCGATAATTTGTAGACAATTGACTTGCCCCACGGTTTAATTTTAGTCTAGTCTATGCATATGTTTATAATTCCTACGACTGTATCTATTTTATTATTTTTTGGTTTTTAGTACATTTATCTTAAACATTGCAATGTATGTTTAACATAAAACCGTTTAACTTAAAAAGTTTTTTTACCTATTTTTTTTTATATGTTGATGTAGAGGTCATATTGACAAATTAATGAGAAACTGAAATATTGAGCTTGTGCTCGTGTGGTTTAAGCTAAAACCAACTCTATGTCATTTGATTCTATGAGTCGATTTTCGTCCAAACATATTTGTGGAGGATGCAATATCTCACATTTCCACTCAGGTATTCATATGATCGGTAAAGTGCCGGATTCAAAAAAAGCATTTTCAAAACTCTCTTTTATAATCATCATAATATTATAATGATAAGATTTTAAACACATCAATCTCTTTCAAATTTCGAATCTCTAACCTAAAACATTCGACACAACTAAATTCAGCACCGACTACATAAAAAGCGCATTCGATTCAATCACAAACTATCGATTACTCACTGAGTCACAACACGTGACTATTCAGCACTAAATCCCCGCTTGCATCACACCGTCAAAGTCAACCGATTCAGGAAAACACAATAAGCGAATTACCGCCAATTAAAAGATTACCCGCAGATAACGAAATGAACGCTCCGAAGAACACATGACTATAGCAATCGAGTGGATACTAAAAAGTAAGTATATATCGCGAATCACCTAACTAATTCGACTACGTGTGAAGGCGAGCGTAATTCCATTACGCACATGACGTCATCGCACAAAAGACGCTAGAGATTGTTCAATACGTATGCGAATTTAACACTCGAAAATACGCTAATACGATGAGAATCGGGGAGATTTGGTACGGCGAGATCGTGTCGCCGATTCGTTAACGGCGTTCGGCGACTTTGATCTTTGAAATGTGTGCGTTATGTGTATGTTCAGAAATTGATAAAAAGCTAGCGTTAGTTTGGCACGGATGTTTTCTGTTCGGACGCAATACGAATTCATGCCAAGTTTTGAATTTATCGCATAACACGGTTTGAGGGGAAAGAGATGCGTGTCTGGGGTATGTACGCATTTGGGTGTTCGATGCGAGATTAATAAAAATGGTGGTTGTTAAGTAATAAGTTTGAAAGATACTGTCTAATCTAATTAAATTTTAAACGTAGACCAATCTAACTATAGTTAAATCTAATCTAACTAAAACCGTCAAGTTTCTATGTATATAAAAGAATCATAGAAAAAATCATTATGTGAATAGGTGGCCAAAGGTATAATATAAATTTTAGTGTGAAGCTGCATATTTAGTGCTATAATCAATCAAATTACCAACGAATTACTTCAATACTGACAATCTCTTATAAAAAATACGTATCAATAGCCTCAAAAAGCGTCTAAAAAAATCAACATTTCCATCAATACTGATCATGTAAAAGAGACTTTACAGAGCATTACAAACACAAACATTCGACATTAGGCACAAATTCATAAACCAACACGATTATAACATTTGAACAAATGTTCAAATCAATTCGACTCATTAATTCATCAACACGCTCATTAATTCGCGCACGTTTCCATGCAAATACGCTCGCGACGAACGTCCACGTGAGTACTGACCATCGCTTCAACAACTGTGCGTCTCGAAGGCGATAAAAAAACAAAACAAAACTAGAGACGTATGCAAACGAGCCACGAATGACCATGTATTTTATTTACAAATTCGTATTGCGTTCTCGAAGCCTTCGAAAGCTTTTCCTGAATCCGCTACGCAATCGAAGATTTTCTCGAACGTTTATTCGAGGATCTACTAAAGGCGCGTTCACATGATGAAAAAAGGAAGATGGAAGATCAATTAAGATGTAGAATTTGCCGGTGATTCGTTGTAAGCGAGGGGGCGTTGCCGTGCTATTGATCCGTATTGACTTGCACAAGAGAGAGCAGAGCAAGGAACGACCTTGTGATACTGAATTACGCACATAGACTCGGTTTTATGTCGTTTGGATTCGTATTTGACAGTTCGGCAATACTTAAGGGTCTGGCGATGAAAGAAATTTTTGGTACTTGGTATGAAAGATACTTTAAAGGTCTAGTTAGGTTAGATTAATTTGAGTTAGGTTAGTTTTTTTTTATGTTAAATTAGATTACGTTTTAGATTCGGTTAAGTTAGGTTGAGTGTAGTGCCGATGGAATAATATTATATAATAATTTCACATAAAGTTTTCGAGCTAATATAGAGAACGTACATATTATTTGGAAAATAATACAGACTTTCGATTGGCAAATAATGCTGAGTTTACATGAGTCTATAGAAAAATTGGTAAAATATTATTTTTTTAATGACGAATTTAAATTTGTCACAAAATATATCGACTAGTACAGCATAAAAAAAGTACATAATATTGTATGCATTACATCAGCATAGATATTGAAGCGACTTTTATCATATTGAACGTGTAGGGGGCACATTAGCGATGTTAAAATATACGATATTGATAACAATATTGATTAATTTTAGCGATATCAATTTATATAATATTGACAATATTATTGTTTGTTTAGAGGGCACTTTGGCAATGGAAATTTATACGAGTTTTTTTTTTTACAATGGCAACGATTTAAGTAGAGGAAAAACTGATTCAATACAAAAAGCCACAGAACAACATACATATGCGCGATAGTGAAGTGACTAATGTGCAAATGTAATGACTAGTGCCTTTTGGATTAAAGTCGTTTGTCAATTTACACGTCGAAAATTAATTTTATATAAATTAGGTAAATATTGATGCGAGGTGCGATATTGACGCGTATACCTAATGGAAAATTTTGTAAAATTAGCATTGTTTTTATAGGTTTACTAGAAGTTCAAGACGATTGCCAATGCGGCAGTGAAAATAGAAAGGAATTTTGAGTGATGCGTAAAAATCGGTAAGAGTTGCGCAATTCTGCTGATTAGAGGTTGATTTGCATTTTTGAATATCACCTTAGAAAAGTTGCGATATTGTATCAACGACTCGAGATAAGTCATACGATATTTCATGTCGTAATGATATATTAAAACAATGATAATTTACAGGGAAATCCTTAATAGAATGCGAAATCTTTTTTCTTAAGAAATTATTTTGAACTACGTATTTATTAGACGGTAAACTTATTGGATTGGCTAAGTTAGGTATCGTAAATATTTTGAGAAACTACGTCAACGTTTATAAACACAATGTTCAATTATTTATGCTAAAGTTCATGAAATTCAACATTGAATTGCTCCAGAAGTTAACGAATGCATTGATATTTAACACTTGATATTTTATATAACAAAAAATTGAATTTAATGCTGCATCAGCGTAGTGTGATTTTTGCTTTTTCAACAATGTTTTGCACACATTGCAACTTGGACAATTAAAATTTGCGAAACTTATTGTCACTGAACGATTAAGGTCAGAACACACAATGGCGACAAGTCGTAAGGAGCAATTTTGCAAATTGTACACTTTATATACGAGAATACGAAACTGACTATTTCATGTAACTGCATATAGCAGTGTGTTAATCAGATCAAATCACATACTTTTTCTCGGTTTCGTAAGATTTTAATGAGCGAACCGACGCGGAACGAATTTAAGAAAAAAAAAATCAATAAACCGCCTCAAAGTATTGCGAACCTACCAAAAACTTAAGAGCATAAACTAATGTTTTGATTTATATAAAAAAAAAGACCTACATAGCTTTAGTTTGCTTATGAATCAAGCAGGCTTCGGTTTATTGTTAGAACTTCCGAGATATGACAGGGCTTCGAATATGCAGCTTAATAAATAAATATAAATAATAGAGTAAAAAATTCACATTAAAATAATTTAAATACAGCCCTGAATACAACAAGACGAGAACCACCTGTACCTATAATCAGTCTGTATATCATATGTGTATAAAATGTCATATAAGCTTAGATTGCATTATGATAAATAAGCAATTTTATACGAAAAGAAAAACATTATTTTGTATACGAGGTACTTTATTATAAAGTTGGCGCACACTGATAAACTGTCAAATCAGCAATAAAAAAAATTGAAATGAAATTTCAAATAGCGAACATTGACGGCATTTCAACACATTGCACAAGATGAATCGATTGCATATAAATGAAATTAAACGATTTCTTTGCAATTTTATAATTGAAGATTCCACTGTACACGGCGAAATCGAAGAAACCGAGAGTGTACGGGGCGCAGAATCGGCGCAGGGCTGCCACGCGAGAAAATAAACATTTTACGACCGGCGATAAACGCTTTGCGCGAAAACGCACCGAAGGGGGCGAACGCTCCGAATCGATCCTCGACCGTATTTTCGATGAAAAACTGTTAAAGAGAACCGAATGCGGGGGTTCCGCCCCCCGCGATCGCCAACAGCTGATCGATGAAGCGAGGCTCGCGGGGGGCGAGCGTCTGCGGGGAGAGGGGGTGGTGCGCGGGGGCGGAGTCTCACCCGAGCACGCGGGCTCCTGCGGCCGCCGGTTGAGCTGGCGCCGGCTCAGCTTCACGTTCTCGGCCAGGTGGGGGCACTCCATTGCGGCCGGCGACGCGCGGTCCGACCGAAGACGGAACGAGGAGTCGGCGGGCAGCGCGGAGGCCGCACCACGCGTGCCAACCGCCGACCGAATGACGAGTCGCGCGAGCTCTGCGTCGCCGCTTCGGAGCGCCGACATCTAGCGGTCGATTCGCGTAACGCGTTCTAATCGTGCTAGACGGAGAGCGGTGATCTTTTTAAATTGGACGCATGCGCAGTTTAGTTTTAATAGAGCAAAAATCTGCGTGTGAAGTGAATTTTCTCATTATTCATACATTTCTATTTTAATTAGAACTTTTTGTCAAAAATGTATAAATACGAATAGTTCTAGATGATAGCATGGCTTCCAATCTTTCATGTTTGTTGTAATAAAATACGCAATTTTATATTTACTTACTGCAGCAGAAACATTCCAAACTTTTCAATGCTAGATTTTTCCTAGTTTATCAAACAAATCTCATGCATATTTTACAATTCCTTATGTGTAACATTATGATTAACTGTAAACAATAAAGCACACACCAACATGTATCTAACACATGGAATAAACTAATTTACAAAAAATAGAGATATCATTTTCATATAAAAAAAAATAAAAATAAATGACCAAAGAAACTTCATAGAAAATAGATAAATTTTATAGTTAAATATATAATTTTAATATCGACTGCAATAATAAAATTGATATTCAAAATACTAGAAATTAAACAGATGTGCTTGTAATTTATAAATTTCCTGAAAACGGTAGTAAAAGGTGATGAAATCAAAGAATATATGATCTTATAAAATCACATTTAATATATAATTTAGTTTCGTCTATTGAAAGATTGTGTTGCTGGTTGAGTTAATTGTAAGCCAATGATATTGTTGAAATCCAACATTTTCAACATCTCTTTAGTATCTGGATCGACTTCAATGATGTCGTGTTCCAAAGCAGACACTTCAGGAACGTAGTTGTCTCTGCGTTCACGTTCCTCTTCCTGTAGCTTGACAGAGATTCCTCTGACCTGCGAGTGACGCAGACGCCTCATTAAATGAGTAACAAATCTGAAAATGAAAATAAAACATTGAAACAAAGACAAATCATAGTAAAATAAAATAACTTATAAAAAAAACATCAGTCTGCCAAGGTTTATCGTCAAATATATTACGACATTTTAGAAACCATTTGAGAGTATCATCATGAACAACAAATTAATTGAAAATTAGAACTTAAATAAATAATAGTACAGGTTGAAGACAAATTTACTGTTGGTTACTATTGATTGAAGAATAAAACTTAATTTTAAGTTTGTAACAGCTGGTAAAAAAAAGATAATTGATATAAATAAATCTAACACAAAAAGATCAATAATATTGAGAATTACACTTCACAATAAGAGTGAATAAACAGCAATATTATCACCAATATTTATTCTACCCGAAATTAGTGTTGCATATTCAGAACTGTCAACAATATTCCTATCACCAATTTGGAAACATTTTCAGATGTCAACTTAAGGTTTTTAGAATCGATACTGATAATAAAACAAATATTCTCCAAAAATACTATTTAAAACAATTGACTGTACGACACAGTCAAAACACACTACTGCAATGTTCAAACCATTCTTCAATGTTGACAGGTCATGTAAATATTCTTCAATATCAGTTAATGTTTACACACAATCAACACGTAATTCTGTCAATACTGAATGGATTAATTTCCATTAAATGAACACTCAAAGAATGTATGAACACCACATTTTGAGGTTATGTTTCAAAATCATAACATTCACTTAATATTATGCGTTCAACACATCTTAAAAGTATCACAAACATTAATACTACACCATATTTTAAATTCGACATAACCTGACCTGACAAAAAATAAGTGAAAGTTCTCACCCGGCGATTTTGTTTCTGAGAGGCTTAGTGGGAATATTAGCAATCTCCTGACATAACCGCTTGTTTGTGTCAAAATCCAGAGTCAACTTGGAGTAATACTTCTCAATGATGATCTTCGCATTTTTCTTGATGGTCTTCGTCCTGACGCGACCCTAAAACCGAAGATGACAGATGACAAACTCGTGGAATTTGTTTTCGAATATACACGAATGTAAGGTAGACAAAATTGTCCAGAATCGATGGAGGACATCCTAAAGGATACTATTAGATGGAAAAATGGGTTGGATTTGGTGTAATAAAGAAGATTAGAACGGATAACGGCGGAGACGTACCATCTTGACGGCTTGTTGACCGGAAAGAAATGGCGCACGTTGCGGTGTTGCCCGGTCTCGTCAGCGGGTTGGGTGTGCAGTTGTTTTTTTGCACTGGTATTGCTACGTTTTTGGCTATAAGCAATCAGTTTCCATTCATATTTGTGTTTTTATTTTGAAATATAGTGGATTTTATTGAGGATTTGTTAAAATTTATATCAATGAAAATCAATAAAAATGTTTGATTGGCTTATTTGAATCAATTAGGGAAAAGTGGGAACATTTTATCCCACTTTTTATTTCATGACTCCAGTTTTCGTTTGGAAAATCGTATTTAAGTGTCAATGAATTCAGAATTTGTTCTGAAACTATTTGTTTTCAAAAAGGAGTTAGTTCAGGAGCTTGAAACTTTTAAACTATTTGACTAGATTGACATGGACAGTAATTGAAACTGTTTTTTTTTTCAACAAACGGAAGCGGAAACGTATTTTCACAAGTCGGATGACTATCACCTGACTTGTGAAAAAAGCGTTTCCATTGTTTTTACTTAAAAAGAACACTTTCAGTACTATGGATACGCTTTTTTACAAGTCGGGTGACTATCACATGACTTGTGAAAAAAGCATTTTCATTGTTTTAATTCAAAAAGAACTTTCAGTTCTATGCGAAACACTGCAGCAGTGAACACGCAAATGGGTCATTCTGGAAATGAAAATTGAAAATGGAGTTAAATCAACTTCTGAACGATCATGAAGCGAGAGAATTTGATACAGAATGGACACAGCCAATTGGAATTCTTGAATTTTCACGAGATTTCAAGAATTCGGTAAGATGTCGAAATTGGTACATACAGATGCCTAATTGTTCTCTTAATAAATTTCAGAGACTTCGGTTGGAATTGGAGACGAAGAAGAAAAACCGGAAACTCTACATCTTCGTCTGAATGAAAACCGGTATCGAATTTTTCATGAAGCTGAACGAACAAAAAAGACGGTTCTAGTATCTGCTAATATTTTAATGAAATACATGAAGTATTATTGAAATACCACAGGTGTCTCATTATAAGAAATTGATTTTGCGGAACTTTAATTTCAGATGAACTTCCCTTCGACTGAAACAGATGTCGAAAAACCGGAAACCTTCATCTTCATCGGAATCGAATCAATGCACTTTTCCATGAAGATAAATTAACAAAATAAAGGGCTTTAGTATCTGCTAATATTTTAATAAAATATATGAAGTTTTTATGAAATACGACAGGTGTCTCAATATAAGAAATTAATTTCGCGGAACTTTAATTTCAGACGAACTTCCCGTCGCCTGAAACAGATGTCGAAAGACACGGACGCCAATGCGCAGCCGCGAACGCCAGTAAACAAATGTCATTTGACGTGCGACATCTCGATATAGGTTATAATGGACGAAAACAGGAAATATCAATTATATCCGGTTATATTTCAACGGAATGAATTGTGATTTCAGTGCATTATTCGTGTTCGGAGCCATTTCGGTGCTCGTTACGTTGTTGTTCCTGAAAAATGTGTGACGCACGAACGTCAAAGTGTGTCAGGTGTGAATTCTGAAAACGTTTCGTATTTTCGCAAGAATGATGACCAGATATCGTCTGAAGAAACGCAGTGAGTGTTTTTGTGATATTTTTGGTTTTATTTGTATGTGTTTTTTGTTATTGTTGTCGGATCAAGGTTGAATTGATTTAATACTGAATCGTTTCTGAATGTGACCCCTATGTGAGTTAATTTCTCTTCGTTTAAAAGTATTTTCTCTAATTGAATGTTGGTCGATCTGATGTGCGATATTTTACATGCATTTTCGATAAAACAATTCCATGACCGATTTGCTTAATAGAAAATATTCGATATTCGATGAAAAAAAATGTTTAAATAACTGAAAATGTTCGAGAACGCGTTGACACACATTCATATCTCATAATTAGAAACTGCACACTATAATTAATTCGTACCGTTCTGGTGCGACGTGTATTTTTTAATTAGTCAAACAACGATAATTGCACAATTACACAATGTATGCATACCATTAAGTTTATCTGTATTATAATAACGTACATTTTTATAATTGTTACAATTTAAAAACGCAGGTGAGACGATGTTAGATGTAATACGATACATGTAATTGTGAAATAGTTGTACAGTAAAATCTCTATTTTGTGCGTTGATTTAAAATAATCATTTAAAGATTTCAATTCAAGGTGATTGAGTTACGAATGTATGTTCTTATTGTATATTTGTGGTTTTAAAAAGGATAACTACTTTTTCAAGTATGTACATTGATAATTGATTTGAAAAAAATCTGCAGATATTTATTTGCACGTTTCATTTTATCTCGATTTTTTTTACGAGTATCTCTGTATGTATTTGAGAAAATCTATAGCTCAGTGTATAAAGATAGTTCTGCACTATTCGCTCGGCGAATTCAAAACACAATGTCGATTGTGAACGAAAGTGAATTTTTGAATAATTCAACGCGTGGGAAAAACGACGTTCGACATTTTACATCGCAAACGAAAGAGAGATTTCTCTTTCGTTTGCGTCATCGAAGATGACGATTTTCGTTCGTTTATTCAATACGAATTGTATGGTAAATTTGTCCAAAGTACAGGGTCCTCGTTAACATCGCGAAAAATCGTATCGATCGAAAAAATAAAGTGTAATAATATAACGAAATTTATTCGGTACGTTTCTATCGATGTGCCTGTATAATATTTTGTCAATTTTTATTCGATTGTGATTCGTATTGTCGTATGTTAGTTCGTGGGTTGTTCGTGTGTCTGCATTTGTACATCGGAAGTCACGTAAATATGTATGCATTCGTGTCTGTTGAGTAAGTTCATGGGTTGTCAAACTAGGGTTCGCGGACGAGTTAAGTACCACTTTTTGATTATTTTCAATTATAAAATTTGTCAAATATTAATCGCATTCAAAGACGGTCAGTTTAAGGTCGATCTTTCGATCGTATTTTATCAATTAATAAGAAAATATCAACACGTTAAGTAACTCGAAATAGGTGCAAATGAAAGATCGAGAATAAGTAAATAATAATGAACATAATATTTGTCTTTATTCTCGTCTATTATGTAAATTAATTGCACGAGTATCGTTTTCAAAAACAATTGTATTAGCAATGTTTTCGTAGAAATCAATATTCAATGACGTCGGTTTATTATAATTAACAATTTATGAGGAAAAGGATCGTTGATATTATTGGAAATTCGTCATAGCTCAATAAAATTTTAATGGAATAGTAGTTAAATGAAATATGCACTTATGTAAACGTAAAATGTTAGAAATTAGTAAGTAGATATCGTAAAAAATTGCCGATGACGTAATAAATGAAAATGAAATGCTCACATTCGATTCTTTGAAAAATTCCCGCACTCGCAGCGTAATGATTATTTTTCTCATTAGTCGATCATTAATATAAAAATTCTTAAAATAAAGCTAACAAATGTAAATTCCATAGAAGTTGATTTTCGCGAAATAAAAAATTAAACACTCTATGATCTCGATTAAAAATATGACTTTTCATAAGATTACGATCGTAATTTACACAAAGATTTTCGCACACGAATTTGTACTCATTTTCACGAAAACGTTGCGGATATTTGATGATATTATAAAAGAAAAACGAATTAGATTAATGATACGTTGAAGTTCCGAGAAACGCTTCGAGTTCATCTATTTTCGTGTTTCGTATACGTGCAATGTTGAAATGCCAAAATTTACATACAGTACAACAAAGATTATCCGAGCTCAGTTTATCCGGTTTTTGAATGGTAAAAAAACCAGAATATTTCACTCTTCCGCAATTTTCGCGATATCGATCAGATAATACTCTGGATGTGACAAATTATACGAATTCGACGCGAATATTTCATACAATTTTAAAATTTAATTCGTTCATTTCATAAACGAGCACTCGCGAATATTTCTGATTCGGTCACTATTGCGCAATTTTCAATTATTGACGAAAAAACTCTTTAAATATTCGATACGCGCAGATTTGCATCATTCGCTAATTGCATAAATTCGGATGCACGAAGTAATTCTGTATGACGTGAAATTTTCAATTAATCAATCGAAATTGCAATTTTTATCTTGTGCCGCTTCAGAGGTTCCTTTTTCCTCGAAGAGAACGTTGCTCTTTTGATGAAATTGGAAAATGGCTTTTGTTTCGAAAACTCGACAGACCTTGGAAAAGTCTCTTTCAGCGAACATATTTCGAGATATTTCGTTCTAGTATAGGTATTTTTTTCAGTCGTTTGCTAGAAATAAAGAAGCATTATTATTAAGTCATTTGACGTTTAATAACAGGAGAAAAATGTTAACTTGTATTTTCACACATTGAGATTATACCGTAGCGAAGAAATTTGCTATGAAAAGAACATACGAAATTGTGTGTTTCTGCTTCGTGATTGCACATTATTATCACGTCACGGGTTATCACTTGAGCTCACGCTATACGATTTAAATATGGATATTTTCACACTTTTGTAAAATAAAATTTATATATTCAAGTAGGTGATGATAGTGCTTCTTTTTCAACATGAATGAATCCTAAGTATTGCAGAAGTTTATTATTTAATTTTTAAATTTTGAATAATTTTTATTATTGTGAATTTTGTATTTAGTGACTGTCAAATCTTCGCGTTCTTTGAAACTGCTCAGTTTATAGCATATTTTAATTTAATATAAATTTTTGATCACTGAAAGATCGTATATTGATGTATAATAAAAGAACCATAATTTTGAACAAAAAATATTTTTAAATAAGTCAAGTGCATTCACTATACAAAAGACTGAATCACGAAACAGGAAACACGCACATACTTAAAAACTGTGAAAGCAATTATCACACGGATACAATCACACATATCGATATTGATAAGTAACAGTAAATTTGCAAATCCAAGTATATCATATTTTGTGTACGCGGTAACCTATTTTACCTTAACAGTATCGATATGTAAATAGAATCGACGTTATAACTTTTCATTTTATCACATTTTCCATCGATTTTTCGAACTCAAATATTATTTATATCTATAGATCGAAATCCGCAATCAATAACGACAATTTAAGCAAAATAAGTACTACAAACGTGTAAACCAACACTCACACTCAACACCAATACGTAGGTAGACTCAACACAAAAACATCGCAATTCCCTCAAATTTTCACAGATTTCCACCATTTTTCCTCCATGAAAAAAACCAGGATCTATAGATCGGGATCTACGACAGACATGTACAGTACAAACCTCAACATATACCGGTAATCGTACATACGACAACGGAGCGAAAGTCGGCTGCGGCCCCGACCGGCACTCGCCGCCAGTCAGTGTCGCGTGTCGGCTGCGCGCGGTCGCTCGATCGCCGCGATCCATAGATCATCCGATCGATCCATCAATTGTGTAACACGTGCTTTTGCTAATATATCATTCATATACATATATAACGAATCCCATATGAGGAGTGCGGCTGGTCGGTGAGCGCGGTTCCGGATCCGGGAGACGAGTTTGCTTCATACTTCGTCGTCGTTGTCAAGTGTCGATTGACAGATGAGCGACGATCGCGATTCACTAGTGAGTGTGTTATTTTATTTTAATTCGGATTGTTTATTGTCGTGATGATGGTTCGAGAGGAGCTGGTTTGTTTGTTTGTGTCCTGGAGTGAGGTTTTTGAATAGTTGTGCGCATTGGTTCTATTGTTTCTAATATGGTGACGATTTAATATGAGTTTGATGTGAAATTTGTATTTATTTCGATTTAGTGCGCGACAATTGTGTCCATCTCGTTGCGACAGTGGTTTAAGTCGTGTTTGCCGCGTTTCGAAACTGTTAATGGTTTGAGTTTGTTGAAAGTGAAAACAACGCGTTGAACGAAATTCATTCGAATGCACAAAATTTAAAATATTACATTTGCAACAATATGAATCGAACGAGTGAATGAATAATTATTATTTTTAAAATTTATAAACTATCATAATCATAGATAAACTTGTTCATGCGTGCGAAGCGGATGTCGATTCGATCGATCGATTATTGTTGTATTGAATTTTTTTCTTGTTATCATCGGAAATAAAAAAGTAATTATCGACTGTTTCGGTAGACGATTCGTTCGATGTATGTATGTAATTGTGCATTTTTATAGTTGCTATTGTCACGTGACGGCGATCGGTGGTTTTTATTTCGAATCACATTCAGGTGCGTCAAACTAGTTGTCCTTGCGATTAAAATAAGTTTTATTGATCGATATTTTAACACTGCCGTTGTTGTTGTTGCAACCTTAACTCGTTTCATACACAAAAGCTGTGCCGTAGTTAAACAATATTATGATCTTTGTGTTGTGTTGTGTTTTTTCAATTGAGTGTTGTGATAATATTTTGATTCATCGAATCAGTAAGTAAGATGCATTTTAAAATTAAAATCGTTACAGCTAAATACAATATAGATTTCTCATTGCAATCGTGCGATTGCAACGCGTTTAATCAGCGATAAAAATTCTCAATCCAGACACAACTAATATTATGCATCACGTAACCGTATTTACGTAAACCGAACGTCTAACCCGATATTACATATTCGAATCGACATTACGCATTCGATTCACACGTTTTTTTTCTTCTAAATAAATTCTCAAACAAATCGAAAGTATCGCTAATTCACAAATTCGAACAACCTAGTTTTTCCTGCACCACATTAAAATAGCTAACCTTGGTCCGTTCGCCGATCTCAGACTAGTTTTTAACACTCTTCCAACTCTTCCGGCTATTGTGACCGCGGTTTTCGCAACTAGTTCTGCTCAGCTGGAAACTGGATTACGTATGTGTTTTAAGATCTAAAAAACGAGATAAAAATCTGTCAAATCTGGACCGATCTTGGGCGCTTTACAGTCGTGAAAGGTCGTCGTAAGAATCGGTTCGTTACACTGTTATTCGATACTGTACACCCATTATCTGAAAATGCGGTCATACGAGAACGTAAAAGGAAAGTGTATTGACTGTTTCATTCGAACTGACTTTCGTTGGATCATGATGCCGAATTCGATGTTCACTCTCACTCGACCAACTCCGGGTTTCGAATCGACGAAGATTTTTCTATGAAAGTGCGATTTTTTTTTAGTCAGATCCATTTTGTGCAGAACGCTCTCTTGAGAAGAAAGATCTCGGTAACTGAACTCGTAGAGAATCGTAGAGATCGATAAATAAATCGGAGCGTGATCGTCGAGGCATTGAGCCGAAGTCATCCATGGCTGGTTGGTTGCTTCGAAAGGTCATCGGTTTATATGGAAACGGTTCTGTGAATAATTCGCACAGTTCGTTCGTTTTTAAATTTTAAATATAAGTGTAGTTGTATTATATATATTTTTTACGGTTTCGAAGTTTTACCGTCGATTTCCTCTTGCGAGTTTAGTCGGTCGTGTACGAAAAGGAGCGTTTCACAGTTGCATGAATTCGTAAGCGTTGTACGAGGAGTCGTATTGTGTATGAATCGGTGTTGAATAATTAGGTTCAATGGCTTTTGTCGTCTTTGTATGTACGAATGTGCACGCGGAGGATGTAATTGAGAAATATTTTATTTATCGGTCGGTAATAATGCTTTCGAATCATTATGTATAATACAATGGTAATTTTTCGTTGAAAAAACGATACAAGTGAAATTTATTTTGTAAGTTTTTTTTCTATTGAATTCACATTTATTACAAAAAAAAGCAATTTTCATAACCACAATGTGTTTTTAGATTCGTCTTATGACTAAATTACATGTATTATGCATAAATGTAATATAACAATGCACATTATTCATTTCTAAGAACGCTGAGTCACGTCTCTGATATCACACATCAAACGATTTAATTAATACAATATTTTCGACGTTAAAATTTTATAAGTAATTATAAACGAACGGATTTCGCCCGTAAAGTTAAATCGGTTGAATAATAATAAACAAACGCACTACTGAATCTAACGGCAATTTATTTCAAATTAGACAACAATAATATCGTACAGATATGAACCGCCCAGTGTATAAAGTGATTAACTCCACTTAAAAAAAATAGATTTAAATGTCAAAGCACTTAGCATAGTCATATTTTTTTATATGTGAAATATTTTTCCTGAATAAATACCATTAAATGTTATTTTTGATACCGAATGATAATTCATTGAATTTAGAGACTATTTCAATTAATTCTGTACTTTAATGTGAATGAACTGTGTTTTTGTAGCTTATTAAAAATGAAATATGTTAATAATTTTAGATTAATATAATTATGAGATGTATCATAGTTTTTTCCGATTTTTGTTTTCATGAAGTTAATCACTTTGTGTATTGGACGTCTCATGTACAACCGAAATTTTGAATCAACACAGATATCGTTCGAACGTAAACAACACAGACAATCCTCCAACTGTTAAAAAATTCGCTAGACAGATAAAAACGTGAAATTTTAACAGATCGCAGTTAAAGAACCTTCTGTAATACACATTTTTTTATCGCGTTTGTTTCAAATTAATAACCGAGTTTCGTTAAAGAGATCAGTCGGTCTCCGGCAGCAGTCAGCTGTTCGTATAACCGCTACGTCATTCGCGTGTTTCCAATACCCGTTTCATTGTTGCTATCGCGTGTTCGGTCGGTTTCTGTGTCGCTTTTGATAGTAAAAGTTTTTTACGCGATTCGCAATAAAACGATTTCCCATCGTGTGCATAGAGCGAGATTGTGTCGCGAAAATTAGTTTTTCAAGTTTCGGCGAATTTGCCTCGACGAAGACGCTTAGCCGTTGAAATTCGTGAATTGCTTCATCGATCGTTACCGAACTCTATTTTGATTGTATTTTATTTGAAACAAGCTATAAATCTAGAAGAAATTGTAGGTCGTGCACAATAATTTGCTACTGTTGGGCTACGAGAAGGCCTTCCTGAGAAGGTTGGCACTGTCGTATGATAGAAATCCCGTTGTTCATAAAATGTTGAATGTAATGATGCAGAAACTTTCCTAGACGTGCATAATATCTGTGTTAAGTTTTGTTTAATCAGACGTTAAGGATCTATAAATAATATACATACTGACACATATTTGATTTCATTAATACCAATATATTTTAGAATAAAGATTGAATCTTATTTGGAATTCTGTAAGTTCAGTTAATGCACCTGTTGCAGTTGAAGTTCAAAAGTTGACATCGTATTTCTTAAAAAATGTGACACGTTCATTAGCATATTTTTCGTATTTGGGTCGTGTTTGTTTTTCGATTCGTTTTATCTATTTGTTAATTGGAGATTAATAAAATTTCGATTAGAAGAAAACGATCGTAATTTATGGGTCAATGGCTTTTATCCATACGCGCTCGTTCAGCTTTTCATTCAGTTTTCCAGTTTTAAGAAAGTTGCGGTGAAATTAACGCGTGTTTCCGCGTACGCGCTTTCCGCAATGCCGACTCGACTGTCATCTCGGTTTTTGATTTTCTTTTTTATATAAAAAAAAAAACTATAAAAACACATAATAGTTACATTGTGTTCGCTCTAAGAAGACGATTCGAGAGTAAAAGCTTTTCTATCTGTCAGGCTCTAACAATTGACTTTTTTTTGTATGAAATGAAAATCTATTCTAGATGAAATTGAATGTGATAAATTTTTAAATAAATGACGATGCATTTGTTATTTTTAGATTCGTTTAAAATGCTTGTAAGATTATCAGAAATGATTTGAATGCAAATGAAACTCATTATTTCGAATGATTTAAAAAATATATGAAAGTTATCAATAGATTTTAACTTTAGCTAAATTAATTGGGATTTTCCTATATTAGTTTTTTTCCGATATTTTTGTTCATTTTCATGATTTCAATGCCAGCCATTTTTATTTCATGAGTTGCAAACATTTCAACTGATTTTATAAATTTTCTATTAAATTCATTCAATATTTCCCATATTCATATAAAAATAAGTCACGAGTCTATAAATGTAAAAAATAAAATTGCACGCATAATCTCGCACTCATGTACCTACTACACAAATCCACATTACGCACAACGATCACAAACCAAAACGATCGCTTACCCTTAAGATGGATGATGGACCATCTCATTCTTTTTTCATCCCCTTCAATACACACATACACTTAATATTATCATACATCATACATACATATAAGGGACGTTCACTTTTTCGCACCGAAACGGGACACGTTTCATTTCCTCCCCTGGACCATTTTCGCACGTCCGTTGCAACACAAAACGAATCTATCCAATTCTAGCACAGACTGTCCATTCCCTTTGACGAAGGTCCATGGATAAATTTGTGACCACCTTCGAGGACTTCGACAGGGTTGAGAATGTCCTTCCAAATGTGGTCGAGAAAAATTCATTTTCAGAAAGCGTTTTTGTCGTTTATCGCTCGTCCACACCATGTAAATGACAATCGTCATTGACTCCCGTTAATAATATTGATTATTCCTCTCTGTAAATTTTCGAATTTTAGGATTCAAGTTGGTCCATCATTATGTATTAATCGATTTCTCGAATCCGTCAGAGTCGAGAATCTGCGAATAGTAAGTCAATAACTCGAATCAATGATGTTTGTCATTTACATAGTGTAGATAACCCATTAGTTCATGTTGTATGTGATAAGGCTACGTTTACACGGAATAGTTCGATCAGTTTTCGTACTCTATTGTGCCCTGTCTCATGAACTTTTTCTCACGTGATTTATTTCAAGTATTTCGTCTCACACACTTTGTCTCATGTGATCTGTTTAACGTACTCTAACATATCTTCTGATCCACGTATTTAACTTCCCTTGTATTTAATTATAAATTTTGCTATATTATACGACAATCCTTCTATAAGATGATTTTTTAATATCAATTTACATTCAAAAGTCGAATTTCTTATTATTTTATCGAAATTGAACACAGTATGAACTCGGCTCGTAAAAATTTCGGTTCAGTAATGATTATAACGTTCGATGTTTAAACGATTTGAATATTTTCATATTAATGATTCAATAATTTACAACTTGACAGAACGAATGATCGATCAATGAAATTCTTATTTAATTGATTTGGTATTTAAGTTTGAATAAATCGAACGTGATAGGCAATTTTATAATCGGCCATTAAAATTTTGCAACTTCTTAGTAAGTTTCATAGTATGAAGTATTTTATTTGTGGCCTCTGTTCGTTTTATTGTTTCTATTTTATAAATACGAAACGATAGTTAAATTGAAATTATCTTTGTATTTAATTATCTTTAAACTTGTTAATTGATCACGCGAATATTTCGATGCACGCGAAAAGAAATAATTTCGACATTGTCAGTTTGTATTGTAATTTTTTTCGGAACAATCAGCTAATTTTTTCGAACGCCTCTCATATTGTATAATTCTATTATGTAATTGACATATTAACACTATTTTTTTACGAAGCACGTACGTTTGGGTAACTATCAAAAATCACGATGCGTCTCGGTCGTTCTATTGCTTCAAGGTGATGTTTTACATACTTAATTTTTTTAATGCTGATGATTATATGAAGTAAATTTTATAAATAAATCTTTCATTTTATTGAAATAAGAAGTGGAGTAGAGTTGAGAATTAAAAACATCATAATTCGTTCAATTTCAATCGAAAAAGCAATCGACCTCTATTAATTGATCTTTAACTTGATGAGTTTTAATCGTTGCTAACTATCATATAACCATTAAAAATAACATAAAATGCTCTATGTATAATTAAAAAAAAAAAAAAAAAACAACTTATGATGCATTTAAACCTTTCAGTCAATCAACGACTAATTTTATTTCTATAACATGATTTACTCCACTTTCATACTTTCGACACAAATACCATCAAAATTTCAATTCAAATTCACCCTTTAAACACACACACTATACAATTAACTAAAACCAAAATTAATCACCATCACAAACACACAAACATATCCAAATGGACATAGCAACATCGGCTTGAATCGAAGAGACCATCGTTTGCGATCATCGCGAGATATCGACCCGAAGACAATGCCGCACATATTATATTCACAATGGAACAATAGACAGGTCACTCGTCGTCGTATGTGAGAAAACTCAGTCGTTGTCGTTGTTATTATTCGCCTGTACAAACATTCGTAATAGTCTATGCAATTATCGTTTGTCCGCGTTGTATAATAATGTCGGATTCAAGGCGAGCTGTTTTATCTTGCGGTCTAAACAAAAGGGCGTTTAGTTCGAACTGACATTTAATTTTCGATTTTTTAGTGAATTAATGTTTTTTAGTTGGTGGTATTGCAATAGTGTTAAGAAAACCGGGCGCGGATGTCGATCGGATGGGTTGCATGTTATAAAACTGTCGTTGATGATAGTACGTGTGAAGCATTTAAAATTAATATTTTTCTATAGCTTTGATGTCTATGAATATAATAGAAATAATTAATAAAATATTTCTTTCATATAGCTCATTAATTATTAATTTTAAATTATTTCTATTGTAGTTTTCTTGTTGTGTAATATCAATGTAGTGAATGCTTTGAAATGCAAGGTCTCATAACTGTTAGAAAAACGTTCATTACTTTCAGTTTTATGCTGCTGTATATTTTCGATACATTGTAAACGATAATTTTATACAATGTCGGGTTAAATATCGAATCTAATGTTAAAAAAGTATAAAATGGACTACTTTATATTTATGTGGGTAACTGAAACGTGTACTTAATTGAAAAACCGCATAGCTTTTAAATAAAAAATAAACTGTAAAAAACCTATTACAGAGAAATTTGAACGCATTTACTAAATTTGTGTAATTAAAACTCAATCTGAATCGATTATATATTTTAGTTTACACAATTAACCATGTTTTTTTTTATCAAAAGAGATCATTCGAAAACATCTCGTTATAAGTAACACTTCGTTCACAAATAACAGACAAACAAAAATCTGTTATTTATTGAGACATAGAAAGTCATATTCGACAAATTCATGACATAATTTTCAGTCTGACACACATTTGGGGATATTACGAATACATCGTGACATTATAGGGGTCAGCTGATCGAAAACGTTTGATAAACACTCGTTGTTTACCGGAGAAATTCGTTGATAGACGATGTGCACACTAAACAGTCAGCGGTTCTCAAACGTCAATTTTTCTTTAAAAAATAATTTGTAATTTAAAAATTCATACAAATATCAATTGACTAAATCGATTACAATCTCACAACTAGAAATAAAAACTAGAAACTTTCTTAACGTTCCATTTCTATCGAATCCGTTCCGCAGGAAGTTCGTCCCACGCCGAACGTAGTAATACCTACCGTAACGAATAACGAAGCGTTCCTTTCGATCTTTTCGGTCTTCTTCCCGGGGATAGTATGTGTTTTATTTGGCTTTTTTCGATCATTTTCGACTGGTGTTTCGGTCCGTCGGGTTTTGTGTCTTTATCCGCGATCTGGATCCGGTCTTTGGGTCGTTTTTCTTCTGAGTGCCAACTTAGAAAGTTGTCTTCGGAGAAGGCGGTACGTTTTGCCGATTCGAAAACTACCGGTTTGCCCCGAGACGCCTGTTGCTATTATATTTTAACATAATTGGATTATTTATTGAAGTTTAATTTTCGGTTCGAGTGAAAAAAAATCGATGGATCTTAAATACATGTGGCTGCGATGCATTAGAATTCGATCAAACTAGATTTCGACAATGAATATAAATAGATACATCGAGGTTGTTTTATGTTTATGCTAATCGCGTTTAACTTAATGTAAGCCTTATTTCAATACGGGTTTTTAATATTGATTGAAAAATGTTAATATTCAATAATCAAGTAGGTTAAGTTTCGATGATATTATATTGTAATTAACGATGAACGTTCATGTGTTGCGATATGATGTTGCAAAAAATGTAAGTGTTAGCTTATCTATGGTAATATTACTAGTTTTTATTCGTGCTGAAATTCTTGTCTAGTTCAGTACCAGTTTTTATTTCAATCGGATGACTGTATGTGATAAAAATTTGTTCAAGTTAATATTTTTTCAACATTATCGTTCTTCATTATGATGGATGCTGTGGAATTCGTAATTATTTAAGTAAAAAAATATGTTCATGTAAATACTTGAATTAATTTTTGACATAATCATATTCAAACAAGTATTTTCTCATAGTTGATTATAATTTTAAATGACCATTGCACAATGGACACATAATCTTGTGTACAGAATGTGAGATTAGTGAAAACTTCATTTAAATCAACATGTTTTTCGTACTGTTGCCAATTGTGAAATTCAAAATATTACGCGTTATTATATAATGAGAATCGTAAACTTATATGATTGATGATAAATGCGACAGCAAATATTTCTCACCATATTATAATAAACATATTATAAATCGATAAAATTTTATAAACGTACACATAAAGCATCTTAAATATTCTAACCACATAAGAAAACCTCTTCTATTTCTCAACTCGAAAAAAAATTAAATCACGATTTTGCACAATCGACTCTCGCAACTCTCAAACGTAGAGAGATGCATCAGCGAATTTAACATATTATTATTCAGCTAGATCAACAGTTTATTCAATGATGATCACATAAGATGATCTCGCTTCGCAAACGGATCGTTCAATTGACCCATTAAGAAAAGACATCGCGAAATTCGAGATGTCGAAAGTGAAACAACCTTTTGAATGTCATATCGCGAAGAAAGTCGCGTTCGAAAACGAACTCGATCCTCGAGGTTCGTTCACGTAACCGACGAACGTACGTATCTTCAATGTAATCTCATACGAAAACGAGCGTTTCTGTCATAGATACAGTCGTGTGAACGAGTCTTTAATGAGATACGTGGTTAGTCGCGGTAGAATCGTGGTTTTGTATATTTTGAATAATTTCGAAATTAATGTGAGAAACTGAGATTTGAATGTCGTGTTTTTATTTTGTGTGTCGTCTGTTTGCCCGAGCGAGAAATTCGTTTCAGACGCCAAATTCACTCGAGCGTCGTTTTTGTGGTTGTCGATGTTGTTTCGTTCGTTATTGAGGTTGTGGTTTTCGTGTGTGTGATCCTAGAATTGTGTCTATGATGGTTAATTGAATTTTAATGAATATTTCATAAATTAATTTTTAATATTTTAAAAAGCTAAGCTCTTGTGAATCTTACAATCAGCATATTTTTGAATATCTAATTATGATTTCATAGAATAATCATCCGATCGTTTTCAATCTGAAAACGAATCAGAGACAAATTTTTAATATTTTTTATGAGATTAAAAAAAAAGTCGTTAATTATTGTCGAGTGTTGTGCACGCTTTTATATTTGCATTTCGATGGAAACTGTTGCGTTTTACGCTTTTTTAATTTTAATCTGAAGCCGTTGTTGCATCGCGTATGCATTCTGGCGTGCATCAAGTTGAAAAAAAATTCTCGGTGAAATATAATGGAAAAAAAATACGAGCTGAAAAAAAAAATATAGCAATTACTGTAGATAAAATGGTGAAACATTTCGCTGCGAAGCGGACGCATTTTATAATCAACGGTTTCCGTTTATTTGCTTTCGTTTAAAATGAATGTGTTTAATTTTTATCTGTACTATTATTAATTCGATAATTTTATCGTCGGCGGTGAACGTTCAGCTTTTGCGTAGTTTCGAGGCTTCAGATTCTACGTGGAATTTTGTCGAGTTTCAATGGCTTCTTTCTATAGGAGTTGATTTCGAATCCTCATAAGTTCAATTCAGATTGCACTCGATATTCTATAAATTACGAATAAAAATATATTCTTATTGAATTGTTAAAAATAACGTTTTTATTCAAGTTTATTTCGGTCACTTTTTGAACGAGATGTTTTCGAAAGTTAACTGCAATTTGCGTCACAAATTCGCTAGGAAGAATGCAAATGAAATTTTTTTCTCAACCTTTTCACCTTTTAGGAAGAACGTCTATTTATATGCGGAAATTCGTGTGGACAGCAATTTTCCACAATTGTGCCGGAGTAAATCCGATTTGTTCAACAATGGTCTGCGTTTCGAAGTTTGATTACTAACTAGTGTACGTACAATATGCAAAAATATTGCGAATTCCATTTTCATTTGTTGAAAATTCTGATCAAAAATGTTTGATTTACGAGAAAATTCGTTAGATATCGAATAGTTTCGCTTTTCGATCTGACAACTTGCATATTTTCGATGGCTTCAAATTGATTTCGAAAGCACTGTTAGCGCAAAAATTCAACTCGTTAGTTTTTCGTTTTTCGTTCGAAATGATTGAATGTGTGTCGTTTGCTGAAAGTGAAATTTAATGTGTGTGTCTAGAAGATTCTCTCAGTTTCGCTCGAAAAAGAAAAACGCTTGTGATTATTTATGCGATTAGAGTCCATTAAATATACAATACATTGTAATCATTATGCCTTATCGCAGAGATTTTGAATTTTCATATTGAGTCACTAATCATTTATAAATGGCAGGTATTTCTATTTCAGTTCACAATGTAATCTTCATATGATTCAATGTAGTAAATTATACACGGGGAAATTCAATTAATTAATATTTTTTTATTTATAATGTTTCTGCAGACTTCATTTTTTATTTCACTGTAAACTGAGTAAGTAATTAACAACTTTCAGTGCGTTAAACGTTAATTATTTAGATACAAGAGTTTTCACTTCAGATGTTTATTACATTTCGATTGTGTCGAGTATGATTTTTTTCGATTCACGTAAGAAAGTGTTTATTCTTATCTTCTCATATTTTATATGAATTTGAAGTTCTTTCATTGAAATTACATAATCAAATATAAACACACAATTTCGATCCGTTTCAGTATAATTGAACATCATTAGGCTTCGATCGGATGCTATCTTAAAACGTTCCTCTTCACGTCATTGTATTAGCGAATTGTTTCTCGCAATTGAATAGAATTCATGTCATTCAATATTTAAAATTATATTTCAATAGTACGCTTCGCAGATGAATAATAGGTTCCACCGAAATGGCCTACAACACAACACTAATTAATCTCCATTGTACGATTTTGACGGGTATCGAAACGGCGTCTGTGCTCTTCAGAGAAGTGCCACTCAAACTGTGGCTCGTGGTATAGCAATCGTACAGTAGAATTTCCCAATCGTATTCAACATAATCTAGTATATAATATTTAAAGATAAATTGAAATTAAAAGACGTTGCGATTTTATGACATTCGGTCTCCATACTGATTTTAGATCCCAAACAAACTATTGGCCTATAGAAAGTCAATAGTCTGCGAAGGCTTAAGTTGGAAACACACGTAAGATGCTTGTCTGAGATGAGTGTCTAACAGTTTCTAAACTATACATTTTAATCGAGATTTAGAAAAAGGTTTTAGAACGTCTCAGACGCGTGGCTAGCACTCGCATACAATGAATTGAATATGCTTCTTTTATGACATCCGAGACGCGGCTTTTTACGTGTATTTCCAACTTTAACGTCACCTATCAGCACCAACACATTAAGCACCCATCCCGAATTCAACCCGAAACATTTTCATAGAAAACTCCAGTAATTCGTCGACTCACAGACTCGCACACTGCAGTCAGAATGTAAAACTTTGAAATGCACTGATCCGATGCAATATTGCGGCATTTCGACCCTCAGGGGCCGGAGCAGTGCGGATTTAACACTTTCACCGCCGCCGTCATCTGCACGGACCTCGGACGTCCGAGTTGCATTAGCATATTCGCGTGTCCTGCGCTTGATTTATGTGCGGACCTTCGTATCCTCTACGCTCCTGTTGATTTTGGGCAATTTAGCATTTTATGCATTTAATTTGCGTATGCGAAACAATGAGAAGTTTGTATGTGCCCATTTCACCGATTTACGAAATAGATGCGGACGTTAGTGCATAAAGTCAATGGCAATACAAATAGTAATAGCTATATGTAAATAAGACAGAACAATTCGATTTTGTATTAATATTATGCGAGGATATTATCAGTGACGTAGTTATTTGATATTCAGATCATTAGGGTTCAGATTATTTTTTTCAGTTTTTATGAAGCAGCATTAATATGACGATGAAAATATATCCCATCATAATCTGAAAAAAAACCTATTCTAACTTGAATCAAACTAATCTCAATTTAATCAGTCATTTCGATTGTTTGTTCCATAAAAACGATTCATTTCAATTACATATTCGTATTTTACATGCATATGGTCCTCATTTAATAAAAAAAAAGTCTTATCTGTCATAATACCTTCTCTCATGAATCGTGTCAAACGAGAATCTGCTGTATACGTGAATTGCATTATAAGTGAATTCATAAATTAACCGATGAAATTATCTGTCGCCATAATGTCAATATTGGATTAAAACGATCCCATTAGCGACCTTTGCTTTTAGACATGGTCAAAAACCATAGAGGCTTTTGACATCCGACGCTTAATCACACTCGAACACAGTTTGCTTTGTGTGTATGAAACACACACCTATGTGTATAGCGAATGCAAACGCGAATTTTCAATCAAACGCCAATGTACATAATTTATGATGCGTTCGATACACATTCATTAGGCCGCGACTACACCAAGCAAACTATAATATAATACGTAGATACAATATTATTATGATGTTCCATACACAGGCCGATTTTGTGCGAATTATTTTTTTCGAAATGTCAATTGAATTTTTGGATCCGCTTGTAATTGTGGTCGTAGACCGCAGTGAGTTGTTGAAGCCGTACAGCTATTTTTCATTAAAAGCTCTACGGTTTATTTCGATTACGTTTTTCAATGAAAACTAATTCAAATTATTCAAAAATATTTAAATTGAAACATTTTTAAATATTTAAAATTCGAAACACCATAGATTTATATCCAGGCTATTTATCATAGTTCAGAGAGTATTATTGAACCATTGATAATTGGTTGATTCTCGCGTGAAGAGCAATCGACAAATCATGTACGTATCCTGTGAAATCACTGTGGTTATGATTAACTATGTGAAGTAAATTATCTCGATTGACACAGAATCAAATCTAATGTGAGTGTGTGTAATACATAAATTAAGATTGTCGTACACTCGGATGAGCCTTGGTGACTGCGATTTCTTCTAATCAAAGTGTGATTTTCGTCCGGTCGTGAGGTCACTCGATGAAAATAAATAAAGTTAATTGAATACGTGACTTCTGAGGTGAGGGACGTTTCGATAGTTGTTCTGCAGTGTTTCTATGTATTTTTTTATTTGCCTTTTCGCTAGTTTATGTGATCAATCAATTTGTTGGAGAAGTTTGAGAAAAATTGCAGTATTTTTTGTATAAATTGCCTACTTTATTTTATACTAAATTCTCACTGTCGATCAATGCAGCATAGGTAAAATTATTCAGTCGAAAGTTTAATTAATTAACGGAACATATCAAACGCTCCACAATTGCGAAGCGGTCAAACTGCATCGTTCCAACAGCTAATGAAATCAGTTCTTAATTTACAATGAAGTGCGGCTTTTGTTTCATAGAGCCTTTTATCGAATTTTACCCGTTCGCATATTACAAGCGGCCTTTTAACTCTGTAAAACCGCTTTTATAATCGAACCAAATTGCATACCCTTTGACGCAATTATTCTCCTACCAATGCATGTACTGTTTGCATTTGTCCGATAATGGAATATGTGCGCCGTTTGTTATTAGTTGAAAAATTTTCCTTTCAAAGTCAAAAGCAAACAAATCGTTTCAATATATTCAAATTTGCGAGTTATAAAAGGGTGCTTCTCGAGGCTTGAAAAACGTTCGTTCGGAAAAATTCATTTTTGCCGATCGGCTGGTTTATACGAATATTGAAAATTCAAGCTGTTTATTTAGTTGCGTAAATAAGTCCGTTTTCAGTGTTGACTTTTGCTATTGACTTCGAAGTTTGATGAAAAAAATAATGTTTTCTGCACGTCCTAGAGTTTCGATAGGTTCAAAGTCATACGAGCGTATGTTAGAACACAAGTCAAGGATTTCAACTTTTTTTTTAATTTTCATTGAAAAAATGTGTAAACGTTCATGATTTTTTCTCGCGTTAAATTGCAGTCACATTTGTTAAATTACATCAATTTTTTTCACCGAAATTATTTCCGTTAGCATTGAACGCTCATTTTCTTTTTGAATCGTAAATACAGGAAGAAAATCGAATTTGTGAATTAATTCATAAGCGAATTTGATACTTATTTTACGGAGAATGTACGGCGATGCTCTACGGAAATTCAGTCTGTTCATTCAGAGATCCAATTAAAGCACGGATGTTTCATCACACCTATGAAACCGTTTCAGCATTTGATAGTTATGTTTGTCGGTTATTGTTCAGACAATGTCTATTCAGAATGAAACGAAACGACATTTTCTCGTTAAAATTAATCTCATGTATGATATTATCTCTCTACGTATTGAATACAAAAATCATTTCATTTATTGAATAATTTGAACTTATGCATTTTATATGTGTATAGATTTTCTTTCATATTAAAATCAGAGACGTTGCCAAATGACAAAAATGTACATTGGCGACGCAACGTCCTTTATTGCACATTTAAGGGACTTCATAGTTCCAAAACAATTTAATATTTGCACAAGCGAAAATCTTCAAATTTTCAACTTCTGATGCGAATCCAAGCATTCCTTACGAAATAACTAGGTTATCTAGTCTCAACATCGAAACATTTTCATACTCGTTAACCGTACACCGCCGTATAGTTACTTTGACTAGAGTGTGGTCGGGTTCGTTTGGCTGTGGAAATTCGCTAAAACTTTCGCGATATGACACCGAACCGTCGGTTAAATCTAACCCTGTTATATTTAGATGGGTTATATCGACGATTTTGCTCAATTTTCCCGTGAAAAGCCTCCCGTCTATCGGAAAAGTTGCAACGGCTGTCGGGAAAACTCGCTCTATCGCGCCTATTAATATTATCATGGATGGGTGTCGTTTTAAACTTTCGGTTCTAGTTTCTAGTATTTATTAAATATTTTAAATTGCAAGTTTACGAGACTCGTTACAGTTTGGTTGAGCGACGTTAAGATGTGATTTCGTCGGTCGGTCGAAAGTCGAGAGGTTAATTAAAGATTAATGAAAATTTAAGTGGTTTGAAAATATTTAAGTCGAGTAAAATATTAAATTCGTTCTATGAATTTTAAAATTTTAGAAGTTTTTATTTGATTTTTTTGTTGTTGTGCGAATTACAGATTCACGTTGCATAACTTTGCGTACGAAACGTTTTCTTCTTGCGGCCGTACGAAATAAAATAAAAATCGCTAAAATGTTCGAGTACGTGATGTCTTACTTAATGGCCGTGTTGTGCATCGATTTGAATTCTTCTGCTCACGTATAGTTCAGTAATATCTTGAAAATACCGCCTTTTTTTTCGGTACGCCATTTTGTTAGCGATAATGTGGCGCCGCTTTTATTATGTGTTATTTATTGTCCTTGTAATATTTCAACGACGCCTTTCGGAATCGCTTTTTGATATGAAAAATGGAGATTTAATGTGCACTAGATGTATTCGATTTACGAAATATACTGTCGTTTTATTCGGAAGAAAATGAGATTATGGTTGAGAGTGATCAGGCGCGTTTTGTATGTTCAGATCAGTTGATTAAGTTGTTTTGTGTGAGTGAATTGAATGGATGTATGATGTTTGATTGGAGTTAGAGGTCATCTTGATTTGTATTTACGGATCTAAGATGTAAATATTTGAATATATTTTAATTTTTTTTATGGAAAAGTTTGTTTTTTAATAGCACCAAATGCATTCATACGACGAAATCATTTATTTATGAAATTAAAAAGCAAAACGAATGTTTACCGATAATCGAAACGTATTTCCACAAAAAAAAAGTTATTCAAACCATTAACCGAAAAAGCGAAGTTCGAACCCGGGATAGTTTTCGCGCGCTCTCGACGCGTTCGGAATTTCGCCTATTTTTCGACCAGCGACGCAATAATGAAAGTGAAAAACGAAAAACGAAAAAGCGCGCGAAAGATACGAAATGAAAATAAAACAAAAAAATACGCGAAAAGTTCGCGCTCCCGTTTCGGGCATTATTTATTGTTTTCGCTCCTGGCGCTCGCAATAACTCGATCAGACCAAGAGGGTGATTTATACACGGATAGTGTGAGTGGAACATTTTCGATTTAGCACTTCGATTCATTACCGAGTTGAAGAATGGTCGTTTTTCTACAAAAGTGTCTTTTTTTAGGTTTTTTTGTTAGTGTACTATGTGATCAGAGTGAGAAGTTTCGTTGTCAATTCGTAGCTTTTAACCTCGTGCATCCTCGTGAATAGTATGCGTTAAATATTTTAGGATTATTCGATTCGTGTTCGTTTCAAGTAAATGATTGTTAAATAAGGTTTTAAAAATATTTAGCTTTTATAAGATTCATTTCATATTGAAAAAAATCTTTAGTATAAATTTTATTGCTATCTTCGTGAATAGATGTAAAATAATTTATTAAATATATTTTATGATGAAAATTTTATGAATTAGTTAGTCAACTTAATATAAAATAAACTAAACTTTATGTTTTAATATTATGAGAGTTTGAATTAATAATATTAAAATTTATTCAATTCATTTATGAATCGCATCACTATCGCACTGTAATTTCACAAATTTACAGAATATTCAAATCGATCGATATCCTTAAAATATTCAAGAATAAATCTATGTCTAATGGTGCGTGTGTTATTGCTTCGGCGGAAAAGTAAATTCGATACAAAACGAATTTGAGGCGAGCGCACAGTTATACAGAACACGCGTTCAAATAATTCATACAAACAGAGGTCAAAATTTTCAGGCCCGATAAATATTGCTTTAACGTAATAATTAATCGAGCGTTCATAAAAGCCCCGGGTTTTCAGAGGAAGCGATCGAATCCGAGGCGGGTTTTTCAGAAATTAGCGCCTCCCGGGAATATAAGGTCTTAGAATTCGAAATTGCCCAGATCGCGGTGATAAATTGAAATATTATAAAAGCTAATATTTCACG
This sequence comes from Cheumatopsyche charites, assembly GCA_024721215.1. NCBI lineage: Eukaryota > Metazoa > Arthropoda > Insecta > Trichoptera > Hydropsychidae > Cheumatopsyche > Cheumatopsyche charites. Next base: position 9,243,708 of record CM045586.1, on the reverse strand, counting down.
GAGAAAAGTCTACGTGGGACGGGGACTGTAATTGAGGCAATAAGCGGCTCGTTTTCAGGCTGAAAAGCTAGCTTAGGAGATCGGCTAAAAAGGAGATAAAAACGATTTTCGCAGATAATGACGATACGATAGAGAATGAGTCCAGATTGTTCTTTTGCTGTGTGAAAATGTGTATTTTTTGTGTGCGTGAATGTATGTTATTTCATTTTATATTTTCAGACGTGATTTATCTAAAAAATCAACATTATTTAACTAAACTATCAAATGTTATAATTTGTAGTCGACTATTGAGCCAATCTCATAAGTCTCCGAATCCGAGTAATTACCGAATGTCGCAGTGCAGTGCAACGTGGCGTGTCTTGGATCGAGTGCAATTCGGCATTAGACAAACATATTTCTATACGTATACGTATTTTTTACAATTCAAATTCCTCTAAACACAAACAGAACCGATCGACCGGCTCGTTTAACTTTTCCCCCCAAACTATTCTTATAACGACCGAACGAAAAATCGCGTTAAACTTTCGCCGAACTAACGACCGTCCGTCCGCAAACGAGTCGAAGATTCGTGACCTGAGACCGTTTGCCGATCCCCGCAGACCAAACAGTCCATATTCTATTCAATTCTGTCGAGAATCAAATGCTTTTTCGAAAAGCTCTAGACATCGACGCTTCACTGTGGATTTTCGAAAAAATTTCATTACACGTCTCAGGGACACCTCGGTGTTACGGTGTGCGCCGTCGAAAGTGCAACGCGAGTGGCAATAGTGGCGAATTCCCGTTTTTAACACTGATAAAATCAGGGTTGTTAGTTTTAAAATCAAAATTAAGAATTTAATGATTATTTGAAACTACCAAAATATTTAGGATGTAGTTCGATTAACAAATTATAGCTTTATCAAAGGATTGAGGGTCGATTTTTTAATTTTCAGATATCATTTGTGTCTGCGATAACTTCATTATAAACATGATCTGTTAAAGTTTTATATAATTGCAATTTTAATCATTGATTTATTCGATGGTTGAAAAATAGGCACTTATCATTTTCTTCATCTAAGTATCTATATCAGGATATAGGTATATTCATCATAAACGGCAAGAATGTTTTGTGCAGATGTTTTTCCGAAATTGAAAGTTATTTTATTTGGGAAGTCCATTTGAAATTTAATTTCAATATGTTTTGAAAGCATTCAAAATCAATATATTTCTGTATTTTAACTAGAGAATGCTTTTTTAAAATGAAATATCATCGTTCCAGACACTTTTATGATTATTTTTCTTCCATTCAGCTTTCAATGAAATTTAATAGTGCTTTCTGAATACCCATATTGAATTTATATTTCGCAAGATTTTATTTGATTTTATTATATTTCAACGATTAATTTCACATTTTTTTGATGTACAAAACGATTTTGTCATATAATACATTTCAAAATACTGTATTGAACAAAACCGATCTTAACTCTGCATTCTGCATTCATTCAGCACTCAAACTCGTATAAATAATGACATAAATAAAATTTAAATTGCACATAAATAATCAAAATTGTATCTAGAACTAATTCACAACCCTGAACGAAAAACCTGAAAGATTTCAGTCGCGTGTCGCCCGAATCGCGCTACACACCAATAACACCGTTCACGTGTCCGCGTACACAGCGTTCGTGTCCTCAGTTTCTTTCGGTTCCTAAAAGTACACACACATTACAAAAAAAAAAAAAATGGACACAAAAAGGCAAAGTCGGGCCAAGTCTTAGAATCGAGGCGAAAAAGAGCGCGAAAAAACGGCATAAACAAAAATGAACGATACATTCTCGCCGCGTCCGATGATATACGAGCGAGCTGGGAATAATGGTGCGAGAAAAAAACCTGAAAATCGGCGCGAAGTGTAAGCTTTCAGGATTAAAAAATATTACCGGCGAGTTTGCGTTCGCGCAAAATAGTTCGGAAAATACTTTTCGCATAATGCGAGAATTTATTATTCAAACGGTGCAGTGCGTTTTTGTTTTTTTCGGCTCACGGTGCTGCGCTTTGTTTATCTCTCGCCGCTCCTCTAATCGATTTATTCGCGCTTATCAGTGCGAAATGTTACTGAAAAATACAATATTTGTTCGGTTTTTGAAATTGAAATTTAATTCTAAAATAATTTAATCAGATCGATTTACTCTTGAAAAATAAATTTTATACAATCCCCTAATACGGATTCTATGTAAATTTCAATCCATTTAACTGTAGATTCACCTCGATGTACCAATTTCAAACGATCCAACTTTTTTTCAAACCATTTCAAATGCACCGTTTCTCCCTCCGGATAAAAAGTAACTATAGTTTTTGCAACAGAAATAAACTCTCCGCAAACACACAAAGTTCCATCTTATTTCGGACGGTCGGGGTTATTTTTTCGAGTTCGCAAATCGCCATTGGGCGTGGTTCGAAAACGTCCCTCGCGTTAATTATCGAACGTAATTAAAAGCGACGGGCGGCTTTCACATGTGAATTAACCCTTTGCGGACCAATTAGCGGCACTCGGCATGCGAAAAACGGACCCTCTAATATGCGAGAAGCGCTCTATCTAGTTTCTGACGCATTCGAATACGACAATATAGTTTCTGTGTGTGTGAGGCTCATCTGAATAGTTCTTTTCTGACTTTTGAAAATTTCTCTTCCAATTCTGAAACGATTCGAACAATTGATAGAAGAATCATGACTAAATTGAAGTACCTACACATACGCAAAATACTCGTGGTTTGCCATATCCATTTTTGTAGACGCATTTATGACTTCAAATAGCTACATTTCTCATAAATTTTATTGAGTATTTTCGTATAAAATTTAATAAATATTAATGATTTCTGATATGAAGTGCCATTAGGGTGTCCATTTTACGTAAAAATGTAGATTTGTGTCCGCTTGTATGTGTTAGACGTTAGGGGTTTCTCCGAAATCGAATTATATTGTTTGTTCGCGCGAACACCACTTTTAACCCTCAACGTGACTGCGTTAAAATATTACACGGTTAAAAGTTTATAGTACGACGTTCGCTCTACAGCACTTTTATCACTTGTAAGCGGAAACGATTAATTTTGAAATTATAGCGAGCGGAAAAATATTTAAATGCACTATTTATACGAAAATATCGGTGATGTCGAAAATGTTCGCTCGAGCGAAATTGATTGTGTTCATAATGATGGATTATTTTATAAACGAGACGGATGTTTATACGCTGCAGTCCATTGTGCGATTTGTATACAATTGACTCAAAATTGTTTGTGCACATGGCAGTTTATACATACTTTTCGAGCTCGAAATGGATAAATATTTAAAATTTGCCTTCATTCGAAATGCAATTTATGTATTTGCGAGCGAACGAGCGGTTAACTTCGTAAAAAAAGTGCTCGCTCTTATAGAGAACTTCTGCTTCATGTTAAAGTTACATCATGAATTATTATTTGACTATTTATTTTTTTTATATTCGATACGCTTTAAGTTGTGTAACGATTTCAAATATAAAATAAGTAGTGTAATTTTTTTTAAACGGAATTTTCCCGCGTTTGACCCGCACGTAAAAGTGCCCGCATTTTTCCCAGTGCTTACGTTTTTCCAACTTTTCTCAGACAGAGTAAATTGAACTAATTTACCAGAGAAAATGTGTGTACGTACAATACACGTATATTTAACCTGTCCTGTGTTTTGCGGCGACAAAGTAGTATCGCAATGTGTCGGATTACTGCAACTATGTCTATACTTCATCTGTTTATAGAAACGAATCTGCGGATATAATCATTATTTTATATTCAAGCTTAAGTTCAAAAAATTAGTTAATATTTATTTCATATCAATAATTGATTTAAAATATAAATTAAGGGTTGTTATTTTAATTTCCAGTAAGCGGTTGTAGGGTCGGTAATTCGATTGTTGTATGAGATAAATACTTAATCATCGTTAAAATTTGTTATAAAATTAAATTATGCATTACTCTCATTTATTTAAAAATAAATTTATTTCAATTTTTCATGAAATCGTTATATGTATTCGGGAAAGATCAAATGTTGATTTTATCAAATCATCGCGAAATTAGCCGAGTTTACCCCTCGAGTGATAAAATGCGTATTCGCGAGTACGGGCAACACTGTTCCGCATAACGTTTTCTACGAACGTTGAAATTATCCCACCGCCAGCATACAAACAGAAAGATAACCTAGAGAGAGTGGAAAATGTACGCGCTTTTCCACGACAAAGTTTGCACAATGTTCGGAAAACGTTTGCACTGGTCATTTGCGTATGGCGACCGAAATGCTCTCTCCGGGTCGGGCTTTGAATCGTCGTGCCTTTCATTATTTGAGTTTTCGGTTCGTTTTTCTTTTTTATTTTAGACGAATTCTGAATTTCGTCCGATTTTCGTGCGTATTTTCTTTCCGAGAGCAATTATTATCGGCGCCTTTGCTGCGCTCTTTTTTCGCGGAAATGACAAATCGACGCGATCTTAACCGAAGCGATGTTGATGTTTTTGGGTGGAATCTTTGTTAAAATTAAGAAATTGTGATCTTTTTATTTTGATTTGTATGTATGGGTTATAAAATATCATACGCAAGTGTAATAAATATGATGTTCGGGGAAATTTATTAATATCGTTTCGAATATCGCTAGTTTGATTAATCTCTGTTTGCTTTGAGCGCAATTTCAACGAATTAATGATAAATTAAAATAAACAAATGAAACGTAAACAATTCCATTAAATTTGCATTGAATAATATGGAAAAATGTTTTTCCGACCGTTGATAATGTTTAATTGAAATTTCGGTAACATTTTTTTGCAATGTTTTTTTCGTATAAAATATATCTCGCTTGCATATTTGAATTCGTTCATCTATTTATTCAAAAATATCAGATTTTCCCACAATTTCAAAACAAATCGACCGTATTCATTGGTCGGATGTAAATTCCATCACGATGCATGAAAAATGCAAGCGAACCACTGAGTTGTCATTTCGTTCTCTCCGCATTGTTCTCTGCGACGATATTTCCAAAAGGATTTCGTCGAATCCATACAGAATGCATTATAAAATATATTTTTGAGTTACAAGCGACTTATCGATTCGACGTCGCGAGATTTCTCCACTGTAGTAACACAAATCGAATAAAATTCGATTTTATCCGACCGAAGCCGCGTTTCGCAACAGGTACTTTTTCCTCTCCATTCTCGAGGCAAAGTCAATAATTTACGACAGGTTGCATTTGCAATCGCAGAATGGACCGGACGTAACTTATGTATTTTTGAGCATTCGAACCGAGCTATCTCGAGAAATATATGAAAATTTTATTTAAACGCCCCGCGGTATGAAAATGCGGCTTTGAAAAATTCAGTTTTCACCGGTCGGGAAAAATCGCTAATCTATATGCGGCACGGTGCTGCTGATTATGGATTCATACTCTATTTTAATATCGGGAAAACTTTTTGCTCATCTGAGAATATTCGCGAATGAAGATTATTCTATTTAGGCCTCTGTGTCGTCATACGTTCGTTAAAAACAATGGATCTTTCGCCATTGCGATGTTTTTTGTGATTCGCGTTATAGGAAGAGAGAGAGAGGCCAAATATAAAAATAAAATAATGGAAGGAAAAATACGAATAGGAAAATAAGTAACCGTAATGTCGAGTTGAACTTTTTTTATATCCCCTTTTCTAACTGGGCGCCATTTTCAATTATTTTTATTGCTTTATTTTTGGAACGTTTCTTTGGAAAGGTGCGATTATATTTTTCTTTTATATATCGTCGTTATTGCTCAAAGTGATCGATGTTTCTACTTAAATGGTCTACTTTTTTTAGATAATTTAGTAAAGTGAATGAGGGATGTTTTGATAAAAAATAATACCTCGAATTGAACTGTTGCTTGAATAGAAAGGATAAAAAATTCATTTGAAAAAATAGATTTTTCAATAAAAAATTTAATTGAATATAAAAAATATAATGATAAATCGAAGTACTTTATATTATAATTTTAATTTGCTAATCAATACAAGTTGAATCTAAGAAAGTTTATGAACTTTGAATCGGAGAAACGCACATTCTAATAAGTAGGCTAACTATTAATCTTCAAGTTTCAATATGCGTTTAAAACGATTACCTACTAAACAACATTGAACGATTATTTATCAAACGGAAGCAAAAATACTTTCTTTATAATATACATATTAGACGTCATAGTTGACATGTCGGGATGCGCATTTTAAATTTTTCCCGGGGAAATTCAATTTTCGCTCACAACGGACGACGTTTAATATCGACGCCGTTGACACGTTAAATTAACACGATTATGTCGAAAATGATGAAAATGTGGACTGCCGTTATCGTATAAAGTGTCGTTGAAAAGCCAACTTTGAAAATAGCGTAAGAAAGACGAATGTTCCCCACGCCCGGCGTATGGACTTTTTGGGTTTTGAATTTTTATCGCGGAATTATGTTAACTTTTCAGTTGAATATTTAAGATTTTAACAAAAGGTATATTACGTAATTTCGTATAATATGGAGATTTTTTCGACGCTAAGAAAAAATCATATAGATAGCGAAAGTTATCGTTAACATATTTCGGATATTATATATAATATTTTCGATTGACGTAAATTCAGGTTTTTTACGGAGAGGATATAAAAAGATTTTTGCGGATCGCATTTATGAGAAACGTGTTTTGATAACCTTGCGTATTTCGATTATACGATGCTTTTTTTAGACGTTTATGAGATTTTTATTAGATCTGCTCATCATTATCATACGTATTATTCGTATTCATATGCACAGCTTTATTAATGATCATAAATCATCTTTCGAATGTTAACGAATCATATTATATAAATATTTTACAATACCAATTATTTTTCAACAACATTGTTAAAAATAATCTTGGTTATTAATGTGATTTTTTATATATTCGGCCAGAACTTTCAATCGTTGGTTTCTTAATTCGAATGTGTTAGCACGAGTTGATGTTTTTTCTCTATATAATTCAATAGAATTAGTGATAAGAGTTCTATAAGAAAGATTTATTAATTCATGCTATATAGATAATACTCGAGTTGAATAACAACGATTGAAAGTTCAGACCTAATTCATTCAGATAATTTTGTGCATGTGTGTATGAAAATTCATACTAATGTATTTTACTAAGCGATATGAATTCGAATCGAATAATTTCAACCCTGATTTTATGTTTCACTCTGGCACACTTATATTTGAACTTAAAATAAAAAAAAAATACGTATCGATAAAATGAAATTTATATGATACCGTGAATATTTTATTCAAAGAAAATTCCCCTTCACGCGGCTTATCAAGAGCAATATTTTGTTTGAAACGTGTCACTACGCCTCTTTTCGCGTTCGATACCTCGAAACGAAACATCATCTCAGACGTGCGAAATTTCCCCAACAGCCCCTCATACATTTTACATCCATCGAGAGTCCCTCACACGAGGAAAATTTCTGGAAAATTCACCGGTTGACAGGTGAACGCGCCACTACAGAGACCGCGTATGCCGGAAAATGAGAGTGTCGGTGCGTGCGGGAATAGCTGTCCGATTAGAGTTGCCTTTCCCCGTATGTGTTTTTTTTCTTCATTTTTGTACTCATATGTATATATTTTTTTGCTCGGAGGAAACTTTACGCGAGGGTAGACTTTTTCATCTTGTGTGATTTTTCTTGGGGCTGTTCGTTTCGCTCGCGTCCCGAAGGGTCGTCCTCGTCGGTTGACGCTTTTCTCGCGCAAACGCCCTAATGGAGGTTGCGATCTCTTGCGATTTGACTGCAATCTTTGTTCCATGAAGGTTTTTTTTTTCTGGAGGGGTTTCTGCTGTTTTTCAATTCTATGAGATACGCTTTTTTATCGAAGGGTTGAATTTATCGTGAAAATGTTTTTATGAAAACTTTTTTTATTGATTCGATTTAAATTTCTGAAATATCGTTTCAGTCTTGAACTATATTTATTTATATGAATCATCTGGGTGAAATATATGTTCCGCATTTCGTAAATTTCACCATCCATACAATTCGCTATTCTCTAAATGCGCTGCTATTTGGACAAAATCCGTGAAACTTAATAAAGAACTCATTGCGAAGTTTCAAACTTGTGTCTATGATCTGGCAATACTGCATGGTACAACGAAATCTTAATTTAATGTTTTATGTATTTTTTGATTTTAATTTGAATTAATATAATTTTGCATTATATTGTATGTAAAAATATGCTTTGCCATTCATACAATTCTCAATTCGTACTTTTTCGTAAAACAAGATTGTGTACAAATAGCAGAGCTTCACTGTATTCGACATAAAACCTTATGTTTAAATCTGAGATTATCTTCTTGCAACACTTTCACAATGCATATTTATTTGATATTTGTGCGGCGAATTCGTTTCCGTGCACCGTTGAAAAATTTAATGATTTCGACCCAGTTTTGATTTGAATGGCACCGATACTCGGTAATTGCACAGGATGTCCAATAAGAAGGTGTGCATGCGACGTGTTATTATTGCACCATTCATTTGAAAAAATTAAATGGTGAATAACGACGCTGTGACAATTCGTTTTGTACCGAAGAATGCATGCGGTTGAAAGCGATCGTTATTTAACCCAGTTTTCGTTGGGCCGATTGAAAGATATTTTCGAGCGATCGTAATTTAGATTGGAGTTCGTCGATCGTTTATGATTCATGAATTGTCGATTTGTTTATTGATTGAAATGTTTTCGTTGGCGAGAATGGTTGATTCAATGATTTATTACGTAATATTTTTCATTTGAATTCGACTGAATTCGAACGGATTTCCATCGAAGTTGAGAAACATGTTTCAGATATATTTCATGAAGCCATTTGTGGTAATTTATGTGAAATTATAATGTATTAAATAATTGAATATGAATTGAATAACTGTTTTCCATTTAGTTTTAATCGGAACTGAATCTATTGATTGACATGTTCGAAATCCATTTTCACCCTAGTAACAACACCTGGTACGAGACAAATCCATTTAATTTCACTGAATATTGATCACTATTTTCAATATTATATTCAATATTCGTTTCTATATAGTATGAAATACTACTATCTTATAAAATTGACACTTATGATTTATTATTTTTAATAATTATATAAACGCTTATAATCATGCATGTTAATCATTACAGATTAATTTACAAACATAACATTACGAATACATCTATGTATCTCTTGTTGCGAACTGTTATTATAAGATAAGATAATATGCACGATATTTTGCTTCTTAGTATTCATTATTTTATAATACATATAAAAACAGGGAAATTAATAAACTAAAGTAAATGGCTATAGCCTCTTCAGTGTATATAATTTTGTTATACTTTTTTTAAATTATACAAATTAAGCAATCTTATATATGTATGTATATAGACTATATTTTTCGATTCAAAACAATTCAACGCCGATCTTTTCATTTTTTTAGTTAAATAACTCGAGTTACAGTACTTCCACTATGAATTGTCAAAAATCCGTCTCATTGTCAGTTTGACAGTTCACAGTGGAAGGACTGACTATCTTCTCGATTAATTTATCGAAACAATAAAAAGAACGACCTTTAAATAGTCTTTCATCATCTCAATACTGACATTTCGAATCAAAAAATATCGAGAGATTGTTTGATTTTCAAAAATATATTGACGAAGTTTATATTCACGAAATAAATCCTACGAATTCATAATCACTTTACGATATTTGAAACTTAAAAAAAAGCTAGTTATAGACAAATATACTACAGTGCATACATCCGTCTTTGTTTCGCAGATATATTCATATTTTTTCACCACATAAAAAATCAATCAAACGCAAATTTTTATCAACAACATTATTAACAAGAAACAAATAAATAAATAAATAAATAAATAACAAAACAACACATAGAAATAATCGAAAGAGCAAAAAAATAAATAGAGTAGTATAGAATGCGCATGTGCGCACAGTGTGGTGGTGATCGGCAGCGCAGTGGCGCCTCTCGGCTCTCAGTAGCGGTCGTGTCGCGGCGACGCCGACACGTGGCCGTCGTCGCGGATGACGCGGAAAAGCCGATCGCCGGGAAAACTCGGACTCGGGAAAATCGCGCTAAATAACATATAATATAACATGCCGTTGTCGTCGCATATACTTGCCACTGCGTGAGTGTTATAGCAATTGATTCAATAGCATTCGTTGTAAGATTTGAAAAAATTTATGTATGTATGTGGGTTCGCGAGTCGAAATTTCGCGTCGTACGATAAGGTTCCGCTGTTGTTTAGTAATGTCGGTTTTTTTTTTGAGTGAGGAGTTGGTTGGTTGGTTTGTGAGTCGATGATTTGTATGTGCCTAGTTTTTGGTCGCTGTTTTGTATTGTATGATAAAATTTGGTTGTTTAGTAATGTAGGTTGGTGAATCGTATGAGTGAAGTATTATTCAGCTTGCAAATCTACCGTTGTCGATATGAAGGATAATATGATTTAATTAATATGTCTATTTTTGGTAAAGGATAAAAACATCATAAAATAAATTGTCTTAAGTTGAATTTTGTAATTTTTCTTATATGTGACGTTTTGATTTTCGATTTAATTGTTGCTTGATAAAATCGATACTTTTAAGCAATTTATTGACTTGTGAGTCGAATCATTGTACATTATACTCGAATTATGAAAAGATTGAATTCGATTTTATATTGTTGAAGAAACTGTAAAATCGCGACGAAAACTTTGTAAATATATATGAAATGTGAAATAATTCAATTCGCGAACCTACTGTATTGACATGAAGTTTGTTTGTGTTTTGTGGTGATTCATTTGTATTACGTTTCATATTTTTTGATTTTTAGTTTATTATGTGTTCGTTGTGGGTGTATTTTCTGTCACTCAAGGCGGTTTGTTGTTTTCAGTCGGTGAAATCTGAGATAGATTTGCTCAATTGAAATTGTCGGTTAGATTAGAATGATCGCTCGACTGTGCACTTAAATCTTGTAAAATATAATTTGAATATGATGTTATTTTAGTCCTCCGTTTCACGAATGAACGAGTTGGTTTGTATGAATATTTTAATGCAATTTTATTTTCATTCATATTTGATTTTTCGTTTCTTGTGAAATGCGTTGCGTTTTTTTAACATTCACTCATTCACAGGAAATAAAAATTCTTATTATGTATTTTTATTTATATTCTTTTTTTTAATTCGCTGAAATATTGATTTACTCGAATAGACTTTCTGATTTGATCGACTGCGATCTAGCTGATAATTTTATTTTATTGTCACGGTTTTATTCCGCTATTTATTAGAAAAAAGTATTCGTCACAAATAGAACAAAGTACGTATGTATGTGTATTTCCTGATAAATTAATAATATTCATGTTTATTCTTGTTTAGTATTATTAACACATCCGTTTCGATAGCACATAAATTGATAAGAGTTTATTCAAAACGCAAATCGCATCCAATATTTGAATTAATAGTGTTCGGATTCTTTAAATTATCGATGTTTTTCTGCTTTGGAAAAATATCTTCGTATTTCAAATATTTTTGAATCAAAACGTAAAATATTTTCTTATTTATATTTTCTTAAACCTTTCCGTTCGTTTTGAATGACTAATGCTTTATTCTTTCCTGTGGTCGATTTCTGTGACGACCCGATAAATTTTTGCGGTCGATGTGGCTTTTTTTAGCAATCTATGTTGTTATCTATAAGTTGCCTCAAATATAATTTAGTTTGAAATTCTGTCGAAATATACATTTTGAACCATTATCTTTTATAGATTAAAAAAATAACTTTTTTTTTGACAGTGGATTTAGCGATAATTTATTTCAATTAGTTAGATTAGAGGTTTCCGCTTTTCGTTTTCGTTCCGAAATATAGGTCAGTTTTCAATACATGTTAAATTTTAAGCATTTAAAATCATCTTTATGTTGTTTGTTCCATGGTAAAGTTTGTAGTTTAATACAAATATTTTTCTACGTTGACCTAACGTTATTTTCTGCGAACTCGTACTACGACGTAAGTAAAACTTTCGATGTTTAAATCGATTTATATTTATTATAGCTTAAGTTCGTACTTAATAACGACATCGATATGTTTTAACTACTTCTGTTCTAGGAAATAAAATGTAATATGAAATTTTTGAAATGATCAATGTAAACGTCCACATATTGTTTTCGTTTCATATAAAATTTTTATTGGAATGAAGATATTGGTGGCATATAATATATTTTTATCTTAAACTTTGTTGCTAATAACGTAACTAAAATGCGTATGAAAAAATAAACTCGATAATCATAATGTCAATGCTCTTTGATATGAAATAAAATGTTTAACCTCTACGTATTTCCTTTTATATATGACATTTATTATCGTCGTCTCGAATATTTACTATCGCATAAATGCACATTTAATATATTGCAATTTGAAAAGAGATCGACTAGTTATTTTATTTAGCACACTAAACTATTTCATTTATTACTGAAAAATATCAGTCTGAAATAAATTGAGTTCATTTTTAACAAAGTTTAACTTAAAATTGATTCATCTGCGTATCGTAAGCGATAATATAAGCATATTATTCATAGAAAAAGAACGACGATAGATTCCATATAGCGATTAAAACTTTTCGAATCCCGCAATAATTGCATTCATCGAAACGTATCGCGGAATAACAATCGAGTGCGATCGAGCGTCATTTTCCCGTGTTTCGAACTTTTAAAACGTCGATTTCCATAATATTTTCGAACAGAAACGGCACACAAAGGACCCAGAGGAAATAGTAAAAATAATATTTCATCCATTTTACGAGCAAGTTCAACATATCGATGTCGTAATATTCAAACGAACCCCGGTGCATGACTGCGAGGTCGCCCTTGATTCGCGATGATTGCACGCAATGAATTCGAATTGCATGATTGGTTTGTATGAAGTGATATAAGCCGAGTTGTGATTTACGATTTATGCATGTCGTTATGTATGTATGTATATATTTTATTATTTTGTTTCGTTCGTAGAAATTGTGTCGGTATCAGCGAGCTTGTTTCATGATACATTTCGTATTTTATCTGTCGCTGATATGTTTGTTTATAATTTCTATTTATAACGATAACGGTATCTATCTCGCGAATTGTTGCTGTCTTTTGTTCGAGTTCGTTATAATATATGTTGAAAATGATGTGATATGAGACATATTCAGAAATAATATTTGTGTAAAAAAATGGATTTATTATCAGAAGAATTTCATATTCATATGATTTATTATTCAGAGAATTTTTAAAATTTATATTATGAAAATATTGAATATGGAATTATTTTCCTATGCACTTTTCGTATAGTTTAACAGAATTAATAAATTTCAAAGTATTCAAGAAACCCGTTGTGCATTTTCATTATAACTTTTAATATGCTAAAAATGCTAAAGCGGAATCTTAAATATTAAAGCAACGAAACAAACTACACAAAAATAAATAATTTACATTATATTTTAATTTAAAATATCAAATAAAAAAATGAAATTAATAAATCAAATGATGTTCTGTAAAGTAAATATTTAATTTAGTTATTTGTTGTTAAATTTTAGATATTTTTCGTCTGTAAAATTTCGATTTTGACAAGAATTTCTGTTGTATTCATACATGAAACTGAACCGAATACAGTTCTCTTCGCGAGAAGTGCATCGTTTGCGGGCCAGAACTAAGCGAGTTTACATTTCGCGCGCTTTTCCCCGGAAAATTCTCGCCTTTTCCCGGGAAAAACGTGTGCTCTTCTTCCATTCCCGGGAAAAAAAACTCGATCCGCTCGGTAGGTGTTCAATATCATTTTCCTTTTCCGTTCTGGCGTCTCCTCGTTGATATATACCTTTCGGATGCCATTCAATTTCCACCCCCATATTTATTGCCCGTTTCGTTCGTTATTTCTTTATCGGCGCGAATTGCCTTGTACCGAAGAACCAACTCCCTTTCCACGAGTGTCCGTGTAAAAAAAAATATAAAAGTACACCGCGCTAAAAGGGTACGTGTCGTAAAACATGTGTAAGTTGATTTGAAAGTTTCTAAGTGAACGAAAATGCGCCAAATGTATGTGTGTTTTATTTATACGTATCGTGTATGATGTTTCGTCTGATCTTGAGATGAGTGTAGTTAGTTGTTCTATCGGTAAAGTTTATCTTATTAAGTTTCTAATTATGTTTGATCGAAAAGTAAAATGTGCTGATGTTATTTGCATTCGAAGTTTGTAATGATCGATCTTAATTTATATTCGAAATTGTAAGCAGAGAAGTTTGATGATTCAAGAAGTCAGATTAAATCCGATGTATTTTTATTACTTGCGACTTAATAATTACGATATAAAAAACAAAATTCGATTTTTTAACTTTGTAACCCTCATATTATTTAACTATTTCAACTCCAAGATAAGTACATAGTCAGACTTTGATTTTTTTGAATTTTCCGCCTACGGTAGAAACCCTTCGACACTTAGATACAAACGCATAACATACGCTATCGGAATTGTATATATGGCTCTATATTATACATACATTTGTATATAAAATTCCGTTTTCCTCTTTTACATTTTCCTCGTATATATCATGTCGCCCAGCCCACAAGATTCGGTTGCCGCTCTTAACTCACGCTGTTATCGATGACTGTGTTGTTTCTTTGGCGTACCACACGTGAAAAATATTTTTTTCCGGTATAGAAATTCACCTATTCCATCTATGTGCTATTTTTTTCATATTACAAGGCTCGCAGGTTCAAAATTGACGATTTTATTGAAGTAATTCTTTGAATTTTGCAGACGTTTTATAGTGTTTCGTACGAGTTTTTTTCAATGAATTGAAACTAGCTGTTAATCGACATTTTCATTAGTATTGGTATGGTGTTATCTTAAGAAAAAATCGATTCTGTTTGAATTTCCCCAGAGCTGTTTTAAATGTGCGATTGTAAAGGGTATGATTGAGCTTAGTCACGAAGTCTTGTAAAGTAATTGAAACATTACTTCCGAGAATCAATCCTGAAAATGTGTTTATCAAATGCGTTTCTCATGAAACACTTTGTACTTGCAATGTCAATTTCATTTGAAAATCGTTCTAATAATACAATTTCCATCTCATATTGCTTCTATATTTAAACTAAACTACTCAAAATTGCATGCTCAATTTTAGCATTCGAGTATTAGTATAAATTTTAGATTTCACCGAAATCGCAATTTAAATTCAATCCAAATTCGACCGTTTTCGACGAGAAATTAAATTAAATATTCATAAATTGAATTTGATATTCAAATAGACTGATTTGGAGCACGAATCCTTTATAAAACGCTAACAAATCAATTTTCATAAACTTCTCTCGACATCGTAAATTGAAAATCGAAACATAAAACAAAAAACACAAATTTGTATAAAAACAAGCGGAAAAGCGCTGTTTGAATCCGAACCCCCATACAGTGCGGTTATACACATTTTATGGTGTTGTACGCAAAACGCGCGCGCGTGTTCCGAATGTGCGATTCGAACCGTTCGCACCATAATGTGTACTCTATCGATTTTCGAGCCAAAGTGTCATATTTGACGTATGATTTTCAACGGACGAGTAACCGCCGAGAATTGCCTACATTTTTCATATGGGTCTGAATAAAAAAAACGGGGTCGGATTCGGTGCGGATGCTGAAAATTGTCTCACCTCGGTGCGGTGTTGAGATCTCGCCGAAAACTGGGTTATATTATGTATATATTTTGTGATTTGTTCGAACTCGATTGTTTCCGTGAATAGATCTGTTTTTAATGATTGCCTTTTTTCAAGTGAGAATATCGAATGTATTTGGGTCGTGTTTTGAGTTTTAATCGTTTTCCTAATGAACTTTTTACATGTGGATGCAGAAGGGGTTTTATGCAAATAGAAACGTGCTTTTTAAATAATGAAACGGTTCATTAGTGGATTTAGAAACGTTTTGCATCGTGTAATTATTGAAAAATATTACGGTTGAAAATATGTAGTTATTGCATAATAGATTATTTTGTTGAATTTCGTATTCGTTATTTTCACATAGTGATATTTTTATTTTGTAAAATATGGGATATGTCTATAATTTTATTGGAAATGAGAGAATTTATATGTGAAAAACTTTGGTAATTGATAATTGTTTCAGACAAAAATAATATAATGTCAATTGAAAAACATTCTTAAGACAAAATTTCGACTTTATTTTTTACACACGCAACGCAGACTCATAAAAAATCAAATTATTGTTTTCAATAATCGCTTAAGCAGATTTTCCCTGCAAAAAAATAATAATTTATCTGAAATAATATTCCCGAAGCAAAGAAAAAAAAAACTACCAACCCCCCGGGGGGGCACCCAAAAAACGGGGGGGGGGGGGGGGGGGTGGAAAAAAAAAATATGGGGAAAAGGGGGGTGGTGAAAATAAAAAAAAAGGGGGGTATATAGGGGGTAAAATGTTTATTTTTTTTTGGGGTATTTGGGGAAATTATAAGAGAAAGGAGGAGTGTATTAGTGTTGATTTATTGTTTAGAAGGAGTGGTGTAAAGAAGAGAGTTTTTATATGGGAGTGTTGAGAGGTGTGGTATGGTTGATTGAAAAGTGAGTTAAGTAAGTTTTAGAGTTGAATGGTTTAAAAGTTAGTGTGATAAATGGGGAGAGAAAGAGGTTGGGAGATTTTGTTTTTTTTGAGGGTTGGAATGGGAATAGGAAATATTTTTTGAGGGGGGGTGGTGGGTTGAGTTTTGATTGGGGAGTGATTTGTAGGTGTGGATATATTGGGGGGTTGAGTTGTGGGTTGTTGGAGTTTTGTGGGATGGGGGGTTTTTGATTTTCGATTAGGGAAGTTATTAATTATGTATTTGTTTATATTACTGTTTTTATTTGGAAATGAATTGAATTTAATAAAGAGTTATTTTTTCCGCGCATTCATCATTTATATTTAATTCCTTATTTCAGAATGGTAATGTTTTTCAATGTGTGAAAATATTTTATGAAAATGTGTCGAATATTTGATGCTGAGTGATTTTGTGATGAGGAATTTTTTGAATGCAGTATGAATTAAAATTGAAATCTGTTTTTATTTTCGACGAATATCTGATGCTGTTGAAATAACGATACGTTGGAATATTTATATACTTATTTTAATGTGAATATTTATATTGTATTATTTATGTTTGTGATTATTTATTTATTCAACGATATTTGCTTTGATTATTTTTCAGTACTTTTGTGATTTGTTTATTTTGTTAGCTATAAAGTATTTTTATTTGAAAGTGATTTTGAATTGACATCAAAATATTTTCTTTCAATTAGTTATTATACTCGTTCGATTTTAATATTTAGAACGCGAGGTATAAATTGCCAACTCAGACATTTAAAAAAAATATATAAAAAATGCATCCAATTAATAAGAGTGAAATTGCGTTCTCTTCTGATCATTGAAACGAGCTTGCATCTCTGAAAAGCCGTAGCAAGTCAATTTCCCCGCGGGGAAAATTGAAACGCGTCACAACGTTAATTTTCCGCGAGCTCGGAAAATTCCCCTACATAATATAAATGCGATGCGATTTTTTCCGAAACCCTCATCCCCCTACCTACAGCCGGTCCATCGTTACCAATTTCCCGTCGGCTTTTCCGTCCAGACACAACATTAATTTATGCTAATAGACGTCCGTGAAAAATGACGTGATAATATCGAAGAGACGAAGGAGGATCCGCGAATTTTCCGACCGGTCCACTTTATCCGTCTCCCTGAGGGAAAATTAAAATTTATTTGTTGTTTTTCCGATTCGTCGGAAAATCGCGTCGCTCCGGACGAATTTATTCTCGCGATTTTCCGCCAAGAATTTTCATTCGCGCTTTTCCCGGACGCGTAATCTGCTGCCTCTTATCGCGGCTGCGGGAAAACTCTACCGAAACTTGGGACAGTATCGCTTATTAAAAAGTTTCCGTTTATTCCGATTTTATTTTGGTGTATGTGTTTTGTTTCATGTGTACGAAAGTGGGTTTAGAGTGCAGATTGTACTAATTTCTCTTCGTTCTCTGAAAACGCTTAGATTGCCATTCACTTCATTCAAGATTCGAATCAAGCTAAATATATAAATGATATTTATAACTTTCATATTTTGTGTTTGATTCTGTTCTATGCAATTAAATTAACGCAATCGTAAGTTTTCATCTTAATTTATTCACAAAAAAAGACATTTAATGATTAGCTTCAATATATTTACATTTCTTTTCATTCTTGTTCAAATGATATTTCATGAAACTTCTGTTTCTGTGATTAATCTATTATTTTCTATGTGTTCTATGTTTGCAGTATTAAGAGGTTTTTGTGGAGTTATTTCGTTCTGTTTGTGCGATTTTCTTCCGTTTCTGAGAATGAAAGAATCCGACAAATGTTGTATCTGAGAGCCGACGCGAAAAACTTTTTGATGCTTGTTCATTATGGGTGTTTTGAGTTTTTTTTTTGTAGAATTATCCACGTAATCAAGTTGTAACGGGGTTGTTTTAGTGTTTTCTCTTTCGAAATCCGCTATTTTTGCTCTTTCGTTTCGTTTAATACTGAAACTTTTTTTACGCTTTGTTGCATGAGTGTGGTTTATATTGATGAATTGTGCACGATTTCTGTTTCATATCTTAAAACAAATAAAGTTTTTTAAGATAAGTTTATTTTTATAAGGCTTCTAGCAAATATTTCATTTTGAATAAATATAATATTATATTTCACGAAACTTCTAACGATTTCACGCACTCTTACTTTGTATCGGTGGACTCGCGTGAAAATGGCGGCCGTGATTTTTTTTTCCCGCCACTTTTCTCTCCCTTCTCCCTCGCCGACATAATATATTCAAATTACATCCGAAAGTTCATCGACTCGGGCGAATTCTCGACACGTTACAATAAATCTATATCAAAAGCCCATTCGGCCCCGAATTTGAATACAAATTTTATTTTCGTTCAGCCTTCGGCCCTCGGCCGTTCGAATATCTCCGATAACGGTCCGCGACTAAGGGAATTATGAGTCCTGGAATGGAATGGAATAACGTAACCAAAGGACCTGCTTTTGCCAGAGTATGGGGCGGATTTATTTATGGTTGGATATGGCGGTTGTTTTGTTCGAAAATTGTGTTATTATCGAGGAAGTTATCTTGCGTTGAACATTCGAAAATGTGTGTGTGTCTAGGATGTCTTTGTCTTTGGGACTGTAGTGTGTCAATTTGATTTCTATTATTTTGATACATTAGTAAATTTGTTTATATTGTTTGGGATTGTCTGCTGAAGCGATTTTGAGTCAAGTCTTATAGATAGATAAGACTTGCATAAACCATTAAAATTTGTATTGAAAAAGCAGAAAAATTGTTTCGTTTTATAATTTAATTGATATTTTGTTTTTTCGGTATTCTTTTGTAATATGATTTGCTAAGGTTTGAACTTTTATTTTTCAGTAAGCGCCATTTAATAAATAAAATAAGCAATTTAGCTTACACCCTATCGAATGCGAAGACTTTTCTTTTTATAAATGCGAGCTAATTGTATGCTTTACAGCACGAACATCATACATATGATTCTACCAAAATAACGAAATTCGAAACGATTCATTATTTTTAACAAAATAATTGGAAACACGAGAATCAAAAACAACCGATTCGACATTCGATTTATTCGATATTATCAAAAAAAAAAAAAAAATGCAAACGAAACCTTCACAATAATAATACAAACGGTCAATCCAACCCCTATCCCATGCGTATCGAACGATATAAAATTGGCACAGAGGGTAGAATTTTTTCACATCCCCCATATCCAACGAATAAGAAATAGAAGAGAGGGTCCGTTCGAGGGCTCGCTCACCACCGGTGCCCGACTAATGGAGCGTAACGTTCGGCGGATGTTTCGCAGAAGAAAGCCCTTAGAACTTTTAGCGCTTCGGACCGTTCGTTCGTTCGTTCGTTCGTTTATTGCGAATGTCGTCGATTTGATTAATGCCTCTTTTCGGATGCTGTCGCTTTTTTTTCATTCGACTACAGTATTATAAACTGTATCGCCGGTCGTTTCCTACGCCGCCTTTTTTCCGTACAAAGTTGTCCCAAAATTGTGAAATATATTTTTTTTAAAAGATTAAATCTATGAAATGACTCAATTTTATTTAAATTAATCATTATTAGTACCTACATAACTTTTTATTCTACTCTCATATTCTTGGTATGCCATATAGGATGTTTCGAAGGGACTCTTCTTTTTAAGCTACTGTCACATCCGCTCGGATAACTTTATTTATAACAAAGTATCATTTTTTAACTTATTTTCTAGGAACAAAATAAATGTGATAAATGCTTGAAATCTTTCAGTTAAAAGTTCGGAAGTCAGTTAGTCATGGAGGTCAAAAATTCAGGATAGTGTGTGACACGGCGCAGTATTTTCGAACAATTTTCCCAGTAGTCTTAAAATAAGGGCGTACTAAATCGGCAATTAGATTCAACTCATATTTAAATCAGATTAATTTTAAATGGATTATAAAGCTGAATATCCTGGCTATCTAATTCAATTAATTTGATCTTGTTATATGATTCGCAAGAACGCTGAAAATAAATAAATATTATTATTTACGGGACACCGTGATTTCTGTAAATTTTTTTCGAGCTTCTTTTACAATGAATTTTTCTCGTAAAGTTTACGTAATTAGGATGCTGCTTGTGTCATTCAATGGATTTTTTTAATATGTTGATTTATGAATATGTTTTTTTTTTAAATTTCATTTGCTTAAAGGTTCAGTTTAATTTCAGCGTCTCGGTCTCCTTTTAAGTTCATTACTGAGAATGGGCTTCTCTTAATTGAAGGAATATTAGACTTCATATTAATTTTGAAGTCGTTTTGAATTTCATCGCAGTTTTAATGAACGATTTCTGTTAATATAGAGTAATTGAATTTTGTTTTCGAGTAACGTTGCATTTGGTTTTAAGCAACGTTGTTTCGCAATTAGTGAGAAATTCAATTTTGTGTAGTGTTTCATCAGTGATTTAATGATACAATTAGAGTGCATTAATGCAATAACGTGATATAAATTTAAAATATATTAATGTATAATACATTTTCAAATTCGATAAATGATTTTTTAAAGTGTATTGTAAATTGAAAACTGTTCGACCTCCTTAGCTTTTTGGAATTTAGCTCCTCTGAGTTTTTAATTTAGTCAATTAACCGATACCTTATTGTAATGCCAAAGTGGAAATTTACAGATTAATCATCATGAAGTTTATTTATTTCGAAAATTCAGTTTTTTCTGAAAATAATTTTGTTTTATATTTGAAAATTTAATTATTTCATATACTCGCTCAAAAACACGTACCTACTTGTCACGGAGTTAATTATGTTTTCATCGCACTCTTTGAGGATATTTTTTTTTAATCTGGAGCGAATTTCCCCAGTACATTTTCTTATTTATTAAGATAATAATTTTTAAAGGAGATGCGAAACTGTCGGACAAAATTGAATTTTCCGTAGATTTTCCGCGAAAACGTTTAATTGAAATTAATTACGAAACTTTGCAGCGGGGTGATGAATTTATAATAAGCGCCATATTTATTTATTACACGCAAAAGGCAACTTTTCATAATTTGCACTGCTTCGCAAAATTTATGCTCGGTGTAATTCGATTTCGTACCGACGGACAGTGTACGCTTTTTTTCACTCTCCTCCATAGCATTCGAGTACGAATCCGAGAATTACGTATAACAAAACACATATCGTGTTTTCGAACAAGTTCGCCGGCGAACGATTCGAGTTTTGAAAATATGAAAAAAAAGAACAGAACGTGATGTAAGCTATGAGCGGAGCAAACATAACCGACAGTTTAGTACACTTTCGTGTGTAAACACTTCAGTTTCGCAAATTAATGGCAAAACGAAAAGCAAACATGCGATTCTCGCTCATACATACATATGTATGTGTGTGTTTGCCCGAAAAAAGTGAAAACGATTCATTCGTAATTTTCAGATTTTTTTTTCGTATTTGAACAAAAATGAAAATGCCACGAAAATACTCTGGAATGTTTGTGTTTTTCATGGACTGATTTTTATTTTATCGAAAAATCCGTTAAATAGTTTTTTCTGATTAATTCTTGTACAATAAATATTTTAGTGAAAAAATAATCTTTTTATGTAAAGTTATTTTCATTTTTAAATATTTTTCATACATTTTGAAATTACAAAAGTGGCGGCCGGTAAAAGAGTTCTGTAGCACTAAATTGTACTAAATGATCCCAAGACATTTTGTTGCACCAGGTGCATATGGAGTAAACGTACACGATAAAACGAAAAATATACAAATTTCAGAAATATTTCAGCAAAATTTAGAACTAAAACAACCCTTCAATTCACGAATAAATCAATAATTCAAATTTCAATAAACCAAACACAATTGTTTCTGTGGCAGAAGTGCATCCACTTCATCGCGAATCCATAGAATTTTCCCGCGCTTTTTCACAAATTTTCAAAAAAATTCGATCTTCAACCCGACAATTCGATAAAGCCCAATGCACACACAGACACACATTCCACATACGATATAATGCGAATGTGACACGTTCGAATTGGAGGCGTCCCGCAATATTCCCGCGGCCAATTTGCATTTCGATCGCGGCACAAAGCGGCCGGCCGTTTCGAAAATTTATGCGCGCGAATTACGACCTTTTGAATTCGACACGGTGCTTGTGCCCTTTGGGCACTGTGCCTTTGTGATTTTCCGATTGCCGCGGAAAAAGTCTGGGCGTCGAAGCCTTCGGCGGTTCGGTTTACGCAGTTCTGCTTGTTGCGGTTTGTTGTTGGGATTTGTTTGATTGTTCGATTAGTTTCGGGATGCTTTTATTATGACTTTTGAATCTGTGAAAGAATGCTTTTGATGCCTCTTTATGCGTGTATTTAAATTGTTTCCAATTCTATGTAAATCATTTATAAAATGTTTTAATATCAAGTTGGAAAATGAGCAGAGGTAGATTAACTGTATAGGCATAATTGTTGATTGCAGATATGCATATTTTTAAATATTGAACTTATTATTAGAGTTGAATTATTATAATCCTTTATATTTAAATCATTTTCCTTGTTGTATGCTATTCAAATGTATTAATTTTACATAAAAAATTAACAAAACAGATACCTAAATTCTCACCGAAGCTGAAAATCTACTAGTACATTGTTAGAATTTAAAAAGACAATTATATAAGACACCTACATATTTTTTATTGTCCAATATATTATACATAGTATTTTATCATTCTGACATATTTTTTTTTATCTGAGAAACCATTTAAAACGTCTTCAATATCAAAACTATAAACAAATTCTATGCCAAGAACGAAACCGTTAAAAATAACCCTTTTTACATACCCATTGCGTATTATCGCTAGAGTTTTGTTTGTATAATATAATGTGCATACAGGAGCATGACCCACTTGCTGCAATAATAACAGTAACAATTTCAGATAAGCGAGAAAGGGATGGACTTTGCGAATTTCATAGATTTCGTATGAGTTTGTCCCTTTCATCCTAAATGAAGTTATGCGGTCGTTATTTGCGGCAATTGTACGATTCGCCTCCGGTTAAATTGATGAGTATCTTCACCATGGTCATATGCGGGTTGTAATGGGCTTTTAAGCTCATTTTTAAAATGTTTTTTAATTCATTGCATTTTCTGTATTGTGATAGTATAAAGATTGAATTTATCGAACAATTCAGTTTTTCTTCAAACGAATAATCTTTTTACAGTGGATTCTCTGAATCGTACTATCGTTTATGATTCGCAATGGGCATTGTGCGATATTAAATATAACATTTAGGACAGGATTCGTTGATTACTGGCCTCGAAGGAGCTTTTGTTGGGACGCCAATTCTCGTTCGAGCCATGTCAGGACCAGCACTCGGGTACTATTCATTGTGCTAGATTTCCTCTGAGATTTAATCAGTTTGGTTTCACCGAGATATCGAAACTATTATACACACAATGCCGAGAAAATTCTTTTCGTACATACACACTTTGTATATACGATAATTGTGTGTAGTGATCTTGAAAGGTTTCATGCGCATTCGAAAGATGCGAGGATGCTTAAATGCTTATTCAACAATGGAATTTGTTTTACTTATCTACTATCGTAGTAGTTTTTAATTATCTATATTTTTTATGAGTCTGATATGGAATGTACGTTTAATATGTAAAATTGTACAGGCTGTGTATTCCATAAGTCATGAATTATATATTTGTTTAAATAAATATACAAATTGTATCTGTAAAAAGAGTCAATACTCTTCAAAATAATATCTAACATATGAGTATTTACATATTTTTTCTCAGAATTTCATATGCTTGGTAAATATTTTATAGATTTTGAAGAAACCTTCTAAGAAAAGACTAATTTTTAAATGAATTATAAAGTTGAATATACTGAATATCTAATTCATTTAATTTAATCTCGTTGCGACTCGCCAATGAGCAGAAATTAAACATATTTCATGACTTATGCGACACACCGTGTATTTCAACGAAACCTTCAGATTCTTGAACGAAAAACGCACACATTAACGACAATTCGATACGAGCTAGCTGAAAAATATAAGAGGGGCAGTAAACGTGTATAGTTTCGATATTTTTCGCAGCGAGTCCATGCGAAAGCATTAAAGTTGGTATTATTCGAGTGTAGGTACGCGCGCTTCGGCATCATTATCGTAGTTCACAGCGTTTCTAAAACGTTCCCGGCGGCGTGACCCACTTGCGGTTGAAGTTCACTTCAAATATACGATACGATACGACTTCACTGCTTCTCGGGTACCTACTGTTATATTACGTGCACTTTTATAAGTGCATTCTCATTTATTTTCAATATTCGAGCTCGAGCCTCGAGCGTTGCCGTAATGATCGAAAATATATTGTATGATTTTTTTTTTCAAGAATATTCAGTTCTAGATTTATGTAATTAGTGTCAAACTTAGTTTGTTTGCGATTTGAGAAAATCAAAACTGATAACGAATATCCAGAACTGAGTATATTTTTATGAAAATGATGTATTAACGTTCTCTTTTTTTCATTTCAGGTGTCCTTTCTTCTGAGTTTTTCTGCTTCATCAGCGACGGTTCGCTGAACAGCAACACTCCTTGTCGATTCTTATCACTACTAAACTTTTTCAAATTTATTTTCGAACCGATCTTTCGACGCGCTAAAAGTTAATAAATTATTTTCTTCAAAAACTTCTTCACAACTTTTCAAAAATCATCTCTATAATAATAATAATAAACAAAAATAAACGCAACGTACGAACCGCGCCTAATCCAACACCCAACTAAACACATGAAAAAAGTGAATATTCAATTAATTCAAATAAAAAAATAGTGCATATAATAATAATTTTCGAAATTTGTGATACGAATGCGACACTGTGATAAAAAAATATATAAAGAAAAAAAAATATTATTTTGAAACCATACAAAACGTATAGCCGGCTATAAATAGTGAAATAATTTATAATGCGATCGAGATGCGCACCAGCATGCCACCGTGCTGCTGCGACGATGTTATTTGTTTTCTTGGCCCTGTTGGGCTGTATGCCCGAAGAACTGTCGGCATTGAGGAACAATGTCATATACAGCAACGAGTTCGCAGTGCACGTGCCATCGGGGAGAGCAGATGCAGACAAGATCGCAGAGAAACACGGTTTCGTCAATGCTGGACAGGTTCGTACAATTGTAGATTTTCTCAATTTGAAGGTTTACCTAGGTCTTTTCTACTCGATTTGACGAAAAAAATATTTTTTTAGCAGTTGATGCGACTGCGAATATATGGAAATTGAAATGACGCGACAAGTAAGAGCATATTTGCATGCACAAAATAATTTTGATTATTCTTCTCAATGTTGAGTTTGTATTCACTTCAACTGCACATAGCCAATTATCTGCAAACCCATTGAGTACAATTAGTCATTTATATGTAGTCGCATCAACTGCAAATAACCACATCCTTTTTTTATACGATAAAATCTGATTTTATTCACTTTCGGCCTACATATTGACAGAGATTAGTTGTTGTGAGATTGCGGCTCTAGTGAAATAGGAAAGATCCATATATTTATGCAATTGTTTTGTATAATTAAGTTTTCTTTCGAGATAGTTTTCTGTAATATATAATATTTTTACTGAGATGGTATTTCTTGTTTGTTCAAAGAATGAAAACGTTTTCGTTTCATTTAAAGGCGTGATTTATTGAGATGACTTTCTCGAGAAATTTACACTTTAGTAATTTCTCTTAGATGACAAGTGATAATTATATACTTGTAAAACGTTAGTATTTATTATGTGTCATTAGAACTATTTAGATACAAAAACAGATTAAAATATTAAAGTAAATTCGCATAAACATTCTAGTTTAGATTTTAGATATCAGATATGAATACGAATATTATTTCTTTGTAAATGTATTTTTTAAATATTCCTCTGTATTCATTTAGTAAAAACTGCTAGAAAAAGAGGTCATCCATTGTCGATGGACGGTAATTCATCAACACCATTTACAGTCATATAATCTTCGATATGAATCAACGTTCAATGTATTTTCACATAAAAAAAAACCTCTGTTTGAAAATACACATTCGACCTTCTCGATACTTTTATATTGCGAAATGTTTTTCCACGTGTACAACACTAACGACTACAAATACAACGAATGCACATATTTTTTCATATAACGAATCCGCGGAAAAAATCTAGCGTTCGTGTCGCTATCATGTGCACACAGGGTCGTATTGAATATGGAAAGTTTCGAAAAATCTGAAAACCCTCGTTCGTTTTCAACGATAACTGAAAAAAAAAATGGATAAAAATTCAAACACATGTATTCTATGTACGAATCGTTAAACGAACGCACATGTTCATTACCGTTACGCTCTTCGTTCTGAAAAATGTTTATTTTCGCGTATATAGAGATTCGTATTCGAAAGCGCGTTCGGAAATGCAACAGGAAAATTTACATGAAAAGCGTTTTTCAAAAATGCGCTTGTGCATTTTGTTTAGTTTGCGTTCGATTCGATTCGATACGAACGGAACAGGTGCATTTAAGGACGCATTTCCGAATTTTTCAATTTTGTCCACATATAGAACGAGCGCGGCAGTTATCCGACAATTTGAAATAATTGAATGCACAATTGGAGTTTTCATTGTTCTATTATTTTTATTCGATTTGTACATTTTTCGAGATAGTTTACAGATATTTATTCCATGTTTGAATATTTCAATCGAACACTTTTAACCGCACGCATGTTTCAATTCAACGATTGCGTCCACAAATCGCCACTTAACATCGAGTTCAATTCATTATCGACACACAGTGATTCAATTAGCCGCATATGTAGCCCTATAAACGTTCGAACGAAATTCAATTATTAGCATACATTATATTGTACATTGCAAATTTCTAGTATCGTTAGCGAGATTTCGGCTTAGAGCGTTGTGCACTCGAAACTTGCATTCGAGCGTGTGCTGAATTTTAACGAGATCGAAAGAACTCGCCAACCTCCCGCTAAAGGAATATAAATGAAAAAGGAATTTTGAATAAATCGAGTCTAGTTTCGAGCCGAGCGTTTGAATTTTAACGTAGACGCGTGTTAAATGTTTGAATTTAAATATTGTGTAGAATGTGCTTTTCGCCGCGATGTTTATTTGAATTTCTATTCGGTTCAGTTTGCGAACGGATTGTTGAATAAATGTTTGTCAGATTTACAAACATTCTGTGTGGAGTCATGTTTGAGATATTGAAGTAGGTGTGAGAGATCGTATTTCAAGTGTTGTTTAAGTCTATTTTGAAATTGAATTATTTCTAAACATCGTCTCTTAATAATTACTTTGATTCTATAATTTCACAGAAGATATAATCATTTTGACGTTGCATCTGTTTAAAAATTATTAAATTCATATTAAATGTACAGTCATAATATGAACCGTTCAGTACATAAAGCGATTAAGTCAATTTTTGAAGAAAAAAAAAGATTTTAATGTCAGAGCACTTGGTGCAGTTCTATTTTTTTTAAGTCTGAAATGTCTTTTTTGAATAATGTAAAGAAATACTGATAAATCGGTAGCTTATTATAAACGAAATTTTATGATTATAATTTTGAATTAAATGAAGAAGAGCCTTCTGATAAACGAATCAAAAACATGTTTCATAGCTTTTCTAGACTTTTCGTTTTATAGAGTTAATCACGTTATGCACTGAACAGCTCATACATTACAATCTCGTGTAATATATCAGCTCCGATCCACAAAAGTTGACGATCTCAGCTTCGGCTGCACGTTGCAGATTGCACATCGACCTGATCGTATCTTAACGCTGCAGTTTCTCTCCTCGGTTGCTGCTGCAGATATGCGCTATCTGAAAACCAGTCAGATTTTCAGAAGACGCTGAAACTTTCTAACCCAAATGAGTCGGACGGACGCATCTGGGGGAGGCTTTATCTGCGAAAGCTTTTACGTTTTACGACGGTTGAATTTCGCGCTTCTATCAGAGGAAACTCATCTAATTTTTGAACGGTTTTTGTACGATTAATATTTCGCGAGAAGTTAATTTTCAGTCTAAATTCAAATTTTGTTCCATATTCTTTCGCAACTCTGATTAAAAATATGTTCAGAAAAGATTTCAGTTTGGAGTTTTCCGAGTTTCCTCTTGTGAGGTACACGTTTCGTAGTACGTAATCTACGGTCAAGAAAAAGTTTCGACTTCGTTTGACGTTTGTCGACTTGATCATTTTGAGACCGCGATCGGATTTGAAGTTTCGCCGACAGTTTAGTTTCGGTGCAAAACTTTGCATCTTTTATAAGGTAAGAAGTTGGTTAATCTGAAAGTTCGAGTGTAAAGTTGGCTTTGGCTTTCTTTCGAACGAGTCTACTTAGAAATTGATCAGCTCGCGGATGGCTCCTCTCCACTTTTAAAACGCGTTATTTAGTTTAACAAGATAGTTTTCTTTAAAGATACGCGCTTATCTTATGTACTTGCTGTCCGTTCGAGTCTTCAGTATCAAAAGTTAGAAAACACAAAGTTTCAAAATTAGATGTTGTATCGAATATCGTAACAAACAGTAGCTAGGTTTTATTCGATTCGTTATAGAAATGAAACATGGGTGCTTTACTATTATAAATATTTTAACATTACGGCTCCTTAATGTTGGTCTTATTACATTTTAGTAAACGTAATAATTATTTTATACGAGAAGTAATGGTTTCGAGAGTTGTTATAGGGGGACAAGTTTGAGGTCGAATTTAAGTCATTATATCGAGGACAGTAAACATGCGACTCTAATTTCCTTGCCTTCAATGTGGTACTGTAATTTGAATCAAATATGTGGTTTTGTATCATTATCTATGTGTGTATTTACTCAAATGTAATAAGAAAAAAATATTTTTTTGTTGATTAGTGAACGTTGACCGTCAATTGAGATGTCGATATAATAAATAATTTCAAAGTGTTTTTTTAGAAGGTTTAATATTCGGGTTAATGCGATGCATTGTGAAAATATTAACGATCGTCGTTCAATGTGCGTTCTTTTGAAAATATGTATTTCAAAATAAATGCGGTATTGATAATGCCTTATGCAATATGTTTCAAATGTGATAGTTTCAAAAACATACTCATTAGATATTTTTTTACATACTTTTAAGTCCGTATGATTGATGCGTCTAATGTTTTAAATGTGAGCATTTTTCATTAAATATTGTATGGACAATTTTTATGAAAAATATAAAAAGTTGTCCAGACAAACTGCACGAAAATGTGTTCTAAGTGCTTTTTTAATAGCGAAAGTTGTTTTTAAAGTGCTTGTAAAAATACGATGTTGCTTTTTTCATTATATTTCAGAGTTCATGTAATGTATCGGATCGTTCTTTCGCTGGAACGTAGATTAGAACTTTTACCATAAACTAGCTTATAAATTATCGAATGATTAGAGGATGTATAATTAATGCATTTCGTGATATTGTGTGAGTGGGTTAAATGAACCGGCCGTCATTTATCAATAGTCGAGATAAATTATTATAGAAACTAAGTATGCAAATTTGAGATGTAAAAGTAAATCGAATACTGTAATTTTTGCCAGGTATTTCATTTCAAATCAAATTTTGTAATACCATAAATGCAAATCAGTGACATAATATTTTTCATACTGTTGCAGTTTGTAATTTTATATTTTTTGTGCATATTCACAAGTAAAAATGCACACATAAATATTTTTTGTATGTAAAACGAACAAAATGAACACCTTTTTCAGTTTTTTATTTACATTTAGAACGTCTCTAACTGAAAATCTGTTATTTTCAACGCGGCGCGAATCCGCGAGTTTTCCCGGCTTTCCGCGTCGAATTTTCGCGTCCCACTTTTATTTATAGACCCCGAATGTTTACAAAACATTAAACGACCATCTTCGGCGCTTTCCTCCTCTCTCAATTTTCATTTTATTTCCTCGGTTTTCGTATTATTTCCTTGGGTCCACCGCGCTGTAGGCAGATCCGGGTTTCACGGGACCTCCGCACTAATGACCCGTATCCGTTTCTTCCCTAATCACGCTCGATGGGGCTCCACTTCTTATTCTTTCTACTATTTTTTCGCTTCTAGAGCACTTATACGTATACACTGTCTTTATTTACATTACATTAGCGTCACTCGTGCCCCCTTTTCTTATTCTGTTGCTCCTTTTTGGCCGTTCGGAAGGTTCTTCAGACGTTACGTGATCCGAATGTGTGTCGCTTGTTCCGACGAAGAAGCGTTTAGAATTTCGTGAGGGTCGTCGGTAATATCGGGTCGAATTCATTGTATTCAAAATGTGTTAAATTGTCGTCTTTCTGTGGTTGGGATTCGTTGATTTTTATAGTATGAGTGTGTGGGTTGAAATTTATAGAATGATTTTTTACATTGTGTTCTGTCAAATAAATCTGATTTATTAATATGATAATTTTATGTAATTATTTTGTAATGTATTGAAAAAAAAAATAGATTTGGAATTGTTTTACATTGGTAAACAATTGCATGTTGAGAAACGTCTCTAGATCCGATCTAGAGCCGAGTCGCTCTCGCTCTTCACATAATACTCTTAACGAATCGCATCAAAATTTCAATATTTATACGAAACGTCGATAAGCCCGCTTAATTTATCGTCCAATTTAACGAATCGGTACTTCGCAGATTTAATCGAAATCATAATTTATTTAGCTGGAAGTTCTCGCTGCCGGCGAAGCTTCGCCGTCGACGACGACTGCTCGCTGCAAATTTATTCGCCTTTGCATTTTCGCATATTTCCTTTTATATTGAAGGCATCCCATACCATACCCATACTATACCATACCATACCATACCATACCACCCTCTCATCCCCTAAAACGCCCGGTTGAATATTCAAATTCGAAACGAACCTCTCTCGGTTCGGTTTTGCCGCTCTTTCCGTCTATTGTTCGGTAATTTGCCGACTTAATGTTTTCGCGAAGAACGCTCCGCCATTATTCAACACTAGAACTATTATTGCCGTTCGCGGCATGGTTCTACGTTATATGGGTGGGTGGTTGGGTGGTTCGCTTCTGTTATTTCCGTTTTTGAAATTTGTGTGAATGAAACTAATGTTCGCTGATTCTATTTTCGCGGCGTTCGGCGTGAGTTATTCCGTGCGATTGAAACTGATGTTCGCGCTCGGTTCGTTCGATTAATTTTATAATGTTGATTGGTTAATTTCGTATCAATTATCTTCCTCATTTCGTACATTTATTTGATTAATTTATTACTATTTCTACCGAAAAATTACTAGGTATTAAACATCGTTGATGAAAGATAATAGCTTGAATTGATAATAGTTTGAAAAAGTCCTCAATTTTTTTTAATATTCATATATTTTTTTATTCAGTTATTAAGAATCATATTCGTATATTACATGATATAATAGCAGTATAATGAGACGAGTATGAATAAAAAATAAGTGTAATGAGATTTCATATTTGAATGTGATTAAGAACGAAACCCTCAATCTAGCTTGTTACATGCACCTCACTATGTTTCAAATATGATTATGAGAATTTATTACTTAAAATAAATAAAAATATTAAATTTATCAAACGCGAAATAAAGTTTTTTGATAGTAGACGAAAATTGAAAATCTTTTTCCGTTTTATGTTAAATATATAACTGAAAGAACCAAAAACGAACATTTCGCACATAAATATCGTTGAACTCGCGCCATGTCGGCAACAAACACCGTATTTATGATTCATAAGACAATTTACGCAATATATTACGAAGCACTCAGGGTCCCTTGCTTACTTTCGAGACTACTTTTTTCCACACACGAACAGGCAGTATCATTTTTATTCCCATACACACGCCCGTGAAAGTTTTATACTATGACGATGGGGATAATCGAAAGCGTCGTTTGTTTCGAGATTTATTCACGGCGAAGAGTCCGCGCACACTTTACGGTTTACCGAAAATTTCGAACTACACACATATAAAACTTTTTGGCTGCTCTCAATTTCCGCAAGTAAGAAACACAAGGCTTGCTCGTATTTGTATGTATGTATGTATATCTATGTATGTTCGTTTGCTAGAGTTTAAGTTGTTAAGTTTGTTTCGTTCTCGGTATTAGAATAGTTTTGAGTGCGGCTAACGTAATGCTGTTTTATGGACTGTGGGTTCAGACTTCCGGGTGGAATTGTTGATCTCAATATTAGATACGATAATGTACAACTTTGCTTTTTTAATTGAGTAATTTCGCACTCAAAATGTCATTTTAAACGAAGTCTATGAGTTTTTTTTTGAGTAAATAAAATTCAAAACATTTTTTTAAATTTTCGTTTGACGTACTCTGATATTTTAACGAGATAAGTTTTGTTCATCCCATTCAAATTCATACTTAATTTAATTCACTGTAATATGTAGATTATATA
Source organism: Cheumatopsyche charites (assembly GCA_024721215.1). Classification (NCBI taxonomy): domain Eukaryota; kingdom Metazoa; phylum Arthropoda; class Insecta; order Trichoptera; family Hydropsychidae; genus Cheumatopsyche; species Cheumatopsyche charites. The sequence goes on along the minus strand of CM045586.1, from coordinate 9,210,748 downwards.
GAACATAATAAATGAGAAACTTAATACATGAATCGAACTCGAAATGTTTCGCCTTGTATAATATCGCAGCAAATTAACTTTACGCACACTTAGAACATAAATAATATCCTGTGTACCATTCGCGAATAAATCAAATCTAAACGATTAATTAAATTCGAACAGTTTTCTATCTAATTCGAATAAATTACAAACGTGCATAGAGCATAGTCAATTCTCATTTTCATTACGTTTCAATCGAAAACAGAAATTTTCGATACAAACGACGCCTCTCGAACCCCCTCATTATTTGATTTCGTCCGAATTAAACGAAATTCGAATCGAATCGAGTCAATATTGCGAACCAGTTGCATTTGCAGCATTTCATGTAACGAGATTATTCGCTTTATACAGGCACCGTAATACTACTATGTGGTGGGTGGCTTTCTGAAGCGTCACTTCGTTTCGCCAACGGGCCACTGTCCCATTTGCATACGTTAGACGAGTTAGTTAACTATGGATCGCGTTACTAATCTGTCCATCCAGCACTACAGATGGACAGATATGCAGATGTCAATCTCTAAATATCTATACATATATAGATATGGCGCTCGGACGTTTAGCATTTAGGTTTGGCACCGGTGTCACAGGTACGTAACGATTAGATATAATGGCGTGTCCACATATAAGCCGGCGGCTTTCAGTGACAAAACAAAATATATAAAAAGTAATATGACTGTAACTTCATCGGATTGATTGTATGGATATAACCTATAATCTTGAAAACTTGTCTGTAAATAATTTTGGGCTTATCGTGTACCGAACTCCGCGTTTTCCTTTTTCAGAGATTTCTTAATTTCTAAGATTTTTCGAATTGAAAGTTTTTATCGATAATTCGCCTAGCCTAGCCGGATGTCTCTTGAATTTATCTTTTTTCACTTAAGTGCAATTCGAGTAAAATAACATTTCAATTGTAATAGATTTTATTAAATAGTATTATGTGTGAAGATATTTTTTTAGGGTATAATGTTTTGGCACTGAAAGCCGCCAGCCTATGTGTGGACGCGCCATGAGCTTAATTTCATCGACTGAATATGATTTTTGATATCTTTCGCCAATTGAAGCCTTGTTAAGCGAAATTACTGTATAACCGTGTAACCGGGTTGCGCGATTATCTAGCGTCATTAAGCCGCGATTTAAACGCGTTCGAAGCGCACGAGCTACTGCCTAACCGAGGCTACAAATTGACGGTTAATTAATAATCAACGAGTCATGCGTGTTCGGTACCGAATAGAGAATAGCATACAGAAGATACGTTAGCTTCGATATAGAATTATAGAGCTGATATAAGTACACATGTGTATAGATACAGTGCGAATTCATTAGTCGCAATCACAGAGTTGTCGCGCGAATCGCGGTGGATCGCTAAATTCGTGCTCTATCGATCGCTAAAGGATGCTTTAATAGTATGAGTCTATTTGGAACAATATTGCTTCGATGAATGTCCAAGCTGTTTGTGGTAATCTGTTTTATTTGATGCGTTCACTGAAGCGGATTTGATTTCGGTGCGAGTTCTGGTAGTTAGCGTAAAGTTATGTCTATTACGAATCAAATGATTCGATGTTTGCATGTGTGGTGCTAACGGGAAATTATTATTTAATAATTGTGATTTATTTTTATTGAAATTTAAATAATTTCACATTTTGAATTAATTAAAATTCGTTTCGTTATGAAGTGGAAAATTATTGTAATTGCGGGAAAAGTTCTAGAGAGAGAAACCGATTAATCAACGATAGAATGTTAATCACGATATCTTTCGACTTTCAGACAAACACAATTAAAATATATTTACAATTTAATTACCGAAAGTCAGAGAGTGCGAATTATATTAAAAACAAACTTCATCTTTGACGAATTTTCGATTAAAACTTAACGACCGACTAAAAACCACTTCGACACGAAACTCCCTCTCAACTCGAATCCTCCCGAAATAAAAATCTCAAAAAAAAAAAACCCCAAAACATCACAACATCGCGTCGAATCCGAAATGCAAATTTTCGACACATTTTCAACCCCCTCGCATACAAAATATTCCCGCGATAATTTATGGGGTGCGTGCGCGTGCATAACGGGCGCGCGTCATTACTCATCGCCGATTGTGTATGACGCTGCTGCGCCAGCTCAGCGCCGCTTCGACGCTGTTTACCTGCATTCATCGTCGGATTTTTCCACTGTGGGAAATTTTTGGGAAATTTTCGGGAAATTCGCGGAAAATGTGCAGAATTGGCCGAGGTCGTTTGCGGGTGTTATATTGCCCGAAAATCGCGACGAGTCCGCTGCTGAGCTATGTTATCGTTCTGTTAGGGCGGTCGGTTGGAGTTGCGCTTGTTTTAAATTTCGCTGTTGAAACTTTTTGTAAATTAGTGTTAGCTTGCATTTTGGTGGTTATTTACAGTCGTATTTTTAGTAAATTAAATGATTTAAATCCTATTTCTGTTCAAATCTAATACCACCTTGATTGTAGTTCCAAACGCAGAGTGGGTTTGTTATAATGAAAATTTTTAACTTGACTCAACTCACAATCAGTAAATTTTTATTTACACACTGATCTTTCAATCTTATATTATCAATTAGTTAGCGATAACAGCTCTCAAATCATATAAAAAAATAGCCATATAACCTAACACCATTTTTATATTTTATATTGGTTCGAATATTTACTTATTGATCATTTAATTTCTTACTATTAAGTAATCATTTTCTTTGCATAAAATATCGTATTCATTATAATGATTTTTATCTAACAATCTGTTCGTAATTGCCGCATATTTGACGCTAGTTACCTAAACCAGCAATTAAATCGAAAGCTAGCCTTTTTTCCAACGATTCAATAATGATTCTATTTTTTTTTCTTCGGGCACGTTTTCGTACTTAACGACGCAGACCTCTCACCTCGTTTTAATTCATTTTCAATTATACGGCACTTAGATTTTTAATAGGAAAATACTGCTCGTTTTTTTGTCCCTATAAGAATAGGTCTTTTTTTTTCATTTCGTCGTTGCGCAGTTTTTACGTCACAGTTTTCCTACAATGCCGACGTCGCGAAATAATGGACTTTTGTCGCGAAACTACGTGTCGCAACGAACGTGACCGTTCTTTTAGCTGCTTAGAAAATGCATTTTTTATATGTGCTTTTCTGCATCGACATACTATTTTGTATGCACGCTGAATGTATCTGTGTACGTCTTAAGTAATTTCAGTGTGAGAATTTGTATTGTGTAATTTGTGTTTGATTGTGCGTTTGATGTCTATTCTGATTTTGATGCAATATTAAATGACATTTTAAATACATATGTATACATATGTATTGTGAATATGTGACCTTTGAACAAATAAAGCTTTTTTTAACTTTCATTAGATAATATTTTGTTGTTATATTGACATGATCTCATATCATTGCAAATAGATTAAAATACGAATCATATAATTATTCGCGATTATCCGGATTCGATCAATGTTGAATATCTGTATCTATTTGGTAAATGCAAACGAATTCCGTTCTGCTCTAGCAGAAGTCAAATAATCCTAGCTACAATTGTGGTATACGATCGAATTTTATGTGGAAATATTCAAAATAACCCGCAGCTCGTATCGAATTACTATTATTGCGTTCGTAAAAGTGTATGGCGAAAATGTGCACGCGTAAAATTTCAGATTACGATCTTTCGGTTTAGTATTTCGTTTTTATCTATAATGCAAAATTATGTAGAACAACCGACCGAACCGGGTGTGGTTTCGTGTTTGTTCAAGTTCACATTAATGCGGTCGTATTGTTTAGCTGCTTTTTGTTTGATTTATTAATTCGTAATGACGTTGAATAATGCACGTACTAAGCAACGGCTTTTTTTCTCACATTTCAGCCAAAGTTATTTCGCGAAACGCAAGACTTTCTCCGGATACAAGTCGAAAACTTGCTAATATTTAAATCGTGCCTTTCGCATAATAGAAAAAGGTCGAAGCATTTATTACATAAACTTCGGATATTAGGCTTCTAATGATGAAAAATGAAATTCAAAGAGAGATTTATTATTTTTTGTAAAATTTCACTGAGCCAATATTGCTTCATTTCGAGCACAAAACACGCGTTCGATCCAAACGCGCGGCACTAAGCGAGGAAAATTTATCGATTTCGAAGATCGTTCACTTTTAGTACTGAAAATTTATCGTCGTGTTTGCTTATAACTTTACGATAGTTTCAAAGTATATTTTCGAACGCTCGTTCGGCACTTTCAGCCGAGTCATTTAACCTCAACATCGACACCGCGTCTGAAATACGACGCGTTGAGGTTTTTCTCTCGAGCAACGAACAACGACGCTCAACACAAGGCAAACCTCGACATAAACAAAAGGGAAAAACCATCACAAAAAAGTCTCGAGAGGAAGGAAGAAGCTCTCTCTCTATCCGAGCAAAGAGATGGGTCTTGTCTAGATTTCGAAAAAGAGAACGTTTTCGTTTGTTTCGCGGTGTAATAAATGATGCTTCTTCCGTTTGTATCGCGAATGCTCGGAAAATTAACTATTCTTGAGTTTATTTCAAACTATAATTTCCGTTTGATCAAAGTAATATTTTGCCTATATTTTTTGAGAATGATTCTATTTATATTTACTCGTATGAATTTTCAGCTTCGCAGCTTCAGAAAGTACCTTTAAATGGTACTAATGTTTGATATTCACTTGTGAAATTTATTTGTGAGAGTTTCATTCTAAAATGTAAATGAACCGCGGGAAGAAAAGCGCCGAAAGGAAGTCGTGGCATTTCTGTTTGTGGTGTTTTCGGCGTTTCTATGTGATATGGCCCCAAGAGCAGCAGCAGCAGCAGGCTTCGTTTTATCTGAAACGTCTGTTCCTCTGTATATGAGGGTGTGTCCGAAAGAGTCCAGGAAACTTTCCTTTTGATAATGAAATGTAAAGTATTCTTCGAGAAGTGAGAGGGGAGGCGGGGGATGCTGTGGCGTTTATAAAGAGATTTCGTGGGAGACTTTCCCGCTGTAACTTTTCTTCAGTTCCCTCATTTTCCGGGACGCTTTTCTCTTTTGAAAGATATCGCTTTTATCACAGTACGTAAAAATTCAGACCGCGGTGGTCTAGGTATCTGAATTCGGCTTTTTGGTTTGCGTTTGACGAGTGACATTAGAGCCGCTGTTTTTTTTCATTGCCTTTTGAAGTTATAATTTTTTTTTTTTGCATTTAAATTATGTTATCTTTTAGAAGATGAATGCGCGAAACGAAGTCTTATGAGTGCGATTGCCGATTGAAACGGTTTGTGCATAATAATCAAACGGTTGCAAAGTGAAATTGAAGCGTCACATTTAGTCGTGGTTTCACTTTTCTAATTTATACCCATTTCATGAACGAACATTATATAAAGTGTGCTCAATTTATGATGCAAATTACTTCAATACGATTTGATAAATTGTTATTAGTCTTTCGCTTATTTGTGGAATTATTTACATTTTTAATACATAATTTATTCAGTATGTGGATTTGGTATGAATGTAAAATCGTTCGTTGATATTGATCAGAATATTTTATTAGAATTTATGTATTGATTTTTTTTCACGAAATTTATAATAAACGAAACATATAAAAAAAGTCAGTAAAAGCATTTCGCATGTGTAGTATAATTTTAAACCACAAAATTCATTGAAACATTTATGCGTTCGCCGCAGAAACATTTTCGTGATAATTTGAAGTGTACGACCTCAGTAATGAAATAAAATGAAAGTGTTTACAATTTTTTATGCTTTTACCTTACATATCAACTGTAATTGACAAATGAGGGGAAATTTTAAAGAAATATTTTCTGTTGGATACATATATTCATAATTCATCGCTTATGATACTAGATACATATGAGCAAATGTGTTAAAATTTTGGGAAAATGAAATGATAGTTATACTCGAACATAGATTCAAATTTGCAAAATAGGCCAGACAATTTTTATCTATACACCCTCCCATAATAATCACCGAGAGAAGCTGGGAAACTTCGACCGCGAAAAGCTATTAATTTGTTGGGGGGCAAAATTTTCGGCGTATCCGATACACAGCGAAACCTCAGTTTCATATCGCACCCTCACATATAAATACACTAACGTACAAACATTTCGAAATACAATACAAAGTCTACCTAGGGGGTGTATATAATATTTCGTGGGAGTGTCGTCTGTGTGTATGCAAAATATAATATAATATGTATAATGTAAGCGCGTACGTGTGCGTGCCGTTAAACTTGATTACCAACTCGGGTCCTTTGTGATTAACAAGTTTCCGGCAACAATTTCAAATTAAAATGCCGACATTGCGAGCGAGAGTTTGGGAGTCGCAGATCGGGACTTCGCCCCCGGCTATGGGGCGATGGGGGCCCCAGAGCCTCCGCCCCCCTGTCATAATTTCGATCCGGTTGACGTGTATGGATATATCGCGCACGTCAATTCGGGATGTCTTGCGAAGGAATCCGACGAAGAACTTGGATATTCTGAATTATGTAACGCTGATAATGGCTCTGGATTAATCATGTTGTTGAAGCGAATCGAATGAGGCAGTGTGAGGTTGATAATTTTGGATTTGTGCGATGTTTGTATCATGATTGAATCGAAAAATTTAAAAAAAGTTCATATTTTAATTTTTATTTCATGGGAATCATATTATGGTATATCTTAATATGATAATAGTGCTGATGAATGTTGCGATTTGTTCTATGTTGTTGTTGTGATGATTGCATGAAATAGGCGCAGGTTTTAACGACATATCTTTCCATTGATATTCGACGCGTTCGAAGCTCGTCTCCAATAGTTTGGACTTTTTTTTTGTTAATGAAATCAACATGATTTTTATAAACAAAATAATGTGGATACAGTTTTTGCACATGTTAATGATAATATGCTAGATGTGCTTTTTCAAAATTATCAAATTAATTAACTCATTGAATAGTTTGCATGGAAAATTATGTGAAAAGAAGTATTGATTGAAATGTATATTTTGAAAGTTTACGTATTCTGCGTTTATACAGTTTTGAAGTTATGTATCAATCTGAATAGTAGTGAACCTCAAAAGGCTTTGTTACGCAATAATAATATTGTTTATTCAGTTCGAAGTTATAACTGTTAATTAAATCTATGAGATCGTTCATGCATAAAATTTTCCTTGAACATCTATAAACTGTACAATACGAAAAATAATGCATAAAAAAAAGAAAACACTCAACAATGCAATACCTCAACAGAACCATCTGCTCTATGCATCGTACCCCATTAGCATTCCCCGGGCTTATTTTCCATACAGATTTATCCACGTTGGGGCCTTCGCAGACGCATATTCATTCAATACGAGGAAATTAATGCTTCCTCGGTCGGTACGACACTCGGTGTGTGCACTCGGAGTGAAAAGTAATGCACTCACCCTGTGGCCGCGCAAAACAACGGGTGCCCGCAAAGAAACCGGGTAATGGAACCTAATGGGTTCTATACTGTGCGACCGCCATAATAAACGAGAAAGGTTTTCATCTAGTCACCGAAGGATGTTTCTGCGCAATATGTGCGAAATTTAATTCGTTTTGAACACGTGAAAAATATTATATGTAGCTTATTTCGTTCTCATTTAGCCTTCTCTAGAATGTGCGGGTGATAAACACGAGTGCCGTTGTTTGTTGCATTGAATCCTTAGTAGATCGAAAAACTGTCTTTCGCGATAGATTTATTTAGTCGATTGAAATGTATCATAGAATTGCTCTTAATTGTGAATATAGTATATTGTTATTATATACTAGTCTAGTTTAATAAGCCGTTGTTGAGTAGAGTTCATACGAAATGCAGAATCTTGGGTTTCACTTCGTTATGTAACTTGTTTAAGTAACAATCGCGCTTTTTTCACGTTTAAATAAATAACTTAATTGCAATACTTGTAAAAGAATTTTAGTTTTAAAGCACTTTTAATTTAAAACTTTTCAAAACTGCAATGTATTTAATACTTTTCACACAACAATTTTTTGCTACGCTGCCATTAACGCCTTTCATAATTTGAATAATATATGACGCATTCGCTCTCTCACACTGAAATATTCAACAGAAATGAAAAACACAATAAAAAAATACAAATCCACATCTAAAAACGAAACGCATTTTCTCGACAAGAGCGTCGCTCGAGAAAAACTGAAATTACGCCATATCCAGAAAACGTTTATTTTTGTATTGTAAACGCGAAGAGTTTTCCACGCTGTGTGCTCGTGGGTCTTCGCAGGGTCATTCCCTCAGATCGATATTGGCCCTTGCGTATAAATTTACATATTTATCGAGTTCTTCTCCTTTTTGAATAATATATAGTGTGTCGGCGAGGCTTCACTTTTGTTTGTCGTCCCCATTATCGGGGTTGTCTTCGATTCATACACCATTCAGTGTAGCAATTTTCGTTCGAACTTTTTATACGTATCTGTGTTTGTTTTACTCGAGCCCTTCCGTGTTCTAATTTATTTCTCTTTTGCCCTTTTCGAATCGATCCGTGTCATAGCTTTTACGATTCAAATACGGTAGTATGATATTTTACGTTGAATGTTTCCTTTGTATTTTAGTATTCGGGAAAATTCGATTTTTTTTAATCAATAATTAATTCATAGAATATGATATTGATATTGATGATGGTATTTTCAGATTATGATAGAGCTGAAAATTCAATCAATCGTTTAATGAAGCTTATCATAATTTCATATAAACTCATCCTTTTGTCGTTCTAACAACAGGTTTATCGAGTCAATAAAGCGAGGCGTCCGGTACGGTTAATTAACAATCGTTTTATAATTTGTTTCATCAATATATTTTGAGTATAAAATAATAAATAGCCAAGTCAATAATTTTTTGGATGATTAAAAAAAACACTTAATCGTTTAATGTCAGTTTTGTAGTGGCATGAAAAAATTTCAAAGTTATGTTTTTATATTAAAATCTCATTTTTTTTTGAGCATATTACGATAGAAGTAACATTCCGTGAAAAAAATCTCAATCGTAAATCGCATGCAAATCGCTCGTTACGAATCAATAGAGTTTCATATAAATTTTTTTGGCGCCTGTCTGCCGCATAATGTCGCGACAGTGCTAAAAAGTAAAATCGAAAGTTTTCCCGTAGAAAATTGAGAAAAATTGCGCGAAACAATCGCTTTATTTATCCCGTAGAAATACGACCGTCATTATCTCACTTTACCTATTTCGTCGTCAGCCTAGATCCAAATCGCACCTATTATAGGAAAATTTTACTTTGCGAATTTCCCCTCCGCTCGGTTCATGATCGTAATGTGGAAAATATGATAATGTGAATTTCCCCAGTTTTCTGACGTTATGTGCCAGTATTTTCGTTCGACAGTAAAAACTAATCTGCCTACACTTTTCCGAAGCTTTTCCGGCAAGTATTTCGATTTTTCCATGAACGCTCAGTGTGTTGCTTCATAACAGTATATTTTCTGCTTTTAAAATTGTTTTCATAGTTCTTGGGAAACTTCAAGCGTAACATAGTATAATCGTTTCTTATCATGTTATTGAAATCGAAATTAAAAAAATATACATTTTTAAAATAAATTAGCTGGGAAAATTTATACAATTTTTTTATGTTTTTCCGTTAACACGAAAATTCAACGGCAAACAAACTTATTAATATCATTTGAACGACTCGCAAATATTTGTCGACGATTAATTAGGCGATTGCGGATCCGCCGCCCGGAGTATACACGATAATTTTATTTCCATAGCTTTTTTCCGAGTTAACATCTGCTTTTCGGAGCGAAATAAAAGTTTTAATGAACGAGCTCATTCGAAAGTAACTAAGTGCGCTCACCGAAGAGTTGTTAAGCCCAAAGTGCCGAAGAAATGGAAGCTCTCTCATTCCCTTTGCCCGCAGACGAAAGAAATGTCATTTCGTCAACGACGACAGAGCTTCCATTAAATTGAACGTCATTATCGTTACAATAAATATAGAAAACTGTGTCGGAAAAGGCGGTAGAATAATAATAAGAAAATGAGCGGGGAAAAAAAACACTCGCCGTAATCGAATTTTTTCACGGTGGAAATATATCAATTTCGGAAAATCTAGAAGCGAGTCCGTAAAAGCATCGATGGGTGTTCGCCGTAATAAAACGATCGTTGCATTTATGATATGCTAATAATTCTTACTTTGTTGTTTTTTGAGGGTTTTACAACCCTATCTGAAGGTTTTTTTCGGCTCGAGAGCCTACCTTTTTCCAATAATGGTCACGCTCTCGTTACGTGCACTTATTCATTTTTTTCCTGTTGAAAATAAATACATTTTAGCGAATTTTGAATGTGCATTATTCGATAACGTATTATTCCAGTTGCACTGTGAAATGCATTTGTGAATTTTCGAAATACAAAAAATTTCATTATATTTTCATTCCTTTGTGTTGTAGTACAATATTTTCGTAGCTTATGACGATTCGTCTCGCTTTTCGTGTTCGAAGGATTATTAGAATATTAGAGTTTTCGCCTAATATGTGTCGTTTATCACATCAGTCGTCATAATCATAAATGCGGTCATCATCATAATCATCATCATCGTGTTAGCGAATGTGTTCATTCGCTGTTGAAATTTTGTTGCGGCGCTCTCCATTTCCGCTCCAGTGTGCATAATACGGTTTGTACTTTTTCGAGTGTTTCGTTGGAAATGTTGTGCAAGAATATGATGGATTCATTTAATACTTCAGAACATGAGACTCTTACGATTTCATTTCTCGGATAATGTATCGTTCTTAATTATAAATTATTTCTTGAAAAGTGGCATAAAACTATACTTAAACACGATAAAATTTATTACGCTTTGAAACAACGTCAACAATAAATAGCATTTTGCATAAATGTCTAAACGTTGCAGCTATTCGATTTTACGATCGCAACAACGAGCGCTTTCGAATTAAGCATAATAAGTTTTGATTGGCGTTTCGAACAATGGCTAGAATTCGAATATAACGGTTTCCGAAACGAAAACTCATACTTGTGTATGAAAACTTCATTTTGCAGTTCGATTTCATATGGTAAATTCGCAATAATATTGGGAAAGCTCTAATAGTTTCGCGTTATAGCCTCACAATGCTATATTTATTCTTCGAAATAATCAAAGATTCAAACGAGGTTAAAGCATTTGTATGGGGATCGCGTGTCTTGTCAATTTGTATTTTTTGTGCTAGTTTTAAGTCGGTAGGTGAACAAAACATGTGGGTCTTCCTTTTTTTAGGATATTCCTCGTTGTAATTAGTCACAGTTGTGGTTGCTTTGTCACGTAATGGTTCGTCTTGTTTGCATGTTGCGAATTTATTCAAATTGTCTAAATGGCCTAACGGTATGTTGATTTTATGGTGTGTCGTCTAAATGGTTTTCACGCAAGGTTCATGTCTATTTCAGAAGTTTTTTCAAAACGTAGTCAGCTAATTGTGTTCGAAAAAAAGTCTAATATCTCATTTTTGAATTTGCGTATATATTATTAGGAAATATTTTCAATTTGCATAAAGTTAATCTGAATTTGAATCGATCTCAATACGCTCATTAAACATAATTTATGCAATCAAGTTGCGTTGCTTCAGAGCATGTTAACATCATCATGGCCACCATCATGAATGCAAGTTTCCATAAATATTGATGTCAATTATTCGGTCACAATGCACACGTGACTCGTGTATACAGTTTACCAATTTATCTTAACATGCGACTAACGACAAATTGCCTTTCGCCGAATAATCAACTCGCGGTTAAAATAACGAAAACTTAAGCATGCACATATTATTATTTGGACGGAAAAATATTGAAATTTGTTAAATAGACTGGTTTTTAATATAATTTAAAATTTGTTCGAAAAAAATAGTAACTATTGTATTGGATTTCAGGTCGTTTTTAGAAAAAAAGGGCGTCTGTATGTGATTTTTCTCTTTTTAATTATATTGCAAGTATGTTCACTTTGTTGCTTGTTATTAGCAGTGCGATGCATTGTTAGCTACGCAACTACACGGAGATGTAATTAGACGATGGTTCTCTTTGTTTGTTGGGATAAAACCGCGAATATGCTATGTCTGATACGTTAATAACGCGAGAATGGCTCGAAAGTTGTTAGATTTTTGTTTTTAATATATTAAAAGTGGGTAGGTTAGCTATTAAATAGATTTTCATATACGAAATTAAAAAGCATGCATGATGGAAATTATGTAAAATGTTATATGCATCGATAATTGTGTGGTTTTTTCGCATTGAAAGTTCGTTACAAAGAATAACAGCGTTTGAAGGGAATTTAATGAAGTTTCATAAATTATGTGAAAGCGTATAGTTGATAGTAAATTGTTGAATTCTTATTAAAAATATTGCTTAAAAGCTTTTAGAAACAAAAGATAAAAATATTTACTGAGAAATTAGCTTTAATATGAATTAATGTATTTCCATTGGTTTTATATACCTATAGCAAAATAGAATCAATCGTAAAGAAGGTAATATAGATTCCAAATGATATAAAATTCCAAAATAAAAATCCAGAAATCAAACACAGTAATATGAAAAAGTCTACACACTTTAAGTTCGTTCACATTGCGACAATTAATTGCAATTAATCCAGACTCAGGAAGAGCTTTTACTCAGTACTGCACTAATAACAGCGGATACGCGCGACAATGGATTAGCTCCCCTTTATATTACGAAGCTTTTTCATCATTTAGTTTTTTTTTTCAAGTTAATCGCTATTTACATGAAAGCGTCGGTGAAAATTTAATTGAGTTATCGAGTGGAAATTGTAGTGTAGAATACATTTTTTTGGTTTCCGAAACGCAATTTTTCGCAAAGAACTGTGGCGTCTGTCAACTTCTTGCATTGTGTGTCTTTCTTACGTTGCGAATTCCTTTGAGAGAAAACTTTAGTTTCTTTGTTTGTTTTTCAGGGACATAAAATTGAAAAAAAAGTTAGATTTAGTTCGATTGAAATTCAAATCCTTTCGTAAATATTTTTTATTTGAATTATAAAGGGAATTTTTCAGTTCTTTTTGTGTTCAAAACCCATTTTTTCTTCATTTATTTGTAGTCATAAAAGTGTGCTATTCTTCGGTATTTTAAATTCTTACGAAGTATCAATAATTGAATCATTCAGTGCATATATCTAGTGATAAACTCCACCTTTTGATAAAAAAAAATGACTTTAACTGTCAAAGTACTTGGTATAGTATTAGCCTTTTTTATGCAGCATTTACTATTAAAAAATAAAGTATTAACAGTTAAATTATTGAAAATTTATCTTTGATTCTCAATGCACATCCCTAGCAATTTTCCTAGTCGACTTATCCTGTTTTCGAAGCATCGATTTCGCCGCTTTTCCGACACTGATCAAGTTTTCACTCGTACGAGCTTCGACTTTTCACTACTCGTCGATTTTGTGTCTTACGTTCGTATGTATGTGAGCTCGCGGAACGCAACGCAAAGAGTTTAGCGTTCCTCTTTCACATCTTTGCTTTTCGTTTCGTTGTGTCTTATTTTTTTCCTGCAACAACACAATGGATGCTGCGGATCGATAGTTAGCTCTGTGGATGTTTACTGGAAACACTGTCGTAATATTCGAAAATAAAACTTGTCCGATCGGATGCGTCGAACGTTTTGCTCTATTATTCTGTGTTGTTGAGCACAAATAATACTGAATGCCGGCAAATATTGTCGATGCGTCGTTTGTGAAATGTAATTGATTTATTTTTTCAGGCTTTGGTTTAAAAAGAATATGTTGATTGATAAAAATGTTTTTCGATTGCATATCGGTCGTACAGATTAACAAAAAGAGAATGACGAAATTTTATATTCGAAAACGGAACGAATATTTGAACACTTATGTTTTGATATGTAAATGAATTTGAACAAGTCAAAAATATGTGCTTTTTTAAATTTTTAACAATAAAGTAAATTCAATCTAATCATCGAAGATTTCTAATGAAAATTTTATATGATTTATGACAGATTTCCACCAGACCGAATTATCTAATGTCTTCATCATGAATTTAACGACACCGAACGTCAATGTGTCACAAAATTTCAATAGTATGATAAAGTCGGAAAAGCGAAAAAGTTTCGGCATCGAGTCCCGTGCGTGACGACCGCCAGTTAACTTTTCCTTACTCTCGCGCGACGCAACACAATATATTATAATACGATATTATTTTCGCGGCGAAATTAGAGTGCCGAGGGCGAAATATATTAACTTGATTCCCACGAGGCGACTTTTTGATTCCATTATGCGGCTCGTATGTAATTTATTATTATATTCCGCCTGTGCCTCCCTCCCCGTTGTAAGGCTTGGGCGCGATGAAAATGTTGCCGCTTCGCGATTCGGTCGATTCACTTTTGAGTTTTGTCAATTATATTTTGTGATATGATGAGTTTTAAAGTAGTTAATTGGATCGATGAAACGTCCTGAATTAAGCTGTTTCGGATGACTGTTTCATTTAGGTCTAATCTTTCGATCGTTTGCTGCTCAACACTAGTATTACAAAACTTTAGTTCTCGTTTTTTCCCTTTAGAGTTATAATTGCACATTTCCTAACTTACATGGTCAAAATATACTGATGAAAAAAGTCATATGGGTTATAATTGTTCCGCTAAAGATCATAAGATCGTTCCTTAATATGTCTTAAAGTTTATATGATAACGTTAATTTTAAATAAAATTAAATAGATTTGTATAGCTTTTTAATATTTTTATTTAAGTATCTCGAACGTTTGTAACATTTTTTCAGATCGAAACGGCGATTTTCTATCGTTTATTAAATTATGCACGCTCAGCACTTTTTCCATGCGAATCGATAAAAAGGTTCCGATGCTGAAGTCGCTTCCCGAAAAGCGGCAGAAAAATATGTATGTAGATTCTTTTGCATAATTTAAAAGAATTCTTATTACGCAGAAATGAGCTCGTATCTCGAATTTATGTCCTTAATTTTGTAAAGACGTGCTTGCCGAAAAAGCGCCCTGGAAAAACGCCTACTTCCTTCATACACTTTGGTACCGAATCGCTTGGAGAAAATATAAAGATTTTCCATATCAAGATATTTTCCTATTGTTAGATTCGGCACTGGTGAGTGGATATTTATTCTTAGCGTGCGTTATTGCCCATGCCATTTTTCTAAAATAAATTATACGTTCTGGGAGATTTTTTTCTTAATACTTTCGCCAAAAGCACGAGATAATAAGCCTCCTCTGGCGGAGTTATAGGCCATTCTTCAGCTGGTACATTGGCGTTCAGAAAGATATCATCATACATTTGTTCATTATGTCATCGAGATGTGGGGGGATAGCCTAGTTGGAACTACCCCAAATCGCACAACAACAATAAGGGCGGGTTCGGACGAGAAAGAAAGTTTTCCGACCGCAGTACAGTCGAGGGTATTTTTCATTTTTCACTCATACCCTTACTGTGTTCTTGGAAGGTCTAGTGTGATCTTGAAAGTTTTATTCGAATGATGTGATGGAAAAACGGGGTTTTTTGGTCGTTTGTTGTTCGATGACGTCGTTATCAGAAGTTTGAGTTTCGTGCGAAAATCGATCGAATTTCCGAAACTTTGAAAAATATTAAAATTATTTAATTCGCAAAGTTGAGTTTGAGTTGCGTGTCGCTTTCGATCAGTTCGTTTTATTTACTAACATTCGCTTCGACCGTGACACTGTTTCGATTACGAGACTTATCATTCTATTGAACAATGTGCTTTGTGTTGTTCTGTGTTTGCTTACGAGACAATTCATTTTTTTTTGTTGCCACGTTTCTGAAGAAAAAACGAAATTTTTCTTCGACCTTGATCTCTTTCGGTATTTCAGCACGTTTCGTATTTTTTTTCGTTAGATGTTTATTACTTTTGCGGGTTTCTCCGAAATCGTGCTCATTACTAAACCGACGATGGTCATTTGTCTGAAACGTTTCACAGTTCAACGCCGTTTAACGTTTTAGAACTGAACTATTCTGAAGACAAATTTTCATCTATTGTTGCAAAGTTGACGAAGATTTGCATAGTTTCATCGTTATTAATGTTGAAATTATTCTACATCTTGTATTTTGAAATGTGAATAATTATTGTATTCAAAATCCTTAGTAATATTTATCTTAACAAATTCAAATAAGCTCATTGAAGTAGCAATTTATAATAATTGTATTACCCATTTGAAAAATATTTTTCCAGGTGAATTTTATATCAAATATTCTTCGAAACGAAGTCTTAATGATTTATTCGATCTTAAGGATTATCTTAATTCCTTTCAGCCGTATCTGAAATATATTCGTATTTGTATTAAAGACAGAGTGAGGGGTGGAGATATGAACGTTAGCTTTCCACCCACCCTGTGTTCTCGTACGGTCGTTATGGGCGTGGGCGGATACGAATATATCTACATATATTAGACCAATAATGCAAACGAGAATATTAAATCTCGAGAAATTGAACGTCCATGAAACGACGAGTTTAATGGGTCAAACGGTTGTAGTGAAATTTTCATGAAAATTGCGATTCAGATGGAAAAAATCTGTTTTCATTTATGCCGCATTATGGCCTTATTTATTTATAAACCACAGTGAAATTATTTAATTTTTTTATTGTAAAATGTATATCTTTTAATATGAATACGAGTAAAATTGAAAAAGTTATTTGAAAAGAGAAGTTTCAATTTTATTTTACATTTTGTTAATATTTCCTTATCCAATGTTCGTTATTAATAAATCAAAGAATGTAAAATGTTTGTTTATACATTTTTTATTTTAACGCTCCGAAATTGTTTTTATTTATGTAAGCTTACAATATGACTTGAATTACCCTCGTATTAAGTTTTATTTTTATCTACAGTTTTTTTCCGATAGATTAACAAATAATTTCACTATATTTCATTTTCATTACATCGTATTTAAAGTAAAAAAATGTTTAATATTTGTTATATTCGAGGATTATTTCACAAATTTTCCATTGTACACACCAAAAATTAAAGTTAATCGCCGCTTTTTTCTCACCACTCGTATCGCAATGTTTTCGTATTGTATAGGTACATAAAGGAAATATTCGGATTAAAAAAATGAAAACGCAAAAACGTGATACGCTCATGTTCACTCTCTGGGCGTGAATTAAAATAATTCAGTAGAAATGTGTCGTTTTAATTTTGATCATTAAGAATTCGTGCGCTACCCGGACGTATAATTAAGCCGCGAATTAAGAGAGGTAAAACGCGCTCAGGCCAAAATTCAGGTCAGACAGAAATCGTTATTTTTCAAAAGAAAAGGGCGAAAGGAACGTGAAGTTTTTTTTTTTCACTATTTTTTTCCTTATTGTTTCAGCGCATTTAAAAAGAAACGTATTTTTTCGCATTTGTATCGCGAGAATTGTGCCGAAGTTCCTCATTTTCAGAGTGTTGATTTTTCGCCGTACGAGAGTCGGAAGCGGAAAGCGAATTCGGTTACGCAGTTCTGATTTTGGATGATCGTTATAATTCACGTGTTACGAATGACACGCATCATTTGAGTGAAAACTCATAGAGTTATACTCTTTTTCATCAGAATATAATATTTCATAATCTATATTAAAATTATTACTTAATCAATAATCAGTTCCAACATTGAGGATTCATTTAACGACGTTTTCATGCTTCAATAATGCACTTATTATTTTTATATTTTTGATTTTTAGTCTTTTATTCATTTATGATCACTTGAAAATTAAAAAAATGAATTAAAACACTCGCTTATAGGATTAATCAAATTAGAATTTCTCTTGAAAGTTCTCATGAAAACTCTAAAATTTGAAATTTTGAGGAGCCAGGGTTTTCTGTTATAAAAAAATGAATTGATTCATTCTCTTATTTAAATCGTGGAAACTTAAAATGAATAAAATGTGATTCGTTATGACAGACTTAATTATTATTATTAATTCGTGATAATCACAGATCGGTGTCTAGATTTTTTCGCTGCAACTGTAGCGATAGAAATTAACGCCAAAAAGTACCTACAAGAAAAATTTTCATTTGAAAAGATTTAACAATTCAGTATATGTATACGAATAGAAATGCCTAAATTTCAATAAAAAACTAAAAAAATAGCGAAAGTGAACTGTGAAAAGTCGAAAATTGTTATCTAGTGTTATAGGGCGTTGAAGTAGGCGGGCACGTGCGGCCGGAACTGACAGGAAGCTGCGGACCGCCGACAGGTCCTGAAAACCAGCTGACCCCTTTCGATGACCCACCCTTTAGCCCTTCTTCTGGGGGGTGGTTGGGTTGCCACCCCTCCGTGTCCCGCTTGCGGATTAACACGTGCCGCCCGGTGGGATTTTACAGGTGCGCGCGGACACGTGGACCGGACACGTGTATCAACATTCGATTCCGATATGAGCTTTTGACCTTTCGAAACTTTTTTTTCCTCTTGCTCCCAATATTCTGTAGGTATCGATTGATTTTGTTTTCGGTTCGTTGTGGACTTTTTTTTCGTGTCGAAATTTCGCTGATTTGGTTGAACGTATAGGGGGCTTTTTTATTAGGAGCGCTCGATTTTTGATATAAAATGAAATAATTTGTATGTTTAATGATCATAATTGTTTTTTTTTTCGAATTAGATTTGTTAAAATTTATTGAAAAGCCCTGTAGTCGCTAGTTTTATCTGATAGATGTATTGATTTATGCTTATCTTTTTAGTTTTCGTAATCTGTCGAATATTGAAAATACAACGCGTAGCTTAAATAAAATCTTTGTAAAAATTCATAATGCGTATAAAAATTTTTGTTTATTGTTATCCTCTGTAATTTTTCGATGAATAATTTCGATCGCTTAATACTGTTGAAATTTCATGTGTCATCAATATTCCTTACGCAAGATAAACACTGCGTAGACGTTTATGAATAATTTAAACGTTGCTTAATATGAAGAGCATATTTGATATCAAATATTGGCGAAAATTTTTTCGTTAAAAAATTCGCGCATTTTCTGCGACAAACAAGCTCCCCCATCTAGGTGAACGAATGCCTATAACGAATATTATTATAAACACATTAGATTTTGTCAGGGGGAAATTAACATAATTCGCTCCGAAAGCGCGTATCCTTGAGATTATTCGTGTGATTACAGACTCTTAATCTAAATTCAAATTAAAACGCTTCTCGAAAAACACGCCCATCGGCAGAAGTGGGCCTGAAGACTTATATTTATTTTATTATATGTACCCCGCTTTCTCTAGTTTTTCGTCAAGTTCTGCGAACTGTTTCGGATTCGACCTTCTTGAACTTTGATTAACGAATCATTTGCAGGCCGAATCTCGTCGAGAGGGAAAAGTAATGAAAAAAGTTCAGCAGGGCGCCGACTCCATTGTAGATAAATAAAGTTTCGCTTGTTTACATCGCTTCGTCGGAAAATCGGAAAATTTGGCGACAGTGATTCCCTTACGTGTACAAAACGCACAGATCCAAATGTCGACATTTTCATTTGTAAAAATTGAAAAGAAACCTTATTTGTGTTGAATCAGTATGTGTGCAATAAGCTCGAAAGTCTCGAGTGATGTTGGATCTCAGAACTAGTTATAAATAGAAATTAATTTGCGTAAATCGAAAAATTCGTTCAATCAAAATAGATATCAAATGTTTATGTTTTTCCATTAGTTTTATTTGAGTTAGAAAATCTGAATTTAATTTTATTATCATATACTGTGTATTTTAGTGCGATGTTTATATACGGAATCGTTAACTTTGAAACTATATCCCTCGCATTATATAAAATGGAAATAGTATTGAAACATCGATATAGCGGATAGATCCCTCGAGCGAAGGGTCACTCCGGGTCCTTTCTATATAGTACGACGGAATTAACTAGATTTGTTTTGGAATACCCGATATTGCTTGTTTGGGGATAGCGGTGCGTGCTAGGAATACGTCAGGTCTCGCTATGTGGAAATATTCGAATATTCCTTCTATGCGTGTGATGCGTAGGAGATGGTCCTTCAAGGTCTCGAAGGCTCCTTTGTTTCGGCTTGGCCAAGTTTTAGTTTTCAACAAAGTTATATTTTCATGCAAATATTGCTTAGACAAGGATATTCTCGTACTCGGTGATTTGAAGTATGCTTAAGCCTTCAGAGGTTCGAGACTAGTGGTGCTGGAGTTTTTCCACGAGTAACGTATTTGAATTCACGCTTCGAATATTTTCATTCTGTGTATGTTCGATGATTTATTTTCAGCGTTCGTATCTTATTTGCGATAATATAAAGGTTGAATTTAAATATTGCGCGAATTTATAGTGAGCGAAAGAAAAATATTTCAAAGGCGTTTTTCAATCTGAATAATATATGGTACTCGAATGTAGTATGAATTTTTATCAATTTTTTGCACATTCGCATGTTATCGTATTCATACGTTTCGCTCGAGAATTCATACGCAATTTCGAAGTCTGAAATTTTCGGAGCTTTTAATATTATATTTCACATTGCTAAAGTATCAAAATTAATCACGATTCTTCCAATTGTGTGCGGTGTGATAGTTAAGCAGAACAATCGTCTCGTTGTTTCACAGTTTGATGGCGATTCATACAGTGGCCATTGTGAGCAACGGCGACTTTGACAAATTTGGCGTGGCGTTAGTCTTTGACAAATTCGCGTAATTGGTCTGGTCCACAAACTCGGACTTGGCTCGAATAACTTCTGGTCCGATGTGCAGATCTGGCGGACGTAGAACGCACGTTAATGTCCGTACACGTTTGGCTACGAGGGAAATTCGACTAATTACGCGATACTGTCGAGTAAATTTGATTTTGGTATTAGCTTTGTAAATAAGTTTTATTCAATAATTAATAACTAAAATATGTTTGTATGCAATATAATTGAATTGTTAAAACTGACTTGTTTTTCAACGACTCTACAATCCGAATTAGACCTCAGCGGATTTTCGTTACTAAAGGTTCTTTCGATTGATGATATTCGGTCTTTCGACTAACTTTTTCGCTAATAAGCTTCGTTAAGTAAATAATACAATAATTTAGTCATATAAATCCGAAATCAGCGTGTTTTCCTTTATCTACGGTATTGACCGACGGACCAATTTCGTACTGTAGTCAATCGCATGCTAATAGATGCGGCTCGCTGGACACGTGCGACTGACTTTGTACTGTATTGTGTCACGTGTAGATACACCAGATCTCTCCTTCACATACGAGCTTATGTCGTGTATGTATGTAGGTAAAGTAGAGTAACGATAATTATCGCTAGGTAGTATAACGAATAATTAGTTTGCGTAATAGTGCAGTAAGGTGATTCGTTTGCGTTGTATATTAGTATCGCATTGCTGACTATGGTGAATATTGTTTTGATTTTTTTTTATATCTTTATAAAAAAACATCTTCACAAAATATTTTTGTTGTTTGAAGAGCTTTGTATTTTCAGAAATATATTTTAGAACTGAATCTGAGATCAAAATGATATTGAAAATCTATTTTTATTTTCCGTATCAAATATTTGTTTTGTGTTTCAAACTGATGTTTATTTGGAAAAGGATTTTCTTCTAAGCTCTATATTTTTCCACTGTTTTCCCATTTATTCTACCGCAATACGAATAAAAGTACATATTTGCAAATGTTTACTAGAAATAGCGTGTTTAGAAGCTATTAAAAAACAATTCATTCGAATACTCGAAAAGTCGTTACCGTATATCGAAAGAGTTTTAATATAGAATTCATCACAGATTAACATAAACATCTTCAACAAATTTTCAGAACACATAAAGATTCAATGTATTTCTTTGATAAGAAATTGAAAACTTTTTTTAATTCTCCAAATTTTCATTAAAATATTCCAATGACATAAATTTCATAGCAATGAATTTAATTATATTACATCGTTGAAGTATCTGTATAATTTTATTATATCATCCATCTAATATAATATTTTATTTGTTTCAGGTAAGCTTTTGCTGATTTTCATTGACGTCATAATACTGCGAATCGAGAAAAGGTTTTTTCGTTAATTTATTAATTTAAAAATGAATGAATGAATATGAGCTCAATTGAAACTTATAGTGATTGTACATGTTCCAAACTCTAACACGATAATTAATTCAAAATTTTAATAAACAAATTAAACTGTTATAAACTGTTAATGCAGATTCTCATAGACTCGCTTCATACCCTCGGTATAAGATACAAACACTTAATCAAAATCAAGCAATTCAGCGATACAACAAGAAACACAAGACGCACCCATAATAAATCTCATTGTTTGCATTATGAACGCTATGATTGCGCATTATGAACGCACAAAGCGCTCGAATTACGCAGTCAACAGGTTTTCCGAGCGCGTTTTCCGGATATGATAAGCCGGGAAACCCTTTTCGAGACCCTAATTACGACCCTTTTCTCGAACGGTCGTATTGTTGACCCCTCGTCGAAGAGAGCGGCGAGAAAAAATAAAGGGACTCGCCTCTATGAACCTACGTACTTGAAGGGCCGAGTTATTGCCGTCGGGGATTTAACGTTTTCGCATTAGTCAAGTGCTTCTTGACGAAAACGATAAAGTCTCTCGTCTTTCTCCCTTGCTTCGGTCCGAAAAACGCATTCGGATTGTTTTAAGGTTGAGTGGTTTCGGTTTTGAAAGTTTTCCAAGCTTAGTGTTGAATAAATGATTGATGGTGTGTGTTTGAATAGGTTTTGGTTCTATATTGATGTTTAGAATCGTGTAGAAAGTATAAATAATTAAATGTGTTGTATGTGAGTAGAAGCGAATACTTTTTGATATAAGCTTTTAAATATTTATATTTTTATTTAATTTTTTTTATATCTCGAGTAGAAAGTCACGTATTTTTTCATTCAAATATGTTATAACTATATTCTCATTAATATGTAACGGTTTTATCTCATTAATATTGGATTAATAATCTACTGTTTCATATCTCTGTACAGTATTTTTCTTCTTAATTTTCGTTAGGTTTGACTTTCGTATTAAGGAATTTCCCAAACGTGCAAACAAAACGATCCAATAAAGCCTGTTCTGTGTCCGCCAAACACCAATAACCTCATGTTTTCACCGTATTTTTTTAATATAGAGTTTTTCATAATTTTCTTTAGTAAATTCACTTTTTTTTTTGTCTAAAATCGCACTTCCATATACTTCTCAGTAGGCAACACGATAAGCTACAGTAGAGCCGTTCTCTCTTGGAAATATACGATATTGTATGAGAGCTAGAAATGTGAAAAATAAAAATTGTTATTTTGCGTGACCGCATACACTCCATTCGGTTGTGTGAGGTTATTTCTAGTTAAGATTGAGAAGCGAAAATGAAGCGATTACATCTCACATTGGTAACGAATGCAAGTTTCATTCATTCGTGCCATATTTTTTTTAAATTGACTTTATGTTAATTTAAATTATAGTTATTAGCATAATGTACATTTGTATTTGAATAAAATTTGATTTAAACTATTCGCTTTTTTTCCAAAATAATTAGATTTGCGTGTACGAAAACAGTTTTTGAATGTTTGCATCTTTGATGAAATTTAAGATCGAATTACTAGTACGTACATGAAAAAAAAAAAATCATGTGTGGAAAGGTAATCGTAATCGCATCATTATCAAAATCGACCCATCGATCTTCATAAACCGTACCGTATCACCATAAAAAATTAATAAACAAAAAAATAAAAAACAAACGAGAATTTATCGGGCGACCGACAAAAAGTTTGCCGAAATTAATTCGCGCGTGATAAACGGCCTGCGAGTTTCCATCAAAAAGCGATTAATATAAACGGCGCTTGTGGGGCTTTATGGGGTTTGGGGTATGGTGGAGAAAAAAAAGAAAATCCCAGTCACACCGGTGCAAAAAAAAAAAACACTAATAATGACCATAATTCAACCAATTAAACGAGTCTGCTTCGCCTATAGACTTACAACGGTGAGCACATTGAGCAAGCGGGAGGAGATCTTCGTGGGTTGGGTTAGATTGGAGTTGGGTTGGGTTAGGGTGGAAAAAGCCGATGGGGGTTCGTGGGTGAATCGAGTCGGGTTTTCTGAGCCGCGTTGCGGTGCCGGTGTTAATTTTTAATTTTCCCGTTATGCACGGTAACGATAATTCCCTCGTATATTTTCATATTAGAGATTCTTTGCGGCGGAGTTTTTCTTTAGCGAAAGTATCTTTAGAACGTCGTGGGTTGGAAGGTAAGGTCGAAATGATTTTCAGTTGAAATTTGTTTTTGAGTTTAGAGCATTTTTTTTTTATTAAGTTGAAAAATAATGAATGAATTTATTTTCTTTGCTTTTAAAAATGTATAGCTTATTCAGATTTGGCTTTAAAAATGTAATTTTGATTATATATTATTATATTAAATTCATTTTCATTTATATAAATATCGTATCGTGAGCAATATTCTCTTCCTCAATTAATGTGTGCGATTTTATCTTGAGTTACCGGGTCCGTCCGGGAAGGAACGTTAATTATGTGCATTCGCCGTAATTAAAACAAAGCATTTGCATCTCTAAAAGATAAAGTATTGCGTTTTAAGTAATTTATGTTGAATACGTTGGAAAAGCTTGATAATTAGTTGGTGGCTCGGAAAAGCGGATATCCTTCGTCGCGACTGTTGTGTTTTCCGGAAAACGACAGCTTTCTTGGACGTTTACAAAGTACACACGTCGCTATTGTACGTCAACACATTTGTTATTCAACGCTGCATACTAATTTGCCAACAATGGTCGAAATTAACTTTTTACAACGTAAACTCCGTTGTAATTTAGCGAGTAACTTATGCGTCACACACGATTTTAACAAGATTTATTCTGATATATTTTCACTTGATTCGTTTATGAATTGCTTGATTTTGATTTTTTTTTCAAAAATAATAATAATTTGAAAGTATTTCTGATATTTTTCATAAAAACATACATAAATCGCGAACAATCCGCGGTGAAAATGAGATTTGTCGGTCGGTGAGAGTGTACAATACGAATCCTCTTTGGCGTAGTGCACATTCGTTGTTGCAACGCAATTTTCTCCCCAAGTCATAAAGTATGCAATTTACTCAAGTTTTAAACTCAATTAGACGAAGGAAACTATGGTGCCTTTAAAGGGAGGAGCGTAAACTCTTTTAGTGTCGCTCGCTGTGAAAACGTTACACGATTTAATGTGTTTCGTTTTAATTTCGCAGAGAAAAAGTATCAGTGCAGCTTCCGATTCGTTTATATTTATTACTCAAATTGTTCCTTAATACCATTCAGTGACTTTTCAATACTAAAAAACTGTTGTGACATTCGATCGGAATGTCGCACGAGATAGAAAGCTGTTCGTTGACGCGATTGCGTCTTTTGTGTTGTGCAACTCGTCTCACAATTGCTCGGTAATTAGTGGCATTTGCAATTCGCACGATTTGTACACGTACTGTTTGCACTATAATACATACGATATATGACATATATCATATTCAAAATCGTGTATTCCGTATAAGTTGTGCATGTCTCATGAGCACGTACATATGGAAATAATTCAACGGTCACGTATTGCGAATGCATTTCGACATTCCGATTGATCAAATCGCAATCTTGGAATACTCCTATCTCGTTTCAAATGCTACTAATTAGTTATAAAATGTCTCATATATAAACTTGTACAAAATCGAATCAAATAATCCAAATTTTAAATGTAAATCTGTTTATATCCCAAAAGAATTCAGTTTGTTTCGAAAAATAGTTGTAATGGAAAATGTTTTGTTCCACGATCGCTTTCGTGCCTGGTTATATTACATGCTAGCGATGGCCCGAAAGCTAATTATAAAAATGTGGAGGCTTAATGTTGAAAGTTTTTATCGAATTTTCGGATCATGATTAATTTTTTGGCTCCAGACCAGTAATCGGAAGTTGCACTTTGCCCGAGCGAATATAATGAGTTTTTATCGATCGTGTGACGCCGTAAATATGCTCGCTTAGTTCCGTTCCATAAAAAGGATCAAACTTATTAGATTTTAAAATTTTATAACATCATTGAAAATTTAAAATCAATCAGATAATAGTCGCTCGATGTATGCAAACTTATTTTTATTTAATTTTGAAACGAAACGAAAAACTTTCCGTAATTGCATTTATTAACAAAATCCATTCTAAATATTTTTTTGAAATTAAATTTCGTATCGCCGAAACGGTCCAGCGAAGTTACAATTTCACATTATGCTCGAGAGAACAAGGGCCTACCGAAGAAGCAAGGGCAGATCTGGGCCGCGGCAAAAGGGACGGCTTTGTAATTATTATTTTCATTTTAAAGTGTTTCGAATTAAGCGAGAAGTTTCCCCGGAAGGAGTTTCCTTGGCCGCGTGCGTGATTGAAGGGAGCGAACTTTCCAGGCCCGCAAATTTGTACGCGTCCCTTACATATTTCATACGTTTTTCTTTCTCTCGTTTCTACAGTCGGACTTTGTTAATCTGAACTGTTTTATTTCACATTTAATATTCTTCGGATATCCTACGAAAGTTATGATCGAATAATATGTAATCATATTTGAGTCGTTAACTGCACAAACTGACTTCATAAAACAACAAGTCGTGAAAAATTATGAAGCTTGTTTGATGCCTCTTTTCGAAATTCTCGTAATTCCCTTTATTATTTCATTTTCTCGAAATTGTACCTAAATATATAAATTTCTTTGATAGTAAGCTACTGATGTGGTCAGGTCACATAAAAGTACAAATTTAATTAAAATGGCTTCTGATGAAGTTCTTCAACAATCTCTCAAATGTTTTAGATATATTTTCGGCTTTATTTAGATTTTGATTGAATTAAATTACTAAGATTTCCCTGCACGAACATAATTTTGGCGGTTTCGCTGTGAGTTTCTTTTTCATTTTTTCAGATTTTTTTCGCGAGACTTGTAAGAGCGAAGGGCGAATTTATGACTGCCTAGCGGGGTCGTTAATTTTTAACGTTTTTTTGGCTTAATTTTTTTTTCAGCTCGAAGTAGGAACGACGGAGGAAATTATAATGATAATTAAACGTGCGAGAAGTTATAGGCGCTCTTCTTCGGAGGCAGCGGCGTCGGTGGCTTCTTATTAATTTTTTTTCCGACGTTATATAAATTAATTTAAATTTTTCATTGTTCGTTTAATGGGTGAAAGTTGCGTCTTTTGTCTTTACGACAATATTGCGTTTTTAAAAAAAAGGGGGCACCCGGATGGCAATTTATATTGGTGTACGAAAATGACTGAGGGGTGTTTAAACGTCTTTTTTAAATGCGAAAATATCAAGTGTTTATTTTGTAAAATGAATATTATTTCACATTTTCATATAAACTATCACATTTAAGTAATAATAAATTAAATATGAAGTTCTTCGTGAATAATTTATTTAAATAAGTAGGTACATTTAATGAAAGCATTGCGTGAAAGCAAAGTATAACGTTTGAAGAAGAAAATAATTAAATTAGCAAGATGTATTAAGTTAGATGGATGAAAGTAGTTTAAAATAGAGAGTAGAGCGAAAATAATAATAAAAATTTTCATCTTACAAAGGATGGCGAACGTCTGATGATGATTTAGTATATTTAGTGAAAGTTTTGATCGAACCAAAACGGTGGTTGCTAATGACGTCATTCTGTGAAAATACAATCTTTCCTTTATTAAAATAGATTGAAACTTCAGTCAGCTTCGGAAGGGTTTCCATACCGAGAATAATAAATTAGCTAACAACCATTTCGGAACGATTGAAATTTCCGAATTTGCTCCGTGGAGTTGGGAAAAACGCGAGTCGACCGAATCCTTCGAACTTGTAAGAATTGCGTCAACCGGGCAGTATTCATAATTCATAATCTTATTCATATACTTTAGGGTTTTGGTTGTTTGCTGAGCGCAGAAGGGTTGTACTTCAAAACTGCTGGTCTTAAATAATTTCCCCCCGATCCGCATTCATTCGTTGTGTTTAATATTGTAATATACTTTGGGAGTTCGTTCGTTTCTCACAAGCGACTCGATTAATTCGCTTTTAGTGTTTTTCGAGATTTTATTGACGTAGCTGGGTATTGTGTATCGGTGATAAAGTTTAGTATTTGAATTTAATACGAGTTTCATTCGGATTCGGTGCTCAAATAGAGATTTGATGTTTATTCGGTTGAATGCAGTCTTTGTGAGTCTACATAGTTGATGAAATTTCAAATGGGTTCGTGATTGAATAATTAGCAGATTTGATTTTGGTGTTTTTGTTTTTGAATACGGCGTATTCGATACTTTGAATCTATTCAATGCAAATATCGAACGTTGTTTTATTACGTGAATTATGTACATATCTTGTTATTTTCAGATAAAATGATAACAAACATATGAAATTTCTGAGAATTTATTTGTTATTTCAACATTATAAACCTTTTATGTTAATCAAAATACGTTTTGAATACCTTGATACGCATTCAAAATTACATCACATTCTGAATATATTCACACATTTTCATTTCTGAAATCATAATTTATTTATTATTATCAGTTAAGGTTTACATAATAACTCATACGAAAATATTATGTTTGTTTTCGATTTTGATTGGATACAATGTTGTTTTTTTAAGCTTTTAATATATACAAATTCTGTTTGGTATTCATGAACTCACACAATTGGAAAAAAATAAAACCAGACCTATTCATCGTACGTTTGCGAGTATTTCATACAATCGAGTATTCTTGCATTAGTACAAATGTGGCATTCTATCTATTATACTTGAAAATTTTTATTTATATTTTTTATAAAGGTAATTCCAAACTTTGAACCTATTAGATAATATCAATTTTTAAATACTGTTGTATTAATGAAAATAGCTTTTAAAGCGAATCCGTCAATATCAAAGAGAGCTCAACAAAACCCACCATCATTCCAAATCACAACTCCTATACACCACTATTATAACAAAATACACATATTATATTATCGAAATTTTCAATCCATTCACTATCTACAAAAATAAATAATTATTTACGCTTTAAAAAACACATTAATCGGAAAAACAACCGCACAATCAAAAACGACCCCGGATCTCCGGAGAGCCCAACGAAACCCACCCCTCGTTCACAAATCAACCCCCCCAACATCGCGGTTATGATTAATTTCGGATCTTGCGATTTTTTCAACGGCACCGTCCATTGTGGCCGTCGACGTTGATGCATTATTCTTGTCAATTAGGGCGGAGACCACTTCTGTATGCTTTTCTGAGCATGAAGCAATTTTCTTGGCGCCCATTGTGGACCGCGCGCACTTTTTGCGCCCCTCTGTCGCCGCCCCTGCCCCGTTTCGGCATTATTTTATACATATATACAGGGTGGGTTTTATGTAGGGCCTTTCGTCTTTTGTGCTCGGACTTAATTGATGGTGTCCACTCTTCTGCGTTCGCGAGCCATACGTCTTTTTGTTGTTGGACCGCGCGTATAAATAGTGGGATGTTCGAGATATCGCGCCTTGGTTGGCTTTTTTTTTGATGGTATGTATGTATTATATGTACCATTGTTCTCGAGGATTCGTTCGCTTTTCTATTGTGGTTCTCTGTTCCGATCTTGTGTTGTTTTTTTCCGCCCGAGAGTTTGCGGTCAATGAGTTTGTTTTTCATATTTTCGTACGATCGAAGGGGGGTTTTTTGTTTTGCTTCACTTCTGGTGGTTTTAATTTTGATTAATTTCGTTTTGGGTTGAAGCATTTCGTATTAATGTATTTTTGAGAAGCTATTAGTGAATGTTACTATTCAATCTATTCGAATGTATAGGTAAAGAAAGTTGGAAAAAAAATCTTGATTGAATATCAGATATGTTCTTTTAGGCGATTTTTCATTTCAAATTTACATTTACACAATGCATAAACACTTTTTTATTTATGGATTCTGAGAAGCTAATTTTGCTGTTGATTTTTTGCGCCTCTTTACTTATTTATTTGGAACTTAACGAATGTCAAGTGAATGTCGTTTCAATACGTATTTATGAACAAAAAAATAACAAGAATAATTCAAGTTCGTTTTCTGACATGCGATACAGCAATTATTCAAAAATTATCATGAATTTAACACACAACGAAATGATAATTTTCTTTCGACACGTTTATTTTTCTCAGAAGCATGCTATTAGTTTTGAATACGTCGATAAAATCACACGTTCAAAGCACATTGAAACTCGTCTATTGAAAATAAGAAAACGTTTCTAATATTGACCGCAGATTTAAAGAGGTCGAACGTTTCGTATTGTGCAAGCGCTCAGTACTCACATCCATTATACACTTATAATATAATGGGTAAACGTGTTTACCTAAACTTGACAAATGTGTACGATACACCAATTCGAAACTTAGTTTGTCCAAAGTCAAAGTCCAATGCTACAGTGCGGTCGGTCTGTACTTTACAGAACGATGTAATCTTCTTACGACGATTCAACTCGGCAATTTTGTAGCTTTGACACTGAGAATACGCTGCTTTTGAATGTTGAATAGTCTGATATGCTATAATACGTTTTAGTTGGACATTTACATCTACTTTTTCCCTGAAAAAGTGGAGTTATTCGATTTATGTACTAAATGGCTCAAATAAGAAAATTGCTTTCAATGAGACGAACGACAAAACTCTCATTGTTTCGAATCAAGCGGAAGCTTCGCAGGCTTTTCCGAATGTGGCGGAAAATTCGAATAGTTCAGTGCACAGACATATATATATTTTTCATTTTATAAATTCCCCTTACACGAGAGCCGCCCCGTATAAAAAGGGTTCGCTTCGTTCGCGACAAAGGTTTTTTTTGAGGCCGGTTGCGCATAAATGGCCCCGCTAAATAGCCACTTGTTGGCCGCTCTTTGTGCGCACGACCACCGAAATAAAATGGGGAAAAAAGTAAAATAAAACCCCCCATCTCGATACGTTTAGTTTAGCACGCACGCGGATGCCATTGTTCGAAGTGTATCGGGAAAGTTTCGTGTGTGCGCAACGTGTACGGGGCGTGTTGGGCTTTATCCGAAAATCCTAACAGTCGATGCATTTAGTTCGGAAAAATCGACACATTTATACGTAGAGAGAGTATATTTTAAATTTGAAAAGTATTTTATCGAATCCCGACCTTTCTATCGTTAGTTATTCACCTTGAGTGTTACGTTGAAATTGAGTCAAAATTGAATCTAAGTTTAATATATAAATCATTATGAAAAAAATCATTTCGAGTATTTAATCGATGAATAATATAAAATCATAGCAGTAGTAAATGCTACTTTTATTCACTTCGCGAAAAACTGTGTTCCGTTTCCATTGTTCTTTTAGCCCGCTCGCTGAAAGTTTCACATACAAATCTGTTGAATAATTCACAAATCGTTCGAAGCGATTCGAATTCGTATTATATTATGATTTCCAGAACGAAAACAAAGTATCTTTTGTATATGAGTATATGTTATTTTTTTCGGTTTGTCATTTCTTCAAATGTACGCTATCGATACGTTGCATATTCATGCATGTTCAACTTTAACGATTAATGCCTTTTATCTTATTCTCATTGTGAAGACGCTCCTTTTGATATTCCATCCTTCATTGTATAAAATTATTTATTTCATTTTTGAATCGACAAATATTCATACCTGAAATAAATTTGATTGATCGAATAAAAATTCATAAAAATCAAACACGCCCTATAAATGCGTGATGATAATATACATTTTTCATCGTATTGACGAAGCACTTATCTTTAACAACGAACAACAGAGTCGACCCAACATTTACACATCGATTCCAAAAGCGTTTTCACACGTCGCTCTACCCATCGAAACGATTCACTCGCGAGCGAACTCGGGCCGCACTCGACAACTGCCAATTTCGATTTTATCGCACGAAAACCCCCACAGACGTATATAAATACATATTTTTTCCCTTCTGGCGTATAAATTCAACCGTGTACCGCAATAAAATGTACGCAAAGTACACGGAAAATAGACGCGCACTCATTTCGCGTCGTAAATCTCGATACAATTTTCCTCGCGCGCACATTATTACGCGAGAATAACGCTTTCGTCTCTCGTACACATTGAGACGCATAAGGACGAGCAATAAATCCAACCTTGGCTTTTAAGGACGCCCCGGTCCTATATTTGCTACGTTATTATTGTTATTTTGTACATGTGTACGTTGGATCGTCGGGGTTTGGGGAAATCTCGCAGATTTATCTGCCGCCGCATCATGTGGAGGTTCGAATTCGGGACTTCCTTGTTTTTGATGTTTGATTGATTTTTTTTTTGGTATTTGTGTGAATGATTTGGTGATTTTCGAGTGTGATTTGTTTGGAAATTGTTTTTTTATAATATGTGGAAATTGGGTTGCGGTTGAAGCTATCTAGATATTGCCTATTTATTAGACACATTAAAGATTTTGCAATTAATTTTGTAAGACTTTAAAGCATGTTTTTATATAAAACGGTTTAATATTTTTTGTCATAGAAGCCTTTATTGAATTATCGAATTCCTTTTATAGCTGCCGAAACTCCAATTTCGTTTATGTATTAATTGAATTAAAAAACTTTTAATCGATTGCGAATAAAAGTGCTTAAATAGTTAGTTGAATGATGCGAAATTGAAAATTTGAATGCCTAAAACCGTTCAAAACCCGAAAGTTTTTAATATCTTCTAATACTATTCATTATTATAATGGTAAAGTGAATAGAGTGAATTTTCTCGACGAGTTCAAATATTTTTAAAAATTTACATAAATTCGAGATCTTTTCATAGCTAACGTTTACAAAGAAAACTTTCGCACGACTATTTAATAATTCTCAGAACAAATTCGAAATAGTCTCACATTTAAAACCACGAGTCATATCATTCGATAAATGAAACTCAATATCTTCGTATTTATAAAGGCATGCATGAATTTTAGACATAGCAACAGTTCGTACAAGGATTGTATGGTTCGACCTTAATTGGAGACCGACATCGTCGGCTTTTCAAGGGTGGTTTGTGGCGTTTTCCTTTTATCGTTCGACGAAAGGGATGTTTCGTCGGTCGTTGGGGTGGATTGTGTCTGCAATTTGTCACCGCCGCTTAATAGGGAGGAAGCTCGTTTGTTTAATTTGCGACAGTTTTGCGCCTGGTGTGGGATTGATCTATAAGTAGAGAAATTTGTAATCTGCTCATGTGTTATTTATTATGCTCACAAAAACTATTTTTTCAATGTTGTATTACTCTTAGCGTGTGATGTTGTAGAAGTGAATAAACGTTTGTTTGAATTTGTATTCTGACTGATCTTGGTAAGTCATCATAAGTAAGTGACACATTTTGTTAATCGATCGCCCTTTGATGTCTCTAGGTCTGACGGGTATTTTTCCACTTTGGTGATCATTTTTCGTATAGTAATTTATCATTGTCTTCAACCTCTAACTTATTTATAGATATGTTTTTTATGCAGGCATTTTCTGCATACGATGCGATGTGATAATATTTTTTTCTTTTATCACTTATTATGTGAAACATTGTTCGCTAAGAAAGTCACTTTTTGACATTTTCTATCCAAGCAAGGTTCCATTTTATTAGTAAATAGCCGGATTCATACAAGTTTAAATAAATAAACACAAACAACGACACACTAAAAGCACCAATCATCTAAAAATCATCCCTTACAACACCACTTACGCCCTAAAAAAAAACCTTTCGTTTCGCACAACGACCGTTCGAAAACGCATTGATTTCAACCCTAGCAAAGGACGCGCGCACTTTCCAATCCATTTTCCGCAACGACGCCGACTTTTTCATCCCCCGAACGCTTTTTTATTCGACACACTTTCTATATACGCCTCCTTTCTATATAACACCACCGACACACACCAACAGAAGCGACGACAAGCGATAAAATAATCGTATCGATGCGGCATTGGTCTTCCGGGGGACGACGCCTCCGTTCGCATTACGAGTCGTTTGTATGGATGAGGTCGGCTCTCGTGCGGAGCGTTGATTTCGGGGCTTTCGAAGCCTTTTGTGTTAACGAAACGTCGAAATTGGCCGTTGTCGCTTATAATTCAGTGAAAATTGTCACTGCGGTGTTATTGTTGTTGTTGTCGGTGCTGATAACGTGCGGATTTCCTTCGCGAAGGCTGTTACTTTTGATTGGGGGTCGTTTCGATTTGATTCTGTTGCGTTTTTTTTTGTTATTGTATGGGTTGAGTATGATTTTTATGCTCTCTGTAAATTATTTTACTATCATCGTCACCTCTGATAAAGGAATGTCGATCTAAGGGGTAATTTATGGTTATGAAAATCGCTAAAATACCATAGGTTAAATACTCAATCAGAATGTGATGCTGCAAAATTAAAAAAAAAAAAATTTGTGATTGTGTTTGAATATGTGTTGAATCGTTTTGTTTAGAAGAGCGTAGTGGCGTCTTAAAGTTTGAAGTTTATGTGACCATCATAACTTGTTTATTTTTTGTAGAATGTGTTGCACTTTGTTTGTGCATAAAGCTGTTATGCATAATTTTCAGCTTGAACTCGTTTGAGTGTTTATAATCTAGCTTAAAAATGCGCTTTTTAGTGCGTCGTTATAGCTGAAAAAGTAATCGGCTTCTTAATTGATATTTCACACTTTATAAGGAAAACTTAAATTTTATTCATTATTGATCGTACATAATAGAGCAATTTTACAGCTCATAAAATTTTCTATAAAAAAGTAAAATATTAAACGAACAAGTTATGATATATTTAAATTCTTCAGATTTTTACCACTCATATTGTATGTATGAGTACTTTTTCGTGTAATAAATTCAAAAATATCTGATATATGAAATTTTTACTACCGTTAAAATGTTCAGTTTATATTCTTACCGTAGTACGTGTGCACTGATAGGGTGAAAGAAAGAGGAATCATTATGCAAATGGCTTCACTCGTACGCGTAGAAACTATAAGCCGGGGGTAGCACAGAAATACAAATGTAACAGCTTTATCGGCAATTCTCCGAATGCTTTGAAAAGCGCAGACGCGCTTGGGATAATGTCCGTCAATCAAGTCGTAAAATATCGTTCGCCAAAGCTTTATTTTTCCTACAATCGATCCCTTATAACTGCGAAGAAACGTTCCATTCCGTACGGGAGCGAAGTGGTGTGGAAATAGTTGTCAGCTTTACGGGCAGCTCGGGGTGCTAAAGTTGAGATTAAATTGCATAAAGAATTTTATGGACAAGTAAAAGACACTGTGTGAGCTGCTGCGCCTTTGTCTAGCCTCGTTAAGTAGCCGAGAATAATCTGGGGCGCGCTTTAAGAGCTAATCTCATTAGTAGACATTGTGATGAAACTTTTTTTTTCCGAACGAAATCTGTACGAAAAAAAATCTGATCGATCTTTATATTCGGATGTGGTATTATGAAAATGGGGAAAATATGAATAAGATAGTAGGATGTGTGCAAACGGAAAGCCGAATATTCGATACACGTACGTGCGTCTTAGCTACTCAATTTCTTTTGTGCGAAAGTATGTAAGAAATTTAACAACGAAAACGAGTATGCGATGTGTGTACGTATCGAATTACTGTTCTCCTTTGTTCTCGGTAACCGGAAAGAAAATTTAATATACGAATGGTTCTCAACTCTTTTAAAAATAAAATACTTCTATGATGAAATAAAAATGAGTTTAACGATTGATAAATTCAATAGTAAAATTGTTCAAGTATCTGAATATATTAAATTTTAGTACGAAAGCTTGAGAGATTGTTGTAGTTAAGGTATTTACGTTAACACTCCGAAAATCGACTCGGGCCTATAGGTCGCCATTATCACCGCAAACCTCACATCAGTTTCAGCCGCAGTTGAAAGCTCGCATATATTATTATTGGGGTCGGTTATTACAGGGTTAAGTTGTTCGGGGCCCGGTGATTATGAACGTGAAACGGGGCGGTATCGGATTTTAATCCGCGCGGCATACTATGATTAATTTACATCGAGTGCGCGGAAATCGTTGTGTTGTCTTTAAGCCGTTAGTGTCTTATGAATATTTAAACGCGAACACCTTAACGCCCCGGATCCGTTAAATCTTAATCTACCCCCGGTTCGAGGACCGAAAATTTTCAAGCCCCCCCCCCGTTCGGATTTCGAGAATACGCCGTTGAATTATTTATTTGTATAGTTTCAAAACACGATGTTAACTCGAAAGCTTACCTACCGCGCGTCAGACGAAAGTTTAACGACTTTGCGCCACCGGAAAATCTTTCGAAATTTGGTTACGTTTTCTGGCTGTTGTGTCTGAATTGTTTATTCGGTGCGTTTTATTCGATGTTGTTGATTCTGCGAAATTTAACTTTATGTTATACATATGTTAGAATCGAAAGTTTTGTGTATCCATTCATAGGCCGACCTATGTGTGGACGTGTCATTAGAAGTTGAAATTTTATCGAATCAAATAAATTTGAATTTATTATGAAATTTTCGTTTCAATTACATTGAAAGCTTTATAAAAAATATATATACAAAGGAATCAAGTCGCATTCGCGTCCGGCTAATGTGTACCGAAACGTCTCCTCGAGGACATTCTTGCGCGTACAACTTTCGGTATAATAAGATCCTTCTTTCGACGTTTGAAATCCCTCGGTGCTCGCTCCAGCAGTTCTCAAACCGAGCTCGTTTTAGGGTCGATTTTATGTTTATACACATTTCTGATTGCCAGCTTCTTGGCGCCATAGAATGGAGCCCCCGGGTGTTGTCGTCTCACTTATAGAGGAGACGTTCCCCGGTACTATTCCCGGGTTACTGACTTCTTAACTAACTGGGATTCAGCTCTTTTATTATGGTTTAATTTTTGTTTTGTTTTGTCTCGAAAACGCTGTCTGTACGAAGTACGTGGCTAGATTCCGATTTATATAACGAATTGGTTCTTTTGAGGGATCGTCTAAAGTGCATCGAAAAATATAAGGATGTTATTTTTTTCTAATAAAAATACATTAAAAATGGGTTGTGCATTAAAAGCAGCACCGTATGGGGTCATATGCAAAATGCAATTTTATTAACTGCAACCCGACGTCAAAGTGAGCTTTAATGCATTTTCAATCTATTCGAGAGGTTAGAGTGTACGTACTTTTATTTTTTTCGTGAATTGAACCCCTGATATCGTTTGTTCTGTCTGAAAATATGCATTAAAATTAAAGTGGCTCAATTCTGCCCCTATGTAGTATTATATACAGGTCGGGCTTAAAATACGTATACAGTGAACATTCGGCTATAAATCAAACGGCGTACCTTTGTTTTGAGATGTCGGTTTTGAGCCTAGTCACAGTTGGGGCTTCCAATCTGGACTGTGAGTCTCCCTTTATTAAATTATTCTATCCGTCTGATTTATAGATTACACTGGGTTCTGTTTCGGCTGGGACTACCAGAGTGAGAGACGTGGATTCGTGAAAATATTAAATTTTCAATCGATGCAGACTTAAGTTTATCTTCATATCGAATTAAAGGTCACGGTTTTGCTCTCTAACTGTATTAGGTTTAGTGCTGCGATGTTTAATGTTATTGCGTTTCGTTGTGAAATTAAGCCAATTAGAATTAATTATCGTATTCTCGAAGTGATTTTCAAGGTCGTTTAATTATTTGATATGAAGTTAATATAACTATGTGAAATACTGTATAATTAATCTGTAAGTTACTGATATGAAATTGAGGATTTCCGTCCGTTGATGTGATTTTTTTTATAGAAACCACTGATAAGAATTGCATAAAATTGTTGATTAACAATGCATTCAAAACGATGCAATCATAAAAATTCTAAATGTTACATTGCGCTCAGTTTATTTCAATATTTTGAATTCATTCAAATGTTCAATATGAGATAACTAAGCATCGAACTTTTTGATCGTCAGTTAGTCAACGTGAGTGTTACGTAGCATGAGTTGATGTTTTTTCCTTATACATATTGAATTCGAATTGAGTTACTCGAATTGAGTAACTAGGCAATGATTGAAAGTGCGGACCTAAATGATATGTATTATATTTCATCTAGGTCTGATCATTCAGTCATATGCTATCAATAAATTAACTATAACTGTCAAATTCTTATCAAACGATCGAAAGATCATCCCCTAATATTTCAATTCAATACGCAAAAACAAATTAAACATCTAAAATCTTCAATTTATACATATACATCTGAAACGAAAACCCTCAATCTAACGTTTCTCGCATCGCAAGTAGAGATAGAGAAGAGTAGCTTCGCTTCTCGTCACCTGGATGACGCTGTGCACACACCTAATCCGACGCTGATTAAAAAGCTGTTTGCCCCGAAACTTCGTTACACCACGATAGAACGACACTGAGTGGAAAAAGGTGGACGTACATACGCACATATACATACATCTAAAGGGGGGTGTGCAAGCCATTTAACGAGTCCGAACGCCAAACAGCCGCGCGCCGAATACCTAATCGCGTTTAATGGACTTTTAATTAAGGACGTTCTTATCTCGGTCGAGCGAAAACTCGCTTAAAACACCAAGGTGTGTGTGTGTGTGTGTGTGTGCACAATATAAGGACGAGTATAAGGT
Source organism: Cheumatopsyche charites (assembly GCA_024721215.1). Classification (NCBI taxonomy): domain Eukaryota; kingdom Metazoa; phylum Arthropoda; class Insecta; order Trichoptera; family Hydropsychidae; genus Cheumatopsyche; species Cheumatopsyche charites. Next base: position 9,172,257 of record CM045586.1, on the reverse strand, counting down.
GGGACGCATAATGTATAATTAAGTGTGAGGCTTCGTTTCGGGAGTTTTTCGGCATAATCCGGGATGCCGTGGGCGTTGCGGTTCTAGGTTCGCATCCAGAATGTTAACTCGATCGTAGTTAATTATCGGGTTTTTAGAACGGTGTGATTATGGTGAGGTGTTTTAATTTTGTATCAATTTTCAATTCATTCAATCGGTTTATTTAAATTAGGACCAGTATATCGATTGATTTGACGTCGCCTTGATCCGGTTATCCTTACAATTCGAAAAGTTAGGTTTATACCGTCGTAAAATCAATTGATATACTGGCTCTGAATAATGAAATTGAGGTCTGGTATATCAATTGACTTGACCTCTCGTTTCCAATTATATCCTATTGGAAATGAAAGGAAAACTGGGTAGTATTCTGTCGTTAAGTTAATTGATATAACGGCGCCGTATGTTATGGTATTAATAGACTTCTTAAAGATTGATTCTTTGGTTGTGAAATATTTTAGAGTTATTGATACTGAAGTCTATTTTTGTATCGAAGGAAAATCGAGAAATCGTTTTTTTTTTTATTATTTTGATTATTTAATGTAAATATTATGTGAATTATTTATACCTTTTTATTATAGAACGGGAATTGTAAAGATCTTTCTTTGTTAGATATTTATATTTTCATTTTATTATCAAACAAAGAAAATAGCACAATGAAATGAAAGAAAATCTTCGAACCTTTTGTTAACTGGTGAAATTAATATTGAGATTGTTAATGTTATCGTATATTTTTGTTGAAAATATAGATTGAACATTTTATCACAATCGTTGATTCCTGCGAAACCTTTTACATAATTACGTTAGCTGTGATAAATACGTGTGATTATTTCGACTGTTAAAAATGACTAGTGCTCAAAATTTTTGAAATTTATCAAAGCTATAAATCTTCAGAATTTTTCACTTTTTACTTTCCGCTAAGCGGAACATCGAACGAAAAAAAAAACTAACGCTACATTAGCGATTCTAGGCGTCGTTCGTCGAATAACATTAAAATTGTTTATTTGCTTAAAAAATTACGACCGACGTAAAATATGAATAATAAAGAAAAAAATAAAGTTTACGCGTTACGCTCGGCCGTACAAGGTTCGGCGATAAGGGATTTTTTTTATTTATTTGTATGCGAACAATATTTTTTGGCAAAGAACGGGGGGAGTTTTTCACATATCCTCAATATTTAACGATCAAACCGCCGTTACGTTCACGACTTGAAAAAAGGAAAATCGTTATGAGCAATTTATTGAAACGGCCCCACACCCACCTATCGGTAAGAAAAGGCGTATTTCAGCGACTTTTCCCGGGTTACCCGAGGCAGGAAAAATCTCGAGAATTTTCCGGCGTATGCATATACCCGGCCGGAAAATCGTGCTTTACGAGACACTAGTGGAAGGGTTGCACTATTATTGTGCCGAGGGTAAGTAGGCGTTTTTCGGAGGTTTTTCGACTTTTTAAATACCGACCATTGGAGTGGTCGTAAATTACGGGAAACGGAAGCACGGTCAGCGTGTTGGAAAATTTTGTCAGGAAAAACTTCGGGAAAATTAAAAGTTATGCATCCGGGCCGCAGCGTGTATCTTCGCCGCTGCGGTGTTGCGAAGTAATCGCACGATAATTAAAATAATAAATTTTATGGCAGGGCGTTTCGCATTTTCGCAATTCTCGAAAAGTTTTGTTCCGAGGTTGTTTCTGGATGTGTGTATTTATATATTTGTGTGTGTGTGTGTGTGAGAGCTAGGGAATTTTTCATCGTTATCAAGTGCAGCTAGCTTTGTATGGAATCCATTTGTCAGGTTTTTTTTTTGTTGGGTATAAATTGCATTGCTCATAAAAAGTCTGTGCAGAATCTTAAATTATGAAATTTATCAAAGTTTCGTTTTTATTTTTCTCGATCGTAACATTTCAAGTTATTGGAAATTGTTCATATTAAAGCTAATTTCATATTTTTTATTGTTACAGGTACTGCTATCCGATTTTTATATTCATCGATCATTTTGTAAAGAAATGAGCTGATAGACTATAAACTCCGAAGAGTAAATAAGAACGCATAATAGGTATCAATTAATTTATAGATTTTTATCGATACAGGTAAAAATATAAAAATTATAGTCTCCATATCAATTTATCCATTAGAAATATGACATATGGACGGATTTAGGCATCTCAAATTTGCTGAATCGATACGGAATACATAAATAACACATCGACTGGCTACATCTAGTTACATTAATTTATTGTTTATATAATATTAGAAAGATCACGCAGCATGAAGGACACAACGTGACTGACTCGATAATTTATTAAAACAGCACCGACATCATAACAAAGTGATTCACATAAATTACACCAATCAGCGGTATTTAACTTAGCCGATCGGAACGTTTAGCAATCACGACATCGATAGATAGTTTCGAGACCTTCTACCCGACCGATGGTGACAAATCTTCGAATAGATAAAAAATAAACACCCCCTTTTCATACGGAACGACACTTTTCTTGAATCGCGCGACTCGCTTTTTATCCACCGTACCTTTTCCGGCGTTTTAATATGGCGATAGTGCGCGGATCTCGGGCGCGTCCTTTCATTCGTTTTTATCGAAAACTTTTCCAATAAAACGGAAAATTTGAAAAGAACGATTCGGAAGGGTCCGCGCCGTTTAACCGAGAACGAACGCTACCCTTAGGTTTTTGTATAAAGCGGCGGTGTGGGTTTCGGAAAATCCGCGCCGTTTTCCACCGTCGAGTGTCCAAGTCGTAAACGTTAAGGAAAAGCGCACTTTGCATATCAAAAATATTATATTCGGCCGAATTTTCCGATCCGGAATTATTTTTTATTGATAGTAATAACGAGTCGTCTTCGGAAGTATCGTCAGATGGTGGACGCTCATTATTGCCGGAACGGAGACTCGATGCAATCCTCTTCAAGTCTTTCGATGTTGAAATATAATTTTGATTGTATTCGATTTATTGATTATTCAGAGAGGGTCTAAAAATAAATTTCTTTGTTTAAATTTTGTGTTCCGAGATATTTGTAAGTGAAAATATTGCTGAAATTGCAGATTATATCTTGAGTCTTTCGATAATCCCATTAAATTTATTTCAATGTATTTTCAAAGATTTCTTTCGACATTAAAGTTACGTCATAGAATATTCTATTAATAAATCAAAAAAATAATTTATTTAATATTTATATTAAAGAAATCAAATATTTCCATCAAACTGAATCCTTATTTACCAAACGCGTATATATTCACACAAAGCCGATTTACTTCGGCGAGAACCATAAATTACTCTCGCTTACTACTCTTTACATACATACACACGACCCTTGCCGAACTAAACCGTCTAGAAACCGAATCATTCATAATTTAAAACGGCGTTGTTTCGTTATGATATTTATTCAGACATATCCGAATATTCAACGCGAATGTCCCCGGAGAGGCAGTATATTATCATTACTTGCATCTGGGAGCCACTCAAGCCTCCGGCTTCAACCCCTACGTTATATTATAATAATATAACGTACGTTTCAACCCCTCACTTTAGTTCTTTACTTGCAAAGCGCATTTGCCGGAATCCCTTTAGTTATGAAGCCGATGTCTGTTGCTTCTGTTTGCTCTGCCATATATGTACTTACTTACACCTCTAGAGTTCATTTTTAACCCTTTCGTTCTACGTTCCTGGGTTGATACAGACGCATAATGCAAGGATCGTGTCGTATTAGTCTCGGGATCTCGAAGGATTACGTCTACGTGTTGTTCAGTGTTTTATATGCATTAACTTGTGTGATCATTTGTATGCTAAAGCTTTTCTGAAGTCAGGTGTTGAGTTGTATTTGAGTTTGAATTATCGTCGCTATAAAGTTTGCGTTGATGCTAAATATTTATTAGATTTTTTCATATATATTTTAAATATGTTTTTAGGATGATTGATTGTGTTGAATCAACCGCAGAATTTACACACGTACTCCGGCTATATTTCGAACCAATCTCTCTGCAAACCTGCGCGTTCGCATTTGAATTCATTCAAATTTACACACACTGCGGAATATTTTTAGTATAAAATACATCCCATTCGACTAGGAATACCGTCATTTCTCACCGTTGCTCTTAAGACGTGCAAAATTTTTCAATTCCAACGCCCTCGCCATCGGCGTCGATTTATTTTACATACTTCGGTCTCTCTTAAGAGGCGACGCACTGTTATACACACATACACCCATCTCCGAGAAGATTTCCCTGCGTACATCTATTATTATTCCGCACATTCTTCAAATAAATTAAACCAACTTTTCAAATTTCAAACCCCATTATGCGCGCGTGCGGACTGCCGTGAGCGAATCTCTCTCTACCACCATCGTCACTATTACGCATTCCGTTGCCATTTTTGCTCATTTCATTGCCACTTTGGCTCGTTTCATTCCCATTTTTATTAAAATCATTATCAGGCTAATCTACATATTTTTTTATATCTGCACTGTTGTGAAGAATTCTGGTCATCTTCGATAAATTCTAGAAATATTGCAGTTTTTTTTTTGCAAATTTTTATTAAACAGGTTTGTGTTTTCTATTATATTTTGAAGACTGATAAAGTTCAATTCTTAATATTGTATTTGAAATTGGCATTTTGAATGATTTCTTTGGAAAAAATTGATCAAATGAAAGCGTTTCTTGAAAGATATTATTGTTGAGGTGTATAAGATGAATATTTCAATGTATATCTCTTGTTTTTATGCATTTCTAATTTGTTTGACTTGAAGAGTTTACAATAAATTATTATTTTATACACTCTGGGAACTGTTGCATTATAATATTTTTCGAGTGATGCTTTCATTTAATCGATTTTTTTTTAATGAAAATCATCCAAATGTTGATTCCAAATGCAATATTAGAAACCAAATTTTATTATTCTTACCTTATAAAAGAAACTGTTAACCCATTTAGTAAAAATTTTTCAAAAAAAAAAAAAAAAATGGAACATTTATCGAGTTCATTGAAAGTGTTGAAAACCAAAATCAACAGTGTACTTATATCATATCGAACCCTAATTATAATATTCCTTGCTTGATTTTCGATTTAAAAAAAAACCTAACCAACACATCCGATCACCATTCAAAACACATCACCCCACATCCCAAACGATTCAGATTCATCCCGCATTTTTTTCCCAACATCCATAACACACACACATACACATATACAACGAAAGAGGGCTTTTCCACCCTTAATACCTTCATCCTAGGTGCGTCTCCGGATAAAGTACGTAGGCCGAATTTCCGATCCCGCATTATTGGCGTCTTGCGCGTCACCAAAAAGGGAAATCCGAGGTCGTTCACGGGGATTTGTCCCGCGTTGAGGACCGGCCTCTGATAGATGGGCCTTCGGATTGATTAAACAGTTATAAATCGGCCGGCATATGTGGGCGGGATTTCAAATTGGCGGCAATTTTTTAAAGGATCCGCCTGCGGCCTCGTTACCTTCGGGCGGCGTCGTCGGTCGGGATTTCGGTTCGATTTGTCGCCGGGTTTTGTCACTGGATTTTGTGTATGTGAGGTCGCTTTTGAGCGATTATGTGTTTGTTGATCGTTTTGAGTTGTTGTGTTGATCGGTGGTGAGTCTGATTTGAGAGTTTGGAGTGTCTTTGTATCATGAGATGGTCGTTGAAGTTGAGCGCAGTAGTTGACTTTGAATGTGTCCGTTCGTTTGGTTTTGGAAAGGATGTGAACCGATTTGGGATCCTTGATGATATATTTTGATAAATTAATTGATAAAATGAAAATGTTCATTTTAAAATGATTGAAAACTGCTTTCACAAAATTTAGTCTTGAAAATTCGTACTCTTTGGCTTCATGAATCCCTATTCAGACCGTTTAATGCAGAAAGTATCTTTGAATATGCCTATTTGATTGGTTTCAAATTGTAAATTATGAACAGTTTAGAGATATATGATTGATAATTCATCAGATCAATTAATAATTTCCCAATATTAATGTACATTATATTCATATTCGAATTTTGTTTTCTCATAATTTGGTACACTCGTACTCATGGCTTCAAGAATCTTCAATCTGAAAACAATTAATTTGATCTCATCAATTTCATTAACAAATTATTTCATTCGAACTGTGTTTATTCTTTATTTATTTTCATATTTAACGAGAGTTTCAAGGCTTCGTCGATGGCGTGAGGAATATCGTTCACAATTCAATGAAGTCATAAAGAATCGGATAGGATCGAAACGCATATTGTATTATTTTGACGAGTATGACCTCGAAATTTGACAACCGTAATAATCGGTTATCGTTAATGATAAATGCTTAGAATAAAAGAGACACGATAAGTAGGTTCGTTTTGTGTGCGTAATATTTCATTTTCGTATTTTCGAATGTTCGTTCGGAAAACGAGGTCGTTAAACGAACCGTCAGATATAGGATTTTCGTTAACGTAAGAGAAAATTCATTTTGAAATATGAGGTTTGTCGTATATTTATTTTTTGTTTATAATGTTATTTAATAATAATGATAAATAAACATCAAAAGTGATATAATGATCTATTTATTTCAGTCAAAAGGTAAATCCAACGAAAATATTGAGAAGTTAAACATTTTCATTCGATTCTATTGCAATTTTCAAAACTGTAACACCATTTAAAGATTAATTCATTGAAATGCCTCTTGTAAATTTGCAAAAATAATTTTCCACATCTGCACAATTTTATATATATACAGAGCAATTTGAGGCCACTTAGAGCTGGAAAGTTTCCGATGATTTTCCCAATATTAATTTCTCGATGCGCCGATCGCTCTCTCGCGAAACTCCGGGACGAATTAAACTTTTCATCGGCCAATTATAAACGGGATCTCGCAATCAACGAGCGTATAATTCCTGCAGGACGAAGCCTTAGTTCCTACAGAAGATAGAAAACGCTTTTTGGGGGTTGTTTTAACCCCGCGGTGCCTCACGTTTCGCGGTTCGTGACTGATTTCCATTGTTATTGGAGCCACGTTTCGAGATCCCGCTAACTCCGACTGATTGCTTTGACCCTTTCACGAACGAATATAATATCATATATAATATGACGACGATACATACCAAGTGGATCAAGTGAAAATTTGAGAAAATCGCTCTCAAAGTCGAGCGATTCATTTGAAGGAAAACGAGTGATTTGATGATATATCTCATTGTTTAGCACAAGTTCTGAAACTTGTATTCTTTTGGAGCTAAACATTGGAAATCATTTCTGTACTTTACTCAATTTTATAAGAATATGTTAATTGATCCCCTTGGCCTATTTTATCGTCATATAATGTGTAGTATAAATGTGCATTTATATAAATTTTTATACGGATCGTGTTTACGCTGCTCGAGTTTTTCTCGCGCGTCTCTCTTTTCGGAATAAGGGTTCGTTTGGTTCGTACGTATCTTGAATCGCGATAAGTTCTATTTTTTTTCATTCGTTACGAGACGTGATTTTTTTTTCAGTTTATATTCATGTGAAGATTATATTCTAGATTTTGCGTGCTCTGTTCGTGTAAAGTTCTGAAAAAAAAAAGATTGTATAAATGTCGCGAGCGTAATCGACACGTATTTCGATTGTAAATTTTAACGGGTGCCATTCGGTTTTATATTCCGATCGATTTGAATTTCGAATTTTTATGTTTATTTGTAAGTTTTTTTAACACAAAGTTTCCCTAATGTTGTCGTAATAATATTTTTTCGTATCGTATCGGTTTCGATATTGCAACGCGTCGAATTTCAACTAATTTTCACAGCTCTAATTTGCTAATAGAGCATAAAATAACTTATTGTAATGTAAACGACGTCATAAATTATGTTTTATTATGATACTGCCTTGTTTTTGACTGCGGACAACACGTCCGATGTCAAAAGCCTCTCGAACAATTAACCTATATATTTCGAAAGTGGGTCAAAATATTGAAAATTTCATCGCACCACGTGAAAAACGATGTCGAATTTTCCCGTCGCCACTCGATAAAAATGCGCGATACTTCAAAGGCCATTGTATTCAAACCAAACTTTTGTAGTTTTTTTCGTATAATGTTAACTTAAAAAAAAATGGAAGCTTTTCACTAATAAAATGAATTAATCTCATTTGTATTGTTCGACGAGGGGACGTAATAAAATTAAAGCTGCATAAATTTTTTAACGTCTCTCTATTAATATGTATGTCGTAAGTTTCATTTCAAAGGACACCGGCTTTATTTATAAGGGTGACTCGCTTTAAGGGCGTCGGCCGAAATAGTCCTTTCGCGATCCTGTGCATCCGAGCGTGTTAGACGCATAGAAACTAGGCCTTATCTATAATACAACACTATATTATTATCTAGGTACGACAAGTGAATACAGGTGAGGGATGGTTACCAATGATATGTAATTCACATCGTGAATAATTTAAATTAGTTTAAGTCCGGGATGAAATGGGTCTTCGATTTTTCAGTAGTTTCTCAAAAATGTTCCTTGATTTTGATTATCGTGCAAATTCAATTCGAATATATTGTACAAATTTATAATATTAAATATTTAGATTAGATTTTACGATAAATTGAGCTTTCGCGATTTTCCAAATATCCAATTTCCCAGTGTGGCAGCGTTCGATACGCAATAGAGGGATATTGTGTAGTGCGAAGAAGGGCGTCGGACTTAATTATTCAGCTTCGGTCCGAAACACGTCCTTCGGTCCGTGTCCCGCAAATGGCCGTTGATTACCCTTATTCGGTCACTTAATTTAATGGGAACCGTGGGAAATGTACGCTTGTGCACGTGGGCCGCACACATGGAACACACACACGTGTGCGAAACGTGCTGTGTGTAAAAGCTCACGCTCTGCTCTATTGCCTGTTTGCTAAATGAGATTTCGGATTTGGTCGGTGTGCGATTTTCCACCGTTTTCTAGCACTTGCTTGAATGCTGTGTGTGTGAATCGAGTCAGTGAATAAAGTGGGTATTTATGAATGAAATATTAGAGGGTTTGAGTTCGAGCGCATGTGTGAAGTTGATTTTGCTTATTGAGGTTAAAAATATCATAGCACCTAACTGATGAATTCATTTAATGCTGATTAAAATGTGTTCATAGTTTTTTTATGGTTTTAAAGAATGATTAAGTTAAGTTCTTCATAATTCGTTTGATCGGAAATTTTCAGGGAAATCTGAAGAAAAAAAAGTATAAATCGCAGAATTTTTCAACAATGATACTAGCATTATATGCGAATAGTTTCTCGCTTTTGAGGCAATCAATCGTATAGCCTGCAGCGTGACGCAGATGAGGTAATCTCCTGTCAGATTGTTCACACGCTTCGTCCTCTGTAGCTGATGTGTATTTCCTTACCCACCAGATAGTATCCCTTTGTAGTATAAAGTACATACATTATCGCATATACGTATAATATCGTACAATGCGAGGGGTTTCTTCTGAATGTTGGCGCTGAGTCGATATACGACTCGAAATGTGCTATATTGCACATTTTGATTCTCGTTTCTATGAATAAGGTTTCCTCATATACGTTGGAATTTTACTATTATACCAATTTTAAATAAATATGAAATTCATCTCTAATCACAAATATGTACAGACGGTGCATCACATGCATGCAACGACCCACTCGAAAGTGCTTCCCAATAATGGTGTTTCGCATAATGCCCCGTGGACCACTATTACTGGCTCGCGGTGACGTTCTTCTCTTAATTGATTGCATTTTACTTCGCTAATTGAGCCATTGCTGAGCTTTACACGACCGCCTCCATCCACCCATTAGCCATAACTGCGATTCGAATAATTTTCGCAATAACGATCGCGTGGACAATTCCCATTTGTACACGTCGGGGACGTTCTGGTGATTTCGTAATATCGAAAAAATAATAAAACCAAGTGCGGGTATTTCTGGTTCGATTTTATTGAGGTTTATTAAAATTTTGTAATTGTTTTAAAATTTTGAATGTGTGAGTATGTATGTAAGCGAAAAAGTTACTTTTAAATGGTGAAATTGAATAGAAACAAAGTATTTAAATATAGAAGGTTGGGCAAATATGTTTGAGAGCTGTTTTCACCTTTAACACATATGCTTGTTGAATTATTTTTATTAAAAAAAAAATATAGCATATGTAAAGTAAAATTAGCTCAGTTTCCCTTGCTTTTTTTTAACAAACGTATGTTGCATCGGTGTGCATTTCCGTTCGTTCGTTCGTTTTTTTGTATTTTTATTGGTCAATCTGCGTCCATTTGCATGACGCTGTGCATTTTTATTAAACGTGTCGCAATTTGAAGTGCATTAAAGTTAACGATCGTTCCGTTCCGTCAACGCTCGGAAATCGTGAACGGGTTAATAAATCGCGAAACAATATAAATCTCGGCGCATTTTATGATTGATTCCACTTTTAGTACAGAGCCAATGCGTTTTTATCGTGTGATCTCATCGTTATTTGCGCCATCAATTAGATTTTACTACGGCCGTTTATACCATGCATTTTCTTAACAACGTACGAGTTTCATTATACTGCAATTTTTATCGCTAAGCGTTCATTCAATTCAATGATGCATCACGAATTTAAACTCAATATGAAATATCACCATGCATATTATTTTTTATTATACGTTTCGATTTTCGAGGAAATCGAATCAAGTCACACAATAACTCGATTTCGCCGATGTGAATCCACCCTTAGCTTTGATAACTTTGCCCTTCTAGTGAGCGAGCATTTTATTACGTTATTATACACGTCCTTTCGTATTATATATTTATTTCTTAGAAGGGGGTCCCCCTTTGGGCGTCCAGGCTCACGAGCCCGGGAAATAAACTCGGATAGAAAATGTGATCTGGTTTTCATTTTTAGCCCTGCTCCGGTATAATCTTCGTTATCTTCGTTCTTCGCTTTCCTCGGCGACTCCTCTCTTCTGTATACGTACTTATACATATATAAATGTGTGTGTATGTGGTCCAATTTTCCGTTTAATCCCGCATAAATTCCACTGAATACGTTTTCGGTCGCAGTTTCTCTAAATGCGAAAGCTTCCCTTTTATTATTATTATTATTATACGTTTGTACTTTTATTTTGGTATTCAGCCCGAAGCGCCGTCTTTTCCGAACGCAAATTGTGTCGATAAGATTTGCTCTCGGGTTTTGCTTTTATTTTAACGCTGATTTGAATGGGATGCCGATCGTGTGATATCACTATTTTGATTCTATCGAAATCTACGTAAACAAATTTAATTATTTTTGTTATTTATCGATTTCTTAATGATGAATCCTCTGGCAGTGAGAGTTTCCAATATATCGTATGCACAATTGTGAAGGTTTCTGTATTATTACATTTTTCAATATAAATTTAATATTTTACAAATAATGGCAATTTTATTGCTTGACAGTTCTCAGATGCGATTTTTCGTAGCGCAGTCGTAGCAAATATTGCGCATAGCTCACACACGCCATGGAAAATATTATGCATCAATTTGCTATCGACATAATATCCAAAGAGTCTTGAGAAATTCTGAATCGCTGAAACTAGTTTAAAATAAAATATAACCAATAATGATTAACTTGCATGAAAATATAATTGTCCATCATTGAATAACCGTGTTCGACATAACCGCCAATAAGTCACTTTCTTAGAACTCGAATGTGACAACACCCATTCAATTCGATTCAAACAAACAAACAAATAACCCGAATCAAAGCCAAAACATAAACCGACCACACACAAGCCGCAACAAGAGCAAAACTCGACTTCGATTCGACTGCGGTCCGATCTTCAGAAACGTATCGTCGTCGAATCCATGCACTCCGACCTACGTTCGCGTTGTTTCTGTGCATCGAAACGTTTCTGTTCACTCTCTATATATACGTAAATATCTTCGGCATGTGTATCAGAAATTTGCAAACGAGCAAGTGAATTTCCCGACTGCTATGTTTCGGTTTCTCGGAACCGAAGTTCCAGTGTGTGTGCGGTTTCGGATGTTTGTCGGCCGTTGTCCGTTCTATGGTAACGACGGTGGTAAAACTATCCACCCCCCATGGTTCTGTGTAATTGGTCTCTATTAGATCGGTGGTTCTCTTTCGGTTTATCAAGTCTATAAATTATTGAAATACCGCTTGAAAATCCTTTTATCCAGTTGAAATTTAAGTTAAGTGTCGATTTGTGTTCATCAATTATGAATGTGAATGAATTTTTTATTTGATAAAGTTTTAGGTCATTCGTATGTATTTGAGAAACACGTGTTACTCACGTATTATCTTTTATTAATCGGATATTATTTGGATCGATAGAACGTTTCATTAGTGTCGACACGGGGTATATTTTATTGAGGAGCAATAACGACAATTTCCTTTATATGATACTTAGCGATTATCTCATAATTACACGAGACTTACTCGCTCGTATTTTTCATCATAATAGATTCGTATATAATTAATTGATTTTATATGTTTGAAAATCACTTTTAGACTATTTGATTTCGTGAAAATTAATTTCTCATTTGCAGTTACATAAACATCATCAAGGTTGTCATTCGAAATAATACGATATCTATCATTCGTCTAATCTATTCTTCCTCTCGTTCGTAGTTTAATATCACTATTCATACATACATATATACAAGGTCTATAAATGACAATGAAAATTTTCAATTTTGATACTGCGGTTAACATATATTATACAAGTTTCTCAAATGTCATTCTGATGATTCTCATCTCGCACATACATACATAACCTTATTGTTTGACTCTGTGAAAATCCTTTGACATCTTTCCTTAAACCGCCTACTTGTCTTTCTCGTGCTGATTTCCACGACGACCCAATTTCGGATCTCTGGGTCTCATTAATTGTGCCGCGATGGCGAAAAATTGAGTTATGCCCCGAGGAGATCCTCCATTTCTTCGTAGTGTGAGGTAAAAATTTCGCCTCGGGACAACGATGTGTATATTGTTATTTGTGCGCGAAGAAAGGGAAAAGGGAATAGGACAATTCCTTTTTGATCGACATTGAAACAATTTCAATTACGCTTATTAAATCATCAAAATTCGCTTCGATTCCGATAGAGAGGGATGTCGCTAATTTTTCGCCCCGGTCGTTGTTTTAATTGATTAACAGGAAAATTGCTCCTTTTTTACTTTGTTCCTTTCGTTAAACAAAGGGAAGCTCTCATTTTTGTGTGCGCGTTTTTCGTTACGAAGTCGTTTACTCCGAGGCCCTTTTGGATATTCGATATTTTACGCAGCAACGACTCAAGTTTTTCGACTACGTTTTCATTTGAGAAAATAATTGACGAAATTGGTCAAATTTTGCTGTAGTGTAAATAATGATTGCGTTCACAATTATCGCTTTTTATTATTACCTTTAAACATGAATAAATTTTCATTTTTCCTGATGAGCATTTGATCATTTATTATAATTTATATTAATTTAATTGAATAATATTTGGTAGATATTCTTGTAATATTAAACTGAAAGAGAATTCAAGTAAATATAATATAATCCTGTATATGCGAGGTTATAACAATATCCATTGTTTTTCATCTCTCTATTCCATTATCTTACCGCGAAATTTATATATTGTAAAGGAAGCATTGAGTTTAATTTTCACGTCATTTCAGATATCTCGGATGAAATCTAATAACGATAAAGTATAGTTAGGGTTTCTTACGGGTTTTGCGAGTCGGATCGCTTTCAAGAACACGAGGCAACTTTTAGAAATGCTCAACTTACGTTCGTCGGACGTTATTTGGATTCGCACTTTGGAAACGTTTCGAAATTAAAACAACGGAAGCTTCGTCTCGGGAACGAGGAAGTTTTTCCTGCTTCCATTACATTATGCTTATCGAGTCGCTGAAATTTTTCTCACTTAATAACATCGTCTATAGAATTCTTGAGATTTTTTTTCTATTCGAAAAAAAATCTGTATTCAGATACGATAGAAATGAGATAAAATTTTTCCATCGATCTATATGCAATTTTTAATTGAGTTCTTTTCTCGTAATAGATTTGTAATATATGACAGTGAAATAGTCCAAGAGGAATGATATGTGTGTGATTTCCATTTACCTATGTATTTATATGTATTGAGATAGAAACAAGTGAATTTCACACGAACGTATCGTAATAAGAAACTTCAATTGAATTTTTTACTATCGATTCAATAGAACAAAAGCACAAAGATACGTACACGAACTTAAACATTTACTCATTTTAAAACAGAGTCGCGTTGTTTCCTCGTTTGAACATCACAGATGCGGAACACAATGCACGTCCTCATTGTTTCGCTATCTTCTCGCGCCCTTTATGAAAAAAAAAACGAATTTCCTCTCGATTCCTCGGAGACCAACCATCGGCAGGTCAGAATCCTTCTTATTTCCAGACATCTTCCTGCAAAAACCCCTGCAATTTCTTCCATCACACCACCATCACCACCACCACTATTCACCAACATTCGCAGTTGGCGTGAAGCCGAACGCGGTTTCGAGATAGGGAAAAGCGCGGTTTCCTCGCCTATCGCGATCGAGAGTTTGATATATTTATTTTTCGATTCGAGATTTCATGAAAGCGTAATATGGGGACGTAAATTAGTTTTGCTCCGGAGCCGTGGGGCCCGGGGCCTTATCGAATCAGCGCTTTTGTTCCGAAAGTCTTGGGTTTATTATCGAGTGTTGTGTGTCGGTGGTATAACTCGCTCGGTGTCTGTTTCCTAGAAACAGGAGGCGATTCCTCGGTTCGTTTACGTGTATTCAATAGAAGCGTATTGATGTTATATTATATGTATTTTACTTCATCGAGTTCTCTGAAGTAATAATTGTTAAGGATATTTTTAGATTTTTGTGTTGAATGAATGTGTTCGGGTCCTATTCGAAATATTAATGGGAGTTCAATTCAGTTGAAATAATTTCATTGGTTCGCACATACAAAACATCTTTTTGAGTTCATTAATATCCGTTTCACGAAAAAAAAATAACATTCATAAATTCTAAGCATTTGAATAATAACCTCTTCAGATTAAATTGTGAAAATTGTCATCTTTTTTCCTCAAAATTTCATCCATTAAGAAAAATGTCAAAAAATAAAATCAGCAGCTTATAAATGAAAAAAAAAACTGAACACTTTCACACAAGAAAAATTTGTAGTTTTCCGCACTGTGTGCGTGAAAAGCGCATATCCCTTTCTTTCCCTTATCTCTTGGCCCTAAGTTCAGCGTCGTCGTCCATTAGTCCCTTTCGTTGCTGCTGTGACCGTTTTTTCTATTTCCACGCTTATTTCGGCGACGTTTCGGCGAGTGTGTCGAATCATCCCACGGGGCCCGGAACCCATTTGTTTTTATTAAGATTAATTGAATCAAATGTCTGCCTCACTGTTTGCCGATCGCGCCGTTCGGACTCCGCAGTCACATTCGCATCGACTCCGCCCATATCGACTCGTATGCGGCGCGCGATGCGAGCGTGAGTTTTTCCGCGCTCCTCTCGGAAAACATTGAAAAATGCATTAAGAGAATTGGTTCTTTTATGTGTCGTATTTACGGGGGGAGGTGCGTATTTTTTATGTATGCGAATGTGTCCCCCGAATGTGTGTTCTCCGACGCTGTTTTGATTCGAAGGCATATTTTATGCGGTATTTTTTCCTCTTCGCCTTAGTCGTAAATGCGGAAAAATTGGATTTCGAAAAAGTGTGGGAAGTTTTATGCCGGTCGACGTCCTGTCTTATTAAGATTGATAAATCTCGTGTTTTTCCGGCAATATTGTATTACGGTGATTTCATTATGTTTTATTTTTATGTGGTGTATTGAAAATTTTCGGAAGAATTTTTGAGATTGATATAAAATGAATATTTTGATATTAAAGAAAATATTAATCATTACAGTAAAATTTTGGACAGTAAAAATACTTTGCTTTACTCAAAGTGTCCTGATACCAGAAAATGAAACTCATTTGATTAATCTTTAAACTCAAAATCAGTGAAGCAAAGCAAAATCAACTAATTATAATCATTTTTGGGTATGGAATACATCAATGCATTTTAAAATTAGCACGGGAAAAATTTCTTTAATTTACGTATTGTATCTTACATTAGAACAAATTGTGTACTTATGTCGAAGTTTCACTGTACTAACAAAGGCGTAAACCTTTATTATAATATTTAACAATCGCCATCATCTTATTAGAGCATTCTCTCGCAATATCCCCGAAGGACCGACGTCGACGCACAAGGGTTACAATCAAGGGTCGAACTGAGAATTAATCCCTTCCATCACCATCGTTATATTTTATATCGGATCTCGGCTCGATTCAATTACCGGATTAAAATTAACACAATGGAGCCGGAGAACTTCGCCTCTAGTTCTTCAACCCTCTCGAGTGTTTAATGCCCCGTACCCACACCCCCTTATGTCCCGTTTGTGCACTTTTCGACGGCGCTAATGAAAAAATGTTTCGACGATAAAACGAAGGAGGAAAAAATAGCTGGAAAAGGACCGCCGAAGAAGTGGCCCGTTCTTCGGGCCATTAATTGAAAGCGCAAAGTTCCTGATGGAGCGGCGAATTTTTCATCCGAACCGAAAAAAAGTCCAGTCTTGCAACTATGTCCTTTTTATATTTTAAGGGTGGGTCGCATCGAAAATTTGGGTCATACTCGATTTATGTGACACGGCTTTGTAATTTAGGCGCGTTGAGTTTTTCGGTTTTATGATGGCTATTATACGCGTTGATTAGGAGTTTCATTATTATCTCGTGAGTTTTTTTTTTCGTATGAAAAATATTATACCTTTTATAGTCGTTTTATGGGTTAATTTTACTTTGTATTGTTTTCACAGTATATTGACACATGAAAGTAATTACAATTGTTATGGAGTTGTACTTAGCTGAATTTATTCAATTTTATGAAAAATTATGTAGCTTCATGCATTTAAGAGGTTATAGCCATCAACCTTATTTTTTTGAAAAAAAAAATCTATCAATCCATTCATCCCGTACGAATTCACTTATAATTTTTTTTCATATAAATTTCGAATGCTTCGAAACGAGGTAATCTCTCCACTTTTAGGGGCGGCACGAAATTTACATCGCCGGAGCCACTTAAAACGGGGATCATGCGTCCTTATAGTAAGCGCTGTGGCTTATATGCCGTCGCTTCGCCATTATATATTTAAACACACACACACTATACAGACATATATATATATATATACAGATATACAAGCCAGGATTTCGAGGATTATTCGAGAGTCAGGGACCGAGGTTCTGAAACAGTTTGAAGCTTCGCTAGGCTCGGACCTCGCGAATCTCGCGATTCTCTCTCGCGAGACTTTTGCTTCCAGCTTCTCGCCGAAGTGTTTGCTTTTCGGAATTTACTCTTGTCTCGTCGGGTTATCCTCTCTGGGGGATTTTCGGCGGTTTGAGTTTTAGTGGAGTGTTGCATTTCGGAAGAAGCGAATCGCTTTCAAGATTCTGGATTCTCAGAGGGAGCGCTTCTTCTCTGGAGGTTTTTTAATTTGATTTTTGCGCGAGTACGTTTCGGTTTGGATTTGTCGGATTTTACATAGTCGTATGATATTTTGTATGAATCGATATGGTTTAATAGTGGTATGTTATCTCGTCGATAAAATTAATTAACCTTACGAGCTCTCAGTTGAATGAATCTGGCATTTGAATGAATGTATCGTGAATTATGTGAAGTTTTATTTCAGAGAATCTACAGAGTTATCAGGATTTTCTCGAGAGCGTTATACTTCCAAATTAAGAAAAAAGATTTATTCGCGTATTATCCGAGTAGTCCACGAAACCGAAAAACAGAATTTTCATCAACTTTATTTTTATATCTGCATCAACAGTAAAAGCAGCATTACTTTTGAACATTTCACGGTGGCATCGTCTAAATTTTTATTTTCACTATTCGAAATATGTCGTCGAGCACGAAGCTTAGAGACGTTCGAAATTCCGCGGTGGAATTAGCAATTTGAAAGTTTCTCGTGTTACGAGTCAATAAAAGCAATCGTAAAGAGCGTTTTATTCGCACATATGAAATTTTATTAACGCACTTCTCTGCGTGTCGCCGAATAAAACGGTCAACGCCTCGTTCTTTCCGTAAATTCAAAGATCATCCGACATTCTGCATACAAACTCATACCTCTATCAACCAACCAGTGATACATATGAAGCGTTCGATTCCACCATACTTCGTCGTAGGGCTAGAGCTAAAGAAGCAGACATTCGACAGTTCATTAACGAAGGTACTCCAGAATCCTGAATCTATCGCAAATTCAATTCAGATCAATGAGTCAGACGTTTGACAGGAGCAGTCTCCGAGGACACGAATCAACCGTACACGGATGTGTCGCTAATCAGTCGATTCGAACCGTGGATTCGTCACTGCTGGGTTAATGTGGCCGTATAATGTAGTGAACCGTGGCCAAGGGGGTCGTGTGGTCTGTCCCATGGGAAATACGGCTTGGCCCTTTTAATTGCCGTCTGTTTTTGTTCGACCGACGGATAATTTTGTTATCCGACGTATAGCGTGCGTTCGTTCGGGGGACGCTCGACGGGGTCGAGATTCAATTTTTCTTCGTTCTGTTTGTGCGGTTTCCGAAATGTGTTTTCGTGATTGGTTGTGATTCGTTTTATTATTTATTTATACTGGGAGTGGGTATTTTTTTTTTGTTTTTGTTATGTCGAAGAAAATTTTTATCGAATGTATAAAGTTTTACATGAATTTTCTTCGAAAATTGTAGAGGATGGAAAAAATTTTATGATTAGTCCCACCTCCAGACAAAAATGAAAATCGATTGTTTTTTTTTTGACACTACTTATTTGATATTTCATGAATATTAGAATAAATATCATCATAGATAAAAACTAATCAGACTCATTTATCGATTGTGATTCATTCGAAATCTGTTCGATGAATTTCGCCGTTTGATTGCGACATTTTTTTTTAATATTAGTAGTGGAATTAATTTTATTTGTCGTTTTTTATTATCGTATGATTAAATGCTGTTCAATTCACGAAAATAAATTCGATTATGGAGACGTTTAAATAATTTTTCCGAATGGCCGCATCCGGCGACAACCGTCGAGCGGCGAATCCTTACGATTTTTCCTCGTACGTATCTTATAAAGAAAATTCGCGGAAATCCTTAACAATCACGTCGTCTTTCCCTTTTGAAGCGCGCACCCTAAATAGCGAAAAAAGATTCCTTCCATCCTTGATTATAATCGGAGCGTTCGCTAACAGGACGTCGTTTTTACCCAAAAGTCCGGCCTCCGCGACTTTTTTCGTGTATCATTTTACTCTTTTTCCTTTACTTCTTCCCCTTCGTCCCCAATCTGTTCGGATCGATCCGAGACCATTTGCCTCGGATCTAGGCACGTATGGTCCGCAGGATGAAAAAAAATATATAAGGGAACCCTCATTCCACGCGAGGGCGAAAAAAATCTGGAAAAAATCGAGAGGATTAAGGACATTAAGCGAGGAGTCTTCGGTCAGTAGTCGTCGCCCAAGTCGGCAATTTATCATCATTTGAATGTCGAGGAGGCGTCTTCGGTGGCTAATCGTCCTCCCATGTCCACCCAACTAGTCCTTCACGTATCCATCTTTCGAGCCTCATACCAAAACTGGGATGGAATCGATTAGCTGTCTCTTCGCAGCGAAGGGGATGAGGCTTTTGCGTAGTGCTTTCGCTATTGACATTGAAGCTAAATCTGCTTCTGTCTATAGAGCATATTTAATCTTGTATTCCAGGGATTTCGGGATGATCTATTATTTATGAAACTGTCGAGGTGTTTTTTTTTTAAACGTATCCGATTGTTTATATAAGTACCTATATTCGTTTTATTTTTTCGGTTAAATGAAATTGTACTATGATTTTTTGCTATTTAGTATAATATATTCCTTGAAAGCTCTTTCTTAGAACTGATTCAATTGTATAATTTTCAGATATTTAAATGGTTTATTGTATCTAGTGTTATGTGTACTCCTAGGATAGTTTAATGAGATGATAATGTAGAGTGTATGAAAAAGATGGAATGCTAGATTTTTTTTTGTAATTTATATTGTGGCCTTTTCGTAGTCCGGTCGAAGTTAATATTATGCACGATCTTTAATATAAATACAACAAGACTTTTCATGAAATAGGAAACGATTAATACTTACAGCAGCTTGCAACTGATTTTGAATTAAAGAGACTTTAGTAACATCTTTAGCTACATAAAATATGAATTTGTTCATTTATATCTTGCATTGTACGCTTTAATAATAAATGGATTCAATCTGTTATGAAATTTTAACGAAGCTTCCTTGAATTAGGTCTAATATGGGAATCGACCTTAGCGTTGCGATTAGTACGAAAAGCGAGGAAATGCGTCACTCGGTCGGTCGAATGTGTGCGATGATTAAATTTGAACGGTTGTTTGTTGTGAAAACAGAGCGAATGTTTGCTTTTTAGGCGGCCTCTTCTATGCCTTCTTTGCGCATTTCGGCGTATACGGGCTTCGCTGTTTGTTTTGCATTAAATATTATAAAGGTTTCGTAGTTTACGAGTTTATATGTCGATTTTGATTCGCGGAGATTTATTAAATCCGTATTTTTTCCATGAATTCTCAACGATTGTTTGTATTCGATAAGATTTATAAATACACAAAATTTATATACGAACACAATATGATTCACATTCAACAACCGAATTCGGTTCGAAAATTACGACGATCAAACGAATATCCCGCAAAGCTCTCATTACTTAAAACCGTGCAATATCCACTGCCGAAAGCTCCGCTATCCTCATTAAACCCAATCGAAACTAATTGCGAATCCTCACATCCGAATTTACGACATTGACGTCATCTATACAACGTCATAACCTTACACATATTATAGTGTGATGAATAAATTGGTACAGCAACAGCGATGTCCCGCGGTGACGGTGGAAAAGGGCTTCTTCTGCAACGTAGGCTAGATTACGTCATTTATCTGATTACGTACGGATTCGCAAATTATAATTAGACCCTATGGATGAACGGATCACCAAAGGGAAGTAATAATTAAGTATGAAGCTGTTCGTCTGGGGTGTAATAAGGTTATACGGAGAGGACCGAACGTTACGTTGGGGCTTCGGAGTCTGATTTTGGTTTCGCGTGTGGTATGAGTTGTTGGAGTGATATCCGGTTTTGTGTTATATTTAGATGAGGCGGTTCGAAATTTGGTTAAAAGTCGTGTTTTCATGGGAAATGTGTGGGAAGAGAGAGTGATCGATTCTGCGGTTCGAGAGGAGATTGGTTACGTATGAGAGTAGTTGATTTAGTGTCGGTTTTATTTGAGTCACTCTTTGCAAGCGATTAATTTTACTTTTTTAAATAAAAATTGATTTCAATGTCAAATTATTAGGTATAGTGATTACTTTTCATATGCAAAATGTCTTTTATGAATGATAAAGATAATTGACAAAATTTGACTAGCCATCGAGTAATAAATAATTTATTTTAGAGGTCATTTTTATTAGTTCTTCATTCTAAAGTGAACTGATCACATTCGTATAATAATAACAACCAAAATGTGTATGTTTATAATTTTGAATAAATTAATTAATTGAAGAAATTATGAAAAACATCAAATACGTATGTATCATAGTTTTCCCCCGATTTTCTGTTTTATGGAGTTAATCACATTCATGGCTCATTTGTGAATTAGTAATCTTGTGATTTCTAATTATTAATATTTTTTCTTTTTGTTTCAGGTGAGTCAATACAAATGCAACTATTTCACACTGCAAATCAATTGGTGAGACTGAAAAAAAAAAACTTTGTTTATCTAAGTTTACGCAAACTAACGATCAACCCTTAAACGAAACTTACGCTTATATATTTTTTCCTTCAAAATTAAAAACACTAAAAGCGTCCTTTATAAACACGAAAATTCACTATTCGAGACATTCGGCAGACGTAAAAGAAAAAAATTGTTGTCGAATCCCACGACACGCATTACGCGCTGATTAAATAAAGTGCGCGTTGTTCGGCGTCCGATACACGCGCTCGCGCATTTCCCCCGCGACTTTATCATTTATTAGCGAAAATTTCCCGCCGACCGCAACGTATAATTTTCAATTAAAACGTACTCAGGTTCGCTTTCGACCCCTCTAAATTTCGGTTAACGCTCTCTCTCTCCCCTTTTCGGGAAATCGAAAAAAGTTCCGGCCGAGGCCCTAATGCGAACGCTCTATATACACACGCACTCTGTTTGCTTGACTCTTATTTATTATATGTATGTTTGTTCCGATTTTAATTTTTTTCTTCTGTTGGTTTTTTAGATTATTATTGGGAGGGAAAAAAAATCCTCAAATATGTGTTTTGTCAGTTTATCGAGTCGTGCTTTATTAATTGGGCGTTAATCGCTTGCATATTAAAAGCATTAGCAAACATCGATGAAGCTTTCAATTAATTTTACATCCGTGTTGGTATTTTTTCCTGATTTACCTACATATTTATTATGTATTTTATCAACTTTTAACCGGGATCTGGGATTTCACGTATTGTCTACTGTTGAACTCGATGCTATTCCATGTAGAAAAGAAACATAATTTTCATTTGTACAGATCTGCTTTAAATTCGAGTCATTTTCTGCAATAGTTGAATTTTGTTTCTAAGATTTTGTAGAATTTGAAAGTTTTTCATAAAAAATCTCTCGATCCAGATGTCTCTTGAAATTATTTATAGTTGTCAAGGTGTTTAATTTAAAATAATTAATACATCATTCAACTCGAAAACATTAATTAAATAACGTGACTAATTAAAGCTACATATTACATTTCTTTCGAATGTCGTTCACGGATTCATGAGTCTGTAAATTATGCTTATTCTCATTTTTTCATTTAAAATTAAAGAAATTCAATTTTCA
Source organism: Cheumatopsyche charites (assembly GCA_024721215.1). Lineage (NCBI taxonomy): Eukaryota > Metazoa > Arthropoda > Insecta > Trichoptera > Hydropsychidae > Cheumatopsyche > Cheumatopsyche charites. The sequence continues at coordinate 9,149,352 of CM045586.1, read as the reverse complement.
CATTTGAATAATAGCTATTTTTCATAGCAGTATTTAAAAAAATAATTTCAATCACGTAAACCAATCATTAGTATTTCACTATCAAACGAAATCCACATTAAAATATTTTTAATACATCCGTAAAAGCTTTTAATTTGAATAAGTATTTTTTTTAACAATTTCGATAGAACGTTTAAGATATTCAGATCAAAACGCAACACTTTGATTAAACACATTGAACGAAATATAATTGCTTTACACGTGTGTATGGCGTTTTAACTGTATTTTGCGTAGAAGCGCACGTGCAGAAAGCATTTAACAGGTCGTAAACTCGAAAGAGGCATTTGTTCAACATACGGGCGTACAATTTTGCGTACATACATATGTTTACGTAAACACGTGTGTGTCTACACGTGCAACATTATATACGCGATATTATATGTAAATGTAGTGCGAAAAGTGGCAAATGATGCCAGACACTTTTGGTCGGCGTTATTAAAGGCACTTAGTTATTCAGCGTTTTCGTGTGAGCGCAGCGCTCTTGAGTGGATATTAAAACTATCGTGATTATGAAATTAAACGCTTTCAGAACGAAATTATTAAGTTGAAACGTTTGATTGACGGAATTGTTTTAAAATTTCATTAATTATGAAGTACGGTTGTTATACACTGTCGATTTTAATTCTGGACATTTTCATTTTGAGTATGAGAAAATTTTTTGAAGTACTTTTTCAGTCTACACTTACTTTAAATACACTTATAATATATTCAAAATCAGTAAAAAAAAAATAATGCAACATTTATCAAATTTATAAGAGTCCAGAATTTCTCACAATAGTGTATTTTTTAATTATATTTTATATGTCGATAAGATCATTATCAAAAAACATATTGGTTTACATCCGTATGAATATGTTCCGTCATATATGTTTATGAATAAAAAAAAAGTTAGATGATAAATCCGCGTTTTACGAGTGTCGTTAAAAGCGAAAAAATCGATCGTCAAAAGCTTAGACGGAAACGACTTCGGAATCGAGAAAATGCGGATTTTCCCGCGCGCGCGTCTCGGTTACATCGACCGGAAAAATTTTATAGCCATAAACCGGCGAGTTATGGCCTCTTGTTTGCCCGATTTCCTGCGGGGCGCGGGAAAAAAATTCGAAAAATGGCGCGAAAAAATTTCACCCCCCCCTCGCCACGATTTTATTCCCCCCCACTCCTCGGTCCATGTATTATTCAATCGATACCGCCGCGCGCCCCTCGCATGAAATATTCAACGTTTCCTATTTCTAATTTTCCCGCTTTCCCGCGCTTTTCCTCCCGGGTCGGTTATGGCGCCGTAAAAAATGTACGCGCGCGCCCGGGAACCATCTGCGAGCGTTTTCCCGAGAATTTTCCCGGGAAAGTCGTCGCGCCGAGGGTGCGTATTGCGATTTCATACGAATCCTAAATATTTTATGACGGTGAGAAAACGACACGTGTATTTTTAAGTGTGTCAAGTGTTTGCGTTCTCGGTGCTCTGACGTTTTAGCGTCGACTAGTGTGTCGCTCTACCTTCGCTGCGAGCTGTCCTTTTCGCAGTGAGAAAGGTCATCTTCGATTTTTACGACTGTTTTCTGTATTCTGTATATGACACATTTCAGCTTTTGACGCTGTTTCGTTTTCATATTTCGAATAATTTATCAATATACAAGTATGAATATTTTCATCAAAGTGAAAATGTTTTTAAGCACAATCAATATGTTTTTTAATGAGACTTTCAGCTATATTGAAATTTCACAGCATCGTAAAAGGTATAAAAAAGTATTACACGGATATTCATGTTATGAACACTTCGAAATATCGACGCAGAAGTAATCTGAATATGAAACGGTTCGTTAGATATCGAAAACGTGCACTGCTCCGAAATTTATTCATAGTTAAATCAAAGATAAAATATTCTCAAATTTCATTCCGCAAATATCGAAAAAAATTCGAGACACGTTCGCATTATTCGCACATGTCAAATCATCAACTTATATCAACAACTTTTTCCTTCAAACTATCAAAATAAAATATGCCTCTTCTTCCGTTGAGAGGTTTTTATTTCCAGGTTTTTGATGATGTTTGTTCTTGATGTCTTTTTTTTTTTTTTTGTAATTGGGTTGTATAACCTGTTTCAATAAATAAATAAATGTTCTTTCAAATTTACGAAATGTTCTTATGAAATTATAGAAAAAAAAATTACATTTTCAAAATACATATGTAATGAACGGTTCATTAGATGCTCCTCTTTTCTAATTTAAATACAGAGTTAGCTTGTAATGTTTTCATAATTTCAATTAAATAAATAAAGCATAAAGCAAAGCAAATAAATAAAGCAAAAAATAAAGCATAAACGATCATATTTTTCATGAATTGATTAACGATATATGTAGTTCATCGAATCTAGACACAATTCATTTCAATATTAAAAATATTTTGTTATATTTGATTGCAATTTACTTCCCGAAAATATCAAAGCAAGCAAATATCAAATAGTAGTCGATTAAATTAAAAATTGAAATCGACATTCTCGATACTCCATCCCATACAACGCCATAAAATCCCACACGATCAATTAAACGCCCCTTATTAATTTCGATGCGAACCGATCGATCAGCGACTCTCGATGCGTTGATCAATCATATTTCCCCACCGAAAAATAATAAAAACCAAAAAAAAACGCAAAAATTGATGGCATTTCTCCCGGTCATTTTTCAAACAAACAATTTCACCGCGCTCGCGATAAATCCGCGCCACTTTCCTCACGCGTATCGACTATGGGGTATTTCATGGGGTGTGTGTTTCGGAACCCGCAGACTGTTAATCTAAACAAATGTTGCGCTCTTGTTCCACATGAACGTGTTTAAGCGTTATTAATCGGCCGTAACCGAATGAGCATTAATATCTCTATTGTGTAATTGGGGGCTCGTGTTGAATTTTACGACGCGAGCGTGCTTAAGCCTCGCGGTTTTTCATATCGCGCCTGTTGCGGGGTACCGATGTATTTTTTTTTTGCCTATATCGAATCGGTTTTGTCTGAATTCGGTCGGGTTTTGTCTGTGTTTGATAGGTTTTTGCTGTATTCGATAGGTTTTTGCCTATGAGAGGTCGTTTTTTGAACGTGTGTAGAGTTCGAGGGGTGCGCTTTTGCGGTTCGTTGTCGATCGAGCTTTGTTTCGGGGTTTTTCAGAAGGCGTAATTGATTGGTTTAATTTGTCGAGGAGTGTGTGGATTGATGTTATTTGCCGGTTTTTATGAATGCTGTGATTTGATTTTGATGAATTGTGAGATTGTATCGAAATTTCTGTTAGTTGATTCGTATTAGATCTGCAATTAGATAATTTTGAGCGAATATAGGTTCTCTCGAGTCTTTTTTTTTACATAAATTAAGTATGATATGTTAGTATTCTTTTGCTTCTCGCTATTGATATGTTAGAACTTTTTGAAGTTCGTAAAAATTGTATATTTTTAAAAAGCTAGTTAAAAGTTTTCAGAAAAATTAGTGCATAAAAAATATATATTTTTACAAGAATTAATTCCTAATAAGATTATCTTTTTTATGAAGTAATGGTCGGTGAGTTTATTTAAACGCTACGGCCTTTGAGAAATTTCACGAATGATTTTCATTTCGTGAGCGCATTCCTAGAAATCAGCATCTCAATATCGTATCTGTTATCTCTGAGAACGGCAATATTTATTTTCGTTCAGAAACACCCTCTTCCTAAGTCCGGAATTTCGTTGTTTTCCTTTCGACACGACATAATTCGAAACGATCGTTTCGAATTAAATCTTATACGTATCGTGTATTTCTCTATATAAGAATATACAAGTATTCCAGTGGCGTACATTTTTCAAATATGTATATTAATTTTTTTGAATAAAATTTTCATGAATATTCATTTCAGATATTAATCAAGATTTTTACAATATTTAGATGAAATCGTATATTATTCTGAAAATAATATCGGCATATTTTTTTAAGATTCAATGATTATTTTGAGGGATGATTTGTTTTATATTTGATAATGGTATGAAAAGCACGCCACTGATATATATGCTTCTAAATTAAAATGTAACAGGAAATTGGATCGCGAATATATTCAAAACAAGATTTTCCCCGTATGACGGATTAGCGTTCGCGTTTCACGTTCGAGAATTAATCACGCCTGCGTATCGTATTTGTTTTGTATTTTCGAAAATTGATTGATAAAAGAAAATTTTGCTTTTGCTTTGTTTTTGCTCCATTTTTATAAATATTCTGCGGTTTGCGAAAATTCGAGTTTGATTAGATTGTGTATGGAAAGTCGTAATCTAGACAGTTGATTGATAGTCTAATTTGATCGTCCATTACAAAGATTGGTTTTGCGTGATATGTTATTTTTAATTTTTTTTCTTATGATTGAGTATTGTACAAGTTTTTTTATTATGAGATAAAATTTGATATCTAAATATAGCTAATCGAAATTTTCGTATTGATTTTCAATTCACGAGTTAAATTGCTTTTAGAAAAAAATATTTTCCATGTGATTTAATAAATAGCGAAAAGCAACTTGAAATTTAAATTCAATCATTTTATATAAAAAAATATTATATCAAGTATTTTAAATAATTAATTTAATCAAAATAATATTTATTAAATGATATTTTTATAATTTATATGTAATATTATATTAACACATCATGAAAATATTTGACGTTCGATATAAATTTATTCATTTTGAGTGATATGTTTACTCAATTTCATAACAGTTAATATTTATCACAAACAAAATTACACAATATATTTCGAAAATTAATCCGGCTGAAATTTTCGCTCATCTTTTCATTGATTCTGAAACGCGAACAAAACCCGAAACGATCACATAGCAAACAATATACACAGCGCGCGAACATCGAAACTAATTCGAACCGTCCCATACAAAAATTCTCTCACACTATACACTGGAACAAATGATTAATCACCATCGTTCCGAGCATTGATTGGAAGCTTTCGATCGAAAATTTCACCATTGAGCCCGGCTCGGTCTAGTATTAATTTCGCACATGCGGCGGTTTCAATTATGGGCCTATTCGAATGTTCGCCGAATTCCGGCGCTCGCAATCGGGCCATAAGCAACACACTTACAATATTGTATATTATTGTATAATATTTACATGCGAAACTATACAAATTCGACTCGCTTCGGCGAAATGTACGGTAATTCCCCGTATTACGCGATCCTCGTTTTACGCGCGTGGAATGTTTTAGCTTTACGCGCTCCCGCAACATGTGATTTTTTAGGTAATCATAGTCTTTAGTGTCATTAACATAATGTCATATCCTTGCTTTAATTAGTTCGTCTTGTCATGCTCTGCCATGCTCTCGTACTACGCGTTTTTGCCGGACGCGGGACTTTTCTCCGCGTTCTACGGGGGTTTACTGTACGATACGAACGTTTTGTGTCAAATTGTACATTATTGTACGCGCAAGGTTAAATCTATTCAGCGTACATTAAAGTGTATTATGTTACTTGGGGATCTTGTCACAACATCTTGCCGTCCCTTCTAATATGTGTCGTCGAAACGTATTATGCTCCGCATCGCACATAATCTAATATATCCGAATGGGGATGATAAGATTTGATGTTAAACACTCGCTTTTATCATATTTATTTTGTCGTTTCCGAACGGGCGATGGAAATTCGTTACAGTTTTCTGCTTAGAAGATTCGATATATAAAATTATCGCAATACCATATCGTATTAATCGTCATTGAATCTGACGTGTTATAGATATGAGTGATATTCGTTCTGACGCTTTTGCGTATCGTTGATTCGCAACGTACGAATTATATATTTGATTCGATTTAGATAGTGTGTTTTTATCGTATGTATAAAAATATGCTGGATGATATTTATAGCGTAAAAGAGTTTCATATTGCTTTTTCAGTGATTACTCATATGCTCGGCGGTAATATAATGCCTGTCATAAAACAAATCTTTATTGACTGAGTGCGATAAGAACTCACCACATGTGAAAAGTTTCGGGAAATCCTTTATACGTTCGTAACAAACGGAATCGTATTTGTCTCTTTATAAATCATCATTGACACTTGTAAACGATAGATACGCGAAATTTAATAAAATTACATAAATTGTATTATTTCTGAAATATTTTGATCATATAATGTAATATAGTTTAATCATATATATAAAAAAGGCGTTTCCTTAATACCTTAGTACACACTCGTAAAAAAGGCGACACACGATCCACTTAAAAAAACGTAATAAAACAGAAATTTATCGCACACTGATCTCATATAATAGAATTTAATCGAATGACAGATCGTATTCAATTTATCTCACAAACGTATCACGCACTCTCTTCTTCGCAAATAAAAAAAACATCGACCAAACACACTCACAATGAGACATACGAAATGCACAACATTCAAACATCCCCTAGCATACAAAAAAAAAAAACCGTCGTAAAATCGAGTAATGTACATCGTCGTTGATTGCGAGACGACTTTGAATACCGTCGCTCGTTAAACGGGCAGGTTCCCTTTTATTTATCGCTCATTGATTCGCCTCTTCCTTTTCGGGTAGTCGTTTTCGGGCACTTTCTACTACCTATGTATATTTCACTTTCGCCCAGTTACCTATGCCTATCCCTATCCCGCTTTTTCGGCGGAAGTTTCCGCTTTCCCGCGAGCCGGAAAACTCGCAGATTTTCCCGGAAAATTGTTTTAGTTCGGGAGCGTTGTCGACGCTTTGATTGAGTAGTTGTTGAGGAGAGCGAAATCGATGGTACGAGACGAGAATGTTCGATTTTTTCGTTCGAGACTCCAATCTCTTTTCTCATAATGTAAAAGATATTTTTTTTAGTGTTCAGAGGTCTTATAAAAATGTAATATTTTGCGGTTTTAATTTTCTCAGAATGTCGTTTTGAGAAATTGATTTTTTTGTGTGGTTTCTTGAAATTGTTTCGGATCCCTAATAAAATTTTCAAGGGTGATAAGCATTTGTGACTTGGTGTTGCTCAAATCTCTTAGGACTATAACCTGATTGTAAAATATTGGATAGTATTTTAAGTAAGATAATTGCATTGAATTTTCAGTAAAGTAATGCATAATATTATCTACCGTTGGGCCGCAAAAAGGCTCCCTTGTAAACTCGAAATTAAAGAAATCTTGTTGTTTGTAAAAAGTTTAACGTAAATTATACATTTTTATGATGCAAAAATCTTATCAAATGTATATTCAATTATTTTTATCTCATTTGAATAAATAATTAAATCGATCCGAGTTTAAAAATTTGAATAAAGTTCGATAGTGAAATCGTCAAGCGTAAAACTAACCGAACGCTAAATTCGCATAATAAAATTAAACAAACGTGACTGTCGTGAAAGTGAAAGGCTCTTTCTCTCTCTTAGTCTATTCAAAGACGGTTCAATCTTTGAATCTGAATCTTCTGAGCGGAAGACAAGACGAATTTCGCACAATCGGATCAGTTCATTAACGGCGTTGATTAAATTGAGTCGATTCTCTTTAATTGCCGTCGCTTTTACGTTTCGAGAGTATTTTATTGCTTTACGACCCTCTCGGTCGTAATAAAAACGAGGCCAAAGGGTGCCTTCCCCCGCATCGCCGCCGTACATAATATAATAATAAAAAATATAAAATCATTTGAAAAATCTTTCGAAACGCCATAATTTCGATCGGATCCATTATGCGCGAGAGCGGATAGCGATTTTGAAGCTTTCGTAACGTCTCAATTGTGCGGTTTTCCGAGACAAAGGATGTCGCAGTTCGGTGTGGGGGGTAATAAAATTTTAATTGCGGTCCATTAAGGATATATAACAAAGTTAACCTGCAACCGGGGCGCGGTCATTGTGACGAGGGTATTATGTGCGCGAGTTGCCATCCTGCTACATTCAACGTTTTTTTTTCGTCCCACCACCATATAAAAGCCATTACTTTGGCAAAAATTAACCACTTTTATAGTTTTCCGTAACGCCGTTTGTCCACCGGATGATAATTAATCGAATCATTGACTCTTTTGTATATCGTACTAGTTTATGTGACCTGACGTTGCTCGATATTATTTGGGTTTTGAGCCGAACGTGAATAGTTAAATAGTATTTTCTGTTCTCGTTCTCATAGTAAAAGCTGAAGTATATAGAATTTACATGTTAGACTAATTAAGATTTTTTTTTATTTTACTACTCATTTATTTAATATATATATATATATTAATTTTCAATTTATTTAGTATTTAATTTATATATTGGTCCTTCGACTAAATGTGTTGTATTCAGATAGTGGGGTGTATAAATTTCTGAAACGGGATTCAGGGTATGTGACAACCACACACGTGCAAAAGTTTTGCCGTGAATCTGAACACAAATTGATGGCGATGTTTCCTATTTCCGTTTTAAACTTTATTCATTGAGTTATTGTTCGGGTTAACGTTATCGAGGAGACTCTATAAATGTTCTAAATGCTCCGTCGAACCGTAAATTTCGCACTTTGTTCACTTAATTCGTTTAGGGGAAAGTTTGCGTACTCGCATTTGTAAGATCGTTTGACAAAAATTTCATTAGTGGGATTTGAAGTGTTATTCTATTTTGATTTCTATATGTAATCGTTGAATTTTAATTAAATTCATTTTGCTTTTTTTTTGTTTCGTGTAACTCTTTGGTCGTATGATGAACTAGGGTGAACATAAGGTAGGGTGAATGTAATATGTAGGGTGTCAAAATTTGCTTTGTAATGATGAGTTTGTGTTTAAAATTTAATTATGTACGTCGAAAGTATAATAAATGGAATATATTGTTTTCACGAATAAATACAATAGAGCTTAATGAAATGGTTATGTGATAAACATATTAAAATATCATGTTATTTATCCCCTTTGTAAATAAAATTCAATGTAAGTTTGTATGTTATTTATAGAACCGTTAATATGTATATGATTTTTTGATAATGAATCTATTCAGAATAACAAAATAACCCAGAAATCGTAACCTAGCCGTAGAAAATCAGTTCACATCAGTTTTCAGGGCCGAATCAAAGAAGTTAGTTATTGAATAAAAATCTTTCGAAAAATCTTTTTCCACTAATATAAAGCAATTTTTCCACGAAACGATTCAAAACAACATTCAATCCATACGCACCTAATTTTCTCCCCATAAATCTAGCACCACTCGCCTTTTTCTCACGACACCACACCACACCACACCATAACAACCCCTGAAACCTCACCACCCTTAAACAATATTAATAGCCACCAGTGATGACGGCGATGATCGCGGCCAACACGCAACATCTTCGTTACACACGTACCTACTCGTATTTCTCACTACACACTTTCGCGCCATCCTAATTAATCGTTAATCTCGAACCCGGCTAGACTTATCGTTATTATTATATCCTTCTCGTGTATATCCCAGGGTGGTTTCGGGGATGCTTCAATCTCGCCACTGATTAATTGCCGGGATCGCGAACGAAGGATCTAGATCGAGCGATCAATCGCGTTGATGGTTTCGACTTGCTTTCAGCAGGTGATGGTTCGCGTTCATGAGGTTGTACAGGTGGATGTTTTGAAGATTGATCGTTGAGTGATTCGATTGATTGTTGTTGCAGTTTTGGTTTTATCGTATTCACTTAATTGCAGATTAATTCAATTTTCGTATCAATATTTTAAAATTGATTACAGAACGTAGAGTCGCTTATGCATGATCGCGTTCGCGTTCGACTGGACCACAATAACCAACTCTCGTTTCAAAATATCAATATGTGTCTAATTTTGATTATAGTGTAATTCTAAAATATTATTTCCAATAATGCTTTTTTTAAAATTTTGATAACATTATGAGTCCAAAAAAATTAACTATTTTTTTAATTATTTCATTGACATAATAAACAACCCGTCTACAATATTTGATTTGATGTACATATTTATGAAAATAATATTATAGTATAATGTAGTAGGGCAAAATATTGCTCATTTCATTTTATTTCTGCTCATGCTCTTATAGATTTTCATTCGCAAACTTTGTGAAACTCGATAAATTTCGCGGCCGGCCAATTTTTTTTGCGATTTCATTCATTTATTTTCAGCGCTGATAATTTAATCGCGAACAACCTAAACATGGCAAAGTCGTATCACGTTCATTTCTCCTTTGTTAAAAACATGGAACTATTTATCAAACCGATGAAAAATGTACAAAGTTTCGCAACTATTGTGTAATAACGTATATACGAAACCATTATACGCGTATCACACGAAGACGTCTCTGTTCATTTTTCACGCGGAAAATTTTCAGAACAAACGCGTTATAATAACGTTTCGGGCGCGATATTAGCAGATTCTCACCGTTACACGGAAAATTCTTTTGATTATCTGAAACGTAAGCACAAACGCAATCACGTATGAAATGGGCCCAGTTTCTTAGCCCCAGTTTTTCCGGCGGAACGTCCAGAAAAATATTTCCGCTCCGTATAATTTATAGGCAATAACGTGGAACCCCCTTCTTTCTCTTTTCGGCGAATAGTTAAAGGTCAGCGAGCTGTCTTCGTTCCGATTCATCCGTGATTTACCGAATTCGAGAATTGTTCAAAAAGATACATTATGTTAAATCCGCACAATAGTTGCACAAATATAAATTTTCCATTCGAACGTAGTACCTATGTACGAGTGTACATATTTATGTATAATACTTTTTTGCGCCGACTTTTTAACTGGGATTTTTTTCGTTCTTTTTTTTGTTCGACATCCAACACAAAATGGTAGAACTTTGTTCAAGTGTTCTTTTCTCGTAACGAGAGGGAGAAAATGTGTCCCGGATAAGTCTCGTCGGAGTGGCGTGTCACCAACAGCCGGGACAACTCATTCACTTTCGCTTTTTCGTGTTCGATTTTCGCTTTATTTAAATCCCATTAACGGCCGGGATTCGATTGAAATTCTCCCCCGTATACATTATCGAAATGTACAAGAAAGGAATACTTTCGGATCGTATTTTAAACGCATTGTGATCGGTATTACGATTCACAGAATTCGATTTATCCATACATTTATTTTTGAAAGAATTTCGTAGTAAATTTTAAATCAAATATTAGGATTGGCATAATATATTTTTTTCGTGAAATTGTGTCGGCATTAAAACTTTTCTAAGAAATTGATGCCGTTGTGTCAAATGTAACGTTCGTTCGTCTACAAGTCAGTTTCGTCAGAATGGACTTGATAGCGATTTTGCGTGCGTCGTAAGCGTAAAACGTACTTTTTTTTAAGCGAAAAAATAAAATACCTCATTATTTGCGATACGTCGTTCTTGTTACGTATCGCGACCTATAAATATTTTTTTGAGTTAACCTTTCGACGTTTTGTTGAAGTTTGCCAATTAACTTTCGATTATGCCCTGCACAACGTTGGCAAGAAAACAAATTTCAGTATATCACATAAATATAAGAATATAATAAATACTAGCGGTTTCGTTCTCAATTTACCTACTTTATGTGAACGCTTTTTTTTCTATGTAGTGAATTTCTCGGAAAATTAATTTCTTTGGCTAAGAACAGTTCCACTAGTTGACACAGTGCACACAGAGCGAGGGCGAAATAAATTAGCGTTTCAACTCTACAGCGCGAGAGGCTTTATTTAATTTCGTATATAAAACAGGTCTTACACTTTCCCAGTGATTAATTCTGTCCCATAATTGCGAGAAATGTGCACGTTGAATTATTCGTCCGAAAATAATTTAATTCGGGGGCTATAAATATTATTATATTTACAATATTCATAGCGTCGTATCGGCGACGACACTTTCTCTCGAACGTGTCGTCGCCTCAGCGAATTTTCCTCTCGTTGCCTATATGCTTTTCCACTCTCGATTTAAATATTGAACATCGTTTGAATATTAAAACGCACATTAGCGATATTGCGAGTGCCTTTTGTGTTGTTTTCCATATAACGAAGCGGCTTTCGAATCTTTGCGTTTTCATTTTCTACGAGCGATTGTGATATTAAAGTTTTCCTCGCAGTACGTGAGTGTGTATCGTTTTTTGCGTCTGTCTATTCGTTTATTTATTGTATGTTTGAGCATCGATACTTCAAGTATGTTTTGTTCGATTTTTCAAAGCATATCGTATCTAGTTGAAATTCGAAAGTTATAATTGAATAGCATACATGTCGGCAACACACGTCTAACAAAATCGTCTCGGCCTGGAAAATTTTAATTAGCACACATTGTCAAACTTTTTCGCATCGAGACACCCTCCGGGGAGTTTCACTGGAAATTTTCCGAACGCACCTGAATATCCTCGCTAGCTTTCAAATTAACAATTTCACCGTTTTGTGTGACTTTTCGACGATTTTCTTGGTGGAAACGCATTGTTCTCAGCTTCGAATACGGTTTGCTGAAACACAATGCTTCCCTTCGCATGCCTGTTTGTTCGTATTTATTTGCTTATATTATTTATTATTTGGCGTGTGAGGCATTATTTGTTCTGTACTGAACGCTGAAGGCGTGTGTGAGCTGATGTGGGATTGAATTTGTGAAAATTTTCCAGCATGAAACAATAGGTTCGGCGCGTTCAATTTTTTCCACAGAAAGCCTTGTTTGTTTTTCGGAAAAGGCGTGTATAAATCAATGAGAATGTTTTCATATGAGCAAAGGCTTCGCTTATTTTTCGAAAAAGCTTTTTTTAATTCAAACGCGTTCAGTTTATTATACACAATGTAATATGTGTTTTATTTAATTATTTTAACGTGTTAATGTACATTTGTATGTAATATTTGATATTTATCGAGATTTTGATCATAAATTGAGCTGCGTTCTCTGAATTGCTATTAAACATATCAGACTCATGAATAACGCTTCATCGAACATTGAAAAAAATTCTCGGTATTGCGTTAATGATACGTGAATATTTAAACTTTGTAAACAAATATTAAAATACATATATTTTTTAAATCCGACCATAAATTAAGCTTTTTAAACATTGATAAAACACAGTTTCATCATCGCACGTGCTCTAATTAACTAATGCGTTTTACGCCGTTGAACTCCCACTCGCACTTAGTATGCACTTCATTATAACCGAACGGCCACTTCGCAATCCTCGAGAGCACTCCGCCGGATTAGCGAGACGAAATTATAAACGAAAGCCTTCGAAATTCGCTAAAAGTTTCGCACATTTTTCCGAAAATCGCGGATAGTTCGCGTTCGAATAAAGGATTTCGATAAAGTGTCCAAGTTGTCACCGTTCTAGCGTCGATATGGGATTCGGTAGACGTTTTCGCAGAAGACAACCGAACACTGCTTCTTGGAAGGCCAATAAAGTTCGGCGATAGTCTCGCGAGAGGACGAAACTACGATTGCTGAAAGCGAAGCTTTGTTCTGTCTTGTGTTGTTTCCCTTTCGAGAGATAGTTGTATGTAAATTGTGTACGCGCTTCGCTTATAAGTTTCTGACGTTCTGCTTTAGAGTTTGTCGATGGAATATTTATATTTATATATTTACGCTTTATGGCAGTTCGATTGAATTTGTTTTATTTTTGGGTGTTTTTCTCATACGGTGTTTATATTATGCAACGAAGTATGTCGCTAAGTGTTGCACATGACATTGCTGATAAGTTTAATGTTTCTGGAATGAATTTTGACGTGGTGTCCTAAACGATGTAAAACATAATTTAATCATACTATCTGCGAACAATTGAATTATTGAAAATGTTTTAAGTAATGTTTCACACCATTTTCACAGCCATAGTTCCATTCATTCACCTGCGCGAACGCCATGTTTGTAGCATGATTCTAATGAGGCACATCATTAATATGTTTGTATAAATTTAAATTATCCTGAAAAACGTTTGTGTATTGAAAGTCAATAGTAGATCTTGTTTTCACTATTCAATCGAAGAAATTGTGCCTATGGTTTAAAACATGTTTAAATTTTCGACTACGATAGAATTTTGTATCATACCTAGTATATTTGTTAAATAATAGAACACAAGGATTTTAAAAACGACGCCTTTACAATCGCGAAAAAAATCTGTATATTTTCGAAAAAGGACGAAATTTCACCGAAATCCTCCCGCCTAACCGAACGAAAATGGGACATTATTGTTTTCCGAAACGACGGGGGACTTATAATATTTACGAAAATGCAAATGAGTCGTCGACCGCTGAAACAACACGGGGCCGAAAGGGCGAAATACAGAAATTAATAAATTTCATATTCATGAGCACGCTTTAATTCAGAATTCATTACTTATATCGGACGAGAGTAGAGAGAGAAGCTCGAGATGGTGAGATCTGGAAAACGGTTCACGTTTATTGATTTGTGTGTTACGCTCTCGATCGCTATATTTGTACTTTTAGTGATAAATTCAGACTCTCTCACCTCAGAATAGAGTAAATATACGAGAAGAAGCGACCTAGTGGATAATTTTCAGTTGTGAAAAATCCGCTCTTACCAAGTACCGATTGTGGAAGCGAACTCAGTTACGTATCATTTGTATGCACATTATACCACTGCATCACTGGCTTTACATTACTTTTTGCTTATATTTAAAATTCATAATTTAGAAAATAAAAAATGAACAACTTATGTAGGTTGTTGAGTAGACCTTCGGTCTACTTTGTAGTATAAATTATGTGATTTCCCATTCGATTTGATGATTTGTATTAGAAATAAAATCTTATTTGTTAATAAAGAAATATTTTATCAAGATCGTGACGCTTTATCGATCGGATACGAGCTCTATATGCAAATGTTTAACTCCGTACGAGCGGTCTATAACAAGTCGGATAAATAACTAATTAGATCAAACTCGATAATCTATTTACGTAAGATTTTTTCCACGGCGAAGTCTCGTCACGCAAAGGTTATATCGAACACATCGAGAAGTACCACTCCTCAACGTACATACAATATAACACAATATAACCACACGTGAACTATTGCCGCCGTACGAAATGTTAAATTTTAATTTCCCATTAACCTTTCGTCGTTTTGCGTGAGCATAATTACCTTTTTGCCCCCTTGTATTCCGCGGGAACCGTATTGCATTTCGATTTTTTTTCCGTTTTAATTTTTTATACGATGGAATCGCAAACGAAATCGTTGTTTATAGTGAGGGTACAAAACGTAGATTGGTTGTAGACGTAAGGTTTAATTGTTTCGTGAATAATTTTCTTTTATCTCACGCGAAATTTGGAAAAATAAATAATAAAATTTGTAAGTGATTTGATTTTGTTTTGTGTTTGTTTTAAAATAATTTTATAGCTCTGAACGTATACTTTTTTATACTTATTACTTAACTTTAATATTTTAACTTTAGCGAGATATATATACTGTCGTTTTTATTGACTACTTTTAGGATTTTCGGTAGATCATTCGTTTCGTATTGGAAACTTTCAGTAGGGAATACGCATTCATTCCGAAACTTGCTAGTTGCTTAAGCAAGGCTTAACGTAAAGAAACTTAGACTTTTTGGAAGAAAGACGACCCAGTGTGTTTTACGAACCTCGTTTCGTTCGACAGACACGTTTTTACGTGTCGGTGTCGTTAACGAGCTCCCATCGTTATCGG
Source organism: Cheumatopsyche charites (assembly GCA_024721215.1). Taxonomy (NCBI): domain Eukaryota; kingdom Metazoa; phylum Arthropoda; class Insecta; order Trichoptera; family Hydropsychidae; genus Cheumatopsyche; species Cheumatopsyche charites. The sequence continues at coordinate 9,133,776 of CM045586.1, read as the reverse complement.
TTCTATGAGCTTACATACATTTGTACAGCCCGTATCAAAACTCTACACGATTCCTAAAAACTCATGAATCTTTTTGAAAAAAATATTTTTTTATTACTAACATACATAAATTTAACTTTTTTTAATAGTTTTTCAAGCCAATTTATCTCTATGGAAATTTTTAAATTCATTTTTTCATAATTTACAGCAAAGATGTCTAGTTGAGTCTAATTACCATACAATTGTTCTCAAATGTTTAAATTTCTATTCACCAAGATATCTCTGATTTACAAGTATCCCAAATTGATACTTTCACGACAGTCTGTACGGAAGAAGAGGTGCTCGTGCGACCCACACTTTGAGAATCAGGCTCAGACGTGACCGTTGGCCTAAACGGGACTCACGTATCCCATTAGGCTGCCTTTATTCGGTCTCACATAGTGAAAGTTTGACGGTCGTCCGATTGACGGTCCTCCTAGGACACTGTGGGACTTTGCGGCGTTTCCTTCCTTACTTTTTTGCTACTTTCCGATCTCTAGATAGAGAGGATTTCAGAGTATTATGTGCTCTTTCCGATGGACGCTTTGCGATGTTGCTCGGATTCGATTTGTCGAAGCATTATCTAGATAGATTAATGCTCTATTTCCTTTGATGATTTATGAAAAAGTTTTCAGATGATGCTCATTCCAGGTTAAATTCGAAATTTTCCACTCGGAAACACAACGCCGTTCGTCTCGTTTATAAGTGGAGCGCTCGTGTCATACTGTGGTTCGTTTTGTTTAGATTAAATTTGCCAACAAACGAAAGCGAGATCCAGCAGATAGAGCGGAGAGTAAAAGAAGACAAACAAGCAAAGAGAGCAAGAGTGTTTGCTGAAAAAACGGAACTGGCCAATTTCACGACAGTTGAACGCTTTTGCATAATTTGACGCCGAAGATCTCTTTTTGAAATTTAATCCATCATTCGGGGGTGTAACGGCGTTTGTTATTTAAATGAGGACGAAAATTTAAATTCGATTCTTGTGTTATTATTACGAAAGGGCGAACGACGACGGCTCTATAAGCGGTTCTGAAATATTATATAGATTATTTTTTTCGTTGTTTTAAAAGACGGTGTGACCTTTTCGTTGTTAAATTTTAAGAAATCGAATAAAAATAATTGATGTCGCGAAGCAAAAAATGTAAAATGAGAGTTTTTTTTCGATTTGCTTAATGTCGATTCGTTCGAATCTCGGTTTAGTTTCCTCATTGGATATTATTATTTTGCAGATGTTGCCGCATGAAAATAGTTTCAGCCCGTTCTCCCGCGTTTCCTTTTAAATTTTTATATGAAATTTGAATTTTTCTCATTCCGAGCAGTTGAAGAAAGTTTAGCGAATTTCGCGTGTAATAACGCGATATTGAATGAGATTATAGCGCGAAAAAATTTCATTCAAAATAAAAACACTTTTGAATTTTTAAAAGCGAAATATTCAATCACTTTTCGTAGAAATTCTTTGCGGGTTTGAACATTATTAGATATCGAAAAGTTTTCTATTGCGATATTTTTATTTTCATATACCTAGCAAATATGATACGTACATAATGAAATCAATTTACAAAATTCCAATTCATAGATGTTTTTAACATGTAAGTAGGTATTTCAAATTTCTAAGTAAAAAGTTATATAAATGTGATTAAGGCATACAAAATTTCGCAAAAAGTACATTGAATTCATTATTTTCAAACAGTCTAGCTCTTTTATTAATGCTTTATACATAGAATTATTTTCTTTATAATAAAAAAAAAAACTAGCGAATAAAATGTCTTGTTTAGAAAGCATTATTCTGCGAAATCATCGTTACACGAACCTCACACTACCGTGAAAAAATCGATCTGACTTCTTAGTGAACCGAACAATTCACCAATATAAGCATATTTTTGCTTTTATATTTTTCATAGTTAAGTACTCAGAAATCACTTTTCTATTGATTTTTTAATGTTGATTCCATATTACATATATTGATATCTTAACTTTTTATAAAAGCCTTTTACGAAATCGTTTTTTTTCACTGATTTTTTGAAATTATATGTAAAAATCCATAAGCTTCATTTCTGAATAGTCCGATTCACATAAAATACATCGATGAAACATAAAAACAGTTTTTTCCCAAAGGGATCGTTCAGTTTAGGCGCGAGGAGAAAGACAGACCATGCAATCGTATTCTGTATACGATATTCGATTTCTATTCTCTACCATTTAATACTTCGACGGAAAAAGTGTCGGCTTATAGAAATCTACAGAGAATATTCCACTGTATTTATACAATATATATTCATATAGTATATGTGTTCGCATATAGGGTTGGAAAGAGGCCCTTTGAATGAAACATGTGCGCGACCCTTTGCGGTCCGCTGGCGACAATGTGGATTTCGGAAACATGACACAATAAAATATATATTAAAATGGACACGGCCTTAATAAAATTGGAGCGTGCTTTTTTTCGTGTGTGTATGTGGCTTTTTTCTACTTTATTTTCCGATGAAAAGAATTATAATTGTTTTGGTTTTTGTCCTTTGCGCTTTTGCGGTTTCGCGACGGTTATACTGCGATAAATTGATTATGAACGGATTATATTTATAATTAAATTTTCATGGAAAAGCGTTAAATATGTTCAATTTTTTTTTCGGTTCGTAAGAGATTTATATATTTTAAATAAATAACATTCTAAATCTGCGATTTTATCGAATTATTTTACTTTCGAGTTCAATCAAAAAGCTTTCAAGAGTATTACAGATGTTTAAATCTAATTTAAACTGAATTTGAAACATCGAACGTTCGTTCTGCACAGAAAATCGACTCTCAAAGTAGTTCGTGTAAATGGTTTAACGATATTTTACAGCAGATTATCCGTACATTTATATTGCCGAATAACAGATATATTCTAATATTATGACTGTTAAGTTCGTTAACAAAGGATTAAATTCAGATAATCGTATTAATAGTCTCGGAGTAACAAATTACGATAAGCGATCACCGAATTATTTGAAGTTCGACAGGGAAGATTATCAATTTGCGAAAGTCTAGCGATTGCGAACTTCTGAAAAGCTTTCCCAAATGATTATAATGTGAAATGTCATCGTTGGCTTGTTTGATATTTCTCGAATAAAGCTTCGGATTTATTTACTCGCGTGATTGAATATTCAAAGACTATACACGGCCAAGGCATTTAATTCAAAAGTTGTTTACAGCGCGGTATTAAATTACGACTACAACACAAAAAGTTTCCTCTTTTTTGTGTTCGTTGAAAATAATAAAGGGAAAATAAAATAAAAACACATAAACCGACAGCTAGGGTGATTAAGTTTCTATTCTTTTGTGTTGAATATAAACACACTTCGTATAATAAATTCAAATATTAGACGAATTAAAATGTTTCGGAAAAAAAATATTTTGAAATTATTTTCATTGAAGGCTAGTTTTTCACCACTTTAGTTTTAGATGAGTTGGTTAGCTCACAGTGGAATGACTGACTGAAACTGTGGTTAGTTAATTAACCAGTGAATACAATAAAACATCTCAAATTCAATTTCCACATCAATTTCAAAACAACAATGAAAACCGAATGAAAGGAAATTCAACTCCTAACCAACGAATGCATTCCGAGCCCCTTACGCTCCACCGATAAAGCACTTAAACTAACGCGAGCATATTTCTGAATTTCCATCGCATTTTTTCCATTCACAGAGACAAAACGCACTCCCTAAGGACACTCGCATTTCATTGTCTCAATATTGTCATATTTCCAGAAGCCCTCTTTCCGGACAGTGGGGTGGATTTTTGCCCGTTCACGGTGCGAATGGGGATGGATATCTCTTCATTTAGTATTTCAAACGTTCCGAGTACGAAACGTCAGACCGGCGTGACGTTGATCGAGGTCCCCGTATTTCGAATCGATGTTAATTTAAAAGGGTCCCCCTCTATTGCAATGTTGCCGCATCGTTTATTCGATTTTTCCGCGAAATTTAGTACCGAGAATGCGATCAGAGGTGGAATAATCAATGATGAAATTTTTATCAATTGATGCTGCTTTTTCGTTTTATTTTCAGAAGATTTAGGTCAAAGTTTTCAATCATATATTACCGATTTGTTAAAGTATCTATCGAATGCAGATTTTCTATCGGCTGATCGTTTAGTAAGGCTCTTTAATCGGTATTGATATGTATCAGAGTGCGCACATCACAAAAATTAAATGGCTACAATGTGATTGCTATATATATTTAACATCGTCAAGTTTTCCCAAAATTAAATGAATCAAGCTATTCTGCATGTGTAAGCTATATTTCTCGACTTGAAATAATTTATATCTGACATTTTGAACTGAAAAACATAGCCAGATTGCTTAATTTATTCAATTTTAAGTAAACTTGACGAAGTTTTCTCCACGAACGTAAACTAAAGAAGTTATAATCGTTAACTTATAATTCCATTTTTAAAAAGTGCCTGATTATATCATCAACTAATAAAAACTCTGCTGTTTATGGAAATCTCAGCGAAATTAATTGTCAAATTCTATAGAAAAAAAAAACACGTTGCTAAGTAGATCAAAATACAATTGAAAGATCGAACTTCAGATCATTTTTTTCTTGGTCATATTTGATTTATTCTAGAGAATTGATATTGAACCGAACAATTCGAAGATTTTTAAATAAACGCTCGCCAGTCCCGAAGATTTACCGAAAGCCTTCCTCGAATATAAAATCGCTCCTCGCATGCAGTTTACGTACGATATGAGTCATGGAATTTTCAAAATTGCATCTAGTCTCGCATTGTGCATTTTTCTATGATATAAAACCGACACATCGCTCCAGTTAAAAGCATAAACTAAACACAAGACTGTTGTTGAGTTTTTCATTTTCTTTCGGGGCTTAGTGGGTCGGTTCGGCGGTTGAGTGGGTGGTAATGTCGGGGTGTTTAAGTGGGTCGGGTTGTGCAATCTCTTGATTGCCCCTTAACGAGTGGCGTTTTCTCCTCTCGAGCAGTTTTTGCTCTCGCTCTTCTGGCGGAATTTAATTTATATGCAGGACCGGGCGCGATGTTAATATTGTTCTGATATTCTTAAGGGAAATTAGCGACCCCTTTCAGTTTTACAATTAGCCATTTTTCATTAGCCGGGCGCTCGGACACATTTGCGCCCTTCCGCCACTTTGTTCGTTGCGATTTGTTATTGTAATTTTGATGACGTTCTTTCAAGAAAGTAATTTATGATTTTTATGGAAAAAAATATTATAAGCATACATATACTTTTTTCAAATATAAAAAATATCATCAGATTATTGAGATGAATGCAGTCGTGACAAAAAAAGTTCGAGCGCCGTGCATTCCAAGGAGACCCAATACAAGTATTTTAATAGATTATTATCTTTCTTAGTTTTTAAAATTGAAATGAAAAAAAGATGTAGTTTTTTGATGAAAAAAATTATCCCAACTAGTGTTTCTGGATGTATTAACCTCCAATTTATTCCTAACGCTTTTAGAAGGAGATTTGAATTCGGATGTTTCATTTTTGAACCTAAATTCAAATCTTTTTCCAAAAGTTTTGAAAATAATTAAGTTTTTAATAAAAACTCAAAATATATTCTATTGAATTACAAAACTGCTTCTTTATCTCACTATAATTGTGGTAACTACAAATGAAAAACAGATGAATGATTTGCATCGGTTCTTCCTTGAACGCGCGGCTATAGATTTATGAAAGTTTATCCTTAGATTGAAAATCAATTTCAAGATATTTTTAATTGGCACGTTAAATATTTCATAGCGATGATGACCTCAAAAATAAATGAAAAAAAAAACTCAATATTTTTCCGAAGCATCGTCCCAGTTAATCTGATGAAAAGTTAATGAATCGTAACGCGGCAGGGTGTCCAGGCGAGCGAGTAAATAAGATTCGCACTAAGGCGAAGTTATCGTTATTTGCTAATAAAAGTTTTAATAAAAGCAAACTTTACGACTTTAGCTTCGGTCCCTTTATATATATATAGGTACTTTCTATGTATCTTCGGTCCCTTCGTATCTCTATTATGGACGGATCGTCCCTCAAATTACTTAGAAAGGTGTTCCGACTTAACGCGGTGAAAATTCAGTAAAGAAGCCAAAATTTTTGCACATGAAGTTCGTATTTCATTACACGTCTGATATTGATATGTAAATGATTTAATATATTTTTTTATTCAAATATAATATGATATATGTTGGTGATCTTTGATTTTTGAAATAAGCCATCTCGCTGTTCTGCTTCGGATCAGGAAAATATTATTTTCCTAGTTTTGCATTATGAAGTTAACAAGTTTGTCATGTCCGACTGTGAATCTTCATGTGCAAATAACGTACCTTTAACCCTTATCATCCGCAGTGTTGTCACATGCCAACGCTCGAGATTTATGTAAAAGAAGCATATTCCTCACAAATATCATATTCGCATAAAAATTATAATACATTCCGTTATCTAGAGTTTGAAGAATTCATAGAAATCGATTCTATAGAAACCGTACATCTATTCACACATCTATATAAATTTTCAAATGTGTATTTCCTCAATTATTTTAATTAAGTTTCCATGTGTGTAATACTGGTGATTTAATTTCGAAAGAATCAGGAAAAAAAAACATTCAATTAATCTCACTTGCTTTTTATTATGAAAAATTAACGATTTGTACAAATTGTAGCAATTTTGAATATATGAGTTTTCAACAACAAAAAAATAGTAAATAACCCGATATTCACATTGAAATTCAAAAAGGGTAGTTCTCGCGAAAATTCAAATCACGTAATTGATATTGTTCGCCATGTTTGACAGTGCGTTATTCGATAACGCGTTATATATAAATTCGTATCGGTTCTCGTTGAAAAATTAATTCGAAACACACCACCCTTATGCCCCACCCTGTTATTACTGCCGTAAATTAACGGTCTGGCGAGAGAGAGAGCGTTATTTTAAATTCGACGCTAAACGCCACATATAAAATTGATTTATCGTTTCGGTTACATGAGCGATATTTGAGAACATATTTCGGCCATATTTCACGATTATGTTGCCGTCGATTTTTCCACTAATTTCATTCCGATATTATATAGAAATGTCGTACTGAAGATGGAGTCTTTAGTCGATGTCAGAGTCGCGACCCGACTTAATTGCCCGAGGGTTTTCCGGTAGTTAGTAAATCATCGAGTTTCCGTATCCGTCGATTTTCACATGATTTATCGAATTTATGTGGTTTTTGTTTGATGTTGAATGCATTGAAGATTTTCATCATTAAGATTAGTTATATAAAATATATTTGAGTTTTTATTTAATTCAAATATCGTTCAGAAAAAAAAAGATCTCTATCGTCGGAAGTAATTAATTTCAAATGCATGTTTCTCTAATGATGAATAAAAAAAATTTGCGTGTCGAGCGTAATTTATGAAGGATTTTCTTGTCATCTGATCAAAAGATCGGACGTATAACCGTGATATAATAATACAAAAGCATAATTTGAATGTGAATTTTCCACCAAAAGAATTGCTCACTTAATTAATTGAACCGGCAGGAAATGTCGAGCGCCTTTCTTGGCCGAATTCATGCCGAATTCTTTTCGTATTTAAAAGGACTCGCGGAACGTCTAGCAAAAAGGAACCACTTTGTTATAAAAAAAAAGAAGAAAAGAGAATAACTTTGATGCGAAATAAAGGGGAAAGATGTGTTTATATGTAAACGGAAAATAAATTTTCTTTTGTCGCGCGCCCTCATACCATTTCGATCCCATTCTCCTCACGAGCAAAAAAAAAGATAATTGGCTTTTGCCGAAAAAACAAAAACACACTAAAAATGAGGAACGAGAAAGTGGAAGTAGCGGAAGAAGCAGCATTATGAAGAAGTGAAGTAAAGAAAAAAACGAAGCAAGAGAAGGATAAAACGAAAACACTGGAGGCTTTTAATAAGCTTTCGTCTCGTGTCTGTATCTGACTGAAATGTTGTAAATTAGCGCACACCGAGAAAATTGCTACCCCGTCGATCGATGGGAAAATGCTATCGGAAAAGCTGTGGGTTGGGGGTGGGTTGATGGGAAATTTTCGCGCTCGTATTTTGTGTGTAAAGAAAAATCGAAAAGAATTAATTGACTGCTCGTTATGATCGAATTTACGGTTTGGCAGTCAAAGGAAGCGCGTTTCGTGCGAAATTTATGTTCGTCGACTTCGATGATTTTTATTTCCATTTTTTGGTGTATTTTTATTTTTGTTTCATTTTCGCTTTTCGATAGTCTTCACAATTTTTGTTCGTGTCATTGAGAGTTTTTTTTTAGCTTTTTTGTCTAAATTTACATAATTGTATGACTTGTGTTCAAATTTTCCTTCTATTGAAATTGCATTTATTTATAGAACTTATATAAAACATAATTCTGTTTGAAAGTATATTTCATTGATAGAAAAACACTCAGATCTATTATTCGATTCAATATAGTAAATCATTCTTTATACATATGTATGTTAGTGTATTCATTTGAAACGGGCATTCAAAAGGAATCGGTATGATGTAACATATTGTTTTGTTTCATCTCTTATGTTTGGTTTTATTGCTGTATTTTCTCGAACTTATAGATTGCGGTTATCAATGCGATTATAGAATTCGTATTTATTTGAAAAATAACATTATTTTTTATCACGAAAATGGGATTCTCAAGTATCAATTGCACAATCAATTTAGATTGTTTGTGTATGTTGTTCGTTTCTTTTTTTCCGATAATGGACACAAATATCATCATTTTATATTGGATACTTTTATTTTATTATTTCGCTGAAATAACAGTTCCTGAAATATTCATGTCTGTTCAAAGATTGAGTAACGTTTCCCGCCGCTTGTACGCCCCGACATTTTTTGTTTTCAATTTTTATCCCGCGTCGCATAAAGCGATTCGAACAATTTCGAATGACATAAAACGAGATTTTTTTTTGATTTTCGCTACTTCAACCTATAAAAGATATCCTCGAGGAATCCCTTTTACATTAGAATTTCAAATTGAACTATCCGAATGGCATTGGTTTCATCCTTTCGGGCTGGTGGTCTTTTTCTTTATTTCCGATCTGTTTTTGCTCCTGATGCTTTCTTCTACGAATTCCCATTCTTTTTCCATGTTTTTTTTTACTATATAGTGCCCTTTTCTATTATTATTGGGTCTCGGAGGCAACGTAAGAAACTAATTTCGTTACTAATGAGAGTTGAAATGGAATAGTTCGAATTAGTATAGCGACCTAGTACGTTATCGATGTAATTAGCCTACGTCTCTTATGTCATTTATTTGCTGGAAATATATGAAAAAAATCATGATCTTATAATTTTATTTTTCGAAATTGGTAATTGCAGGAAAAAGTCATTGAAAATAAGAGTCGTAATTTTCTTCATATCATGAGCAAATTTATTTACAACTTTATTTTTGAACAAGGTTTCAATTTTTTTCTTTCGATTTTATTATGATTTGATATCTCATAAAAATATAAGCGAAAGTTAGTTTGTCATAGAAAGCGATATTTGTATTTTAATTGTGTCGCGTGCTTTAAAAATATATGCGAAAATGGGGTGAGGTGTTTTTGCAGAAAACTGTCAGAAGCATGTACGACTCTAGATGAGGGTTCGAAAGGAAATTGGATAAATGTTTTCAATGAGACTCGATAGAAAAAAATGCAAATAAAACGAACGTAAACCGTGTATATTCGCTGTGCCCGTTTCAATGGGCTTTTATGCGAAAATAAAGAAACTTATTGACGGCCCATCAACGTCTTACCCTTTTTCAATGTCGCGACGAAGGTCTAAGCGCATTTTTTTCCTATGTATGTGAATATTTCTATGAGAATACACATTTGTTATTCATGATGTTTTTGAATACGATACGAGTTTTTTAATCGCGAATTTAGATCTTGTAAAATTGGCTGACAATGTTTTCCATTAGTTAAATAAAATTGTGGTTGAAGTTTCGCAACAGAGTGGAGTTTTTCATGTGGAAAAAAAAGGCGAATCGGAGACTTTCTCGGACGTTTCAGCGGCTTTTATAACAATTTCGCGCTTCTGAAAAGTGTCGGGAAATTACATGCGCACCGAGTGCACCCAAAAGCGGCAAAAACTGCTCTCGAGTACGAAATCCGAGCAAAAGACAAATTTGTCGTTTTGCAGACAACGCCTCGGTTTCAGCGGCCACCGGAGCGCGATAACGCCATTATTTAATCCCCCTTTGTGTGTCTGAAAACGAAGAAAACAAAAAAGACTCTAGGAAAGAAGCGAAACCTGCCCAACAGCAGCACCGCACAAAGGAATTCCAGGTATGAAATTGGGTCTGCAACGTGTGAAAAGGTCGGTGGATCTCTCGTCATCATCATCATCATCATCATCATTACTGGGTCTTCTCGTTACAGCTGGTGTGGGGTTAATTGACGAATTTCTTCTTCGGGGTTGAAAAAGTGAAGGTTGAACGATATAAGTCGGCCCGACTGGTCTCGGACAATAATGAAAAGGTCGCGTTGTTGAAAAAATTTTCATAAAAAAGAAGCATGACGTCGTCGTACGGTCGTTAGTCGTGCTGTGGGCTCGTGACTTCGCATTGTCGTGATTTGAAGGGGAAATTATTTTTTTGATCGAGTTCGCTTTGTGTACGAGTCGTTGCTTGATTGAATCTAGCTCGATTGTCTTTTTTGTAGCTCTAGATTAAAATTCAGCACGACCAGCGGCTGAATTGATTGAATCACTCTACTTTTTCCATTGTGACCATTTTTTCGAATAAATCATCCCGAATCGCATTTCTAAGCCCGAACTAGCAACTTTTACAAGCATCTCTGCGATTCGAGTGCAATCAAAACCATTCATTCCGATAATTAACACCCAGTTCGCAGAACGTCTCATGGGCACGGTTGCGGTGCACCAGCAGAATGCTGATCCGGCGCAACTTCCAAGATTCGATTTTGTTAGGAGTGACGTCGGTTTCAGACATTTTATACCTATAACTCCGTACGTGGCGGAAGTTGAACTGGTGAATTTTCAATTTCTAGTTCGACTCTGGTGAGTGCAGAGGAGAGGATGAAAAAAAAAACCGGTTGTTTTCGTTTTACAATGGAAACTGTTACGGAACTGCGGCGTTCGCCAAATGAAGCTATTTCGAAACATCCGCGCGTTCCTCCCCACGAAAGGAACTAAGATGTTGTATCGTATATTGAATTGAAAATGAATTTAAGGATGTATGTATTGAAATTCAAGTTTATTAATTTTTTTTTCTTGTTTGTTTCAGGTACGTTCTCATAGAATTGACTATCGGTTGGATTTAGGTAAATTAATGAAAATATCAAAATAGGTTTCTATATCTTATAAAGGTTTTCCATATTAAGTAGATAAAATAAAAAAAAACTTTTATAAGGATGTCATCATCAGACTTATCGTATATCAACTTTAAATGGAAAATCTATATATTTGTAAGAATTCATATCTATATCATTTAGTATATCGTAACTAGAGATATAGTGCAAGAACGAACGCTTTTCTTTTCTAGCTAGATATTGGTACCTTTCCCTTAAATGTGATCACTAGAGTAAAAATGACAATTATTTCTAGTTAAACAAAGATAAGCATTCTCTCCATTTTATTACATACCTGATCGCAAATAGCATTATATAATATTTGCATAAGCTTTAATGATAAATAGGTATATTTAAATAATTGAAAGCTCAATGAAACGCACAATGTATGCAAACTAAATCGTATCGAATCGAAACTGAACGCCAAAAATTTTCCATTACAAATGCAACACATTAAAATTACACATTATCGAAATCACATTCAACCGAAATTTCCACATTGAATCAAAAGCAACATTTACATTAAACACACTGAACCAACACCATCGATCAACCGCAATGGCAGAAATCAACCGATCGACCGCGCATTCACCTACACTTACTTACACCTACCACCGACACTTAATTTACTCAAACTTGGAACACTTGCGCAAACATTGCATAGATCTCGAACGTTTGAAATATGCACCGCATCGAAGGAAGGCCGTCGTCTATGTCGTGGTATTGTTTGCCGACAGTCACTCTCGGTGCAGACGAAGCAACCGCCATAACCGATATCGCAACCCCCATTAAAAGGGATCGTATGATTTTGCACGTATTCCTGTCGTCGATTTACCGCCGTGTTCTATCTATCGCCGGTTTTGGAGGGCGTTTCGCATTTTAGACTACGTATTATATGTACCTTCTGGGGTTTAATATTGAAGGGGTGTTAGTGCAGCGCTTTATAATAAGCGCCAGTTTGGGTTTTTGTTTATTTTCGTGCGGTCGAGTTCGGGTTTAGTGTGTAGGTTGCGGGAGTTTGAGTGAATTTTCGGCTTATGTCGCATATTAAAATATTAGATCTTAAATAGAGAGAGGGTTCCTTATTTTTATATATCGAGATTTCTATAGATTCACTATTCTCAGGAGACTTTTTTGTGATTCAAATGTAGCAAATATTATGCACGGCCTATTATATGCAACGAGATTTCTTAAGGAAACGGAAAGTATTATCAGACAATTCATAATAAGTTTAAAGTTCATAGAGTCTCGAGCACAGACGTTAAACTTAATTTTTTTTTAACTTAAATTGAAGCTTTTTATGTCTAAAAAATGTACAATCAATTGCTATTAATAATAGAAGCGTTTGCATTGTCGCTTATCTGAAAGTCATTATTCCGTTATTGATTCGTGATACGTTTTCGATCTAGCTTAATTCTCCGATTTAAACAGAATAATCATGTTTGTATACTGGAATTGTTTGATTACTGTTAGTGCGCGATTTAATCGATTTATGTTGTTTAACCTATACGGAAGATTTATAATAATATTTAGTCATGTTTAATTGCAAATAATCGGTAGTTATGAATGATTTCTGTTGTCTCATTTTTTTAATATGCACGATTTCTCATTTTTAAATGAAATTATATGTTAAATATATTATTGCTGAAAAATACGAAACGAATAATCACATTTCCAAAGTCGCAACAAATTCGATTCACTTTTAAATGGGATAACTTTGCTAGTAACCGGCGCATCTAAAAAAAAACACATCTAAACTAGTGCACTCCGACATTCAACCGAACCGAAACGAAAACACACACACATACCAAAAAATCCAAAAAAAAAACGAGTTCAAAAGCATTTTTTTCAACTTCATTTCATTTCGACCGAACTAATTCAGACGTCGCACCCCGTCCTTCTAAAAAATAAAAAGAGAGATTTTGCATTTCGGTTTTTAAGAGTGAACGACTCCATCTCTACAGCTTTCCGCGGGATTATTTCCAGCTAATATTGTTTATCTGACTCGCTTAGCGTTTTTATATATATTTTTTCCCATGGAATCGTTTTATTATTTCGGCGGCGGCCTTCCAAATTGCTTCGGGAAAACTTTAACGAGCGAGCAACTCATTAAAGCAAGTTTCGAGCTTAAGCGAATCGCGCAACTTCGTTTCGTGCGCCTCCTTGTCTCCTTTAAGAATTCGCACAGGGGCGTACGAGGGGTACGGGCGCCGAAAAAAAATTTTTTTCCTAGGTAAATTTCGAAACCCGTGTATTAGTGGGAATATTTCTCGGCCGGTTCCCGTCCCTCCGTTTTGTATAAAGGCCATCGCAAATTAAATAAAAGACATTTTAATTAAATAAGTTCCCTTTTCGAGAGGCAGTCGGTTAAGTTCTAAACGGAGGGCGCACGATCTTTTGAAAGTTTGGCTTCCAATCAAGGCGGTGCGCGAAATCGAATACTGATTCGTATAATATATATATTTTAAATTATTATTATTGTGCTGGAAATGTTTTGTAATTTTTCCACTCGGGAAATGTGAAAGATTATTATTTTATTGGAGCGGAAAATTTCGATGCAACTCTGGTGAATTAGGTCAGAGAAGCCGGATTTTATCATATGGCTATGCTACTTACAATCAGATTATTGAAATTGATATGAAAATTCAATTTGATTCCATAAAATGATATTATTGTATTGAAGGAAAAAATTGAAATTAATTTGATGTTTCAATTTTTAATTTTTTCAATATTGTATGTTGTTTTTTTTTTATTCAAGACATCGAATTCATAATTTTCTAAGAAAGAAAATATTTTTCGAAAAAATACTTATCCATGTATCATTGACTAAAAGAAGCACTTTCAGTTCTGTCTAGTCCACGTCAAAGAAAATCCATTATCTTTTAACATTTTTTTTCGCTTTTTCCATTCTATTTTTCAGTATTGTGTTCTCTTTTAAAGCATTAGCACTTTACGTGTCTCTTACGATAGATATATTTATCTGACACTGGCGATGCACACACACACTATACGCGACAATTCCTATTTACAAATATTCTTTCCGTTTTGTTTTCGCGACGTCCTTTCAAGCGGAAAACAGAAGTTTCTTACATTTACGTTATTTCGCTGAACGGTACGTATACGTACTTTTTCATACATACACGTATGTAGTATCGCCTTTGTGTTGAGGAAAATCGAGAAAAGTGAGAAAAAGCGTTCGACGCAATCTCTTTGTACGTTTGTTTTGAGTGTACTGAATGCAAGGCGAGTCACTCGAAAAATTGCATAAGAGGAAAATGGTGAAATTACATATTACATTTTGTTTAACATTATTTGATTTTTTTATCGATAAATTAAATTTGTTTTCAAATTGAAAATTCGTTTTGTTTATAAAATGGCTTTTCGTTATTTGTATCGGAAGCACTTATCAATCGGAACAGCCAATCAATTTAGTTTATATACATAGATGCTTCTGTACGAAATAGAGCTTCCATTTGATGAATAGTGAATTTCAATTCGGTGGCTTTCATTGAATAGACGGCATTCTGTCACACTATGATTAATTTATGTTCGATTTCTGTCAATTTGTATGTAACATTGAATTTTCTTATGTGTCAAAAGCGAAATTTCTCATCGTTCGGCGTTTGTATTTTAACGAATCACCTCCGGCGTCACGTTTCCTTTATATTTTCTATACACGAAACCGTCGCAAAACTTCTGAATGTACAAACAAACGAAAAATATTCAAGTCATATCAACCGCACTCGCGTACCAGCACTACGGTTGCTAATTAGCGACAACTTTTCCTCGACGACTTCGATTTCCCGGAAAAACGATATCCTTTGTGCCGGTGCCCTTTTGACGCACTTTTCGATTTTCGAAAATTGCCCGTCTTCGCGAGATAATTGGCGGGAATGTTTAATTAACGACTTCGGTGCCTACCGACCCCCCTGTCGTTTTCTATCCACCCATTTTTGCCCCACCCTGTTTTCGACTCCCTTTTTACCGAAATAGGCCGTTTCAAAGTCACATTGTCCCAAAGATGTCCACTAAAAGGACACGACTTTAAAATAGTTTTTAAGTATAAAATTTTCCAGTTTTAATTATTCTCAATTTGTACTATACAGTAATGACATTAGAAAAGTGAACATATTACTATATAAGTTGATCAAAAGATAACTCTTAAATGTTTTTTTAGTGGTCATCTTTTTTAAAAATTGCAAGCTTATCTCACTTATCAAATTCAAAAAATGAATGCATAATAGCAAAATAAAGATGATTTTCTGAAATGTTTCTCCTTAAATGTCTTTTAGGGGTGTGTATTTTTGCGTTATTTTTTTTCAACCATGTAGTGTATTTTACAATCGCGGCATTTTTGCGCCCTGAGGCGTATTATGCATAATGTGGTCGTTTTGAATGTGTAATTTTTAAACTCGAGCGTAAAATAAAAGGCAAACAAAATTCGCCGTATTTAATTTAAAATTATGAACTGTATAATCTGCGGGGATCTAAATCGCCCGTACTTTTTAAGCCTGTTTTGCATTCTCTCATTAGGCGGATTTTAACAGCTCTGCATAAAAAAAATAATTCGTATCACGCACATTAGTATTTGAAAGTTTCCGCAGTCGTTACTAGATTTATGCATATTCAAGAAACAGCCATTTCATTTCCGTAACTGAAAAATATAAATATTACATTTTTAGAAAGTCTTCGTAAATTTTAACGTGGGTGAGCTTAAGAATATATTAACTTTTCAAGATAAAATTTGAATTACAACATCATTCAAAGTAGTCAAATTAATTATTTCTTCAATCTATTCTGGGCTTTGAAATGAATTTGGCATATTATTATATCTTTATATACACCTATATAATTACAGTCGATTTCATGAGATTTTTTTCTGACAGGAAGTGAGTCGGATTAAAAAATCAGTACTATGTCAAATTAATTAGAAATGTCGAATACGCCCTTTGAAATTCGAATTTTCCACGTAGAAAAATCTCGTCGGAGAAAAGAAATCGTATTTTTCCCTCTCGTGGTCGCTCTCTTTACAAGGGCGCGTACATTGATTAAATTCATGGGGGGAGAAAAACCCCGAATTCAAAGATACGATCTCTTTTCTGACCGACACATTATTATTATTGTGTGTACGTACATATTGTACGATTTCAAATTAGCTTCGATCGCTTTTGAGTGATTCTGGTATTTATTTTCGTATTCCAAAAAGCTATAATTGGTTCGAATTAGAGTCTGAGTAATTTATTTGGGTTTTCGAGTCGATTTCTTCGAATTAAATAGGGTTGATTCATTTTGTTACTTAATTGTATGAGTATATAGTATGTACTCGAGAGATATATGATTAAAGGGTAGATAAAAGTGTATATATCAAATTCGGATAGTCTATTCATAAATTGTATGCATAGGCTAATTGGATGATTGAAATGAAAACGGGAATTTATATTGCATAAAATATGTATATGAAACTAAGCCTAACTAAATTTGCTTTGTATTGATTGGAAATTCATTCTGTTCAAATTAGGACGATCGTTAATATTAGTATTAGAGGTATATATTGATGGAATCTTAAGAAAATTATTTTTGAATACAATATAATTTTTTGATAGTAGTATTTTTATATTCTTAATTTGAATATCTTTTAAGTAAAAGTATCACGAAGTCAGTCAAATTTCCCCTTTTTGTGTTTTATTTTCTTTCGGATTGATTAATCGTCGCTTTGAAGTCGTGCGCGTTCACTTATCGCTCCGAAATTATATTGTGTTTGTTTGTAAATTCAAATTTGACCTGCGAAAAGTGGGTCGAGCGTTTTTCAAAGCTTTCCCTCCTTATCGAAGGGAACTCTCGGCGAAGAAAAACGCCGGGAATAAATAATGGGGCGCGAATTGACCGTAGGAGGGGGAATAATTTTCGATTTTTCAAAAAAGCCCTAGCGGCCCTTTTCGAAGTTGTTAGCCCTACAGGAAGCAATAAAGGGTTTTTCGAATGAATATGCAAAATCGTATGTGTGTGCGAAAAGTCGGTTAGCGCTCCGAACAGGAAGCCAACGCCACAAAGAAAACATAATTACACGGGATGATGATAGTTTTATAGGCTTCTTTGAGGCTTTTTCATTTTTTTTTGCCTTATGTTGGTGTTTTTCGAGGTTTGCCACGCTCGTCGGCCCATATTTTTTATTGCTTCCGAACTAAAATGGATGGTGGTAAAGTATAGGAAGTAATGCTCCAGGGCGTATTTTACAAGCATTTCTTTGCTGGGAAACGTTTGACGTGTGGATGTGTTGTTTAGAATGATTATGATAATAGTTTTCTATTCGGTTGTATATTTTTGGTATTTATATTAAAAAAAATATTAATAATATAATATTTCATTTGTGTATGAAAAAAATCCATGTAATCAAAAGCTTACCTTTAGCTAACGCTGCAGTCACTTTCGACTCCAGACCGCAGACCGTAAACTTTTCACATTATGACGACACAAGCACGAACTGGCATTATTTTATTAGCCTTTAGCTGCTGGTTATTTTAATAACCTCAAAAATTTTCGCTTGCAAAAAGCCCTCCTTGATATAACACCGTACCTCTGGAAGTGTATTCGAAATGTTATGTTCCATAACTCTCTAAACTCAAAGGCGATTGAATGCGAAGCTTCAACTAGAATCTATCTATGTAATAGTCACTGTATAGTGTTTAATTGCTTCGATTCTATACATACAATTGAACGTGGTTAATTAGAATTTGATGCTGATAAAATGATTAACTAACTCACATGAAACGATTAGATTTTTTTTAATAATATATTTGAAATTTTCATACTATGTAATTACATTATCATAAGAGGATGTGTCTAATCGTAAGACAGCAAATAATAACGATAATCTTTATCCGTAAACGTTAAGCGTACGACTGACGCACATAAGCGACATTAAACATTAAATTTCATCATATATTTATCGTCGGCTTACTTTTGCACGTAAAATTTTCAACGTACACACACATTACATTTTACATATACGTAACGTACTCGCACAATCTATTTAACATGCACGCATTTGATGTAAAATGTACATACATGTGTTGTAGGCTTCGCAAATAAAGACTGCACGTTCCTAAATACATAAGCGCTCCCTAACCGCGTTAGTCGAATATTCCGAAAACAAATACGGAATTCATTAGAATATCGCTTAGAAATTGTTGCTACGTCTAGTCTACAATATTATTATATTTGTGCTGTTCAGAGCTAAACGCGATTAACCCTATAAATCTAGAAGCCGAGAAAATCGATTAAACGCGTATGAAGCGTTTCTTGAAATTGATTCCATTAATTATTCAATTTTTCAGAAACATATATTTATAAACGAACATTTTGTTAATAATAAGCTGAAGATGTAAATAGTTCATATTACAGTTCAGAATCAATTAAAATGGCTTCTGAAATAAATTATTTATTTACCGGTGCCAAACTAATTTTGTTATGTGTTTATCTTATTATTCAAGAAAGATATTTCATACATTGAAGGTAATTTTCTATACCAAGTGTTTCGAAATTTGAATATCATTTTGTCAAAAAGTGTAGTTAGTCACAATTATCTATGAATATGTAGTCTGTAATTTATGTATCGCAGTAGTCATATTGAGTTATGTGCTCATCTCTCGAACGCTTTTCGTTGCTTTGCAAGATGAGGGTGTGCGGTTTCAATTTCGTCGGCTGTGTTTTTTGACTAAACTGCTACGTCTTAGTTCGATGTGCACGTGCATAAATTAATGATAATTTAAAGTAAATATGCCTAAGGTATGCTGTATATGTAAATCTAGTGCGATTTGATAAGTATGTATAGAGAGCGTGATTCGCTTTAGAAGATCTTAAGAAAATATCTAGGTTTATTACTGGAAAGTCGTCTGTTGATGAAACGAAATTATTTGAGTTGTATTTGTTACAGTCAAAGCATTGAGATGCATCAATGAATACCTTGTCTATTTAAAGTTTATATTTCATTCGGTTTTTTGTGCTCTTTTTTCAATTCCTATTTCATTATTTTCAAGTTTTAGATTATTCTACGAGTTTATTCATTAGTTACCAAAGAAATGATTTGGTGAGATGATCTCGATAAGTTATTTTGATAATATTGTATACAGAATACTGAGACATAATAACGTAATATATACATCAACTAGACGAAATATATATTTACGCGTTTTCGCACTTCAACTTCAACACGTATAAACGTGTTATAACAAACTTTGAAAACTAATTTTCTGAATCGGAATCGAAAAAACACTAATTATCGCCTCTCGACACGAAAGG
The DNA here is from genome assembly GCA_024721215.1 of Cheumatopsyche charites. Lineage (NCBI taxonomy): Eukaryota > Metazoa > Arthropoda > Insecta > Trichoptera > Hydropsychidae > Cheumatopsyche > Cheumatopsyche charites. Next base: position 9,114,144 of record CM045586.1, on the reverse strand, counting down.
GAACTCATCAATTTCGCACCGCCGTCAGTCAATATACATACATACGTTCGAACGCGATTTTCCTTTGCGCGGAAAAGCCCGGCTTTTCCGACACTAGATATTCTAACGCCGGTGAATGTATCGGGAAAACTCGATTTACACATTGCTGTTTTTCATTTTTGGCCCGTTCGAGGACCGGGGCGCATTTTTCCCAATCCTCTGTCAGCCGCCGACAGTTTAATTCGGTGTAAGGGGGTTGACGGTACACGCGGTATATAGGTCTGCCCCTGCCCCTCGATCGGATATCTCGAAATTAGATAGTTGCCGAAAATAAATTACTCGAAGCGTTGGATAGATCGCAGCAAAGAGATACTCAATCTCCGAGAGGGCGTAAATATTCCATTTGCTCGGATCGCTGTTGGATCATCGCTTAGATCTTGGATGAGGGTTGTTCAGTTTTATAGACGATTACTGGATGGAAATGGTAATAATGATGTTATTTAGATGTCGAATAGTATTACACGGTGTGTTCCATAAGTCATGGATTTGTTTTCTGTCGTCTTGTCAGTCTGATTAATCGATTGGAGGTGTTTAAATAGTTCTGACAATGCCTGAATGAAATTTCTTTTTACAGTAAATTCGATTATTTAAATATATTATTGAAAGTTTTTGTTCAAAAATTATTCGAATATCAGGAATAATTGGGATCCTTACATATCAGACATGCGTAAGAAAGGAAAAATTGTACAGTTGATCATAGAGTGCTCTGAAGAATATTGATTCTTTTTTCTTATATTGATTGTATATCATATAATTTATGACTTATGAAAAACATCTTGTACATATGTATATTATTTTCAAATTTGAATCATGTACTGTATTCAAAATTCAATCTTAATCAAAATTATCTGATTCAAATCAAATGTATTTTTTTTCTATTAAATTCACATCTTGAATTATTAATCAATTCAGTACAATATTGTCTCATTTTAAATCAAATTTAATAGCGATATTTGCTAATTGAACGCCCCCAACACTAATATTTTATGCGTGTATAATATGTTACTCGTGTTATGTTGCCAGGATAGAACACAATGCTGTTGTAAATGGAATTGGATGTGTCGTTTGTTGCGAAACTGTGTTGGTGTATATTCCATTGTGTCCTTGTACGTATATGCGTCGAAGGGTGTGTATGAGAGTGCGACTTAATCTGAAACAATAGAATACATTTGGGAGTAAATTTATTAAAGCCTTCTGGCTGTCTCTCTATGCGAGACATAAGGATTTTAAAACATTGTTATGGGGAGCTGAGTTCTCGATACGAATTAGATTACGGTGTCGTGTAGCTTTATTGAGAAAGAAATCGGTTTCTTATTAGATTTAAGTTTCAAGTAGTTCGTGTTAAATTCAGTTTCGTTAAAGATTTATATGTTTTTCAGAATGAAAATATACTTATAAAAAATCAATTTAGCCAAGATTGGGAATGTCTGATTGGCAGCTGAAGTATTTATATGTTATCAATTAATTAAATCACAGTTCGATTTGAATGAATATAAATGTGAAAATTTAAATGAAAATTTCATCATTGGTGCGTTTTAATGAATTCTCTTAACTCGATTGATATAATACAATTTATCCATAATTAAGTAAATCATATATTTTTTATTTTTCATGCGAATTTTCTAAATTTGCACCAGTTTAAAGGATACAAATTTCCATAACACACTTAGAGAGCCCACTCACGAAATGAAAAACCCTTGTATCAACGAAATCCGTTTTATTAATAAATACTTTTTTTTTTGAGAATTTAGCTGAAACGCACGCGTAAATCGCTTTTTATCGTTCGATAAATCCTTTCCAGAGAGCAAAACGCGAACAGTTTCGCTAACATAAATAATCATTAAAAGCAAATTTGTATGGTGAGAGCGCTCGTTTTGCTCATATGTATAGTACAAATTTCCTTCTCGTCTTTCCCCCCTTTATTTCTTTTTTTTTCGCACTTCACACACAAACAAACATTACGAAAATTAAAAATAAAACATGATTAATACGCAAAAATAAACCATTTTCAAGATTAGTTTGAAGATTTAAAATATTAATTCTGATATTTTTTAATACAAGTTCGTTATAAAATACAGTCATCCTCCGTTTAATGCGATCACTTCACACGGTTTTTTTCAATACGCTTGCGTTATTTTATAGAAAAAAAAAGTATTAAAACGACGGATCTTATTACGAGCAATCCCGACTAAGCACCTTTTCGGAAAAATGTCGTAAGCGTATTGAAAAATACCCAGTAAAGTAATCGCGTTAAACGGGGGACGACTGTACGTGCGTATATCAAAAACAAAGCAAACACTGTAAATAAATTTAATCATGGAAATATGGCCGCGCCCCGCACACATGTACTCGGCAATTTGCAGCGTATCTTTTTTGTTTCGCCGTTTTTGTTCCGCGTTTGAATGGATAAAAAAGTGCCCCTGGTTGAGTTTTCATCAGAAAAAGGGAGGGAAGAGCAAAATGGTATAACGGCGTTAACACGGAAAACCGCCGGCCAGAACCAGAGTCGTGTCAAATTGAATTTCCGCAGTATCTCGTGGAAAATCATGGTACTGGTGTCGCGTTGCCGACGATGGTATAACGTTCGAGTTGTTAAAAGCCATGCACTCTAGTAATTTAATTCGATCGTTATTATTATTATAATTAAACAACGTGTAAAAGGGGAATGGGTGTGAATGATGTTGTTCATTTCAGGCTCGATAGAAGATGAATTAAGTACATACTTACTAGGTACTATAGGCATCCATGATTTTTTTTAATAAGATTTTTTAACCGTGCATAAAACGTCACATATTTTCAAAATACTCTATGAGCATAAACATATTTTTTTCCGAATCTATCATACCAGGTAAGCTTTCTAGAAAGCTTTGAATGAATCTTTTCTAGTCGCATGGAAATTTAATTAATTAAATCAACTAATTCGAACTTATTATGATATGAAAGAGTGCTGCAATAAAATGTATTTCATGACATTCCGAGTGCACCGTGTATTATTGATTTTTTTTTCACATAGGAGAATTTACAAACCCTTCACAAGCGCATCCCTCATACGAAACCGACGTCCTCGAGTTAATCTCGCGTATGTGTTGCGATTAAAGCAATTTCGACATTCTGCGGTTTACGATAGTCGGTTAATTTTCTCGGGGTGCGGCAACCCCTTCGAGTGGTTGAAAGTGCGGCGGTGTGGATTTTACGACACGTCATTTACAGAATTATTTTATAACACACATACACATGTATGTATATTCTACATGTACACGGGCTTAAATATATTCGAATCCTCCGGTGTGTTTGTCTATTTTCGCGCCAATTTCAGTTTACGCCTGTGTCATGATTCGCCGCCGTTACAACTCCCCGGATGCGTCTCTCGAGGATGCAACCTAAGAGTGCTTTTGAAATTTCAGGCATTGTCGTAAAAGAGCTGAAAACGTTCGTCTGAAAATAGTGGAAAATAATAGTTTTACTGCTTCGCTCGAAGTAGTCGTCCCGGGTACGTAAAGTGAAACGTTTCTAATGGCTTTAGGTGTAAAACGTTATCGCGTCAGATTTTCGGTTAAGTGTGATAAGGTTCAGTTGTTTTAATTTTTCTTATGAACATATCGTATATGTAGTGATTTTCTTCACTAAATAACCAAAATTAGAAACCATTTATCCATGTAATTATTATTTTTCAATTGATATCTAATTACTCGTATTGTTAGAACGATTGTTTACATTCAACATCAATAATTTATTGTTTTCGTCAATTAAGCGAATGATACATATTTTTGTTTTGAATTATATATAAATACTCTAGAAATCAAAGGGCATAAGTTGACATGTCCAAATTTTTTCGAAATCAATCGAATGGATATAATCAGAGACAATTTCTACGCTCAACTTCAGCGATTCAAAGTCACATATTCTCTTTGGATTGTATAGTCCTCGTATGATTTATTGAAATGCTTATTTTTAACATACAATCAATTCGAATTCAACGAATTGACAGTAATACGTTTATAATGAGCGCATTTTTTCCAACATCGGGCACAATTGGGTCAATCGGAAACGGTTATAACGCCGTTTTTGTACGTTTCGCCCCCCCAAATACGGGCTTCTCATTTATATGGGAAAAAATATACGTATGTACTTATATAAAACGCATAAAAACAAACGACAAAAGCAATAGAAAAATACGATCGTTGATCTTGTCATCGGGCATTCCTCACGGTTGATGAGCCGGAACGGTTTTCGCACAACCGATCTCTACCCGGTGCCGGGTTGTCGTTGCAATTTTTCCGGTTGTAAGATAAATGACAGTGGAAAGATTTTGCTTTTGTTGTGTCACGAAAGAAATACATATATACATATATATTTAGATAAATGTGTTAAGGAGAGTATTCGTAATACCCAACGCCTGCCAACACTTCGAAAATATGCTTTTGAAACTCGTTCTCATTGTTGTTTTTCTGTGTGCCATTTCAATGCTAAATATGATGAATTTTCATCTGTACGATCTGAATATTATTTTTTTATATTTTGTTGAAAAGACTCGTAGTTTTTTTTACTATAAAGAAAACTTTTCATTTTGTTGACTCATTGTTTATTCTAACGTCGGTTATCAGTGAAAAAAAATGACTTAATTTTCAGTTAAGCGACTATCTGCTTTGAATATTTATAAATATTTAATGTGGATTTTTTTCAAATTTGAATAAATACTAAAATAAAGGCTCTTCAGTCATACAGCTCGAAAAATATTCTGAAAAATCCTCTAGTTTGTTAAGATCCGTGTTTACAACCTTTTCTTAGCGCCGCCTTATCGTCTGGATTTTCGGACATAACTCTCTCGTTGTAGCTGAACGAAAAAAATGTAGCTTGTAAAGAAAAAGTTCAGCTTCGCCCTACGCATCTCCCTCGGCTAATTTGATTGTAAACATCGTTGTAATAAACAGTGAGAGGGGCTACTTCTTCTTTGTTATGTCTTTTCCGAGAAAAGTTCTCGAGAGCGTTCTCGCAAAACGAAACTGAAAAAAAAAAGTAGTAAGTAGTAATAGTGAGGGAAGAGAAAAGCATCTCTCGCGTAATTGCAATAAATTATTGCCGAGTTCGCCAAGTTAAAACGTCCGGAAAAGTGGGATTTTCCGGAAAAGCGGAATTTTCGTTGCGCGCACGCACCACGTACGCTAAACTTGCTGTCACGCTTTACGCTCCCATAATTCACGGGTCGATTTCGGTTTGTGCCGATTTTTTTTCTATTTCACGGTGTTTTTGTGTTATTTTTTTTTTGTTTTTCGCGAACAATCATACTGTTTTATCGTTTTGCGGATGTCAAAAATGGAAAATTCGCCGCTTAATATATTGCCGGCCGGTCTAATGAAAATCTCCGCGGTGGGTCTTGAATTATGTTCTATCTTCTCGCTGTTGTTTGAAATATTTTTCCAGTCTTTGAATCGTGTCCGAACTATTATTTTGTACCCTCGGATGGTTTTTGTATAGTTTCGAAGTTTTGATTTATCTGTGAGAAAATTGTGCTTTTGTGTAACTTCGATAATTTATTTTATGAAGTTGGGATATTATAAATTTTATGTTGCTGAATGGAAAAGTCAATTATGTTTCGCTTACTAAAAAAATACTTCTCTTAACGAATCCTTCAAATATGTTTTTCAAATCAAGGATTATTCGTATAAAAAGTTCATTTTTATTTTCATCAATTTCGATATTTAATTTTATAAATTCGTTTATTTTGCTTAATTATATTAAATTTACATATTTTTTCATAAATTTAGTACGTTTTGAGAGATATTTTGGTTAGAATTTGCGTGGAATGAAAAATATTATTTATGAGTTTTTTTTTCTCTTTTCAAGTCCGACAAATGAGTTCAAATTTCCAATTCATTTAAAAGCATCTTGTTATTTTAGAGGTTGTAATAATTAATCAAGGTTTTCATAACGATGTAGAATGCATACAGATGTAAAACAACATTTAATAAAAATAACAAACTAAATCATACATAGAAAACTTGAACTGACATCTCAATAGACGTTTTAATCCAAACGACATGTACTTTTTCAGATTTTAAAATAAAAATCGCGACCTTAATTTCGGTTTCGCGTTATCCTCAATATGTAAACGTATAAAACACACTAAAACGAAATTTTCGTAAATAGGGCCCGCCTGTTGCGTGATTAACTGCAGCCGAAATCATAACCCGTTAACGAGCGTACTCTCTCTTCTGAAATTACTATTACAATACAGTAAAACCCCAATATTTGTGTAACTCAAACCAGTAAAATTTGACTATATTCGGTCAAAATCGGTAAAAAAGTTGACATTTTTTATAAATTTGAGAGTGAAACTCGTGTCTATGACCTGACAACTTAGTATGGTAGTACAAGAGAAGACATTGTGTTTTATAGTTAGACTTTAAAATACATATTTGATTGAAAAAAAAGGGTTTGAATTTTATACAAATGGCTATTCGTAGTGTTCTGGAACTGATTGTGTACGAATATCGAGGTTCCACTGCACTTGCATGCGAACGGAGCAGGAACGAAATCGTATATTCATGCGGACGTACAGGGGGCGGCATAAATATGATATAATATAAAACGTGTGCGCAATAAAACGCTTTGTGAAAACGCGCAATTCGCGAACGGGTTGCCTAGTTTGTGTATACATACACTCGTATAAGTATATTTTCTTCGGTGCGTGCGTAATAACCGACCGCCGTGTTACGATGTGATTAAACTCGGCATATAGAGCATACGTGATGTGTTTTATATTTATGTGTATACAACAAGAGAGTGTTTCGATGAAAGTTCTGTACGTATGTATGTGTGAGGGTTTTTTGATTAGTTTTCCGACTGGTGTTTTTGTACGGAGCGCGAAAGTTCAGACTTATGTAGAAATTGATCTGTCAATAGTTTGATTTGTTATTTTTGATTAAACATGTTCTGCGAATATGTTTTTTTGTTTAAATTTATACTTAGTTTGGGTTATCGGTTGTTTTCGTTGTTGCGTCAGAGTGAGATTTTCATGTTTTGTAGATTCTTTAGCTCTCTATTTATAAAAATTATTCAGCTTTTATGAGTAGACTTTAGCAGGAAGATCATATAAGGGGGCTTTAAATAGACTACGTATATCGATATTTAGTGTTTGAAAATTATGAAGATTATATTCGAGTTTGCTAGTAATTATGTATTTATACAATACGTGGAAAATTCATCTAATTACCTATAACATTATTAAAATATTAGGAATAATTAAATCATACATTATACGAATATTTTGTTAGTTGAAGATAAATTATAATTGTTTTATGTTTTCAAGGATATTTATTTTATTACAATCAGTTATTTAAAGTTTGTGTGTTTTCTCGCTCAAATTCGAAATATAGAAATCGAAAAATTCACATATATGTACGTACAAATATTGTTATCCAGGTGGTATTATTTCAATGTAAGCTGTAATTAAGTGCAAGTAGCGTGTATTCATAGATTTTTGTGCTTTATTGTGTCTTGAAAGTGTATTAATTTTTCTTTATAATAGTTTTATAAGTAATTATGCATTGTTAGCGTACGAAGTTTGTAATTAAGTTTCCTAAACGTTCAGCGTTTTAAGAATGAATAATTGCCAACGGCGGACTTAGTTTCATGGGGTTAACTAAAACTTTATTTTGATCATAGCACGATTAGTTTAAATTATTTTGCTCTTATAAAAAGCATCCCTTGATACTTTTTATCCTTCCGATAATTAATGAATCGATTTTATCCACTCACAAAGCACGTCCAGTAAAATTAAAATTAAAACAATACATCTTCGATTGAGCCTTTTCGGATAATAAGCAAGACTGCGAAACGTGAGCGTAATAGCTTTTAAGCTCTATAAATTTCGCAGCAATCTAATAAATTTTATTTGGTTACATCTTGATGCGAAAAGTTATCGCGTTCGTCGGTAGTGGGGCGTTTTGTAAATCGTTACAATATTAATTGAATTCATTTGTATGAAACTAGCCTAATGTCTTAGTGGCACGCGATGACAGCTTTCAGCGTCGAATCGTTTTCAGATTTACTGTGACGAAACTCGATTTAATCATTGCCCGAAATTGCTTACATGCTTGTAAAGAACTATGCGTGTTTTGTGCTGATAATTTCTAGGAATTTTATTGTTTATACTCTTTTGGAATTCGATGAATGTTATCGTTTGATAATTCCTATTTGAGTTTTTTATTTGATTTTTGAATATTTTCATCAGTATTTTAACAGATATTTATTGAATGTAAATCGAAAGTGCTTCATATTAATTCCCAGAACTTGCTATTGAATATTGAAAATATGTGAATTCTAGAACTTTATTGATTTCAATAGTTTCATCGATGTTACTTTAGTCGACCTTGCCAAGAATATTTTTTTCGAGCTGCTTTACGTCGCCTTAATAATTGGTTAAGAATGACTGGGCTTTCTGAGTTTTCCTCAAAAACTCTTCACCCCCCTATCCCTGACTTCTACACCCACTTTCTGCTGAAGCTCAACTTTATATTTTCGTAATTTGACGATTTAAATTCAGGCCCACTACGGTCGCTTAGCAGATTAACGCTCCCGAAATCCTGTCGCGATGTTCGAGAATTTTGGCCGGGTTTTTTCTACTTTATTTTATTTCGAGCTTAACGCTCTCGGTATTTCGGCATGTAATTAACAACAAAAACAACAAAACAGGGTAGTATAGTAGGTAGCTGATTTTTTTTTTAGGGAAAAAAGGACGAAAATAACGACCGTCGAAACATGACGCCGCTCGAATTTTTTCATTCAAAATTCGCGCCGTTTCGCTCATTTTTTAAAAATTATATTTCGGCGAATTATCGCAGCTTAATTGGCAATAAAGCCGGTGCCGGCTGACGAATTGAAATGTCGTTCTCGTATTAAAAACGGAAGCTTTTTTTAACGATCGCTTGCTGCTTTATTTTGACGGTCGTTACGGTGGAGTCTTGTGGAAAAAAAAACGTATATAAATTTTAATCGCGTTAAGATCGTTTTTCTTTTGAGTAATGAAAGTTGAAAAAAATGCACGTTGCTCAGTACTGAATACGATAATTTGCGGAATTCATAAGGTTTATATGCTAGTTGATAATTTTTATGATTTTTTTTTAACTAGCGAAGCATTTTTATATTAACCGTTAACGTACAAAATTTTGAGTTAAAATTATATTTTAAACGTTTGACCCCATTATATTTTGATTTATAAGTAAGTTTATATAAATTAATAGAAGAATTCAATACTTTGAAAATTATTTATTGAATCGAAATAGATTTATTTTGAAGCACCGCGCCGATAATTCACATGCGATTGGCAACTCAAAAGAAACCATTATCGAAACTTTCGCCGAAGAATACACATTATATTTTCCCTCTAACGATTCGAATCCAGCGATTAATTTTCGGACACGTCTGTTCTGATGAAAGGCGAATTTATAGAATCTCCGAATTCGCAGAATCTCTCCGAACATAATGATATATTATAATTTTTCAGTCGCCTCTCCCGAAAGCGAAAGGTTCTTCTTTTCATTGTTCGCGATTTCGAGCGAACGGCGCCTGAGTGATCTATTCATTCCAGTTTTATTCCGTGGGATGAGAGAAACGGCCGTTTTATAAAATTGACCATTTAAGTTATGGTAATGAGGAATTTCGCGGGCGAAAGTCCTGAAAAATCTCCGATGATAAATTTTCTTGGAGGGATAGCACGCGCTTTTGCCCCTCGAAGGCTTTCGTTCTTCCTTATATCCGTTGCTATGTTTTATTTATGTTTCTGCAATGAAATCTCGTTAATGAGAAAACCGCCAGAACCATTTTGAGTTGAGTGTTTTTTCTTATAAAATGAAAATACATGAAATTATCAATGCAATCAGAGTAAAATCGATCTATTGCGAATCGATATTGATATGACAATAGACTGGTTTTGAATGTGTCGATATAAAGATAGTTAAATTTTAACAGTCTATTTCACAAAAAAGTAAATTTTTATATCCTACAAATGATTTTGTGTGAAAAGAAATTTTATTTTTTTCAATCGAACCTCTTCTAATTTCAATAGAGAATGATTTCGTTTAAAAATCTAAAAATAATGATATTAAACGATTCTAAGAATCTAAAAAAAAATATCGCTGAAAAAATACGGTGTATTTAGCGATTTGTGATTTTTGGAGAGTCAGAGATAAAACCCACCCTCGATTTCAATAATATTCATATTGTTAAACCCTGAAATTATTCCGGTCGCTTTTGGTTTTTCTTTGCGATCTCATCCCATCTTTTTAAAGGTTTCGTCTTTCTTTTGGTGGAGATTTCCTTTTTGTCTCGTCTTTAAAACCCGCAAAGAAACCGTCACGATAATTTATCGTCTGCTGATAGTCAAATTCCATGAAAAGGCGATCGTATTTTTAAGTATTCAGTTTAATATAAAGATTTTTTTTGTAATATAATTTTATTTTGTTTCAGGTGAGCTTTTATTCATCATTGAAATTCTTTTTAAACCTGTGAGGATATGAAGCGATTTTCAAACTTAAGGTTTTTATAAAAATATTCATATCAAATGTATTTATGTCATTTAGATTGCTTTAATATTACAAAATTGAATGTTTTCCTTAGCTAATGTGACTCGGCTTTATATTTCTCGTTTTCGTAGTAAAATTCGTTATCTGTGTAATATCATGTACATATTCGCTATGGTAAGGCCTTTCTGAGATTTGTCGAACGATTGAAATCCAGTTGTACGTAAAATGTTAAATAGAACAATTAAACATACAGTAATTTTCGAAAATTTCACTGCAAAAGGATCAGCGGTTAAAGATTCCGAAAAAAAAACATGCATTCAATTTTGTTCATATAAAGTAATTCAGAATGAGTTGGCTTTATGAAAGAAAAGTTCAATGGTCAGTTTTTCTGAAAATTGGCAAGAAAATATTATGTTTCTCATTTAAATTAAATGTTCTATGTATCACAGGACATGAAGTGATACAAATTTTCAGAAAAAAAATGCTGTTGACTATCTTTTTCATATGACTAACTCACCTCAATAAGAATTAAAATATAAATTGAAAGTTAAATTGTTTCAATATTGCAACATTAAATATTTTTTATTGAATAAAAATGCAACATAAAAAAAAAAAATTAGACAGCCCTTCGAATCGTGAAACATCCTCACCGGCGACGACCCTCGAGATCTTCGACCGCCATGAAAAATTACTTACAATTTCGTGCCATTCGTACTTACACCCCCTTCGCCGGGGGAATTAAGCTTTCGCAAGGCGTCCCCGAACAAGGGACACACCGCACCGAAAGGGTGAGAAATCATAAGGGGGTTTGGTGGGTTCGGCAAAAGGGGAGAGAGATTAAGCTTCCGTTCAGCGGCACTCGTCCTGGCCATCCTTCAGGAGAGCCTTTTTTACTTCGGAAAATTCGCGGGGCGACGCTTTCATCGTTCATTTGGGTAATGGGCAGAGTCGTCCCTCGTGAGCCACATGGCCGTCTCTTCAATTTTGGGCCCTTGGATGGGGATTCTCGGTGTATTTATTGTGGGTCACCTTCCTTAGTGAAAGGGGTGTTTTTTAAATGTGGGTGTTTTTTTGTGAAGTTTTTGATGGGTTTTAAATTTTTTTATTCGGGCGTCTAGTTTTTGGATCGTGTGATCGGTTGTGAGGTGTTGAAGTAATATGAATTTTGGGCCGTGGATGGGGATGCTCGGTGTATTTATTGTGGGTCGTGTTCCTTAGTGAAAGGGTTTTTTTTTTAATTTTGGGTGTTTTTTGTGAATTTTTTGATGGGCTTTAATTTTTTTTCAATTGGATGTCTAGTTCTTGGATTGTGTGATCGGTTGTGAGGTGTTGAAGTAATATGAACTCTGTTTGACTGTGAGGTCTCAAATCTTTGTTTCGATCTGACAGCTTTCGTCTCTGATTCTTTTGCATATAGCTAACAAGTGTGTTTTCTAGCAGCTTTGTTCTCAGCTTTTCTTCAACATATTTTTAACTTTTGAGATTCATTCTAGTCGCTTATTACTCATTTTGAAATTGAATCATTCAAAGATTGGAAAATCATAATAATTTTTAGTTTAAAGCTTATTATTCTGCTTAATGTAAAGTAATAACTTTTGTACAGTTACAGAAAATGTTCCAACATTACACTTATTTCACAACCGTTCATAGAAATGTATAAAAATAATAAAAACCTAACGATCTTTAAAACCTTTCAAAAGCTGCTTATGAGTCTAATTTGTTATTGCTGTAAATTCTTTCAAAAAATGATACGAACACTTTAAACTGCTGCAATTGAAAAATCTGCACCTAACGTATTAACACATTTTCAAACACACTCCCATTTCAACACATTCAACGCAGCATCCCATCAGCAACAGAAAAACAATTCCATATTAAAAATCCTATTATCTAATTAAAGACGTACGAAAAAGAGGCAATACACGTGTGTATTTATATAATATATTTACGTTTAACGTTTTAACGTTACGTGTGCGTGCGCGTTTTCGTCCCGCCGCCATTACTGTGGGGGATATCGTCTCATTAGCTTAATGGCGTTTTCGTTCCGTTATAATTTCGGATGGCGATTTCGCAAACGATGAACTGTGTCCCCCGTGGAATCGTGGCGAAATTCTCTTCGAGCCGCTTTTATTATTTCGCCGACGAAAATATTTTATATATTATATATGAGGTATTTCGGTTCGTGTGTCTCTCCGTCGAGGAACATTCGTCAAATACTCCATAGACGTAGCCGTAATGAGAGTGCTATTTGTATTTTATGTAGATGTGTTTTTATTTCAATAAAAGTCATTTTATTTAGATTGGAATTTGTATTTCAACAGAATTTTGAGATATGCGTATTAAAATTCGGATGAATCCATTAGTTGTCTTACTTGAAGCATATTAAATATTCAGTAGATACGTCTCATGTGTTCTTTGTCATAGAATGTTTCTATATCTATGTATGTAGGTAAACTTAAAGTCACTTAATTTAATATTTTCTTTTAATTAGATTTAATTTTGATAACATAACTGCATTAATTATTTCGGACCTTGTGAATAGAATTATCCATAATATATTTGATGTCTATGATATTATTGTTTGAATTAATTTTCTCTGCTACCATCTTTTTAGTACGAAAAAATAAGTTCTTATAGTTTAAAATATTTTCTAAAAGGTATATTTTATATTCATAAATGAATTTTATTTTAATAAAAATCAATTGAAAACAAAAATACCATTCAATAATCTAGTCTGAATGTCTCAAAACTAAATAACTTTCTGTTAAGAAACTTGTGGGAAAATTCAATTTTTGCTTTAAAAAATTTCCTATTACTTAATTGAGTATGAAATTTATAGTTTAAAATGAACATTCAGTTATAAATTTATCGAAAAGAATAAAAAAATCAAATTCAATTAAAACGAAATCCGAATGAACGTTTCACAGCGTTCGTTAGCCCCAACTGACAGATGTACGATCTAGTGCGGTTCCAAATCCGATGGACAATATAATTAGCGATGTCGCAGTGTTAATTGCGATTCATTTATACGGATTTTTTTTCGGTACATTCCGATAAGTAATGGCATTGTTAATTTGCGCGCTTCGGTTCGGTGCACGAAATGCGATTTGGAAACGTGACGCGAATTTTACGTTGTTTTATCACAAAAACGCTATTCGAATACGTGCCTAAATGATCGCGGTTTTTCGGTTTTCGGTTATTGTATGTGATCGTTTTGTTTTTGGTGGAATTTGTGCAATTGTGTACATTTTTTTCAATTTATTTTACATTCAGGAAATAAGATAAATTATTTGAACTAAACTTAACATGTTTTTGACGTCTCTATAGCAACCGTGGAAATTTTAATTTAGAGGAAAAGTGAAGCGTGTTGTCTTGTCCACTGGAAAATGTCAAGAGATAACGAGAAATAGCGGTCATTTGCATTATGTAAATATACATTTCTAGAAACAGGAATGAGATGTAATTATAAAAAAAGTATTTTTTCCCTATATTTTTGATTTTACAAAGCTCGCGAATATTCATGTTCAAAATATCCGCGTGTCAAAGAAGATTTATTCAAAAAAATGTAAAATTTTTGAATACGAATTTTAAACGTATTTTATATTATTTTGTAAAAATTGAAAATATATTACTTGAAAGCAAAACTTACAAGTGAAAGGTTTGAATTAAGCCTTTCGCGTCGTCGTCTTTTGGGGGGCAACACAGAGCACTAACCGTTTTCCCGTCTCAACGTTGCATTTGCTCGAGAAGTAAAAGGCATTTCCTCTCCTAATCCCTTTTCTAAATTCTACCTATCGAGAACTTCCCGTTCGTCCGCTAAAAAGGGTTAAAGTGTCCCCCTTTGTCTCTAGAATTGGACGTGCATTCGAGCGCGGCGAGGAATTGCAATTTTCACCCGAAACGAAACGTGCCGCTCGCTTTTCCGGACTTTTCCCCCGTTTTTTTTTGTCACATTTTCATTTTATTTATATACAGTTTCTGTGAATTGGCTTTGCTCGACACTCTTGAAATTTTAAGCTGATTGTGAATTATTTTATTGTATTTCCTCTTATCATTTCCATATGAAATCTCGTTGAGAACGTTAGCTGTGCATAATATTTGCTACGGTTGATAGCAATCTATAAATAATGCATGTACAATAAATTAATTCATTTTTATTTATAGATGTAGAAAATAAATAATTGCAAGCAATTTTCATTTATCAAATGGATCAAACGTCGTGTGGGGTGACACCGTGACAGATTTCGCTGCGGACAAAGTGATCCTCGAAAAATACTCGAGTTGCTTTAAACAATTGGACCTGTTCTGATGCGGATCCGTATAAAATATATATATACATATATACGGATCGTTTGAATGTTGAGAGTGAGGACAATGTATGTATATTTCTCTTTTGTGTGTGTATAGCGGACTGAGAATGGTCGGAGAGTGGTTCGTTTTAATTAAAAAGTGCTGGTAGCTCAACGAGTACGAAAGAAAAGTCATTATTTTGCCGGAAAAACATAATGCTTTGCGTCGACAAAAAATATTAATTTAATTAATTTTATTTACGTAAAATTCGCTATGATAATTTATTGCTGAGTTCTTTTAGATTTTTTTCATCGGTTTTTCTTACATTTTAGAGAAAAATATTCGAAATGAAATTTTAATTTATGAAATTCTGTGTTTTCAAATATAGCGTTTCTTTTTTTCTTATTAAGAAACCATTTTTTCAATATATTCTATAACATTATATAAAAGAAATAGATAGTAAATTTTCACAATGAAATATTTATTACGTTTGTAATAAAAGTTTCGTTGCGTGCTTTCAAACGGAATGTTGCATTCTTTGATACTCATTATGCAATTTTGTATTGTTTCCGTGACTCAATTTTCCTGACATCAAATAAGTTATTATTTTAATATAAACTCGAAGAAATTTCGTGACAGTTTCAAAAGGTACCTCCAGTTTTAATATTTCATTTATTTATTTTATTTTCGGAAATTAATTAATATTTTCTTCTTGTAAAACGACTACTTCTAAATATAAATTTAATTCATTATTAAAAAAAAAACTTTATTTGAAAATCGTTTATGTGACTCGACATTGCTAGAGACTCTTTGTAATTAGCCGATTGTAAATTTTTAAATCGTATTTTCTTTTTCTGTTCTAGTAATATTTTTTTTGAGTATCTAGACCGTGAATAATGTGCATACAGATAATCTGAATTCTCTTATTAGAATACGAACGAATCAATCACAAACAATAATCGATTCTCAAATAGTTCGTTGCACCGAATCGGTGATATTAGTAATATAGCCCTTAGCTCGACCCGGCACGTGCTAACGGAATAACGGCGTAGCATTGTGATTCTCAAATCTCGCTAATCTCCGTCGACGGGACACGGGACGTCTCGTCCTTTGTCTCGTCCCGGGACGAGAACGAAACCTTCGTCGCGAAGCGCTCCCTGCAATATTCCACAGAGAATATGCGTGTAATGTGATATATTCCGTGTATTAGTGTCGAGTTAGGGGAGATTCTGTTGATTTCGAGCCGTTTGCGTTTTCATCTCGTAAAATTGAGTAATGTGTATGAAAATTTCGGTTTAAATGTAAAATGAGATCACATTTCTCTTGATATTTATTTGAGTGTTCATATTTTTTCTTTTCGAGAAATAAAAATTGTATGATGAGAGAATGCAAATGACGTTCTCGTGAAAGCTGAACAGTTCCTTTGTTTATGAAGTATAAAGAATTTCTTGAGATATGTGTATTTTTATGCATGCTTTGAACTCAATAACAGTCTCAAATGAATGTTGTAAATCAGATTTATAAAGTATACTTGACAGCTTGTCCTAAGAGGCTGCATTTCTCCATGTATCGTAAAAATGTGCTAACGATAAGATTATTGATATTTTTTCAGATATTTATAAATGATTATTTTATTACAAGATTAAACTAATATTGTTTCATAACCATTTAATAAAATTTGCTTAGATTTAACTTGTAGTCGATATCGTATTAAATTACCACAATATCACGAAATCAGTTCAGTCACCTTTATATTATAAAGGAGGTACTCAAAGGGGTTAATCCACGGCTTTGAACAGCCGAATCTTCCCTGACACCTGACAATGAAGGCGTTTTACAGCCGAAACTGTTCGTCCGACGTGAATCGTCCTGAATAATACACGACGCTTATGAATATTTTACATACGCAAAACCGAAGCCTATATCTGAATGGGAAAATCGGAATTTAGAGGGTCGAGAGATGGACGCCGGTTTAAATTCGATTTGGCACGAGAGATTAAACGTTTTAGTTTAGGGCTATGTAAAATGTAAATCTTTTAATGTGACCGCGGTTAATTTAGATTAAAATCACGTAGATATTCCGTTTGGATATAAGTTTGTACAGTGGAATTCTGCTATTCGATTTTTCATCTTTCGAGATTGTTAACTACACTGACTCTCTTAGACATGAGATACACAAAGTTTGTTTCGCTCTAATTACTTCTGTGTGTAAAAGATTGACTACGTTTCTCAGAGAGTCAACGTAGTTAACTGTTCGAGTGTTGAAAAAGAGAAAAAATTGACCATTAATCGAAATTTTATACTATTTCTTTGTTATTTTTATTAAAAAGTGTTGCCATGGGTTTATATATTTGTTTTAATCAAGTAGGAAAGGAAAGCGGTAAGAATGATAATTAAATTAAGAAAAACTTATTGTACAGTTTGAAAGTAATACTCGGGTCTCTGACTTACAATTAGTAACTCAGTATGGCATTGCGAAATCTCTACACGAATTCATATACATACATACCTATATTAACCGATTTTTGAACGTTTAATCAAGATTCATCTCTAGGTGTTGTACAGACAAATAAAATTTATATTGAATGTTATGAGGAAAAAAAATAATTCGTCATTCATACTGCTCGCTACTCTTACTACCTTCTGGAATGTATTGTGTAAAAAAAAAAGCGGATTTCTGCTGTATTACATTTGAATTTTGTAATATTGAAATGTATTATTTTCGCAGAGTACTCGTAGTTTGAAAACAGATAGAGAAAAGGACAATGAGCGGGAAAAGAAAGCGGCTGTCGTAGACGCGGGTCACGAAACAAAAGCGAGTGAGTTTTTCTCCGGTCGGTCACGTACGGAAAACTACGATATGAACATAATTTTCCCGGCGGCCGACTTTTCCTCTGGAGGAAAAACCGACGTCGCGGCATCTTCCCCTTTGTCGTCGGAGACTCGGGCTTTTCACGATTTTCCGCTGTTTTTTCTCCGGCGACTTTATTTTACAGTTTTCTCCAGCCATTTCTGATAAAATATTTTTGAAAACAATTTCGATTCAATGTCGAAATTAATTACGTCTCTTTAAAATCGCGAGTTTAATCAAAGGATCTTCAACTTTTGGAATATCTCATTGAAAAGACTCTTTGACAGTTGTATGATTATTTCGACAGACGTTAAGAGCGAAATTTTCTCTACTTTGACCGTTTCATTTCACAGCTGGATTCATTTCTTAGAATTAAAAAAGAAAAAAAACATCGCAATTTCACGTCCGTTTATATTGAGAAATGTTTCAATGAAACATATTTTTTTTCAAGAACTCATAATTGAAAAGATGCTTTTCGTCAAAAATGTCCTCGTTTCAAAGTGGGCTAATGTCGTGAAAATAAAAGCACTACGTTTCGTGGAGCTCTGTTATTTTCAGCATATTTCTCAAGCATTTTAACATTCATTTATTTGTCGAACTGTCTCGTTTTTCTGTTTCTTTTCAATGATACCTCATCCTACTAAATAGGAGAAAGAGCAGTCTGAATTCCGTCTGTGAGGCGAACTACTGAAAATTACTGAAATGAGAACTAAAGCGCATAACGACGTTGCACAAAAATGTAAATGGATAAAATAAATACGAGCACTTTGACGAGTGCGCTGCCTTTTATGAACTTTTTCGCAATTTGAACATTTTGAATTTTTCTCTTTGATGGTCTGAAATTTATTATATTTTTTCAGCAAATTATATCAGAGAAAACGTTGATAATGCTATGTAATTGCTTTGCGGTTTCGGACTAATTGCCAGTCGTTTCGAATATTAGCTCTGTTTTTGATTTAAATGTAAAATATTTTTCAAGCTCAAATGAATTTTCATTTACGTAAATAAGTTATAAATCATCGTAATCACCTACAAAATGTATTAAATAAACGTGAACATGTTATTTATTTTGTGTTATTAAACGAAATTTTCGTTTTACAAAGTATGTAAATGTAATTGGCAATTTAAAATTAATATGATTTTTTTTACTGACAATGTTTCTTATTAAAATACTTATTGTTGAGTCGATCTCAGATAAAAGTGAATTTCATTGTTAAATCTCGCACATAACGCTTGAACACTTAAACTAAGAGCTTTTTAATTTCTTCAGACGGTAACATACAAAAACGTTATAGTGAATACAAAGTGTTCTTAAGTTTGAGATCCAGATAAAAAGGATTCATTCCCCGTTCTCTAATTTAGCACAGCGATTCCATTTAGTTTTTATGCGAATATGTTTAAAAATTTACTATCCTGAACCATAGCTTTTTTTATCGCGTCATCAATTTCGAATGTAAATATTATTAACAAAGAGAGTCCACAGCTCGACTCTTACCGATTTAAATGAATATCTGTAGAAATGTATCGCAAGTGATATGTCGAAATATTTCATATAAAACTTAAACTTATTAGTGTGCCAAGCAAATATACCAAACTTTAACCTGCAATAAGTGAAAAACTACTGAGAGACGCGTTTTCATATTTCACGACAATTTCACTATATTACTACAAAATTTCATTAAAATCGGTAAAGTTCAAGTCATGCTCTCTTTTTGTTTGTCAGAAAAAAGTAATTTCCCGAAAAATTCACCCCAAACGAAGCTACGATTGTAATTTGGACACAAAAAATGAAAATTCACAATACCAAATCCCCAAATAAAGCGTCCCGTTCCACCGCAGCGTGTAAGAGCAGCAGTAGCCGCGCGAACAAACGCATCAATTTATAAAATCCAGATTAATCCCCCTTCGCGCCTTATGAATTCAACTTTTTTTTTCCACCCCAAACGAAAAACAAACCCTAAACGGCCCGAGGGTCGGTCGTGCGGTTAACATGTTCGTGTCTGGCAATTTCCGCGGTTAAAAATCGCCCGTAATTAGGCGGGCGTCGTTATTACGAGCGATTTGTCAGCGTTAAGGACAAGACGACCCCCGAAGCTGTGTACGTACTTAATATTACAGTGGAATACCGCTATTCGTGCTCATTCTTTCATTTATGAATTCGAGAGATTCTGGGTTTGTACGTAGATGATTGCTCGTATGTACATATTGAATTGTATGAATGCCATTTTTTTTTTCATACATGTTAATTTGATTAATTCGTTCCTCACCCACATATGATTGCTTATTTATACTCATAAAACAATAAATGCATAAAAAAATATTTGTAAATAGCGCCATGCCATACTAATTTGCCAGGTCAGAGACACTAATTCCACTTTCAAACCTTGCAACGAGCTCTTTTTTTAATTTTATTGCTTTTCTTTTAGGTTTGATGAATCTCTGATATTATTCATATCTGCGCTGTTTTAAGATAATAAAATAGCACAAACTTTCGCGTAGATAGTCCGGATTGCGAGACAGTGTACTAATAGTGAGACAAATTAGAATTTGTAGTACAAAAAGTGAGTCAAATTGGAATTAGGTGTACGAAAAGTGAGTCAAATTGGACCAAACTGTATGAATAGTGAGTCTATTCGATTGAACTTGAACCAACTATTTATTATAAGAGGAAAATAGATGATTAAGTTCAAATCTGATAGTATTCAAACAACTTTATTATGCATTGTATTTTATGAAATTGACCATTGAGAGCTGTCAAAAATCTGTACGCAATCTGTTCCTCTCTCAATGAATAGCGAGGATATGTTTGAAGAATAGCGAGTTTTACCAATAGCTAGGCATTACGAATAGCAAGATTTCACTGTACACGTACTTAGAGTGTATTTTGTACGATGTACAGGGTCCGGTCGCCGAAAAACCGCAACTGAGCCTCGCCCGAGCTTAAAAATGTGCGTGTTTCGTTCGTAAGCCGGTCTTTGTTTCGTTTGCGTTTCGCTCGATTAATTTCATTCGCCGCTGAGTAATGAAAGCATCCATCCAACGGGGCTGTGTAAGGACAAGGATTGATTCTGTGAATAAATGCCGACCGGTTGCTCTTTGCCGTTTGAATTTTCGTTTTTTGTTACAGTGTATTTATGTGTTGGTTTGTGTTTTTTTTTGCATTTTGTAAATGTAAGTTTTCGTTAGGTTGTTGGAAGTGGATTGTTAAGATAGGAACGTGTTATATTGTAGGTTGAAATTGATTTAAGTTCGATCATTTAAGTCGCATAGATGTTTCTTCTTTCGATCATATTGCTTGTTTTTATTTTATTCAATATTAACGTATATCGGAACAAAATTTAATTAAATTTCATGCTATATGGTTTTAATCAAATCTCACTATAGATAATTCGAATCAAAACTTAATATTTTTCATATCATTACCGATGAATATGTCATTTCGAACTCAATTCAATGAATCAAATTATTTTTCAACATCATTAGATAACTCTATCTATTGTATCCAAATTATTTTTCCATGATACGAAAAATATATCTTGGCACGATATCCGATTATTACTCTTGCAAAAAAACATCAACGCCGTTAGATAGATAGATAGATCTGTAGAAGAAAATTTGAAAAGCCCACCTAGCACAATATTCCCTCGTGCAGCCGAAACCTCTTAATCCCGATTTACATACATTCGTTTTCGCACGTTTCACAGACGCGGTCATCAATCATCCCCATCGTCAATATACTACCGTATATACGATGCTCCGGAGCAACATCGGCATTATCGTGTCAGCCGAAAGCTCCGTTTTCTTCACTCCGTTTTTTATCAGTTCGTACTTTTTTTTTTGTCGGTGAGTTTTTTTTTTCGTAGGCCAGTTTTTGCGTCGGCGGGTTTTTCCGCAGCGGCAGCGCTTCGCTCGTTCGAAATAAACACGGCCGTTGGATGAAAATTTAATTTTAAAAACGGTGCAAACGTTAAAAAGTTTAAAGGTGAGTGTAGAGAGTGAGAGGGAGAGAGAGTTGCGGTGGAAGCGAGCTTCGAATGCGGAAAAGTGTCGTTGCCGGGAAAATGCGCTGATATGGGTCTGTAATTGAATTTTCGGTGCTCTTCATTGCGCGTTGTTAAAATTTTTGAGTTTTTTTAACGATTTGATTAGAGAAATTTAGAGAATTTTACAATTTTCATGCTGCAGTATGTTACAACTGTTTAATTGCATCATTTCTCTTTTATATTTTTTGAATATTCAATGCTAGATTTACATGCTGTCGTTTGCATCTTTTACTCTAGCACTCGCGCATAAGTTTATTTTAACTTCCATGACTTGGTGTTGCTCAAGAATTTTGGATTTTAATATAATTTAATTTAATTTCATAAGCATTTAAATGTGCCTATATGTAAATTTGATATCCATGATTATACTTTTTCGACAAAAATTTGCCTTCTCATCAATATATTCAATTTATTACAAATTCAAATGTACCTAATGCTTTGAGTACGACAAAAAAAATGGCATCCAAGATACATAATGTGCATGAAACTGCATATTCGAGCACCCCTCGATTCCGCTTACGGCGTCAAACTGATACTTTATAGCACATTAAAAATCAGCAAACGCAGCACGCGATACCTCAAACAGATCAGGTCATCGAAAAACCGCGATACATGTTTGGTCAGCTCTCGAACGAAAGTTTCCGAGACGAAGCGAAATTCCACCCCAAACCACCCCCCAGTGGAGCTTCGAAGAAGAAGCCGTAGCTCGACTTGTTAACGACTTCTTGTATCTAGACTTTATGGCCGCTTCTTGCCCCGGCACCGGAATAAATAGTGTACGGTGTGCTCTCGTGTACACAATGTCATAAAATTACCGGCGTTATAAAAGCGACATAAAAATTCAACCCCGTTTCGCTAATAAAGCGGCTCGGTCGGAATGCGAAATAAAGTAGCGAGGTTCTTCTTCTGAAACACGGCGAGAGTTATATATGTAGTAGAGACGGGAACTGGACGTTGTTTATCGGCTTCCATTATGGTTTAGATGGATTTTAGGGATGTGTGCCGTTGGATTTTTATGCGGTTGTCGTGTTTAAGCTCGTTTCTATTGTTGAATAGTGAAAGTTTTTTGGTGTGTCGATAGAATGCACTCGGTGGCGATTTTAGTGTAACGTTTCAGTAATGACGGGAAATGCTCCGTTTAAAATTTTATTGTTTAATATATTATTGATAATTGCTTAGTTATAAATTTATATTTTTTTCTGACATAAAATGAACAATTTGCGAAAAATATTCCTAAGATATTATTTTGATGAATCACAATAGAAGTTAACATTTTATTAAAGAGTAAAGAAACTATCTTAGCCTAATGTTGAAATGGGATTTTTTTTCATGATAACCTGTTAAATATCTCCCAGAAAATATTTTTTCTATCCAATATTTATTTAGTAGAAATATAAGTTCAAAAAATATTTTCATCCTACAGTAGTTTTTCATCATAGCGCCGTACATTGTACACATAATTATTGAAAAACTCCTCTCATATTTTTCTAAATTATGCATGAATATAATTCAATCTACACAATATAAAACTTCGCACATAATAAGCATTATCTCACGTAGCATAAAAAATATTACACTTTCTCCATACACCAGGTAAACTCCGATAGAGCATGCGCTCGGAAAAGTGAAACTCGCGATGTTTGCGAGCTTTTCGCCTCCACGGCCAATATTAATCGGATTATTGCTTATCGGACGACGACTACGTGTACACACACACACACACACACGTGTCTATTTTCAACCTTCATATAACCGTGGCATGCACGTACTATACATGTAGCGGAATTATACTATGGAAGAGTGGCGCTTCGTTGCCCGTGCTGAAGATTAAGTGAAAACCGGCGTAAACTGCCCGATCGGAAAATCGAGCTGCCGGAGAAACCCCGTTGCGGAAAACTCGGCACGTCCATCTAAGCTTATTAAAGGATTTATATTTGTGCTTGTGTACACTGAACGAGGATGTTCGTCTCGAAAGCTATTCCATATTTTGATATGTGAATGCATAGATTATCGATTGAAGAAAATCGTTGAGAAATCCTTCATTTTCTTTCAATGGTATTCTAGTCCTGGCCAGAATTGGCCCTTAGCTTTTCAGTGGTTTCACAATCATCAAAGTACCTTTCTGTGTCAAATTCGAACTAGCATCACCACTATGCTACTGATCTAGTTTTTATCTTTTTATATAAAAAATGTATTTATATTTCTTTCTGGTATTTTATTACAGACAGTTTCCCTCCGCGTATTTTGTGCTATTGAGTATATGACGTTCAGAAAGAATTGAATTCCTGTTAAATAACGTTTCTCTAATAACGCTCGATTTATCTCTGTCGTAGAATGTCGCGAGAAGGATTACGTTTTGAAAATTGTCGACTTAATTCCGCTGTTGATGAGGATTACTAGATAAATTTAATGTTTCAGTAAAACTATATTTTATCTATCGACTTAATCGTCGAATGCGGTCAAATATATTTTATGAGTTTTATTATTACATACTTAATATTTTGTTTTGAAATAATATAAATATTGATTCAAACGATTCTATAAATTTTTATGACGTTGTATCTTACTTTACATAATAATTTGTAGAATATCGCGTATCGCCCAAGACCCTTTCGAACGCGATCGCATTATCGAAGCGATAATTCATACCCGCCGCGAATATTTACGTTCACCCGAATATATTATTATCCACATACACACAATAAATATATTAAATTCGCAGTCTGAGATATCATATTTCAGGTTTATCGACGTAAGCCCATTTAGCCGAATTGCTTGTTAACGCGACACTGTCGAACTACTACTACATACCACTCGCACTAGAGAGAAGAAAGCGAACCGCCCTTACGCAGAACGAATTTATGTTCGCATCTAACCCTTTTTAACCCCCGATCGAATTTTCAACCCCCACCTTGGCTCAGTATTGCCTCGAGGAAAGGGGCTTTTGTCGCTTTCGAACAGTTCGAAATCGAAAATTTCCAGCGGTCGTATACGAGCCGGTTGTAAAAAGAGGCCCTTTCTTACTTTTTTTTCCACGCGAAAGGCTATCTTCAGTTTATTTACGGCTTGTCCAACTTTTTTCTTCATACGGGTTTGGATCTCTCTAGTTTATGGTTTTTTCATTCGAGGAATTCAAATTTTCGTCGACACTATATAGCCTTTAGTCGAACGATTCTTCTCTGTGTTGAAGCGCTCGTGTTTGTTTGCGTCGTGTTTGAATGGGGTTTTTTTTTTTTGGAAAGTTTTCCATCTTGGGAAATTGAACGGTTTGCGGAAATGGATGCAATGTAAACACGAACAAATCGAACTATAAAATAACGGAGCCGATATCTTTGTACGCTGTTCGAATAAACCGTTTTCCCGTTTTGTTTGCTCAAACAAGAAAATCGAACGGGCACTTGTATATTCGAACGTAATTGCTTCCAATTTTTATCCGTAACCGTTCCGAACAAAGAAATTGTAATTATTACGAAGAGAATATTTTCATTCAATATAAATTCAATGAATACATTCTTAAAACATAATGTATGGATAATCGTGCGACTTTGTAAACTTGACATCTAGTAAGTGTTCTTATGTTCACATAATTCATATAAATTCTCGATTTTCTCGCTCGAAATAAAAAAGCTAAAGTAACGAGCATTTATTATTTTTACAAAGTAGGCGTATCTTTTTTAGTGTTTACCATCTGTTTCCATCACCGCTGTATGTTCATTTCTTTTATGCCTCGACTGTCAACGCCTAAGTCTCGGTGACTTATCATACATTTTTTTTTACTTATTCGTTTTCCTAACCGAAGGATTAACTCTGCAAAATGCGTCCGGTTAACTTTTGTTTCGTACCAAAAACACGAGGACGAAGTTAATTCTGCTAATTTAGAGTTTTTACCAGCCGATACGGCATTAATCGTTACAAATCAACATAATGTCTTCTTTTATCAATCTTCATTTTGAGTTTTATAATTTATGTTTGTATAAAACTGATAGTTCTTGTTAGGAAATTTATTATCGATTAACTGGTTTATTGGTAAATGGATCATTTAACTGTCAAATTGTAATCTCTAGTCCTTGTATTTTTTTCCGAACTCAGAAAAAGGTTATGTTTATGGGTTATTATAACCGTATTGGGGGTCTTTTTATATTTTGTGCCTTATACACCTTCATTTTAAATTCATTAAAGTTTTTGTTTTTAAAGTTTTATATGATCATCCCTTGGATGTTCAAAAAAGATAAAGAAAAAAAAACTAAGTTTTGAAGCACGCGAAGCAATTCAGATGAAAGGACGTTCTTTGTTGTATCTTCGGTGTATTTTTTCAACTCTCATTATCTTTTCCTTTAATTTGTTTTCGCCCTTTTTTTTCGTTCTGCCTTTTTGTCCGAGATCTTTTCTTCGCCCAGCCACTCGGCACAATGCCGAATTTAAATCTTTATTGATCTCCTAACGACGCTAATTATTGAATATTTCGCATATTTTGTGTCGCTTTTTTTTTATCATAATAAGCCGATTTTTCCGTCTTTTGTTTGAAAAATGTTTTTGCAATTTTTGCTCTCCGGAAACAATTTCGCGTTAGGCGCCTTACGCCGGCTGCGATTCGTGAAAGGACGAAAATTCGTTTCAATTAACGGCTGTCTTTTTAAAAGAAAAAACTGAAAAATCCTTAATTTTATTACGGGACACGTTAAAATATATTCATCCATATTTTTTTACCTTCGTTAATATACATTAATTCATATTTTTCTTAGCCTTTTCGTATATGAATTGCCTTATTTAATTTGAATTATTTAAATATTATTTGATTCAATATTAATCTTAATTTTTTTCATGATTTTTATCGTTTAATAAAGGAAATTTTCCGAGCTATCTACCGATCGTGTGCGAGCACATTAGGCTGGTTTTTCCCGTAACGGAAGAATATTAGGCCGCTATGAATATTCATAGCATCGGTGCTTCAAAAAACGCTCTCCATAAAAATAAGTGTCATTTACATTTTTCGCGATTAATAATAAACCAAAATTTGTACGAAAAATACATAAATTCGCGAATGCGGTCGGACGCCGCAGGCTTTAATCAATATGGAACGAAAAACGTGTTGCTTTTGTTTGGTTCAATTATGTTGTTTTTATTGAATTCAAAATGTAAGTTTTCGTGTTAATTAACATGAATTATTGTAATTTAAGAATCTGAAACATTTTTTTTAATTTGTCTATAAATTGGACGTTTTTGTTCTCGTCATGCTTGAATTTCTAATTATTTTTTTGAAGACGTACGATAGTTTGGTTGATTTGAAATACTTTTGTTTAAAATATGCTTATTAAATTCAATTAAACTATGAAAATACATTTTTACATATAAATTAATCAATTTATGTCGCTTTTAATTAATAATTAATGATTTTTCTACATAATGAAATTTACGGAGCTTTTACTAATTTTAAATGCTTATGAGCGAATAATTGATATTTCTTTCATTATTATACTCAACAATTTATATATAATGAAGCACTAAATCAAATTTATAATTAACAGACAAAATTAAAAAACCTTCAACCCTCGCTTAAGGGTACGAAAAAAATATATATAAAACAAAATTTGGCGGTCATTAAAAAACGTCCATTCCTTATCGCCGCGCCATAATTTATTCAAATCTAACGGCCTCGGCGGTATACTGCGTCTCCATAAAAACCGAAAAGCAATCAAATATAAGATGAGCCCATAAAAACGAATTATACGCATTTTTTCCCTACACAAATAGGTGTATACCGGCCATAATGGCATGCGATATGATGTCTGTGTGCCGCGGGACGCAATAATAAATAGGCTTTCCGTATTATGTGGAAATTTGACCGGAAAACGTTAAACGGTACCGGATACTTTGACCGGGACCCTTTCTATTACCGGCCTCTTTATGGCCGTGACGTAAATGTTTCAAATATAATCGTGTCCATAATGCGCATTCTATTTCGATGCTTATTGAGTGGGTTTTTTTATGCTCGAGCTTTATACGTGTAGGTTGGTCGAGTGTAAGATATTGATCGATTTGTAGAGAGGCGTATGAATTTTATCAGTACGAGGCTCGATTATTTATCAAGTTCCACTTAAGAGAAAAGTGTATGAAAATATTTTTTTTCAATCAAATTTAAATTTTATATGAAAAAGAATATTATTAACTGTTTTCCTACACAATTTCATTTTTTTCTGATATTATTTGTAGTAGAAAATCATTTTTTCTTAACCTTATTTATGAGTAACTATCGCTGGTGAAGGAACTTTTGAGCATTGGTGGAGTTCTGTTGTTATTGATGACTTAATTAAAAATAAATAAATAGGAAAATTAATAAAAATAGATAGTTCACAATGATGATTCCTTTTGTGAAATATCCATAAATTTTAAAAATAAATATGTCCTAAACTTGATAAAAAAACAGCCTCGTATTTTTCAGTGAAATTGCGAGGTTCTTGTGATGATTTTTTTTTCATTTTAAAACGGCACGATCAAAAGAATACGTTGAAAATTTATTATATCACAGTTTATTAGATGAAGCGTATAATTTATTTTTAATAAAATTACACTTCACATAATATAACCCAGCACTCTAGCTTAGAGAGGCACTCTCACGTATCATAGCCCCATATATCTTTATTTCTAAGTATAATCCTTTCAACCGAAGCTTATTTTTCGAACATGTTCTCTATCTCTACCTTCGTCGGCGACGTCCTCTTTTCAGTCCATATACACACATTTTTTCAGCGCTTTTTTTCTACTTTTTCATGTCCTTTGCGGTTTTCCGCCCGCTGCAACCCTGGGTCGCAGGGGTGCATCGCGTTCTCGTCCGGAATGCATAATTCGGAGCGAATGCGCATTTTCATTCTGAAAGTTGAAAATGTCCAGAGAGCAGAGGGTGTTATTGAAAATTACGTGTTCGTCGGATTTTCACCTGTTTGTTTTAGGCGGTGAAACGATACTTTTCGATGATGGAAGCGCGCACGTGATGAGAAATTTTGATTTTAATTAGCTGTCGTTTGTGATATTCACGAGAGTGTGCATGAAGGTTTTGAGTGTTGAATTTGAATATGTGTTTACGTGAGTATTTTGCACAAAATTATAATATAATACATTTGTTAGGCGATAATTTCAAGTAAACTTTTTCAAATCATGACGTATCGTATAGTAAATTAAAAAAAAAAACATTTTCTAAAATTAATTTTTCTCAGAAATAAATCATGCCAATGTATTGCATATAATATTTTCAGTATATAAAAGAGAATTTATTTTTTGAAACGATAATATTTCATGGAATGGAATATCTTTCTGGGAAATTCAAAGGATTTTCGCTAATTATAAAACGATCGTCTTTTCCGAGATAGGTCGAGCTATAAGCGATTAAATCCGTTTTGTATTTTAATTTTAATTATATTCTATAATAAAAAAGTCGGACGTTTAACGAAAAAGTAATAATAACTCAATTCGGTAACGAACATTATTAATTTACTCACAATCAGTATAACTAAATAACTGAATAAAGCTAAAATAAAATTAGCTGCTATCGATATCGTTACTTAGTATTTACACTGTATCGTAAAAAATGTGCTCTTTTTATGACTAATTTAAGTATAATGAATGGTTTTTTTTCTCGATTTCGATGATCGTTTTGTTATTGGTATTGAAAATATTGTTTCATCATGTCGATTTCGGTTTTCAATTGAACGCTTAACAAAGTAAAACATTGAATATCTCAAAACTAATGAAACAAAACTCAAACTGCTGTCATAAATGAAAGCACAAACATTTATATATAAATATATTTATATTAAAACATCCAAAATCAAAACATCTAACGATCTGACATCACACGCTCGAATCACTTCGAACTTCGACCCCTAGCAAACACGAACTCCCAAAATCCACACAGAGCGCGACTCAAACGTCTCACAGACCGTCTGGCCCTAACATACACACAATATATAACATAATTTCAACGCTGATATATCAAAATCGAATCGAAGTAGCCGTAGGTCCCGCATGTCCCCGACGAGGGACCACCGATCAGGATTAATCTGCGATCTCGTGTTTGATCAGCGGATCCCGCACAAGGGACACGGGGATAATCTGGCAAACAGCTATGTGGCCCCGGCCCGTGTCTTTATGGTGGTGCAGATCGTAATTAATGTATTAAACGAGATTATATCGTAATGGGTCGAAGCATGGAATCTCGCATTAGTTCGGTCTTATATCGTCTCTATAGAAAATTTTATTGCGAGTGATTTTTTTTTCAGATCTTTTTAATGTCGTCGACTCGAGTAATCGACTCCTTTCGCCCTCGTAAAGCATCGAATTCAAGCTGAACGTACTATGCCGTTTTTAATTTAAATTGTGTATAATACTCACCGTAAACCATCTTATTTTGTAATATTTTCATAAGTTCGTTGAAAAAGTATTCGAACGAAATTACGCCCTTTCCAAA
The DNA here is from genome assembly GCA_024721215.1 of Cheumatopsyche charites. NCBI lineage: Eukaryota > Metazoa > Arthropoda > Insecta > Trichoptera > Hydropsychidae > Cheumatopsyche > Cheumatopsyche charites. Next base: position 9,083,937 of record CM045586.1, on the reverse strand, counting down.
CGCGAATCGTTGATATTCCATACGCTCCATTGAGATTTGTCTTTTCTATGTTAATCGATTTAAATGTAAAATTTCTTATGAGCGTTATTATAGTTTCATTGATACCCAATTAAGTCAGACTAATAAGATGAGATAAAGTTGGGTGTATGTAATATATAGGATGGTGGGATTCAATTGTAATATAAGCAAAATCTGCTTAAAAATTATCATTCAATTGCAATAATATGCTTTTGAAATTTAGTTTTGATGAATATTGCGATAAATAAGTTCGTTTCAAACGAGGTGGAAGATATTAGCGTAGTTCATTTTCGCATAGAAGACGTCGCTTTTCATGGTACATTTCTAAACACCCCTAAAAGACAATGCTATGGAATGTCAAAAGGAGCTTATTCTCTTTAGTGCTTGCGACCTCGTTTCGCGAACATAACTCACTGGCATTGTGCGAATTTTCGGTATTTCTCTAATTGGTCCTATATACGATTTTATCTCGGCAATTAACAAGCGCAAAGATTAACTCGAATACGTCGGTTTTATACGCTGTAGATTTTACGTTTGCGATTTCGTTCGAAACGCGAATTATCGCCGGTTCGCCGAAGAATTCTAAAATTGCTATTTTATACGGAAATGCTTTCACCGTGACAGATTTTACCAATCCACTCGAAAAACAAACGTTTTGGCTCTCTCTCGATGTTTGCGGTGAGAGAACTGGGTCGCGCTTAGTTTGTCCGCTAGTGTGACACGAATGCGTAATGACGACACTGCGAATAAGGACTTTTTATCGAATAAGCATGGCCATTACATAATTCAGCTCTGCGTCGATATAATGGTGCGTTTTCGATGAAGAATTACGGCAAATCAGCGTAAATAGCCGAACGTCGAAAAGATTGATAGGGCGCGCTAGTATTTTACGCTCGGATAGTTCGATCGATCATTAAATGTACATAAATCAGTTCGGCGTCGAATGTCGATGTTTCGTGTATTTTTTTTTTGTGTAGTCGTTTCCATTGTGTTTTCGGTGATTTTTCAATCGCCATATGCGTTTTCAATCCCGACAAAAAACCACTAATTACGCTCGTTAAAAATTGTCGAGCTTTTTGCGTTCGGAAGCAGGACGTGATTTACGATAGCGCTCTATCGATACGTTTCATTATTATGAAATGCTACAATCGATATGGATTTAATTTTCAATTCAGACTCGTTAACAAACAACGTTATTTATATTAAAAAAAATCAATTAAAACAAAAATCAATCATATGAATCATCATACGCATTCGACGTTTAATAAAAGCCAGCTCCGGACGCGCAAGAATTTCTCGTTCGAAACAAACGAATTGTATATTACGAGCCGAAAAGCAAGGAAAACGAAATAAAAAAAGGGGAAAATGGTTAAAAAAAAAACACGAAAGAGCACCCCTGCGTCACTTTGTCACACTCGGAGTGTCGTTCAATTAAAACCCTCCCCGTTTGACGTACGAGCGATCGTCGAACGATAAAACGTCACAATCGTAATGGAAGAGTCGTCAAAATTGAATACCACGACGGTGATAAATAGTGGTATTGTGTAAGGGATCGATGACCCCCATAAGGCTTTCGTGGGGTTTTCGAACGTTCGACAACGAGGGGATTTTCCATATATATTTTGTCTACATATGAGCTTTTTCGAGTACTTTTGAATAATATGTTTCTTTTTTATTGTTGCAGGTAATGCTACTAGTTTCATTTGAAGTCGTTTACTTTAATATAAGAAAATATAGGCACTTGACTTGAAACTCTGAAGAGGAAATATGAGCGCACAATAGGAATCGCTATATCAATCGATACAGGACAAGAAAGGTTTTTGATCAATTTTCAGGAACTGTTCCGTGAAATATTATATTAAAATATTTTTTTTAATCATATGTATTGGGTTTTCGAAATAATTGATCGAGTTTTCTATATTTTTCTATTTTAAGAAAATCTGTCGAAGTTACTCACACTAACGAGGTCATATTCATTTATCTCATGCTGAATCGATATAAACAAACACTTTATACGACTGCACCATTGTTTGACTTTTTGATTATTTAAATGCAGTTTGAATAAATGTCAAAATGACTGTCGCGAACGAGAGAAACGTCGCAAAAACGAAAACGAAACGATAGCACGAAACGACACAGAGTACGAAGCTCGTAAGATATGCGCTCGGTCACAGAGAGGGAGAATGAAATATCCAAATAAACGAGAAGCGAAATAATAAAATAAAATACCGCAAAAAAAAGCCAGGATAGAGACGGTGAGGGAAAAAAGGAAAACGGGTCGCTTTTCCGGGCGCGCGTAATCAAATTAACTGTCTCTGCCGGTGCCGGACAATAAATATTCATACGGCCAACGGGGCAGACGCGGACAAACAACAATAAAGCTAAAAGCAATACTGCGACTATGCTAAATCTTCATTTGTTTCATACTTAAGTGTCGATCGATATCGCATACGTGTGCGCAGCTTCCTCAACTCCACTATCAGGGGACGAATCCGAGCTTAAATTAAGGACTTGTGAGTTGAGCGAAAGCTAAGTTCGTTTTTTTATATATTTCATGATTATGCTAAATTTGAATTTATTTCATATTTAATTGTCGATCGATATCGTATACGTATGTACAGCTTCCTTAACTCCACTTACTAGGGACGAATTGGATCTTAAATTAATAAAATGTGAGTTGAGTGAAAGTTAAGTTAGTTTTTTTTTTTATAAATTATGCAATTGTGCTAATTGTTTCATTCTGAAGTGTCGATCGATATAACATACGTGTGCGCAGTTTCCTCATCTCCTCTCTCTCTAACTTAAATTTAGAATATGCTAGTTGTAAGAAAGTTAAATACTTTTGTAGTAAATTATACGAAATTATTTAATATTGCTTGGTTTGGGGTCATTTTGATGAAAAATGTTGCACTATTTTTCGTTGTAGGTCGGTTTTCTCAATTCAGCAAGTGTCGTTCTTTTTCTACGAACGTCTAGCAATTAATTATGTTCGAAGTGTCTAGGGACTATCCATCATATTTCTTTGACGAAATTATTTCCCGATCGAAGAAGAGACTCGTTTGTATTGAGAACAACTAATAAAGTTCATTTCTGACTATTAATAGATACGAAAATATCTGTAATACATTATACCTTTGCCCTCTTTGATAATTTAAATTTTACGTTGATATTATATTTCATGTTCATTATCTAATCAAAAGAATATTAATCTATGATTTCATTTAAATTATTATTTGAAATTGTATCATTTGAAAATGAATAAAACAACCGGAATTGCAATTGATGCGGTGATACATAACGAATTAATAATTAATGTAGACGAATATTAATTCAGTTTTCGGTATCTCCAATTTCGATTGATTATGATATTTTTGCATGGCTTCGTACATATCACGAGCACACACGAACTCGAAATATATATGTGGATCTAGAGTGTATTCAAATGGACGAATTCGTATTTGCACAGCATCTATTATTTGAATAATATCGTATGATATTTGCAGTCGGAACGTGTACGCAATAAATTTACAAAATTATTGACGCGCGCGGTCAACTGAAGATTAATTCTCCGAGCACTCGGCAATATTTCATTTTCGATCAACAGTTCCATTTTAATGCATATTTATTGCACTGGAACAAATTTGAAACACGCGAATGGAAAAAAAACCGCATATTTCATATGAAAATTCGTTCTGCAATCGAGCGAAATTAACATAGATTCACGCAGAAACTTTTCACCGCACACCCATGAAATCCCAATATAAGCCGTTCAGTGCACAAATTTATAAACTTATTGATATTGAAAAATTATTTTAAATTAAATTATATGAACCTTTTTTATTCAAGCATAATATTCCACACATATGAAAATATGACTATACCAAGTGCATTGATTTTTTTTAAATGAGAGTTAATCACGTTATGCACTGAACGGCTCATATAAAACTCGACAGATTACGTTTCGGAATTGTTTCAGCGCGTTAAATTGCGTGAGAACGTCTCCCTTACTTACTCACTTACTTGGGTTAACTTTTTCAGTTTGAGAGGCGTAATGTACTGTACGTAACGATCGAACGTGTTCCGCGCAATTTCAACTCGAAAATAGACCACTTTGTGCACAGTCGGGAAATTGCAACTCGTTGCCTAAAAGCGAAAAATGAATCATATTCGCCTTCTGGTGAAGTTCGACTCTCGTGTTACATTTTTTTCCCCATCGCGGCAATTAACTCGGGACCTTCCTTCGGGATTTTCTTGCGGCGATTGAAATGTCGCATTCGAAAAAAGCCAATGTGCAGAAGTCATCTTTTGCCGGTTTTCGGCTTCCTGCTGACGACGGCAGTTGAATTAATTTTTTGGCAAGCTCTCGAGGGGATGTTTTGTGGGGTGGCTTTTCAAAAAGTGCACGTTGCGATTTTGCGCATTCGATTACGCGCGGATCATATGCACGCGAGTTTGATCGTTTGTAGATTGTAGTGTATTATTTCAGATTGTGCTGAAAAGATTGTTTTATTCAGTATTATATCTTCATAAATGATATTGAATGTATTCATGATAAGTAGATATTCCTTAACAGCTGATTATGTGGCAGTGAAACTTTCCAGAGTTATTGTTCCTATGCACACCTGGGAAGGTTTCTACATTCATTAATTTCACATTTTATATTTAAAATTTCACGTATGATGAGATTTTATCATAATAAAATATTCAGGGGTATCTTTGCGTAGCTTAATTGCATTAAATAATATTCATGGCCTATACATGCAACGTGATTCACTATAGGAAAAATGTTATAAAACACTTCATAATCGCATGAAATCCATAGTTTCAAGGTCAAAAAAGCTGGTTTAGAAATGAAAACTTCGTGCATATTGAAAAGTTTAAGAGATTTTCATCTGTAAATTATTTTATAGAATAGAATCACAACTATATACCTGTGCAATTGCTGAAAAAACTTTGATAGTATGTAAGCAATCCCGATTTTTTCGTGCGTATATCAAAAGGATTTACCTCACACTCGAACATTCTACGAATCTAGACGATTTTTTCTCGTTCGTTTAAATACAAAACGAATCGGTTTGAGCATGAAAAAAGGCGCTCGTTTGTCGCAGCGCGAAGCTCTTTACGACCGTTTCGCTTAAAAAGCTCGGCGGTCGAGGTAATTTAGAGTTCGGAAAAACGTGGAACATCCCCGGGAAAAGTGATTACAGTCGGCTACGTGACTCCTTACCGCAAGAAAAATAAAGCCTTATCGTCAATCCCGTCACGAAAATATACCCAACCCCACCTTTGCGTACCTACCTTTCGAGATAAACCCCCGAACACTCGGAATTATATTCGAGCCGAACCCGACCTGCCTTATTACAGAAGGATTTTTCGCGGATTTTCTAGGATCACTTTTAGATTTTTTTTTTTCATTTCTTCGATTTGTTCGTGTGTTTCGGTATGTTTTTTGATCGTTTCAGTTTTGATTCTCTTCTTGGCATTCGCTGTACGGCTGCGTTCGTGTACTTTGTCGCGGGGGTTATTCGTTCGTACAACGAAAATATGTGATTCTAGTTGATTTTTTTTCATTATTGTGACAAATATGCTGTCGTTTATGTGTGTTATAAAATGAATTTGATGATGATAAAATTTTATGATATTTTTTTATACTAGTTTCTATGACACTGTTCAAGGCTCTGGAATTAAGGCCGATAAAAAGCTTTTTTTTTATAAATGTAAAGATACATACTCTTTTCCAGGTGTGCAAACAATAAAACTAAAAAGTATTATTGCCAAAGGATCAGTTGATAAGGTGTATATTTTAATAAAAGCTTAGATACATTCAATTTTATTTACATTCCTAACAACTTATGGTATCTTCAAAGTTGTTATTTGTACAAAATCGAAATCAAAGTTTTAAAATTCAGCATTTCGTGAAAGTATATTTAGAAAATTTTCCATTTATCTAAATCTTCTTAAAGTATTATGAATTCTTCGTATTTTCTTGACGAAACATCGTAATCGCGCTCCAGTCGTGCTTTCACAAAATAACAAAAGCGATACTAAAATACCGAAACGGATTTATCTGCGTCTCGTAAAAACGTCGTTCCACATGTTTATTATTATTGGAAATTGCCGAAATTTCGTTTTTCGTCCCATCCCTCAAATACAAACAATGCAAACTATCATGATGGACGACAAAGCGGGACACTCCTCCCTCGGGTCTCATCACAATTTAAACTTTGGCCCCTGAAAGCTAGTTCACCTCGTACAGATACAAATATCTAATATCACTTGATACGTATGAATCTAGATACTGATAATCCAGAAGCTTTTGATGAGTAAATTCAAATGTACGCAGCGAAATTGTTAATGAAAATCAGTTTTAATATTCTCGAACTAATTATCGAACTCCGTACAAATTTCAAATGTTCGAACTCATTACATTATCTAGCATCACACGTGCGTATCTTCGTCTGGAAATTTCCTGAATCGATCGATCATAGAATTTCCGCATAACACGCTTGTTCGCTTCATTTCCAACAGACACAGAATAATATAACGTATATTATTAAAATATATACATAACGGGCACGTCATCCGAAGTTCGCTCATTGTTCGAGTTTGAAAGTTTTATTAATGTTTCCGTCGTTTAATGTCAAATTTGCTTCGGAGCGAACCCCCGGTTATGAGACCGTGACCGATGGAACGCTTCGTTCACTCTCAATAAAGCCTCGTTTTAAAGTATTTCGTTTCGTTAGGAGATTTTGCCATCTTCGACTGTTGTTTGTCGCTTTGTTGATAAATATGTTTGTTAGGAGTCGGTTTGAGAAGTCTCAATTAAATCGAGGTGTGTTCTTATATATATTTTTGAGTTCGTGCAAATTAATTTGCTTAATATCCGGCTTACGTTTTCTCGAGATGGCTTAGTTCAACTCGAACTTATAAATGCAAGTATACGTAGTTCGCTCGATTGCGAGCTTTTTCTTCAGAAAAAATAAAGTATTTGACGTTACAAGGTCTTAATTGTATATTCCTTTTCAGTTAGGACGTTAGACCGAATTAATGCCGGTAATAAATTTTTTCCTCGGCACGATACAAATAGTCGTTCGTTTGATAAAGGCTCAGCAACGGCAGTTTTTCTTATGAAAAATTGCAATACTTGCAAACTTTTCCAGTAAGTGCATTAATTAATCTTTATTTCTTGGCAAAGTATGAGAGCGCTGGCACGATAACGCTTCCATTTTTCCCGCCAGGCTAAATACTGAAATTTTCGTATTGTTCGAACTTTAAGATGAAAAAATTAGACCGCTTATATAAATATTTTTTAATTAAATTAATAATTGAAATATCACATTGTGTATGCAAAGTTTTAATTAATATTTTTTCGGAATGAATAAAAGTAAGTCAGAATGAAGTAAAACTTTTCATGAATCAACACAACATAGCTTACATATCCCAGTTTAACTCACCTAAAGTTTCTTCTCCTAGTCGACGAAAGTAACATTTCGCACAACATTTTGTGGGAGTAGGAGAGTTTTACAAGTTTTCAACCCGTGTCTCGACAATCGCATAACAAACATCCCCCACTAATCGTTTTGACACCTGTCATTTTCTACGTCAACATCCCATCGGGACGGATTTAATTTCGTGGAATTTTCCCGTCCCGGCTTTTCCAGCCTTGATCCCGTCCCGGGATCCGGGATCCGTAATACGCTTCGAATATCTGCTCTGTGGGAAATCGGGACTTTATATATCTCCGGATAGTTTGAGTCTTTATGAAATATGATCGGAGATCTAGTTCGACGCTTTCTCGGAAGGAATGATCGATATAAGGTCGTTCCCAGTGAATTATGTCGATTTTAGCAGTAGGATTAAAGGAATATTTTACATTTGTCGACTGCTGTTTATATCTATCGTTTTGCAGAAATTTGATTTCGAATATAAGATCGCGTAATATTATTTTTCTTTTAAGCTGAATTATTTCGTTTATTCACAATTTACGTTTCAAAATTTTCATTATCATTCTGCATATTATTCGAAATGTTTTTTTATAAATCTTTTATCTCTCTCTGCGGATTTCCAGAAATGTTGTTTCTTATTGAAAAATTCCGTTGGGAATAGAGAAATTGAAATAGTTTAATTCAATTTTAAATTGTATTTATGATCTTTGCGAAATTGAAAATTGACAGTCTCATTAGTTTATCATTTGCATGACCTACAGACGACGCCCTCTACAAATACATATAATATAAGAGAATTGTGCTTAAAAATAAGATAAATATTCATGAGCATGCAAATACATTTCGAAATATTTTCATTTAAATTTCTACACAAATAGCATTAAACAAATATGTACATCTGTTCTGTTTGATTTTTTTCCAGTATAACATTAATGATCGTGCATGAATTTTTGAGTAAATAATAAAGATTTTTTTTATTTTTCATTTTTCGTAACTTGTATATTTTTCGAATGAAAAATTTTAATAAGTTTTTTCTATCTAAATACGATTTCATTTTTATTTATCTTCTTTGCATACAAGTGCTTCGAATGAATCATAATCTGATATGATTTATCAAAAAAACTCATATTTTTTTCAAAAGCTTTCGAATACTTAATAAGCTCATAAAATCATTTAGGATCAGTATTTTCACTAACCTTAATTTAACTTTAACTTAGCAAATTTTTTTTTATCGATCACGAAATTTATTTAAAAAATGCTTGCTAAGTTAGATTAGTTTAGTAATAAGATTTACTTTGAATATTTATCGAAACTTTTTCAAAGCTCAAAAATTTTCAGTTTGCTCTCAAACGCTTTCTCTTCACTCTCCTCGCTCCGAACTCGAAACCACTATCTTTTCAAATCGCCTTTATCTCCTCGACGAAACTGCCACACTCTTTATACGCCATCACCATATTCGCACACATATTGCACATATTTAACACACATACACACGTTTAATATAAAACGTTACGTAGTTCGGCGAGACACACTCCTCATCCGCCGGAACTTAATCTCGAGCAGATTACGGCTCCCCGACGCTCGGGGCTTTTAATAGTTATTTCTTCGGATAGGATAGGTCTTAGCCTCGGAGGCAAGCGAGTCTTCAGCCTCTGTTTCCAGCAAGTTCGAGGTCGTTTCAGCCGTGGGGAACTTTTCAGATATTTCACCGTAGAGATGGGAGCAAGAGTGGAGCAGGCGTCGCGTGTCGGACGCGCTCCAACTCGCCGGGAAAACTTTCCGCTGAACGATCTCGGTCGATTGTTGAGATTTTCGGTTTATTTCAATTTGTATTTTAGATGTTTTTAATTAAGGATCGTATCAGAAATATGTATATGTTACTTATAGATGTGTTTGTGTGTACTTTGTCTAGTTAAAGTTATCATTATATGGCTTTGTCACTGTATTTTATGCGTAACGGTTTCATTTTTGTTACATGCTTTGTATTATATTTTACAATTTCTGGACTCTTATTTTAGATCAAAGTACATAAAAGAACTCTTTAGAGTAAAATTATGTTTTTTTTTTGCCTGATCACTGTTTTTTAATGTATGTTTTAAGTTATTGAAGAAATTTTTCGGTAAAGTGATCTTAATAAAAATATAGTCTGATCTAAAATTCTGCATGAAAAATCGAGGTGGCATAACCATGTCAAGTATACTTTAACTAGATAAACTATAAATTAACGCGTCTGAAAGCTTTAATTATAACATACTTATATGTATATATATATTTTTTTTCTTTTCTTTTCTTCATAAATAATATTCCTAAACAATGCAGAACTAATTTTCAACAGAATGTTGCAATTTTCTGAAAGCTCACTCATATTTTATAACGATAGTAAATATTTTTTTCATAATATGTGTATAAATAATAATTCATAATCAATTAAAAGTAATCTTGGATCCTTTTCCTTTTTCATCTTCGATGATTTCGTTCTCTTGTGGAATATTGGTAATCCGCTTGCATAGCTTTTCGTATTCAGTGCAATATATTTTTACTAAACTCTTGGCAAATACTATAAATTTTCACAAACTTAAATTTTAAAACATTTAAAATCAAACTCAATTAAAATTCAACTCATTCAACTCTTCATCAAACATTTTAAAAAAGAAAACGCAGAATCATCTCAACGCTCAGATTTGCATCGCAATAAAAAATTACACAAAACAACCGACCGAAACGCATAAAAAGCACACCATCTCCAAAGACACACACCGACAAATATCTCGCAGAGAAAAACGACATAAAGTATATTGAAAAAGCGGGTTAACGGTTAACCCCTCGACATAACGGCGCACCGTTAATATCGCGTTACGCGACGCATAAAGCCCGCGCAATAAAAGGGCGCGCGATGCACATCCGATTAGCATACGTATAAATATCATCAACAAATTGAGTTTTTCTTTTTTTTCCCTTATTTTTTTTTCCTCTTTTATCGCGTATTCCAGTGCCGGCTCGGTCGGGGCCCGGTGTGGCCTTTAACGACCCGAATAAAAATTGTTTCATACGCGAGGTCCGCACTTTACGTCGCGCGTAAAGCGGGGGGCGAATGTGTTTTTTGTTGCCGCCCTTAAATGGCGAGAAGTCATATTGGGGCGGTTTTATGTTTGAGTGTGTCGATGGGGGTGGTGGTGGTTGACGTTTTATTTTTTGAGGTTTCTTTTTTTTTTCTATGGGAAATTGAGCGGTTTCTGGTCGGGGGACGTGTAAGGGTTAGTGCTTCTAGGGTTTTGTTATTGTATAATACTATAAATAAAATTGTTTTTTCCGTATTTTAAATTTAAATTTAGTGAATTAGAATACCGATGTGTGAATCTTTAGTATAAGACATTCATTAATTGAATTTTTAAATGATCGATTTGTTGATTTTTTTTTTCAAATTGGGTCACCATTTTGAATTCAACGTATTATCAATTCATATGAAGTGTGATTACTATTTATGATATCGAAATAAATATTGTAAACTAGCTTCTGTGATCAAGCGTTGCTTGAGACTCTTGACTTTAAGCCGATTGTAAACTATCGCATAGTATTTTCCGTCTCCATAATAAATCATGTTATGTATATAGGCTGCGCATAATATTTGCTACAGCTGGACTACGAAAAAATCTCATAAAAACTGTGAAAAGATAAAATTTAGTTGTTTTTAAAATGTAAAATAAAATCAAATAGAAACTTTCCCTGAAGTCTATACAATAACTTTGGAAATTTTCACTGTCAAAAGATTCACTGATAACGTTCTAAAAATAAATAAATTCATTTTTAATACTATTATTTATATTATTATCATAATTTTATACATTAAAAAAGTTTTTTTTATGAAATTTGAACAGAATCAAAGTCAATCATTTGTGTTTCATAAAAAAACCTCGCATAGAAACCTCGAACGACACCTCCACATTTAACTTCCGCCAAACGCGATAAACAGCCTCGATCGAACCTTAACGACCGGCGACGACAAAAACGAAGTCGAAAAAGCAAAGTTTTCCCGCCGTTAAACGACGGGAAAAACTTTATACGAATTTTCCCCGGCGATTATGCGGACGCGTAACGCGCGCGCATACATTTACGAGGTAATCGCGGACGACCGAGCTTCACACACCCCGAAGACCTTTAATCATGGTTTTTCTTGGCACACACACACTAATCCAGGGTTTATTTCACTTTTATAACCCGTAGGATGTATGGCCTTTTGTACTGGGTGTAATGGAAGTCGCTGTGCGTTTTTGATTAGAGAATTTTCGGTATAAAACGTAAGGAAAATTGGGTGTTCGTTCTTTTTTGGTATGTGAGAGTTGATGATAAATTCGTGTGTGTGTTTATGATATGATATTTAGTTTCATTTATAATGTTTGAATTAATATATTTTGTCTGTATTTGAATATGTAGTAAACGTCATTTCATAGTGGTGATCCTTCTTGAGGGTCTGCAGGATAGGAGTCTTCTTTGTATTTTGAATATTAATGTTTATTTAACAATTTTTCTGTTGTAAAATATATTCATAAAATTCTGAAATACCTAATTTTTGTAAGTGATTCATTTTATGATATATTTTTAATGAATGACTATTTTCAATTTCAATTTCGTAGCTGCAACTCCCTATTAACATTTTTACTTGTCAAAAATATGAAATATCTCAAATTTTTAATCGCACTGTATGCAAATAAATGTTCGTGACGGTATGAACGTTTTACGACAACGATAATCTCGTGTCGTATGTTCGTGCGTATGTACGTAATTTTCTTCTGTCCGAAAGTCTCCTTGGAAAATTCTTTCAGCAACATCCGCAATTATTACTCATAAATCTACCGGGATGTTTGCTTTTTATACTCCTATTCTTTTTTATACAATTGCCAATGGTTTTTAAATTGAATAAGCTGAAAGATCTCTTGTTTATATTTTCTACTTGCAAATGTATTCATACTCATTGTTTAACATTTTACAGAATGCTTAATAATCATATATGTACATATATATTTTTCATATTGTATAGTTTCTTAGATGTTTTCCATTTTCTAAAATTGGATCTTTGAAATGTCCATACTCTATCGAAAGAACTTATACCTACATTCGTTTCACGTTTCTCCCATATATATTGTATGTGAGACCGATTTTCCCCGAGTCTCGTAAGCTCCATTTTTTGCAGTATTGTCGTGCTGGCAATATTGTTTTTCATTTTTGCCTGCGCAAATATTGCGATATTTTCCCTTTTTTAATACGTATTCAATGTAAATAATATATTCGTCCTTTTTTCCTTTTCTTTTTCATTTTCGATTTTGCATACGCCGGTTTTTGCGTTTTGTTCAGCGTGCGTTATCGAGTGCGTATTGTCCTCACATAAAATACAAAGGATTTTATTGTTTGTATGAAGAATGTGCTTTTTTTTCCCTCACATATGAATTTTCATATGCGACGTATTTAACAAACTCGAGTTTTCCTGTTCTTAAAATATAATTATTTGAATAGCCTCTTTTAATCCTGAATTTTCATCGCTTCATTTGGAATATGTTTCATATTAAATTTTGTAATATGTTTTTCTCGGAAAATAAGATTTTATTTATATAATAATATAATATGTAAGAGTCAGTTTATACTTGTGCAGTAATAAAATCCTTAGTGTACTGTAACTCGAATCGAATCGGCCCTAAACGTTCTCAGACAGTTTTAGAAGCATCTCTTGCCACATTTAATGCGGAAAAATGATTAGTCGTGAAAGACGTATCGTAATCGAAAGAGTTTTTTTATGTCGGCGAATGAACGTGTGTGTATTATGAAGGGATTTTATGGGGAGCATTAAACCGTGTCTCGGCGGTCGACCCAAACCCATCGTCAGGGGATGAAAGTGTTAAAGCACATTATTATATATATCTATATTATAAATATAATATAAAGGACGATTTTCGTCTCTGTCCATGGGGGTGGGTAATTGTGGCCCCCCGAATTTTGGATAGTGTGAGTTTTCAGTACGAAACAAGGGCTCTACGTGAGGAAAATGATGATCTCTCTTTTTTATGTGATGTGTCTTCGTAAGCGATATTGATGGATTCAGAGATTGATGATTGTGGTCTTTGTTATATTTTCGATTCGAGTTTTGATATGAATTAATCGGTTTTCTCTGATGCGATGATGGAGTCGAATTCGAAGCGTCTGTTGTTGCTCTTTGATTATCTCACTTTGAGTGAAATTAGTGCGTTTCGATTAACTCGGGGGTTTATATTGCGCGATTAGATAAGCTTTCGATAGTTGCGTCATATTGTAATAATTATTCAATCAAGCGAAATTATCAAATTAATTTAGAATGAATTTTAGATCATTCATTAATGTATCATATTGATCATTTGAAATATTTATTTCATGGATTATGAAATATTATTGCATGATTGAATATTAAAAAAATACATTTTGATAAGATAGGTATCATGAGATTTTTTAAATTTATATATTTCTTTATTAGTATGTCAAAATGATTTGAATTTAATGTTGATGAATTAATGAAACCAAAATTCTTTTGTTTCAGGTATGTTCACTGACTTTTCTTACATCATCTTCACTTGACGTTCACGTGAAAAAAATCAAACCAAGTAAGTTTCCCTCGACTTTTCCTTTCCTCAAAGATAAATTCAAGTCACAACAACTTATCGAATTCTAACAACCCAACCATTTTCTCGATTCTTCGTAATCCCAATATCGTTGCACAATATCGCGAAACGCTCCGCGAGCGCTAACTACACAAACCGCGAGTTATAAATAATAACCTCGCTATTATTGCGGCCGCATTTCCCTTCTAGGTTCTTTTGTGTGCATTCGCAAACGACAGGTTATTTATCATCGGACCGTTGCTGAACCTCGGTTTGGTATTTATACACTTATACACGTTCCTACGTATGTTTTTGCAATAACAACACGAAGAACGTCTGCGCTTCTTTGTGTTTAGCAGACTCTCTCTCGCTCTACGGTGGTTCGCGTTAATTCGGTATGCTCGAGTTGCGGTTTCGATTCCGGCTCGGTAATGGTGTTGTCGATGGTTGATTGTTTCGTGGTTCTTGTGCGGGTTAGAATGAAGCTAGGATGTATGCTCGGGGTGTTCATTGTCGGTCCCAGTATTGGTTATTCGTTGCGGTCTATGAATTGTGGCCAGACGTTGTTTCGAGAGGGTCGTGTCGAATAATTGATTTTCTTAAAAGTATATTTATGATTTTCTAGGTTATTTCTCATTAATATTATGGTGTTAGCTAAGCTGAAAGAGTATTGATATAGTATGTCAATATTGTAAAGATACTAGAGTTAAATCCTTAGTGTTGGTACTTGATGAAAGAGGACTTTCGTGACTGAAAATTGTTCCTTCGACTGTTTATTTTTGAATATTTCACTCCATTTTTTTTTTCTAAAATTCATTTGTAATTGTTACTTTAGGTCGACTTATAATTTGTTAATAATATTTGGTACTTTGTTGTATAATAAGCAGTACGTTAATGCGGTGACAGTTCTGAGAAAAATAAGATTAGTCTCAAGGCTAATCAACTCTCATCAAAATATCCTATTATTACCAAACTCAATATAGCTTATATCCGTCTCGTATTATAGTGCCTGTAAAAATAAATATTAATAGAAAAATCTATTAGATTGAAAACCTATTGATTATCTAACAATTCAAATCTACAAAGCGTATTCATACGAATCCCAAAGCATGCACGATCGGCAATCTCGACGCATATCCACCCGAATTTCATACGAAAATACATCACGTATGCGAAGAAGAGAATATGAAAAATGCGAGTTCATTCGTAATCTTGTCGTATTGGATGGTTCGTATTATCTGCTACGCCCTGGCTCAGCTCTCTTTCGGTGCTTCTCAACCTTTTTTTACAATAGCAACCGACTTTTATCAATATATGAATACCTCAAACCAACATTTTTTTAATCATTTCAAAAATAAATATAATCAAATATAGATATTTCAATTGAATCTCGCGTCAGGTTACGTAGGTAACTGCATTAAGGTTGAGATCTCGCGTTCCGCATATCCACGCTTAAATATTATATCGTGCGATTTCGCCCACATACACATCCTTCCGACCTCCACATTCTACATCCATTCATTCGTGGAAACCTCCACTTTCTATATCCGCCTCTCGTGTATATCCATTTCGGATTGGTTTATGATTTGTGTGCTTTCCCTCTGTGAAGTTGCATCCGTTGCATGCATCGCGAGTGAGACTCGAATGCAGGCGTCCGGCTCTTTTCGTCGGTGTCTTACTATGTGAAATGCGCACTTGCAAAATTCTTCTAGGAAATTGGGTGAACTTTTTCGAATTGGATTAAGTAAATTGAAAATGACTCTGATGTGATGTATTATAAAAGCATATGGAATTATAAGGTTTTTCGATAAGTGCGCTTGAGCTTTGAGACTTAATTGTGACCATATTAGTGAATCTACAGTCAAACAATATCTAAAACTTTTTTTTCTTTGGCACAACCATCTAATTTTCAACAGTTTAATAACTGTTGTTTTCTTTTTCGATTAGAAGAGGTTAGTTTTTATATCAATATTTTATTTGTTCATAAATAGCATAGATTAATTCATACTAATTGATATGTAAACATGTGAGTGAATCAAATTCAAAAAATGGTTTATATTACTTATGCAACTTGTTCAATTTTATTT
Source organism: Cheumatopsyche charites (assembly GCA_024721215.1). Taxonomy (NCBI): domain Eukaryota; kingdom Metazoa; phylum Arthropoda; class Insecta; order Trichoptera; family Hydropsychidae; genus Cheumatopsyche; species Cheumatopsyche charites. The sequence goes on along the minus strand of CM045586.1, from coordinate 9,067,767 downwards.
TCAATATCAAGAGATTTCAATAATACTGCCTTCATAGAATTTATTAAAAAATGTATTTAGAATAAATTTAATCATGCTTTATATTAAGTTTTTCGAACTAACAAGAAATTCTTGTTATTTTCATTTGAAATTCCGTATTTTCCTAGACGCTTCACGGTTCTATTTTTCCGTATATTTTTCAAGAGAAGCTTACTTGTTTTTTTTTTTTAAATAATTTCACCTTTTTAGTTAAATTCACACAGTTCTATATAAAAAGTTATAGATTTTCAACATTTTATTTACTCATTGAGTTGAGCTATTCTTTAAATTTGAAATGAAAAAAAAATAGTAAATTTAATTTCAGCTTCAAGAATATAAACAGACTGAAACAAAACTACCCTTGACGAGAACCTGAACCGTTTTATATAAAAGTCAAAGAAAAAACAAACATACTTAAACTTAGGTACACGTATACTTCGTAGCCCGTAGCGCACGTAACGTAACAATTTAACGCTTCGCCCGTTACGCGAGATAAGCTCGTCTCCGTTTTGTAGGATATTATTATCCCTGTGTACACATCGCACACATGCATTTTTGTATACACGTCTTCTCTCTCTCTAATGTGTACATATAATTCGTATTATTTTTTTCCCTCAACCCGGAAGGAGCGCATTCCGTCTCGTACGGAAATACCTACGTGTCTTATAATGTGTATGAGCAAAAGTCTACGCCAGCTACTGAAGGATCGTGTGTCTTGTTCAGGGCACGCCCCGAGGCCGTTTAGATTGCCATCTCGTAGGATATGTCTGTATGTCTGTATTGTTGTGTGTGTGTGTGTGTGTATGTCTGTATGTGGGTAACTAACGTTACATATCCTGGGGATCCTAGATTTTGAATCGTATCTGCATGCGATTGTGCGCTGTTGCTGTTGGTTCTTGTAAGGTTTTCGTTCGTGTTCGCTCTGAAAGACGCGGTGTTTCGCTGATAAGACAAACTAGATTTTTATTTAAATCTGATGTTATTTGTATTTGATTAAAGTTTGTATTTTTTATCGGTTTTATTAGGAAAAGGATATGTGTTGTATATTCGAGTTTGAATGAAGTGTATTGTGAAGTATTCAAGATACTAGATTGATTTAATAAGTGTTGTGTTTTTCGTAAAATTTGTACTTAGCTAGTTTTTAGTTTCTTTTATAATTTAAAGAGTAATCATGTACGATTCTTAATATTATTTTTGGAATGATTTTCATAGAAAAAATTGATGAAAAGATTATTAGGCAACCGTTGTCTGATTGTGAGTTGTCGTAGTGTACAAAATAATATTTTATTGTAAACTTTATGTCTCTGAAAATTAACTTAATGTTATAAAACAAGAATTATTCATTAGTAAAACATAAATTTTGTACATCTTGATAATAATCTTTTCTGCGAAATACTTTCATTTAATCATTTTTTTCCATCAAAAACATTCTGAAATTTTGTTGCCAGATGCTACGTTAAGAACGTACTTAATCATTTTTCAAAATAAGAACCTATTTGGTTCAAATTTTACGAAAAAAAGAAACATTTCACATATTCATTAAGAAAAATGTACAGAATTCCTCATGATACTCTTCATTTGTAGTGTGCACATACACATTATATGTGAGTCACGTAGGAATTTTAAAAACTTTTTGTAAAAAATAATTTCAGTTCCGAAAGTGATATTTATTCAAAAACTTCATTACATTCTCTATATTTACAGCTTGAAAATTCGTAAACAACAACGAACCGGTGCTCAATTTTAAACCGCAATTTCAAAATTTCGTAGCCTTATAATTTTATAGCGGCCGAAAGGAAGTCCACCTCTTATCATCTGGATCGTTTTGAGAAAACAACATAAATATCACTTTCTACCGGCGTATTTCCCCCATAGTTGCCTCGCAGCGCCGCTTTTCCGGAAAACCTCGTATAACCGATAACGAACCGACATTGTACGTACAAAATACAATACCGAATTCCATACGCTAACTAAATATCGTATAACCTCAACAGAAACGTAAGGACACGTTGGTGTGTAGTGTTTCGTGCACGTCATTTTACCAAGATTATGTAGTTAATCTTGGCCGTGTACGAAATTGCTTTTGAGTACGGGCCTTAATTTGTTAGGGAACGAACGTTCAATTAACGCTTTGTTTTCTACGAAACGGGAAATAATCGTCGTCGTGGCGATTTTCGCGTGTGCGTATTTATATCTCAATTTTACGTATTTCAGATCTGTGTATTGAAGGTATGATTATATCGACGGAATGCTTTGTTCCCGCTTTATGAGAAAGTAAATTAAATTTTTATTGTCGTTTCGTGTCGCGTCTTTGCGCCGCTATAAATCAAGCCGTTCTTATGAATTTTGTATAAAGTTATTTTATTTGTAAGTGACTGGGGAATGTTCTACGGTGGAACCTCGAAATGTTTGTCGATAGTAAAAAAGGGTTTGAATAATTAAAAAAAAATGTTGTGATATATGAATCATTTCTACTTCTTTCACGTGTAGATAAATTGATAATGAAGATGTAGATAAATTAAGTTGAAAAAATTTAAACTTTATTTTTCAACATCTTGATTCGATTTGTCATACAGGTGAATAATTAGTATAGTTTTATTCATTTTAAATTATAATTTAATAGGTTTTCAGTTACAACAGACAAGACTCAACTGTACTTAATATATTTTACAATTTCTGAGAATTTCATACCTGTCGAGTTATAATAAATAATTTTCAATAACGTTCCGAATATTTGAGATGGAAAAATATTACATTTTAAACATTAAGCGATATTGAATCAAATTGAACAAATTCTACCTATTATGTTTTCATACTTCAAAGCGACTCCATCAGGGTGAAACACATTAAAATCGAATTTCAATCCATAGACAATTAAAATCCTTGAATATTATTATGATTTTTTAATAATAAAGAAATTCAACTTTTCTTAAATTCCACGTATTTAAAATCCTAAATAGAAAAATTTTCAAAAGAAAAAAGATCGATATTTTACTCTCGAATCACACATATATTAAAACAAAACCTGTACATTCATACGATTTGGTCGATCGACATCGCATTTTTTCAAGCGCTCTTCAATCATATCCAATTCATTCGATCGGTATGAATACAGCCTTATATTTAGACGGGCGAAAGCGACCTTAGCCACGCGGAAAATTCGGTACATTCCGCAGCTTTCGAGTGAAAATTCGCCGAATTGAAATTAATTTTGCGAACGCGAGTCGCAATTCGCGAGAATCGGCTTAACGAAAACTGCGCCACTAGCAGCGGCTAAGGCTCACGTTCACTTAGCTCCCCTTCGCGCTAATGCCCGAGGTCGTATACGTTGATGTTTTACTTGTGAACATTATATGCGAAGTAGTTTTGAGATTTCGCTTAATTAAATTCAATGCGGCATATTTGATTTTTTTTTATTTTTTTTTTGAAATTTTATTATTCATTTTGTGATTCGCTTTGATCGGAATTCTTTGAACTTTAAGACGATTATGTAGTATTTTCCGCTCATTTTTTTGTTCTAGTTCGCGTATTAAATACAGTTGCATGTGTAGGTCGTGCATTTTTTATACGACTTTGCTACGTCTTTATTCCACCCCCAACTGATTGCCATTTAAATTTATGTTTTATTTGCTCTAATTATATGCGATGCAGTTTTGAGATTTCACTTTATTAAATTCGATTTTTTATAATGCTAAGTTTTTTCTGAATTTTTCAGAATTCAATTTTTTATTTTTTAATTTTGTTGTTACGCATATGATAATTATTCTGAAGCAATCGATTAGTATAGTTTGATTATATTGTACCTACATTACGAAGGATACTCACAACCCCGCCTGTTACATAGTTTGATTATACAGATATACAATCGGTTTTAATCTGACATTTGATATTCTTAGATACATTAACAAAAACTTAGATATGCACAAATTGTTGATCTAGATTAATCAAACAATATCCCTTACTATACTAAATCTACCACCACCATTAACAGGGCTGTATTTAGTTTTTAATACTACCCATTAATACTACTTTTTTCATTTTTAATATTACAAATCTTATTTTTTACATCAAAAACGTATTATATTTTATGTATTGATATAAAATTATCATTTTATTTCAAAATAATCTTATGGATGATATATTTTCAATACTTATGCGCAATATTATCAACACGAAACTCAACATATCCTATTTTAATCTGACTTAAAATTAACCTATCCTAACTTCACCAATAAAAAGTTGCACAAATCACTTATTTTATACAAGATAAAAAAATCTGACTCATAATTTTTCAAAAATGTTCAAAGCTTGACACTCAATAATTACGCCGTTCTGAAAAGCCAAATCACTCACGCCTCAAATTTTCAAGTCTTCACCCTCAAATTTCCAGACCTTCGCCCTCAAATTTTCAGACCTTCGACCCAAAACGAATCCCAAATACAGTCCTGACCATCGTCGTCTCCATCCAGACCCGAACACTGTTCCAATATTGACGTTTTTGCCACCCAGTTTCCTAAAACCCGTGGATTCGTGAATGCGCTGATCCCGCCCGCCTTAAGAAAACGGGGTCATTGTTTGGATGTCGGCACGCTGTGTACACACGTTGTGTTCCCTTGCTCGTATATAATGCGGTGTATAAATACATATATAAATATATATATACATATATAGGGTGTGTAGAGCCTTCTTAGTTGTAATCCCGATACACCATTGTCCCTCTTTCCCTTCGTCCCGAACTATTCGCGTTTCGGTATTATTTGTTTATTATTCTCGTGTTTGTCTTGCCGGTTCGAAGTGAATAAGCTCGGCGAGATTACGTATCGGGCTTTATACGTGGTGTGGGGTTTTTCGATATTTCCGTTTTCCTATTTGTGTTTGATAAATTAATATTTGATGTTCGATTGTTTTTTCGTTCGTATGTGAATATGATTTTTTATGTGAAAAATGTATTAAAATTCGTGGAATCGGGGATGTATTTTAGGTTATTTTTGTCATTCTTGTTGATCAATGTTGTTTCGGATAAAAATCCGAGTCACAGAAGCTAGTATTTATTAAAATATGTTTCATAATGAATTTTTGAATAATTTCTTAACATTGAATGCATCAAATTATATTTGGATTAAGCTCAAATAATTAATTATTTCTAGTATACATATATTCACGATGTATGCGTGTTTACATCTATGATTAAAATAATCATGCAATCAGAAGCGATAAATCAATATCCGATACGACTCTATTAGTAAGTCGACACAGTAGAATTCGTAATCATGGGTGCTAGTACACGTGGATTTGTTCTGTTTGACCCAATTTTGACACGTTGTTATTTGCATCACTGTGTATACGTTATTTGTAACGATCGTTACCGGAATTTTCACAATTGAAACTCACGAATTCAACGGAATTATCAATTCGAAACATTCGTTCGACTCATATTGAAATGCATGCATTGTGTCAAAATATACATTAAATGTATAAATTGAATTTCAATATTAATCCTATTGTGTGACTAGTTTTATAAATAAAATCATTTTGCAATGAATTGCATGGAAAATTTTCTATTTATTACATGTGCTCTCTTCATTTCTTTAGTTTCTGTTGATGAAGAAAATAGGGTCATGCTTTCGTAATAAAATTTTATATCAGATTGAAAAATATAAAAATTTTAAACGACTTTGATCATATTGCTAAATTATTATCCATTGTGTGTAATATAAGTTTATTGCCTTTTAAGAAAAATAGTACATCCATTATAGTGGGAAAAATACTCCACTACCAATTTTTTTCGATACATTTATAAAATCTACCCCACGACACTTCACTGCAAGTTGAAAATCTGAAAATCATCTTCAGATAATATCGAGCAATAAAATCCACATATTTATTTATATGCAAATCTATATATTGGCTATTGGATTCACCATTGTCTCGCGCATCCATTGTTCCATGTCCTGTATTGTTTGCCATCGCCAGTATAGGAAACAGACACTATTAATACAAGTACATATATATATGGGTATTTTCCATGGTGTTGAGAGCCGGTGCTTTCAGCGATTTCTGTCTAGTTGAAGTGGGGCAAACTAGGGGACGGATTGCCCTTTTGATTGCTTCCATAAATTTGTATGAGATATTTATTGAACACGCGAAAAGGGAATCGCTAGATCATTGTTGTTTGAGCTTTCCGTGCATCCATTACGAGATGGAATTGTCGGATTAGCGATGGATGTGTTATTGATCCTTCGATATTATATTGTCGATGATTTTGTCGATAAACAAATTTGCATTCTCGAAACAATCGAAATCTGAATGGTACTTTCATACGAGTTCATATCGGCTTCTACTCTGATGATTTTAATTCTGAACATTTTTGAAGTGATTTTCATAGAAAAATTCTATTGAACGGAAACATTACTCGGAAGAGATTTTTATGCAACAATTTTTGGAATGTATAAAAAAATATTTCGTTATAAACTCTGTTTCAAAGAATTGACTCGGTCCATAAAAATAAGAATTATCCAAAAAAATACCGATTTCGACACACTTCAGCAGGTATTTTTTCCGAATATTATTTAATCGAATTTTTCAATGAAAATCATTCCGAATTTCTGTATAATATGCAATATTATAAAGAAATTTAGTCAATTATATTCTTCAAATCGAAGAAAAAAAAAAATAGAATTTATCAAAAAATGTTCAGAATTCTTCACAATACTGCACATTTGCGACCGATTTTCTTTTTATAAGTATGTACATGCTTTCGAAAATGTGTACGTTTCCGTTTCATAATGTGAAAATTGTATATCGGAGTTCGCATTTATGAAAAATTTAATATGCTTTCCATTCTTTGATGCCTTCGGAATGAGACGGCGCGAAAATCGAGCAATTCGCGAAACTCGCACGATGAAAAAAAAATCGTCAATTGTATCCATTTTCAAAAGGAACGAAACCAAAAATCGAGAAATACACTCCCGAGAAACGTACTGCGGAATAATGAAAGGTGATGTAGGGGGAGTGCAAAGAATGAAAATGGAACGAGCATCGCATTTACGTCTTTGTGTTATTTGACGTTTTAAATTCTTTTCAGACGAAAATGCGTAATATATTCCCATATATAAATGCTAGATTTTTTTACATTCGATTCGATTTGAATTTTTTTTTAATTTGTTCGAGATTATAAATCGAAAGCGCTGTTTGCACGGAAAGATTAGTATGGGATTCACACGCGAGATAATCCGGATGTGCGATCCTTTTGATTGATCTGTTATCGAAGTGTGTTTGAACAATCGACCGTGTTATTCGCAGATCAAATACGGAAGTTTCCAAAGCGAAAGCAAACTGAAGTTGTCACGCAATCAATTGATGGGGATAGGCTCTAATCAATCGACAAACATTTCGAGGCTTCGAATTAATTTCGACACGTGAAATTCGACGCGTATTCTAATATTTCATTCGAATTTGTGTTATTTTGTTGAATTGAAATTTTGTATGGACGTGTTTGAAATGTTGTATTGAATGATAGTAATTATTTTGTATGGCTTATCGTATTTTGCATAAAGATTGAATAGATGTTTATTTGCTGTTTTGTTATTTGAAATATAATGTGCGTTTTAATAATGAAATGAATCTATGAAGTTTATCTTTCCAATGAAATTTTCATCAATTGAAGATATGTTGGAAATGTGACTAATATAGAGACCAGGACCTCCGTGAAATTGTATCACAAAATTTCGACCACTTGTTAATTTCGTATGAAATCTGTGATATTAACTTAATTCATGAATCAATTTCCAGTAATTTTACATTAGTTGGTCTAGGGACTAACTACTTCTAACCGAAAAATAATATTTAATGGTAAAAAAAACCGCTGAGCGGCAGAGGTCTTTGTCTAATTAGTACTTTAACACCAAGGAAATAAATAGGCCTGTTAATTTTGAATAAGATCGATAATATTGTTTTTATAAATAATAACAAAAAAGCTCTAAATATGGTAGAATACATTTCACGATAGTCCATTATCAAGCATGGGTCCACATTTTTCACACTTTCTGTATTATTTGTAATTCAATTAAATGAAAAAAATACGATAAATTATTAAAACGCATTCATTTCAATCATAGAAAAATTCAGCACTATAAAAATCTATTTTTTTCTCTAATTAGAAAAATCAATTAAAAACCATTCATAACATCTCCCCTCAAAGCTCATTCCTTCAATTAAAAAAAACTATATATTTTTCCAATTAGTGCACGGCTTCCTTACAATTCACTCAAAAAAAAAACTAAAGACCATATGATTATTTCCTTTTAGTAGTAGTAGAAGTGGGTGCAAATATTCCGTGATGAATTTTCTCAACACTCTCGCAAGAAAGAGAGTGTCAACGTTTCTCCGACCGCAAGTGAGCACGAGTGTCCACTCGTAGAGCGCCTAGAACTGCACGTGCTCCATGGAAAGGAGTGTCATGGAGTGGGCTTTGAAAACTTGAGGAGTGCTTCTGCTTAGTTTGTGTTGTCGGTGGGCACGTGCGACTACACGGAAAACTGTTATGCATATTCGCTTAGATGGCTTTCCTAGTGAAAATTCGAGATTTTATTCGGTGTTAGGTGGCGATTTCGGAGGGTGGTTGTTTTGGGATTTTTTTCAATTGATTGGTATTTTTGAGTTTCAGATATAATTTTTAGTGCCATGTATAGATATGTTTCGAAACATTCAAATAAATTTATTATATTTTTATCTAAGCATTACTGAATAACATAAACTCGTCTCTAGAGCGAAACCCATAGTCCCCATATAACGACCGTCGGATATAATGGTGTGTGAGTTCGTCGGGGCGAAAACGACCCGGGAATAATATTAATTGGATGGTTCGTTAAAACTATGCCTCGAGATTTTAAGTGCGACGTTCGTGGTTTTCTGCCCCATAGTTTTCATTTTTATTTCAAACCGGTTCTCATTCATTCCGAGCGCAGTGCGGTTCATTAGACCCAAATTGATTGTACGCATCAGCATATTTTTAAACGAATTTTCCAACTATGGGATGAAAATGCGGCGGGAAATATTCCGATTGATAATGTTCTCGATTGTCGAATAATCGAGAATTCCATTCGATACTTCAATAGACCGCACTAAAGTCGTTTTTATTACTGAGCCATTGAGGAATTTCCCCATTTCGTCGTGGCGAGTAAAACCGCGTCGCGTACTGTACAACTCGAGTAATTACATTTTCGAAATGTATCGCGTGTCGGCCACGTGTCCCCATACCACTAGCTTTAAAATACATGTACAGTGAAACCTCGATTAATTCAATAGAAAATCTTCAAATTATGATTAAAACTTCCATAGATACCTTCTATAATTATTTTACCGGAAATGATATTATAAGCTTACAAATTTCATTCATTATTAGTTGCAAATATGGTCAGTTCACAAGTTAATTAAAAAACCCAAAAACGATTTATTATTGGGTGATCAAAAAAAATATCATTTGATGGTATTTATCTTCATTATACATATAATATATCTCACACATGAATAGAAATTATTGTAATAAACGCTTTGACATTTGAATCTAATTTTGTTTTATCGGAACTAATCACTTTGTGTACTGAGTGGCTCATTTAGATGGTTGAATATTCTTGATGTATTTTATGTCATTCGGTCCTAATTACTGAGATTCCACTGTATGAGAGCATTTCGTTGCATCGTAGCACGTTTCGCTAGGTTCTCGTTTTCAGCTTGTATATGTGTGTGTTCGTGTATTTGCGAACTGAGAACAAAACGTGGCGTTTCGTTTTGTGGTGTAGCCTCACAATTTATTTTTCAATTAAACGTTCTCAGCACGTCACTGTACCGGATCCTGAATTGGTTTCGTGTTTGTTCCGAATCCGTGTGTGTTTATTTGGGTTATGGGTGTTAGGTTATATTGATACGTTATAGATATTTCATACGTATCATGGACGTTTTCTTTGAAATATCGAATTTGAATTATTTTATTCGCTTTAAATTCGAAACGATATTATCGGCGATACCCATTTTCGATTATCGAGGTATCGGTTATGATGATATTTTTTTCGTATATCATAAATAATATCGATTCAATCAATTTTTGACGAGAGTAGAAAAATTTCTATGGGATTGCTTGAGAAATGATATCATTCTTTTTTAAACATATTGCATGTGTATAAAGTCATCATAATTTTTCAGCAGTGAGTTTTATACAATTCGAATGCCCGTAGGTGGTGTTTTTCATTTACAAATGATTTTTTTCGATTCTTACTGAAAAATGCATTTCAGTGAATGTTGTTACTGAAAAAAAGCGTCATTACGTCCCTTACACGGTCGTCATATTACGTGTGTACTAATTACTACTAATCTCGTGTATGTAGAGTTTGAGTAATGCATCCATTGTTTTAAATATAATTATTGTATTTCATTTGAATATTATTATTATTTTTATATTTAAACTATATTTTATACAAAATCCATTCGTTTGAACCGCATAAGAATGATTTTCCGCTTTAAGAAGCTCACAATTAAAATATTTATCTCGCATAAAATTCCCAGAAACGTTTTTAGAATGCCACACCTGCCATAACACAGACCTTTTCGCAGAAACGTTAAGCAAACTATGATGTTCTCAAGTATAATAAATTATGCATGTATGCAATAGTTGCATGAAAGTCATGCAAACAAAGAGATTTGATGTTGAAACGTTTCTTCGTATTTGTTTTAAGTTCATGAAAGAAAATGAAACTAGAGCATTTCGCTTGGTTTTCAATATAATTGATTTTAATTTTAATTTGAGTTAAATTAACTCATAATAATCCTATCGAAAGTTTACGTATGAAAATCTACTTAAGAGAATATAATATTATTCGAATTTTTTGATAATAAATTGATTTTTTATAAAATATCATATCGTCATTCATGAAAATATTTTATCAATAGAGATAAATTTGAAATTCATATTGCGAATTTCATCGTTTAGTACAAACATTTTTATCCATACTCCGTTAATTTTGGTGCTTTCGAGGATTTATGATACCTCAATTTGTAAAATATTTATAGACGAAAAATCTGTTGGATATTTTCGTAATTAAAAAATACGAAAGCACCTACAATATGAATAAATAACCACAAAATTTAATCAAACACCGACAAAAAAAAATCCAATTTCGATCACGTTTTTCATTTAACAGGTGAGCGAAAGCACGCGGTGCCCCTTCGATTCGACCCGGCCGAATTTTCCATACACCGCTCGCGTTTCGTATCCGTAGGTACAAATATTTGGCTTTTGTCGGAGGGAGGATAGGTATTATATTATAGTAATTTCGTATTCCGGGACAAAATTACCAATGCTAATTTCGCCGAATGTAAACGCCTCCGCACTCTTCCTGTTTCGCGGCGAGGCCGTTCTTTTTACCATATCGCATCGACATCTTCCATATCTCATTCTGTCGGCGGATTCGGATTCTCATCCCTCTGTGTGTTTTTTTTTTTTTATAAGAACGAATCCGGAAAAGACTCGCTGGATTATAAGGCGGTCGAGGGTCACTCGGATTCACGAGAGGTTTCTGTGATTTCGAGCATATTTATGAATTTGGCTCCGAATTTCGACTAAATTAGTTTTTTTATTTGATGAATTTCATGAATGTTGCTTTTTTGGTTGAATTTCCTGGAATGGGTTTGAAGCTTCTTTTATTATTTGAAGATTGATCGAGAATGTTTCTTAAATTTGACGTCGATATTTGTAATGATTTTCATTTAAACATTCGATTAAACGCAAACGTTTTAGTTTGCTCGAATTTTTGTATGAAAATCATTTCAAGTGTTGGCATCAAACGCATGATCAAGAACCGTACTTAAATCACTTTTCGATTTATAAAAGAAACCATAAACCTATTAAGTACGAATTTTATGAAAAAAATCAACATTTTTCAAATTCATTAAGAAAAGTGTTCTGATTTAAAATCAATGATGGTTAAAATGAAAATTTATTCACAAAAGGCTATTTTAATTGAAATGTTTCGCAGCTTACTTTAAAATATTAGTATACGCGGAAAAAGAGGGACGTTTCGTGTCAGTTGCAAACTTGTCAAAGTAATTTCATCTGTCCGGCTTGTTTTCAATCATTAACAACCCTTACGGCTCACAGCGGAAAGTAAAATATAATTTTCGTGTTTGAAACTTCCCTTTGTGGCGAATATTATAAAAAAATGTAAATGAACATGTATTTCAAAAGACTTACCACTTTTTGTTCTTTAAAAAATATTTCACGAAGATTTAGATCAGTTCGTTTGATTGATTATAATATTGTGATAATTTTTTGACGTTATACAATTTTGAAACAAATGCTTTTAACATAGAAAATTATACAGCACGTTTTTTTTTTGTATTATTTCAATACACTTTAATTTATTTTTTTCCTGTATAATAAATCATTTTTATCGTTTATTTTCAATTTTTTTCAGTCATCCTGTATATTATAGAGGAAACCATATTAGCATAATTATAACATCGAACACGCCCAGATTTTGCGTGCGATTTAATGGCTCTGTTCAAAGTGAGCACATTCAATATATTATAATACATAAATACGCCTTTTCCCACAACTTCGGACGATATTTAAACGGATTACTGAAAATAAGATAGAACTGAGATTGCCAAAGTTTTAATTCGGCTCAATTAGTCGGTAATCGAAACATAGATTCTCTCTAAATAGCTTTTTCTTTCAGCGAAGACGGTTTTATACGAAACGGATACTTTTCAATTCGTTTTTCCTCTCAGTTTAAGATTGAAAGCGTTCGATAAAATTTTCCTGAAAGGTAGATATAATAAAAGAATATTTTTTAACTGCTCAATTATGATATTTTTTCCTTTTATGTTTTCTCTTCCAGTAAAAACTATTCAGATAAATTCAACTGTCAAAAAGTAGTTCCGTTCCATTTATAAAAATACTGGAAGAGATAATGTCGACAAATTTATAAATTAACTTATATCAGCGGTATCTCGTTTGATTACCACTTTTAACTTTTGTACTTGTGAAAGCACGCAATCTAAACATCCTTCTTCGAATTAACGTTTTCTATTTTTTTAGTTACCCAACCATAGCGTGTAACGTTATTATTAGAAAGAAAATGCATTAAAATTCATTCGTATTAAAGTATAGTACGTAAACTTCCGTTTTCTTCCCATTGATATATTTTGATTTGTGAGATTAATTTTATATCTTATGTTTTTTATAGAGCTTGAAATTTAAATATTCGTTGCTTTATGTTCAGTATTTTTTTCATCAAAGCTCCAGTTACATATGACAGTGAAGCTTTTCGTACAAATCCATCGTCATAAAGACGAATCGTAAAATCGTCCAAATCAACTCTCAACACATCGTAAAACCGAAATCGTATCGTTTCTTAAATATTGCTTCAAATAAAAAAAGTTTGAAAACCATACAAAAATATATTGAAATGTAACCTTCGCATTAGACTCATGCAATAAATTTAAATTTATATAAAAACTTATTTGATTTATCAACATAGATTTTAATCTCATTTTAAATAATATATCGCTTTTTATGTTTTAAAAAATTAAAATCCTACATGAACTTGTTTATTATTTGCAAAATAGCAATCTTAGGATTAATCGTATAAAAATACTTTCATTTAGCCATACAAGTGTGATTATATCAATTAAAAATGTGTCGACCTTTTTTATCGGCATTGTCAACAATGAAAACTCACGTGAAAAGCAAAGCCCTTATATTTAACGCGATCGCGTTGCTATCCCTTTGTTCTCACTAATCCTTTGTTGTTTTGGGATTAAGTTATTTCCACTGATTGCTCGTTTTTGTTGCAACCCTTGCACGCAGTGACAATACAATGTGGACACAAATAAAAAAGGCTTTCATTTCAAATTAATAAATAAGAAAGTCATCTCTCTATAATGATAGGATTTTTATCTGTTTTATTAAAAAAAATAACGAATCTTTTGAATGTTTAATTTCATTGTTATATGTATGTATCATTGCAGGTAATAGTGCAATATTTTCTGTATATGAAACGCTCGAAAAATCCACTTTCCGCTTGTACGTCGGAAAAATCTTTTGCTTCTCTCCACAAGATTTGAATATCAGATATGAAAAACTCAATTTTCATAATTTTCAGCTCGCACGTTTACTGCCACCTCCTCTACTAAAGATCGCCAACGATTTTTCTCATTTTTTATTATTATTTTCGTTTACGATATTTAAGTTTCGGTGTCATCAGTTTTATTCAAAGTTATGTGATGTACGCGTTTTAGATTTTGTGAAAAATATTCAGCAACGTTTTCATGTCAAATTTTTCAAAGGATTTTTCATTCCTTTGCACGAAACTGGATACATTTGCAGAAAAATCAAATATAGCTCCTCGAAAATATCCCGGAAGCTGAGCAAAGACACTTTTGCGTCGCATCGACATACATAGAGAACGGTTTCGTATGTTTTCCCCTTGGATATATCTTCCGGACGTTGGGCAGGCAAATCATCAGATAAATAAATTTATTTTTCCACTTGCCTTTAAGAAGAGAACGCCGAAGCGAGATACAGCCTCGGAAAATTCGGAAAAACCACGGAAAACCTTCGCGTTTTCGCGATAAGTACACACTGCATAATATATTATACACTTGCGTATTATATTATACGATTTCTGGCGAAATTGTCGACGGCACGTATGTACAAACGTGCGTAATGCGATCGGCCGATACGGATAGGGACCGCCTTTAGGAATTTCATATTCGCTTATCTTATATATGTATGTACCTTTCGGTTTCGCCAGAGAGCCTTTTCGGTTCGGATCCGCATTTGCACAAACATACATTTAAACATTCACATACAATGTGTACGAGGTGTGTCCCAAAAGTCATGAAATGTGTTTAAAACCTGCGATTTTACTAGTCGCAACAAGATTTAATCGGTTGAATTAGATAGCTAGAATATTCAGATTAAAAAATAATCGAATCTAAATATAAATTGAATAAAAATTGACGATTTTGTGTATTATAATCGATTTTCGATAACGCTTAGCTTCGCTGAACGTTATTAGAAGCTTTTGACTCTCATTACTCCAATATACTCTCAAAAGATAGATTTCAAACATTGAGCATTATTTTTTCGTTATTCGAGCTACATAGCTGAATCAAAAATGGAATTTTATTATAATTGAAGCTATTTAAGTAGCTATTATAATAGCTCATAAAGATGTTCTCTTTGACTCTTCCTAGAAAGCATACCAGACATGCATGGAAATAATTAGATATTCAAAATAGTACTTTAACAAATATGTTTAAAAATAATATATTTCACAACTTTTGGGTCACACTTTGTATATGAAATAACGCCGGTTCGTATTGTTGAAATCTCACGTATCCAATATTAAGATTCGCGTTTTGTAATTCAGCGTATATAACTCGTTCGTTGTTGAGTCTTTCTCGAGATAGAGTCTTCGCCTTGTGTAGGCACTAGTTCTACTCTTTCTCACCTGGCGTGTGTGTGATGATAATGGAAAATTTATTTGTAGACATTTGAATTTTCCGCTACGGTATCGCGTAAATACGCTGCAAGTATTCCGTTTGTTGTATTTCATATTTTCGCCTTTGAATTTTCGCGTGAACTTGCATATTTTATGCGAACGCGCCTCTTATACGCCATTTATATTATAACGTGTATTGTGAAGTTTCCATTTTTTCCTCATATTAATATTGTGTATTTCGCTCGAGTAGTCGAGTGTTGCTTACTATGCAGTTTTCGGGAGTTTGGTGTAGTAGGTTTATTATTATGGTAATAAAAAACGTCGCGAAACTTTCAGCGTAATAAATCTTCATAAATTTGTCACTTTTGGTTAGAGTTTTTCTCACTATATAATTATTTAGTTCAAAATTCAATACTCAAGATCATATTTGATTCTTAATGTCAATTTACATACAAGCATTCAATACATGACGCGATTTACATATGTATAAAACAAGAAGTTGTGAAGGACGATAAAATATGTGTGATGCGTTTTTAAGTTTTTTTAATGTATTATTTCATTTATCAAATAAATTTTGTTATTCAACGGTATTTATAGATATTCATATTGAAATTAATTTATAATCAATATATTTTTCATATGTTTTACCTTTTGGAGTTGTACGTGTATGTCAAGTCATTTAAAGATTTTTTTTTAAAAACTAGTGATCCAAGAGTTAATATTGTACAAAATGAAAATTTACTTAAAAAATACATTAAAAGCCATTACAAATTATAATATTCAATCAAAACCATTGATCCCAATAAAAAAAAGTGTACACATTCCAAACATCAAACGTTTTAATCAACTCTCATGACTAAGCCGAATCGCTTATTTTTCGTACACATTGGAAAATTGTCATATAAACCAGTCACGCCTTCGACGCTAAACATTCCGACAATATCGAAATCAAAAACTCTTCCGTCTCGTATACTATTATAACACACGTTTATATGTGCACAAGCTCATAGCTTTGCCGAGGGCTTTTGTACGAAAGCTCCTGCGATAAGATCGCGGTAACTACACGAGGCGTCGCCGAAGAAGGCAAACATTTGCCTTCTGTGTGTAAAAGGGCTTTCGTCGCCGTTGAATAATAAAAAAATAATATTGTTATTGCGTCAAAGTGACAAAGGATAAAACGGGGCTTTTTCAAACCGGCCGAAATATAACGAAAATATACTGGATGGGTGAAAAAAAAAATGTATATAGATAATATTAAAAAAAGAAACAAAAGAGCGAGTGTAGCAGGTATGGCGAAATCGCGTATTACGCTGTGTTTCGCATTGTTACGTGTGCGCGACTTTTTGCTCGTTGTGTGTACAGTAGGTGCGTTGTTCTCTGTGTAGGGTTCGTTCGTTGGTGGGTTGTCTTTTTTTTCCACGTTTTTCCGTGTCTCGGGGAAAAATGCGTAAAAACAAGTGGTTTACAAACGCGAAAGGCTGTTAAGTATGAAAAATATGTATGCGCGTGCGACCTCGTGCGCCTCGGTTGATGTACGAGGGAAATGTGTAGGAAAATTGAAAGACGTGTTATTGAAAACTATTCAGGGGATGTGTTCGAAGTGTGACATATATCTTTTATGAATATGTAATTTTCATTTAATATTAGATTTTAGGATTATGGTCTATTTTATTTTATATTGTTTAAACATTCGAGAGCTGATTTTAATTCTAAGACATTAATTTATCCCGAAACATTGTAATCGTATTCAGTTATGAAATTAAACTTTGAATATACGTACATAGTCGAGTTTTTGAGCTTATAGAATTTATAAGACTATTTGGGGAATTTCAATTGAATTTATTCCTATAATCGATCTAGAGGCTATCCACCCCTAACTGTGAAACCGTGGTTATGAAACCGCTAAAAATTGGAAATTAGACTATAGCGCTATTCGAAAAAATCAAATATTTATTTTCATAAATTCCAAATTTTCTCAACTCTTAATACTAAAACGAATTTCCCAGACACAACGAAACGATCCAGCGCACGAAGTCAACTTTTTTCTCACGTCCCACCACACGACATTTGCCACTCGTTTCCCCTCAACTCGTTACAAGGGACACACACACTATACACACAACACACAACATCCCCCAAAGCACAAGACGTTTAATTTATTCGCCCGAGGCGCGTTTATTTATACGCCGCCCCGGTTACAAATGAGCCATTGTGCGCGTCTGTCTGTTAATAATTTAATGTTGTGTGTTAATACAATGTGTTCTGGTCGCGGAGGCCAAAAGTGGGCCGAACACGTCGTATTTGTGTGTGTGTATGGATTGTGTTGTTATTGTGTTATGTTGATGCGAGGTCCGCAACAGCATCCTGATACATAATTTACGCTGTTTACTGCGGCCACTTTGCGAAATGAAATATCACTCGGGCGGGTGCCGTTTTCTACCGCCGAAGAAAATTTAATGAGGTTCAAATTTTGAGGCCGTTCAGCGGTCGATTTGTATCGATTTGGGATTTGGAATGAGTGATATTTTTGTGTAAGGTCTGAAAAAGAATGGGTAAAATATTATATCGGACGTGTACTTAGAGATAAGTAACGATCAGAGTTAGAAAATTGGATAGCATATTTTGAGGGTTGTTATTATGGAGGTAACTTTTAAATCGCTGCGTGAAGAAGTCATACCTAAAAAAATGCTCCAAATCTGTGCTTTTAAAACTACGTTATACCGTGTTTTATGAGCTGCCATTTTTTTAACGTAAAATGTTTATATTATTGTTTTCAAGTTATGATAATTAAGTACCTAGTATATTTCATTCTCAAAACTGACCAATTAAACTTTTTTCAATGATTTTTACTTACTGAATTTCATGTGAGAGAGCAACAAAAGAAATTGCTTATGAAATATCTGAAATATTATTTTAGCTTTATTCATTAAACTAATTGAGACTTATCTTCATAATAATAAAGGATACTCACAAAAAGGGCTTTCCAACAATACACGTCTAGCCGTTATTAGTCTCTGGATACGTTTTGTTCATCCTTTTTAGTGAACATTTGTTCGAATTTAGAAAATGTTTTTTTTAATTAAAATTGAAATGTTTCATAATTATTCATTGAAGTGTACGTTATTTATAAATTCTATAATGGAGAGAGAGAAAATTGAGATATTTTTTATTCAATTTCTGTTTATGTGTACTTTGAATAAATTTCAGCATTGAGACCTTCCTTTAATCGATCGATTAAGATGGTCGCCTTGGGAAATCTATATTGAAGTATTTTTTTCTCGGAACGCTTAATGAAACATATACACGACGATAAAATATTCTATACAAATTTTCTATTCAAAATTAAAAAAATAATATTTTAAAATATTATTTAAATAATATGTAACTATATTTTTTCATTTGAGAATATATTTAGGGTAAAGTTCACAAAGCATAAGGCCATTTTCACCGGCCGAGTTTCCCAAAACACTTCTTGCCCTCTAACTAAATCGAATCGAGATCTGGGGTGCATAAATTCAATACCGGCTCGCTTCGGCGATAATCCTCGAATTTGTACCGAGACAAATGACATGGAAACCGGCTTAAGAGGGGCTGTGGACTCCCAGGTCTCTGACAAATGGAAATTCTGAACCGGTGTTTTACCCACCGTATGTAGGTCTAGGGATCTATCTCTCTCCTCCTCGGACTTTGGGCTCCCTTCGAGCGAAATACGGACGGAGGGCTTAAAAAGTTGCCCCTAATGTGTACGTTATATTGTAATGTTTGAATCTCGTCCTTTCGGTTTCGGATCAGCGGTCGGGTTAATGCGAAATTCCATTTTTGGAAGTCGAGGGGAAGTCGAAAAGGTCGGATGCGGTTAGTGCAAGTATCTCTTTCGAGCGAATGCATCAAAAGAGATTAGAGTTTCTTTAATGCTTATTGTTTCGGTTTGTATATAGACTGAATTTAGATTAAATTTAAATTTTAGTATTTAAATAAAATTGTATGTACATATGTTCTTTATTGACATCCTTTGGCTGCGAAACTTTCTTGAGTAATTGTATGTACGTATAGGAAGGTTTCTGCTTCATTACATTCTAAAATACATTTAAAATATTACAAACGATTGTAGTTCTATCGTTTCACAGATGTCGAAGTGTCCTTTTCATAACCCAATCATAGCAAATATTATGCACAGCCTATACACACAACAGGTTTTACTATAGGAACGAAAATTATTAATACTAGAAATTCGAACAATTCCAGCCACAAAAGTTATTTTAATAATAATAATAATAATTTTAATAGAAAAATTATATGAAAACTAATATAATATGTTTATTGAATATTCGTTAAATACGAAACTTTAGTGCGGATTCAAATTAGTTCCGAACGAGTAGCTTTTTCGTTATTAAGTAAGTTATGGCGGATGCACTGTTAACTGGATAGACGGACAATATTGATAAAAGTTGATTCGCTAAGGAAAGAAGGGTTGTGAAAGTTATGAAAGAAGACTTTGTTAGTGCCGACAAAGTTAACGGAACAACGTTAAAAACTAGAGATTTGTAGGGAATGTAAAAGTTATTTCAGTTCCGGACTCATAGACGTGAGCGTGCTAAGAATTTTATTATTGAATGCATCGAATCTCGCAGTTCGTGCGATATTTCAATCGAAAAGTCGTTTGATTCAATCTTCTAGAAATAGTTCGGTTCGTACAATTAACAGACTTTATATTGTATTACAACAAATTTTATTTATATATTCTTTACTGGGAAATACCTCGACTATTCGCTTTGTATTTTTCATATGCATTACACCGGGTAGTATCGTCTAGAAAACGGCACTTTTCCACTTTTCACATACCGATAGCGACTTGTAAAAAGAATTTTCTTTTACAAGTGTCGTTCACAATCGACGAGGCGTGTCCGACACGACTCCTTCGAAACAAAAGGACAAAAAGATGGACGCGAATCTTTCTCACTATCCAACAAGTAAAACTGGATACATTTTTACACATACACGAATACAATCTACACTATATGTTTCCGAAGGAACACTCGATACCAACGTTTCTCAGATTGGACTGGAAAACGACACGATCAATGACCAACTTTCTCAGGTGGAAAATTTACTCTCGCAAAAAATATGAATCAATAAACTTTCTATGAATGTTAATAAACTTTTTCTGAAAATTATATTAAGGATTGTTTTTGAATATTTGTATGTACTTTCATATATATTTGTGTAATGCTAGTGTAGGTCTGGCTTATAAATATGCGAGGAGGGACGCCCGAGGCGTGCGGCGCTCCACGAACTATCGTCCCGTGATAAAAGCGTCTTCTACATACTATTTATGCCGTCTTAAACTAAATTTTCGAGTATACACATTCAACGTGAGTTATGTCGGCTCTAATATGGTTTTTATGCTATATCTACAACGAAGGTGCCGGTGTGTATTTTCGCGATAAGGCTTTAACATTGACACAGTTCCGCTCGCGAGTTTTTCTTTAGCGAATTCAGATTTTGCATGATTAAAGCATTTTAGAATTTCCAATAATGATATTATACGTTATTAAATTTATTTATTCATGAAAATTATTATACTTAATTTGATGCTTTTTATAATTATATTTTTTCAATTTACTAGAGATAGGTTTCTGAATTTCGATCTTATTTCGAATACGTACAAAAATCATGATTTTATATTACGTATCTGTATTTATATTTCTCAAATGAAAATGTGTAATAACGATTCTTCTACTCAACGAATTTTAAATATAGATTTAAAATGCAGATTAAGGGTTTACTTGGAAAATAGATTTTAATCATTCCAATTTCATACTGATTTTAGTTCACGGGCAATAAAAATTTATAGATGTGAACAATTTTTCTTCACAAACTACATTAATTTTGGGGTTGATTGTGATCATAACATTATTTTAGAATCATAATGAGTTAATTATTATCAAATTCAAATATTTTGAGGGGTGAGTCCACTTTCCATAGAAAGCCGAGCATTGTCCTTTAATATTAGTCGTAAATAGAACCTTCGTAATACGAATCGCTTCAATTCTCAGACTATCTGTATTTAACAGGTGATATTATTATCAACGCTATATTTATACGCGTATGCCGAGATGAGAGTCCGTCGCCTCGGAAACCATTTTCCTCGGAAGGCTCTAATTATTTCGAGCCTCGACGAAATCCTTTCCCATTGTTGTTAGCGGCGACCATTGTCTGCGTGAAAATAAGCGAAATTTCCATTCGTTTTTGTGAAGGATCGCGATCGGCGTGCGAATTCGCCTCCCAAGTCTCCCCATCCGACGCGTCTACCTACAATGGCTCCACCCACCTTGTCGGCGCTTAGGAATTCCGAAATTTAGCAATTTCGCAATTTCACCCCGAGGCAACATTTCTATCTCTCGTCCCTGTCTAACCGCGTACATGTTCTTATTTCAGTGCACAGTCTTCTCTTTCCCTCTTCGGGACTTTTACCGAAGGATTTCTCTGTTGTTCTCGTTGTCCGTGCGGTCGCGTGCCGGACTCGGATTTTGGCTCGTATTTATTGCCTCGAATTATTGTTCTGCTTCGGGCTATTGTAGAAAAGCGTTGAAATCTGCTTATAGAGAATTGTTCGGGAAATGTTGCGTTGTGTACGTGGGAAAAATTCGCCTCTAAACACTTCTACCCTGTACACTTTATTCGATTCTATTTAATGAAGTTATTTATATTGAAACATTTTCAAATTTGAATTTCATCATATTCAATGTAAACTAACCGTAATTTCGAATAACATAAAATAATTTCAACGAAACATATTCGCATTAATTTCATATCGGTATCACATATAAATTCACTATGCCCGAAAAGTAAATACGATGTTCGAATAAAATGGAAAATTCAAATTGAATATCGCGTTACCTTTATCCTATCATATGTGGAATGAATGTATTACGTTAAAACTCGAATTCGAAACGTAATTTTCGGCGGAATGAGCGAATATCGTATTCAACATTTATATTTTTTTTTTTTGCACGACACAACCCCATTATGAGATCAGACGTGCGTAATTCGATTGCAAATTGGAGTTGCCTTTCCTTTTACGCAACTCGCCCCGAAATGTTTCCCGAGCTAATTGGCTTAACTCTTACCTCACTTTGAACCTCTTTTTTTTCGAGTGCGCCTTAAAAATATTAACCTTTTCGCCTCCCCGCCTTTCCCCTAGTCTGTATACGTCATATAGTATTGAATCTCTCGAGCCTTTTTGTGGCCTTGTCGTTTGTGCTTATATTATATCTGATATTAATTTGCGGTTAAAATGTGACGCATTTTTATTAATATCGTATTTGAAGTGTAAAATCTGTATTTTATCTGTTTTTTTAGTGTATCCTCGGTTCATAAATTCAAGTGCTTTGGAAAATCGTAAGTGCTTTGAGGAGATATCAAAAGTATCTCATTAATTATTGAAATTTTTGAAATGTCATGTTATTTTTTCTGCTATCCGGTCTATAACAAATTAGACAGATTATATTAGGTTACGTTAGGTTAGGGTTTTGTTTCTTTTATCATGTTAGGTTAGATTTGATTAGGTTTGACTACGTTAGTCTAGGTCGTGTATCTTGTTGATTAAATAACAGACAAGTAGAGTAGGGCGAGGTTTATCGATTCACTTTACAAATATTATTTCATAACTATTTAACCATAAGATT
This sequence comes from Cheumatopsyche charites, assembly GCA_024721215.1. Taxonomy (NCBI): domain Eukaryota; kingdom Metazoa; phylum Arthropoda; class Insecta; order Trichoptera; family Hydropsychidae; genus Cheumatopsyche; species Cheumatopsyche charites. The sequence continues at coordinate 9,044,558 of CM045586.1, read as the reverse complement.
CCCGGAAAAGATCTGAATACCAACGAGTAGCTTAATTCTTCATATAAATAGAATAACTAATGAAAATTACAATTTCATGTCTATTCACCAGATATTGAAGATTTAGTATATTTAGGTCAAGTGATCCTTGTTGACCCACTGACCAGTTCTAACACCACATACAGTTTTTTCATATATGAAACGAAAAATCAATTGTTTTTAAATCCTACTAAAATAATCTGTTGATATATTCTGTATTTTTTTATTGAAATATGATTCTTAATTATGATAGAAATTAATTCACGTCGAATAAAACTAAATGACTCATTAAATAACTCTTCTCTAGATCGTTTATTATGTTAACATACACAAACCTCAAAATTTAATCGAAAAATTACATACACAACGAAAAGAGACAACAACCGTATACACGCAACACCAGCTTCGGGCACATAATGAACAATATTGTATCAAAAGCGGAGATTCGAAATTTGCATAGCGGCGACGTCCGCATTGCCGTTGTTGTCGTGTGTTGTGTTGTGTTGTTAAAGTTTTACGAATAAATTAAATGGATGAAATGTGTCGCCGTCGTGTGACAGTCTCATTCCTCGTCTGACACGCGTGTCATATTAATTTCTGGTCCGAATTTTGATTAAAAGCGTCACCTGAGAGATTTGCGACGGATATATTCGGTTGACGTTCGCGTTTCGGTTTTGCGACGAAATTCGTTGCCCGACGTAATGTAGACTAAATGGTTGAAGAAAGGCCCCGTTTTGATGTGAGGTTTCGGAAACGAAATGATGTTGCGGTTTATTAATAGTTCGGGTTGATTGGTTTTCTTGTTGTTTTCGTTGTTTGTCCCTTCAAAATTATGTATGTGATATCGTATCAAATTCTGTGAATATTTCATTAGAAAATGTTATTAGGGTATTTTATATTCGTTATATGTTGTGAATATAACAATTTATAGTATTTAAATGTGTAATTATCATATTTATATTCAAATTCTAGTGATTTTTTGTAAAGTTTCAAACAGTCATTATTCATTTTGAAATTCATTTACTTCTCTACAAATTCAGGTTAATAGCCCCAGCAATATGATAGATTTGATTCAGTGGAGAAATTATTGTTTTTTTCTCCTATAGATTTTTTTCTTTTGGACAGTGTAACGACCGTTATAACGGATGGAGAAAGAAAGAGAGCTTTTGATTTATTTGTTCGGCTGGTGACTTTGGATAATTAGTCTGGGAAGTATTTTTTTTTTGCTCTTTTCTCTAGAACCCAATCAAACAACACTTTGGGGTTCCTTCTTGTCTTTCTTATATAGCATAACTGTCAATGACAAGGGTCTCTAACTCAGAAATAATAATATCACCCATTTTCTCATACGGAACGAGTCTGAAAGAGGTCGAAATAGAAAAACTTTTTCAGCACGAATTGTACAACGTTCGATATAAAATATGTTATTATTTTCATAAGAGAATATTTTTAACAGCATGGAAAAATTGAACCAAGTCTTATTCAATTTGATGTTTTGTAATTCATCGTGAAACTTTCATCAACATCTGCGATTCGCACCTGTAACGAACAAAAATTATTTTAATTTTTCGTGGAATCGATATCGTTTCAATTTTGATTGATATTAATGTTTTACGGTGGCATTTTTATGCAAATTTTGTGCGATTGTAACGTTTGCACTGTTTGCTCAGCTGGCGGCCGTTTTCATATTAATTTGCTTTCAGATGATTCGTTCTGCGGAATCGATTCTTGTACATGTGGAAAATAAATAGGCGAAATTTAACAGAAACGAACGATAATTTCACTCGAATTTATGAATTTGTATGCGATGTCACGAATGTAATAACGAAACTTTGGTTTCATGCACTCGGAATAATGATATTTTATCGCGACTTGGGAACGGATTCGCGTGCGTTTTCACAATTTAATCTTTAGAATCAAATCAAATTGAAATTTATGATTATTTTATTAATATTATAAATTCATTATTTTGAATCTTATAGCATAATAATGCAATAGAAAATATTGAATATAATTAAACAGAAACATTTCCACATGTGCACACATTAACTCTGGAGAGTTCCACTGCAAAACAATTATCCATCGAAAATCAACGAATAACATACGTACTTACATTCATTTTAATATACATATATAGATAAATTTCCCAGAAAACATACAATTGAAAACATTCAATTTTGCATCCGTTACATAATAAATCAGTGCATCCAGTTTTTGAAGTCGCACAACCTTCCCCATTTCAATTTCGAATCCTTCCAAACGTCAAATAATGCACGTCGCAACCTACATACATACAACATATTGCAACGGAGGAATTCATTCATAACGAAATGCACCGAGCAACCTTCGCATATTCGTTCACTTTCTTGTTATCTGTATAAGCACACGTTTGCATACACGTTTCGACGCGAAACTCATTTATCTTCCTCAAACGACGAACCAGCGACTAACAGACAGGCGGGAAGTTCGAATTGCAAGTGCACTCTCGAGGACCGCTTTTTAAAGTTCGGTAAACATAGTGGGACTATGAGTCCCGTTTTCGATGGGATTGTCCCGTTTTTTTGCAGGAATTGTCCCGCTCTGATGGGACTGTCCCTTTTTGCCGTGGCTGGCGCTAGTCTTGTCGTATAAGTGAAATCGTTCAATTTGTGTCGTTTTGATGGATTTTGTATTTTTTGATATATTTCAATGTTAAATTTAAAAAAAATTGGATTTTCATGCTTTTGGTGCATGTTTTGTAGTTGAAAAATTTAAAAAGGTGGATTTTTCTGAGTTGAGGTTGAATTTTATTGAGAAAAAATTTGTCTGTGATACTTATTTCGTTCAAAAACGTGTATTTTCTTTAATGCACACATAATATTTAAAGACGATTTTCAAATATTCACCTTTGCGAAAAAATTAAGTTGGTTGCTTGGAATTACAGCTATTGTTCACGAGAGATCTAATCTTTACGTTTCGAAATATATATAATATAAAATTTCTGCTTGCGATACAGATTTACTGTAAGTGATTATTGAATTTTTTATTTAAATGGTTTAATTTTACAAAAAAAAAGTATAAAGATGATATTTTAAAAGTTTTTTTTGAAGAAACAGTGAAAAAAACTCGACTTTGGCGCTATTTTTGGTTTTCGAAATAAAATATAGAATGAAAAGTGTGAAAAATTTCCAAGTGTACCACTTCGCATCTTGGAAAATATCGTCACCCTAGGTAAATACGACATTTTCGGAATTTTTACGGACGATCGAACGTCAAAGCGTGATTTATGCATCTTTCAAACCGTTTTTTTATATGTATATTGGATCGGTTCCAGACAGTGCGGTACTGGCTTTACATTCGCACTAATTAATTTCGGAGTGGCTCTGTTTGTTTTATTTAAGGGATTCGCAGTCGTCGGATATAGTATCTCTTCACTGGTAGTGGGAAGTGTTGAAATTGCGTGCTGGCCGTATTTATTTGCGTTGGGACTTGCTCTGGTTTAATTTATGTTGCATTAGCTAATGCCATAATTGTAATTGAAATTTAGGGTACGTACGTGGGATTCATTAAGTAGGTCGTTTATTAGGTTTTTGATTGTAATTTTACGAAACATTATAGTGATTTGTGTTTTTTTCTGTTTCAGGTATGTGCTGTTTGATATACGAGTTTTTATGCCGTCTACGTATTGATTAGAGTGAGTGATTTTATTGTAATTTGATTAGGTATATTTTTCTCGAAATTGGTAATTTTATTACGAAAATTGACTATTTCACAATTCAAGAACTAATGGTTGAAAATTTTTATTAGCGCTTTTCTCTCGATTCAATTACTATGATCGAAATTACGTTTTCAATATTCCAAATTGTTTTCGGAATATTTATTATATTAACGCGTTCTCTCTAATATAATTTATTTTCATTCTAGGATTTTTTTACAAGGTTCATTCGCATTATAATTGAATTGTACGTAAAAGAATTTTTCTCTTTTGAAGTGTTAATTTATCCTCGAACCTTGCAAAAGCAATAAATAATTTACATAAATAAGCATCTTATGAATATTTTTTACAGATTCTAATAACGCTTTGACGCACGTTGCACTTTTTCAGAATTCAAAGAGGACTATTCTTCTTATTTGATGTCCAAAATGATTTATTTTAATAGTATTATCCATTTACATGCAAATTGCTTTTTTCAAATAAAAACGCTATGCGTTTTCGATTTATTATTTACCTGAAGCGTAAAATTGCTATTGGATAAATTTCACTTCGTTTGAGGTTTATTTTTTTAATTTTATAGTAAAATTTTTCATTTTAACCAAATGTATCACTTGTGGAAACAATGAAAAAATGTATGACTGAAAATCTTTAAATGAGCTGTTCGGTACACAACATGATTAACTCCATAAAACAAAAAGTCGAGAAAAACTATGAAACCTGTTTGATGGATCATTCAAAATTCCCTTTATGCATATGAAATTATAAACAGACAAATATCGTTTATAGCTCATATTAGAGATCGAAATTAGTTAAAATGGCATCAAGAATGAACGGTTTATTATTCGTCTACCAAATAAATTTTGAAATTAATTGATATCTATGTTTAAGATGTTTCACATACAAAAGTTATGACTATACTAAGTAGATTGACATGTAAGTGTATATTTTTTCAAAGAGTGAAATTTAGCATTTCTTGCATTTATATATAAAAAAAATCTATTTACGTCTCACCTTTTCGATATACCGGAAAAGCATAGAATTTTTCCCCACAGAACTTTAAAAGAAAACCCACAGAAATGGATTCGCCCCATAACCGAAACTATACGGCTATCGGGGCCCACTCGCGCACTATACGGTCGGCTCTACACCACCGTCGGGGTGTCGTTCCGGGCTAACCTTATTTTGCATTTAGCCGTCGCCATAAAACATTCAAGCCCTCCTGGCATGTCGAACCTGCCGAGCATTATTATTTATTTACGCTTTTCCGGCCGCGAAGGACCACACTGGGCCCTTTTTCCGCCTAACCGAAGAAAAGTGTTCCAACTATGTTACAATATTGTTTTTTTTATATACAAATCATACATAGTTTGAATTTTGTGATTTTTAATATTTTTTATCTTTGTTATGGTCAAAACGTTTAGATGTACAGTGTATATTTTTTCGAGTTGAAGTTAAAATTGCATGGCTGTGTCTTCTTTCTATTCTGGTTTGATATTGTCAATTTTTTTATTATTTTATTACAGAGTTTAATATTGTTATTGAAATTATGTAGATACTTGCACATGTTGCTTCAAAGAAAAAAAAAATATGCCTGTTCACTTTTTTAATATTTTCAATATTTAATTAGCGAAAAAAATTAACCATAAGACGATCTTGCTCTACCAGTTCATATTTATAGATATCTTTATTTTCGTCAAATTTGTTCAAATCACAGAATAAAAACTTATTCCAAACTTCGTATGGGTTACATTCTTACTGTAACTTGGAACCAATCCCTATATTATTTTATGCACAATATTATAATTTTCTTGATTTATGCGCCAATAAAATAAAACCCATAAAACAACATGTGCATTCTAAAATTTGGATCGTACTAAATGCATAAAATTGGCATAATCCACCTGGTTGATAATAATTCACGCAATAGTTCGCCGATCGCGAATTATTAATTATTCCCAGCTCGCGAATTTAGTCGGATCCCGGGAAGTGGTGTCCCGGGAATCCTGTTCCGGAAAATTCGGGATTTGCGCTAATGGCTCGGCCGTGCTTGCATTAACACTAAGCCAACTCTACAAATGCATAATTGCTATATGCGCTATCTGTTATTGCTAGTGCAGACTAAATCATGATTTGCTCATTGAAATGTTGATTTTGGCCGAAATTTGAATATTTTCCTTTACATCGGTTCTGTAAGAATAATCAAACATTTGAAATTCGAACTGTAGGTAATTACAAAATAGTTTCTAAAAATGATCAACTACCTTATTTTTTTCGATCAAATTCGATCAATTTAGTGTGTAACACCATATCGTGTGTAGATATTTAACGTTTTTAGTATAGCGGTCCTATTTTTTTTATATTAAAGTGAATAATATTAAATTGATAAATACAAAAAAAAAATATTAGGAAGCAATAGCTGAAACAATAAAAAATGTAATTCTTGACTTTTATATTTCATTGAATGATAAAAATATTTTTTTCAGAGAAAAAAATCATTGTAATATCTTATTTATAGATTCTCGTTATATTTATATAATTTTTCTGACAGAATAATTTTTTTGGAAAGAGTTTTTTCTCGTATTGTATGACATTGATCCCTGGTATAAAAATAAATAACGTTAAAATTCACGAAAGTCGTCTATAAATAAATACAAAAGATCCAAAAATGAAAGAGCATTATATTAAATTTTAGAATATTCTTTTATAAGTCTAATTGGAAAATGTTAGAAATGAACAAGATATTTTTTTTCAAAAAATTTGCATCAAAATTCAATACGTAGAGATCACTCAATACAAATAATTGAAATTCTTATACAACATTATTATCTATTTATATTATATAAGCGATCAGTATTATCCGAAAACGTCCCGCATAAAAAACGCTCAATCGAATCCATAAAGTATCGGTCTTAATGGATATCGCTCGTGATTGAAAAGCGATCTCCAAATTCGCGTAGCAAAAACGAGACCTCTCCTCGCCACTAGGATTGATTGACCGTCATTCGAGAATATCCCCAGCCTTGGAGACCAGGACATTTTCCAAAAGCGGGTGGCTCTTCTAGGGGGTGGTCTTCTAAGGGGTGGTTCTTCGGCGCAAGGGATGGAGGAGCTCCAGACGTCGAGGGCCCATTCGATTCTTTTATCTTTATTACAAGGCCGTGCTTTTATCATTCCGAAGATGAGGGGACGTGGGGGTTGATGTCGCAGGCCCTCGGGGATGACGTTTCGTCGAAGGTCTGGTGGAAAAAAAAAATGGAATCCGTAGCTTTTTTTCGCTCATATTCCTTTCTGGTTGGCGTTTCGCCGAAGCGACGATACGACAGTCATCTCGGGAGATATCCTCGCAACTCGCCGGGGATAAATATTGTACGAAGATTTTCCTATGCTATACGTATTAATATGTGGAAAATTTTTGTGGAGAAAAGTGTAGGCTTTTGTCTTTTTTTCGGGCGAGTTTTCACGTTTCGTTGAATATTTTTCATACTAGAGTATCTTGCGCACGATATGATTGATCGTACGATAAACTGAACGATACGTGTCTCTCCATCTCCCACAGATCAGCTGCTTCTTTTTAAAATCCTTTTAAAAACGCTTAAAAAAAGTGATTTGCATGAAAATTCAAATCTTACTACATAGACAATACAATTTTGAATTTATGATGACGATTTTTGATAAATCAGACCATCTGAGGATACATTAAATAAATAGTTTCGAATGTTTATGAAAAATATAATTAATTGAATTGAATATTTAATTATCATAACACTAATGAAATGTTTGAACAGTGATTACTCAATATTGGAATTATTGTATGTTTTACAATATAATGACATTTTTTCTATATAGTGAAAGCGCGTCCCTGTTTTGTGTATATGTGCGTTCAGCCGTTCAAGTCGCGGCGGGTATTTTTTATAACAATTTTCCATGTACGTTGAGATGGTATCGAAGTCATCTAGTTAAAATTTTTATATGCTGCATTTCGTAAAATTGCTTCGTATTTTTTACAGGCGCATAAGAAAATATAAATTCTTATCAAAGGGACATGTTGTTCTGCGGTGGGCAAAGATCCCGATTCAGAAAACTATACTTTGTGCGGCAATATCACTTTTGATCATCCAGCGATGCTTTTTTCAGAAATGAAATTTTTGATTATTTCTAGAACGAGATAGAGTTTTTTCATGTATTGTATTTTTTATTTGTTTATCTAATTCAATTTTTTGACAAAAAGCTTTTTGCTGTGTTCAACGAAATAGTTTGTTATTTGTTTGATTTTTTTCGCTGATACATAATTTCTTTCTTTCACTTATTGTATTTTATTGAAATGAATTCTAAAAACATCTATTTTTATCACTTATCCATTATACTTGATATGTAAACTTAATATGTAAAATATTATTTATCATCAAATATTAATTTGTTACCATTATTTTTTTCTTAGAATCATAATTTTGGTTCATGCGTTCGTTTCTAGATTCCCAGAAAAAAATACTTAGGAAGAAAATCGTGTTCTCAAAAATTACATTATTTTCTATCGACATGAACAAAAAAGCTCGTATAAATCTTTTCACATTTATACGCTTTTCATACATCGAATTTTTTTTTATCGCAGAAATATCAAATTTAATATTTTTCATTCGAACACATAATGGAATCGTCATATGCGCATTATACGTAAACTCATCTCGAGAAACTCTTTGATATGAAAAGAATTTTTTTTCGCGCAACAGTGGCTTTTGACGTACTAGAAGTGAGGCCAAGGGGGGTGGCGAAAACGTTTTATTTTCATTCGCGAAAAATGAAAGCTAAAAATATATACGTATTCATTCGCGATTTTTTCATACGTACATACTTTTTTTTTGTTGTAAGCGCATTCGAATCGGACCTTTGTTAAACGTCAATTTCAATTTGGCGCGCGTTGGAGAGTTCTTTTCGAAATCCGCGCGCTTTCGCATACACAAAAAAGTACTTTTCTGTACGGGGGGAAAAAAATGAGAGAAATAACGGAAACGTATTCGAAAGCTGAACACGAAAGCAACTTGTGAAAACGACGGACGAAAGGGGCTTTAATTGAGTTTCCTTCTGGTTTTTCATTCTCTAATTTCTATGAGGGAGAATCGGTTGATTTCGATTTTTTTTTTTTACATAACGTTATTGCATTTCGATTGAACGAATCCGATTTATTTTGCATGATTTCAATGCATTCACACCGAGAGGATTCAATTTATTCATTAAAGCTAGGTTTATACACTTTTTTTATCGGAAGGCTTTCATATTCACATATGTTCGAACGTTCGACGAAATCTATTCAAAAACGAATTATTAAAAAATCAAAAACTTTCATTCCAGCTCTAAAACTATTCAATTAGGAAAAATGTGAATTTTATAAAATACACGGTCCGTTTTTAGTACATTTTTTTTTATGAAATTTCCTAGCATATTCTAATCTACTGATTGTGAGTTAAATGAAAAAGAATGTCAATTTTGATTGCTTCCGAATCACGTGCGAGTTGTGAAATAATATTTTAGTAATTTTTTTATGACCATATAACATAGTCGCGGATAAATGCAGAAGGATATTGTTCCAAAGATATAATAAAAACGTTCAAAAGGTATTTTTAATAGGTCAATTTGAGAACACACTATGTGTTATTGCTATTCACATAGAATTCGATGATTCACCTTTATTTGAATCAGTGACTAATCATTAATTCAAAGCAAAAAGACAACTTTTAATTACAAAACCGACCGACTCTCCCCACACATGCAATATTTTTCTTCAATCTTCCACAATCCAACCGTTCGACCGAACTCCTATTGCATCGAGTCCCTTTCACGTGTATTGACGTGTGGCTTCCACCGCAGTCCATTGTTTTCCACGAATAATAGACGATGCACACCGACTTGGTACATGAACTACTATTTACTTGCCGGTCAGTTGTCTATCTGTCTGTCTGTCTGTCTGTCTGCACAAAAATAATAAGCCCTCGGTGTGCACTGTTTCTGTTACGTGTTCGACTATTGTTTCGTTGTGCATCTCGATATATTGACAGTTTAACCTTTTGGCCGCCGACACTGCACTGCGCAACGTTTTGTGTACGTTTATATTGTGTGGATGCATTTTTTTTATACGTGTGAATAGTTACCGGCTTCGATCGGTCAGTTTTGAACTGTATCCAGTTTCAGTGATATAGTGTTTGTCGTTCGTATTTGATGTAAATGCGTGTGTAATCAATATTGTGAACGTATGGTGGGTATTCTGTTCGAAATGATTATACAGATATGTTCAGAAATAATGCTTATTGCTGCAATAAGTTCGAAATTGTTGAATTATACGAATAAGATGGTCAGTTTTACAATAAATCTAAAATCAGTCTGATCTGATTTGGAATTGTCGATTCAGTGCACCTCTCTTTCAAGAGTAAACTTTCGACTCCTATAAATTTAACTGACTCTTAAAGTCTGAAGTATTAGTTGTCAAGCATTGCTCATTTTTTTCGTTCCTTGAGCTTAAAAATTGAGTCGACATATTCAATTTTGACGCAATTGAAGCGATCCATGCTGCTGTGAAAACATCTTCAAAGGAAGGTCCCTTCATAGTCTCATAGAATGTATCAAAGAATCAACAAAAAATGCATAGTGCATACTCATAGATTATGTTTAAAAATATTAACTTTTTTTAATAAGTTAATTAGTTATTTTTAAAAAATGAATTTCATTGTTTTAGAATGCACTATGTACGCTTTAAGTTGTTTTTCCGTGTAGTGGTTCCGCTGTGTATTTTCGCGACAGATTAATTTGCTTGTACGTAGACGTGGAACATAATGTTCTTCGATTGTTTTTCCCCATTTCCGAAAATTTAATCATCGTTCGTTCTTTTGTGCTGTTGACTTCGGGTCCCGGGTAAAACTTTCCGAACCCGCGAACGAGTTAAAACGCTTTGACGGCAACGCACGCGTACACACGGAGGAATATGCGAAAGATTTAACAACTTTCGCCGTAATTGTTTTATATGATTTACAGCGGCAGCGCATTTTGTCTCTTTGTGTAAAAAGTTTGTTATACGAGGCGGGCTTTCATAAATTTAAGCCACTTTTGAGCGCGAGCTAAATTTGTTTATTTCGCGTTGTGCTAGATGCGATATAACACAATATGTACTTACGCGAAGCTTTACATGCAACGCCACATTCCGCGTCTCCACAATGCGATTTTTATATTCGCATGCCGCTTTTTTTTTCACGTCGACCGAATCGAGGCTTATTTTCTTCGTATTTATCGTATTGTGTATGAGAGAATCGTTGAATATGCGGGGAAAGGAAGCGTACACGTGAAAAGTGTATGGCGAGATAAAGCTTGCGTATTCCGAGCGTGCTTTGATACGAGGGGAAACGTCTTAATTCAGTTATCGTGTAAAGATGCCGTTCCATTCCTTTTCATGTGCATGCGATATGATGTAAAAAGGCACGGGGGAGAATGATATATCTAGAGAATGTGTGCATTGAATCATTTTCGATGTAACATTCGTTCTAGACGCTATAATGAATCATATGAGAAATCTGGCTCGAGAAAGAAATCAAATAGGATATTTTGATAAATTCTATTTTAAGTCATCCACTTTCTTTTCAATTTCTATAGAGTTTGATTTAAAGTTTTTAGTGTTTTTTGTAAACATGATTTTTTTTTGTCAAGTGTGGTTAGATCAACTTTTTTGCTTCAGAATTTTTAGTTAATTGAGTCAATTAACGATCTTCTTCTTATGTAACTATGCATCTAATATTATTGACCCAATTATTATTAGTTGCGTACGCAAGATCAACTTAAATTGATACTGAAAATACATTTTTGAGATACCGCTTCGTGAAGCACTATAAACATAGATGTAGTGCTAGGGAGAACGCTCAAATTTTCTAGCTGAACTCTAAATAGAATTAATTTCTTTTCTCTCTCTAAATACGAGCTTTAGAGCATAAAAAACAAAAAAAATCTAATTATCCTCATAATAAATGTGTCTTTCAGTATTTAATTTCTGTTTATAAACACTTATTTTCGAATCAAATATAGTAAATATTCGACAAATGGCGACTGATTATAAAATTTTCAATTGATAAAATCCACTTTCGCCTAACACCGTCATCCAAATTCGAACCCAGCATCATCACAAAAAGCTGAAAATTCAAAATTTATTCAAAAAATCAATTTCGAAGACATGAAAAATAGCCTCACCGACAACACACTCCCATCTAAAGCATGTATCCCCCAGAAAGGACGACCGAAGAAGGATCCGCGAGCGAAGAAAAGGCTCTCGTTCGCCACAATGGGCTCGTTCGGTTTCGTCGCATTGTCCGGGATTATTTTCGTCCCGCATTCATGTGTCATATGCACATTTCGGTCCGGGATAACTTTCGGCGGGATTTGCAGCGCAGTGTCCGCTGCAGAAAGCCCGATTGTCCGGCTTTCAGCTTTTCAGTTGCGAAACTTTATAAAGCTCATTGACGGCTACGGTCGACGAGCCAAGTTCGCCTCGACTCTCCTCTAACACAAGTGCCCTTGTACTCTATCGGTTTGGTATTGTAGTGTTGATATGATCCTCTATTTGCTGTTCGGCTGTGACTAAGGAGATTATGTGTGTGGGAAGATATCGATTTTCTGTTTGAAAGTTTGACTGTTGATCGGGGATAGTTTTAAGTTGTATTTTGTAAACAAACTAGCTTCGTGGAATTCTTTGAAATTTTAATATGAGTCGATTGTGAATTATTTTAATAACGTTGAGTGCGAAGGTTGTTTTATATATTTGCTACAGCTAAAGCTTTTTCCATGAAATTTCAAATTGAGAAATGCTATAGTTTTTTTTTAATGTAATGATGTAGAAACATTTCCAGACGTGCTTACAATAACTTTAGATAATTTCACAGCGAATGGATTAAATTTTAAGAGTTTATAAATAACATTCAGACAAACATACATTTTTTCTCTCTCTAGCTCAATATATTTATTACATTTTGATATAAATAAATTGTACTTGTTTCTTATAAGACCTGAAAAAAATTCAGAGATATCGCTCAATGCTTAAATGTCACGGGGTCAATCTCATGCGTATCATTTTTCTATACAATCCCATCTATTATCTCCGTTCATTTTCCGCGTTTCTTTCGTTCTACATTTTTTTTCCTATGGCAGACAACAATATTTCTCATATTCGTTGACGGTCGACCGGGACATGAAATAGAGAAAACTTGTTACACAGAATAAGGATAACCGGGACAGCCTTGTACCCTCGGGACCTAGATGTGGAAAAAATAGCGAATACCAACGGAGGCTTTCGCAAGAATAGCACTGATTTAGATAAGTGTTTGTGAAACACCATATTTGTATCGTTTTTCCTTCGAAATACGCTTTTAACATATTCAGCAGTGTTTTTCGCGAGATGAACGGCACAAGGTTGAATTTGTGTATTTTTTCGCTCGCATCGAAAAAATGTATTTGCTATTATGAATTCATATAAATTTAATTTCGGAATTTAAATTTTTCTTTAGGAAATACCTGATGAATAATATTATACAAACAAGTTCAGGTAAAACTTTCCGAAGTCTCGGTTTTTTCCGAACGACGGAAAACCCCATCGCAGTTTGTCTCGGTGCGATCGCACGGTTGCATCCAGCATTTCGCTAAACAACTTACAAGTTATGAACTTATTTACATTTATATGTAATTATGTAAATTTTCTCTACATTCGTTACCCCCGAAGAATTGAGTTTGTCGCGTTGCGAATGCGACGTGTGCACGAACTGCATTACGAGTGTCTCGAGAACAAAAGTCTTGAGTATCAAGAAGTTGTGCTTTCGATTAATTTTCAAATTTTACCGTATATTATAATTGAGATTTAAATATTAAATTTATGAAAAAAAGCTATGTTCAATTACTTGGAATTCGGAAAATTGTTTTGCTTATGATAAGCATCGTAATTCGACAAATTATGCACATACATTATATACGAATTAATCTAATCGTAATACATGCGTACGTATGAAATTTCAGCATACTACGCATTCCTCGAACAATGTAATCGCAATTAACTCAATTTTCCTTATCTCGAGAACTAGCGTATTCTAATTCTAAAACACCATTGTATTGTACAATATCGTATCCGAGCGATTATTAATCGCATCCCTTAACATTCAAAGAAGCATACCGCTCAAAATACACACTACACCCAAGATATCATAAGACTTTCAATTCTCATATAACAAATTCGCTTAGCACAACTTTCGAGAACTCCTATTGCGATAAGATCTCGCCCATAAATCGCGCGAATTCAAATATTAACATTCGCTTAGCGTCAAAGCGATACTACACATTTGCTAACAACACTAGACACGTATACTCCGTATAATGTGATGATATACGAACGTTTTCGAAATATATCTATATTACATACATATACGAGTACATTTGCAATATTAAAACGTAGTTTCAGCGAATAGTTGTAAAACGTTCACGACTCGGCAAGACGAATGGTTCGCAACAATCTTTTGACAATCGGCCTGGTGTATCCGGGAGTGAGGGGTTGAAAACTTGGTATTTCTTCGGATTTTCCATCCTTAGAAATTTATATATTTATATATGTATCGCTTATATATAGACTGGTTGTGTGCAAGGAGCCGTTTTGCGTTCATCTCGTATCGATTCGGCAATTATTCGAAGATAAGTTTGGCGGAGTCGTAAATTAATCCTTGAGTCGCTCTCGCTGATATCGAATGCTTGATTCGCGTAATGAACGAATTTATTAATAATATTTGGAAATTATGGCGAATTAATTAAATTATTATTAAGAACTATGAATTTTCCGAAAGACAAATTACAAATTTGATTTCCAATACATTTTATATTGTTTCTTAAAGAAATTATTACAGCTTTTGAGATAAATTATTTTTGCGAAATTAATTTTGTCGACATGTCGCAAATGAGAACGTTATCGTGAACTTTCAAAAAATGTTTGAAGCCACTTAATAAATGTATTTTATGAAAATTTAAAGTAAAATCTTTCTATGACCAAAATGTTGCCCCGGCACGATTAATTATACTATCTATTAGATGCCATCAAACTTTTTTCGAAAGTTTTGTGCTTCGTCACAATATGGTTCTCATTTACAACATTTCATGATAGTCTACTAATGAAAAAATAATCGAAATAACTTCGTTCTAACTAAGAGGGATCAAAAATGGATAATTTTCAGTTTTTTTTTTAATTTTGATTATTTTTAAATTAATATTTCGAAATGTGTCAGTGTGTAAGTGAAAGTGCGATATGTGCGTGTTTCCATATTTTCGGCCGGGAAATTTCCGTTTGTGCTTTTTAATATATCTTTTAATGTCGCTACAATACGGCGCTGTGTCGTTTTCGTGTCCGAATGTAAAGACGCCAAATTTATAGCCGTCTTTTATTCCGTGTTTTGTTTTTCTTTTGAAAATTTGAATAGGGTGGCGCAGAAGTTGCTCGAATGTTTATGATTTTGAGTGAAACTTTTGGCTCAAAATATTGTTACTTTATTTTAATGCTACAATAATGGAAGCTCGGCGATTTTTTACGCTCAATTGCGAAAGTTTCGGCATAGAAATAAATTGAATACTATTACGTATTAATAATAGGATTTTTAAAGATAAAAAATATCGATCACATTGAATAATGCAGAAAATCGTTCTAGTCCTTTAATCAAGCTGATTGGTACATTAACTTAATTATTATATCGAAAATTTATGAAGTTTCTCACGAGTGCCGATCGATGCGTAATTGCCGAAAATAATTATTGGCCAGACGACTAAAAGCCTTCTAATATAATATCTGCTTTTGGCGACTCTTAAAACGACCGATAAGCAAACTTTATCCCGGATATTACAGAAACGAAATTAATACTCGGCGCCGCTAAGAACTTTTTCCAGAGTTATCTAGTCAGCTCATAATTGATATGTTGCTTTCGAATATAATATATTTTATATATTTGGTGTTATATACAAGAAAAATATATTTATTGAAAGCTTTTTGGTGAATTTTCAATTTATTATTTTCGATTTTCTTTTGAAATTTAATAATTTTCATATAAAATCTTTTTCAAATATTGAATTATTATCTTCATTATAAATTTAATTTTATCTAACTATCTTAAAACTTTCTCGAGATATCATTCAATTATTGAAAAAGCTTCAATAAACTAGTAATATGAAAATTAATCAAATATCAATTAACCCAATTATGAGATTTCATATAAGATTTTAATATTATTAGATTATTATTTGAGTTATATATTTTTTTAGTTTCAGAAAAAAATATTAATTTGCTTGATTCAATTGTATAGGTACCATTTTGTTCTCTTTATACAAAACGCTTGCGATTATTTGATGTAATTTAGCTGAAGAAAAAATCATTTGAAAATGTATTGTACTGAAAAACTAACTGGAGCTATTTATTCGCTCAATTTTCTCTCTTTTCGACAGAACATTATTAAAAAATACAATAAATGCGAACACTGTGGAAGGATTCGTTGCGTGGGTTTATACTCTTTTATTCCGAATCTCATTACGTTTTTCTAATAAAATATATTTAATATATATTTATAACGCAAAGGAAAACTCTGTCTTGAAAAACTTCGTTCTCGGGTTCCTTTAAGAAACACCACGAACGTGCTTTATATTGCGAAACCACCCGCGGTTTGGGAATCCCTCAACTCTTCCTGTATTACACATAAAAAAATCCTATACAGCCGAGAAAAAAAATAATGTTCCTAAATGAAAAAATAACAGTATGAACATTGATAAATTTTATTTTTTCAAGGCCCGAACTTTCAATCGTTAGTTACTCAACTTGAGTGTTGCGTAGCGCCATTTAATGTTTTTTCACTAATAGATTTTTTAATGCTAAAGATAAATTTAATTACTATTGTTATTTGTATCTCTCGGCCTTTTCAGTCTTCATATGTAGTAATAGGAAGATCTTATATCATTTGTATAACTAGAAATTATTATTTTTTTATGATCTAATGCTCACACTAAGAGCAAGAAACGAAATAAATTCTAGCTAGATAATGTAAGCGTTCTTTCTATCATTACATTTATTTATATAATACTTGAAATAAGTATCTGACTTTTGAAAATACGAGCTTAGATCGTATATTATAAATATATAATATATTGTATTGCACGAAGATAGAGAACTTACATTCGCTCCAAGCAGCGTCTTTTGCCCCCCCGCGAGCGTTTCAGATATTAATTACAATTTGCAGCTAAAAGAAACATATTTCGCTTCTTATGAAAAATGCAAATTTAATTCGAAGGCGGAGTGAAAACCCAATTACGTCCCTGGCAGAACGGCCACCGAGAAATTTGTCGACAAAAAACTACGGCTTTTGCGCCACGAGCCCTGAGAAAATATTACTTCGCGCACAGAGAACGAAACGCGAAATAAAATATGAACGGCTTTTGTGCGAGAAAAAAAAAGCGGTCAAAGAAAACTAGAGGCGAACTTGAGCTTTAACGTGCTTTTGAATCGTCACTGTTGAATTCGTTTCGTTTTTAATTCGTCCGAATGTATTTATTGTGCATGAAACGAGAGTTTTTCAACATTTTCACTCGCTGCAATATAAATGAAGTGGATTTTTTTTTTCATGTTTTGTCACTTTTGAAAATACGATTTTACGATTCTAGGATTTTATAATTTTTTATGTATTTTCATTGCGTCCTTAGTATGATTATATATTGCTAATCAATTATTTTTTATATTTTTCAATTAATATCATTCACATTTAAGTGTAAAAGTATAGTCGCTAGACTAGAAACTTTGAAGAGTAGTAATGCGTTTTATTGAATCGCTAAATCAATTGAATTTAATCAATACAGATAAAGCATGTAATTAATTTGAATTCAAAATATTCGTAAATAAAAAGTCTAGTCTACGTATTAATTAATCAATAAAAATAAATTACATGTTACTCTTGCCAAAATCTGACAGGACTTGAATTCAGCATCTCGAGTATACTGAATCAACGTCTCATGCACAAATTTTTTACACTGTTACACCATCTGTTGATTAATTATTGTATAGTTAGATAATTATTGTGCTAGTTTTACACAAATTTATTTATCTTTGCGATACCACTTCACTCTCTGCAGACTATGAACGATACGAATTGAATAGAAATCCTTCGTTCATTAGCAAATGAAACTCATTAAATTAAAAGAACACTTAAATAACACATAAAAAACGTCCTTTTATGAAATATTAGTTTCGCTAAAATCAAATCTATTATATCGTTACGCATTTTATGCCCCGGCCATTACGAGCGCGCTCGCCGGCATTACGGATTTTCTGCTTCGTCGAAAAAATAAATCTATTACACGTAAAGCGGCAACACTTCTCGGGCTACATTTTCAGTAATTGGTTCGAGCTTGATTTAAGACAAGAAAATTCAATGAAAAAGTTTGACGTAATATATGGCGCGAAGAGGGGACAGGGGCCCTCATTTACACAACCCTCGCGCACAATCCACTCATCCCTCAAATGTCACATCAGAGACCTTTCCTAGAGGAAATAACTCACGTTTTGAAAGTTTTTTTTTCGCTTCCCGCCTTCCAGCCTTCCTTCTCAATTTTCTCGATTTTTATATATTTTTTCCTTCGGCCCGTTCGAGATTGCCCTTTCATTTTCGCACCGTACACGTTTTTTTTTGTTCGCGCCCTCACTGTTCGTTTTGAGTTTTGATTTCGGTTTCGAGCACTTCTTCGGTTGTGTGTATATGAAAAACTTTTTTTTTCCAAGTAAATATGTCTGCTGAGTGATCGATTATGAGTGGTCGGGCGTGGGTGTCCTGAAAATTGATGAAGAACTGAAACGAGAATTCGTTACTGGTTTTTTTCTGTGATGGAAAAAATGTACGTTTCGAGAATACGATCTATTTTCGATACACCTGAAATGGGAGCTTTTCGTACATTTGCTACGAAAATATTTTCTTTTTCGTTTTTCGCATATAACGAATCGTATCATTTATAGCGCATTTCGTAAATGTGTCCTTTATTGTAACAGTGGTGTAACGTCTGCAAATGTGATCTACCAAATGAAAAAAATGTGAGTTATTCGTATTTTTTTTATCCAAATTGATGTGAAAATCATAATGTATTTGTACTGGTTTCAATAGACATGATGTCGGTTTAAAAAGTCTAACCAAGAGTTGTATGAATAGTGTGATTAGTATGAGAAAATGAATACGTAGATTAGAACTAGTTTCATAGAAGATGTCATTTCTAATTATGTATGAATTATGACTATTAGAGCAAGTATCACGGTTCATAATTTTTTGTCCATTATCATTTTCAAAAGATTACAAATTATTCTAGTGTGATATCAATTGTTTTCTGCTACATGCTTAACTAAATCAAACGCAAAACAAATGTCTCGAAACAAAAGTAAATGGACTTAGACCAATGTTACAACAAAGGACACTAGTGATACATTCTGAAAAACTGAAAAAGCCAATATTCAGCATTCGATCCGAAATAAATCACCGTGCAGAATTCATCGGAGACTTTTCTAGATTAATTTTCACAATTTCACTGTATCCTTTCACGTTTGACAACGGCCCGTTCAGACAGATCAGTGTACCGAATATCCATAGCTTTTGTGTCCCGCGACCGGGACAAATGTCCGACACTTTCTCCTTCATTTTTCCTCCTTTGTGCCGAGGGGAAATTTCGCATTTTCGGATGTGTGTGCATTTCGTATGTTGTCTAGCAATAGTGCTAGGTGGTCCCTTGGCCTCGGGGTGCCAATAAAGAGACTTCCTACTTCGAGATTGAAGGGTGCCTGATTGAATTCTGGGAGCAAGTGTCCCCGGGCATTCGTTGGACCCTTTGTTGCGATTGTGGGCTCTATTGATTTGTGGAGATTTTTGTATTGTTTGTGTTTTGATTTCGTATTCGAGAGATGGAAATCAATGTCTTGTATGAAATGGTTTTTTAGTTTGTATTTGATCATTAGAATATGTCGCCATTAATCAAGAAAATAGTCTAGGTTCGCCTTCTTTTGTACCCGCGTATTTATTTTTTAGTCAATTTCAAATTTACATATTTTGATTGCTCAAATTCATTTCTATTTAACAGATATAATTAAAAGATTCTCTTCTGAGTTTTGTACATTAACTAAATTAAATAAAAAATATTTTCGAGCATCTTAACTATGACGATTCGTATTCTTTTGAGCTTTCTCGACAAATGAGAAAAAAGTATATCTTGCTGTCTAGACGTATTTTCTTTATTAAAATGTGCAATGTCGAAATTTGTAAATTATATTATTCAGAAAGATTCGACTTGCTTGTTTTTTATGTAAAAATTTGGAATTTCTAGTAATATTTTTTGATTTATAAAATTTTTCTACTATTGTATGAATTTTATTTGTTAAAATCCGCTAGAATATTTTATCATGGTTTCTCTTTGTAAGCCGAAAATACATTTAGTCGAATGAAAATAGAATTTTCCGAGTAACAGATTTAAAACGAACTGTAAACATGCCATGTATCAATTCGCTTATTCGAAAAATTTTCCCAAAACTGAAAAATAACAAAATTTCGAATACACACAACCGATGAATATAGAAGCTAGTGGAACTAAAATCAATTTGTTCACAAACGAAGCAGAGACGCCTTTCAAATTAAAATCTCAACTACAACAAACCGATTCATGGCGTTCTCTCTTTTTCGTACTATTTACTCATTTCGTTCGATATTTTTTCCCCGATATATATATTTTTTTTTATTACAGAAGAGTGGCTTTTCCTTTTGGCCGTTTTGTAATCGATTTGACGCCGAATGAAAAACGATTTCCACGCCCAGAGAGTGTTTCAATCGCGAAAAGGTTCCGCGGTGGGACTCTCTCTCCTTTCTCTGGACTTCGAATAAATTAAACCGGCTAAAAAAGCTCGCAACAAATGACCGAAACGGCGGTTTCGCATTCGATATCCTACAATAAGTCCTTTTTGCCCGTGCACAGTGGATCTACGATATTTTGAACCGAATTTATCTGAAAATTTTATCATATTATTTTTCGATTATTTCATGATTTTCATCTGTAACGAGTCTTTGATTAGTAGCAGTCAATCATGTTTTTTTCTTCTTTCAGAATAAATTCAAGTAAATTTTGAAAGACTCTTTTTGCTTCTTGATACTTATCTTTGGCTATGATCATTTTTTTAGTACACCCGGATTTAATTTCAAATATGTTTCCTCTTTTTATTCGAAAACATTCCATCAGCTTATTGAAAATATCAACGCACGCCTTATTTGAATAAAATTTTGATATGTCATAGAAAAAGTAACAATTACACTGATATACAAATCTCGCCTTTTATGATGGCCCATCAATAAAAATAAGAGATTATTATTAATTCGACCACGCAGAATCCAATTTTGAAGTTAAAATTTACGTAAAACCAGAAAAAAATCACTCTTGTGCCAATGCTATTGAGCTTTAGAGTCGAAAAATATCTTCGATGCTCACCGTGAAATGTTCATTTTAGTTCGTGAATTTATTAAAAATTCAAAATTGAGCTATTTGTCGTAATACATATAGAGTTTCTGAAGACAGACCTATTATAATATTAGATCTAACCGATAATCGAATTCACAAAATATCCTCAAAGCGACCTTTCACTACCAATATCCCGAAACCGAAAATACCTAACGAGTAACCTATTCAATTTTTTCGAATTCACAATTCAAAATCAGCATCCAAACAACACTTAAATCACCCCCACACATAAAATCATATTATAAAATTTTACAACCACCCTTAAACACGGCAAAGCAAGCATCACACGCCAACAAACTCGCGCCCATACACACAAGATAAATAAATAGAAACGCGATTTTAGGGTTACCGGTTCCGAAGCCAGCGAACCCGGACCCGGAACCCGGACCCCGGACCCCGGTGTTCCCATTATGGGCGAAAGGGTTCGGGTTCGAATCCCTCGGATCGGATATAACCGTAGAAAAGCGAGTTATTAGATCGGCGTTTTGCCGAAATGAATCTTCGGCCCATGGTGTTGTACATAGCGTGGTGTGTAGTAAGGGGGCGTTAAAAAGCGTTACGGTAACGGCCCGGGTATTCGTTATGTGCTTGATTTATTCGAATTATGTGTGATTTATAAAAATTGGTTCTTTTTTAAAATATGTAATTATATAAAACATGATTTGTTTTCAATTATATCGATTCTTTTTATTAGAATGCGTCGTTTATTGCTGATGATGAGAAACGATTTTTGAACCAAATGTTGTTTAATAGTCTTGATATGTAACCTTAGTAAGTGTGAATTATTTTCTTGAGAGTCGGAAATACAATTTTTTTTTTTGAAAAGCAATAGTATAAGTATTCAAAAACCGTGTTCTAGGAAATTTAGTTGCATACAAATATTTTACTTAAAGTTGTATTCTTTATACTTAGTATACTTATTTACCTTGAAATTTTTTCATGTTATGTGGTTATTTAAATTCTGACTATTTTCAAAATGTATTCAATTTATGTCTGTATTTTTGTTCAAATTGAAAACTATTTCAATAATATTTAATCGGTATTAATGAAAAATATTTATATTACATAACATATTCATTGAATCGCTCACCTAAAAATAAACCGAATACGCAAAAATAAAGTACCACTTTGTAAAACAATCAGATTTCCATCGAATGAATATCGATTAACTTTCAAATTGAACGTAACCGTATACAATCGCTTACGGACTCGACTCAATTAATTTTAATTCAATTCATACCGATTTCGGATTTGTATAAACCGGAACCGGAACGTTTTTACTAATTGAATACCGATCCCGATCGAAGGAGAGGATTTCGAATCTCTCCTCGCAACCAGAAGCACACTATACAACGATATAATAATGCACAGATATACACTCGAATCGATTAATTTGAATACGGTTTGTTTAGTCCCTAAACGGTCAGCATTATAAACGGATTATACGCGTTCGGACACCGACAAAGCCGAGTTTAGAAACAGTTGTTAATGCGAAATCGTTCCAGCTTTGTGTCCCTCCATAGTGTAACTCGACTGTTGTATAGTAGTTTCCTAGCTAAGCAATGTATGTATGGAAAAGGTGAAATTGCTCAATCGATTGAATAATTAAGCGCGTCGGTGCGTTGGAGAAGGGACTCGTCGTCGGTTCGGATTTAAAATTTAATCTCGCGTGAAAAAGGTAGTGATGATCCTTAGGGATTTCGAGTGTTGCTATAGCTTATGGTAGTACGAATGATCTTTGTTTTAATAGTGACGTTTCGGTAATTGGATTCGTTTCGAATTAACGGTTTTATTACGTCGGATTCAATATGTCTAAATAAATATATGAATACAATTGAACGTATGTCTGTATGTTAATTATAGACTCTTTAACATCTGATATTTTGATAGTGAAACTTTATATAGTTATTATATGAACATCTAAGATGGTTTCTGCAACATTAAATTTTACATTTTATAATTAAAACTTAACTAACAATAGAATTTATATCAGTAGACAGATCACAGTGGTGCCTTTTTGTAGCCCAGTGGTAGCAAATATTATATACGGTCTTCAAGTGCTACGGGATTTACTTTGAATTCATGTCATAGAAGTTAGTTATAAATGTAGTTAATCAATAGTAAAGTGGTATGAGTGCATAATTTTTCATTTCATTGTTCTCATGATACTATATTCAAGTCGTTCGAATTCTTAATAAGTGAATAATTTTGAAAAAAAAAAATTAGCCAATTTTCTTTGATTGTGACGTTTGTATGCGTCTGTATTTATGCAAACAATTGGAATTTATTAGTTTGACTCTTTTCCTTTTCTTTTCAAAAACGGAGTGCATGATTACTCATCATCATCAGCGCTACAACCCATATGAGTCTCGTCTAACCGTTATTATCACGATAATTATCATTATTATATTTTAGTTTTTGTCATGTTGTGACATTTCGAGTCGACTTGTTGCCGTTTCCCGGCCGCAAAGCTCCTTTCGTCGCGAAAGCTGAACGAAAAGTCCTGAGGGTTTCCTAAACCGATTAGTAGCGGGTCACGCGCGCGTACCACGTGAAAATGACCGAAACCCTTGGAAAACAGGGTCGATGTGAGGTATGAAGAAGGTCGGAAGATGGCATAGTCAGGATTGTCCATTCCGTCGAGTTTTATGACCGTATGGATGCCCTGATGTAGGATCGGTTGTGGGTACTAACCTTTTTTTTGCTCTGATTCAGTAGACTTCGATATTCAGTTCGATATATGACTCAAATATTTTCGAAATGATGGATGAATTATGTATTGTGCGGATTGGCCGAATCGTTAATTTTTCGATTCGAAATGAATGGGCGTTTTTTAAACGAGACGTCTAGACGAATTCATTACAGATAATGGAAATTAAAGGGGTGACGTTTGCCCTCTGGAGTAAATTGAAGCACGGCCGCAGAAGCTGGATAGAGTATTATCCGATTAATTATGTTTGCGGTGAATTAGTCTTTTTTAACTTTTAAAAGTGAATTCTGCAAGATCGCAAACGTTCAGCGGGATTTGCACGACCGTCTCTAAGTTATAAAAGGCTGTTCAACTTCTAGTGCATTCGTCAAAGAGAGCACCTTTTAATGATTCTTTTTAACTCTTTTCAATATTATGCATTTCAGCAGGATGGATAATGTTACTTTTTCATTTAGTATGCATAATTTAAATTGCTCAGTGAATGAATTCAGGTTTGATATTTTACATCTCGTTCAAAATATTGAAGTTACTTTCATCATTAAAATATCCTTTTCATAATATTTTGATTGTGAAGGGCGAAAATTCTATTATTATTTTCTTTATCATAAAGCTGTAATAGACGAGACCATAACAGTCTATCTCAAATACCTAGAAATATTACACGGCTTATTCAACACATCGCATTTTCAAAAAGATTCACATAAACGAAAAACGCTTTCACGAAAATCCCCATAATTATTTTTCGCAGAAACCGTACTTTCACATATGAAAATAGTTTTATCTTGACGAATCGTCCAATATAGACCGAATCCGACTCCAATATCGAATTCTCCCATATATCCTCGACTAGATAATATCGAACGCACACACATACATATAACACGAAGTAACACACACACGTTCGATATAAAATCGTCCTAATCTGTTTCCCATTGTGTATATTGTCCATATGTAGTACGGACACTGATTTTTCCCGAGAACGATAGACGACGTTCACCCATAATTGATGGCGCATGAAGAGGGCAATTTCATTCGCACACACACCCATCTTTCCCTATGGTTATATACACTCGCAGAGTTGCCCTGAACCCCCGTGGACCTCAAACAAGGACAAAGGACCTCCGACGAGGAATTTCATTACGTCGGCGTCGCTCGACACCGAAAATATTTATTTTGCGACCTCTGGCCGTAAATCAAAGTCGCGTAATGCCGTTGCGTACGTTTCCTATCTCCGCTCGCTAAAGGCTAGGGCCGAATGTTCCGGGGGGTTTTTTAAGTGTCGAGGTGGTGCTTTATGCGGGGGTTGAATGGATTTTTGAAGTGGTTGAATTATTGAAGTTGCGCAAGATCGCGGTCGAGGTTTTCGACTGAAGTATTGACCCAATATTGAAAGTTTTTTATTCGGTATGAAGTCGATTTTTCGATAGGGAATTGTGAAAAACTTTGGGTGAACTTACTATTATGACTTTTACAAAAGTTACTGTTTTGAGGTCTCATATTATATATGAGAATTCTAGAAATCATTGGATTTAAGTGCAAATATTGTCTCTGAATATGTCTATCATTAAATTACTCAACAGCTTTCCAATATTTTTCAATTACATCCACTGAAGAGAGGGCTTGAAATTCTGGGAATAAGATATTACGAAGTTGTTTCGTTATTTGATCGTCATCGTCAGAATAACTAAAATGGTTGTTAAAGTTATGTTTTAATTATTCCCTTCACATCATATCACTTTTTCTCAGAAAATTATA
Organism: Cheumatopsyche charites; assembly: GCA_024721215.1. NCBI lineage: Eukaryota > Metazoa > Arthropoda > Insecta > Trichoptera > Hydropsychidae > Cheumatopsyche > Cheumatopsyche charites. The sequence goes on along the minus strand of CM045586.1, from coordinate 9,018,819 downwards.
ACATTAGAAACATCTCATTCCTGGAACTACCAGTCTTATTTCCTCTACGATAGATATTCTAATATAAATACGATTTTATCAAAATTTTGTTGCATCCACTTTGCTCCTCAAGTAAATATTGATATTCCAATATGAAATTACGAAAGAAGTCCATCACTAACGTAAGCCAATTAACTGCACCCTATTATAACAACCATTATAAGAAATCACATAGAATTTTCTGTCCATTTTATATATCTTACGAGAATTCCCGAAATACAACACGACAATAACACCTAATACGATTCGAAAGAAGCACCCGAAGCGTGTGTACGTCCAGCTCAAGTCTCGTTATTCACGGGTCACTCGTCGATCGATACAATCTGTCCCGATTTTCTAGGAAAGGGCAAAACATTCAACGTCCAACTTATTGCTCCGAAGCCGAATCGCATTGATCCATCAATCTCTATACACAGAGTAAAGGCCTCCTTTCGTCCGACATTACCAAACACTATCGAGTTACCATTTGTCTGAAGCTATCCTCCGTCCTATGTACTATGTATATCTGAAATCTCTGGATATATTTTCCGATTTCAGAGCTCCCATATTCCCCGGGGTCCGTCAAATGACGTATGAAATCGACACCCGTTCTCGCGAGAAAGGATATATAAGGAAGGGATTCACTTATTCGAAGAATTTAAGGCCCGGTGACCCTCTTCGCTTTTATCGCGTCGGTTAAATCGAGAGTTTGCTGTACTTTCTCTAGAATTTGAGATCTGATTGAGGTGGGCGATTGTTGAGAGCGAGTCGCTTTCCCGTAGACACTCGAGGAGATTGCTCGTTTCTTTTCGAGTTTATTAACGCAGTCTTGAAATTGTGAAATAACGACGTCTATTGTTTTGTTTTGTGCTCGTATAAAGTGGATCTTAATCAAATTTAAATGCTGAAATTCCTGGAATACAGTTTCGTACGATGATATTATTGTATACACTTTGTATTGTATGTGTATTCCTATCTAGTATTGGAATCAAGTCATTATAAAAAATGACTTTTTTTCATAATTTACCTAAATTCAAAATTGAATTAGAACAAATCCAATCCGAAACTCATCAACTGATTCGATCCTCGCAATCATCATGTCGTCGAATACATCAGCACGATTCTCCCGACACACAAACCTTAATAAACATCCGGAGTTATTTATAAGAGACCTGTCGTACGTACGACGAAACTCATCAGCGTTACGAGAACGAATCTTTTGTTTCCTTTTTTACGACCGCAGTCCAACCAAACCCAACCCAACCCAACCCAATCTAACCCAACCCAACGAAACCCAACGCAACCGAACCCGATCCGACGCAATCCAATCGCTGGTACACGAGAACAACCATCCGTCTGTATCTCGTATAATTTGATTTAGCGCTCGTTCCTCCAGCAAGAAATGGAGAAAGATTTCATCCCACCGACTACAAACAAAGCCTTCCGTGGTCCTTTGGATGTTTTGATATTTCGCGGTGTTAAGATCCTCAAGGTCTATAGAAATATCTACGTGAATATTTCCACTAACGTATGAGTCGTTCAGAGCTGATTGTGATTAACTCCACTTTTTGGTAAAAAATGAGATTTAAATGTCAAAGCATTTGGTAGAATCATAACTTTCTTTATGTGACATAAAGATAATACCATTAAATGACTACCAGATAATTAAATTTGTTACTTCAGAAGCCATTTTAATTCATTCTGTAATCTAATGTAAATCGGCCACATCTATTGCTTGTTTTTAATGAAATTTGTACGATTTTTATGTCCGAAAAATGTAATAATGTTGAGAATTAATGAAATTTTGATAGATGCAGATAGTACAGAATGAAATAAAATGGCTTTTGAAATAGTTAATACAGGAAAGAAATTTAACACAGAAGTTTATGACTATGCCAAGTGACTTTACATTCAAATCTCACTTTCGCAAAAAGTTAACTTATTCATTTAATAAGGATCATTAATTATTTTTTTCAAAAACTAGAATTAACCATGTTTAGCTCTGAATGGCTCATGTATAGGCTTTTGTGGTCCAAAATCGTTCTTATTCGGGGTGCAGGACTTCTCTTCGTCCCTGGGGTGCGTATCCTTGTTCACAAGTGGAAGAAAGGACCCGAGATGAGATCCCTAGAGAAACGAAGATCTTCACGTGTGGGTGTTGTACTTGTTTGTACTTTATCCTGTATGCGGAACATATACATGCTGAAAGGGGACAATCCTGACAAATGACATTTCGGCTTCGCATGTCGACAAATAAAACATGTCAGTGTGTACCTATTTTGTGTATTACCGAAGCTGTATCAGAAAATTTTCTGATTTCTACGAATATTTCCATATGCGATAAACTCATGCTTCAATTATTATTTATATCTAGAAATTTTAGTTAGAATTTATTTTTTCTTATACGGATTTGCACTGAATAGTTCCTAAAGTAGATTCTTTCTTATCGCTTCGAGATAGGTTCGCTATTGGATCGCAGAGATCGCATTATCCGTTTCAGAACATCAGTTCTACTCTTGGCCGCCTACGGGATTCGATATTCGATTCGATGCCTTCGACTTTTGAAATAATTGCTAGCATATGAGAAAATAGAAGAATATTGCAATGCTAATATCGAACGTTTATGCGTTCGATCGTAAAAATTTATACAGTGAGTGAATTCGCAGATATATTGTAGACTAAGCAAGATTCGCAATGAAATTTCTAAATAAATCGAATATATTCCCGGATCAAACTAAGTAATGGATATTGGCCAGACGTTTTCAATAAATCACTAGAAAGGTTAGCTAGCAATTGGTCGCGCTTTTATTGGATTTGCGACAACTTTACTATCTGCGAACGTCACTATCGGACTGGCTCAGTTGAATCCCTTTGGGACATTCGATCCATTATCATATGTAAATGTTTAAAATTTGAAATTATATTTTTTTCACTTTGATGTGCTTGAGATGAATCAGTATTTTCAATGTGTGTGCGTCTATTTGGCTTTGCGTGGATATTTTAAAATATCTATATTTTCAGGCTCTCGTGTGGGCTGAAAGTTTCATCGAGTTATTCGCGCAAAACAGGCTCGTCTTGAATTTTCGATAAGCCGTACACCCTCGAGGCTTGAAAGGTTGAACGTACATTGTATTCGCACTTTCTACGTACGTAATTTTGTTCTATACGAACGAAAAAATAAAATATAAATCGAACTTTGAATAAATCGACACGTGTGTAAACGCCCTACTCTTTTTTTCGCCTGTCTGGGAAAATGTTCGAAAAAATTCTGCATTCGGAGAAGAACGGGTCGTATTACCGAAGACTGTTGCGATTCTTTTTCCGATTTGAAACTGTGACGAATCGAACAAGGTCTTTGGGATCTCCTAGCCCTCGGGGTACGACAAAATAATAAATAATATCGAGACAAAGGAAAGGGAACGTTCCTAAGGTCCACAAGTCGACAGCGTCCCGTCGGCTCTCGGGTAAACAACGGTCAAAGAACGTGTATGTATGTATGGAAAAGTGTTTATTTGTTACCCCACGGGGAATAAGTTTTCTTCTTTGAAGTTGATTGATATTTTTGATTGGATTTTTATTGTTTCTCTTCGGTAAATATTGGCCGCGATCGACGCTCCCTACGGTTGAGACGTATTGACGCGGATCGGGTCATTTCTGTTGGAAAAAGTTAAATTTGATACGTTTTCATATATGGTTCATTCAGTGCATAAATGTCGAAGCGTTTGGTAGAGTTATAAATTTTTATGTTTGAGTTATATGTATTTTTTGAGATTTATATCGTTAAATAACAGAAATTTTCGGACCACTGAAATCATTCTTTTCTGAAACCATTTCAATTAAGTCTTTATTTTAGTATGAACTGATCACATCCGTGGCTTATTATAAACGAAATTTTATGTCAATGATTTTGGATACGTAAAATAATAAGGGAAATTCAGGTTATTTTGTAAAACACATTTCATCGTTTTTCTCAGAATTACTCCAATTACGTACCGAACGAATCATTTTATATATTTTTTTGAAATCTATCTTTTTATACATTTTACTGACGTTTCGTATATTGTATCGAAACATCAAAATATTCTCGCAAAAAAAAATAACACGCACCTGTAGTGAAATACAAAAAAAAACTGAAAATCGACCTAAACATGTGCACATATGAAAAAAAATCCATTGTCCATATTTTCTTTTCATAAACAACACGACACAGCGACATTTTCGAGCATCTCGCAATTTTCTCAGATTCTGCAGCAAACCTACGATCCCTTCGATTCCCCGAATGCCTCCAGACACATATTTCGACTTTCTAACCTTCTCAGAACCAAAACCCACCCTTCGAAGGATTCACTGCTGCGAAACCCCAACCCCTAAATTTCGCGGCCCTTTTCACCGATTTTTACATACATGAATGTGCTAACATCTGGGATTTTTCGTTTTCGAGGGTCGCTGCGATGGAGACTCGCGTCAGATATTGTTTTATAAATATTTGAATTTTTCACTCGGGGTTGTCGAAGCGATGGTTTCGACCCCAAGGGGAATATATTTTCGAAACGCAAGTTCTCGCGTTGAAAGCTTTTAGATGTTCGTTTTTATTTTAATGCGTTCATCGTTTTATATCTCTCGCCGCATTTGCAACGGAACGTGAGTGTTGTTTATAAAACTATATATTTTGCACTTTTTTTGTGGTTTTGTGTGAAATATTACCTGCAGTGACCTTGTATTTTTCAAAACTATAGAAATTTGAGATAATTTTAAGCTATTTCACAAAAGCAAGATTTAATTGTATATCTAAGCTTATTTAATATAATCGATCCATATGTAAGCGTTAAAATATTTCTTCACTAGTAATCAGCCGATTAAAAAAATTAACGCCGATTGATTAGAATTAATTAATTAGTTTTAATATTTATACACTATATTATCCGCGCCTATTGAATGCAATCTTCATAACACCAACGTAGAGTAGATTGCAGCTCGCTCGTCATTTTGATAGACTAATTAGCACTATTATTACATTAGACAGTTTGATATAATCAATCTACTGAGTTCAATAAATGTATAAATTTAAAATTAATTTGAATTCATAATATAATTCATACTAACAATGCTAATGGAACTCTTCGTATAGATATTTTTGTATGTAGAAATTATAAAAATATTGTAACGAGACAGAAACTACCCCAAATTAATATACAATGACTTAATCTAATTTTAAGTCTGTAAAGGATTCAAGAGGACATGAAGTATAAACAAACGTTATCTTTCATACATAGACGGACATTTTGAAAAGAGCACGAATTGACATTGAACTCGACATCCACACGCATAACATTCATACTTTCGCACATTCAACGATTGTTTTCCATCTTTCCTCACACTCAAAACACCAAAAAAAAAAAAGACGAGAAAAACCCAAGTTTTCCACGAAGCACAAAGGAACTAGTGATTGAAGCTTCGGCTGAAAGCGCGCTTTATGTGCGTGCGCACGGTCGGAAAAACGAACGATTGCCGACAATGGCCAAGGAGCCAAACCCACCCTCGAACCGAGGGTGTGTTTTCATCTAAGAATACATATATACGAAAGGGGGTGGTTGGGTTAGATATGGGTGGTCTTTGTGCGGAGCGAGCCGCACGTGGATAATTTGTGCCCAATTACAATGAGGGCATTGTGAGCCCTTTGAACGTCGAGAAGTGACGGGAGTGCGTTCGGGAAGGATGTGTGTCGAGGGTTGTTTTTCGATTGTTTGCTTTTCGGTTTCGGGGATAGTTGATTGATTTGAATTGTCCGAAGATGTCTTTTGATTTTTCGTATAGGGTTTTTTTATTTTGGGTTGCGTAATTGGGGCGTTTTTATGAGAATACGCGTAGAGAGTGGTCTTATTCGTGTAGATCGTTCACTGTTATGGTGTAAATGTTGAACAGCAATTTGGACCTTAATTTTATGAACGATCATGTTAATGTATTTTGTGCTAATAACACCGTTCGACAAGAAAATGGCCAATCAATGAAACTTAATGAACTTTATGTATTTTGATGTTCTGATCACGAATATCAAATCCGTTTTTCTGTAAGACAAATGGTTTTTGAAAAAAATCACATTTTGTAGTTTTTTTTTTGGTCGATTTTCAGCGAAAAAATCACTTTAAAATCATCATAACATTTTTATTTATTAATGTTTTTATACAAAACTTTCAGAAACTATTAAATATGAGTGTATTTATATGTTAATGAAAATGAAAAGGTTCTTTTGTTTTTACTTTTTGAGAAAATAATTATTAAAAGTGAATTTGAAGAAAATAGTACAAAAACATTAAAAATTGCAAAAATTGCTGATAATAAAATAGTTTGAAAGCATTAAACTGTGCTTAATACATCAATAAACAACCTCAAAAGTCTCAAATTGTAGTATAAAATCAAGTTTTGAAAAAAAATAATAAATAGTATAGATTAATAGAGTAACGCTCGCGTCGAGAATATCCCCATACATTTTGTATGAAAAATGTGCGCTCACAGATATTAACATATTTCTTTTATAAAAAAGCAATTTGTACAAAAATAAGGATAGAACATGTAAGCTAATCACTTTTGAAATATCGAGAAATATATTTCAAATGGAAATTAAGATTGATATATTAATAGGAATGTTTTTAAAAAATGTGTGATTTTTTTCATGAAAATTCATCATAAATCAGCCAAAAACGATGTTATATATATAAATTATTTTTGTATGATTAAGTATTAATCATTTTAACGTTTGAAACCAATTTCATGAAAATAAGATTTGAAATAAATTTATAATTTCGATTATACCTTGTATGGAGTTTGAAATTTTATCGAACTTTGAACTCAAATTGTGAGTAAACCAGCTGTTTCATGTAAATTTTGACTTCAAAATCGGATTCTACGTGGTCGAATTTATAATAATTTCTTATTTTTATTGATGGGCCATCAGAAAAGGCGAAATTTGTATATCAGTGTAATCAATTCATAATTCAAATATCTAATTGATTTCCTATTTCGAACGATTGCATTCATTGCTCTATTTATGAACCGTCGAATTGCCTAATCAGTACCGAAAAATAAAGGAGACGAACTTGCATACATACATACGTTTGACTGTTCATAAATAGTGAAATGAATTTATATACCTATTCGACTGTTCAAGTTTATTAGAAAGAATATAAATATTCATTTTATTGATGCTTATACTATAACTTTTTCAAAAATAAATTACCCAATTAGAATGGCCAATATCGATGTTATATCATTTTATTTATCAATTCGAACACAATTGCTATTAAATTCATATTATTATATGTATAAATACCGCAAATTCATCCTGAAATAGCACTCGATAAAATGTTTCAGCGCGTATGAAATTATCTCCTGGGATACGTCAAATTACACGCAGCAATTTAAACGCGTAGCTTTTCCAATTATGAACACTTTGGCTGGCGTAAAAGCCTCTGCGACCACGAAAACCACTATCTTTCGTTGCACATACCTATAAATATTGTACATTGTACAAAACTAATTGTAAGATTTATTTATCGTAAAATTATAACGAATCCATCGACTTTTCAGCGGTAATCTAGTAATACAATTTGATTACTTTAAAAGCAATTAATGCTCCTAATATACAACATTCTAATGAGCGCGACTTTTATTTAATTTTCATGCAAAACGAATAAGTTCAACGGAGATACCGAAGTCGGGTTTTCGCCTAATTGTGCAATAAGCGAAACACTATTGCGAATTTAACGGCTATAACTGCGTTTCGGTCGTAGCTAACCGCAGTACGTAGTTACGTTAGTATTATGTTATATTATACGTATTTATTGTGTTATTGTATGTGTTCATATAGCGTAGCCTAATAAAAGGCTTTATGGTCGTCGTAATTCGGTCGTTTGTTTGAGAAATTTTGCTAGAATCGTCGCACGTTTCAGTTCGCGTCGATTGTTTTTACGATTAAGTTTGATTTTTCATTTTGATGAAATTTTCTTTTTGTATATGTATTTTTTTTACTAAATTTTGTATTTTCTTGTTTCAGGTAAACGTTTTTCGAAATTGCTATTGCGCTTTGTAAAGAAACGGACAATATCTGCTCAAGGTATTTATGGTGTAATTTCAAATATGAGTTTAAAAAAACAATATCTGTTTATGTTATTACAATGTGAACTGCACCAAATATAGAGAAAATTGCTTGTGTTTTGATATTTTCTTTACAAGAAATTTATTGAAAAGTTTTGGCACATTTTCAAAACAGTACAAAATTCGATACTCGAATCTTGCATTTAACGACGTCTTCTTTTCCTTTATTAAAACTTCACCAGTTTTCACCAAATCGCATGCAAAGCTCACAGATTCATACTCGTATATGAACTGTCCAGAGATAACCGTGATTAGTTCCACTTTTTGTCAAAAATGAGATTAAAATATCAAAACATTTTAATTAATTCTGTACTCTAATGTGTATTGATTACATTCATAACTTATTATAAAAAAAATGTTTTTATGGTTTTGGAAAAATTGAATAATGAAAGAAACAAGGGAGTTTTGAATCTCGTTCGATCGTTTTTCTTGGGTTCTCGCTTAGAGGAGTTAGTCTAGTTTAACTCTGAATAACTCATGTACAAATACCGTTGAAATTTTCTTAGAAAACTCCTTCGTAAAACACGATATCCAATCGAATCCGACATAATGGGAAATCGTAGAGGTAGTAAGTCGCGGTCGACGCAATTTGGCAGAGAACTGTCATTCGACTCTTATCACGGTCCGCAAGAAGTTTCGCCTTTACACGGCACTTTTATTGCTGAATTATACCGCTTCTGGGCCAATAAAGTAATGAAACGTCTAAAGCGTGCCTCGAGAATGTTCCCGGTGCCGGAAAATCGGAAAATTGGGGGTGTCTTTGTCGGTTTTAGAGACTGTGTAATCGCGTGTCCGTGATTTCGCGATTCGCCTTGCGAATCTGGGTCGATTTGAGGTATTGTTTGTTTTTAATAGAGGATTTTGTGTGTTTATGTATATTTTTTAAATGATTTATGATCTGATTAGAATAATTTCCAATTCAAGTGTAAAATATCTAATTTACATCAAATTATTTTCATTTAAAATTCAAATGATTAATTATAATAAAATACGAAATTTTCTTCGTATTCTTATTTTAAAATATATCTGATTTTTTTACCATCCAACAAATCACATTTTCTCAAAAATACTTTTACAGCATCAATAAAAATTATACTGTCGCGTACGAGCACTAAAAACTTTACACTATCTCTCAAAAATATAAAAGAAATATGAAGACATTAAACCCTTAACATTTTCGATTTAAAAACAAAAAACTAAGCAAAAAGCGCAAAAAAAGAACAAAACTGAAAACATTCATTTGTAATCTAGCACGCGCAGTAGCAAAAATTGAGACATTCAGAATTAAACGTGACTAACTACACTGAGCGAAAAGCCGTAAAACACGATCAAATGTGTTCGATTACTTTTTCAAAATTCTCTTTATTATTTATCGAAATTATTAAGGTACGAAATCTGTTTAAAACATAAACTATGAATGTGGTCAATTCACATCAGAATATAGAATTGATTAAAATTACTTCTGAAATAAATTATTTATTATCATGTAGTCACACAATTTTTCTAATTTAATGTTAATTATCTTTTTTAACCATTAATATATTATATTTCACACAAAGAAAGTTATGACAGTTATATAGACGAATTTAAAAATCTGCAAATAGCACGTAACTTAACGTCAAAACATTCTCTGTGTGCAAAAGAAACAGGCTGAATTTTCATGTTTTATAATATCTATCTACTACTATAGGTACTACACAATTGCAACCAGTGAATGAGTTATTCATTCTTACCCTGATAAATCGACCTATACCTAGGAATTCTATATTTAAACTAGACTTTTTTCACAATATGGACTTTGTCACGATTATCTCAGAAGGTCTCAATTCGCCCACCGCACAAAACAACAGCGTGGGCTAAAATTTTTCGACCTCGTCGCACACTCGGGCAAAAGGCTCTATTTTCCCGAGGCATTACTGGCACTTTTCCGAGATGCCGGTCTGAATATTTCTCTTGCACGTTCCGTATTTTAGTTCGGCGAATGTTTACCCACCGGCAACTACGTGTTATCGTTTCCCACAATATTAATACCGTACGTCTCAGAGAGACTGACGCATATGTTTGTGTATGTGTGTGGATATATACATATGTATATTATGTGTGTGTGTGTGTGTACCTAGAAGGGAGTGTCTTAGAAAATTTGTGTGCTTAAATTAAAATTTGGTTTGCTCGCTGTATTAACAGATGCTGGGAGCCCTACGCAGGGAAATGAGGTCGAATTTTCTCATATGTGTGTACTTATGGGGAATGTTTTGCATACTGATTTGTTTTTTCATTCAAATCGTTGTTTTTGCTTAAATTTTGTGAAAAAATATGGCGTGATATCTTAATTAATATAAATCTTTAGTGTTGAAATCTTGCACTTATATTCACTAAGGAATTCTTTACACTTTAGTAAGATTTGATAAATTTTGCATTTTTTTTTAAATTTTCACCAAATAAATTGTAGCTTCTTTTATAATTTGAATATTGATTTAGTGCGGTTGATAATATTGAATTTAACGTCAAAAATTTTGGTATAATTTTCATGAAAAAATTCTATAAAACGAAAACATTACTAGGAAAAGATTATTTTCGGGTTGTATAAAATTAATATTTTATCGAATAACTATTGTTTTTATTTATTACCTCGATTTTTCGAGACAGAATTTACAATAAAATATTATTTTTGTACACTTCAACAAATATTGGATAATAATCTTTTCCGAGTAATGTTTTCGTTTAATCGAATTTTTCCATGAAAATCATTCCAAATATTGATACCAAATACAATATTATGTACAAAACTTGATCACTCACTAAATTATAAATGAGAATATACGCCCACTTAGTACAAATTTTACCAAAATATCTCAAATTCATTGAGTAAATTAATCCATGATTAAAGTCAACAGTTCATCGATCTGTGATTTATTTATTGAAAGATATTTATTTAATTTTCAAAATAAATTTATGTACACATTTTCAAGGTATGAACTTTATCGAAAATAACAAACAAATATTGCCATATTCTATTTACATACATCCTACTTTTGCATACCGCATTCGACACTTTTCCAACCCCTCAGTTTGCGGAGGCAACTATCCGCACAACTTGTACAACAACTGCTGACTTTCCTACGTCGAAAACATGCAGTTTCGAAAAGCGATTGACGTGTGAGTGTGTACCTAAAATACACAAAATATATCATATAACAGTCGTTGAATTTTATATAATTTCTACATATAGAACGAGGGAAAATTTCCCGAATTTTCTCTCTTTTTATCGAGATATAAACGTTTTTGTTGACACAATTTGTGTCGAACAGATTTCGCCTCAGGGGCTGGTTCGATTATTGAGTTTGGACGTCCACCTGTTTTTCTTCGCGTCAGCTTTAAGGGCTTCTTTTTTGCCATCTTTCAATTATCTGGCTACTCTTTCGGTGTTTGTTGGTCATTTTGATCACTACATGTGGTTGCCGGTTATTGCTTTTTCCTTGTGTTTGGAAAAGCCAATGGTAAATATGTCATTAAGTTATATTATACATTATTATCATTATTGACGATTATTTTCCTAAGAATTGTGCCATTGGGAGATAGAATCATATTTACATAAATATAGAAGTAAATAAATATGTTTTTTATGAATAAGAATAATTATTAATTACGATCGTCTTACAAATATATAAATGTTGCATTTTTTTTTTCATAAAATGTCATAGGAACAATATAATTATTTCTGTCGAATATCATTAGTATTTAGCACTTATCTTAGTATTTCATTTCCGAAGATATTGTTTGCTTAATGTACCTTCGTTAAGACAATGTCGACTTGCAAAAAATCGTTCTATGATTATTTTCGCAACACGAATCCTTTTTGGTTTTGACACGTATCCAAAGAGCAAACGTTAACAAATACTCACCTATGTTTATTGCTGATCTTTCGATTATATCCCAAATATTTTTTTTACCCTTCCGTATTTATTTATTTGATTCAGAAGAATGCCAATATTTTTTTTTTTTGCGGACGCGTTAACGAATCTCGATAAACGAAATCCGATAATTAAACGAGATATAAAACTGAAGCGTAATTTGCAAAAATCTAACACAACACTATTGTCGGATCAATTCGAAAATTTTCGATTTAAATGCGGAAAAGCGACATCGCGTAATCCTCGCGAGGATTTACTCATTTTCGACGCCTCGTGCGATCGATTTCGGATTTTCGAATCGAGATTTTCTCCTTTTTTTCGGAAGAAATGTGGAAAAAAGTCAGTATCCGACCCATCGCTAGCCCAATCCTCACCCTCTCCGATATCCATTAATCACCCTGAGTCGGGAGATCAATCTCTTCTCGAGGACGCTTTAAAATGCGGCTCTCGGACTGGAAATATCCTCGGATCAATGTAGCGACGAAAATCTCCAATTTCCAAGGTGGATAATTTTGCCGATGTCTATTTTTTTATATCTGTGTGTTTTAGTAACCGCTAAGTTTTTATTGGAGGATGTAATCAACTCGAGAGGTGTTCATCGATCGTCGCTGCGCTAATGCGTAGCTTTGTGTGTTTCAACGTTTGATTGATTAGTTTACGATTGAACTGTTTTATGTATGTGAGATTTTTTATCATCGAAGGATAGAATTTTTCTTCTATTTTATCTTTTGTCAGATGAAAAAACAAGAGCGTCGCGAAAAACACTCGTGATTCCACTCTTCTTTTGAATGGAGTACGCTTATTATGGTATGTAAGTACGCTCAAGGGGTTGTTGTTCCACATGGAAAATAATTTCTCAGAAAGCAAAACGTTTTGAGTGTTCTTCACTTTCATATTACGTTCACTTCGCGAAGGATTGTTTTCACGATTTCATTGTCTATCGAACCGAGCGGTTATTATAATTCGGAATGCTTCATGCGGAAACTTCAATTGAAAATCTTAATTTTCAACGATAAAGCACCGATTTTATTATAATATTTTATCGAATTTCTATCCTTGGAAATCTGAAATTTCGTACAGTTTCACATGGCGACCATTATATCTCCGAAGTGTGACTGTTCCATGCCGTGTTCGCGTAATTGCAAAACCGCATAGATTCAAATTGATTCGGTTCCAGTGCCGATGTCCAGACCACGTCAAAGTGTGCCGATTTGTGAATGCGGTCGAAGTGTATAGACGATATGACTCTAGCCGTTTTCATCGAACCTAATTTTAGAGCCAGTTTACATATTCTAGTGGGCTTGAAAGCTTTGTATCGTATTCGAAATCGAATTCCGAATCGAAATACATGGTCAGAGACCTGAGCAAGCGATCGATCTGCTTTATTTCGTTTATTTTTAATAAGGTCATAAAAAATGTTTTTTTTTTTATGACTAATATTTTTTTTAATTATTTCAAAAAATAGTTTAAGATATTATCTTTCATGTAAATACAGAATATGATAGAAAAATATTATTTTTTTATACTTTTTTCCTAAAGAGAACTCGATTAAAACGATCCTCGTGTCTAAAGTTAACATCGTTTTGGTTCAAATATTGAATTCGAATCTATTTTTATACGAAATATAAGTAAATTTGACATACGTAGGAAACCATTTTGCCTCGGTCCGCCTCATCATCTGGCAAATACTCGAATTCGCATCAATTTGACGTCGGTGAAGATAACGGCAAACACCTCCGTTCGACCGGGCGAACGGACAAACATCTTGAGGGCGAGTTCACGGGGGCGGGAAATTCAAATTTTCCCGATCGTCGATGGTAAACATTAAGATTAGATCCCCCTACACGTTTTGACCGACTCTTTCCCCTACCAGTCCATCTATCCGTCTAAGAACGCCCGCCTAACCTTAGCCGGCGTTTACACTAGAGCCGAATGTAGTAAAAGATCCTTAAATTTATTTTTCATCAATGGCACTTTAGACTTTATTGAATCTGGGTCTTCGTTTGTCGAGAATTTGAGTTCATTTTGGATTAGGATGATAAGTCCATAGACCAATTATGATAATTTATGTGACCACTTTTGAGATATACATTTTGCTTGTCTCGTCTTGTCCACGAAGAAAGCTTCAATATTGTTAAATGTTTATTTTTAGGCAAAATCCTGGAAATTCGCTTAACTTTTTAAGATGCTGTACCTTTATGTAGAAAAGCTTTATATTTTGCTATAAGAATTCTGAATGTTTTTTAATTCGATAAATTCAAATTAACAGGAAAAATTCGCCTGCAGTGCAAATTTTGTAGCCCGATTTAATAATTAAATTAAGCGATTTATATGAATAAATTCTCATATAAAAAAATACCTTTTGAATGAAAATTTCATTGAAAAATTCTTGTGGTGCTCTTTTAATTTTTCAAACCTAAAATGAACTATGTGTTCTTTAAAAAAAAAATCAGTTTCTCGAAGTAAATAACCAAATACATGCGTTTTCTTGAATACACATACTATCACCTTAAATTTAACATATTTTCATTTGAAAAAAAACTACAAATAGTCTCGTTAATAGTAATTGATTTTAAAAATTCCTTTAAAGACCATCTGTGTACTGCTTTTTTTTCTATTTTAAGATTTCATACATAGTTCTTAGATACTCTGTATAGTCGAAAGGTCAAATTTGAACTATTCATCTTATATGTTCTTGTGTAAACGCGACATTAGTGACCGGTCGTTTGTCGAGCACTCGAGGAACTGTCGAGTCCGAAAACCCTTCCTCCCTTTAGGTATCGAACCCTTCAATTCGCGATGGCCTCCAGAATTGAAAATCTCGTCGAAGATTAATACGTATGTCTCTCCGAACATTTCTTCGCGCCTTTGCGAGATTTATTCGGATCTGAATCCGGATTTAGCCTTAGACGTATCGGGGTCGGTGTGTTTCTGAACGGGATTTCGTGTAATTGCATTGTTTTCGTAGGCCATTAGGTCGTGCCGCGGTCGGATAGTTTCGCTTTTGTTTTGTTCCGGTTGAATTTATCGAGCCTAATGGTCGTATCGTAAACACCCGATGAGGGAAACATGATTACGTCTTCGACGGAAGTGGATATGTTCATAATAAATAAGCGAAATCGTTCGATTTCTCTCGAAATGCTGATATGTCTTTCGTAGAATATTTGAAGATGTTGAGTGATGTCAAACAATGTGTATGATGGGATCGTTATTGATATTCTCTGAATACTTTTCTTTCGCACTATTTTGATTGTGTGGAATCCTTTTCGCTTTGTATTTGATGAATGTTATATTTTTTCGCAAAATTTCATTGTATGCGTTTGTTGTTGTTTTGTATTTTGAAGACTTATCGAATACGGATTATGATATTACATTTGACACCGAATTTTTGAATAATTTCTAGAAAAAAAATTGATTAATCGAAAATTTTACTTGGAAAAAATATTTTTCTTTGAATGAAATCAATATTTTAATAAATAATGCTTGAATTATTGTAGGTATTGCTTTGATTTTTCGAGAAATTGAGTTTTTATAAAAATTCAATTTTTATACATTGATAAGTGTTGCATAATTATATCTTCCTAGTGATGTATTACTACGAAAATATTTCTATCAAATGTAAACGTCTGTATTTTAAGGCTAGGTGCTACATATGTGTGATAATAATATAGGGCTTATAAAAAATTCCATGAATAATACGCCATTCGCGTGCACGTTTGCCGATTCCATTGTATTTCCGTTCACATGGCCATTTGTATTGACCCTTGATTACACGTTTTTCAATATTCACATATATTTCCCGATACTTTTCACACTTTTCCCAGTATTTATTGCACGAATGCACCAATGAATCGTATGTTTGTATTTTTTTTTTCAAATCTGAAAAATAGATACTGATTTAAGCTTTTTTTTCATCGATGATTCATATCGAAAATTTTACATTTGAATACGAATAATTGATGAATTTATTTTTTATTCTTGTATGTGAAAATTTATTGGATTGGATGAATGAATAAATTGCTTAAAAATTGACCCTTACTTTTCGACTGAAGTAGATATTCCATATTGCTCTAGTTTTATTATGAATTCGATATTCAAAATTAAATCGCCAAATTTTATACTTTTTCATATTTTATGATAGGAAAATCCACATTTGAATTTCGATAGAAATCTGAACGATGTCGTAAAATTGACATAAAACTTATATACCACCCTCGGTGTTTTCGCTGTGAAATATGTATGTAAAATTTTGATTGTTTTTCACGAACAATTCTTATCAAATATTTTTTTCAATCAATACGTTCGCAAAACGGAGAATAAAAATTTGCACGCGGCGGATAATATGAATATATACGCATTTTTTACATTTTGCTTACCCTAAATAAAATAAAATGAAAAAATACGAAAATGGAATCGGAAAATTTACGAGTTTTCTTCGCGCTCCGCACGGGGTCATTTTGGGTCGGTTTTTCCCTTTTTCTTAATGTTCAAATTTTACGACCGGTCTTCGGTCAGAGACGCATATAAAATAAGCTTTACGCACACAAAACGAATTTAACGACAGAGATTCGTAGCGTTTTTACGCGTTTTTTCCACCTTGTGAAATACCAGCTTTAGCGTAAGGAAAAGGAGCGAATTTTCTTACGTAAGACCACTTTACAAATATGCAAGTTGCGTAGATTAACTTTTTTTATTATTTTTATAAGTTGTGCATATGTGGGTCATTCTTCTTTCATGAAGATTTATAGATTTATATGAAAATTTAGACATTAAAGAAAATTTATTGAGGATTTTTAAAATGCGTCTCGTGTCTGAATTCTTCATTATAGTATAGTATTTTTTTTCAATTTTCTTTCAATATATAGTGCAGAAATCAAAATATAGGTTGTAAAGAAGAATTCAAATGTAATTTCATTCAACATCAATTCAAATACTATAATGAAAAATGATGGAAAATGTATCTATGCGCGGGTAAGGCGCAATTTACTACCACTGCCTATTAATTATCGGAAATATTTATGCATTTTCCACGGCCCCGGTGTATGTAATTTATAAATTTTTACGACGTTTTCGTGATTGAAATAGGATCGCGTGTGCTTTCGAAAGGATAATTTTATTGACCATTCTGAGCCACGATCGGTGTTTGATCGCATGCCATGTACTGGCTGCACTATCATCAGCCTCGATGGAAAATTATGGGATGTGTCGTTGTAAAAATTGCAATTTGCACGATAAGCAAATTATGATATAACGTGAACTTGCCATATTAAAATTAGTACTCGTATTTATGGCCGATTTTGTTTAAATTTTATGTTTTTCCGTGTTATTAGGTGTTTAAGGAAATTAAATTAATTTGTATCGCCTTAATTTTCATGTTGGGGTAATTTTTTTTGTATATGTATAAGTATGTTGTAGTTAATGTATTCAGATGTGTGAATATATAATTTGTCTAGTTTAACCTTACATTACATGGCCATGTCCAAATTTTATATGCAGAATTTTTAATTTTGATTTTATAAACATTATGAAAATATCTTATCAAGATAATCTTACTGAGATTTTTATTTAGTAACTTAATACCAAAAACACTATAAAAGTGAAATTTTTACTTCAATTCTATTGTGAAATAGAATCTTATAATACTTTTATGGAAAATATTTAAAAATCAGATCAAAATTGGAAAATGTTCATAAAAAAAATAAAGTATAGTAATGTTATGTAAACTTTAACCAGACGGAATTTTAATATTTTCACTAACATATAAAAATATTTTCCTTTCTGAACATTCGGTCAGTGAATTATATGAAAAGCGCGGGATACGTATACGTCGCTTTTAAATTTTCCACGTCATTTCTCTAGAAATTTCGCACCAGACACTCCTTTTTTTATTATTTACATCTGAAAACATGCTCAGTCTCGCGTCCCAGTTCTTGTGACGAGGTGAAAACGAGAAACGAGAATTCTCCAGATTCGTGCGAGAAAATAGAATTCTCGTTTTCGAATGCCGATCTCTAGTAGTTCGTTCTCGCGTCCTAGCATTCCCTAAATCCTGGCATCTGGAAAAATGCGTGCTTCGTGTACCGGATTCTGTATATATCGTATTTTTGCATGCTTTTTGGATATGTGAAAAATTTTACTCTTCATTCGTGCGTTTAAATCTCCTTTTTGGATTGAGTCGGAATGGAGGATGGGAGAATATATTTGACTTCCGTTTCCAACACCAAACGCAGTTGAATTTGGGTTTGATTAACTCAAAATGATACAAAGGAAAGATAATTATTTTATTTGTATGTAAAAATTGATTATAGAGATTTTTCGCTTGATGAAATTTGATTTTCCATAAAAACTTTAAGTTTATAGTGGATATCGCCATAGAGGAAAATCATCGAACTTCTAATATCTAATAATCGAGATTTTTGATTGTTTTACTTTTAGATGAGGATACTTTCACACATACTTCTTTATTAAGCTAATTTGAATGCTTTTCATGAAAATAATTACTAAAATTGAAAAAAAAATTATATAGGCCACGTCAAAGCGACTTATTTCCGTTTGTCATCCGTCTTGAATAATGCAACGACCCACCCGATACATTTACACGCGAATATTTCAATTTCAAATTTATTTAAGGAAAACCCTCTGACGTCTATACGCACACACAATAATATAAATAAATTTCGTATAATTGAGTACATGTTTTTCGACGAACACTTCGAGCTCCGTTCGCATTTCGCATGCGAATTCGAGTCGACGCGCTGAATTTAAAAAAGTCGGTAATTAAAAACGCCAAAGGGGCTCTCACTCTCTCTACACCCCCTTTTCCGTGTCCTTTTTTTCCATGTCGTTTTTTTTTTATTTCAGCAAGGATTCCTTTCCAGGGCTTATCCTGGACTTATGGAGTGTCGGACGAATTTCGCTCCGGCGTCCGAAAGGCAAATAGTCTCTCTCAAAAGGACTCGGGACAACAAACGCTTCTCGCTTTAAAATGTATGAGGCGTCTGCGTCGAAATGAAAACCCGGCTTTTTGTTTATGTGTGTGCCTTAATATACAGCTGAAATGTACGCGTATTAAAGTCGCTGGTGGTGTACGGAAAAAAATGCGAGGGTTTTTCAGCATTCAGAGCATGTAGTGACATTCTAGTCCGTCGTCCTGTATGGAAATGTGGAGTTTTTGTGAATAAAATATGGTTTTGATGTATCGAGATGGTGTAATTAACTCGATAGTTGATATGAGTGGGCTGCTTAGGTCGCGTGCGTGCGAGTGATTAGTGATATCGATTATTAATGATGGTTTTGATTAATATTGCTTGTCTGTTATGGCGGACTAGTCTATTAGTTTTGACAGAATCACAAAAACATATTTGTGATTATAATCATTATATATGACGATGAAATATGCCAAAGGGATCGAGTCACATGGTGGTGATTTCGATATAAGCTCTGCCTTTAAATGTGTGCTTAAATGTATTATGAAGGAGACGAAAGATTGGATGATATTTAAGTACAAGTGTATATTTTTTTCATATAATTTTGCAACATAATACATGAACATACTTAGAAACAATTTTTCTTCAAACTTTAATTCGTTAAAAATAACACTTCACCCCTTAATCTACTTCATATTCATATGTATTTATTTTTGCTACAATTTATTCCACAAATTATTAAAATTTCATAATTTCATCTAAATAAATATATAAAATCAATTAAATTCATTCTCTTCAAATAATCACATTGTTTATTCTAATAAATCACTGCATGTATTCATCGACATAATATCTAATGCAAACATTGAAATTTTCCATTCATTAATCATTGTCATTCGATACATTATGATAATGTGTTTTTGATCAATTAAAGTCTGTGTCAGTTGTTAAATTACAATCTATTGATCGATTCAGTACACATATTATCATAGCTGATCAACGATCAATCAGACACATTGTACAATATTATGTTTAGTTAGTACTGCGTTAGCTTTTGACTTACGTAAAGCTTTCGTTTCATTCTCAGTATTTTCTGTTCATAATATATTTTCTGTTTCGCGGCGGAGGTGTCGTATTTCGTCCATCGGTTATACAAAATCCATTAGGATAAGATATAAAAGAAATTCCTTGCAGACAACGGGTTATTTGATATATTGCTTTGTTCGGAATTTATACATAAGCAGATATACGACGTTACGAAAGGGGGATACACTTGCTTACATTTTGCTCCTGAAACTATGGTCTGCTCGAAAGTGTTCTTTCTATTTATGCATATCTTATATTATACGAATGGAATTGTGAAAATTAAATTATTGTAAAGAATCGATACTTATTTTCTATTTTTTTTAAATCTCATATAACACGTATTACAACCGTTTTCATACAAATACAAATCATTGATATGAGATATTTATTTGAAAAGTTTCAATTTAATAGTGAAGTTTGTATAAATAATTCTTTTATGATTCAAACAATATGAAATTTCCATTTCAAAGTCAATTATATTCAACCGTTTGAAAACATGAATTTATTTTCCTTCCTCGATGAAAGACAATAACCTAAGGTTTGCAGAAATCTTGAATCGTTTCCGAGAATTCTTTATAAATCCTCACGTGTTTCACAGAAATGTGGATAAATCGGGAACGTATTCTCTCTTTGAGGATAAATTTCACACAGACGACTCTCAAATAAATTGTGATAGACAATCTAACGCATTTATCATACGATCCTAATCTTTTATTTTATTTTCAGATTTATATAATTTAAATTTCAAAAATTTTTATTTTAGTGAAATGTGAAAAAAAAATTCCTTGATAGTTTGATTAGTATAAGTTCCCTCAATTCAACACGAATAATACCCTCACAATCGACTAAACAAACCTAAAATAAATATATATATATTCAATTAAGAAAAGGTCAAGCATCACACGGTCATTGATCAAAGTTCTTCTAACAACAATCGAAGTGCCATTATCAATCGCGGTAATTTTTCCCCACAACCCACACGTTAGAAATACACGAACGTATCTGAAAATAACTCGATGAAAACACACGTAATATATATAAAATATTATATGTATGTCAGTTTCCACACACACATTGCTGGAGGCAATCGAATTTTTTCGTATTGTTCGTACGTTTGAGCGATTCCAATTTATTACCGACTCGTAAATCATAACGATCGGAGCGGCATTGTTAACACGCCATCTTCCTCATAGTACGAGTTATCCATCGTACATGCGGTTCGTTAAGGGTCTTTCTGGTAGTTTGTATTGTTTGGAAATGCTAGGAAATCGTATCTGACTACAAACGTATAATATCGAAGTGAAAATTTCATAAAAAAATAAAATTTTATTCGTTTTTTCGTTTTGGTCCTTCGTTGTGTCGTTTGTGATGTGCCATAGAATTGTAATCAACTTACTAATCTATGAAAAAGTGTTTGAGTTTGGAATGATATTTTTAATTAATGAACTTTCATAAAGTGTGAAAAAAACATTTCTATTTTTTTAGCTAGACTAGCTTAAAATTATTGCCTTTCTCATTCTAGATGAGAATACTAAAACAAGAAAGGCAATAATTTCTTGTTAGACAAATGATGAATGTTCTGTCTTGTACTTACATTTCTGATACGAATAATCAACGCAAACATATTTAGAATTAATTAATAAGGTTTATTCATAGTATTATCTGCGACTATTTTATGCCCTTTTCATAATAGAATTGTAGAATAAATAGTAACCCAAGTATCACTCGAATAGGCAGACAAATTTACAAATTTGTGAAGTTATCATATTAAGATAAGTTACTTCAGAAGTAAGTTTTATCGTGAATTCGTTTACATAGTTATTGTTATTGTTTTAAAATTATTATTTCAATTATATTAATAACCATTAGAAGAATGCTCTTCCCGTAAAAAAAAGCATTCGTATAAGTTCAAACGTGGTTTTTATGCCATGAACTTTTATTTACAAGTGCGTATTATTATCCCGGAGCGTCTGCTCTACTAAATCTTCTTTTTATCTGTGATTGTTAAGCACGCAGACCTTTTTCCTTCAGACTTTCTCCGCGGACCTGAAATACGCACATACATAACCTAACATAAAACATACGATACTTATACACTATTGATTCGCGTTATGGTGTTTCTTTGTTTTCTCGCGTAGGCTCGCGAAAATAACTTTTTCCCCCGAATTTTTTCCTTTCGCTTTTCCATGGTTTTTTCGCCTGCCCGCGGCTCGCCCATCTTTCTTTGTCGGATATATATTCCGAGTATTGAAATATATTCGCGAAGCAAACCCTGTATAAGTGAACCGAGACGATCGGGCGTTTATTTGTAATATCACGGATGGTTAGCGGCGACTGGTGGATTTGTAGCTTTTATTTAGTTTATGCATCAGCAAGTGCTTTTTTACTGAAGAAAATAGAGCGAAAAGCTATCAAAGTGCGAAAAATTCACACATAAACCAGAAAATGAGTGATATTTTATTTAATGTGAGCTTCTGTGGCTTGACGTTGCTCGAGGTTCTTTGAATTTAAATCTTGTTCTGTTCTGTGATTGCATGTAGACCTTGCATAGTATTTGCTACGAAAGACCTCCCTAAGAACGATAAAAATGTCCAGTTACGCATCGTTGAATTAATTGAAATTAGTGGTGTATTGTTAATTATTTTGGTTTTGCCATGTGACTATAATTATAATATCATATTTGTTACATATTGTAAATTTTGCGTACATGTTCAGTACGTGGGTGCTTGATTAATGATCCCTGCAATTTCAAATTCGCTGAGCATATTTTTCAGAAATATGTTCATAGGTTCGTTTTAATTAACATAATAATTAAGTGTTACCTCATTTCATGAGAGTGTAATGTGGTTTTTGAATTATTTTGAAATTGAATTTTGCCAACAATTTTCGATTACACTGACAACAGTTCATTCAACTATAAAATGTTTCATCGACAAACTACGAATACTAATCTAGAATTGATTAAATCCACGGAATGAACTTTAACATAGTTGAACTTAATTCGATTTGACTAATATGCGCTTTAATCGATTCTAATATAACTTTCCATGGATCGAAACAATCAGAATTTAGTCGCTCATAATTAATTATCGGGGTTAACCGTCGATTATTTTGATTATCATTCACCAGAAAGGTTATCTGTCATTTTGTTAACATATCAACTACGGTTTTGAACTTTATAAAACTTTCTTAGCATCATTTTTTTTAATGAATATTCGACATGATAAAATGTTTTTTTGCATCACAGTCCAAATTAGATCCTAGTCTCTGCTTCTCAATGGTTCCGCAACCATGAGCTATTTTTTCGATTAGGGGTAGTCAGCTCTTAGACCAAAATAAAGTATTTTATTTACAGAAAAAATGATCTGATGTTTATTTGAAACCAAAATATAACATTTAATGATAATAAAAATAACTAACTCATTCACACATTCACAAAACAATACATTCCCAAACACAATAAGATACTAACTCAACCATCCCATAATATGGCAATCCGATACTTTTCCGAGAGAACCTTCGTCCCTTTCGTTGTCGTATCGCGTTTACCTCGCAGCGAAATTGCCTTATGCCACTTTCTGGAACTGCGTCTCCTTTCCCTCGAACAACTCCTTGATATTCCGAAAAACCCCTCCCCGTAACCCTTCCCCATCTCCCCTCGCCCTTAGACCCTTCAATTTATTTCGTATGCGTCTCGCGCGCGCCACACTTTGAATACGAAACATAATATTTTTCTAGCACGGCGCATGCACGGACCCGACTGTTTGCAAATCAAATTTTCCGCGGAAATTTTTCCTGGAAGGCTTTTCTTTCTCGTCCTCCTTCCCGGAAAACCGCTCCCGGCGACTATGTACGATGAACGTTGTCGCTCGCGTAAATTTTCTCGATACGAACTTTGGTATATAAACTCGTTTTTTTTAGTTAATCTTTTGATAATATATAGAACATATCGATTAATAAAAAAAAAATAATAAAATTTCAATTCCATTTTTTTTTCAAATTTGAAATAAATTTTTAAAAAATTTCAAGAATATGGTCCGAATAAAACTCCTGACTCATGTTTTTCAATTTTTGGACTCATAACTTTTTCCACAATAAAGGGGACGATTGTACAATAGAGGAATAAAGGGGCTAGAAGTTTTGGGGGTAAGTTGTTCCGAAGTTGTTTCAACTATCATCTTTAGAGTGATTAAAATGATTGTTGAACCTTCACAATAATTGATACTTTAATTACGCTCTTTATACATATATTGTTACTGTAAGTTTTTATTGAAAAACCATTCCTTGCGGAACAACTCACCCCATAACTTCCAACTCCACTTTCCCTTACATGTCTTCCCTCGACTTGCTTCATAGCAATAATTAAAATTACAAAAATAACATCAAATCTTGAAATCAACATTAACGTATCATCAAATCGTTTAAACCGATTTGAACGCACGACACGCACAAAAGACAAAAACCTATCCAGATTTGCTCATACATACATACAAACATAATTTCCGTTCAATAGGAGTTATAAATTTTTACTCGCATAACGAATACGACAAGCCATAACGGTCTGGAGCGTTTCTGTTTCGTGTTAGCGGCCGTTAAGAATTCCATAACGAATATTAACGTCTCTCCTGGCATCGCGAAAATTCATACGTAATATCCGCGGGCGCTCGCTCAACCACCGCCGCATTATTATTACGATTATTATTATGATTCGTATGTAAAAGGGAAAGCAAACGAACGCCGAGACGGGGAAGGAAACGTGGGAAAGCGGGGGAGGGCGGTTCCTTTCGAATTTTTCCCGCCGAAAATAAATTAACATTTGAAAAAAGCGCCGAAATTTCGCGCCGTTTCTTCGACGCCCGGTCGCGCGTTATTGGATTTTTCACGAGGCGAAACGTATTATGATACTCTTTTCGCGTATGAATTCGAAATTGTATACTAGGATGATATTATGTACAGGGTGATGTTGTTAGTTATTGACTTTATATGTGAATATTTACTATATCATTTGATTAAAATGAACTACTATACGAATTCTAGAAGCTTATTGATAAATATGGTAAATTATAGGAAATGAGTGCAGAAATTGTATCTGAATATGTCCATTTATTTGGATTTGAAAATCATATGAATGGTTTCGGGACTTCTATTAATATATCGATAACTGGGTGGAAAATTCAGATATTGCGCTTCCATGAACGCGATTGTGGCCAGATAATAACCGACTCTATTGATTCAATAAGTACATAGACTCGGTTATTGCCTGACCACATTCAGGTTTGCAGGTAGCGCAATATCTCAAATTTACACTTAAGTATCGATATTATCAAATTACTAAATGACTTTCATATTTCCTTAATTTTTACATTCAAAATTGATCCTTTCACCTTTTTAACCCTGGATTTGGTTAACTACAATGACTCCTTGAGACACGCTAAAGAACTTTTTTCCTCAAAAGCTATTAAAGAGACAAACTTGATACATTTCTAACTTTAGAAAGTCAACTAAGTTAACTAAATCGAGAGGTAAAAAGTGAAAATATCAACCGTAAATACTATTTTTTTATTTGTTCGTATTCACATGTGTCCTTTAGATTTTGAGATAGTCAAACAGATTCATATACATAATAGAAACTTGATTTAAAATTGTAGGTATATAAAAATATATTGCAAAATTATTTAGAAAACTAAAATTAATCGAATCGAATTCTCCGAATCGACCTGTACATTAAAAGCATCGTTGCGGTGCGTATACGATTTAAAATGAAACGTATTCACGACTCGTCAATGCTACAGGGTGGCACTTTTTTTTCAGCGTTTGACAGGTGCCGGTGAAAATGTGTCAACACACGAATGGTGTGTGTGTGTGCATTGTGCTCTATATTGTGTATCGTCTGAAAGATATTCCTCTCTTTCAGAAAGCGGGGCGACACTCTTATATGACGTGAAACGTTTCAATATGTTTCATGAATGTCGAGAATGAGCCGTAGACGGGTAATGCGCTATGTTAGGGTTTTTTTTTTTTTCATTTTTTCGAAAACGAAGCCTTTTCTCGAGACGTCTCAATTTTTCATGCTTTAATTTTGACAGTTTTCCCCTGTTTCTTAATGGGGCTTTTTTTGTATATTTTCGCGCGAGATTCGTTCGGAGTGAAATTTTCTATTCAATACATGTGAGAGAGTCGCGAATTTCATTTATCGTTTTTTTTTTTGTTGCTGTAGATTCATTCTAAATCCATTTAGTATTTTTTAATACTTTCAAAATACATGGATAGTTACTTTATTTGAAATGTCAAATCGAACGAGTAATGTATGAGACGTTTAGAGCTAAACGTGACTTACTCCACTAAGCAAAAAGTCCATTCTCATCAGAGTACAAAATTAATCAAAATGACTTTATGATTTGTCATATAATACTTTGTAAAACTATGATTATACCAATTGTTTTAATATTTTAATCTCATTATTGCAAAAATGAATCATGATTAACTCTGAATGGCTTATATTTGAATTAATCGTTACGATGATAATTTTTAATGAAACTTATTTTAAAATTGAAAAAAAATCTTATATTTGAACTTATGAAACGCTATTTGAGTAACCGAGCCGAAAGGAATAGGTATAACGAGAATTCATTTTAAACCAAATATTTTCAATATTAAATTTTCTTCTGCTCGCTTACAACAATTTATAAACATGGCATAATATGCGAAGCGCTGGTTTCTTGCAACTCGTTTTGTAAATTCAATATATTTTTCACAGACGTGGATCTCACGATAAACAAAATTATGAAAAATCTCTTATATAATGTATGGCTACGCATAAAATGCTTATGCTCCGTGTGCTACAAAATCAAGAATCCTGTGTATTATGTATAAAGCTTTCATAATTAATTCACTTTTACAGAATTATGCTTTATTAAAGAAATTCTTTAAAAAAACCTTTGAACTTTAATCATATAATGTACAAGCATATATTTTATTCATTAACGTTCAATCTCATATCCAATTATAGCAATTCTCCGTGAACATAGTTAAGCTATAATTTCAATCTGTTGTGTAATCACTATGTTTAATCAAGTGATCAAATAAATATATATTAATCACAATAGAATTAATTGTACAAATAGATTTCAACATACTTACCCAATATATGTGTATATTTCAAACAATATTATTATTCATTGATCTAATATTAACAAAATTCTTAACTTTTGTAAAATTATCATTTTAATATCGCTCGATGTCTAATGATGAATCCACAAATAAGCCGTAGGCTTTCACAATCAAATACAATATAAAATCGGTATTTTCATACATAATACAATCATCTTTATCTAACCCAAGTAAAATAAGATATCAATTATAATTAATGCATAATACAAATATTCTTAAAATCCAAAATACACAGCGTGTTTTTCACATAGTTTATCTTTTGTGTCACAAGTATAAGACAATTCTGACAATATCTATGATACATATTTAACGGACATAGCAAAATACCTTTGATGTTGACCCGGACAGAAGTAAATTTCCTGTAGGCGGACACCACCGGGACAGTTATCCTTTCCTATCCCAGATCCCGCGGGACGCTTTTAATATCGCCGCATTATATGCGCCGCATGATGGCAATTTATTTCGAAAACGCATATTTCTGAAAGCCGTATCCTCTTAGGTGTTTCCAAAACTTATAGACATAAATAACGTTTAGCTTTTGGCGGGAAATTCGTAGTGTTAATCTCGCGCTCCTTTTCTAGGGCTGTGCATATTTCCAGATCATCCTTTACAATGTAAACTCAAGCTTAGATATATTTTCATATTTTTGTTTAGTTCATATTTAAATATTATTTTACTAATATAGACTCTGATCGTGTATAAAATTGTTTTAAATATACATTTCGATTGCATCGAAATGTGCAGATACTATTTGAATTTACTTCTGGACATTTTTTTCTTAACGAAATTGAGAATAATCACAATTCTTTCGTTAATTTCT
Source organism: Cheumatopsyche charites (assembly GCA_024721215.1). NCBI lineage: Eukaryota > Metazoa > Arthropoda > Insecta > Trichoptera > Hydropsychidae > Cheumatopsyche > Cheumatopsyche charites. The sequence continues at coordinate 8,990,737 of CM045586.1, read as the reverse complement.
CTAAGAAACCATTTTATAGTTTTTTTTCGTAATTTAAAGCGTTAAGTGTCCAATATTCCTCATAACAGTGTATTTCGTCTATACGTGCAACCCTGTCTTTTTCGCTTTTCGCGATCGCGTTAACCTACGCCCCAAAATGGATATGATTCGCACATTCGGGTTGATTTATATCCTCGATTAATCCTCAACGTTATTCATACTCGTTTTCATGGCGTTATTTTCGCATGGTGTTTAACTTTCATGGAGATATCGCGAGCACTCGTTTAGTTCACCTAACAAGTCAAGATGAGAATTTTCATATGAAGTCGTTTTCGTGTCAGACGAGCTTTGTGTATTATATTTTTTTGTTAAATCAAACATATGATGCACCAGGATGTCATTATTTATAATCAAGTTTGTAAAATGAGTGCTCAGTCTTACTGTATTAGATTTTGTATGAATAAAAATGGTTCATTCTCGAGGCATTCAAAAATTATAATGAAATGTTTCTTTTGTGGTTTTATTTTGAACAAAATTTATGACATATTATGTAATACTATTGACAGTTAACATTATAGGTTATTTGAACGAATCGATTGGGAGTTTGGGCAATATTTCTAGGGATACGTCGCTTCGCTTTCAGATCATATAGAATTTCGGAGAAAATCCGTTATTTACGATTCTTTTTATCCACTATTGAGAGCCACACCGAAATATTTGAATTGTTCAGCGCTGAAAATTTGAATTATGGTAATCCGTTTGTTAAATATTATACAACAGCGAAAACGCTTTCATTTCGAGTTTCAGGTCGCAGAGCTTTCTCTCAACGCAAATGTGTTTCTCAAAACATTGTAATTATATTTATATACTTTTTCTATAATTAGAATGAAACAAAACAGTAATTATGAAATTAATTTTCAATGTTGAAAATTTGTGTTTAAATGATTGGGATTTATTTGTTTGTTTTCAAAAAAATGTTTCTCGTTATGTTATTTTTAACTTAATACATGGAAGTTTGAGGATTCTATAGAATGGGATTATTAATGCTTATTAATTCAGTAAAATTTTAATATTTCCGTCAGCTGTAACTGTTTTGTATCTCATTACATCGGTATATATATTTTTTAAAAATAATATTTTGATTACATTTTTTAAAGAGAAATTTAGATTTTTTACGATAAGCATAAAATATGTAGATAAATGAAAAAATAATATATTTTCAAATGCGTTTCACAGAATATTTTTTAAAAAAAATATTTATACGTATTTGATGTGTTTTCTGTTGCAAAACCATTCAATATGTGTATGCGAAGAGATTTAAATCGTTATAATACTGTCATCTATGTATATAAACAATAATAAATATATCAGGTAAACAATACGATTTATAGACTCCTGAACGGTTATTTTTTTCGTCGTGAATCATTCCAAGATTATTGTGTTATAATATCTGGAAATGTTTCTGCTTCATATAACTTTTCACGGAAGGTGTTTATAAATAAAAGCGCTTTAAGTCCACTGAATCTCGAGCGAAGCCGGCTTACAAAACCTAGTTTTTTCGATGTTTTCATTAAAAAAAACACTCAAATATGACTGAAAATTATATTATTTTCTAAATTTTAACCGGTCGTAGAATTTTCGCATGGAAACTTTCGTTTAATGTCGAAAGTCGGCAAGTGCGCGGACTCGCGCTCGGAAATTGCACGAACATCTCTTTTGAGAACGAAGGCGACTGTCTCCAGAATGTCTTTTGCAATTTTACAGATATCTCTGAAACAAAGTTGCCCCTTGGAGTGAATGTGTGTGTAAAATTGTACGTGACACGCGTCTCTCGTGTAAAAGGAGCGGACGACGTTACAGATTTGAATTTTCCGCTCTTGATGAGCTGACGTGCTTGTGACTTGATAATGTCTCTCGGTTTTTGATGCTTTCCTACCTTGTATAGGGTTGTAAAATTGTTAAAAATGATTTTTTATACTATTTAATTTGATATTCAATGATTTAATTATACTTGAAAGTACAATATTGTAAGGAATTCTGTATGTCTTTGATACATTTGTTAAATGTCACATTTTTTTTTTTGAGACATTTTCACTGAATGAGTTAATAGATTTTTCTAAAATTTGAAAACGAATCATGTATGGATTTTAATATTGCATTCGATATCGACATACTCGAAAAAAATTCCGAAGAAAATTTGATTGATCGAAATCATGTTTCAGATGTTATTATTGCCTGGATGTATAATATAATATTAACATTTTTATTAGGTAACCTTTGCTATATGCATAACCTTGATTCTTTGAGACAGAGCTTTCCGCAAGATTAATATAATATGTTTACAATCCGACATAATTTGTAGCATAATATTTTCTTCTGAATTATTTTTGTGTTTATTCGAATTTTTCTATGAAAATCATTCCATGTGTTGATACCAAATGCAATATTAAAAACCGTACTTGTTTATTTTAAAAATTATAAATCTATTTAGTACAAATTTCATGAAAAAATGCCACATTTTTCTAATTAATTTAAAAAAAATTTAGAATTAAAATCAAGAGAGTAAATAAGTTAATCTGATACTAATCGAAGATTCGTTCGCTCGATACAATTTATGAACGTGTTCTCGTGAAAAGCGAAACAAGGCGTAGCCTCAGTATTTGTTTTCTGAGGCAAAAGAGGCTTTCCGTTTTGTGATCGCGTCGAAATGTGTCCGTGTCGGAAAATCTCGATCGGAAAATCGGAAAATTTTCTGATTCGTCTCGCGTCCAAATTCCAATTCGAAGAGCGAATTTATTTTCCGAGTGGCGTCGCTCATGCAGGGTCTGATTGACTCCAATGTCGCTATGGGGAAAACTCTGGCGACGACACCATTAAATTTTACACTACATTATTCATGTGTAGCATTTCTTTATATTGCATATACTTGGCTATTAGAATTGAGTATACATATGAAAAAATATTTAAAAAATATTGAATATAATTAGATTTTTTTCAACTACCTAACTACTGAACTCATTCAAATAATCAGTACTTCATACTAATAATATGAAATAATTAAAATTTACGATTTGATAAATGTATTAAATATTTATTTTTAATTACTTACTACTTATTCAAAGCTCATTTGTTCAATCGTATAAGTTTATTTCATTCAGAGTACGTGATTTTTAGTACGTGTTTGTTTCGCGTGAGCGTTTGTTTTATTGTTTGTTATAATGTCGTGTCAAAGGTGGAACTCATTCAAACTTTCTTATTTAATGTGGGCAAAAGTATTTTAAGCGGTTCTGTTGAACTGCGGTAATTTAACTTCGTGACGAGAACCGCTTTTCTAAATCGATCCGAAGAATTATCTTAAAATTTACGACGCACTTTTCGCGATATCTATAATATACGAGATAATATTTATGCAAAATTTAAAAATATTCTTTCACATATGCACTTGTGTAATACGTCAAAGTTATAAAACTAGGATGTATCGTATTTTATATATTTATATATACATAGATAGTGGTAATACAGCCTGCGATCGGATGGGCTTTAAATAAAAGAACGTTTTCAGACGAGAAAACCTCTGCGATTCACTCTAGCGAGAAAACGTTCGAGATAGTCGAGATTTCGAAGGCACCATGAAAAATCATCGTCTTTTTATACCAGTGCTGAAAAGTGTAAATCTGAAAGTATTCACGACGATGAATTTCGATAGCACCGACAAAATACCACTCAAACGTTGCAAAATACTGCGAGCAGAACGAACGTAATTCTCTATGTTTCGATCCGAGCGAATTTTCCGATGATAAAAATGAAAACGCTACTATGTTGCATTCTTCAAATATAGTTTAGAATATGCCCAATATACACATTTTGAATAAACGCATTCGTCAAATTGAAACGATTCAAATTTAGAATTTGAGAATTTTCAAATGATGAGTTTTGCTTTTCTCGCGACTTCGTACTCAACGTGCGGTATGCAAAAAGGGAAATAAGAATATTTTTGAAATATTGTATAATACGTAGTGGATGGAGTGTTGTAGTTTTTAAATTGAGAAGTTTCGTTTTGCGACGACCGCATTATAAGGTCACGTTCAAAGCGCCGCGATGTGTCTACATACTCGCTACGTAGGTCGTAGTTTCTCAAACTTTTTTCATCAGCGCTCCTTTGAAAAGTTGCGCTTTTCGACGACGAACCGACGCGAGTGGAAAATTTTCGTATTTCTAGCAATGTTATTTTTTTCGCATTATCAGACCGCTCTGAAATTCACATTATACGCAAATGTACCCCCGCAGACTTCTGGCGAATTTTCGTATAAAGTATTCGAGATCAGATGAAAATTCTCAGATTTTTCAAACGCAAATAAAAAAAAAATCAATACGAACATAATATTTTTCTTTTCAAATTTTTTTGTTTGACGTAAAACCAATTTAAAATTCACTTATAAAACATTTTGAAAAATTCATGTGAAAATCGAATTCATTTATTTTCAAAACGAATCGTTCATCGATGACACTATTCGTTTGTATTAAATTAGTTTCTGTGAGACGACATTTCTCGAAATTCTATGTATTTTATGCCGATTGTGATTAAGCTGCGTGTGTAGGTCACGCATAATATGTTCTACATTTTCATGACAGCTAAAGATCTTCCACAAAATGTCAAAATAAGAAATACCATAGATTGTAAAATCTCAAATGTATTAATTCGAAAACCTTCTCATTGTTAGATGTACACACAATAACCCTGAAAATTCCACTGTGAAATGATTAACTCTTATGGGATATTTAACTAACTAACATATAGGTATACATTTTCATTTATTTAGACTATAGCGAATAGATATAACCTTGTCAATTAATGTAACTTCATAAGGTTTTCTTAAGATTGCATATGTTCGATATGTTCGATTTGAAATATCCTTCATCGTCTCAATGCTAACATTTTGAACCGAAAGGTATTGCATAATAAAAAAAACTTGAAGTTACATCAACTTGACGAAGTTATACCTTACAAATTATTAATTTTGATTAATCATTAATAACCCGTCACAGCCAAAACCACTCAAATCGAAATCACTCGACCTCGATATGAGTCAAGCCAAACACGAATTTCGAAACTACTATCTCCTCAGTTTTGAGAAACTCCCACTCCCCATACAAGTCGGAAATTCGAACTGCGTCCCGTAGCAGTTTCTGGGTTCGCGACAGCCATCCAACCCAACCCAACCAAACCCAACCCAACTCAACTCAACCAACCTAGAAAGCCAGTGTTTATGCTAAGTAAGCCCATGAACGTATACGCTTCCAGTATTTGCACGTTGGATTCTCGCGACTGGCGCGTAGTACAAAGTCGGTCGTATTTTGTTTGCGCCGTCGGTCTTCGTGCAACGTTTGGAAATGTTGACTGTCTTACATCGCATCGGTTCGTCTCCATATGCTTTGGGGTGGCACCCCAGGTGTGTGTTATATTGTTGACAGTGCTCTCGAACGCACCGTAGGCTCTCCGCTCGTGCATTTGTTGTTCGACTTCGATCGTAATTGAGATGGCTGTGCGATTCGCTAATGGATTCGAATTGATCGTCCGTGTGTTCGTTTAATAGGTATGAGTCGTTTGTGTATGCTGAGTTGGGATTTAGTGGGCGCGTGATGCTGGGTTTGAGTCGTTTCGGATCTTTGTGGGAGTCGCGTGTCGTTTTTCTGAATTGGTATGATAATTGTTTCTTTCGAATATTTGATTTGAAAAAAAAATTATTTAATGTTTTACGAAACTTTTCTTAAAAATATAACCTACGTATGGCTTGCATCAATTATTTTCGATCAATTCTAGCGTCATTTGTCATGCAATTAGGCTAGAAATCTGCCCTTTATTTACTTCAAAATGATTTTTTTATTGAAAATTTTAAAAATAATTAAACATCAATTCCTTTAATGATCTGTATAAATATATAAATGAAGTTTAGTGTCTGCTTGTGTGTAGAATATACTTGATATTATTATAAATGATTTATTTGACTTACATCAAACTTATCTAAGTGTTGTACGCACATAAAGGAAAGTTTTGCATCATTACAATTATTTCACAATTCGCGATGAAAAAAACCATTATATTCAGTTAATAATCCGAAATATTTCACACAATTCATAAAATTGAGTATAGCTACATAATAATTTATTCTTCATCACTTACAGAAGAATGATGAAATCCTTTCGGACCCATAACACAATTTCATTCTCGAACCATTTCGGTCGCTGACCAACACGCGCACGTATACGGAATTTCCTATTTCGACCACTCCACCATTCGGAGCCGTTCGGACGCTCATCAGCTCCAGGAAGAAGTATCCTGGGGCCACTCCAGCATCAGCACCGGCTCCGCAGATACCAGGTTCTTCTGCGGAGCACGTCTTACTCTTCCCGGCGAGACACGTAGCGCAAACACTCCCGGTTCCCGAATCCCCTTCGAACTCTTCGAATTATTTTATCTTCGCGGAACGGATTTTTCGGAGTTTCCTTTTTATTTTATTATTTTCCTTTATTTTTTTTTTTTTGCACCCAGTTTCCACGTTCGATTTTCGCCGAACGCTTCGAGACTTCGTGCCACTGTATGGAAGGTTCTTTTTTTTCCGCACTCTACGCCATTTTGTTCTTAGATAACATATTTATTTTCGAAAGATTTTCTGCGAATGCTCACACTCTAATATAATATATTCTTTGAGCGATAATATTTTTGCTTTATATTAAACGATCCAGTATCAAAACTGAAACTGCATGAAAATTTCATGAGCAGGTTCTAGAGAAATTCGTTCACGGATGTTTAGCACGCAGCACACACACACAAGAAAATGTCTTATCCGCATTTTTATGCCGCCATCCGAATTCGAATTCGCGATTTTGTGTCATAAGGAAGTGCAACTGCATCTTGAATTTCGACTAAGGTTTGCACTTTGAATGCAGCCAGTGGTCGCTAGTGTAACGGAAGTCCATGACGCTTTTCCGCTCTGTGTGCTGTAAGCGAGTTTTCCAACGGATGTGAATATGTTTGAGGTTATGCTAATACTAGAATATATAAAATTGAATATTTTTGAATTTTAATGTAAATTGTATAATTAAAACAACTAATTCGAAAAGGGCACATTTTTTTACTTTAATTTAATAATATTTTACAGTATTTTTTCTGAAAATCTAATTCGGCATACAAGCTATAATATTACTTTTTTAATGATTTTTATGCAGCATTTACGTATTGGTGTTGCTTTTTCTATTGCTATAACCTTTCTCGTTCTAATTTTCGTATCTAGCTCTTTTTTATATATGTTAGAGAAAGAGCTAGAGCGAAGATTATGGCGAAAAGGATAACAGTAACAGAAACGGCAACGGTTTTTTATTTGAACATAATGGTAAAAATTAATTTGATCAAAATAGGTGCGAGGATATTGAAGAACTGTGACAAATATGAAGAAGAGCTTTAATATGGAGCACCGTGAAATTAAACTACCAGTTAATTTTGGATAAAATCTATGATATTGATATCAATATTTAATCCATAAATCATTTATTAATTGATTTTATGCATAATTTTCAGTTTATCTAATGTCAGTATAAATTTCACCATGATTCATATGAAAGCATTTATATGGCACATTATTCTATGTTCCTCAACATTTTCACTAATATTTACAATTTATGCCCTTTTAAAAATACCCAAATTAAATTTTTATCCACTTTCAAATAAATTTTCTTCAGCTAAGATCAAAACATTTTTCCATTATTCCAACCATCACCATCCAACCTAATCACACTTCCACACTCGTTTAGCCCGGCGGCGCAATCTCATCACTTCCAACTAACGCTAGAACCCGAGCTTAGCTCGGAATCTGGAAGAGCCTTAAAACCCGCGCGCCCTTCACGCACCATAACGAGTTCATTACGAGTCTCGACTCAGCCTGAATTATGACCGCACCTACGGTCCTATGGCAACTTTCTAGATTTAACTGCCCTAGGGTGGGTGCAGACCCCACAATAACAATAACACACACGATCGAATTAACGCGAGATTTCGCGCCGTCCGCAAAGCGAGCCTTTTCCGTCCGCTTATTGCGGACTGTATGCGAATTTCTGGATTACTGTTACTGTTATTCGAGGCTAGGTTGCGTTTTCACGTTGAGGTTTTACAGGATTGCCGGGATTAGTTTTGGTTTTCAGTGTGGATTGTTTTTTCGATTTTGTGAAGTTTTTTGGTGAAGGAATCAATATATTTCCGTGTCTGTTGTACCATGTAGAATTATATTACTTATGAGTTGTGATATTGGAGTAAGTCCATTTGCTTCAGTTCTGAATTATTTAACGTTTTACGTTTGATTTTGTTAGGTACGCGATTGAAAATAATGATCATTAGATTAATATAATTCTTTTCAATTTTGCGAAAAATTAATATTTTAAAGATAGAGAAAGAGTGACAAATACGGACTAGAGCTTTAATAGATATAGATCACCGTGAACTATGTCATCGAATTTGTAAACCTGTTAATTTTACGTAAAATTTATACTAATGACATAATAAATAAATTAATCATTAATATATGTCAATGATTGATCTTATGAAAAATTAACAGAAGCTATTTTAAATTTGAATTTGGAGGTATAAATTTCATGTTGGTCCATTATAAAGAACTGGTCCATTTTTTTCGCCCTTTCTCTTTTATAATAGTTTTTTACAATTTGTGGATTCATCATTTTATAGATAGATATTTCTAACACTGAATCAGTATAAAACGCCACAATTCAAATACACTTAATTATTTCAGATATTTGTGTGAAAAAGTCATCTAAATAAATTGTCAAAATTACAATACATCACAGTGGATAGGTAAAAAAATCAGATCTATTTTATATTTCAATTTGATTTATTAAAAAAATATAAATAATTCAAATAATATTTTTAAAATAAATATGACGAAAGTGTATAGTGAGCACACAGCCTTATTTTGTGATATGATAGCGTTAGTTTTCAACCCTTTCTCCCCCTTTCGTGTAGGTCCGATGTTCTTTTCGGCAAAAATACGTTATTCTCGAGACGTTTTACCATTTTTTCTCTCGCGTGACGTTTCAATACGGCACCCGCTCCTAATGCATATCAAATAAGATTAAATGGCGCTCGAAGGCAAAAAAACGCGATATGCTTTCGTAAGTGTGTATTATATACAAAAGTTTATTTTTTAGCCAAACGAAAGATGAATATTTTGTGTAAAATATTCTTCGGTGAAAAATCGAATCGATTATTATTTTTTTTATAAAAACTTGTTATTTTTGAGGAGTAATAGAAAGTTGTATTCTATATTTAAATCAAGCGTAAATTCATTTCATATTGACTCCTAAATAATAAACCACAATTAACATTCAATTGGCTTGATTAACGTCAATGGACCGTCATACAATTAATGCGTTATATTCGACGATAAATTCAAAAACTAATCCGTACTCGTTCTATCGGAACAAAGCCGCACATTTCCATCATATAATAAATAATACAAATAGACTAACGCAACGTTCTCTCGACACATTTATTATTTCTTGTTATGTGTCGGATTCGACGCCGGGTGAATTGAAAGCTTCGATTTTTGCTCTACTACGAGCTAACGTGTTCCCGTTGTAATATTTTGACATAGTTTCTCGCACGACTGAACCATTACTGTTACTGGTAAACCTTTTAAGTGCGTCGTTCGTCTTTGCGCTCCATTTGCTCTTACCTGTTATCTCTTTGTCTGTCGGACTCGGCGTTGAAATATCCGGAGACAAAAGAAAAATCTATTTTTACTTATTACGAACAATGTTTCGTTCGCGAGACATTGTTAAGTCTGTGTTTTTGTTTTGTTTTCGTATTTGAAAATTTTCTGTATAGGGGAGGGTTGGGAAATATGGATAATACATAACTTTATGTGATGATAACATTACGAATTATGCGCATAGGAAGATGTATTAATTGATTGATTGTATGTTTTTTCAATAGTACTACAATCTGGGTCAATCCTGACTCTCGGATTTTTCAGTAGTTTCATAATCATAGGTTTTTTGATTGAGATTGATTAGTCAATAGACCCAACCTTCGTTTCAAAAGTCTCACTGAATGAATAACCTACTTATTAGGGCAAAAATGTGTCAAATATTATTGACAGATTAATCAGTGACGCAATGACAATTTAAAATCCATTTTCGAGATAAAGTGCTACCGAGTGGACAATTTTATTTTAAGTGAATGCACTTTTTCCAAAGTATCAGTATGATGATCAAATCTTTTCAATACTGAATAAAATATTTATACACACTTTAATACTGAAATTCTATACGTAGACGAAAATAAAACGTCATAATACGATTACAGCTGCATTCGCAGAAATCTTGCGCTGAAACTTTTCAGCCCCTCGTATCGCGTCCCCCATTTTTTCGCCGAATTCAAAGTTAATTCGGCGTGAAATTCAGAGGCGTTAAATTGTATTTATTTTGTTTCAGGTAAGCGAGGGGCCTCCACTCCGCAAGTAATATCGAGTTTCTCATCCCTTAAGAGCGAAGGCAGCATCCCTCGAGGGATGAGAGCTCTTGCAACTTCTACGTACGAGGTGTTAAGCCGCCTATCTTATAACTTCGAAGCTGCAATATTCTCACTACACTTCGGGAGACGGTATATTTATTCCGTTTGATCATTTCGACGTGCACGTTTCGACTCATATTTGACTTTATTAAAATTTTATGACGCTCTTACTATCGATTCTCTATTTCCAATGATACACATATTTCATTTGAATGAACTAATTTTGACTATTCATATTAATTAAGATATAATATTAGAATTAAACATCGTTTAATATACGTGTGGCATATAAACTGACATTGTTTCCGCTTCATTTTATCGTGCTAATAATTTTTCGTATAAAACACAGTCTTAAACCTTCGAAACGACCCACTTATATTACACAATAACGTCGTCTCTAGAGGGGCAAAAACTACTATATTCAACGGAGGCATAACAATAATCGAAATATTGCAATTCGAGTGCTTTCGTCTGCGGAATATCGCACATACATATAATACACTGTGTATTCAGAAAGTCATTTCTGCCTTCTCACATAGTTTATTTAGATTCATTATTATTATTTAGCATTATATTATATTAAAAATTAGACTGGTCTGAGTTTAAATGGAGTCAGAATTATAATTTTACTGCACCATTCTTTTAAAACCATTAGTACTGTTCGACTAATTGTAAGTTATGTCGAGTCAGATGCTTCTTTAACTTTTTACTCATAGCTCCAAATGACTCCCGAACTCCCAACTCTTTGATGTCATACATTGACAATCTTCATTTCATTCTCTGATATGGAAAAAAAAGTCAAAAAATGTCGTATCGATATATTTGATATATTAATGCTATCCAAGTGACTATGACAATAGTCTGAAAATAAAGTACCTTTGAAGTCTTTTAAAAAGCATGCTAGGATTTAAACCTTTTTTTATGTCTTTTTCAAAAATATCTAATATTTCTCAACTTTCAGAACACACAGTGTATTACTTACTATAGACGCACGCCTACAAAACGAGTAAGGGACATTTGAGAAGGCCTGTTTTATATTTACAGCGTTGTCGGAATTATTGCCCGGCTAGGAAAGTGTTCGACGACGCCAATTGATCGTAGAATGTGCGATATATCGAGTTTGTATGCTAGTTTTTAACCTTTATCGTGTCGCACGACCGTAAAAGTTTTATTCGACTCGCGTGTCTACTTTTACATATTGCTTGTTTCTTCGGCTGCCTCGGGGCGATGTTTGCATTCGTATGTTACAGTGCTATAAAGTGCCGTGTGCCTTTTTTATATATATATACTTTTTTTTCAGCAACTCTATACTCGAGTGTTTTATCGAATCGAGTGTGAAATATATTATTTTACGAACTCGGAAATGTCGGTTTATAGTCCTGGCGACTCTATTAGGTCGGATATCTTCTGACGTGATAATGGCGGTGTTTTGTCTGTCTGTGTGTCCGGTGTAACGCTCCATTATTGTGGCGAAGCAATTTCGAATGAATTTCAATGCGAAAATGCCATTTTGTTATAGGCGGTAATATCGAATTTTGTAACTCTATACTTTTGATAGATTTGAGTGATAGAGTTTTTTCGGACACGCTTTTTTTTTACAATTGCGAATACGAATCAAAAATTTTCGATCGCATTTAAAGTGAAATATGCAAGATTTATAGCATATAATCAATCACCAAGGGAACTAATATATGATAATTTCTCAATAGGTTATTTTTAGCTTTTAACGATGCTTGCTTCACATTTCTCCCATAATATGATAGTAAGTCAATTTAGTATGAATCGAATTAACTTTAACAAAGCACGCTTCGATATTCATATCAATACTCAAATTTATATACGATACTCATCATACTTCGATACTCATATTAATTACTCGAAACATCATTTTCGAAATATTTTACAGTCGATTGAGCTTAATCGTCCTTTCATCGAATCCAATTCTGATGCATTTCACTAAGAGACAATTCAATCAATAGAAATCGCTTTAGAATTCGACCATTTACAGCTGAAAGTCGAATTTCGTCCTTAGCTTTCATCTTGGAAGTTCTTCAGAACACGTGCAGGTGGAGGCTAATGAGTCTGCCGTTCTTAGCCAGAGGTTCTACAGCACTTTTTTAAGACGTGCACTTAGCAAAATTAGGCTCCATTATGTCATTGAGTGCTCGGCAGATGCACCAGGACGCAGACAGAGTGGGCAATGCATCTTGCGAACCATTGTGGATGGTGTGAAAGGATTTCGCTTCAATGGATACTCATCCGTTGCTCTTTTGGCTCGTGTATAAGAGATATTGCCCTTATTTAGTGCTTATATTTTTGGCACATTATTCAGAATATACTTTTCATGGATAAATTTTTGTAAAAATTGAGCGTTGGTGTTAAATTCGCTGTCCACTGCGAACTAATTGTAAGCGGACTCGACGAGTCTACAACTGTCAAATTCTTACTTCTTGTTTGAAATCTCTTCAATTTGAATTACATTCGAGGCAATTAGAATTAATATATGTCGACTGAATGGAAAAAAGGTCACTTGTACCCTTTATACTATTCAGTTGTCATATAAAAGTGAGATTTGTGTCGTTTGGTTTGAAATTGTTCAAACTTTTATTTTGAAATTTTTGATTTTTTCCCTTCAACCCCCTATATTTTCTTTGCAATCGACAAATAAATTATATTTTTGTTCATTGAATCGTTTAGTTAATGAATTTATCATTTTTTTTCCTATCTTTATCATTAAATTTAATCAAAGTGTCAAACTTCACACATACTGTTTATGAATGTAACAGTTAATAGACTTGCAAAGTCCGCTTCGCTCTCATTGAACAGTCCGCACTGGACTAAGATCGTTTCAAATTAATAGTTTCGAGTTAAAATTGAACTATCAATTACAAGTTTAATTTAATGTAATTAATTTAATTTATGTTTTTCTCTTAAACACGTAATTTTTCAGCGCAAACGTTGCAACTGCAATGTAACGCGATAGTTAAAAGTCGTTTGGTATGCAAACGACTCGCAATCGAATTAGTTTCGCAAAAGCGCACACAAAACGCCGCCGCCAGTTGTTCCAAACAGTTTTGCGGCTTCGATCGCTGTTTAACAGTCGAAAGCCAATTCGTTAGTTCCAATTAGTAGGGAAAACTGTGTGTTTGTCCCACTATCTGGGCGTCGATAACCGCTTTTTGGACGTCGAACGCTCGATCTGGCACAAAATGGCTTTTCCAATTATTCAAACGCCGCCGGAAAGTATTATGCGAAAGTGAGTGTTGTTCGAAATTATGCAAACTGTCCGAAATAGATTAAAAGCTATCGCTTTTGTTCGGTGTTTTATGGATATTTCGGCTCGAACGTGCTAGATGTGCGATATCCTTATCTTTATTATATTATAATGGCGCCGTATCTTTACTATGTCATATGATACGTTTATGATCGTCTCCCGACCTTTAATTATGTCTATAAAAGTAGTCGTTGATTAGTGGGTAAATGATCGTTTTTATCTAGTATCGTATATACAAAAATTAAACCTATTTACGACATACTCAATATTATACGGCACCTTCGTGCATAAAACGAAGCATTGTTTTTCTCACAAATGCATGATTTATAAATGTTTTTCGTATGCTTTTATGTTCTATATATTTTTTCTTTCAAATTTAATATTAACAGTGTATCGATATTGCAGTTAAAGCTGTATAAATGCTGACTTTGTCTAGTTAAAGTTTATATTACATGACTATACCTCAATTTTCAACTCTGAGTACTTACACTTTTGCCAAGATTATCACAATAACTTATCGAGTTCATCATATTGAAAGTTTTCTTTGGTAACTAAACATTAAAAATGTAATTGAAATCATATCTGTAAAAAATACAATATATTCTTTCTCTTTGAAACAATATCTATACCTACTTCAATCTGATGATTGAATAGAGTCCTGTAATATAATAGAACACTAAAAAATAATGAGATTTTAATTGAAAATTTTGTATAAAAAAATCAAAGCATAGTCATTTAATTTAATATTTAAATAGTCAAAGTGCACACTGACACATCTAAACGAATTGGCTGCAATATCGACATACTTTAAGCTCTACCTGGTACATTAATTCCAGTGGTGTAGTGGTAAATTTTGAGGTGGGGGAGCGCTTGATTTTCACCACCACCCCCTCCCCCCCATAGATTTTTTCTACAATATTTTTTTGCAAATTTTTATTTTAGTTGATGCTATTATTTTGAATATTTGAAATTATCAAGGAGGAACGCGCTCCCCCACCAGAAAGAGGTAAGGGAGCGCGCTCCCGTGCGCTCCCCCTCGACTACAGCACTGATTAATTCCTTAGTCATTTTGTCTCACAATCAGCACAGATTCAAAAACCTGCATATACTTAACTCTTCCAATATATACGAAAATCATCACAAGAATCTCACATCTATCCACAAGCAGCAATCACAGCTAGATCCGCCATTCGAATCGCCATCAAATCAAACACAAACCGCAAAATCGACCACTCGACTTAACCTCAATGCGATTCGGTCCATCTTCTGCGAATCCGTCCATTATATTTAATACGGGGAGAGATCCGCATAAAGGGGACCATATCTCGCGCGGCAATCAAAACTAGTGGACTCGAGGGCGCGCTTTAATAACGGCGACCTCGGAGGACCCTTCTGCCCCGGGACCCCGCCCCAAGACGGACCCGGGCCAGCGACCCAGAGTGTTTCATTAGGGCATCTGTCCTCTATTAATATTTGCCGTCCGTCCCCACTCGACTGGGATTAAACTGGACGAGTGTCGAAGCCGATTTGCTCGGTAAGAGATTCGAAGAGAGACGTTTGCGATTGAGATTATGCGATTCGGAGATGCGAAGCGTATCGTAGAATAATGAATATTGTTGATCTCATCTGATTGAAATCGAAAATCTAAAAATTTCTATTTAAAAGACTAGCGATGTATGTGTAGAGGTGTAGTACTTGGAGGAACGCTTGAGTCTTCTAGCTTAACTCTTGCTAGATA
Source organism: Cheumatopsyche charites (assembly GCA_024721215.1). Taxonomy (NCBI): domain Eukaryota; kingdom Metazoa; phylum Arthropoda; class Insecta; order Trichoptera; family Hydropsychidae; genus Cheumatopsyche; species Cheumatopsyche charites. The sequence goes on along the minus strand of CM045586.1, from coordinate 8,975,167 downwards.
TTATTTCCTTTCTTGCTTTAAATACAAGTATAGAGCAATAAATGTAAAGTTTTATAGTTAGACAAACGATGAGCTTTTTACCTAGCACTTTCAAATTCAGCAATAATGAGTGAGGTCTTGATAATCAAGATTCTTCTGTACATTCATTTTCATGTCTAGAAATGAAAGAGCATCCAAATTTTCAATGAAAAATTTCATTTATTGTGGTATATGGAAATATTTTTCTTAGTATTCATATTATGATATAACTCTTTTAAAAATGTCACTTATTAGAGATTTTCTCAAAATTTAAATAAAATCTGAATTTTTTAAAGAAGCAGACTTGAATTTTTTATTTTCTTAATATTGACACCAAATTTTCAGCACTCAAAATGCAAACGAATTCTATAATTTTTCGTATTATTTTGAATATCCAACGAAATATCGTTGCTTATAAAATATTTCACGCACACAAACCCACTCAATAGACTTCATTTCCCGAAAATATTACAACACAACCGTCGTTCGCAAGATTAAATATGACAGGCGCCATATTGAGTTCGGTCGCGCGAGACAACTTTGATCCCGTCCCGTCGTCGCTCGTACAAAACACGGTGTTAATTTAAGGGGGCCCCGGGGGCGGAGCCCTACGCATTCTACGGGGGCCCTCGACCAAAGACATGGGTTACCAGTGTGAGAAGGTTCCATTTCGAAACTCACTCATTAGGTCATGTATATTCTTGTTAAAATTAAAATTTTTAAATTTTCTTGATCAGTTTAATATGTCAATTGTTAATTTTTTGAAATTGGATATTTAACGAGTTCGTTAATACTCAGCACCGCTTAGCACTGTAAAAAATTGCCTGCTGGCAAGTTGTTCGTTGTTGAGACACCGCGATGACAGAGAGCTTTAAGGATCCGTTGTGAAAAATATCGGTCATTAATCACGGCCCGTTCTCAGTATAAACAATGACGTAAAATTTTTAATTATCTCAATTCTAAGGTAAACTAAAACCGGAGCGAAGAAACGCCCGGATTCCGGAGAAAATCCCGGTGAATTAGGCAAAGAGAGATCAACGCGTCAAAAATTTTCTTCGCTCTGTCGTTAAACAAATCGCGATAATTTCTGAAATTTTAAAGAAGTAGTTAATCAAATAATATATTTTATTTAAATATAAAATAAAATTTATTTTCTTAAATATATGATGTACAAATCTAAACCGAATAGTTCATCGATTAAACCCAACTTACTCCAAAACGACCTGACTTAACACTCAAATAAATTCCACCCCTTCGCAATGATATTTATTGCACTCGAATCGAATCAAGCACCACTCTCGTGCGATAAACAATCGAACGAATAAATAAACCGCCGAACGAACAAACAAATAAATAAATAAAACCGACATAGCTTATACGTGTCCGACTCTATTTTATGCGGCCGACCTTAAGGGGTAGAGAGAAGCGTCGTATAAAAGTTGCGAACGATTTACCGCAACTTGTTCTCGCCGATAACTCAAACGCCGCTTCTTTCATGTTTTCCACATAACGTACAGCCTCCTTTGCTTGGGTTAGGCCTAGGGTGACCATATTTCCCAAAACACTAAATGAGACTCTTAGAAAATTTTTCACCCCCTCTTGCACTAAATATTTTACCATGAAAACTAAAAGTGGCACCGCTGAAATATTTTTTTTTGCATTTTAAATACATTTAATATATTTAGTTAGACAGAATTGAAACGTCAGTCTTTTATTTCGTCCGAAAAAATAAAAATAATTTTGATACGTTTATCATTTTTTCCCTCAAAAATTGTCTTTGAATTTCATATGTCCATTCAAGAAAATGCATATTTTTGATTAAAACAATCAGTATAGGTGAAAATTTTATATTTTTTTCTGAAATTTCTTAAAATTTTTAATTTTAATCATATTTTTTTAGATTTTTTTGCAGTTGACTTAATAAATAAATTCCAATATAAGCAGCACAGATGAAAAATAAATCTCATTATATCAATTTTTTATGTTCACGTTCTAAAAGGTATTCTTTTGAATATTTACTCTTTCAAATAGATAAAATAATTGACAACAGAATTTCATAAAGGGCACAAGTGACTTTTTTTATCGAAATTAAATTAAGTTAAGAAAACATTTCTGTATCATATGTATATAAAACCTTTTTCTGTACTCGACTCAATATCGATAAAAAAAAGGTCACTTATGCCCTTTGTGAAATTCAGTCGTCAATTATAATTTACTTAACAACACTTCTGTTGCCCTTAAAAAATCTTATTATTTTAAAAATTCTTTAAATTTCACATTCTAAAAACGTTACAAAATACATGAGTCACCTAAACGGGACGAATCAAACAATTTCACAAAAACGACGGGACAAACGCAAAACGGGACTGTCCCGTAAAAAACGGGTAGTATGCTCACCCTAGTTAAGCCACATCCACATGCCGGTGGATGGATACGTTTATACCTGAGAACACGAAGCCTGCAGAGCGGTCACGTCCTGAATTAATTTGCGCTATGGTAAATTTATGGCGTTTCCTTCGGGCTCTCGATCTCGTCGAGGATTTTCCGACCTGTCCCGATCTCTCCGAGGCTTTTCCGACCTGTCCCGATCTCTTCGACGCTTTTCCGAGACGATTTTCCTCTTAGACACCCTACGAGGCGGCCTTTTTGGCCGTGACAATTTTATTGGTCCTTCGGAGCCGGAGTCGATTAATCTGAGCGCGGATTTATTGCAGTGTGCTAGTAGCGGACGTGAGAAATATCGTCTGCGGCTGATGAGGCGTCTCTTTAAATGTGTCTCGTGTTTTATATTATATTAGGGGAGATGTGGTAATTGGCACATTTGTAAGACTGTCGTGTCGACTTTTATTTTTCTGGAAAAAAAATATTCTGTGCGTAAATATTTTCGCTGTCAGGTCAATGGTATAGTCTGTATGCTTATGTTACGTTAGGCTCAGAACATATTCTGATGATGCTGATTGTTAGTTTAAATCCCGACGCTAGTACTTAACGAAATATTTTTTTGAATAAAAATCAACTGCTTGGATGTTTTTTTTTTATGTTTACTCCATTAGATTTGAGAAAAAGTATTTTTAACACTTCCTAAAGTAATCTCTAAAATAGATTATTGAGCATCACTTGAGATCGACTAAAATTCTATCATTAATATTTAACGCATAGTACATGTAAGTTGATAATTTTGTGATTTTTTAGGATTTAATATAATTCAAGGGGATATTCCTTTCCTCAAAGTACCGATGATTACGAAAACTGCTAAAATTCTTTAGCATAAATCCGACTCAGACTGTAGTTCCATTGAAAAGAATATATATTTTCGTAGTGCGTGAAAAAAGCTCGTTCCGAAAATTAATTCGATCTCGAATATAATACAATGTAATATATAAGATGTGACGTTTTCATTCCGGAAAACGATGTACTTTGAAATTAAAATCTGTACGTTTTCGCTCGTTCACTTGTAATGTGTGTGTGTTCGCATATATGAGAAAATAAATTTCCGCTAACGAAACTTCTCCAGGAAACAAATGCACAGGACACAAAGTTGGTGTACCTATCTGTCTGAATAAAATATTGCGGGCTGCGAAACCTGCTGTTATATTTATGAAGGATGAAAGCATCTCGCATAGTGGCAGGACACGCTAATATGAACGAAATGATTTGTATACTTATGCGGTGAAATGAAGATTTGTTATTCATCCTCGAAACATTCCATACAATTATCTCACATCAATTTCAATTTCATATATATTTTCATCATATACACCATCTCGTTTGATCTTCAGCGAATTTTCCGCATCGGAAAACCGCTCGACGAAACACTCTCCCATTTACTCGAAGCGTTTGTCGCCCACGTCTAAAGGCGCACCTACTCACTTGATTAATTCATCAATATTAAAGGGTAGTTTATCAGTGTCCGACTATCCGCTCGTTCGGCCGTTATTTTGCGTCATTGTGCCCGAGGAAAAGTCGCGCCGTCGCGGATTCTCCGCTACTCCCGAACCGTTTCCCGCTTTTCCGGCCCGCCCCTCGCTTTTCCGACCGTCTCGTCGGAAAATCGGCCTACATTATTCGACCGATTTCGTATAATCGGTTCTGGGCCGTTTGATTGCCACCCTCGAGCTTCAGGTCAATTGTCGGGGGGAGGTCTGCCCTGTTTGATGTATGGCGTAATTTCGCGACCTCGTTCAGATAATCGGATTTTCTTTTGTTGTTTCGGTGCCTCGCCTGTAAATAGACGAGATTTTTCCCCGAGAAAGATGCCGCTCTTCTCTCAGTAGAATGTATTTTGTTATTATTTAACTGCTCTGTGTATTAATGGAATTGTTTACGCGTTGAAAGGATTGCTTTCATATCGATGAAATGTATGGGTCGTTTTTTTCATTTGACTATAATTTGTATCGTGTTTTTTATCTATAGAGTTTGACAGTCGACATGGCGTAATCGTGAACTAACATTGTCAATTTATAGAAAAAAAAATCGTAAATTAACTAATATGTGTGCAAAGACCGACACTAAAACGAATAATCAACCCATTAAATCATTAACGCACATTTAGTTATAAGATTTATATTCTTTATTTCTTTCTCTTATTTTAAGAAATCTTCATAACTTTAGTATAGAAAATATCGAAAAATGAGTAGAAATGAAATGAAAGCTTAGAGTAGAATGTATCTCGAGCATCATTGAGATAGAATCGCAGACAAATTAGTGTTATTATGAAATATAATTATCATCGTGAGAACAAATTTATACATTTTTATATAATAAATGAATATATCGAGTAAACAAAACCTGCGAAACACGCGTCTAGTTGAATATTCCTCAACCTAGAAGACCTCTATTAATAATAATATGCCAGACGCACGAAGCATATTTCAGCACGAGCAATGTACACAATATCCACACACACATAAGTATAAACATTCTGGAGATTAAATTTTATTCAAATAGCGAACCTCCGTGCGTTGAACAGGATTCAATCAAGTTGCTTTCGTTAAAACATTAAGTGTACCGTGTAAATGCGAACTTTCGCACACGTCCCTCATACGAGGCTTACACGGGTCCCAGGCACACGTATCACATTGTACACTCTTACATACATATATACAGACCATTCATAGTGTTATCAGATAGTTTTGGGACGAATCTTAATTAATATTCATGTATTATTACGAATTTAATCGATTAAAATCAAAGAATATCTGTGTACAATGTAATTAATTCCAGAAAACATGTAGTAAAAAAATTATGAAATATGTTTGTTGTGTTTTTCAAAACTCTCATAGAGTCAATCTGTACACTAAACTTTTACTTAAAAAGCTATTTTTTTTATAGATTTCGATACTGAGTTCACGAACACTCCTTGATAGCTATAAAATTTAATAGGAAACATAAACTAGCTATGTTAGAGTTTAGTAAAGTTAGTGAAAAGTTCAACCCTAAATGTCCTTCATAGTTATGCTTATCCAAAATAATGAATATAAATATTTCGTTCATAATAAGCTACAGATTTCTCACATAAAAATATGATTAAACCAAGTGCTTTGATATTTAATTTTTTTTTTCAAAAAGTGCACTTTGTTCTCTTGTGCACCGAAGCTTACATCACTTTATTTACCTTCTGAAGGTAACATCACTTCATGCACTGCAAATTTAATTTTATTTTAAATGAAAACCAAACAATGAATAACCTAATTAAATTATATTTTTGATAAACATAGATAGATTCAGATATTTTCCTACACCCCGACCGAAAGATTTAATGAATTCAGCCTCAATAATAAATTCGCTTCGTACACAATGAGGAATGAATAAACATCAAATTCGGCCGGCCATTGAGAGCTCTTTTCGCAGAATACCGTCATCGTACAAACACAAAATTAGGTCGTGGAACTTAAGAGCATTCCCATATATTATATGGGCATATTATGGGCACGGGGCTGGATGGGAATTCGGTTGAGCGTATGCGTGAACATTCCAACTCGTTCGGGGGCCGTTGTGTTTCCTCTAGGAAATTTAGGGATTAAGCTCGCTCTACACCTATGCGCGTTCCCTCGAGTAGTTACGTGCTACGTATACCGCTCTGTTTATTATTTCGACTGAATAAAATTAACTTTTGTCACGTAACTATTATAGTTTGAGCGCAGTTCGTTTTTGTTCTGTCGTGCGAACGTCGGAGCCGTACGCTTCTGGGGGTTTTCTTTGGTTGTACTGTGGAAAGCTTTTCGCTAATGAATTTTCTTTTTGCTTATATGAAAATAGAATAAATTCTCATATTAGATAATTTTTCATTATTTTAAGTATCAATTTTTTTATGGTAAATTATCACCAATTTACATCCGATTATCTAGCATCACTACACAAGCGACAAAATTTATATCATTGATTTTGATTCTGTACTCCTTTCTTAATTAATTTAAGAATCGTTGTTTTTAGTTAAATTTGTACTGAATGGGTTTTCAGTTCTTTTTATATATCAAATAATGATCAAGTATGGATTTTAATTTGTATTTGAAACCAACGTTTGGAATAATTTTCATGTGAAAATTCACTTGAACGACAACACAACTCAAAAGAGATTATTTTTATGCAGCATTTGCCGGAATGTATAAAAATATTGTTTTGTTATTAGCTTTATATTTCGAATAATCGAGGCAATGCATAAAAATAAAAGTAATCTAATTAAATATTAATTTTATAAAACCACACAATAATCTTTTCCGAGAATTTTTCGTTTCACCGAATCGTACTATAAAATTTATTGAAATGTCAAATACAATAATAAAATCCGTATTTGATCAATCCTAAAATTATAAAAGAAACTACAAACTCATTTAGAGAAAATTTTGAATATAATACATCATTTACACTAATACACTAATTTACTCCTCGGAGTGGTCTTGCAATTTGCTCTTCGGAGTAGTCTTTGCCATAATGGCGAATATTGATTGATGTGGAATTGGGCCTAGGCCTGTTGTGAAGATAAAAAAAAGTATTCAACACTCTTCATAATAAGATTTTTCTTTTTACACTTCACATCATCTCATTAAACCGATTTTCCACTATCACCTCCTGCACAAGCGACACAATTTAAACATCACAACACAGCCTAAATACTAAATACTAAATTTCGAACGAATCCGCTCAAAAGTCGCATATCAACCCGCGAAAGCCCAAAAAGCGAGAGAGGGTCTCTTTTATTGCCGGGGCTTAGAGGACCGCAAGTCGCACGATTAACCGCTCCGCACCACCAGACGTCTCCGAGCCTCAGATTACGGCCGCATAATTTATTTCAACCCCTTCGAGGGGTCGTATTTTTGAAGGGGAGACATGTCCTGGAAAATCCTCATAAGGTGACTCTCTCTCTCCGGACGTTGGATGTGCGTGTGTGGCGTAAGGTGACGACGGGTGTCGTCTTGCGCTTCGCTAGGAAGTCGTTAGAAAGAATTATGGGGAGTGTTAATTGTCTGCGGGTATGTGAGGAATTTAAGTTTAGGTTCGTCTCGGATTTAATTCGATGTGTTTTTTTGTACTTATTTTATTTAGTTACTGTGGAATCTTTGCTTAACGAGCGCATCACGTGATGAGTGATTCGCGTTACGAGCGAAATTAGATGTAAAGAATGATTCGCTTAACTTGTGATTATTCTTATAATGAGTGATGCGAGAAGAGATATTGTGATGTCGTATGTATCATTTTGACTTTTCGTTATTTGAAAATGTTTGTATTGATTAACAAATATTTCGCATTACGAGTAAGATTTTGAAACAAATTTTACTCCCTATGCGAAGTACCACTATGATAGCTTTTGCGACTTGGCGTTGCTTAAAACTTTTCGAACTCTAAACCGATCGTTATCTGATGTTAGTGTTTCCCGTTCTCATTTATATAAACCTATAAATTGTAAAATTTAATGATTCAAAAATTTTTCTAGACGTTTATATGACAATTCTGGAAAATTTAATTTAACAGTCTAAAAGACATTCATTTATTTTTAATTAAACAGATGATTCTTTATATTAAAAACAGTCTCGAAATATTTTTTTTAAGTATTTCAAATGTAAATTTAGTACTCGTGGTTTCATTTAGAGATCCTTGTACCAAACTAGGTCATCTAAACAAACTGACGTTTGTTAGGGCGGGACAGACAAGATAATAGTTTTTCCTTCATAATGTATAATTTTTAGATTAAATATATTAATAATTATGTCGAGTATAATTATCAAATGCATTATTTATACGTTTCTCATTTCCTTAATGAACAAACTTCACTAAGTCACTCAGTGAATGGGGCGCGTTAATTTCTCACGATCGTGCGACGTCCGAGCGAAATATTCGATTAGCGACCGTTTCTAACGGATCAGGTACTTCTCTTCTTCGCGCACGAGATTAACGCCTTTTCGAACAAAAAAAAATAACTAAAAGAAAAACCGTTAAGAAAGCCGAGAAAAAAAAACCTTTATAAACCTCTCGCTAAAGGAGAGAAGAATGTTATACGAGGGACGCAGTTTCGGAGGGCCAAAGTCCTAAAGCCGCCAGAAGGGACCCGCCAGCCCAAAGTCTGGATCACACAAGTTGCTAATGACCTGACCGTAAGAGGATTATCCTCGGGTACACTAGAAGAAGGATACAGTTTGCGGGAAGAGAGAACGAAAGTATTATACCGGGTCTTGTGTGTGTGTATTTCAGGCGAAAGGAGAGTTCGTCTATGTATGGGACTAGTGTGTGTATGTGTGTCACTTTGCGTGGAGAGTGGAAAATAAAGTGACTGTCAATAATGGACACGATAGCCGAAGCCTTGTGACAAAGGCAAAACTCTAAAAAAATCTGGAAGTTAGGGATTTTTTTTCTTTCGTAGGAGCGGAGATAAAGCGCGATTTTATTCCGTAGATATTCGCTTTTTTCGTATATTTATTTGTTTGTTCGATTTTCTGTGATGAATCGTTTGCCATATTGTGTTTTTTGGTAGTTTATCCGTTTGCTTTTTTATTCCTTTTTGTACTGGATTACATACATATATTTTCTTAAGCATTTTTTCTTGAATATATAATACATAATTATTTATTTATTTAACCAAAGCCAAATTAACAATTTAGATTATTTTACGTTTATATTATACATTTTTACCCGGAAGAGTTTCGATAATATTTTTAATGGGTATCATGTTTTGTAATATTAAAATATTTTTCTTTTATTAATTCCACGAATTTCATTCATTTTGAAATATTTGAAAAAGTCAACTGAATCTCACGGGATGTCGAGAAAAGTGTCATATTTTTTGAGCCCGAAAACGGAGTTGATTGTAAAATTTCTCCGAAACAATTTCACTTATTCGAAAGTTCGAATCGCGTTCGGCTACCGAAAATATTAAAAATGCAACGGTCGAAAACGCTTTGCAGAAAATTGCTTTTATCATTAGTTGAACCCGATCGAAACGGCGAAGTTTGACACTTTTCCTCCACGAGATGTTTATTCCGAAATCCTTTCAGAGCTTTTCAGACTGAGACTCTTGAATCTTGAATCTTTGATTCAGAGACGACATTGCACTAGATTAATGTCGCATTTGGATTCAACGATGTGCATCGGTTTGTTTTCGCAACGAAGACAAACATCCAGTCAACTTGACTTGGAGGCGTCGTTTAACAAGAGACACCCTCGTTGAAAGTCATTTTTCAAAATTCAAATATACAACTCATTGTTAGCTAAATCAGCTTGTTTTATTTGTTCAATAAATATTCATAAAATTTTCTATATAAATTAAGTTTTCTTACATAAAATTTATATAGTAGATCGATATTCGAATTTAGACGTTTCGCATCTTTCAAGCGCTATCGAATTTCCATCGCTGGAATAAAAAAATACTCTCTCGACAAAGTAAAAACCGCAATTTAACCCTTCATCTTCGGCAGGCGTTTTTTAAAAGAAACTTTCCGTTCGCCCGGAATCGAATTTCGTACTCACTTATCTAAACTTGTCAATTTCGCCGAGTCGAAAATTGGAATTACGACTTGAAATTTTATCAAGACTTCCCGAAGCGAGGCTCGCCCTTCGAAAAACCGCCCCACCTTCTATTCCATCGACCGTTTCGTAATCTGCGTCGTTACATATTCATTAAAGCCTTAACATATTTTATTTTCGCCGAAGAGAAGACTAATATTCCATAATATAATATGTACATTCGAGGTACTCATGTATTATAGTAAATGTGTAAACATGCCCTTTTCGATAGTATTATATTTCTGACAGATATCTGCAGAATCTCTGGTCTATCTTTGGCTCTTATACCCTCTGGTCTTTTCTCCCTTTAAAGTCCTTCAGATTAAGTTTCGGCAGAAGTTTAAGCGAATTCAAAAGCCAAGTCCGCGCTCTTTCGTCCTATGTGCGAAATTTTGTCGAAGGCTTTTAAACTTGCCTTTTAGACCTTCAGTATTAAAATTTTATTTCAAATGTATTTTCGTATCATTTTAAAACATTTATGTGAGAATATTTTTACGTAGCGATGTGTAAGTGCATCACAAATTTTATATTTCTCCGTACGAATTCCCATTATGCACTGTGTTATTATTTTCGAGCTCTTTTTCGTTTTCTATTCCGATAACGCTATGATTGCACCGTATCTAGCATGCATTACGTGCACTTCGGAAATGAAAGGGCAATTTCTATTTTATTTTTCAATAAAAAATGCACGTGAAATAAAAAATCCTTCGGTGCAATTTGTCACGACACGTCCGCCAGAATATTGTGAGAAAATTTCGAACTTCAGTCGCAAATGTATGTAGGTTTATAGTAGCAACGAACGTTAAAAACACGTTAATTGCTTCCTTGAATTTGTCGGTAATTTATCACGCACGTTGACCGAAAATAATTCGAATTTATTATCGGTCTGTGTTTAAAATAATTGTCGGTTGTCGGGCTTTTTATAATAGTCATCATTTATTTGTACGTTTTCATGTTACGAGTAATTAAATGAGCCGTGCTCGAAAAATATACAACCTTCCTTCATAATATCAATAATGATGTAAAATTCACGAAATTTCTAAATGCAAAATATAATTTATGCACTCTTACCTTTACTTATTTTAAAATTGAATAAAAAATTTATTTCAAAAAATGATATTTTCATACATTGTTCCAATGAAATAACTCAAGTAAAACCAACTCGTTTTGACTTAAAGATAAAACTTACGACTTCAAAGTTATCAGATTTATAGAATACTTTAATAATCAATCATTTCTCTATGAACCAGTAAACTTTTTACATTGAAGATACGAGACGGGTATAAATCGCGTGTTTGAATTTTAATAATACACATTACGTGAGCATTTCAGATATATCTTGAAAGTACACTTTCAAAGTAGATTTTTCGATCAAACCTACATCGATAAGATATCATGAAAAACTTCAAAATGATACGTGGAATTTCTTAACATGGTAATTTAAAATTTTTAATCAATTTTAAAAAATCTAAGTATATATTTTTTCAAGAAATTTTAGTTTGATGGAACATAATTTTATTTTGAATATGAAAATTTTATAATTATCTCGTTTACAAAATTTGAAATTCGTCTGTAATCTTAAATCTGAAAAATACTACACTTAAAGCTCGGTAAATTTCAGTCGTTAACATCTGCACAGTTAGCCGTTAATCTGACGCCGGAGCTACATATATATCGGTAATGTAACGGCCGTTAACTAACCCCCGGTTAAATATGCAGTCCGTTAACCGTTAGCGGTCGAATAATAAAAATTGCGCAATAATAAAAATCGGGCGCTAATCGTGTGAGGCATTAACGGCCGTCTTTGTGGTGATTTTTCTCTTCTAATTGGTTCCATTTCGAATTTTTTTCTGCCTCAAATGTGGGATTTACATTTTGTGCTTTTAACGCTTTTAGTGTTTTTTTTTACTGGCTGTGAGCTTTAAGGGTTTTTTTCGATACATTTGTCATATTTAAGCGGTTGTATGCTTTAGTTATTTCGCTCTTAGAAGCTGTTTGTGTAATAATTATAGTGTTTTATGTAATAATCTTATTCTGGTAATCATAATAGAATTAAGTGCTTTTAGCAAAAATATCAGATTTATGGATTTAGTGATTGAATTAGAACATATAATTTTTCTCGAAGAAAAAGAGATCGAATAATAAACGTAAATGCGTATGAATCGAACGCGCGTTGGCGAATTTATCTGAAGAATTATTATCGCAATCGGTGGGACACTTTCAGCTGAATTCGTCCGAAATACGCTAAAGCTTTATAGAAATTTATATCGAATATATCCTTCTATATCCATTCAAAGAGAGACAGAATGGAAAGGGGATTTTTAGACCAAGATATCGGACAAAAGTAATTTCATTCGCGAGGAAGCGCGCTTGGTCGAAAATGGCCAATTTAACGCAAACAACATCAATTCGTTCCATCAGCCTCACAATGGAATAATGGATCCAATTTAATCCTGATATATATTGTGCAGTTTATATCTTGATATATAATCGTATAGATATATACACTCCCTTTATATTATACAAACACTGCAAATAATTCTAACTACAACTCAGAAACTCAGATCTATCAAACATGTCCAAATCTATATTACTTGAAGCCATTTTGAACTATTTTTTTTTATAAAATACGCTTATTTTGCTATAGTTTTTCTGAATCTTCTGATAAATCGGATTTCCGGAATTGTTCGGTAGTATTTCGAGGTGCGCACGTGGCCTGGATGCGAATCCGGACTCACCTCTTCGTAACTTGAACTACCGGTCATTAGTGGTATATAGTTGAGTCTTTTTTGAAGCAAAATAGCCAGTTTGGAAAATTCGGCGAGTACCGGAAAATTCCGGAAGAAACGGAAATTGATAAACCGTTGCGGTGTACGGTTCGCGTTCGTTCCAATAGTTTTCCTCTATATTGCTCTTTAGTATATTTATACGTTCGAAAACATTGATTTTCATTTCTTAAATAGAAAATTTTGTTCTTTTCATTTTTTTCATTGGCGGATCTGAAGATCTGCTTTAAATATTCAAGTAAATTCTTTCAATTTTAAATTCCATTTCTAAAAATTTTATGTCATTTAAAGATTTTTTTTAAATTCCCCAGCTTAGACAAATGTCTCATAAAATATTCTACCGTTGTCAAGGTATAAAAATAATATATGAAATAAAAAAAGTTTACTTTGTTGCACTTTGCTAACAAAATAACCTCACATGAACTCCACCTTTCAACTCAAAGTGTTTTTACAAAAACACTCATACGTCGGATGCGAAGCACTGTTCCACAGTTGAGGTTAACCAATTTTCGTGATACGTTTTCTATTCAAACATATTCAGTGGCTCAACCTTATTATTCGCAGAGTGACAAAGGAAAATATTTTCCCCGAGATGCAAAACTTCATTATTTCGTGTTTGAGTTCGCTTGGTCGCGGTTTCGTACCGCATTTCGCATAATAAAGCGCACGAATATAATGCAAAATTGATACAAATTGCCTCGAAGGGACATACCCCGTTTCTCTATTGCATTATTTACTGCGTGTTTTCCTTTTGGAATTTGTGTGAGTGTGTATAGGTAAAGTTTAGTTATTGTTTAATGTATTCGAACTGTGTGCGAAGTCTGAAAAGTTTTCATTAAAATGGTTTTGTTTAAAATATGCAAGTTTCAATTATTCTGTGAAAACGAGTTTGTTGTGTTTCGTATCATATTTTATAATTGAATAATTGAAGTTGTTATTTTAACTGAATAAATTATTTGTAATTAAGTATGCACATTTAAGTATTCTATGAATGAACTCATTTTGTATTACACAGATTGAATAATAAAATAGCATTGCAGGAGTACGATACAATTCACATTTTTCATGTTATGAAAGCATATGTATTTGCTGAAATTCCAATTTAAAACTTGTTAACATTCAAAAACCATCACATGTTCAATTTTTTTCACGTTTCATTTTCGTTTTTACATACGTGCATCTATGCGTTCGGATATATTTGTATATTTTATTTTCAGCCGATCGTAGCACGTCTGAAAAAGCTCAAAATGATGAGCTTTCGTCGCTGCGATTTTTCAAACGTCGAGTCTCTCACCTGGTTCAGGTCGTCATTTTTCACGAAGGCGTTCGAAACGCTATAAACCTTCGTGAAACTTTGTATACTTTTTTCTACCCTTCCAAACACATGCAATCTCAAAATATACCTATACGTTTATGACTTAATTCGAATACCCTAACACAAATACTTATTACATCATTAACTTTAAATCTGGACTCTTTTATTTGACACAATTTGAGAAATGTTTCATTTTTTAGTAATAAATATGTGAATTGGGTCTTTGATTGAATTTATAATTCAATGAGTGATCAAGTACAGTTGATAATATTACATTTTCACAATTTGTATAAGTATCAGGTATGGTTTTTAATATTGGATTGAGTATCAATATTTGGAATGATTTTCATGGAAAATTCGATTATTTAAAAAAAAACATGGATTAGACTTTTATGCAATCGTAGAATTGTATAAAAATAATACTTTATTGTAAACTCTATATCTCTAAGTATAAAATTCATGTATAAAAACAAGAGTTATCTAGAAAAATATTAATTTGATACACTTATTCGCTAAAATCTTCAAAGTAATGTTTCCAATTAATAAAATTTTACCATATATATCACTCTAAATTTTGATGTAGAAATCAGTAATAAAAGTCTTACATGATTTTTCTTCGAATAATAAAGAAAAATACAATCTCAATAATCATAAATTTTCAAATTCACCGAAACTATCTAGAATTTTCAAAACATTGTATAGGTATACGATTTGAAATGCGACTATAAATTATGTCGTAGCTTAACGCAATCATCTTTTTCGCTGTATTTACGCACTTTTTCTCTCCTCAGTCCGATATAAAGTGGAAGACAGTATTAAAAATATATAAATATAAGAAATATAGATGATATTCCGGAGTCGGCGGTGTCGAAAAATAAATTTCGCTCGTGAATTTTCCGCGAGCGTATTGCGCTCTCCGGAAAATGGAGCAGAAGTTTTCTTATGTAACAAATTCAATTTATCTCCTTCTTAATAAAAATGTCGCGCTTGGGAATTTTACATATTTTCGATTGCTAGAAACGTTTTTTTTTCTTCATCTCCATTTTTGTATTTTTCTTCTCTCGCGCTTTTTCGATGAATCGATTCGTCGAAAATGCTAAGTATCGTTATTTTTATTTGTGTTAGTTTTCCAGCGAAAAACTTTTAAAATTTCACAATTTTTCAATCGATCGAAATAAAATTCAAAGCACTCGACTTATTTACCGCATTCGCAGACACGAAAATGAAGCATCGCATACCTACGCAACGTAATAAACCCCTTCATCCCCATCGCGAAAATTCTATTATATTTATATTCCACTCGAAAATGAACCGGAATGTATAACGTGTATATGTGTAGATACAATTCGGATGAATTCGTCGAATGTATATGCAAAACACTTCAAAAATCGTTTCCTGAAAAATGGAGAACGGCCCAACTGAAGTATCGAGTATTTTATATCATTTTGTAGATATATCTACGATATTTCGTATTTATAAAGTTTCAAAATATACTATATTAGTTTTTTTTATTTTTGAATTGTTACTTTTATATAATTAAATGTTTACTTTATATGTTTTGAAACTTATTTTCCCATTTAATTGTTCGTTTCGAAAACTCATGCTTTTTGATTTATTTCCAATTTGTTTTTATTCCAAATGATCTTAATAACAAAAGATTCTTTCACTTACATATTTTTCATTCGAAATAAATAGAAATATTCTCATATTTCGATCAAATGTAACATTTTACGAATGCGACGAAGCATTTTAGCCACAACACTACTTGGCAATTTTTTTTCCTTACACCACTTTCTTTCTCCGAAATATTTTTTTTCAGTTCGTTTACTCTGTTTCGAAAGTTTTGTTTACGAATCGTTCTCTCCCCATAGACTATAGTGTTTTTCCATATATATAGATATATGCTTTTGTGCCAATTTTTTGCATCTCGCAAATATCCTTTTTATCCAACAATGGCGATGCGATTCGCTAAGGTCTATCGTAAAATATGAGCTCGTATGTTTGCGCTTTTGTAAAAGTGCATATTTGCGTAGATATTTACGATTATGTTTTTCGATCTGTCGAATGGGACGTTGTTTAGAAATATTCACTCGTGTTATGAAATATTTCGAATAAACTTGTATAAACGGTCACAGAACGTTATCGAACTTACAGAATATTCAAAATTGAAATTGTTTTGAAGTTCGCTACGAAATAGTTTCAAATCGTATTAAAATTTATTTATCTGCTAGAATTTTGTTCAAAGCATAAAAATACGTTTTTTACGGGTTTTTAACCTTTATTTTTTTTATCTATAGCACTTTAACGTTCAATTTAAATCAGCTAATACAGCGATAGCGCAAAAAGGATCCGATAAGATATCGAAACGACACACGGGACCGTCTACATTGCGAAGGTTTTCTATCTGAAGCGATTCGCGTGAAAGCATTTTACGCTCGTTAGCGATTTTTCATCGATATCAGTACGTTAGCTCTGAAAATAAGAGGAAATTCGGTTGATTTCATAGATTCTCGTACATCTTGGTTCATAGATTTTTATTGTGAAATATATAAATTGATCTGTAGATATTTTTATTTTCAATTTGTATACAAAAATTTCAGTTTAATCTTATGAGGCAAATGTGATTGGCATTTATAACTATCTCTGTTTTTAATAAAAATAATTAGAAAAATAATTTTCTTACAATATAAACCAGTCAGAATGTTCACAGTAGGGGCTATATCTATGCATTTGAAATGGAAAATATATGATATTAAAAAACTGGATTAATAATAAAAACCTAATACACACTTCATAATTTCATTAAGAGAGCTGTAGCCCTGCAGTCATCTTGTATACGTTCTGTTGTGTGTGTGTTTTATTTTTGAAAGAAAACTTATTTTTCAATATGAATAACGATTTCTGAGATATTAATGTCAGCCTTACTTATTGTCAACCTAACTGAATTTATCCATTGACCATTAATCGTCTATTATTTCTGATGCTCCTGAAATCACTTAATTGATATCTAAAGTACAAAAAATATCAAAAAACATTTTCATCTTCTTCTTCCTATTGAGTTTTCTCACCTGTGCCGGGATTTCTTCTTATGCAGGGTTAACCAAAAAACATCTCGAATTCCAATATCAACCAAACGTCCCACAGCCAAAACATTCGAACATAGCATCACTTTGAAACAAAAATGAAACGTAAAAAGAAAAACAATGTCGCGTGCGATGGACTACTTTGCAGTTGCATTACTAATGACTCTCGCCCCGAACAGTGGGCAACTATTTACAGCCGTAAGGGGAGCAATTCTGAAACCGACGTCTGAATTCCTGACGGTCTGAATTGCACGTCCCCTAATGGGATCCGATCCGTTGTTTATTGTTTCGGTTTAATTCAGTCATACGGAAGGCTCTATGTACCTACGTGGCCGGGGCTAATTCACTTCGACGTCGAGGGGTGCGTCTTTGCTCCAAGGGACAGCTTGTAGCGTTTTGTAGTTGCTAATTGAAATTTGTGTGAGTTTGTGTTTTTTGTGCTCTTCAGTTGTATTGTTTATTGCGATGTGTATTAGAATTAGAATAGTATGATTTAAAAATAATCCCTATGATAAAAAATTGTCATAGTGAAAAGAGCTTTTCAATGCAATGTGTCTCGTCGTAATTGGTTACCAAGTTTTTTTCGCTTATTCTTTCACGTATTTAGTTTTTAGTTCATAACTTTCAGTCTCAGTGCACGATGTGAATTATAATTGATTGTTTTTCCTTTAACTATTAATAAGTCTTCTTCAATTGAATTTTTTATATCTCAATAAATTATTTGTGAGTTTGATTATATTTTATTAAAATCTACTAGAATATCAATTTTGGAATATGGAGACTTTTCCAGATTTTTTCCTTTGATTTAAAAATAGCAAAGATAGCATATTATCTTAGATATTTCTAGAAAGCTTTTGCTTCTCAAATTACTTTTTATCCTGCGAATTTATTATGTGTTGCATGCCGTATTTTTCATCTATTGACGAAAAAGAATAGATTTTTTTGCTCAATTTCTGTAGAGATTACTAAAATCTTTTGAATGTAAATTAATAGAATTTCTAATTTAAATTTAACATTATTTGGCGATAAATTGAACAATTTTAATATTATACATATAATATTGAAAATTTAACGAGAAAGCATTCGATTCGGAAAGTCTTATAAATATTCAAGCGAGAACCTGAATCATTCGAAGATTTTAATATTCGACGAAACTAATATTACGAAGGCTTACACCAGCACAAGCGGGCTTTTCCGAAACCGACTTGTCGTTCACTTTCCAAATTCACTTATACCGTTATAATGCCTCCGATCCGACGGGCGAATTTCCCAAGAAATTACCCAAGTTTTCCGCGTTCGAAGGCACTTTTATTTTATTTCCATTTTATACGCACAGCCGAAATTTTCCGACCGCGATAAAATTCGCGTTTCGCCCCGAAAGTGCACAGCGAATATTATATATCGTAAAAAAATATATACTGCTGGTCCCGGCGACAAGTTCGTGGCAAACAAGCGAATTGTATCGGAAAACAGAAACTGGCAGTCATTTGCGAAAAGTTCGCTCGAATTTATGGAGATAACGAGCTAGATATTCATTCAGTTCGTTTCGGACCGGAGTGTAGTTTGCTGAATTAATTAGTGATAGTATATTTCATTTGCAGGTGAGGTTTCGCCTGTACCCAAAGTTAATGCAAACGCGGAACGTGCTCGTAGTTAATTTAACTGTTCTCGTAAAAATTACTAAAGCTTTTGTTTAATTAATTAACATTTGACGTGTGACTCAATTAAATTTGTTTCAAACACTTACATATGTGTATAAAATTTATTTTATGAATAGTCTTCAGTGCTTTTTTCATGTGAAGTTCTTATATAAAATTTTTTCTTTCTGGTTTTATTGTCTTTTGGCACGTTTGTATGAAATTGAATGTAGATGAGACTTAAGACACTTTCATCACTTTTCATATGAATCACTTTTATCGCAATCATATTAAAGCATCACATTATTTCTTATTGACATCCAAAGTAGTTAAAGATATTTGACGTCTTTTAGCATCAATGAATACTTTTAGCAATACAATCAAATTAGAAACGATTTATTTTTTGATGTTGCAGAAAAAAACTCATTTCATTTTCAATGCAGTATTTAATAATTTATCTCACAATATATTTGTATACACACAAAACCCGATTTGTTCCACTGAACGAACCGAGCTCATTCCTCCACCGTCCATAAACTATTCAAATACTTTATCTAACCGTGGTCAGCGAACTACACGGAAGATTCTCAGTCACCTACATACACATACTATACATCCATTCGAATCGGACAATTTCAAAAGCAACATGCACAATTCCAAATTCCGAATTTATTTTGTGTGAACGCGATTTCCGCGCGTTCGCCATACTTTACTTTGCGCGAATCGCATTAGCGACAAACAGACCAGAATGCACTTTACACGACTAGATAAGACTGCGTTCCGTGTGCATTTTGCGAAATAGTATTAAATTGTATTATTATTATATATATTGTATAAAATAGTATGTCGTGCCTCGGACGACAGCGGCGGCCAAGCGCGGCTCGCGGTCCGCCTTATCTGCGAAATGCAGACTCGCATGACGAATATGCACTCGAGTTTAACTCCTAGTGTGTATGTGTAAGATAGTACAATAATATAATGTCAGAGGAATGGGGGTTGGTTTGTAAAGGGGTGCGGTCAATGAGAATGGGGTTGTGAGTGGTCTCATTTCTGCAAATTAGAATTAGATTGTAAAAAGGACTTTGTGCTTTGTCGTAAACGAGGGTCTTTTTTTATTGCGTTTAATTTAGGAAAAATACATTAAACCACTATTTTCAAGTCAGGTTTTATTTTTATATGAATGGACATTTCTGATTTATTTTTGTATATTGTTGTTCTATTTTTTTAGTATATCTAAGTCATTGCGATAAATTAAATTTTCTAAACCCTCCTCATAGAAGTTCGCTTCTATTGAAGATAACCCAGTTTGATATTTTTTTCATGTCAACTTATTCAAATTGGTTTTCAAAATTTATGTACAAAGATTCCTCATTTGAAACAGTCTATTTTTAGATATTTCTTATTCACTTTTTTTGACCAAATCATTGTTGATAACAGAAAGCTTCATCAGTGATTTCACTAGTGGCAACTATCTACAAGGAAGCATAGATAATTGATTTCTTAAGATGAATATTTTTTTCTAAATATCTATAAAAATAGATTAAGAGATATTCTTTTCTACAAAAATAAAATTTGGTTTGAAAATAATTTTGTATAGGTATACTTTATTCGTAAATGGAATATGATAAAAAATCGAGCTTTGTTTTATGAAACTATATAAATGTTAGTATGATTTCGATTGCTCGAAATTAGAGATTATATTGGTTTGAGAAATGTATTCAGGGATTTAGTAGATTAGGGGATGGTGCAGGTCAACTGCACATGAATGAATGTAAATGAGATATGTGTATGCAATGGATGTTGTTTCGCCGTAGTTTCGCTTCGGTGCAGATTTAATTCGCATATTTTAAATTCGTTTCATGTCTATGCGATTCTAAAGGTTGTATTTCTTTTTTATTAAAAAAAATATCTCATATATTATTCCCATTAAAAAAAAAACAATTTTATTTCATACTTTCTGTGAAAAAAGTTCAGTTTCAACATAAAGATTCGAGATAATTTTTCTGATATTTTTCAGTCCTGTCAGCTGTACTCTTCTTTGTATGATATTTGTTTTTAGATCTAAGGTTTTGTACTTTAATATTCCACAGTTTCAGGAGCACATTTCGTTCTTGTGTGTTTTATATGCAGTGTGTGTGCGGTTCTCGTTTGCGGCCGCTGGAGTTAAATAAATCCGTGTCGGTTCTGCTCTTGGATAGATTTTCGTTTTGGGTTTTGCGAATGAGAAAATATGGGGGTGTGCTTTGTTGTTTGTACGTTAGTATATGAAAGATAGCACTTGGGTTTAGAATAAAATTATCACTTTAATCGATTCGAGTAAATAAATAATCATTATGTATCAAATAATGAAATAGCTCGATGATTAATACGTGTATTCTTTGAAAATAGATCAAGGACGATCACGTTCTTAATAAGAAACGACGACAACCTAAATGAAATATTCACAAAGGCCAAATGGAAATCGTTTCAGAAAACAAACAACGCATGTGTATTACCAGATAATACAAATAGACTTTGTATTATTCATCACAAGTGAACTTTATCTTCGTAATATTGCTATCAAGGGATCAAAATGGAATACTTAATTGAAAAAAATATTAATTAACTATCAAATGAATACTAAATCATTCTGAAAAGATATGTTAATGAGAAGAATGTATTCTCGATGTTGCTTTTTTGTTGTGTCTTAAGATTAATTTACATTTAGCTGTAGACATTCGTGTTGTAGTTTTCTTTTTTGCTCTAACTTTTGCATCCAGCTCTCTCTTTCAAATTCAAATAGAAATAAATGCGAATGTTAGAGTAAGAAAAAAAAAGGTAAGAGTTACATATAAATTGACAATAAGACTTCGATATCTGAGTGGAAATGTGAGACATTGAACTTCCATGTCAGGTAAAAATCAGCCTATGCACTTATTGAATTAATGTGAATAGAGTAAGTTTTCAGCTATTTATATTAGTATTCGTAAGAGTGCGATATTTCAATAATCGATATCTGGAAATATTTAAAGAGAAAAAATGTTATTCATTTGAAAATCAATTAAATCCCTAATCAATTAAGATTCACTTCATAAAATCTGACACCCATTCCTTTAAGCGTAAATCGTTATTTTTGCGAAATCGCCGAACGCCCGTCCGAACAAACTTCGTCCGATGCTCCGCGTATTGCATAGCGCGAATAGTTTCCCGACAAGTTCGGGAAAATCGTTCCGAATTCCTTTCTTATTCCCCTCACCGTAGAATAGTTGGACGATAGCCGTTGCGGAACACACCCCCTTGTACTCGAGGATGGTTCGTAGGTGGGTTCGTATTATACGACCCCCCCTTGTACCGACGGCGAACTGTAGTGGCGTTACGACAATAATAATTTGTGTAAAGTTTTAATTAAAGTCCACTCTTATTCGCGGTCTCGGCTAATTTCCAGAGAGGGGAAGCATGGGGTGCTTATCAAAAAGGTCGCAGTCAAGGACGTTGTTCGGTTGTGTTTGTATACAAAGGGGATGTTTTCGTTTAAAGTGATGTTGGTTTTTAGGTATTTTTAGAATTTTATGCTTTCCATTAACTAAATCGAGGTATTTTTTTTTAAACGAGGAAATTTTGTATCAGTAGTCGAATTATAACTTCGTTGATAGTTTAATTGTTAATCGTTATATCACTCAGAATAATCTGCTTTAATTAGCACAATTTCTCTGAATGTTACAGTAGATAAAATTTTGAAAACATGCATTTAAATTGTGGCGCCGAAGTTAAGACTTAGTTTTGATTGTTACTAGGTAGCAAGCTGACAATTATTATGATTCATATCATAAATTTTAATTACAATATTGTTGAAAACTTTAATGATTTCAAAATCATTTTCAAATTAGTTACATGTGATATATAAATTGAATTTCGAATCAAGTAATAAAAAAATATCTATTGAAAAATCTCGAATAAATATGTATACTTTACAACTGATCAAAGTTTAACCATGAGTCCATCGAGCGTCATCGCCCTTTCTACGAACTGTCCACTATCTTTCACACCGCACAGATACACCCACTTTCCGCATTTTAATTTAAGTATATCACGCTCTAAAGTTCAACATTATAAAGTTCTCGACTAATTTGCACGCTTTCCACCAGACACGACTTATACAGCACATATTAAAGCGAACCATACGATCGCCGAGGGCGTCATTTTCACCGAGAGCGACATTCGCAAAGCAATAACGTTTGATTTATCAACCGGAAACTATCCCGAAGAAGAAGAAGCGGGCCGCATTTCGATTTTTTTCCATTTCAAGTCCATTATTAATACGTCTCGGAGTCGATACGAATCGACCGGCGAATTATGACGGAGCCGGAGATTTCCGGGTTTTCTCGGAGTCGGACTTTTCGATTTTCGCGGTCTTTCGGTCACGTGCGCGTCGGTCGATTTATTACTCCTGGGCGGACAATGATGTTTATCCGGGCACGTGGGCACTTTCGGGAATTTTATGGCTGCAGGTGAGACTCGGTTCGATAACGGCGTCGATACAATCGCATCGATGCCGTGATAAATTATTCCGAGAGAAAATGGTCTTGCAATTTCCTAGTGTTTCGTTTTAAAATCATTTCAGTGCTAAAAATACTCGTTATATTATTTTTATAATCGCGCGTGAATTCACGTGTGGATTCACGCGTGAGTGTGGAGTAATTAATCTTATTAATCTTTACACTGTAAAAAGAAAATCTTAATACTAGCCCGAATTTGGTTTCTTTTTCAGATAGTTCAAAATTCAAATTACCCATGGGCATTTTCAGTATTATATGAATTCAGCTCGGATAGGGTTGCTCACAATTAGAGCGAGAGTGGGGATCGAATTTCGTATAACTAGCAACTAAATTCAATTTCAGACAAACAGAA
The DNA here is from genome assembly GCA_024721215.1 of Cheumatopsyche charites. NCBI lineage: Eukaryota > Metazoa > Arthropoda > Insecta > Trichoptera > Hydropsychidae > Cheumatopsyche > Cheumatopsyche charites. Next base: position 8,951,448 of record CM045586.1, on the reverse strand, counting down.
ATTCCAGTATGCAACATCTTTAAGATTAACTTTTCACAGTATAAGCTTTGGTAAGCTCGCGAGTTGATTTTTGTAATAATTCATGTGTGATATGAATCAAATCTTAAATCTACTATTATGTATCGGAATCGATGTGTAGATATGTTTAATTGATATGATTGTCTATGTTGATTATTCCAAGTCATTAAGAATTGATTTTGATTCGTGAAAATATATTAAGATCGATCGTAAATAAAATCAAAATCGTAAAAATACATTTATTAAAACGTAAAAATTTTGAAATATCATAAAATATGTTGATTATTTAATTTAATTAATAAGTAAATGGCTGTAGAGAATTTTACAGACGATTTTATGAAATTGAAAAATGCTATACAGATATGCATAATTGCACATTCCACACACTACATACTCACTCACATTGTACACTTTATCTTTAAAATTTCAATAAAATCAATATTTTAATTAAATTAAATTTATTATATTAAAAAATATCAAACCAAATGGATAAAAAAAAATAATATGAACATTAAATATGCGACGCATGAATTAATAGACAAGAACATCGCATCCAGATCGTCGAGATAACCACTCAAAGGATTTAATAAAACATCCCTAATGCGAAAAATCCATATTCAAACAAAATAGAAAACATTAATTCCATTTTATCTCCGGGTGCGCTCAAATAAATTTTCGGACGTTGACGCTAATATTACACGCGAAAAACGCTTTTCCACTTCGGTTCGAGTTTTCCGCACGTTATTTCCATACATTTTGCGAAAGCGCGAGCGCACAGTAGTACCACGGTGCTTTTTTCCCCTTTTCGAGACCGACAAGGGGAAAAAAGGAAAACTTTCCCTTAATTCTTCATCTGAGCGACGAGTTACGCATCTTTGCGGCGGCAGATAGCCTTTTTTATTAGCGAATTCAAAGTCGAAATTATCTCTGCGCCATTTCTACGTCATTTTTTCGCTCGGTCTTCTCTTGCGCTTTCGTCCTTACAACAATTTACGTTTCTGCGAATATCTTTGCGACGTGCGTCGTTTTTTTTCTCTTTCTTCTGTGCTTTTTTTTCTCGAGTTTTTAAATTGACGATTTCTGAGTCGTATTTCTATCTCTCGCGAAAGCGACAAGCTTTTTTTTGCAAAGAAAGGTAACAGGATTTTTTTTTTCGTATGCGTGTCTTTAAAATTGTTTATCGGATTTCTCGAGTGAAATATTATTTTCTTTCATTTTAGCTTACGTTTTTCATTTGATATAAAAATATTTTCTTCTCGATTCTGATGATTTACAATAACTTAATATGTGCTCTTGAATAAAAAAAAAATCTTTTATATTTGATCAAAATTTTGGAATTAATTCAAATAAAAGATCGTTTCATTAATTAAGGGTTGATTTTTAAATCATTTATTACTGAACACTATTTGATGATTTTTTCAGTATAGAGTTTGAATGCGAAAGCGCTGAAAATTTTCACTATCGGTGAAAATTTTTTAATGAAAAGCAACATCAAATCGTATTTAATAACACTCAATTGAGCATCAAACGATCAAAATATCAAGCTTAATCGATAAAAATATCATTTTATGCAAAAATATATGAACAAAAATTATAAGTATTATCTATAAAATTTGTATGTTGATTTCATTTCATAAGATAACGAAAATTTTCATCTCACATATAGACACATATGCATATTTAAAACATATAAAATACTTAACTTTATTCCTGCTCTCTTTTCAGGTGAGTCAACCTTTGGTTATTCGCCCAGACGAGCGTCGAACGTGCTCCACTTACAAACGACACCGTTACTCGTACGTATGATACCTACGCCGGTAAAAAAAAATCGTAGAAATTTCATTTTTAATTTAAAAAAAAAATCATTTCCCCGCGAGGCGCTCGTAAAATCGCCGGATTGAAAAACCCACCCCTTCGACCGGCAGAATGTAAAAATAGCGAGTCTCGGAGCATTCCTCCGGAGGCTTCGAGCCTTCATGAATATTTTAAGTCGGAAAACCGGCATAAATATTAGAGGGCGGTTTGCGTGCGTGAGAATCGAGGCCATGGCCTTCCTTCAGGAAGAGCGCGTGTGTCCGGTTTTCCGCTTTTCCGGTTTTTCCTTGGCCGGAAAATCCCCCCTTTGATGCTCTCTCTCTCGCGAGCGTGACCTATCGACGAATTTCGCCCAGTATATCGTTTGTATAATATTATTGGGGTATGGAAGTGATGTTACTTTTTATTTTAGATGTTTTTCATGGAAAATCTGTGGCTTTTTTATTCGAATATGATAATACGGATAGGTTAAGGAGATTCATGTATATTGCACTATCGAAGATCACGATTTTATTATTATTGTCATATTCGTTTTTTTCTGTAAACATTTTATATCATGTGATTTTTTATCAAAAAAATCTAGCTTTTGTAACCCGGAATCGCTCGAGACTATTTTGTCTTTGAGTCAAATCTGAAAATTTGTACAGTATTTCCCGTTCTTATTGCATGTGTAGCTTTTACGTAATATTTACTATGGTATTGTTACAACTATGGCATCCCACGTGATTTTTCAAAGCAGAAATCCCGTAATTGTCAATTAAATTATAAGAAATAGTGATGCAAAAATTTCACTGATATTCATTCAATAACTCTGAAAAGTTTCAGTCTCGAAAAATCAGCCATTGAAGTTTCTATTGAAACATTCATTCAATTTTATTTCAGTGAGATTTTTTTTTCTGAAATTATTACAGTTCAAATTAATTTTTATTTTACTTTATTTTAATTTCAATAATTTCAAAATTATAATATATATTCGTACTGTCCAGTGATTTAAATACGTTGAAGGTACGTATTTTTGAAAACGTATGCACATTTATCAAGACAAGTTTGACGTTTGACAACGAAAAGAGCGTCGCAACGCCTTCGGAACAGCGTCTTCAGAGATAATAGAACTTTGCACTACGAGCATAGAAAGCATTCGTGTAAGAACTCACTTCAAAAGGCAAAGAAACTTCGTCGAGCAAAATTCAACTTTGCTGTTAATGCCGAGAAAAGTATCAAAGAAATTAAAAGTCATTTTCATATCGTGCTTTTTGCTCCTTCTGTGCGTTTTTTTAGCTCGTTTTATTCGTTGTTAGACGTTTCTATTTCGCATCAAAACGAAATAAAGAATGGCGTATGATAATAAATTATGTTTTTTCAGTATATTTTGGTCTTTGATACTTATATATTTGATCTAATTGTGTAAAAACATTTTCGTCAGAAAATATCTACTTTATAAAATTACTACATTTCGAGATACATAGTTTATGGATACTTCATTTAAACCGTATGCCGATCGAATGATTTGTATTTTATTGAATCATCATTATCTCCGTTCTCAATTTTTCTAATCGATTGATTAGGCGATGAACGGGAAATTTGATCCTTTTTCAGCAAGGATAATCTGTATGAAATATCGGGAAAACTTCAGGAAATGACGCGACGCTCCAAATAACCGCGGCGCCAACGTTTCGACGCCAAAAATACCACTTTTCGTATGACCTAAATTCGTTTTATACAACTTATTGAGGATAGAAAGGTATAATAATAGTTCTGAAATTTTCAAATTTATTGTTGACTCACACTAGCTTGATATAATATTATTTTACTGCTCATTCTGGCAGCTTACGCTAGACGTTTCCAAGAAATTTCCATCTATGTATGCATTTGATTGTAGATTTACTTCGCTTTGAATTAAAAAGCAATCTTTCATTATTCGCAAGCTAATATTTAATTTTATTTAATGATTTGTCCGTTCAGAGCTTAACGTGACTAACTACACCAAGCAAGAAGTCGAGAAAAGCGATCGATTGTATTTAATGCATTTTTCAAAATTTCTTTAATTCCTTTCATCATTCCATTTTTTATGAAATTATAAATTTTCTTTATAATAAGCTACAAATGTGGTCAGTTCAAATAAAAATACAAAACTTATTAAAATGGCTTTTCAAATAAATGATTAGTATCCGTTGACCAGTAAATTTGTCATTTAATATTTATATTTATTAGAAAAGATATTTCACAAATAGAATGTTATGACTCATACCAAGTAATTTGTCATTTAAATCCGATTTATCAAAAATTAGAATTAAACACGATTAGCTCTAAACGACCCGATTATGCAACCAAAAATTCTTACATTGAAATGAATCAACATTTCCTTGCATAATATCAATATTTCATACATAAATTCACAAAACGTTCAATCCATTCTTCCAAATATGAAATCACAAAACTCAATCTTGCAATCCAATGAATTCCCGACTCGCAAAGACACAAACAAAATCTGCACACACACATACTAAAATTCGACGAAAACACGCAATATAATTTCATAAATCGAACAATTTGACAATATTACATCGTCAGATCGTTACGTCGTGCAACTCTCGTCAAACAATAATGCAACAACCACACAATACGTAGCAATGTGGGCATCAGGTGCTTTCGAAGTAGTCATAGCCAGCTGCACCTGTCAAATGCACTTCGTTCTGCTAAGGCCGTGTGCAAGCTTGTTAACTGCGCTGTCCCGTTTGACAGTTGCTGTAAGTAACTGTGTGTTTGCCGATTGTACGATGTATATTTATGTCAATGTCTGTTGCACTGTTTCTACATTGTGTAATTGATATAATTTTCAAGAAAAATTTAGTTTGAAATCATTTTATTCGTCTCACTTTGAAGTTAGTAGAATTATGTAATCTTTCATATTATTGTTCAATTAAATATTAATATTTAACTTTTCGTTAATATTGCATTATATTTTCATTAACATTATATGACAAATATTATTATTAAAGTCACCAGTTTTTCATAAATAAGTGCAACCGCGTTACAAATTGTTGCAATCGAATTTCTTTTCTGTTGTGTATGGAAAATCGTGTAAGAGACTATGTGGCCTGAGGCTTTTTAAAATAAGATGAAAGAAGGAAATTTTTCACGCTAAGGTTCTAAGGATATAATATCAGATAAATGTTGACAATATCAGCAGGAATTTAAAAATATTAAGTCACAAAATTTTCATACTAAGGACATATTTACACTATTCGTAAATACGATCTACTGTCAACTTTTTTTTTCCACTTGATCAAATTTTACTAATATTTTATTTTATTTAATAAACATTGAAGAGCTTTTGAGTTATCTAATGATAAATTCGTATGTAAATGATGAAGTTCAAAAAAAAATTTCCCACTCAATACAAGTCATTTTCAAGTCACTTTTTATAATCAACTTTGGGTTCTAATAATCACATTTTTTATTCAGAATCAATATTTCAGTATAAAATCTACTTTATTTGCGCACTTAGAAAAATTCACCGCAGTAGTTTTTCGGAAACGTCTAAATGGAAGATAAACCATAGCATGAAAATGCAACTGTAGAATCTGGAACGTACTGAAATCTAGTAGATGGAAAAGCGGGTGGTTTTTTTCGGAAAAGTTGCTGTCAGGATATGGAGCGAATAAGGCTCCAGGGCCGGGCCAGGAAGTGCGGCCCAGAGGGCCCCCGGAAGCCCAGATCCAACCGTCTCCGGAAAATCGTGTCTCATTCCATCCCGACCTCCCCTTATACAGTTTTGGCAGATTTTTTCGAAGAAATTCCCCCGCATGAGAAAATGGAGCAGAATATGTGAAAAGACACATATGCGATTCATTTTTGTTACTTTTATGATTTTTTTTTTTATTATATTATTTGTATTTCTAGCTTTTCTTACTTCTCATTGCAAAATTTCTAATATAGATAATTAAATATCATAATGTAGAAACATTCCCAAATTACCACATAACAACCTTTAAAAGTTTCATTACGAAAGGATAAGGAGTCTATAAAGCTCAAGACATACATACATAATTATTTTTTATATTCTTAGATAGATTATATCTATCAAGATATAACATCAGGCTTTCAAAAATCAACTGCGTCATTCGATTTAAGTGTTTATAATCCAATTTTCTTTCTATAGCTTTCAAATGTTACTGCCGTTTTGATAGATATGGATTTTCGATAGCTCAATAGCACCTGATTGCTCGATAAAATAAAAATAAAAATGTGATGAGGTTCATTGGAATCCTTATCAAAATGTGAAAATAATGGAACTAAGCTTCAATATCCATTACTTTGAGGAAAAAATATTGAAAAAACGTTCAATTCTCGCTCTTCGTTTAATCTTTCGTCGATGTCTTTCTCAATACACGCCCAAATTTATATTCGAACTTTCTAACCTTTTGAGCGAATAAAAAGCAAGTCTAACGCTTTATTCAGTTCTTTTTAGTTGCTAAAAGTTACAACCCTCGATATTGAATCGATCGATAGCCCTAAATCGGAATTAGTTCTATAGCAAAAGAGATAACTCTTAAGAACCTATGCACGTTTTAAAACTGCTCTTAAGATGTAATCGCACACCTCTTACGAACGAGTACTACCTACGTGATATTTGAACTTCTAACACTAAATTGTGAAAATATATCTATAAATTTTCAATATATTCTACATATAAAAATAAAACTAGATATTAAATTTAAAATAATGGGATATTTGAGCGAAAAATTTTCAATATGAATATAATTTTTATTAGAAAATTTATAAGAAATTTAATATTTACCTTATAAAAAAGCATTGTGCACTGTGTAGGGAAGCGTTCGCTGAGAACGATAAGCAATAAGGGAGAATCGCCAAACCGTGAAATCGCTATTAGTCACTACAAGTGTCACCGGGGGATGCAATCAGGACTTCGATAAAAATATACGATCAACGAGAAAAAAATATATAAAATAAAACGGTCATATCCGATATCGTTATCCTCCGGACGTATTATAATGGTGGAGAAAATTTGATCTTGATATAACAATGGCAAAATGCGATTACGAATGACAGTGATTTTATTCCGATCGAAAATAGATTTGGTTAAAATTTCGGACTTTGTTTAAAAAAATGTCGGACGTTTCGAAATTCGTTTGATTTTTATATGCTTTTCGTTATTGTTTGGATGAAAAAGTTAGGATTTCAATCATTGCTAATTGATTCATAGCTGAAAATCCTATTGAAATATTAAAATTGGATTTTGTTTCTCAATTCAAATCGAAAATTTTATTTAATAATCAAATCTATTTCGTTTTTACCCCATATACAAACAAAATAGTTAAATATTCCGCTTACGTAATACATCCTTTAATTAATTTTAGAAATTCTGTATAATTAAATTTCACCATCGTGAGTAATATGCTAAATTAAAACGGGTTTTCTTTGAAGCTCTCCCTATAAGCCAAGGTCATTTTTCGTTTTAGTCACTGCGAAGAATAATCGGTCGCGAAAAACCGCGGTTTTGGGTTACCCTAGGAACTAGCTATTCTTACGTTTTAATTCATTGTTATCCTTTGAGGTCCATCCAACCAAAGGAGACCTTCAGCTGCCCTTACTTAATTGTCCGTGAACAGGGTCAGATTTTGAAAACCGAGACGATTTTTTTTTTCATATAAACAAATATCACTATGGTTTTATATCTAGCATGCAAACATTTTCATTGAGATTCATGAAAAATTTTATTCATGAATCAGTGTTTTCTCATATCTCATTAAATTTTCGGATAGTTAAATAAAGTGGATGTAAAACTGCAAACTACTCATTTGCATTTAAATCGATTTTTCTAAAACGCAACCCGAAAAAAAAACTATTCAAGCCTTAAAATACCTCCGTGTATCCAGTAAAAAAAGTTTTTTAATCATCTAACAAGTTAAAGGGAACGCTTTTGCAATAAAATCCGGCTTCTAAATATTAAAATTCGATGCGTGAGCAATATAAATAGCGATCTTTTCTCGGATGAAATTTTCACGCGGAAAACGGCGCGTTTTTCCACTTTTCTCCATTATTATTACATGTGCGCATTTTTCTGACCGTTAAACCGGAACTATTTTCATTTATTACCCTCCGGCTCGTAAAAAATGCCGACAATAAAAAGGAGAAGTAAAATCGGCAAAAGTGAAAGCGAAAAGCGAACAAGAAAAAAAAACCGGGCGCACTTACAACCGGAAAGAATCGCGTTACGGTTTATTAATAATGACATAACCGGAATCCGGAACGACTAAACGTATAACTACCGTTATTTTTTCCATTTCATCTTGTTTTCAGGTAAAGGGACGATCGTTAACCTTTATCGACTGAAATGATTAAAATTGCTCGTATCGAACGCATATTGCTTTCCGAATGAAATCTCGTTTTTTTTTCGCTTTGTAATCTGGTCTTATTATAGTCGAAATATCCATGATATCGTACGAAGGTCTTCGAAGGTGTTCAAAGAGAGCAGATTGACCCTTCGGCCTCGTTAGGCTTTAGTGCCTTTTTGGCCCTAAGGCCCTGGCGTATGTCTTATCCGGTCGTGGCCTTCTTTCGCCATGGTTTATGGTGCCTGCCCAACTAACCGGACTCCTGAAATTATATTAATAAATTTGTGAACGTATGCCCCTTCGAAGGGTGTTTTCGTGGAATGATTCTAGTGAAGTATTCACATAAGGAAAGAAAATGTCGGTAATTTTGGTGTATTTCGTATTTGTGATATAAAATTTTACATTTAAAATTCAATGTATTTAATTTATTATATATAATCCTTAACAGCTGATTCTTTTATAGTGAAACTTTTTAGAATTATTTTATGCATTTATGGAAAAAAATCTGCATTATTACATTTAATATTTTACAAAAAACGAGACTCATATCGTTTGATAGTTTTCAGAGAGGCTTTTTCGTAGCCCAATTGTAATAAATATTAAGGAAAACCTACACATACAACGGGATTCATTTCAAAACGAGAACATGAAATAGTTAACAGTCAGCTCAAAATGCAAAGGGTCTCGAACAATACTGAATCATACATATAAGTTAGTTCGTGATATGAAATTTTACATTAATTTACTATGAAAAATATTTTACGTGAAACAATTATTTTTTAAACAAAAAAATCCATTTATAAAAACTTCTCTGGACAAATTTGTGACACAAAAACTGAATTTTAATTTAAAAAATATTTTGTATTATATTTACTACTATATTCAATTCGCACTGTATTGAATGACGAATTCGTTTCCTATACACACTCTAATTGAAACACGCTTTTCATTTCATTTTCACACCGTCCATTCGTATTTCCATTCCCATAAAATATCATTTTCATCCAGTTTACATAACCACTGCAATAGCGAATCGTCGAGGCAGAAAAGATCTCGCCATATCACGTTATTTTTCAAACAAATGGCCATCGGATACCGAGTGCGCAGTGCAAACGACTTCCAAGCTCAAACGTATCACGTAGCCGCATAATTAAGAAATAAACGAAAAAACACCCCCCCTTCAAATACAGTAGAAGTGATAACGAAAACGACGACTGAAAACAGATACCTTTTACGACACGGGGATTTCAGACGGATGTTGTGAGAGATAAAGACTCTCCCTTACTGAGAAGAATCTCACTCTTCACAGTGACGTACTTAGGATGAGGGTTTAGGGCCATTCGAAATGGCGAAACGGGGCTTTTAATTTTTTGGTCCCTTTCCCTTGGATTTTACTCTCGTCCCGTCCCGTCTCGGGATATCGCGTTTCAAAGGAATTTAATTATTGCTTTAATTTTTATTTGAATTTTGTTTTGCCGCGTTGTTGTATGCGACGATGTCGTCGTCTTTCCGCCAGCCCTTTTGTGACGACGACTCTTTTCCTTTAATAAAGATAATATCAGAATAAAATGTAAAAAAAATATGTATAGGTACACATTTCGTTGTCGGAGCTTGTACGTGTGCTGTGCTTTTGTAATGAAACGCAGCTCAAAGGAATGGGCGCGATTTGAACACGGGATTTTTTTTTCATTGCCTTTGTTAATATCTCATTTTTTTGTAAAATATGTTTAAAATATATATATTTTTTATATTTTACATTTACTTTTACGATATTTCATAATCTGTAACTATCTTTTGAACATGCACCTATACCTCAACTCGTCTGCAAATGTGCTGCCTTTCAAAATTCTTATCGTCTCTATTCGATATCTATATCGAATTTCAATATCAAATACTCTAACGAAAATCTACTTTTCAAACGTTATACCCATATATCCGAAGTATACAAGTCGAAACGATAACATGAGAAAGACGCGACTTCGTACGATACGTTATCGCTGAAAATATTCAACTAAGCTTAAAAGCAAAGTGGATTTGCTTATAGATTTTCCTCCCCTTTTTTCAAAAAAAAAAAACATACCCTTATTGCACGATGGAATATGCGGAACGGAACAACTACCCGGCACAAAAGGCTACAACAATCTCGAGTTACCCACACAACCAATAGGGGTTGAAATGAGACACGGTTTACCTAAAAAAAAAATACGTAGCTTAAACAAAACGCAGTCTAGGTGGCGAAAGGAAAAAAGAAAATAACTGTAATTTGACGGCGGAATAACTAACGCGGAACGGTCACGCGATTCGGACGCGAAAATCGACGGTTTTTCTTCGTTCTTTCGAATTTTTCGAAATAGGGGATGGAAATAGGGGATGTTCTGGTGAAATGGTCCCGGTGTCGAATTGCAATTCGCGGTCGTTACCGAGGGAATGTACGAATTATGCGAGTCGAATGTACGGTTATTATGCGAGTCCCGCGACGACCGTTTCCTGCGATGCGATTTCTTTCGCGAAAATCGATTCCTTAGATGTCGTGCTCTTTTCTATTCATCGGTTCTGTGTGTTGTATGTGTTTTCGATTTCGTATAATGCGATGGTTTTGCGAAATTGGCGCAGTTTTGTTATTCTTCGGTCGTAAAAAATGATGCATTTTCTAAAAAAATCCGACCGACATTCAATAATATGGTTCGATCTATGAATCGTTACTTTGAGGTTGACTTACGTCAACCTTTTTTTTTCACTTCTTTCCTCCTTTGTTATTTTCTAGGATTCGATTGTATTATCATTCGTTCTGTTCATTTTTATTTTTAAATTATTTTAATACCATTCATAAAAGTTGAAAACAACAACGAACAATTAAAGTTTTCACTTTAAGTAAAGTAACTTATCTGATTTTAAGAACATTTAACACTTACGCAATTCTTTTTATCTTTCATAAGTTATATAGTTTTTACGAGAATTTATTTCAGAATACACGTATAAAAAACAAAAACGCTTTCTAAGGAAAAAATATAATCTGTATACAATACGGTAGTGAAAATGTGTATGATCTTCCGTTTAAATAGATTGGATGAAAAACGGAGTTTGCCATGTCATAAATTCAACCCGTTGTTTCTTGTATTGTTTTGTACGATTTCGGGTCTCTTTGCGTGTATTATTATTATCTTGCGTTTTTTTATTATCATTTTCATTTTGTGAAGGTTTCGTAATAAATTCTAAACTCGCTTCGTTCGTACAATGATACTTTTTCGCGTATATCTTATATCACTTAGGCACAAAATAAAAACCTTCGAAAGCTAGCAACTATTATTCGAAAAGAGCTCTGAAAAAAAAAATAACATATAAGTGGAACCAATTTGATTTATACTCGCTTTTCATGTTGTGACAAAATAATTTATTTTATTACTCTCGCGTTACGAGGCGCAGTATAAGAAATTAAATTATTTTTTTCTTGTGCGTGAAAAATTCCTTTGCCTTTTCCTTCGAATCGATAAGCACGTTGTATAAATTTAGACTTTCGGTGAAAAATAACTTGATTATTCGCTTTCGAAAGAAAAATGTTTATATTGTAACGTTTCGAAAATGTTTATTTTTTAATTTATTCATAAACAACTAGCTTCAGTAACTCGATGTTTCTTGAGACTCGTTGAACTTTAAGCTGATTGTGAACTGTTGCATAATATTTTTCATCCCTTTACGTGTGTAGACCGAGCATAACATTTATCTACAAAAAGCTTCCTCTGTGAAATATCAAAATTAAAAATACTGTATATTCAGGCCTTTCCAGGCGTAAACACGTTCAGCAGTAAAATAGTATTAACCACATACATACACATTCATTCATATAGACTCAATCTACCCACATTTATAAACCATTAAAAAGCACCAAGACACAATCCAGCCTCAAATCGATAGATACGCCCATCACAGCATCACAAAAACACCCTCTACTAAGTAAAAAAAAAAACACATCTTTTCCAATAGAGCCCTATATCTGTCTATCCTCGCGCGTCTATCCGCTTCCTCGGAATTAAAATTATAGTGTCAACGTCTGGTTTGGAGTGTCACATAAATAAACGTCTTCCTTCGTCTCTCTTCTCTCCTTTTGTTGCCTAACGCCATTATGTGTCTGCAGAAGGCGCTCGAGCTCCAGAACCGAACCAACCAAAAAACTCAACCCCCTGTTTTATACGTACATATTATATATACACGGGTGTGTAGTACCTTCTTCCGCAGGCTGCGTAATATGTATGCCATGTTCAATTTTCCCCATCAACGCTTCTGACATTAATTTCGAGACCGCCACTCTCTTGGTACGAGAGAAAACCCGAGCCTTTAATTGAAACTTCGCACGGAAAGCGAGCGAAAAAATTCCCTTTCGTGTGCGTTTGTTTCGCGCGTGATGAATGTTTTCGTTGCCGATATATTGATAAGTGAGAATTGGGAGGAAAATAATCGGCGGAATCGATCGGTCTTGAGATGATTTTGCGGTTTTTTTTTGTATTGTTCATTTTTAGAACTCCAGTAGATTGCAAACTCTCTATTGGCTAATAGCTTAGTTGGGCGCTTATTTAGTACGCGATTGTATGCGCATATTCATTTATCTTCATTCTGATTAAAATTCAAAACAAAATTATCGGTTGATAAGAAAATCTGTAGTCTGCAGAAGGCCTAAAGAGTTCGACGAAACTATCGTCTGATATTATCTCTATACTCTGCAGGGAATTTTTTAGGTATCGCTATCAATTATTTTAAAATTTCTTAATTGATCATTCATTTCAAAGTTGAAAAGCTGAGTTATTGCGTTAGAAAATTTCATGAGTAATATAAGCGCTCCAAAAATGTCACAGTATTCGATCAATTTCAATCGATGCAGACAAGTTTAATAATCTATTTTTGAAATTCCGTTTCATAAACGTCAAATTGTCATTTCTTTTGAATTAAATATTCAATTAATACAATCGTAACAATTAAAAAAAATGACATGTGTCTCTCTCTAAGATCCAATATGACTCGAACTCAGCATCACTAAAACACTAAAACCGACACGACACGTACTAACATTTATATAATTTACTTTTGACCGTTGTTCTCATTTAGAAAACAACACCAAATCTATTCATCAACGATGCTGAAATAAACGAAAAAAAAAACGAACGAAGCAGCTTATATTGTTTTTCCTCGTTTCCTCGAGCTCTCTTTTTTCCCGTCGAGTTCTGCTTTTTTTCGCGGTCGGCTCGTTTTCCCCGCCTTTCGTCGGTTCGGAAAACACTTCTTATATTATTCTCGATTATGCCGAGAGAGACCCTTAATTGCTTCCTATTTCCTTTCGGGTTTTTCGCCGACACGGTTGTGCGGATCGGCCATTAGCACTCCAAACTGATTTTAATAACACTATTTACATAAGCCGCAACGCCCGTTTTTCCCCCGTGAACCGAGACCGTTTTCCCCTTCGACGCCTAGATTTTTTTTTTTCAAGAATTTTTGAACGACTCAAAACATAATTTTGAGCTTTTTTCATTGCCCAGTTGTTAATTGCGAATTCTATTTTGCAATTATAATCTTTTTTTTTTGAGGGAAGTGCTTAAATTTTTTCGTTTGAATGAGTTTCGGAAGCATCTTCATTTTCTGTCCGTATGTACTTAATACACTTTTTGATTTTGGTTTGAATTTTTGGTTTTTAATTGTTTTTATTGAATCTATTCGTTAAAGTCCCCAATTTTTAATATTTTATTCATCAATTTGTGTGTTAGATGATTATATTTATCTTTGTAGAATTTGAATTCGTTAGCAATAAGAATTCTATGTTCAAAAAATATTGTAAAATTTTTAACTGAAGATTGAATTTTTAGCCTTAAATATAAATAAATATGTTATAATGTGGTATAAATAAATATATTTTTATTTTTGAAAATAAACTTGAATTTATTTCGATGTTATTTGTATAAAACATTACATACGAAACGAACACAATTTTCCATGTACATTCTATACACAAATACCCGTTTTCCTTATCTCGACAACTTTGATATTAAAAATTCCGATATTTCCCTCGAACACAATGCAGAATCTTCTTCATTATTCAAAAACCAGGTACAACAACACAACACAACATACATCCTTTTCATTACACAGCATTACGTATACACATATGAAAGTCGCAAATGCGAATCCAGCACAATACATCCGATATCCACTCGCATATAATACGAAACGTATTATACACAATATATCGTATGAACGGATGTCGCATTTTTACATACCAAAGGTAACCGAATTGGATTTGGTCACAAATGTGGAAAATCCCCCTGCGGCTAAACCGTGACGCTCCTTTTCAGCTGAAAATGTTTTGCCTTGGCCAGTCGATATCGATTCGACGATGCTAAAGGACCAGAAAGACACAAAGGACACGTATACGGGACAGAATTCGCGCTTAAAAGGTACAGGGGTGCTCTTTTGTTATCTGAAGACCGATAGAGCGAGTTATCGGGGAGAAAAACGAATTCAAATGCTCGACTGAAGAGGATTTTTGTTAAATGCTACGGAATGTTCGAAAATGCAGGAAATTCGTTTACGATTGATCATTTTTTGTATTATTTCTTATTAAGAACTAGTTTTTGTGAATCGGCACTACTCGAGACTTTAATTAAGAAGCGTATTATATCGAGAAAAGTAGGATTAAAAGTTCTGAGGGTAAGTTGTTTCGAAGTCGTTTCGTCACTCAAATGTCTTCACCAAGGTAAATAAAATAGTTTCCAATATTGCACAATTCCTAATGTTTTAATTTTACACTTCGTTTGGTATTACTATCTATTTTTTTCACAAAACTATTCTAATCGGAACAACTTACCCCATAACTTTCAGCTCCACCCTTTCTTATCTAAATAGTGTACAAAACAAACGGAATAAAAAAAACGCGAACAGATGTTAAATTTTATTGCATATGTAGATTATGTATAACATTTTAAACGAGAAAGACTCCATATGAAACGTCAAATAACAAAAATTTCAAATGTAATATTCAAAATTTTATGATGCAGAAACTTTTTCGAATATGTACACAATAACTTTATCTTGAATTGATTATCTGATATAGATTCTATAAATCATTAACAGACGGAAATACACTTAGTTTTATTTAGATAGATTTAATAAAATTTCAATAAATCATAACTATCGTATGAACTAGAACTAATTTCCAATTCAAAAACGTTGCACCCATCGTTAATTCGACTCACGCGTGTCTGCATCGTATTAAATATCGGCCATATAATACGATATTATATTATCATCGAAGGAATATATACGTGTAAGCGAATTTCTATCCTCGTGAATATTCATTCGGTATTCGGATGTTCGTTCGCAGTGTACGGCCCCGGGCCATATCTGAGGGTCGCTCGCAGAAAGGTCGCGGCCGGATATTAAGCTGGTCTTTTTGTCGTCGGATATTGGCAAACATCGGAAAATGGCGTCGATTTTACACGAGTGTAAAGTCTGAGATGTTAGCTGGATGCTGTGGAAATGAGGGACGCTTTGCGAACTTGAGGACGCGCCTCTAATGCGTCTTTGGACGATCGGAATATGTCGATTGTTTGTGAAATTTTTGAATAATTTTTAACCAAACTCATGATGATTAATATCATCTTCAAGCGACTTTGAAAAAAATATAAAAATTTCTCTCATTTTCAATTTAATTAACATAATAAATACCATACATATTTTACCTTCAAATAGTACCGATTGAATGTCCCACCATGTTTGACACAATTATATAATTTTCCGCTAGAATATTTTCATACTGAAAAACGAGAAATTCGCATCTCTGAAAATATTTTGTCCTTTTTTACCTATTATATCTTCCGTTCTTTCGTTCTGGTGTTTGCAAGGGTGAAACACCAATTTAATAGGGCCACTAACGCGCGTCGCTTCTATTGCACGGCTTTGTCGAGGATCCGTGACACGGATGCAAATTTCCCGTCAGCTTTTCTTACTCAGTGGAAAAATGTTCAAGTTTTTCCACCACACTACATACTTTTTTCATTCACTAAAGAATAGAAATACGTTTCAATTTTATAACGTAGATAAATTGGCTCATTATAAAAATTCTCATGTAACGTATATGCATTTATTACGCTCTTAACTAACGATGCACTATTGAGAGCGGACTTGAGAGCTTTCCACATCTTCGAAGAAGGTCTCGCATAAAACTCGCAAAACACATTTCGACACGAATGTAAATACATACACTCCATATGGGAGTATAATATTAAAATTTTGAACAGCTTCCATCTCGCGAATGGCAAAAATATCGCATATTGTAAAACGCGACGTGCATTACATAGTCGACGTTACTATTGTGCTCGCGTAGCAGCAAAGCTAGCAGTTAGCGCTCTTAAAAGTTATGTTTTCCTGTAAAGTTTAATGCATCTTTCAGCGATATTCTTGCGAGTTTGAAAATATGAAAATCTAATTTCGCTTTTCCATTACGTCCTGCACTTTATTAGCGGGGAGCGCGAGCTCCTCTCGTACGTAAATAAACTCGCTCGTTAACGCATCGTTTAATATATTATATTATTTTCAAGAACTGTTATGAAACGAGTACCGCTTGCATTATTATACTTGAATTTGATAAAATGAAAATATATTTTATTGCACATATTCCAATTATATTATTTTATGAACACTTGTGGAATTAATTATGTCTGCTTTTCATATATGATGAATTTCCATATGCAATTTATTTATTAGTATTCCTATTGCACAATTAAGTTTAAAAGTCTTTTTCATAAAAATTGGGGCCTTTATTGTATAAAAAAATGCTATAAATTGATTATTTAAAGCCAATTGAAAACGTTTTGATATGATATTGATTACATTATGGTGCGATGTAAATTAAAATTAATGTGATTCTCTTAAGTTTTTCCTAAGAAAATTGTTTTATCTACTTCTAATATTTTAAAGAATTAACGAATCAAGTTGTCAATATAGTACTTTATACCAATATTTGAAACGATTTTAGATTTTTTTTTAATTTATGAAATGTCCATAATTAATTTTATCAGTGTATTTGACATTCGTTTGATAGTTCACAGCTTTCTTACGAGAAGTATACATTTATAAAGAGACACTTCTACGAAAATAGTCTTGAATCATCGCTCAAATAGAAATATTTCCAAATGGAATTCATCTGAATACAAAACGATACAGATTCACACCACTTCAACGCGCATCTGCGATACAATAAAAAAATCCTCACAAAACACGAAACCGACCTGCAAAACCGGAAAATTCTCAGACGATAATGTAATACATTAGAAAAGCAACCCTTTCGAGTGCGTGTCGGTCAAAAGGAAGATGCGAAACAAACTCGTTGAATTATTCAATAGCCTGTGCGACGATTCGCTCCGATCGTGATCCGGCATAAAGCGGCCCCGTTTTTCCGGAAAAATCGGAAAAACCCTTCCCGGAACACCGGGAAAACTCAAATACCTCCAGGAATTCGGGCACGTTTTTCGGCGGGAAATTTGAATAAATTAAGTGCGAGTGTGCCGAGGCACGAGTGCATTGAAACACCTGGAGTTCGCATAGATTTTCCTAGTAAATTTATTTTAAAATTTTCATCGCTTTCAAAATATTTTTATTTTTAAACTATTAAACTATCGTTTGATAATGATTTGAGTTGATATTTCTTCGATTTATTTAAAAAGCTTTCGATGTGAATGTCATGACATTTCGCTGCGCACATGAATTAATGTTGTTTCAGATTATCTTCGCAGTTCTAATATTTTATGAGAAAATATAAAATTTTATCACTTTCTATATACATGCATAGATGGATTACAAATTTAGGCCATCTCCAGAATCATTTTCCTTACATTCTTTGTTGCGAACTTTCGGTATTCGATTATGCAAAACGGCGCTTCTTTGTTTGCTTTACGATAATGCGATCTCGAGACGATTGCTCCGGGTGCTTTTTCAGCTTTTCAGATATATCAGAATATCTATATTTCGCTACCGGATTCGTTTCTGAAGGGGGCACACACTGCGAATCTCGCATGTACCGTACTATATGCGGGCCTGCGAAAGGGAAAAAAATGGGAAAAATAGGCCTGGAAAAAATCGAAGAAAGACTCGAAAGTGGGACAGTTCAATGGGAAAACGTAAACTCGGCGAATTTTCAGCAAAACGATAGAGAAAACCTTATTCGCGTGCATTCAAATCGCGAGCAAAGCCTCCCGGGGATATCGGGCAAAACTTCGCCATTGTAACGCCCCGAAGCGTACAATTGCTTTCAATTAAGACGGAGAGTTTGCCCGTTTCCCCTATGGAAGGGTTGGGGTTATCGGTTTCTGAATCATTCATTTATTCGTTAGGGTGTGGAAAAAAATAGAGATGTTTAGTCTTAATATAACGTTTATGCCTGCGTTCAAATAATAATCGATTTTTTTATATTTCATTGGTATTGTTTTGTACCAGTAATCAGCTATTGAAAATAATAAAGTATGCTTGGTTTAAATAATATTATAATATGTTGCGCCTATATTATGCAATTTTCATAACAGCAGCGTAGAGCATAATGCAGTTCGAGCGTTTTGTGTAATAAATCCACATTCAAACAAATTAGTGCTATTATTACATTAGATTTTTATGATGAATTTTGAATGATGAATAACACATTTATAATACTTTTTTTTGATTAATTTCTTTTAGCATGAAAAATTTTCGCTTAAGAATTTATGATCCGTTAATTCTACTATTTTTTTTTATATCAGAATTTAATTTTCATTGAATCATAAAATTGATGATTTGAAACTGCTTATATTCTCCTTACATTGTGCTATTTTTATACATTTTTTATAAACCTCTATTAAAGCACTAAGGGATAAAGGTGTTCAAAGCTCAACTTTGTCATGCATTAGCATGGCTTTGCTTAATTTTAAGCAGAAAACTCAACACGATAAAATTAAACCCACTTCGTGTTACTGGGTCATAATAACAAAGATTTTACAGCTTTTTAAAATTAAACTCAAAACATCCATCTTTATATTTTTAAAATGACCCAAATTATTTTCAAAGCGCACAATATATTAAACAGAAAGCACACTCGAGAGACTTTCGTTTTTTTTTCGAAAATAAAAATAATTACGGCACGTCCATCAACTCGTTTTACGATCTTGCTGCAAATATATTTCATATTCTTATCATTTTTTTTCCATTCGTGCAAATTTACGACCCCTGAACCATCACGGACCAAACGCTCGCACGCCACTTCACAACGACTCCTTCGCATATACTTTTTAAACCCCCCTGTATATATTTCTTTATCAATTCACGAATTATCTTCGAAACTCGCGTAATCTCACGAAACGTACGAGTGTGAAAAATAATTTTCATTGTAAATTCGATGTTGAATTGATTGAAAAGTTTTCTATTCTATGAACGAAATATTGCAGGGGAATTAAGACGAATTCGTATGCCGTTCGAAAGTCGGAGAAATCAAAAAAAAAATCTCCCCCAACTCTGGTGTGGAATGTAGTCGTAAAACAAGTCGAAACTGCCTTCAGTCAAAAAGGAAAAAGCTCCCCTGGATACATTTGTTAGGGGAAGTTCAAGCTACGAACTTTGTCCGGTCCGCCTCTTCGAACAAACACGTCGAGGATTACCTGATACAAATTGTGCAAATTTGCGACAATTCTGTGGTCTGTTTGTTCTTTTCGACATGATTTCATATTTTATCGTATTTGATTTTTTTGCAAAAAATATTCTAAATATTATTATAGAGACATCTATAGAATGTATTTACATATTTGTTTATAGTTACTCAATTATTCTTCATATTTTTTAATCGAATGTTCAATCTAAAGTGAAAAAGTTATGCTCCAAAATGCGATTTACTTTTAGGATGCATTTAATTAACAATTCTTTTTATCAAAATGATCGAATTTCCATATCAATTGGTCAATTGAGAAAAACGACACGTGACTAGCTAAGTCTCGAAACTTGCATCACGAGGACACTAAATCGACATGGCATACACAAAGGCCTTATACCACTACTCTATCAATCAATTGTATTTTATTTCTTAAAAATTACATTGTTTAAGCAGAAAGGTGATCAGGGAAAAAATATTTTTTAATGAAAATTGTATGGTCTTAGCAACTTTTTTTATTTATTTTTTAATAAAAATCCGAAAGCACAACACGCAGGAATGAAACGTAAAATAGAATAAAAATAAAAACGAAATGAAAGAAAACTCTTTTTCGCGAAAATGACGCAAAGTTCCACACTCAGTCTGAATATTTATCGCGAAGAAATTTCATAAGACGCACGCACGTCGCAGGCCCCCGTGGCATATTTTCACAACAAATTTTCTCACCATCATGTTTTGCCGGTTCTCCTACCGTACTTTTCTTCTTTTTCCTACACTTTTTCCTTCACTCTTTCCCCGAGACGCACATGTAAATGCGTACGTTTGAAGAGCGCAGATTATGCTTATTTTGTACGCAAACAAGACGAAACGCGAGTATAAGGAATCGTAATGCAAACGAAAGTGCTGCTGCTGCTGCTGCTGCTTCTTCTTCTTGTTTTCGGTTGTCGTCGTATTATATGGATTTTTTTTTCAAGAAAAGTAGCGTGGGCCCTTTGCTGTTGTCGGTTTGTATTATTTTTCTTGTAGGCGTATAAATATAAGGGGTTTTTTGCGTTTTTATCCCGTTGAAATCCGATTCGGAGACAAACAAACTTAACGCGATGGCTTTTGTTTCACTTTTTTTTAATCCGGAAAGTTTTCATTTTATGTTATTTTTTTTTGGAAAACAAATACGTCTGTATCATGAAAACGATCTTGTTTTTTAAAAGGAAATTCACTTTTTGTATTATTTTAATATCTACCTATATCGATAAAATATTCCTCAATACACTGATCAATTTCATCGCTTTTTACAATGATATTAATATTTTTTGCTTAAATTCTAAATCACAAATATTCTTTTTAAATTTTGTAATTAATAATATACAATACGTCGTCCAACTAAAAACAGTTGAAATTCAAAAGAAGAGAATGGATTTATATATCTACTGCAGTAGTTATCTACTATAGTATGCGTTCTCTGTCCCTCATGTTTTGAAATTTAGTAGTTGAAGGACTGAGTATTTTTCTACCATTAATTTTTGATGATTAGCATCATTCAAAATAAGATTCGTTCAAAAATCTTTTTTAATATCAAATACAATCAACCCTCATCTCAGTCTATTTTTACCCATCAAGCAATCGAACACGCCGCCAAAACACTAATGAATTTCATAAGCAAAAGACGCGATACAATACAGCAGAGCATAGCAGACCGGGTATCCGGTAATTCGGTTAAGTTCACCAAGTAACCGAATGCGATTAACCGTCGCGTGCGTAACCCGGGCCCCGGGATTAAATTAACCGCGCTGATGTGAGTAATTATCTGTGTCTACAAATCCCGTACGAAACCCGCTTTCTGCGCACATTTCTGCCTACAGCTTTATTATATCATACGACTGAATATACCAAAGGATACAAGCAACTTCGCAGTGATTTCGAAAAACGCGCGCTCAAAGTCGAGCGTGCATTAGGAGGAGGTTGAGTGATTTGGTGATAAATCTCGAAACGCGTTTCGAATTCTTATATGACCGTACATAGAAGTGATTCTTTGATTGTGATTCAGGTGTGACTTGTACCCTTCGGCCTTTTCGGTCGTCATGTGTCGTCGGTGTGCGTGTTAGAATGAGAAAATTCGCTTCGATTTTCCCGGAAAATTGTGGTCGTGGAAAAATTGTCTGCGCGATGTGCTGACGTGAGGTTATCGCAACGCTCTTATCGAATTAGGCGAGATATTGTTCGGTTAGCTTATGCTGCTTCTTTTATTCTCCGTCGGTAATTGATGATTGCTACGTAGATTCGGTGATTTTTCTTGTTTTGTCGTGGAAAAAGTTGAATTTATTTGGAAAACTCATGATTTGATTGTTTGACCTAATGACTTCAGCCCTGCAGCTCCATAATACAATCGAACCATTAAAGCGCACAATGAGATTAACTCAACATTTTAATAAAAATTAACTTGAAATGGTAATTAATTAGTTCACATATACATGCCTAAATTAATATAATTGATAAATTAATGATTTTAATTTTTAAATTCGGGTTTATACATTCGTATGAACGAGTCCTTATAATCGATTTGCAGTTGGTTCGTGGAAGCGGCGTTAATTTGCAGCGGTTAATTTTCATTTGTGTGTGCATTCGAAATTCCCATTCGATTAGGTGTTGGTTTTATTGTGCTATTCGTTATTTTCCAGTTGATTTACTCGTGTGGGTTTCGATTGATTACTGTGAATGTCGGTGTGAGATTTTGTCTGGTATTATTTATACATGTGTGTTTGTTATTGAGTATGGTTTTTGTTTAATATTAAATTATTCAAATGCACGGTTTTTCATTTGTGAAATTTTTCATCGAGTTCGTTTTAATTATTTCTCGTTTTCCAGTTGATTTATTCGTATCAGTTTCGATTTGGAGTTTGTATGTTAATGTAAGCTTTTTTATTAAGCCGAAATTATTGGTAAAATTTTCATTAAATGTAAAAATATTATAACTTGTGCAACATAAAATAAGTATAATTATGAAAATGTCAAAAGATTCATATTTTTCTTGTCGAAATATTTTGACAAGATCTTTCAATTATATATTACAGATTATTTAGTGATAAAAGCTGTCAAAACTTATTAGATAGAAAGTCAATACGTTGCTAAGTATCTTAATACGGTACTATTGAAAAATCAGACTTTAATATTCTGTATTTGACTTGATATGATGAAATAATTCTTTTAATTCTCCTTTTTTATGATTTTATAACATTTTGATTTAATTTTCGGACTCAAATCTGTCATAAATGAGATCGAAATTTTCTTTCAACTAAATTTATTCTTCAACACTGACAATTATAATCGAACTAATTAATGAAAAACCCTTGAAAATCGCCAACTTCGACCGTTTTTCATTTCAATTTTCGCACATATCGATTTTGATCCCGCGAAAATCCTTCCGGCTCAAGCGCGGCGCATAAAGCGTCACAACAACGAGGCGCAAATCCGCAAAATATTATCAACGCCACCCCATTTTCCCCCCACGTTACCCAAAATTCACCGAGTCTCCCCAAATTCCCATTTTTCCCTCCCTCCCCTCACCTCCCCTCACCCGTTCGAATATTATAATAGACGGCCGAGGGGAAATTTCGTCGGTGACGCCGGGGAAAGGGTATTTATTGTGTTTTACAGATAAGCGGATAATCCGACGTACATAAAGCATAAATTTCGGCGCAGTTTCCGCCGCTTTTTATTTGCGCAGCTGTAAAACGGAAAAAATCGGATTAAAAACGGACCGAAATAAACCCGATGGGCGCGAACGCATCATACACGCGTGTCTCGATTTCAGCTGAAATTAGACGATTGCTAATCGAAGTGTATCATTGAATGTCTATTCGATTAATTTTGATTATTTTATTTTAAAAAAATATAAAGGAGAGCTTAAGAAACTGGCCGAATTATGAAGTTCATTTTTTTTTAAGTTCGATTTTGGGAAAAATATTGAGTCATTTTTTTCCTAAGTATATGTATTTTATGTTTACCTATCTATATGACGACTGAAATGGCCAAAAGGTACAAGTGATTTCGAGAAAAGCGCGCTCAAAGTTGAACGTGTACCTACATCTACTAGGAGGAGGTCGAGTGATTTAATGATATATCTTAACACACATTCCAAATTTGTTTCTATCCTTTTGCCACCAAACATATGAGCGAATATAGAATCGATTCCTGTACATAACTCAATTTCGGACAAAAATGTCACTTGTACCCCTTGGCCTTTTCAGTCGTTAACAGAAAATCGTCAATATTCAGCAATTGCTTCACAAGTTGATCATTAATGAGAAGGGAATTGACAGTATGATTTTATACTTAGACAACCATTATATATTTTTTTAATTAAATATGTTGAAAAGTTGTTTAAAAAATTCTTTTTCATACAAAAGTAAATTTTGAATCGAATATAAAGATTTTCATATATTTTTCCAAAATGGATCTTTACATAAAAACATCCTCGATCATTTACTCCAATAGACTTAAATTTGGTTCGATAAAACTACATTTGCTGAAACTATTCAAATTTTGAGTCATTTAATGTTCAGATCTGAATCTCTCACGTAAATGAATGGAGATTTCACTGTACTGCGAATATAATAAACGCGTTGTATCCATATCACATAATCCCTACGAAGGCAAAATAAAATTAGGCGGAAATCGAATCGGGGCGAAAAGCCGATGACCACGTCTCTGTGCCACTGTGTCGACACAAAGCTTCGAAACATAACGAAATTAAAACGTGTGAAAAGTGTCCCCGAATCCTTTGTGCTTTTCACGTGCGAGCTTTCGCGCTTTGAGTGAAATTGATAGTCGATGCTAAAGGGACCGATCCTATACGCATGTATGTGAAAGTCCTATTTTTAGCAGCCTGTGTTGAAATTTACGTACGTATTTTTAAAAAATTGAATGAAATGCCTACATTTGATAAAATGTTTAGCTTCGTTTTTGTTTTTTTGCCGAGTAATATCTCCGTATCTTTGCATGGCGGTCGACTCCGAGGGTTAATAACATCTCTCAACCCTTTATAAAGACTTAATCCATGGGCTGCAAGACCTCGCATTTAATCCGTTTACTCTCCTTGGCTCGGTACTAAATCATAATTCACTATAGCAAGAAGCTGAACGTAGAAGACATCAGACTAACTCGATTACGTCAGACGTTGCCTGTGCATTCTTGGTGCGAAACAACGAAATTTTCGAATTTTCACATTTTCGAACTTCACTAACGGCTTCTGCTCTAACTAACTCGATAACGTATAACGTATTTTGCGGCTCATTCTATTTGAGGAATTTTCTTTAAAACTTAACCAGAATTGAAAATCTATTTACCGAATGCTAAAATTTTCGATGACACTACAACTTCGCGTTCCGATAATTGAATTTGCGAACCTTCTACGCGGATATTTTAGCGATATCTTTCCTTTCAAAGGATATTCGGGGTATTATCGAAGAGGACGATTCCTCGGGGGCCTTCTGGGTCCAACGGGAGTGGTCCTTTCTTAGCATCCAATATAATCGCCTTGACGATAATTAATGCGGAGCGGTCAGCCGAAATGTACACGAGCTATTAATTATAATAATCGTCCTTAATTGGTTGTGAGAGAAATTTGATATTTGAAGCTAATAACTATGGTGATCGTTTGTTTTTTTTTTGCATAAAATTTCAATATTTCATCATTTTTCTATTCGAAATGTTAATGAAAATATGTATTTGTGTGCTTGTGCTTCTTATTCTCTCACGATGAAACTTTCTATAGCGTTTGTGTGCCTAATCTAGGAAGGATTCTATATACATCAATTCGTTTTAAAATCGACAGAAATTTTAACGTTTAATGTTTGATGTATTGATTTTCGCTATACCGAGTCATAGAATATGTATTAAGTCGGATTCATATACATATTCACATATTTGCGTAATTTTATCGTGTCATATAAAAAATAGAGACAAATCTATATACACAAGAGAAATGTCTATATAGCTTATCACATCTATAGGTCTGTCTCGATATTTTTCTATTTGATAATATTAAATTAACATTAACTACAGTTTCCATGTGTGACGTAATTTAACATATTTCGCATTTCAAATACTATAAATAAGTTCACAATCAGCTCTAAATTAATAAAATCTCGAGTGACTTGAGGTAACAGAGACTACTTAGAATACAAAATAGCTTTATAAATAAGCTTTCCTAAATATAAACGGACTCGTTTTAAGCTCACACACGCGACAACAAGCGTAAACAACTCGAATCTATTTCCGAACAACACAATCTGAAAAACACGTTTCAGCTGAAATCATAAATACACACAACGGTAGCGTGGCCGAGCGGTCTAAGGCGCTGGTTTAAGGCACCAGTCTCTTCGGGGGCGTGGGTTCGAATCCCACCGCTGCCATATAATTTTTTTTCCACTAAAATATACTAAAACTCACTCCAAACTAAAGCACAAAAATCGCACAAAAAAAAAACGCGCGAAATCTTGCGTGAATCGCGCGCGAACTCAACGTGCATTCATACACTTTTCGACTTGTACAATCGACTTATACGACAAACTTATATGTACAATCGACTTTTTGCACATGGCCCGATGTGACATTTGACGTTTCGCAGGGACGGACGTATATGCAGGTCGCATTCGATATGCCGTTTGTGTGCAGCGGACGGAATTGCTTTTGTCCGCGGCCTGATATCGTATTTATGAAAGTGACGCGTGTCGATCAAGCGAACCGTGAATTGCATACGCGAACGGGCTTAATTCGCGCCATGGGGGGACGTTTTCGAATTTTCGACAAATCATTTTTTTAAGGGATGGTTTATTGCTCGGTTGGATTGCTCAGTCGTTGGGTTTTTTAGTTTTGGATTCGAAAATTTTTGAATTTTTCGTCAGAGCGGTTTAATTCTAATGTTATAATGGGCTAATCCTATGTATTCTGTTGACTTCAGACTCTACTATCAGACGGCTGTGCAGGATTTATAAAATAAAAAAAAGAATTTATCGACTTAAATTCTATACGTATTACGATTAATTACTCAATTTCGCTTTTCCAATAAAGCTTAGATTCAAAATCGATGATTTAAGGTGGACAGCTGTATTGAAAAATGTTGCTCCAAAGATTTTGACGTTTATATCTACTAAGTCCTTTTGAGTGATTCTTTTTCTTCGACATATAAAAATCAAAAAATAATTATAATAGCAAAATGTGCGTTTATATTTTCAATGGATTAATTGCTTGTGGATAAATAAATACACAGTTGTGTCCATCAATCGGATCAAATCTAAAATATTTGTTGGAATATGTTAAATTACAACGTATCTGTGAACCGTGTTTAATATGTTTGCAACATCCGTTGAATCCTAAACATTCAAAATTCTGTCAATTGTAAAATTTAACGATGCAGAAACTTTCACAAATATACATACAATAATTTGAAATGTTTCATCACGATAAAACAAATAGTAAAGGAGTATTTACTGCGCATACAAACGTACAAATTAACACACACATTCATTTTTATCTATAAAACATGTATTAATACCAATCTATCATTGAAAAAACAACAATAGTATGAATCATACAAAATTTTCATTCAAAGATCACACGAGCGTTTCGACCAATTTAAAATCTGGCTCTCGATTCATTCGAATCAATCGATCTTTCCGAAAGCTTCAATGATTAAAAAAAAGCACACACAGACGGTTTTCATTTGCGTCTGCCATTTTCGAAACCTATGCGCATCTAGGGGTTTATTTCAACCCCGTCACGCATCAATGCGTTTTTCAATCAGCCCTTATACGCGCTTCGAACGATCCGCTTTTTGCGCTTTAACCGAAACCCCAAAACGAACCGATGGCTACTAACTCGGAGTATGTCTGTTTCTACTTAGCTTCGTATATCGATCGAATTTGCATGCATAAAATTTGATTTTATAATTTAAGTTTTTAATATATTGATTCTGGACATTTTAGACAAGTTTAAAATATATTTTCTTTTTTAATATGTAAATGGATTTTCAGATATTTTTTTACAGAATGATTAAATTCAGTTCTTAATATTGCATTTTGTACCAAAATTTGGAATGATTTTCATTGAAAAATTTGGTCAATCGAAAATATTACTCGGAAATGATTTTCATGCAACAGACATCAAAGTGTATATAAATGGTATTTGATTGAAAATTATGTCTCAAAGAATCAATGCAATGCATAAAATACGAGTTCTCCAATAAAATATTAAATTTCATGCACCCTGAAAATATTAATTTCCGAGTATTTTAAATTTATTTAAACGAAAATTTTCCATGGAAATAATTTTAAATGTAATTTTAAAGACGACATATTAAAAAAAATATATCTATGTACAAACCTATTCAGTGAAAATATTTTACATTCTAAAATGACCTGTACTCTTCCAACAGTGTACGTATTTCACACATCTATCAATTACGAAATTAATTTTAATCGAATCCAATTTAAATTTCATACCAAACTAAACAAAGTTTCAAACAAAATTATTTAATTTTCGCATCCAAACAGATTACTCTCGAAAGACAACCGTTCAAACTATCATCGTTTAAATGAAAACTGTGGTCTTGCGAATATTCGAAATTCTCTCATCATATTTAGCCGTTTTACACTGAAAATTCGCGAAATACAAACATTCGAGGAGCCCTCGTCGACAGTGCGGTGTTTACACGTGTGTTTTAATTAATTCGTCTGCAAACTGTGCACAAACTGCAAGTGCTTAACGGGTTATATTTACATACATTCAGCTCTATACATGACGAGCTTCGGGGGCTGCTAATTGACGAACGTACCTGAAAGTTTCCACTCGACATGAAAATGTCTATTCCTATTCATTTTTAATTAATACATATATTTTTTCATTTACAGATCGGTTCGCTGAAAGGATACTATCTGCTCACGCATCATCATGTTCATAAGAGATCGATTAATATTAGTGAAGAGCATCATAAGAAGCTTGTTGATGAACCTGAGGTGAGTTTTTTTTTATGAAAAAATTATATAAATTTATCGAGAGCTTGTAATTCAACTTATCCATTACAATGTAACGAACACACACATTAGTCTTGTAAGTATTAACGTCGTAGAAGTTACCGTGCGTGAAATTTTATAACGAAATTACAACTCAGCCGAAATTATCGCGAATTACGCTCGCTCGTTCGTACGAGTCGTTACAGATTTTATTACGAGTGACGTGGGAATTTTAACTAGTGCAAATCTACGCTTAATTAATTAATATATACGCATATATCCTGCGTACGAAAATAATACTCGTATGAGATGTACAATGTACAGTGAGACTCTGATTTTTATGATTTTAATATTGATTAGATAGAGTAATCCTCCTTAATACGCGACTTACGAAGAAACGTTTTTGCAATTTGCCTATGACATTTTTTTCATTGTATGCATTATCATAAGACGCGTTTCTTAGAGTAACTATATTTTTCAGAATTCAAAACGGGACACTTGGTAAAAAATAATACCGTTATCGTCTCATTTCAAAAATTTTCCATATCTCACTGCAACATGAGTAGTTTTTTTTTAGTTTTAGGCATTTTTTCAGAATTCGAAATGTATTTCCGCGTAATTGGGGGGGTTACTGTACCTGTAATTTATGAAATCAGCTTTTGTTAGTTATAAAAAATGTATTTTAGATACATTTTATACAAATTTATATCATTTTTAATGCTATCGCGACACTGCGAGCGCAACGTACTTGAATAAAATTTACATTTCAGCATCTAATTCGCAACAGTTTCTCGCTTACGAAGTTGCCTTAATTGCGTATCAAAAACAGTGGCAGTCGCGAAAACGGGCGTTAAAAACGTATCTAAACGTCTACGTTGCGGTCTAGCAAATTATATTTCCTCGGCTTTATTATCATATAAATATCTAACGGCAGCTTTTGAACGTCTCTCCCACAGAAACAGTTTAAATTGGGCGTGAAACGTTCGTTCGGCGGTAACATTACATTAATCCTGATGATGCGATAAAGTTGGTGTAATTCGATGTGAAAAATGCCCCCTGTGGGTCAAATGAAGTCGTTTCGTGTTTTCGAAACGTTGTTTGTTTTGCTCTAGGTTAGTTTTCTTCTTGAGTAATTGTGTTTGTTTGGATGCGAGAACGAAATGAGACGTCGTTAGGTTGGGGTAGGTTTTTAAATGTTTACAATATTATATTTTATCTTATTTAATATTTTTTACAATGGATCTCTCGTCCAGATCAAATCATTTGTTTTTTAGTAGTTTTGTAATTATGGGTACTTTTGATAAAGGATGTACAACTCCTAGATCAAACTTTTTTTCTCAGATGTGTTACTGAATTAACGACCTTTTTACTATTCAAATATTATTGGCAGAATTATTAGTAAGGTTGACCTCATGTGACATTTGAAAATTAATTAGTGAGAAACTGCTTTGTTAAGTGTCATAAACACTATTTTTCGAATTAAATTAACCAAATATTCAGAAAATTTTCCGCTACAAATATCTACTCTTGTCGAAGCGTCGTTTCTAGGAATTGAACCTAATATTTTCACCACACTATGTATAGAATGTGTTCGGTTATATTTTTCATCAAAATTATTAAATATTTTTCATTCAAAAATAGAATTTATTAAAAATATCTTTAGGAAAAAGTTTGCAATAAAACAACGACGCAGTAATGCACGAGCAGCGAGCAATCGCAGATGAAATTCCGCGCGCGTAACACAATATCCTCTTAAATATAAACGCGATTCTACGTAATATCATACATAATATGATACATACAACATCATATATAATACAATAGTTGGTCTTCGTTGAAGTCGGTTGCGTCTTCTGCGTACGACAGCTCGGACGTGTGCCCCTTATTCAAAAGTTGCACGTTTTGAGCTCGAAACTGCTCACGTCAACTGATAACGTCCCCGAGGACATCCTACTTCTTGTTTCGAGTTTTTTCTTGGATTTCACTTGGGTGTTTTTATGATTTTTTCAAGTTTAAGCCATCATCGGTTGCCCTTAATAAAAATATTCATATAAATGTTCTAAAATTCTCATCGAATTTTAAAGTATGCAAGTGAAATGTTTTGCATATTTGCGTATTAATAGTTGACTAAGAAAGCTCTAACTTGACCATCATAACGACAGGGCATCGCATAGTTTTCCATTTATTTATAATAATTGCTGTATTTTAGAGGCTTTGGCGTTGGCATGCCCATGTTTCGGACAGTTTAAAAGCTTAATTGTCCATTGAAAGCTTAAACGGAGCAATTAAGCAAATGAAAATACGCACGGTTTCTACTTAACATATAAATTTGTATATGTTCGCTCGCTAGAACATATTGCGAACGTTTTGTCGCAAAAGGAGAACGGGTTAAATTGTCTTTAACAAACAATGAAATTCACTAGACAGATTTCAATCGATAAATATAGACATTCGAATGATTTTTATGAATAACGATATGAGGTTCTCTTGGAAAATTGAGTTTTATCATCCAAAAAGTCATATCATTCGCTCTACAATCGATTTTTATATAATATTTTGGACGAACTTCAATAATTCTGATGTTTAAAATGATTATTATTTTTACTTAGAATTATTATGAATTTGACAAAATTCAAATTCAACTGAATTCAGAGGCTTGGAAAATCATCACATTTTCATCTATCATCTTTTTTATTTCGTACAAATTTAAAGTAACCATTTCGATTAGATCCATATATTGAAACCAAGGATTTCGAATAAACATCTTTTCAAACTAATTTTCTCTAGATTTGAACTTGATTGCAAGTAAATTTGATTAGAATCCCATACGAATCTTATCGAAATGACTTAAAATATGATACAAATCTGAATCAAAATAGCCAGAAAAGTCATTTAACCTAAAATTTATACAAAAAAAATAATTTGTAACATATCCATACAAAATATAGCACATCTCAAAATGCAGAGAGCTTCCAGCCTAGCCGCTCATCGAATTAAGAGCGTCTCGCACCGAAACCCGATATTTTCGCTCGGCAGTTCGACAAACCTTTCGTTCTCCGTACAAAATTAAGGCCTAAGTCCACACGTAATCGGATCAAAATCATGGACCGGAACCGGGAAGGCTTATTCGAGTAGACTCCGGGCTCCGTATCACATGGCCCCGGGGTCCCCTTAATTGTTTTACATCGCTAATTTCGAAATGGGGTGTGGAAAACGATATTTTCCATTTCTGGAGCGAATAAGACCCGTCCCCGTTCTAATTGGAGACGATGAATTGTCTGCAGTGAAATTTTCGCTGCAATCTGCTGCGACTTGTTACACGCTACTGTCGAGTTTTATCGCCTGTTTGATTTTAATTGTGCTTATTAAGAGCTTTCGTTTAACTTTCAAATCTCTTATCTATCTTTTTGTATTGACGATATTATAATGTTTTAAATAGAGCATCGTTCTAATTAGAGATTACGATTGACTGTAATGAAATTTTTGCTGCAATCTAATGAGATTCGTCACACACTGCAATAGAGTTCTATCACCTGTTTGATTTTGATTGTGCTTATTAAGAGCTTTCATTTAACTTTCAAATCTCATCTGTTAAAATCTTCAACAATTTATATCATAGAAATGATTTTATGGCGTAAAAAATAAAATTAGAAACTATGAATTATCTACACATGAAAGAAAAAAATGTATGGATCGTGGTACCATATTTGTGAATCTATATCGTTGTGTATTGATAGTTTTATGATGTATCAGTTTTGAAAGCTATCGTTATTTTGTATATTGTTGTAAAAACTATGAAAGCTCCATTAGTTGTATCAATCAATATGAATAATCGTTCGTATCTCGAAACTGTTCGAGAGTGCGGATTAATCAAAACCATATATCATGGTACAACACTCTAATAACAAAACTTATACGAAACATACTCTCCTATATTGTGTAATTATAATGTATTCGTGTATCGCACATGGTATCTTCGAATCTATGACATATTGTAGTTTACATTTAAATAAATACTCTTTCTTATTCTAATTGTCCGAATCGGATTTGAAATTTCTCTTTTCAATAGTTTTGTAACCATAGATTATTTTTTTGTTAAGAGTGATCAACCGCTAAACCAAATCAATCAACCAATCGTTTAATTACATATCACAAATCAACAAAGCACATTTTCAGCAAACAAATCGCACGCTTCGAAAAACAAAACTAGACATCAATCTCGTTCAATATTTCCAATTAACACCCCTTTCCCTCTAATACACGCTCGGCTAGAAATTTCCATCATCTCGTATAATACGATATATAATACATATAATATAATAATAATAAATAGTATGGGGCCACGCACCATCGTTCGACGAGCGGGCTACGAACGATTCCATCAATCACCACGGCGTGTTTCAGATGTCAAATAAAGCTATCATTTATTTTGATGCAGGAAAATTTATGGACGTGTTATTCGAGGGCCTTCCAGCCTCCGGGAAGGGCCTTCCTCAGACCTGAAGGGCTAATTAATGTATGTTCGCAGGAGGCGCTTTTGCTAAATCTCATACTGGATTAATTAATGCGTTCAGTCACTCGATTTTGATGCGTTATTAATATGATGTGTAGTATCGAAATTGTTCCGCTTAGGTGCGTATGATTATATGTTTGTGTATGGATTTTGTTGTTAGGAAATATATTGGGTTGTTCTGTGATGAGGAAATATTAGATGATAAGTGATTGATAGATTTTTCGTTAACGTTTCGTTGATTAAATATACGATATTGATTTAATTTTGGATACATTTGATAAATGTTACATTTTTTCATAAAATTTGTACAAATAAGTTTATAGTTTCTTTTATAATTCTAAGGCTGATCAAGTATTGTTCTTAATACAAATACAATATTATGAACCTTACTTGATAAATCTTCAAATTTTAAAAGAATGTAACATTTATCACTATCTAGAATTCCTTACAATAGTTTAATGCGATTCAATGCTCACCTTTATAATAGTAATTAATCTCTTTGAAGATTCAGGCTAATTCATTTATCGTTCGGCGTCCATTAATTCAGCGCTGGACTCGCCGAAAGCAACTTTATCTATATCCGACTGTTTGTGCATTGTGTACTCTCAATGTATAAGTATGAATATTCGATTTTGTAGAATTTCAGTGAATTCAGGCTTTTCAGCGAACGGATTTGCAACCTTCAGCTGAATTGACCGCCAGTAGACCACTCACGGTTCAAAATTGCTGCGACGAAAGCGCATTATGCACAGTTCGGTTTGAAAACTCTAGAACGTGACCGTTAACTAACTGAAAGATACTACTGAATTTGAATTTGAAACATACTCTTATTTTTTTGTAAATCATACTAAATTGTATAGTCAATTTAAAGATTGATTCTTTGCGGTATAGTGTAATAATATTATATAAAGTATTTATGCATGCTGTATTGGAATTCACTGTCTTCGTAATGCTCGGTTTCGCATAATATTGTCGTTTTGTAGTGAAAGTTACATGTTTTTTATTAATAAGTATAATGGCTCAATCGATTCATTCGAATATCTATTTCATTTATTTTGAATAAAGTATTAATTTAATAGCTTGTTCACGCATAGGCCAGCAGCTTCCGACGACAAAATACAATACATACATTGCACAAAAATTATATCTTCATATATAACACAATTTACCTTAATCTCATTAAAAATAAATAATTTATCAATTGAATTATATTCAGATAAAGTGTGTTGTGTAAGAAGATAAATATTTTGAGCTATTTGTTGTATTTAGCTGCCGATAGCCACCCTCAAAAGTGTGGACACTATATATCGATTTACAAATCAGATCCTAAAAATGGATCCAGATTTATTTCTGTCAATTAAATTTGATCAATTTTGGTGTCATATTTAATATTTTTCAAAAATCTCATCCCTATCAACTAATTTTCTACATAAAATTCAATGATCAATTGAAAAATTTTAAAATTGAGTACCAGCCGTACGTTCGAGAATATTTCCACTAACTTTCCTAGCACAATCACTAGAACGAATCTTGCAGCGGTTCTCAACACAAAACCGACTATATGCACCGAAAACTATAAGTCTGAAGGCTAACTTCGTTAAGGTTTGCTAGGGGCGTGCGAGACTTCACCCGCATATTTACGCGCGACTTCCGACTTGTTTGTTCGCCTCTTCTGGGACGCACTACGTAATAAGACAGAGAACTGCTTCGGCACAATAAGAATATGTGCTCATATTATATACGTGTGCTATACGTGGAAGGAATGGAAGGTTCGTATGGGAAAAGGAGAGAGATCCTTTCTCGCAGTTTGCCCCGCTTGATTCGATTTCGGTCAGGACAAAGGCGCACAAAAGCGCTTTAACGAAATGATGTAGATTTCGAAGGATGCTTGTTTGCTCATGAGAAACATTTTCGATTCGGTTCGACGTTTCTGTTTATAATGCATTTTCGTCTTGCGAATGCATACGTAGTAGAAGATGGGAGATATAAGTGTTCAGATTCTATCGCGATCGAGTTGAATCTGAATTTTTATGCGGAACTAACTGTAGTGTTTGAGACTTGATGGGTTTCATGCTTATATTGAGCTATTATTTATTGAAAGAAAAGTTTAATTTATTATGAATCGAATTCACATTTGAATTCAATACAACTCATATAATGTTTCTACACAGTTAGAAATTACTAAAGAAACCGATTTCAATATATAAAAATTTGAATTAATTTATTATTAAAACAATCTTAGTAGCAACTGCGTTAAATCTGTGTACCATTTTTTTCCTTAATTCGAAATATAAAATTAATGTTAGATGACGTGTACTCTCATTATGCAACATACAATGAAACAGATTATGTACAAACCTATTGCACTTAACATTGCTTATAATGTAAACAATCAATGATCAATTATCACATAATACTTTGCGAATTCCATGTGTATTGCATAATGTTTAGTTTTTGTATGCCGAAACTTTCTTGTATTATATGTATGTACACACAATTCTGAAAAGTTTCGTTCAAAACTTCATCTTTGATTTTCCTCTTTATTATTTCCTTCATTAAAATTTTCATCCAACATCGATTTTTCTACATTAAGACACAACATTTAACTTTAATAATCAAATCACAAAACATAAAATGAAACCACTTTTTGCTAATCGCCTCGACTAAAACAACGAACGCTACAACACAACACTCTCCCCGAATCGAACGATTAATCATCTCGATCCGGCGCTAATCAACTCTCTTCAACGAACTCGAGACGATTCCGATAAACATTCCGACAGATTTGAAAAATAATCTCGACCAATTAGCGTCGTTCGTCGGCGGCTTCGGAAACGTCTCCATTAACCGGAATATTTGCACCGCATTGGCACAACGTGGGCCACTCCGGAACGCGGAACGGAGACGGGCCGACATTAATATCAATTATCATCTGTCACGAATACCTCTGGCCCAGTGGTGAGGTGTGGCTATTAAATTGCCCGACTGGAAATTGGCTTGTTAGTACACCATTGTAGGGCGTATTGTGATTGTAATTCGGAGTAAATGGTTGCATTGGTCGCTTCGAGTATTGATATGGGTGGATTGATTCAAATGTTTTGATTTGCATAAATAATCTAATTGAAATTATTTTTTTGGTGATGTTACAATTAATTATGAAATTTATTTGTAAAATTCAAATTAATTCTATAAATTGTCTTGATACTCATGTAGATCTACTCATCATAAAACTCTTTGTATAGTATATACTAATTTATGGCAAATGTACCCATTTTAATTTAATTCATGATAATAACATTGAAAAACTTAAATTCAGCATTAATATCTAGTAAGAATTACTTATTTTTGGGAAAATTCAAATTTAGAATGAAATTTGTGTCTATATTAAATATGCATTTCAAATGCATTATGAAATATGAATTTATTTACCCAATGCGCTTTCACAAATTTCATTAAATTATACCTAAAGGTATTATATTTATTTATAGTCTTAAATATAGAGAAAGATAGTGCTGGAAATTACGGGGGTAAATTTTTCCGGAATTATTTTATCATTCAACAGTCACTATAGTGAATAAAATGATTGCCAAAGTTGACCAATACCAGGTGTTTAAATGATACCTTTCATATGGCCTTATTATTTGTATTTTTCATAAAATAATTCCATTCGGAACATCTTACCCCCGAAGCTTTCAGCCCAACAGTACCCTATAGTATTATTTTCTATTTCATAATGAACACTTTGCTATTTGAATTTAATTGATTTCCTTCAAATATTCAACTCATTATCATAACATACATATATTATAATCATTGAATATGCTACTAAATACAAATTAAGCATAATTAAACTCATTTTCTTATACTAATAATTTCATAGATTTTACTACTAACTACTAATCACCAATTGAAAAATCATGTCTTAAAATCGAAAACCTGTGCACGTACATACAGATTTTCTTTCTCAAGAAAATAAACATTTTCCCGGATCGTAAGTCACTTTATTTGTTTGCCACACCTCTCATATTCAAAATATAATATTAGACAATAGCACAGATACTTCCGAGCGAATAAGATGATTGATACAGACGTCGCCTGTCGAAATCCACCCCAAGACAATTTCTAGCCCACATTCTGTTCCGCCCACTCGGCGAAACCTTCGCTTCCGACCTTCGCTAATTTCCTCGGAAATTATTTAAATGCTCGTCCGAACAATCGGTTGATTTATCGCCGCACAAAGTCTTATTTATGTTGGGAACTTCGAAGGTCCGCGGTGTATCGATTCGACTGATTTGTTTCGCCGGATGAATTAGTGCGCGAATTCGAAATGTTTGCTCCGCCCCGATTTGAGGTTTTTAAATATTTTACACGTGTTTTCCCGCTAATTGTCGTGTGATAAAATGCGGTTATTATCGGGGGATGGAGTTTTAAATTGCTTTGATCGCTTTGCGGTTGATCTGGCGTGCGTTTAATTCGTTCCGAATGTTTGCTTTTTAATGAAATTGAATGATATCGTAATTAGATATACATAGATGCGTATTGAGTACTCACTATTACAGTAAACCCCCATATAACGTCGTATCTTATAAGATTTCCTTCTAACGTTTGCAGCGGTTTTTCACTTTAACGTCCAAAGTCTATATAAGTTTTTCTTTTACTTATATTGGGTATATAATATAAAATTGTTTTACGAAGTGACGTATTGATGTTCCTTGTCTGTAATTATGAAAATAATATTCTATACAAAACACATAAAATGTCGATCCAAGCAAAATTTCATTAATTTGCACCTGTTATTGTATAAAAATGTCAAAAAAAATAATCAGTTAACATAAAAATATTCTATTTAATGATTCTCTTCAAATCAAAATTAAATTCAAAATTTTTTCATCCATATAACTTGCTATCTATCGCGACGTTATAAAGGAATTAATTGCATATCTATTTATAATTTTATCGGCGAATTGTTTCTATATGAGCAAAACTAATATTAAATATTTTCCAACCCTAAATAAGCTCCTATATTTTATATATAAATGAACTACACATAAAATTTTCATTTTGAGAAAACTTTAGTAAATACACCGAATTCAAAATAAACTAACCATTTCCTATATTTATCAGCTTACAATCGAATCCTGTTAAAACGGAAAGGTTTCCGTTCACCCAGCATATGTATTTCTACGAATGTACATATTACATAAAGACCCATTCGTCGAAACCGCAGACTGAAATTTTCCTAATATAATATTTACGCTGATGGAATTTTATATTTTATATCCAAATATATGCTCAAGTTGTTTACTCGAGCTGTAAGGGCCCCGGAACGGTATCGATTGCCTCTTTCGGCCAAGTTTGTTGCTTTAATGAAATAACGTTGAATTTGTAATATGGCATCGTAAAATAAGAAGAATTCATATTTGGGCTATTTCATAACGATCTCATTATGTCATTTCGTAATATAGTTCCGGCCTGTTGATTCTAATTTGGATTTGAACCCTGCTAGAATTTCTATGATCAAAGCGTTATATAAATAAGATGAATATCCATATACAGTAAACATCTCTATAACGTCAAAATAGTTTTATGTTAGAGGGGGGATTTTTTTTAATTTATTTCTCGATTTGAGATAAATTGTGTATTCAAATGTTTTAATTTTAACTTAATTATTTTTTCTACCTATTCTTCTTATTTCGGATAGATTTTTTTTCTAAATTAAGGACTAGGAAGAGCTTAACTTTAAGGAACAATATTATATTATATAAAAAAATTCTAATAAGAGTTAAAAAATCAAATTTAAAGGAGGTTTGGACGTTATAAATGAAACACACTGAAAACGTTATAGGGAAGAATTTTATAGGAATGAAAGACAGAAGGGTTTACTATATTTGTTCGTCTATCTGAAACCTTTTTCATCTTATTATTTTCTATCTCATCGTTAATTGAATTTATAGAAACTCATCATTGACCTTAGTACCTTACCTAATACATCTCCCAGAATCTATACTACCCAATTCATTAACAATATTGAATTAAGATATAATACATTCCCCCTTATTACATTCTGACTTCGAGATAGTAAAACAGCACCATCGTTCAGCAAAGCGAAACATCATCATGGCGAAATGGAAGAGTGCCACTCTCCCTTAAAAGCTATCTTACGTATTATACATTTCACTTACACACTTTGGGCACACTACACAAAATATTACATAATATCGCGCAAAATATCGATCTCATCACATGTGTGTAGTACTTCTAGTGTACGTTGGAGGCTTTCGAGAACATTATAGGCAGCGAAATGAAATATACGAATATTCGCAACGACGTATATGAAACATTGGTAAACCGCGGAATAGACACTTGATTTATGGAGCATGCAAGTTTCCGCGATACGTTGGCACATCATCTTTCACACGAAAATTATTATATGATATATCAAATAAGAGTGTGCTCGTGGAAGTCTTCGAAAAAGCTCGCGTATTTCGTGTATCGTATATTTAGGTCGGATGTAATACTATTGATGTATTTATCTGAACGTGGAAACGATCGTTATCTTTATTTTTTAATGTTTTGAGAATAAAATGATTGATAGAGTACAATTATTGTATACTTAAGTAGCTTGTATGATACTTTGTTTCTAGAGACTATAGACTTTAAGCTGATTATGAACTCTTGTAAAGTATTTTAAAAATTATATAAAGCAATCGAATCGATTTTGAAGAAATTGCAACGTCTATTGTATTCAATTGTTTCAAATAATTGTTCACAATATTTTCTTCTCATAGTAAGAGAAACATTTTAATCAGAATAATTCTCATTTTGAATCATAAAATAAATTATAAAGCATAGCGTCAAATATTTTACTCATTGTACTTTGAAGAAGCTTTCGTGATACAGCATTGTTCGAATATGAATGAACTTTAAGCCGATTATGAAATGTTGTATGGTAACATAAAACATTAAATTTGCACTGCACGTGTAGGTCAACCACAATGCTGCAAATTAACTACGGCAAAGACCCTCATATGTGAAGTATCAAATGATAGAAACCTGTTAAATATAATGATGCAGAAACACAACAACTCACTCATTTATTAAAATCTAACGAACTTTTCAAGAGAACACCTCTCTAAAATCAATCAAAAAATCATCGATAGAATTTTAACACCGATCGATTAACTATCGATGCATAAAATCTCAACTTAACACCCTAACCTTTCCTCACGACATCAATACACCTCGAACGCGTTTAGCTGCACTAATGACGCGATTTCGTCGAAAGCTTCGCGGAATTCCAGCTTTGTGTGCGTAATGCCTTCGTTCTAGAACAACCGAGACCCCCTATAACATTCACAAAGCACCAGTATTGTACGTTTTACGTGTAGAAGGGAATTCCTCTGGTAATATTACCCGAGTTGACGTCGGCGAGGATTGCTCCAGCCGAGGTACAGATTGCGGTCGGGATCGTTTCGAACTATAGCCTTTATAGTGTGCATGGTGTTGAGGAGATGTCTTAGATGTACGATGATCCGATGATTGGAGTTTAGGTGAAGTTTTGACTAGTGATGCATGTTTGAGCTTTGGATTGATTAGTGAAATTCGATTGAACGTTCGATCGTTCATAATTTGTCTTTTATATTAAATGAGCTAGAAATGTTTCAGACTAAGAATTTTACGCTGATTATGAGCTTTTTTTATGGAAAAATTCAATAATTCGATTTACTATGGCTAATTACATCAATAAGTAGAATTAGGTTCGAGCTTCACTAAAGTAAAGTGTTTTGTGCGTCTTTAAAGCTATCGTTCCTTGACAAATAGAATACGTAATCATTCTCCATTTAAAGTAATCAATCTCTTAAGTTGGTTATATCTATACATAAATTTAAATGAAATAAATAACTATTTTGTATTAATCAAAATTCAGCATAAAGCAAGGTCTCAAATCGTTGACTCTTTGATTTAGATTTTTTTTTTATAATAAAATGTATATTTTAATCAGAGATGTAGTGCAAGTGGAACTCTCATATTTTCTATGTGAACATTATCTAGAAATCATTGCCATTCTTGACCAAAATACGAGCACTAAAGCAAGAATATAATAATTTCTTATTACGCAAATGTCAAGTATTCCCCTAGCACCTTATCTCCGTTTATAAAGAAATAGAAACGTTCTCAAATTTCTACTCATAACTTCCAAAAATTTTGGTGACTATCAAATAAACAATTTGAAAGAATATCGAGTATATATAAACATATAAAAATACATCTTCATTTATATGGATTATTGAAAAAATTCAACACCCTCATAGAAAAATCGTCAACGACGTAGTGCTACACACGTAAAACGGTCACGTAAAACATTTTTCTGGTCTCCGATCGCACATCGGGTATAAAACACAAGTACCCACGTATTGACCGTATTTACGCCACGCCGTATAACATAACCTAACCATACAGCCCGCACACTAGGCCACACTTTTCCGAACGACACTTTTCCGCTTTTCCGACCGGCATCTCGAAACGAA
This sequence comes from Cheumatopsyche charites, assembly GCA_024721215.1. Lineage (NCBI taxonomy): Eukaryota > Metazoa > Arthropoda > Insecta > Trichoptera > Hydropsychidae > Cheumatopsyche > Cheumatopsyche charites. Next base: position 8,909,560 of record CM045586.1, on the reverse strand, counting down.
TGGAAATAACAATAATGAAAAGTGCGCGGAAAACCGAAACCGCAATCGCTTATCTTTCGGCCCTTCGCGACCCACATAAATTTTCCGGGTTTTCCCCGAGTTTTTCCCCAACGACCGACGCTTTTCTGCGAGTTTTTCCCCGTTGTACTTTTGCATCGGCCCGTATTTGCGTCGACCAGTATTAATCTTTTTCGCTTTTCGTGCACGTGTCAATCGTTTGTTCTTTTTTGTTTGGGTTTTTTTTTTATTTCGAATCGTGTCGTTTACGCCATGTTAAATGTAACGTGATGTTAATTAATTTTGTTTAAATTGCGTTTGGGGTTGCACAATTGTTCTGTGTTGGTTAAGGGTTGCGTGAGACGTGTGAAGCTTTCGTATTTGTTACGTGGTGCAATATGCGTGTCGTTGTGGTAAATTGCATGTAAACATTAACGTGACACGCTTTCCGTTCGTAATTACTCATCTTTTTTCTAAGGCTAATTTGTCAAGATTATCTTTGGAATAATTAACTTAATATTTCACATGAATTATGCATTCGTTAATGATTCTGATTTTTGAATTTCAATTGTGCTCCGATTATGCATTTTTCGCTCAATTAATTAAATTTTAAAGAGAATATATCGTCCTATGTACTTTTCTTTAAATCAATCAATACAATATAAAAAATCTCATCTCTAGGGATTTGGTAAGTGACATTTCATCTCAATCAACTATATGACCTACGTAAGTCATCAATCAAACTCATACCGATAATATTTCTTGATATTCGTTTCTCAACATAATCTTCTCTTTTAAATTAAAACACATAAAAAGTCACTTCCTTGTTTATCTCTTGATTTTTCCTCTGAACGAAAAAAAAACCTTGATATTTTCATCGAAAATGTATTACAACGCACACGATACGAAACTCCCCTTTTCCGACTCCGCAAACAAATCTTGAGTGGCTCGTATATTATTACGAGAGCTTTATCGTATTTTTTATACGATATTAGACGCTATTCGTATGCGATATGTACAACCGAGTCGAGGGTCTATTAAAACGAAAACGACCAGAGTTATAATAATTTTTCCCATATACGATCTTCGCCATGTATATATTAATACTATGGTGTATTTTTATGGGGGTCATCCATCAGGGCCATTAGCGATACCGCAAAGTCTCACATGGATTCGCGATTGCCGAAAATTTCGTTCTTAAGCATTGTCTCTGGAAAGCGGAACTGGAACTGTGGTCGTAAATAATGCAAAAGTGCAGACGCAGCACATAAAATACGTATTTGCATACATTCGCGAGCCAGAAATAGGTGATGTATTGTACAATTCGCATCGCTTGATCTATGGAGAGATGTGGTTAATTTTCCAGAAATCATGTTTTTTTTCATAAGTGAAATTCTATGATTTTCTCACTTTGAAATTTTCAAATTCATCTGTGAGAAAAGTCGTCATACATTTTTGTTCACCCTTCTTTAAGTTGCATATTCTAGTATATATTTATCATACTCAAATGTAACTTTATTCACCCTTATAGCTCTATGATATAAAATCATACAATTTTAACGATTATTACATATTTATAAAATTGATCATTAAAAGTCAACTGAATAGAAATGATACGAAATTATCCGAGATATTCTCATTGTCTTCGGTACGTTGAATGCGTTTTGTTCACACTTTCGCAACATGTTGCTATTCAGAGTTGTTAATTTATGCAAACTCTTCTAGGAAACTGGAGATCTTTCATTTCTTCTCTATGTATCAGATGAACGATGACGTCGTTCTGTCGCTTGCAGGTGTGTACCAGAGTTAATACAGGATTCTCTCTCAACGTGTGAATTTTTAATGGCATATTTCCCGAGTTGTTCTCTCATTTTTCCTCACATGCTCTTATTTACTTGTTTTCCTTTTGTATTTATTCCTTTATGATTTCGGTACGAAAGTTTCGCGAGAACGTGAGCTTTCTTTTATGTGAAATCGTCCGTCGCTCTAGTTGCACTTTTCCGAAAGCACTGTCGCAATCCTTAAGTGTGCTTTTGCCGTTGCGTTGATTATTTCTTTTTCTTATTTTTCTTTTTTTTTTGAGTTCTTGCGCTTATTTTCACTACTCTTTAAAGCCGCTACGTGAAAAATATGAGTGGGTTGCACTAGAGGAAATCTCGCTTGGCGCATGCAACGGAAACGTCTTTAATATCTGGAAAACGCCGGACGTGTGCAAGGAGGTTTTTCTTTTTTTAGACGATCTAAGAATACTCCTATATGACATAAAATAATTTCTAAATAAACTGAAACTTTGCTTTATCAGCGCCTCGCATAACGAATTAAATAAAATGAAATAAAAACTCACTTAATGAATAATGTTAATATAATCAGCTGAGTAAAAAAAAAAGAAAAAGAGTGCAAAAAAAATGCAGTAATTAGTAAAATAGCAATAAAGTGCGAAATGGAAGCAAGAAAGTGCAATAGGTGCAAATATTGCTAAAAAGTGCAACAGGTGCAAATATTGCTAAAAAGTGCAATAGGTGCAAATATTGCTAAAAAGTGCAATAGGTGCAAATATTGCTAAAAAGTGCAATAGGTGCAAATATTGCTAAAAAGTGCAATAGGTGCAAATATTGCTAAAAAGTGCAAAAGGTGCAAATATTGCTAAAAAGTGCAAATATTGCTAAAAAATGCAAAAGGTGCAAATTTTGCTAAAAAGTGCAATAGGTGCAAATATTGCTAAAAAGTGCAATAGGTGCAAATATTGCTAAAAAGTGCAATAGGTGCAAATAATGCTAAAAAATGCAAATATTGCTAAAATGTGCAAAATACTACTAAAACGCAATAAAAAGCACAAATCGTAAACAATGATGTACGAAAATGAGCAGAAAAGTGTAATTCACATGTTCGTAATATAATCTAACAAAGCCATCTTCGACTCATCGAGAGTCATACGAAAATTTATAGCAAAGCAATAAACGTCACACGCGGGCTATTCGTACACGGCTTTCGGCGGGAAAGCTCAAATTTTCAGCATCGCCGATAAACAAGCATTGTCCGAAAGTGTCGTCGGCCCATTTCGACAGATAAATCTTTCGATGGTCCGCAGCTTTCAGACGATATAATTATGATTGAGTGCACGACCCGCAGTTTGGGGGTGCTCTGATTTACAGTTGCCTAGCGCACTATGGCGACGCCATAAATCACTTAAAACCAAACTATCTATCTATCCGTCTATCTACCGTCTATTTATCTATCTTTCTATCTATCTAGTTGATTCGTTCGTTTGTCTGGTGTAGTATTTAGAAAGTGCGACTGTTTGTCGCGGCGGCTAACGATCGCAAGAGTGTAGCTTCTGGGATAAAAGCTCGTATGATTTACGATTGTAGAAATTGTGATTCATTGGCGATGTGAATTTAGTTCGTGTCTTTTGTCAGATTTTTCTTTTGAAAGAAAATTAAATTATCGATAATATATGATAATGGACAAATTGGTGCCCGGATCTAATAGATGTGATTGTAGTGAAGTATAAAAAGCTTTACCAATAAGAACTATTTTTACTGTGGATGCTAGTTTAATATATAAATGTGTTTGAAAATGAAAAAAAATCTATATTATCATTTTGTATTAAAAAAAATAATACTTATAGTATGAGTCGTTTGAGTAGTTTGAAAAGTATGAGAAAATTGGAATGACGCAATTTCATCAAAAATGTTTTTCATTATATTTATCACTGTTGAAGTTTGCACCACAATTCATACAATTTCGCTCATTGTCTTTTCCTCTGTATTTGAGCATCTAATTATTTTATCGAACGTTATATTGTAGTTCTTTCGAACCGATTTTATTTTCGAGTTGAAAAATATCTGCTGCACAATGAAACACTTCGAATAGTACACGTCGAGTGATTCGTAGCGTTCGATACTCTTATTAGTGGAGCTTTCGAGCTCTTTTTTTTCGTTCTCGTTTCGTTTCGTTTTTTTACAGTTCGTTTTGGTGGACGATGCAAAGCCTCAAATTGGCGCCGGGGAAATTTTTCGAGAATTTCCCTCCTCTGTTGCGTCACTTTTTTTTCCTTCGTTTTTTTCCCTCTGCCTGCCGTTTTTTGCCGCCAATTTTTTCCCTCGTTTTTCTCGATTCGTTTCTTTTCGTTCCGTTCGCGCGTTCACTTTGGGCTGTGTCGCGCCATGAAAGTTTTCAATTGTGTGGAAAAATTTTTTCATCGGTTTTTACTTTCGGGAACGCTTTTTGACTCGATGCTTTGATGATTTTTTTTATCCGAAATTATTATTTGATTTTTTATGAACTTTCTGATTATACAAAGTCACCTTATAAGACAGATATAAATTGCAATTTCATATTAATTTTTAATCATATTTGATGAAACTGCATTTTTTTATTTATTACTAACATTGCTTAAGACACTAAAGATTTCAATTTATCGGTAATTATCGTTAAATTATTGTTAAATTGCATCATTTTCTGGTTAAATGGTAAATCAATAATTCAATCCCTTCTTAGACTCTTTTGATTTTAAGCCGATTATGTATTGTCGTATAGTATTTCCTATTTCCTTATCAAGTTTCGTTTAATTGTATATGTCATGCTTCATATTTTCTACAAAAAAGCCCCACTGAACTATCAATCCCGTTATTTAAAAAATATAAATGTAATTTTCATTGCTAACGAATTAACTATTAAGTAGTCTATTAATATTAAATAGACATACATTCAATTGAAAAAAATAATAGATTAGAGCTCATTTATTACATTTATTCTGATACATTTCAATGTGTTTGGAGGTCATTTTTAATGTATCACAAAATTTATTACATGTAAATTTCCGTAGCACATCTCTTAAAAGGGGGTCGTACAAATGGAAAAATATTACACGTGTACGCGTTTTTATTACCATGAGAGGTTTTTAATGTTCATTACGCTTTACGAGTAAAACTCAAGAGAGAGGACCCAGATAGAGATATTTAGAGGGGAAAAAAAAAGCGCCCCGAGAAAAGGGCGCGCTCATTCGAGTGCGAGCGTTAAAGGCGCGCGTTTCCACCGACAAACTTTCGACGAAAACTCCTCCCTTATATGCGAAGTTAACCTTTTATTAACCATAGTAACCCGGACATAACAATAAAGGGACGTAAAATGTTGACCCTCGGCCCCGTTATCTTGCGCTCTTTCGACGGGCCCGTTCCCGTTTCGACCCTTCGGACGATTCGCATGTGTACGGGCCAAGAATCAATTAGCTGTGAAATTGTTGAGCCGATTATTATAATTTCGCAAGAATTCGACCGTAATTCGGATGATTGTTGTGTGGGCCGTGCGTGTTGTGCGTATTAGCGCGCGATTAAAAGGGCGTTGCCTACTTTATCGTACCGAGTATTCATTATCGGTATTATCTAATTTAATTAAAATGCGCATAAATTATAATTGTGTTTGAATATTTTCGTATAAATCATATTTACGTTTACGTTTTATTAATAGCATATGGTAAATATAACTTATTACTATGAAATTTTATAAATTCAATTTTTTTCATTAACAAAAACTGAACATAATAATTTAAAAAAATCACAGATTCACCTTCATCACTCTTTCCTATATGAAAAATAATCAATATAAAAATAGATATATTCATAATAAAACACTCTGTACTTTAGACGTCGATGAATTTCCTTCGGCGACGTTTGACTGATGCCAGCACACAATACATTAAACTATCACATTTCGCAAAACCGCAAAACGGTCCCCCATCGGTGACATTTTTCACATTCGCGACTAAGGCGTGTAAATTTTCAATAAATAACACTTTCGTGTCATTAAGTTTGTTTATGACGTTCCGGCGAACGCGCCGTTATTCACTACGAGCTGAGCTATCTGATATATGGAGAGATTTCCGTCTTTGTGCCGCAAAAATAATATATTTTGAATAAGGAAAAAGGGCTAAATTTGCCAGGATATATCAGAAAATAATCTGACAACAATGTTTTGTTCATATGTGATGTTTTTAGTTCAAAAATTACAATTGAAAGCTAACGTTACAGCACTAAAAAGTTGATCGGAATTTTTCTAAAGTAGAACATTATTGACGTTCCTATAAGTGATGGGATAAAAATTAACTTGACAATATTAAAATAAAACCTAATTTATAGTTAAATGGTTATTATAATTTAACACCTTAAGGACGATTTCCGCGTTTAATTACTTTTTTTTTTTCACCAACTCTCTCTCTCATACTTTTCAGCTTCTAAGATCCTCAGTTGTGTTCAGATTAGCTTTAAGATTAATATCCATTTTTGCAATTATTCTGAACAATTATGTCATAGTTTATAAAACTATTTTTAATATATTTTACAAAATAAAAATACAATTTTATATTAGAAAGCTCAATATTTTTATAAAGCTTCTATATAAATATTCCATAAAAATTCATTACAATGAAAGAAAAAAAAAACATTCAAAGCATTATTTACATTAAAAATCAGAACGCGTGACCGAAAACCGTACCTGGATTTATTCGAATCACAAACAACGAAAACGGGTGCGGATTTCAATTTTTCTCATTTCCCGCCAAAAACGGTCCGTTCGCGATTAAAAAAGATGGCCGCCCGCGCCATGTTGAATTTCAAATCGGACCTTTCCTCTTCGGCATCGAAACACACACGTACATAGGTACAAAATATACGAAGTCTATCTGTCTGTCTCTGTGTGCCTGTCTGTCTGTTCATGTTTTATTCATGGTGCGATTTCGCCGTTTCATACTTTGAGCGCACGTACTTTTAATTAGGTGCCGTATACAGAATGCGTCTGTTATTTATACTCCGATACGAGAACGAATTGTTAACAGAACTTTTCAGACAGATTGTGGTGGTTTGAATTCACATAACTTTAACGCGTTGTTTTATTTTTAATATTACGTTTCCAAAGCTTACATGAAAACTAACCGATTTTGAAGTTTCTAACTATTTTTTAATTATTTTTCAGGTACATTGGGTGCAGCAACAACATGAAAGAAGAAGACTAAAAAGAGATTACCAATATATTTCACCACAATGGATACCATCAGTCTCAGCAGGTTCACCATCAGTGATATCTCAACCAGTTCACCGAACGAGATATCGAGCTTTGGGTGCTCAAAATATATTTCCCGATCCATTATTCAAAGAGCAGTGGTATTTGGTAAGTATTATTTTTATTTATAATCAATAAGACTTTAAGATTTTCATCTTTACTCAATCCATGATAAAGTATATACAATCAAACCTTATATCGATGATACACCGCATGATTAAAGTTTGATAACATTGAGTTGAATATTATTAAATTGATAATAGAGAGTGTGAGACAGAATATGATTGAGTATGAATGGGAACTGTATTGTTATATTTAAATTAAGTTAGACAGAATTAAATCAATTTCAATGAAAAGTTTGAAGGACGGAAAAGCGCGCGAAATCTCGCGATCACGTGACGTCATGTGCGTTTTACGCGATCCGGTCACGTGACGGTCGTTTTCGTTACGTTTTCGGTCATAACTGTTTTAATATTTAACGGTTCGCATTCGTCGGGCCAAAGGCTGACTTATACGATCCGGAAGAAATTTACGAGATACGCATTCGAATTTACGACGCTTTCGCGCGCTTTTGCCGCGGCCAAAAGCGAGATTTTCTCGCCTATGTACGCCTCCCTTTACATCTCTTCTGAATGTCGTTTATTTTATACGAAACGGCTTCGATATTTATGCAAATTTTGTGCGGATTTACTTTTAGGGGTCGATTCGATTCAGTTTGTTTTCATATTTGCTCTAAAGTCGTATAAATATAAGAGTGCTTGTGTGTGCATTTTCGCATATACGATATTGATGTTTTATGAATCGTATTCATAAAAATGGAAAACATTCTTATTCGATTTGTGAATATACGAAAGGTCCTTAGAAACGTGCATAATTTATGTCGTTCGTAAAAATCTGTTTTATTTATTTTGAATATATTAACAAACTTCGTTCGTTGATTCATAATTTGAAACTTTGTTTTATGTCTTTCTACATTCTCGACACGCGATTCTTTTGCAAGATAAAGTTCATTCGAATGCGATAGATGTAAATTATTTTTTTACGATTCGTTGTAATTTTTAGGAATTCCATAATAAAACAATTTTTATTTTGATCAAACTACTGATCAATTCATTCTTGTAAATGCATAATTTATTTTTATAATATTAAAAAATTTAACCAATTCAAATTCAAATCACATTTAAATTGATATTTCAACAACTTTCAAACTCGATTTGTATTCAAATCTTTCTGATCATTCCTTAATAACACAGAAACTTTGAAATTTCATTCAATTCTAAATACATCCTAATCAAAATACAATGTAAAATTCACATTTACATTCAATTAATATTTCGGTTTCAATCATCTATGAATAAATTTTATCAATAATTGAGATCAATAACCTGAATAACAAATAAAAGTCAAAGGAACATGAATAAAAATATATCAAAGACGTCCCAATTCTCGAATATAATTGGATTCTGTTTTGATTTGCTCATAATAATCTATTATAAAATAATGGTAATAATCATTTATAATAATAAAATTGTTGTAATTCATGAACAAAGTTTGGTTTTAGAGCAGATAAACATCAATTTTCCAAGAAAATCTCATATGTCCAATGAATATCAACACACTAAAAAATCATCAACTTTTCAATACGCATCAATCGAGCTACAATCGATTCGCGTCATTGAACGAACGACAACTTAACTCACCCTCCCTTAAAACTCCAACACTACAACCCTTCAACAAAAACACGTAGAGCTTCATAAAAAAAAATAATTTTGATTAGTAAACCACTCGAATAAATTAATCTCGCCACCGAAAACCGCGATGCTAATGAACTTGGGCCCTTGTCGTTGCAGAGAGTGAGCGAAGGCCCTCGAGGAATCTCTGTTCTTATGCATAATGGATTGCAGCCGCTAACAACAATCCTCGAAAGCCTCGGACCGCGGAAGGTCAGCCTTCGTTTATTGCGACTTTATTAATTTAACTGACGGACCGGCGAGGGGCGGTTTGTTTTTAATTAATTCAACCGACCCTGTCTGAAGGGGGCTCCTTTGAATAATTCCCGACGCCTCGCCTTACAATTTTTATATGCTTTTACTGGCTGGGACGTGTCGTGAATGAGAACGCGGATCTAGTGTGAGTTTTAGGGGTGGATTATTTTTTTTTAGATTTTCTTGGTCGTAGAAATGTGTCTATTTTCTTATATTTGAATCGAAATTTTAATAATATCACGATGAGAAAATCTTACATACTATTTGTCACATGCTTCGTCCATACTTGCCAATGACTCGAGTCGACGACTTTTGTCATTTATATAGTGTAGATGACCATTAGATTAAGCGAAACTACGAAATCTTAATTTATATTCAAATTAATTAACAAATCTATCGTAAAATACAGCATGTTTTCATTTTATTTTATCAACAGCCGTATTGATTCATCTGTGCTTAATAAATCTACAGTTAACGTAGCATATCGAAACTCGGACGAAACAAAATAACATAATTTTCCCGATAAAGTTTTTCAAAACTTGAATCCGTCTCGTAAAACAATAAATTCTTTCCGCAACTTTTTACTCCATCAACAACTTTCAATACAAATTCCCTCATAAGCCATCGCGTCTTTCCGAAGTTTAACGGACAAATTATTTTATACAATACTTAAACGAGTCGCTGACATCGAAACAAAATTACATGCCCATAAAACAGTTAAATTCATTCTTTATTTTCATTCCGATCATTAATTAAAAGTTTTATTATATTGAATAAGTATACATAATACATTTGTCAACCGAAATAAAAACTGAAATTAAATAGCAACCTTATACTTGCGCATCTCGAAGAGTGCCCTTCGTCAATTTGAATTTGTTATCTCTTCCGAGACTCACCCTCCACAAAATTCTGTTCTGTTCCCCTTATGAATATTAATGGAATTATTCGCGGCATATTTTCGACGAAAATTAATTTAAATAGAACGAATTTCGTATCGGTTTTTAGAGAAGAGCCGCGATCGAACGTGGAAGCTTCCGCAAACTTGCTTAAGCTCTCCCTCGTCAAGAGTCGTCAACTTTCGTGTAAAATCATTCAAAATTCGAAATTGTGCACATTTTTATATTATTTATACGATTTCAATCTCAAATTAAAAAAAAATCGGAATCTTTTATAGTAACGATAATTGGCTTACTGACTCACAAGGACTAGTCAAGAATAGAGCATAACAGAAATGAATCTGATTTTTTCAAGAATAGGCCCACACATAATAACACTCAATTGTAACTAACATTATCCTCTTCTAGCGTACATTTTTACTTATTCACGAATAGTTTTCCAGACATTCACCGTAACCGAATAAAAAATTCGTGCGTTGGAGCGAATTCGCGTGCCAGTGTACAAGGGCGACGAAAAAAAATGTGGCCGGGGAAAAAATGCAAGAAAATCTCTTTTGTGTGTTCGAGAACAAAACATTATTAAGGATGACCTATATAAGAAAGGTCGCCCATTTTTCACATTCGCCTTTCTTTTTACTTTCCACTCGAGCCTCGGTTTTTTTTTTGTGCTCGTGCTCCGACCATTTTGTTTACCGTTAAAATAACAATGGATTATTTGTGGGCGAATTTCAAATAAAAAACGCATTAATAACGATGCCGAGTTGTGTTACACTCGTCGATGATTTTTTTTCTTCCTATTTTTTACTTCTGCCTCTGAAAGAAATCGTTTTTGTACTTTTCGCATAATCGTTAACTCTCCCGTGTATTTGCGATACGTTCTTATTTTATGTACAAGGGATGAAACGTCGAGTCGGAATAAGGCCATGGTTGAATGTTATTATTTTCGAACAATCGAGATTTTTTTGAAATGTGTTGATTTAAAAAGTATTCTTTGTGTATTTTGAACAAACGTTTTCGTATTTTTGTGACAGTTTATGCATTTACTGTTATTTCAATAACGAAAAGTATAAATCGAAAAAAAAACTTGAAATAAGAGTGTAATGTATTTTATAGATCCGAAATAGTTTTTTCAACTACCTTCGATGTATAAAAATGATTTAATTGATACCTCAAAGCAATTATAGGTTATATCGTCCACATTCACATTGTTTCAGACTTAAAATAAACGGCTATGTCCTTGTTACTGTTTAAGACTTCATCAAACTTTCCTAAAATTAAATAAATCTTGCAACACTAACGAAGTTATACCCTTTACCATAAATACGGACTGCAATAACCTAGTTTTTCTTCGAGGAATCGATATGAACATAAGAATTACAATCTACATCTATATAAATAAAAATGAATTTATATCTTAATGTATAAGATTTATACTCACCGATGACTGATCCATTGATAGTAAATCTTTCCAGAACTATCACATTTTATAAACGACGTATCAATTGTTTGACAGTTATCAAAGAGACCTTTGCATAGGCAGTCGTAGCAAAAATAATGCACGTTCTACACAAGCAAGACGAATCCAACAGTTTACAATTAATATAACTAGCAGTAGGCGCATGTGTATCAAAATATAATATATTAGTTCGGAATTAATCGAATTTCGTATTGCCATCTACGTGTGAAATAAAAAAAAAATTACGCCTTAAATATTTTAAACGATGCAGTTTCGTAATTACGATGTTAGCTCGGCGGTAAAGCGTTGGACTAATAAATTGAACGCCCGGGTTCGAGGCACGGCTGTGGTTGAAAATTTCGAGCATCGTTAGCGTATATATAAAATAGATGTTTATAAAATTACCAACAACAGAAATTAATTCTCAATATAAACAAATTTCAAATGAAAAAGTATCATTTTTCAACAATAGTAAAAAGACATGATGAACTATTTTCAATACTCATGTTCGATTCACACAAATCTATTGAAATCGCTAGAACAATAGTCGATCGACAATGTCACCAGAGGCGAGTCTCCCCGGTGTCGACTACGACCCTCGTGTCGTACCAGAGCACAAAGGGTGCGGGGGGGTGAGGTGAAGGGTCGGCGGGGGGTAGCTTTGCGCCAACGGAAACGGAAGTCCGATTTGCATCCGAATGCATGCGCGTCCGTTCGTCTCGTGGCTCCTATTGTGCCCGAGATTTATCTCTCGATCCACTCGACCATAAACCATAAAGTGAGTAAATTTTCATACGAGGGAAAAGAATTTTTCGGTTTTTTTTTCTATCTATGAATGTATGTTTTTCGTAGAATACAGTTGATTCTCGATGTTTGTGCGCGGTTCGTTTTAAGGAATGGTGCGAATGGGGAGTTGTGCAAATTTCGTATTTTGTTCTATACGTAGTAGAATATAATTGATTCTCGATGTTTGTGCACAGTTTGTTTTAAGTAATAGTATGAATGAGGAGTTGTGCGAATTTTTTCGCATGAGATGTGTTTCATTATGTATTCGTCATAATCAGAAATGTAATACTGGAGTGAACTCTTTTCGTTTGTCTAGTTAGAAATTTTTGCCTTTCTTAATCTAATTTTTGTATTTGTAACGAAAAAGGAAATTATTTCTATTTCTAGAAAACATTAATGTTCTCCCTTATACTTTATCATTGATTATATTAACAATTGGATTAAACTGTTCCTTACCCACAGATAATCTCTTATTTAAACCTAAAAAATAATAGATACAATAATATTTTCTTTGCTATACTAAATTGACACAAGAAACTAGTTTATCCTTATCCTTACACTTAACCTTAACCTAACATTTTGAAACTTTGCAATGATTTTTTTATTTCAATTGTCATTCTTATCGCTTCTTTTAAGGTTTGTATCAATTATTGATTTTTTTGGAGCCATTACTGCACTGTTTTTAAGTAAAAATTCCATTTATAAGGTTCCATTGTGATTACATTTTGAGCTCTTGTTCATTTTTTTTTCGTGAGTAGAAATAAAGTTGTCATTTCGTATGTGTTGAAGTTATTTTATGAATTCATTAAGGAGTATTGTACTCTACTCAAAAACTTCCACGGAAAGTTTTCTTTAAAGAAAAAAAAAGTTCTTTCAACTTGCTCCACACTCAGTTTTCACTTTTCAGACTATTAGTTAAACGCTGTGTTAACTTTATCCATTGTCGTTTTAATTTCACTAGACGCCGTGTATTGCTTTTTATTTAACTTTAACTTCTCTCGACGAAAAGTTCAATCTTTATTTTCTCTCGAATTAGACTTCCGCTCGAGGAAACAATTGGAACGGAAAATCGCACATAAGCACACATAGAGAACGAAACTTTTCACGCAGTTCCGACCGCTCGAAATGACCGAAATATATAAATATATGTATGTGTGTATGGAAAAAAAGTGAAACTGAAGGAAATAAAAGCGAGAGGAAAAAACGATCCCGTCTGTAATATTTCATTGCAAGTTTGTTCACCGCGTTTGGGTCAGAGTTTCAGTTCAACAGGTAGATAAAAGCTCGCCCCGTACAAAGCCCTCCGCTTAAGGGGATTTTTGCACAACTCATACTCAAGGGGTGAAACGTTCGTCTGATGGCTCAGAATAAACTTTTCTGATATTTAACATTGACGATTTAATATTTTTCTCGAAAAGCTCAAAGTGCACTTAAATTGATCCGATACAAATACTCAAAGGTTCGTCTCCATTCTAGATACACTTGACATTAGATATTACATCTAAAGATTGCTCGAAAGCATTTTATTTTCAAACCATTGAGTATGTTATGAATTTCAACTTATCTATCTAAATAAATATAAATGTTTAACTATCTGTGTGTATTTTATGCTCTCGTAAACTTTGAAAGGATTCCTTACAATAATAGGTGTCTGCTTCTTTGAAATAATTTTAAATATAATAATTGTAAAATAATTTTTAACATTATTTAAATTAGAATAATAAATTCTTTAAAATATAAAGTCACACCTGGTAAGAATAAAATAAGATTTGTTCACTATATTATCTGTCTTTTGTATGCAATCTTCATAACACGAATGTAAAGCATATTGCAACTCGAACATCGAATTAAAAATACATAGTCACAGACAAATTAGCATTATTTTTACTATGTGTCGTGCTTAAGTCATTATAAATTTAAATTAATTATTATTTTATTTGAAAATTTATAAGTTTATTGAATTCGATTGCTTAGTAACGTTAAACTATGAAATAGTATCGTGAGCAATATTAATTATCATAAATTCAAATTCGAATTCAATTCATTTATTTTACAAAAAAAATTCACCATCGTTCTTCGCTGTTATTTTTGAACATCTTCAGGTTGTATAGCCTAGTTTTTTTTAACAATCAATCGAATTTATGCTAAAATAACCATCGAAAAACCTTCACCCGTGAACCTAGCGCGGCAAAAACTCTCTCGACTCCCCGAACTACGCACTCGCAGGCTTCGAATTCAATTATTTGTCCTTCCGTTTAAAATGATTTATTAGATTAATTTATCGTCAGTTTCGTCTCCCCGACGTACCGGAGGATTAAAACCGGCGGGGCTTAATTGAAACGAAGGTCCCGCGCCTCCAGAAAGTCTCCATATCTCAATCGGAACAAGGGTCAACTTCAGATTAATTCGGTTTTAGTTGTTCGGGCCGGGGCCTTTATAAATTTATCAGGAGGATTATTTAAACATAACGTGTCGTGTAGCCGAAAGGTTAAGCGCGGATCAAACGCGAGGTATCCACTGAAGACTATTCGATTAGGCCGAATGTGCTTGTGTGTGATTTGTGTTTTGATTTTTGCATGATATAATATGTTTACATATATGTATTATATTGTATTGAGAAGGTGTTAGGGTTCAATACTTAGCACAAGGACTTGGTAAGAGTAGATTTTCGTTGATGAAAATTGTCCATTCGGTCGACTCTTCTTGAATATTTACTCGAGGAAGAATGTTTATAACACTTAACAAAATATTTTCTTTTATAACTCTTGTGATATCGAGATAATTTTGTTGGTATTTATGGACCAAATTCCGCTTTTATTGATTTTCTTTATTGTTGAACTCAACTTCATTTTATGAAGAAAAAAGCATTATACTTTTTCGGAATGAAATTAGTTTCGTTTTTATAGATCTTTATCAAACTTTAGAGTCAATTCCTTCAACATTTGAATTCCATTTTAAAGATTTTTATAACATGTGAAGTTTTCCTTGAAAAAATCACTCAGTTGTGAAGATTGTCTCATGAAATTATCTTCCATCGTCAAGGGTGTTTAAAAATAGATTCCCTTGTGTCACTTGAAGTTGAAAATGCAAGCACAACGGATAATTTTAAGTATAATATTTTTCTATATTATCGCATACCAACAACTAAATGATCGATTCAGTAACGAAAAAGGTTGGTATAAGGACTAACCATATCTTACAGAAATAACCCATAGTTACGAAACTAACAAAAAGCAGGAACCTGAACTGTGACATCAAAGAAATATTTTTGATTTAAATATTTTCATTTTTTTCCAGAATGGAGGTGCAAAGGATGGTCTGGACATGAACGTGGGTCCTGCATGGCAGAAAGGATATACAGGAAAGGGTGTCGTCGTGTCGATCCTGGATGACGGCATACAAACGAATCATCCTGACTTGTCACAAAATTACGTGAGTAATTCCGTTTTAATAAATTACCTCTGCTCTGTTTGCCGTGTCACGTCCCTATTAATATTTATGACCGTTTTTACGATCATCGCTCGGCATATTTTTATTTTGTTTGCTCTCAAATTGTTATACAGCAATATTTTCAGAACGGTTTCGATTGAAATTCGATATAAAATTTGAAAACATTTGCATAAATTGTATTTTGTATAATAACCGATCGTTCGATTCATTCAATACGTCTGTATATTCGAGGAAAAGTCCTTATTTGTATGATTGATTCGTTCATTCTATTTTTGGACGTTTTTCGATATTTATAGAAATTTTTTTCGCTTCTTAAAAATACCTTTAGAATTCTCGTGGAATCGGCAATCAGTGTGTCGCAATTTGTTAGGGATGTATTTAATACAGAGGGGTGAGAGATTCCAACAAAACGACTACGAAAAACCCAACCCCTGAATCCGCCCCTCACCCCGATTTATAATTACCGTCATAAATATTCACCTTAACGAAGTAATATCGTGCTAAATTACCTTGAAAAGCGGATTGTTATGGAAATTTCGCCTAAATACATCCAATTTCATTCGTTCGCCACTCGAAAGCAGAGCCCGAAATTAGTATTTTCGTAGAAATTATACTTTTTACCGCGATGTTGTGTTGCGTCTCGATACAGCGAAATTCGTATGTATTAAAAATCCCCTATTAAATCGTGACTCGTTATTGAATGCGGAAAAAATCACGATAATTGTATTTGTGTATATCGAAATTTTTTCATTCAGCCGAAGAGTTCATAATACCTAATTCGCGTGACGTGTTGTTCGGAAGCTTATTTACGCTAATTGTATTTGTCATAAATTAATTGGTATGGAATTACGCGTACTTTTGGCGATACAATATCGCTAGTATATCACAATAATACGAGGCGAAACTGTAAGAGTGCTTTTAATTAAGAAAAATAAATTATAGTGGGTTTTCTGTGAAGTTCACCTTCAGGCGTTAACGTTTCAGATTTTAATCGCGACTCGGTATTAAGGTTTATGACGTTATTCGCACTTTACGTTTTTGCTTGAATTAATATTTATGTGAAATAACAAGGTTTTGTTTAGTATTTTGAATCAATATTTTTTTTTAAAATTCCGTTCTTATGAAAGAAAAATCAACAAAAATAACTAAAAATGTTTACAGATTTATTAAAAAAAATCGTATATATTATAACAATGGCAATTAGGTTTGTGTCTCGAGAAATAATTTGATGCATTAACAGTTAATTTTATAATAAAATATCTCAATTCCCATATACAATTTCAAAGTTAGCAGTTATGCTATAAACGTCATTCGACAGAGTTTGACATTTGTGGCCACAACAATATCATTCGCGAGCATAAATATATTTACTAATATGAGAAATATAATAACAGGGGAGTATAGAAACACTTGATCCTTTTAGAAAACATGATCCTTTTTTCATTTTCATCTCAAACTTTCTATTGGAAAATCTTGTTAAGAAAATAATGTCCATACACCCATAATTTCAAGAGATTTACTTTAACGCTTTCCTTTAAAAAAATGACTCAAAGGGGGAATTAGAGGCATAAAACAAACTGAGATCTAATCTCCCAGTAATATCAAGTCTCTCCATGTTCCTCTACTCAACATTCGACAAATGAAAAAAAACACATACGCACAAATCCAAAACAAACTGAAAAACCCACATCCGACTGAAGCACAACGAATCGAATCCGAACTAATTCCCGTCGAAAGCCTTCCGGCAAACGAAGATAACTAGACTTAGGCGCGCCTTAAGCCACTCTCGCTTTATTAGCACTTCATTTAAAGTCAAAGACTATAAAGTCTGAGAGGGTCGTTCTTATTTCGGCCCTTTGCACACCCTTGCACACCCCTGTTTGCCGAACGGCCCTTTTGTATCGTCTACCACCTGAGCACCTGGAGCCGCGCTTGTTTGCTCTGCGAATGTTCGACGCCGCTGAAAATCAGCAACCTTGGCTTTTCACAGTGCTGTGTTTAGGGGATTTTAGAGATGGACTCATTTCTGATTTAGTCGAATTAAAAATTAAATTTTGATTTTTTTTTTGTATTTTATTCTATGTGAGAGTGATCGGTGAGGTCTGGATGCTAGGAGGGACTAATTATCCCAATTTTTGAGAGATCAAGTCACTTATCTGTAGTGTGACAGATGCTTTATAAGCTTGTCGATAGTTTAGTTTAATAAAAGATTGATTCATTCAGTGTCCTCATGATGCTTGTTCAAGTTCTGTTGGATCCTAGCGAGAATCATATGTCGTTTTTTTTCTTCAAATAATATGATAAATATAAACATTTTCTTAGAAAATTGGATTAATTTAATTTTAAATAAGTATTAATTTAATGTTTTACAAAACTGATACTCAAAATAAATCACTCATCTTGTCTATATTAATCAAATTAGAACAATTAAGTGCCTCATTTCGATCGATCATATTACTCTTCAGAGTTTCTACTTCAACGACTATGCTTTTTCATTTTAAAAATAAGTTTCAATAGCTCGAAATAATGACGTAGCTTATTGCTTCGTACTTATGACAATAATTAAATTCATTGAGAAGATTTTATTATTACCATTTACATTTAGAAAATCGTATTTTTTCATTATTTCAAGAAGCATTTATGAAATATTTCATTTTATTATTGAAAATTTTAAAAAGGTGTTTTGATACAGCACTGTTCGTATTATTTTAGGCTATACCGGTGTGAATGTGTCTTATGTGTGTATAGGTTTCCTTGTTGGTGTGGTTTCTTAGGGTAGTTTTGCAGAGTCGATGTTTGAGGCTGATCTAGAACTGCATCATCAGTTTTGTTGATGGGTTGACTATCGCCTTTGTTCAGCAGAGTGTTATGATACTGTTTGCCGATTTTGTACATAGATTGCTTAACCGAGTATAATTTTAGTTTATTGTGCAATAAGCGTTTCGCCTATTCAGTTCGAACGCTTTGAAAAGCCAATCTAATAGACTCACAAATCATACATTACGAAAGACCTTTCTATAATTAATAAAACGATATCGACAAAAATGTTTATCAAACTGAAACATTCATATATATTCGATGATGTACATACGTCTCCGTTGATTAATCTCGCGTAATTATATCGGACATTAGTTACTTCGAGATATGCGCTATCTGGCTCACGTAATATCCACGTAATAACGTAATACTGGAGAGCTAGAGAAGGGAGAGAGAAACATATCGAATGGCTCTACGGGATATCTTGGGGTTTTGGGTAAATTAATTACGGACGAGTCCCACGGTTCGTAATCCAGGTGACTCGAACGTAGTACGTAATACGTGGGGGAGAACGTTTGAGAAGGTGCGGTCAGATCAAACGTTAATTAAAGCTCGATTTTCTCACAAACGCAACGGTTGAAGACTTCGATTTTATCGTAGGGTGTGTAAACATGTTTACGTCGATTTTATATTTAAAACTGTTGAAAAATTGTAGTTGACGATCGAAAAGATCATGGGGTAGAAGTATGCACAGGAATCGCTTCTGTGTACGCTCATTTATTTGATGACAAAAGGATATGAACTAATTCGGAACGTGTGCCAAGATATATCATCAAATCACTCGACCTCCTAATATAAGTACATGGTCAACTTTGAACGTGCTATTCTCGGTCACTTGTACCTCCTGGCTTTTTCAGTCGTCAGTTAAAATTTATTTTCTAGAATTAAATACTTACAACATACTCGTTAACGTTTATTAACTAAATTTTCGCCATTAGAGTAAAAATATTAATAACTTGATATTTTTATCGACAATTTTTCGTTAACAACCTAACACTCGCGTTATTTTCGAGCTTTCCGTATCGTAATTAGTATGCGGTAAATTTTAAACAGTCTAATCAATTAAGCGACGAAAATTGAACGTTCTCTAAGAGAAAATATAATTCATCACTCGAACGGTCTCTTTCGTTCTCTTCCTCTCTCTCGTTCTACTCTCACGTCCTCTTAGTGTACTTTTAATTAAAATATGTAATTAACTATTTTCGTTTTCGGCATGGAAATTAAGCGTTGTGGTGCTCGTTTTGTCTATTAATTTTTGTCGTCGAGTATTAATTAAAAATGCTCCTTCCTTAATGTACACAAGGCTTTGCCGCCTTCGTTCCTATTTTCTTTGATTTTAGTATTTTCACTTTATAATGAAGAAGTTTATTTCACAACGATATTATTTTCTTCCTAAATTTATTTTCCCTCAAAATATTTATATATCAAAAGTATAATTACTTTCGATTCAGTTTAGCTTCGTATGAAACTAAAAATATAACAGACCTTGAATTTGTGATCGTACTTCAAAATTTACTATGAAATATTAATTTAATTAAAACGACATCTAGCGCCATTAACATGAATATTTCAGACAAAGTTTCTAATTAGTAACAATTATCGATTACATTGATGAATATTTCACAATAAACCATATAAAATTAAACGCCCTCTATATTAATAAACACATAATTTACATGAGACCTTCCTATAATAAGAAAATAGGTTATGTTGTTATTGAAAGAACAATAAGCATATAATTTTGAGAATGTATTAATGTCTTCATTAAACATATTTTTTTGAAATTTAACAGGTAATTAGACGCAGAAAAAAAACTACATTTTTGACTGCAACTTAATACATAAATATTTGGTATAACTTTGAAGCCAGCTCCAGACTCATTCTCAACGATTGCACATGAGTCTGGAGCAGGCTTAAGATATTTCACTTCTTCAAATAAGAATATTTTCTGGTTAAAATAGTATATATTATATGTACCTTTCAAATATTTATATTTTTTATTTGATATTATAAATATTTATTATTTATTAGTAGGTACATATGCATAATTGATTTTCGCCAAATTAGTGACCACAATCATATTCGCAAGAGTTCGAAATCTCATTTTTTTACTCAATTATCGATATGTATATGTAAAATTGTGCTATATAAAATAGCCTACAAATTATTTGATAAGTATTTTGATTGATTTTTGTTAGTATTTTATTAACAAAATTGTAAGTATTGAGGTTACGTTATGTTAGGTTCAGGGTAGCTCGATCTTTGAAAGAATTTTCCCTCCTCTCGCTAATAAAAAAGGTTAGGTTAAGTTATATATGTATAATGAGATACTAGGTACCATAAATGAGTACTAACTTTGTCAAATATATCTAACTGTATTTAAAAAAAACCATCCCCCAGTCCGAATTCTATGAACCTCCGGCATGGCAGCGAAAAGCAACTCCACAACGGCGGCGATAGACACCGGAATTGGAAAGGACGATCCTCGGGGGCCCCTCGGGGGCGCAGGCTCTCGTCTTGGCGCTCCTCGGCACAAAAGAAAATGAATTATATCCGTCCCCGGTGTCAGTTTCAGCTGCGGCGGCCCTTCGTGTCCGCGTTATTAGCGGCCGCGGACCCCGCTTTGAATGGGGTGCCCTTTTTATACACCCCCTGATATATTGTTATATGTATAATATATCTTAGAGACGTTCGCTACGGTGTATTATGGTGTGGAACTCCATTATATGGGTGGCTGTGTCGCACAATGCTAGGGAAAGTGGCTTTTTTTTTTAGGGCGGTGATATGGATGACTTCCGGATTTTCGCTTTGGAGGGATGATTTTTGGTATTGCTTTAAAATTGTTTAAAATTATATTCATTTGATTAATTTGCTTATAATTGGAAATGTTGTGCTTGAGAGAAAGCTCATCGTTTGTTTAATTAGGAATTATTTCTTGTGTCCTCATTTAGAGCGAAAAATGAAATAATTTCTAGTGAAAAGTCTAGTATCTAGTGATGTAATCGAAATTATTAATATCGATTTGAACTGACAAAATTATCTTTGAATTTCATTAATTCATTGAATTTATTTCATTTTTTTTTCTTGTCTAGAATTTAGTACTGAAAAGGAAATTATTTATATGTATCTATATTTTGACTAAAAAATATAACTGTTTCTACTCGCATGACATCTCCAATCGTATTGTTTGAAATAAAATTTATTATTTTATAATAATAATAGAGACATCTAGTAATATAATCGAAAATATTGATTAAAATCGATTTGTATTAAAAATTTTCAACTTCCATAATAAATATCGATACACGTGCGAGTAACTTTGCATATTAATTACATTTCGCATATCGCCGACGCGTTGATAAATATTCAACGCGCCGCCATACATGTGTTTTTATCGATGTTTAATCTTGAAATTAATTAAATACAAAGTTCTTCGCGGCAAAAAAGGGATTGTATTATAGAAGGCGAGAGCGTAAATAACAAAAGCTCTCTTAAGGCTTGCATAGAACGGAGGGGTGCCTCGAGCTTCATAATAAACTCTCCGACCGAGTGGTCTGGGCAAAAGAGTTCAAATTCATTTCACGTCGTTAGTTATACGTATATTTATATATATATTATGTTAAATTTTCTCGCGTCCCTGATTCATATTTTTTCATCTTTTGCAAAACTTAATTTACAACGCGCTACGTAATTCTCGGGTGAGCATTCGCTCTTTTTTCACTCCACTTCTATGTACAACAGCGTAATCCTTTTATCCGTAGAAAAACTTGCTGGACGCGTAAGCTTTCTACGTTACACTCGATCGTACAAAAGATGCGCAATTTTTTTCCTTCAAATATTATATTTTTATCATGTTTATTGGAAAGGATAAGACGCGTCGCGACGCCTGTACATTTTTCACCGAAGCGCTAAGTAATCGCTCGCGAGACGTTCTCTTCGTGAAAATGATAAATATTTGAAATCGAGTACAAATTTCATTCGAAAAGGTCTTTCAGGTGTATTTAGATATATTCAGTTGAAAGCTGCAAGTGACATTCATTAGAAACGTTTCATAATCTGTACATTTTCATTAGCTATACGTAGTTGTGACGATTCCAGTTCCTTGACGATTCAACGTCCAGTCTTTCTCTGAGTAATGCGAATATCTTTTAAGTGAAAAATGTATATTTTATGCTTGTGCGATATTTAAAAAGAATGAAAGAGCTTTTTTTCTATTTTTCTCATTAAAAACTTTGTACATTCACAGTCTGAAACTAAAAGATTTTCGCGCCATTTGACAAAAAAACCGCATTCATTGTACAAGGGAAAGAACTCTCTTTCTCTATTTAATTAATTTAATTAATCGCATTTCTTCTATATCTCATTTAGACATTCTTTAAATTCTTTTATTTGAAAATAAACTTAATTATTTTATATATCCTTTTACTTCAATACAAAATAATTTTAATAAGAGAATTTATTATGAAATATTATACGTAGTCATATCTTTTTACAAATGACGTTGAAAATAATACACGAAGTCAGGTAAGACTTTTCACTAGTTATCGTAGATTTTTCATAAATCCACCTTCAGAAGCAAACGTTGCATTTCAAAAACGAAATCCTAAGGACATAGACGATTCTCACAGAGAGAAGATACTTCATTAAGCGCACTTGCTTTGCCGCTGACGGAAGAAAGGATATCCTAGTCCACGACTGAAAGAATAAAAGACACAAACAAAAAGAACCGGATATCCGGATCGGATAACGGAACGTGACCATCCGCAAAGATGCAAAAGATGCAAAGATGCAACTTTCGAAAAAAAGTTAAATCTGCCGCGCGTATTGCGACTTTTCAGCCACTGTAGAGTATTCAAAATGGCGACTGTTCATTAATAGCTGCATATAAAGTAGATGATATAACGAAACATGACCATTTACGAAGATATAAAGATGCAACTATCGAAAAAAAATTAAAGCTGTCGTGCGTATTGCGACTTTTCGGCTATTGTGGAGTATTCAAAATGGCGGCCGTTTATTAAAAGCTGCATCTAAGGTAGTTTATATAACGAAACATGACCATCTGCGAAGATGTGAAGATGCAACTATCGAAAAAAAGTTAAAGCTGCCACGCTTATTACGATTTTTTGGCTATTGTGGAGTGTTCAAAATGGCGGCCGTTCATTAATGACTGTATCTAAGATAGTTAATATAACGAAACGTGACTATCTGCAAAGATGTAAAGATGCAACTATCGAAAAAAAGTTGAATCTGTCGTGCGTATTGTGACTTTTCGGCTATTTTGGAGTGTTCAAAATGGCGGCCGTTCATTAATGACTGTATCTAAGGTAGTTTATATAACGAAAGTTGACTATCTGCGAAGATGTGAAGATGCAAATATTGAAAAAAATTAAAGCTGTCGTGCGTATTGCGACTTTTTGGCTATTGTGGAGTGTTCAAAATGGCGGCCGTTCATTAATCGGCTGTATCGAAGGCTTTCTGCGGCTCTGTCCGAAGTGGGTCGTCGATTGTTATCCGCTTGTCGGTCACGTTCCTTGTCGCAAATCTGGCGCACGTGGACTGAATAGATTCGCGTCGGGGAAAACCCCCGGAAAAGTCCTATGATTTTTCCCGATTTTTCTATTTGGCACACGCTCGCCTTTTCCGTTCGCTTTTCCCCCTTTTTCGCCGTGCGTCCCTCTTTTTTCCGTCTCGATCTTCTTTTTTTCCGCGTCTATTCCTTTTGTCTATGTATATGTATAATATACTCGATTCTGGTTCGTGTTTATATATTTACATATAAATATTTTTTCGATTTGTTTCGCTTTCGCGTTTTTCATTTTCACATCTCGTCGCTGGCGTATAATGCGGATTTTGTTTATACCGTTTTTTTCGGATTTTTTATTATTTATTCATATCGATGTTTATACAAATATAACTCCAATGATCGACGTTCTATTTTGGTGCGAAATTTCAAATCATTTTTTTTATTAATATTTACATTCATTTTGATTAAAAAATTTCATGAATAAAAATCTGAAAATCAGTTAATATTTTCAATTTCATTTATTTTTATTAAAACATATTTTCATGAACTATAAAAAATTTATTTTACATCAAAATAGTGTCGTATTAATATTGAAATATTCATCTATTTACAATAGCTCAAAATCGAAATAATATCTCAATAAGCAAACATTTCGAAATTCAAATTTCCAGCTCAAATCAAATACACATTTCCATCATTAAAACTAGAGCGACTATAATTTTCGCTCGAACCGCAAAATATCGAGCAGCACATTACACACATCCAAATGCGTAAACCATAAACAGTCACATACAGAATTTCCATGAAACCCACACCCACATCGACTCGAAACTCTTCCCACATTCACTCCATAACATCTTTCCAGAGAATATCCTCACAAAGTGTAGCAAAATTGACGAATCTCGGTGGAAAATTCTCGAGTCTCCTTAATTGCGCCATTGAAACAGCGTCCCGCGGGACAATTGATCGCCGCCGGCGACGAAATATCCGCCTCCGTCCATTAACCGGGTCGAAGGTCTATTTATATTTGTATATTTTAATATATAAATATATATTTAAATGTATATATTTGCGCACTTCGGTCTTTGTTTTTCCTAAGAAGGGGTCTTTTCGAATCGAAAACGTCACCGACAGAACGGCCGGATCGAGAGCCTCATTTATTTCGTTTTTCATACTGACGCCGCTAATGACGAAGATGAGAGTCGGAGTTTGAAATTTGCTCTGGTTCTGTTCGTTGTAAAGATTTTTTTTTGTTGGTTTCAATTAAATTCAGCTTACTTTTGAATATATTATATTATACAATTTGAATATCTTCATTTGTGTCTGAAAAATGACTTTTTCGAATCGTCTAGATACATTGATTGATATGATTATGAGATGTATTAATATGATTCCTTCAGTGTATAAAGCTTAACGTATTTTTAAATAACAAAGCAATCGATATTAATATAACTTTTTATTTGTGAAATATCTTTTCTAAATAATAAAGTAAAATACCATCAAATTCCAAAATTTGCTAACCAATCGAATATTAAATCATTCATTTCAGAGGACATTTTAATTATGTACTCTCATATGAACTGTCCAAATTCATAACTTATTATAAATCAAATTTATATTATTACATTATAACTTCAGATTAATAGAATAATGAAGGAAATAAAGAGAATTCAAAAAACGCATCAAACGTTTTAATCGATTTTTTTTGTTTCATGGATTTAATCTCGTTGTTACTGAAAGACTTATATACATGATTATTTTTATTTTAAGCTTCTTTCTAACTATATGAAATTTCTTTCGGCATGTGTTTTCATAGTAAACACTCTTTCAGAGTTAATAAGTCGCATCGAGCGATTAAACAATCGAAACTTCTTAAACTCTCCCGTCGAAGTTCGGATGGCCACAGAACCGCTAACAACATAAGCAGATTTCGATGAATTATTCGTTTACAAAGCCGACTTAATCGCTTTAATTGTAAAGCGGGCGATTTCCTTTATTCCATCCCCGCAGATAATGTTATTATTCAATCTTAATTCCGATATCACCGGCTCTCCGATGCCGGATTAATTAAGCAAGCCGGATAAGCCGATGATTCGATTCGGAACTTGCACGATTTATAGTCTCCGATTTTAGTTTCAATTCGTTTTTGACATTTCTCAGGATCCTGCTGCTTCTACGGACATCAATGGAAACGACGATGACCCGATGCCCAAAGACGATGGTGATAATAAACATGGAACGAGATGTGCAGGAGAAGTCGCAGCTGTTGCATTCAATAGCTATTGTGGAGTTGGAGTCGCATACAATGCTAGTATCGGAGGTCTGTATTATTTTCGATTTGATACATTTTCAAGTATTCTGTGTACATATGATCCTTTTCAGGAGTCCGTATGTTGGATGGGGTTGTTAACGATGCCGTTGAAGCTCGAGCTTTGAGTTTGAACCCGGAGCATATAGATATTTACAGTGCGTCTTGGGGGCCTGAAGATGATGGAAAAACCGTAGATGGACCAGGACCTTTAGCTAGAAGGGCTTTTATCTATGGTGTTACTAGTGGAAGAAAGGGAAAGGGTTCGATATTCGTTTGGGCTTCAGGAAACGGTGGTAGACATACAGATAGTTGTAACTGTGATGGATACACCAACAGCATATTCACTCTTTCGATATCTAGCGCTACTCAAGCTGGGTACGTCAATTTTGAAATAATTCTAAATATGATATTTCATTTTGATTAATTTTATGTTCAATTGTAGGAAAAAACCTTGGTATTTGGAAGAATGTTCATCGACTTTAGCGACTACATACAGTTCTGGTACTCCTGGTCATGATAAAAGTGTTGCCACCGTAGATATGGATGGTAAATTGAGACCTGATAGAATATGTACTGTAGAACATACTGGAACTTCGGCTTCGGCACCTTTAGCTGCTGGAATATGTGCATTAGCTCTAGAGGCAAATCCTTCGCTAACTTGGAGAGATATGCAATATTTAGTCGTAATGAGCTCTAATTCAGCTCCGCTCGAAAAAGAGAGTGGTTGGATAATGAACGGTGTCAAAAGGAAATTCAGCCACAAATTCGGATACGGCCTCATGGATGCTGGAGCAATGGTTAGTCTTGCTGAACAATGGACAGCTGTTCCTGCTCAGCATATTTGCAAATCTCAAGAAATCAACGAAGATCGCCCAATCGAGCCTAGTTTTGGTTATACTGTATCCGTTCATATGGATGTGAATGGATGCAGCGGCACTGTTAATGAAGTTCGCTATTTAGAACACGTTCAATGCAAAATCTCATTGAGATTCTTCCCTAGAGGAAACCTACGCATTCTTCTAACATCGCCAATGGGAACCATTTCGACTTTACTTTTCGAAAGGCCCAGAGACGCTATCAGCTCCAACTTCGACGACTGGCCATTCCTCAGCGTGCACTTCTGGGGAGAGAAAGCCGAAGGCAGATGGACTTTACAAGTGGTCAACGCTGGAAACAGAGACGTTCAAAGATTCGGCATTCTAAGGAAATGGCAGTTGATCTTCTATGGAACGTCCACTAATCCAGTCAGACTGATATCTCAAGCCAATTCGAACGGAATCCATTCAGGAATTCCATTCGCCTTCCCTACAGCTTCGGATGGATCACTGCACTCTCCTTCGGGGGGTCAATACTATAACGCAGATTTGTTCAGCTCAAATATACAAAATTATCCGAACATATATACGGCAGCTGGATCGGAAACTAATAAGGTGGTAACTTCGTTAGACGGCAGCCACAACATACCCACGCCTCAAAGGGAAAGCGTAATGGCCGACGCTAACAATAAGAAGGTTTTACATAGCTGTGATCCGGAATGCGATAAGCAGGGTTGTTATGGCAAAGGACCTACTCAATGTGTCGCTTGTAAACATTATAGATTGGACAAGTGAGTTTTATTCATTAATTGTTCGAAAATTATATAATTTGTATTAACTAGACGATTTTTGTTCTGTGTTAATTTTCGGGAGACGAAAGGGTTAATGCTTCGGATTATTTTAATTTAATTAAAGTTTAAAATAAATACGATAATAAATTTTAAATCTTTTGAATAAATTTTGAGTATATTAACAGTGCTGTAGCGTAGAAATTTCGACATTAATATATTGCGGCTAAACGGTGAGCTCGCCACTTGCAAATGAAAATTTTATTCAAACCGTATAAATTTGTGCCTTAAATGCAAAACGCGAAACCGTAATAGATATCATTTTACAGCGCAAATTTAACGGTTATTCTTAAATTTGTAAAAAGTCATAATTTTTCTTTAACTCGGCAATATATACTCGTGGTTTAACTTTCAAGACTATTTAAATTAAGCTAAACGAGATTTACATATATCTGAAAACTAAAATTGCTTTTGTGTCTACGACTTTCTTAAACATTCTTCAAATTAATCGCAGCTAGTGTTTTCAATTTATTTCTAAGCAATTTCATCTATTAATTTGTTGCATTCGAATGATTAAAAAGTAATTTTCTTTCTTATTTTCCAGCACTTGTGTCAGCAGATGTCCACCTCGTAGTTTTCCCAACCAAGGAGGAGTTTGTTGGCCTTGTCACGAATCTTGCGAAACTTGTGCAGGAGCCGGACAAGACTCGTGCTTAGCTTGTGCACCTGCTCATTTGAGAATTATCGATTTAGCAGTATGTGTACAGCAATGTCCCGATGGATATTACGAAAGTAATTATCTAAAACCGACCCTTATTCCCTCCGTCCATTGCAAAGTGGAGCGGAGCGGTGTGTCTCTTCGCTCCACTTCGTAGTGGACAGCGGACGTCAATTTTAATTTTGGTCACATTTCGACTGATATTGAATATTTTTTTTAGATTTGGAACAGAACACTTGTGTCCCATGCAGTGCAAATTGCGGATCGTGTCAAGACAGACCAGATTTTTGCACATCCTGCGACCACCATTTAGTGATGCACGATAACAAATGCTACGCAGCCTGTCCTCAATTCACGTTCGAAACTGACGATTACAAGTAAACCTTTATATATTTTTTCCATCAGAACGCAATTTCGAACATTTCGCAACGAGGCTAACTGATGATTGATCGATTTCAGCTGTGCCCAGTGTCATTCATCATGCGAAACGTGCAACGGAACTTCCGAAAGCCAATGTATCTCCTGCAGACCGGGAAGGTACTCTTTGGACGGAAGGTGTTTGTCAAAGTGTCCCGCCGGTTATTACGCCGATAAAAAGAGAAGAGAGTGTCTGACGTAAGAGAGAGCCGCTCATAAATATTAATTAAAACGCTGTGATGAGAATGTTATTAAAATGGGGATCCTCTTTGATCAGGTGTCCGGTCGGCTGCGCCACGTGCAACAGTGCACTTTGTCTCACGTGTGAAACTGAATGGAATTTGAACAAGAAGGGAAAGTGTGTGCCGGAAAACAGCGATCATTGCGATCAAGGTATATTTTTTTAATTATTTTATTAAAGGATAATAGGAAAAAATGTATGAAATTAGGTATCCGCTCCAATAGTCATCATTTAAAATATACTTTTGATGTAGAAATACATATGCCATGGCGCTAGTCTCAATTCGTGCTTACATTTTTTCATACTGATTATACAATAACTACTCATTTTTTACTCGACAAATGGCAATATAGTTGACTTAACATATTCATATCTGAATCTGACGTCCATGATAAATATTGTTTACTTTTAAACAAAACTAAATTCATATCTTTCGGATCAAAATACCAATAAGCTCATATTCATTTATTTTTCAAAGGAATCTGTAAGCGACTCTAATTTTAATTAAAAATCTAATAATTACATGTACCACTCGTGTTCTTTTAATGCCATTTAAGAAGTTCTCACATCGTTTCCTCTCGGCAGCATTTTCACGATTTCTTTTCAGCTGTATCGCTTTAATTAAATGTCCGACAGGCTAAGAGTGGGACAAGTCCTTTCCCATGGGAAATTTCAAACATCCGTCTGCGGCGGATCGGATCGTGCAATTTCGAGTTTAACGAACAACAACAACAACACGATATTGCAACCGAGAGGAACGTGTGTCTAGTGCTAGATATATAAACATAAAAATTAAAAGAAACACGGTCTAGCAGATTGGTAATTGACTCCCGGTGCTATTTTTCCCTCGTGCAATACGAGATGCTGCTCCGATCTTATAAGAATTTCATTTTATTACGGATGATATAAAAATATATCTTGTATTTGTAGCTTAGATATGTTTTATTTTTAACAGTAAAAGCTTCAACTTTATAGTATGTTCTATAATTAATCCTACATGCTTGAGAGTTATCGTATCGAACATTACGATGTTGAATTTTGAACAGTTTTAGTTTAAACCAAAGTTATGTTTCGATGCTGGAGTGGCTAATGGGTTTTCGAGATTTCATAAGATAATTGTAGTTTATCCTTAATGCATACGTTAGAGTTGCTTCATATTTCCAAATTAATACTCACTCCGTACGAAATACTGCGCATGTTCGAGCTTAATCAAACTAGATGCAATTTAAATGCAAATTCTGAATTAAATTATAAAATCTCATATATATTATCAACAGCCGAATACTACTCGGATGGCCACTGCAAAATGTGTCATTCGACCTGTGAAACTTGCCGAGGCGGAACAGAAACTTCTTGTCTCACATGTGCACCTCCTTTGCTGCTTCAAAACGGATCTTGCGTAGCAGCATGTGGCACAGGGGCTTATCAAGAAGCCGGAATATGTGCACCATGTCTTCACGCTTGTACAGCTTGTGTATCAAGGCTGAATTGTACGGCTTGTGCTCCAGGATTGAGGCTCCAGAGCGGAGAGTGTAGAGCGAGCTGCGCGCCTGGATATTACAGCGATAGGGGACTTTGTTCCAAGTGCTATCTCAGCTGTCAAACTTGCAGGTTTGTCTTTGTGATGTTTGATTGTTTTTGAGTTTGGTTTTCTAGTGATTTTGACTTTTATTCTTGTTTTTAGCGGTCCTCGTCGCGATCAGTGTGTTAGTTGTCCAACAGGTTGGCAACTGGCCGCTGGCGAGTGCCATCCCGAGTGTCCCGAAGGGTTCTTCAAGTCCGAATACGGATGTCAAAAGTGCCATCATTACTGTTTGAACTGTCACGGTAAAAATATGCTTTTTGTTTCATTCTATTCATATATATTTATAAAATGTTATTTTGTCGCTTATTGCTCTTTCGGAACGATCTGTCATCGTTAGGTGACTTTTTAACGACGAATCCATCACTTTTGCGTTGTCGCATCTCATTATTTTGAAAGCTGTGATTTCTTGATAGATTACTTTTTCTTTGCGTTCGTAATGATCTTACGATGTATATAATTCGATGTTTCATTTTTTGTGTTTTGTTTTTTCGATACAGGTGAGGGTCCTTTGAACTGCACCTCTTGTCCTCCACACTTTATGCTCGATGGAGGATTATGTATGGAATGTCTAGGATCGCAATATTATGATCCACCCACTCAACTTTGTCGAACATGTCACGATTCATGTAGATCTTGTTCAGGACCCGGAGCTTTCAGCTGCGTGGCTTGCACTTATCCATTAAGGCTGGACAGGTAATAAATTCAATCGTATAAAATTTCTATTTTGAAAAGAATATGTTTGAACTTTGAAATGGATTTCGTTTCGACGATGTCGTTTTATAAATTGAGCTTTGTAAAAAATTCAAATCGAATTAATCCGT
This sequence comes from Cheumatopsyche charites, assembly GCA_024721215.1. Taxonomy (NCBI): domain Eukaryota; kingdom Metazoa; phylum Arthropoda; class Insecta; order Trichoptera; family Hydropsychidae; genus Cheumatopsyche; species Cheumatopsyche charites. Next base: position 8,877,894 of record CM045586.1, on the reverse strand, counting down.
TAGTCAAATTAGCATGACATCGACTACGCACTCGAGTTGATTGCGAACAACTGGCGGGGAAAGTGTTTGACTTTGTCATCATCGATTTTGATTGTCGACATCGCGTTCGAATACAAAGTATTTGTTGGTTTTGGCGTTGATTAGCGAGCTAATTCGATAATAATTAAAATCAACGGTTCGGCAGAGCATTGTTCGATCCGGACGTGATCCGATGATGTAAATCGCCGCACAAAAGCGTATTCTAAACACGCGTTTCGATGTTGATTTTCTTTGTTCCCATGACGTTTTCAATTATTCCCATGTTCGTTCGATCGTGATTTTATTTTTATTCATTAACGGATTAATCAATTTTCAGTTTGAACAATCAATGTGTGCCGTGTTGTGCGGAAAATGCGGTGCCTTCGTCGTCAGATAATTCGAGCATCTCGGCTGTCAGCATTGGAGGTGCTCCAGTTCCATCTCCAACCGATTGTTGCAAATGCGACAAAGAAACAGGTAATTTCATACATTCGAATCGATTTTATTAATAAAATAAAAATTTCGATTATCATTCGAGACATCTATTGAATTAAACTAAAATATTTCTTAATATGCAATAAATATAATTGATTATTAAAATTTTATCATTACGTGTTGATCTAATTTGATTGCTTTAGATGTCGCTTCAATTTACTTACAATTAGAATAATATATGACGATTGAAAAGGCCAAGGAGTACAAGTGACATTTTTGTCAAAATTGAGTTATGTATAGAAATCGCTTCTCATATATTTGGTGGCAAAAGGATATAAACGAGTTTGGAACGCGAACCGAGACATCATCAAATAACTCGACCTCCTCCTAATACATGTTCAATTTTGAGCTCTCTTATCTCGAAATCGCCACAAAAACCACTATTACCACTTGGCCTTTTCAGTCGTCATATAATAATAATTCAGACAAAAAAATCCAATTGATAAAAGGTCCAATGGACGTGCGCCTTTCACATCAATTGTCTATATCTCTAAACATATCCGTGCAAATGTTTCTTACATTATTCATTAAATATATGCCTTTTTCGAAATTTCTCACTCTAATCTTAACTGATTTCATCACAAATGATCAAATAAATATCATTTGACCATACAGGTGGTTGTCAAAACTCATCACCGGCCGGCAAGAGACGTATAGCGGTTTCAGCTGAAAGAGCCGAAGCCTACCAGCAGTTGGGAGCCGGCATTTCGCCGTTGGACGAATCGTGGCCAGGATTCCACGATCGAGGAGTCGCGGAATCGCGGCCACCGGGCGCCTCGACCCTCTACACCCCGATGGCCACTCTGACGGCCTTCGTGGTGGCTGTCTGCCTTTGTATAGTTTTGGCGTTCATCGTCATCTTACTCGTGCTGCAGGTAATTAAATTTCAAATTTGAATTTCATATACGATGATCCTAGAAGTTAAAAAGTGTGAATAATATGCCTAAATCGCTTGAATTGAGTGCTAAAATCGTCTGAAATCGACTTATTCATTTGGTTTCGAAAATGTTTAAAATGGTTTTAAAATCTGCATCGACGCATTGTTTTACAATCCAACTTTCTTATCATATACCTACTATAATACTTGTAAATCAATATTTATTTATACTTATTAAATGAGAAATTGATCACATTACTGATGCATCGTTCGTTTTTAATACACTTACAGTGTTTATGTTGAATTTCAGTGATTCGCTATGTAAAATAACTTTTTTATGGCAGATTCGTATTTTATAGCTTATTCGTTTGTTAACGATCGAATCGTTATTCATGGTTGACGTGTCTTTCTTTGTGTTGTTAAATTTCTGATAAAATATAAAGTAGCTTCCGGATAAATTCGATATACTTTCGTTTATATTGATTTTTTTTTGTTATCAAATTAATTGAATTTATCATTGTCATCGTTGAAAGCAAATATTTCAACTAACAATAATTATCAATTTCACGAAATAAAACATTTCGTAACAATACCTAGATGTCGATAGTTTTATGATAAAAAGAGACATTAAATTCAACATATTTTCCTAAAATTATGTTACTTTATATTCTTTTGCATATAAAATTGAAAAGCATCATAACAAAATCACACAATACAATTCTCAGCACGTGTCCAACAATCGACAACAGATTTCCAACGACACAATACACTCCAGCTTAACTCTTCAATATCTTCGGATCCAATTGAAATCGGCACGTTTCCGCATCAACGCCCTCTTCATCGTTACACATTTATTATTGCGTCGCTTCCCCGATCTCCCCTTTTTACTATTTATTTTTTCCACCCCCCTACAACGCTTATTATTATTATATAGTATATTTCCGAGACGTTTAATTAAAAACGTCTTCATGCGGAAACACCGGGCTATTACCGTTCTGCGCTCGGTGCAGACAATCAGACAAGAACTTTGATTCGTTCTCGGGCTGTTTGAAATTTTATATCTGGTCCATTGCCGGAGCTTTCTCTCCCTCTTCAGTTTTCAGATCTGGACGTCGAGATTATTATTCATTTAATTATTTTAGTTTTGCATAATTGAATCTCGCATAGATTGCGAATCGGCGCGAGTGCGATTGCAGTCCGTTCTCAGTTTGAGTTTGATGTTTAATGAATTTTTTATCAGTTGAAGTTTTTTCAGATTTTAGTTCTGAATCTGATGATGAATTATGAATCGATTCATTTTATTCTACATATTTTTCTTTCGAGTGTAATGGTAGTATTTTAAAGATTTAAATTATCTAATTTTTTTACATCCACAAAGCATAAATGGCCATAATGTCAGAAATGAATTTAACTAGTTAACTACATATTAAAACAACAATTATTTTCATACTCAAATAATGAAGATTCAATTCGGGAACTTACTACTTTTTTAACATCATTTATGCTTTCTTATTTTATAATCCATAAAATAATCTATTACCTAAAGCAAGAATATATCAAAAATATTTACAATACAGCTAAAATATCATTTAATAACCTTGAATTTTACAACGACCACCTGTATAAACATCTATGTATAGTTTCAAATGACATTTTCAAAACAACTATTGGAAAAGAATAAAAACACTCTAAATTCAAATACGACTCTTTATTCTTCTTAAAACACACAATATCAAATTGAAATCGAGAAAACACAATTGAAAACTAGAGTAAGTTATTGCGGTCTAAACAACTCTACTCACCTATCGAATCAATAAACACATAAAGCGACTTTCATATGATCATTTTTGCGTTCGTACAATAACTCGCTCTTGCTTTCAAGTATCAAAATGAATTTATTCGAAATGCAAAAATAATATTTTTATTTGTATCGCAGAAGCAATCGAGGCCTTCGAACCCCGGCACCCGGGGTGTCAATTACGTACCCCTAGCGTCCCACGAGGAGAAAGGTGGTACATTGAAGTTAAAAACGAGCAAATTAGCAGTTTCGTCGTCAGATGTCGACGCCGACGCCGACGCCGACGCCGACGTGTACAGCGACGACGCCGAGGACGCCAGGCTCGTCACCAGGACATAGCGCTCAGTGTAAATGTGTAGCTAGCCAAAATAATTATTATCGTATGATTACACTATGATTACATTATAAATATATATATTTAAATGATGAAAAAAAAAACATATTGAACCAATACCCATAATGAAAACTGTTTGTCTTTTGTGATTCGAGAGGATCTCGCGGAAATTTGCAGGTTTTGAATCGGTTGAGGTGAGTGCGGTTATTTGTCAAATATTAATTAAATTATTTAAAATATAGCTGCGTTTATTAGAAATAAGTTGAGGTGAGTCGAATCTGATGAATGAGATAAACCTATATGGCTATACATACGTCTTTCTCTAAAAGGGAGAGAGATTTCTGTATGATCGTATAGGTATGTTTCATATGTCAGATTCGGTTAATCTAAGTTCACGTAAAATGTGAACGCAGCTTTATTCATTTGGTATGCTCTTTTTTCAATATATTTTTTATAATTTTGAAAATATCGATGCGAGCCGCACTTGTCTCACATGTTACATTAACTCCGACTTGCCTATGTTTATTTTTATAGATACATTAATTTGTAGATGTATTCATATATCACATATGTTTAAAATAATATTTCATGAATAATCCATTAAATATTTAAAATCTTCAAATTTCTGCAGATTGTTCTAATACCATAGCGCTTTTCGATTAGTCGATGATAAAATCTTTAATTTTATTTTAATTTTGGACATTCAGTTTGACTTTTATATTTGATGATTTGATCATCGACTGGTTTGAAATGTGTTCGTACAAGTTCAATATACGATTGGATATACGGAGGGTTTTATATGATGTAATTTTATAATTATTGAATGTGAAGCGCGTGGTGTCTATTTGATAACTTTAGCAATTAAATAATATGAAAATATATGATATTATTAAATGATGAAGTGTGATGATTTTTTTTTACTAAATAAAACGATACGATTTGTCTTATGGTGATTAATGGTACTTGCATTGTAAATATGGACGATGATGTTATAAATACATTTTTCTCGAATAGAATTTCATCATTTTGTAAAGTAATGATCTTGTTCAGAATATTATATTATTTTATGATTTCATACGTCCATATAAATGTACTTGTACCCAAACATATTGTATAATAATAGAGCAGTCGTATTATAAGCGATAAATCTAAATTAAAAGCTTGCATAAATTGTTGCTATATAGGTTTACTTTTTTTTGATTTTTCTTTATTTTAAAACAACGTATGTATACACTTTTGTATATTATTATAAATATTTTTTCAACGGATGTATATAGGGAAAATGCATGCTTATATTGGAGTATTATCGCTTATAGCACGACTGAACTATTGATTTTTTTAATTGAAAAGTGATTTTTTTTTAATTCGAAACTAAAAACTAATTTAAACTTGGATGAACGTAACTTGTAAAGCGGTCGATCGTTTGTATATAAATTTTCAGATCTCATTTTGCAAACGTGTAAAGGGTAGAAAAACAGCTCATTCCCATTTTATTTTTTGATACGTTAACGCGAAACAAAATTTGTATTTTGTAAATAAATATACATATAGTTTATTTGTCACAATTTAGAAGTTACTGTAAAATCAGTGTCCATTGTATTTATATGAAAAAAATATATCTATGAAATATATATAAATTATTCATTCGTTTCGAAGTTAAGCTCTGAATTAATGTTTCCCTGAAAAAAAATGCAACTGGGAAATGTAAACATAACTGTAGATAGAATTAACAACTGATCCTTATCAATTTTCGACATTAAATGTTTTTTGTTTTATGTATTTTTGTTCGCTTCAAAGTGAAAATATGAAAAATATCTGTTTTTTAAGAGATAATCTTAAAGTGCCTATGGCCTATCGTTTAAATGTATTTTATTTCTATTATATAAATGATTAAAAATGTAACACATATGGATACTTAAGTCTATGTTCCTGTCGACATTTATAATACTCTGCTTTACTTCTTGATTCAATTTCTTGACTAAAATTCAAGATGAAAGTCTGATTATTATTGATGAAGATAGTTGTTGTCCCTGTAAACCGTATTTGAATGTGATTTATAAAAAAAATATAATTTTATATGTAATATTTAATTATTTTTTGTGTTGCAGTTCGCTGTAAATATAAAAAATGAACAAGAACAAAACCTATGTGAAAAAAGACTAATGAATATGTGTCACAAATCTATATAAGTAATGCAAATATATGTACTTTTCTTGTTTTACTTCTTACTTGTTTATGAAATGATATTATTACCGAATTTTATAAATAAGTTACTATTACTATATTACTTAGGAAAAATATTTTGAATTTGGTTTTACACATTATTTTAATTTATTTGACACTTCTTTTATATTTATTATTTTTAAACAGTTAACTTGACTTTTTTATTATTCAATGTTTAAAATTGGTTTATTCTTGTTCTGAAAACACAAAAAGTCTGCTTACCAACAAAAAAATAATGTATGACCAAATGTTTCTCTTTATACAAAAAAAAAGAGATTGAAATGTTATCTGGTTGTAAAAAAATATTGAACGTGAAAAATGTTCAGAGAGCATATAAATTATTTGTGTAAAATTGTAATTTAAAAATACGAAAAAAATAAATAAGAAATACTTTTTCATGTTAAATGAAGTTTTTTTCATACAAACCTTAAAATCCTTATTATTAACTGAAATATTACATATTTCAATAATTATTCAACTGAAGTGTTAAGTATGTTTATAATTTCTGAAAAATCGAATAATGAAGGAAATTAAGAAGATTTCTAAATATGCATTAAATACATTAGATCATATTTCTTAACTTCTTGGATCATGAAGTTAGTCACGGTCAGGTCCAAACTACTCAATTACAATCAAAACGCAATAAAATCCAAAAAACAACACACAACCAAATCCAAATCTACACACAACAATAAATCGCGATTACCGCGCAAACTAACCCTAATTCCGACCAGATACGAAATCCGCCAACCCCACACAACACACCCCACTAATATATACGATCCATAAAGCACTTCGTATGCATAAATTCGCATTCGCACAGAGGGAGGTGGCCGGCATATAATATTTCTCACCGCGGCCAAACAAAACAACGAGGTTAACGACGGAGTTAATTTCGCGCCGCAAATTGGGGGCGTATTGTGTTCAACGGCGCTATCCAGATGTAGAGACATACCTACACACCACAATACGATCGCAGCACAATGGGGACAAGAAGAAGAAGAAGCGGAGATGATGAGGAACTCCCGTGTCCATTGTTGGGGCTTTTCGGCTGAGGAGTATGCCGCGAATATTAATTCGCTGTCGGGGGAAAAAATGTGGAAAATATATGACGGCTGAAAACGCTGAGGGGTACAAGTGACGTTTTTGCATGTGCAAGAATCGGCAGCAAAATAATATAAACGAATTCGGAACGTGTGCCGAAATATATCATCAAATCAGTCTACCTCTTCCTAATACATGGTCAACTTTGAACTCGATTTTCTCGAAATAACCGCAAAGTCACTTTTATCCCTTGGCCTTTTCAGTCACCATATGTAAAATAAACGACTATAACTTTGTCAGGTTAATTTTGTTAATATAATTGTCGATAAATTGTGAAATTTTACATTTTTTTCCCCCAGAGAGTTATAGTCAGTCTATCAAATACGAACTACAGAAAATAAGCAGAACAGATGTACGCTTTGACATTTCATAGCTAAATGACTGTAACTTTGAGGTTAATTAACTAAAACAGTAAAAAGACTGATTGCGTCCATCTATCTACATATATTATAATTTCAATTGCGTGTATTTGTACGTTTGTACGTTTGTTTGTACGTCTGTCCGGGATTTTGTATGGAAAATCTTCAAGCGTAAAATTCAGACGGTGCAAAACATAGCAGCTTTGCATCTTTTGCACCGCATTTTATTTGAAACGAAACGAAAATACGGTAATTTGGATATTACGGCTAATGCAATAAGATCTCCATTCGTATCTTCTGGATATTTCGGAAAAAAATCTGTATATAAATATGTACATATGAATCTAACCCTTAACGCCGATTATCGATACGTAGCATTTTCGAATATCAAGCCACCGCCCTCTGCTTTGTTTACATTTTCAAATAAATCAAACATTTTCAATACAAACAAAGCCCGAAAGTTAAAATGAAAATTTTCTCGGCAAACGGATCTGCTGTTTAAGAATTCTTTTCAATGATGTATTAAATCAATACTTAACTATTATAAACCAAAGATATTCAAATTAATTTCAATATATTAGGTACGTGAATTTCTCATAATATTAATAATTTTGGAATTTTCGAAATTGTGAGCGAGGGTAGATATAGATCGCCTCAAAAATCATAATCTTAGGTACTACTGCTAGTCAATTCTAAATACATTCTCAAGAATAAAATATACTTTTCTATATCATCAAAATATACGACGAAGTGAAGATCGAATGTCTCATTCTGAATTCATTAAAGAATCACGTGTTTAAACATTTGAATGTGGATATTTATTTTTCGCATTGTTTATCTAGATGTTTCTTTCGTTTGACCATTCAAATGTGACCATGATTCCATGAAGATATTGGTATAAGTATTTAACCAAAATATATTATTTAATATCTTAATTTGAACAATTGAAATTCAAAAAAAAAATGACTTCATTACATTTTTATCATGCGAGTTGATTTTTATCTGAAAATTCTAAAATACATTCAGTATCATTTATTATTTCATTAACATAAATATTCTTCATTTGCTGATGTTTTATTGAGCTAATCGATGTATAGGCATCCTAACGACTTGTCAATAGAAAAATTCGGTTTTCCATCAAACATTTTTTGCAGTTTTCATCATGACTCTTCCAAGAAACTGTGTTTTTCTATTTGCGGTTTTAATATTTATTTCAATTTTTGATCAATGTTAGCATAATATTTTCTCTAATAACTTATAAAAACGACTTAAATATTATTTATTAATTAAGTTTTTTTTTATAATAGATGCTTCGCAATTATATACTTATCCATCTCAATCTATAATATTTTTCCCTCGTCCGATGATGCAGCTAGCTCCACAACCAATGTACCCTTTCCCTACATATCCATTAGGATTTGGTTATCCAGTATTTCCAGGTGAGAATTGATTCGCATTTTATTATCGTTTTTTCTTTGATTATCGCGACCTTATAATATATAAACTTACTTCAACATATTTTACATAGTTACGTAAAATTAAGTTTGATTTTTACGGAAATATCTGTAATTGTAATAAGAATTGTAAAATTGATCATATAACTACAGATAGTATTATATTATTAGAATATTATAATTGACTTTTATATTTTTGTATGACTGCATTGATATATTAGTGATATTATATTTACACAATATTTTAGCTCATATGACAACACCTCCTCCAGAACCTTCACCCACAACTGACATACCACCAAATAATCCAGTCGAACCTGAAGATTATATCATAACCAATAATAATAATACTAGTGCTAGAAGTAAAAATGACCCAAACAAAACGTTCGTCATCGGTGGTAGAGATGCATATGAAGGAGAATTACCATATCAAGTTTCTATCAAAAACAAATTGAATAAACATTATTGTGGAGGATGTTTAATCCGCGATCAGTGGGTTTTGACTGCAGCTCATTGCACTCCGTAAGATACATTTAATTATTTATTTTTTCATATAATTTTATGTTAACCCTGTTCCTGATTCACGTGTGATTCACGCATGAATGCCGTGAATCTCTAGTGTGAATTGTTTGCTATACTTACGCTTCTTTTGTGATTAGTGTGGAGCAGGCTTTATATTTATGCCAATCGTGGACTTATAATGTAAAAAAAAACATACACGGCATGTATCATAAGTAATGTATTCTGATATTTTCCTACGCAATTAAAATAATTCATAATTAGTGGAGTCGCTTTTTTTGGTTGACATCGATGTAAACTATCGTATCATAATACATTATAATATATTTTAAACGTTTTGCGGAATTGAAAAAAAAACAGTTTGATGTAAATTGGTTTCTCTTATGCACCATAAAAAGTCAAACATAAAATACTTAAATTAATAGTTAAATAAGTTTAATTATAATGTATCTGGCAACTATAATACAAGAAGCTTATTATTGTTTAAAATATTAACATACACATTAATATATGATATCTTAAAGTGTCATTAACGTTGTATTAACTTTTTTGTCACAAAACCAATTCAAAATATCCTATTCTTGTTTCATATATAAATATTGTGGACGATGTGCATAGAAATTATAAGAAAAAATATGTTTTCCGTTCAAAATATCAGAAGAAGTGAAGATCGGTTGTTTCATTCTGAATTCATAAAAGAATCATATGTTTAAACAATTGAATGCGCATATTTATTTTTCGCATCGTTTATACAGATGTTTTTATTTATTCAACGATTCAAATGTGACCATGATTCATTAAAAAAATCGGCATTTTATCGATAATGTATCAAAATTATCGAAATTCAATAAAATGACTTCATTAGATTTTGATCACATTACCTGAAAATTCCACAATATGTGCATCGTTATTTATTTTTTCATAGATTCACATTATCTCGATTTACTAAAATTTTATTAAATTCATCGATCAATAGACATCCTAGCAATACGTCAACATAGAAAAATTCCGATTTCCAACGAACGATTTTTGCAGTTTCCATCATGACTCTTTCAAGGAACTGCGTTATTCTATTTTCGGCTCTGATTTTCATCTCGTTCTTTGATCAATGTGAGCATTTTCTTTACAAACTCTTGAAAGCAAAGTCAGCATTATTTATTAATTTGATATATATTTTTTTTGTAATCGTAGATGCATCGCGATTATATTCTTATCCATCTCGACGTAAAGCATTTTTCCCTCCTCCAATGATGCAGCGAACTGCACAATCAAAACACCCTCTTCCTTCATTTCCATCACCTCCAGGAACAGGTTATCCGGTATTTCCAGGTGAGATTTTAAAATATCTTAAGGGATCTTAAATTAATTTATGGTTTATTTAAAATTTTCACTATCTCAATATAAATTTAAAAAAAAATTAAGTCGAAGCTGATTATGCTTGTATAGTATTTTTGAAATGAAAGTTTTAATACTTATCTTACTATCAGCAATCAGTATACTTATATATTCATTTATTCGGATTATTTAAATAAATTATCATCATTTATATTAACAAATTGATACATTAGTAATATTTATAGTACACATATATTTTTTAAACAATATTTTAGCTCAAATTCCAACACCTTCGCCAAAACCTACCAAACCACCGAATATCCCAGTAAAACCAGAAGATTATATCATAACCAATAATAATAACGACAATAGTAACCCAAATAAAACGAGAGTCGTCGGCGGTAGAGATGCATATGAAGGAGAACTGCCTTATCAAGTTTCTATTAAAAACAGAAATAAGAAACACTATTGTGGAGGATGTTTAATCCGTGATCAATGGGTATTGACTGCAGCTCATTGCACTCCGTAAGATGCATAATTAAAATATTTTTTAACAATATATTTATATAACTAAAGAAAAAACTTATATCCTATCGATATTTTTAAGCAACAGCATAATAATGATAAATTACTTGACATTCTCGATCGTTCTTTTGTTAGAATATATGATTCATTAATTTGAAAAAAATGCTAATTTGATGCTTGATGATGAAAAACAGATCTTTACCTTTTCTATTTCGATTAAATTTTATTGATTTAGCGCCATTTTTCGTAGATTTATATTACTTTTCATGATTCATAGAACGCAACGGTTGCTTACTAGAATTAAAAAAATATACTATGCATATTTTTTTAACCATTTTCTTAATCTTTTCCTGAAACAAAATCAAAATTTAACTGCACAACTAATCAATTCCATTACTTTACAATAGATTCTTTTTAGGGCCGATTTTCCCACTCGTTAGCAAGTTAACTCACATAAGAGTCACTGGCGAATAAAAAGACCACCCCTTATTCGATTTTTTTTTTACACATAAACTCGAGCATCCTTGAGACGAAACATCGAGCACAAAGAGAACCAATTTCGCACAATGAATTCGCAAAAATCATCGCACGAATGAAGCCATTTCGAAGGGAGCCCAATTGACGAAATTACAAGATGTCCGCTGCGTAATGACTCGAAAGGGAGAGCTCGAAATAATACATCGAACGAAAAAATTGCGGAAGACACAGATTACTAAAGTGTGTATATAGTATATATATGGAAAAAAAGCTGGAAAACGAGAAGGGAGAATTTCCGAGAAGGGAAAAACTCGCTGCAAGGAGGAAAAAATTCGATTTGAATAATTCAGAAGGATCCGAGCGCGGCGATTACTGCGCGAGAGCAACATCCTTTTGGACGACTGCTTAAAAAATTCATCAGACCAATTATGCTTAAACGCTCCCCGAGGGAACGGGCTTTGCCTTTTTTTATTATCGTCCCTTGTCCGCAATTGGTCTTTTTTTTATTGTTTGCCCTTTTTGTGTGACGTTTCGATGATGGCTCCGAGTTGCACTGCGAAGCTCGTTAAGATTCGAGCAGTGCGGAAGGATTTTATTTTGATTTAGTTTTTGATGATTTTAAGATTGAAATGATTCAATATTTTCATCGTTGAGGTCTTTTCATTTAACAACAGTTGTTTTTTTTTATTTTTTGGTCTTTTTGTGTGACGTTTCGATGATGGCTCCGAGTTGCACTGCGAATCTCGTTAAGATTCGTATAGTAAGGAAGGATTTTATTTTGATTTAGTTTTTGATGATTTTAAGATTTAAATGAATCAGAATGATTCAATATTTCTATCATTAAGGGTCAGAATTTTAATTTAACCAGAGTTTGTCTTTTTTCTGTAACGTTTGACGATTGACAAAGTGCGTTCATGAACTCATAGCGCTCAACTCTCATATCATATCATATGTTTCGTGTATGATACTCTTATCATACTCAAAATATTGCTTATGATTTTTTGCACATTTGGAAAGGTTTCTGAATTATAATATTTAACAAATTGAATTTGAAATTCAACAAATATCGGAATATCTGTCGTTTGACAGTTCTCAACGTGGCCTTTTCGTAGCCCAGTCCCAGTAAATATTATGTACAATCTACACACACAATAAGATTTATTACAAAAACAAGAACAAGAAATACTACACAAAAGTGCACAATCGGCTTAAAATTCAACGAGTTTCGAACAACGCAGTCGTATATCATAGAAAATAATATATTAGAATTTGAAATATCATCTTTTTAATTATAAATTTTGTTAATTATATATAATTTACTTATATTATTTGAAAGTATTCAATTTGAAAACACAAAATACATTTCGAGAGCGGTACAAAAACGCGGAGTGTTCCTTTCGAGGTTTTTGCAAAAATTTTCACGGTCTTTCCATTAATCACCAAGCGCTGTAGATAACAAACGGAGCTTTATGGAAACAATGATAAATGCCTTGACCCGAAATTTAAAGTTGTCCAGATAAGAAATGTTTGAAACAAAATGATAAACTAACACGAATTTGATTATGATGAATGACGGGGCTCCTCTCGAAAGAAGTCGGCGAAGGAAATCGTCGAGGGAAGTTTTCCGAAATTTTCGCTCACTTAATTGTCTAAAAAGTGACATAAGTCCAATACCTTGTGGAAATCCGAATTCTTCGAAATGTCGCCTTGTTTCATTACGAATCAATCCTAGTCGTTATGAGAGAACGTCGATCTAATCCTTAGTCGAATCTGACAATTTGATTGAATTTATTAATATATTTAAATGAAATTGTGGAAACATTTGAATTTGAATATAATAATGAAACGTTTAAACGAAAGCACTTTTTAAAGAGCACTCAAGACAAATCCCATATGTATTTTCACAGAATTCGTTTTGGAAAGGTTCGAATGAAAAGGTCTTATGTGTTTTCACTCGCCGGAAAAACTCATTAAAATAATAATGAAGTCGAGTATATGTTTTGTACTGATACGAGTACGATGTTATTTGCCGCCCGCAGACGAGAAACTTCTCGTTGTTTTCCGTGAAATTGCGGATTACTTTTACGATGCGAAAAAGTTTACACAAGCGATTACTTTGTATATCCACTTGTACGTAAACAGCCGAATTTCCCGCGCAAAATTATCAAAACTGACTCGTGTGACGACTGATCATATAGACAGATAGATTTGAAACGACACGTGTAACATCGTTCGATGTTATTTAAACATGCTTATAAAATAACAAACTACTTTTTTTTCCTTAGAAATTACAGTAAAGCTCCACTTTTTGTACACAAATTGTTCCAGGAAGCAGTCTGAATAGCAAACTTATTTTTTCATATAAATTAAAATGAAAATTGGATCCATTCCACTCGCATTGATAATTATTTGTTAATATTTATCAAAAACAATAATTACTGTACTGAACATGAACATGCTAGGTCGAAAATATAAAAACCACTTTCAAACATGCAACGAATTCTTTATGTTCAAGTGTTATTTTGCCGCTTTTTAAAGCTTTTTCTAATTGTAAGTGTGGTTGAATCATTAATCTTATTTGGACTCGTGATCATACTGTTTGATTAAAAATAATTTTCACGGATTTTGTACAAATAGAAGGAAAATGTACGAATAACGAGTCAAGTTTCACTAATCGAATTGTACGAATAGCAAGGCATACGAATAGTAAAATTTTATTGTATTTATAAATATTTAATGAAACATCTGTTTCAGAATGGCCACCACCGTAACAATGGGATCGCTTATTGTAGATAACGATGATGTTTCTAGAAAAGTGGTTCAACGCATCAGACATCCACAATATAATCAAACATTGCGCTTAAATGACTTAGCTCTTCTTAAACTAGATTCAAAAGTAGAATTAACAGATAATGTTAAAATTTTGCCATTGCCTGAAAACGATGTGGTAATGGATGTTACTGCTATTCTCTCCGGTTGGGGATATGTTAAGGTATTGAATGTGAATTTCAATTTAATGATTCGTCAGCTAAAAATGTAATTGGAGTTATATTTTTATAGTATCAAACCTTGGAAGTACCTAGTAAGCTTCAATTATTGAAAGTGAAAATGATGCCAAACAGCCAGTGTTCTGTTAAATGGAAACCGTATAAAATTCATCCAACCAACATCTGCACCGAATCTCCTAAAGGAGAAGGCAGCTGTAAAGTATGCAAAAAAATGTTTTCATTGTAGAAAATAACAATATTTAAAATGAAATAATTGGAATAAAAATTGATATATTTTCAGGGAGACTCTGGAGGACCTTTGGCGTTCAATGATGAACTCATCGGAATCGTTTCTTTCGGAGCACCCTGTGCACTAGGTTTTCCCGATGTGTATACGAATACTTATCCGTTCAAATCGTGGATCGATGACATGATTAATGAAAACAGTGATCGTCGGTCGCCTATTTTACCTTAACACAATAAAATCGAGATTTAGAAAATATACTGCTCATTATAATATTCAATTTTTTTGTAATTAATTTCAAAAATAAAATATTTCAGAATCATAAATTTTCATTTTTAATACATTCGTGTAAATTTCATTAATATGTGTATACGTTATAGTACCTTTCTTTGAGCATATTTATTTTACCATTTATATTTTTGATCCAATTACCAGCTTACTTAAACACGCAGAAGAAAATATTTGAACAAATGTGCATAGAAATGATACAATTATTCATGACTATTTAAGTAAGCACATTTACAAATGTACGTACATATTATTTGATACATAAAAATCTATGAAAATTATGTAAAATATTTTGACCCGAAGGTAATCAGAAAAATTTCAATTTGACAGTATGTTTAATAACTGAATAAAAATCATAACGATGAACGTTCAAACTTTCAGGTCATTACCCTATGTAGGAACAAGCAAAAAAACATATCTTAAAACAAACTAACCAAATCAACACATAATGTAAACACAGACATTGAGTTAAAATGATGATATAAGTTTTTCTTGCGAAAATAAAATAGACGAAATAGACAAAATAGTGTAATAAAAAGTTAACGATTTAATCCTGACTATCTTATCAATGTACGAAATTCGGGAATTTAACAATAAAAATAAGTTTTTGGAAAACTATATAAGGTATGTACGAGTGATGAGTCTAATTATTCTCATGAAGATTTTGAAAATTTCATAGGAGTTCAAAGAGAATAAAAAAATAATGTTTCACAAAGTGTTCATACTTTTGGCACTAGCCTCAACGGGTAATTTTATTGATTATCTATATCGTGTTTTTCTTTTCATAAAAACTATATTTAATCTTCTAATCGATTGCTTTACAGGATTACATGCAAATTTTATTGGGAGCCGAATTGTAGGAGGAGATTCGGCCACTACTGGAATTGCACCATATTTGGTTTCCATCCAAAATATTTCATGGGTTCATGAATGTGCTGGAGCAATCATTGATACCCGTTGGGTTTTAACAAGTGCTACATGCACATTGAAGTATGATCAAATGAAAATTTCATTCATACATGCTTTTTAATAATTTTATTTAATTTTCAATAGTGAAAATATCAGAAATGTTGTCGCTGGTGTTTCAACACTGATAGATGGAAAGGCTCCAGAAATTGCTTATCACATTTCAAGAGCTACTCCACATCCTGATTTCATCGAAGGAGAATCTTACAATGATATAGGAATCATAAAAACTTTACAGACCTTCGTATATTCAACCACCGTGAAAGCATTGCCATGGGCTACTTCAACTCTAGGATCCAATACACAACTAACCATAATTGGATGGGATTTTGTAATTAAATTTATTAAATAATATTCTCATAATTCAATTCTGTATTTTTTTAATTATTTTTAAATTTTTAGAGTCCCAAAGCATCAGATTCAACAGTCACCCCAAAACCAACATCGTACAGACTAAGATCTTTGACATTCACCAGTTTGACGAACGACCAATGCCAAAAAGATGCAGAAGATAATGTAGTCATTGAAAATTCTCATTTATGCGGTTTAAGAAGTACAGGAAAAGGAACCTGCTATGGAGATGATGGTTTAGTAGTTACTTATGGTGGAAGAATTCAAGGTATTGTTGGTGGAGCACCTGACGCAATATCTAAATGTGCTTTGGGATATCCAGAACTATTCACCAGAGTTTCATCTTTCAATTCATGGATATATGCTGAAAGGTCCAAAAATTAATAAATATTATTTTATGTGTAGAGAACATTTTTTTTTTCTGTAGAAAAATGTAGTTTTTTCATTATATATTTGTATATAATAATAAAAAAATACTGAGAACGAGATTATTTTTTATTTTTCCACTATTTAACTACTTCTTTATTAACACGGTAACTCACATTCCAAAATATATGATTACAATGGTATTAAAATTCACTATGAAATAAAAAAAATATTTGCAAATAGTTTATATTATATTTGAATAATGTATTATAGTTTCTTCAGACTAATTAAAACGATAGCCACAAATCATAACGTGACAAGATTTTTCTGATAAGATATAAAACATAACTGCGACGCAAATTTTCATTATGGCAATATTAACATGAGTCTGATTGCGAAGACTTCTGTTATTTTCATTCTGATATTAACACAGAGTAAGTATCAATTTTTCATTTGTTCCCAATTCTATCTGTAATATAAAAATTAATTACTGCACTTTTAGAAATCAATTGCAATAATGAAACTCAATCTTCGAAAACTAGAATTGTGGGAGGATCAAATGCAATGGATGGTAATTTTCCATTTCAAGTTTCACTGAGAACACAAAATTTTAGACACGTTTGTGGAGGCTCGATTATCAACACAAAATGGGTGATTACAGCTGCTCATTGTATCGATATGTAAATTGATTTGATTTGATATAATATATTGTAAATAAATTGATATTTAAAACATTAAAATATTCAGGACAGATATTCGCTTCATAATCGCTGGTACAAAATATCTTAATTATGGAGGATATTTTTATAACGTTAATAAAACTATAATTCATCCAAAATATTCTCGAAACGGTTTAATAAACGATATTGGATTAATACAAATTTTAGAAAATTTCATTTATTCTTCTACTATAAAGTCGATCGATTTAGCTACGTTTAATATCGGATCTGGTTATGAAGTAACTGCTTCTGGATGGGGATTAACGAACGTAAGTAAAATTATTTCTATTTATAAAAATTTTGAGTGATGTTAAATATATATTTTTTTATATAATTAAGCATGAAAATCCTGATTCTCTACCTGAAATTTTACAATACATCACTACATGGACTCTATCAAATGCAAAATGTGCATATCTTGTAAATCCATTCTTGATTTATGATACTCATCTGTGCACGTTGATGAATAAAGGTATAGGCGTTTGTTCAGTAAGTAATAATACCTCTATTTTTATATAAGATATAGATTTTTTCGCTTTATTTTCACTTTGTTTTTATTTTTCAGGGTGATTCTGGTGGTCCATTAACATATGAAAATCAACTTCATGGTATTGTTTCATTCGCTAGTTATTGTGCAACTGGAGTTCCCGATGGCTTTGCAAGAGTGTTTTTGTTCAGAAATTGGATTTTCAGTACAATAGAAAGCAATTAGTATTATTTTTTATTTATTCATTTATACTTGAAAAAAATCCCATTTTAATTTATTTCAAATTATTTCAATAAAAATGATCGTAATTAAGTATTTTCTTACTATATCATAATAAATCTTTTTCTATAAAAAATAACACTATATTTTAACTCCCTCTTAATATTTTCCTAAAATGCATATTAATTAATACAGACGCCTTCGATCTCATTTGCAAACACATTTAATACAAAACAGTCGTAGAAAAACGTATTTTTATCCGCATCGTAGAACACAAAGCAAGACGCGGTTGATATACGATATCTCATTATTTTTCCCAACAGTGGGTCGTTGCACTCGATTTCCACCCCCTTTTAACCCAACACCCTTATTTTCACCCCTTCTATTATACGAACACCTTCCTTTTCCCCCCGTTTATTAATCCTACATCAAAATCTCAATCCAAATTAAGTTTCATCTATATTTCTACAAATGAGCAACGAAATAACACATGCGATCGCTGCAATATGAATATGAATGTTTTATTCGTTACTCGAATAAATTCTGTGTAATTTGATATTTTTCACCACATTCACACATAAAATATTGTATATATTTCATCAAGATGTAAGGGGAAACTGTTGCAAAGGTTTCAAGGATCACCCCAGTCCCGTATCTTATAGGTTTATTGCCGTAATTTAACGTAACGAATGCCAGTAACGACGTGACGGTTTCAGATTGCACCATTTGTCATTTAAGACTATAGATCTTTTCTTTCGGGAAAAGCTGAAATTTATGTGTTCTAACTTTCACATCTAACACGAAAACCCAATTCAGTAAGCAACAGTTATTGATCGATTTTTTCCCATATATTCGAATAGTGTCACCTCTCTTAAACGCTTACTCAAATGTATAATTATAAATGATTTTATATTAAAGAAATTTCAAATTGTAGGTGCAACTGTAACAGATGTGTGTGAACTCGCCCTTAGTGTGTATAACCATTAAAGTGAAATCATAAATTTATTGAAGTGTCAATGAATTTCAATTATGATTTCATTAGTGATATCTTTTTTCATACACGTATAAAAGTATGACGTAAATAACTAGTATCATATGATATGATAAACCAGCATGACACTTGAAAAATTGTGGCAGCCCTAATCTAATTGCAAATGGACAGCCCTAGTTTGAATATAATAATCGATACGAATAAATGTAAACAATCGTAAAAAGTAATTATTGTCACGAATCGAGTTCGAGCAACAGAAAAGAACGCGCACACAAATGCACCGTCAATAAACAGAGCAATTACATGTATGTATTTCACCATCTTAATTATTGTTGTCAAATTTTCAAAGTATTGATTCAGTATCGATCGGTGATCTTTCGTGTAAAGACGTGTTATAAATAGATCGTTTTCGAATTACGTAAAAATTTATTTCGCGATCAAAAACGTCTCGTTACTGAAAAATAGTGTTTTTATTGTCAGTGAATAAGAGTGTTTTTAAAATAATTAATTAATGCTTTAAAAACGGGGTCTTTTTTCGATGTATTAGTTAAAATTATGACAACTAATTAAACAGTCGATGGTGATAATTGAATCTTATCAATTGATTAAAAATCGAACACAATAATAATAAAACGTAACCAACATGTGTAATATTTCGAAGTGTAATATAATAATAATGTTATAATATTGGTGAAAGTGCAATGGTGTTAATTTAAAATTGTGTATAGTGCGACGTTCGATTTTACAGATTGCAGAATTTCAAGTGAGTTTTTGATATCTATCAAATCTTTATTATAATTTTATTGCATGTATATGTACATTTGTTCGTTTGTATGAACTTTTCTATGATTTTTTTTCACAATTTTCAATCAATCTATATCTATAGGTACATATTTGTATTTCTTAATGATTGAACATCAATACAATATTTGCACGCAAACCACCCCAAACAAAGTCTTCTCTCAAACAGATCTTTCGCAAACGATCTCCACCGCAAACATCATATTTCAAACCACCCTATCTTTCACAATTTCTTCAAAAATCTGCATTTCCGTCTAATTAGAGACAGCTCAGTCTCAGATTACTCGTCTTGGCGAATCGTCAAAGCAAATAAGCTGAAACTGCATCGGCAGAATAATAACCAGGGGCAACCCCTTTAGAATGACGTCTGAATGAGATAGGGTGAAACATGTTCGAGACTGATAATAAAATATGATACTTTCTTTATATTTTCGAGATAATATTCAAGCGAAAACTTTTGATCGACCATTCTTCTTATAATAAGAAATGATAATTATACGAACACGCGTCGCGAATATTTTCTGCCTTTTCAATTATGCCTGATTTTACAGTTTTATTTATTATTGAAGGTACTGATACTTATTTTTGAAATTTCTCAATTATTCATTAAAATCGTACTCGTGTCGTGGTCATATATAATATTCTACTAAACATTATCAGCATATGATAAATTACATTGAAAATGATCGAATTTAATCAATACCGAAAACAAGGTAGATTCACCTTTAGAAATCGCTTCATAAAGTGTCAAATTAACACTCTTACAGATCAAACATTTGAAAAAAAACGATCGAGCTATCAAATTAATTGAAAAAAACGACATTTTTTTCTCATTGAGATAAGACAAAACTCAACCTAAGCATAAAAAAGGCACTAAAAAGTCAAACGCGGTTTGCACAAATGCTTTATAAGGTTACAATACGACTATTTCAATATACATACTTCTATTACCATTCATATAAATTCACACTCATTCAAATAAACTAAAACCAACTCAAATAGAAAAAGACAGACCTACATAACTCAAAAAAGATTACATATGATGACTGAATTTCAAAACGGGCACAAATGACCAATTTTATCGAAATTAAGTTAAATACAGAAAATAGTTCTGTATCATATTTAGAACCATGTTCTATTTTCAACTCAATTTCAATAAAAAAGTTCACTTGTACCCTTTGTGAAATTCAGTCGTCATATAGTATAACCATATTTTTTGCGTACATGTATGTCTATCTCTGTATATCGCATACATATATGTCTATCTCTGTATATCGCGTACATATATGTCTATCTTTGTATATCACTTTTGATTTCAATTTAGTACATACATACATACATATGAACTCACTCTTCATGTTATCAAAGCCTCTCTCACATCTAAAATAGATTTCCCTACCAGCGACAGATAGCGACAGCGACAGAACACGAACGAAAAAAACCCTAAAAAAACAACATCACTCGAATTTAACACACTATAAACTATAGTCCTTACCTAAAACAAGCCGAATGTGTAAACCTAGCACAAGCACACATAATAGAGCGTCGGATAAGCGGCTGACATACGCAATAAGCGGCAACCAGTACGATAATTACAGCACACCTGATACACGGCCTCAGTAAGCCGTACGTGCAAACTGCGAGGGGGTCTAAGGATCGTGTAATGGCAGCGGTAAATTATGCTGGCAACACGGAAACTGTTTAATGCGCTAATATTGCCACACGGAAGCGCTGCAAATTGACCCGTGACTAACGTCCGCGCTCTATGCAACAATGTCCTACTCTTCATCTATCTATCTATGGGTTTATTGTCGTTGAAATGGACTGTGGATTGAGTGTGGGGTGGTAGGTTTTTATGGGAGGGTTGTTTGATTTGTTGAGAGTTCGAAAAGTAGTGCAAAATTTGAGTGGAGGTGTAGAAAAGTTTTATGTGCAAAGCAAAGCAGTTGATGTGGAAAGAATGTCGTTTCGGTGGTTCCGAAATTGAAATACAGGATGGAGTCAGTTGATTTTTTTATAGATAGATTTAATTCTTGATCTATGCTTTTTGAACTTTCAATTTTTCGTGATTTTGGAGGATAATTTTAAATCAGTTGTTTTTTTTTTTAACGTTTAATTTGTTTGAATTATGATCGGTTGATTGTATGAAGCTGAAAATTATGAAGAATGCTAGTGCATTGAAGGTACTTGAAAATTGGATTGAATTAATCTCTATTAGTTGAAATTTGAAAATTTGAAGCTAAGTTAGTGTCGAGATTTTTCATCTTGACCTTATAACATAATATGTAACACAGTTATTTTCCATTTAACCCGATTACTTTTCACGGTTTTTTCAATATGAATACGATATTTATTCGAAAAAATTCATAGATATGATGAATCTTATTACGAGTGGTCATATCTATGCGTTTTTTATTCTGAAAAAAATATTGCATGCGTATTGAAAAAAAAACATATGAATTAATCGCTTTAAACGAGAGGGTGATTGTATTATATTATATTTACATGAAGGTACGTAGATGACCATCAAAAGTCTGATAGTTTTAAAAATGATAATTTTTATTCAAAAGAAATGTAAATGAATCACCCTAGTTTGAATATTTTAATTGATATCGGATTTCGCAAATTTACAGATTTTCAAAAGAATCTTTCTAATTTTATTTAAGCCCAATCTCTCAATGGTTAATTGTTCAACACATATTCATTTTTTTATGAATCGAACATTGCAATAATATAAATTCAACGATTTATACATCTATAAACGTTTCCGACAAGCATTCGAAGCATATCTGAAATTCGCATCGACTCTTTCCACAATGGAAGCCTTCAAAAGCAACGCTCGAAGCCGAACGACCGTTCCTTTATACGTACGTACGGCACACAAGTGCGATATGGGCACATTGTAAATACAAGCACAAACGATGAGAAAAGGTAAAGTTCTCTAAAATCCGATTCTCGTCGGATGCATTCATTCTATTCGATTGTACCTGCCGGCCGAATCGAGTTGATTTCCCACGAGCAAAAATTTATTTACGGAAATTCGATCGTCTCCTCGTTCATATTTCTCCGTTTCTCGAAAGAACCGTATCTTTACGACCGACGAGGACTTTCTTCCTTCGAACGCCGAACCGCGAAGCACTTAAAAATTATTGTATTGTCGATTTTTTAAAACGATTCGTGGCTGAAATTCGCTCCTGATAAAAATTTACTTGACGTATTCGCGACGGAGAATCGACCCAATTTCACCTTTGATCCGATTTTTTTTCGTTCGAAACGTTTCGAGTGATTTTCGAGTATTTTGATTTCGAAATATTCCGTACGATCGAGTGCTTCCGACGAGTGCCGGTTTTTTGAGTGGATGCTTGCGTTGAATGAATGGAATTTGCTTATTCTGAATTCATTAGTTGTTTCGTGAAGATTTTTGTATTGATATTTTAATGATGTAAACAGAAATCGACATGAAACAATAATTTAGTAATTAATTATTTACAATCAAACTACATTTGAAAGTTATATACAGGGTTAGGTCAATGTATTCAGTGAAAAGTTCAATTTTGAATATAGTATTATTTTTATGTCAAATTTGATCTAGCCTCTTTAAACTCATCTTCTTATCTAGTTATGAACTAATTTCCACAATAATTTAATAAAAATTCAATTTTTATACAAACAATCGGATAGATAAATAGTTCGACTAATATCTTCATTAACCCCAAGAAGTCAAGCTTATATTTCAAGAAAATCGTTTATAGTTAAACAAAACATAAAAATGAAATTCAAATATTGCAGAAATCAACTCTGAAGTTTAAATCAAATCTAAAGGAATGTAACTAATTTCATTCCAAATAAAAATGTCGCTTTTATTCTAAAGAAAAAGCGTTGAGTTTAACAATAGATAAAACGCAGAATTCTGCCACAACTTGCTTAGATTCAATGACTTATGAAGTCATTGAATCTAATTGTCTAATAGTAATAATCTAATTCAATGACTTTTGAAGTCATTGAATCTATATTCGACAAAAAAACATACTCAAAAACAACATCACACACATCTTACAAGACTTTCATCCCGCAACATCGACGAGGATTTGAATAATGGCACAGCTCTTCGACACCGAGACCCTCATTGAACGCAGCCCCCGATCCGGGGCTCCGCCACCCCTCGGGGGCCCCAGGGGGGCGCAGCCTCAAGGGGGGCCGAGGAACGAGGTGTTTACGTGTTTATGCAAACCGCGGAGGATGATTTATGCGCGAACTTGGCGGCGGAAAACTTTCGAGGCTCAAAAACGCGCGGGAATTCGATAGTGGGAAAAAATGGCGCGTAAATCACAATGTTGCGGTTTTTCGCGTTTGTTTCGCATCGGATGCTTTTGTATTAATCCGAGTATAGCTCTCGAGTTTTTGGTGCTTTTTTTTATTATGGTTGTTTTGTATCGAGAAAGTTTTCGAATCGCAATGCTTTTGTTTTTTATTAACGAAAATTACATATGACGAATGAAAAGGCTAAGGGGTACTAAGGTGACTTTGCGGTGATTTCTAGAAAAGCGCATTCAAAGTTAACCATGTACCTACATGTATTAAGAGGAGGTTGACTAATTTAAAAATATATCTCTGCACACGTTCCAAATTCGTTTATATCCTTTTGCCAACAAATAAATGAGCATGCATAGAAGCGATTCCTGTGCATAACTCAATTTCGGCAAAAAGTATCACTTGTACCCCTTGGTTTTTTCGATCGTCGTATGAAATACATCTTATATTTCACATTTATACTGCAATATCACTTTTTTAAATTAAAATCTATAATTTCTTTTAAAAGGCTTTTCAAATAGACAAGCGTTAGCCATATATCGATACATCTAGTGAGACAATACAAAAGTCACATTGAAATTTTCACATATTATACTGTTTTATAATCGTATCGATATATAAAACTAGCGTTACGTTAACGACACACAGATTAGCGTTATTATATATTTAGATTGTATTTAATACAAAATTAACCATAATAATTGAGCTATGATACAGATTTCCATCTCGAGCTATATATTTAAACAATTGAACCAATGATGATTCGCATGCTTATATAATAATAAATATTTTGAAATTATTTACTTAAATTGAATTACTTTAATTAAATTGAGAATCATTTAACATGAATAGGGTATTTATTTACATTGAATTGAATATTTTTTGATTTTAAATAAAAAATTGAATAGCGTCCGATAATATGCAATATACGCAGATTCGAACGTATTGATTAGTCGATTTTAATATAATACGATATTCATTTAAATCGGAAAATGAAAATGAAAAAAAATATTAAAACTAAAACGGAACTTTCAAGAAATACATACGATATCTGGAAAAGATAAAAATCCCTCTAGAATAAGATAAAAATACAATACGCCGGAAAAGTTGGGCGCGGCGCACAGTCGAGTGTGAGCCTTTTAAAAGATAAACGCCATCGATAAGTCATCGCAGAACTTAAAAACTCCGAAAGCGTAACCTAAGACCGACCATCCGAAGAACAAATAACAAATTTTCGAAAGTTTCCCCTTCTGGTGAGATAAGGCGACGAAGGTATTTCTTCCAGTGTGGACCGATGGCGAAAATCGAGCGAGCTCTTGGTGACCGCTCGAGACTTTTTAGGAATCTCGACAGTTCGGAAAGAGTCGGTATCTTATAAAGATCGATATTATTTATCGTTTAGTCGATTACGAATCGATATTGATTCGTTCTATATAAGAAAAATATTACTGATCGATATTTTCAGGTTAGTCATTAAACTGCAGACTGTCAAAAACTCATCTTGGTTTCGCGATTTTTTGACAGTTTTTAGTTGTAGGCTTGACTAACTCTATGGTTAGTTAGCTAAAGCAGTGAAAAATCAGCCCTAAAGCTCAATATTCCAAAGAGTCTAGAGCACTGTCGAGTCACAGAAGTTAGTTCTGTATTAAAAAAAATCAATTAAATACGATACAGATTGTATCGAATGATTTATATTTCAGCCTTCTCTCATTTAATTTATTTAATGGATAGTAATTAATTCTACTTTAAAAAAATAGATTTTAATGTCAAAACACAGGGTTCTCATATTTTTTTATATGTGAAATATTTTCATGAATAATAAGGATAAATACCATTAAATGGCAACATCTGTTTGGCTGCCGAATAATAAATTATTTATTTCAGAGGCCATTTTAGTTCATTTCGGACTCAAATTTGAACTGATTGTGAGCATACCCGTGATATAATTTGAAACTGTAATTTAATTTTCGGATAAACGGATTAATGAAGGGAATTTTTAAAAACTCATCAAACACGTTTCAAATAAATAAAATAAATTCAAAAGTCAATATCTATGGCGTCTTGCAGTGGACCGCAGAGTGAAGTTCTACCTTACATAGCACCTGCTAACTCCTACAAGACTTTTACGGTTAAGTTCTACATAAGAAGCGTTCAAACCATCCCCCGAGGACTACGACGATGCTAGTCGAAAACCAGGGACACCCTTAATTACTCCGAAGCACGTTTTCAGTTAACCTCCACCTGGCCTCGATATGCCAATGCTCCTTCGGTCATTTTGCAATTAATAGTTAATCGCTTTAAGATGTATCGATGCTGATTAAGCACAAGCTGTTCCTATTTAGATACATGTACTTTTTAAGTCAAAGAAAGTTAGCGTATTGAGGAGTTTTAGATGAATAAATTGAATCTTTAAGAAATTCGGTCAGAGTCGTGTTTTATCGAATCGATCCCTTTAAGTGAAACTAAGAAGTAACTTATGAAAGATTTACATAGCAACCAGAAATGACGACTGAAAATGCCAAGGGATACAAGTGAATTTGCGGTGATTTCGAGAAAAGCAAGTTCAAAGTTGACCATGTACCTATATGTGTTAGGAGGAAATCGACTGATTTGATGATATATCTCGACACACGTTTCGAATTCGATTATATCCTTTTGCCACCAAATAAACGAGCATACATAAAAGCGATTCCTGTGCATAACTCAATTTCGGCTAAAATGTCACTTGTACCCCTTGGCTTTTACGATCGTCAAATTTAGTGCCAGGAAGAATGTTAAAAACTTTCTATTTAGACTCCAACTAGATATCACTTCATATCTCATTCTATCGAATCAATTTTTATTCAAGCAAATTATAAGCGTTCCCCTTTTCACTACATATCTGATTCACATGCATACTTTTTTTTATCATATTTCTCCAAATTATCACAAAACTCTTATCCAAGATCCAATATGGAAGCCATGTACCCATTTTTAAAAACTCAATCATAAAATTTGAATATACTGAGAAATGATATATAAAGACTTATTCATCTACTTCCAACGAATCTTACAAAATTCCCAAGACAGAGATATTAATCAAATTCGTCACATACACATCTCAGTCTAACATCCACAGCATCTCCAAGACCCCAGGAGTTGGATGTGGGCGGATGCCTGATGTTATCTTAAATCCGCCGAAGCCACTACAAAGCGCTTCCCCTGCACAAGCACCGTGGAAGTGGAATAGAACTAGAAGATTAGTCGAAAACTTTTAATTGATAAAAGTGGAACGCGATGGGGTGGCGATGGGAAACTTTCTTAATACACGTGCACACCGACGTATCTTGCGAGGAACACAAAACAAGATCGTTAATTCATATTAGGGGAACACTTCCAGTGGAAAAGGAGCTCGATGAGCCCCTTTGTCCGCGGCACAACAATCGGTCGGCTAATAAGGGTTCGTTTCGATATCGGTTCGCTTTGATGCGAATCTACTACTACGTACTACTGTCGATTGAAGAAAGGAAATCGTGTGTGTGTGTGTTTTGAGGTTTTGGTTTACATTTTTTGGATGGGAGTTTTAATTAAAATGGGTTTTTAGATGTGAAAATTTGTTTGATTTCTTAAAAGTTGTAGCATTTAATATGAACATTGTTGTGTAACACTATCGAACATCTCAAACCGTGACGAGAAACGATTTATATATTCGGGTCTATCATTAACTTTCGAATTTTCTTACTGATATCTAAGTATGTATTCATATGTAAAACTTAAAAAAATTTGCATTTTATTTAATTCGAAAAATATTTAACAGTAAAATTTTATATATTTTCACTGAAACGTAATAATTGAGGAGTCAATTTTATGCCCTAATCTAATTTCGCACCCGAATTCTCAAAAAGTAATGGTTTTAAATTGGATTAATTATTTCATTGTCGTCTTAAAATATAATTTAGAAAATGATATTATCAGATTACGTAATTATCTTTTTTCTTATAATATTTTCGAAACAATACTTACACTAACGAAAAACGATACGAACATTTTTGTCCATTACTAACGCTACTAACATAAATATTTTTGCATCTTATTGTATTTGTGTTTAATTGCAAAAATTCAAATAAATTCTTTTCAAACAATAAAAAAAATTATCTGATGTATTTTCATTATAACTAGACTAAAAAATTAATAAAAAATAACGACAAAAGTATTCAAAAATCAATAAATACAATTAAAGCAAAAACATCCAAAAATGCAACCAAAACTCCAATGAAAACACTTATAATTGCGAATTTCTTATGCAAAAAAAAAAAAAACTTTTCAACTTTATTCGATCCAAAGAAAAAGATACACATCTTTTGCATTTTTTTCCGACGAGATGAAATTTTCGCAGCATACAAAATTGGCCCGCGGTCCGCGCGGAACTCGCTTGATATTCTTCGAGTTTATGATTTTTAGCGCGGTTCGCTCGCCGTTGACGAAAATTACAAATTCAAATTCGAAATATGGAACGACCGAAATCTAGAAAAATGTTTCGGCGGGAAAAACTCGACAAAATGGCAAACTTGATTCGAGATTCGCGCGGCCCTTTGTGCGAACTTTGCGCGCGCGCGATTTTCGCGACGGACGTTTAATTTGAATCGAAATGTTTTCGTTTTGAAGTTTTTTTTTTTTTGTATATCGTATAAGTTATGATCGAATTTGATGCGTATCGTTTGAAATTTTTAAATTGAAAATGGTTTTGTATTCAAATGTTGAATGTGTATCTGAAGTTTATTATCGTAAGTGTTGAATGAAAGAAAATATTTAAAAAATCTTAATATACTTTTTGTGATTGCTTATGATATGTATTAATGTATGGTAATGATATTTTTAATGAGAAAATGAGAAGCGATTTCATTTATAAAAAAAACGAATTTAATATTGGTATAAATATTTGAATAGTTTCTGATCTCTGCTGATGATTTTCGTTCAATGTATTACATGAAAAAATTCCTGGAACTACAGAAAAAACCTCGCTTTTCCAAGATTTTTCAATTTTCACGTCATTTTTGAAAAGAGCTCATTAAATTCATAAAAGTCCTCTTAAATGAGGAACGTCTGGTCACAGTACAATTCTATAAAATAAATAATGTTTGAAAACAGTGCGTAGGAATTTAGGACTATCATCTAAAATACAGGACTATCCATTTAATTATAGGACGTCTAGTCACTATAATTACAAACAATATAATATGAAGTTCGAAAATACCAAGGGGTACAAGTGACATTTTTACCGAAATTAAGTTATGCACAGGAATCGCTTCCATACACGCTCATTTATTTAGTGGCAAAAGGAAATAAACGAATTCGGAACGTGTACCGAGATATATCATCAAATCAGTCGACCTCCTCCTAATACATATATGTAGGTACATGGTCAACTTTAAACGCGCTTTTCTCGAAATCACCGCAAAGTCACTTATTCCCCTTGGCGTTTACAATCGTCATATATATTTTAAGTGCAAACTATTGCTCAATAATCTATTTTATAAATTCGCTAACGATGCTCGAAATTTTCAGACGTGCCTGTTGACCGCTCGTCCTGATTTCAGAACTGCATCGTTTAACGTATTTAAGGCGTAAAATCTTTTTTTATTTCACACATAGATGGAAATAAACACATCCGTGGCAATACGAAATTTGATCAATTCCGAACAATTTCGATACACATCCGTGACACTACTAGCATCGACATAAAAACGACTTCCATCCCACTCCAAAACATAATTCAAAAACAACCAACCTCAAACCGCCGACCTTGAAAACCAACCCTTCAACAATTCCAAAACACGAGCACCCATCTGCAAAACAACACTCCCCGTCCATTTCCACCTCCTGACTCCGACTCCTCGCCCCGATTTCCCTCACCTAGTCCTAATGAGCCGTCGTCAATTTCGCCAGCAGCACCCTAATATAGTCTTTGACTTCCTGGCCCTGTCAGGGCTCAGGCTCGACGTGACATTCAATTTGGGGCCCCTCTGAAAGGGCCCTGGGTTTTCAATGGGCCGGCTCCGGGATTAGGGCGTCTTCTAGGACGCGTTTTCTTTCACAGACGCGAATATTGCTTCTCATAAGGCGTGCAAAGGCCATATCTCTTTGAAATGTGTACGTACGTCTGAGTGCAATAATGATGGTGTGAAATTCTGCATAAAGATTGCTAGACGGGAATGGATTAATGTACGAGTGCTCGCTTTGTTGTTCTTAGATGCGTTTTAGGTGCATCTTGTGCTTGAATGTGCATTTTGTATTACTATCGTAATAATTTAAGTTCATTACTATTGTAATACTTCTGTGTACTTATGTGAAAACTTGTTCTATTTCTATATGAACGATTAATAAAAATACGTTTTGATGACAATAATACAAGTATGTGATTTAGATTTAGAAATAGTTTAAATAAACGAAAAATAGGGCTACCATGTCAGTTATAACTGATACTGATTTTGGTCAATTTTTTGAAAACCAAAAACTAGCTTTAAGATTAGATTTAACCAAAATTCTTGGTATTTTGCATAATATGATATGGTATAGTCAAACAGATTATGTTTTATTTGCAAAATTAATATGAAATACATAACCTAAATCAACATTTATACATCTAATTTTACGTCATTTAATGAACATGGATTAATTACGTTAAGTAAACTTTTTCATTATTATCACGCAATTCAAAAAATTACATTGAAACATCATGATAGTGTCTAAGACTTTGAGGGTCAAGATCAAAATCTGTACAATCTTATCAAAAAAACTATTCACAAATCTCTAGCTACTTAAATTTTATTTCGCATGTAAATATTAACTTTCAGATAAAACTAAAATTTCGAAACAACTTCATGCACCTCAGAATCAACGTCGCAATAATAACTTCATCAACTAAATAAGAATATTTACGACAACTGAAAAGGCTAAAGAGAACAAGTAATATTTCAACCGAAATTGAATTATATACAGATATATATTTTATGTACGCTCATATATTTGGTAGCAAAAGGATATAAACGAATTCGAAACGTGTGCCTCGATATATCATCAAATCACTTCTAATACGTGAAGGTACATTTTCAACTTTGAGCGCACTTTTCTCGAAATCATTTGTACCCCTTTACCTTTTCAGTCGTTATATATGAAAATCTCATTTAATACTATATTTCACACATATTTGTAAAACCAAAATTCGAAACTTCTTAATAATGATTAACCAAAACACCTTCATCCCGCGATAAACCGACTAAAACCCAGATTCGCGACCCGCAGAACAAAACGGCGCACATACATATAAGGGGTGTCCCAAAAACACCACGCCCACGATTCCCAAAACTGATGAAGCTCACAAAGGTGAGGTCTATTCCTGAAATGATCCCGCCAACGTTGAATGAGAGATCCTCGGGTCAGATATGCGGACCTGAAAGTTGGGCCCTCTTTGAGCGCAAAGGTCTCGCTTATACATGGTGTTGTGGATGTTATGTGTAGTTGACGTCGCTAAATAATTAAGCGAAATTAAACGGATTTCATTAGTCAAAGCTGCTCTCGGCTTATTATATTATGATACGGTCGTCGTCTTGTGGATTGAGATTTTAGAGAGAGTTTTGTCCAATGGCCTCGAAGGATAGTTCAGGAAATGATTTTGTATTTTATAGTATGATGAGTGATCAGTTTGTTGAAAATATCGATGAATAGCTGGTTAGGATAAGGTTAGTACAATATTCGTGTTTACTTTATGAAGTCTTCATAATATTAGTGTATAGTAAATTGTAAGGGACTGTCAAACACACAGACCAATTAGCACTATTATTATATTAGAATAGAAAATAGATAGCTATAGCTAATTAAGATGTTATATTTGAATCGATAAGTAGTGATACTTAAAATCGAAAATTACGTTTGATGCGTTTTTCAAAATTCTTTTAAATCCCTTCATTCCATTTATTCAAAGTTATGAATATATTATACATATGTAGTTTTGTTTTAAATAATATACGGATTTTGTCACATTTAAGTACGAAATTAATTAGAATGGCCTTTAATATATTTTTTTTATTATTCGGTGTCTAAATTTATTTTGTAATTTAATGTTATCTTTATTATTCCGGAAATATGTTTGATACATAAAACATTATGAATGTACTAAGTGCTTTGACATTTACAATTAAATCTCTTTTTTTAGACGTGAAGTGAATCTGTTATCAAAAGTAATTTATTTTTAAATGCCAATGTATCATCGTTAAATTTTTGCATAGATTTGTTTTTTAAATATATCCATATTTAAACAATGATAGAACAAAATACATAACAAAATAAAATGATATTTTTTCTATTATACGTAAAATGAAAATTCACTGTTTGATACTGTACTATAACTGAAAGATTGATCGAATCCCAATGTGATAATCAATCTTTCATTTAAATAAACGAAACTCAACGAATTTTTCTAGTTGTGTATATGTAGAATAAAAAAATATGCTCGTGATTTTTTAAGATAAAATAAGATCAGAGCAACATATTGAAAAATGAATTACTTCTTGACATTCTCCAGCTTCAAAAGTATTATATAATCACGATGAAGGTAAAGATTCGTTTATCGGTTTTAATGTTTTCGCTTTTCATAAATACATACAACTTTTGTGCATTATATACATAGATGAAACGCATCAAACCTACCATGAAATGAATAAATCTAACAATTTAAAACGTCTAATTAAAGTCTATGACAACTGAAAATGCCAAGGGGTACAAGTAACATTTTTGCCGAAATTGAGTTATGTAGGAATCGCTTCTATGCATGCTCAAATATTTGGTGACAAAAGGATATAAACGAATTAAGAACGTGTACCTCAATATATCATCAAATCACTCTTAATACATATTCAACGCATTTCTCGAAATCTCCGCAAATTCACTCGCACCCCTTGGCCTTTCCAGTCATCATATATTATTCCTTCCATATAAATAAAGGCACATCCACATAAACATCGAACCCTCGCTCCAAACCCCAACAATGCAACGCACAAATCGCGATAAAACGACGGACATCGAAAACCCCGCAACAAACGCACACGCGGCAAATTCAAATTCGATATCGAAAACTATTCGAATATACGCATTATCGCGACGCAAACACCGTAAACTTGCACGTTTAAATATCATAACCCGACGCGGAGGGCACAGTAGCGTCTGCCTAAATGGGTTTTGTTGTTCGGTCGCGTATGAAAACCGGAGATACGACGATAAGAGGGGGATTCGATGATTTTGTCGACTCGAGTTTCCTCTTTCTCGTTTCGAATCGAATCGATGTTATGTTTGCCTATTTCGAAGTGTTAAATGTTCGATGGAAATGTGTATCGAGGTGTGGTTTGTTGGGGATTTTGTTTGAGAGCTGATGCAGCGAGTGTTTGAAATGTCGCATGGGTTGCTTATTATAATGTAAAAGAGGGGTTGGAATCGAATATTTTTCTATTGAAATGATTTTATTCATTCATTTATTTATTTTCTCGCAACAGGCATATGCCCAGTTACAATAAAGTTTGTTTAAATATTGTTTAAGTAAGCTTAGATTTATCAGTTCAATTTAAGAAATTTTCGATATATTGAACGACAGATGTACCTGCAGATTTTATAGATAAATACAATTCACTTGAAACACCTATGTATTTTTTTATTATTCGAGTTCAAATTATCGATAGAAATAACTGGTGACCGTGCTTTTGCGTATTTCCTTCTATCGAATTCAATAAAATTTTATGGGAAGGGCAATATATTCATTCGAAATGTAATTAATTTTGGTCGTATAAATATGCTTTAAACTTCATAGTTAATTCCTGCAACATTTGAGTTCATTTCTTAGATTTTCTTAAAATTATCTGCCGTCGTCAAGGTGTTTATAAAGAGAAAAAATAATATGCTTACACAAATTATTTAATTTTGTATTGAAAAATAATAATTTAATGCGACATCTATGAATCAATGATAGAATTTCAGCAAAATTTTCCTATTAATATATTATTTTTATCGTTTAATTTATGTTCTATTTTTCAATCCTCTTTTTATCGTTATTTTTAACTTCAACTTAACTTATGATTATAATAAATGAACTATTGTACAATAAACAAACAAATATTATTTTGATGAAAAAAATAATATAATAAAATTTCATATGACATTAATTTAAATGAAATGCCATATTAATATGAGATACTCGTTGTCTATAAACAAAATTCATGTGAAATACATATTTCCTTCGTACGTAAAGCGATTAACTCTCACGATCAGAATACAAAATGTAATTTGCTTTATCCGAAAAAAGTATTCTAATTTGATTGCTTTTCATGTATGAAAGAAAGTAAATACGTTACGTCAGCAATAGTACGTGTTTCGCGCTCTCGGCCTTGGTGAAAAGTTGTTTTTGAGCTAGAGGGATGATACTTTCATAAATAATAATTTACTGTTGCTGAAATATCGTTTATGTGACATAAATGGTGGTGGTAACTGCTGAAATTCGGGATAGAAAGCGAAGATTTATTAAAGGGTTGTAAATAAAGAATAAATATAGTGGAATATCCTAGAGACGAAACGAGAGTTCTGGCCAAAGGACCGGGATTTAACACGTATGAAATATATATTTTTTCGAGATTTATATTAATGCGTTTTTCGACACAGATATCGGCAACGAAATGAAAATCTCAAATGTGATTGTATTTCAGATTTAAAAGGGAATCACAAAGGCTCCTCTTGATATTCATGTTTTTCAGTGCGATTTTTGTGTATAAAGGGAGTCGTTTCTCTGAAAAAAATGAAAATATCACATCGAAGGAAATCTTAAATTTAAATAAGCAAATACATAACACGCGTATATGTATTGAAATTTTTCTATAAAAAAAAAACGTTGTTGACGAATTCAAAGGTTTTACATACAAATGTACTGCGAAAAAGTTGCTAGAATGATACGTAAAAATAATACGATAAATTAATTGATCAATATTTTTTTTTTAAATTAATTGATCCATATTTTTTTTAAGATAATAAATGAACAATTAGACCGTTGAAAATATCAATGTATACTAGGTCAGTAAATTAAATATTTATATTCAAAATAGATGAATATGTATTATCAACGATTTTAAAGTAACTGAAAGATATATCAAAAAGTATTATAAGATGAAAATGTATAATAAAATCGATCAATCTCACAACTTTCAAGCAGAGCATCATATTTACAACCAACCAAACAACTCGAAAAAAAAATACATTATTTGCAAAGGACTCTAGGCGCGCATCAAAGGACTCGTCAACACTTTGACATTCGATATTCGACACGTAAATACAACCGCAAAAATATCACTCTGGACACCGACGAGGGGCCCCCATCGGGGGGCGGATTCCCCAGGGGGGGGCTCGGCCTTCGCCCCCCTCCCACGACCCCCCTCAGACCCGACCCCCGCCTCCCCTTCTCCATTATCGATGCATGAGTTTACCGGATTCAATTTGCGTAGGATCGAGTCAGATCGGAAAATTCGATATCGTGTGCCGATATTAAAACTAGCACTCGACACGCACGTGTTTCCGGCTCTGTGCGAAAGGGGAGTGTGGGGATGCTTTCCGGAAACTGTCCCGTGTACTATCGAGAGTGTCTCTCAATTAATTAATCGACTTTGGGTTTTGATTGTTGAAGGGATTCGCGACCGATGTTTCGGGATGATATGGGATTTTGTTTGATTTGTCTTGGCTGTTCGCATTATATGGGGTTAGTTCGATAGTTTATTGAGAATATATCGAATTTATTTATATGTGTAAATATCGAATTGTTTTTAAATTTCTCAATAAATCATTTATTTTAAAGATAAGTAGTAACTTCTATGCTAGAATTTGCGAAGATCAATATCAGTACAAAAAAAATCAATCAAATTTATTCAACAAGGATAAGGAAATGGATTCATTTTTAGGAATCATTTCATAAAAAAACTACAAATAATACTTTTTTAGTATCAAATATACAATAGAAACGATCAATCCGTCAAATTAATTAAGAAAAACTAAATGTGACTTTTCGCTAGGATCTGACAGAACTTGAATCCAGCATCACGAGAATGTTGAAGTCCGACACAGCTTGTACAAACACTTTAAACTCCTAAACTATCGACTATAGATATACTAGTACATTATATTATATCAAAAACAGTAGATTGGCCTTTCAAAAAAAAAATTATGTATAATTTCAAGACGTCTGAACTCAACATTGCTTTGACAGCATCAACATCAATTATTTTTCTTAATTTTTATATCGATTTTATAATACAGAACTCTAGTTGAATATCGTCGCAATACAAACGACACAAATACAATCTATTTACAAAATCGATTCGGATATACAGCGGAATAATCGTGTCAGATATAGTCTCTCGGTCCATTCGATGTCCTCAAAGGACCAATCGTGCAACTTTTTGATCGTATCGGCGATAAACTCGAACGGATCCGAGGGATTAATTAGTTGCGCCCGGTTATTATTCGGCTTAATTAAATCGCTTCCTATAGAGATGTATAATACAAGTAGACTCTGGACAAACTCGCAGACCACTCGGCAATACCTCACCGGATTTGTACAAATATCAATGCTGACCGTAACGAAGTTTTGTTGTGTGAATTTCGTCGTTTGCAGACGCTGCAAGCGAATCGGTTCGGAATTGTTCGATGATGTTGTTGGGAGACGGTGTACTTCGTTAACTGGACGATAAGTTGTTTGGGAGTCGTTAATATAAGCTCTGATCGAAATTTTGATTATTTACAAAAAGTATTTGTTAGAACTATATGAGTAGTTTTGATTTTTTGTGAATCGATTTTGTTCGATATTATAGATTTTTAGTCGATATTCAAATATCTTAGAAGTTATTGTATAACATTTATAGCGAGTAATAAGTCTTATAAATATATTAGCGTATGTTAAGTTAGAATAAAATTAATAAAATTTATACATTGTAATATAAGCTCCTGATGTATGCAATCTTCATAACACCTGCGTAGATTAAATTGCGGCTCGAGTATCAATATGACGGATAGAAAAAAACATTACAAAACGAACGAATTACAAAATATTCGTCAAAATATGTAAATATCTTGGTATTTGTATGTCGTTTTTATTATATTTGCTATGAATTGCTACATGAAAACCGATTAGTCAGACGTCAATTGATTGTTAATTTGTTGATTGTAAAATGTAAATGTAAATTGGAAATTATAGCGATGTAAAAATCTTTCTAGATTAATAAACAACGTATTCACATAATTTAATCATTATCATATGAGCGACAAAGAAAAGCATAAAAAACACACAAATATGCATTCATTTCCGTTCACATATCTACACTAGATGCTCGACAATTATCCATACAAACTCACAAATTCACATTAGATTAATTATTATAGATAAACTATTATGACAGAAACAACCTCAACAATCATAATCAACAAAAAAACATACACAAATTCAACAAGTCACCCGCCAATATAATTCACGGATCATCGAACCAGTGTCTAATCCTCACCCACATCTCATCCTACCTTCTATAGATTTCTATAGGCCCTAGGGCGAGTCCAGCCTCAGTATTCGGCCCATAAATAATGGAGGCGATAAGGTAAACATGTAGGCAGAGCACGGGTCATCGACGGCACGTGGTCTGGCCGAAGGAAAAGCGAAAAGGGCTTATGTGTTTAGCTGAAAAGTTCCTGGCCTCTTTTTTATTTCTTCCGAGCTCGCATACGAATGTAGATGTGCGCAAAAGCGTTGAAGAGTTGAATAATAGTGGCTTTTTTCGGGCGTTGTTGTTGTAAATGGAGAAAAATGTTTGGGTTTTCCGTTTTGCGTGTTCGGATGATCGTGCGTTGAATTCTTATGTATGTGCGATTCGGCGATTGTGCGGAATGGGATTTTGTTTCTAAGAAAGTTTCGATTGTTTTATGATATATGTATTGATATTGAAATTTTGAATTTTGTATATGAAGCTTTTCATTTGGGTATATCTATACCTATCTCCTTTGTATTGTATAGGTCTGTCTCTTATTTCAAATTGTTTCTGACAATGAGACTGCATCACTCGCGTATAAACTCGCCTTAAGTATGCAAAACCTACACCATTATTAGAGTAAAATCGTAAAAAAGTCGATGTATCGAAAAATTTCAATTAAAATTTCATTTGCGATTTTTATTTTGGTAATTGGAATTTTAAATCTATATTTTGAATAGCCAGGATGACACATAAATAAATGTGGCAGCCCTAATTCGATTGTAAATTGACAGCCCTGATTCAAATATTTCAATCGATTCAAATAAATGTAAGCAATTGTAAAAAATAATAATTGTCACAAATCGTGTTCGAGCTACAAGAAAAAACTTGCAGACAAATAAATGCACGATCGATAAACAGAGCAATTATTTATTTCACCATTTTAATTGTTGTTGTGAAATAATTAAAATAATAATTCAGTATCGGTCGTTGATCTTTCAAGTAAAGACGTGTTGTATCGTGAATTACGTAAAAATTAATATCGCGATTAAAGTGAATCACTTTACGACAAAATAGTGTTCTCAGTGAATAAGAGTGTTTTAAAAATAATATAAAATCCTACCTTGTTTGCCTTAAGGATAAAATATTTTTCCGGTTCACTAATACATTTGTCTAATTTAATATAAAATGATAATTTA
Organism: Cheumatopsyche charites; assembly: GCA_024721215.1. Taxonomy (NCBI): domain Eukaryota; kingdom Metazoa; phylum Arthropoda; class Insecta; order Trichoptera; family Hydropsychidae; genus Cheumatopsyche; species Cheumatopsyche charites. The sequence continues at coordinate 8,838,930 of CM045586.1, read as the reverse complement.
AACCGATATCTTCACTCGAAATTTTCATCAAAATTATAACAACTAATTAAACGACCGATCGCGACAATCGACACTTATCAACTAATTAAAAATCGACACGATATAAAAACATAACCAACACGTGTAATAATGTTCGTGAAAGTGCGATGTTATTAATTTAAAATTGTGTACAGTGCAACGGCGGTTTTGCAGATTTGCAGAATTTCAAGTGAGTTTTTGATATTTTGTTTAATTTTAATCCCGATTTTTCAACACTTTACATTGTGGGATTGCTTAATTTAAGGATATTATGTCCATAAAATTAATCTGATGAATTTATACCCTTTAACTAAGAAATTGTAATTTGGTGATATAATTTGCGGATCGTCTCGTATTGAGTAATGAAGAATATGCTCACCCTATAAGTTTAACCATTTCTTAATCGCAAATTGAACTTTCAGTTGTTTGCGATCGTTTCACAGCAGCAGCAGCCGAGATTACACACGTGTAAATCGGAAAAGTCGGAAAATTTCCTCGGAAGGTGTGCACATCGCACGAGAGCCGAAAAGTTTGCGAATCAAGCTTTTCCTCGGCTTCGGAAGATTAACGTTGCCCCCGGAAAAGCAACTGAATCCACATACGTTTTCCGGAAACAGTTTTTCCAACTTTAAAACCGCCAATCGACCCACTCGCCTGTCGGATACAAGCCCTGCTTGAAAATTTAAAATTTTCACGTGAGATTGCATTTATATACGTGTATAGTATGTGTGGATGCTCAGAAAAGATTTCCGGTACATTTAAACTTCGATAAACGATTTCCGAGTACGGAAGATTGTACCGAAGTCATGATATTGACACTGAGACATTTCAGCTTTGCATTGGGTTTTTAAAGCATTTAATTTAGTTTAAAATTTAATTTTTTATCATATTTGATCGAATAAGTCTTGAATTTTCAATCTTTAGATATGTACTTAACTCGAGCATATAAATTTTTAATACATTCTCTAGGTAAAAAAACCTCAACTGACACTCAACTAGAATAACCAATGATTTTTTATTTGTTCTTGAATAATACTTATAATATTCTTGAGTATAAAATTTGTATCAAACAAAAATTTCTTCTATTATGAATCTAAGCATCTTGATATCGAGATGTTTTCAAAAATACGACATCGTGAAAAATCGAGTGCACTCGAAAGCGGAATTGGAAAGAAGCAAAAGTTTGCCTCTGGCCTGAAAAAAAAGAAACTCTAACAATGTGAAGCGATTTGAAAATTGTGAAAAATCATAAACATACCAATATTAATAGATATTTTATATAAAAATAAGACAAATGATGGATTAAGAGTTAATCCCCGCGGCGGCCACTTATCAACTTGTTCATAACGAATTCAGTTTCGCGAGTTTCTCTCATTTTCACCGTCTGTCCGTTTCGAAAAACGTATTCGACTTGGTGTTTTTCTTTTTAATTTATTCTGGAAAAACTCTTCTTTTTTTCGTGTATTTTTTCATTTTTTTCATTCGGTTTATTTTCGCGTTCTCGGACCAAAACGCGTCACTTCACATCAGCCGAGTTGGAAAAAGCGCACGATGTTTTTATCGCCTAGGCCTCATTTAAATGTCAAACGAGCGAAAAGACGTTTTTCTTTATATATTTCGGGTATTTTTTTTTACTCCTTGGCCTTTTTGAAGGGACGATTCAAACGATAGAATCGAAAGAATAAAATCTAGAGATCATAATCTATGAATTTTAAGCAGCATAAAAAAGATTATGCTTCGAGCAATTTTTTTATGAATTCGATGATATAATACTTCGTCGTTTATTTTTTTCAGTGTACATTAAGGATAGGTATTTTTTCATAATATTGAAAATTTAAAGTTTTGTATAAACTTACATTTTATATAAAAATTCATGCTGAGTATGAAAAGTCTTTCTATTTTAAATACTTACATCATTTTTTAAGTAATTGAAGACGTCACTTTACAGTTGACCGACTTTATTTCGACAGCAAAACGTCCTCTCGAATCAAATCCACTCGATTTATTATGACGTAAAATCTTAACAGCATTCAAAATCGATCAATTTTCGAAATATTTTTTTGTAACAAACGATTCATATTATTATTTACGAATTTGTCTGAAATTCGCATGTTGCAAGTAAAGCGCCGATACGCTTTACGTTCGTAGAACTGAAGAACGTTTCTCGCTGATTTATGAAAAACTTCCACTTTCTTCGAAAGTTCAGTAGCGCAAACGGTCATTAAAAGAGAAAGTCACATTCGCCATCGGTTATAAAAGACATAAAAAATTGGACAATAAAGTTTATCGGTCGGAAAATATTAAACGATTATGGGGCATTAGAACTTTTCTAGTTGTCGTGGCGCGTGCCAAGCGCCAACACTTCTCACGACATCGGCTCTTGTTTTATTATTTTCATAAATTATTACATGACGACGTTTTCAAGCAACTTTAGAATAAACATAATTCAAACTATTGTATAGTATATTTCAGATAAAATATAAATGAAAATATTTCTTGTGCCGAAAAAACGATTTGAACGTTGCAATAGACATGAGTAGTGTTGTTTAAAATATATTGTCAAAAGGAACATTATTTACAATGACACCGAGTCTCAGATTTTGTTTCTTTCGAAAATAATTAAAAATCTATGTTGATATTATTTATATAAAAACAACATATACTTGTATTCATACTCATTGAGTGTTATTATTTGATAAATATTGGTTATTATGTTTTTTACATTTCCGACTGTCGCCGATTTGCGATAACAATCCAATTATTATAATTGCTTTAATTACTGCGTTTCGTCGATATAATATTTAATTACCGGTTTGCGATAAGCGAAAATGTAACAAAAAACAATAACACAGTTATCTTTTTTCGATCTAACTTGGAACTGATTTTTTCTAACATGATAATATTAACCATATAAATAAATGATGATCGAAGAGACCAAGGGGTACAAGTGATATTTTTGCCGAAATATAGTTATGCAAAGGAATTGCTTCTATGCACGCTCATTTATTTAGTGGCAAAAGGATATAAAAGAATTCGTAAGATGTGCCGAGATATATAATCAAATCAATCGACCTCCTAATATAATACATGTAGGTCAACTTTGAACCCCTTGACCTTTTCAGTCGTCAAATAATGTACGTTCATAAATTATTCTCTAATAAAAATATTCACACTTTAAACCACGAATCAATCATTCATTCAAAACAAAATAATTGCATTATCTATACAAAAATCGAATTACTTCCATCAGCATCGCTCAGCAAAGGCGACAACGCGCTCTCTTAGTAACAGAGTGCGGATAATTCTATTTTTTTATACATTTCACTTCTGTACATTTTTTCCCTTCAGACGTCGGAAAGGGAAAAAAACATCATTAAGACGACGACGGGTTGAAGAAGAAGCTTTTTTCCCGCGTCGAAAAAAACCTCATAAATCAAACAAGTCAATCTTGTTAGTGTTACATTGTTTGCGAGGCCAGTGGGAGTCGGTCGAACGACACCGCGCTTTTTCCCCCGCACTTTGCACCTAAAAAAACGCCGTTTTTCCTCGTTCTTTTTTCGGAAAAGATCTGGAAAATACACGCACACACACGCGAATATATCCTTTGTTGAAATGCCCATCGAGAATATGGCGGGCGGAGACTCGCGACTCGGATTTCTATTAGAGCGCTCTCTTAGTACTGTATAGGGGAGAGCGGGTAGCGATGTGACAGTTTGGACAGGCCTGGAAAAAGCGAGATGTATCCGAAAGGGGATGTTCTGAGGGAAATGGGAATCGGGAGACGATCCTGGGTTTTCTCCCTGAAGGAGGAAATCTGATGGTCGTGGGCGGAAAATGAGTACCGATCTGGAATCGTGAACTTTTGCTATTTAAATTCTCGGTTCGAGTGTATGTTTTTGTTTCGTTGTTGTGTTCTCGTCTCATTATAATGGATTATTCGATGTTTTGAATGTATATTTTTTTTATAAAGAAAATTTAAGCGGTTATGAAAAATAATAATAAAGCGTTCTTTGTAAAATGATTTGTATAAAGCTTCAAAGAAAGTTATTTTCCAAACATTTATATTCGAAAAAAAACTGAATCAAACAGTATTTCTTACGTCTAAAAATTTTAATCAACCGATAATTATCAGTAATTTACCTATATTTACCAATAAACCAATCCCTACTTACAACACTATCCGAATCATCTTAAAACTTTCAAATATGACTTAAAACGTAAAATCTGTATATATAATTGTAATTATACTAACATTGGGTCATAAAAATGATGATTTCATTCAAATCCAAACACATTTATGATTCGTCCGAAGTCGACATTATTCATTTCCGCCTCTTTGTGTTCGAAACGAATTCGTATTTATACGGAATGTCGCAAAAATGACCGTACCGTAAAATTGTTGTGGGACCTCATTATCGGCATGGGACTTTGGATATTACGTATCGCAACAGGACCATCGCCATTTTCTAAAAATATCATATTTACGCCGCGAGGAACGATTACGTAAAAACACCACTTCAAAATGGCGGAGTTTTCTCCCGCGCTCTGCGAAAACATGGCGCTGCTTTAATAATACCGATACAAATACGAAGATGCTTAAATATTTAAAAGGCGTACGATTTTCGAAAACATCTAATTTATCTCGCTCGTTTGAGCATCTGAATAATTATGTTAGTTATCCATGCGAATGATTGAACGTTTCACGTTTGTGCTTTAAATACATTTATACTGGGTTTTTACTTATTAAGTTTTTAATTAACATCATTTTTCAATGCTTTGATAAAGTTTAATTAATATATAATATAATTAATTTTTGAAACTTTGTTTAATTATTTGATTTATATGGATTCAATTCCCTGAATTCAAAGTGGAAAGCTTTGAATACTTTTTTAAAATGTTATATAAAATTATATATATTTTTGTGAAGCATACAAATTATAAGTATACCATTGAAGAATTCATAAAAATATGAAATTTATTCATCTTAAATTTCATATGTACATTTATCATGACACAAAGGAAAGATCATTTCGAAATTTACCTATTAATCGGTTGACTTTTTCTTTTTTTGAATGGGTTCAATTCTCAGATGAACAACAACGCAAATAGACATATTGATATTTGTACTAAATGCCAATGATAATTTTCCAACTCCATAAAAAAGTGACCTTCCTACCGTACTGTGGGCCATTTTGTTAGGATTGATCGGTGGAGTTGAAATCATTCCCTATTTAAATAATATTCAACTTATTATCTAAACTTTCTATCATAAGATTTAAGTTAAAATATAAATATTTATTCATGGCATACTGCATGATATCCACATTTTGTTGAATTCAACGGCTTTGGTAAAAATTGTTTTATCGCATAATCTCCACATGGATCGTTAGTCGAACGATTGAGTACAGGTCTATAATTGTCATTTTCTAAATATTCACTTGCAATGAAACCCTAAAATTTATTAAAATGTGATCCATATACAAATTTATGTGAGAAAATTATATGCGTATACATAAGTTATGTTTCTACACTTTCAAACAGAAAATACCTTTTCTAGCTCCAAATCCTTTTTCAATAATATATCGGCATATACGTTGCTTTGATTGTCTGTTTTCATTTCAACCGTATATATATCATCATCATCTGAGTTGGGAAAATTGCACTTATGAACCTTATCGACACCGAGTGTATATGGACCCTTATAATTAATAGGAAAAATAATTAAAAGACACCAACGTAATTAAATTCAATCGATACATTCGTAATTAAATAGGTTCGAAGCCATTTACAATTGCTAGTTTTTTGTTGGAACATTCAGAGAAAAATATATGAATCAGAAAAAATATTAAAACCAATATAGAATGCTTCATTCTACTGTCAGTGTCAAAACAACTGTGATTTCACAAAATTAATGATAGTCACATCCAAAATGATAAACCCGTTTATAGAATATGATTTTGAATGATTTTATATAATCTGTTTTGTCTTCGTAACAATTTTGCTATAATTTTAGGTGATTATTAAGGAAATTCGAATTCTATTGATTTGCCATAAAATTAAAATCAGCCGGAAAAATTAATAATATCTTTTTTCTTAAACAATTAATAGAATTTCCATATAGTTGTTTGATGGTTAATGATATTTTAATGTTTACTGATTTAATTTTATATGTTTGTATGACTATTGCTTATGCTGATCACAATATTCATTAGCGAAATTACCCGTGAAATCAAACTTAATAATCATTATAAAATTATGCAAATTTTACAAAATATATTAGATACCTATATCAATAGTCATCTACGAAAAATGAAATTTTAAAAAACACATGAATTTCTCGAATTGAGTTAATCTCTTCAAGTTCTGAAAGACTCAATTTTTAAATAGAATCAATATCATTATACTCTGGTCATTTCAATTATATCAAATTTAATAAAAAAAATAGACATCATAAAAAATTCAAGACTAAACCGCATATTCACAACGCGATTAGTATGTGACGCGTCTTTCCCCACAACTCCCTCGGGAAATCCCGGGCCGTTCTCGGAAAAGTCTCGGGAATCGAACCGGGCACGTGTGGGTCCTTATTTGTCTACTACAGGGTGTGCCCAAAAGGGGGTTCTCCGTTGCTAACTCGATAAGACCGGGGCTCATAATCACATCAGGCTGGTACCTGATTGCCCAGAGGCGCACCCGGCCAAACAAGCCGCACACAACAAGGCGATAATCAAACAAAATCATGTTGGACATGTGTTGTGTGTGTGTTTTCAAGAGATTGTTGGCTTTTGTGCATTCGAGGATTATACAGGGTGGTATTGGCCCGACGGTGATGGGTGATTTGATGGTGGAGTTTGGGATTGTCGGTGAGATGATTGGGTTTTGATTGGTCGGTGGTTGTGGTTAAAATTTTATCAGATGTTGTGTGTAATTAGAAAAAAAATTGTAATTAATTCTTTGAGTATTATTGTATGTTCATTTTGGGTTATTTTTTGTATCTACGAGTACAATTTTGCTCACAATAAGTGTGATTGCAATGACAATAACAAGCGAGCGATGATTTTATTTCTGAAGGGTCAATATTTTTATTAATTTTAATTGAAATAGTAATTAGTTATTCAATTTGACAGTTGCCAAGGTGTGTTATTGTGTGTGTTAAACTCTTACAATTAATTTCGAGATCTACAGAAAAAATGTTAGTTAAATTAAAGTTTAGTTAATTGTAAGATTGGTGAAAAAATCAACCACAATTATAGAGCATCATTCTGGACATTTGAATGACACTATTTTTATATTAAACAACCAAAAAATCAACGTATTCCTGGTTAGAATAAAATTAAAAGTTTTTTGAACAATTTTATCTGCAATAATTTATGAAATTTTAGAACTAATCGCTACTCGAATATAACATTAAAAAACAGATACACAGACAAATTCTCAGTACATTAACTCGGAAAATATTACATATATAAAGCAAATTCAGAAAAGATTTTGTTAATCTTTTTTATTTTTGAATAAAGTGTAGTTTATTTTTGTAAAATTCGTCCGAAAGATACGAAAGCGAATTCTAGTACCGGAAAATTGCAACACCTTATTTTCAATTTGTCTTTAGAAATACGATACAAGCAAAAAAGGAAGAGATGAACTTTAGGTCGTGAACTTTTTTTCGCGCTTATACGTAAATACTATTTTGGGTGGAATATGAAAATACGTTTTTCTCCTATAGGACTTTCCTTTTACGCCATTGAGAAAACCTTTCCTCGTGGACAATATGGCGGCAACGTAATCTTCTCACTAAATACACAAATCACGATCTTTTCACAGATACGAAAATAGTTTATTTATTTAATTAAATTATAGTATTTATATAAGATAGTTATATTATCTTCAATATTAGTTAGATATAATTGAATCATTCTATAAAAAGTATAATAATTTCACTTCTGCGAACATCCTATTAAAATTCTCGCAAGAAAAAAATTGAATGAATTTTCGCAACCGCATAAACGAATGCTTCGTTTGCGTGAAAAAACATATTTTTATCGCAATTTTCTATGTAAAAAATGTGCAAACTTTCACCCCAAGATGATTTTTGATTACAAGAAAAACAATGGAAAGTATGGAGATAGATTCGCGAGAAACGAGGCGTCGAGCGATAATTTAAACTTATTGTCCCCGAGATATTTTTCCCGCACAAAAAGGATATGAAAATTTAATTAAACAGACCTGTTTGAAAAACTAATTTATTATTTCTGAAGCATTTATTTTTGAGCTATATATCACATAATAGAATTTAAATATGACATACACAACTATAATTAGTTTTTGAATTAAACATAATAAAATCAAAAAATTCAATTGAAAATTAAAGAATTTTCATTTCGATCGTTCAATAAGTAATTTAAATATCATGAAATGTTTCTTTTTTTTTCATATAAAAATTTGACGGCTATCGCTGCAATCATATTTCTAATAGACAATTGAAAAATTGAGCCTAGTAGCGAAACACAAAGTACAGAACAAAATTTTTATCATCATAGATACATAATATAATACAATTCATCTAAATTCAATCCAATTGAAATATTATTAAATTTGGATTAAATATGAATAAATCTTTATATGACAACTGAATTTCACAAAGGGCACAAGTGGCTTTTTTTATCGAAATTAAGTTAAGTACAGAAAATGGTTCAGTATCATATATAGAACTATTTTCTGTACTAGACTCAATATCGATTGAAAAAAGTCTCATATGCCCTTTGTAAAATTCAGTCGTCATATACAAAAACATAAAATTTGTTCTGGATATATTTTGTGTCGGTGAAAGCCACTAGAAGTTACTGAAAGCCTAGACTGTGTTCGCACCAAAACATTACACGATCAAACTGTACTTGAAATAAACCCAATCAAATCAAACAATTAAACCAAAATACATCTGAAGAATTAAACCAAGTTGAAAAATTAATCTATAGCCCATCAAATGAGGCCAAAATAATCGTTCAAAATCGAAATTTACCGAATAGTATATCCGATGGGAGATAGAAGGAGCAACCGCCCAAAGTCCCGGTGAAAGTTCGCGCCCAAAACTCAAATACGAAATTTTCTCATTTGCGCTCCGCTCCCCGGAAGCGGAACTCGAAACGGGCTCCTGGCGAACTCGTAAATTTTATTTGATCTCCTGCGCTAACTTTCAAGGTTTTCCCACGCCTATTTATACGTGGTTCGACTGTTAAATTGTCGAACTCTCGCCGTCCTTCGCGATAGCTTTTGTAACGATTAAATCTAGAGTTAAAACGTAAATGTGGCGCCGGTAGTTTCGCCTAGTTTCGCTGGTGCCCAACTAGACTGGCCTAATGAGCTGATGTAGAGTTGGGGTGCGGTTAAAAGGCGGGATTGTGGGATTCTTTCGTAATGTGGAACTTTTGTAATATAATCGATGGATTGATAAAGTATATTTTGTTGGTTTAAATAGTTAATTTAGATTTGAAATCATATGTGAAATATGTGAGTCGCTCATTGCACAAATTGAAAAATTCCATAAAATATGAAGTCGAGAATATCAATGAAACATAATTGATGAGTTCTTTTTCAAATTTTCTTCATTTTTCTATTTATCTGAAATTATAAATAAATTGTCTTTGTAACGAGCTACGATTTGGTTAGTTCGCATTAGAATACAAAATATGGCTTATATGTATATTACATCAACTCGTATTGAATAACTAAAGGTTGAAAGTTCAGGCAGAAATATTCAATAATATTATCATAATCGAACCAATTTCAAATCTTAAATAGAGATTCTATAAAATGAATCATCAAAAATAATATGAAACATTAAATTAATAGTCACACCAATATTATACACCAGAAAGAAGGAATTCTAGTTGACCGAGACGTGTTTGCCGTTCTCACAATTAAATTTTACCTAACTTGAGAATGGTAATAAGAGGGTAAAGGGTGCATTTACTTTGAAGACTATTTTTCTTATTATAAAATTGAGTAAAATTAACTGTTTCGATAAATCAGTAACGTATTCGGTCAGCCTGATTGTAACATAAGATGTGTAAACTTGTACTTAAAGTATTAAAAGTACGCAAATAAGAATCAAACGATAAAAAATTATATATTGAAACAAACATGAAACTTATTAAAAATAATTTCCATACATTTAACATTAATAAAATATAAAATAATTTTTCATATATTATAATTTTGTTGTATTTTTCTTTTTTTGAATGGGTTTGATTGTCAAATGGATTGCAATACACATAGACATATGAATATTTGTGACCAATATCAAAGATAATTTGCCAATTCCATAAAAAAGTGACCTTCCTATGAAATGATGGGCAAGCTTATTAGGATTGACCGGTGGAGTTGGAAGCGCCCCCTATTTTAATAAAATTAAGATAAATTATTCAAAATTCAATTGATTATTTAATCAAAGTAATGGTAAAAATAATATAAATTTAAAACATACTATAGTAAAACCACATTTTGTTCCATTTAATGGTTTCGGTAAAAGTTGTCTCAGTACACCATCTGAACATGGTTCGTAAGATGTACGATTAAATAGAGTTTTGAAATTATCATCTTCTGAATATTCACATGCAACGAATGCCTAAAATATATTTAAAATCAATTTATATGAAAAAAATAGATACAAAAATATGATATTATTAATACGAATACTTTTGAAGTGAAGTTACCTTTACTATGTGTAATTTTTTATGCAATACAACATCAGTAAATACATTTTCTTGATCGTCTGTTCTCATTTCAATCGTATATATATCATCATCGGTTGAGTTGGGATAACTGCACTTTAAAATATTATCAACACCAAAAAAATATGGGCCCTTTATAATTAATGACAGAAATGATATCAACTAATTACATTAAAAGAACACATACGAAATTAATTAAATATGTGTATATCACTCACTGCATTTAAAGATTTCTTCCCAAAACAACCAGAAAATAATATAAAAATAAGAGAAAATACTAATACGAATAAAGAAAGCTTCATTTTACTGTCACTGTTCTAAATAACTGTCATTTCAAAATACGAAATTTGTGGCAGTCAAAAAATTAACCCCATTAATGGGTTCATTTTCAATTTGTTTTATCTTCGGAACAAAATCGCTAAAATTTTACACGTTAATCGACAAAACTAATCAACCCATTAAGTGCCAACGCATAATTTGAGATATTATTTTTTTTTCATAAATAACTGATTTGCTTTTTTAACCTCACAAAAAATGTTACTCGTTCGATCATACGATTAATCAATAAATATTTTTTACGCGAACAATCATTCTATTGATTAATTAATTAATCTTATCTTTTTTTTTCACTTTGATATGCGTATGTTTTATAATTTAATATATGTCAAAATGCTTCTTTTAATTCAAAAGTTTTTCCATATAGCTGTTTGATGGTTAATGTTATTTTGATGTTTATTAGATTTCATATGAAACTATTGTTTGTGCTAATCATTAATAACATAATAGTTTTGGTGAAATTTGTACTTTTTGTTTCCCATAAAATAAATAATTTACGATCATTTTCGATGAAAGATTAAAAAAAAATCATGAAATATAATCAAATATAAATTATAAATACATTTTTTATCAATTTGGAACATATAATATTTTCAAAATTATTACACTCTCGTAAATTAACTTTATATTTAAATAGCTAATTATTTTTTAAATTTTGTATTAATTCTCATTAATCGATCCTCTTTATTAATTAATTAATGCGTTTTTTTCTTATTATAAATCGGTTTTACAGTTGATTCGGTTACTATACAAATCGACCAATCAAAGTTGGTTTTTAATATTGCAGTCGTCTTAGTTTTTCCATAAAAAAATACCCTTCCGAACAATTTATGGACAAAATTATTGGGGTTGATTGGCGGAGTCACAATAGTCCCCTAAATATTTATAAAGGAATTTTTTTTTTATTATATTTATAAAATGGACTTGAAAAATCAGGAAACTTACAGCTTTAAAACCACAACCTTTTTCATTGACCGATATTGATTTTGGGAGTAAAAATTTAAATATGTAATCTGCGCATGGAGTTAGGGCTGAACGATTAAAAACAAGTTTATAAACATCTTTATCTAAAATTTGCGCTGAAAAATATCCCTGAAATAATAAAATTATCAAAAATCAATACTACCATTTAGGATTAAATTAATAAATATTTTATATAAATATACCGCTAATAACATGATACTCTTTTTCAATTTTATTTCTACACTCAAATTTTCTTTATTACCATCTTTTATATTTACTGTGAACGAATTATTGTCATCTGGGAAATCCGAACCATTACATTTATAAACATTATCCACAACTGATAAGTACGGCCCCTAAATTTTTTTATTGAAAAAATACATAATTAGAACCAAAATCGATAGTTGGTTACTTAGTAAAGTGTTTTTTTCGATAACATACATACCTAATGATAATAATGACATCACAATTTTAACACGATTCATAGATTAATAGAAACAAAGAATCATTAAATATTAATATATAACAAATGCTTACATATGACAAACTGCTTATATTTGGCTTGCTTTCGGAACATGCGATATATAAAATAAAAATTTTCAATAACGCATGAAATAATATGGTCAAAGGATTTTTTATCATTTTCGTTCATAAACATCAAATCTTGCAGCTTATATGCAAACTAAAATCTAGTATTTTGAAATATTTCGTTTAATGATGATACTTATCGCAACATTTTATTTATGCATTATTAACTAATATAATGTTCTATTTCATTCCAATATGATCTATTAATCAAGCACATTGATGAGAAAATAATTTCAATCGCTTATTTCAACATACGGTTTTCAATATGAAAAAAAAATCATTAGAATTATGAATATACTTTGATATTATAAAATTCAATTCCGTATTCGACTAAAAACCATAGCATACTAGATATTCAGTTTATTGAGTAACCATTACACAGCTACCTTTATATTTCATATTGAGATAATTTTATATTAATTTAAGAATAAATTCCATAGCCAAAATTCACACAATTATTATGTTTATGCAATATTTCACACTTGACCTTTTTTCTTCTCAGGTTGTACTTGAAACTCGACAACAATAGAAATTGATGATTTAAGATTTGTATTTACAATCAGCGTTGCTTTCGATTTCCCATAAAACAATTTGTTTCCGATTAGCTGATGAACTAATCTATTTGGATGAATTGCAGGACACGAATGAACTCCCTAAATATATTCGATATTTCATAATTTTACAAAATTAATTTATATTCTGCTATTTTATAAACAATTCATACTTCTGTGTATTTGCATTTCGATCCAGGTGATGATTTTGGTAATAAAAATTTAAAAACCCTATCATTGCATACATTATCAGACACATGATTGAGCAACTGTTTATATGCATTACCATTCCAAATTTCACTTCTAATCAAACCCTGACAAATAGAAAATCATTCAAACTAATCGATTTGTGATGAAATATGTATTAAAAAGTTATTCACCCCAATCAAATCAACTTCCTTGTGTAATATAATATTGACAATAATTGATCCTTGCGGATCATTTTTTACATCAATTGTATACAGGTCGTCATCATTAATTCCCGAAAAATTTAATTTATATATTCGATCAACGGTTAGTAAATATGTTCCCTAAAAATTTTAGTGAAAAACATTTTCGATCAATCATCTCAATCACAAATATTCGCAAAATAACTTAAATTATGCTTTTAAGACAAACCGAAGGCGACTTATTTTTGATTCCCAATACTTTTGAATACACAAAAGCTGTCAAAAAAAATATAGTTATAGAAATTCTCTTCATTGTGATTTCACTGTGCTCTACTAAAATGACACTGAACCTTATGCATTATAAATAGATAAACACGCTTAAAAAAATATTGCATAGTGATATTATTATGTTGACTCACGTGTTTGATGATCTGAATGTTAATTGTTAAATAATTGCTTCAGAAGTCTAAATATAGCCTAATTTGTTTTAATTGGATTTTCTGTTTTCATACATTTCTTTTTATGAAGGTATTTTCAAATTGAATAACTGATCAATAGTAAAATTGTCTTTTAATAATACGTTTTTATTTACTATCGTTTATATGTAAAGAAAATACTTCTAAATGATTCCCAGATTTTATTAAAAATAAATCAAGATAAATATATGACTGATAAATTTCAGGATAGCAATTAATAAAAAAAATATAATATCAATTCAATGTTAATCTTTTAAGATCGATTTTCTTTTTTCAAATTGAATACGGGTTTGACTTCAAAAAACGTCCGAATACAAAACGTTGCTCCTTTATCCGAATAAAAATGAATCATAGATCTCATTTTCGTATGGAAAAAATTACTTCCAAAAACTTTATGAAGTAGTGGATCCGGAATGATTTTTTCCGGTTTGTAAACTCCCTGAAAATTCCAATTCCATAAAAAACACTATTCAATAATTTTTCGTAAAACTCAATTTTAATTATTACCTTTTGCAAATTACAATCTTTGTCCATACCTTCCTTAATTCCAATTAGTATTGCTACTTTAAACATTTCACTAGAACATGGATTCGTAATATTCGTTTTCACGACAGTTTTATAATCACCGTCTTTCATTATTTCAGCATGATAATAACCCTAATAAAAAATGAAATCAATTAACCGATTCATAAAGAACAACATGAAATAAAATTCATACACCGATCAATTTGTATGACTCGTTTATTTCTCCTTCTACGTAAATCTCTTGTTGCTTTTTGTCATTTATTATTAAAGAAATATTATAATTATTAAATACTTCTTCGTGAATTGGTCCAGTTACTTCACATTTTGACATATTTTGAATAAATAATTCGTATTTTCCCTTAAATATATTATTTTTGTTTAAATTAGTATGTATAGAAAACTGAAATATTATATTGATTAGTCTTGATTATATCTAGATTAGATTACTTACAAAAGTCTGTTGAACGGATGTTCTTTTATAACCATTAATATACAAAATTTCATAAGTAATAACCAAAAGCAAAATTTGATAAATGTGATTAAAATATGCCATTTATACTGTAAAAGATTCGCTCTAAATCAAATTTTGTTAAAGTCAAATACGATATTATTTGATACAAAATTGAAAAGGAAATTGATAATTTACCCAAATTACATAAATTTAGCAAATTCAAAAAAAAAAACTGCAATTATGAAAATCTATCCGAATCACAAAACATCAGATATGCATAATTTTCAGCACCAAACAACCAATTTGAAACCGTCACATAAAAAACTCACATATCCCCCATTTATAGACCGATTCCCATCGTTCAAACACACCATACGTTATCCCCATAGTACATATTTTTCAATTGGCCACCGTTTCCCGCCTTTTTTTGCATTATTTTCCTTTTATTCCACACCTCGAGACAGGGGTTGCGAAAGCCAATTCGCGGTCCCGAAAACGTATTACGAGTAATAAAACGTTCGCGTAACGTCCCTCCGCTTTTTCATTTTTCATTTCTTCGCGTTTTTCCCGCCGCATTTTATATTTTATTCCAAAAAAAAAAAAAAATCGTATAGAGTTCCTTATTTTTTTCTCCTTTTGGTTCATTTGCATCTTGCGGTCGCGCGCGCGTAAACCGAAACGAAATACGGTTCCGTGAGGGTTGTTTCGAGCGTAGGGGAAGTGAATTTTTTTTTTCGATGTTTGTATGTTTTTTAGGGGATATGTTTCTAAATTTGAAGATCCTCAAATGTACTTTTGAAGTTTTTCCATATAACAAATAAATTATATTCAAAAAAAGTTGATCCAATTAGATTTTCTTTAAATTGTTATGCAACATTTCCAATTTCAAAATGATCTTGTCTAAAGAAATCAATTTTTATTAAGCGATGCATATTTTAATTTGAATATAATTCTGCTTAATTTGAAAAAAATCTTATAATTAAGAAAAACTACATTCATATGACGACTGAAAAGACCAAGGAGTACAAGTGACTTTCGAGAAAAGCGCGCTCAAAGTTGTGCATGCACATACATGTATTAGGAGGAGGTCGAGTGATTTGATGATATATTGAGGCACACGTTTCGAATTCATTTATATCCTTTTGCCACCAAATAAATGAGCGTGCATAGAAGCGATATCTGTTAATAACTCAATTTCGGCAAAAAATGTCACTTGTGCCCTTGGATCGTCATATAATATGTACGTTGAAATACTGCTAATGAGAACTATATCGTGACGAAGCTCAAAACATTCAACAAAAATTTATTGTCGTCTAATACGTATTTTTAAACATTTTAAAATTCACACATGGTCTATAACAAATTACGAATGCTACAAATGCGACAGACGATATTCGATATCGATAACGAAATAATTATTTCAATTAAAAATACTCAATCCAATACATTCACATTATTCACATGCATTGATAATACGTAAACAACGGAAACACAAAATACAACAAAATGTCTTCGATAGACATAGAAAAAAATAGATAAGAAAATAATATTTTGCAACTGAATAAAGTCGATTGACGAATTTTAATAGAATATGGCATTTATTCTTGAATTAAATAAGAGTGGTTTTTTTATTTTTTCATGACAAATTTACATTGAGAACGTGTGATTCGTTTATTTCATTTGTATGCGAAACCTTCGCGGAAGGTTTCTTCTTTGCAGAAGGTTCATTTATAATTCAGATTTGCAAAACATTCCGAATATCTCGTTCCTCTCCGACCATTCCCTCATTAATGGTTTAGAATAAGGTTTCCTAAACTTTTTTTCGCGAACCTACTTATTCCAGTATCCAGCATAACTATCTCCTATGTATTGTACAGTTACGTGTGAACTCGCCCTTAGTATGCAAAATCAACACCGTTATTAGATTGAAATCATAAATCCGCCGAAATGTCGATGAATTTAAATTATAATTTCATTCGTATAATCATTTCAAATGACGATGCAGACGCATAAAAAATGTGTCAGCTCTTATCTGATTCTAATTAGACAACGCTAGTGAATATTTTATTCAATACAAATAAATTTTATCGATTATAAGAAAGTAATAATTGTCACAAATCGAGCTCGAACTAATACAAATACAAACGATACAAACTAGACGCATAAAAAATGCACTATCGATAAACGAAGTAATTATGTATTTCACCATTTTAATTATTGTTGTGAAATTTTCAAAACATCGATTCAGTATTGGTCGTTGACTTTTCAAGTATAAACGTGTCGTGAATTCGTTTCCAAATTTTGCGCTATTTTCAAATTACGTGAGAATCAATTTCGCGATCATAGTGAGTCTTATTACGACAAACTAGTGCTCTCGGTGAATAAGGAAGTGTTTTAAAAATGATATAAAATCCTACCTTAAATCCTTAAAGATGGTGCCTTTTTTCTCGATTCACTATAACACTCGTCTAATTGAAATAAAATCAATTTAAATCGATATTTTAACTCGAAAATTTTGTTAAAATTATGACGGCTAATTATAAACGACCGATCGCGACAATTGACTTTTATCGACTGATTAAAATCGAACGCAATAATAATAATAAAACATAACCAATACGTGTTAAATTATTCGTGAAAGTGCAATGTTTTTAATTAAAAATTGTGTACAGTGCAACGTGCGATTTTGCAGATTTGCAGAATTTCGAGTGAGTTTTTAATATTTTATTTAATTGTAAAGTGATCGCGGCCCATGGTTTGGAAAACGCTAGTTTAGAATTCTGGAAATTTGAGCATTTCTGACATATTAGATCAAAATTATAATAAAAAGAGTTTACACTTTTTAATATTATGTATTTGATTCGATTTATATATAAGTAGGTATTATGATTTGAATTGAATATGCATTTTGTATCAAATTTCATTTGACTAATGTAACGATTATAGTGAAATAATCTTTATTGTTTATAAAAAATATTCGTTTGTTGATCTATTAAAATTTATCATTCATATTCATAATTAGAAAAATATAATATTTTTTTGTTTAAAAAGTTTTACAATACGCACGCTAGATGCCACTGTATCAATTTTTATATTAAAAATAAAAAACTATTATTTTATAACATAAATGATCATAGAAAAAATATAATTTATTGTAGTTTTAATAGAAATTGATAGATGGTTTTATAAATCAATAATTTGAATATGCTTTTTACAAAATAAACCTTACCTTTGTCGAATCGAAATAAATCCGGTTAAGAAAAATAACTCAATATAATTTTCCGAGCTATTTTTTATTTACATTTATATTTTACCACCGCCATCAACTACGACTCGAAGCACATTTCTTCCAAGAATCAAATCAAATTATTACTGTTTCGATTTAGTTCACCGAAGACTAACTGCTTCCACCTCAATTTCCCATTTCCTCGAAATATTACCTACACTAAAGTATACAAATATTGAACATTCTATCGTTAGATTTCAAACGGCTTCGCAAACCGAGCACTTTTTATTCGATTTCTGTAAATGTTCAACATAATTTGATCAGATTTGCGAAATTAACATCACGTTAAAGAAATTGAATTATATTTCCACGAAGACAAACTGAACGATCGATTCATTTTCGATATTATAGCTAGTCAATAACTTAGCAATTAAAAACTCTCATACGTTTAGTGTTTTAGTAATGCTAGGTTCTAGTTCTGTCGAATTCTGAAAATAATCACATATCGTTCTACACAATTAATATGATTGTTTATTTCGAATATTTGATTCATTTAATTTAAAAAATGTATTAATTTAAAGCTTAATGAAACAGTTATTGAAAATGAAGTCTCCTCTGTGTGTCTATAAATTTTATTCCCACTTTTCGTGTATTGAGTTACTTTGAATTACTCTTTAAAATGTCTAGCTTATTGTTAGTGGTTTCTTTTTCATTTATAAATGAATGATTGATTGAGAAATTTGAAAAAAATAATTAAATATCAATACATTTAGTAATAAATCTAACATCATAATCACTAATTTGTCTGTCTGTATGTTACAATAACACTCGAGTTACAATCTACTCTAAATCGCTTTGCATAAAATAGGCTCAAGTTGGATTTTTAAGACTGCATTCACACCACAATCATCGTATTAATTATATTTTCATACTAGTAAATATTTTTTTTTCAAACAAAACTCAATATTTTTTTATTTGAAATGTAAAAATCTAAAAAACACAGTTATTTTTTGCGATATCCATTTTCGATCGAACCGCAAACACAAGACACCGAAAAATAAAAACCTCCAGAAGCACAAGACGCGTCAACACCTCCATAAATCATAGGACTTTTTTCCTCGAGAACGAAGTCCTCCCTCGATCATCCCCTTCACACATACACATAATAACATGATACACAGATATACACACACCTCGAAAGAAACAAATGTATTTGGCTCGCCTGTGAAACGAGGGAAGTTTTTATACGATCGTAAATCTCGGTCTGGAGCAAGTGAAATCCTGAGGTGGCCATATAATCTGATTCTTACGCGAGTTAAGGCAGATTTCCGCGCGGGATTTACAAGCTAACCCTTTCTTTGGAACATGGCAGATTTTCAAAAGGAACATGAGTGTGGTTGGTCTAAAATTGAGGGTGTGTGTCGTTGAATGGGTGGGAGTTGGGATGGAGTCGTTTTTGGTTCGTTCTTTCAATGGTGTGTTAGCGATTAGTTAGTGATAAGAGCTTAAAAGCGTTGCTAAGTAGCTTAAAATACGATTGGAAGATTACTTAACTACATATTTGTGTTTGATATGTGTACGAATGAAATTTGTATGTGTGATAATAGAACTAGTCTCAAGTTAAAAATGATTAATCATTTATTTCTTATGTTACAAATGAAATGAGTTTCCTAAGCGAAATTTAGATCAAAGTAATTTTTGAAATAAATAATGTTTATCAATTTATAGATACGATTATAATACATAAAAAATCTCAAATCGTTTAATTAGAGAGTTGTTAAGCTGCTGTATTGAGCCCTATTTCAGATTTTCTATTTATGTAGTTATCTGTCGATTTTTTTTTATCTCATGAAGTTCAATTCACAAGGTTTCGCGAAATTAATAATACAAGTGTCTTTTTACTTCTTTTTGTGTGAAAAGTTTATTTTTTATGGAAAGTACGCATATAAAACAGACAAAACAGTGTAAACCCATCTTAAGCTACGCCCAATGCATACTCAACAGTAATGTAGAACAAATTATATATTAACCATGAAAATGCGTAAATTATGAATACAATAGGCTATATGACGATTGAAAAGGCCAAGGGGTACAAGCATTTTCGAAAAAAGCGCGCTCAAAGTTGATTATGTACCCACATGTATTAGGAGGTCGAGTAATTTGACGATAAATCTCGGTACACGTTCCAAGTTCGCTTATATCCATTTGCCTCCAAATATTTGAGCGTACATAGAAGTGATTCTTGTACATAACTCAATTTCAGCAAAAAATTCACTTGTACACCTTGGGCTTTTCAGTCGTCATATAGCATTACATACCTAAATATAAATTCAGTACAAGAAGTCTCATTTCTAAAATACATTTAAATTATTAAATGTATGAAATCACTATGATTTTTTTTATTTTAAAATGAAAACATTCCGAAATTCAATATGCATGATAAAATCGAAAAAAATGATGACTTTTGCATAATTGATAGAACGAATACAATTACTTTCATACATAAAAACATAAACCACTCCGCTTTCGCGATAATAAACGAATCACACACGTATGCGCTTATATCGAATCGTTCAATTTTAATTTCAATACGACGCTCATGAATATTTGAAGCTCGCGTCGAATTCGCGATTCTCTAAATAATACAAATTCAACACGAGGAAAAAAAGCAAATTTTCACAGACGGGAAATAAATTTCAACGTCAATAATTCACCGGCGAAGCGCGAAAAGTACTCGGAACGGCAGCAAATTCAAACGGAAAAACTCCGAAGGTACTAAGCGAGCGTTGCTTATTTAATTTTCCTCTTTTTTCCTATGTATAAATTTTTCAAATTCACTTGGAGCATTTTATTTTTCAGAACGGTTGCGAATTAGCGCGGGCTCCGCTTGAAACGAGCACTCTCCTCGGGAGCAAAAAACTAACATTTTTCCCTTCTACTTGAAAAATATATCTATATATATATATATAAAAAAAGGGAGAAAAGTGCATAATTTATTTCGTCTGATTGCGGACGCCAAAAGCGGTTCTTTGAACAGAACGGTCGAATTCTCTGAAAAATGTTTCCTTTCATTCAACGCGCTCTTGATAAAGAGACAAACAAATTAAACTCTCCATTTATTAGTTTTTTTCAAACTCAAACTGCACGATATATTTATACGTATCTAACGTAATTTCTCGGAAAAATTAATATTTAATTTTTGTGATAGTATAAGATCGAACGAATTCTTTGAAAAATGTTTCCTTTCATTCAACGCGCTCTTGATAAAGAGACAAACAAATTAAACTCTACATTGATTAGTTTTTTTAAACTCAAACTGCACGATATATTTATATGTATCTAACTTAATTTCTCTGAAAAATTAATATTTAATTTTTGTGATAGTAGAAGATCGAACACGCCATATTGTTGATGTTCACTTAAATCATATTTTTAGAAAAATGTCAAAACAAATATTGCATTTGGTCACGAATGTTTCATTTTTTTAACACGCTATCGCTTATCATCATTTAAAATTAATTTATCATTTTATATTTTGTATAAAAATTGAGTCGACTTTTATATGTTTTTATCTATTGATCTAAAAATAAAATTCAATACAACCATTCTAGTATTACAGGTATATTTAAATTTCATTTATATACTTGAAAAAAAATGGAATTTTTAACTCTTCTATTCAAAATATCTAAGTATATAATAGCTTATATTATGTGTGTCTGTATGTCCATGTAACGCTCCGAAACTGCGTTCTTATATTCAACGGGTCGATTGCTAGTCGAAAATATGAATCGACAGCATTTTCGTCCATTTATTCAAATTCTAAACGTAAATGTTTATATTGTATTTATAAAAATCTATATCGAAATTGAATTGCCCATATTTATCTGACTTCGATTATCTGGAATCTGGATCGTTCAAAATTTAAATAAAAAATACGAATTATCTAATCTTCATTGAATTTCGTAATTTCCTTATATAAAATCACAATGAATTTGATTTGTCAATAAATAATATTTTCACAATGAATAATATGAACACATGAAAATGATTAATATTGAGTTTCATTGTTAATCTCTCACGCAATTATATTTTTTCTACTACCCAAAATTTTTCAATATACGGACAAACTTCATCCATTTTAGACCATATAATCAAAATTTTACTGTACACACATATATTTTCAGAAAATTTACATTCTTAGTATTAATAAAAGTGACATTTCCATTTGACGAAACAAAATGGCCGATGGAGTAAAACACCCATCGACCAAAACGCCGTCATAAATAGTCATTCTAGACTTTTCCAACCGAAAAAAAAACGCACATAAAAACAAAAACCAACCACCGACATTAAAACAAATCCATTTTTCCTCAATTTCTTTATTTTCCCTCGTTTATCGCAACACGTCTCCGATAGTCCCCCTCGTCCTCGTCGTGCGACCCATGAATCAAGGGATTTGGCCCAAAGTGGTCAATATGGCCCGTTAAGGCCCGGCGACGATTAAGGGAGGCCCCGACCACCCCATTTGCCCCCTTTTCACCCCCAAACTCACCCCAAGTTCCCTTTTCTGGAGGACGTTAACGCGGAAAGTGGCCCGGCCCTTAGGTGTCCGGTTGCGCCCTTTATTTCTCGGTTATTGCCGTTAGTGTTGTTTCGCAGAACGTGTCCTCGATGGCCACTTGGTTATTGTCGTTCGAAGGATGCGTTTAAAAACGGATTTTGGTTTTTTTTTTTGTTTTTTGGATTAGGTTGTTTGTTGTTTTTTGTCTTTTTTTGGTTGATTTGAAAAATTATTTTGTGATAGAATACGATTCATACGCGAATCTTACTCGTTGTGTGAAATGTTGCTCGTTAAGTAGGTCATTTTTTCATGTTTTTTTTTTGGTCGTTATATGAATTATTCGATATATGAAGTGTTTGTTAATTATTGTTTCACTTAAATCAAAAATTATTCTATTATATATTTTTCTGATTTGAGCAAACAAAATACAAGATTTCGAAACCTTAAGAAGGTGACTAAATATGTATCCAGTTTGGACTCTTTTCCCATGAAAAAAATTCAAATGTAATTAATAACACGTATTGTTAGTTAAATATTATTTTATTTTAATGACATCTACCGTAGATATACATAGTTTCAATAAAAAAATGTAATCAATTCACCCAAAATATTTTTCTTAATCTGAATTCGAATTTAATTTATCATTTCTTCACAAATTTTAATCAATTTCTGAGTTTAAAAAGGTAATAAACTTTATTTAAGATCATTTTGAGAATGATAAACACAAATCTACTATCATTTATTAAGTGGATATAGGCATGGTCATTTGAGGCTAGAATTAATAAAATTAATTGTTGAAATTTTTCAAAATTTAGAGTTGTTTTAACTATAAGATTTACGAAAATTTTTACTTTAAAACTAAAATAATTTCGTTTATATTTAAACAATAAAAACAAGTCCATACTGTTAATATCGACTTAACACCAGAATTTGCAATAATTTTACGAAAATATGAAACACTACTTCCAAATACAAAAAAGAGCGCACATTTAACTTCACCAGTGCATAAATAACATAATATCAACCTAAAATATTTCCCATCAAAATTTATTTCCACATCTATAAAAAATGCATATGATTCATCGGATAGTTTTAATAAACTATTCTTGTTTGAAAAAACAAATTCGTATATCGAAAATACGTTGTATATTTTTTTTCATATGCGGATATCGTTATATGGGGCAACCCCTACAGCGGATGACCATTCATTTTTCCCTCCGCCCCAATCTTCTCGCTTCGCATCTCAAAAGCTTCATTTCCACGCCGCATATGCCATTTCCCATAGAGGAAAAACCCGACCGAAAAACGCTCAGTGTGGGAAAAAAATAGCTGAAAAGAAGAAAAAAACAGCGAAAAAACGCATCGACGCTAGCTCTGAAAATGAAAAGTCGGATCGAATCATTCGGAAGCTGGGAAATATGAAAATTCACAATATTTTATTGCATTTTAGACGAAAAGGATTTTTCTAGTTCAAAGTTTGATTAGTGTGATTCTGGAAGAGATGGCTTGAAGTCATTTTTTTTTTAGAAATTTTGAAACAATTATCGTATTTTGTACTTAAGTTTGATGTCCTGTTATTACAGAATACCAATTTGAGTGCAAAAAATGATAATTGTTGCCTATTTTAGAAAAAAATAGCCACTGGACATCTCTTTCTTATTGCCATCAATCATTAAATTGTCCTATTGAAAAAAATATTAATTTTAATCCATGTTTCACTCAAATATCAATAATCATAAAAAAATAATCATTTATTATATTTGAGTGAATGAACATGCGTTCAATGGTTATCAGATAAATTTTCTATCTTTGTTTCTTTTTCAGTTATTATTGTTTAGATTAAATACCGCATATGATCTTTTGATGATTATATTAAGTGATAAGATTTTACCAGTTCAGGGAAGTTTATAAAACCATTAAGTTTCTATTTTATTTATTTATTAACAAAATATTAGTACAGATAAAAAAATAATTCAAAGATATTGAAGTCGCGAAAAGATATGATAAATAACAAATCTTTCAATCCTATCGTCTGTTTACGCAATGAAATGCGTTATGTTTGAGTGATATGTTATTTTATTCAATTCTGTTGATTTTCATAGAGTTTTTCGAATAAAATCGAATATGTGAATTGTAGGAAATGCAAGTTTTCTTTATGAAAACTTTGAAAACTCATGTCTGGTTTGACCTCTTGCGGTCGTCAGACATTTTTCCGTATGCACATCGCGAACTGAGAATATACACTGCGTCCAGTGGCTTTTTCAAACTCAATTTAAACTTTGCCGGATAGTTTTATCGGACTGTTACGAAAAATGTACCTTAAAATTCGTAAAATGATAAATAAATGACGTTTTGATATTAAAAAATGCGATTTACTTACAAAAAATGCAGCTTTGTCAAGATTCATTTGTCTTTTACGATGATTCAATACTTTTTATGATAAAACTTCGATGAATTTATTCTATCTATAATATTTCGCATTATCATTAAGTTAATTCGAAAAAAATCATGAAAATAATTTACCAATAAATGGATCAATTAACAATACATTGGAATTAAAAAAATAATTTAATCAAAAGAGATTTCCTTGAAAAAAACCAGTCATGTATCAAAAAGATTACTCTTAAAATTGAAAGATCAACTAAAACCGCTTATCTTTATTGCCTTTAAAAAATATAAACAAACTCTTTAAAATTAATCTCTTTTTCATTGAATAACTACGCATACAACAGTGACAATAACTCTGATCACTTTCAACAAATGTTGTTATTGGGTTTTCATCAAGAGCGCTTAATTTTTGAAATGATATAAAAAATATTGTAATTATTTTTTTTCTGTCCAAATTACTGTCAAAGCTGAAATTTTAAACGTAAATTATTAAATGTTACGATATAGAAAAAAATTCAAAGTGCACGCAATAAATCTGGAAATTTTCATGATGAAACGATTTGCCGTTTAGGAGTCTAAGTAACATATTAATTTTTATTTATATGAATATCCAAAGTTACTGCTGCTGCTGTATAAATAGAAACAAACCCCCGAATAAAAATTCTTATGAATTTTAATAGGAAAACTTTCCGAAACGTTTTCTTTCGAAATTCCGAGCTTGACTCGCGTATATGAAACGTGTGTCTATTAAAATGACCGGTGCTTTATATTCAGTCGGGCGTTCGCGAAATTGTTTTTAAAGGAAGAGAGCAGCACAACGAAGTTTTCTCATCCATCGTCGGAAAGAATTCCAAGATCGACGCAAAGTTTCGCCTCCGATATACTCTGGCACATGAAATTTGCCAATTTTTAAAGTTGGCCTTATCGAGAGGAGAAATCTCGTACTTTTGGAATGCGCGCATGATCCATACAAAGTACCTATCTAAGAGAAAAATATACAGAGTTGTGCATTTTCATACGACGCAGCTGTTTTTTTTTTCATATTGAAGTGCAGTAAACCCACTCTATAACGTTCTCTCTTATAACGTTAGTTGCGGTATTTTCCTACAACCTCCATGCCCTCTTATTACGTTACGAGAAAAATATACGGAGTTGTACAATTTCATACAACGCAGCTGTTTTTTCTCTTTTCCTATCGAAGTGTAGTAAATCTCCCCTATAACGTTTCCTCTTTCAATGTTTCTTTTTATAACGGTAGTTGCGATATTCTCTTACAACCTCCATATCTCCTTAGTACGTTATTTTTCAAACTCTTATTAGAAACTAATATAATATTGTTGAGTAAAATGTCACATTGATCTTTCTAGATTTCATTTTCATAAATATTGTTCTAGACCAAACACAATAAATATTACTCAAATTGATAGTCAAGTTATTTGGACTCATTATTGCATAAAAATATCGAAAATTAAAGGATTTCTTTCAAATTGAAAAAAAAACCTTCAATAATGTCCCCCCCTATAACGTTGACATTGAAGGGTTTTTCTGTACAATAGTTCCGTTTTTCTCAATCTACATCTTGAATCAATTAAATAGTTTGAATTCTTCTGATTAGAAGCCATTCGCTGATAATATTTATTGGTTATTGAAAAGATCGTTAGTTTCGCAATAAACGATGGAATCTAAAGACGATTTATCTGATCGCTATTTGTTTGATGTTCGGATTATTTCAAACAAGTCGCTTAACATAATATTATCAATAGTTCATTATTTCTTAATCAGATATGCGACACAATCGATTTCAATAAAAATGAAGAAGCTACTTCAAAATTGGATTTTTTCGATAACATCTAAAATTGATCCAATAGTTCCATAACAATACCGAATAATTTTATTGAAAATGAATTGATTATTTTTAAAAATAAGATTTCTTCTCTTGTAACATTTGGAAATTGTCCTAACCGAGTTTTCGCCACATTAACACTCGAAAATACGTGTTTTAATCAAGAAATCTGTATAACGTAATTTGTATGCGTTCGCCGTTTACGGTTCAGTACGTTTACGGTCGAGTTTTAATTTCGCAGCCTCGAAAATATAAAAAATGAAATTGTTTTAATTAGCAATAAGCTTGATTAACAAAATGATAAATTGCCTAGCAACGTTTATTACGTACCCACTTTTTTTTATTTCTGTATGCATTTAATTCTTAATCTGGACAATTCTATCGCAGTGTTTGATGACGTTTGTATTTTCGATAAAGTGTGTCACACATTGGAAATATTCTATTGATATTTTAATATTGTAATCTGTGTGTTTCCACAACATATTTGTACTCTGTGTAATATTTGTATATAATTCATTAACAGCTTTATTATTTATTTTACATGTACATTACATTAAGGCCACTTATCGTTTTTTTTTCTCGATCATCTACAATACATTATTACTACATGATTACATTACTTCTAACAACACCGCGAGTATTTTTATCATCAAAAAAACACTAATAGCTTTTCGAAATAAAGTGGTTTTTGTATTCAAATCAGTGTTTGATGTAAATAATACTAAATTCGTGTTGTACAAAATTAAAAGCTGATAAACATAAAGTTCATTAGTATCATAAAAAGAACATTATTTTATTGTTTAATAAAATGAAAAATTGCATTGTTCAATATGAATGTAACGTATAAAATGCATGACAATACTTTTGCACATTGGTGTACAACTGAATCGAATTTCATACATTCGTTGCTTTCAAACATATGGGATTTTGTCGCAGCTGGACTAGATTACATAAATTCCCTTCGACTATATAAAAAAAATAATTTTCAAAAAAATTATCTTATACATATACAATTGATCAATTAATGTCAAACAAAATCATCACAATATAAACCGGTCAATGTTTTAATGAGTATCAATCGTTTGTGCATGTCACATCGACCTTCAGTATTCTCCTAATGCTGGGTTTGAGTTGATTCCTTGCAAGAGTCATATATCGTTTTTTATTCGATTTTAGCGCCACTTTATGTGCTCTGACATTATTATTCTGAATTTCTAGCCTAATATGGTTTTTATATTATACTCAAACAGACTTAAATCTAAAAACCACACACTAAAACACAAAATATCGCTCGGTTAGCAACAACACGACCCATCGCTAATTCTCTATATCCATCAGACGCTCAAAAGCGCAGATCCGCCGACGTTATCTCTGCCCTATTATATGACAACTAAATAGGCCAAGAGGATCAATTAACTTAATTTACAATTAGTAAAAAAATCAATCCTTAACCTAAATTTCCAACCAAGCTATAAACCACTCAACAATATACGAAACCTTGATTACAATAGGCACTCCGAGGAACAAGACCAATCATTCACATTGTGACCCTAAGAAAGAAACCCAATTGTTCACATTGTGTCGCATCCTATCGCTGCTACTACCTGTCGCTAGTTCGGAAACCTAACTTTAGATTATACGTTCAAATTTTTTTTTTTAGGAATCGACTTGAATCCCTTGGCCAATTTCGTCGTCATAGGTACACTAACCTCAGAGGCCCAGTCCGGCCCTGGGGCAAAAACCGCCCCTGGATTATCCCACACGCGTTGGATCCGCGATAAACTCCCATTTAAACTGATCGCTTTATGGTAATAACCCGGACTGAATATTAAATGCAGTGGGCCCTCTCCTGTGTGATTAGACACTTGGCTCTCGGAAGGTTAATGAAGTGGTCTTTTGTTTTTGGGTTTTTATTTTTTTTTTAGAAAAAAAAATGTGGAACGTGAATGTAAGGTGTGTGTGTTTTTTTAGTGTGGTTTGTTTGTTGAGGATACTTTTTATTGTATGAGTTTTTTGTGATTGAAAATTGAAATAATGGAAGACTGTGGTTTAGATAAATTATATCTGAATCTCAGTTTTCCGTTGGTCTAATTTGAAAAATTCTCATGAGGCTTAGCTCTATAATTTTTTCGCGTGAACTATTACACTTTCATATAAAAATGCATTAAAATAATCAAAAATTCTAAATTATGCCACAGTGTGACCTAAATTTCATTTCCTGTATTATTTTCAGTACTTTCTTACTTTCCTTATTATTCAACATCTTTCCTAACTCGTCATAAGCCCTTAATTAGCTAAAACAAACCTTTTCTTTAGTTTATAAAAAACCCTAATCTAACCCAATAGCTCTTTGATAAACATATTGACATTTTGTATTGCATTAATCGTCAAATATGAAAGAAATCCATTTCATTTGTTCTGATAATTCATGTATTTTATGTGCATATTTATAACTCACAATTATTCTTTTAATCTTCAACGTACACATACAAATTCAAATATTTTCTTGACTTATAACATAAAATTGCATTTCAATCTAAAAAACATTGAAACATCAATAAACTCTAACTTATCAATATGAATTCATGCATAAAAAAATATATTAAAAATTAAATTCTTATATTTTTAAATATCGAGATGAAACGAAAATGCTTAAATTCGATCATATTTCATCTCAAACGATTTAATCGTCGAACGTTTATCAAAATTTGTTACAGAACTCTATAATTGAACGCAAGTACATAAGTATCTTTGAATAAACTCGATTTTAATAAACGATCGACACAAGTTAGCGACATTGACGTGCGAAATCGTTTCGAAAATTTCGATAATATTATTTTCTCGTCGAAAATATTATTGAAATTTACAAACGGTTCGAATGAGAAAGGAAACCTGCACAAACGGACACCGAGATGAAAATGATTGATGGAAAATTCTGACGGAGTATCCTGTAAAAATCTTTCGCACTTTATCGGAAAAGTTGAAGAAAACCTAATAACCTTCGCAGATTTATATTTTGTTGTATAACGCTTTCAAATTAAATTCGTTTGTCTATTCTTTGAAATTTTCTTCGAAAGAATGTGTTTTTTTTAAATCTGAAAAAATATTTTAAGTAACGTGTCGCTTTGCTTTATTGTTATCTATTCAAAATGAAAAGTAAAAATTTTAATTAATAAAATCAATAGCAGATGTAAGTAATACCAATTAATCGATTATAATTACATTTTTTTAAATATTTACGAAAATAATAGAGCAAGGAAGTGCATGGATTACTTTTTTCAAATAAATTGAAATAAACAATGCAATTCATCATTCTTACAATAAATTAGGTCATAAAAATTAATTTAGTATAAAAGAATAAGAAACTTTTAAGCGTAAATATAACAATGTTTATATATTTCCGTTGATTGATGATCTGATATAAAAAATCAGACGAAATATTTTAAATCGATCAAACTTCAAACGATAACGGCACTTTTGATAATATAACGAAAAAAGCATGATAAATGAACACATTGCAAAATAGATTTGTTTTTATATAGCACTTCTAATTAACTCAATGAAAATATCAATGCATGTTTGATACTTATAAAGTCATAATACATTATATTACCAGCGCCTATTTAATGCAATCTTCATAACAGCAACGTAAAGTATAATGCAGCTCGTGCGTCATTATGACAAATACTCAGACATTATTATATCAAAATTTAATACAAAAAAATACAGATACATAGAAATCAATTCGATCGGAACAAATCGAACATCCGAATCACTAAACTCCAAAAACTCCCCGAATTTTCCCCAACGGTCAAAATTCAAAATAAAATTCCCCGAATCGCAAAAGGCCACACCTTTTCGAACATCATGGGAATCATATTTGACACACACAGGATCGAAAATCGAAACTTATCCGGATACACGTTTTGTCCATTAACCGTCCTCCGCACTTCCGGATCCGCAGGCCCTCGGGTATTTTTGTTCCGGTTCCGGATAACCGAAAACGTTGTCGTTTTCAACTTTCGAATCGGTCGAATTTATCCGGATTCGTTCTATTTTTTTTTTCGCTGTCCGTTTTCGCGGTTTTTTAATTTTTTACGCGCGTATTTTCGAAGCGTTAATTGAAAAGTTGGTATTTTTAACGGTTCGATGTTTTTTTTTTCGAAAATCGTACGCGGGATGTTTAATTTGATTGGATTTCGTTTGATGTTTTATCAATTTTAAATGAAATTTATATAAATAATGAAACAAAATAGATAGGATTTATTTAATTATGACTTCTTTGAAATACATGATCTTTAGGTTTTTTATAAAAATGTGTCTTTTATAAATTATGATTCAATTAATATTTTAAGTTACCATAGTATTGGTATAATATTATGCTAATAAATGTATTGATAAGTTTTTATATAATTCTTATCTTCGTATTGTTGGATCTTATTCTAATCAAATATTTTATCTGATTTTTTTTATACAAGCAAAATTTTTATAGGAATTCGAATTTATTTTTTGAATTAATACGTTTGCATTATTCTCGATGCTTGAACATTTTCCATGCAAAATCTATAACATACAGACTAAATAGATACAAACTAGTGAAATTATCATCCATTTTATTCAATATGCAACTTTACATTAATAGATGCCAAAAAATATTATTTGAAAATAAATAAGCACATTTTTTTTAAATCAAACATAGGCCTCTACTCTCAGCGGACTCAAAACCATAGGTTATTTTTTTCGGTTAGAAGTGGTCAATAACCTCGAGACTAAATGACAACTGAAAAGACTAAGGGGTGCAAGTGACTTTGCGGTGATTTCGAGAAAAACGCGTTCAAATTTGACAATGTCCCTAAATGTATCAGGAGGAGGTCGACTGATATGATGATATATCTCGGCACACGTTCCGAATTCGTTTATATCCTTTAGCCACTAAATAAATGAACATGCACAGAAGCGATCCCTATGCATATCTTAATTTCGGCAAAAATGTCACTTATACCCTTGGCTTTTTCGATCGTCAAATGTCGTATTTTCATCTTTATAATATTATCATAACAATACTAGGTTATCTATCTTATTCAATTTTATAATAAGTAAGTCAAAAATTATTTAAATATTTTAAAAATAAATTAATATGCAATCAAAGCAGCCACTCAGTGCATTTCAAATATTCGACAAAAAAAAAATCACAACACAAACCGAATATGTATGTGAATCCCCGATGGGCACAAAACCGATTTGCCTAAACCGTTTTCCAATTTTCCGGCATGTCGCGTTTTCAGCCAATAAACGTCATTTTATCTCAGTTTCATTTTTCACCCGAACACGTTGCATACGGATCCCGAGAAATCTGAAAAGTGCATCCCGACGCTCACTTTGTGCACATTCATAAAATCTTATTGAACCAATATTGAAAATTCCTCTGCATATACTCGAGAAGTCATTTCGGAAATAATTACGCTCAACAAGTTTCGATTTTGCGACAAATTCGATAAACATATCGGTTGATTGCACTATTTGGCTCGTTAATTTGCAATTAGGCTTTTGTGTTCAAAGTCCCGTCCTTGTGCTGTGCATGTATTATATTATACATAAGATGTGTATGTGAAAGCACCTTCCAATATGGCGTGATTAATTAGCAGGTATTGACTCGGTGTTGCATGTTGTACTACAAGATAGGACCAAATCGACCAAGATCACTTGGATAGACCTCTCCGATATTCTGTTTGTCTCCAAAATACAAAGGACTTATAATTACATCTAATATAATTGATTAGTCAATCGATAAATTAAAAAATATTTCAAAATTTTGATAACATTAATTTCATCATCGTTGAATCGTATTAAAGTATTTGATTTTATATCGTATCTAGATTTTGGGATGAATCATTAGATAGCGCAATACGTGATAGAATGATCGTTTGAATAATTTAATTTTTAATGGAAAATAGTGTTTCAAGCTGTTTTATGAAGATATGTTTTATTAATACTTGAATAAATCTCTAAAAGTTTTGTTAGTATTATGTAGAAATAATATTATGTGTGTTTATAATAAATATGGAACGTGCTCTATGGAGAGTCGTCGTGCGGAAACATAATTCACTTGCAATGCAAATGCATTATCCTTAGTCACAAATACGAGGCCATTTCAATATATATTACTATAATACTTGCAGCATCTCGAATTAATATTGCTTAAAATATATAAACTTTATTATTGAATTAACACTGGTTCCTAAAATAATGAATATCTATAGAATAAAATCACAAATAATGGGTAAAATTGACCTTTTTATGCAGTTCCGTATTAACTAAACCAAAGGCTCTTCTATGAAATGTGAAATAAAAGAAATTTCATAGATTATAAAATGTTAAATGTAAATTCAAATGCATAAACTTTCCAAGAAGTCCATCTCTAGAAATTTTCATTGTGAATTAATAAATTCTTAAGAAATCTATTGGCATAGACGAGCATTCTCATTTATGTATCATAATAACTACATATAGTGACATGTCCTCGATTTTTCAGTAATTTTAGATTTTTTTTCGAATTTATATATTTTATTTTTGTTCTACACCGATTTTTTTTATTCAAATCTTCATCAAGGAACACTTTTTCATAATAAAAGACATATTACCAGTTCTATAAAATAAATAAAGACATCAAACTCATCGATATAGAGAACTCTCTTCTTAGACAAAAGACGTCTGATCACAGCACACACAAATAAACTTAAAAAATCCACATTTCACCCATTCTAAAATCAAAATTCCCAATCCAAAAACCTAAAAATCAAAACCTAACACCACACAGACAATTTCCAACCCCCGAACCGTCGGCATCCGACTAAAAAAAGGGCACAAATCATCCCTTCGAATCGGCGTCCCTCGTCGTCGTGGAAAAGTGAAATCGAAAGGGTGCGACCAAACGAGACGGCCGTGAAAATTTATTTTGCAGCCAATAATCCCCCCGAATCGAATTTCGGACGTCCCTGCATAAATTGGCGTCGTTTAACCCTCGAACGATTCGTACATGTAAGGGGATGATGGGTATGTTTGGCCCGCGACTCTTTTATTTTTCGTCCGCGATGGCGTTTTGCATATTGCTTCGATATGTCGATCGATTCTGTGTTGGGGATTATTGAAATTGAATCTCGATTTAAAAAATATTTATTTTTGAAAGCCACTAACACAGATGACAAAAATTAGTATGTGCATAGTAATAGATATACCTAGATTTTACAAGACAAAATTTGTCATCCTTAGTAGTTGTGGACAACATTCATCGACGTTACTTTAGCTTGCCATTTCAACAATATAAGCAAAATAAAATGAATTAAAATGAAATTAAATCTACAGAATGAGCAATAACCTGTACTGGAAACACAAAAAGTCAATAATGAGAAATACAACAAGCATAAGAAACATTATGCACATTTTCTTTAGATTTGTTTGTTATGTAGAATTTAAATCGATTGTATAATGTTCTATAGTATTTTCCTTTCATATTCATATAGAAAATTCCATAGCACATGTGGGTTATGTATAATATTTGCTTTGTCTTACCTTTTTCATAAAACATCTGAATTAAAATGTAATGATGCAGAATTCTTCTGAAATATGCACACAATAATTCTGAATTTTTATACAGAGACACTATCAGGCTTTTAATCAATTATTTTATTGTGAAATATGAAATTAATTTTACATCTGAATAAATAATTACAGATTCAATTCGAGCTTGAATTTTTCAAATAACCGGTAAACTCGGATTCGATCAGGTGTGCGGAAATTTCGGAACCACTGAACTATAATCAAAAGTTGAAAATATCCATCTCGTTATTTGGATTTTCTGCAAATTCACATACGACAGCTTCAGACAGACGATCATTAAAAATATTTACATCACTTGGCAATTTTTGTCGAAAACGATCGACCGCGGAAAATCAACATTCAATTTGAGGAAATCTTTATTTTTTCGTTTACGCAATGCTGCATCTATGAAAAATATATTTTTCTACAGTGAAATTAAGCTTACATTGTATTTTATCAGTCTAAATTATAATACAATAACAATTTAATAGATATACAAAAAAATAATAGCAAATACAAATTCATATTCAATAAAACATTTATTTCTATCACACGTAAGAAATTCATCTAGATTCTAGAACCTTTAATAAAGAAGTCACGTTAACTTTATAACAAGAATATCGTATAACATAGAAACTAACTTGAAAACTATTTTTCATTTCAACGTTACGAACAATATAAACCTTCACATATGAGATATTTCATTACCTCAAAATGGAAAATTGTTGCTCGTTTATACATTTATTACATAATTTATTTAAAAAATATATTGATACTAACAAGGAAAAATCAATTAACAATTCAAAATCACTTCACAATCCTTTCATGATTCCAATTTAAGGGTTCAGGAAGATTTTTTCATGATTGCATTTAAATTTTTTTAATCAACATTTAATTTTAACGTTTCACGAAGGAAAACCCGTAGCATAGACGTAGCGATTATAGTCACAGTCTACTCATGCAATGTAATTGAAACATTTTACGATCACTTTAAAATCCAAATAGCCTCTGGTATTATAACTGGTATTAAATAGAACATAATCACCACATATTCACACACAAATGAAAACTCGAACAATAGTCCAAAACTACAAACAAGAACCTCCCACATAAAAGCGACTAACGAAAAAGAAAAACTAACCCGTTCCCCGAGACTATCCCATTCTGAGAAAGCACCAAACATCGTCCAACCTGGCCAGATGAGAAATTAATTGCCAGACCACTTATCTCCATTGTGGCCTTCGGAGCGGTAGACTTTCGACGACTAGGGGGACACTCGGTACAGATTTCTAATTACGATTCCTCGGGCTCATTGTTTTAAATACTGCCGTCACGTTAGACGGAAGCAGTAAAGCGTGAACGGGTTAATTAACGGGCTCGGAACGCGTCCGCGAATTGTGCTCCTGGAGGCTTTATCTCGCAGACTCCTCTGCCTTTTGTGGACTATGAGGATGTCTGGAGTCTTCGAGTTTGTCGAGGATGTCGGTGTTCGTGATGCTGCAAAACAGGGCTCCACAACTAGTGTGTCTCGATCGAATACGACGACTGAAAAGGCCAATAGGTACGAGTGATTTTGAAAAAAGAGCGATCAAAATGCATTAGGAGGAAGTCGAGTGATTTGATGATATATCGAGGCACACGTTCCAAATTCGTTTATATCCTTTTGCCACCGAATGTATTGGCGTACATAGAAGCGATTCCTGGTCATAAATTAATTTCGACAATAATTTCACTTGTAGCTCTTGGTCTTTTCAGTCGCCATGTATAGTATTTGACTAATTGTAATTGTCTAGTACTTTATAAAATGTTTTCGTATTCTCGATTAGTTGTATTCATTTAACGAAGAATTTATTTCCTATGAGTGAAAAATATATTTTAATGGATTTTCAAAATGTAAGGCAATGTTAATGACATTAATAAAGGTTTTTCGAATAATTTTATACTAAAAATTTTGGTGTACCGTAGACGAAAAAAGGTTGCTGAGCACTGTTGTAAAATATGTGGCTATTGTGGATTGGTTCGTGATTCGATGATGCATGAATTGCTTTTTATGATAAATTAGGTAACAAAATATAATGTATTATAGTATAATAATTTGTCAATTTTACCCATAGGTCCAACTACAGTCAGTCAGTGAAGATGAGCTGATTGTGAGTTTGTCTCGCTCTAACAGCTTTCATCTGGAGAACACTGATCACACAAATCTAGGACTGGGTGCAGTTGCTGCAGCAAAATAAGGTTGGTGACTTAAAAAATTGCATTATGTTATTCCAACTCAATTTCGATATGTATTACGTTTGTGCGCTTGTATAAAATCAGCCATAAGTGGCAAAAAACAGCTAGAGACTCCATTTTGAATATGTACTTTACACATAAATTATATTTCACACACACATACATATATCAAAATCACACCAATCTATAATATAAATTTACTAAGCGTATTTGTACGTTTGTACGTTTGTTTGTACGTCTGCCCGGGATTTTGTATGGAAAATCTTCAAGCATAGCAGCTTTGCATCTTTTGCACCGCATTTGATTTGAAACGAAACAAAAATACGGTAATTTGGATCTTACGGCCGATGCAATAAGACCTCTTTTCGTATCTTCTGGATATTTCGGAAAAAAATCTGTGTATAAATATATTCATACAAATTTAACCCTTAACGCTGATTATCGATAGGTAGCATTTTCCAATATCAAGTCAACGTCGGGCGCGGCGCTCGCTTTGTTTACATTTTCAAATATAATAATTAATTTTTGAAAACAATTAATTTTCGGCCATTTTGTTTTTGTCGCGTCTCGACGCACGAATCGGATCGGATCGACCGGAAATTCGTTTCTGACCCTTCAATGACCGTACAATTAACACGTTTGGAACCGATATATTTTTAATATATTTTTTTAATTATATTACGAAATTTGAATTGCATTTTTTTTATAATGACTAACGAAACTTTAAATTGATCATATAATTTCAATAAATTTCATAACTATTTCATTTCATATTTTGACTCGGGCGTAATTATAGTACTTTTATCAAAAAAAAAATTACAAAGTTACAAATTGTATTTTAATTTTTCGAACGAAAGTAAAAAAAAGACGATCTGGCTCACTGGTGTGGTCGAGAATTTTCAGTTGTACATAAATGGATCGGATATATCAACAACTTAAAAAATTTATTGAACTGAAAAAAAACACAATTAACGATATCGAGTACCTGTTTATCGAGTATACGATCATAAATTTGTAATGAAAGACTCAAGTCGAAACATCAGTAGCATCGATGCATTCTACATGTATTTACATAAGTTTACCGATCGTCGTCATTTTTTGAATTTTTCGAATTGCAAACGGAAATTTTGGATAATGATTTTATTTGTGACAAAAAAAAAAAATCGGCACTATAATAAATAAAAATCTAGAAAATATTAAGACAAAATATTACTATAAAGTATCATAAATTTGATAAATACACAAATACAAATTCGCAAAAATTATTTATTAGCATTGCAT
Source organism: Cheumatopsyche charites (assembly GCA_024721215.1). NCBI lineage: Eukaryota > Metazoa > Arthropoda > Insecta > Trichoptera > Hydropsychidae > Cheumatopsyche > Cheumatopsyche charites. The sequence continues at coordinate 8,800,776 of CM045586.1, read as the reverse complement.
CAACGGCACATGTACGAATTAGAGACATTCGAATGATTTATAAACTATTGTCACACAATCTTGGAAGGAGAGCACACAGCATCCAAAATTATAAAAAAAATATATACACACAAAATATAACAATGATGTCATTTGTGAAAGTATCATTAACTGTGGAAGAACATTTATATTGGCAATATAGAGCTAAAGTCTTATACGCACATGATCATACATTGCAAGTCATCTATAATAATTAATTTTTCGAAAATAATTATTATCGGCCATTTTTTTTTTCGTCGCGTCTCGAAGTACGAATTCGACAAATAGACGACCGGAAGTTCGTTTTTAACACTTCAACGGCTGAACAACAATTAACACGTTCGGAACCGATATATATTTTTTTAATTACAACACGAAATTTGAATGGATTTTTTTATTATGGCTAACGAAACTTTAAATTGATCATATAAATCGTATGGTTTGTTTATAATAACCGAATGGACTAAATGCTGTTCCAGAGGTTTATTTGATTTTTACTTTTTGAGTTCATTTTAATTTTGTTTTTTATAATAATTATTTTCGGCCATTTTTTTTTCATCGCGTCTATAAATATTATTAATAAAACAAACGAAAAAAAAATCTTTTCAATTATGTATTTAATCAGTACTTCACTATTATAAACAAAAGATATTCAAATTATTTTCAATATATTACGTGAATTTCTCTTAATATTAATAATTTTGGAATTTTCAAAATTGTGAGCGAGGGTAGTTTTAAAACACCACAAAAATTATAATCTTCGGACCTACTGCTAGTTCATAGATAAATAGATCTACAAATAATAAAAAAATATCAGAATTTTTCACATTTCAAAGTTTTTAAACGTGAAATTTTCACATGAAGTCTATAATAAAGCTTAGAACTTTGATCTAATTAGTCTGATTCTATAGCTCAAATCTCAAATCTTATGATTATTATATTACATAAATAATTTGCTATTGCTGAAAAGCAATTATGTTAGTCTTCCGATTCGGATCAGTAGCACGTCACCTCGAGCAATGTTTTTAAAATCAGGAAACACTATCAAAATCACAACACATCGAATCTGTATCAGACCGAATAGAATCGCGATATTGAGATCGTGATCCGAATAAACACCACTAAGAAAGTCTACAATGTACATCCACTATTGTATAATAGAACCAATCATATCATACAACGAACCCTCGCTTCATTTCGAACAATCCTCGTTCTCAACACTTAAAAATCACTCATTATAGGAGAAAGGGCTAATTGGTAGCAATTTCAATATATTTATATGTTAATAGTATCATTCGAAAGGTCTTATCAAAAGGATATTAACGTACTATGGCCGCAGGTCAGATTTCGTCGCTTCTGAATGTAATCAAACATCTTTAATATATTGTCACTTTTCTTTATAAAAAGGTATGGAATTTGGCTGGACTTTACGTTTTCGACTTCTTTTTACTAGTAAAATGATTAATTACTGATTCACAATAAGAATTCATTAAAAATAATTACTTTTTGTCTTGTCAAATGAGGGTCGTCCATTACTGAGGGGAACGGACTAGAGACACAGTTATACGAAAATTAAGGATACTTATATATCTCTCCCTTTATTTCTTATAGCTGTATCCCTAATCTATTCCGTTTCACTCAGCAGTGGACGCCTCCCATTATTACTTTTCGAGGCTAACGTGACGTTCTATACAAACTTCTTATTGAGATTACTCCTTCCCATTGCACTTTGGCAGACGTTTTTCTACATCAAAAATCTTTATAAATTACGACTATTGGAGCGTAACTACGTTCCTTATATTTTCGCCCATGATCATTTGTCAAATGAACAAAAAATTGATTGAATTTTTTCTCAGTGCTCTCGTTAATTTTTAACAACTCAACTGAGAATTTATGGGGTTAATGGGTGAAAAGGGGGATTTTGAAGATGGTTGTACAAGAACTGGATGCGGCCACGTCTCATCAATCAAAATCAAATAAAAATTTCGAAGTTATCCCGCTCGCGAACTTAACGGTTCGCTGCCCATAAATCAAAAACTTGCCGGGGTCGTAACTGTTGCCGATTTCGTATGAAAATCGCAGATGGATCGAATCTAGAAAGTTTTTTTTTCTATTTATTCAAAATAGGCTCGATGTATCGAAGTAGTAAAAAAATTCTGTATTTTTTTTAAATGTACGTTTTCGATTATAGATATGCTTGAGTGTTTGAATATTATTATTTTCGTGCCCTCGAGGCTCTGCTAATAAATTACGTGGTGGTAATTCGAAACGAAATTGCGAGGGGTCTGTCGATCTTGTCTCCGATTGGATGAAACGATCTAATGAAATAAAGATAGAAATTTTGGGATTGGTTGGAAATTTCTATATATTTTTATTAAGGAACGCCTCTCTTTAATATTTTTTTTTAGTAAATTCAAAATAATTTCCCAAACTTTGTAATAAAACAGATCTATTCTACATTTTCATACAATTGAAACTACGAATTGAGTCAATCAGAGGTAAACGTGACTGACTCCATTAAGCTAGAAGTTAAGAAAAACGATCAAACGTATTCGATATGTTATTCAAAATTTCTTTCACTATTTGAGACCCAAAATACTAGCACAAAACGCAGCCTCTAAATAATTATTTTTTCACCTAGAACTACAAGTACTTTGCTTTTAGGATTAATGAATCTTCCGAGTCAACTTCTTTTGTTATCTTTGTGTATCGGACGCAGTGTAGTGTATGGGGGGTTCATAGATCTTTCATACAATTGAATTGGACAGAAAAACGTAAGCGAAAACGGATCGTCTATGGGCGCCTTAAACCCTAAATTTATATAAGAACGAGACCTTACAAAAACCGTTAAAAAAACATACAAACACAAAAATTTCAAGCGAAAACAAAAACATTTCCATCGATATCAATCGAATCGAGTAATCAACGAGAAACGTTCATTTTTCTGCGCGAATCGGTTCTTATTTGATTTCGACGAGAACCGTCCTCCTTCCGGCTACAAAGTGACGAAATCCGGTTGCCGAAGGCTTTGATGAGTGGCTTCATTTCTCGTCACATTAAACATAATGAGCGAAATTGATTGGCCGTCTGTGGAGCGATGCCGCGACGTTCCCTTTGATATGGGGGCGCGCTTCGAGCGGACCGGCCTAGTACATGCAAATATGCTCGACGTCTTCGTTATTGTCAATTTGCTAGTTTTATATGACTATCGAAATGGCCGAGGGGTACAAGTGAATCGCTTCTATGCACGCTCTTTTATTTGGTGGCGAAATTATATGAACGGATTCGGAGCGTGTGCTGAGATACATCATCAAATCACTCGACCTCCTAATAAATGTAGGTACACGGTCAACTTTGAACGCGCTTTTCTCGAAATCACCATAAAGTCACTTGTACCCCTTGACCTTTTCAGTCGTCGAATGTATTTAAAAAATATTTTCAAATTACATAGAAATATCGTTGGATTTATCAAGTTATAATATTTGAAAACAAATGAAAATTGAGATAAGTGAATTTCCCGACATGGATTCCGTTATGTTGTAGAAGTCGTTTCTAGACATATCCATGTATTTAATAAAAAAATATTCAAACTATTTCGGAATCTATACAAAAATATTTTTTCAAATCACTCATTCTCATACATTTTTTTATCACTCTCACCAATACATACGAATATATAGCCACACGCTAAACTTTTCCTCAAAATTACCATCAAATCACTTACTCCACATGACTTCCAACGGCACCAATTACGAAATCAACCATATTAAGAATATTCAGACCAGTTTAAATCTCACTTTCCACAACTGTGTCTCTAGTCCGTTCCGTTTCTCTCCTCATTGGATAGTGAATTTAACACCGAAAAACGATATTTTTTTCTTAATAATCCAAAAAAAACATTACACCACAGAAACCCCTAATCTATTATACATTCCTACAACATTTCACGAAAGAGTAGAACTGTTATACAACTATCACCCTCTTTCGTATAACTGTGTCTCTAGCCCGTTCCATTCCTCTCGTCAGTGGACTATGAATTTAACACCGAAAAACGACAATTTTCTCTCAATAATCGAAAAAAAACATTACACCATAGAAACCCCTAATCTACATTCATACATTTCACAAAAGAGTAGAACGCCTATACAACTATCATCCTCTTTCACATAACTGCGTCTCTAGTCCGTTCCGTTCCCCTCGTCAGTGGACAATGAATTTAACACTGAAAAGCATTTTTTCTTAATAATCGAAAAAAAAATATTACACCACAGAAACCCCTAATCTACATTCACACAACATTTCACGAAAGTTGGCGTGCTTCGGTGCAGTGTGCGCTTTGCACGCTCCGCACATAGTTATAACCGTACATCAGGGATGCACAAGGGCCACTACACCACCTGGAGTATCCAGGAGTATCCATCGTCTTCCAGTCTACCGCCGGCCAACATCCTTCTTCGCTCGAATAACATTATATCATGTCGCAACTTAGCGTTGATTATCCGGCTGTGCACTCGCGCTAATTGATCGCTCACACTCAACTGCTCGATGGGTTGAATTAATATTTTTAATGGATTATTAGTGCGTTTTGAACGATTGAAGAGTTTTGTTGAGAATTAGTTGTATGGATTGAAAATGAATGGAATATTCAAATATTTAGAGAGAATGTCTCTTCGAGACTATGCGTTGGATCTGCGCCGTGCTTCAAGTACATAGAATAGGATCACGTACATACATATGTAATTATTAAGTACTCTGATTATAATGCAGATCTGTAACAAATTAGTCGGTAATAGACATTTCTTCTTATTATTAAATCCCTAATTATTAGATTATTAGAAATTGATTATAGATTTGAAAAAAATATATTGAATCAGTGACACATTTTACTTACTAATTCTCTCAGTATCGTTTCGTGTGAAATAATTCCCGACCCAATTTGAATATTTTAAAAATTTAATAAGATAATACAAATATCATGTTTGAATTTTTTTTTTTAATATCTAACTTGAAATTGAAATCTCATAATTCGAAATAATTTGATTCGATGTGTTGTTTTCATTCTTTATGGTATGCCTAAAAAGATTTGACCATTATAAACTGAAAAGTTTACTCTAATCAATATTACATTAAATTACAAATCACTAAAACAGACAAATATGAACATTCGAATGGCTTTTCTATCAATCTATTAACAATCATCACATAAAAATACAACATAACAAAATCAAACTTAAAACTTCAAATGCGAAATCTCAGTACATACGAAACACGATTTAGACCGTTTTCACAAAACTATGCGCACATTTCTATTTTGGCATCGTTCCTCTCGTTTAATATCTCCATCACACTTCGAGCAATATTAAAAAACCGGTTATTTTTTTGAAAATTTACGTATTTCTATCGGGAATGAGGCATGGTCCAGTCGCGGAGATAACGACGCCATCGCTCATCTCAGGCGCGGCAGACGTATAAATCAATTTTTCCTATATTTTTTCTCGATGTTCGTTCGATAAAAGCTAATTTTTCATTGGGGTGACATAAAATCGGAGAAAAAGTGAATTTTACGATTCGCAATTTTTTCGATAGTTTCGACTCGTAATAGTTTGATTGATAGTGTTTTCGATCTTGATTATTGTTATCGATCAAGTTCGACGTCGAATTTGCGTCAATCGAAATTGAATGAATCTATTGTAGAACAATTAGTTGAAAATGTTAATCACTTTAAAATATTTGATAAAAATAGATCAATATATTTTCAATGAAAAAATTAATAGGATATTCCCTTTTATCTTTCGACGCAATAGGGGAAGACTTTTCGCAAAATCTCAAACTTTAACGCCGCATCAGCGTTATATAAAACTCGTTAATTTCTCGAAAATGTTTAATTACACAACTTTATTCGCAGCAATGACACTTTCATGAAAAAAAAAATATATGAATTAACGAGATCCCAGTCCGGAACAAAAGGACACCTCCCCCATTTTCCCGCCCCAACCCTTAATTATGCCCTTTTAATTATGATTTTTTTTCCCAACCCGAAACCGACTGGAAACTTTTAACGACGGTTTTCCCGATTTTCCCGACGGCAATAATGATGGCGAAAGGCATTTTTCGTCATAGCCCAACACCATTGTAGCAAGTCTTTCGGCAGTTCGACGCCATAAATCTCTTGGTCCGAACTGCGAAACAATACTCGAGGCCGGAAAAAGTATCGTTTTGTATAAATCATCACTGAAAAACACGAAACTCGCATATAAAATTGGATACGTTGTTGTTTTCGATGTTGCGTGCTTTGTTTTGAGGGAAGATTTCGGATAGAGTTTGTTTTCGCGTTATGCGAAAGAGGGTTTGAAACTGTTTCATTTTTTTGCAGTTGGTTCAGATTTGTGCCTATTTTTATTGGTTTGATTCAAAATAAAAAAAAAAACATTAATACAAATATAATATCAATTTAAAAATCATATTTTTTTAGTCCTTCCGCTTTTACTAACATTCAGGGTAAAATTAGTTTGTAATTTTGTTCTAAAATATCTCACTTTTCTTTTTCATTAATCTACTTTTTGTGCTTTCACATTTTGATTTGAATTTCAAATACAAATTAAAAGACCCTAAAATACATTGAATGTTTAGTAAGCATCAAAATTGTTTATTAACTAACCCAAAATTGACGAAATGTATCTAAATCTTGTATCAGCATCCATTCTTCAATAGATAAAAAATTATGACGACAAATACAAAATTTTCATATTAAATCGAACAATATTTGAAACTCAATCAGTCAATTAAAAAATTCAAAATATTTTATGTATAATTGTATAATAAATACACATCAAATATTATACATACCTTATCGTATTAGAATACCTTCCACGAACTAGATTCAAAGACATAAACTAATCAGATTCGTATAAGATAACTTAAGCTTCAAAACCTCACAATCTAAATCCAAAAATATTCAACTTAAAACTCATTAAATTTATCCAGAATCAAACTTATCTCTTTCAAGAACTCACAACTCCATTATCATATCAGCAAAACTGAACACGAGTAGGGTCGCCTACGCGCGTAGGGTGTCCGCGTTAAATACTGCTAATTTTTAACCCTGCCCCATAAATTTGGGACATTTTAATGAGCTTCAGGTCACATTCCCCAAATTAATAACATATTTCGCTCAGAACAAATAGCCGGGGGTTCGAAGCGAATCGCGGTCGCGATTTATCGCCATGGACGCCATTGTTTGCCGCTTTTACGCAGCGGATTTTGAAATTTATTCGGAGCACCACACTTTTTAATGGTGCATCTTTATTATTTCGGGTGGGTGTCGAAAAAAGTCTAATCTGTATTCATTTGTTCAGTTCATATGTGAATTAATTGAGGTTCGGTCTTCATAATCGTATGTTGTTCGAGAAAAATAAGTGATTTTTTTCACTATTAATTTCTTATTTTTAATGTCATTTGTCGTTAACTAGTTTTATTCTGTAGAGAAAAAAACATTGCTTGTGTTTCGTAATAATGTTTCGTTAACCAATGTTGACGTAATCAGCTAAATGTTAATGTTAACCAGCTAAAGATTTAAAAGATTGGTCCTGAATCTTATATTGAGTAATCATTTTTTTTAATCACTATGCATTACATGATGACTATGAATGATATTCGATAAAATTCAAGTCTAGAAATATTGAAAATTAATGATATTTTGTGCTATATAGGTAATCGTACATACTAGTACATACGTATGTGAAAAAATTACCATACTTATCAATCGATCTATTATTGGAATTTATAACGAATTCAATTCATTGCTCATCATAAATATCTTCTTTGTGCTTCGAGATAAGTTTTAAAATCTATATTTGAATCTTCAACTTCTAAAAAATCATATCTCATTCAGAAGATATAAAAGATACATTCTCTTAATTTCATATTGATGAATCGCAATGACCCTCATATTGAGATGAACCCTTTTCACAATAACATACAAAAAGTAACAATTCATTATTCCATACTCTTTAAATAACACCTAAATCATCTTAAAAAACTCATATCATCTAAGACTACTGAATAAATCCAAAACACACATAAAAATCCAACTCTTTAAACAACGCACGATAAACTCGACTCGCACGCATGAAGTAATCTAACAAAGATCTCAATCGCACCAAGTCTGGCCAATTTCGTTTCGATCCACGACAAAACAACCACCTGAAAGAGCACACTTGGAACACAAGGTGGATAAATAAATGCATTACCATGTAAATTCAACGGTCGCAACACCTCCATTACGCGAAAAACAAATTGCAACCCAGCACCGTCTCGAAGCGTATACATTTTCGCGTAATCTGAACACGGGAAAATTGTACACATTTTCCACGACCATTTTTTCCCTCTAACCACACCGCTGGAAAACTCTCTTTCTGTGTGCTATTTATCGTACACATATGCACTTTTTCCTGGTGCTTTTTTATTCCTGCTGCTGCATTTCCTTTGGTGAGCAATCTGAAAATGCTCCAAAGTCGTTTTGATCTGAAGATGTTTACGAGCTGATATGGTTTTGATGAAGCGAGATGCTTAATTTTATGTCTATTTATATAATTATGATGATTTTTTTTTTGTGTGAATAAAGGAATTTATATTTTTATATAAAGTGTGAAAAGGGTAGTGGTTGAAGGTAATATGGGCAAAATTATTGAAAAAAATTGTCGAAAAAAACGCTGAAATGTAATGTGAATCAATACGATTGAAAAACTAATTTTTTATATGATTTTTCTGTCTGTCATTTCAAAAGTATTTTTATGGACTTTTCTCTGAGTAATCGAGCATTCTATCTTCAGACATAATGTAAAATTATTATTAAAATTATTCTCCTGAAAAATATATATCAAAATCTACTCTTTTTATTAAATATGTCATCGAGAACTAAATTCATTTGATTAAAAAAAATCTAATTTAACACTTCACAAAACGTTTTTTCCAATTAAATTCCCACCTTTTCTATGACATAAGAATTCTATCGATTTTAGCTCCATTTTTCATGCACTGATTACTTCTGTAGAATTCCTGTACCTAGTGGATACTTCTTCACTACAAATTGAATAATTAAATGAAAAAAGGTACTAATGAGTAACAGGATTATAAATTAATGTATTTTGATTGTGTTAACTCAACGAAAATTGCATATTTCAAATATATCGAAAGCTTAAGTTTCGATATGAACTAATGTCAGTTTTAGAACTCGTTTAAATTTTCGCGTCGAGTTGCACTGTGTTGCATATAAGGAAGGTGGTCTTTTGACTATTATCCACAGCAGTCACTTTGCCATTATAGCTTTCAGATTTATAGGGCTTCTAGCTAATTGCTGTAACGATTATTGTTCAGGTAACTTTAGCGTTTTGTGAAATTCAAAATAAACTATGTCGACTGCAGTTACGGAATAACTGAATTTCAACTACAATAGTGTCATTTATGTATTTAAATTAAAAGAATAATTGAAGGGTTAGATTTTATAATATTTCAACATTAATATAAAAAAATAAAAAGAAATATTGATTGGATAATGCATTTTCAGAATAAAATTCTGGTATATTTCATCATATCAAAACTCATGATGATGTCATGTTTTTTCTTATCTATAGATAATGAAATTATTTCGCAATGATGAACAGCTGGTGCATCACGAATCATCATTATATTGAATAAAAATCAGAGTTTTATCGATTAAAGATTCAATATATTTGATACACATAGAAATGTAAAAATTGGTGAAAAATGATTTTAGTTTGAAAAAGTCAAGATAAAAATTATAACTATATTTGATTTCTTCAGGTTCTAAATGCAACTTACAATAAGTCATTTTCTAACTTAAAATTTTAAATTCAAAAGCGTCTCGAATATCATTTAAATTTTCATTCCGACAAATGCTAAACACGATTCTGTTTTTTCCCTTCAGTATCGTGTAATTTTCGTTTCATTTTATTTTTCGCCTCGTCCTTCATACATCTTAATTATTTAGCGCTTTTCGGTGCCATCGCTCAAAAATGAAATGCGATGAAAAAAAATCGTATTTCGCGGGTGTTTCATGCGATACGAAATCTTCACCAAATCGTATAATTTAATATTAAACGTGCACGAAATTTTCATGTGAAAATTTTTCATGCTCGGTGATTATTTTTTTATCTAAAAATTTAAGGAATTATTTCACAATCGTAATAATTAAGTTTTTTTATATAATACATAGACAGTTGAATACATACTAATCGGATGAATGATTATTTTCAACGTATTATTAGGAAATTTTTATTGTACCAATATCTATTTATTTAGGAAATTAAGATGACATTTTAATTCATTTTGTAAGTGATTGTGTTCCTTTCATTGTTCTTAATCATATCGTATAAAAAATATTAGAATTTTAATTAAAATATATCACAACACAAACATCAATCATAAAAAGATTATAAATATTTTATTGTAATTGTTTGAACGGATATTTGATATGAATAAAAACTTCGAAAAAAGTCATATTATTCAATAAATACAGCGAATTGTTGTTAATAAGAAGTCATTTCTGAAAATGATCAATCATATGTTTGAAAATTTCACGATAACATATTAGAATTTTCAAATATAATTAACCCATTTTTTATTTTCTCTAACAATACACTTAGTTACTCACAGAATTTAGCTTACTTAACTGTTCATAAATAAAATAGTAAATATCACTTCTTTGATATTATTTTTTTATATCAAATTTATTAATATTTTTGAGTGATGATTCACAAGAAATAAAAAATCGAAACCCTTTTCAATTCTCAATACTTAAATGTCACATAATTGAGCCCACAGGAAATTAAAAATGTTGTATAACTATTATTTCAAGATTTTATTGAATTAAGTCAGTGAAAAAACGATATCTATATGATGTTTTTAATTTTTTGAAATTATTTGAAGTGATATCGAAAAACGTACTGTAGAAAAGAAATCGAATATACTCCAAAAAACCTTACTATTTGAAGGATTATTTTAAAAATCAACGAAATTTAAACGAAACAACGAACATCAGAAAATCGCATGGCCAACTTTAGAAAGCATGTTCTACGAATAAATCACGGTCGATTTCAGTTCACCACTTGGCTGAAAGTCCTTCCACACACACCTCCTAAGAAGAAAACCGCCTCTGAAACTCGGTAAAGTGAACCCACACTTCTCGGGGTCGGATGAAATGACGCGGAGTCGAGTGCTGCTCGTTTTAAATACCGAACGTGTACGCTTTTAAAACTTGACGATAACGCTTCGTGTGGAATTTGCATACGAACTTGTGCAATATGTTGCTGGAATATAAAGTCGTTCGATATGAATATCGAGATGGAGTTGAATTTCGTCTAAATCGTACGCTAGAGTTGAGTGGAAGACGTGTCAGCTCGTTCATAGTCGAAATCGTAGTTTGGTTTTGATATATTGAATATGCATAATTATTCAAAAAATATATAAGTTTATTTACTATTTTGTGATAGTTTTGTTTGATTCATTTCAATTAGCTTGATTTTGTTAAGTGCGCAGTTGAGTGAGAAAAAACAGCGCATTGAAATAATTCTATCGATTGCTCTAATTGTAAGTTATTAAACTTTAGTACGTATTGTGATAATTTGAAATACCGAATAAAATGATTTTGCGCATTTTTCTATCGTTATTTTTCTTAGAAAATGTCGTCTGAATTGAGAGATGAAATTATTGCTAATTTATAGATTTATTAGATTATAAACTTTACATCTTGATAATATTATGATACATGAAACGATAGCATTGAGATGTACCTCTATTTAAGATTTAATGATAATCAATTTTCTAGTGAAAATGAGAATTAATTTTATTGTCATCTATTTTTAACAATTTTCTATTGAAATAGCTAATCTACAGCAATTCATATGAAATTCCTTGAAAATTAAGATTGCACAATAGAAACAAACATTTCGATTTGACATATAAGTTTCGATTCTTTTTTTACTTGACCAAACTTTTGGTCTGATTGAGTCATTTTGGTTTAAATTTCAGATTATATATAGTTAATTGTTTGTTTTATTCATCATGTTTAATTAATTCGAGTGCCTTGCCTATAAAAAAAATAGTGACTTGTAAAAAAAAGTTTACTCGAGGGGGTTTGAAGTGACATAATCGAAACGGAACTTTCATTAAAAATATATCAAAAAATGGATAAATTATACCACAATTTCATGAAATTATATCATAACACAAAAATTTATAAAAAATAAACGTAATTAATAGTAAAATTCATTCGACGCAGAAACGTCTGCAGCCCTGCAGCCCATTTAGAACATTCCACCATTACTTCTGGATAACAGACGAGTGCCTAAAATTCTACACACAACCCCGACTTTTCCATGCACCCCTTGCGAATTTTCCACCTCAAGCCGAAAATCTGGCTACACTTTATACGACCCCCGGCGATAATTTCGCTCAGATAAAATTAACAGGTCTTAATTCAAACGTCTCGCGGATTGATGGCGGCAATAAGGGATATGCGGCGTTTCGCGCCGTTAAACGCCCTCGCCTTAACGGCCGTTAAGCCGTTAATTCGGCCCATGCACATTCGAACGTGACATGGAATAGTGGGGAGACTCCTTTTGTTTTTATATAACTCTTTTGGGAAATCATATGATGACTGAAAAGGCCGAGGGGCGCAAGTGACGTCGAGAAAAGCGCGTTCAAAGTTGACCATGTACCTCCATGTTTAAGGAGGAGGTCGAGTGATTTGATGATATATCGAGGCACACGTTCCGAATTCGTTTATATCCGTTTGCCACCAAATAAATGAGTGTGCATAAAAGGGATTCCTGTTTATAACTCAATTTCGGTAAAAATGTCACTTGTACCTCTCGGCCTTTTTGATCTTTATATAATATTTTACTCGATAATTCAAAATTCGATTTAATTCCAAGTGTACTGACACGTTTTTTTTATTATAAAAAATCAAAAGTCTCAGATGTATCAAGTCTACCCACTTACCTCTACGCGTTTTAATTTGGCTAAATTTTATCTGAATTTGGGATTCAATGGAAGTTACAATATTTATTTCGTAAGACGAATTTACAATCCGAATCAAAGCGTATGATATGTGATTATATTTTGTGTCCGTAAACGAAATAAGAGACAAAATATTGCATGGCAGAAAGATTACCGCGTGTATTAAATGGATATGTATAAGATAAAGGTATAAATATGGATAAGAAAATGTTTGTGAATCGTATTGATTCGATAAACTAATCGTAAAAGAGTTTTATATTTCTACCTTTAATTGAAACAGTAATTCAAATCCACGAGTTGAATAAAAATGTTTTGGTTATTGTTTTCGATTTATATCGATATTATATTAAAAAATATCATTATTCCTTTTTGAATGTTACACAAACAAAAATGTATTCAAAAGCAAATCATTTTTTGAATTCAATCAATACTAGACTTAGTTGTGAATTATTGAATTAACGCGCTTAAAAAAAACCGTTGTGTAACGATAAACACACAACGATCATCGTCGCGGTATTTTAAAGGATTTATCTTTATTTTTCATAAAGTTGTATTAAGTTGATTTAAAACAAATATTGGTTTCAATTGTGATCGTGACATCAGTGAAGACTGATTGTGTTTTTTTTTAAGTGACTAAATTTTGTAGTTATACTTTTATAATGCAGTGGTTTAAAATTATCTTTCTAGTGATATTCATTGTTAAATGCCCTACTGTTCTATCGCAACTGTGTGAAAATTTCGATGTCGGTTTAGGGGAATTTTCTTATCGATGTGAAATTTTTATATTGCCATTGAATCGAGTTTCTTACACGGATGAAGATTCACCTTTTATAAATCCAGGCATCACTCTTGGGGAACATTATTTAACGCAATCTAGACTCAGTTGCAGCCAATCAGATTTAGTCGACATCAAAAATGGATCGACGTTGTCGATGTATATGAATTGGATAGGTTCCATGACTAATGACACGAATATTGTGCGAATTTCTCTTGTAGAAGATGAAGATGAAGTTGAAATAAATATTGGAGAAATTACATCGGCCGATATTGACGATTGGACGCCGTTAAAATTTAATTTAAATGTGGAAGGAAAATTTAAGGTTTGTTCAAATTTGATTTCGATAATAGTTGTTTAAATTTACAATAATTTGAGTCATTTTATTAAAATTTGCTTTATATTTTTGGAAAGGTTCGAATTTTGTTGCTGATATCAGCTGGAAATCCAGATATAGCGTTAGATCACATATTTTTGGAAAATATAAGTAATGAATGCGATGCGTATTTGTCTACAACGTCCACTACTATGCCAACAGAACCGACTGAAGAACCCACAGATACACCTGATACAACCTCTGAAGAACCCACAGATACACCTGATACAACCTCTGAAGAACCCACAGATACACCTGATACAACGACTAAAGAACCCACAAATACACCTGATACAACGACTAAAGAACCGACAAATACACCTAATACAACTACTCCCGAAACTCCAAAAATAGACACTTCTGAAAATGACATATATAAACCAATGTTTATCTTTGCGATTGTAATTGCATCGATATTTTTCATATGGACTATAGTACTAACAGTGATTATAATGAGAAACAAAATGCCAAAAATGAACCACCAGAATGAATCACCCGAAATACCGCCATCGACTTCATTAGAAGCATCATCACAAATTCCAATAGTCAATTCATCGTCGAATGAGTTAGAAAAATCATCAACTTCAATTGAAATATTATCACCATCATCAATAGAAACAACATAACTTAATAAATAATATCTGAAACACTATTTCATAATATTATAATTACTGCTAAATGTGTGAAAACAATTCAAACTAATTGTAAATGCAAATAAACTGCAATGTGATAATTTAATGAGCGAAAATAAATTTAATTTAATTTGTAAATATGTATGTATGTTATTAAATTTTCTAAATAAAAAATTGAAATGAAAAATATTGAAATGTACCTATTTGAAAAAATATTTTGATTGTTGAAAAATATATCGGATATGTAAATCGAATTTTGCATTATAATGAAAAAACAATCAAGTATCAACTTTAAACAAATAATTATACTGACCATAACATTCACCATAAATATTTCCTTTCAATTTGAAAGATATTTTTAAAAATATTTATAAAGATAATTAATTATTAATCCTTCATAAATTTTATACTTACGAAAAGAATACTTTGGATGAATGTATTACACTTTGTACACCACTGGTGTACTGTATTGTGTTTAATAAATACATCCTGCATATAATGAAATTTTGAAAATTATTACAGATGCAATGCTTATAAATATTTATTACTTCCTGAATATACTAAATATATATTGTGATCCGAAATTGAACATATGGGTCAATTGTATCTGTGACATTAGTGAGAATTGATTATATTTCTAAATTAACCAGTTTTTATGGTTTATGTTTAGCAATGCAGTTGTTTAGAATCCTCTCGGTAGTGTTTTTCATTGTTAAGTGTCCCACTGTTCTGTCGCAATTGTGTGAAAATTTCGAATTTGGTTTAGGAAAATTTACTCCATGTGATCATTTTCATCCGATACTTCAACGAATTTCTTACTCTAATGAAAGTTCGATTTTTGCTAATCCGGGTGTCACATGGGGTAATTACTACTTAACAAATAATGAAAGCATGTATGAGGGTTGTATCCATACAGATTTTATTGATATTAAAAAAGGATCAATATTAAAAATACACATGAATTGGGTGAAACGCCCCTTTCCTGACCACGATTACTCAAGAATGATTTTAGTTCTTTCCGATGATGAAGATTTTCATATAATTGGTGCTTTTCCAGTTAAATATATAGACGATTGGACAACATTGAAATATATTATGAACTTTGATGGCAAATTTGAGGTTTGTTGAAAAAATCTATCTTGATTAATTGATTTTTCATGCATATGTACATTGTAAATATTTTCATTCTTATTATTCCAATATTTTCATAAAGTTTGGGCTTCTTACATACATAGATGAAAATTCAATTATGGCGATTGATCACATATTTTTGGAGACTACTAGCAACGAATGTGAGAAATTTTTATTACCAATATCCACGTCAACAACTGATGAAACCTCAATCTCAACTTCTACTCTTGCTACAACAATTTCCACTCCCAAAACTCCTCAAGTGGATGCTTTTGAAAATGATACGTATAAACTGATATTAATCTTTGTCAGCGTAATAGCGTTAATATTTTTCATATGGACTATAATTTTAATTGTGATCATAATGAAAATAAAATCGCAAAAGATGGTTTCACGAGAATCGTCATCACCACCTTCATTAGAATCATCGGCATCAATTTCGTTGGGAAATTCATCACCAACTACAGTAGAAATATCATAATCCAATATATAATGTTTATTCATCTATTTTATCGTTGTATATTACACGTATTTACTGTTATATTTTTACCATTTGCGTTATCATATAGCCATATTTATTTTTTGATGAATTTATATTTAAAAATTTGTAGTGATAAAATTTATAAGGTGTAATAAAATTTTGAAAATTATCATAGATACGGTGGTCATACCTATTTATTACTCCCAACATAGTTGAAATAAATTGATTCGACAATAAACATTGATGTCAATTGTGCTTGTGATATCAGATGGAACTATGTATTTTTTGCAAATTAACGGAAGTTTTGTGATTAATGTTTTGTAATGAAGTGGTATAAAATTGTGTCTATAGTTTTTTTCATTGTGAAGTGTTCCACTGTTATGTCGCAATTTTGCGAAAATTTTGAGTTAGATTCAAAAATAATCACTCCATGTTATGGATACAATCAAGTATTTCAACGAATGTCTTACACTAATGCTAATTCAAATTTCACCAATCCGGAAGTTACGAGGGGTAATTACTATTTAACAGGAAACATGAATGATATTAGGTAAATCAAATATGAACGACATTTTTTTTCGAATTCGATTTTGAAAAAAATTAAGTACACGGTACATGTTTTTCTTTATCTGAAACATATTTTTTTCTAATGAATAAGTTGCAAAGTTATCCTTTCATTGTAAAATAAAATGCATTATTTCGTCGTCATGTATAGAGCGATTTCAAAAAATGACCCTTTTCATTCCACAATAACGGAATATCTTTATAAGCTATCCTTTGAAAAAATGTATTTTGAATGCATGAGAATATGTAGAAAAATACTGTATAAGTACTTCAATTTTTTTTTTCGATTGATTACAAACAAATAAAAGTAAAATCTGTTTTTGATTTGTTTAATAGTGGAGTCACTTGCATCGCAACGGATTTTCTTGACATTAAAAATGGATCGATGTTTACAATTCACATGAATTGGAAGACGCGTCCATTGTTTGACAATATTTACTTTGACTTCGCGGTAGTAGAAAAAGACCCATATCGTTATTACTATATTGAAACTGCACATAAATTTACCGACGATTGGAGAACATTGAAATATATTTTGTATTTGGAGGGGGAATTCAAGGTTTTGTAAATAAATATCTCACAACATGAGTAATAAATTTTGTTTGAGTACAAACATTTCCGTACTTATTAATTTTTTTTTTTGATACAGCTCGAATTTTGGGCATGGAAACAAGAAGGTATAGTTGTAGCGATTGATCATATATTCCTGGAGAACACACCCGGTGAATGTAAGGATTTTTTAATTCCAACATCCACGACAATACAACCAACTGAAGAAACTACAATTTCGACCGATTTATCATCCGAAAAACCTATTGATCCTACGGATTCGACGATTTCAAAATTTTGCGAACATTTCGAGTTTGATTCAAAAAAATTTACAACATGTGATAGTGTTAATTATCAACCTTTTCGAAGAATATCTTACACTAACGATAATTCGAGTTTTACTAATCCGGGTGTTACATGGGGAAATTTCTACTTAACAGATTTCGGAAAACCTAAACCAACTGTACTTAATCATTATTATGGATACAACTATAGTTGTATCCAAACGAATTTCCTTGTTTTTAAAAAAGAATCAATATTGACAATATACATAAATTGGAAGAAACGCCAGTATATTGAAGACAGTTTCTTAGAAATCTATCTTTTTAATGAAAAAAGTAAGTTCTCGATTGATTATACCTATCCAAAATTAATAGAGAATTGGACAACATTGAAATACACTTTAAATATTGAGGGAACATTCAAGGTTTGTTGAAGAAATTTTTAATTCAATTTTTTTATATGAATTGAAATGTTTTTATACTTATTCATCAAATATTTTCTTGTAGCTCAAATTTCTTGCATGGATACATGAAGATTCATACATAGCAATTGATCATATATTCCTGGAGAACACACCTGGCGAATGTGAGAATTATTTAATTCCAACATCCACATCAATACAACCAACTGAAGAAGCCACACCTCCGACCGATTTAACATCTGAAGAACCCATTGATCTTACTGATTCAACAACTGAAGAATCCATTATTCCTACCGATTTAACGTCTACAGAATCGATCGATTCTACGGATTCAACGACTGAAAAACTCATAAATTTGACTACTGATGTAAGCACAAACTCAACTTCTACTCTTTCTACAATTATTGCAACTACCGAAAATTCAAAAGGGGGTGCTTCTGAAAATGTTATGTATAATTCGATATTTATCTTTGCCAGTATGATGTTGATATTTTTCGTTTGAACTGTAATTATAATAAAAAAAAACCTCGCTGAGGATAATTTTACATTAAATATCACTTTCATATTTACCATCAATTTCAATTGAAATATTATTACCAACATCATAATCTAAATACTAATCTATTATATTATTTCATATTTTCTATTATATATAAATTTTAATATTTACATTATAGAATTTTTATATCACATTTATCTATTTATTGTGTGCAATATATAGTTATATAAAAATATAATATATAAATATTGTTTGATTTTTTATGCCTCTAACGTAAATCTGTTTAAATTTCTAGCTCATTCCTCACACATCAAAGCTTTTTAAAATATTCAAAATAGTAAATGTATACACTTCTGCTAGTAATATTGAATTATAACATGACAGTCAAATTAACACATACACTTTCATGCATAAACTCATCACATCACACAATAAAATACTGCAAAACATCCTCGTATCTCCAGTTCTCTGACACGAAACAATTTCATTCAAAACCAAACAATCCTCATTCACTTTTCCCGTTATAAAATAAAAACATAACCGTTACAAACGAACCACTTCGATGTATAGAGACGTATAAAAGAAGGGCTGTCGATTTTTCATGTCGTTATAACGACGACGCGAATCGTCCAAGCACTAAATTGCTTTTTCGACACAAAAACTCGCGTTGGCCTCTCTTTTTTTCCATGTTCAGGAAAACCAATTTGTGTAATTGATATTTTTCGATAAATTGGCTTTCGGGACAAAATTAAAATTTCGTTTTCGCACAATCGGCGAAAACCGTATCGACGATTCGAGCCGTCGACTTTCGATTACGCCGAACGCTCGATCTTTTTTTTTTTTTGAAATAATATATTTTCATGAAATAAGTAAAAAAAAATCAATAAATTCATATATGATGATTTAAAAAGCCAAGGAATACAAGTGAGTTGGTCCTGATTTCAAGAAAATCACGCTCAAAGTCAAGCATGTACCTATGATGGAGGATGAATTTTTTTATGATTTACATATGTTATTTTTATGCTGCCAAACATATATTAGATCCAATTGTACCTATTTTATACAAAATCACTTGTACCTCTTAGCCTTTTCAGTCGTTATATTAATATATTGAAAAATTTCACGAATTTCTCAATTACGTTTGACGCGTTTCTAGTCGGGAAATAAATGGCAATGATTTGCTGCATCGTCTCACATTTCCGTTCCGAAATAAACTCGATTAAGAAATGTGCAAGGGGTTCACAAATTAAATATATCTGTAATTGAAATTTCCGTTTCGCCGAAGTGAATATTTATTTTATTGAAGTTGTTATTATTTTCGAGTCCCTTATATTAAATTAGGCGAAAGTTTAACGCTTCTAATTCACATGACTGCGTACTCGTACGGTGAAAAAAAGACATTTTTTTTATTACAATTAAATCTATAACCAAACAAAATATTAATTTTATCAGCATTGTAACGAAAAATCAAATGCAAGTTGTATAATAAAAAGAATAATCATTTTCGTGCATCATATAATGCAAGAACAATGTTGTAAAAAATAAAATAAAAAAATAGTAAATTTTACAAAAATTAGAGTATAAAGGTAAAAGGATATAATTTTATCACTGTACATATAAGACTTTGTCAAATTTTCTTAAAATTGAATAAATCAAGCAACTCCGCATATGTTGACGATATTTCTCGACATCGAGCATTTCAAATACTTTCATTTGACATTTCAAACCGAAAAAAAATGCGAAATTTCTCAATTGTCTGGAATTTCATCCACCAATTTAACTTGATAAAATAATAACTATTCTGATTAAATTGATACAGCATGATATTCAATTTTATTAATCTGATCATGCATAACAAAATCAATCGATAGAAAACATTTAAAAAATCAACAAATTCGCGCTCGCTTCACGAATCGAACCCCACGAGAATTCTTCAAACTCTCCCTCGCCGACTTCTACAATCTAACAACCTAACCTAACCTAACCTAACCCTTCACCATCAACCCCTAATCTCGACCGGAAAATCCCCAATAGAGAATTGACACATTTTCCTGCAGACTAATCGCCGCCACCGATTCCCACTAACGAGGAACACTTCCGACCCGATTTAATATACGAACCTCCCCCAAATGCGTACGCATTAATATACTGATTTATACGGACGGTATATTTTAATGAACAGGTATAATTTGTTTTTAATCGCGTCGCGGGATTCCATTAAAAGTCCGTCCGTCCGTCCGTCCGTCCGTCCGTCCGGGACGTAATCCGGCTGAACAAATTAGACAAATCGATTCTGTGTACGTTTAGTACGTATTGGTATTGAGGGGTTGTATGGGGGTTTTATGGGGTTGGGATTTCTGTGGTGTGTGTATGAAGTTCGATTCGAGTGTTTTCCGAATGAGCTGAGTGTAATTGTGCTTAAATTGTTTTCTCATTGAGGAAGTTTTGTTTGTGTATTGCTATTTTGGTTGAATCGGAAATAATCGTAACGATCAATGTAATAAAAAATACATTCAATTATATTCTATTATAGAATATTGTATGAGAGTTTTGATGCTGCAGCTTTATTTACAAAGAGCGTATTGAATTGTGGAAAACAATTGATTTGAAAAAACTTAAAAGTAATTGTTAAAAAAATAATTCTAATGCATATTGTAATGTGCATTGAAACTGAATAGTTTAAATAGAGCTATTTTATTAATAATGTGTTCAAATGCATTCATTGCAATTTCGCATACAGATGATACAATGTTTGAGATAAAAATAATTATTACACCATTATATGCAACATTTTTCTTCTAAATTCACACAAAAAATGAATATAAAAAAATATTAGCTACATACTCCAAATAACTTCTGTCAGATAATCTTATCTCGACTTTTCACAATAACACAATACAAATTGTAATTAAAAACATAAATTATACTATGAACTTGAAAAACTACAATTTCATATATCAGATTTCATTTAAAGAAGACTAATGAATCGAAAAAAAATATTCATATCTACAATAAAAATATAATTCGAAATCTTGAAAGATAATTCAATATAAAAAATTCAAAAACAAAATCTAGCTCATATTTTTATTATTATCGAACTGAAATATATACGTACGTCCAACATTAAAAAGTTCCACCGAATTTCCTGTCGATTTGTAAACCTTCGTAAAAAGCCTTCGTCCCACGCGAAATCGAACGACATCCCTTCGTGATTTATGTTCGTAGAGATCTTTCGCCAAATATGAACCACGCATTTATGGGTCACCCACAGGACACGAAATATATAGGAAATATACGGGAAATATCGCAAAAACACATATATTCCACATAAACAGAGACGTGGAAGCGTCTGTTGGTGAAACGCCCCATGACGCTCGACGAATAACTACAAAATTTTCGGATTGCAATGACGTCGAATATATATCGAAAACGCATGGTTTTACTTATAAATTTATCAATTTTTTGAAAATTTATCATTTTCTTTTAACATAGATGATAGATTTAGTTGATTTTTTCATGAAAACTTCCATTTTTTGAAGTCTGGAAATTTTAGTATTAATTTGAAAGACAACTTTAGATCTTGACAGCCTTTTACTCAAAGAGTATCAAGATACTCATTTAATTTTTTTTTTAATTATGTATTACTTTTTTTAAAGATGAGATCAGAACGCATATGATCCATTTCATAAAAAATCACCACATCTCGAAATTTTAAATTAAATAAATTGATTTGTGCATGTTTTCAGAATGCTCTGAAAAATAAGTACCTTAATAATATTTGAAACTTTTCAACTGAATATTTATCTTAAGAACAACATGTCTTTTATTATTTTTTCTTATTAATATGATTTAAAATTGTATACAGATACAAATAATCTTGTGGACAAAATAAAGTTTTGTTTATTTTTACCGAAAACGTTAGCCGAACTCTGGCCTAAACTATAATTTTCGTAGCAAACTTACACTTTTATGCTTCCGACAATATATTTTAAAGTCTTTACTATTTTCATACCGGCTTTGCGGTGCAAGAGTGCACTGAAAATGCTGCAAAATACTTAATGCAACGACACGGCAAAAGACAAAACGTAAACAATGAACGGCCACCGGTAAACAGGACGTCGTAAAAACCGCTTTCGTACAACGAGCCGCTTTTCCACACACTAAACTTATACCCAGTTTTAAAATATAACCCAACGACATTAGCTTACTTCGCAATGACCCCAAATTTTCCACAGGCTTTGTGAAAAATGTACAGTGCTTAAAAATCCATTAATCTTCGGGAGAATATTGATAATAGTGTACGAAAATAAATTTTGCTGTTGCATATTGTTTATTGATTGTATTGTTGTGTGTCGATCTAATTAGTTTTTATTATATTTTAACATGTGTTCGATTGATATCTGTTCGATCTAATTTGATCGATCAAGGATAACTGAGAAATTCATCGATTATACATTTAATTACACATGTTTATCGATTCGATTGGTAATCAGTGAAATAATTCGGAATGTTATTCTGTACTTCGCAATATCGATGAATGATTCCAATATAAATTATGTTTTTATTTTGATAAAATCAAGAATGAATTTAATCGATGAAAAATTAATTAAAAATAAACATATTTTCTAGGAAAATCTGAATCGTAATCAATTTGTTTAGGCCAGATCTTTCAGTTGTGTTAACATTGTTTTCTTTATACATAATTTGACATTTTTTATCACTATCTGATTGGTAACATTCGATCGAAATATTTGACTCAAAAAATTTTTTCAGTTATTTTACAACGATGTTTTGAAATAACGAATTTCGATAATATCACTAACATTTGATCAAAAAATCAACACATTCGAGAAATTTTTCATTGAAAAATATGATTAATTTTATAAATTCGATCAAAATCGCACTAAAAACTTCAATAACAATCTCCCAAACAACAAAATTAAACTCGAACGCACTTTTCTTCGCACGCCCTCGAACAACTCGCGAATTACAAAACCGCCCATTTCACCCACGTGTACCCCCGTTATTCCTTATTTACACCTGATGAAAAATTAAACGCAATCTTACGACTGCATCATAAAAACGAACGATCGCATACGAAACGAACGCTTTTGTCCGCATTCGGCGAAGAAAAGCCGCAAAACGCTTTTCCTACTTTCGCAGACTTGACACTTTTCCGGAATCGTTCGCTCAGCCGGAAAAGTAAGAGAAGATGAATCGTTGATTATTTTTCTTGGAAAATTTAAATTTTTCGATGATTTTAATTGACGAAATTCTAGCTTTGAACGGTCGAAGAATGCAACAGCGGAATTACGTAAACGTCTGCGAAGGCAACATTCGAGATAACCAATTTAAACCTTTTCATACGATAGAAACGGCTAGTACTACTCCATGAAATGCAATTAAATGGTATTCAAACTTCGCAGACACGAACTAGATTTTCTTCGACGCCGTCGAGTTTCGAAACTAATGAATTTCAATTTCTTATTATTAATCAAAATTCATGCTCATTGATTTTCTTTTTCAAATGGAGCTCAGCGATACGTTTTTTCCGCTGTGAAATTCGTATTGAAAGTTTATGAGACGCATATTAAAAAAAATCTTTTTAGGAGCGTGAGAAGACTTGATCTTTCTTTTCGTTTTTTGCCATTTACTACTATATTTACAAAATAAAATATTTCAATAAGCTCGGAATCAAATTGGGTTCACTTTGACATGATTTTTTTTTCAATACGGTATTCGAAAAATAAGTTAGTGGCAAAAAACTAAAAAAAGGGATCGAGTCTCCCCACTCACTTCTATTATATTTATTATTTGTTTAAAAAAACTACACAAATGTTTTTCTTTTAACTCTGATCAAATTGCTTCGAAATATGATCAATGTCTATTCGATTAAATAATATAAAATATTTACACTATAATCATATCTTATTTCATAATATAGAATCTTCTAATATTTGATTATTTCAATTGATAAATCAATCAAATAAAAATCAAATCAACCTTGATAAATCTCTGACAACAAAATTTCGCAACAATATAAATCAAAGATCACTTATCTCAAAATGAAACATCGGCTATGAACAAATCAAGCGACAAACCTTTTCCACAACAGCTCACACTAGATCAACGATTCTCAAATCGTACTCAGATCCAAAAAATAGTCATAAAACATAAATAAAACACTAGGATAAGTCGAAAAAACAAAAATCAGACCAACGAGCATACTAAATCGACTGCAATCGTGCAAGTGAAGCGTGTCAATTTAGAAAAACGACCGACACGAACGTGCGAGGGTCGAGTTGTGGAATTTTCTATTTCTGCATCGAATAGATGGATCTTTCTGAATATGTATTATATTATAGCTCTGTTATATGTCGATGTTTTATTTTATGCGGAATGGTTTGACGGTGAGGTAATAAAGGCCCGTCATGTGCAATGTGCATCGATTGTCATAGTAATTTGCACGCGAAACTCTCCAAGCGTTGGGTTCGATTTTTATTCGATGTCGTTCGAACGTTTCGTGAAAACGATTTAGATTTTATCGAGGAATAAATCAATAAAAATTGAAGTAAATGTTTGATTTTGCTCATCGTTGACAGCGGTTTACGTTTCATTTTTTTTAAATTGAAAATTATGGGGTGTGTTGTTCCAATTCGATTGATTTTGTGTGGAAAAGAGATATAATCGCACGTGAAAAGCATAAATAAAGTATAAGGTATTACTCAACTTCTGTAATCATTGTAGTTAGTTTAACGATAAAGGTTGAGGCACGTGTGTGAAAACATCACTTATACAACTTTTTCCATTGTAAATCTTTTCGGTTTATCTTAATTATTTATGAATCAATACTTTTGAAACTTTTGAAATTTGAGATCAGTTGTTAACTTGTGGGGCAGATTGTTCCCTAAAATTAATCATTTATTTATATTTACATACATGCGTCTGTCATTATCTTTCAACTGTATACGTATAGCGAACCAAATTTTGATCGAGTTGACAAATCTATGCTGAATTATTTAAAAAAAAATTTTTTCTTGACCACACTAAATCAAATCACGTATAAAAAACTACGTAAATAGAATTATTGTACTATCGAATATATAAAATCACTCGACCTCAGATCAAATAAGGCCATGTGACTAATTTAAAACATTTGGCAACCGGAAGAAGTCACTCGATTCGGGCATAAGTCAACGTTTGTCGCAGTCTGACGAATGTTGTGGCTCCGTGCGGCGTCTACGTACTTCCGGTCGTCTTCCGGTTTCAAATTGGTCGGCTTCCCGGGATTAATCCCGGGATTATGCGACGCCCGGGACGATCGTTCGCTCGCACTACATATACATAAATGACCCTAGTCGAACATGTCTATTATTGAAATTTCGTTTTTATTTGAAACTAGCTTCTGTCACCCGGCGTTGCTCGAAACTATTAAGACTTTAAGCCGATTGTAAATTGTAGTATATTATTTCCCGTTCCCGTTCCCGATTCAATATCTGTTCCCGCTATCTATTTCGGTGAAAGAATCAGTCATTTTGAGATCTAAAAATATGTCAATCCCGTTGCGTATGTAGGCTTTGCATAACATTGGCTATGTCAAAGCTTCCCCCCTTGAAATAACAAAATTTACGAAAAAAAATGTTTTTTTAAATTCAAAATGTAATGACGCAGAATCCTTTCTAGTTATACGTTCAATAATTCCTGAAAGTTTCACAGCAAACGGATCAGTCGTTTGGGAGTTCAAGTTAATCCCGTTGCCTATGTTGACTGTTATATCTAAGGGTCCCCCCTTACATTATCAAAATTTACGAAAAAAATTTTTTTCTCAAAATCAAAATTTTATGATCTCTAAACCTTCTCCTACATGCAGAGAATAATCCCTGAAAGTTTCGCGGCGAACGGATCAGCCGTTTCGGAGTCTATAGGTAACATACATACATACATATATTACATACATTCACTTTTATATATATAGATATCAATTTGAAAATTTAAATTTAGAAATAGTTCATGTTGATATATAATATTATCTCTTTGCTAAAATTGATCAATATAAAATATTGATTCAAAAATTATTGAAAAACATGAGCCATTATCTATTGTTAGCTGTTAGAGCGAGACAAATTAAGTTTAAGACCACAAAGACCATTACTACGAGAAATTAGCGCAAAAAAGTAGGGTCTATGGTTTCAGCTGGCAGAAAGCATAAGATTTTGGGTAATGATAGGTCTTAGGGGTGCATTTTGATCTAGAAAGGGGAACACGTCGTAGGGGTGTTTCCACCCCCAAAATTCAACCCTGAAGGTGTCCGATCGCGATTTTTTTAGATTTTTGCAAAAACTATTATAGATACGAGAAAACTGTCAAAAACAATAATGTTCTCCATTAAATTCTATACAATTATTATCTAATATTTAATACTATTACTATTTAATAGAAAAGATCGACAAATAACAACACGAAATGAATTCGAACATAAGTTTCTTCTATACATTATACAATTTCAATACAATGAACATTCTTACATTCGGATTAACAAGTTCCTCAAGACCGACCCCACGTTTCGTCGCAACATTACGACTCCGACGCCAATAAAACCGGTACATAAACTCGTTCGGTGTCTTCGCGGCCTCAACATTGTGTACAGGTGTAAGACGAGAGGTCAGGGCTCGTAAACAGTCGAGTGCGAGGGCGGACCGGAACTCCAAATGTCCCTTAAAAGCGAACCGAAGAGGAACTCGGACTTAGAAGTGAGGAAGTAAACTGCTACGTGGCTACGAAGGGTTGATGGGTCAGATGCATGTGTAAGATGTGAGTGGAAAATCGTTTTGTTGATGTTTTCTGTGTATTAAAGTGGGATTTTTATTTATTGAAACGTAGTATCTTATTACTAGTAATTATAATAGTGTTAGTATTTTTTTTTTGTTTCGAGGTGTTTAGGGCTGATCTTACGATCGTATGTTAAACTACTTAGAGATTCACTCTTTTTTAGAGGATAGGCTCCACCTGTAACAAAACATTTCCGAAAAAATTCGACTAGATGTATCATTTAAGAATTATTCATTCATTTTAGTCTTTGTCGAACATATTTAAACCATATACATTTTAATATTTATTCACACATATACAATCTTGTACACTTCACAATCGAAGCTTATTTCATCAATTTCACAGAAATCACTCGACTCAATCATGCCATATTTTTACATGACAATTGATTAAACGCGGAAAACCTCAAAGTCAAATCTAAGCCATGATTTACCCAAAACTATCGACCGAATTCAAACACACCATACATTATACGATCAATAAAACCGATAAGTGCCACTTTACCTTATCGCCACGTCATTCTCGAATATTTACATTGACCTTACGAAATGTTCACGATCACATTCGAGATATCGTTTACTGTAATAATTTTACTCAAAAAAGAGCACCGGGGAATTCACCTCATAGATTACAATCGCGAAATTTCGCAATAATCAAATCTGATCGTATTGAACTGTCTGAAAACCGAAACCGTTCTGTTATCTCATGACATTTTCCGAAATTGTTTGCTAGCTTTTCGAATACGATTTTCATTCTGAATGTGCAGTGGAAATATTATCGATAATATTGGATGAAAATGAAAATCGAAAATAAAAATTTGATTAAATTTATTAATGATATATTAAATTTATTTTCTATACATTTTGCAGAATATTATATAATTATATAGTAAGATATTACAAATGATTAAATTCAAAATACAAATAAAAGAATATTTCAATCGATCAATATTTTATGGATATTTTGCTTTTTCGGCAGTTATCCAAGAATTAAACGATAATACTCTGGTAAATACTTCTGGATATCCCAAGGCACATTGAGATAGAGTCTTTGGAGCTCCAGCTACAACTCCATGAATACATCCATTATTTATTACAACCAAACCATCATCTCCATAGCAAGATCCTTTTCCAGTGCTTCTTAATCCACACAAATGAGTAGACTCAATTATAACATCTTCTAATGAATCCTTTTGGCACTGGGTGTTGGTTATGCTCGTCAAAGTTAACGATCTCAGTCTGTATGATGATGGTTCTTCCACTTTTGAATCTGGAGCTTTGGCGCTCTAAAAATAACAATTAATTTAATATTGAATAATTATCTTATTATGATTAGTATCAATTATATTTCTTACGAAATCCCAGCCAAGCATAGTAAGTTGAGAGCCGGTTGCCAAAGTGGTGGTAGCCAATGTCATTGCTCTAATTGAAGTTGTATAAACAAAAGTCTGCAAAGTTCTGATAAGTCCTATATCATGGTAAGCTGCACCTTCGATGAAATTAGGGTGTACAATCGCTCTAGAGATATGATATGATACTTCTGGAATCCTTCCATCCACTAATATCGATACTCCGGGTACGACTTGCCTTAAATTTGTGCTATAAAAACATATTAGGGTCAATAATTTTCGATATTATTAAATTAAGCGTTTCAATAATTTTGAATTAATTATACTTTTTTGCACAAGTACCACTTGTGAGAACCCAACGAGTGTCTATAATCGCTCCAGCACATACGTGAACCCAAGATTCGTTTTGAATGGAAACCAAATAAGTTGCAGATCCAACACTAGCTACATCTCCTCCGATGATTCTGCTTTCGATTTTTGCGTGTGAAACTGCAATTGATAGAACAATAAATCAATATTATTATTTTCAAATATTTTGGTAAAATAAAAAGTCAAATTACCTGTCACACTCAACACTAAAAGAATGACCACTTTATGAAACATTGCGAAATATTCTTCTTCTGAACGTTTCTCAAAGTCTTCAACGTCTTTGTAAACTGATAAAGCTCTTCTCTTTTGCATGGTTTATATAGTTTGAAAAAAGTGTTTCTTGGTAAAGATTAATTGAAAATTTCTTAATTTCTTCGTAAATCGATTAGATTATACATAAGAAATATTTTTTTATCGCTTTTAATACTTTTTTAATTGTTACATGAAAATCCGATCGTGATAAACGAAACCTATAAATTTTTCAAGCATTGATATGTATATTACATCCATATATAAGAGTCGACGTCACGATCATTGATATTTTATCTAAAAAAACTTAACCACACAGTTCATAGTAAATTTTCCCAAACTAAAAACATCCCAAGCACAACAAATAACAATCTCCAATGATTAACATCCACCATTATTTTCATTGCGAATACATTATTTAAACCCACCCCATGAACCACAGCACAATGCAAACTTTCGAACACCAGGTGGAACACCACCAATTGATTAAAAGTTGCACAAAATGTGAATGCACATGCACATACACCTCATATGCAACTTCTACCTGTACCAGGTGTAGCCATAAAATAAACCATACATAATTCATTAAAAACACATTGAGACTTTTTAATAAATACTAGCAGTAGACGCATGTGTATCAAAATCGTTCGGAATTGATCAAATTTCGTATTGCCACGGATGTGTTTATTGCCATCTATGTGCGAAATAAAAAAGTCGAACCCGGGATTTTACGCCTTATATACGTTAAAAGTTGCAATTTCGTAATTGGGACGGTAGCCGAGCGGTCAACACGCGTGTGCCACGATCCGAGTTCGAGGCACGGCTGAAAATTTCGAGCATCGTTAGCGTATTTTTATAATATAGATAGATTTTTTGTAGATTTAATTTATTGTCTAAACTTAATATATTATAGATATGGAAGTGGTATAAAATATTATATGTTAAGTTTGTTTTGTCGCATTCACGATCGTCAGATATATGCGCGTTCGCCATTACGGCCGCGGACCGGCCGTTCATTACCCCTGCCATTTGGCAACGGTTCACGTATGAAATTTCCAGGCAAAACCTTATCGCTTTGAAACCCCATACTCTAATACTGGTCCAGCAATACACCTAGACGATTTCTTACTTTCCCAATATAGAACTCACCAGATTAGAGTTCGCAAAACTTAGCAATCTGTGTTTGCACTCTGAATTCATTTTCGAATTTTCCGAAAATCTATATTGTTAACTTTGAGTCGGAATTATTTTGAATTACTTTTTGATTGTTTATATGACGTGAATGACACATGATGGGTCTAATAAAATAAGGTTATGTTAGATTTTATGTTAAGTTAGGTCGAATACTTAACTATATCGTAAATAGACAAAATATAATATATGAGACCCACCTATATCATACGTTATAGAAATAATGATAATTATATGAATTTTGGACATAGAATCTTCTATTTTATTTGTTTAAATTATAAAAATAAAGAATTTGTTCATTGAAAAGACGTAAATGTAGGAAAGAGTGTTATAGAATGATCGTCTGTACTAAACTTATTCATATCTATCTATTTTCATTTTATGAAAACGATTATCTAAATTCAAGTCAAACTTAATCTCAAAATAATAATTTGAATAGTAATTATCTTAATATATCATAATATCGATACATTTACGTAACAATGTGTTCCTGCATCCTCAAAATAAATTAGACGTAACTTTGAATTCGAGTTGAAGTGACTTTTTGAGTTACAAACCCATCAATATATAGAAAATATTCGACTGTAAAAAGCGAAAAAGATTAAATTTCAAGACGAATTTCGTACTTAACTTCAACCGAAATTCATCCCGCCTTTTCCATTCAACAAAGGCGTTCTTCCAACAGCGACATCGAATCAAAAACAAATTTGAAACGCAATATATACGGCGCACAAAGCTAGCTCTAACCATTCCGAAGCATCACGAAAGTTTTCAGGTTTAAAAGCTAAACTTGAACATGCATATGTACATATTCAGGGACATAAATGTTCAAAGTGCACGCATGCACCTTCGGATGCTGTTGTTCGAGTCTCCTTTGCACGAAAACGTCGTTATGCGAATGCAGATTTTGAACTTTGATGGGATTTACGATATCGTCGTTAAGGTTCTCTTAGATTTGGAAATGTTTCGTTTGTTGAAATTCTCTGTTTCATTTTGTATTCGATTCTGTTGAATTTTTGATTAATTTTAAGCTACTGAATGATTGTATCAATGACTCTCTATTTAACGAAACTTTATATAAAATTGAGTCGATCTAATGTCGAGTACTTAGTTGTTGATTTAATCATCCAATACTAGTGTAAATTATAAGATTGTTTCAAAATTATTTGCTCTCAAATGAAAATTGTGTTGAATTTCGTCTCGCGCTTTTGTGCGAATATTTTTAAATTGAAAGGGGGAAAATGCATTTCAGATACGACAATGTGTCGGGGAGGAATGCTTTTCATACATCCCCTAAGTTATATATAATATTAATTTTCCACGGGAACGACTTCATTCACTTGAACGTTCCATATTAAATATTGCATAGGGGATGTCTGAAATTCAATATATTAAACATACGAAATTTTATATTGAAACGGGGCTTTGTCGATTTTATTAAATCATCAAATATATTTTTCAATAACAATTATTTACAATCTTAATTAATCGACTATTCAAAATTTTATTGAATAAAGTTTTAACACCGATCGAAAATATTTTATAAAATATCATATAATATATCCGTACATTTTCTAAAGTAAAACGATGTTCTAGCCATCACAATAATAATTT
This sequence comes from Cheumatopsyche charites, assembly GCA_024721215.1. Classification (NCBI taxonomy): domain Eukaryota; kingdom Metazoa; phylum Arthropoda; class Insecta; order Trichoptera; family Hydropsychidae; genus Cheumatopsyche; species Cheumatopsyche charites. The sequence goes on along the minus strand of CM045586.1, from coordinate 8,768,410 downwards.
CCCCTTATGATGAACTTTCCTAATGGAGATCGCATATAAAACCTTTTGCACAGCAGCTGCAATTACGAGATTGGTATTTTGCACGAATGCACAAAATGCACATCTCGATCGATTGACGCAATTTCCCGCAGGCGGAAATAAATGCATGTTTCAATTTTTTTTTCAATTTTATCCATATTCACATTTCATATTTACAGTTGATATTTGAAGAGAAATGTTTTAAATTTTTTTTCATTAGAAAATTCAGATTTCATCTACATATTTGTATTTTGTTGATGTACATGTGACTATTACACATTCATAGAGTTAAGTAAGAGTATGTTCAAGTATCAATTTATGACATTGACATTAATAGGATTAATGTTTGAAAAGTCGAAATGAATATTTTATAGTTAAAGATGCGTAAATAAATACTTTTTTCTAGTTAAAGTATAAATTGTGTGACTATATCTCGTTTTTTCCTGCGCGATTTTCAATTCTAACTATTATATATTTTTATCAAAATAATTGATTTACTTTAAAGGTCAACTGACAGATTTAAGGGTACAAATAACTTCGCTGTGATTTCGAGAAAAGCACACTCAAAGATGAGCATGCACCTACATGTATAAGAAGTTATTTGAAGATATATTTCGGAACACATTTCAAATTCGTTCACCTTTTTTCCAACAAATATATTAGCATACATAGAAGGAATTTCAGTACATAACTCAATTTCACCAAAAATGTCACTTTGGCTTTCAGTCATCGAATGATTTGATGATGATCTCATCACTGATTAATTTTTTTTTATATTCACTTGAAACCAAACACACATTTGAAAATAATTTCTAAAAATCAGTCAATTTAGGACCTATAATAAAAAAAAATCAAATAGACTTTTCCGCGAGTTTCCTCAAACTCCAAAGCATTTTTCCTATATTCAGCTATCTCTCTGAGGTCAACAGGCCTCAGAGGTCATCCCCAGACATAATTCAACCCCTACACATAATAGGGGCACATAATATAATATTATGAGTGTAGTCGCAAAGTCGTAAATTAGCGGAGCGGGTCGCGGTCGTGCTTCGGATGCGAACGCCGGGATTAAGGCCGATAAGGCCCGTCGGTCCTTAAGTCACGTTTAAACCATTTTTAAGGTCGTCTTCGCCGGTTCAGGACTAACAATGCCACGCAGAGGTGTCCTCAAATTTTCGAGTAGGTTCGATTTAGTGATGCCGCTTTGCATCGACCGATGGGACGCGGAGGTTTCGTCTAGAAATGTGTCTGAGTAGGGTTTGGATCGAAATTGGGTCTTGTGTTGTGAAATTGGTTGTAAGATCTAAGAATTAGTTATTGGTGGTTATTAATTGTTAGAATGGTGAAAATATATTTTATTATTTGTGATTTCTGGAGAGGAATATACTCTGTATAGTTTTATTCATTTTTTTTTCATTTCCTTATGATGAGTAAAAAAATCCTGTCTAAGAGAATCTAATTCTTCTAATATATTTTTCAAAAATTTAAAAAACAAATTATTCATTATTTGTATATTTTATATTATATTCTTTTTCGTAGGGTGTATCTAACATTTTCATATTACATTTAGATACAATATCTTCGACTCACTAGTCCACTAGTCTAAACAACAGATTTTTTCATTACTTTACTGTCATCAAATTCTTCAAAACACTTGATAAGTCCAGTTAAGTTAAATTTAAATAAACTAGCAGTAGGCGCATGTGTATCAAAATTGTTTGGAATTAATCAAATTTCGTATTGCCACGGATGTTTTTATTGCCATCTATGTGTGAAATAAAAAAGATTTTACGCCTTATATACATTAAGCGGTGCAGTTTCGTAATTACGACGCGTAGTTCAGAGTGTAAGGCACGGGCTAATAAATTGAACGCCCGGGTTCCGAGGCACGGCTGTAGTTGAAAATTTCGAGCATCGTTAGCGTATTTATAATATAGACTAGGTTTAGATAGGTTTTCATATCAAGTTAAATTTGGCTTAGTTGAACTAAGTTTCTGATTCAATTAAGTTAGTTAAAATGTCTTACTAACTGGATAATAAACCAGCACAATTTTTAACATCCTCTTCAACATTATTCAATTAAATCATAATTTAAATAAAAAAAATCGATAAAAATTAAAAAACCCAGACAACCAAATCAAACAAATATCGACAAAAAATCGACTTTTCACAGCCAGTTTTGCTTAAAAGACAAATCGAAGCTAGTACAAACAGTCAAAAACATCACACATTCGAACTTTTTTTCAGTTTTAACGCATCCCAAGCGTTCTTCGACTACTCAGAAATTAACGAATCGTCGATGGCGAATCTCGCAAACGAGCTAAACTTCTTATGAAGATTGATCGCGACCATTATAGTGATTTTCGAGCCGACTCTGCAGAGATGCAGCGATGCATCCTTCAGGGACCGACGAAGATTCAGAGCAGACGCTCCTCGGATGCATTTCCCAAGTGTCTGGGAAATTGCCTCAACCGTTCACCGACACACTCTGAACGAAAACGTGTATTGAAACATTCTTGGATTTTCCGAGAAATTCTCCACTCCGGCTAATAGACATAGCTTAGTTTAATTAATTTCACTCGTCTCGTGTGTAAGGTGACTGTGTGTTTTTTTTTATTTTGAGGAGGAAATGAAGGAAGTTCTGATTTTTTCCATTTGGAAAATATTAAAATTATGAATGTTTATATGAGAATGATTTTATTTTGATGAAAAAAATATGTTAGAGTGCATATTTTCTAACAATTTAAAATCGAAATATTTCAATTTGATTTTTAAGGAAATAATGGGAAGAAAATAATATATCAGTAGCACCAACGTTAAAATTTAAAATATCTCTTTAGTATCGTCATTATTATATTTAGTTTTGTGAAAAATCATATGACATTATGCAATTCGTCTTTGCAATATATTTTCCATCCACCCTTAATTGCTTCTAACAATGTAAATATCTATCCGTAACTTCGACAAGTTTCTTAAAAATCTCACATTTAGGCTATATTTTTTATGGTATCAACGTAGCCATTTCGAGACATCAATCGAAAGAAATTACGAAATTGCTTAATTTAACCTAAGCTGACGAAGATATAGCCATTTACATAATGATAGAAAATATATTAGTTTTTAAATACAGTTGGAAGACATATCATTAAAGTAAAAGCTTGTCCTTTTCAAATGAGAAACGTATGATCACCGTACTCACATTTGAACTAATTCGCTCACATATATGTTTTTCAAAGAATAAATACATATTATCTGATTCGCAGAAGCGATAAAATTTTAACGAAAATATAAATTATCGGTATTTAAATATTTTTCTTGAAAAAAACTAAAACTCTCAATAGGTGTAATAAATTGCTTTGGATCGCGTCATTTTCGTTCGGAAAACGATAATTTTCCGATCGTTCTCCGGTCGGAAAAACAATGAAAAACCAGTTTACGGTTCGTTGAAACCGGATTTTCATCAAATTCCCGTGTGCGGGCTCAAAGAGCGCACGAATTGCATACGTGTCTCCGTTTCGGTTTGGATTAGCCGAATTTTCGGAAAAGCCGGAAAAACGACAAAAAAGAAAATGCATTGTTGGACATGAGCACTAGTATGCGTTTCAGAGTGAGATTTTGTAGAATTTTCATCTGCGTACAACCACATGGTCGGGATTGACTAGATTTTTAACGAATTGATTCAATTTTGCTTTTTTATATATTTTTATCGAAGACTTTGGAGGCAATATATGAATTACGTTCATTGCATTCGAATCCGGGAAACAATTATTATTTATCACAGATAGTAAATGATAATGAAGTAGCAAAGATAATCAATATTTTTTTATCAATCCAAAAAAATATTTTCATATTTACGAATTGCAACTCAATAATATTATGCATTTCATCTTTACTTTTGAAAAATGTATACATCGACTCAAATATAATACATCTGACGACTGAAAAGGCCATGGGGTACAAGTGACATTTTTGACGAAATTGAGTTATGTACAAGAATCACATCTATGTACGCTCAGATATTTGGTGGCAAAAGGTTATAAGCGAATTTAAATCGTGTACTGAAATAGATATCATTAAATCAATCGACCTTCTAATACATGTAGGTTCATATTTAACTTTGAGCGCGCTCTTTTCGAAATTACCTCAAAGTCATTTGTACCCCCTGGCCTTTTCAGTCATCATATAATTGGCTTAAATATTTGCATGAACTGAATAAAAAAATTGAATTCAACATTTCAAATTAGACCTCTTTATAGATATACGACATTAATGATTCAACTAATTACTCACCGTCAAAAAAAACACCCTTAACCCCATAGGTACACCCTTAACATGAACACGTCGAACAATGAAAACTATGCATTTTCCCCTCTCGCATTCGACACTAATTGAAAAGCTGCAGCGTATTTAAAACCCGACACTCAAAAAAATCACCCCGAGCTGAAAAACTGAAACTAAACTGAAAAAAAATTCGAAATTCCCAGTATTTCGAACGCACGCATCGGTTTGATTTCGTTTTTCGTACCGGTTTGTTCGGACGAAATGAAAATACACATTTTCCAATGTGTGTGGGGTGTTTTTTTTTTTACATTTTTACAATACGCACATGCGAACAATTTAAATTTTAAACGATGCGTATCCTAAATGCGCCATTCGGTTGTTTTTCGCGAGATAAGCGCGTTTTTTTTTTTTCATAATATATCCGCGAGCGATGTTTTTCCGAATGTGTCAATTTTCGCTCGATTCGAAAAAGTGGTTGAATTTTTCGATTTCGCAATTGTTAAATCAGTTCAGATTTGTTTCGTATTTTTTATGGCCACAACTCAATTATTTTGAAATTATTGGTAAAAAAATTATCTATTTTTTATTACGAAAATTACATCTGATATTGTCACATTTCGAAATAATTATTTTAGTCATGTTTTGACTCGATCATTTACTTTTTTTTATTTTCAATTCTATAATATTCGATAATCTTCAGTAGTTATCATTTAAACTAAAATGATCGATCGGTTAACAGCAATTTCATCTTATCAGCTTATCTAATACTACTTTATATAATACTTTACTATCATATGTATGTGACTCATAAAAGTAAAACTATGGAAAATTATGTCATTCTAGATTTTTCTATTGATAAAATCAACATTTTGACTTTTGAATCATTTCATATTATATAAACTTACTTATTTATTATTTAATTTTTAATCACACCAATAACAGACTTTACTTCAAATCGATTTATGACAAAGCAGTGAACAAATCGACATAAAATCTAAATTTGATATGAATCCGTATAAACCAAGGTGTATAAACGACATATTTGAATCATTAGAATTGAACGCTGAAATTGTCTTTTTATGAGTCTATTCATATGATTTCAAAACTCAAAAAAATCAATTTGAATAATTTTGGATAAATACTTTTCTAAAATAATGAAAGAACTAAAAATCATAGAATACTAGGTTATCTCTTTCGCTTAATAAAATCGTCCATGAAAAAAATCAAAAACAATCCATCGACAAAGACCAGGAATATCTATGAAATTCGTCTTTTTGACTGTAATATAGTTCAAAATCGTTCTTAAATAATTTTAATTGGATTTGTTTTTTATACTTATTGATAGATTAGGTTAGACCACACATCGATAGAAGTGAGTTTGCATTACTATCTCCGCCCTCGGATATCAAAAATTGCACAATATCCTTCATTTTCTCCAAATTAAAATCACCGCACTTATACCCCCTTGAAATCTAGAGTTCTCACTGAGCAACGACACACCCAAAATGCAAATCTCTAACTACAATCGGCGTCTTCTGCGATTTATCGCCACGTGCATCCCGGGACAGCGTCTGATATTGCGTCCCCTCGTCCCGCGGGACTTCCGGGACACTGTGGCCGATTTGTCAGCGGGATCCGCGGACCAGGTGCTGCTTGGACACGGCTGCAATCATAAATATTAGTTTTAGACGATGGTCTGTGCTGAATTAGCATGGGACCTCTCACAATCGGCTGTGGAGAGTCGCTAGTCGCCGGCTGCTTCAACAGCAGACTTAATAAATGCGTTGTGTTCGTGTTGTATTGTGAGTTGTTAGATGAATTTTGGTGTTTCGATGTATCAAATTAGTCGCAGAAATTCATTTTTTTTTTATTTGAGTTGAAAAAATTTAGGTTGTTTTGTATAGGTTGTTCGAATTCTATTCGGAGTTTAAATTATTTTTTTATGGAATGTAATACTACCGAGTGTTTTTTGACTAATTGCATAAAATATTTGTTGTGATTAAGTCATTACAGAGAGAAGAAAGATTTTGAAATCATTGCGAAGTTCTTTTTCCCTTTCCTTCCTTTCTAGAGTTATCTGTTTCGAAGTCGAGAAAACAACCCTTTTCAAAATTATATATATTTTCCAATATCGAAAAAAATATCTTTATATTTTTTAAATCAGTAAAATTTTCTTCAAATCTAATCTTTTCTGTAATTTAATGTATTATATAATTATATAAATTCTAAATTATGCTTGCATATAATGCTATATTATACTCTTGTTACCGAAACGTGTTTGCCTAACAAATTTCGTTAAGACAAGATGAAATTCGATATGGTTGCAATTTGCAAATTGCACTCTGGTTAGTGACCACGAGATTTCGCTTTATTGAAATACTCATGTTAGTGTTTCTAGATGTTGAATATGTGTTTCTTGTATAAAACACACACAATATACAAAAAAATGTTGCGCATTTATTAGATCGGTGAAAATTTTATATTTTTTTCAATTTTCATTTTTTAAATTGAAAAATAAAAGATGATTATTTTATTACAATTTATCACTAGCTATAAAAAGCTCAAAATATCTACCTATTCAATAAAGTAATCTCATATCTAATTTTATCTTTTTTCGTGGAATGACATAAATTGTTCATGTGTAATTAAAAAAAATATAGTCTAATGAGCTCTTATTATTTTGCATGCACAGATACATAATTTATATCTAAGATTTATTGATTAATTATCGAAAATAAGAACAAAATTAATGAAATATGAATGATATTAATTTTAAAGTACTTAATACCTATATTCGTCACTTTTTCCACGTAAAATATCGTCACCGAATAACAAAGATTAAATAACAAAATTTTTTTGGCCATCTAAATAGTTAATTTATTTCAGAGCCCATTTCAATTAATTCTACACTCATATACAAACTCACCACATTCGCATCTTTATTACGAACGAAATCTGTACCTAGATTAATAATTCAGAATCAATGAAATGATGAACAATCTATATTATAAATACGCTAACGATGCTCGAAATTTTCAACCACGGCCGTGCCTCGAACCCGGGCGTTCCATTTATTAGCCCAACGCTCTACCTCCGAGCTAACATCATAATTACGAAACTGCATCGTTTAACGTATTTAAGGCGTAAAATCTTTTTTTTTATTTGATTAATATTTATAAAAGCGCATCAAATATCGTTTTTCTCGACTTTTATTGTGTCAATTCGGTACTCAATCACGAACACAATTATATTTTAATAAAATTTAAATTAAAAAAATCAAATAATCAGCGACGCCCAACTTTAGCTAAACTCGCATAACCACCGGACCGAACCGGACCGCGGACCGTCATCCGGCGACCCCTGACAATTTCGCGGACGATTCACCGTCTAGAAAGGGACATCTTTACGTTTATTCGGGCCCCGGGGCCTTTATGCCCTTTTGTCTTGTCGGTTTTGCGGCGTCGCGACGCCCTTTGTGCTTCGCCCGCGACGCCTTTTTTACTGTCGCTTTTTATTCGCGGACCCGACTTTTCTGGCCTATTTTCTACGCCCGTTGTGTTTTCTGCGTGTTTAGAAGCCGAGGTAATAAAGCGGACTGCTGGGTTTTTAAAAAAAAAAAGTCGGACTTTTTTTCGGCGTCGTGTATTTTTGATATTGTTTGTTTCGTTTTTTGAATCGTTCTAAAGCAGCTCTGATTGTGTGTGTGTGCAGTGTACTTCGATCGATATTTATTTTGATGTAATCAAATGTTGAATTGAATTGGTAAACCTGGCCCAGTCTGCCATACAAAATATAAATTTGGTTAATAAGTTAATCGTTTTAGTTGTCGAAATCTCCAAAAAGTAGGTACCTGCATATGATAGATATTAGTATGATACTGAATAAATGCTTTGTGAATCTAATCTTCGTCATATATTTTCCGAATGTGGTCATTTCTCAAAAATTCGGGCGATAGATATTATTTCAGATTAGATTAATAATTGTTGTCTTATCGTATTGAATTTAATGACGCATATAAAATTAATAAATATCTGATAATTCATCTGCCAACTTTATTTTCAATTTATAATCTTAATCTCATGCTTCTGTATTTCTTAATTGATTTTCATTCTTATAAAAATTGAAATTATATGTACATTTATTTAGAATTTTTTAATCGTTTAGATTAATTTGAAGCTCAATTATCATGATTTTATATAACAGTTTTGCTTCTACCGTCACACAGATTATGCAAGAAAGCTTCGTGTAAAAATGAATTGTGTCTTTCTCACATCTTCGAACAATACCTTAAGGATCCTGTTAACATTTTCGTTACCCGTTGTCCCGTCACCGCTATAAAACAGCTTTCCTTAACATCGTAAAAGAGCACCATGTTAAGCGCTTTGTCCTCAAGAAGACCTTTGTCCTTCGACTTGCGGACGAAAATCTCCTTAGACGACTTTAATTTAAGACAACAAGGATACTTTCACAATACGTGAGCTATTCCTTAATTTTTTAAATCAGTCAATCGATTTCGTTTTCTCTGTCGATCTATAAACAGATGATACCTGAAATTCTTATAATCTACTGCTTAGTATTATATTATTTTTTTTAATGTGTTGATCGATAATAAAAAAATAATGATTCATGCATAATTTTCATTTGAAAATAAATTGAGTATGTATTATCAATTATAAAAATTATATTTTCACATCTTTCTATTATTTTTGAAATAGTTAATGCAGTGTTTTAATTATTATAGTTTTCATACTTATTTTAATATTAATTCTTCTGTCTTTTCAATGAAATTAGAAAAACAATGTGTTTACATATTTTATTAACCTCCTTTTAATGTCTATTGGTAACATATTTTTTTCTACTCTCGAACAAATCAATATTCTCAAACATTTTAATTACCAATTGTAAAATATATGAGTGTAAAGATTTTTTTTCAATAACTCTAAGGCCTCCATTTCTTCAGCGGTTTCACGACCCTAGACTTTTTCTATTAAGGATGGTTCGCCCCTAAACGAATAAATGTCTCTACATTCTTAAGATTCTCACGATAAAATGTTTCGATTCCGCCAAGACCGTCAAAAAAAGTTTCCTATTCATATGAACAATAGAAACACGTATCTTTTGAAAATCATAATCCAAATCGTATCGCCTAATATTAATATCCTCATATCATAATAGCCCTTAATCGCCTGTTTTCAACACAAACTCTATTCAAATGAATTCTCCCGAAAAAAACATAATCAAAATCATATAGTTATACAACATGAGGAATCTCAAGATCGTTATATTATTCAAACCGACGCCGCAGATTAACATAGGGGGGTCGGATTTTGATCGTTTCGACGCATCGTTATGCGAAATCGTAATTATGCAGTTCGCAGTGGTTTACGGTTCGCGAGGGTAACGTTTGTGGCCCAAGTCGCAGTTCGCCCTTTTCCTACTACAAATAAGGGCCCGAGGCCAATTACCCATGAGATTGTCGACTGTGTAGGCATTGTCGCTCAATTAATTTTACGATAGAAACCATTAGCCCGGAAGGCTCTCCGGCAGACACAAGCACATGTGCCTACCGCTTTCCTTATGTGAACACTATTTATATTATAAGATGAACTCTTTAGATTACATTTTTTTTTTTTTTTGGTTTAATTTTAATCGATAATAAAATTTTCGTTTTTAGATACATAATATATGACGACTGAAAAGACCGAAGGGTACAAGTGACTTCGCGGTGATTTCTAGAAAAGCGCACTCAAAGCTTAGCATTTTTCTACATGTATTAGGAAGAGGCCGAGTGATTTGATGATATATCTCGGTACACGTTCCATGTTCATTTATATCCTTTTGCCACCAAATATATGAGCGTACATAGAAGTGTTTCCTGTACATAACTCAATTTCGATGAAAATGTCACTTGCACTCCTTGGCTTTTTCGGTTTTCATATAAGAAATCGGGGTGTTTTCCAGGTTTTTTTTCATCTATCTTAAGGCCTGAACTAACTGCAGTTACTCAACTCCAGTGTGAGTTATTTTTTTCCTATATCACTTATGACAATGCTTATTGCTAATTTACTCTAATTCTATTAAAAAAAATCAACTAAAGTTCGAATTGAGTAACAAAAATTGAAAGTTTAGTCCTGAGTAAATAATATAACATTTTTTCCCATACTTCAATTTAAAAATTAGTACAATACAATTATTTGTCAAAAATTAAATCCTATTTTCAAATATTCCAAATAAAATAGGCTACTACAGATATTTTCCCACAATCTGAAGCCAATTTTTTTCATTACTGCACCCAAATTTTTACCAATTTACATCAACTAATTGACATCAACTAATGAATAATTTCGGAACTAAAACCTATTAAAAATCCGCCCATAGAAAAAACTCGCCTTGCTCTCCTCAAAATTGATTTCGTCCGAGTGCACAAACGCACATCCGTTCAATGGTTCTACCAAAGCTCGATTATTCGTATTGTGGTCGTAATTGGTGAAATGTTGTTATTCTGGTACACGTAGCAGTGCAAACACAGCCCGAACTTTGTTGGCAACAAGTCGAAGAATTTCCACTGACGCCCAACTTGGACGTTCTGTCCGTTCCTTGAACGTTTCTAGCGCAAACGTTCAATAAACTAACTCAACTATACATATACATATGTAGACTTCTATTGTGTAATGTGTATAATGTGAGAATTTAAATGGGGCTATTGTAAAATACTTACTATCTCTTATCGTAGATTGTTGATTGAAGATTTTCTTCATAAGAATCGATTCGTTTTTGCAACTGTGTAATCATGTCTTCTATTGTTACAGTAGTTTGAGATAGGGGAGTGTAGGGATATGTGATTCTCCATGACACATGATCCCCTTTTGATTTTTTGGTTCTAGATTCGTTTTTAGAAAATCCTATTGAAACAAATTGTGTCAATGTACTAGTAATTTAATTGGGTTTACTTGGTGTTGCGAATTGAAAGTAACGCAACGTTTTTAATATCAAAATTTTCAATAAATATTATATTAATAAATTTCATTTCATTCGATAGACTCACATACTTAATGTTATGCATTTGATTTTTAGCGTATCGTTTAAAATAAAAATACAAACTTAAATAATTATTTCAACAAAAAAAATCACTTTGAAATATATTTTAGTCTCTGACATGTGAAGTGAACCATAAAAATCAACTTACTTTTTTCAATTTTTAAACTTGAACCACTCTCAAAACGAAGAGTGAATATTGTATTTTATAAAACTCTGATAATTTAAAATATCAATTAACATTCAACTTGTACTGAAAAATTCATAAATCGCACTCGATATACAATATTACACATACTTTTCCCATCTCGATTCACGGCGCTGAAATTCCTCTAGAAAAAAGGTACTTTGGGCAAGTGAAGCCTGTGATTTCGTTACTCGCGAACTCACCATAGACCAGATGAAACATTATATATTCCTTGAAATATTAAATATTTCTTGATTAAATACCGTTACGTTTTTGACGGTCCGACGGGCAAAGTGAAGGCAAAAGAGCGAACGAGTCACCCCGAAGCCAACTCGCTCGAAACGGCTTCGCTTACGAAATTCATTCAATACATTAGACATGATGTTACAAATAAATGAAAAATTCATAAAGAGTATATTTTCGGAAAGTATCTGATATAACATGTAATAAAACATGCGTTTATTTGATGAAAATACGAATATCTATGCATTTATTGTTTCGCTGTCTGAAGTAAAATTTGTTTTTGATGCATTCACTGATATGTAATCTGCTTTGAAATTCGATTTTTTTTTTAATAATTTTTAAAATTTTCAAAAAATTGAACTCGTTTTGTTATTTAACAATCTTTTCAACATTTTGTCTTAATGTTCTAAAATCTTATTGATAATCTCATAACATATTTTTATTATTTGTGCTGTACATGACAAAATAATACTGCAATATATCAAATATAGTTACGTATCTTTCAGTAATTTTTCATCCGAAAATATTATTTGCTAAATAATAAAATATAATCTTTAATAAACTTACGTTTTTTGGTTGATAAATAACATATTTGATATTCAACTTTATTGCAATTATATAATTTAATATATTTTTCGAAAAAAAAATATGATCAGATTCAATGTCCTTTTATAATGATTAATTTATAAACAGATATTTAATTCCATACACATCAATCTAATACATTTTATATTAAAATTTACCATTTATATTTCAAATTTTTATCGGCAAAATTTCAAATAATATTAATAATAACATTAATTTATATTGTGTAAAACTTAATGTATAATCTAATATGTTTCATATAAGCATTTATCAAATATTAATTAAAAGTGATAAATACAATATATTTTAATACAAGCATACAATAATAAATAATAATAATAATAACATCCTTAAATCAATAATAAATAATCAAATCACTTCCACTTTCAACAAAACTGCACTTGAAACTAAACAACATTACCGTTGTAATGCATACTCGGGTGGCTCACTCGAGGAATGCGAAGATTCCTTCCATTGGCGACCTTTTTCGCTTCCATATTTTGTTCATTCACATTTTGAAGAGCTTGCACTGATGAATTCACATCAGTAATATTTTTCTGATGTAAACTCTTCAACGAGCACATATTTAATGTTAAAATAATCACCCATATGAATGCAATGCCTCCGATTACGATCGCTAATATTGAGAGTATTTCGTACAAATCATCTTCTGATGGTGGTTCGATGGGATCAATAGTTCCGAATCTTTCACATTTGCTATTTTCATTTTCTAACAATATGTGATCGATTGCTATTTCTTCTCCCATGGCACTCGCTGTAAATAATAGCTTTATCTGAAAAAAATGCACAAACAATTAAAATGACATCGATTTTCATATTTGTATGAAAATGAAAATATTACCGCGACATTTTTCATTTTGGCTATTTTGTATTTCAACTGCCTCCAATCGATGGCATCCTTCAATATCGTCGTATAAATATTCGTCTCGATTTGAGATTCATCGATAGTTGAAATGGTCAATTGTGTTGTACTAGAGGGATTTTTCACGATAAAAAATATTGTTAAAGTTGAATCTTCGTTGATATCGAAATAACTCGTTTGTCCACAATTAATTGAGTTTCCCGATATATAAAACTCGCTCGATTTGTTAGGATTTATAAATGAATCTTCATATTTTATCCTTCTAAAAATTTGAACACCCGGTGTGCATGTTAAGTTAAATCTTCCCAAATCACTTTCGAAATCATCGCAAATAACTGATAATGCACTTTCACATCGTGACAAAATTAAAAATACTAAACAGAGTGTATTGAACTTATACATAATTAAATATTAAAGAAAGTAAAATTGATTTAGATGAACGCGTTTTAATTTAGAATATGTCTATTATTTATATCAAGCACGATCAATTTCCTTCGGCGACAAAAAGATAATGATCGTTGATAGATATTTCCACTTATTTTATAAATAATTAACTATTATCATATAATCATTACATCCTGCATTATTTTTAATGTCGTCCATAATGGATAAACCTGTGTTTATTATGAGTTTTATTTGCTGTTTATCAAATAATTTTGATACACTAATGAAGTTAATCTTCACTAAATACTTAAGATTATGTTTATTTACAGTATCCCATAATTCTTGATTCTTTTATCAGAATAGAATTTTTTTATTGTCTTATAATTATACATTAAAAATCAGTTTTATATAAATTCAATACGTAAAATATTGTATTTTCCGATTTTTGCTTTATATAATACTAGTATTTGTGAAAATTGTGCGAAATAAAATTAATAATATTCAATCGAAAATAAACGAATTACTAATTATTATTAGGTATATGAAATTCCAATGAAAATATAATCTAACTCTGATAATTTATCATCTATAATCTAGAATAATTTGCACGTGGAATACGATATTGCAACTCATTTTCCGAATATCCAAACTCTACTACGTTTTGAGACATCGAAGATGCGACAGGAATGCTGATTTTCATCATTAATGTTTTCACAGTTAAACCTATAACCCACAGTAAACATATAGATAAAATAGCTATTCCAGTTATTGATATTGCTATGAGTACACCATTGTCAGGGTCTTCTGTGGGGGGAACAAGTGTTGTCGAACTATTTTCAGTTGTTGAATCTGTCGATTCTTCAGTAGAATCTGTGGATTCTTCAGTTGGGTCTGTGGATTCTTCGGTTGGGTCTGTGGATTCTTCAGTTGGGTCTGTGGATTCTTCAGTTGGGTCTGTGGGTTCTTCAGTTGAATCGGTCGGTTTTGTTGATTCTTCGGTCGTATCAGGTGAACTGGTAGTTGTTGGAATCAAAAAACCGTCGCATTCACCGCTTGTATTCTCCAAAAATATATGATCTATCGCTATAACTGAATTTCCATCTGTTCGCCACCAGATTTGAAACTATACAAATGTATTGATAAGATAAATAAAAATACAGAATAGATTAATTGAAATAAAGTAAAAGGGTAGGTTTTTCTTTTTTTTAATAATTAGATATTAAAAAATTATTCCTACAATTAATGCAACCTCTAAATTACATTGTTTTATGAAAAAAAAATATGCGTATTAAAATAGAACAGACAAATAAGTGTATATGGACTGTGGCAGTTACCCGATCCAATAATCATAATTGATATAGCATTAGAAAGGAATTTTGATGTATAAAAACGACTGTTATGGCGCTAGTCCCATTTCATACTAACGATACTATTATACTTGCACGACTCATACTAATTTCTTTACATAGAAAATGACAATATGTACCTCCCTATTCACATTATTTCAATTTGATCGAAACTAAATTTTCATCGCTATAGCGATGATACATTGTTGAACATCGATTTGATGACTAACCTTATATTTTCCCTCGAAGTCTAAAATATATTCTAATGTTGTCCAATTGTCAATATCTTTTTTTCTTACTTCGGCAATATCTATATCAATTTCGTCATTTGTTACTAATAACTTTAAAAAACTAACGTCATCGATTGTGGAATTTTTCCAATTCACGTAAATTGTCAACTTTGATTCTTTTTTAAAATCAATATATTCTGTTTGGCTACAACTAAATATATTATTAGTTAGGTAGTGATTACCCAACGAAATTTTTGGATTTTCAATAGGTGAACTATCGTCCGTGTAAGAAGCCCATTCAAGTTGAGCATAAAATGAACATCGATAAACGAATTTCCCTAAACCTGACTCGAAATTTTCACATATTTGCGTTAACACAGTTGGACACTTTACAATAAAAAACACTACTGTTACAATTTCGAACCACTTCATTATGAAAATCGCACAAAAAAATCCGGTTATTACACGAATCGATTCACTCTGATGTCGCGAGTTCTATTGACAATGAGTTTTGGTTTTGCCTTCTTTAAATTCAACTATATTACAAATGATGATAAATTTTCAAGTGCGTATTAATAGTCATTGCCGACACGTAATGGATTAAAAAAATACTTCAGGACAAAGCAAAGTGTTTACATCTTATCAAAATTAATAAAAGTGTAAAATGAGATTAAAGTTATTAAAAAAAAATCATGTTTTTTTTTTATATTAATCATTCGTCAAATATTTCACTATTTATAGTCCTTTTTATTACAATTGTTTATTTTGTATTGATTCATTTTTTTTTTCTTTTTAATGTATTTTTGAAAAATTTTCAATCGTGTCGTTTATTGATGTACGTGTATGATTCATTAAATCTAGAGTAGTACCTAGCACATAAATAATATCTAATTAAACTTAATCTCTTTTCGAAATATACAAACTATTTTAGCCTATTTTCATAAAAAATAAGCACATTGATAAATTTATGGACCTCTACAGTTTTCAAAAAATCTCATTTTTTTATCAGAATTGAATTTAATTATCATTTTCAAATAAGTTACACTCAAATTATTTATTATTTATTATACTTAATTAAAAAATAACTAATTAAAAAAAAAAGAGATATATTTTTTATTTTAATTTTGCATTATACATATACTTTAACATTACTTTGTGATTTGAATATCTATTAAAGAACAATTTATGAATTAAAATAAATTTGCAATATTCACTCAAACATCAAAAAATATTTATTTATCAATTTATGATATTACAATTTAACATTGATATTTGTGCCCTTATTTAACTATAAGTGAAAAAAATATTTATCGTTTGTTTTGATTCACAATGTCATAATGTGTTATAATACAAATATTATGTTTACATATATTCCACGTTTTAAATAAGTTGTATCAATATAATCAAAGTCAATGCATTGTTTTTGATCAAAACTGAATCAAAGACAATGCATAAAATATCTCGAAACAAAAAGATCTTGACTTTCAAATTGTCATTAATGATGTGTACATTTTATTAACTTACAATTTAGAAAAACTTGCGCATACTAAACGATATTCATTTTAAGCATCCATTTTCTGCTTCATTGGTGATTTAGAAAGTAAGACCGGAAATTCAGTTTTTATCATCGACATTCTTAAAGTAAGACTTATAGACCAAAGTAGACAAACAGACAGAATAACGATTGTAGTTATGGATACTGCCCTAAATACGATATCTTTTGAGTCATTTGTTGGAGGGGAAAGTGTTGTTGACGGATTGTTTTCAGTTGTTTCTTCAATTGTAACTGTTGTTTCTTTAGTTGAAACTGTCGTTTCTTCAATCGGAGCCGTTGTTTCTTCAATTAGTGGAGATGTTGTTTCTTCAGGTGTGATAAGATAAGTATCGCATTCGCCATATTCATTTTCCAAAAATATATAATCGATTGCAATTCTCCTATCATCATCGCCCGGCCGCCACCAAACTTGAAGCTTTATAAAATATTGTACGAATAAAAATAATAGAAAAATTGTTATGTCAAACAAATTTTAGAATTTATATTTAATATACGAACCCAAAATTCTCCTTCTTCTCGTATGCTGCATGTTTTTTGCGTCCAATTTTCCTTATTTTCCAATGTGAATTCACAAACAGTCTTGAAATCAAAACTCTGAGTAGTGTTTGTTAAAGTTATAATTAAAACAGATTCCACATCTTTCTCGATATTTATCACATTCACATATACAGTTAAATTTGCTCCATTTTTGATGTTGAGTGGACCTGCTTGACTACAGCTGATCAAATTGTGAGTTAAATAATGTTCACCGGGTGTGACTTCCGGATTAGTAAAACTTGAGCTATTGCTCGAATAAGTACCCAGTTCCAATGGTATACCAACCATAAAACAATTCTGACTTAGTGTTCCTAAACCATTCTGGAAATTTTCACATAACTGCGTTAATACAACAGAACACTTTGTAATGAAAAACGCTACCGAAATAATTCTAAACCACTTCATTATGAAAATTAAATAAAAAAATATTCGATGCACAAAATTGATTTGCTCTGATGTCGCAAGCTCAATTGACAATGAGATTTTCTTTCACCTCCATTATATTCATCCATTGTATGAAACTATTAATTTTCAATTTTCATGTTAATATTTTTCGTAATCTCGCAATTAATTAAAAAAAAAGCCAAAACAAAGCAATGTATTATGTTTACTGCTTATCAAAATGAATATGTGCGGAAAATGGGATTATATTTAGAAAAATAAAACATATTATTTTATATGAATAATTTGTAAAATATTAAATGATATAATAGCCCTATTTCATGTGCTTATCTATCTGTCTTTTTAGTATAACGCTAGACTCCTAAAAAACGCTATTTCTGCGAGAACAAAATTAATCCCATTACAATTATAAATAGAACCGCCTCTTCTGTAGATTTATTAGAACTACAATTGAGCTTCAACTATCACAGTTTTATCCAGCGGAGCAACTTCGAGTGATAATTCCTTTTTTTTATTAAATAAATCTAAATATAATGATTTTAGAAAAAAAAATTGCAGCTAAATCGAGCGATCGTATCGTATATATTTTGTGACTATTTCTAGTATAAATATGTACTGTGCTTAAATTGATCAAAAATAAGTATCCTTAGTCATACCGGTACTTGTTCTTATTGCATGGATATCTAAAATATTGTAGCTGCTGAAAATAAATCTCAATTAACGATAACTCAATATGCATTTATGTCAGGTATGATTTTCGAAAGTTTTAATGTGTTTAGCAAAATTTTATCGTGAGAAATTTTCATTCAAATACGAGCAGATTTATCTCAATTTCATCTATTTTTTTAAACATGTATGTAAACCATAATTTTTAAATGACTAAAAAAGAGCTTAAATAAAAAGCGTTGTTAGTTGATAAAAATTTAATTCTGTTCCGAACAAAAAAAAACAGATTACAATACATATTACTCATATTCTTGTAACTACTATAATATAGTTTACAAATACAATGCTTTAAAATAATATAAACACGCATATATGACAACAGTCTGAATTTGAAAATGTAATAAAATTGAATATAAATATATTATTCAGTGTAGATTGTTTTCACTTCCAATTTTTTAGATTATACACAAATCACAAATATCTCAGACAGAAAAGAAAACACGAATAGATGGCATATTTCACTGTTTAAAAATTGGAAACACTTGCACGTGGAATACGATATACCTGATCATTTTTCGAATATCCATTCTGTGCTGCATTTCGAGACTTCGAAGGTGCAGCAGGAAAGTTGGTTTTCATCATCAGAACTCTTATAGTGAGACCGATAACCCATATTAAACAAACAGATAAAAGGACGATGATGGTTATTGATACTGCTCGAAGTACGACATCCTTCGGTCCGTCTGTTGGGGGAGCATGTGGTGTTGTTGGTGATGTTGGTGATGTTGGTGATGTTGGTGGTGATGGGATCAGATAATTTTCGCATTCGCCATATTCATTTTCCAAAAATATATAATCGATTGCAATTCTCCTATCATCATCGCCCGGCCGCCACCAAACTCGAAGCTTTATAAAATATTGTACGAATAAAAATCATAGCAAAATTGTTATATCAAATGAATAGTAGAACCTGTATTTAATAAACGAACCCAAAATTCTCCTTCTTCTCTAATGGTGCAATTTTTTCGCGTCCAATTTTCCTTATTTTTCAATGTGAAATCACAAACAATTTTATCAAGAATACTATTAGCATGTTCACTTATATTTATTGTCAAAGAAGAGTCTTCGTCGCTCTCGGTATTTATCACATTCACATATACAGTTAAATTTGCTCCATTTTCGATGTTGAGTGGACCTGCTTGACTACAGCTGATCAAATTGTGAGTTAAATAATGTTCACCGGGTGTGACTTCCGGATTAGTAAAACTTGAGTTATTTCTCGAATAAGTACCCAGTTCCAATGGTAAAGGAGACAAAAAACAATTCTGACTTAGTTCTCCTAAACCATTCTGGAAATTTTCACATAACTGAGTTAGTACAACAGAACACTTTGTAATGAAAAACACTACCGAAATATTTCTAAACCACTTCATTATGAAACTTATACAAAAAAAAAAAAAAAAAAACAGATCTATGCACAAATTTCGTCTGATGTCACGCGTTCAATTGATAGCGAAATTCGGTTCTGCCTTTATTAAATTCATTATTTTCATATATCGATATTTTTTAAATACCTTGTTATTAATAATTATTATCATTGACAAGTACAGATTTAAAAATTATATCTGTACAATGCTAATGCTAATGCTAAGCATTTACAGATTATCGAAATCAATATGAAAGAAACACGAGATTATTATAAAAAAAATAGCTTCTAAAACATTATTTCTGAAAATAGATTTAGTTCAGTTACGTTAAACAATATGTTAATAAACACATCATTATTCAATATTAATTATATAAAAATAACAAATCATACGAAAAGAAACAAATTATCTTTTTTTTCATATATTTTATGTATATGTACAAGTGTATATAACATTAAAATACTTCTTTTTTGGATTAAATAAACAAATATTATGATTTGTAATTAACATTTTTTTTATATCTAATTCATAATAATTCCTGCAATTGTATTTATTTGCTAAAAATAACAAAGTGATTTATTCGGATGAAAATATAATAAATACCCAATTACATTCAACAAGTGAATTTTAAAACAAACGTTGAATTTAATAAATGATTTATATGTATTCAAATCCTAAAATTTTTATCTTTGACAATTAATAAAAAGTAAGAACGTATTTGAGTTCTAAGTGGAATATTCCAGCCTAGACGAACTGGTCTGTGCCACAACGGACTCTTCATCTTTCTGAATTTCATACTTCGAAGGACCCCTGATGTGGAACATACAGACGCAAATCGACATGGTCATCGAAGCTGTGCCCACCACAAGAGCTGCCGTCGAAATGGACATCCATTTGTAGATCTCGGACTTCATCTTCATCAGCTCCGTTTCTCTATTCGATGGATTTTCCGTTTTGTCTTCGGGCCAATTCGTGCTGCATCCTTCCGTTGAATCTGTCGTGTTCGTAGATTGATCTGGAGTTGGCGTTTGTGGATTATTTGTAGTATTTGTTTGGTCTACTGGAGTGCTAGTAGGTTTTTCTGTTCCTTCTGGAAGCTTTTCTGAAGTAGTTGGTAGCTTTTCTGTAGTAGTTGTTGGGTTTTCTGTTATTTCTGGGTGCTTTTCTGTAGTAGTTGTTGGTTTTTCTGTTACTTCTGGATGCTTTTCTGTAGTAGTTGGAGGATTTTCTGTTACGTTTGGGATCTCTTCTGTGGTAGTTGATAGATTTTCGGTTGTATTTGGTTGCTCTTCTGTAGAAATTGATGGCTTTTCTGTAACTTCTGGATATTTTTCTGTGGTAGTTGATGAATTTTGTGTGGTGTTTGGCAGCTCTTCTGTAGTAGTTGGTAGATTTCCTGTGCATTGTGATGATGCATCGGTCGAAGTACCTTCTATTAGTTCTGTTGTTTGTAGATTTTCATCTGTACTCTGTTGTGATTCTTCGGTTGTTTCAAATGATGTGCTTTTTGTGTAATCTTCAGAAGTTTGAGTGGAATATTCTGTGGTTGTTGAACCGCAAGATATACTTCCTTTATTAAACAATATTAAATAGTTCACAGCTACAAACCTATCTAAATTTCTAGAAGTTGCCTTCATTTGCACCTGAAATATAATAGAAAAATCTTCTTCAAATATCACTGAAGAAATAATATTTTTTTAATATAATATTAATATTATTGTACATATTGATGTTTTTTTTAAGTTATTTAAAACAATGATTCAAGTCTTAATTCACAAACTCAAAGTATTAACCTTAACTTTTTTTATTTTGATAACTAGAGATTTGTCAAAATTCTTATCAAAAAAAATAATAATCTCATGCCCGATTTTCTTAACAATTTATAAATCACATGATCACTCATTTCATTCAAAGAAATCTCTTGTTTTGTGTTCAATATCCAACGTATCATAAATGGAATTAATTATTATATAAATGATATCTTAATAAAAAATGCAGAAAAAAATGACCTTAATTTAACAAATAAATGATTATCATCAAAATGCATAATACATATGTGCATAACATTTTGACCTACACACTTGTGTACTAGAGTGGAGCGATTTTCTGTTTCATTTTTTCAAAACGTTTTAATATGGATAAGTTGCTAAAAAATGTAATGAGTAGTAAAACCCTTAAAAGTCTTTGATATCAAAAAATACCTTCCGATCGCAAAACGCACTTTAGTTTTAAAAAATTGAAAAAACCCGATAGCTTCGAGTATTTTTTTATGTTAGTTTAAACTTTGAAAATACAATCGTTTTAATTTTAATCGTTTTTTAATTAAGTTAAATAAATTTATTTTTTTCAACTAACATTTTTTTCTGTTCATTTAACTTCATTTAAAAAGTGAAAATTTACCCTTTTTCACTATTAACTATTTTTCTTATGATCTAACTATCTATATTTTTATGATCAAATATTAAACAAATATTTTATGAAAAAAATAATTATGTAATATAAACTAAAAACTATTTATTTAACATTGAATCTTATACAAATGTTAATTAATTACCTTTACGCATCTATCAACAGGCATCGATAAACGTGCAATAGTCCAATTGATGGCATGATCGATTTCAAAAACATTTTCCACCACATCAGGCGAATTTACATCCAAAAAATTGACAGCGAATTTGTCTCCGATGGCATATTTTTTTGTAGAAAACATAACTTCAAACTCGGATCCTTTTCCAACATAAACTTCCTTACTCTGAGAGCATCTAGTTCCATCAGCTCCTGCATAAAATTCATTCGAATCATCGGGTTGTGGATAAAGATGAAGCGAATCACTATACGGGTACACTTTAAACGGTTCATATCCATCACAATTTCGATCCATGAATTCCAATATTCCATTTTCGAAATCCTCAGTTATGTTAATCGATGATGATTTCACTAAAATCGAAATGTGAATAATTGCGTATAGCAAAAGTTTCACGTGGATCATTGTGATCGCACGATTTTCGTCATACTAAATCATTCGCGATGATTGAAATTATTTTGTTCGGATGAAATAGAAAGTTTATGTATTTTTTTCGATATCTCCTCGATAAGATTGCTACATATTGTCGGTAAAATTAAGGATTATGTATCCGTGTTGAATGTATCGATTGTCGTGTTTAATGTAAATATGCATATCTTTCTGTTTCTGTCGATTTGTAATCTATGATAACGTAAATTGAATCATCATATCATATATGTGTATATGCAGATTTTTTTATTTCATACCAATGTATCTTTCAGATATTTCAGTATCTACTTACCTCTCATTATAATAAAAAAAAATATATTGGTAATAAATCAATTACCGTTTTCATGTTTTATCTATAAAATGATAAATATTAATGATACAATCATAGATTTATTTCTCGTATGATCTGACTTTATAATACATAATATAAAATTATTCAATATTTCTTTTTCTGGTACTTAATTTTGAAAATTTTGAAACCCGAGTGAATAATTATGATTTTGAGTAGTGAAAAAGTTCCATTTTACCGCTAAATTCCTACGAAATCTTATCAGTAAATGTATTTTTTGTTTATCTCACAGTAAAAAAATCGCTTAGTCGTCCTGATTAACTTTTTTTCGTCAGATTGATAAAAATGAAACATTCTGATCAAAAATTGAATATTTTTTTTCAATATCATTAGAATTTGTTGCTGTTAATTTAGTGTTAATTAGTTTTAATATTTATTGTCATTTGTGATTTTCAGATTTAAGTACATAGATATGTACAATTTTTCATGAGATTAATTTTAAATACTAATAATAAAATACTTTTATATTTTAATTGAAAAATAATACTTTTATTATTACATAGGTTTACATTTACATTTTAAATCTTACAATTAATGTAAATATGATAAATTAATAATTATAATAGTGGTATAAATGATGCACATTGATGGTTTGCATTTGACAAACGTACCATTGAAAATGAACACAACACATTTTAAACTTTTTCACATTTTACAAAAATTTCATTATTTGAAATTCATACATACATATGTTATAATTTATTATTTTAAAACAATGCAAATCGAAATAAATGAAACATTTTTTTCACAATCATGACTTAGGCCACCATCATAATCATAGACATACATTGAAAATATAAAATCAGTCTGCATTCAAAACAATTTTCACACAAAAAAATCATCACAATAAGGTTTTGACTTGAATATTCATATGTACATATGAAATAATTTCAATTCACTGGCTAAATTTTTACCTATAGGTGCAAATTTTTAATTTTTATTTATTACATTGATTATTTTCGAAAAATGTGTAGAATGTACCTAAAGAAAAATAATATTTACATTTGCTCATTCGTACATTTTTATGACTAAGAAATGCAACAGCATGTGAGTGACAGTAGAACCTCACTATTCATATACAATCAATTTCGATAAACAGTAAAAATAGTGAGTTGTACGAATTGCGAAGCATTTCTTCGCACACATTTTAATATAATAATAATTTAAAAAACAATATATCCACTGAACAAGAAAATTTCTTCACTCCATACTGAGTTGCCAGGCCGAAGAAAAAAAGTTCTACTTTCAAAATTTGCAATCATTTTTTTATTAAATCCAACTGCCTATTTTTTTTGCTCAGTTGAATCAATAATAATTTTCGAACTTACGTAAAAAATCGCATCAAAATAGCACGAATCGTGAACCAAATTTTACTGGACTAACAAATAGCGAGGTTTCGCTGTATTATGACACTGTCAAACATGACACACGTTTAACGTCTTCATACAAAAATCGTTTCAAACGCACTTTTAATACCTCGCCCTCGGCGCGCTTCGCACTCTGGGCAACTCCGTCATCACAGACCCAGCAATACTATTGGCATAAGGATAAGCAGGTGGACCCTTCGTGTTCCACGGGTCCACGACGGCCTCCGGAACCGAGTTGGCCTTCTTGGCCAGCAGCACGCTCAGGGTGATGGTGCTGATCAGCAGCACTCCTGCCGCAGACAGGGCGACGATCGAAACTATCCTCCACGTCTCCATCTCGGAAGTCATGTCTTCCAGATCCTTCGAGCATTGGTCTGGATCCGTGGGCTGTGTTGATGATGATGAATCTGTTGTTGATGATGGTTGTGATGGATCCTCGCCAGGACAAGAGGCGTCGTCTTCGACGGAAACTGTGATTTTATCCACAACTAGGTAATTACCACTTATAAATATGCTGGAATCTATTTCAATCTGTGAATATTAAAATAATTGTCATTATAATATCATTAATCGGGTTTAATCATCAGAATTGGAGCTGATTCAAAAGGGTTGCCTGATGAATCGTACAGTGCATAAAGTAACTGACTCCATTTTTTGAAGAAAAAAAAATAATTGAAAAAACATAAGGTAGAATGATAGCTTTTTATAAGTGAAATTAAAAGAATTTGGAAAAATGCATCTTCTTCTTCAAAATAAATTCTAATGATTATCATTTTCAATATGAATTAACTTAATGACATACCACTATTTCAGTTTCAGGATTATTCCATACAATCTTTTTTTCTGTCCAATCACTTTCGGTTTCATTGATAATTATGTCGGGAATATTCAAATTTGGTGATGATGGATCATAAATTTTGATCGTAACTTTATATGCTAATAAGTTTCCCTTTTTCACTGCACGATAAAAACTAATCACACTTCCTTCACTCACGTTAAAAGGATCCGATTTAATGTTATGAGTTCGGTCTATGACTCCTGCATAATCGTTCGAAGCATCTACAGGCTTATCAAAATTGCCAATATCATTGTAGTTGAGAACAGATAGTTTACATCCACCACCATTACACCATTCTGAGAATAATGAAGATTTTCCAAAATTAAAATCATCTTTTGTACACTCCTTGAGACCAGATCCAACAGCAAACAACGCCATCACCACCATCCACATGAAAAAATATCTTGAATATTCCATAATGAAATCTTCTTAACGATCAACTAGTGCACTTTTATGATCTAATATAGAATATATAGACGCTTTCGTTTCAAACATTCGAAACTGAATGAGCTCGATTTCCGTTGAGCATCGTGGATTATAACGAATCCAACACCTATCACTTTCTGACTGAGATTTGTCGATACATTTCAGTACATCAGCAATCACTATCGTAGCAATTTCGATAAGCCGACTATAATCGAAAATGACGCAGATTTATCGACATGCTCAAATCTCGATTCACTAATTTCGATGCAACTACTCTTTTTTTCGTTCTATTTTTGACAGCTGCTGTGACCCAGCATCGCTCGGTACTCTATGGACTTAAAACGATTTACGTACTATTTTATACATTTTATCTATATTAAAATATTCAAATTAGAATTTGTGATGGTTGCCGCACAAGATCGTTATTTTTTCACAATACTCATTTTGATATCAAATTCGACTTCATAAAATTAAAAAATATAGTATTGCGTCATAGTACTGTTTTTTTCGATCGTAAAGTGTGAATTTCTTAAAATGTCTTTAAGGATGCAAAAACTTTTCCAGATGTATACCTTGTCAAAAAATTAAAAAGTTTCATTAAAAACTGATAAACTGTTTGTGTAAAAAAGAACATTGTGTACTTATACACAAGACCAGACATTAGTTATTATTCATACAAATTACGAATATATTTTATTATGTAACAGTTACTTTCATAAATTTGTTTATGAAAATCTTATAATTTTGTTATAAGTTTTGGTTTCAATTTCAAAATTTTCAAATATTTCTTTTCAATTTATTTTATGTTATTGTAGACATCTGTCGATAGATAATTATGTTTTTTCCCAAAATTGTTTCATTTTATTACATATTTTATTATCACTGATTCAATTTTGATAGAATTGATAGACTATCGATTCAATAAACAACTAAAATTTCTTGAATATATGTATATTTTTATTATAATATAAGTATTTTTACATTTCAACATACATACACTCTGTTAAGGTTAATATACAGATACATATTATTTCAACTTATTCAAAAATCTAATTTAAAATACAGATCATTACCACTTGAAATATGTATAATATGATATCAATAAACGTAATATGTATGTACAAAATAACTATCAACTCAAAACAACACTCTGCACATCATATAGATACTAGATTATAACATTTTTAAATAGTCACCTACATTCCAATTAATCTTCTTACTGAGTTTCAATTTACGTTTTGTATTCAGAAATTATTCTTTTGTAATAATTAATTGAGAATGTATAATTTTCAGATAAAACAGTTGAATCTCACCTTTATTAATCAGTCAACTTCTTGTACGCTATAACATTGAATTTTAACCCAAAAATATACATGTACGTTATCATAGCATATTCCTGTTATTATCCTAATCAATAATACATCTTCTGCTTGGGTTTTAACTTAGGAAATTCATCCTTCATAAACCCAAGATCATTGACTTTTTTGGATCCCGGATCTGTTACAGCATCTGACAGTGATTTGGCTCTCTTGACTAGTAACACACTTAGAGTGATAATAGGAATCAGCATCACTACAGCCAGCGATGAAACAACGATCGATACTATTTTCCAAGTTTCTAATTCGTCCAACATACTCTGAAAATGTAACGAGCAATCGATTGGTGGTTCTGTTGTCAGTGGTTCTGTTGTCGGTGGTTCTGTTGTCGGTGGTTCTGTTGTCGGTGGTTCTGTTGTCGGTGATTCTGTTGTCGGTGGTTCTGGACAAGAATCACCCCCAATGATGGTAAAAATGCTATCCAAAGCATGAAAATTTCCAATCTCAGATATATTAGGTTGTATTTTGATCTGTAATTTTGATAATAATTGTTGTTAATATTCGATCAATGGCACATATACGTATTGGTATGTATATACACACATTTTTTAGGAAAATTTGGTCTAATATAATTATAACTTATCGTTAGATGAAAAATATATAATTTGAATCATATTATATTAAACATACCAATATTTCAGCTGCTTCACCCTCCCACGTTATTACGTGTAATGAACTCCAAGGATGGGATTCGAATAGCGATAAGACTCTTACGTTTTTATCCAAATTTATGTCGTATACTGTAATATCGAGTTCACATAAACAGTCTAATATCAACGAGCTTATAAAATGTAATTGGTCTCCGCTATTCATATGAATCGCTTTTGACGTAATGTTGATATTTTCCTTTATAATTCCGACATGTCCATTCGTCGCATTAATCGGCGGATTTAAAACATAAACCATGTCGTCATATTTGACGACTTTTTGCTTACATTCTGCTCCTTCACACCAATCAGAGAACAGTTCGGATTGTCCATTTTTGAAATCATCCAATATACACATTTTAAGTTCAGACAAATTAACACACAACACTAAGATCACTGACCATAATGAAAATAATTTCAGAAACTCCATGATGAAATCTGTAGAATATTTTGATCCAATTCAATCTCATAATCTAATACATGTGTGCTTTTACTTCTCTCAATTTTCCGAAATCAATGAATATTCAGATATTAGATTCTTCAAAAAACTATTGAATGAAATTTATGCTACACGATAAAAAATAGCGAATCCAATGCCTACTATTTTCGTACTGATTCTCGGAAATATTTCACCATACACTGTAATTTCAAATGTTCCTTTGATAAAATAGCTTAAAATCATAAATAACGCCAATCTGTTATTATGATGAAATATTATCTATACACAGTCGCTTATAAAATTTTTATTTCCCATTGTATTCAAGTACTGATCTTATCATTTACAAAATTTCACTCCAAATTGACTTCGTATATTTCGTGAATGAATATGAAATTATTACCATCAAATATAATATGTAATTACGTGTACATATTTACATAAAAGTACATCATAATCGTTAATCTGATTATCAAGATTTTAGGAATTTTCGATTCAACTAAACAAATTATATGTTAATTTTTTCATAACATTTTCAATTTTTTAATGATTTAACGAATTAATTGAGCATTTTATCATTTTTGGTAAACTAGTCTAATTTAATAATAAATATTTATAAATTTATTTTTTGACATCTGTTGATAAATAATTATATTTTTTTCCAAAATTGTTTCATCTCACAACATTCAATTATCTTTGACTCAATTCCGATAAGGAATGGATTATCAATCAGTAAATTCAATATACAAATATAAAATATTTATTATAATTCAGTAATTAATATTAAAATTACAAATCATCAACATCATCTAAAATATCAACATCTTTTCAAATCATTTATATTCTGATTTATAATATATTTTCTGCTTGCCTTCCAATTTGGACAAATCAGGAGTCACTAACCCAAAATCATTTGCTTTTTTGGATTGCGGATCTTTAACAGCAACTGGGATTGATTTGTCTTTCTTGACTAATAACACACTCAGAATGATAATAGTGATCAGCATCGCAATAGCCAGCGATGAAACAACGATTCCCACTATTTTCCACATTTCTAACTCATCAATCTTACTTAGGAAAAATGATGAACAATACTCGTGAACTGTTGGTGGTTCGCCAGGACACGAGAATTTTTCGTCGATAAAAATACTGATTTCTTCCAAAGCGAAGAAATCTGTAAGTCTAGATATATTAAGTTGCAATACAATCTGTAATATTGACAATCAAATTAATGGCGACACACAAGTAAAGATAAATAAAAAAAATAGTTTTATTTTTTGTGCAAATCAATCAAGTATTTCATATACGAACATATTAAGTCAAACTTACCAATATTTCAGTTGTCTCCTCATCCCATCTTAAATGTTCTACATGCCAATCGTGATAAGATCCGTTAATTGAAATATTTTTGGATATATTTAAATCGTATATCAAAATGTCAAGTGTACAACTACACTCAGATTTAACCGGCCTCGATGAGAATAAGTATGAAAAATATATATCGCTTCCCTTTTTTATGTGAATCGGTTTTGAAGTGATTTCAACAGTTCCACTTATGACTCCGACATATTCATTTGTCATATTTAACTTCGGTGGTAAAAAATCACTTATACTTTCATACTTTACTACTTTCTGTTTACATTCTGTTCCTTCACACCAATCAGCGAATAGTTCGGATTGTCCATCTTCGAAGCGATCTGATAAACACAATTTAAGATCAGACAGATTCACACACATCATCATCACTAACCATATTGAAAAGTATTTCAGATATTCCATGATGATATCTTCGAAATACTCTATTATTTATGCACTGTCGCGATTCAATGTGTGCTTAAATTTTCTTCTATATCCTGAATCGATTGAATATATGATATTACACTTATTTAAGAAATATTAATTAAAACTTAAATTATACTGCAAGAATTGACAAATTCAATGCCTACTACTTTTATACTGATTCTCGAAAATATCTTTCTATTATATTATATATAGTGTATTTATGAGCACAAGCTTATCTTTGATAAAATGACTTAAATCATAAATAACACCAATTTGTTGATATAATGAAATATCCATCCACGGTCAGTTATGAAAAAAGTAAGTCCTTTTGTAATCGTGTAATCTTATCGTTTACAAATTTCCATTAAAAAAAACAATATATTTTTAGTTACATATGTATATAATATATTTATATTTAAATCATATTGTTATAAAAATGAAAATATTATTATATATCCGATTTGCCGATTATATATCCGATGCCGATTTGACGTGTGGATAGGTATATCAAAAGGATAGTCATTTTTTGAATTGAAATCATTTTATAACAATTTAAACAGTAGCAGATGTAAATGATAGTATGATAATCATATCGGTTTTATCTGCAAAACTTTTAATCCTGAATTTTTACTGTTCGGTATTAATTTTATAAGTTTCACAAATAAAACGATAAAAATTAATCACAGTTTTAATAAATTAAAATTAATAGATAAACAACAACATTGAGTACATTCAATTGACAATTGCAAGCTACAATTAATATTTGTCTGCAATACATAATTATTTAGATTCTTCAATGAATTTTCTCTATTCCAACATCATTACTGAAATCATTTATATCCTGATTAATAATATATCTTCTTCTTGGCTTCCAACTTGGGAAGTTCAGCAGTCACAAATCCAAAATCATTTACTTTTTTGGATTGCGGATCTGTAACAGCACCAGGAATGAATTTGGGTTTCTTGACTAATAGCACAATCAGAGTGATAATAGGGATCAGCATCATTATAATCAGTGAAGAAACGACGATTGATACTATTTTCCACGTTTCTATTTCGTCCAACGTACTCTGGAAATGAAATGAGCAATCGATTGTAGGTGGTTCTGTTGTCAGTGGTTCTGTTGATTCTTCTGTTTCATTTCCCGGGCACGAGACATCTTCATCAACAATCATATTAATACTATCCATAGCAAAAAAGATATCACCCTTAGACACCTTAGGTTTTAATATAATCTGTAATTTAAATGATCATGTTGTTAAAATATGATCAATGGCACCTACAACTACAGTAAACCCCCTTATTACGTCCCTTCTTGTATGATTTCTCCCAATAACGTTTAATAAAAATAAAAAGTCCATACCCCCTACAACTTTTTTTATTTATTTATTTACATCGTTATGTTGCTTAAGTTTTTTTTAGAATTTTCTAATGCAATATTGTTTAATGAAGACGATCTTTCCAGTACGCAATTCACAAAAATACTATTCTGGACGAAATACCAAAAAGTCACTCAAAGAGTGTCCAGTCATTTGCATTGATTATTCCATAAAAATTACGAAAAAAAAATCCCCTATAACGTTAAACCTATCTCGACGATATAATAGAGTTAACTGTATAATATCAATCAAAATTTGTTTGTTTTTTTAAATTGGTTTAATAGTTCATATTGAAAAAATACAATTAATAAAACGTACCAATATTTCAGATGCTTCTTCCTCCCATTGTATGATTTGTAATAGTTTCCAAGAATGTGGTTCACTGATGGATAACTCTATTACGTTTCTTTCTAGGTTTATGTCGTATATTGAAATATCGAGTTCACATAAACACTCTGATGTGAATGAGTACCTAAAAAAGATTCTGTCCGTGTTATTTATAAGAATCGGATTTGACGTGATGTCAATACTTTCACTTATGACACCGACATATTCATTTTTCCCATTTGCCGGCGGACTCAAAATATCAATCATGTCGTCATATTTGACGACTTTGTGTTTACATTCTGCTCCTTCACACCAATCAGGGAACAGTTCGGATTGTCCGTTTTCGAAACCATAAATGCAACTTTTCATTATATAACTATTCACACATAAAACCTTCATCACTAACCATACGGATAAATAGTTCGGAAATTTCATGATGAAATCTGTGAGATATCCTGATTTCAATACTACATATAAATCAGAGAAAATATCGGCTCAAAATTTTACGCAGCACAATAAAGATTCACGATTTCAACGCCTACTATTTTCATACTGATTCTTGAAACTATGTTACCATACCTACTTTGTAATTTCAATTGCCTTGTTGATAAAATGGCTTAAAATCATAAATTCATAACGTCAATTTGTTGATATTCTGAAATTCCATTCCATTTAAAATTCCATTTGAAGTCGTGTAAAGGAATAATTTACAAAATATTATTCTAAAACACATTTCTAAAATGCATTCTAAAATATTGTTAGGATTCTCTGAATTTGATGTATACCAATAGCATAATGATTTTTAAATTATGATTTAATATTTAACATCAATTTGAACAGTAGCAGGTGTAGATGATAGCTTAATAATCTTATCGATGTTATCTGCAAATATTTTTAATTCGCTTTTTTTATTGTTCGGTATCATTTTCGAAGTTTCCCAAATAAAACGATAAAAATGGATCAACATTTTAATAAATTAAAGTTATTAAATAAATAACAACATTGAGTACATTCAATTAATTACAAGCCACAATCAAAATTTGTCCACAATTGTTCAGTTACCCTGCATTTTCGTATATAAGCTTTTTCTAAAAACGAAAGCAGTAACAACAATTCCCCACAATATGCTAACAACAACAGTAGTAGAAACTATAACTGACATCAACCCGAAGCTTGTTGTATCTTGATCTTCTATCGATGCATAAATATCTTGATCGATAGATCTTTTAGATCTATATAGAGAACATTGACAATTGGTAGTACAATCTTCAGAATCAGCATCCTTTATTCCCGCAGAATCTATGGCAATAAATGCTTTGTTGTTGGAAAAGTTTTGAGTAAAAAGCCTCAACTGAAAAAAAAAATAATTTGATAAAATACAAAATGAAATCAAATATAAGGAATTTAATAGGAAAAAAAAATTGCACTTTGAGACTTTGATTTAAATTGTTTGAACTCAATTCAATGCTTATTATAATAATTTTATAACATTTTTTGTTATTAGATCAATACAATTTTATGACAGCCATTTAAATAGGTTAAAAATTAGATATAAATAATGACAGATAAATGATTTTCCCACTGCACAATCTACATATTACAATTACCAATGGTACTTTCACACAAAAAACGACTCTCTTTTGTAAGTTTGAAAGAATAAATTTTTATACCTCATAATTCACAAAAAAAATACTTATTCTCAAAGTATTAAGTATCTATACGTAGTATAAAATAGTTAAAGCAAATTGTTCAATCTCTAATATACTGATACGTATAGATTAATATTTTTTATTGCACAACATATTTAATATGAAAACGAATTGCTTTTGCCAAATTATACAATTCAAACTCATACGTAATTAATTTCAACTTATATAAAAACCTTAGAAACAAACGACTAGTTCATTTAAAAACTCAATTCCAACAATTTAAATCATCACTTATACTCTTCACCTTCTAGAATATTCAAATGACATACCTTGACATCAACATCTTCTCTCATCTTCATGGAAACCCTCTTCCATCTGCGCGAATTATCAACCTGCACAACCATGATCTCAACAGTCGAATTCATAGAATCGAAAGCCATCAGCGATGCCCAATCTGTGACACCATCCTCATTATCGGTATAAATCGAAATTATAACCTCAGTCTGATTATTTAAGGAGATCTCGAACGGATAGTTCATGCAACTCGGCATGGTGTTGTTGGCAGTCGACATGAAGAAGTCGTTGGATCCCAGAGGTTTGTAAATCGAAGGCATGTCGGAGTATTTCAATCTTTGGAAATCTGCGAATCCTGATTGGTGACATGGATAAAACCTCAATCCCAAGGAATCGTCTGAAAAATCGTCGCTGATGCAGCCGGTGAAGTTCTGAATCGGTGGAACATAATAGTGCAAGTTGATGGTTATTGTGTCCACAGCCAAGAATACTCCTTCTGTTTCAGACCTGTATATCAATCTTATCTGAAATATATCAATCGATCGATTTTATATTGCGTATTATATTTGTATTTTTTGGTATCTCAATTTAAAGAATTTTAATCTTATCTTTATTATCGATTCTAATTTATATCTCAGTATTAATATCAGTTTTTCAATTGATAGTTAGAGGTTGAACTATCGTTGTTATTGTTAGTTTTATACGAAAAAAATATGATGGACATTTGAACTTCATAATTGGTGATTAAATTATTGGCTCTTATATTAATATTTAACATAAGTGCATTTACATAATTTATTTGATTTCGTACATTCAGACATTAAAAACATTTAATTCGATTGTTTGACAGTTCAACGATCAGTTACTTAAAATTAACTGCTAAATAAAGATCTAAATATCAATAGTCATTTAACAAATTATTTAATTTTAAACCTATATTGTTTAAAAATAATATGAACATTAATTTGATACTATATTATTGATACAGTCAAAGAACAATAGATTGGTGACTTAAAAATCGCATTGTATAATATTTAAAAAAAATTACGAATCCCAAACCTACAGTCAAATATTTATCATTGAATTAATTTGAAATACAAAAAAAAAATGATATTTTCACTCAAGTTAAAAGGTCACTTACCAAAACCATAATAAAACAACTCATCATTATAATTACCCTGAAAGATTCCGTAGGAGGATACTTGATGGATATATCGGTCCAATTCACAGTCGTCAAAATTGGAATATTGGTTTCAGACAAAATATCACCTCTGGTATTCACAAAGTTGACATCCAAATATCCATTAGGCTGACTGAACCTGAACAGACGAACAACCAGCTCGACTTCGTCCGAAGTCTCAAAAATTGGAGTCTGACTGCATCCAGGTCTAGTTCCGGTTAAAAAGAACTCACTTATGTTGTTCGGCTTCGGGAAAAAATTGTCTTCATAACGAAGCCTTTGCAATGTGGCTATTCCCGGTTGACAAAACTGGGAGAACAATCCCATGGATTCTTCGAAATCTAACACGGTTTCGTTCAATGGAACCGATGTTGCACCGTGTATTAAAATCGCGAACAGAATCGGAAGTATTTTCAGCATTTTTTTAAGAAATGTGAAGAAAAATCTACGTGGAATGTCGGAATGTTCAGCGGCCGAACGACTAATGATCTTGAATTGTGGATTTTTATGTGAACTGTCGATAAAATGTTCGTGATTTCGTTCGTTTTAGCATTTTCGATGTATTAAAGGATTATGCTTTATCTCTCTTTTATCGAATCACAATGAATACGTATTTGTCTCGATGCAAAATCATGTCGTCGTGAGTGATTTTCGAATCGGATCGGAATTAATTTGTAATCAATTGATAAAATTTTTGATTTTTTTTTCTTTCGATTCTGTATTACTAATGATGATTGAATGTTTTTCATTTTTTCTCGAAATGTATGAAAAATGCTTGATTTTTGATTTTGTTCCGATTGATGAAAAGATAACGCATTGTTCAATCGTGACTAGGATTAATAGGGTTAAATTATCATGTGCTATCTTTGAATTTCTGAAATATTTTTATTTCATTCCATTTTTAGTGTGTAATATTTCCGAACTATAGCTGGATAATCTTATAAATTGAGTCAATTACAACAATTGTCAATTCTCTGATTTATATCAATTGTCATCGTAAAAAATTGCCCCTATCTATACAACATATGATTTTATTTTTGCATATATTTTTTTTTAAATAAACATACATTAAGACATTACTGAGATCATTTCTTATACACTATATTAAAACTTAGTAAATATAAATTATATTTTCTAATAACTTTCAATTAAATTTAAACTATGCATAATTTTCAAATGCTCGATATTCGATATTTCAAACACTCACAACATGACAAATCAATAATATTTCCCAACATCATTTGCTACCACTGATATCTATCGTATAATTCCCTGATTCTGTAATCTGAATCTTGTGAACGTGTAATCTGGGAATTGTGGTTATCGTGGAATTGGAATTATCCACAGCAGGTTTAAGTGCAGGAATTTTTTTCAAACAGGCTGAAATAGTGAGTGTAGTTATCCAAATCAAGCAAAATGATGCAAAGCATATTACAATTATAATTAATGTCCTCGTTAAATTCGAATTTGATGGTGGTTTTGGAGTTGTCGATGATGGTGGTGATGGAGTTATTGTTGATGGTGGTGATGGAGTTATTGTTGATGGTGGTGGAGTTGATATTGTTGATGGTGGTAGAGTTGTTATTGTTGATGGTAGTGGAGTTGTTATTGTTGATGGTGGTAGAGTTGTTATTGTTGATGGTAGTGGAGTTGTTATTGTTGTTGATGGAGGAGTTGTTGTCTTGCAATCCTCTTCAATGCTTGATCCTATCTTTATATAATCGATTGCAAAAATGGCATCTTTTTCATTCATATTATCGCATACAATCTCCAACTAAAACAAAACAATCAATTGTAATTGCATGGTCATAAAATAACTCGTGTAAGAGACCATAAAACAGTGAAACGTAACGTATTTTATATAAAAAATATATTTATCTTTTGAATCGTTTACTTTATGTATAATAATGGTTATTGCATTTATTGAAGTACGTAATATAATATAATATTATATATTTGCCTCTTGCTTAAGTTAACTTAATGATTCATTGAAATTCCTAATGATTGAATCAGTATTCATCGCTTTTTGGTAGACATTCAACTGATAAATACAAACAGTAACCAAAACATATTTTTTGATACGAACTAAGAAAAAAAAATTAACTCACCCGAATTTCACCACTAATCATATCGTAATTGAACTTTATATCTTCTTTGATCCAAGCTCCATCACCATACACATCTATAATCTCAACATCCAACACCATATTACTACTGTCCGAAGCAGCATCGAAAGCAAAAACGAAACATCGAGCCCTATTTTCATTCAATCCCTTCTTGTACATATACAGAGTGAATTCTGTACCTTCGGTGATACTCAACATTTCTCTATGCCTGATACAACTCACTGAACCTTCAGCAGGTTTCGCATAATGTTCACCGATTGAATCATCAGGTACTTCGAAGTCTTCATCATATTTGAGAACATCGAAAAGACTGGCACTGGGAAAAGCCAGACACTGTTCGCCGAACGATCCCAAAGAGTTATCTTCGAAATCTTCGATTCCGCAATCGATCGAAGATGCAGACGCTGATGCATGAAGGATGATCAGCACGACGATCGAGGAAGTCAGTTGAGATGTCATATTTGCGACTGTCGAATGCTCACTGAACTCGTATCTGACGTTCATCATCAATAAGTATATTTTCATTAATTGTATCGTTATTCCGAGTCAGATCTCGTTGATAAGTAGCATAGATTTGTGGAAGCGACGATTCGTCATAGTTGCGCGAGATGACGTAGAAGGATTGCCTTGTAGATTTTTTTAAACTTTACGAAATTTTTCAGAGATTATTTTTCGATTGATATATTATAACTATTAATATTTTTCACGATTGTTAATGAAAAGTATGCGAAATGAATTATAATAGAACGATTTTCACATCCAAATAATCAAAGTTTATACACTCCATATGTACAGAGAAATCATTATTGTTAGTGAAACCATAATATCAATAGTTAAATATACTTTTACTAGTAAAAATTTTGAATTGTCCCAAAAAAAACATACGTCATCAAAATTTTAATCATACTTAATCCCCACACCTACTTAATACACATGATAAAAAAAGTTTTACCAATGATGAATTCTGAAATTAACTGAATTTCTAATCTATGTGATAACTAAATTCTTTGATTTTCAATATTCAATTGATAGAAATTTTAATTTTACTGTAACGTATACTTTACATTTTATGTAAAAAATTTTGTACAATATTTCAAATTATTGAAAATTGACTACATTAAAAAATATTCTATTATTAAACGATTGACCGGATATTCTAAAGATATCATCATAATTCCAAGTTAATTACGTTTATTATATCAAAAATATTAATCCTATTTGAACGATTTTTATACTTTTAAATCTTGTTCATTGTCAAATTTATCTTGGAATTTTTCGACATTTTTTTAGATGCATCCTGTTAATCTTTTGCTTAAAATAGCTTATAACAAAAAAATGGGAATTTCAACTTTTTTGTAAATGTCAAATTATACAAACATAATATTTTCATATTTATTTTAATAGGAATGACATATTCAATATTTAACTTCGGTTTTAGACAGAACACTTGACTGAATTACAACGACGAAGGAATCTGAAATATTTCAAATTTGTTTTTTTTGCAACTCTATCGATTTCTATTTTAAGATTTTCCAAAAACCTCATTAACACATTATCAAAACATATTTAATAAAATCATACTTTAAAACTTTAATTTTTGCTGTATTGTTATTAAAAAATACTATTTTCTTAAAAATAATCATGAAACCATATTTTTTAATTTAAATTTATACTTATGTATAGATTTTTGTAATTGTTCAAACATTGATTAAAGATATTTAATATTTATTTATGTATAATATAATAGATTAATCTGTGCAAAATCCAATTACCAATAAGTCAATTGTAAATATATACTTCAAAAAATATAATTTATGATATCATATTAATATTATTAACCATATTTGAAGAAAACACAGGAAATTCACAGTTCGCTGCGATTGAAGCTATTGTCATTTAATTTGTTAGATTAAAAACATGGATTTTCAATATTTATTCATAGATAAAGCCATTGTGCAACCAATTACCGCTTAACTATCAAACAATCATAAAATTCGACAACACAACCGAATGATTTTCACTTCATTCATTTAATATGTTCTGCTTTAATTAATAACCGTGTTCTACAAGTTATTGTCTTTTCGGTGAGTTCAAAACCTATTGATCGCAATTCAAAGATGACCGACAAAATCGACACGAATTTGTTTTTACATGTGATTTTCATCTATAATTATCGATAAATTAACAGTAATTTCCTTTTATTCTTATCTTCGGGAATTACTTGACGTCTACATTACATCAATATTACATGTTCATTTCAATAACGATCGATTATTAATATTAACAGATAAAAAATCCCATACATATTAACTATCTTAATCAATGACATTACGTTATCGTGAATAAATTTTCCTCTTTTTAAAAAAACCGATGCATTTTGTATACGTGCGTACTTACCATTGTATACTAAAAATATAAATCTTAATCCATTTCTTTATCAATCACATTTGATTATTTCAGATGAATTTATATAAACTAGCAGTAGTACCTAAGATTATAATTTTTGAGGCGATCTATATCTACGCTCGTTCACAATTTCGAAAATTCGAAAATTATTAATATTAAGAGAAATTGACGTACCTAATATATTGAAAATAATTTGAATATCTTTTGTTTATAATAGTTAAGTACTGATTTCATACATCATTGAAAAGAATTCTTAAACAGCTGATCCGTTTGCCGCGAAAATTTTCAACTTTAACTTTCGGGCTTTGTTTGTAATCATAATTTACATACATGAAAAATATTGAAAAAAAATCAAGTCTGAATGAGTTAAAATATTGTCCAGTTTTTAATGTGTAAGAACGAATTTCCGGTCAATTTACATATTCACAGATGCGATAAAAAAAGACCGAAAATAATTGTTTCCGAAAAATTGATTATTATAAAAAACAAAATTAAAATGAACTCAAAAAGTAATAATCAAATAAACCTCTGGAACAGCATTCATTGAGCTGCAAAACTAAATAATGCATATTTATATTTCGGTTATTATAAACAAACCATACAATTTATATGATCAATTTAAAGTTTCGTTAGTCATTATAAAAAAAATGCCATTCAAATTTCGTAATATAATTAAAAAAAAAAATTAAAAATATATCGGTTCCAAACGTGTTAATTGTTCGGTCATTGAAGGGTCAGAAACGAATTTCCGGTTGATCCGATCCGATTCGTGCTTAGAGACGCGACAAAAACAAAATGGCCGAAAATTAATTGTTTTCAAAAATTAATTATTATATTTGAAAATGTAAACAAAGCGGTCGACGGTGGCTTGATATTCAAAAATGCTACCTATCGATAATCAGCGTTAAGGGTCAGATTTGTATGAAGGTATGTATGTACAGATTTTTTTCCGAAATATCCAGAAGATACGAAAGGAGATCTTATTGCATCGGCCGTAAGATCCAAATTAACATATTCTCTTATTTAGTTTCGAATTAAATGCTGTGCAAAAGGTGCAAAGCTGCTATGTTTTGCACCGTCTGAATTTGACGCTTGAAGATTTTCCATACAAAATCCCGGGCAGACGTACAAACGTACAAACGTACAAACGTACAAATACGCTTAGTAAATTTATATTATAGATAGATAGATAGCTGCAAGTTGGAATTCCTATTTAATTTTAAATCAACTTCTTGAAAATTTAAATTAAAAGAAACATTTTTAAAGATCAAAATATGTATTGACATCTAGTATCATATCATCATTGATATCATTAGCAAAAATATTACTTCTATATGCTCCAAAAAGTACAATTTTCAGTCGAATCTTTAAAGTGCTCAATTGACATCAATTGTGTTTCTTAATCAAGAATATATGAAACATATGCATGTAACTTGTGAGCAAATTAAGATATTGTTTTCTTTTATGCATATACATATGTATGTACTATAGCTTTTCCGAAAATATGTAATATAATTTCCCAATCTTCAAAAAATTCTTACTTAAGTCAAACGTAAAATCTCTAATCGTAAATGAAATTTGCACCTATGTTATAACAGAGAGCATATTTATATCATATTATAGAAGAATTGACTATTGTTTATTATTATTTTAAATTTTCCAACAGAAAGTCATTGATGAAATTCGAAAAATTTTCTATCTTTACACAATTATTTCAACAAAAAAATCCTCCAGGACAAATAAACGAGCGTAAAGAAACTCATGAAAAAAAAACGAAGTAAATAAGTAATCGTCGACGCATTCCTGGTGCAGTTTTTTTTTTTCGAAAATTTTCTTTCAGGTATTCTCATCGGCGACCGCACACTTGGCTGATCTCATTAGCAGTTTGCATACAAAGGGCCCTCGTAAGGTCGAGCTCCGAAAGACACCCCCGGGACCCACAGATTGGCGATCGTTGGATTTTATCATAATTTCGCTGAGGGCGTCGAAGGAAACGCCGCTCGTCAATCTTTACAACCCCGATTGAATTAATCAAATAATTCGGGCTCGTATTGTGTGAGATTCGATCGAGTCGATAGATAAATTGTGGTTGTTTTTGATTATGTATCTGATCGCGGTTGAAATAAAATTGTGATTTTTTTTATTTCGTAAAATATAATAGGAATTTTCATACTCTTTTGACCAACATTACATTATGTAGCTAGGTATATGCTGAAAAATATTTCAGTGTACAGTGTATTTCTTCATTTATGAACTGTCGAAAGAGTCAAAAGACAGAGACTGGTGTATGTACAGTATAGTACATATTTCCGTCTCCGTCTTTCGTCATTTCTGCAGATGTATTGTAAGTGTATTGGCTAAAATTAAAATAGGTTAGAGATATTTTGTTTGAAAATGTATTTTTTCATCATGGACCAAGTTCAAACAATGAGATTACGCAAAATAGAAAAGTAACTGAATTTCTATTTTTCATATTATTATAACTCAATTTTATTTTATGGGATAAATCATATTAATGTTTGAACTCAATTTCGTGAAATCAACATTTAGGAAAATTATTTTATTTTATATTTAGTTTAAGACACGTTTCATAGATGTCTATCTAAAGTTCAAAGGAAAAGACTTTTCCAGAATGTGATCAAATTTAAACTCAAATGTATTTTTTCAATACTATTCTTAAAAACACTGATATATGAATGAAATACGCATGTAAAATAATAATTTATTAATACACACAATTCAAAACAAAATTCCAAAATGATTCATGAAAATTTTCATTGACAGCATAATCTCTGGAGCCTTTCTTTCAAAATACGAATCATTTACATATGACAATCATGTCAATCATATGAAAATGTAATCACAAAAATTGTTATGAATTAACATTCTGAAAGGTTGTCATAGCTCAATAATTTTCATCAACATTCATTGTCGTTTACATTGTATTTATCATAAAATATTTTGCTTCAACATAAATATGAAATACCTGCGCATTGATGTTTTCATTACATCACCATTATATTTTTTCTGAAAACAATTTTATGTCCAATTACGTCTCATAAATAAGGGGAAAACGATCAAAACATTGCACGTTTTCAATATGATAGATAGACAGCAACGATTATGATGTAGAGATAGTGATGATAAAACGTGCTAATCGAGGGTTGAAATAGTAGGAGTTCAAACACGAAGCTTTATTTTTTTATAGATATATCGGTTTATGTATTGTATAATATTTCATAGAAGCATACACATACAATACTATTTTTCACAGCGTCAGTATGGTAAAATTGTCTGAACTGAATAGACATATTCACAAATTTTCTGTTCTAAAAATTGATTGGAAGGATAAACTGAAAGAATGATATCGAAATCAGAAAAAAGCAATAAATTTGGTAATACATTTTATGGCTTAAATTTATTTTATTGTCAGTAAAAATAACTTTGCATGATTAAATTTACTTAATTTTTTGAATCTCTTGTTTTCAGATAAAGTACTTCAATACATTCCATCTTTCAAAATACTGCCTGATAAATTAGATGAAAAAAAATTTTCTGCAAAAGTAATAACTCATTTGAAAATTTATTCTCATTTAAATTTGAATACATAATTATAACAATGTTATATTTCTTTCATTTCTATTTCTTTCTCTTTCTAATTGTAAGATGTTCTGTATTAATTTCTAAACTAATAATAAGCCGCTATTCATAAATAAAAGTACAATTATATCCATGTGAGATTTTTTTACTAAAAATATTGTTGTAGATAAATGAAAAGGAAAAGAACTTCCAACAGTCGATGGAAGGGATTCTACACATAGCTTGCATTTGCGGACTATTTCCGTGTAAAGGAATTCGTAACAAAAATGCATATGCTCTAAGCTTCCGTCGATTTTCCATTCAGAGTTTTCTTTCAATATTCACCATACTCATGCTATTATGGGCTACTGTTTTATCTTTGGCGCACGCAGTACGCTCTCTTACTAAAGCAACTTCTGGAAAATCTGGTATTATAATAAAAAAAAAACATTTCACGTTGTATTTCAATTGCCCTCGATTCTCTTTCACAGGAGGTTTCGCTAATGCAACTGCTGGTGGAATATTTTACTCAAATGCTTTTGTTTCATCTCTCATATTTCGTAAAATTGCCGTTAAATGGCCAGAAATCATGAAAGATTTTGAAAAACATGAAAAAGATGCAAGACCATATCCAAAGCTTCGTACACGTTTACGTATTATAGCATACATCATTCTCGTTTGCGCACTAGGTATGTTTTGAATATGTTACATTGAAATTAATAGATGTTTTCCATTTTAATTCCAATATTTGCCATTTCTAGTGCATTAGCTTCCATTTCAAATTAAATATTTTAAAAAATGAAACAATCACAACACAATTTGTTACACTTACGATTCCACTTCAACGCTTGAACTGTATAATCAACTGACATTACTTACAAATTTTAATTTTCCAGCTGAACATCTTTTAAGCATGGCTATCAACACTCCTCACTGTCAGATTGATATAAAACATGGAAATTCAACTCTTTACTCATGTTTAAAAGAATATTGTTTACGGTCCCACTCTTTCATATTGAATGCAGGTGAGAATACACTACATATTTTTCCATTTGTGCTAATTTATTTATTCTAATATTAAATATCACATTTTTAAGTACAATACAGTACACCTCTCGGCATATTCATATTTTTCATAAGCAAATTAGCTACATACGTGTGGAATTTTCAAGATTTATTCCTGATATTGATATGCATAGCATTGAAGACACAATTCAAACACTTAAATGCAAAAATAATGAACACGGACATATTGGTGAATGTTCATTTTGTATTTTGACAGATTTTTAAATTTCTTTGTTTTTCATTGAAAATTCTATTTTAACAGACTAGCAACATCAAAGACTGGAGATTTATTCGTGAACTATATTCCAACCTTTCAGATGTAGCCAGAGACATTAGCATCATATTGGGTCCACTAGTTTTACTCTCATTCACAAATAATTTATATTTCATCTGTCTCCAAATGCTTAACGGACTAGCGTAAAAAATACAATATCAGATTCCCATATAATCGCTTCAAATTTAAATTTGAAATATCCTTTCAGACCATCATTACAAGGACCTTTGCAAAATGCATACTTCTTCGGGTC
The DNA here is from genome assembly GCA_024721215.1 of Cheumatopsyche charites. Taxonomy (NCBI): domain Eukaryota; kingdom Metazoa; phylum Arthropoda; class Insecta; order Trichoptera; family Hydropsychidae; genus Cheumatopsyche; species Cheumatopsyche charites. The sequence goes on along the minus strand of CM045586.1, from coordinate 8,723,868 downwards.
ATTTGGATTCATGGTATCAAGACTCATTTGTGTAGCACTGGCAGCCTCGTCAGTACCTAGCGAAGCTCGTAGAGCTTTGGATTTCTTAAGATGCTGTCCATCGAGCACTTATTGTTTGGAGGTTAACATGAATAGATTTTCTACCTTAAATTGAAAAATTTCATATTATACTTGTTATCTAAATTATCCTAGCACAGTTAGATTATTTTTTTTTTTAACACTGAACTGGAAATTTCAATAATAAATGAAAAAAAATATTAAACTTAAAATAAAAAACCTGTGTGAATATTTCAATACAGTTTAATATTATATAATAATTCAAAACTGATTCCAGATACAACGGTTAAGTTTTCAGATAGTACACGGAGACGTAGGACTTACGGGAATGGGATTCTTCACAGTCAACCGCAATTTCATGTTAGGAGTAAGTTTTGATATTTAATAACAGTATTATGCCCACGATTACGACAGCGGTATAATTTATAAAATCAATGAAATTTAATTATCATTCATTTTGGATCTCATTGTTGAAAAGTATTGTAAAATATTTAAAAATTTCTTGAATTGAAAGAATATCATTCACAATCAGTGTCAATATCTTGTTTAATGAATGGTACACAAGATGAAGATAAACACAAAACAAATGTTAATAAATTAAATTAGCAGGATTTATACTGTCATACTAGAAGGCATAATTTAAAGAAATTTATTTTAGAATAAGTTATACTATTATATATTTTAATCAAACATGATTTATTTCAGGTTGCAGGAGCGATTGCAACATACGAAATGGTTTTGCTCCAGTTCGATATGGGGCAAACACCACCGCCCACAGTAGGTTCTTTCAGCGAATAACGGATGGATGGAACAAAATGAAAAACCGTTATGAAAGTAGTACATTTTTTTATTAAGTTACTTTTTAAACTAGTTAGCATTATATTGGGAATTTGCATAACCGATTATTGTGATATAAAAAAAATACGATAGAATTTATGGCACGAATGCAATAATTATGCCATCTTTTCTCTACTTGGATCCATGTCGGCTATACAAATTACATGCTGACATTCATTCATATATATATTTCATAAAAACATCGAAAATCAGTAATTCAGTTACACATGTGAGTGAGAAAACAAAACGATCAAAGTTGCTTCTCGTTACTGCCATTCTCTGCTGGACGATGCGTTATTCGATTTAGAAATTTCTATCAAGACGATATGAAAATTGTGTAATTTTTTATAAGGGAAAACTTTATACTATTTATATAAATTTTAATTTTCGAATTTATAAAGATGCAGTATATGTACGAAATTTGATTTGTGAAAATTTACTCAATGAAAATCATTACAATTGATAAATAAATGTTTTCATTGTTTATTTTACAATTCAGAATTAGTGATGCTATGAATCGATCTAAGTAAACAAAAACATAATGATGATGATGATGATAACTGCATTCTGTTAATTGTTGATATTCTCATCAGTCATTCTTATAAAACTTGAACATGTTGCCTTAATATTTAAGTGTTTGAAATAATACTAACGATAAAAAATAATAAATACACAAAATATACATAAGACTATCAATTAAGAAAAAATCTATGGAAGATCAACATGGAACATAAAAATACTTTTCTCCAGTGTTTCAAGACGAGAATCATCTGTGATTTACATTCGAGTTGAGTGAAAAAATATTGGTTATATTATTGAACATTTTAACTGGTAACAAACTTACAAACACAGTTGTAAAATTCATTCTATGCAATGATTAAATTTTGTATAATCATAGTTCATTATTTTTTTCATTTCACAAGTTGACGCTTTATCAAACTTTAAAAATATCCATGTTAAATTGAATTGACATAAAACTGTTAAAGTTCTTCGTTAATGAATTATACAATTATGCCGAAATTTGGTTTGATTCTGTTGCATATTGACAAATGAACGAAAAATTCATTTAATGACTCCATCATCATATTTATGAAAAAAAAAGATTTGTGATATAACATGCACCGATTTACTTTTAACGTTTTACAAGTTCATTTATAAAAAAAGTATTCACAAATATCATTACAATCAATTTTCGATGTAACATTAGTTACGTAAAAATGTACAAAGCCTTGAGAAAGTTTTGTAAATAATAAATACATATAAAGTAAACGAATCATACATATATAAATATATATATATATATAAATCTAAATGTATTAATACTTTAAGCAATGTAATAAACGTGAATAAACCTTCTTTTAAGAGAATTGCATCAAATTTGCCTGACAGTTTCGTTTCAGAGAGCTATTTTACACAAATAAATGCACAACAATTCAATCAAATATATAAATAGATATACATACATATAATCGACTTGTTAAATAAAAAAATATACTAATCCCTAATGAGTGTTTATATGAAAAAGCTATGGAATATTGCAATGATCAATGCCCGACAAATATTCTTAAGTACTTATAAATATATACAGAGAATTGTGATAGTATAGATACTTTTTTTTTAGAACACTTAAAGCAAAATTTAAACTTTCGCTTGTTAGAGTACAAGAATTTTTATACTTTCATTATTTATTTACTTTTTCATGAAAATTCCATATTTGTGACAAAAAGGAAAAATATAAATTTCACGTAAGCCGTTAACAAATTTGTTAATCCATTTATACACTTACTTTTTTATTTAACTTACACACGAATATGACCGATTCTCAAAAAACAGATCTTGATATCAATTTTTGTTAAAGATATTTAACAACTAACCTAACTTGGTCTGTACGCCGCCTGTTTCAGAGAAATCTTTAATTGAAGTTGTCATATAAACACCAATATTTCTAGACTAGTCCAAACATCGATTGTATTGCCTAAAAATGTGTTGTGCGAATTAAGGATAGTTATCTTAACATGATCATTTTGTCAAAAAAAAAAAATATTATATATGATTTTATAAAAGCGAGAAAGTGGCACAGATGAGCTTTAAAAATTAATCATCACCTACATAACTTTGTTCTCACTGACAATAAAAATGCTTTTGAACTAATCGGCAGAAAATTTTATCAACTAATGTGCATGTTAACAATCTGTATGATAACTGAAGGCAGAGTTCAATTTTAGAATAAAATATCATTGGTAAAATCACAAAAAAATGCAAACAAGAAAAATTGGGCTCTTAGTGGGTACATAAATTTATTAACCGCATATGTACTAAGAAAAAAAATTTTAGATCTAAGAAAATAACATTAACTCTCGACTATTTACATATTAGATGAATCCCTGATAACATGCGAGAAAATATAATCATTAGATAAAACAAATTATGTATGTATATACAAGTTACACGATAAGAAAATTAAAAATGTTCATAAGAGACTAAAATCGTTTGATCACACAAACCTTTTTGATTATTCAAAAACAATCGAGAGTAGAAGAAAACTTAACCAGGCGTGTTGAGTATTTGTATAAAAAAAATCATAATAATCAATCAAAAATTTCATCCTACACAGTTAGGCCTAAACTGAACAAGGATTCTGCTCAGCCTCTGAAATCAACCAACAAGAAGAGGTGGAGCCGAAAAACTTCTATAATACAATCAAAAACATATTCAGTTTCAGGGCTCCATCTCTTGATATTTGCATCTGGTGAATTCATAACGACCTCGAAGCGAGCCAAATATCAATTTAAACAGTCTATTCACATCCCAGGCAGTCTTCACATATTCAAAACAAATCACATTTATTTATTTACTTTTTTTAGATTATAATCACATTTCGAATTCCATCACATTATAGTATACAGTTCCGTTATGGATACAGAAAACAATGTCTGCACCTTTACAAAGTATATTGCTGTAGGACTGCCTCAATAATTAAACTATAATATAGAATAATATATTTTGATATATATTTATTTACAATATTAAATTAGAAAAAAAACACAACTTAATTATAATATAATATATATAAGAGAGTTCTGTTTTACACATACTATTATCCTTCATCCTTACCAGTATATTTAGTTTTAAATTAAACAACCACTCAATATAATGTACAAACAAACACTTACACATGAAACGAACACACAGAAACGAACCATGAGATGCAAATATATTTACTATATAGTATGCAATTTGGGGTGGAGAGGAAAACTGTGCGAGATTCAGTTGACCATCAACGTGTGGGATTCCATCGGAGCCGCAGAGTCATACAACGTATCGGTGTCCTGAGTGGGCTCACCTTGCAGTTGACACTGGTTCGACAGGGTTCCAGCTCCGCAATCACAGAAAAATCTGTAAAACACAATAAAAAAACATGTACAGCTGATTTTACATGAAAAATTGATATAAGTAATTGCACTGACCTGTCGTGTCGAATGAATTCCACATCGTGGCCTGCATGGCATGTTTTAATGCAATTTACACAAATGGCATTTCTGTCTGTTGTATTGCATGTTTGGCATCTGAAAATTTCAATTGTGAAACAATGATTTAAACATGATCGTTTGGTTCGATATTAGAACATGTTTGATTTTTCAACTTATTTAAGTCAACGAAAAACTTTTTCATTACAATTAATAACATAGAAATTTCACAAAGCATCGATCAAAAATTTAATCTTACAGTAAATATTTTATACCTATAAAAATCATGCATCGGGAAGGATGTATATGAAGATATTTTATATAAACATTGTCCTCCACCCACAGCCTTCTCTACAGCGTCTTGATTTGAAAATATTTTATTTCCACGTACCATAGGTGACACTCCAGAAGCCAAGCATAAACCTTTAAAATAAAACAGTTAGACATTAATTATGTGTTTATAAAATAGATGAACTTAATATTTATTGGTGAAAAAAATGTCAGTGTACCTCCGAATCTATTGTTAAAAATCTGATTATGTTCAAGTGTTGCCGTGGCATTGTTTGTGATTTCGACACCAGCTGCCAGTCCATCGAATATACGGTTTCGTCTCAAAACTGGATGACTTTGTGTAGATATTAAGACTCCAGCTTGAGCATTTCGAAATATATCATTTTCTTCTAAAACTCCCTATAACAAAAAGCATATTTGTCACTAATATAACATAAATAGTTAAATTAAAAACTAAACATTGTGACTTACTTTTCCACTATTAAATATACATATTCCTCCATCCCTTCCATCAAATATTTTATTTCTCTTTAACGTAGGATTAGAATCGGTTTTGATCCAGACTCCAGCCATAGCATTATCGAAAATTTCGTTCTGCTCTAGCAAACCGAGTCCTCCATTATAGACTAGAACTCCACCGTTTTGACCACCCCATATCTTATTTCCTCTAATAACAGGGTTACTTCCCGTTCTTATTTGAACACCGGAGTACAGGTGATTGAATATATCGTTATCTTCGAGTTTTCCATGTCCATTATCATAAAAGTAAACTCCAACTTGTTTACCAGAATGAATACGATTCCTTCTGAGAACGGGCGTAGAACCAGTCGTAATCCAAACACCGGCTAAAGTATTGGCATAAACCTCATTTTCTTCAATAAGTCCTTGCCCTTTTTCATGTACGTATATACCACCATGTTGACCATGGTGTATTTTATTATGTCTCACTATAGGATCGCTATTTGTGCGAATTTGAATTCCAGCTAAGGCGTTTCCATAGATGTTATTATGTTCAATTAATCCACGACCTTCTCCGAAAATATAAACACCACCTTGATGACCGTTGTATATTTCATTTCTTCTAATAGTTGGATTGCTATTTGAAGTAATCCACACTCCAGCAAAATTATTAGAATGTATTTTATTATCTATAAACTGTCCAAGCCCCGACTCGTGTACATAAATCCCACCAGTCTGGCCATGATGAATTTCACAATGAACAACTGTTGGATTCGCCCCAGCTTTCACTTCGAAACCTGCTATACGATTATTGTGTATGTCATTGGCTTCAAAATACCCCTATAAGAATAGAATTAAATATTTACAAAGAACAAAATGTTTAAACTTGAATTGAAAACATATAAATGTGCATACCAATCCATTTTCGAATGTGAAAATTCCAACGTCTCTTCCATGATGAATATGATTCCGTCGCATAATGGGATTGGCAAAGTTCTTAACCCAAATTCCAGCAAGCGCATTTCTAGATATTTCATTATCCTGATATGCTCCTTGAGCATAATCAGTGACATAAAGACCCACATTTTCACAATCACTTATATCACAGTGTTTGATGACAGGATTCGCACCGGCTCCGCTGACACACACGGCAGCACCAACTGCAAATATAAGAATTGTAAATACATAAATTTTATGAGATTAAAGAACAAATTATGATGCAAACAAATATAGATTGCAAAATCAAATTAGGTATGATGAGAAGTTTGCTATCGTACCTACACTAGCACTACGAATGATACAATGATCTATCGTAGGACTACAATTATCCGATACTTCTAAACAATAGTGTTTATGATGCTGCATAGTAGATGTCACATCTGGTGAAAACTTAAGAGTTAAATGTCCTGCATAAGCTCGTTTTGCACCATCAGAAAATGTAAGTGTACTTTCTGATTCACGTTCTAATATTACAGATTCAGCTACATTTCCAGGTGCACATCCTATAACACAGAAAATTGACATTATGAATGCATTCTCGATGCTGTACAAATGATTAAAAAAGAACAATATTGACCTATTAGTTGAATATCGGAATCGATGGCAAGACACTCTTCTTGGTACAAAGCAGCATGAAGAAAAATGAGAGCTGGCCGTGAAGGTGCACAGTCAATTGGTCCACTTGATCCACAAATCGAAGCCTCTGAGTTAGCACTTCCACTGCTGGATACACTAACGCTGCTGCTGGCTCTTTCTTCTACGAACTCTAAAGCGGCCTATAATGATATTTCAATTAGTCTTGTTTGAAGATATATTAAAGAACATTTCAATGGGAAAAAAACATACTCGAATCGTGTCAAAATATTTAATATGAGAATCTGGAGAATGTGTGTAACCGGGTCGAACATGGACACCTCTGTATAGTTGGCGAAAACTATCCTTCCAAGGATTGTCTGCTTCACAATCATCGGGAGACATAAATTCAAATTGACACGGAGCCGGATGTATTAGCGGTAGATCGTATTCGAAAACACTCTGATAAAGACTTTTCCTATAAAAATCAATACAGTAAAATGAATAATCATCGAAAATTGTAAAAACCTATGAGTCACAGCTTAATTTTACCAAAGTTCTGTATCGTTGGCAATAGTATTAAATCTTTTACAGACTTGTGCCACACGACACAAATCTTGTTCAGCCAAATATGATAAAATGCAAAGCAAAACTTCATCGGGCAATTCATATTGTAGATACTGTGACACATTACATGCATCGACTCCTTGTGATATGGATCTAAAAAAAAATTACAAAATTAATCGATGATCAATCAGACTTAAAGATATCAAATGAATGTCGAAAAACTGACGTGCGAGGTCGTTTCCGAGCCGGTAGCATGCATGAACTGGAGCCTCCGGCCTCGTGATGAGAAGGTGGAGATTTGCGACGCAGATCATACGGACTGTGATGACCTGGACCCGTGTTAGAGGTCGTCGATCCACCGCCGCTAGCGGCAGAACTGCTGGAAGTAGACGCAGAAACACTCGCACTGCCACTTAGTATAGGTGGAATGTTGTTTTGACAAGGTGGTTCGCAAGGTTCTGCTGCAAATGGAAAAATTTTGATATCAGTAAAAATTTTTACAAAGAATTGATATTTATGATATATTATGATTATAATGAATCAGTTTTGTTGTTATGTGTTTAACTTGGGACTAGACGTTCAAATATTACACAGGATAAAACATAAATATATCACAGAGTGGTGTTTTATACAAAAATGTATTGAAAGATGTATGAACAATTGTATATTTAGAGAAACGAAAAATCCTACAGAATGCGTTTGATAATTGAAGAAAAATGTTAGTTTGTTTTGTTTACTTTTAAAAACAACACGGATCATTGTTTGACTATATTTTGCAAATCGACAAACCTGATTAAAAAACAACATGAAAATATCAAAAGTGCAAAAATTTTGCAAGCGTTTATATTTTTTATTTAACGGGGAAGTGTTTGGAAATGAAAAAACATAACAAATTAAATCAGGTCAATCTTTTTCGATGTTGAATGATGAATTTGTAAATTTCAAATTATGAAAATGAAAACCAATTATAAAGAAGAACGCATGTAAACTATTGCATAAACTAAAAATATAACACTACCACAATTTATTAACTTCTGGTGTGAGATAGGCAAAGTATCATATCGATAAACAATAGATGAGCTCTTTCTTATTATGTCGGAAATGGGATAGTGTCAATTTTGATTATCGAAATGAATTAAAATTTAAAGTATAATGTATAAATATTGATAAATGTCAATTTTGTACGGACATAAACAATAGATAGCCTGTAACTGTAAAATTGTAATGTGTTTTCTCAGTTAATTAAGACTTTAATTGTTAAAATGCTTATGAATAGGTGGTATAAAAAAAACAACTCAAAAGTTAGAGCTCTCGGGTGAAGCGAAACTGTCAGAATCTGTTAAAAAATAGCGTGAATGTCGACGACGATGTGTAAGCTTTGTGCGTTGACGAACTCCAACTTTTGGCTAGATTTGACGATAGCGATCCGTATGCCGAATTTTCCCGAACGCGAGACCCGGACTCGTCCCGATTTGAGGAGCGGATCGTTTGAATCTTTTAAAAGCGAACGCTCGATGAGCCCTTTACGTCTGATCGACGAAGACGAAACGAAACGATGGACGTCGGCCGGGTCTCGTCTTTGGGGTGATGCTGTATATATGAACCGCGAGTGCGAAAGAGTGGAGTAAAAGGAGTGAGTGACGTTACCCGAATGAGCCCTGGAGGGCAGCGGCAGCCTGGAGGCGCCGCCCTTCCTCCTGGAGCGGCGCAGGTAGGAGCGCGCGTTCGAGAACGTGGCGCTCGGCATCGCTCGTGCGGGGGCGCCGCGGGGGGCGGGGGCGGGGGCGGGGGCGGAGGCCGACGGAGGCGGAGCGGGGGGCGGAGCCGCTCTCGGCCTGCTGTTCGGGGGCCTGCGGGGCCTCGGCCTGTACGGGGGCGGAGGCGCGGCGGCCGCCCGGAACGGGGGCGGGGGCGGGGAGCGCGCGGGGGCGGGGGCCTCCAGCGCACTAGGGTCGCGGCGCGCGGCCGGCGGGGGCCATGCGCGAGCGGGCCGCGGGCCGAACGGAACCGGAGCGGAGCGGAGGGTGACGGGGGCCCGAACCGCCGCCGCAGCTCTAGCCTGGAGCCCGTAGCCGCCGGAGCCGGAGCCGGAGCCGCAGCCGCGCGGCGATCGCGAGCCGCACGCAGATAGCTCTCGACCCGTCGCACCCTCGCCGTTCCGCGTCCGCCCGTCTCTCTTTCTCTCTCTCTCTCTCTCTCGCGTTTCCCCTCCCGTCCTTCTCCTCCCCTCCCCCCCGCCTTTTATTTTCGTGAGGGTGCTTCGCGTTCGTAAAGGCGGCGTCGCACTCGCGCTCGGCGAACAATTTTCGTTTTTCGGAAGCAATTTTCATTTCGAGGTTTCGAGGCTTCCGAATCGCGCGAAGTCGTCGCCGAATTCGCGCGACGAACCCTAGCGTCCTCGGAGAACTTTCGGAACGCTCGAAATCGTCGTCCGTTCAAATTTTCTAATCGAATCTTTTCGAAGCGAAATTATTTTTCATATGTTTTTATTCTAAGCTTTATTTTTTACTCGGACGTATAAAAAGGTTTATTTAACGAAATTTCGTGTAAACAATGCAAATGCGATAAAATGTTCCCGAACAAAATGCGCGCCCAATTCATTTCGAAATAAAATTCGACGGACGCTTACACATGATAACGATAAAACGACATCGTCATAAATTGACATTATTTCACACGAGTTAATTCAATTTTTAAAAAACAGAAAACGTTCTTAGTTTTAGTAAACTATGAGTTTGATGCAAATTTAGTACAACTTTTTTAAAAGAACACTCCAATATTCTGAAAATGCCACATAATTGCATCCAGTGTGCCTATGTAATAAAAAATGAATAAAACGTCAAAATTATCCAAAAGAAAAACATTCGAAACATGACGAATTTTTCAAATATTTTTGAAAAAATAAAACTAGACCGAAAACAAAATTACAATTGGCACCGGACGTGTCGTTGGTACGCGTGTACGTTTGACAGGTGTCAATTTTGAAAGAACCCGCGGACGACGGGAGGCCTCGGCGATGAACGAGGCGGAAACGGAGTCGGGATTCGAGTCCGGAAGTTCCGTCGCCGGATGCGGGTCATGGGCGGCGGGACGCTCGCTGCTGCTGTCCACCGCCTACGTGTGCAGCTTGTACATGTGGGCGTGCCCCCTGCCCAGGTAATCCCCAACTTGTGATTTCAATTTATCATCGTGACGTTTTTCCTGACACCCGTGACATTTCATTCCCATACAAAAAAGCGCGTTTAAATTTTTCATTCATTCAAATTGTGGAACGTTCACCTACAATATGAAGACCATTCATATATTATTTAAAAGAACCAACGTCTATTACCCCTTTACCTTTCTTTTTATTATTTACATATTTCCTATTACCTTTTACAACCATCTTTCTTATTGCATGATTTCATTATTTTCATTTTTGAAAAAATCCAATTTATTTATAATCCCAAAAAAATTAATAAATCTCATTACAAATTTTCATATAAATTTCCTTATTTCTATATCGTGTTTTGCTGAAATATAAAAATTAATTAAACTGAATTGTTAGAATAATAATTGCAGTTTGAAAGTTTCACCTTTTTTATTTTATTTTTTTCTCCCTAGAACTAATTTTTCTATTGCATGGATATTTTCTATGACTGTTTTTTAACATTTAACAATTTTCAAATGAGTTACTTACATTTTTTTTTTTTCAAAAAAGAATGGTCCGAAAATTCAATCGTTTTCCTTTTATAGTCCGTACCATTCTGGCTGATACCTTACTACTACAGGCTCATAACACGCTTTAGGGTGACCATGATTTCTGTGATTTGTTTGGTCTTCTAAGAATATAATTTTAAGAATAAAAATAAATCTATGTTATCTATCTATCTTTCTATCTACTTCATTTCGTCAATTGTAACTTTGCTTTCACGAATCGCAGGTAATCGTTTTCAAAGAATCGCGTGGCGTGAATGCGTCACAATTTTGTGAATTCTCAGAAAAACCATCAAAGTTCTTATTTTACATCTATCGTGAAAACGAAGAGTAAAAAATAAATTTACTTCGAAATTTGCCCGATAATTTACACTTACATTAGATATTTATTTTCTACTATATCTAGATTTTGAGCGATGTCATGCGCTACCTGAACTATCGGGTAAAATATTCGAGAAATCGGGTATAAATGTTTCTTATTTTTTAAGTAAAATAAAACAAACTGTAGGTATATGCGATATTGGCTTAGTGAAAAAGGCATAATGAAATTGATACATAAAGAAACACCAAAAAAAGATCATCTCCTCTTCGTGATTTTATATACATATTTATAAATGGATATAATAATTTCCTTAGAGTGTCCACTAAGGGGTTTGCCTAGTCCTAACTTATAATCTATCATTGTCACCGTACGGATCTGTGAAGAAGGGATAGGTGCGCACGCGCCGACACCCGTACGTAAAATGACGACAGGACGAACCAATCAGAAGAGCTCCGCACACAACCACAAAACACGTATACTATGCGTGTAAGGTATCAGCCAGAATGGTACGGACTATAATGTCATTTATTTTATATTTTCTCTATTTATCCTTCAGTGTGTTATTTTCTCCAAAAAAATGTCACTATTTGTAGTATAATACTTCAACAGGCTAACTACATAAGTATCATATTTTTAGTAAATTGCCATGTAATAATTGATTCCAGAGATCATCCCTCGACTATCAAAAAGAGATTCATCAGCGCCATTATCATGACTGTCGTGTCTCCCATTTTTTTATGGTTTTGCCTATCTGAGGATTCATTAAAGACCATTTCGTTATTGGAACACATGGGCATTCGTTTACCTGGTCTCATTCAAGCGATAGTACTTCCACTTTTGCTGACCGGTATTTTGTATTTAGGCCCACTTTCCATGTACACATTTTCAGGAGTATGGAAAGTATACAAAGGTGTTCGAGACAATTTTTTTGTGCTTTTTTTTGAAATACTTGCTCATTGTTTTTTTTCTATTCCAGAACCTATGTATTGGTGGAATAATTTTAATGATTTAATATGGTTGAGAAATCATATTGTTGCACCGTTGTCAGAAGAGTTCACATATCGAGCCTGTATGATGCCTATATTATTACAATGTTTATCTCCGGCTACTTCCATTATAATTTGTCCATTTTTCTTTGGAGTAGGTTAGTTATTTTTCTGATTGATAAAATTTATCATATTCTTATTCAAAAGTAATTCATTCTAAATATTTACTGTTTTCATTGTTTTTTTAACAGCCCATTTTCATCATGTAATTGAAAAGCTGCGATTAGGTTGTGATGTTTTGACAACTATTAGGGACTCCTGTAAGTAATTATTCTTATTATCAATATCATATCCATATTCCTCTCACTTTTTATTTCATTTGTATTCCAGGTTTTCAGTTTGCTTATACAACTCTATTTGGAGCTTATTCTGCATTTTTATTTGCTAGAACAGGTGATACAAAATATAATGTTTTCAGCAAAATAAATGATTCCGTATTGACATGTTATTATTCATTTCCAGGTCATTTAGCAGCTCCGTTAGTAGCCCACATGTTTTGCAATCACATGGGTTTCCCCAATTTTGCAGCTATTTTTCTTTATCGACCTATGCAAAGTTTGATCATCTCTTTTCTCTTCATGGTGGGATTGATCACGTGGTATTTTTTACTATTTCCTTTAACAAGTCCATATTTTTATTATAATCACATCCATTGGTCAGAGTGATTGTAATGTTTTATACCATTATAAATGTATTTATTAATTTTAATTGCCATTTTATATCAATATCCTTTAAAATAATTAACATTATTATGAATAGTGATGACAACTCATCCTTCGTCCTAAAAGACAATGTTTAAAAAAAAACCACGGCTGGCAAAAATGAAAATTAGTTCAAATGATAGATATAATTGAGTAAATTAAAAGTGCATAGGGGTCATTATCAAAATCGATGGCAAAATTGTGTAAAAAGCTATTTGAAATCGGATTCAGAGCAAGAGGTATTTACGAGGTCTAACAAAGTGTGAGCGAGACAAAGCAGGCCACCTTTAAAACCGGCGCGGCGAATACGCGTGCCATTCGCGCCGCAACATGAAATGAGTAAACGGTTACTTTGTCTCGCTCACGCTTTGTGAGAACTCGTAAATACCTCTTGCTCTGAATCCAATTTTTAACCAATTTTGCCATCGATTTTGATAATGCCCCCTATGCACTTTTTATTTACTCAATTATATCTATCATTTGAGCTAAGTTTCATTTTCGCCGAGCTTGGGTTTTTTTCCATACAAAATGGGCATTGACCTTTGAAAATTTATTTTAAAACTTAAAAAAATGTGTGAAACAATAATTCATGATATATCCATTTATTTAAATAAACAGTAAATACTTGTACAATACAATTGATAATGAATGATATTATGATCTAAAATATCATCTTATTTTTTAACTCATTGATCATTATATATACTCTTTTTCATGATCAGTGTTGAATGAGTATCTACTGTATTATTCATTTATACAATTTCCTCTACTTAAAATGAATGTTTTTAAACTACACTACATTTCATATTGAAAATTATTTCTTCTAGAGTCGGTCTTTTCACAGTTTCAGTTAACTAACGAGAGAGTTACAGTCAGATACTTATTTTTGACAATTCATAGTCAAAGGACTGGCTGTAAATCTTTGTTTGTCAACTAAAGCAGTGAAAAGATCAGTCCTTATTGTGATAAAAATATTGTAGAAGATTCATATTGTTAAATAGAATTAATCAATTATAGGATTACTTTTAATAACAAATCGGTACATTTAAGAATCCTCATATTGTTGTTGTCTTATACATACGTATTAATTTCTCAAGGATTTTGTGAAATTAGTTCATTAGTATAAAATCATACCAGTAGTAATTTTCACAAAATGAAATCAATCAAGGATATGTATGTATATATGTATTTGTAATTTGATTAACCAAAAATGTGTTGATATATTTTAAGTTACCCTTAAGTGCCTGTATAAAATTTACATATACGTATTTAAGATATCGTGCCTATTGTATTAGTAAAATTATATATTAATTGGTCACTAAATATGGTTGTGTTTCTACATTTAAATTTTTATTTAAATAAATTTCTTCCAGTGAATTAATCAAAACTGTATTTTTTACTAATTTAAAACCAATATGATCAAAATTGCATATGTTTGACATTTTTCGCACAAAAGTTCTGTATAAAAAATTCAATTGTTAACTATCAATTTTAATAAATTCTTTTCTTTCAAATTAACGCAGATGAATTAAACTTAGTGTTGATATTGCATTTTCTATACAATTTGTCATCTTTTTTACGTTTCTTTTCACAATCGATCTGATAAACAAGATATATTCATCTCTATCTTGTAAATATTTTTTCAGATTTTCTATTTCAGACATTTTTACATTAGTTTCAACGGTGGAACAATTCACTGCTTTAATTATGTTAACTATATCGTTTTCATTCAGATACTCTTCTTTGAAATTACTTTTCATGCTGAAAAGTTCGTCTGCCTTCAAAGACAGCAAATTGATTTCATCGAGTATTTCTGGACCTATGTTTTGTAAAGAACTGGAATGAAGGAAATTCGGATGCTTCAAGAAATACTCGTGTTGTGTAGCTATCTTTCCGATTACATGACCTACATAGAAATAACTATTAAAATTAAAATTATTTTTTTATATTAAAATCACACATTTAAATTATGTTAACATGATTTACCAATGATTATGCATATGAATCCCACCACAAATACTATACTGATGCACAACCTCTTTGTGACATACGAGGAAGGACCGTGGCATCCTCTTGGCGCTGGCACTGATAACACTCTTTCCATCTCAACTGTCCCAAAATACTTAATCACAAGTATTCATATAAAAAATCTCAACAATAACACACATTACAAAGACACTGCGTTTTTGATCTGTCTGATGTTTATTTTTGGATGTCTCAACGCTAAAGTTATTTCTAGATGGTCTGTGCATGTTTCTAAAACTTTAAAGATTTCAATGTTTTCTTTGATTTTATCATCATTGATTTGCTACATTATTTAAAGTATTTTTATTTTTTACGTATATTTTGCATGAATATCTTTAACAATATTAAAATAATCTTTTTGAAAATTAATAATCTGTAGGTATAAAAATTTGCACAATCAATATTTTCCCCAAATAGGTATACGAGTTTTCTACCACAATTTCATTATTTTCTATTTTGAGTTTAGTATATCAAAAATGCATATGCATTTAAACTTTAAATGTCTTTGGAAAAAGTGTTCAAAAATAGATAAGTTTTGTTTCTTTCATCAGAATTCAACAAACTTCAGAATATTTTTGGAACAAAATCAGTTTATTTTATTCAGTGAATATTAAAAAATAAAATAGTCATTTCTCATTTCACTTTATTTAATAAACTTGGAAAGTTCTCGAAACTCCCTCATATGATTTCCGTGATCCTAACACATATCGGAAATAACCAAAATGCTTTATTCTATACGTTCCAATCGGTGTATCTGAATCGATATCCCAATAAATAATTGCTCGGCTAGTTCCCAAAAGTGCAGATGTTTTCTCCCAAACAAATCTGTAAATAACATATTGATTTGAAAAATCTTAACCGAATTTTACTGTATTTACATAAAAATAGTGGGATATCTAAATGGCATATCCCATTGTAGTTTTCAGTCATTTATAGTTTTTATGTCTTTCAATATGAACCTTGTTTCCCAGCTTGCATCGTTAGCCACCACAATCCATGTATTTTCATTCTCATCAAATTTTTCAACTGCCAAATAAGTATTTTCTGTCATCAAGTTATTTCTTGGATTCCCAGCAATCTTTTAGTAAAAAAAAAAACTATTTACCTACTTCATGATTGATTTTCAATTTGTTCAAATTTTACTTACAAATCTAACATGTACAGTATCTCCACTTGTGTAATTTGCTTCAGGTTCTACTGTACAATCTCCGATTTCCAATCCCCAAGGAGCTTTATCGAATATAACAGGTGGAACCAGTGATATCAATTTATCAGAGATATCTGTCGGCGGTGGTCCAGGTAAAACTTCTTCATTCTGCAATTTAGCAAATATTTTTATGATATTTCAGATTTTTTATATGTTGAGGAGTGACAATAAATATTAGTTACACTTATAAGAGCTTTGGCTAATTCATTGTATTGATAAAGATGAATGGTAAGAGTATGAGGTCCATAAACAGTAGAAGCTGCTTCATATCTTTGTACCTATATGTAAATAATATGTTTGATTATTTTCATAATAGAATTTCCCTAATATTCTTTATATAAAGACCTGATATTCTTCAGGTGTTGTTATATAATCAGTGTAAGTGTTACTCAATCCAGCAATGACTACTTTAACACTTTTACCGGCTGCTTCGAATGTTTTACTCAATAAAGACCTCATTCTCCGACCTGCCATTGTAGTGAACTCTCCAGGAACTGCTGCTATTACCAAATCACCAACCATAACTAATTGTGTGGATGCAATATCAGGTTGCCATCTGTATGGGTATTTCACCTATTGAAAATATTATAGGAAACAATCAAATGGTCAATTTAAAAAAGACACTACTATATATTCAAAGATCATACTCTTCCAGTCATGAGAAGAATTGGTTTCGGAGCATGACAGTCAATATCTTCTTGAGTCGGTACAGCTAAAAGATCACGGATTTCATCCCAAATTGGGTTTCCGCTTGTTGTGCCTTGGCTGAAGTTGAATGCTCCTGGACCATCTGTGGTTCCTGCTGCAAAACTGTATCCCATTGCCGGTAAGCATCCATGAACCAATGTACTCTACCAATGTATAAAAAAAATCGAAGATAGATAGGTATATAGTGCTTTCTGATTGATTTGAGGTACCTTTTGACTTTAAATTATATATATTTTTTTTGGAATTCTATGAATACATTTACTGAAATTTTAATATTTTACCTCAATGAATTGTTCGTTTTTTACATCATAATCGGGTACTTCCTTAGATGTCATATCTACGAACTGATGCACAGCTTTGATTGGACCTGTTATTTCATAACCATTTTCTTTTTGAAGAAGTTCCTATTTTCAAGAATATAGCCTCTAATTTCAATTCTTTTTTTTACATTTCAAAAAGGAAAAAATACTAACCAATCCACTTCTGAAAATTCTTGCACCTATTATTTTTGTACTTTCGAACATATTCCTACCAGGTCCTTGTGCGAAACATTTTTCATCATGATTAACGCATCGACTCGACAAAATATCACAATCAACTCCGGTAAATTGGCATTTTGGTCCCATTATATTAGGTGACACGTCCCCCAAATTAGTAGAAGCAAAAGCGCTTACGAATTTACCCTAAAATAATCAAAATTTCTTAATGTCCCTATTTTCAAGCAGGTACATTTGATATTTTATTATCGATATTGACTTTTCCGGGGAATGTGCCCTTTGGATTCATAGCTTCTTCCAGCAATATTGATGCATATCCAACATTATCTGATGAAACTAAGTGATTAGTATTGTTCATACTGGTTGGATGAACAGCAAACCAATTCAGTGCTCCAAGTATTTCACCATTGGTTGTTGAAATAAATTTTATTTGTGCAATTTTTTTGTCTGTGTCTTCTGTGTATCTATAATAATTTATTTTATTAATCATTTAAATATTGTGATTTTATTCAAATACTAATATTAGTCTAATTGTATGTCGAAAATTTGAAAAAAACTAAAAAATCGTGACTTAAATCAATGGTAATAATGAAAGAAATAATCTTACTTTGCTATTTCTTCTGGTGGATTTTTTAAGTATGATGATGGGGATCGATTTATATTTGCATTCTCTACTCTTCCTTCATTGTAAAATATTTGGGCTGGTGTCATTGAATCGCGTGCTCTACCGATGCTCTTAAATGTTAATTTAATTTAAAAAAATGGGTTGATATAATTATTCAGCAGCAATCATGGAAATATTACTTACCCTAACTATACCATCTGCGTATGCTTCAAATGTTTGCGGTACAAAACCTAAAATTGTGATATCGAATAACATATCCATCAAAAATCCTCCAGGTCCAGAATGCGTATGCGTTCCACTCAAAATCACATTATTTTCATTGTAAACAGGTCCATATTTATCATTCAATCTTTTAAGAACCTTTGATTTATGTTTGAGTTACTTTAAATCTCAATTATTCTTAACTTCGATATACCTACATAAAATATAAAAATTGAATACCTCCGTTCTTAATCCTGCTCCCATCATACCTGCATCTATCGATACATACACAACACTGGAATTTGACTGTTCGAAAATGAAAGACCTTGCAAACTGTCTAAGATGAATTCCGCTTCCTTTCTGTTCCATGTTTGCATAACCCATCTATAATTAAAAAGATGTTTTAGTTAGGTATCACTCAATATAAGTATTTGTAGTTTTAACTTACAAAAGTAACTTCTGCAGATGGTCCAGTTATATCGGCTATTCCAACACCTACATTATATTCTCCATGTGCGAAACTCAATACAGAAAAGACCAAAAATATTGCAGTAAAAAGTTTCGTTTTCAGTTCCATGGTCATTAACTGAAATTTTCAAAAAAAAAGGGTTAATTATATACAATTTGCAAGAAAATAGTCCATACTATCAATCAGTTATTTTGTCAAATATTTCCATCTCGTATTTTGATGAATAAGATAAAATTGTAATCATTCAAAACAAACACAATACTTATTATTTTCTATACATAGGCACACAGATATATAGTAATGAAATGAAAAAAGATAATTATCAGGGAAGGATAAAATCACTGACGAAAGAACTAAATATTCTCTATGATAATACATATGCATGCTCTCATCATTATGACAATTATTATTAAGACATTTACTTTTGTTATGAGATTACACATTGCTTAAATTTTGGAATAGATGAATTTATAACATTTGTGTAAATATAATATCTAACTATATAATAGCACTATTCTGTGTGTGTGTGTGTCTGTGTATCCATGTAACGCTCCAAAACTGCATTGATATATTCAACGGGTTAATCGGTAGTTTTTTAATAATTTGAAATGAAATATATGATATCCTTATTATCTTAAATTTCTTAATTTAGGTCATGATCATAATTATGAGCACGTAGCATTTTTTTAAGAAACACAATTCATAAAACAATTATCTTACCGAAAGTATACAGAAAATACATACCTAAATGAAAATTTTCATACCTAAAACAAAATTAGCACATGTACACTGAACAGTACAAATAAGAATTTATTAATCAGCTCTACATCACACTTTAAATTGTCATGTTTAATTAATTCTTTGGGTGTAACACAAATAATGACAGAACAATTTATAATACAGCACGTCTAGACACACCTTTGTGGCTCCGAAAACAAAATGGTTACTAAAGCTGAAAGTTCTGTATAAAAATTAATGCGAAACCTCTGATGAATCATTGCTTATGTTTTCATTGTTTGAAGATTACACACTATTATAAACAGTCTGGCAATTTCACTTTTTGAATGTATAATAGGAAGAGAAGTGTGAGAAAATTTTGTCATGAATGAAATTTGGACATTTCAAATACAATGACTGTATTAAAATTGATTTTTCTCATTATGTTTCTAGTGTGATTGTAATAAATCAAATAAAAAAAACATCACCTGTCCATTCATGATTGAATAATCACTTTAATCAAATATTGCCAATCATGCTCACTAACTGGACAAATTCTTAATGATTAACCTGGATATTGTACAGTATTAAATAATCGTGGATTTTATCAGTGATACAGTGAGTAGATAATAAACTAATACGTCAATTGATTAGAAATGATATGTGTTAATAATCAGTTTATTATTGAATTTGAACATGACAATCTTACTTTTATTTCCACTTTATAATCAAAAATCGTTATTTCTAATCAGGTACATACATACATATGTAATTTCAAATCAATTTACATTTTAAGGAAAAAATTAAGAAAAAAAAACTTAATTATGACTCAATTATATAATATATACACACATTTACATATAGATTTATTTAATTTAATACTTTGAATAAATAATGTGAAAAAAAATATTAAAGTACATACCTACATATATGGGTACCTAATACATTTTTTCAATATACCTATGTAATATATTTTTCACTAGGTCTTATTTTTAGGGAAATAGAGTAGATTAAATTAAATCTATAGTTGGATAACACAAATAGTAAATTATCACACAAATTTATATATACCTATATAGGTAGTAAGTAATAAATAAAATATTTAAAGCTTTTTACCAATTGAGATTTATCACAAAATGGCAAGTACTGACAAAATGCATCACTTCCCTCATGGTCAGTTTCCAAAAACATTTACAAATCACTCATCGAATTTGTTTAGAGTGCAAATTCATCAAAAAAGTAATAATCCCCCAACTAATTAATTTTCATTTCATATTTACTAAATTTTCGCTAATATTCAACATTTGTGAATAGGATATTTCCTTTATATACCTAGTTTCATAAGTAAAAAAAAACTGAAAATATGTTTTTTCCCATAAATAAACTAATCTACTTTAAATGTTTTTGATACCCCTTGATAACTCTTCGGATTACTGAATATGTGACGATAGTAACCATAATGTTTTATTCTATATGTCCCAATCGGAACATTGGGACTTATTTCCCAATAAATATCAACATTGCTGGTGCCCAAAAAGAGAGAAGTTCTTTCCCAAATGAACTTTGTTTCCCAATTAGCATCTGTAGCCACAATTTCCCAAACATCATTGTTCTCATCCAGTTTTTCCACAGTTAAATAAGTTTTCCCAGTCATCAAATTGTTTCTAGGATTCGCTGAAACAAATCGAACGTGAACCATTTCACCGCCAGTATATTTGGAATTTGGCTGCAATGTACAGTCTCCATAATTACGTGACCATGGTGTTGTGTCAAATATTACAGGTGTGATTAAGGATATTAGCTTATCAGTTAAATCACGTGGAGTGGGACCGGGAGGGACCTGATCATCACTTATGATTGCCTTTGCTAATTCATTATATTGATACATATAAAGAGTGTGAGTGTGAGGACCAAATATTGTTGAAGCTGCTTCGTATCTCTGCGCTTGATATTCTTCAAATGTTGTAATATAATCTGCATAGGTGTTTGAAAGTCCGCCTATTACAACATTGACACTTTTTCCTGCTGATGTAAAAGTGTTCGCTAGTAAAGATCTCAAACGACGCCCAGCCATTGTAGTGAATTCTCCAGGAACAGCTGCTATAACTAAATCTCCAATCAACGCTAATTGTGTAGATACAATTTTGGGTTGCCAAGCATATGGGAATTTCATCTGAAATATAAAATCAATATACTAGTTATATTGTAACATAAGAGTATGTATTTCTTTTTAATTCTAATTTCACTTACTCTGCCTGTGGCTAATAAGATCGGTTTAGGTGCTTGACATGCAATGTCTTCTTTTGTCGGTTCAGCCAGTAAATCTCTTACTGAGTCCCATAATGGATTTCCACTTTTTGTTCCTTGACTAAAATTGAAAGCGCCTGGTCCATCTGTAGTACCAGCTGCAAAACTGTATCCCATAGCAGGAGAACATCCAGAGACCATTTTATTCTTTCAAATAACAAAAATTGTTTATAAACGGTATCCAATATAAAAATATTTTCAATGTGACTTACTTCTATAAATTGTTCATTCATCACATCATAATCGGGTGCTTTCATTTGCGACATATCTACAAATTGATGTGCATATTTTATTGGACCTGTTATTTCGTGGCCACCTTCAATTTGTAATAGTTTCTGAAAAAATGTTAATAATCTCTTTATTTGTAATTTTTTTTTTCATAAACAAACTAATAAATTTATGGATTTGAATTTAATAAAAAAAAACATAAATAATGCACATACATATGTACATATATTGAATATTATAAAAGAATGGGAAAAACTTATATCAACTTATATTAAACATATTTAAAACTATTTACCAATCCAACATTCATGATTCTTTCGCCAATAATTTTAGTACTTTCGAACATATCCTTTCCAGGACCAGAAGCGAAACATTCTTCTCCACTATGTCTACAGCGACTAGTTCCAACATCACATGGCAATTTAGAAAATTCACATTTAGGGCCCATCAAATTTGGTGAAACATCTCCTAAATTTGTAGATGCAAATGCAGAAACGAACTTTCCCTATCAAAAACGTAAAAAAAAGTGAATACATTGAACATTACAAAAATATTCTTCTTTGTGTTAGACTAAAAACACACATTTCCAATGAGCGTTCCTTTAGGATTCATCATCTGTTCTAAAAGAATCGAGGCATAGCCCACGTTATCCGATGATATAAGATGATTTGTATTGTTCATGCTAGTCGGATGAACAGCAAACCAGCTGATTGCACCAAGTATTGAACTATCGGTTGTGGACACAAATTTGATTTGAGCCATGGTTTTATCTGTATCATCTGTATACCTAAAATGACAAGAAACATAGCCTAATTAAAGATATTTTCTCATACTTGATCAATTATTCATTACTTCATACCTTTGTCTTTCAAAATCTGGATTTAACATATAAGAAGTTGGCGATCGATTAATATTCGCATTTTCAACTTTGCCTTCATTATAGAATATTTTTGCCGGGGTTAAATTTTTATGAGCTACAATCACACTCTGAAAAATAATTTATTCCTCAATCCTCATTTCTTAATATTAATCTATTTTGTTATATTTATTATACCTTTACAATACCACTTGTATATGCTTCAAAAGTTTGTCTCACAAAACCGAGAGTTGATATATCGAATAGGAAATGCATTAAAAACCCTCCAGGACCGCTGTGTGTATGTGTGCCACTCAAAATCACATTGTTTGTGTTATAAAGATCTCCAAAATATTTAGATAGTCTTTTTAATACCTGAATAATACTATGCGTCAGTAATTTATAGAAAAAGCAATGTGAAAATATTTAAAAAAACATTACATACTTCCCGTTTCAAACCAGTGCCTGCCATTCCGGCATCAATCGAAATATAAACTAATCGTTTATCACTATCCTCTATTATGAAAGCTCTAGAGAATTGTCTAAGATGAATCCCGTTACCTTTTTGCTTAATATTAGCATAGCCCATCTGAAAGTCGATTCAATCGATAATAGAAATTAAAATTTGTTAATGAATACTGCAATTTCAAAAATTAATGTGAATATTACAAAAACAACTTCAACTGGAGGACCAGTTATATCTGCAATTCCGACACCAACTTTATATTCTGCAGTTGTCCATTGGATTAATAGAACGTTTACGAACATCAACAATGCCACTTTAGTTCCCATTGTGTTTTATTTGTGGAACTTGAGATTGAGAATTAAACGTTTGAATATCTGAAAATTTGTGATATAAAATTATTTTAAGATGTAGTACCTATAAATAAGTAGATTAGGTGTACCTATACAAATAAAATTATATTATTTTCATTATAAGTAAAATTATTTTGCATTTTCAAGTTTAATTGTTTTCTTCGAAATGTTACAGTAATTACAGTAAAACAATTAACAATGAAATGAAAAATCTTGACAAGAAATGGATATTATTTAACTTGATGTGGAAAACCTGTAAATGTAGTTTATCATTGGTTACGCGAAACTGCATAATATAAATTCTTGTCTTGGATCGTTTTCACTTTTGTCAGACACAGATAATCGCAAAACAGTTACATACATACTTGTACCTATAATATTAGCACTTACAGACGGTCAGTGAAAATAAGTTAAGAACGAGTACTTATGTGTAGAATTGAAAATTTCCGATGTTTTTTATCAGAAACGAAATTATGAAATCGTAAAAAATGTATAAAAAATATGTACATTTTTTACAATTTCGTAATTTCGTTTCCGGTAAAAATATACCTAAAAATATTTTTAATTAAAGAAATTATACATCTTAATCTTGTCTAACGGTTAAACCTTTTTCAAATTAGTGAAAATTAGTTAAGTGAAAACCTGAAAAAAAATCAATGAGCTAAGGTCCAAATTTGTGAAAAAAATTAATGACATCTAATTGAAATAAATTGCATTTTACATTTGATATTCTGATAGAATTGATGATTCGGAATACTTGAATCTATAAAAAAATACTAATACGTTATTTTTTTTCAAAACGATACCTATAATTATTGACCTATTCGTTTTATAAGAATTGAACGAAAATCAGATCATCAGTTTTAAATTGAGAATTATCAAAACTTCGTCGATAATCTGCAATTAAAACTCACATATAATTGTAATATAATTGAAATATGCATTATTTTCGTATTAAAATAAATCCACACTACTATATAACAATAAACATCGTACGAAATGTCAAAATGCCTATTTGGTATTCGAACGATATAATCACCTCAAATATTTAAATGACCAGATAATAATAATGTATTAAACATGGCGTAAGATAAATTTCCCATAATACTAAAGCGAAAACAATCTGAGATAAAATTCGAATCAGAGACGGATTTAAAATTTAATTAAAAAAACACCATCTTTTACTAGTTCACGTTACATGTGACCAAATCAAAATACAAATGAATATCTGTGCATTTTCAATATTTTACAATATTATATCAGAGAGCAGAAAATTATGATATGAATATCTTTTAACATTTACATCCATTTGCGATCCAGCTTCCTCGTATTATTAATAGACTCATATTACAAATAAACCTTAATCCGGCTCTGATTTCAAGCTCATTCATTGCATAACAAGTCTAAGTACGAGTTGCGATCACTGAGTATTTAAAATTCAAGTATCGTCGCCATTTGTCAAAACGTCGACCTTCTCTAGCAATCGTTAAATTGTTCAAACTACCGAAATTTATCACGAAGAAATCATTCTAGAGAAAAAAATAACGAATTCCAATTCTTGACGATTCGTTCAGAGTCAATTTATCATTTAAGAGTTCGTGTTCCGAACTATTTTCAAGCGGGAAACAGTAAATGTGGTTTTATTTCCGCTTCGATTCGAATGAAAAGTTTCACAGTTTCTACAATTTGTTATTTATTCGATAAAACTGTGAAACAAACAATGTTATTCATAATATTCGCTTAGAATATATGTATTAGAGTTCAAATAGGTCAAATTGAATGAAAAATAAAATGTACAATGGCATTGAATTAATACGAAAAAATAAATAATGAAAATTAAATGAAATTCGAAAAACACAGACAATAAACCCCAAGAGAATATCAAATGAAAAAAACGCGATTTTTACATTCATTAATATTGCCAAAAAAAAAAAAATAATTAATACCACGACCTTTTAGATAATTTAATGCTTTAATCCACCCCCCTCCCTAGTAATATTGTCAATATGCGTTTTAATATTAGCACTGTATATTTAATGTACATATATCAATATTCTCACCAATATTGACTGGTGAAATTGGCGCTACATAATCGAAGATGTCAAAGGTGTTTTCGTTGAGAATTTCGAAATCGTTTTAAATTCAAATTTGATTTTGACGAAAGAAACTTAAACAATTTATCTTTAGACACTCAAACAGCCCTTCAATTTCGACAAATAATATCAATCGAATGCTTCAGTATACTTCTAAATGATTTATACAATAGTTACTATATTGATCGTTTTTAGAAGATGATGATCAAATATTAATATTCACTTCGAAAACTTTACAAATTTTTGCGTGAATATCGTAGAAATTCGTCTTCATTCTGAATATGTACAACGTATCTTCCAATATTGATAGAACGCTTTATTTCACTCCAAAACAATAAATTTGTTCTCCAATCAATATTTAAACAACATTTTGACGAGATTGCCTAGGAAGCATTTGTCAAACGAATTTTCCGAAATTCGTTCCTCGTTCCGAATATATCTGTCAATATTGATAGAACGCTTCAATGCGCTCCTATACGATAAATACATTCTTCTATCAATATTCAAGTGACATTTTGACGACATTGACTGTTTAGAAAATTAACAAACGAAACTATCCTCTACCAAAACATACAATTCACGAATTGCCGCAGGATCATCAAAGAAACATATCTGTCAACATTGATATAACGCTTCAGTGCAACTGCAAACAAAATCCATACATTCTTCTACCAATATTTAAGCAATATTTCGTCAATATATGATATACATACTCAACAAACTTTGCGAATTTTCGCGAGAGCACCGAAGAAATTCGTCCTCGTTCCGAATGCGAAAACATATTCCAATATCGTAACATTGCATCAATCAAATAATGGACGCACAACGAGCGCGGCAAATTCGAAAATGTCACTACACATACAGCCCGTAACACGCAGATAGCCCATAAATTTCCTAACTAACGGTTAAGCAACGAAAAATGGGAATAAACTGTCAATAATTAACTGGACGTTAACTTCTTCTCGCACCGGACGGGCCAAGGTTGCCCACTCTCACCGTGATCCGTTACGAACGAAGAAACCGCAAAGAAATCGAAAGTTGATCGATGCATTTTGTGTTCTATATGGTTCTTTCCGCGTTTTTCTAACGTATTTTTGGCATTTTGAAATTTCGAAATCGGTCAAAGATTCGAGATTCGGCGGGAAAACTCGAAGCGTCACTTGACGTTTCGGCGCATGCCGTTTTCCCTGTGCGGAAAAAATTAGCGAGCTTGTTAGATTTTCATGAATTCCTTATGTGTTAAATGTGTTTAGTTGAATTTAAATGTATTTTTATTTTCATTTCATCGAAAAAAATAATAATTTTTAATCTATTCATTCAGCATTGTCAAGCTTCAAGGATAAAGCTGATGATAAATATAAAAGGACTACATGTTTTTCCATTCTATACATATATTAGGAACGTAATAGTGAAACATACATATATTTTTTCTAAATCAATCATTTGAAAAAAATCAGAGCGAGATTTGAAAAAAATCGTCTATGACAAACGACGCAATCTTGACATTGGCAATCACAATAAAAGGCACTGAACCAAATATCACATAAAATTATTCGAATTATGCACCTTTAAGTACCTCTTTATACTATAAATAATATTGTCGATGTATCGCTACAATATTAACGATACATATTAAAGCTTTATAATTAATTAAAACACACTTCCAAACTATCATTTTTTTTCAAAATTTAAAACGTTAATTATACGAAAGACACTTTGAAAACCCTACTTAACAAATGAATCTGAACACAAATTCATAACAATCAAATTCCATCTAACAATAAATACAATTTGCTCAAAATAAATGTCGACTCGCAAATTTTTCAGCCATTTCAGAACGATTATGAAAAAACCAAACACTCAAGGATCCATTTTAAAATTCTCACTCAACCTCGAAGGATAAAACTCACAATCAATGACGAAATATTCACCAACGATTCACAAACTCACCTACCAGTTATCGGCGACAAAAATTACTGTCAACATCGTTCGAATTGGCTCAAATGGATCCAAAACGATTTGGATCTTGATTTTTTTTATACAACTGGACTATTTAAAGATCTATGGTATCCCGAAGCCTCAAAAAGTCAAGTTTTAATCTAGTTGTTATTGTCAGCAACGATCGTGAACAGTGGCGCGTGTAAACTCAACAGAGGTTTACATATGACTGGTCTCCGATGACTCGACTGTTCAAATATACAAAGAACTTTTGTAATTCTGTCGATGTCCCGCTCGATCTGCACTTCTCAATATTTTTTTTATTCATATATAAATTGTTTTGGTCCGTTTGTTTTGTCTTTTATTTACTTTCGGTGAAGATAAGCGTTGAATGGTCCAATGAGTTCGTTGTGCTTGGCTTGAACTTGAAATTGTCCATTGTGAGTAATTGTTTAAATTTATATTTCAATCCAAGAGACGTCATTGTTATTTTTCTTTAGTAGAAAATTATGCATTTTGAATTTGTTGTATACTTTTATCAGTAATGGGATTAAACGACTCAATATTTCAATCCTACATTTATGTATCACTAATCAGTTAACGATAAGACTCGTAAAAATTCATGAAGTAAAAAGCATCGACAAGTTGCTATGTATATCGAAAGATTAGGCTTAAATCTTTAAAAAATGTAGCTGATTCCACAATCTTCTACCCCTAATGACGTCCCTATTTTTTACTATAGAATATTGGGCAAATTATGCTAACAAATGATATTTAAGCATTGATTTTGATATTCGTGACAGTATAGATAAACATCTCTATTTCTCTATGACTCCTATTGATTTTTCGATAAACAAATTGCATTTAATATTTGTATAGAATCGAAAATATAATGCTAATTACTCTATGACACGAGAAATCGTATAACAATGTAACTTTGAACTTGAACTGTGTATGCATTTCGTTCAATCATCACTTCTATATTTTTTTCAAAGACTTCTTTGAAAAGCAATCTTTCATTCAAAACTATATTGGCATCAATTGAATAAAAGTGTATTGTTGATAAAATAATAATACATTGACTAACTTAAGCTTGTAAAATGTATAGGTACATGCATAAGACTTCCTTCGACTAATCCATATTACTTTTTCAAATCTTACATACATATGTATACATAATGCAGTCCATACAAAAGTTACGATCTTTACATAATTCATAACGATATAGTAATTATTCAACCTTGAATTCGAAACAATGCCCCAGATAAATCGGTTACGATTTTTAATCTAAAATTACGTATATTTATAATAATACATTTAAATGTAAACGCAATCAAGATACTTAACATATAATAAAATTTTCGAAATTTCATATTAACGATACGTAGAAATTTCATCCAAAATTCATATCAAGGTGAACAACTTATAATTTGAATACATTACACTAAAATTAAACGAGTTCATTAAAAAAATATTTTTACACGTTTTTCAAAGTTTTATATCAGTTTCATTTTTACAAACTGAAATCAATAAAATTATATTAGAAAATTTACTGTAGATATATGAGTAGGTACATAAAAGCTGAATATTTCGTTTATTTTGTTATTTTTACACAAAAAACTTTTCTGTTTTCATTTTTCACGCACGAATGAAAAATTAGCTTTTATATTGATTGACAAAAGCGTTTCCGTGTTATGTTTTCCATTCAATGCGAAATCACGATAACATTATTTCGAATGAAAGAAGTTTACATAATGCCATTGAAATATTATATTCTGTACCATAAGTGTTCATTGTGATCATAACCTTTGTTTAGCTCAATTTACACGTACAATTAACTAGAGCTAGTTTTTCATGACTGCACATAAAAGATCTATTAGATATTAATTTCAGCAATTTGAATTTTGAAATGAATATTGAAAAATTCAGTTTGAAATTGAAATCTGTTATAATGCAAAATTGTATTCAATTTGTGCAACATTAGATAAACAACTGTTTTGTCATTCGTTTGCAATATCAAATAAATCATTAAATTACGTCTGATTACAAAACTAACGATGAAATAATGAAAAGTTCAGCTTTATATTATAAATCAATTTTATTTTCCGATCGATACTTAACGGTTTATATGTATGTACCTATTTGTTATCAATTGCATAATAGTGCTATTAAATTTGTTATTATTCAATAAATTGATTTTCTATAAGAAAACTGGGTAATTTTCAAAAATTATATCCCGAAAAAAGGAAATGAAACAACAATACGTACAGTCAATGGTCATATATCGCGGTGTTTAGCTCGCGCGCGT
This sequence comes from Cheumatopsyche charites, assembly GCA_024721215.1. Lineage (NCBI taxonomy): Eukaryota > Metazoa > Arthropoda > Insecta > Trichoptera > Hydropsychidae > Cheumatopsyche > Cheumatopsyche charites. The sequence continues at coordinate 8,693,858 of CM045586.1, read as the reverse complement.
ACGTGTCTAGATTCGAAGAACGACATTTTATGCATTCTTCTGCCGTTTACAGTCGAGATACAATCAGCAGAAGAAAACTTTGAAAATCTAACAAACCAAAATTCAAAACTCCACAGTATCCAAACAATGGATCTCATAAAAGGTTTGCAACTTTCCTCAGAAACCAGTTTTTTTTTCGCAATATGAAGTCATCGTTTCACTGTAATATTTTTATTGATACGCCCTTGGTAATGAATTATCGAACTCTATTATTATTATGTACTCTATCCTGTTTATAGATGCGAGCAAAGGACAAGTAAATTGATTATTCTTTTCATTTGTATTTAACATCGACTAAAAATAAATCATGATAATGTAAATAGTAGATAACACTTAAGTTGATTTATCGTCTGTGTTTTTAATATGAATCAGGGTTGTCGTCTTTTATATTGATTTTTTTCTTATTTATATACAATTAAATTCATTAAATTTATTATTTATGAGAATATTTCATTATTTTTTCTGTTTAGTGGCGATCGAATATTCCCGCCATTTTTTCATGTTGGTAATCCTAATTATCGCGTTCTTTATAAGTGAGATTTATATTTTCCAACTTTTCACAATTGTGTGTGTATGTTTATACGCATGAAAATGTATTTTACACTTTTATGAAAATTATATCAAATTCATTCCAATATGACATGAAAGCAGATTTTCATAACGCTCAACAACTGGAATCTCTTTTTCATACTTTGTGTGAAATTTGTTTTGAAAAATATGACAAAACTCTTACAAAAATTTCATATTAATATAATTTTTTCGTACAAATAATATAATTCAATGTTCTAATTGCAAGTAATAATCAAAATAACAGATCATAGTACATTAACATAAGAGCATATCAATTCTCAAGTATGTATGTATCTATTCATTACTCTCTTCTATCATTTATTATACTCTTATTGAATCTCAGCATATGATTTATATCATATCTCAGTTCTTAGTGTATTTAAATATTGATAGTGTTTTTTAAATATCCTGAGACCAGACCTCCTATTATAGAATAGCAGCTTATCAATTCAATATCCTTCTTTTATAGAATTGATAACTTTATCGAACCTATGATTTTTCATTTTTCAGTACGTCCAGTTATAACTGCAAGTATTGGAGGTATTGTTGGTGTTGGCTCTGCATATATTTTATGGAAATGGTATTCCAAAAGGGAATGTGTTCCTACACAATGGCGTACAGTTGGAACTCTCGGCGACCTCATGTGCTTCCCCATAAAATCTTGTGGAGTTATACGGGAAGAATCTATGGAATGTACTGAATTAGGTTTGAAAACTGGTCGGATACGCGATAGGTTGCCAATATATCTTTATGTATGTTTAGAAATTTCTTCTGTTTTTCAACATACTTAAATATTTTCGATATGCAGAGAATTTATGATAGTGGATGAAAATGGGAGATTTCTCACTGCTAGGGCTGAGCCAAAGATCATACTTATAAATATAAGTGTGAATGAAGATGAACTCACTCTAACAGCTCCTTCAATGGAACCTATCAAGCTAAAACTGAGTGAAATAAGCGGACCAGTTAACAAAGTGAATATTTGGGGTCAAGATATAAATGCTGTTGATTGTGGAGATGAAATCGCAAAGTGGTTGTCAAAGTACGTAATTATTGAATTGATTCAATATAATAATATTAGCATATCATATTATCCAAATGTGGTTACTATTTTTCAAAATAGATATGTTTTTGGTCGTGAAAACGGTTTGAGATTATCACATTCAAATCCAGATTGTACTGTGAAAAGAAGTAGGTTGAAAAGTATCGTGAAAGATTCAGATTCTGTAAGTACTCAATCAAAAATATATCAATACAAATTTTGAACAACTGAAAAACTAAAAAAGTCATGACTTTCATATAGATATTCAAATATTTTAACATTATTTTCAGGGTGTCTTCCCGGATTTAACATCATACTGTTTGATAAATGGAGGTTCAATAGATGATTTGAATTCTCGAATGGATGATTTCACAACTGACGCTCAAACATTCAGACCAAATTTTGTAGTCAAAGGTGCTCTGGCTCTAGAAGAAGATCATTGGCAATGGGTACGAATTGGAGATGTTGTTTTCAAAGTTGTTAAATATTGCACAAGGTAATATTAAATTATAATTTGTACAAAATATGTTCATTATTAAATTTATCCATATTTCATTTCATAGATGTTTACTGACAACGGTCGATTATAAAACCGGGATAAAGAATGTGAACGGTGAACCTTTGGCAACATTAAAAAAGTGAGTTTAATTTGGGTTGATCTACAGATTATTTTCATGAAATTTCACCATTTTAAATTTTGTAGATATCGAATGATCGGAGTGAAACGCAACGATAAAGGTTCTCCAGTTATGGGTATTCATTTGGCACTCCGTAAACCTGGTACCGTTCATCTTTCGGATACTGTTTATGTTGCTTAGCCATTCAAATATATTTCATGCAAATACTTGAAGATAGATATTATAAAAATGATGCTTTTGCAGTGTTTATGTATATTTTTTAAACATCGAATGAATGTTGATATTGTTATAATATTTTGAATACATATCAATATAAAAATAGCTAGATCCAGATTATTTTCTCATTTTTAAAAGCTACTTATTAATAATTTTCTATGTATTTTAATTTCTTAAGAATAGTTTGATTTAGAATTGAAAAGAATGCATGAAATCGTCAAATATTGGTTATTTATTTATATCTTACATACGACAATTAAATAATAATTTGTCGATTGCGTGTCTATAACTGCTGACGCTGAATTTATCGCATACTGCAGCAAGAGAATTGCAATTGCGTTCAAACACACATCAATATGAAAATGATACTCAAAAGACTACGCATAGATGCAATACTTATTGAGCTCATTCATATCAAAAATCTATTTGATTTTATAACCGAAAACCGTTGATACTCGACGTGCTATATGATAAAAACATAATTATAGCGCCAACAAAGAAACAGTCATAAAAATAACGGTACCGGTGGCGTCGGCCTAGAGATTGGCGACACTGTAGACAACAAAGCGCTCACTGAATGCTCATTATAATAAAATAAATATAGCAAATACGTCTTTATTGTAATCATTAATAAATCACATAATTAAATACACATTTGTGCATTTGAATGTATTCAAGAAAATTAGCAAATATAAACCTTATTATAAATATTCATAAGAGTAATTATTGATTCAAATGTTGAATGTTGCGGCACCGAGACGAACAAATTAGTCGGCGTCGAGCGGCGACGGGTTCGGTTGCGCGCCATTCACCGTTCGTCGGTCGCCATTGAACGTTATTCGTAGATCGTTCGAGATTTACTGAAACAATATCCGGTAAAAAATGCCGGAAGATCCGGTTTCGTCACGAGAAAAGGAAGCGGAAGTGGAGACGATGCTGGAGGAGCAGCTCGAGATGCTGGGACTGTCGCTCGAGCGGCCGCACCTCGCCACACGTAACTTTTTTGACACTTCATTATGTCTACCGCGTTTCCCCCAAAATAAAACTTTACATTCTCTCAAAGGACGGTTCAAATTCAAGGCCTTGTAGTTTAATATCACATTTCATGTCTTTTTTTTTAAAGTTCCCCGGCTGCCAAAATTGTACAATCGTTTCGGTGAAGTCCGGTATTTGGTGAACCCATGAGTAGTTACGCGTGCGAATAGCGTCCCTAATGAGTTTTTAAACCGAAATACTCACGTTGCGATATAACATTGTCTATGTCCAGACTCAACAAGATTAATGAGCCACCTTGCACTATTACCGATTCATGCTATTTCACACTTTAGAAAAAGTGTTATTTAACCTTAAATCGAAGGAAATATTGATATTAAACTTTCATAAAAGTCTTCAATATCGAGAAAGGGTATTAAGTTTCTGATGCAATTGCACAAGTACAATTATTTCTTTTCTAATGGTTCAAAATCTGTGATACATTGATAATATTATTGGACATCTATCAGCCAATTTAAGGACATAATTTGTATACTTCGTTTTTTATGGGTCTATTCGATTTTTATTCATAATTAATTGACCGTTTTAGTGGTTCGCTGCTGCATCGAGGGCGGAATAGAAGCGGAAGATGCTGCAGAACAATGGGCCGCTTCCGTTCTCTCTTCGGCCGGAGTCTCCGTCGAACGTCTGCTAGCCGATTTCGAAAGGAAGGTTTCTGATGGACAACGAAGTCATTCTCCCACTCGCAGGAGTGCTCCGCTTCATTTTATGGCGTATCCTTTTCAATGCCATTTTCAGTTTCATGTTAGCTCTTCAATCCATGATTTACTTAACTTCCTGCAGTACTTCATTGAACTTACAAAATACCATTCTTTAGTTAAACTTTTCCGTTACTCTTTGTATAAATGAAATTTTCTTAACTCTCACTCAGACATACCGAGTCTGAAAAAGATGTTTTGACTGACTACTTGAGTTCTGAGGTAATTTTACGATGTGATTTATATTTTATGATATTTTTATTAGGTGATCTCCATCGCGTGGACCTGCTGCAATCAGCGTTGTCGTTCGAATGGGTGTTGGTCTAGCTTACAGTGAATTTATACTTGTGACTAGATCTACACTCATTCAAATGGCTATGCATAATCTTCAAACGTCCGATCACTGAAAATATTGTTATTTACTTGAAACCAGAGAAAACTATGAATCCCTGTGATAATTGTAGGCGAGCATGAGCTTAGTACACATTGGTTATGATTTGTGACTAAATTCATACTCGTCTCCAGCCTTCGACGTGTATCATCTACAAATATAACTTTATTTTGTTAAATTATTTCCCATTTCTGACTAATTCTCTTATATTGAAATGTTTTTGAAGATTTCATTGGTTGACGATGAACACGAATCAAGAAATTCAAATAAAACTCCAGCCTTCTCAAAATTACTTCCACCTGCTACATACTCGCCTTCTGTGTAAGTTTTTATTAATAATTAAACAACATTTAAAAAACTGATATTGGAAATAAATTTAATTATTATTGTTGTAGTAAATAATTATGCTTTAAATTTTCAAAAGAAAATTATAATTGAGGCAAATCTTTGTTTTTAGACTTGTGTTTTCGTCAATTCCATATTCGATTAATTGAAGAAATTTCTTTTGTATATATCTTTTCTTATTCTCAAAACATATTTTTTATGTTGATTCTAGATCACAATCAGAAAAATATTCTAGTAGAATGAATTCGGGTGATATATTAAACTCATTTGGAAATGAAGAAACTTTAAAAAATTGTTCTTGGATCAATATATTAGGAGATTCATGCCGTATTGTGCAAGTTCCTAATCATGCAGATTTAATCCTGAATTCAAAAGCAATGTAAGTTATAATGATAGCATACATATGTAACTTTTTATTGTAAATTTTTGAGTTTAAATAAATTGAAATATAATAAAGACTCATGTTTTATTATATTTCAATGAGATCATGAAAACATTTAACCTACCACTGACAAAATTCATTCTGATTACCTAGGTTTATTTGAAGTATTAATTATTCAAAAATCCTCGTTAATTTTCAGGTATGGATTTGAATTACTCCCAAACAAAGCAAGTCTTGTAGATAATTATATGAAGTATATGTCACAGCATGTTTTGCAGAAAGCTTTAATCAAAGAAACCGTTCCTATCATGCAAAAGAGTCAAGTAAGATTTAGTCATATTTTCATATATTCTGCAATAAAAAATACATGGTTTGTAATATTGATAAAAATTGCTAAAGAATATAATTAAAATATGTTGAATAGGTACCAGTATCGATAACTGGAAGAATAGATTGTGATTCTGATGGCAGATTAAATCCAAAATCGGTAGTAATCCAAGGCACCTGGGATCAGTCGTTAGGTCACAATATTTCAGTGGATCTTGATAGGTTTATATTTTATTTATATACAAATTAAGAGAATCAATTTTACTAAAGAAAAATATCAGACTATTCAGTTTTCAAAATAGTAATTAGTAGATGATTTCTGAATCATACATTTTATGTACTTGATAGATTAAAAGAGTACACTTTATTCCCTGGACAAGTAGCCGCGATGACAGGCTTGAATTTACATGGAGACAAATTTATTGCGCAAGAAGTTTTCACAGATGCGTCATATCCAAAACCAATTAGACCTATTTTAGATAGTTCAATAAATGGTGCAAACATATTTTATACATGGATTATATAATTTTAAATATTCTTCATAATGTTTTGATATTGTTTTTCAGGTGCTTTGCAAATTGTGGCTGCATGTGGTCCGTTCACTACTACAGATAGCCTAACTTATGAACCATTAAACGATCTAGTTGATTACGTTTCTAAAAACAGACCACATGTTCTTTTACTCATAGGACCATTTTTAGATGATGAACACCCTTTGATAGTGAAAAATGTGATTGCCGAAACGTATAAATCTTTTTTCGAAAATTTAATTGATAAAATAATGACTACAATTTTGTCGACTAGGTTAGCTAATTTATGAATGTGTCCATTATGACAATGGTCCAAGTCTTGTTTTCAAATCGAAAAATATTACTTGAATTAGACCATTATCAAATCATAGACAAAAATCACATATTTGATTTCAATAGTGTACTGATTATTTTTCTTTAATTTTAGTCCCAACACCCAAGTTTTGATAGTAGCAAATGCAAAAGATGTGTTCCATACAAATGTTTATCCTACTCCACCATTCCACATTAAAAAATCTTATCCAAACTTAACTTTGGTTCCCGATCCATGTGTTTTGAATATTAGCGGCGTAAATGTTGCGGTAACAGGAACAGATATATTGATGCATTTAAGCAAACAAGAGATATCCATGTTAGTATCAAACTTTTATTTACTTAAGACTGTTCTTTCAATTGTTCGTTAAATAATTTAACATAAGTTTGTTTTTTTACTACATTCGAAAGCCGAAACATCAATTGTTAACCAACCATTGAAAGACAGTATCTTAGTATAACATTTGTAAGTATATTTATGAAAATATTACTTTTTTCAAGGCCACCACAAAGTCAAGATAAAATCGGTCGACTTATCACTCAATTGATTCATCAACAAAGTTTTTATCCTCTTTCACCTCCCGATGCTAGTTTATCAGTTGATACTACTTTGTGGTGTGATTTTGCTGCACTTCCTTTCACACCACATATTCTGATAGTTCCATCCAATTTTAGATACTTTGCCAAGGTTTATTTTCATCTTTATTGTGTTTACATCTTTAGAAAATCAGTTGTGAACCAAACTATTTTGATTTTAGAATATCAACGGGTGTGTAGCTATTAATCCTGAACGATTAACTAAAGGAAATGGAGGTGGTACTTTCACAAGAATCCAAATTAATACTCAAGATAGTGATGATAATACTTTATGCCAAATTTTGCGAATATAGTTAAAGCAGTTGAGAAGAGATGAAGATTATTTTTGTATTGATTTTTTGAATGAATAAAATTTGTGATCTGATCATTTCAAGTTTTTTTTAAGTAATTTAAGATAAAATTTACTCCCCAAAAATCAAGTACCTCTTAGATTATCAATAATATTTTAAATATATTGCGTTTATATTACTGGGGGACTTCAATATCTATAATATAAATTTACTAAGCGTATTTGTACGTTTGTTTGTACGTTTGTTTGTACGTTTGTACGTCTGCCCGGGATTTTGTATGGAAAATCTTCAAGCGTCGAATTCAGACGGTGCAAAACATATAACAAATAAACAAAACGGTGCACCTTTTGCACAGCATTTAATTTGAAACGAAACGAAAATACGGTAATTTGGATCTTACGGCCGATGCGATAAGATCTCCTTTCGTATCTTCTGGATATTTCGGAAAAAAATCTGTACATAAATGCCTTCATACGAATCTGACCCTTGACGCTAATTATCGATAGGTAGCATTTTTGAATATCAAGGTCACGCCGTCCGCTTTGTTTACATTTTCAAATATAATAATTAATTATTGAAAACAAATAGTTTTCGGCCATTTTGTTTTTTGTCGCGTCGCGGATCGGTTCGACCGGAAATTCGTTTCTGACCCTTCAATGACCGAACAATTAACACGTTTGGAACCGATATATTTTTAATATTTTTTTTTAATTATATTTAAATTTGAATTTATATTGATCATCTAAATTGTATGGTTTGTTTATAATAACCGAAATATTAATATGTATTATTTAGTTTTGCAGCTCAATTAACTAAATGCTGTTCCAGAAGTTTATTTCATTTTTACTTTTTGAGTTCATTTTAATTTTGTTTTTTATAATAATCAATTTTTCGAAAACAATTATTTTCGGACTTTTTTTATCGCGTCTATAAATATGTGAATTGAGCGGAAATTTGTTCATAAAAATTGGACAATATTTTAACTCATTCAGACTGGATTTTTTTATCAATATTTTTCATGTAAATTATGATTACAGTTTAAGTTGAAAAATTTCGCGGCAAACGGATCAGCTGTTTAAGAATTCTTTTCAATGATGAATTAAATCAGTACTTAACTATTATAAACAAAAGATATTCAAATTATTTTCAATATATTAGGTACGTGAATTTTTCTTAATATTAATAATTTTCGAATTTTCGAAATTGTGAGCGAGGGTAGATATAGATCGCCTCAAAAATTATAATCTTAGGTACTACTGCTAGTTAATTAATTAAAAACACCAGTAATGCTATTTTCGGCAATGACTGGAAGCAATGTATAACATAAATTATAATCTAGAGAGCACTTAAAATTTGAACACAAAAGGTTGCCGTAAAAACTTAAAATCTTATTGAACATATATAATTTTATATTATAGGTATTACATTAAATATGATGTGATAATATAACTTATTGATACAATATTACAGATAATTAACTGCTTTGTACTTGTATATGGAACTTGCAAGATGGCATGGTTTGTACTTCAGCTGTCACAATGCAATTGATTCCAAGATTTGCTAAACCTCCTCTCACCAATCCACAGGTATATGAAACAAACTATGTTAAAGCTATATTATATACATAATTGTTACAAATATATATGTAAATGTGTAAAAAATCATACCCTAGGGGCGTATTCAAGATACTGATGTGAACTGGAAAACCTTGTGAGGAAACGGAAAGCGTTATCTTGAAGAACGTACACTCCCTGATGATTAGTTCTAAGATTATCGATTTGTTTCTTATAAATGCAAGTCCAGAAGTCTGTGCAGATAAATTTGACTGTGTCGAGTTCATCCTTAAATCTAGGCCACTCCCTAGTCAACCTTTCCATAATTTTATATCCAGCTGAGAAGCCTATATATTCTATCACTGATAAATCAATATCCTATAATTTTATAAAAACAAATGTATTGAAAATAATCAAAGAAATTGATAAATGAATGAAGAACTATTAAACTCACTTTGTTACTTTCTTTTTTCTGTTCCAACGCATAGTTAATGATTTCACTGTGTAGAAAATCGAATAGAGTTTCGTCTGCCATAATTTAAGAATTCAAAATCGTAATTACACTAAAATTATAAATCTAAATTCTAAACAAATCGGAAAACTTCAATGAATTGTGTAGACGCTGTTCAAACGTCAAAGTGACAGTTGTCATAAAAGCTCATATAATGTTCATCAAAAAATATATAAGAAATGAAGGAGTTAACTTTTCTGGGAAATTTGATTCTCTCTTATTTTTTCTCTAATTTTCTTTTCGAAAATTACATCAAAAAACAATAGCATAATACGTTTGGATTTTGATAAGATTTATTTTGACACTATTATTTTTAAAATATCGTGTCATTTTTAAAAAGGGTTGTTAAAAACAAAATCATAAGGGAGGATCAAATATTTTAGAAGGACCTAGTCCCTTTATTTTATCCTATTCAAATTCCATGGAAAAATGCTGTTGACGGATTTTTAACTTATTACTCAAAATCCATAAATCCAGAATATTGCTTTATTAAGCAGAATTCTGCTTAGGTAATTACTTTTGCAATAAAAATTTTCTGCTTTATCGCTGTGGTGGAATATTTCTTCGTTATAAGGATTTTTGTTTATTTATTTATTTTTTTATTAAAATTCAACAATTTAACTCTAAAAATATTAAGTTGTCGAAGAAAATCTCCCATATTTTTTTCATTAACTGTTTGATTTTATTGATGGACTCATTTATAAAGAATGAATTTTAACCAGAAATAATTATGATTATCGCAATGTGCGTAAAATAATATTCTTACTTAATTTTACGTATTTCAGTTCATTAAGGTACCTGATCCATCGATCATTTTTATCACATTGGTTTAATTACATATTATATTTCAAAATACATAAAGATTGCAAAAAGATTGAAAGCAGAAATACCCAAATCGATTCATCATACCAAAGGCCTTTTCTATTTTTTTCAACTTTTTAAAAGAGTAATATAATATTTTTGACAATAAATATATATATTTTTTTTTACTTGTAGATGTTGTTCAAACTATAAATTGTATTAAAGTAATCGATTTTTTAAATAATAAGTTCACATACTTGAAATCAAATCTCCAAGGTTTTGAAAAAAATCAATACATACCGTCACAACAAATATTTTGATTAAAAAATTGATACATGATTAATGATGTAATATTTCATGATTAAATCTAATTTGAAATCAATGTCGACTGCATAGCATTTCTAATCGATCACTAAGTAATCAATACAATGAATACGTAGGTACTAATTGATAACTAGTGTAGATATCCATTGTTTGTCATCTCACGTGAAATGACGTATGATGTTGTTATTATTAAAATATAAATCACAATTCACATGAGTGATAGATAACTTTATGTATGTATTTTTTAATTTAAAAAAAATATATTTAATGTTTTCCGATCCTTGGTCTAATTATTCATGTATTATGTACATATATGCACACATAACTAAATTTCTATGAAGTTTTAACTAACGCTATAGTTAGATATCTGCTAGTGCTGACTAACCGCTTACCGACAGTTAAAAGATTAAGCCTCAAATGTGACTTCTTTAAACTATTTTTAGCTATTTTTTCTGGCTTAGTCTTTCAATAGTAGTTTGTAGCGATCATTGGTTGTTTTATAGTTGTGAAATTGTATGTAAAAAAATATGTTTCATAACAATCAAATAGTTTAATAAACGATTGATCAGACCTTGCGCGATTAATTTGAATATATATATATTTTTTTATAAATTAGATGCATATAAATGTTCTTTGAATACTAGTACAAAATATATTTGAATTTGTAGGTAGATACCTTAAGTTACAGTGAAATTGTTATCGATAGTAAAATTGTAATTTCACTGCAATTATAATTGCAACTCATTATATTTTTTGAAATAATATTTTAATCTAATATATTTTTTTATAAATAACTTAAGACTTACGATTAATATCATTGTGTAATATCTAGAATAATCAGATAAATTACAAAAAAAAGTTAGATTGTTCGAATTCGGCTGTTTCCATGGAATTTATCGACTTGCATAACTCAATAACATGTGTACAAATAATCGAAACGATAAATCTCCCGTCATCAACATTGTTTCCAATTCAATTCGGCAAAAAAAAAAAACAATAAAAAACCGATAAGATTGACGTTTTGAATCTCGCGCGCTCAACTGACGTCACACCTTAAACCACAATAATAATAATGTGATTAACGACCAACAAATAAATCGATTTTTTATATATTTAGGGGAGGTTGGGAAGATTTGATTCCATTTTTTGTTTTTTACCTCTAATCACCCTTTTAGAAATCGTATTCTAAAAAGAACGGTATCAACGTTAACCCAATTAAATTCCAAATGTATTGAGTAACTTTTTTTAAATATAATTTTATAAAAAAGAGTCACAGATAAAAAACAAAAAAGGATCAAGGATTCTAATAAAAAACGAACCTAATACTTAGAAACATTTATTTTATGCATTCTTACACGCATTTCTAATTATCATATCTCTTTTTTTCTTTGTGTTCAAAAAAATACAGATAACCTAATCCTTGACGTCAGATATAAAAAAAAAACAATCGACACAATCCGATAAAAATCTCCGAATTCCCTCAGATTGTTATCCGAGTTTATTATTTAAATGTGGCAGCACAGAATTGACAGTAGAGAAGTTGCCATCTCGTGTGCCGGTTGTGTAATTTTTTTTCAAAATAAGTCTGACGTACGTGTCGGGACAAACGTCAACTAGTCAAAGTAACCTAACTCAATTTACTAGTAAAACTACGCACAATGGCAGTCAGTAAACAGAACGATTACGTAGACAAAGTCGTTTCTTCGCTAGAAGAGAAAACTAGAGGAAATCAGGTTAGATTTTTTTCATATTTTCACACTGTTTTGTAACTTTGTATCGAACTGTATGTTTGTACATTTTGTCTAGTGTGTGTGTGAAATGGTGTGATGAATTCTAATTGATTGATTGTGTATCAATATGAGTTCGTATGATAATGTGTTTTCAAGGCTGTGTGCATAGATTTTACATGTGTAGCTGTCATGTTTATCTTCATTTTTTATGTAATTTGTATACTGTATTTATGTATATTTATATTTATAATACAGAACCGGATTTAGATGAAAGGTTTTGAAAATATATTTCTTCTATGAAGTCCCCTATTTTGATGATTTTTCATTTGAAGGGGAAGTAAATAAAAAAAACAATTATTTTGTCAATTTATTATGCTGCATATTAGAAAATATGAAAAAAAATGAAACATGAATAAGAATAGTTAAAGAAAGTTTATTTATTTATTTATATTCTTACAGATCTTAAGTTCAATGAACATATAGCTGGTACCGTTTATGTTCATATTCCTTTCTCGAACTTTGGGGTGAAACCTATTTATTGTTAGTAAAAATATGTAAATCCGGCTTTGTATATTTGTGATAAACAATATGTACCTACAATGTATCTCATATCTATTCTAATTGATTGTACATGTAATTATATGAGCTGTGAATGTGCTTGATGTTTTAAGAAACCAATTTCATTCTCATAAGGAATAACCACAATAAAATTTTGTATCACTATACACGTGCTATGAAACTATAGGTAAATCATACATGAACAATAAAAATATACCTAAATCAATTTTTTGTTTAGATCGGCATTTATACTCTTGCTGGATTAGGACTTGCTTTTGCGTTTCACAAAGTTAGACCTGTAAGTTCTAAAAAAATATTTTTTTGATATAAATGAACCAACTGATTTTCACTAATTCTTATCTTTTTTTACAGATAAGCAAATTTTCTAGAGCAAGACAGGTACCAAAACACATAATCAACAGTCACGAAGTATTAAGGGGAAAAATAATAGATTGTGAATTATCAGCTAATGGACCTCGCTTACTATTCGATCACAGACCATTGGTGCGAATCCCATTTTGGCACTCGAGTAGACCTCCATTGCCAGTTGAGGTATTTTTTTTTCTAATTGAAAAATATTAAATTTAACTTATTGAATAGTACATTAATACTATTTTTTTAATAACAGATTTGGGGTGTGAAACTTGTTGGTGGTAATGGAATTAGTTGGTTACAAGTAGTTGCTGTAGGAAAAGAAGCTTCTATCACACCAATTAAAACCACAGATGATGGATTAGTTGCTCATGTAACCGTTCATTGGCCTGAAATTATTGTAGATAGTCCACTCGTGAGTATTACATTGAAATAATTTATAACTTTTTTCCATATGATATTTTTGTATTTTATGCATTTCACTTTCCTAATTTGAACTAAATCCTACCCAAACTCAATATAGATCCTTACAATATGAAAAATATTTTTCATAATCAGAAAATATAACCTACCTAACTAATTTTTTGTCCTATATATTGATAAATCTCTTTGTTTCTAAATGTGATGATCGAATAAAAAAAAGCCTGCAGTTTCTTTAACTGCACTTGTTTAAAAATAATATACCTAATCTTATTGATCTTTAATTATGATTAGGAATACCTATTTTGTGCTTCTATTACGTAAAACAGATAAGATATTAATAGATATACAAATTGATTGTTTTTGAACTCTTTTATCTTCATATAAAAATGTATTTGGGTCCCTTAATAGCTTGAAAATTCTAAATATTGAAAAATATTCTGAATTTGAATATCACCCAAGAATACTTACAGCTAGAGACTTATTTTTTATTCATTTATTTATTATGACCAATTAGTAAATGCACAAAATATACATATATCTCGAATTATATTTAATAATAAAATATCAGTTATGGTATTAACTATAAAAATTCTTTATAGGCTCGAAAAAAGGCCAGTAACAAACAAGGATTCGTTGAAGAGGTAGAATTAGGTGAGAAGCTGATTGAATATGGAATGGCCAAAGTTTCCACAGATGTACCTCAACGACCACAAAGTCCATTGTCCTGGTGGTGGTTACCTTGGGTCAAAGAAAAGAGCTTTGACCATAACAGGGGCTATTTGTTACAAAGAATGCAAGATAAAGCCCGCATGAGCCGAGAAGGTTTTTGGCAAGATCTCATCCCACTCACGATATTTGACAAAGCCTTCTTGTTCATCAAATCGTATCTTCCTGATAAAAAGTTTGTGAAACCTAAAAAAGTTGTATCAATCGCCACATAGTAGCTTAATTTCAATTAATACTATAATGCTTATTTAATACAATTTTATATCTGATAAAATGAATTCCATTAGCAGGTGATATCGATATCAACTTTTATCTGACAATAATATTGGAATGGTCTAATCGATGCATTTTTTCCGATATATAATATATGTTGTATACGCTGACAAATCGTGATTTTTTTTGATTAAAAGTCACTTTTTGTATAAAATCGGTAGGGATATTGATGAGATTGTAAATATTTGAATTTCGGTGAATGTAACGGAGCATTCAAGGTGCATGCATTTTATACGAATTAAAACGATGAATATGTTCATTGATTTCGTTATATGTATATTAGGTAATTTTAACTTTTATATATTGTTGAATAAAAATTTTAAAATTGTTATTTGATTTATTTTTGTTTCGATTGAAAATGAAAGGCTTTCATTTTTCTGACAGACATAGGTAATATATTTTATAAATTTGTACAGTTCGAAAATTTGACTTACATATATCTAGTAGACAATGAAAAATTAGCACTGCTATTATTTCTTACTTTAGATTAGAGGGTGAGAGCTCTTCTACTTTTCATTTTTATCTTCAATTCCCTTTTGGAAAATACTATTTTTTATTTGAATAATATTTTCCAAAAGGTTAAAACAAAAAGCGTATGAAGTGTCCCCATGCTCTCCTATATTCCAATTATTACTTCCCAAGAGAAAGTTCATCGAGAATCGTGACTTATTCACAAATATAATAGTTGGCAGCCCTGAACATTTGAACTGTCAAATGTGACGTTAGTTCATATAACTTTCGTAAATACAAAACTATCGATTTATTTATGATAAAATGTCTAATCGTAAATCGTTAAAGGATTTAAAACTGGAAGATGCCATTTTAGCTGCAGAAGAAGCTGGAGTGCTTGAAATCCTTGCCAAAATCAAACACCAAAAAATGTCATTGGAGGTTATCATTTCATTAAATCTGTTAATAGCTTTTTGATATAAAGGCACCAGTCTCTTTTACGCACATCTTTATATTAATCGACTCATTATAACTTAATATAATCGTAAAAAAGAAAAAAAAAACTAAACCTATCTAAACTTCTGCCCGATTTTCATTCTATATACCCTCTGTAAGTTATTCTACAATTGTGGAGTGCCGATACGTGCCGATATAAATTCTTCAATTTTTCATTTATACTTTGTTTAACATGATGTAGATAGAGCAATTGCAGTTAAAAAGCACTTTGCGATTACTCGAAAAACAAAGGTATAACGATTTGAATGGTCAAAACGAAGCTTCCTCTTCCGAAGATGTACAGGCTGATTTTGATGAAAAAGTTCAACTACAGCCAAATAAAACTCAACCGGAATTAAATCTTTTAGATGAAGCAAAATCTTTAATTAATACGAAGACTTTAGATCTTTCAATAATGGAAGATTTCAATAGTATGTCGCAGAAATTCAATTTTAATACATTGTTTATTTAAACTACTATTCATTTTGTTTGATATTCCAGATATGGTATCAAATTCATGCGAAAATGAAGATGAAGTAGATGATGATGATGATGATGATTATGATTATGATTACGATAATGAGAGGCTTTAAATTCCAAAGCCTTATTTTACAAACACACTACTTATAAAGACTGAAATTACAATTGTAAATATTCTAGTATTAAATAAAATTATTCAGTGTCATTCTCACTTTTATCTTCAAATACAAATCATTAAATATCTCAATAACATAACAACATTACTTAATCCATTATCATAATGATGAGCACATATGAATTAATATCCAGAGATAATATTTGAGTAACAGTGTGTTATTCTGCCATGTTAATTATATTTAACTTTGAATATCTCATGTTTATTTAATAAAAAATGTCAAAAATATTTTTGTTAGACTCAATAAAATATATTTTCTAAGCATTAATTTTATTAACATTAAATAATCACATAGATTTATTTTTAAAGGCACTATCTTTAAGCGATGTATAAAATAAAATGTATGCAGCGCTGGATTTAACCTCACTTGAAGATATGCTAGCCACAAGATGATCATCAAATTTGTACCAACTGAAATAATACATTGATTCATGAGATAAAATTCGAAAACTCTGATAATATAAATACAGATCAATTACCTTTTATGATGACTGCTTTTACAGTATGCAGTGTAATGTCCGCCCTCCATAGTACCGTAATGATTAGATACTCCATACAGGTTGTACGTTAGCTCTTTACTCTTTTCTCTATCATCTGGGCAGGATCTCATAATTAAATTTTCTAAAGGGAAATCAATGTATGTTTGCTTCTTCTTGCACATGTTTGTGTTGTAGTCTTGATAGAATCGATTAAAATGAATTATTAAAACCGGCGGTAATTTCGATATATCTAACTTAATGGTGGCTCTTCTTTTAATTTTACAAGATGGACAGTCCCAATCAGATATTTCTTCTCCACTCAAATAGAGTTTCAGACAGTCCTAATAAATGCGAAACGTTATTTATTTAAATAATGTGTAGATAAAAAAATGTTGAGTGATAAAATTTAAACATACATAAAGTGAATATCTATTGGAATTATCAGCAGGAAGCCCTAGAGATAAATTAGAGAATGAATCATATGTTACACTTCGTTTTCCACATGTCATACATGTAACGGTCGATTTGATTTGTCCATAAAACAGTCGCAGTATACGACTTTCTCTTGATTTTGTACATTCTAACCAAGCTTTTTCAGATGGTGATAAATTTTCCTTAAACAAAATAGAATTTTAGATTGGATACAAATTCACCATATTGTCGGCGAAATTATGATATGAAGTCAACAAATAATTCATAAAATGTATTACTGATAGCATTTGTTGTTTGATTGGAATTTGAAGATCATTGTGCAACCAGTCCATTAGAATTATGAGAAACTCATGCGAATCATGTTGTTCTATACCACGAAACATTGCCTTATATTTTCCAACCGCATTCTACATATTATTGAATGAATTGAGAATGAATTGTTTAAAATAAAATAATGAAAGATTCAAAATTAAATATACCTTTAAGTCCCTAGTGGAAATAAAACGATATTGACCAGACCACAAGGTTTGAATCACAGCGGCTACTTCTTCAGCAATCACACCGTGGGTATGTCCTTCTCTATCTTTTTCATTCCTAGTAATACAATTTATGTGTTTTCTGTAATAATAATTTAAGGATCAAATAATTTTATACAAAAAAAAATCATACGTAATATATTTCAAAAATACCTATATTCACCATCACAGAAATAATCTGACAAATGTGGAGTATTGTTTAAGCACTGAATAATTGAATTCATGTAGCAAGTGAAGCCGAGGTTTTTCAATCCAGTCAATCCTGGACTCTGAAATGATCAATAAAAAATGAACACCATTTTAATCAAAACAAAACTAAAACAATTCGATAATTCACCTTCACAAATAAACAACTTATGTGTTGCGGAGAGAGTTTCAGTCTAAACTTTACATGTAACACCATATTTTTTTTATTATAATAGGGAAAGTATATTAATAATCATAATCTAACTGAATAAATAAATATTCGTATGCGAGGATCCAAACGAGGAATAACGAGAGAATGGAAAAACGAGAATAGCAAACAAAATAAGGAAAAAATGAAAGAAAAGCACGATTATATGAACGGCCAGCATTTAAACAATAATCACTGTGTTCAGAAAAGGAGAGGCTCTCTTTTCAATGTATTCTTTCCGTTGCAGCGTATGTTTCGAAATGTTTCCGATGCACGAAGTTTCACTATCGTACCATGACATATTGTCGTGCGTAAATGGCGATTGAGCGAATAACCATTCACGTGGCGTTCGACGGTCAAAGTCACGGGTGAAATTAAGCGAAATTGTGAGCACACATTGTTTTAAGACTCGCACCACGTGAAGGATGATGAAACATGTGGGGCTTCCTGATTATGTGAAGCCTGATATGTGATACGAAGAATGTACATACGGTGATTTCATAGAAATTACTATAAATTCGTAATTGTTAAAAATTAATATGCTTTTTACCGTTTTTTCACGGCGATCTCCAAAATCTCTATCTTTTGTGAACAGGTGTATATTGGGATTTGGCTTTGTAGTTCTATCAAAATGGGGAATTTCTACAGTGCTTTTTTTCTGAAAATATAATAATTTTTATGCATTTATGACTAAGTTAAATAATTTATATATTTAAACGTTAGTTACTTTTGGCGTTTCTGGATATAAATCTGAATGATTCATAATATTCGAAATATTATATTGATTTTCTTCTTCTTCTTGCTAAAATCATAATTTTTGTTTTCAGTTACTGTGAATATATTGAGAGATAATTCAATTTTGTGCATACTCAATTACGTTACCTTTTGATAAAATAGTTTTTTTTGTTCTCGAGCTTCGGCTAAAATTTTCTCTCTTTCCACTTGCATCAATTCTCGCTTTTTAGCAAGTGCAGCTTTTTCTTCTTCTATATCTTTTATTCGCTTTTCCTTTACAATAGTTTCAGGAGATTTATTCCAAACTTTTTCCAGATTTTCTTCAATATTACCATTATTTGTTCCTATGAAACGAGCAAGTATTTTTAGTAGAATACTTAATTTAAGTTAATCATAACCACATATGACTTTACCATTGATATCAATATTATTCGATAAACTACTGGACGCTTTATTCATATCATAATCTGGAGATAAATCTACTTTTTTAGATTGTTCTTGTTCTTTTTTCTTATATTCCTCTAATTGATTTCTTAATTGTTGATTTTCTAATGCCTGAAATGTCAATGTAAATATCATACCATAATTTCTACGATGTGTAAATAATTTGAATGAAACATCATCACACCATGTCCCTTTGAGTACTCTCCAATTGCATTATTTCGGATAAAAGTTCTTGTTCCCTAAGTTGATTGGCAACACTATCATTTTCAGTTCTCAATTCTGAATTCTTACGGAGTTCTTCCCATTTCTAAATTGAATTGAAAAAAAAATATTTTGAACTTAGTTAAAATACTTATAAAAAATATATTTAATGCACAAAACACATACTTCTTCTGCTAAAACTCTGCGTTTTTCAATATCAAGGGAGGTTCCAGCCATTTTTTCCTGTTCTTCCAACAGTTTTTTCATTGATTTTTCTCGTTCTTCATATGTTTGAACAGCAGCAGCCTAGTCAAAACATTTTACAATTAAATCATATTTATTCAAATATGAAAATATTATATTATTACCTTGCTGCTTCTATCTATATTTGGATAATTGAATTTAGAATCTATATAGTTATTATTTGGTTTTTTATGTCTCTCAAAAAAACTTTCAAAATCTTGGAACGTAGGATACTCAACCTTGTCTGTAAAACATTGTATCGATTAATATAAAATGTAAAAAGTAATAACATACAAAGTAAATTTATGAAAATTACTAAGAAAATCGTCTAAATTATCAGAATGTTTAGGAACCGCAACATGTGGGTTCGTTGTGTACTGTGGATAAGTGTTCAACCAATTTTCATATCCACCATCCAATGCTTTTGGAGAATGTTTATAAATGATATCTGGATCCCACTAAAAACCAAATCAAATATTATTATCGCAGTAATTAGTTTTTTTTTAAATGTCATTTATTTATTTCGATTACTTTAAGCAAAATAGTTTTGAGAATATGTAACGGGTTTCCTGGAATAAAATCAGAACTACTCCAATCACAAATAATAATATAATCCATCGTATGCCTTTGAATCCAAAGTGGTTTAGATGATTCAGGAATATTATTTCCTAATGAATTTGCGGAAGTACTATAAAATATAATTTAATTATGGTTATGCGTAATTAATTACATGAACAATATCTCAATTAAAATAATAATAATATACCCTGCTTTAACATTTTCTTCGGGAATACTTATACAGTTGCGGTACTTGATGTGTGATTCATCGAAACAAATTTTTGGCCTTATATCCAGTATAAGTGTTTTCTTATTTTCGTCTATAATTAAATGATACAACTCATGTGGTGTAATTGATGTTAATTCATCATCTAAACAAAAAAATAAAAAATGAAATGTGTTTATTAATATAATAATATTTAGATCACTGAAAATAGAAATTCACTAACCTAAATAACTAGTGGTTTTCTTTTTTTCTATGGGTGAACTTTCAATACATTCTTCTGACTGAGTATCCATGCTTTTTTCAGTCTCTTCATTCATATGAAGACTTGGTTTTCTTTGTGAATCATACCTAAAGTAAAAATTTCAATGTTCACACCAATAAGACATTAAAAATATTCAAAACACTCAAAAATTTAAAAACCTTAAAATAAGACTGTCTTTGAGCTCATTAGCATGTTTGAAAGCTTTCTTACAACTACTACTGATCATACTGTTAATGAATTCCTTTTTTTTGTTATAATCGGAGGTGCTTCTAATCTGTTGCACCACACCCAAAAATTTCATGAATAAAATATAAGATTTTTCTTCATCGCCTTTAATTTTTTCATCTTCAGCATTTTTATACATTGTCTGAGCACTTTTACAAAGCCTGAAACAACACAGTGACAAATGTTGATCATAAAAGTTTTAAAAATCAACAAAATAAGTGATACTTAATGAAGATTTTTTTCCAATTTAAGAATTTATTTAGCTACTAAAATAAAAACTGAAAATCCCAAATCTGAATCAGAAATTTTTTAAAATTCATAATAATAACAACGCCAACAGTTCTAACTATGCAAAATTAATTTTACCTAAACAAATATTGAAGACAATATTGATTCAAACTCAACACAATAATATGAAATCAATGTTTAGTATACCTCGCTCCTGATTTTTGGTAAACCATTAATAGTATCGCTTTTACAATTCACCGTTTACTTATAACTACATTTATACTACTTCCTAAAGAGTTTAACCAAAATCGGAGACCAAAGGTATGTGTTCTCTTTCAGCGAGCATTCTCGAGATTGATTAGAAATTCGAGGAAAATGTAAGTAAATATTGACAACTTTCATACATATTTCACAATATGTTCCAGAAGAGTTACATAAACGTGTTTCAGATGAAAATATGTTAAATGAAATACATTTCATACTGACCTGATTGCGGGCCTCTTCGTCACGTCGGGAATTTCGTACATGCTGTCGAGTTCCTCGATCGTCGACGCGAGGTACAGATTCTTCGGTTTGCGTTTGAAATCGGATTCGGGCATTCTGCGTTTTTCATCAGTCGCTTATTCTTGGTTTTAATTGGGTTTACTTATGACTGTTTGTTTAAAATTGTTTGTCGCTTATCATGCGAACCTCGCAAGACGTCAACGAAGTGACAAGGGCGGCATCTGACAATTGCTAATTGACGTTTTGCAGTGCTGCCAACTAAAATTTCTGGGAAGTCGTTTTCCAATGGTTTTTTTTTCACTTCTCAATGATGAATGTGGAACACTTGACCCTCTATTTCGTTCTTTGCCTCTAATTATTTTTTGAAAAATATTTTTTTTTAAACGACCATTCAAAGTGAAGTCGATATAATTCCAAATTCTTCGACGTTATTTTTTTAAATATAAATTTCTAAAAAGCAATTAGAGGTGAAAATAAAAAGACGGATCAAGTGTCACCACTTTTTAATACCTTGAGAGTTATCTGTGTTTTTTTATTTGTTCGTTTGTTTATTTGTAAATCGATAAGCCCATTAAATTATGTGATTATATGCTTGTGGAATTATTTCACATACTAGAATATTTGCAGTCGATATAACTAAAAATAATTGGTCATTTACACTCTATGCGATCGACTCAATATTTATTGTGAAGAATACGAAATTTTTGCACAAGAATATATTTATGAATTGCTTAAAAATTTAGAATTTGTTTCAATTGTTCTATTTGATGTTATTTTAGTTTTAAAGACTTTTTAGACAGCGGAGTCTGAAGAGTCTCGATAGACAAGATTTAATTTTCAATCGAACTTAAACTTGAAGACTGTTCAAAAACTGATTGGCCCCAGCTGTTGCATTCTTAAAGCACGGTTTCAACCCAGTAATCGATGTGAACTTTGCGCTATTCATTGTAATCAAATTCTCAATCGTTCATATTTGGCGCCATTTCTAACTCGTATGCTGTGCACCGATTAAATTTTTTCTAAATATTCTATAATGGTACTAATATACATTATTTATAAAGCACAGTTTAGCATAACGATCTGTAATCGATAGCGTGATTTCGATACTGAAACAGCACCGAAAAGGTAAGCGCGAACTCGACTTTTTCGACTC
Organism: Cheumatopsyche charites; assembly: GCA_024721215.1. Lineage (NCBI taxonomy): Eukaryota > Metazoa > Arthropoda > Insecta > Trichoptera > Hydropsychidae > Cheumatopsyche > Cheumatopsyche charites. The sequence goes on along the minus strand of CM045586.1, from coordinate 8,670,937 downwards.
CATCATTAACTATTTGTAAAAGCGAAAAACGCCTTTATTACATATAAGATTAAAGCTCATATTTGAACGCGATAAAATAGACGCAAACGGTATAGTAATATAGATTCGACGTGCATGTACGAGAAGAGCTATTTTGGCATGTGTTGTTGCAAAATGGCGGCGGAGAATAGGCGGCGATTCAAATATCGATCGGGTCGCGGGGCGCAGTCGCTTCGGGGGCGCGGAGGTTCGGAGGCTCCAGTGATGTTCGGGCGAACGCGTCGGTCGGCCGCGCGTTGGGTGTTCGCCCCCTTCGCCCTGTTCACCCTCATCGGGGTGTCCGCCCCCCTGGTCGGCTCCAACGACGCCCAGAACGAGAACATCAACTTCACCCTGTCAGTGCGCTTCCGTTTCCGTTCGCGTTTGCGTTTCCCGCGCTTTCGGTTTCCCGTTTCGCGCCCTTTTACCCCTCATCCGTTCCTCGTTCGATCTGTGCCTTTTACAAACATAACGGTTCCGCAGGATTCGTTCATTCCGATTACATAGATAAAGATAATGATTATCGCGTGACAGTGTTCCTTCCATAGGTAACGCATGTTTTAGAGAAAACAAGTGAATTTTAGGTTTAGAATCTTTGTTTTATTCGTTCGAATCGGGTAAAATTAAGATATGTGTATATGTTTTTAATGAAAATGTAGAAACTATCACCATTTTATAAAAGGGATGACCATGATCCTTAATAATTTCTAATAGGAATAATTGTTTTGTATGTCAAAATGTACATCGTCATTTTCAACGATAACATAATTTCACTAGACTAATTCTCTGTAAAATACACAAACGATTCTTTTTTTTTTATTTATTTGTATTTATTTACCTGCACGTGATCTGCTATGTTTTATCAAATACGATTTGACCAATATTTAAAATCACTCCAAGCAGCGATATATATTCATTATTCTGTTTATATTTCCGATCGGATAAGCGATATATCGATTGTGTCAATATTTAAAGCGAGTGCTTAATCTTTTATATGCCTTTCAATTTATCGCTTCTTTTATACTCGACGATTGACGACTTCTGTTCGAAAGACGTACGCAGAAAACACTAATCCAATTTTCCAATTTCGTTCGTTGAACTCGACGTTTCGTTCGTCGGTGACATTTGAAAACTATTGTTCACCTATTCCATTCTCTTCCGAATCACCAAATTAACCTATTGATCTTTACGAAAAGTTGAAATTTTCAGAGTAAAATCGTGGGCAGAAAAACTAGGCGGAGAACTATGGCACTTCGGAAACTACATCACCAGAAGAGTTCAAGTCCAAAACGTAAATATTTGCACAATTATCACAAATGTCCTTATTTAAAATCGGCGACCTCGATGTGTAGTTCTTCTACCATCGGTTCTAGTCTGGCTGATTTGTACGATATTTTGAAGATATTAAGATAATTCAAGACCGATGAATTTTCTTTTCAGAGCTTCAAAACGGCCCAGGTGGAGCTGCGCGACGGCGAAAAGCTGGTGGAGGAGATGGCCGCGAACATCAAGAACATGATGGAGATGAAGGTGAGCGCCGTGAAGCGAATCCTGGACGCTGCAGAGAATATGGCCGTCTCCCATCAGAACGAGCCCGTACCTGAGGACTTCATCTACTACAACAGCAAGCAGATTCATGCTCCTCGACAACCCGGAGACCCTACTCCGGAGCCGGAATTCCTCGCCGAAGATGAGCCTGCGCCTCCGGTCATCAGGGAAGTCGTGCTGACTCCGAACCCTCACTTCCACAATAAGCCAGTCAATACCAGCTTCAGCAGCGTACACATACCGACCAACGTCTACGACAGATGTAAGTTTTTTATTACTATGGGCTCCGAATCCCGGTATTTGGATACCGGTATTGGTTACCGATGCTATACGCATACTGGTATTGGATAATGGATAGTATAAGATGTCGAAATGGAAAAATATTGGTATTTCGGAGCTAAATCATAGCAACTTTGAATGTGGACGTAATTGATTTCGATCATGTTTACATTTATTACAAGTTTAGAAATCGCATCACTAGCCAATTTTTCTGAATCACATTTTGCATATACACAGGTACTGTTGTTTTATTTCAAAGCAATAATGGGATATGTTGAAACTATGTAGTTCTTTTACAAAATGCACCTGTGTTTTTCTCCAAAATTACTTGATGCATAATTTAGGAACGCACCATTCATAATTATATTGACTAGCAGTAGTACCTAAGATAATAATTTTTGAGGCGATCTATATCTACCCTCGCTCACAATTTCGAAAATTCCAAAATTATTAATATTAAGAGAAATTCACGTACCTAATATATTGAAAATAATTTGAATATTTTTTGTTTATAATAGTGAAGTACTGATTTAATACATCATTGAAAATAATTCTTAAACAGCTGATCCGTTTGCCGCAAAAATTTTCAACTTTAACTTTCGGGCTTTGTTTGTCTGAATGAGTTAAAATATTGTCCAGTTTTTAATGTGTAAGAATGAATTTCCGGTCAATATATATATTTATAGATGCGAAAAAAAAAAAACAAAATTAAAATGAACTCAAAAAGTAAAAGTGAAATAAACTTCTGGAACAGCATTTAGTCCATTGAGCTGCAAAACTAAATAATACATATTTATATTTCGGTTATTATAAACAAACCATACAATTTATATGATCAATTTAAAGTTTTGTTAGTCATTATAAAAAAAATGCCATTCAAATTTCGTAATATAATTAAAAAAAAAATATTAAAAATATATCGGTTCCAAATGTGTTAATTATTCGGGCATTGAAGGGTCAGAAACGAATTTCCGGTCGATCCGATCCGATTCGTACTTCGAGACGCGACGAAAAACAAAATGGCCGAAAACTATTTGTTTTCAAAAATTAATTATTATATTTGAAAAAGTAAACAATGCGAACGCCGCCGAGACGAATGACCTTGATATTGGAAAACGGTATTTATCGATAATAAGTCTTAAGGGTCAGATTTGCATGAATATTTTTATTTATCAATCCGCATTTTTTCCGAAACATAACAGAAGACACGAATGTTGACCTTATCGCGTCAGCCGTAAGATCCAAATTCGCGTATCTTAGTCGTCATATATGTATCGACGCTCGAACAAAAGTACACGCGATTTCCATACAAAAATTGCAACGACAAACGACAAACGACAAACGTACAAACGTACAAACGTACAAATACGCTAAGTGAAATTATTATATTGATTGTTTCATAAAATAAAATAAATTCATACATGGCAACATCGATATGATAATTTAAGTATTAAAGCATTAATCGTCTAAAATCTGTTACATTTATTAGTTTATTGTTGCTGTGTTTAGTTGTTTTGTGCAATTCTTTCATATATTTTTTCACACAGTTTTGGATATATTTTATCGAACCTAAAATCTTTTTTCATTTTATATTTTCCTTGTGTTTTATAAATTTCTTAAAAACTATTCAATTTAATTAGTGATTTTCATGCACAGTGAATTATAATAATTTTGTATTAAAAATTATTTATTGTTCCAATTAATAATACAACTCGAAAGTTTTTGCGAAAAACGAAGATAGTTCTGGAGGCTCATTTCAATTTAACTTCTTAATATTAGAACTGCGTCCAAGTGTTTGTAGTTAATTTGGTCAGACACTTGGACGCAGTCTAAGATGATGGAAGTTTGATGATTCTCCGTTCACTTATTTTCACTGCTTTGCATCCTCATTTTCAACAGTTTTTTTTCCAATTCAATGCTGATGATCAAATTCTTCATTTATTCATCATCACATGAATTAATAGTGATGTAGATAGAATCTCATAATTATTAAAATGATTTACGAACTGGAGAATCAAAAATCGAGGTCACACATTTCTCACAAACATATTTGCTCTATTTTACGATTACAAAGAGGCGTTGGTTTATTTCTTTAAAAATAGGTGGAACGTGTGATCGAAACCGACTCGTGCAGAAGTAGTGCTAAATTATTACTACAGAACTAACAGACAAAACAAACATTCCACAATTCGTCGAAATTTCACTCAACGGAAAACTTTTAAATCTTTCAGCACCGGAGGTGATCCAAGCCATCAGATGGTCTGAGAACCTGGACTCTATCTTCATCAACAACTATCGAGTGGATCCATCGCTCTCTTGGCAGTATTTCGGCAGTTCTACCGGATTTATGAGACATTATCCAGGTAATATTATATAATCGACAATGAAACGAGAAGTGTGAAAACATTAAAAGCATTTCGCGTTTCAGCAATGGAGTGGAAAGCCGAACCTGTGGATTTGTTCGACTGCAGAACGAGAGCTTGGTACATAGAAGCGGCCACCAGTCCCAAGGATATGATCGTGCTGGTGGACAGTTCGGGATCTATGACTGGTCAGAGGAAGGATATCGCTCGGCATGTAGTTTCCACGATCCTGGACACTCTTGGGAATAACGATTTTGTGAACATTTTCACGTTTAATGAAACCGTTATGGAAGCAGTGCCCTGTTTTGAGAATAAATTGGTCCAGGTATTTTCTTTTCAGTCCAAATCATATATTGTCACAATATATTTTCAATTTAATAATTCAGATAGCGGGTATGGATGCAACTAGTGAATGAGATTTCAACTCTACTCAACCTTCATCCCATCTTCCCAACCCCTATACCAATTCAACTCAATGTATGAACTAATAGAATAATCAGAGATAATATTTTCATTAGTGAACTTGTAATTAAATATGATTTTACTTTAACGTCTCTATATTTCAAATAATTTTACGAGGATAAAAAGTATACATATTTCCATTTGGCTTACAGGCTAATTTGGCTAATGTGAGACAACTGAAGTTGGGAATGGAGTCAATAGAAACAATGGGCATAGCAAACTTTTCGGCTGCTCTCACTAAGGCTTTTGATATCTTGAAAAATTACAGAGATAGTGGAGGTGCACGTTGTAATCAAGCAATCATGTTAGTCTCCGATGGTGTGCCCTATAATTTTAAAGAGATCTTTGAAGAGCACAATTGGAAAAATCGACCCATGATACCAGTCAGAGTGTTCACTTACTTGATTGGAAGAGAGGTCGATGATTCATATAATCATTAAAAATCAAATTTTTTACCTAGATAGTCTTTTGACATTTGAGTATGATTTAAGGTTGCCGATGTGCGAGAAGTGAAATGGATGGCTTGTGCTAACCAGGGGTATTATGTACATCTCAGTACACTAGCAGAAGTACGTGAGCAGGTTTTACAGTATGTACCTGTAATGGCGAGACCTTTGGTACTGCAAGGTGATTTTCATCCGGTCATTTGGACTCCGGTTTATGCTGAAGTTACGGTGAGATTTGAATTTTCGATAATTTATATATTTCACATATCAATTTACAATAAACGCACTTTAGGATCCTAAAATAATGGATTATTTATGGGAGAGAAAAGAACGAGAGGAACAAAAAGAAATATTTTTAAGTCATAAAAGAGACAGCGCACGTTTCTTTCAAAAGGAAGAACAACTAAAACGATTTGCACAAAAGCAAAAACAAGTAATTTTGAATCTTGTGTAGCATTTTTTTTTATAATTTGCAAAAATTAATACACAATTGGTTTATAGAAAGCTGATCAACACGGTGGCTTGAGAACTTACCAATTAATGACTTCCGTATCAATGCCGGTGTTCGATAGAACGGAAAATGCTGTAAGTCGTTGCATTGCAGTATAAATAGTTTGAATATATATTTATATTAGATATATTTATTTAAGTTGACTAATTTATAAGAAAATGAACTACCTGTTAAATGGGTAGGTATAATAATAATGAAAATTATCAAGTTTGTATAATTAAAATAGAAAAAAAAATGTATTGTATTGAGTCTTTCAATTATTTGTGAATTTAAAAATGAAATTTAATTTTATTTGAAAGAAGAAATCATTTTGAATAAAATTCACAAATAATCTAAGATTCGAATTGTAAGTAATTTATAATATTATTCAATTTTCTATACTCAGAAGCAGCACAGTATTAAGTTCTGTATTTTTTTTTTATTTTACTAAAACTTTCATGACATTGTTGAACAATCATTTCATGCATTGCAATTACTAGAGCTGCCTCTGACAATGAAATAATTTTAATGATAAGTTTTATTAATGGGAGGTATTGTGGTTGTACTTGTCCCTCAGAACATCACAGAGAATGTGCTCGTAAACGAAGCGTACTGGGTCACTGTGACCAGAGAGGTATATAAACCATCGATTCCATCTACAGTAAAAAAAAGTATCAAATTCAATTGGTTGCAGTTGACTTTGTTTTATTGAATTTTTTTACAAAATTGTTTTCGTAAGCCCTCCTAGCAAGTGTGCATATTGTCCCGCTAGAGACAGAGCCAGTGTTGGAGTTTAGAGGAATTGATTAATTCCGTAGCGGCAGAATCTAGAAATCGTGGCAGCCTTCTAGATATAAAAGACATTTACCTGTCTTGAAATACGCTCATGATAACATAAATATTATCAAACTGAAAATTACAATAGTATTTGTTAAAGTATTTCGCACCATATATTGAAAATTATGTTACCATGAGTTATTTGAAATTTTAAAATGTAATTAATTGAAAAAAAATTGGCTTGTAGTTCGTAGAATTATAGTTAATTAGTTTGCCACGATATATATTTATTGAAAAGTAGACCATTAGGGTTATTATGATTATTATATTCAAATACAATTCTTTCAGGAACGTCAATTTACAAATTTATCATAGCGTTTTTTTAAATATGTATATTTATACCTATGAAATGCGTATTTTGAGTTTTTATTAAATGTTTGAATATATAAATATAATTTTAAATTGCCAACGTTATATTTTCGAGATGAACATTATATACATATATTTTTGTAGAAAATTTTATATACAAATATTCGTAATTTGAAATGTATTTCTTAATCAAAAAGTCAAACATGAAACTCTTTGAACAGCTTGAAAATTGATTAAGAGGTACAGAATAGTTGATATACATAGATTGAGGAGATGAAATTTTGATTCTGACAAATATTTTTTGAATGTTTTTTTATTATTATTTTGTTATTGACATATATACTGTAACAGTAAAAATTGTACTATGGGTACGCAAAAGCACGCAGTGTTAGAATGGATGTAAATACATATAATATACATATATAAATAGTATGAGACAAAAAAAAATTTCATGCATCCGTTTTTGGTGCTTACGAGTTATTCTCAAATTTAGATGTAAACTTTTTTATTTTAGATATCAAAAAAAGTGAATTTCTTTGTTGTTATTTTATATTATGGGTCGAGTAGTTACCATTAACTTAAGTATGGCAGGTTGAGAACGAATGAATTATTGAATTATGTAAATAATGTCTAAGTAAAATAACATTATAGAAAAAATTTAATTGTTCGATTAAAGTAGCTTTTATAGTTTTTGATCAGAAATATTTTTGGTAATGTACAGAAGGCTATTTTAACATTTTGTATATATTAAAATAACGTATTTCTTTGAAATTTAATGTCTCTTTATACAATTCACATCAAATTAAATTATTTTTATTGATAACACATAGTTAAATTATAATAGGCATGTCTAAAACAGTAGTTCAGTTTTTGAAACAGAATCAAAAATATTAAAAATTGCTAAATTATGTATGTATTACAAACATATTTGATATTTATAATTAATTCATAGTTAAATAAAGAGAAAGATGAAATATTTTAAAAGAATCAATTACTAGAATAATGTTAAATTTTCACTTAAGCAATTTGTCCTGTATACTTTCAGACACGTGTTGCTAATTTATTGGGTGTTGCTGGAACAGATGTGCCAATACAAGATATAGAAACACTTATGATGCCCCATCAGGTAAATATAAGAAAATACAAACACACATATTACAAAAATGGCCCAAGTTAAGAAATTTAATGAAAAGAGTTTACCATTTATTTTGATTTACGCTTTATATGTATGTATGTATTTATTAATTTATCAAAATATACTCTAAGCATTGTGAAATATTTAACATCTCCAAAAAATAAAAAAATAAACATAACTTAGCCATTGTCACATGATATTTCAATATATATACATATGTCATCAATTTAATTGACTATTTTAGTTAGGAGTGAACGGTTATGCTTTTATGATCACCAACAATGGGTACATCTTAATTCATCCTGACCTACGACCAGTTGTGAGAAAATAAAACATTATACACATTTGAATTCTTTTGGTAATTTTAGTAATATCTTTGAATGGAAATTTCAGTTTCAAGAAATCCTCAAACCAAGTTATAACAGTGTTGATATGGTCGAAGTCGAACTATTCGATGATGATGGAGGTCCTAGAGAGTTCAATCAAGATCTAATAAAAGTATTTTTTCATTCATATCAAAAATACCACTTTAAGATAATTAATTAATTAATACATTAATAAGATAATTAATGTGAATTGTTAATTGTCATAGATGCGTGATGATATTCTTAGTCAAAAAAACGGAAGTAAATCTCTCAAAGTGAAGTACCATTACGACAATATGGTGAGAAAAATATAAATCTCAATTTCATCATTAGAAAAGTTACCTATATAATTATCTAATGAGAATTTCAATAACAGAAAAGGGTTTCGCATACAAGACGTCATTATTATTGGACTGGTATTGAAAATTCTCCATTTGCTTTAGTGATTGCTTTACCAGAATTCTATGGTATGAAGAGATTGACTCTGAGACCCGAGGATGACATTCACAGAAATCATGTTAAAGGCAACAATGCATCACATTATTTTCGAGACCCTCGACTCAGGATTCATCCCGATTGGTAATACAATTATAGATATGTATATGACTGAAAAATTACAATGAATTCCATTATTTTCTTATTTCAATTTAAGGTTGTATTGCAAACATCATGAGAAAACGTTTCCAACACCAGAAGAAGAACTTCTTTATTTCCTGAAGCGGATGGGTCAACCAAAATGGAAGTGGCCTTTGAAGCCGCATCCTCCTGAACACATGCATTGTAAGATTTCAAATTTTAATTAAAAAAAAAAAAACACATTAAAGGCCTCACACAAAAAGATCCTACGATAATAGCATGTAAGCTTAAATCGAAAACTGTGTAAAGTGAATATGAAGCGGTAAAACATCTGTCGCTTTGAGACTTTGAGACATTTAACATATATTTAGTTCACAACAACATATAGACGTATTCATATTCTAAAATAATTTGTTCCTGATTTGTCTCTATATGAAGTGAACTTGTTCCACAGCAAACACAAGTTCTGGCAAATCGGAATCGAAAACGGAGAGGGACTCTTACTTCTGTGAGTAAAGAAGCATATACCAATCTAATATTAGGCAAATGTGATTGTGATATTATGTTTTAGATAATTGATTATTTGTACATTTGATTTTGCACTTTGTACGTAAAATAGTAATTTAAACTATTGTGATGGAACACTTTATATTACTATGTACCTAGTTATCGTTATTTTCGTTTTTCGGTCTGTAAAATGACTAAATATAGAAATTTTGAAGAATTTAAAGTTTCGAAATTGCTGTGATATTGAATGTGCGCTGAAAAATCAACAATCAAACCACTTGCACATTTTCACACGATAACGCATAATAAAACGTACTTAGACTGCACTTTGTGGCATACAATTGCACTGACTTGCATGAATCTCTATATATTGTATATTTATAAAGAAATGCATTGTATAATGTTTTGTGTAGACAATGATTTGATACAGATTTTTCGCTCCAAGTTTGATATTCTCCATTTTATGTTCAATTTTTTTTTTCTGTTCACTAATTTTGATTTCAAATCCAGTATATTCCATTTCAAGTTTAATATTTTTGAGATTGAATCCAAGTATTTTAATATTATTTGGACAATAGCATGCATGAGATGATTCAATTTGATTTTTGATAAGTTGAACTTAAAATGGAAAGCATTGAGTTTGAAGTGAAAGACCAGTATTTTTAAAAATGCTGTATGTATATGTATGTTTCTCACTTTTCACATGTATGAATACATAATCTTCTATTTAGAATAATAATTTTCTCTTAAGATATTGTTATAATTTCAAACATAAGAATTACAATTTGTATGTAGTGTGTTATAAATGTACAAAGTGTTAGTAAAGTTTTTTTTTTTATAATAATACTAATTTGTTGATAAAAAAAATGTTTAATGTATAGTATTACACGTATGATTAATTAGATAGAAATAAGGATATAACTACTAAGATTTTTCATTTAACTTCAATGGAATATGTGTATGTGATACAATTTTCTACACAATATTATTTATTTGATGTATAGATGGAAAAAATATTATGAAAATTATAAAAATTTGAAGTACACATTTCAACATTTTGATACATTTATAATCTCAATAACAGAATATTCAGCATATAATCTAATTACACTTTCATTTGTAGATCACTATGTAAAAATAAACAAGCATTTAGGTATATGCGAAATTTACAGTTCTAAAAGAAAATCTGATTACACATTTGTACCAATTGTTATGAAAATGATTTATGTTCTGTTTCTTTCATTTTGAGATACATAAGTACCTACCTACATAACGTTTTGTATTCAACTTAATTAGGCATACCATTGAAAGTAAATAACATAGCTCCCAAAAAAAAAAAAAATACTTATATGTATTTTATAATAATACTCTACAACACATGAACTGAATAAATGATTAACATTTTTTTTTCAATTTTTGACCAACACTACTATCATAATTATGAGTAGGTACATTACGAATGTACCTACCTATATATTATTAATAATCAGAATATTTTTGGACTGCATACAAATATAGGTATTTCACAGAATTTATTGTAAACTAAAGAAAATGAAAAATTCAAATAAAAAAAAAAAAACAAATCTCTGAAAAATTAACTTCTAAATGTTCATCATTTATAATATATTCAAGATTTTTGATACTATTTTTTACGCTTTTGTACATTGACTATAATTTTCAAATAGGTATAAAGGCTTTTTTTTAACACAGGTGATCGCAACCTTATGCAAGCGCTGGTGTTTGATGCTCGAGTCACCGATTGGTTTTCTCAAAACATTACAAGCAACAAAGAAGAAAAAGAGTAAGTAATCAATTTTATTCATATATTTTAACAATTAATAAAAGTAACTCGCATATCTGAAAATACAGATATTTTTTTCAACAAATCATTCAAAAATTATTCGATATCATATTGCATTTGATGTAAAATAATTTCATTACTGCTGCTAACAAGTTCCATATGTTTTTTAATGTGTTATTATTAAATTAGTCCTAGCCCCTTTGCTATGCTGATGGTGTTATTACCAAGGTAAAGTATTGCAACCATTGTCAATAAGAAAAGTTTCATTTGTGAATAGAAAAATGTCACTGAATGAAAATACTGTTTTAAAAATAAATTTGTAAACCTGTCAAAAAAGAGCTAATTTTATGTTTTACAAAATCATAAATAAATTCTGAATTAATATAACTCCTAATTATAGATTTATAACTAAAATAAGTAGATTAATAAAATAAGCATGTTATGTGAGAAAAAATGCAGTCAAAATAATTCTACTTTAATTGCTTTTCCTGGATTTGGTAAGAAATTAGCATAGATAAACATAAAGTGCCCATAATTATAACAACAAGGTACGTAGGTCATATTTGTTGTTTAGTGTTTGATTTTGCAACTCATAATTTAGGAACTAGGTATAGATATAAAAAACTGTATGAAGTGTGAAATTGAAAAAATAAATTAACTGTATTTATTGTGAAAATCACTGTTGAAACAAATTATAAAATTCATTAAATTCTATAATTTTAAACTTTTTAGTATGAATCAAAATAAATGATGAACTTATGTTTTTTAAATTTCTGGACCTGAGCCACTGTCTTAATTATGAGCACAAATATACATGCCTATAACATAAATTATCTTTGATGAATGGAATCTTTAATCTTGCATCTATTTAATTAAGTAACTTATTTAGGTATAGGTATAACTGACATTTTATTTCTACATACTGATAATCACATATAATATTCTTTTAGGAAAGAATTCATTCAAAGATTCGGTATCACAGTGGCATTTATGGCAACTCACAGTGGACTAACAAGATGGCAATCATTTCCTCAATCTTCACCTGATAATACAGAAAAAATTGAAACGTATAACCCAATTACTTAATAATCTCGTTAATCATATTCTTATGAATAATTTTTCACAGGCCAGAATTCGGAGACAAATATCCCCGAGCTATAGATGAAATTTGGTATCGACGAGCAGTCGAACAACATTATCTGGAACAGGACAGTTTTGTCTATTCTGTAGATTTTGATGCCGCAAGACAAATATCAGAAAATGGTCCAAGTCCATTAGTCACGGCTACACACGCAGTTTTTCATTCCGTCGAAAAACACACGGCTCCAGCTGCTGTTGTAGGATTCCAGTTCCATTATTCTAATCTTCACACTCTGTTCACAAACATCACATCATCGGTAAATTTTATTCTTTTCAAATCTCTCTTTCATTTGGATAAATGTTTTGTTTTAATTTTGAAGTGAAACTTCTACAGACTCGCAATACCGAATTTTGATTCTCATTTGAAAGAAGAATAAGAAAAAGAAAAGTAGAGCATAAGAAGTTTCACTTCTAACATGCAAGTGTCTTATGCTCGTTTTTTTTATATTTCAGAGTGGAGAGCAAAAACACTTGAAAACATGTGGATCCTACGATTTGGATTGTTTTGTTTTAGATAATAATGGATTTGTCATTGTCAGTAAATCATCGGAGCATGCGGGTCGCTTCTTCGGTGAAGTGAAGCCCTTCATCATGAAAAAGTTAATAGACGAAAAGATTTACAGAAGTGTGCACATTACTGATTATCAAGCCGTCTGTTTCATGGAGACTGGTTCTTCAAATCCGGCTCCCAATTTGCTGACGGTAAGCATCGAATTTCTTGTTTCTCCTTGAATTTTTGAGCCATCATTAAATTTTCACTTATTTGCTTTCAGCCAATCATCTACTTCCGTCATTTGATGGGATACATCATGTCATATCTATTTTGGGTTTGGCAAAGGATGTCTTTTATTGAATCAAATGTATATGGCTTTTCATCAGTTGATGATGATGACGGTGAGTCTCTTTTCAGAAAAATATTAAATATTTTGTTATGCTCTGTGATCTTGGCTGGATATGGTTTGTCCTTAGTAATTTTGAACTCAATTATATAATTATTATGTGTCCCCATAAAAGAATACTTTTTTTTCCACTTTTTGATTTCATTTTCATTATACATACATATAACATCAATAAGTAATAACTAATTACAAAATCTTTTTACATAATCTCATTCAAATGATTATTATTTATTACACATAATGTCTGAATAGTACTGAGGATATAAATTACTTTTTTTTATTAAAATTGAGTTAAGTACAGATAATGGTTCTATATGACGACTAAATTTCACAAAGGGCACAAGTGACCTTTGTGAAATTCAGTCGTCATATGATAAAGAACTAATTTCTGTATTCAACTCAATTTTGATAAAAAAAAGTCATTTGTATCCTTTGCACTTTTCTGTTATTACATATCCTGACAAAAACTGATTTTGTTGTGAATGTACACGTGTATCTTGAGTGTTCAGTATTTATGAAAATCGGTCAATGTTGAATTACCCTTTTAAAATATTTTCCCCGTTTTGGTTTTTCAGAATTTGTTACACCTACTGGTAAGTCGATTATGTGACATCGTAGAAATGTGTAATATGTACAATATAAATTAGAATTCATTTTATTTCATATATAAAAAAAAATATAATAGCAATGTTTTCATCATTGAATGCTTTAAAAAAGTTGCCGTGAAACTCAAAAGATATTATTAAATTTGAAAATTGATTCTCTCAATCATTTCGAAATTGGTTGTATAGTATATTTTACTGAGGAAGAGTGTTCCGAATTATACACTTATGACTTACATATTAAAAACAACTGTAAGTCAAATTAAATCGACATTTTTCAAATTTAATCATATGTATTACAAATATTGGCATGCGATTTTGCAAAATTTATAAATTTTAAATTTTGGTTAAAAATTTAAGTAACAATCAAATTTTACAAAGTTTATACAAATACATATTTGATTATATTTTTTCGCTGAAAAATATATGAAAAAAACTTAATAATTTTTATGCATCTCTTAAAATATTTTTAATACATTTTATGTTCTTTTTGTTTCTGAAAAGTTATCAAAATGATATTTACATGCATTTTTCGATTTTTGATATTTCCGATTATTAAATAATAAGAAGTAATATATTAATAGAAAATAGATTTGAAGTTTGTGTTTTTATAATCGGTGTTTTTTATTTTTATTGTGATGAAATTGGTTGCTTTCAAAATTTTGAGCGATTAGTTGATGATGGAAATTTTCATTTTGAAATCATGGCATATCGCTGATTTTTATAAACAATTAGTGGCTTTTTCCAAATGTGTTATTTGAATTTTCAATGAGGTGAGTGATTCTGTCAGCACTGCTTTCAGTTTGCACAAATTCGCAATTCGGATTGTTTTCCATTTTACGGTCATTCATTAGCAAAATTGAATTTTTAATATTTTTATATACATTTTGGCTGTGTAAATAAAGCAAATTACCTTATAATTTTATGGTATGCAAAAAGTACAGGAAGTCTTATGGATTTACATATTTTTAGCCTCGCGAATTTTCATTTATCATAATATTTAACTGATAATTTTTTCAGCAGCTGAAGACAGTTTTGAAAGTGAGACTGAATCGATAAATGAAGGGGGAGGAATATCAAAAATACCTCCTTCTAAAGCTAAGGAGAGAGACTTTGATAAATCCATAATGATAAATCGTACAAGACCTACACCTTGCGACCAAGAGGTAAATGCATATATTTTTCAATCAATAAATATTAACTATAATTTTATGGAATACCTACTTATCGAGTATTTATTGTATTTGGTATGATTGATTATAGGTTTGGCTCTATCAATTGCACCCTTATCCAGACAAAGAACACTCTCCTTATGCATCTGCAGCAAAATATTGTGACAGGTAAACTAATCAATTATGTAAAATAAACTGTTTTTTTTCCAATTGGTTATAAAAGAAAAATCTACGTGAAAATAATTTCATTACCGAATTTATAAATCACAATCCGTCTTTCGCAGAGGATATGTTGTACAACCCATACCTTCAAGTAATTTAATATTAGTGGTAGTGGATATTAGATGCCCAGAAGATGAACAGAAACCAGTATTGCAGCTTGTAGCTACGCCGGTTTCACACAATGATTCTTTACCATGTACACGAGCTAATCTCACTCAACTCTCAAGAAAACAGTTATCATTTTGTATCAACCACCATCCGAATGTAAAATATTTTAATAATACTAATCGTCCACAATTATTAGGTTTCTCACAATAAATTATATTTACAGGAGAGTCAAATTGAGCTGTGTGGAAAAGGAGTGCGAATGTCAGAAATAAAAATTTTATATGTTCTCCTAGCGAGTTTATTGACAATGTTGAGCAGTTTAGTAATTTTCCCTGAAAATTTACCAGTTTCGTCTAATTGATTTGTTTTTTCATATCAGCTTTTTCACTGTTGTTAAAAGAAGAACTCAAACAAGTTAGATTTAACAATAAGATAAAAAGCTTGATCATACTAGTTTAAAATTTCAACAATTGATGAAGATCCTATTGAAAAAGTGCATATCTTTCTAGTTAACATAGTGTTTCACATATCAAACGAGTAATTTAAGTGATTTAAAATTTTATGATCTCAATATTCTTTCGTTTGTTTAATGTCGCTGTGAGCTTTCCGTTCCGAATTAATGCATTTCTTAAGTTTTTTTAGATAACATGAATGAAAAATTAAATATACGAAAGTTTTATAGTAAAATATTTTAATATTTCAATTTACAAATTGTTTACTATTGTAACGGTGTCTCAACAATAATACCAATTTCAATTTCACATGAAATTGAAGTCAGTACTTTAGTTCAGACAAATTTATAAAATAATGTTGATGTTTCTTAAACTATTAATTGTTTGGTTTGATTCCTTGGAAAAATCGCGAACTTTGAATCTTGTTTTTTATAAAAATTCGAATAATAGGAAAACATACATATTTGATATGCTTTGTATAATATGTTGACTAAGCCAACTTGCTTTTAAGAAATTATACATTATAAATTCACAACCTTTCGTTGTTTCATACACATATATGTTTTATATGAAATATGTGTAAGTAAGATATATTATACACGGCGTCTTGAATTGAATAATGCATGAAATGTAAACATTCAAAAAATGATAATGATAATGAAAAATATTTATCTATTGTCAAACACAATGTCCAAGAAATTATGATAGTCATTTATTACTGTTAATTTATATTATTACATACCTAAATATGTATTTAAACTTTAATATGCCATTTGATATATTTTGGTTTTGTACAGTTTGTGTGCCTTTCTATATTAATAAACGATATTCCTTGATAAGTAAATAATATGTATTTCATTTGCAAGACCTTTTCATTCTCAAAAAGTTAAATTGAATAAGTGTACGTGATAAATAACTGATAAATAAATATTTTATGATAATATTCCATCTCAAATGAAATATAATTAAAATTTCTATTTGATACTGTAAAAATTACATCAGACTTGTTAAAAAATTAAGACATATGTGAGTCAAATCATAATGAATACATAAACAAAGATTGAAAATTAAAAGAAAACTTTCAAAAACAATGAAATGATTTAATTTTTAACGTAAATTTTATCAATATGATAAAAATTTCAAGATGATTCTATTTCTCTGCGGCATGATTCTATATCCTCAATTATTTTTTTAGTATAATCAAATGCTTGTAATTTTAATATAAGAGAATTCAAAGGAAACCCACCATCCATCACACCTTTTATATCGTGCACAGTTCCCGAGTTTCCACCAAGACGATGATCTGTAACTCTATCTTGGTTGAAATTATATGTTCTAATTTTTTCATTACGCAGTCCTTGTCCAATCTGAAATAAAAATATTCACGCTGAAATAAAATATTGTATAGATAATACTAAAATACGGTCAAAAGTTAAAATTAATATTTTACAATATGCATAAAACATAATATGAATATTCTGATAGCATTTAAAAATATAACTGATGAACCTGTGATTTTTTGGTATCTCTTGAATTTTGAATCTGATCATTCAGCTGTTTGTCATACAATATGGCTCGTAATTTAGACATGGCATTTTTGCGATTTTTAAATTGTTCTCTCTCTGTTTGGCACTCTACAACTATGCCAGTTGGTAAATGAGTTATCCTCACACAACTTTCAGTCTTATTAACATGTTGACCTCCAGCCCCTGTAGATGTTTTTGTTACTACGCGTATATCTTTATCTGCTATATTTATTTCTATCTTGAAGAATTATAAAAGAAATGTATTAAATTTCAAGTGAATGTTTACTTATAAAACCTCAAAAAAAAATCTTACATCTGTCGGTTGCAATAATACAGCTACGCTGACTGTGCTAGTGTGAAGGCGTCCAGACTTTTCAGTTGCCGGTATTCGTTGAACTCGATGAACTCCAGCTTCCAAACTAAGAATTTCATAGGCTCCAGGTCCAGAAATTATCAAGGATGCATGTCGCAGACCTCCGGATTCTGACTCATCTTGACTTATCACAGAAACGGACCATTTACGAAAATTAGAATACTTCAAGTACATATTTAACATTTCATTTGCGAAGAGCATTGCTTCTTGTCCTCCGACTCCGGCTATCACTTCTAATACACATTCCGAATGACTATAGGAAATTTCTTTTGGGAACAAATTCTCCACTATTGTACTGTCGATAATTTTCAATGAATTTAAGTAGTTCTCTTTTTCTTCTTTCACCAGCTCTTTCATTTCATCGTTTTTGTCCTGCGATTGTAAATCGTCTAGATTTTTGATGCTATCCAAAATAGTTGCACGTTCACTATATGATTTGATTATATTGCTAATATGCGAAGGAGTTGGTCTTTTGCTATACTTTTGACGGATTTGATCTAAATAAAGTTGCACAGCAGGATCAGTAATTTGTATTTGAGTCGTATAATTTACAAATTCATAATTTCTTCTTAAAATACGCTTTGCTAAAAAAAGTACTGAAGATTTATAACGCCACATTTCTAATCAACTCAAAAATCTATTTAGTGAAATAACAGTTTTATTGTTCGAACATAACCTAACTAAAATTTGACAGCTATCAAATTCAGGTTTAAAGAAAAACTTAACAATTCAAATTTAGAGCTTGACCAATTTTTTGAAGAAAAAAACTTTTTTACCTGTAATTGAAATGTTATATCGATATTATTTAAAGAATACATTTTTAATAGATTTAGATACATTATATAAATGTGATTTTTTTTTATCTTTCAAAATTGTAATTACGATTTTTCGAAATAGGTTTTTTTCTTGAATAATCAAATATCATAGGAAAATACAATATTTAACATGAAATGGACGTAATTTAATAACAAAAAGTACATAATGTATCGTATTTCATTTAGAACATTGAATATGAAATTTTATTTGTAAAATATTTTGTCGGTATTACTTTACACACATAATGAAATAGGGATTGATAAAAAATACAATTAAGGGGAATCACTAACGGTATTTGTGGTTTTAAGAACGACTTGCGTATAATATTTCCTAGTCACGTTATTCTCACTCATCCAAACCACAATTAAATTTAAAACGAGTCATAAAGGATAAGAGATAAATGATCTATAAAATGTATTCAAACATCTGAATGAAAAATATCAAAGACGGTCAAGTCTAAACAAGAATCTTTAGTCAAATTTCCAAATTTTCCTGCGTCGAAACCTTGACAATGTTGTTCTAACGGTAAACCTTATATGTATGTACATATAATTGGACAAGTAAATATTTTCATCATTTGAAGCGTTTTAATAAAGCAATTATAGAGATTTGACTAATTTTTTCACTTTCAAGGTTTCTTTTCCTATGGAGAAAACGTTTATTTTAATCCAATTATCTTTGAATAAATGTTTGTCGAGATACTTTCGAGATAATTAGTTTTTTATAAAGGCTAGTGAAAAAAGTTTTCAGGCCAATTTCTTAAAATGTTCAGAATGAATACGTTCGTGTTTATATTTTTGGTAAAAAGTAAAAAACAATAATAATTTAATTGTGATAAATATACCTAAATATTTCCTTAACATAAAATAATTAATGATTCTAGTAGATCAAATAATAAATACACATTTTTTTCAGATTTATGTATGGGAAACACATGCAACTTGCGGTGTTTGCGATGCTACAAATCACTATCGATGCACACTGTATAACCAGTATCAATCTTGCGATGCTTCAAGTAAATATTTAAAATTTTCATATAATAAGATAACCGATCTCAATCGAACAAATTAAATTCTCACGTCTTACAATTTTATTTTCATTGCATGTAATCATAAAAATAAAAAATTCAATTTAATCTAATTCATATGCAAATAAAAAAATAACATGTAAATGTATAATTTTATGTATAAATGCATTCTATTTCTAGATAACCCAGTAGGAAATAGGCTCAACTGTTCTACGAATACATTCTGTACAGGATCTGTAGCCATTTGTAGCAGTTCTGTAGTTCCAGAATGCACCTGTGGAATTTGTGTGACACCTCCATCTGCAACATCAGCAACCATAGCATGTGTTACTGACACCCATTACGCGATTTGCAACGGTCAGAATTAATTATCAGAGTTTATTTTGATTAAAACAGAGTCAAATCAGTAGACGTTATGGCCTTGGTAATGAATCATGTTGGTAGTACTGCTGAAATCAGTGAAATTGAAATTTTGTCGATGATTCCTCAATAAAAAACATTATAATAACTTATATTTCACTAGTAGTAGGCGCATGTGTATCAAAATAATTCGGAATTAATCAAATTTCGTATTGCCACGGATGTGTTTATTGCCATCTATGTGTGAAATAAAAAAATATTTTACGCCTTATATACATTAAGCGGTGCAGTTTCGTAATTATGATGGTAGCTCGGAGAGTAAGGCAGTGGGCTAATAAATTGAACGCCCGGGTTCTCGAGGCACGGCTGTGGCTGAAAATTTCGAGCATCTTTAGCGTATTTATAATATAGATAATAACTTTCATTTAACATTCAAAACAAGGACTGTCTTTCTAGAACGTGTATCTGGTCCTTGAGGCTTATGTGCATACATATATGAAATAACTAATAATAAGTCAAAATCTTAAATACATTTACATGCTGCCATTGCAACTAACTTTCCTTCTCTCGCTCTACTCTTTCCTCAGATTCACAAGCAAAGCAAGCCAATAATAATAATAGCAATGGCAACATGTAAACCGTATTTTAAGTTGAAACACTTAACCCTTGCCCCTCCTTAAACAACGTCCCTTATTCGCACCAATTTGAAACATAAAAAAACATCTAATCAATCATTCTTAATCGAATTTTCAGCCGGGGGAGACATAATTCCTGACACGGCCGCCATCAGCTGTGCAGCAGGATTGATCTGCTCATCATCAGGAACTCCAGCAAGTCCTTGCGTGGCCAGTACCACGGCTGATGCCAGCCAATGTGCGGTGGGATCTGGTGCTCTGAATATCTGTCCCACTGTCGGAAGATTCCCGATAGAGAATACACTTTGCAAAAATTACCGCCTGTGCACACAGCTGAGCAATGGTACGATGACTTATTACACGTACACGTGTCCAGGATCTTCGGTTTTCGATCCTGTGCCTCAAACTTGCAGCATCACATACGTGTGTCCCCCTTGAATGATGAATCGATCGATTTCAGATGTAAATTTGATTGTTAGATGTAGGTTTTTGTTAATGGGTATATTGATAGATTTAATATTATAGGTTTATTGAGATGATGTATGAAGATTTATAGTTTGAACAAAATAAATATATGAGTATTTTTGTTTCCATTATGATATAAGAATGTATTAATTAAATGTATTGAATTGAATTGAATATAAATAAAAAAAATATTATTCAATATCTCTATCTATTTAACAAGATTCTCTCTTAAAAGGCACAAAGCTAGTGTGATGGCAAATAGTTAATTATTCGCTAACCTATAGGTTGTACATAGCCAATTAGTTGTGGTCGTGTCGACTGCAAATAGCCACATCTAATTTTTAAGCTTGTAACAACAATGCAGTTCTGCGAAAAATATAAAATTTTCTAACACACAAATAAATATATCTTTATCACTTCTCCTTCCTGCATTTATGAGTTACATTTTAAATAAAAATTTCAAGGTTTCGTCTTATTATAAAAAAAAGTTTGGCTTTCATATCTGATTATCATTGTATAAA
Organism: Cheumatopsyche charites; assembly: GCA_024721215.1. NCBI lineage: Eukaryota > Metazoa > Arthropoda > Insecta > Trichoptera > Hydropsychidae > Cheumatopsyche > Cheumatopsyche charites. The sequence continues at coordinate 8,649,483 of CM045586.1, read as the reverse complement.
CATCTCTCGCGATAATTATGAAACAAAATTAGTGTATGAAGTGTACCTGACAAAAAATATCATATCAAATTTTGCAAGACGCCCAAGATGAAGAAAGCGAATGCACTAGCTTTTGTTTTCATACTAACGGTAAAAAGTACATATTCAAAATACATACTCGATTTTGAAAATTTATCCAATTTTACTGATAACATTTTTTAATTACAGACAAGTATATGGGAGACAGAAGCGATTTGTGCAACATGCGATTCCGATTATCACGTTCGTTGCACAGCATTCAACAAATACCAATTCTGCGACCATTCAAGTAAATATTGATTTAACAAAATACACAATAAGACAATCAAATCCATAAATATTCGAAGAATAATAAAATAAACCACACATGAATTCGAATGTTATCGTTTTGAACCCATGTGAAGTAACGATAAATTATGCTATCAAATCTTCATATTATAAAACCCTAAAGTGACTGCATTAACTAATAAGGTCATATTTATGAAATATTTTCATATTTTGTTTATGCAGATTTTTCATTTCAAGTCAAATATTTTAAAAATTGAATCAAATTGTCGCAGAATAATTTTGACAACGCGAGAGTAACACGAATCAATTCAACTTTTATAATGTGTGAATTATTGAGTCGGAAATTATTTGACTCAAATTGGAAATTATTTGTCTATAATTAGAAATTATTTAACTTGACTTGCAAATTATTCAATTCGAAAGGTACCTACTATAGACATCGATAAAGATTCATGTCACACTAATTGATATCAGCTTGCAGTTTCATCTGTTCAATGGGATATTTTTAGATATTACTTGTTTTTTTTTCAGATAATCCAGTCGGGGACACTTATACCTGTCCAACAGGTACTTATTGTTTGCCAGGTACTACAATTTGTGGTGATATACCTGATTGTACCTGCGGAATATGTGCCACTGTACCGACAGACGAATTTCCAACTATTGCTTGTGTCACCGATACTCAATATGCTGTGTGTACTGGTCAGAATCATTTTTATTAATTTTAGTAAATGTATAATTCGAAAAAAATCAATTTTTACGTATAAAACTGTCCAAACTTTGAGATTGATGAAAATTTTTGGAAATGATGAATATGAACACAATGATTTTTTTATTGAATATTTTATGTTACAATTTGAAATTTTGTATACAATATGCAAACTCAAGTTGAAAGAGAAAGGATGTTGATAATAATTAAATTATTTGTCATGAATATGGAACCGCATTGATGACGTGTGAATTTCTATGCAAAGTCAGCTGACTTTTTATCAAAGTTTAGATAAAATATCAAAACTATCAAATGTGAAATGTCTAATTGTAAATTCATAATTAGCACTGTTGTGAGAACTAAAAAAAACATGTTTTTTTGAAAGAGATTCCGTTTTTGAAATAGAAATCGCTAAATTTTGAACGGACGTGTATGTACCTAATTGTACATAGATTTATTACAAAAACAAACTTTTTTCGAACGAAGATGTTAACCGGATTTTACATTAGGTACAATCGATTGATTTGAATGAAGATGTGAACCGGATTATATTGTAAAATTAATTAAAAATATAATAAATACGAGAATTTTCCTTGTGGGATTCCGATTTTCCCGAGAACATCAAGGAAAACCTACTAACATAGAAAAAAGCATACGTAACATATAAAGCAATTAATTATGACGATGATTGTTATCGACCAATCATTAAATATATTACATTTTGGTTCTATTCTGTTATCCTGTCAGCATAGACTTTTGATGAATCCGGTTAGATAAGACTGCAACAGATTTTAGTTTAGTTTAAGTTAAAATTTCCTTACTTCTTTCATATAATCGTATAGATCAAGCTACGTTTTATATAAGATTTGATCAGATCAGATATTTTGCTAACTGGATAACAGACAATTACCTGCTTAAGAAAATAATGAAATACAAATTTCAGGTTTCGGAGACATAACACCAGATACGAATCCTGTAAATTGTCCAGCAGGAACTTTATGTTCATCCTTCAGTTTCGAAGATCCACCTTGTGTCCCAAATACTGAAATAGGAGCCAACGATTGTCCAGCAGGTTCTTCAGGATCGACTAATTCTTGCACCAGTGTTGGAAGATATCCTGTCGAAAATACATCCTGTAAAAATTACAGGCTTTGTACGACTTTATCGAATGGTACAATGACATATTACATTTACACGTGTCCAGGAACTTCAGCTTTCAATCCTGTGACTCAAACGTGTAGTTCTACTTATGTCTGTCCTTGATTATCGAAGTGTTGAGTCTGTAAAATACAAAAAAATATATTTTTTAATAATAAACGATTTTAAATTGTGTTTATTCATTAAACTGCATAAGGATTTAATAAATATTTGAGCAACACAAAACAAATATTTAGCTACTAATACAATATAAGAGAACGGAGTGTGCACATTATGACGTTTATCATAAAATGCATCGTACGCATACTATTCTCATTTCGCTGGTAAATATGAAAAAATAATATATTTATGAATTGAATAATAATAATATTATATTTTTTGATTTTATATGAATGAAAAAAATAGTTTTTAGTAAATCTTAGAAATGCATTTTCTCAAAATTCTCAATGCAATTCATGTTCACCAACGGGCAACTTTAGATGCACGACTCCAAATACGTACCAATTCTGTGATTTTCAAGGTAAATTATTTATAATGTGAAAAGTATCCAAAAAAATTGATAAGAAAAAAAAAATCGTTTTGTGCCTATGTCATTTTTTTCGGTGTGAACAGTCGATATTGTAAATAAGGAAAATTGTGCTAAAAATATTACAGAACTGTGAACCATTCGGAAAGAAATGTGTGCAGCTCATTATGGAAATTGTGATAAGTTGAAATAATATCCCTGTATATTTTTTTAACAAACATATCCAAATATATGTATATATGTACGTATGTTGTGTGTATGAAACATATCGACTTTGGTTAAAAATTTCTTTTCATTTTTGAAAATCTTAAAAATATCATTTACTCTAGTCGCATTGAAACACTAATTTAAAAATCAAATCTTTACAATAATTATGCATATATTCCTATAAATTAACAAAAATAAAAATGATTAATTTAATAGGAAATCCTGTCGGCATAGAATATACGTGTCCTGTAAATTTATTATGTTCAACATCAACAGCCACTATTTGTTCAGCTGCAATTACAGGATTTACACCAGATTGTACTTGTGGTATTTGTAGATCTTTACCAACTAATAACATAGCGTGTGTTTCAAACACCCAATATTCTTTTTGTACCGGTGAGTTTATTTAAATCTAATTCAAATCGATTACTGAAATTATAGGTCATTGAATATTTTTCAGGAACTAGTATTTTCCCGAATACAGAAATATTTAGATGTCCATCAGGAATGGTATGCAGTGAAAATACTCCATCACCTTGTGCTATGAGTTCTACAAACCAAGTTACCAATTCGTGTTCGTCGAATTCAGCGATTAATGAAAACTGCACTTCAGCTGGAACTTTTCCCGTTGCGAATTCTCAATGCAAAAATTATTACGTGTGTATATTTATCAATGTAGCATTTGTTAAGTATACGTATACTTGTCCCGGAAATACGACTTTTAGTTCGATCACACGTAAATGCGGTTTGTATGGATGCAATTAATTCAATGATGTTTTACGTGTTGCGTCAATCTGTTGAAGAATGCATTGTATTCGTTAAAAGAATGAAATAAATGGAAATGTGAAGTGTTTGATTCTATAATGAACCTTGAGAAAAATGAAATATTTAAAAAAATATGTATTACTAATGGATGTAAGGTGTGGGCATGGGGGCAATAACCATTATTCACCCTACAGTTTATATATAAAATATAAAAAAAGTAGCAGTCTTTCAATAGATTATCATATTGTCGCACAAATATGTGGAAATTACGGACCAACTCAACTAATGAAATATTATTCATATAACACATTTATAAACATAAGGAATTTCCCGTTAATAATTTGATAAGCAGATTAGCGATGCGTGGGCATGGCCACAATTGACGCTGTTTAGACAAATGGCAACAATGCAAATCGGTGGGCTCGCATCTGATTTAAAAGTTTAGCAAAATAGATCTTAAATACATTTAAATAAGATATATTTTTGCTTACACTATTTTATATAACGTCATAATTCCAACACCAAAATAGCACTGAAGCGGCTACAGAAAATAACCGGATGAGTCAGTGACGCAGCAATTAAATATATTGATTTGGTAAAAACATCTTTATGGTAATTAATTTTAAAGCATATATTCATATGAAATAGAAATTAGAAACGTCACAGAAACAATAACGAAACAGCATCGGAACGGCAACGCGGCGAGTTAACGGAGCTCAGTGTGGGTTGTGAAGTTGCGGGGAGCGTTTCTCCGTTTTTATAATTTAAGTTGAATAGTTAAGCAAAGTTTCCAAAATATGACGATGGAGTTTGGAGATCCCAGTTCCTTCAACATTTACTCGTCTCCTCCGAGCACAGGTGAGTTCCATATACACAGGTATAAGGTATATAACTCAAAAAATTATCAGTCCAAGCGCTTCTATTGTGCATGTGTGAGTTGCGTGCGTACGAGAACGTTTCCAACATCACAGGACCTTCGACGTTACAATAGTCTGTGTGACTATTATTTCATCATAGTTAATTTGAAGTTTGTTTCCAATTTTGGTCTAGTTTTGGAGTTTGAAGCAAATTTTGGTTAAGTTTTGAAGTTGTAAACGATTTTAGTTAACCCATTTGTGTTTATATGTGGTTTAGGCCCGGTCTTTTAATCGTCGGTTCAATTAGGTCAAACTTTTGTTTTTAGTATAATTTGACTGTTATAAAAAAAAAATACAAATGCTAGTCAATGATTGAAAAGTCAGACCTCAGTGTTCTTTAGGCTCACTCTCTTAATTTATGAATTTAGAAATTTCATAATAATAGAATATAATCTACCTAGGTATAACCACATTTTATCTATAAACGTTCTATTAATAATAATACGAATGATTTGTTTTCTTCTGTGAATATACTAGAACTAAATGCTATCGGTGGTTTAACCAGTTAATTTCGGAAACATAACCTTGAACGTTCTTAACTTCTTCTCAAATGAATTCATATATTTTAATGGTTTTTCATGTTCAATGTTAATTTATAACATTTTTTTTCATTGTTAATAATGTTTTTTATAAAAATTTTAGCCACTACTTATGAACAAAACTGCGCATTTCATATATTGCTTTAACTTTAATTGAGTACATTAACAACAGTTATATGCATCAAAATACAATAGAATTATACATTAAAACTTCTTTTTATTGATTATATAAATCATGTTATATCAGATTCGACATTGTCTGCAACGTTGCAACTTTTTGCAAAATTTTGCAACTTTTACAAGAGACCGACTTATGATCGGATATTTATAAAATAAGTATATTGTTTGATTTCAGACTCATTAAAAGTTGAGAATTTGTCAGATGAACACTTTCAAGGAAATGATTTCCACGATAATCTCGAGAATTCATTCAACGCTGATGAACTGATGTAAGTAGAGACTTTAAATTTTATCGATGTTTTTTGAATAATTATTATTTATACCAATATTTTTTTCATTCAATTCAGGAATATGATGGGTCATTCTCCTGGAATGCTCTCCCAGATGATAACTTCTCCCAGCGTTCTACCTCAAGTTTTGACTCCTACTCCTGAAATGTTTCCTCCGATCATGCTTCCGATAGTAAGTAAACTCAGATATTATATCATATTTGAAATTCCCCCAGCTCTTGATTTTTTATTAATTGTATTTGTCATTTTAGCCATACAGTACGCCACCACCGAAAGGAGATTTTGAAGGAAAATACAAATTTGAAATAAGCCTCAGTTCCGAAAAAGCTGATCGAAAAAAGTTTTTGGTAATTTATTTTTATCATGAAGTTGATTTTATATCTGTTCTCATAATTATGATAGTGATTTAAGTCGTTAAATATAAAAAAATACAAGTCATTATTTCATTTAATATACAAATTCCACTTCAAGTTGAATATATCAAAAATTGAATCATGCCATTATGCACATGATATGTAAATTATCCTCACTTCGAAATAGATGATATGCTACTCAAAATATTATATTACGTGACTTGGCGGAAAATTTATAAATATCAATTTGAGAATTTTGTTGAATTGAATAAATTTTATTCAGTGCCATTTTTACTTTACCTGATAACGCCAAATGTGAATCGTTGCATATCTCAAAATAAAAGAAATATAACTTAAATCATCATCAAATTAATGGACACATTTGATCTTTATTTAAATACATTAATTTCATCATTTTCAGTATTCAAGAGAATTGAATCGAGTATATCTAAGTATGTTGGCTGAAATGCCTATACAATTCAGGTGGGATTACAACGCATTATCATCTGTACAGCTGTACATTCGAGCTACGTTGATCCTCGCTGATTCTCATCAGCAAGAGAGCAGAGTTTCTCGATGCCACAACCATCGAGTACCCAACGACATATCAAACCAAGGTTTATTTAATTTTTTTTTTATCTAACAATAAGTTTGGTTTCCAACTTTGTATTAATTTTCATTTTCATAATTTTTAGATATTCCTGAAGATATCTTGGGACACGTATTGCGATCTGCTCGAGTAGGCACCGATGTCATATACAGCGGATCTGAGAAAGATAATCACTGGTTGAGCGTGTTGATTCTGACACCATCTGAACCTCCGGAAGGTGCTACAGACTTCAGCAATGTTTATAAGTTTTGTTGTAAACACTCATGCACATCCGGTATTAATAGGCGAAGAATTGAAGTAATATTTACTTTGGAAGATACACTGTAAGTACATACATAATTATATTTTTATAATATAACCTTTTCTGACAATGTCATAGCCATGCTAATAGTTTTTTTTTTATATACAGGAATTGTTTTATAAATATTTCATATTGTAAATGTATTTACAGAGGACATGTCTTTGGTCGAAAATCATTAGGTGTCAGAGTTTGTTCGTGTCCCAAAAGGGACATGCAGAAAGACGAAGAGGAGATGATCAAAAGTGATCCTGATGGTTCTCCGCTGTGCAAAAAGCGAAAAATGCTCCCGAAAAAAGGAATGTCGTCAGCTGAAGGGGCTGTTCCTCATCATTTCAACTCTAACTTTTTAGTTAATGTAATTATCATTTTTAATTATATGTTATAAGTTGCTATAGAACATTTTCTATATTTTTGTTTATTTTTCAGTTGGAAATAAATAGCTTTGAGAACTATAAAAGCATTCTAAACCATGCCCACGGATTGATGGCTAAGGATTATTTGGAGATGGATCCTAAAGATCCCAGTGCTAAGGATCTTTTGTTGAAAATTGATAAGATCAAGAAAATGGTTAACGATTTACAACACCCTGATCCAAAATGAGGAAGCGAATAATTGAATCGAGCGAATTGAGAATTATGAGGTGCTTAGATTTAGCCTTTTGGCTATTGAAGTGAGATTTTATAATCAAATATATACATATAATATGTATATATTTTGATACTTATTTCCTCCATAATATTATATTTATGTGGTGTTCAACACCCGATACCATATATTTTTATGCCTTTTATATCAGGTAAGGAAGAGAGGAGAGAGTTGTTCTGATTTTGGATATCACATCAAATTATATGTACATACTATGATAATGAAAATTTTGACTTTCCTAATATCTCAATAGTTTTATACAGAAACAATTTTTTGAAAAATTTTAGAGCGCAACATTCCACCCCGCCTTAGGAGCGAGTTGTTGCTCAGCAGGGGAGATTTGTTCCGCTAGACATATTACTAAGTAAAGATATAAAATTATCCAATATAATGACATTTTTTGGACAAAATCGACTTAATCCATCATTATAGTATCTTTCAAAAACAATACAAACATTCCTGAGTTTCTCAAACATTTAATGCCTTTTTATAAAATGATTTGTATTTAGTTTCAAAATATGCGATTTTGATGCGATTTACTATGAAAAAGCACATGTTTGTGAAGTTTTTACGCCAACCTGACCATGGGTCTAAAAAGTCACTGAGGTATCATAGCCGGATTAACTAAAATGGTCCCCTATTTTGCATGTTACCAGATACTTTAATTATGTCCTTCACATGGTATTGCTATCTTTTCCCTTTAGAGATATACTCACATCATCATAACTCTCCACCCGGAACAACTTTCCCCTTTCTCCCCCACTTATGTGTAAATTTATATATGTATTTAGACTTTTACTTCATGTGCCTTAAAATTTTTGTCATTAATTGTTTTATATGTACATGTAACTACAGAGTTTTTGTATAATTTATATTGTATTAAAAGTTCAAGTGATCAAAATATTGTGAAAGATATTGAAAATATTATTCAATGAAATCGTAATTTTTCGCAAGTTAACAGTTATTTTATACAAATTCATGACTTGAATTATAATGTATGTATATTTTTCATTTTTATAATTATCTTTATTTTGTATACTTAATCATATCGCAAAATGAAAATTATAGTAGAATAATTTGAACACTCAAATAATCAACCCAGTTGAAATCTCTATACCACTAAGGCTGTGTTCAGATGATTTACTCAAAATGTGCTTATACTGAAAAAAAAATATTAACATATGTATTACGTCTTTGCGTATCATCAAATATATTTAATTTATTTTTTGCAGACATAATGGTACATTTTGTCTTTTATATTCTGTATTTGCTCATTTAATGCACCTCATCTGAACAAAACTAAAAGATCTCGTCAAAAGTTTGTGGAAAACGAGTCATTTCTGGTTGGGTAGTATGTACTCAACATAGTCAGTTGTTGTAAAATATATGTAATTTGTTCAATCCGAAACTATTAATTGAATTATCAGTTGTTCTTTTCAATGACAATCGAATCAATCATTTATTGCAAATCAAAATACATAATTGGAAAATAGATCAGTATTAACTAAATCTTCTGTTTAGGGTTTGAAAATTTTCGACTTAAAAGATTGTACCGTTTATATATTGTACCATGTTATCGTATGTGTAAATAAGTCTTGTTTTTTATTCTGAAATATAGCATTCTTTCAGAATGTAAAATTATCGCTAATAATATTACTTCTTACAAAATGTGAACATATTTGTATTATGTTAAATTTTTGCTCAATTTTTTTTTTTTTTTTGGTTTGATATAACAATTTTGTTTTTCATGTTGGATATATGTTTATTATGCAATTATTTGCAGTTTTGTAAGATTTGCATTTATTTTCAATAAATTTTATAAATGTATAGTTTGCATTATTTTATTTTATCAAAAAAAAAAAAATCACAAAGTTCAAAGATAAATAAAATTGTGGAAGTATCTATGTAGTGAAAAATACCTATATGTAATAGGTACTTATAACTCATCAGCAAAACTAAGGTGATCTAAAATTTCTAATTTCATTCAAATGATAAACGATAAAAATCACTATTCATCAATTTTAATTAATTAAATATTAATTTCCATTTTAAAATCAGTCGTTAGCCGCCCTTAATCGTTGAAAAAAAATTGAAAATATTATTTAGTGTAAATCTTTTCATTTTAACTAGAGTTTGTGATATTATTTTTTCTTCTCTAGACAGATGATATGGCGTGTTCACGAATATATCGTTAAATTATTGAAAAAAAAAACAAGTTAACTAACATAAATGTAACCGACAAACGAAAATACCGACCCTTTTTCGTCAGATGACCCTCGAATCAGCCAAATAAAACAAAAAAATGCCGAATTGAGACAACTTAGAAAATGCCCATTCATAAAAATTTAAGAGATTGAGTGAAATCATAAAACAGTGACACTTGCAAAAATAAAGCACCATCAATACAATCGAAAATAACCTAATAAAGTCGAATCAATCGAAAAAACCACCCATCAAATCGGAAAAACCAAACGAACGCTTCGAATTTCCACTCGCGCAACAATGGCGCCTCGCTAATGGCGGAGGCGTGTCGCTTTTCACTCCACTCAGACTCCCTACGTGAGGGGCGTGGCCAATCGCACTCGAAGGCGCGGCTTATCACGCAGAGGGCGCGGTCGCTCATTTGAAGGGCGTGGCTTGAGAATCGGCTCCACCTCATTGGCGGATCGAAGCGCAGTGCGCCGCCGGGCGCCAAGCGGTGCGATCGTAGCGCGCTGAAATGTGAATATAACGATCCATAGATCCACAGATCGATAGATCGATAGATCGCGATTGTCGTCTCGTAGCAGTCGATTGTATGCCGATGTGCGCGTTCGGGGTGAGGCGGGAGCATGCCGCGTCCGCCGCGCGAGTCCTACGGCGAACAGAAGCCGCCATATTCCTACATCTCGTTGACGGCGATGGCGATATGGAGTTCGCCGGACAAGATGCTGCCGCTCGCGGACATCTACCGCTTCATCACCGATCGCTTTCCCTATTACAGGAGGAACACGCAGAGGTGGCAGAACTCCCTCAGGCACAATCTCTCCTTCAACGATTGCTTCGTCAAGGTATCCGGTTCGAGGGCGGAGCTTGTTTTGGGGGTTGTTATGTTTGTAAGATTTTTTATGTGAAGGTTTGGACTGCATATATGAAGAGTGAATGCTCGTATTTTCTAGCTATACTGTAAAAAGAAAATCTTAATACCAGCCCGATTTGGTTTCTTTTTCCAGACAGTTCAAAATTCAAATTACCTATGAGCATTTTCAGTATTATATGAATTCAGCTCGGATAAGGTTGCTCGCGATTAGAGTGCCAAATTTCCTATAACTAGCAACTAAATTCAATTTCAGACAAACATAAATTCCAGTATGAAATATTTTTAAGATTTACTTTTTACATTGTAGAAATTAATGCCGTTTTCGTTCTAAGTGCGAGCATTAGAGCAAGAAAGGTAACGTATTTAGTTAGACAGATGAATGTTCCCCATAGAATTATGTGTCTGATTGGAAGAATATTTTTCTATTCTTACTGGATTCTAAATAGAAAAAACAATCTCGTTCCTAAAACGAGAAAAGTGATTTTTCAGATTTTTTGTTTTTAATTAGGGAAATGAGTGTGTTGGAAAATTGTGCTAGTAAATAAACTTAAAGTCAATAATAAGTGTGTAAAATTCTATGTTAATTTAAAATTAGTTCTATGTATCGACTAACTTTTTATAAATAATGAAAATTGTTTATTTTTCACAATCGAAAATGTAAGAAAATTGTAATTTTATTGCATATATTAAATGTTAATAAAACAACATTAGAAGATTGCAAAATAAATCGTAAATGAAAAAAAATCTGTTCACCTTTATTAAGGAATTCAATAGGAATTTTATTAATAATATATGATTGTATTTTTAAAATTGAGAAGTTAAAATTCAATTCAAAGCAATATAAAAATAAACAATAGTTGTTCGTCAAATGAAATCAAAAATATAATTTATGAAATGAAAAGAAAATAGTTGATCATTAGACATTACGCGTGTCAAACGACTTCACGATTCAAATAAGATTAAAAAAAATGAATTGATCAAATCAAATTTTGTTTATTTGAACTATTTATCATATTAATAATTATTAATTCATCAATTTAATTAATTAATATAAATTATTATAAATGTTTAACTAGAATTATTTATCAAACCACCAACAAATCAAATCAAAAACAAATTTTTAGATCCCTCGAAGACCAGACAGACCAGGAAAAGGCGCGTACTGGGCGCTCCACCCTTCAGCCCTGGACATGTTCGAAAACGGCTCGTTCCTGCGAAGGAGGAAGCGCTTCAAGCTCCCGGCGCGGCTCCAGCACGAGCTGGCCTCCTTGGCGAGGCTTCCAGCACCCTCGGCTTCTGGAAACCTGACCAGCGTTTCTCAACCCTTGACGCAGGCCGTCGCTCCAGTGCCCACAGCTCTGCCCGCGCCCCACAGATCCAAATCTTTCACGATAGACAGTATAATTCAATCGGATAATAGGAGAAGTGAAGAGGTTAGTTTTTTTTTTTTTTGGGTTTTAATTTTATGATATTGAGGATTTTAGATGTTGAGGTTTGTAGGTTTCTAATTTGAATCGTTTGAGTTGAGTGTGGAAATTGGTTCTGAATGCGTTTTGTTTCAATAAGGATATTATATATTTTAGGATATGATCAAGTGGCCTTTATCTGACAATAATTAAAATTGAAAAAAAAAATAATAAGTCGTTTTTTAAAGTTGTGACTTGTAAACAGACATTATTCAAAGGTTTGATTTATCAATTGTAGGTTAGTGATAACAACTGTCAAATTCTATGGAAAAAAAAACATTTACATATTGTTAAGAAGTTAAGTAATTAATTGAAATAACAGACCTATATTTTTATTTTTAGCGAAATCAAAAGAATTATTTCAGTGTGACATTTATTATTTTCAAATTCAAAACATTAAATATTTCAGAACAAAAAACTTAAACTTTTGTCAAAATTTAGATCACATAACTTAACGACTATTGAATATCTCGGAACAAAAAATTTAAACTTTTGTCATAATTAAGATCACATAACTTAACGACTATTCAATATTCCTTTGATTGCAATAGATATTCTATCCTGAATGATTGTCTTTTTCATAATTTTATCGTATGTAGCTATGTACTTTGGTAAAGGCACCTTCTAGGGTCCTCAATTATACAGAATATTTTATAAAAATCTTATGAATTATTAAACAAATTTAAATTAATTCCAGGTGAGATGGGACACTAACGTAGAAACAAATCCAGCTGCATTATGGCAACCTAATTTACTAGGAAGTCTAGCAACCGGAGCAAGTGGAGGAGGAATATGCGGATCTTTTCTTCCATTACAACAAGCAGCTCTATACGAATATGCTTCAGCCCTAGCAGCCCTTGGGTCACCATCTCTAGTAAAACCTTATCCATTGTTGGCCACCCCTGGTATTCCAGCAGGATTATTACATCCACCTTTATCATACGGTCATGCAGGACAATTGGGGTTGGAGTTGTTAAATTTAGGACACGCTATGGACAGATCGAGTTTTTCCGGTCATCATCTGCATCATCAGCTCAACCATCATCTTCCATCCATCGCTCCACCTTCGACTGGAGAACCTTCGGAATTGGAGGAGAGCTCTAGCAGTTTGTACAGTGGTGCGACTAGGAATTCGCCAGTTTAATTAAATTAATTCGGGATTGGTTCAATTCAATTCAATTCGATGATTTTCTGATTATTTATTGAATACATACACATTTTTATTGTTTAATTGAAAAAATATTTCAATACGTTTCTTTTGTTCGAACTCAATAATGCGTCTGAATAATTTTGATTGTTTCAATTTCGCTCTCATAATCAGATATTTGGAAGTTGAAGTGATGTGTTTAGAATATTTCTTGTGCAATTAGTGTTAAATTCGACAATAAATAGTGTAAATAACAGTCAAATATCGGTTAATCGATTTAGATAAATTATTTATTAAACGATCATTGTGTATGTGTGGAAAAAAAACATTCGATAGTAAATGCCAATTATTCGATGTGTAATTTATATTATAGTTTAAATTAAATATGATAGATACATTTTTATGTATACGTTGTACAGTTAAAAACGACTTTTAGTGAAATTATTATTTAATTATTATCATTATTAACAAACAATGTCAACGATATTCATATGGAAAAATAATTATTTATTGTAAATATGTTGATTTTTTATTTTGAATTCAACGTCGGTGCATTGTAAATGTTATTCCGACACGAAGAAAATAATGATAAAATTGTAGATGGATGCTTATTGTTAGAAATTGTGATAAATTTATGAAAAGTTATAAACAACAACGTGGATATTTATGATTAATAAAATATTCGTTTGTTTAAAAATGTTTTTATTTTTTTATAATCATAATTTAATTCACACAAGACATTTTATTTAATTTGTCACATAAAATTCTGAAATTAAACATTTTAACAACTCAGTCATCAGTACAAAAATATTAAACTATAGGGTAAGTTTGGTAGAGTTAGTCAGAAATTATTTATTCTATAATTATGAAATCAAAACTCTATTTAATTTCTATAAATTATTCTTCAAACATAAAAAAACGATACATATTCATAACAAAAATTTCAAAACACAATCTTTCCATAAACACATCCAACTCGGAATCACCTCACTTAAATCGAAACTCCTCGCAACCGCTCAGAACAAAAGAGCACTACATTTCGGATCATTTAACAATCCAAAACTCCATAGATCCATCAAATTAAAACCACGGATCTATACAATACAACAAATAGATCACAACGATACGTCGATAATGGATCCGACGACGTTCGTCAGATAAAGATCGTGCGTCGATTATCGAACCTCTCAGTTCACACGAGACGCGTGTGTATTGTGTTTTAGTTGTATTTTGGACTTTTTCATTTTGGATTTTTTTCATTTTGGATTTTTTGTATTTTGGGTGTTGTGTGAAGGGAATTTTTCGGGAGACGGTTAATGGGAAACCGCCCCGGGCACAGTGCACGGACTTTAGATTATATTATACATACGTTAAATTTTGGGGGTCGTGTACCAAAAAGCACATTTTTAATTTGAAATATGATTATATTATCGTGAGTTCGTTGAGTATTTAATGCTGGATTAATTTTGAAATATTCTGGAATTAATAATAATATAATTCATTTGTATGTAATCAGTTTAATAATTGAATTTATCGACGATTTTACGAAGTGATCTATAGAGGAGGATTAGGCTGTTCCAGGTAAGGGTAAGTTGAGTAAGTTTAGTAAGAGTAACTGAGATAAATTTGTTACGAAAAGAATATTAGATAATAATATCATATGAAGGGCTTAATTAAAGCATCAAGTATTGTGCAAATTTAGAACAATCACATCGATTTAACTCAAGAACATCCAGCTTCGCCCTCTTGAGTATACATTATACATATATTTGAAAAAAAAAGATTCTTAATGAATTTTGCAAAGTTTTATTTAAAAATCCTAAAAAAAACGATGTTAATCCATTTAAAATGAGAGAAACGTAAAATCATCAGAGAAACGCAGAAAAATGCGGTTGACTACTTTAAGATATAAAACTGCTGCAATACAAAACCATTCAACTGATCTATTATTACTAAAATTTTCTATAAAATACTTCAAATAACATCACTTTATTGTTTTTACATTATTTTCGTTATGACGACATTAATTTTTCATAAAAATGACATTCACACATCACATTATCAACAAAAATTAAGCCAATTTAGCTGCTAGAAAGACATGGGCGCTTTGATCCTACACTCCCAAAATATAAATATACATCTATGAAAAAAAGGAAAATATATTGGTTGTGGTGGTCCGGTTCGGTCGGTCAAAATAAAAGGTTGTTGCTTCACGTTTAGCACCACAAATGTGGGTCCCGGGACAAAGGAGTGAACCCGCCAGACAGACTGGGGCCAAAAACACATCCAACCACATTTATTACACTCAAATCATTCGATATTTCTACAAATTTACATAGTTCAAATCGTAAATCCATCAATTTATAAAAATCATAAGTCAATCTTCCAAAAAAAATCGTATGATTCATAAAAAAATATCATCAAAATCACGTTAGAATTCTAATTAATCAATTCTCAATTAAAAAATATACGTTTTATAACAATGTAGATTCATCATATTCGAAATATAGATTTCGGCAAAGCTGTAAAAGTGTATCGAGATCGGATCGCAGAAACGGTCAGATCAAAAGGCATTTTTTTTCCACAATGGCCACAAAAAATCGTTATTGATATGAAGAACGCTAGAGCATCTTGAAAAGAGATCGTCTGCGGTTCTTAAAAAAATAAGATGATTCTCAGATCGAAACTGCGATAGAAATAATTGCACGAATTACCGTTGAACAATTACCGACATGAAAATCTATATGGTTGTTGATTTTTGGCAGAAAAATCAATATTTTTATAAGATCATTAAGATTTTTTTGTTAATGAATATGAGATTTTATAGACGAATTTAAAAATATATTAAGATTCTTGATTGTACAATATAAATATGCTTTAATATTTAAATAACTAAATGTAAATATCTTGTTGCAATATAAAATTTTGTTCATTGGACTTTATATGAGAAAATGATACGTTTTCTATGTGTAAATTATTTTCAAATTAATATTTTTGATATGATTTGTAACAATTTTTGAATATTTTACTCAGTATCCTAGATGAAAATAGTAATTTTCTAATTTTATTGAAATAAAATGCATATAATTTAACTCGATCTAGATTCCACTATTAGGTAGAGACTTATACATGTGTTACATATATTTCATAACGCATATTTTTTGAACTGAATATCTTATATGTTAATGTAAATATGAGTTATTTACACACACAAATCAATAACTTAAACACCAATGTTAAAAAAATAAATTAAATAATTAACTTAACTCTAAATAAGACAAACGCTTTGTACCGCAATCAGAAACACCTGCATCGCTCACACGAAGCACGATCTATAAAAATCATCGGGGAAAAAGATCATATTTGTACAACACGAGAGTGGAACACCAAAAAGAGCTAAAAAATTGAACCAAAAACCAAATCCAAATCGATGGTGTTTCATCTAGGCATGTTATGGTGGTTCGAGTGCGCACACGCATGGTTAATAGGCTCACACCACATCTGTTGGTCGCAAGTGGGTAATTGATAGTGTGGTGTTGAGGCTGTGTGGAAACCTGACGAGGACGAAGACGAGGACGAGGAGGGACTCACGAGGGTCCGCTCTGTCTGCCGAAGCCGACCCCAATTATGGCGGGAACCCTTCATCAGGGACGGACTGGGAATGTTTCAGTAAACTCTTCCTTGTTGGAATTTTAAATGTGATTGTACATTTCTTATTTGACGATTGAAAATTCCAAGGAGTACAAGTGACATTTTTGCCGAAATCGAGTTATGAACAGGAATCGCTTCTATGCACATTCATTTATTTGGTGGCTAAAGGATATAAACGAATTCGGAACGTGTGCCTTAATATATCGTCAAATCACTCGACCTCGTTCTAATACATCTAGGTACATGGTCAACTTTAAAAACGCTTTTCTCGAAATCACCGCAAAGTCATTTGTACCCCTTGGACTTTTCAGTCGTCGTTTGTACTCTATTGTATTCTGAATCTGTCGTTTAATTACATAAAATAGAATATGATATATCGATAATAGAATGCATGAGATGCAGATAAGAAATGTACGCAAATGAGGTCTTAAGGGAGGATAGGTAAAAATGATTCCATTTATTAACAGTTTTTAAATGTATTACAATTAATAGATAATTATATTATAGCAAACTGATGATATAACATTTTTATTACGAAATCCTCTGTTATTTCAGGGCTTTCTTGGAAAATTGATTTTTCTTATCTGGCCAGTTGTTTCATATATTCTATAGTCACTTTTTATCAATCATTTTTTCACGAAATATGTTGCTTTTTTAGTTACAAATAATTTAATACCAATCTTTCGGATCATGTTGAGTATTTAAAATAATACTTAATACATTTTTACCCATACTTTGTAAATATTTTATGACAAAGGGAAACATCATCCAGTCTTTTCATACACTCGACTCTTACATCATTTTCCATTATTCAAATTCAACATATTGATAAACGATACACTAACTCAACTTTAACTAGAGAAACTAAACTTACATCTTATAAAAAATTCAAAACTAAAAAAACACCGATCATCGAAAAATCAATAATACATTCTTCTCGAATCGAACTTCCAACATAAAAACGGCAAGAATTCCTTCGATTTTTCCCCAAAATAAGCAGATTAAATCCCAAATTTTATATTGCTTAATATTTCTGATTAAATAACAATCAAAATGTGTATTAATCGACGTAATAATTCCAAAATCCCGATTCGAACCTGTGGGATCCCATGCGTTCGATCCTCACACGCCTCGTACGTAGCCCGAGGCTCACATCTACGGAATTCGAACTCACCATAAGAGCATACAAACGCATTTATAACATTATACACACGAAACGAGAGAAAAACACCGCTTTTATTTGTTGTACGCACTCGGTACTATATACACTAGGGTTAAAATGGGCATTTTGAAAACAAAACACGACTTTCGGTAATTTCGTTTTCGAAAAATCAACACGTGCCCCATATACGTACATACGTAGCCCGAAAGCGATCTGCTCCTATTTTTATCTATTTTCTATTATGCCTGCATAATATTACGGTTTTTTCCTCTCAAGAAGATGATCGTATAGAAATAAAATGGGACGTGTAAAAAAAATGAGTCTAGAGCGAACGAAACGGCCTAGACCTGTTTTTGTAATTTGAAAAAATTGATTTGATGTTTGAAAATTTGTATTCGGATCGTAATTTGTGTGTATAGTTGGAATATGTTGATTTTATTTTGTTTTGTGATTTACTGTTATAATTTTTGATTTCGATGTATATTTTGATAACAAATGACGACTGAAAAGGCCAAGGGGTACAAGTGATATTGCGGTGATTTCGAGAAAAGTCCGCTCAAAGTCAACCATGTGTTAGGAGGAAGTCGAGTGATTTGATGATATATTGAGGCACACGTTCCGAATTCGTTTATATCTTTTTGCCACCAAATAAATGAGCATGCATAGAAGCGATCCTGTGCATAACTCAATTTCAACAAAAATTTCACTTGTATCCCTTGGTCTTTTCGATCGATCGATACGTATTTGACAATAATTTGTAAGAAAATCATTTGAAACGACAATTTGTTCTTAAACTAGAGCTTGCATAATTTGATGAATCATCTCAGTTCCACTAGATAAATCAACACTTTTATATTTTTGTATTATTAACGACCACATTAATACAACTTAAATCACAATTTCAATCAATAAGCATCAATAATTGATCAATTTTAATTCCTCATAACGTAAAAGCTATCGGAAGCATTACCCAATATTGCGCGGTCGTAAACCGCACATCGGAGACTCACAATTACGATTCGATCCGACGAAACGAACAAATTGATATATAAAAAACCAAAATACACTCACACAAAAGTTAACTAAGAACAAAAAACGAACTTAAAACACCTTTACGACGGTGTGGATCGGATTTCGCGAATTGAACGCTATTACGTTAACCGGTTTCCCGACATACTGTTGAGCTTCAAACGGCGAGATCAAATTGCTTTAAGCTTTATTATTCGAAATTAAAACGGGGAAAAAAAACCGACTCCGATACATAAATATTGATAATGATTTGCTTAATGCGATCGAACTTCAAGCGAAAATTGAGCGAAGATTAGTCTCATTATCGAGAATGTGCACGCATAAGAAATGGCTCATATAAGAAAATGAATCCTTCACTCAAAGTTTTTCATATTTTTTTATTTTTAAATAAAGTAATCTTTAATTTTGAAAGTATTGAGTTAATATAATTTTAATTTAACAAGCTAATTAATATTTTATTTTATCAATTAATTACAACATTGCTTAGCAATGCTTATTTTTGAAACATTCGCAATTCTCATTTTCATTGATATTTTACTTAATCAATCAATTACAACATTGCTTATTTTCAAAACATTTGCAATTCTCATTTTTTTATTGAATTATGAATATCGTTAATTACGACTTATGAATTAGTTTAAAGATTATTTTTGTCAAATAAGATTATTATAATTTTCTTTTGCTTAAATTGATTATAATACGATTCATCGTAGCTTTGCAGTCTCAAATTGAATTTCTGAGTTGGATCACATTATAAAATTCAATTTAATTCGATTTTCAATTTTTTAATATTAATTTTGAGCTTGTTTTTTGTACGTTTCCAAATAATACCACAAATGCATAAATCTGAAGATTTCTGTATTGATTTTTTCATATAATCAGATCAAATACGAAAAAAGAAAGAATGCATCGTACGATTGTTCGGATTTAATTCCAAAGGCGATTTGAAATGATTTCGTGGGATTGCCTAGTGTGAGCATAAAAATATAATACAACTCGAAAAAAAAGGATCAATAAAAAAATGAAAATGTATCCGAAGATCAAAGGAACCGATGTGGAGATTGTGTTGTATTAGAAACGGTCGCGGTTTTTGCGGTCTTGTCCCGAATTGAGGTCCTATCAAAGTAAATTTGTTTATTTTACGAGACACCCTGTGTATATATGTTATTATTAATGCGGCCTAAGCGTCGAATGATTGCTTTTTTTACGATTATTATTGCCGAAGAATGTGTTGAGGGAGGCGATCTCGAGGACTTATTCCACGGACGCATTACAAACCACTAAATTTCCATCGCAGGTCATAAACACCGATATCATATTGAAGATAGAATATAATAAATTTTCTTATGCTATATAATAAAAGTGTACGCATTTTTCTATCTATATTATGGTAATAATGAAGATTTGTTAATAAAATATTATTGTAAATCAACTATCTAAATAATGAGACTCAAGAGATCCTTACAGATCTAATTATAAATGATTATTAATTCTAATTGTAAATAATTATTAATAAAAAATGTAATTGTTATTATATTTTTTTTAATATAATATTATATACAAATATGATGACTGAATTTCACAATGGGTACAAATGATTTTTTTATCAATATTGAGTTAAGTATAGAAAATGGTTCTACATATGACGAACCATTTTCTGTACTTTACTTAATTTTGATAAAAAAGGTCACTTGTGCCCTTTATGAGAAGACGGTCATTATATAGTATATTGTATAATTCATTGATCTTATTAAATTAATTAAATAATCTTAATTTGGTTATTTTTAATCGATAACAAGATATCATTATTGTACAAAAATTGGTTGATTTGATTATCCAGTTAACAAAACGCTCGAATGGTCCAATTGAATTAGGTTAGGTTGGGTTAGGTAAGGTTTTTCATTATTTTTTCACGTAAAATTGAATTTAGTTAAGTTGTATTTTATGTTCAGATATATCATATGGCGACTGAATTCCACAAAGGGCACAAGTGAACTTTTTTCATCGATGTTGAATTAAATACAGAAAATGGTTCTAAACATATATGATACAGAATCATTTTCTTGCACTTAACTCAATTTCGATGAAATAAGTTACATATGCTCTTTGTGAAATTCAGTCGTCATATGTATTAAGTGGATAACTAACAAATATATCTATGGATATTTAAAAATTATAAGACACATAGAATCTTCACAAATTAAAATTCAATCAATAAATTCAAATATCCGACAGATCAAAACAATCAAATCAGTTCGAACTCCCGACACATAGTCTCTTGAACCGTTAATTTCTCCTTCGGCCAGCGGTCGTCAAGCCTCGGCCCGCGTCCCCCGGCAATAAATAAATATTGAGATTTACAATTGGCTACCGGCCTCTGAGAGATCAAATAAACCGGTGGTCGGTTAATTTATTTGCCGGTGGCGACCGGTTTAGGGCCGCAACACGATTTACGAACAACTCATATAATAATAACACGAGCGCAGGGATAACGCTCCCATCGTACACTTTTACGACAATCATCGTTTTCTAGGAACGAGAGCCGCGGCGAGAAAAGTGGGATGTACCAATTAATGTTGTGGGATCAGGTGCTTCCAACCTTCTTATGTAACCACTGAAAAGGCCAAGGGTACAAGTGACTTCGAGAAAAGCGCGCTCAAAGTTGACTTACATGTATTAGGAGGAGGTCGAGTGATTTGATGATATATTTCGGTACAAGTTCCGAATTCGTTTGTGTCCTTTTGCCACCAAATAAATAAGCATGCATAGAAGCATAATTCAATTCCGGCAAAAATGTCACTTGTACCCCTCGGCCTTTTCGGTTGTCATATAGTCTTTGTCCTAAATGAAAATTGACGATTTTTCATTTGTATTGAGATTTTTTTTCGTTTGTTTGAAGTTTCATTCGATTGGTGGTTGTTTTAATGAATAATTTTATTCTCGATGATTGATTAATATGTTTATGGCAGTTTGATTTGAATTAAAGATTTATACCGTTTAAGTTACTTTGGCGACAGTTCTTTAATGACGGAACAACTTACCCCAGGAACATCCAGTCTCACTCTCACCTATAATCACAATAAGATTGATTGTATAAATATTTGTTTTTAACGATATTTTCTATAAAATTCGATAATTTATCACTTGAATATACATTAATAATAAATGTTTTATTTTTTTAAATATTATTAAAACTATTAATTGAATATTTTTTTATAAAAAATATTATTTAAGAATCGACAAATTTCGACTTATAACTTCAAAATCGTAACGATATTGCATTAAATACAATTTATCGAAAAATAAGACAGCTTAATTATACACGAGCATGTGAGTCGAACATGTGAAATATTCGACAGCAAAATTAAACATAATAAAACTTTACAGGGCACAACTAATAAACCGATAAACGAGTATAAAAAAAACGAGACAAACGAACGCGGCTATTAGACCGAAAAAATAACAAAGCTCGCTCCACACCAGCGCTAAATAACGAGCGAAAATCGCGGAATAGAGCATAAATCCCGCACAAAACCCCACATTACATAACGACTGAAAAGACCAAGGGGTACAAGTGACATTTTCGCCGAAATTAATATATGCATAAGAATCGCTTCTATTCACAATCATTTATTTGGTGACAGACGGATATAAACGAATTCGGAACGCGTGTCTCAATACATCATCGAATAACTCAATATGTAGGTATATGGTCGACTTTTCTCGAAATCACTTGTACCCCTTGACCATTTCAGTCATCATGTGTATATTGAGTACGATTTTGAAAATTTTACCGCTTAATTTATTGCGCACGTGGAAAAGAGCTATGTAAGGCAGGACGTATATACATACGAAGCTTCGACGACACGGGCAACAACACCTCGTTTTATTATTGCATATAATGCGAGGGGGGCAATATAATCGTTCGTCGATCGTGTTTTTACGACAAGAACACATCTCCCTGTATAAATATATAATGGTGTATAATGTGGAATTATGTGGAAGGCTTTTCGGTGCCGAGAAGAAAGACGCCGACTCGAGGCCGTTTAAGACCGGACTATTCCGGTGTAACCGACTGTATAATTTGTGGAGTGAAAAACCGATTCTTTATTATTAACGATTCTGTTTGTTTTAATTTTCGACTCGGATCGAGTGTACGGGATGCTGGGATTTTTTTTTTCGGTTTAAATCTGATTTTTTTGATTGGATTGATTGAGATTTTTATCTATGCAGAGTTATGGAGTTACTGTTGTGTGATGTAATATATCTATGTATTATATTAAGGTTCGATCTATCGATTGAGTGTTACCAATCAGTTAGCGATAACAATTGTAAAATATAGGAAAAATCTAGACAGCTTAATAAATGAAAAATCGAGTTTATGTGTTGCATATTCATATACCTAACCAATTTCATGAATTGATACAGTCTAATAAGATATTCTATAGCGAAAGATTTGTTTTTAGGAATAAATATAAAAAAGGTTGTTATGAATGATAAGTTACAGGGATTTGTTTAATTTGTTCAAATTATTATTTCCTTTTTGCCAAAAATGTGGAAAACAGAACTAAGTTATTAGAAGTTCACTGAACCTACTCATTTATTAAAAATGCATTTTGATTGTATAAAAAGAATTCAATTTTTTCATCAAATCATTTATTTTTATTTATTTATTTTTATTTTAACAGGCCCAGGGGCCCAATTCCACATCAATCAAGATTCGCCATTATGGCAAAGACTACTCCGAAGAGTAAATTGCAAGACCACTCCGAAGAGTAAATAATCAGTGCACATAGATGTCACTAGAATCGTTCGAATTAATCGAACATGAAAGGTGTAAGGAGATGTGATCATTTGCGGAGCCGTTTCATAAAGCGTTAAATTAACACTTTTTTCGAATCAAATGAATCCAAATATTCGAAAGAAACGACCGTGTCTCCATATCAATTTTTATCAATTGAGAAAAACGACATTTTGACACTCGCCAAGATAGGACTCGAACCCACGCATCCAAGAATGCTGAATCGACACGGCATGCACTAACGCTTTATACCGCTGCGCTATCGGCTGGCTATCATATAACAATCTCGTTCTATCAATTTAATTATTGATATTTAAATTAATTTTCAAAGAAAATTTTCAAATCTAATTTATCAGTGAATACGAGTCAGTAATTTAGACATAATTTTATAAAATTATAAATTCAATAAATTTCCCAAATCGAATTACCATTTATTCCGTTTACTGAAAAATATTCAAAAAAATGATTTATGTAATCGTTTTACACCAAAATTGATTCCATTGTTAAATTTCAAAGAAACTTCCTACGAACCGATCGTCCATAACCAAACGGCAATCTTTATTAAAATCAAACGCAATTAAGCCCAAATTATTTACGGTAGTTCGATCGTTTCCTAAGCCCCGATTCTATAGATTTTTCCCTAATTTATACACGACAAAAAAATATTTAGACGAAAACGCACACATAATGCGTTGTGGAATCGCCAACCGTGAAATGTTCCATAGTCCATTCATCATTTTTATGATTACTATGCGCGCTCGAACCGACCGAACAAAAGCGAATTATTGTTTTATACATATTTTCAAAAAACACTTTTTATTTTCGCCTTCGTTTTATTGTTTCTGGGTTCGTTCAAAAACGTGTCGGATTTCTCTTGTTTCGAAGAAATTATCAATTTTCGCGAGTAACGGCGTTTTTCGGCGAGAACGATTTTTTGACATTAACGAATCGCGGTCGTTATCGTTGTTGTGTTTTCGTTTTGAATTTACAAACATGTTTAATTAAAAATAATGTTAATTTGAAAATGATGAGCTTTTGATATATGGAAATGATAAGCTGCTTAGATTGATTGCGTTTTCGACTTGTCATTTGTCATGTGAAAATTAGCGTTTACGTTACGTTAGCCTGTATTATTTTTTTACTATGGATTTTGAAATATAAATGTTTCCAAAAATTTCAAATTTTAAATTAAATATGAATAGGTTTATATTTAAGTAAATAAATTAAAATAAAACTGAATTGAAATGACAAGGTTTTTAACATTTTCAGTGAATGTTTTGTTAACTCTGTATAGGAAACATTTTCAAATTCAATATTACGAATTTAATCAATAAAATATGAATACAATCAATAAACTTTCAACTAACATCAAATGTGTATTAGAAATGACGATTGAATTTCACAAAGGGCACAAGTGAGCTTTTTAATCGAAATTGAGTTAAGTACAGAAAATGGTTCCGTATCATGTATAGAACCATTTTCTGTACTTAACTCAATATCGATAAAAAAAGTCAAATAAAAAAAATTGAAGAAAAATTCAAAAATAATGTAAAAGTAATTCAATAAAAAGAAATGCTATCTACTTTAGATCGAAACTGAAAGAATAAACAAATGAAAATAAAATTATTTTTCTTTCACAAATATTCATTTTTTTTTTTTTAATTTAAAATAAGATTTTGAATAAATTACTAGGTAATTACATAATCATCACGAAATGTTACAGCATTCTTAATTTACCAAGTTTAACGTTGCGTTCAACCCTAAAACGACCGCGACCTTGCAAAAACAAAAATAAAACCACATCCGAATTCATTAAAAATCTCATATGAACACGTCAATAAAATGCGAAACCCTTTTCGGATTATATTAATGTACGCATTTTTAGTATGCAGTTTTATTGGACCTGGGCAATATAAACCGACATTATTAGTCGGCCGGTTCGCTACCGTCTCTGGGAAAATTACACATAAAATACACACATATAACAGACTTCTTTTTAACGAAATTAATTAGGATCTATATATGGTTTTTTGTACCGATTTATGGATTTTCTAAGAATTTTTCTAATATGGAAAAAGAGCTGTTCTCCGAACGATCGCTCCATTGTTGCGAACGGATGCAATATTGTTATCGTCGTTGAAACGGTAATAAAATAATACGATCGTATTTATACAGCATCGTGCGATTCTTTTGCGCTGAAATTGAATCGAGTATATAAGCTATAAAACGTAATAATGTTATATTCTAGAAGGCTGTGCAACGTTGTGAATTTCACCAGTGAAAATTGTCAGATTTCGAAATCGGTCTGTGTATAAAAAAAAATGTTGGAGTTTAAAGAGAATATCGATTTGGAGAACTACGAAATGATGTTTTATGATATAATCGTAGCAATGGTGTGAAAGTCAATTTTATTGTTTGTAACGAGAAACCGAATTTTATGACTGATTGGGAAAAAATTAATTGAATTGAAGCGTACACAAATCGATGCTTTTTTTAAACGAAAAAGTTTTATGATGAAATTTTAAGATACAAACGAAAATTATACATTTGACTTCAATTTTTGAAGATAATTAAATAGAAGCATATCAGATATGTTTTTTAAGTCCGATATTTCAATTTTAAGTAACTTAATTCTATTATTATGTAACTACGTGCTGACGTTTTTCCTTCTTTAGAATTCTTATAGCAAATGTGACTTTTTATCGTTAAAGCATTCAAATTTTACACTAAAATGCGTAGCACTTTGAGTTGAACAACTAATGATTGAAAAATCGAGCTTTAATATAACAGGATTGATAGTTACTAATGATTATTATAAATTTTAACTATCATAATCAAATTAGAAACGACACAATCTAATTCAAAAACTAACCTAAACTGATTCATCAAATTTTGCGAAAATACATATTACATGAGCATCTATCATATTTTTCTTGTTTCGATGATAAAATTTATGTCATTATTATTCTATTACATTAAAAAATAACCTAAAAAAATCTCAATAAAAGGGTTAACCGTACAAAATGCGATCTATAATAGAATTATACGACAGAAATGAACACAAAAGAATTATTTTATAGACAATAGAAAAGGGGCCATAGACGCTTAGGGCCCAACCCACACGCCCATATCATCCTTATTGTGACACAATATTAATAGTACGTATCATACACGTGAAAAATTACACGTTTTGTGTACGTGACTGCCCACGTGTCGGATTCCCGTGTAATCCCTAATATATATAACGGATTGCGTTATAACGGATTAACGGCGCGTGAAATTCGTTGTCGCGTGCCGGTCGTTTGTCACCCCTGACAAGCTCGTCATAGATAATGTACTGAAAATATTGCTGGGTTAGAATTGCTATAGAGGCTATATCGAAGTTGGAATCTGGGACACTTCTGTGGTGGGATGTGCTTTAGGTTGTTGTATGTTAGATGGATGGTGTTGTTCCGTGTCGGTCGTTTTGGGGTTGATTAATTTAGGGGTTGTCGTCTATTTTTGAGTTTGATGCTAATTGTGTTATTTTCTAATTGAATGTAAAAATATGAATGGGAGTAGAATAATATGTTTGAAGGTGAGGCTGGAAGCTCCGGGGGTGAGTTGTTCCGAAGTCGCTTTGTTAATTCAATTGTAATCGAAAGAGTAATAAAATAGTTGCCAAAGTTATATGATGATTGAAAAGGTCAAGGGGTATAAGTGACTTTTCGAGAAAAGTGTGTTCTAAGTTGACCATGTATTAGGAGGAGGTCGAGTGATTTGATGATATATTGAGGCACACGTTCCGGATTCGTTTATATCCTTTTGACACCAAATAAATGAGCATGTCACTTTTACACCTTGGCCTTTTTAGTCGTCATGTAAAATCTTGTGACTTTCTTTAATTCTGCCCTTCATGAGGTATTAACTATCTCATTTTCTTTAAAAAATATTCTATTCGGAACAAATTACCCCTGGAATTTCTAGCTCTCATTTTCCCTTCAATATTCGTTTGAAAATTAAATATTATATGAAAATCAACTTTACTGCTTTTCAACATTGTATTTTTTTTACATAAAAACATACCTAATTTATTTCCGAAAATAAGCTTAACCATGTTTTTGAGCGTGAAAACAATATAATATCAAGTTTTATTTACGAGAAAATACTGTATTTATGTAGCATGAAACAAAGCTACCGTTAATCAATCGTTAAATATAATATTTTGACAACAGCCTCAAAAAATCACAATCGACCTGAAATTCCCAACATGCAAATAAAAATAATAATAAAAAAAAATACATAAAATCAATTCGGAAAACCTTTTGTTTTCCCGTTCAGTTTCGCTTAATTAACCATTTTCAGCGGCGCTAACAAACTCTTAAATTTTTAATTAGCAAAACGTGTGTACATTTCGGATTTATTATCGTCATTATCTTTATGCGATGGTGTAGAGCCGGCGCTACGAATGCGTTATTAAAGAATATAACGAGTAATGAGCGCAAATTACGGTAGAGCGCTTTTGTAAATCATATTTATTAGGCCGTTATCGTGCGGGGTTAGTTTGTACAGCGAATAATAATCGCATACTCGCCTCTCGAATACACCGAAATATTTACGTATTGTATTATTTTTCATTATAAGTATGTGCGTGGAAAAAAAACTAGACTAATTCCGTACCTATGAATAATAATATTGATATATTTTCAAAAGCATTCAATGAAAAAACCTACTCAATAAAAAGATTTTTTCCTTGAGCTTTTATCTACATTAATTTAACATCCATTTTTGTGCTAATTTATTTTTCTATTTAATACAATTAAGCTTTTAAGTAAATGTGAACTTTTATTTTTGATTCAATAAAATCTAATGTTTGATATGTATTTAAAAGCTTCGATCTTTTAATTGCATGTTTACAATTGACAAATGAAAAGGACAGAGTACATCTTATATGACGACTGAAAAGACCAAAGGGTACAAGTGACATTTTCGTCGAAATTGATCTATGTACAGAAATCGCTTCTATTCACAATCATATATTTGGTGGCAAAAGGATACAAAATAATTTGGAACGTGTACCGAGATACGAGTATATCATCAAATCACTCAACCTCCTCCTAATACATGTTCTTGTTCAACATTGAACGTACTTTTCTCGAAAAGTTACTTGTACCCCTTGGTCTTTTCAGTCATCACATAGGACCACCATATAAAATGAACCCTTAGCCTTTTCAATTTCATTTAGTTTAGGATTAGAATTCGCAATTTTTTTAAATAAAAAAATCACATTAAAATTGAAGAACACAAAATTATATCATATCGATAGTTGAGCCTCCACTTGTAATAAAACTTTCGTTAATTTTTCAAATTTATATTTTTTAACACACAATCAACCAAGTTTCCCCTCTATAA
Organism: Cheumatopsyche charites; assembly: GCA_024721215.1. Lineage (NCBI taxonomy): Eukaryota > Metazoa > Arthropoda > Insecta > Trichoptera > Hydropsychidae > Cheumatopsyche > Cheumatopsyche charites. Next base: position 8,620,251 of record CM045586.1, on the reverse strand, counting down.
TATAAATACTAACATATTTATAGATCGTGTGTGAGTTTGTACGTAGATTGTCGAGATAACAAAATAACGCTCGTGAATAACATTAGCGAGATAACGCTCTAATATACGATCCGAGATTGTGTAATAGTTAACCGCTAAAATTGTTAATACGTTCGGCTTAATTAAAAATATTTAATGTTGAGCAAACTGACCAATGATATATCGCCATCGTGTTTGTTGATATAACAATTTCCGATGTGTGGATACAAGCGTAATAAATATCGTTCAATTGGCAACGCACTCTTACACAATTTCTGTACAATACGGTTTGTTCTAATTTTTTTTAACGATAAGTGTTCAGGAAGTCGTTATTATTTAACAGGCTAAATATTGTATGAATTAGTTTCGAGCTGTATATTTAAAGTCGATCGATATTAGAATGAAAAGTCGTTTAATTTAATTTATGTATAGTTACGAGTCGATCGAAATTTTTCTGCATATACATTTTTAATGTTATTTAAATTCACGTATTATATTCTATAAATATTTAAAATATGGTTTTTCAACAGATTCACTTGAAATTGGACAGTTTTTATCAATATAACTTAAAAATTTTCATATAAACTATTCGATGCATTTTTCCCAGTCGCTCTACATTCTAACGATTTTGTCACTTTTATCCTAAAGTTTTATTATAAAAAAACACTTAATATATTTAAAACGCTTCATGTTTTCGCAATGATGCCATTACTGGCAACATGTCGAGCAATTGTATCCTAATTGTTTTTTTGCACGCGTTTTCCGCATTAAAAACGAGCGGCTTTCTTTTCGGACGTGAAAAGGCCATTTCTCAGCATATGCCATTGCAAGATGAAATTTCACATTACACACATTTTTTACGTTAAATTACATTACGTTTTTTTTGTGCCCGAAGCTCAAGAAAGAGTTACATATTTATTCGTATGTATGTGAAGTTTAATTGTATCGAAGTGTAAAACGAGCGAATCGCGTTTCAATTATGCTAGGAGTTAGTAATCGTCGCATTAGAGGAGCAAACATTTGTACAATTATCTTATATTATTAATTTTACTTATTAATGTATATTATACGATTGCAAAATGATATAAAATTCTATAAAGACAAATTTAAATTCCGAACAAAAGATTTTCATCCCCTCGCTATCGAACAAGATGGTTTGATTTTAATTCAATTTTCATTTTTTCCATATCACAATGAAAATAATTGGCATAAATATGAACCCCATCAATAGACTAAGAGTGTTTACATGTTGGAAGTATAATGCTTATTCACGTTAAGTTTGAGGGGGGAGATTGTTATAAGCGCACCTTGCACCCCATTTAAATAATTCATTGCGAATTTAAAATGAATCTTAATGTACTTATCAATATTTTTATATTCAATCGATATTTTATTTAGGTATATAATAGCTCTATTCTGTGTTTTTGATTCTAAAACTTCGTATATATTAATGAATTTTGGAATTTAATGGTTGTAAACTCAATGATTTATCCATAAATATTCATAAGATTTTAATATAAGAATTCTAATATGCATTCAAAATATATTTTTAAATATTAAGATATTAAAAAAATAATTTTCAACCCCAAGTTTTCGACTTAAATAACCCTCAAAAGTGAGCGGCTATTTGTTATTCAAAAGAAAAACAGCAACGTAAGCGTCTTTTTAATGAAATTATTAAGTTTCCACAGTTCGCCGGGGGAATTTTAAAAACTTTCGATCCGGACACACCCTTAATAATGGATTTTCAGTTTTTTTATCCCTCTTCCATTGTTATGATTGTGTTTTTTTTCCCTTATATTTTCGCGTTTTTTTCCCCAAGAGCGGGACTCGCCTAATGTTCCTTCTGCGATGGTTTCTTTATTAGCGCGAAAAAATTTCGACAGTGACTTATGGGCTTTCTTTGTTGTCGAAAATCGGACGATAGTTCGCCAATTTATAAATACGAGAATCTTTCGATCGATGATGAAGCGTATAAATAATAAATTGATCGCTTCTACGGAATTTGCGAGCTAAAGAAACATATAAATTCGATGAAAAATAAGCTCGCTAAAGTAGTGAGCTGTTTCCACAACGCGAACATTTTCAATAAACTCGACTTTCCTTCGAAAAATATTATGAAAAGCGTCAAAAATAAAATATTATCCCCTTTTCGGCGGTATTCTATTACGGTTATTCGAGCGATTTTTCACGCGAGGGAAAAATATTGCTCGAGGAAAATGTGATGAATACACAAATCGTGACCGAACCGAATGAATTTATATGAAAATTTTATAAATCGGAAAACATTGAATTTGATTTCCAAAAAATATTCATATAGACGACTGAAAAGGCCAAGGGGTACAAGTGATTTTGGGGTGATTTCGAGAAAAGCGCGTTCAATATTAGGAGGAGGTCGAGTGATTTGATAATATATCTTGGTACACGTTCCAAATTCGTTTATATCCTTTTGCCACCAATTATATGAACATATATAGAAGCGATTCTTGTGCATAACTCAATGTCACTTGTACCCCTTGGTCTTTTTGATCGTCATATAAGAATGTTATGGAAATATTCAATATTTATTTCGAAATAATTGAATCACAACTTTTGATAAGAGTACATACATTCATCTTTTATTAATAAATAAAGTGTCCTTATCAAAAGTCATGATTCAATTCTAACAATGGCTATTACAAGATTCTATGGACTTTCAGCCGATTTTGAATTGTTAAGTTAATATTTTATTACAAAATGGTAATAATGAAAAGCTACACACTTCAAAAGCTTTGTACAGCTTGTATATTTTGAGTCAAAATTTGGCTATATTGAGTAAAATTAGAATTGAAATTAAGTTGACGAATCTATAGTCGTTTATTTTACGATTTCAAAAATATATTTTTCGAAAAATAAAACAATCTCAAAACTGAAATGACGTCATTCGTTCTACGGATAGGCGATTGCTTGTCACCCCGATTTGTTTTGTGCGAAGTGGAACGACGCCCGACTTATTGCCCCATTTATAACTGTTATTAGCTTCGAAGTAAAGCAATAAGGACCCATAATATGTTATGTGGCTTTATATTTTATGTCCAAAGTGGAATTGTTCGTTCCGTGTGCCTCGACCCCGCTAACCATGTTTGGTAATAGCTGCGAGTTTATTATGTAGGGAAATGCGAAACAATCTTAAATCTCGGAATTTTTTTTCATTGCTTGCAAGGATCGATTGTGTTTTTTATAAGTTCATATTCAAGATTTATTTATTTAAATATATTATTTTGATTTTTTTCATATTCTTTATATAGAATAAATAAAATTGAATTTATGCTGTGTGTAATATATGTATAAACTCCTTAATAACTAATCGTTTGGCAGTGAAACTTATCAGAATTTATTGTATGCATATCTGAAAATATTTCTACATCATTACATTTTTCAAATAACAGAATTTTTCTATCACTTTACAGTGGTTTTCATGATCTAGTCATAAAAATATACTATACATGGTCTACTCATGCAACTGAAAATGATTCAAATTTTAATCATTCAATTTATTTATATAATGTTAATATAATATTAGGCAACTTGGAACAATACAGCAATCAAATACCTACTAATCATCTTCAATTCACAAAGAAATTTTATCAGAACGAAATATGATGAATAATTATTCAAAACCAAAATTTCGTTTCCCGACTAGATTTTCCTCAATTTATTTTTGAATATAGATCAAAATGCGTTATATATGTAATATAAATATATATGTATGTGTGTGTAATGTATAAAACATTATGTGCTTACCCCTTAAAGCCCGTTTCGGGCAATAAACTACGAAAGCCGCACTCGAGAGCTGAGTGCCACCATTTTAGACCTACACACTTTTCCTTGTGTACATCGAACTCTAGCTTTCTAAGGTCGAAAAGCTTCGCAAAATGTAACTAATAGCCACGGCCAACGTACGAACTGAGAACAAATGTTTGAATTAACCGAAAAACCAAAGCTTTCCACGGAAAATAAAAAATATATATACAAATGTACGACATTTCGAAATTCTTTCATGCCTTTGAATCGTGATTTACGAACCGATGAAAATCGTCGCCGGTTCGCATTCAAAGCCCGAATAGAAAGCTCATTATGTAAATATACACACGTGGAAAAAAATCGATGTTTGTTCAACATTCAATGCGCACAACGGACGCCATAACTCATTCAAAATCGTGAGCTCATGTCCGACAACAAACATGGACACAATCGACCGAAAAGCTACCCATTTTCATTCAAGCTATTTGTGCCAGATTCACACTCCTATCGCTCGACGCGGGCGATTCTCTCGACACTGTGCGATCGGAATGGGCATTTGTGACATGTGACGGGCGTAGGACCGCCGCCAAAGGACACAAAGGATGACCCCCCGTTGTCGGACAAAGCGATTAGTACAAATGTATCATCATTAAAGCATGGCCGGCGAAGAATGGCAAAAGCGAGGCGACAAAGCTCTCCCACGTCAGGTGGAAAAATTAAGTGAAATATGCCCAGGGACTTTTTCGGGGATGCAGTGGTGCTCAATTTTGAGTTTTTCCATGTTTGATTTCGGTTTTTGATTGTTAAATCGAACTCCTAGAACTAAATCTCTAAATCTACTTTGATGGATTTTCAGCTTCATGCACTGATTGTATGTTTTGGGGGTAAGTTATTCTGAAATGAATAATTTTGAAAGAAAAAGATATAGTTATATCACGTAAAAGAAAAATTAAAGAATCAGAACTTTGTTAACCATTTTAATTACTCTGATGACTACAGTTGAATGATAAAATAATTTCGGAACAATTTGCCTTCAGAATGTCTAATTTCACTTTATCTTATTAAATTTGATATCAAATAAGCCCTAGAACGATTCTGAATATGCATGTTATCTATTTTATTCGGAAAATTAAACATATTTAGAAAATTTGACCCAGTAAAAGAAAAGCTAGCACTTTCACAAGATTATGTCGTGCGAATCGTTGGTAGATTGCATTTTTTTTGTGGTTTTCCAAGAAAAAGTTCTAAATTATTATTCGAGTGAAAAATATATCAAAATGATCCTTACTTTTAAGAAAATAGATTATATGTTAAAGACAGCCTGTATGAAGATATGCAGAGTACTGATTGGACAAATAGAACTCATCTGCAAAATGATCACCTGTTCATTATGTTATTTTGATATTTCAATCTTAAAACCGAAAAAAAAACTTGCTTAATTACATAAAACATTAATAATTCGATATTTATACGACATCTGTACGACGATTTATTATCATTCTTCATATAAATCACAATTAATCGAAGTCAATAAAATTAATTTAAATTTTATTAACATCAGGAAAATAAACAAGCTCGCATTCCTATCACATTAGGCGAAACCACAAACGAAACAAAAACAAGGTGTATAGGTTGAGCACCCCTGTGGTCAGGGTCGGGGCCGCGGGGGACAACAAATTGCTCTCACACCTTTTAAATTACACAAAGCCAAATCTTTCCGACCAAAATTCCACACAAAAGTCAATCGGCAAAGATGAAAGCCACCCTCCCCTAGAGCCACTAAAATAAATAGTTATTGTGGTTTATTTTCTCACCCTCGTAGAGCATATAAATTCGTTTATATGTATAACTGGAAAGGCCAAGGGGTACGAGTGACTTTGTGGTGATTTCGAGAAAAGCGCGTTCAAAGTTGACCATGTATTAAGAGGAGGTTGAGTGATTTGATGATTTGTTGAGGGACACGTTCCGAATTCGTTTATATCCTTTTGCCACCAAATAAATGAGCGTGCATAGAAGCAATTCCTGTGCATAACAAATGTCACTGTACCCCTTGGCCTTTTCAGTCATCATTTATGAAATGTCTTTACACAATACGTATTTGTAAATATGTTTCTAGGTGTGTGTTTGACATACAATTTACCGACCGCACATAAAGGTTTTTATTTATACAAACTATGCCGACTCGTTAATAATGGCTATATAAATACTGTTGAGACAATCATCTTAAGCATATATCATGTATTTTTTGCAAAAAAAAAAAATTTTTAGGAAAACCATTCAATGGAAATTTAGTTATATGATGCATGTTTGGTGTGGAATTGTGTTATGTTTTCATTCATGAATGAATATTTGATTTTATAATGATGCATTTTAAGAATTCTTTAATTTATTCAGAAATTGAAAGGATAAATTTAATTGTACAGTACTAGCTTCTGTAATCTGGCATTGCTTGAGACTCTATAGACTTAATGCTGATTTAATGATCTGTTGAAATTACGTTTCGTATGTAGATCATACATAATATTTGGTATGGGAAATTCAAATAAGAAATTCTATTAATTGTAAAATGTATTGATGCAAAAATCATCCTAGATGTGAAAACAATAATACTGATGAGTTTCAAATCGCAAAGAAGAGCCGTTAAGGAGCTTATAAATAACATACAGACATGTGTAAATTTATTTTCAATTATGTAGATTATTCAAGCAATCAAATTGATCGATTGTATGAAATGTAAGGTCATACTATCTATTATGTCAAGTATGTTTCAATCAAGATTAAAAATATGATAGCAATATTCACACATCGCCGTTTAACGATTCATTTGCAGAAAATACATAAATAAAAACTCAAATCCTACACTGACAACCATCTAAAAAATTAAAACCCGACCTTTAAAATCACGAATCACTTCAAATTAAATTAATATTTATACACGACTCAATAGACAAACGAAAAAACGACGATCAAAGAGGAACGAGCGCATCGAATGACTCACATTTAACGAAATCGAAAAAAACACATTTCGCTCGAACGAAACGAAACACACAATGATACAGACAAAAAGCGAGAATCCTCCACACTTAACCACCTCAACATATACACATGAAAAGACCAAGGGGTACAAGTGATATCGAGTCACGCACAAGAATCTCTTCTATTTATTTGGTAGTAAAAGGATATAAACGAATTCGAAACGTGTTCCTCAATATGTCATCGAATCACTCGACCTCCTTCTAATACACGGTCGACTTTAAACGCGCTTTTCTCGAAGTAACTTGTATCCCTTGGTCTTTTCATTCGTCATATATAATCTTATTTTCATATATTACAATATACATTTATATCGAACGGCGAAAATCGAACGTGCGCCGACAATGCATCATTAATATTTATCTTGCGGAGCGGTCTTGAATGGGCCGCGGAGATAAATTAAACACACACACAGATATAATTGACAATATTTATATATAATATATGTATGTAGATATGATGTGTATTGTAGGAGGTTCGTCTGGGGGCCCCATTGTGGGGCGAGGGGCGCAGCGCCCCGCGGGGGACCCCCGTAGAGCGCGGCCCCTTTGTATGGGATCACCTTCGAGTTTCGGGTTTAACACCTGTGATGTTGGAGATGACGCTTCCGATGGTGTTGAAGATTCAAATGTGGTGTGTAGTTTTGAAAAATTATCGTTTTCGGTTCATATTTTCATGGTTGTTCAGATATGCTGATATTATTTTGTTTTCCTTGATTTTTTAGGTCTGGTCTAGGTATTTAACCAGAAATTAACAATCAGTCCTTCCATAATAAACTGTCGATAATCCGTCTCTGTTTCGAGGATTTTTGACAGTTCATATTGAAAGGACTGATTGTAATTATTTAGTAAGTTGACCAAAGCCGTGAAAAGACTGTCCTTTAATGTTTTCACACATGTTTCAATTTGTATAATAGAAGATTAGACGATGCTCATGATGGCCATAAACTATTATACAAGAAAGTTAGCAAAATTTTTGAAAACTGATAATTTATGGCATTATTTTTTTCATGACCATTCTATATGAGGACTGAATTTCATAAAGGGCACAAGTAACCTTTTTTATCGACATTGAGTTAAGCGCGAAAAATAGTTCTATATATGATACAGAACCAATTTCTGTACTTAGCTCAACTTCGATAAAAAAGGTCACTTGTGCCCTTCGTTCAATTCAGTCGTCATATATGAATTATTTGCTTACTAATAAATAAAAACTTTTAAAAAATACCTATCATGAAATCGACATACTTTAGGTAAGGTCAAGTAAAGTCACCTAGTCGCATTTTTGATTAACGATAATGTAATTTTTTCACATCAAATGAATTTTATCTCACTATATGCTAATATTATATTATAAAAAGCATAGTTTTTTTAGCATTATTGATATATTAACGAGTTTTATTTTATACAGACAATATTTAACATTTAACACTTCAACCGTTTTAATCATATTAATAAATATGCATAGAATATTACATAATTTCACTAAATCTAATCCAATCATAAAACAATCAACAAAATAACGATATATTCACACATTCGATTCAATTACTAAACCATCGGTGACGAAAGCGAATTCTCCGACTTTCGCAGCCCATACTCATTTCTGAGCACCGAAAATAATTTATTCGGTCCACTCTAAAATTATACGACGGCAATAAATTCTTAATGGCGTAATTTGTAATTCGGCCGACACCAAACTACGTACAAAAAAAATTTTGGAAGAAAAAAATACGTACAACTCGTCCATAGTGGTTTATTGGACCTGGCCGCTTCGACTCGCACACGTGCGAAATCACTAACGTTTATTACTGAGTCACATTTCAATAACTCGTATAAAATAATACAATTTAATAATAAATGATTTATATTTGATCTGTATCTTATCGCACTAGATAAATCATAGGAGAAACTTTCTTGTTTTGTCGTACAATTGGTAGTTAAAAGTGAGCGTATTGATAAATAATTTGGTGCAAATTCGGACCGCGATCTTGAGTTGGAAATCTCATTTTTTCTTAATGTAGTATTACAGAGTTCAAGAGGCGTATTCGTCCTCTCGATCGTTAATTGTTAAATTAATTGTGAACTGTAGAAGCGGTTTTTCGATGAGACCTTTTAGCTGCCGCGTTTTGAATGTTCAGAAGAATTCAACTTTAATTAATTTTAATATATTATTTTTTAATGTTATGTATCCTAAGATTATATTAAAGATTTTCAAAACAAATTAATCAAAAGAAAGGTCGTTGTAGTAATATAAATCATCCTATGTAATACAAAGATAGTTCGAATACATGAAACAATTTAATCATTTGAAAGCCCTGAATTAATATTAAAAGTTCAAGAAAAACACCGAACACGCGATCTTCAATAAATAACACATTATTATAATCAAGCGTCGATTAAAATCGGTATAATTTAACATCGCAAAAGTATCATATTAAAATCGAATATTCGTGGAAATGTCTCAATTCTTCGTTCATCGTCAGCTCGATTAAGACTGACCTTTGATGCGAAAAAAAAGCCTTAATTTAATATCATGACGCTTTAAAAGACATTAAAGTCGAATCGGGCCGTTATTAAAAGCTTTGCACGAAAAAATAAACGTCGAAACAAAACCATATCGATGTTAAAAGGGCAAAAACGAAAAACTTCGAACAACGGAAACGTTCTTTAAACGGAAGGCGGCACTTTTGTTTAACGGAGGCGCGTTTGATTGACGCAAGGCACTTTCGAAAAAACCATAAGAAAACCCATGAGAAAAAACAAAAGTCGTATAGAATGATAATATAATATTTAATATGTTGAATTATAATGAACGTGTTATAATAGCGTTGCGGGATTTGAAAGGAAACGACGACAGGTTGTAGTGTGAAGTCGTTCGATATTAAAAAGTTAAACATCGATGTAAGTAGATATTAAATCGTTTTGATGTTATGGTGTTAAATTCAATTTCGTAATTATGTCGTGTTGTATATCGCAAAATGATCTGTTTGAAAAAATTTGCTTTCACTCTTGTTATTCTGGTAATAAATATCGAATTACTGATGGTAATAAACGTATTTTTTTTATGATCAGAATAAAATTCTATTAATACAGATTTGTATCTCTCGATGTAATTATCGTAATCGTTTTATTATCGGCACTTATGACAATGTGACATACAGTGATATTTTCATTGACGTGCACGTGCATATAATAAAATTTCCATAGAAAATCTTAAGAAGACCCATATTTTGGATAGCATTTAAATTTCAGACAGGGATTTTTTTTACAACTAAATATTTTTCATGGCTAAAAGCAAGTGACTCGTATAACTTCAATAATCATTTTCGATCTGCGAAAAAGTATGATCATAGAGCATATCTTAAGTTGTATATAAATACATATTTATTTTATGATAGCTTTCCATAAGTGAGAGAAAACTATAAATTTGAAGTTTAGCGTAAAATACCATCAAAATGTAGACAATTTAATTTTGACGCTTTCCAAAGTGAAACGATCGTTATAAAACTGATGGCGTCCCCAATATCTTAATATTCCACATTTATCATAAGATAAATCATACAAGTGTATATAAAGCTTTATTATAATAACAAAATCATTCACATGGAAATTTTTATTGAATACGTATAAAAGTGTGATAAAAAGATACGTCTCAGATAGAACTCGAACGCCTTATGTGGGTAAAAAGTACACCAATGCTCGAGTAGGAGAATAGCCGAATCGGTTAGTGCGTCGAACAGTACAGTGCATGCTCGAAATTTCAGACGTTAACGAATTTATAAAAAAAGACAATTTCGCATAAAAATTTCCTAAACTCCTTCCAACCAAAACCTATCAGCTAATTCCAAGTCAAAGTTTCGCTCACAGCACCACTCTCGACAACAATGGACCAAACACCCACAAACACCTAAAAATCCATACAAATACACACCGACGAATACATTTAAATGATCGGAGCACGATCGACACATCCAACAGGGCATTATACAGAGATGGGATATTGCGGCAGACAGACAGATAGGAATCTCCGAGGTGTTTGTGATGAGGGGTCTAATGGCTCACAAAGGCGGCCCGCCGGCCTATATTAGATTAGTACGCAGCTACATAATTACAGTTTACATTGCCCCGCTTTGATGGAATAAATTGCTTTTCATCCCGCGTGACGGCCACCTGGGCCCCGTGCCCCACTTACCGTTCTAAGGCTGAATTTTTTATTTTTCGGTTCGACTCGAGATGTGTGATCTGGTCGATGGAAGTGGTCTGTGATGGTCCATGGTTGCAAAATTGGTGAAAATGTGAAGTTTAGGTTCGATTCGGACTGAAATGTCTTTGAGATGTTGATTTGGTTGTGTAAAGGCTGTTTTGCATGCCGCGTGCCGCTTGCTGCTTGCCGCGGAAAGCAAAACGGACCTTAAGCTATTTTTATTAGAGTCGCTACAAGTGGAAATTCAAATGTTTTCACGAAAATTCATGAGTTTTCACTCATTTGAATTGTTCAATGAAATTTACAAATTTAAATTTTCTTTAATTCATCGTAATTTTGATCTATTTGTACCCCATGATTAATTAGTCTTTTGTATGGCTTCAATTTTTGTAGTGGAAATTTAGATTTTTTTTCAATTTGTCTGTTTGATACAAATACAAATCTCCTTTCAAAAGTTTAAGAAGCAAATTGGTAGTTGATATTTAAAGATTTTAACCAGAATCATCTTCTATCGATCATCATCTAGCAACTGATTCCTTTTCACAATTTGATTGAGGAAATTACAAATTAATATTGTCATAATCAAATGTATATAAATATTTTTATGCAGTGATTATGATTTTCAAACTTTTTAGATTTCAAGATTCTATATTTAAATTAATAGATGTACCTATATGATTTAAATTGAGTTTGTTTCAAATGTTATATTTTTTTTAATTGAGTTAAATCGTAAGCTTGGAATTGGCTCTGCTAAAAACCGTGAGCTACTAAATTACATACTTCTAAATTACCATCAATTCAATCTTGTTTTACATTTTTTTAATATCAAGAAAGTTCATTAAGAACATAATTTAGTCTAATTGTTTATTAAAATATTCTAAATCCATACGAAATATGAAATTAATGCGAATTAAATAAACACACACCGCCATTGATGCACACGTATGTATGCCTAAGAAAATAATCCTATAATTTAACGCTTCAACTATTATGAAAATCTAGTTTAATTTTATAAATATTCGCAAACTAACGACTATAATTAACAATCTCAGATAAGACATACACTAGATTAAATTCACATCAAGGCATAACTTCGATGAAATATTCTCACGTCGACTGCTCTCATCAAATAAACCAACATGAGCTAGTAAGACCGACACTAAAATCCATACAAAAATCAGCCATTTTTAAATACCTTCATTATATTATTTTGTAATTTTTCAGAAATGAAATAAAGCATCTGTTTTCAGCGACATTCTAATCATAGATTATTTTTTGGTTAGGTGTAATTAAATTGTAGACTAACTCAATTCAATTTCAAGACAAATTCTTCGTCAATTGGCTCATAATAGTGACAGAAAAATGCTGATAGGTGTCACATAAATCGATCATCATACACACACAAACGTTTTGAATGAACTAAAAAGCCTGGATTACATTTTACAAATCATTAAACTAATATTTTATAAGAAGCGTATTTGATATGAGAGGTTTTATAACGTTTTCAAAAAAAATCATTTAAAAGGCAAAGCCGATATGAAATTTTCGAAAATGTGATATAACCTCAATATAGCTATATCAATGGAATATAAACTGCTATTGGGTACACATGGATACCTTGTATGGAAGCAAATTTAGTGGCCGGTTTAATTACGAAAAGCAAAAAGCTACCGCGCTTATATTATATATCGAGCGTTAAGATAGAGATGATGATTGATCATCGCGTTAATACGAAACGATTTCGTTTAGACGTACCTACATACGCATGTGTTCAATATTATATACGATATATCATATAATAATATATATCGGGGCGTGTGAACCGAAAACGCATTATTTATCGTATTGACCGCGATAATAACCCATTAAAGACCGTTGTCGGTGTTTTATTGAGTGCCGAACCGACTTCGAGGATTTCTCTCTTGAAAACCGAGTGCTAATCAGGATGTCGACGGATTGTGATTAAAATTGAACGAGGGAAAAAAATTGTATGAAAGGGTTTTAATGAGAGATGAGAGACGTCGATCGTTGGGTTTTTCTTCGAAATGGACGTCTTTTGTAAACATTCTTTTGATATGACGTGCAAATTGCTGTGTGTTTTTTATGACATTTTTTTTGTTTTGGAAAATATTTTTGAGTTTTTTTAATGTAATTAATCGAAAAATTTGATGTTTTAATTTATTTATACTTAACTGTTATCTAGTCAGCAATATATTCGATCTAATATGAAAAGTACAGAAAATGGTTCTATGCATAATACAAAATCATTTTCTGTACCTAACTCAATTTTGATAAAAAAATATCACTTGTGCCATTTGTGAAATTCAGTCATCATATATAAGTGAACCTAATACGAAGTTTACATTAAGCAATAATATGTGCAAATCTATTGCATTCAACATTGCTCATAATGTAAACATTGAATAATTAAACATTGCACTTACGTCAATATTGCAATTTTCAACCGTATTGCAATTAAAATTGACTATTTACATTATTATAATCGTAACCCAATAAAATGGAATCTCTACTAACATAAAACAAGAAACAGAATCTAATATGATCTATTAAAAAATTGATGAAAATCAATAAATCTATCTATTAAACCTGACTTAACTGGACCCATCAAATGTTTATTCTGACTATATAAAATATTTTTTTTTTATAATATTACCAGTTTTTCTTTAAAATGCATCATCATTTTCACACTTGCACAAAAAACCCGAACATACTGGATAATTCACAAGGCAAAAAACTTAGAAAAAATCCATGAAAATTCGGGATGTCCTTTGTGTTCTTTCGGCGTCTATAGAACTTCATAATTGCCGCCCGTGAAATGATTTATACGCGTATAATTTTGGCAGGCGAGGAAGAAATGCTTAAAATGCCTGAATTATTACTGTGATGATGATGACGACTGCCATGACCATGATGATGATGATGACGACGGCCGCCACAAAAAGGGAATTCGCCCCGAAAAAATGAATAAACATCAAAGCGACAATAAAAAATATTCATAATATACGGTAACTCGTTAAAAGCGTACAATGATCCGTAGTTTTCACAGCTCAATATCAAAATAAATATTTTTTCTTATAATAACACTGTTTTATCAATCCCATGGGCTGACGGATAGAGGCAATTTGTTTTTTGGACGCGGCTGAAACAAAAACATGCCTTTTGTTATTCAACATTTTTTCCGTCCATAAAAAGGTGCCTTTACACATGTTGCTCGACACCTATAATTTTATTACCGGGCTTATTTCGGAGCGACTGCGCTTCTCAATCATATCATCATTTTATCGAATTCTGATATGATTCGTTTATAAAGATTTCAATAGAGAAAGATTTTCATTTTTATCGAAAGTTAGAGTATACTTCTAATTAAGCAGAATCAGCTATCTTATGATGTATTATCTTTTAATTTTTTTTTTCTAATTTATATTAATCGAATCTTCTAACTATATAATAGCACTATTCTGTGTGTCCATGTAACGCTCCAAAACTGCGTTGAAATTTCGTTGATATATTCAACGGGTTGATTGATATTAATTATAATAGTAATAAAAATGTTAAAAATCAATCAATTTGTGCAACATGAAAATTTTAAGGTCTATATTTATAACAAATTATGTCAATTGTTTCTTTTTTTCATTCGTTCATACAATACTTACATACATATGACGACTGAATTTCACAAAGGGCACAAGTGACCTTTTCTAATCGATATTGAGATAAGTACAAAAATGGTTCTATATATGATTCAGAACTATTTTCTGTACTTGACTCGATATCTACGCAAAAGGTTAATTGTGCCCTTTGTGAAATTCGATCATCATATTTAGTTCATATCATATATTTTGAAGAAATATGATATACATAATTTAATTATAAATCATAAATTCGAATCAATTGTTTTCACTAGATAGTTTCTTGTATCACTGCACCATGTTTCAAGTAAAGTATTAAATGAAAATTTTATGTGATTCTCATTAAAATTACTCAGAATTGAATCAAAATACATAATTTAAAATGGTAATTATCAAAAATTCATTAAAAAATATAATATGAGCTAATTTTGCAAGGATGAACGGGGAGTGAAAATTTCGAATTTCCTTTCTTATTATTGCACATATCACAATTTCCTCACATATTATGTAAGAATTATCTTCTACAATTATAAAGAAAAATATATAACCAAAATTTTCAAATCAAAAAAAATCTATTAAAACAAACATTTGAGCATCACAGATCGATACAAAGGCGGCCGCCGCACAATCGGTTACCTGCTTATTAATCCCATTTATACACCTTTACGACGGGTCGCCCCCCGCGCCTTCGCCCCCCTCACCTTGCCCCTCTTCCCCGCCTCACCTCACCCCTCACCTTAATTCTAATCCAGCTCAAAAATCCAGCAATAGAGCCTTCTAATGTTTATACGGCGCACTAAATTATCATTCCGGTAAATAAATAAATAAATAAATGCGTGAAATACGAACCCCTTCCCTCGTACAACGCGATTGAATTAGTGTTGTGTGAAGATTTGTCTAGACGTGTGAAGTGGTAAATCAATCTGGAGGATGCATTATGTTAAGAGATGCGGATATGATGACTTATGATTAAATCATGATGGCCTTTCAAAAGATTCAGATTGGGCGTCAAATTGGATGTTTGTTGTGTTGGATAAAAAATCGATTGAAATAAAATTATTGAAAATGTATGATGCTAACGTTCGTTTTATTCGTCGATATGAATTGAATACGTTTTTATTGAGGATCTTGCACAAAAGGTATAGAGCTCTGTTCACACACACGAGATGATTTATGTCGTTTAAATTTGACTCGAACCCGTGTACCGTTCCTTCTGATGATTGTGTCGATTGTTAAACAGTCGACAGTAAATCAAACATTCGAATCGATCAGTAAATAATAAACACAATAAATAAATAAATAATAGGAAAAAAGCTACGACGAGCGGTCATTGTAGCGATCGTATAAGTTCGTTGACAAATGAGTTGTTAGGTGCATAAAGTGATTAACTCTACTTTTAGAAAAAAATAGATTTAAATGTCAAAGCACTTGGTATAGTCATAACTTTTTGTCTGTAAAATATCTTTCCAGAATAATAAAGATTAATACCAAAATGACAAAATTTGTTTGGGCATAATAATAATTATTCGATAAAGACAATAAATATGTTTCATCCATTTTCTTGACTTTTTGTAAGACAAACTTAAATCACGCTGTAAATTAATCGGCTCAAATGAATCCAAAATATTATACGTTTACATTGAAATGTTTTTTATCCGTTTAATTTATTAAATATTAGTATTGTAATTAAAACGGGGTAGAAATTCGGCTGCTTTCCCCTTCAGGTTATATTTAATCGATCCGATAAATCATCGTGTGCGATCAAGGGAGCGATTTTTGTATGGGTGTATATTTTTTTGATTCAATAATGACATGTTTGGAAAACAAAATCGAGTGTTCGTATTCGTATTTGATGCAAATCGACCTTTTAAGGGGGTTAGAATATACGTTAAGGGTTTATAATAAAAAAGAAGCGGCTCGTTTTAATTGTATAGGAAAAACGAACGAACGTCTATAACAATGGAGGCCATCAATCTTTCATTGTGTGAAGATGATTGTTTATCGTTATTAATGGATTGTAATCGTACTTAATGCCTGTATGGACTTTTCATTTTTCATCAATTTTGAATGTGTATCGAAACTTTCATCAATGCGCTTCTAACAAGACTTCTTGAACTTGTTCTCATCATTTTTTGGTCCTTTTGTGATACATGGATCATTCCAAAAATGTTTTCGACTCCTTCGAAAGAATCATGAGTTTTTCCCAGACGTGGAATCCTAATTTAAGGCATACGACTCCTCAGAGCATCTGCCTCGGTATTTCATTAAAGAGAATTAGTTCCGGTGGACTCAGGCCCGTTTTAAATTATCCAACGCGTCATAAAACGCCTTTATTTATTCGCAGATTTCAGCAGCCGAAGGGTTCGTTCTTCGGTGCCGAGGAATTTAAAACACAACACTAAAATATAAAACCTAAAAGAACAAAAAATATAAATATGTATGTATATAGGTGCGAAACGACGCGAGAAAACAAATTAACGAAGATGAGGATAATATCTTCGAAGAGTAGGCTGCTATGATTTATATGTTTACTGTAGTAAAGTGACATAAATCATTATCGCATTATTGCATATTATAAATATTTATTGTCGTTTATCGAACGACTATTGAACCGTTTTGTGCTTGTGCTGAATCTAAAATGATAAATGGTAGAATTGACAGTTTTTAGAATAAGAGGCTCATTTGAAACGGTTATATTTATGTAAATAATGCTCTTATGACGTAGGTTCTGGAAAATTGTAATAGAAATGGTTTGAACTGTTAATCTTTTTTTAAAATTTACTTAATATTTATTCTGTAGTATTGAAATAATAATGTTATGTAGGAGATATGACTGCATTATAAGATTGACACTGTGACACGAATTTATAATGGTTTTTAATTTATACCTCTTGTCAGATTGTGCAGATAACACTGATACATACTACTATATAATATTTCAATAAATCAGAAGTTGTCAATCTTGTTTCTTATGCTTCGTTAGAAAAAAACAAGAAGTTGATACGAAGATGGAACTATCGCCTATTTTTTACTAACTGTTAGATTTCCAAGCTAATGCCTAAAGATAAAGATGCACGTACAATATGTGCGTCCGTCTTTATTTTTCAGAAATCGCTTGGAAATTTGAAAATACATAGTGTATAATGAAAAAATGAGTTTTTTAACACCTTACGGACGGGTCCCACTTTTGCCCTAGTTATAAATTCCACCGATATTCAAAATTCATCATATTGTACGCCATTGAAAGTTGTAATTAAATCGATCAATCAATAAAAAAAAATCTCCAGTCTTTATATTTTCTCAAATGAATCATCATTTCAAGCGAAAACGATAAATTGTTAAAACAATATAAGACCAAGAAAGCGAATCGACTCGAGAATAAATAGATCTTTGGCGGTTAATCTCATTACATCGCGCCATTTTACGATTACGCGTCTCGTATTTCACTTGTTCCCTTCTTGCGAAAATTGAAAACTTTAAACGACGTTAAATACGCAATATCGTTAAGCAGTCGAGAGCTCTTTACAGTTATGGACACGTTAACAAACGCGAGCGTTAATAATATTAAACTGCACGTCGATCGTAAACAATGAAGCTTGGACTGGCTCTCAATTGTCGGTGTAACTTCGTAATTGTCGGTGTTGAAGATTTGTCGAATGTTATTTAATAAATTCGTGTTTATATTTTGCATTTTAGCAGTCGATCTGTACCGAGATCGTTATATCAATTGAGAAAATCACGGATTAATTCCGCGCGGCACTAACGTTGATAAATCTCTCGTTGACCCCGAGGTGAAAGACGATCAGTTATTAATAAATAAACGCCGTTTTATGTCAGTGGTCAGTAACCATCGGTAACAACAGATAATTCTATTGATAATTGTGTTAAAATTATATTTTCAATTTCAATGTTTGAACTGTCAAAACCAGGCCAGTTACTAGTGCAGTTAAAAAACGGGATGGTGGGTTTCCCTAGTAATGTCAGAATTTAAAAATTTCCAAAGAAGTATCATTTTTTTTTCATGTTACATTCATTATTGACTTTAATTCAGGACAATTTAATTAATAAGTTTGAGAAATTATGCATTTTTTCCGAAAAATTTGCACTGAATTAGTTTATAATTTAAAGAGTAAACAAGTAGGGTTCTTAATAATACATTTGATTCCAACGTTTGGAACGATTTTCATGGAAAAATTCGATTAAACTGAAATTTTACTAAGAAGAAAGTCTTATGCAATAGTTGTTACCATGTTGGAGTGTATATTTTTTGTATAAACCCTTTATCTGATAGAATCGAAGAAATGCATGAAAACAAGAATTAATAAAAAAATTATAACATTTATACACCCCAACAATAATCTCTTCGTAACAAAGTTTTCGTTTAATCGTTTTTTTTTCCATAGAAATCATTCCAAGTTTCGGTATCAAATGCAATATTATGATCCGTATTTGATCATATTAAAATTACAAAATAAACTACAAACCCTTCAAGTTAAAATTTTGCAAAAAATTCAACATTTATCAAATTTCTCAAAAGTGTCCATAATTCCTCACAATAGTGAACGTCATCGATTCAATAGACATTCCTTAATATTTTTTCGTATTTTATAGAAATTTTATAAATCATAATATTCCACAATTCATCAGTTTACGACCGCTGATCTGCATACACAAATAATTTTATCGTGACCCAAAGTTTTGTATGTCGGCGATCGCACCCAACAACAAAGGGAGTGAAAAAATTTCGAAATTTATTTTCGACGCTTTGCAGACAAATAGGCGTTTTGAAAGTTTCACAATGTTAACAACGCCCATACACGCTCATATAAATATAATATCCATATTAAAAAAGAATATCATCGATCAATCGATCTATTGAGCGATAAAGACAGAAAGGTCTATAGTTCCCATCGGTAATTAATTGCCGGTGAATTAGAGGATGACAGGGATGATGTCCGGGAACTTTTCTCGATTCTGATTGGTTAAAATTGTCTCCGCCCATTCAGGATCGACCAATCGCTATCAAGTATGTGACATCACTGGAAAATTTAATTACAAGAAGATAATTGATTAAAAATGCGCGAATTTGTGCAAAAACTCTATAATACACAATTATTTTTAACTAGCCCGTTGAATATATCAACGCGCAATTTTGGAGCGTTACATGGACACACACATAGAATATAGTTAGATTTTTCGATTCAATCTTGATAAACGTTAAAATTTGATATATAATATTGATACACAAAAGCCACGTTCACATGCAACGTTTCACGCTCTGTCAACAAAATGTGACGGTTCATAGAACGTCAAGACTTAATCTATGAAATAAATAACTTAATCATACTATTAAATACAAAATAAGTTTATAATTACGTCGAAAAATCAATAGAAATTAAACAAAATTTATTAACCGAACAAAATTTAAAAACACCTTTTACGATAATTCGAACATACCGAAACTGGCAATTAAATTATGTACGTAATAATAAATTCGATTGAATTACAACCGAACCAATAAACATTACATGTAAATAACGTGTTAAAATATAGTTTATGAATGTGAAATATTACTAAAGCGTATAAATAATTCGATTGTGCAAATTACATTCGTTACACGCTCGTTTCGATGTCGTTTTAATTACCGTATACGTTCGATTATACATTTTCACAAGTCACTTCGTATTTTCCGCGATTGAAAAACGAACATGTGTTATTTTCTGTGTGTATTATACTATTTTTTTTAATAAGCAGCGTGAACGTTCGTCGTTCGACATGTGTACAATGTCGGAAATTAATTTTGCTTTTAGAATATTGACACGCGACACGCTTAAGTCCGTCAATATATTCAGAACATGAAAAATTATGAATTTGTATTGTAAAACATTTTGAATAGATCTAAAAATCAAATCGACATTTAAAAATGATAAATGAATTTATACTTTGTTGATAATAAACAATGAAATGAACGCAATTATGATACCCCGACAATTGTGTGCACCGACAATTGTGCGCACAAACATCAAATATTTTAATATCATTAAAAATTGTATTCAATTTAGTCACATTATACATCATTAGCATTTAACAAGAGATTTTACAAACAAATCGACCCTGATTTCCATTTTCAGTCGACTGATCGAAGCTCGCACAAAACGCGCCAAATTCAAATGTTGACAAACGACTTCGAAACCAGTCTCGGCAACCGCAGTGTATAATCAAAAGAAATATTTCTAACAGTTTTACGATATTTTGACACAGCGTCAACGTCCCATTAAATATTAAAAGCTGTAGCCCGAAGGCATTGCTGCGTACGCGCATCGCCATATTTACGGCTCGTCGATATCGATATTTAATTATTTGACATTTAATAAACGCGGGTATAACTCAATCGGGACGACAGTGTACTCGACGCTTTATGTATATTTATGAAGCGTTTAGGTTTAACAGCGATTACCAACTAGTTACACTAATGTGAGGAATTCTGTGGACACTCGATAAATGTTGCATTTTTTCGAAATTTTTTCATTGAATTAGTTCGTAGTTGTATTTTGTAATTTGAAGAATAATCAAGTAAGGTTTTTGATATTGAATTTGATAGTGAAATTTGGAAAGATTTCCACCAAAAAATTTGATTAAATGAAAACATTAATCGGTAGGAGTTATTGTCGAGATGCAAATATTATCATTTTATTAGATAACTCTTATTTTTTTATACATTGCTTCAATTCTATGAATCATAATATTTATAAAAAAATATTATTTTTTACTCTCTAACGACTGTTATATAATGATTTTTTCTGAGTAATGTTTCATTTCAATCGAATTTTTCTATGAAAATTATTCCAAATATGGATTCCAAATGTAATATTAAGAACCGTAATTGATTATTCTTTAAATTATAAAAGAAAACTTTACCGATTTTATACAAATTTTACAAGAAAACGCCACATTTCTCAAATTTATTAAAAAAAGTATCTAGTATTGAAATCAATAGTGTTTACTCGAATTGCATATTTACTTAATCGTTTATGCAATTGAAGTATGATTTATATAAGACATCTTTATATATCAAAGTCATCAAAAAGTATCCATTCGAATTATCCAATCTCTAAATAAAACTTCAATTTGTTCACTGAGATGATATCGAAAATTTTTTATACAACATTTGAAAGTTTTCTAAGATGATTTTTCACCAATTTGCAAATGTGCTAAGGTTGAATATCTCTGGTTTACGATATCTATGGTGTATGTATGCGAGTTGTATATTATGGGGTTATTATATTATATCTCTTGGCAGCGGCGTGTTTGTACTAAAACGAGTTCTTCCGATACGATTTATAAGACAATGCATTACCAATGAATGCGCCGATACGTGGGAGTAACGAACGCATACACCGACATCATTCCAATTGTATAAGGTGTTCGATTTTTAGATATTTATTAATAATTTTGAAAAAAAAAATGACAAAAACATTCCATTGAATTTGTACAATTCATATTATTTGATTAAAAAATGTGATTACTTCATCAGAAACATTTGAGTCACATCAAAAATTTAAACACATATAAGAATCTGAAATGTTTTTATTTAAAATTTCGAATTGAAAAATTCATTTAATAAATCATTTCCATTTAAAATACAATCGAACATTACTTCGATTCCGAATCGAACAGGTATCAATTTAAATTTCCATCTCGCACGCATATCTAACAATAAACAATTGCAAAAACAAAACGATCCTATTTGAATCGAGCACGGTAATGCATAAGTACACATGAAGTGTAAATTTTGAAAGTGATATAAGTCATTTGAATTCGCTTTTAGATGAAAATAAAGTCTTTGAGGAAAATATATTGTGAAAAGAATCCGATTCTTAGAATGTGAAACCCAAATGGAGGTAAAATTTGAATTGTAAATATGTAAATGAATCCCTTATTTATAATATAATGTTTTTTTTGTATTGAATGATCAGAAATACGCAGAAATGGATTGATTAAAAAAATATAGGGAATCATTATGCACTGTTCCTACTAAAGTATTTTTTTTAATACCTATAAATTTCATAATTTTTCAACAAATTTAAAGAATTTTTTCTCAAATTCAAATACTGATTTTCTTAAATTCTTCAAGAATATTTAAAGATAATTTTCTAAAGATTTCAGAAATAAAAAAAAAAACGGAAAATCTGAAACACTTGTCTCTAAAAACCCAAACATATAAGCATAAAGATTTTTTTATGTTATTCAGTCAAATTAGAAACTCAATGGTTTCGGTTAAATTATAATTTTGGTTAGGTTAGGTTTTCTTTCTTTTTTCATGCTATGTTTAGTTAGAACTGAATTTTAAGTTATTTTTCTAATCATTTTCACATATTAGGTTTGATTTTCTTAGATTTAGTTACGCTTTAGGAATGATTTGTTAGAAATGCTTTAGGAATAACGCTTTAGGAATGATTTAAATTTAGAATTCTTATACCATTCTGACTAGAAAACGAATAAGTCTTAAAACAAATATCAGACTTAGACCACTTTCGCCATTTCGAGTGCGAACAAGAGTGTAACCCTTCGGCGTGCTGGCACGTAGTTTCAAGTACCATCGGCACACATAATACGTTCGATTGTCGGCGAAGCAATTGCATATTGAAGAACGTAGGCGGCTCGTTAGGCGCGAGGGGAGAGCGGGGGGAAGGCGAAGGGGAAGAAGGGGGCCACGGGGGGGGCGAAGGGGGCGAAGGGGCGGAGTCGCCAGAGGGGGGCGAACGCGAGGTCCAGGTGTGAGCCAAAGGAGCCGCCGACTCCGCCCAGTCTCACTGGATTCGGAAAGGTTAAAACTTGCTCTTAAGCTGTGTTCACACGGCATTGTATATTCTGTCTCACGCGCTCTATTTGTCGATTTGTCCAGTTTTATGTTGTGAAATTGATTGGTGTGAGGAAGGTATATTATATAACTTAACTGTGATTTTTGGAAATTTTTGGGGTAAGTTGTTCCGAATGGAATACGTCAGTGTTTCAGCTGATTTTTGACAGTTCGTTGTTGATGGGCTTGATGTAATTTTGAGAGAAATTTAGATTGGAATACTATATATTGGCATAATCAACAGGTATCTATATTATAAATACGCTAACGATGCTCGAAATTTTCAGCCAACCCGTGCCTTGAACCCGGGCGTTCAATTTATAAGCCCGCGCCTTACACTCCGAACTACACGTCGTAATTACGAAACTGCACCGCTTAATGTATATAAGGCGTAAAATATTTTTTTATTTCACACATAGATGGCAATAAACACATCCATGGCAATACGAAATTTGATTAATTCCGAACTATTTTGATACACATGCGCCTACTGCTAGTAAATTTAAATTTTAGATAATAGTGACGAAAGAACTTCGGAACAACTTACCCCAGGAACATCCAGTTCCACCTTTTTTGACATTTGTGTGAATTAGGTTATGTTCACATGTATGTATGGTAGCTTAGAAATTTAAGATTAAGGATTGAAAGTGGATAATGTCGTGTGAATCCACCTTCATTGAAAAGTGGAGAGACTTTTGAATCTGAGGCTGTGTAGAGATGCGGGTGTTTAGGGGGTGGTGTGACCAATATTTATTAAATATAAAGATTTGAATTTGAGGGTGTAGGTTGATTTACTTTCATTAGATATAGATACTTTTCCAAAATTGTTAGGAAATCAAAGTTATGTTATATTTTTTTAGGAAATATGTAAGTTTGGCACCCGCTAAATCTTTATGACTCTTGTTATGCTTTTGAAAAAAATGAACTAAAACAATTCATTTGAAAGCTATTATTAGACAATCTTCACAATATTTTATAAAATTTCATATTAAATTATTATAATTAATTTCAATAAATATCTATTAATTCAATGATCAACAAGAAACTATTTCATTATAAATCCAAAAAAAGATCCATATAAAATAATAAAATCCTTTAAAAAATCGAACAGTCACCGCAAACAGTCGAGATCCCCGACCGAAATTCCAATCGTCCAATTACCCAAAGATCAAACGTACAAGTTTCTCCCCCTCACCCAATACCCGAACGATACAGAACACAATCGAAACTTGTATTGCGCAACCAAGCGGCTCGATAAAAGCCACCCCGTTTCCCGCACAAGTTTCGCCCGTTCTTCGCATACATCAATATGAATTTCTCGAGCGAAACTTGTACCTTCGGCGTTCTCGTTATATTGCACAGGTGTGTTGTTATTCTGTTAACGTCGGTCCGGGAAAAATGAGTGATGATGGCCGCCGAGGCCCGTTTTCATTTTTGTTTATATCGCGTTTGTTTCAAAATGCGCGTACGCCATTACGCGCCCTAATGACGCTCCATGTGCAGGGACGTATTAAGGGGGAATTGGGCCCGTTTGTAAATCGATTGAGAATCGATTTTGATCAATTCCATCTAAGATATTTAGATATTTTTGTTAAATTATGAAGGAAAATCTAAAATTCTGTTTTTTGATGTCATTTTATTAGACTGTTCTAACTAGGCGGAATCGGGCCCGTTTGTAATTCGAATGGGAATCGATTTTGCTCAATTCCATCATTGATTTATAGATATTTTTGTTAAATTATGAAGGAAAATCTATAATTCTGTTTTCTGATGTCAGTTTATTAGACTGTTCTAACTAGGGGGGAATTGGGTCTTTTTTAACGCTGCCTTCAAATGGATCACTCGCTTTTCTGTATCTATTAAATTCAATATATTACGAATGATGATCGAAAAGGCCAAGGGGTACAAGTGACATTTATGCCGAAATTGAGTTTTGCACATAGATCGCTTCTATGCACGCTCATTTATTTGGTGGCAAAAGGGTATAAACGAATTCGGAACGTGTGCCGAGATACATATATCATAAAATCACTCAACCTCCTCTTAATAAATGTAGGTACATGGTCAACTTTGAACGCGCTTTTCTTGAAATCTTCGCAAAGTCATTTGTACCCCTTGGATTTTTCAGTCGTCATATGGAAATTCGTTCATTATACCAGCTTATTAGATTGGTCAATAGTCATTATTTTTCAATAGTCAACCTTTTCATAACGATATTTATTTTCCTGAATGAAATACAGAAGAGGATTTTGAATTCAAACTTTACAAACTGAAATCTAATTTTGAGTTTCAAATCTGTGCCATATCTGCTCTTAAATGTTTTAAGAATAATCATTTATGATTCATTTCGAAATTACTGCAACACAATGCTGAGATGAATCAAAATGACTTGAAATATGATGATAGTTTCATATGATTTTCAAGTTGTTTATATTATTCTTTTCTAGTTTGATACTGCTTTGAATACGATATAAACGAACACATCACGCACAATCTTGATCACATGTAATTAATTTCAATACTATTAGTGATAACATTATAAAACCACACTAACCAAAAAACTTATTTTTTCAACTTTACAACGAAATATTTCATCCATGACGTCATACATATAAAACCTCAAAAATTTTAACGACCCGAACGGAAAAAAAGATTCATACACCAAAATATTAACCTAATTAGTTCCAGCTTTATTAGTTTAAGACCTTATGGAGGTGATGGAGTAGGAAAACACAATACTTAACGACATCAGAGTTTTTGTGGTGTCCGTTAACCGTCGAATGATTGATGAGGTGCAAAACGCGAGGTTCAGGGATCGCCTTCGTTAATCGAAAAATTGAATGATGTAAAAATCACTCGAGTAATCACCCGAAAACACGACACGCATTGTGGGTACCACTTAAGTAGAAATTTTGACGAATTTTATATGTAGAACGAACTAGCTTATGTGACAGGCTTCGCTCGAGACTTTAAGGACTTAGAGTTGATTGTTAATTAAGTTTTTTTAGTTGAAGTTGATAAAAGTTTCTTGCAGTTTAATCGATTTTTTAAATGCTTAGGATTTTTCGAATATTGAGTTGTCACAGTAATGTAGCGTTTTACTGAAATTATTTGTGTAGGAATACAATACTAGTTCTATATACAATTTTCCTATGCATAATTTTATTAAATGTCAAGCGTTCGGAAATTGTAAAATTTAAATGTTAATTGTAAAATGTAATAATTCAGATGCAAAACCAATATATGACGAATGAAAAAGCCTAAGGGTACAAGTGACATTTTTGCCGAAATTGAGTTAAGTACAGGAATCGTTTCTGTATACGCTCATTTATTTGGTGGCAAAAGGATATAAACGAACTTAAAACGTGTACCTCGATATATCATCAAATCATTCGACCTCCTCCTAATACATGTAGGTGCTCAAATTTGAGTCCGCTTTTCTCAAAATCACCGTAAAGTCACTTGTACCCTTAGTTTTTTCAATAATTTTCAATATTTATAAAATTTTATCATAATCTAATATTCGGAAAAAGAACATTCACACATGCATAAATTCATTTTTATCGATTCAGATCATACAAAATCGATCGAATATGAGAAAATTATTAAATTATTTAATAAAAAAATAATAAATACCACAATATCCAGAACTTATTATGATCACGAACCGGCCAGACTTGCAGGCGGGGAGACTTGATCTTAGTGTTGGTGCATCGATGCATCATCGTCGTAAACACGTTGAAATGCATCGGAAACAACAAACACTTCTTGTATCTGAACGCAACGAAAAACACAACCTTCGAGATGCAAGAGAACGAGAAAGAACCTCACCAGCTCAACTTTGAATTGTTTCTGCTTCGTGAAAAGATCTTCGAGGAAAATTCATGTTCGAAAACTTGAAATTGGATATTCGATGAATGCGTCGATTATTGTTTTAAGTGGGGTTTTGTATGTTTTTCTCATTAAATTTATGAAACGAGTATTATTTATCCGATTCTGTATGTAAGAAGCTAATTGAGGTAATCGAATAAGATCGAAGTGCTTTATACGAGCGATTCATTTTGTAGAGATTAAAATGGCTACTAATGTTGAATTCTTTTCGAATTACATTGCTGTTGATAGAATTGAATTTAAAATTATGGAAATGCTGACAATTCTCTAATAGACTTCACATTACAGTCATGATAAATTAAAAAAAAAAAACAGCAATTCTCAAAAATTTACTGATTTACAATTCAATACATACTATTCACTTAGAATTCATTGAATATGAGCCCATGAGATGCATAGTGATATAAGTCACTCATACTCGTACCTAGTTTTTGATAAAAACAGTTTGATGATTTATGATATAATGTTTACTAAAAGCTTTGTATCTCAAAACTAGGTATGAGTGACTTATACCACTATACATCTCATGGGCTCATATATAAGTACCCACATATAATAGATTCATCATCAATATAATAATTTTGCTAAGCGTGTTTGTACGTTTGTACATTTGTACATTTGAAAGTTGAAAATTTTCGCGGCAAACGGATCAGCTGTTAAAGAATTCTTTTCAATGATGTATTAAATCAGTACTTAACTATTATAAACAAAATATATTCAAATTATTTTCAATATATGTATGTATTAGGTAGGTGAATTTCTTTTAATATTAATAATTTTCGAATTTTCGAAATTGTGAGCGAGGGTAGATATATATAGATCGCCTCAAAAATTATAATCTTAGGTACTACTGCTAGTTCAAACTAAAATCAATAACTTTTATAATCATATACAAAAACTATCTAACGGTACAATGATTTTTTTTACATTTTAAATACAATACAAGTAATTTAACAAAACAAAAAACCACAGATTTAAATTAACCGATCATCTAAACACCGATAAAATACGGACTCAACGGAAGAATTCCAACGGCCAATCTACACGTTGTTCGAAGATGATAAGTTTCGGCATTTTGAAAGAGATGCTCTCGGACATTTTCAATTGGAATTCTGATGATGTCTTGGTGTACGAGGATCCATCCCGAAGGTGTCCATGGGTCCATCGATGGAGCACCTGCGTCGAAGCCTCGGGCGCTTTTCCTATAATTTTGTTGTCTTTGCGCCCGCACCTAAATTAGCTTTCTTAAAGGCGCGAACGCAACACGTTCAAACGGAACGTTCTTACAAATGGATGAGAATGGATGCAACCTCGTATTTTCGATAATATTTTATTGAAATTGTTTTATTTTTTGAATGTTGAAATGTTCATAGAAATCGTTTCGAATATGTAATGGAGACTGAGTTAAGTTGAAATAGAGGTAAGTTGAAACAAGCCCTGATATCTCAGAAACTATAACTGTTAGCGAATTGGCGTCTTCACATTTTTTTCTTCTATTTTTGATAAGATATCTTATCTAATATGTGTCGCTGGTCTATTAGAAACGGTTTCTGAGATTATCGGACTTGTTTCAACTTACTTCGGTATCCCTTGATTTTGTAAAAAAAAATATTTCATTAATATGTAGTGTATAAAATTTTAAGAGTATTTTGATTTCTCTAAAATTAGATCAAATATTAAAATAATATTGAATCGATTGATACGCTCGCTTCAAAATAGCTCATTGAAAATATTAAAAACTGGTGATCAACTCGTTGAATATATCAACACAGTTTTTGGAGAGGTTCTGCGAACACACACCCACACAAATTAGCGCTATTATAAAGTGAGATTAAAAAAAATGTTCTACGTCGGTTAAATTAAGTTTTAGGTTTAAGTTTTTTTATATGTTAGGTTAGGTTAGGTTAGGTTAGGCTACTTTGTAGTTTCAGTAAGATGAGCGTTTTGTCGGTCATTGAATATATTGTACATACACAAGTACTAAATATTTACATGTACATGTGAAGCTAAAAGTTCTGGGGGTAATTTGTTCCGATTTCAAATTTATTATTTATTTAAAATAATTTCGTAATAAAAATAGATAGTGAATGTGAATATGAATATGAACGTGAATGACATAAATAAAGCATCTAATATTGCACAACTTCGACGACCATTTAAGTTACTCTAGCGACAAAGGCTGAATAACGAAACAGCTTCGGAACAACTTACCCCCAGAACTGTCCCCACTCTCACTTTTTTCAATATTTTTTTCAAACAAATAGATAAACTTAAATTCACTCATAAAGACAAGCCGAATAACACTAGAAACTATTCTCTAAAAAGGAGCCCAAACAGACCCAATCTTAAAAGGAGGCTTTTAGGCAGGGTGTACGGTGTCGGCAGCTCGCACCTCCTATTTACCCAACCGCGGGTATAAATAATAAGGACGAATAAATATGGGAAAAAAAGGAATAAATAATTGCGGGGGTGTCCTGCGAAAGCCCGCGGCAAACCCGCCAAATTACACGCCGCCAACGCCATTTGTACTCGCCCGCCGAAGGGTTAACTCCTTACTAAATTCACCGCAAAATATGTACATATATGTACCTAAATTCTTATACATAAGACAACGCTCATTTTCGAATTATTAACAAGCGTTCATTTGCAATTTTCGGCTTACGTAATCTCATTAAAATCGATTATACCAATCAATTTTTTTGGTCCAAAATATATTTTTTGAATTTTCAACTGATCTATTTTCAAATTGATTTTGATTTGGAACGGTTCGTACAGTAGAACCTTACAAATCGAACATAATTTTTTATTGAATCTCACTCGTGATAAGAAACAATTGTTAAATGATATTATTATATTTTCGAGATGCTGCATACAACTTCACAATACACATCACATTTCATTGAGCGAGTATTTTTTCGTATTTTGCGATGTAAATTATTCATTATGAGAAGTGCTCGTTAAGCGAGGATACATTGTATATAAATGACCCTAAAATATTTATTTTGTATTCTCGATGCCTTTAACTTTTGTGCCCAATATTGATAAGAAATGTTGATATCTACTTATTATCTATTATCCAGTTAGTATTTTGGTCAACAGATCCAGTTAGTTTAACAATAAGATTCATTTTTGTCATCTTAAATTAAATTCACTTATATTGGACAATGTTTTAGATTCAGTTAAATATCGAGCATATTACCAATAGGATTACAATCACATATCGAAAAAATTGCATCTAATCTTAGGTTAAATTCACTTATATTGGAAAATGTTTTAGATTCAGTTAAATATCGAGCACATTGCCAATAGTATTGCAATCACATACCAAAAAAATACATCTAATCTTAGATTAAATTCACTTATTTTGGACAATATTTTAGATTCAATCATATATCGATCATATTACTGATAAAATAACAATCACATACTAAAAAAATACATCTAAAAACCAACAAATTCCAAAACAATACTTCCAACCACACCGAATAAACCTCACCAACCTCGTTATCAACTCGAACCAAACCAAACCACGATCTATTCCACCATTAGACGAATCGATCGATAGATAAAGGACTATACCTACACCGTTAAAAACGTTGCGTGAGGATAATTCTCTCTGTTGAATTTGGAAGTGGTATAAGTTCGGCGTGACTCGAAATCTTGTTTCATAGCAAATATTTGTGTTTGGGCCACCGAGAGGCCCTGTTGGCCCTTTTCGGCTCAATGTAATCAAGTGCTCCAAGGGCCTGTGATTAGCGCTCGTTATTAGCACCTCGAGAAGGACGTGGCCCACGCAAACCAATTATCTTTAGACGTATCTGTTGTGCAGAGCCGTATTTAAGGATTGAATTTATTTTCGATGTCGGTTTAAGACGAAAAAATTCGTTTTTATTTCGTTTCGTTAGGACGATTTTTGTATGCTTACGAGTAGTGTGAATTAGGAAGAAGAGTCGATGGTAGAAACAATATGTATCGATTGATCATTTATGTGAATCAAATTTCGATTATATATGAAGGCTGAAAAGATCAAGGGGTACAAGTGACATTGCGAAAAGCGTGTTCAAAGTCGACTAAGTATTAGGAGAAGGTCAAGTGATTTGATGATGTATTGAGGCACACGTTCTGAATTCGTTTATATCCTTTTGTCACCAAATAAATGAGGATTAAAAGTGATTTTTGGGCATAACTCAATTTCGGCAGAAATGTCACTTGTACCCTTTGATATTTTCAGTCGTCAATTAGTGTTAATTAGAAGATGAAGTCGACAAATCAATTGATTTCTTTTGTGAATTAGATTTCGATTATATGGTTTTTATTCGTGTTTTGTCTCACTTTATGTCACGAAGATGATAAAGCGAGACAAATAGATAATATAAATAATAGTTTACGTGAGATAGAATATGATAGTCGTTACAATGGTTATATTTATGTATTTTATACAAGCTTTAGAAAGGGAAGGAATCACAGGTGTTGCATTGCTTTATGATTGATGTATTGGTAAAGCGATATAAATCAATATGTAATTCGTGCAAAATTTTATGCAATTTGATACAATTCTATATTTCATGCATAATATAAGGATTTTTTTATAAATTCAAATAAATCTAACTACCTATTTCATTACATGATTAATTACTTTGCATTGCATTTGAATAAAATCTTCGATTAAAAATATTAGTTTCAATACGAAACAAAATTCGTTTAATAATAAACTATTAGCACCTTTGAACGTATTTTTTAGATTCGTCCCTGTTTAAAAAATTCTAATACATCGACGATCCAAGGATTCGCCTTTAGACCGAATTATACAAAATTTAATGAATTTAATAAACGCCTTATCGACCACCGGCAGGTGGGACACGTTCTCCTCTAAAGTGTCGGTGTGATAAATAGACGCCCATTTCACCGAAAAATACACCTCCTCCTAAAACCAAAAAAAAACCCAAAACCGACCTCGCATCCCAAAAAGACCATCGTCCCGCATTTTCATTACGTCCAAGACAAATACGAAAAAAAAATCGCCGAATCGCCACGATATCGCGAACGCTCCGCCATTCGGCGATTCCCTTTCATGTCCATAGTACTTGTTGAGGATCCTGTTCTTCCACGACGACTATCAGGTCACCGATGATGATTGATTTTGCGAGTGAGGGTTGCACAATGGACGCCAACATGCTTATGCAAAGTGACCGATGTTTATTGGACAGTTCGGCATTGTTAAGAACAGACACGATCCGAGGATAAAGTATCTATAATGGTGACCTTTGCTTAAAAACGAGAAACCCGCATACGATTGAATCCCGATCCGTTAAATGTGTATTGTTTTGTTGAATATTTCGTACGATATATGTAGAAGTGTTGTAAATTTAATATATTTTACATATTTTCAGTTTAAAGAATGAGAATTTACTTTTGATCTATAAAGGCTCGATTTGTAAGAGCGGATATTTTCACTTGACACGAGTTTGTTTTGTTTTTTTCTATAATGTTAAATAGTTGTCATTGTAAGTTTGTGAACTGATTAAATCAAAGTTTATAGAAAAAAAGTCTCTTAGTCAACAATAGTTTAGCTAAATATCAAAAGATTGGTTTTCAATATTGTAATGTGTATACCTAAACAGTGTTTTCATTAACGATTTATTATTATCATTAGTAAAGTTCGTTATTTCATATCTAGTAATGATTTAAAGAGGACAAGATATATGACAACTGAATTTTACAAAGGGCACAGGTGACCTTTTTTATCGATATCGAGTTAAGTACAGAAAATGGCTCAATATATGATACAGAACCATTTTCTGTACTTAACTTCATTTCGATAAAAAAGGTCAATTGTGCCCTTTGTGAAATTCTGTCATCATATGTATAAATATGCTATTTAATATTATAATTTATTCAATTATTATAAATTTATATAATTTTAAATTCCTGAAATAAATATTCACCTAAGAAGTAACTTTTCACAATAAGTATGTGCAACAATTGCATTAACTATGTCAAAGAGAAAATTTATTGAAACGAATTTCTTCAAATGAAAAACTTAAGAAACCTAGAGGTAAAAACATCACTGTTTTTCCCATTTAATTATTAATATAATAAATATTCAAATTTGAAGAAAACATCCAAAAATTTGTCATGCCTATTCACACTCCTTGCCTTCTATGATCCCCAAATACAATTGAATAAAATGCGCTTTCAAAGTCGAAAAAAATGAAAATCGTTGATTTAAAATACATTTTCGAATAAATAAACATACGAATACATAAAAAAACGAATCGCACGTTTCGAATTTCTTGGCGTGAATGATAATTTTCATCTCATTACAGCGCGGAATGTTCGAGATTTAAGAGGCTGAAGCGTTTTAACCCTCTCATTAGCGAGTTTATCCGACCATTGTTTCGACGTCGGATCCTTTAAGGACGCGGCACCTTTGCCCCTTCGAATCTGATAAACATCCGACTCAAAAAGCGCACTTATACCCATTTCGAAATGATCCGAGAGCGAAAAAACGAAACAGAACGAAAGCCCGAAACGCCCACAATACGCGTACGGTAATTAGATAAAAGTTCGGGTCTCGTTACATACATTTGAGATTTAGGGTGTAAAGTGATCAACTCTGCTTTTTAGGAAAAATTGATTTAAATGTCGAAAAATTTGGTATAGTTGTGAGTTTTTATAAGTGGAATATCTTTACTGAATAATAAATTTAAATAAGTATCATGAAATGTCAAAATTTGTTTGGCTACAAAATAATAAATCTGAATTTCAGAGGTCATTTTAATTAATTTCGTATTCTAATGATAACTGGCCATATAATTATAAAGACTTTTTTGCTTATAATTTTGGAAAAATTGAAAAATACCTTGAAGTTAACTTGAAGTAACTTGTAGAGTAAAATTTGAAAAACGTTTCAAAATCGTTCTATCGTTTTTCTAGAATTAATGTTTAGTGGAGTTAGTCACGTTTAATTTTGAACTATTTAAATTAACCATTCGTTGCAAAAAGTGATAAACATTACATAAAAAAAAAATATTCAAATTTCAAAGAAGCTTTTAATGCAGTCAACTTTTCATGTGTCAAATAACTTTCCCTAATAATAAAGATAAACACAATGAAATTACAATTTGTTTGGCCACTGAATAATAAATCAATTATTTTAAAGACTATTTTAATTAATTCTGTATTCTATTGTGAACTGACCACATTTTAATCTCATTATAAACGATAATTTCATATTGATAATTTCAGCTACATGGAACTATAAGAGAAATTTGAGAAACACGTACAATCATTTTTTTGCACTTTTCATTTATAGAGTTAATCTAGTTATGCACTAAACAACTCGAATAAGTACGAAAAATAAAGCTTTGCATTAATTTCTCAATTGCGTATCATTAAAAATGATATTTGAGTGCACGAGCGCGAATAATTGTCGGTTCGGAGCGAATCGATTCGGCTTAATTGATTGGGCAGCGGGATGAAGACGATCATCATGACCGTCATGATGATGATCATCACGATGATAACTCGGGCTCGTTTCTCGTCCATAAAGCATCCAAATTAATCGGGGAAGGATTAGTGTCATTACCGGCGCAACGCTTCCCCTCATTATTCACGCACAGGTTTATTATTTTAACCGTGACGTGACCGTCGGATATCTTCGGCTATTGTTGATTGTTGTTGGGTTTTATTGGAAAATAAATTAATGGATGTTTTCTTATTAATTTTTGAAATAATTTAAACGATTCTACAAGATTCTAATATTAAAATACAAGTGACTTCGCGGAGATTTCGAGAAAAACTCGTTCAAAGTACTTACATCTATGAGAAAGAGGTCGAGTGATTTGATGATATATCTTGGCACACGTTCCAAATTCGTTTATATCCTTTTGCCATCTAATAAATGAGCGTGCATAGAAGCGATTCCTGTGCATAACTAAATTTCGGCAAAAAATGTCACTTGTACCTCTTGGCCATTTTGGTCGTCATTTATAATTTAGCTTTTTGAAATTCGTTTTTAGCTCTAAGGAAAATGTGCAGGTTTCTATGGCGAGTAGATCATCCTTTCAACACATTTGAATTTGATAATAATCTACTCATTATGATCTTAAGTTATTGATATGTTCACATTTAACCCCGAAATTGATATAATGATTGAAAAGACCAAAGGGTACAAGTGATTTCGAAAAAAGTGTGCTAAAAGTTTTGTATGTACCTATACATATGTATTAGGAGGAGGTCGAGTGATTTTTTGATATATCTCGGTATACACGTTCCAAGTTCGATTATATCCTTTTGCCACCGAATAGAAACGATTCTTGTACATAACTCAATTTCGACAAAAATGTCACTTGTTCCCCTTGGTCTTTTCAGTCATTTTACAGTTTATTAAAAAAAAATAGTTCGTATTCATTTGTTACGTTTGCTCTTTAAAGAAAATGGAATAATTTAACATCTATTTTCCATGAAAACCCTAAATCTTAAGTGAATATCGTCGAAGCTTAAAATCATACAATTACTAATGTCTATCGATCGAGATATATTTTAAATTTGTTGAGAAATTTTTTCCTACATATTACTCCATCATTTGATGATAGACTCGTGTTTGATTAAAAAAAATCAAAATTGACTTTTGCATTAATTCTAAATCTTTCTAAAGGAAGCGTTGGAAAAATTAAAGCATTGCGAGCTTTTCACACGTATCTGAATACAAATGCGATTCGAATCAACACATAATTCCATATTTATTTAAATCGTATTCAAGTCGAACATTTCAACGCCGAATCGCACAATAAACACGCGAGAAATGAAAATTCAAAAATTACACTCAATTACGCGAAGAAAGAAAGCGCCTCGATGCGTACACAACAACAACACAAGAACGAACCGAGATTGTAAAATCGATTTAATTGACCGAAACATTATCCGAGAACAAAATACACGTATAAATAATTAAACAACGAATTGCTCAATCGTGAAATAAAAAAAAAGCGACCCGGATATTTTAAAGAACGATATGTTTGTTTGAACAAAAGCGCAGCTTTCAGCGTGCAAATAATTATTCGGTTATTGTGTTTGCTATGAATGATGAATAGTTCCACTTTGTCGAAGGTGAATATGCATTGGATATACAGTAGCCGAAATTAAGCGTCGAATTAAGGTCGTGGTGATGTTGAAAAATCGTTTGGAACGTTTATTATAATTAAGGTCAAATGTTTGTCCGCGAGGCGTTTTGTCGTTTTCGTTTAGGCTCTTGTGAAAGATATAGAAAAGTATGAACTTGTGTATTCGAAGTGTAGAACCAAAACTATCAATTATTATCTTAAATATTAAAAAAATGAGTAAAAAAGATGCTTGGATAAAAATGCATGAAGGTTTTTTCCATCTACGAACGATTGCTTTGGATTTAATATTTTCATAGTGATTCAAAAGATCATCGTATTCAAATTCAAAATTAATGGGTTTTGTGAAAAATAACTAATGAAAATCAGACATAAAGTGTATAAAATGATTATCCGAATAAGAAAATTCGTTTTTTCATGTAAGCCATCGAGATATTTACAATAGTAAATTCGTGAGTGGAGTATTCTCATTGGGAACATTTTTACCAATCCTCATTTCGAATATCATTTTCCACATTGAAACGAATTATTTCACATACGGTTAGTACAAAAATTAATCTTAATTCTTTTAGAAAATTCTACAATTTCCAACTTTTTACAAATGATCTACATTTTTTTCAATTTTCCAAATGGCGCTTGTTATTTTTGATTCCTCGCTTCACGCACACAATGCTCAAGCTAAAGAAATAAACTTAACTATGATTGTTGCTCCATTTTAAATGATTCGCTCGTTAATTTTTTGCTCTCGTTAATCTCGCAGTAAACAGTATAGTAGAAAGTATTTGTCGGCGCCGAAAAGAAAACAAGGCTGTTAACTGTATTACAATTAGCGGTTCAACTGAAATACTTAAAAATGCTCAATTGAAAGATAGCATTATCTATTCGCGCGACTGGAACGAAATTTAATCATTCTTTCCAACTGTAAAATTTACGATTTACCAACTCTAGTCTACAAAACTGCTTCACATGATATCGATCAGACAAATACAAAGAGCTGCGATTGAATAATAAATATAACAATCATCGGTAAAATCGATCGACTGTTCGTGCAACTAATGGACGACATCGTGTGAGGTCACATTGACGTTTCTTTTTACGTCCTTCGAAGTGATCTAATGATTAATAGATCAAACAAGACTCGATTGAATACTATTTCGTGCTAGAAAACCTTAGAAGTGAGGATAGAAGTCGAAAGATTTCCCGTAATGTGGTGGCACGCGATGTTCGTCGTTTTGTATGTGACATGCGAAGGACGAACTGTCAATTGATCGTAGTTTGTAAGAAAATGGTTTTTATGTGTCTTTTTAAATATATGTAATGTATATGTTACAGAAATATTGTAATCGTTAGTTAAATTATTATTTCACTAGTCAAGTCTGGTTCTCATCAAAGTCCCCTTTTTCATTTTCAGGTATGCAGATTGTTAGAAATATTCGTTCCAGCTATTAAAATATATAGACAAATAAAAAGGTTACTTTTAACTAAGAATTTTATGAATAAAAAGGAACACTTTGATTGGTTCTATCAACATATTATTCAAACATTATTTACATTATAATTTAACTCTTATCTAGAAAGGAACAGTAAAATGATTTTTTTAGTCAGCAGATTTGTAAAGTAATGCTTAATCATCAAAATGACAATACTTCTGTAATTTCAATGACATAATACTTTATATAATTATACACATATTATGTACAATACAAGCTTTGCATTGTTGAAAAAATCAATTATAAACATCATGCAATGTATCTATCACAATTTCTACAACCAATACATAAATCAGACACGATCAAACAACATCGCCGAATAAAAAAACACCACAGAATATAACTCATACGTGAAAAATTATTTACCCCCAATCACCGGTTGTATATTTTCAAATTGAATTCGTGATATAGCCAACTTACGATTTTCGTGTTTGGCGAACGTAAGCACGGAAAATATAATTTACGTACGCTCGGACTTCGGTTCGGGTTAAAGGAAACGGCGAAGGTTGGAAAATGCCGGGGTTGGAAAGTGAAGGGGTTGGAAAGTGTATAGGGGGTTGAAAAAGTGTATAGGGGGTTGAAAAATGTGTATAGGGGGTTGGAAAAGCGCGGAAGGGCTAAGGGAAGATGGGCGTTCGCTTCCGGCCTTTACCAGTTTCCGCTTTTCCTGAACAAAGAGAGAGCCAGGAAAATGCTCGTAGACACGAAATGTGATTTTTCAATATTTAAATTTGGTTCGAGACGCTATATTTCGTTAAATAAATTAGATTTTAATATACTTATTAAATGCGTCCTTAATTATAATATTGGTGCAAGTCCTTTGATGAATTGTATTCGATTTCATTTGGTTCGAGACGCTTTATTCCGTTCGATAAATGTGATTTTAATATACTTATTAAATCCGTTCTTAATTATAACATTGATACAAGTTCTTTGATGAATTGTGTTCGATTTCGTTAGGTGCGTAGCTGGAAGCAATAAAAATCAAATTCAATATCAATTTCACAAAATTTTCGAAATTTGTAAATTGATTGTTTCAGATGATGAAATGCTCCCATTTTCTTCTATAATAATTTAGAATAATGTGATAGAAATAAACGATTTTTTTGGTCATTATTAAAATAAAGGATAGATAAGATGATTCAATATAGTTTCCGTTACTTTTTTAATATTTTTTTTAGAAAAAGTATGAACTACATAGATGAATGTACAACACCGAATTATTAATTTTTAATATTCATGCAATTTTTATTACAAAACGAACGTTCAATTTAGACATATTATATTTCATTCCAAATCCATAAATAAAATTATTTTAATGAATGAACACTATAAATCATATGAGCTTTGATTGATTCGATTAAGATACTAAATTTTCACTTCCCTCAATGCACTTCACATACAAAACTCAATATTGAAAAAAAACATCATCGTGAAGTCAAGTAGCACATATCAAGGAGGAGTGGAATTTAAGCGATATTTTAGTCATGCATTTTGAACATTTCGAAAATTTAATTTCCAATGGAAATATAATTAAAAAACATTAAATGGTCCAACACGCATTTTGCGTATGCACCTTTCGATGAAAACATAAAAATTTAAATTTTTCATTCTCGCATTATTAAGCTCGACAAACGGTCAGATTGCTATCAAAATATTGTTGCATCGGATCGGAAACGATGCAGAAAATGTATTTGGAAATTTTCAATATAATTAGATTGTCTATCGTTTTGATGCTAGTCGATTTGCGTCACTTTTCAGCCCACGAAGCGTTGGGAAAATATTTATACAATTTTAATGTGAGCTCGCGTGGGTTCTCAACGATTATCACTAGCCGTGTTAAATTGGGTTGGAAAATTGTGAAAAGTAAATAATTAATAATAAAATTTTACGATTTAATTGCGGGTTTCTGAGTTGGCGAATAATTTTCAATTTATACGCCTTCTTATACAAGTTTCACATACAGCTTGGAAGAAATTACGTAAAGATTTTTTTTAACAAAATACGCATCACATTACGAAAATATATCTACATCACAAACAGATTTCTGAATACACATAAAAAACAAAAATATTTTCATTGGTGAGAAAAAAATGATATAAAATAGCAATCTACATAAAAGTATGCTTACGATTAATCAGATTGTATAATTTATTTCAGAACAAAAGACTTAAACGTATTACACGTTATAACACCCAGTTAATAATCTATGATAAATATTATTTTTAGCAATATAAAACAAAAAAACAAATACGATTACTAGTTCTAATTCAAGTTAAACGATCCTTGACGCTTACGAAAAATATTTTTTAATGCATTTATCACTTATTCATCGGTCTGTATATGCAAAACGATCAAGATCTACAAATCGCAAGGTCAGATATTTAATTTCGTATAATGAAAAATTAACATATTTTTATACGGCTCTAACGTCCGAAAAGGCGTAACGCTTCACCCATTAACGGTAACGAAAAAAAATCAGCAGTCTGTCGTTAAATGGACCGAATCATTCAATAATTCCCTCTGGAAAAAAAGTATTCTTAGGATATTAATTAAGCGCGATTAATTTTTACGATCGTTAATAAAATAAATATTTTTTTGGGTGTATACGGGAAAAATTTGTAAGGAACGATGTGCGCGGTATAATTTTCGTGTAAAAATAACGACGTGAAATTTCACGTTCTTTTTTATCGAGCGGAGCCATAAAAGCGTAATGTTTTGGTTAACGTGAAAAAATATTATTCTTACCCTATTTTGTAAGCTCGACCTCTAGTAACGTTTTTATTACGTAGTTTGTATTAATATGAAAATTTTCATTAATGCCGTTAAAATGCTAACTGTGCCGCCGAGCAGAGCTTTTTTGAAATAATATTGAATAATTATAGATGGAAAGTATTATTGATCAATTATGTAGTTAGAGTGAGGTCAGAAGTCATATTGAGTAAAGAACATTAATTGATATGTAATTTTTGTTTTATTTGTTGATATCAATAGTTTTATATATTTGAATGATTATAAAAATAGAAATATAATCAACTTATTATGTTCAAAACTGATTTACTTTTAGTATTCAAATGAAACGATGAGGAAAGTATTTGAATGCACATAGTGATAACTTAAACTTGAAGGTTATGAAAATGATTGATTGAATGTTACTCAAATTAGAATGAAAAATTTTCTCAATAAATCTTATTAATTATTACTACATATTATTAAGTCTGTGTGATATTACATGAGATACTTTATATTGAATAAAAAAATGTAAAAACAACGAATTTAAAAAAGCTTTCTGTCATGATTATTTAAATATTCATGTGTTATTTCAGATTTCTAAAATGTTTTGCTTTTCAGCGATAGAGTCTTTCAAAAAAAGTGTAAAGAAATCGTCGATGTAATTCGATCAAGAAATATTTAAAAATTCAGATACATTCAATCATTGTATCAGATTTGGAAAATGACGATATTTTGTAATCCCTAGGATTCTATCTTCAATTTTTAATTACAATGAATCGTTTAAAATCGCGCATTCAAATACAAAACAAAACAACACTAATCGACACAAATCTTTCAGATATCACAACAAAAGCACCAAAACAACTAATTGCAGCCTCTTTCACGATACATATAAATATTGAATATTCTCTTATTTATTCTCTCCGAACAATGGCAGCGATTCGTTCCGTGCTTACGGTTGATTATTCGTGAAAATTGCGTGATCCGATCGCGTGATCGGACAGACAATATTTAATTTTCCCTTAAAAAACTAAGGCCACCCCACACTTTCGTTGCTCCTTTTTTATGGCCTTTGTGCATTCCGCCGTTAGAAAGCTTGAAATTTCGTTATGAAAGCTCGATCCGATTGCATAAGGATCGCATTGTGCTCGTATTAATGGGGAAGGTTCGCCTTCCATCATCAGATACGAAGGGCTTAATGGACGTACTGTGCATTTTTAATGCCGACGAGGAAATTTTATTGCCCTTACGTGCTTTTGCTGCCAGCGATAAGTAGTTAGCGAAGGTTGTGTTCTCAAGTTATGTACATATGCGTTGAAAATAGATCGATATATTTCGTCGATGTATGAAGACTGAAAAGGCCAAGGGGTACAAGTGATTTCGAGAAAAGCGCTCAAAGTTGAATATGTATTAGGAGGAGGTCGAGTGATTCGATCATATATCTCGGTACACAAGTTCGTTTATATCCTTTTGCCACCAAATATATGAGCGTATATAGAAGCGATTCTTGTACATGACTCAATTTCGGCAAAAATGTCACTTGTACCCCTTGGCCTTTTCTGTCGTCATATATTAAATCTTCAATATGTCGCTATTGTGTATCTGTTTGATTGTTAATAGTTCGCCGATTTACTATGGGAAGTCATTGACCATATACGCTAAGCATCAATTATTTAAAAAAAATTGTTTAAAAAATGATTTCATTTATTTCAGTTAATTGAATATATGTCGAGCATAACATAAATTATTTTGAAAAATTTATTAAAAAAAATATTTTGTTTAATTCAATGAATCGGTTTTGGTCGAGGATTTTCGTAAATAATATTACGCGATTACATTTCAATTGGATTCCGATTAAAGAATTA
Source organism: Cheumatopsyche charites (assembly GCA_024721215.1). Taxonomy (NCBI): domain Eukaryota; kingdom Metazoa; phylum Arthropoda; class Insecta; order Trichoptera; family Hydropsychidae; genus Cheumatopsyche; species Cheumatopsyche charites. The sequence goes on along the minus strand of CM045586.1, from coordinate 8,577,600 downwards.
AGGATTATTCGAATTAAATTGAGTTTTTTTAAATTGAATTCGTTGAAAATATGAACGGATGTCTAACTTGTTTTGGTATCATGAAGTGAATCGACCTTTTTATTATACTCTTTCAATATTAAACTATATTAGAAAAAAACAAAATAAATTTAATTGAAAACTACAAATTCGACAAAATACGATTATTAAAAAAAAAAACAGTTTTATAATTAACTATTCATAAATATTTCCGATACTTCAATACAAGTATTTAACATCGCATACAAAGAAAAAAACGGAAATTACACTAGAAATGAATGGTCCTATTGAATTTCGCTCGAAACAATATCCGATTAAAGTGTTTATTATATCGTTAAATCGACTCGTTATCGCATAAAGAATGCGAAATAATCACGTTAGACTTCCCTTGTCGATAATTTAATAACGAAAGACGTCGAAAAAAAAATTTTGGTCACAATTGAAATCGGTAATTCGAAATTACATCAACGGCGTACTTCCTGGGATAATCGTGAATGGTTAGCGTTACACTTGGAAGATTTTATCCTATGTGCTTTTGCCGACAGGAATAAGTCTTTTTTTACATAAATATACAGTAATTATAAGTGTTGAATAAATTTCTTAATAATAAATATTTAAATATAAAAAAAAATGAACTCTTGTTTCGTAAAACTAGCATTGAACAAATCAAAAGATCGATACTAAAAACAAAATTTGAAAAACTTACTCGAAATTCAAAAAAAATTAAGATGTCGTGTCTTTTAATGTCATGAAGGGTTAAGTTACAGGAAGTTCTTAAAGGGTTAGGGTAGTCATCGTCGAGGTGGTCTCCGGGAAGTCGAGGGTTGACAACCAAATGGCAAACGATTTACCGCAAATGATGAGGGGTCGTTGCACAATTATTGCACGTAATTTGCTGCACAACAGTAGCGCGAATGTCGTGCTGTAACGATTCCATAATACCTTGGGTTTATGTTAAAGGATACATTATCCTTTGCGGTAAAATAAATGATTACGCATTGTGTTTCGCCTTTTTAAATACAATGTATCTACTCTAGATTATCTGTTTATGAATAGCTTTTCAATATGAAAACCAAATCTTAATAGATCAAATCAAATACAATAGATGTCATTCATGAATCGATCGAAAATCAATTCAGTTGTTATTTTTTTTCAATATTAAACAACAATATTTTTGCAAATATGACAAAACACAGTTAACAACCTGACGTGTAATAATTGATCCAAAAGTGCGATCATCAACCATATGTGAGATGCATCAAGTACGTTCTTAAACCGCAAGCCATTTAGCAAAAGCTGTTGAAGACGACGACGCCTTCGAAAACACCATATGCCTTTTTTGAAAAATAAAGCTTAATTCGACAATAATAATGCCGTTTACTTTCTTATAAATTAATAATTTTTCGTCTTTATGAATGATTTCAATTCAAAAATTCACAATAGATTAATTAATCGATGTTCAACGATTTCTCACACTTAACCTCAAACATGCAGATAGACACACATGGCGAAATTATGATACAGATGACTCTTTCTTTTTATGATATTTAGATGATTTTTTATGCGATTTTTGAAATTTTTCTTTATTATATGCTTTCAAACGATCTTTGCGACAATTTATGTTATTTATCGTCGAGGACAAGAAGCGGGTGTACACGATTTTTGGATTAGTGACGGACATCAAACGTTTTCACGGTTGCTGCGTGTGGCCAAATATTTTGTTTTGTGTGCTTTTTGAGCTTGTGCCTTCGAAAACATTTACCGTTGCGCAACGTTTCTTCTCTATGCTTAGAAGGAAACGAAATTTGAAAAGATCACGATGAAAAAAAACCAGGCATAACGAATCGAATCGTAAAATAATCAAAATTTATATTCGACCAGAATGCGTAAAATTTCATTGATTTATAATATACATTGAAGGGGATGGATGTTCTGGAAATTTGTTATTCCGAAAAAATAAATATTTGATAAGAAAAATAGATAATAATGATACGTTATGGGCGTAATTAAAGCATCAGGTATTGCGAAAAGGCATCAATTATTGTAACAACGGTCGAGTGATGAAACAACTTATCCCCAGAACTCAACTTCATACTCCTCTATTTAAATTAATTAAAAACATAATGACGACTGAAAAAGCAAAGGGGTACAAGTGATTTCGAGAAAAGCACGCTTAAAGTCAAACATGTATCTACATGTATTAGAAGAAGGTCGAGCGATTTCATGATATATCTCAGCACACGTTCCAAATTTGCTTATATCCTTTTGGCACCAAATATATGAGCGTACATTGAAGCGATTCCTATACATAACTCAATTTTAGTAAAAATATCACTTGTACCTCTTGACCTTTTCAGTCGTCATATGAAATGCTGAATGATAAAATTTCAGTTTTTTTCTAAAGCATTGTTCGAGCGGAAATATAAAATCAAACATAAGTATATTTAAATCGACTAGTGTTGAGAAACACTGTTTAAAAATCGAATCTAAAAATAAACAAATTATCAAACACTCACTTGTAATTCTCCGATTCAGCGAAATACAACGTCGCATTTTCTACACAGTTACAAATTAATCACAACGCATTTTTATTAATATTGTTACACGTGCCGATTGTTTATTATTATTTTGTCTGGCTTTCGATTAGTAGATAAGAATCATTCGTCGCGATCGGTCGTTTAATTAGTCTTCATAATTTTAACGAAAATATCGAGCAATAATAACGATTTTTAATTGATTTTTTATTAAATTGCGCGAGTGTAAGTGCATCAAGAAATACAAGTGTCCAGCTTGGCGTTTAAGGTAGGATTTTATATTATTTTCAAACACTCACTTATACACTTATAACACATTTTTTCATTATGAGATTCACTCCGATTACGAAATTAACATTCACGTAAATCAAAAGACGCGAAATTCTCAAACAATCGAATTACGAATTATATGTATATCTATTTTCATATTATTTTCAAACACTCACATATTCACTAATAACACATTTTTTTATTATTATGAGATTCACTCCGATCACGAAATTAATTTTTATATAAATCGAAAGACGATCTAATTACGAATTATGTTTTGATCACGTCTTAACATGAATGGTCAACGACCGATACTGAATCGATGTTTTGTAAATTTTACAACAATAATCGAAATGGTGAAATACATAATTGCTTTGTTTATCGATAATGCATTTTGTATGTGTGCGTGTTCTTGTCTAGTGTTTATTCAGTTCGGCGCATTTTATTATTATCGTATTCTTGATTAAAAAATATTCATAGAAGACTGTACAAAAAAATGTATAAATGTACAAATACACACAATTAAAATTATAGTATAGATTTTGACTCTTAGAATTTGTATTCATACGAAAAATAAAATTCGCTTCAAATTGAATAATTTCCATATTTCGAAAACGCGTCACGTTCTCATTGTATCACAATCAATAGGCTGCCGTTTTACAATAAAACGATCTTCGATGTAATTTGAACATTCACGACTTCAAAATTACACCTCGACTCAAAATAATATGATAATGAAAAAAAAGGACAATGAAGTTAACGTGCAAGGGTGGTTGATCAACCGCACGTGCTTTTGCGTCAAATTAATCGACAATGGAACCTCGTTAGTCCTCAAAAGAGCACCACATGTCCTCAAAAAGGAAAAGAATCGATCATCTCATTGTCCTCGAGTAATTACTCGCCATTTTCACAGTTGAATGAAGTCATATTATTGCATATATTCGCGATAATTTGCGGTGTGTCAAACCGCGAAAACGCTCGGCGTTTACGTACTTATTTTTGCGAAATTGTTGTAGTCCGTGTATTTATTATATATTTTCTACTGTTGTAAACTTTTATAACTCTCGTAAATGTAATGAGATCATTTTTGAAGCCTTTTATTTCGTTTCGTTGTCGGTGTCTGTTTAACGCAAGCACCTGACACACGAATGTGGTAAATTGAATTACGTATATGTGGCTTTCTACAGCATGAAAGAGCCTCTTTTATCGTCTATAAAAATATCTAAATATCATTTTATATTACCTTTATGGTTATTTAGATGATTTGAATATACATGTTTCGAAATTAAACGTCAAAATGTTGAATCAATTTAGATTTGAATGTTTCATCCTATGTATAGGTACATTTCGTCTATCTTATTGATTTACGTATTTTTTTTAATATTTTCGAATAAATTATAATACATTTTACATCTATATATCAAATTATAGAAAAATATAATATTTTCATATATTTTATTTTCAATATAAATGAGATCTAAGTTACGATGTCTATTCAAACTTTCTCGCAATACAATAAAGCGCACATAGAAACGGCGACTTTTCATATAGTTTTTCTTTTGAAAAATACGATATATTTTCATAATAACCTTTCCTAATGTTGTGCACTTGACTTGCTACACATTTCTACTTTTTATTACCATTATTTATTTGAACACGACTCTCTAAAGGAAGTTAAATCGTTTAAAAGTCGCTCAAACGCACACGACGTCTTTGCACAAATGGCCACGATAAAGACACGTACCCACATATCCATTCAATGCAAAAAAAAATACATTTTGATTCCAAAGGATATCAATTATTTATTAAATTAGTTTTTTCAAAATTTTTCTCAAAGACATTTGGTTCAGAAACTGACTTACTTAGATAATAGTTTCGTTCTAAATATAAATGCACTAGTGATTCACTGGAAAACTTTTCTAAGGATAAATATATTTGACGACTGAAAAGGTCGAGGGGTACAAGTGACATTTTTTCCGAAATTGAGTTATGTACAGAAATCACTTCTATGTACGCTCATATATTTGGTGGCAAAAGGATATAAGCGAATTTGAATCGAGTGCTGAGATATATCATCAAATCACTCGACCTCTTCCTAATACGTGTAGGCACATGTTTAACTTTGAGCATGCTTTTCTCGAAATCACTTGTACCCCTTTGCTTTTTCAGTAGTCATATAGGTGATCTGGGATTAATTTCTTTCAAAAGGAATAATTTTGTAACAAAAAACCAATAAACGCGATTAATGCATCAATCATTGTACAATTCATCAACCATTTTAGTTACTCTAGCGACTAATATTGAGTGACGGAACAACTTACCCCCGGAACATCCATCCCCACTCCCCCTTTACAAATCGTTACTAACTTAATTTCACTATAATATTGAATACAAATTATTCGATTCTGACCGCATTGAATACCTTTATGCGTACACATAACAAAGTCGCTCGCGCATATACAGGCCATTGTCGTTATTATTACCCCAGTCGTTATATTATTATCATTTAGCTGTCGGCCATCGTCATAGTTTTATTTTCGTCTCGTACAATATTATTATTTCTTCTTTTCTTTCGCATTGTTGTTGTTTGGCGTTCGCGAAGCTGTCGCGCCATTACGGCGACCATACGTCAAGCGGTAACTCGCGCTTAATGCGCGACTAAATGGCCCGAGCTTAATTCGACCGAATTTATGCTTTTATACTACGTATTTTTTACCGATTCAAATGTTAAACTCCTTTATTATAGCCCAATGGTGCACGCTCTTGTCGGAAAATTCGAGGAAAACTCGCATCGAAGTGGAAAATTTGCATGCCTTTCAATTGCAGACTGTGACGGCTTCGTTTTGGAAATTTAACTTTTCGCTTAATTTAATTTTATTATCTGCTTGTTACATTTTAATAATCGTTAATTTTCAGAACAAAAAGAGCCATAAAGATAAACGTTATTGAGCGTTTTTAATTTCTCGTTTGATCTGCATATTTTTTTTCAATTTAACGTGCACATCTATGTAATTTATTTTAATTTTAACACATGTCCTTAATATTTATTACAAATCGGTTATTTTAAATTATTTAAGACTCACCCTCAAATTATAAGCAATTGAGATTCTCACTTAAAAAAACAACAATATCTCAAATGTACACGGGAAAAAATCAATATTTCTCAAAGTTCGAACGATTTGCATAATTTTCAATACTCACTCATTCGAAATTGAATTAGAATAGAACCGCTCCGCCATTAAAGGAGCAGTTAAGGAGTTAATTCATATTCAAATTTGTGTAACATTTCAATGTGATTCTCTATACAAACCGGAAGACAGAACCGGGCGTATAAAACAACCCATAAAACTCCGCCTAAATATCCTTAATGTTGTAATTATTTTATTATGTTACGCCGCGTATCGACACGTATAGCCTACACGATTATCATAAAGCCGCATTAAAGAACGAGTTAAAATAATAATAAATGTTTGTAAAAATCGAAAAAAATATTTATACTCGTATGAGACAAAACGGGACTTTGATGGATTAAATACGTGCTCGTGCTGTATAACTAAATACTTATCTCATCTGTGAGCTCGAGAGTCGTTAGCTCATCGAAAAAATGAAATATGTAAAAAAAAAAGGAATGTTTTAAAACAGTAATTTCGAACGTTTATTTGTAAATTCGTTTTACTCGCCCACGTTTATGTGCTTTGTACGGTTTTTTGCGAGCGCATAATGACGATGACCTTTTTTCACTCAACATTTAACGCCGACTCGAAAAAGACGCTTCAAAACGTGACATTTCGAAGATTGAATACGTACTTATTGTTTAAAATTATTTTTGACTCATTTTTTAGACAATATGATCGAAATTTTCAATCGAAATCGCTCTATTTGGATCGATTGATTTGATTGGTTTTCTTTGGTGGTTTGATGGAATTATTGGAAAAATAAATTGTGCATGTATGTAATGGTTAATTAAGATTGTAATTGTGAAAAAATGTGGTCGGTCAAGTGAAAAGAACAAATATTAATTGAATGTCACGCGGATGCGCGTGCGCTTGACGATGCGAAGCATTTTAATTGTTTATTTACGGTTGTGTTGACAGTACCGGATTTCCAAATGATCATAAAGTTTTTCTAAAATTGATTAACAAATCTATTTACTTAATGATTTTTTTATATTTATCTATATTTTTGAAAATTTCGATAGTTTTGTAGCGCACTAATTAAATCAACTTCAAAGATTTTTTCAAACATTAGGTTCGATTTTTTGAATTAAAAAGAAGCATAACCAACTACTATTAATACATATGAACTTTATAAATTGAATTAATACAAGGGAAATGTATTGATTTGAATGGATTGTTTAATAAAAATAATATTTTCATATTAAATTTGTTTGTTACATTGTTTCAAAAGCAATTATTCGAATAGAAGCGAAACAAAAAAATAATGCAAAATCACAGATTTCAGTCTTGTAAATAACAAATATTGAACATTATTACATAGATTATGAAAAGAACAATAGGTACAAGTGAACAATCGAAGCGTGAAGTCGCCAGTCTGTTTCTTTGAGATCGAATCGACCGTTATCTGCATCGAGTGCAACTCGGTTCCGCCATTTTAATTATGCGCTCGCCATTTTAATTGAATGTGTATTAAATTAAATCGTACAACTTAATTGAAAAGCGGCGTATGTACGCATATGCAGTCTGGAACAGTGTTTTTCAACTTTTTACATCTACAAAACAGTAAAATTTTGAAAACATTTCATGAATAAATCAATTGAAAAAATATTCAATTAATTTTTAAATTGATACATAACTTGTGATATCTCAATAGGATTCAATGAACTTGTATTGATTAGATTTTATACAATTTGTAACGATACTTATTCAAACCGATTTTATTAAATTATACCTAGAAAAAAAAAATACAACCGCTTCTCATAAAATTAAAGAATTATCCTCTTGAACATTTCAATCGTTTTATGATCAATTATCATTAAATAAAATTACGCGAAACCAATTGTTGAATTGTTCGCTTAAAAAAATTCGTTCGGTCCGCGAACCGGCAGTTGGTAATTACCGATCTAGTAAATTCGCAGCCGTTATGGTGAACGTCGCCATTAATAATTAATCGCATATTTATTGTAATCATATTAATATTACCGTGGCAAAATAGCGGCGTTTAACGCGTTGTAACAATTATTCGACATCCGTTTCGGTTGTCGTCCAGTTCGAGTTTGATTAATTAATATATTGTTTATCGCTACTAGCGGAAATCGTTAATAACGGAATCCGATTAAAAAACTAGTTTTTTTTTAAATTGAGATACTATTTTTATCGATTTGAATATTCTTTTATGATATTTTGACAGAATTTTATGATTTATTCTCGTTATAATTAATTTGGGTAAAACTATGAAGATTTTTGTGTGAAAATTATTGAAAATTGAATGAACATTATTTTTTTATCGATTAGAATTTGTAAAGAATATTTTTGTTGTTTGGAACACTTTGGTCTTATTGTTGATTCAATTTTGAACTGTCAAGTATTTATTATTCTCGTAGTAAATCATGATATGTGTGTAGCAAGAGCATAATATTTGCTAAGGCTGATCAACGAGAAGATTCATTGAGAAATATCAAATGATAGAATCATATTTTTCGTTTAATATTAAATGTAAATTGTTAAATTTGATAACGCATAAACCTTTCCGGTCGTGAATATAATAATTTTGTATCGTTTTGATATAAAAAAACATCCGTTAAAGAGTCTATAAATAAAATATAGACATATGTACATTCAATATAATTTATTTAAAAAAAAAATATTTTATGCATCGACAGATCATAAATACTAAGCAAGTTATACATTCGAATTCAATAAAAAAACCTATATTTCTTTAAATATTAAATGTAAATTGTAAACTGTAATGTCGCATAAACCTTTCTAGGTGTGCACATAATAATTCTAAAGAGTTTCACTAACAAAAGATCAGCATTTATGGAGTCGATAAATATAATATGAATTTCATTTATATATAAATCAAAACGAAAATATTTCACAAATCATGATAGATTATATGTATATAAATACTAAACAAGTTACACATTCGAATTCAATAAACACAACCGTACCACCCCCGTCGAAAATCCGAAAAATTAAATAACAGCGACATAATGGCCGACACACACGCATAACATTATAACACCACACACAGGGCACAAATGTTTATGAAGTCGGCTCGATATCAAAGCCATTCACGGCAACAAAACGCGTTGCCGAGTAACATAAAGTAACAGTAACAAATTTTACAGTCCAGTCATGCCGAGTCACCGGACACCGATACACTCGGGCTTAATTAAAAGCTCAAACAAAAAGTTCCGACTTTCATTAGAGCTTCCACAATAAACACAATCTGGGGCTTATATTGGAAATGACATTTCACACACGTTTCGTTTTGTTATTTATCCGGACAATGGTGATGTCGATACGAGGCACAATGTCCTAGTAAATGTAGATTGGTTTCACGCTCGTTAGACGCGAATTCGACGGAATTCATTATCGATATGAAAATTCTTTTGAATTGGATTCCGATGGGCGTGATGATGAGTGTGGACGTGCTGTGTCATTTGTTTGAATATACTTGGAATGTGTATGTGAATATACTAGGTGTATGCATGTGGAATTGGTGCGTGGGAAGTTCTTGTCAGGTGTTTTGATTCAGTCCATTTGATATTTCGAATCGACTTATTGTTTTGTTCTTGTTGCATAATGTGTGTTTAATGAATAAATTATTGTTCTCGATTAAATAAAATCGAAGGGAATCCACATGCACATGAACCCTACTTTGTAATTGAAGATGAACAAGTTGATACTTTTATTTTTTTAGAATCTCTTTCATAATCCCAATTTTTTCAGAAATTTAGTCAATTGTACAAGTTATCATATATTTTTTAATAAAAAAAACTAAATTTATGTAAATATTTTATTTGAAAAAATTCATTAGATTCACGTAAATATTTGAAGAGATAATTTGATCTTCGCAAACATGAAAGGGTTACTCGTTAACGAGCGAGAAAAGCTCATTCTTGTTTGCGATTATCCTCAAAGAACAAATGCAAGTATTGAAGCCACGCCCTTTTCTTGCTATTGGCTGCAGCTTCCTAAGCCCCGCCCATTTCTCTCCCCCTCTCCCACCCACCCACCCACCGCCCGCTCCTAGCGATACTTAACCCCTTCATTCCTATTTTTTTTTACTATACTAAAATAAAATCAATTTTCAATTTCAATTATTTGTGAAATTTAAGGAAAGGGAATGAGTAAATTTATTTTTGATACTTTTCTTTTATCTTTTGAGAAAAATACTAAACCTAAACTAAATACACTTTAAACATAAACGAAAAGTTCTCGTTAAAAAAATATAAGAAAACTACTGAATTCAATGTTCATACATTTCAATATACAAAGAGATTATTCAAATTAACCCCGTCGAAGCCACAAATCCTTTTTACTCTTATTATAGGTATTTTTCGCTCAATTTTGTAATCGCTCGTTTTCCGCGTCTTTTATGACGTGCGTAATATTGTATTGCGATGCGCTATGAAAAAAATGAGAACGTGTATGTATGCAAGCCGCCGATCCAAATTGATAATTTTGCGTGGATAATTGATCGTAATTTACGATCTTCGGTTTATACAAAGGCAGAAGTCGTCAAGTATGCATATGAGATCGAATCAAGATTCATTCAATTGTCAACAAACTAAAATAAAATATATTTATATAGTCATTAATTTGTAATAATTGCACGATTTTAACGATTTGCAGATTAGTATTTGAATTAATAAGTAAAAAATTGAGTTATATTTAGTTGGGTTTAAGTTTATATTATTTTTTCTTGTTTTTTATTAGATTTGTAATTTAATTCAATTCAGTTATTTTATAGTTTCTGATTATCAAAAGAAATTATCACGCTTGTTCAATTTTATCTAGTGATCAGTTTTTAATCAATGCTCTATTTCACAATATGACGTCACATTGTAGCTATACTTCTTCACTAATTTATTAAAGGAGGACGGGCAAAGATGTATGAATTTATACCTAGTGTCCAACAATGATTAACCTTATGTCATTGTATAGCTCTTTTCATGATCATCTTTTGCTATTAAGGAGGTCAGTCTGAAATCACTATGTAAAAAAAGTTGCATTGTATGACTTATGCATGTTTCGGATATTTTACATGAATTTTGATCATTTTGAACTACGTCTGCGAAATTCGAATTGAAATCCCTGCAAAATCTATATGCACATGCGTCTTCTTGAAGCAGGGTCAGCCACCGACAACGACGACGATGATGATGACCACGACGACGTCGATCGAAGCTCGCTTCGAAAATTGATTTACGACTCGAGAATAACATTACGAAAAAAATCGGTAAGTGCAGGCACATGCGTTAAGTGTTTCCCCTTTTTGTCGGCTTCGGTAATTGCCTTGATATGAGGCCGTGCTTTTTATGCCCTGCCGACACGCCATGTTTGTAATCTGGAGAGCAAACTGTTTTTTCTCTTGCGAAAACGCTCAAATTATCATACCGCATTAAAACGGGGCCGATTTAAGGAGATCGGACGTATAAGGACATCGATCGGTTATCGTTTAATTCGACAATTAGTGAAAAATTATTGTAAGGTAATTGATTCTTTTTTTTTGTATATAATGATAAAATTATAAAATTACTGGATGGTATTCGCTTGCTGATGTTTAAAAAATGTATGGTTTATTTAAACCTGCATAACTTCATAATTGATTAAAAAAATATATGCATACAATGTTTATATCACAGAATTTTTTCGCACTTTTAGAGTTCTATACAAATTATTGAGCTGTTAAATGACGAGTGAATTTCACAAAAAGCAAAAGTAACCTATTTTATCGAAATTGATTTGAGTACAAAAAATGGTTCTGTATCGTGAATAGAACCGATATCGATATCGATAAAAATGCCACTTGTGCTTTTTGTGAAATTCAGTCGTCAAATATTATTCTGATCTTTATTTAATCTGTTGATTTTCTGTTAAATTACAATTAAATTAATTCATAATTTATTTGCATTGAATAATCGCACAGTCATTAAAGTGTTAATCCCGATGTTTATACGCGAACTCTCGAATAAATCAATATTACATATCGTTTTACAATCTTTTAATTTTATTTACATATAAATCAGATAAAAATTCAAAACGAGTTACACGTATGAATATTTACAACATATAAATTTCGCTAGATAGTAAATAGTCGCGTATGATTTATCGCCGTTTAATATACGTGCAATAATTTTCTCGTATTGTACGAGCGACAATAATCACAGGGTGTTTCGACGATAGCACATATTTATTTCCTATAGTTTACCGATCCTTAACTTGTACTCTAAAGATCGGAACGAGTTCTTTGTGATAAAAGCGCACCTAAATCAGAAAAGCGTTGATGTTATCAATCGTTTACGACTCGAAACATTGTTTCTCAACTATAAACATTTGCACGACGTACACCGCGTTTTGTTTTTCAATTTTTCTTACCGTTTTTTTAAGACTTTTTCTTATACACGGATGCCTGTTGAATATTCAAATATTTTGTAACACAAAGTTCGAGCGCGGCAATATAACACGATATTAATTAGGCATGCCTCGGAACGGATTAATATGGTAATTGAGTGTACTCTTTCGTTATTTATCCCAAGTACATACCCTCGATTCGTTAACCCTCAATAAAATGTATCCAATTTGACGGTGCATTACGACGATGCAATCGTCGGATCAATTTTCGAAAAGGCATTAAATTGCTCGCACTTAATGTCTACGTGCGCTTAAATTTAATTAGGCACGTGAAGTAATGAGTTCGGAATTCGAAATTCGCTTTTTTATTATAAATAAGAGGGTTTTGTTTAATGAATTTTCGTGTTTGAATTACGATAATTGTGCAAGCTTAATTAATTGAAGGCCCATACGATACTGCGTGCTTTTATAATGGGCGTTAATTAATGGGCAGAAGTTTTTTTTTTGAAAGATTTTCGATAGACGTTAAGATTAAAGTCGTTATTTTGATTAAAAATTATTTTAGAATACTGTGTTTATTTTTGAATTTACGACTTTAATATAATCAATTCATCTTAAATTCTATCTTTAAATGTATTAACATTACAGTTTTTTGAATAACTAAACTATTTGAAAATCAATTTAACTTAATATTTATAAGTGAAAATAATTATATATGACGATTGAATTTTACAAAGAGCACAAGTGACCTTTTTTACCGATGTTGAATTTAGTACAGAAAATGGTTCTATATATGATACAGAATCATTTTCTGCACTTAACTTTATTTCGATAAAAAAGATCACTTGCGTCCTTTGTGAAATTTAGTCGTCATGTATAATATTGATAGAGCTAATGAAATCAAAATTGATCAATATATGTGTGAATTTAAGTAAATTATAGAATCCTAAATGAGTAATACTTTCGCCGTGAAACTTTTCAAAATGTCTTGAATCTTGTCTGAAATTATATTCACAAAATTAACCTAACAAAGTCATAGCCATTTACCTTATTCATAATCAGATTAAAATCTAAATAATATAAAACAATTCCGAGCCACTGAAGCTCTATATAAATTTAATAAAACATCAAATCGACTCACAAAAACACGCTCAATCCCCACTAAACTCAAATCGCACGCAATAAAATTTCAAAAGACAATTAATCCTTCACAAAGCCGACATTCCGAGAACACAAAATCCGAAACACACCGTCAATACATAAGCACACCGTACATAGGCATTTAACGATAAATTGATTTAGTATGTGCTATCTAACGCGAGCGGTACGTACACATTATTACCGAGAGCGGCCATCATTAATGGCGGCACACGCGTAATGAGTGATCACGTCCCCGTCCGAAAACACGGTGTTCCCAAACGAAAATTACAAACGAGACCGTATAATATGAACGAAAAAAAATGCTTTAGATACGTGCTCATTTGAGCGTTCGATGACGGTTTGAGTGTTGTCGTTTTTTTCTGGTCGATTTCGTTAGAATCGTTTTGCTGATGCGGCGTTTGTGTTGTTGTTTTTGTTGATTTGATTTAATATTTGTATCTAGTTCTATTTTGCGTACGTAAGAAAGGTAATAGTAAAATATTTAATGTAAAATTTTTATTGATTCCGGTGTTCTTTTATAATTACTGTATTTTTCATGAATCTTACTATATAATACCGCTGTTCCAAAGCTCCAAAGCTGCGTTGATATATTAAACGGGTTGATCGCAAGTTTTTAAATATTGTACTCCACTTAAATCAACAATAGCTACGGTTTGTTCTTTTTTTTTATTAAATTAAATTAATTATTTTATGTTTCGAATTTGTTCATTATCAATCGTAATGAATCATTTTGCAACAATAATGTGTGATTTACTTCATCAAAATTCTATAAAAGATGCGTTCACACCTGGTAAGAATGTCTGACCTTTTTAAAATATCAAAATTCAATAAAAATCGCTCCAAATTCCTACTTGGCAAACTACTTTAAGCATCAAAAACTTTCTAACATATCTCATGAATATTCTTTTCAATCAAAAGTCAATAAATTATAGCAAAGTTCATTAAAGAAAACTATGGCGACTTTCATTAACAGCACTCAATCTTTGAAATGAAATAAAATTTGCATGAGCAATATAGTCACAATCGTTTTTTGTTATTTGATTCATTTATATGATTTTAATACGGTTTAGCTGCAGATTAACTAATTAACCATAAAAATTCGAGTTCACAATTGAATAGCCCTATACATTTGAAACGAATACATATTTGAATTCCCCTATTTTTTTTATAAACAATCCCTTTTTTATAAATTATTCGATAATGTCAATATATTGCCGACTAATTTATCATACTCGCATTGAACTCTCATATGCTTACACACCTCAATCACCGAACTCAAGAACAATTTACATTTTGATACCGACGCAATCAACGATCAAAGTGCACCGATCTTTCATACACATAAACATTGCGCCATACAAAAGATTTAACAATCTTCTTCGTCTCGTTTCTTCTAAACACAACACAACGTCTATGCAAATGGCGCACATTTTCCTCTGATATATTGGCGAAGGAACTTAACCCGTCATTAGGCGAGCTATTGATATACGACAAGTATTTTATTATTATTGAAAAGCTCGTGTATGTACAGGGTGTCGGATCTTTCGATAGATCTCTATCGATATATTCCGTGTACGGATCGAAAGATTAAAATTGTATGTGTTTAAAATGGGCATTGCGCGATATTATCGAAATTTCAATAAATTCGTGCTCTGATAAAATACAGACCGTTTTGAAATATTGCCTAAAGGTTGATAAAAAAATGTATTTTGTATAATATTGTACAATCACCCTAGTTGATTTGTGTAGAAAGTCGTAAATATCGTCGCTAAGTACGTCACAAAATTAACAATAATTGTAATGCAAAACTAGCGTAATAATACGCTAACACTTTTTATGATTTTAACGTCGACGTAATGAATTTGATAATTATTTAAAGTCGACCCTATACTTGTATAAAATTCGCATCGGTGCTTTGTAATTTTATGATTTCGAATTTTTTTTCAAGCGGAAACGTTTAACATACGATTTTCTCGTAAATACGAATAAATACTTAGCACTCGTGTTAAAATTGCAAAATATTCATGAATCATCTTCATGCAAATTACCCGTATATCAATCGGAGTGAAAACAATAATCCGAGTTGATTTATTCAATTAAGCAAACATTTATTATTCGAAAACGATCATCGCGCCATATTTGAATAAATCGCAACGGAGATTCTTAGATTGTATCGAATCGTTTCTTGCGAAAATGCGAAGATTTTCTTACAAAATTTTCGCTTAACTGTCGTCGATTGGATAACGAGGTCGATTTTTCGATATTGCAATAATTTCCCGCGCAAATTCGAACGGACATGACGAATTTTGTTCCGTTATTTATTGCCTGGTGTTTATGTGTAGCGGTTGCCTCCTACTGTAGCGAATCGGTAAAAATTGCACGTAATAAATTTTCTTTTAAAGGATGTAAAATATAATATTATATATTATAAAATTGAAATAATACAATGTAACATATGCGAAAAATTGATACTACCATCGAATAATTTGTCGCAATCGATGAAAATGTTATACGTAATTCATTTCATGAAAGTGGTTTTTAGACTTCATTATAACCCATTTCGTCAATTCAATAAAATATGACGTTATATTTACGATCGGACGCTAATAAAATTGTCGTTCTATAAAATTATAAAACGATTTCGATAAATAAAACGAAACTCGAAGCAATGTTTGTGTTTTCTGTTAAATCTAGCGTTTCCTACTTTCACCAACTCTGCACCCGTGATGATAGATCATTTTGCTCATTTATTGCCACGGTTCGTGATCGTTTCAAATACGAAATTATTTATTCATTTCGCAATACGATTCGTAATTTGAAACGTATTCTTGTAGGTAGCTAGATAAATACAAATCAGATGTATCAGAAATTCAACGTTGATTTGATTTGCATTCGAGTTTTTTTTCCGTGCCGTTCTATTTTGTAGAGATCAGTGTCTGTTATTTTTTGTATTCAATTTGAATGTTTTTTCGTCTTTGTCATTGAATGAATAATCAAAATTTTAATATTTACAATAAGAAGTTTTAATAAAACTCCAAGTTAGATCGAATAAAGATAATTGTATTGTTGTTATTATTATTGTAAGTTTGTTTATCATCGGAAACCGGTAATTAAATATTTTATCGACAAAACGCATTAATTTAAACAATTATTATAATTGGATTGTTATCGCAAGTAGACGATAATCGAAAATGTGAAATATAATTATGAGTCTTTATCAAATAATAATACATTTTATGAGTATGAATATAAAGTTTTTGTATAAAAAAATGACAATGTATATGTTTGTTTATCTTCAAAGGAAACGAAATTTGAAACTTATCGCTATAGTAAAAATTCTTCAACTATTTTCTATTCTCATATCTATTAGATCAGCTACCAATTTTTCCTTAATCATTTCAGATAAATTAATTTTGAAAAACGCATCAAACCTCTTTCAAATTTTTCTCGAATTTTCTTTATATAAAGTCAGCCAGTTCGTTCACAGAATAACTCCAGTATTTTCAAAAGGTACCAAACTCGAAGATACTCGTTTTCTAACCATCCAATCATTCGAATAGCACTCTGACATAACTAGATAGAACGAATCCATCGTCACAATGGTAAAGTGTACCAATGGACGTTCCTCGAGCATCAATACACTTTCGCCGCAAGTTTACTGCTAATAGAGCTGTCGTCGATTTGCTCGCTCGATTTTATTGCAACATTTGCGTGGGCAAGAATAATCTATCCGATACGAATTCCGAACTGTCATTATTGTTTACAACTCAGGCAATATTTATATTTTTACCATATACACTACGTATAAAATGCACAACGCCCAGGTGTGCTCAACAGTTAATATTATGCGAGGCTTAGAATTTTAGATTTTCCAATGGTTCGTTTTATAAAATTAATTTTATCGATGATGTCATTGTTGTGCAACATATAAGCCAATCATTATGTAATATGATTAGATTCATAAAACATAAATGATGATACATATTAGATGCATTTTTATAAATTCTCTTATAATTATTCAATTCATCTGAAATTTTTAATATTCAAATTTTGTTTATAATAAGCTATGAATTTGATCTATTTACATTAGAGTACACAATTGATTAAAATAGCTTTTGAAGTAAATTTTTTTGTTATTCGTAAGTCGAATAAATTCTGTCGTTAAAATAGTATTCATCATTATTATTTAGAAAATATATTTCGCACATAAGAAGTTATGACTATATCAAGTGCTTCAACACTTCTTTTAAGAAGTAGAGTTAATCATATAGCTTTTATATAACGACTGATAAGACCAAAGGATACAAGTGACATGAAATTGAGTTACGTACAGGAATCGCTTCATGTATTTGGTGGCAAAAGGATATAAACGAACTTGGAACCTCAATATATCATCAAATCACTCGACCTCCTCCTAATACATGTACCTCAACTTTGAGCGCTCTTTTCTCAAAATGACTTATACCCCTCGGCCTTTTCAGTCATCATATATATATTTTTCACTGCGATTTCGTTTCGATCGAAGAATTTAAGCGGCTGCCTTTCGAAATTTCATGATTCCGGATCCGTCGGTAATGGTGTCATTGTTCTTCAAAAATTGTCGGTTTCCGATCGACGATGATTGAGGGTTGCCGATGAAGTTATTACCAAGAGGCAAAAGTACAAAGGAAACGGGCGACATCTCATTAAGCACTATTTGCATTGAAAGGGACCTTTCGAAATCGTTTCGAGAACTTTTTGGATTTGTTTGAAGCGTGCCGAATTTTCAGCGCTCTCTCATTAATTCGAGACTATTGTTTTGTGTTTGGGATGGATTTGTAGAAAAAAAATATTCAAAGTATCAGGTTAAAAAATGCCGTTTTTTTCGGGTCTATGAATGTTGAATCTATTATTTTTTCTGTATAGATGAAGGCCGACAAATATATGTCAGTGTTTTATTATTAACTTTATACCATTAAATTTATAACAACTGTTAGTTTTAGATTATAAAATTAATCATAAATTAGTGATTTATTTATGCATAAATCCATTATTATAGATTTTATGCAAAATTAACATCTTTTCTAGTGGAATTGAGTTCAGAGTGGTCCATATTTGTTCTCTTCTTTCAACTAGTTGCGGTTTTATTGTGTATTTCTTTATTATTAGTTATGATAAATTTTATAATAATATCAAACAAATTTCAATAGACATTTAGCAGTAGAACTTATACCTTATTTTCATACAAATTCATTATGAATTTTATCGGATTCAAGCATTATTTGATTGATCAATTATACTGGTAGCCTATTCTGGTCTATACATAAAATTTTCGGGTAGTATTTTCTTCAAATTAGATGAAAAGAAAAGATTTTCACAAATAAATTGGGTGGTATATTTAATACATTTTTTTAAGATAGAACCGAATAAATAGATAAATAGAAGACGTGATACCGTATATTATAAGATTAATTAAGTAAGATTATATTCTTGTGTCAGCGTATCCTTACATAATAAACGTACATTTTTACGGGACTCAGTTAGATCAAAATTTTAAGAAATTCCAAATATTATACAATAATTTGAAAATATAGAGAAAAGCTACCGTCTATAAAGCAATAAATCGCTAAACAGAAATAAAGCATAAGATAATTGATGACAGCTCAAGTCGGATTCGTATTGCGATCGATTGTAGAGGCGATTGCGCACACCGCGTGCACAATCATTTTACACACATTTTACACGGATAATGATCGCACGTCAAAAACAAACCACCGACTCTCGTTTGCGCAAACTGACAGACAGAATAACAGACAGATACCTACACAAACTCGGTCTATTTAACAAATTGAATTTCCCCGAAGCGCTACGCCTGACAAAAGTCAAAGAAATATCGATCCTACGACATTCAGACGCTTATATATTAAAGAATTTTTTAATCTTTCTTAACGAAAATATCATATGATGATTGAAAAGGCCAAGTAGTACAAGTGACTTTGCGGTTATTTCGAGAAAAGCGCGTTCAAAGTTGTCCATGTATTAGAAGGAGGTCGAGTGATTTGATGATATATTGAGGCACAGGTTCCGAATTCGTTTATATCCTTTTGCCACCAAATAAATGAGCGTGCATAGAAGCGATTCTTGTGCATAACTCAATTTTGGCAAAAATGTCACTTGTACCCTTCAGCCTTTTCAATCGTCATATATAAAAAGTTAAATTTATATAAAAAAAGTTTTCATTGTTGCATTTCGCACGCATGAAAGATGATTTTTTTAGTGTCGATTTTCACGCATCCGAATTTTCGCGTTGGACAAATGTTGTTCGGGAATTAACTTCTGTAATATTATACACACTTAGTGAACTTGAAGTTGAAAAAAATGAACATTTGCTCACGCACCATTCTGCGTGTTCAATA
The DNA here is from genome assembly GCA_024721215.1 of Cheumatopsyche charites. NCBI lineage: Eukaryota > Metazoa > Arthropoda > Insecta > Trichoptera > Hydropsychidae > Cheumatopsyche > Cheumatopsyche charites. Next base: position 8,557,680 of record CM045586.1, on the reverse strand, counting down.
TTTAATGTGCACATTCGCCGGTGTTTTGTGAGTATTGAAAATGTTTCGCTTTAGTACTTGTTAGCGTACGAAACGCACACCGATACAAAATACATAATTGACGTATAATATTGCAGTGCGTGTGGTTTTTAAACTGTATTCGAAAATTTAACGTTTTTCGTAAATTGTTTTTGCAAAAAAAATGATTCTAATTGAATCGTGATGTGTGAAAAGAGCGCATCTTAAATGAACAATGTGAGAAACGTGCGTCCTTTTCAATTGTGGATGACATTTATGATGAAAGGAGATTAAAAAATTAATAGATTTTATTGATGTCTGCTAATTTTTGTTTTTAAATTGAATATAATTAAATTTGAGAGTGTTATGAAGTAATTTGATCTGTAATAATTGGAGACAGATTTCAAAAATGAGACATTGAAAATTTTTGATCAAATGAATTTGTTCAAATTCAAAATTTTTTTTTTCAATAGTGGAATATCTTTTCATTTTTTTTTCATATCGAAATGAAAAATATCAAAAAGAAGTCGTCCACATTTTTAGAATCGCTGATGTGGTACGCACAACTCGTTCGCCGCCATTTTCGATACAAAACCCGACAAGATTGATGAGTTTGGAGTTACCCTATGACACGACATAATCGCCCATGAGGAGTAACTTACAAATCGTTTGAATTTGTAGACCCCTTTCTTACAATTGTACAATTGGTCCCACATTTTGGGGGGGAAATATCACCCCTATTTTCATCATGAAAATATATATCGGTTATAACATTTCAAAATACCCATAATTCAACTACAAATTTGATGGAAAATCTTATATTTTGTAAACGAATTAGGGCCGAAATTTTCATTTAATTAGTTTTTTTTTATTTTAATAGAGCTTAAATATTTACATAGCATTTTCAAGAACTTACGATTAGATAATTAAACTTTATAGAAAAAAATACACAAGTTAACTTACGAGAAACAATCCGACCCTAAATTTTTACAATTTTTCTTTAATTCAACTTCTTAAACTCATTCAATTAATTTTTCAATTAGTTTACGATCATTGTCAAATTCTAAAGGTACATAGAAAAAACATTAACATATTGTTAAGTTGCATGAAAAACGATTGAAATTTTGGCCCGAAATGTTTGCAATTTCTCTGAATTCAACTAGAATTTTCAATAAATTGTTCTTAAAATATATTTAAAAATAAAAAGACCTTTCTTTCATTCAATAAATAAATATTTATTCAAATTTCGACATTCAATACGAGTTGTTTTCTTGGACATTGTTGCAAGTTGTCTTCGTTGTTGTTGAATTTGTCGTTGAAATCGGCCACGGCTTAATTTACGACCAACATCAGCGTCTGGCCGCACCTTTATATTGCGCCCCATCCTCGTTATTTACAAGGCTATTTATTATAAAGCTCGTATTATACCATATAACTTGTGCGCATGCATTGTGTACACGTGTGAATGTTGCGTACGGAATTTTCGTTGTTTTATGCAGCGCCGATATTACAATGTTATATAGGGATGTGTGAAATTCGAGATTATCACAGATGAATCTCGATTATTGTTATTGTATTGTAATAAATTTGTATATTTTATATTGAAAATTGATTGAGAAATTATACATTTCAATCTTTTATATATGTCTTATTGAATAATTTGTCGCTGTCTATCGTATTTTTATTTTGAAACTCAATTTTCAATTTGATTTGAATAATATATTTACAATATAATTCTCATTTTGCACATAAAGATACAATGTTCAACCCTATTTAAAATCAAATGCATTTTACGGTTGAATGCATAATACAATGTGCATATGAATCGTATACACAGATGAGTTTTAAAGAGTTCATATATTCATCGACATATTTATACAAACTATATTTAAAATAGATTTGAATCTTTTGCAACACTTATACTTCTTAATCTCTCGATTTTTTTACACCGTAAAAATCGCTTTAATTCGTTCTACTTCTTACTGTTTATTTCATCGAATTGTACGCATCAACTTTCAAACTAATCAAATAAGCAAAAAATATTCTATTTGGGATCAACTTATGCAATCATTCGATCACAATCGTAGAGATTCTCAACATTTTTTCACGGATTTATCGAATAGCATTTTTTTCCAGTTAATTCGTTTATTTCGCCCCTTCGATCCGATAATGTTTGTAATAATGGAGTCGGTGTGATAATATTTATCTTCCATGGTGCGTTTAGCATCCACCGTGTAATAATATTGACATGCGTGGACGTCTATCCGACAAAATCCTTTTGTTGTCGAAACGTTGAAAAGAAACTTATTTGGCGGGATTAACAATAAAGTGAGAGCCAACACAACAACAACAACACAACGATCTCGCAACGCAGCCTTCCAATCAACTTCTCGATCCGTATACTAAGTTTGAATATAATTCATAAAGATTTTATCTTAATGATCTTTGCTTGAAAAATGTCAAAATCGTACTTAAAATCAAATAAATATTTTATTTTTTCATATAATTTATTATTTATTTCGCAAATTCATAGAAATTTTAGGTCGTAGATATTACCTATAAGGGAACTCACGAATTTACCTCCGTTAATTTTGATAAAATTTTGTAGAAATGTAGCATAAGTATATAGACATGAAAGGGCAATGTTTGAAAATATAATTTTCAATATTTTTTCAGTCTACATAGATCAAAGTTAAGCATAAGTTATCGTTGTTTTTGAGTTTATTTATCAAAAGACGACTGAAAAGTCCAAGGGGTACAAGTGACTTTGCGGCGATTTCGAGAAAAGAGTGCTCAAAGTTGAGCATGTACATGATTTGATGATATATCTCGGTACACGTTCCAAATTCGTTTATATCTTTTTACCACCAAATATATGAGCGTACATAGAAGCGATTTCTGTACATAACTCAATTTCAGCAAAAATTCCGCTTGTACCATTTGGCCTTCAGTCGTCATATATACTAAACCTGTAATAACTGAAAAACAATTGAGAGCTGTAATTTCTTCCTTTGCTATTATTTTGTCTATATTTTTCAACTGGTGCTATATTTTGAATGAGACCTATGTTTCCATGATTTTGTAATCATGAGCTCTTTTTAGTAAGGGATGATTAGCTCCTAGATCATATTTTATATCTGCACTTACGTTGTCATATACTTACATGCAAATTTTCATGAAAATCGATGACAGATTATTTTGAAAATTCTGATTGATTCTCTTTATATGATTATTTTGCATAATCTCAACATGCATTTCTCAATTCAAATTCACCATAACACAACTAAATTCAACTTCAATTAAAATTTAAATACTTAGAATCAAATATTTAAACACAATATACAATCGAAAGGATTCTCTAGTTCGGATCGCACGTCCCACAGCCTCTAACAGTCATTCCGCAGCCTAATAAATCCAATAATCTGTTCCTTTATGCACCACAACGAGGCTAATACGAAGCAAACGGTGTGAAAGACGCCCACAAAAACTCTCCAAATTCAATTACACGCTAAGACCGACCATAAATCATTCCGCGGACCTCGGGTTGAGCGCCCATGTCTCTTCTAATGTTCTCTATGCACTGTCTTTAGACACTTGTCTCGTCAATCAAGCGAACGTCATTAATTATATGGACACTTTCGTGCTAGTTTGTCTTTCCGTTTTGTCTTACTGCTGATTGAAGTTGGATTGGTTTCGTTTATAATCTGGTTGAAATTAAATTTGGGTTGGGTGTTGCTTTTGAGCCTTTTTTAGGTAGCGGGAAGATGGTTTTTCAGATGACAAATTAGTCAAAAATAAGAATTTTTACTTAATTTAAATACAGATATATCTTTAAAATGTACTGAATTTGTAGATAGGTTTCGTTTATAATCTGGTTGATGAATTAAATTTGGGTTAGAAGTTGCTTTTGAGTCTTAAGTAAGCCGCGGGAAGATGGTTTTTCAGATGAAAATTCAGTCAAAAATATGTTAAAAATAAGAAGTTTCACTTAATTTAAATACTGATATATCTTGAAAATGTGGTGAATTTTTAGATAGGTTCCGTTTAAATTCTGGTTGAAGAGTGAAATTTGGGTTAGATGTTGCTTTTAAGTCTTTTGTATGCCGCGGGATGATAGTTTCTCAAATGACAAATTAATCGAAAAAATGTTAAAAATAAGAATTTTCAATTAATTTACATACTGAAATCTTGAAAATGTTCCGAATTTTTAGTTACATATGAAAATTTTTGAACATAAGTTGAATCAATATTTTATTTTAGACGGAGAAACCAGAAAAATGTAATAGTAGTCATGAATTAACATACGCAATTTTTTCATCATAATTTCAAAAATAAATTATAGAAACTACTAAATTTCTCTACATAAGCATATCTCTTCATCATAAAAAGAAAATATTTTAGATAATTTTCTATTTGAAAGTTTTTCGTATGGATTTTAAACTCATTTTTGTCAAGTAATAGTCTCGTAGGAAATATGCATCCTAACTTAACTTAACTTGAAATTTAAAACTAAACTTATTAAATTAATTTCAATAAACATTTTCATATAAAAACAGCGGCGTGATTCATCTCAGAAAAGGTTATTTTTTTAGCGCCCATCTCTTCCATTTTCTTATTTTTCGGAATCAAATTTTTTTCAACGCTTAAACGAGGACAAGCCGTCATTTTCACGCACTGTATCCTTTCTTAACATATTTAAATAGCGTATAATGGACTTCCTTTCGTTTATCCACCGGTTGAAATCCATCAATACCCTAGGAAATTCATATATGAATAATAAAAACAATCGTGACTCGATCCCTATTTTACGGCAATAGTCACAAATTGAAAACAATTACAGCTCCCCATAGTCGAAATTGAATACAAAAAAAGCGTTGGGCAAAAAGGCTTTCGGTATGTGGCTTCGGGTCTCTCACACTTTACACGGTCTTTTCATTGTTAAATTGGATTACTTAGTGAATTCTTCGTAGATCGAACGGTCTAATGCTTTTTAAATTAGACTCGTTACTTGTAAATAAGAAATTAATCATTTTTTCAGTCGATATTGGAGAGTTTTTAATCATGGGAAAATACGAAGCTGTGCTATGGTTGCTCACACTTTTCATAATCGATGTTCGGTCAGAAGATAATCGATGTTTCAAGTGAGTCTATTGTGTGTATTATGATGTTTTTTTATGTAATAATTCTGAAAATTAAAATTTGACAGAAATTCTGAAAAGCCTAATTTTATTGAATGTGAAAATGCTGAACTCTTACCCTTGGTTGCGGAATTTTTCTATGGAAACTTTCAAGCTGATAAAATAGAAAAGTTGAAAATCTCTTCTTCTAATGTTCCTGAAATTCCAGGATTATATTTCAAAAAATTTAAATTACTCAAAGAACTCACAATTATTGAATCCAATATCAATAAGCTTTATAATGATTCATTTGAAGGTAATATTAAATTAATTCAAATGAATTTTCGATCAAAATTCAAAATTTTATTTGTTTCAGGCTTGGACAATTTAACTAAATTGAATATATCATACAATTCTATAATTTCATTGAATGGATCATACTTCACACAATTGTCAGAACTGAAAAAATTAAATTTGACCAAAAATGAAATATCTTCAATCCAAAAAGACGCCTTAGATGGACTTTTAAAACTTCAATACATCGACCTATCTAAGAATCGATTACAAACCATTCCCGAAAACCTCTTCAGAGCCACACCGATGATAGTCCACATAGACTTATCGGAAAATTCTTTGGAAAATCTCCCAGAAAACTCAATGAAAAACTTTCCATATCTGACAACTTTAAATCTGAGCAGAAACAAACTGAAAAGTTTCCCTTTGAAATTTTTCGACAACGTTCCAGCGCTGAACAAGTAAACTTCGCATTTTTTAAACTTTCGCAAACCACCGATAATAATCCACTCGATCATGAATGGGATAATGAATGAGTGATTATGGAGTTGCCATAATGAGAAATTGATTAAGCGATATTGTCGGAAAATAAAAGTCTTATGCCGTTTCGTCGAACAGCTTCTTTGTGAAGCCTCGACATTCATCAATCAATCGGTTTAATTAATGATGGAATCATCTTAATAAATTGGGTTCCTTTCAAAGCCACTTCCATTTACACTCGAATGGATTTTTGTTGTTCTTAATATATTATATATGTGTATATGTTTAGAGGGCATGGGAAAATTTTCATGATTTATTTTTTTAGGCTACTACTCACTGGAAATCTGTTTCAAACGTTCGAAGTGGGGATTTTTGCTAAAGTTCAGCCTAAATTGACGATTTTTAAAATAGACAGGAATGAATTGAGTTATTTGAAGAGAGATTTCTTCGATGTGATGCCTAATTTGAAGCGAGTTCATTTATTTGCTAATCCTTGGACTTGTACGTGTTTGGGGAATTTTTTGAGAATATTTTCATCTAGAAATGTGACTTATGATATGAAAAATTTCAATGATGGAAAATATCCTATATGCATCGTATATGATGGAGACGAGTGAGTTTTTCTGATGATTTTTGATACAAAACAATATCAATATTTCATTTATTTATTTGTTTTTATTTTAGTGAATCTAAAATCATCGATCCATGCATACAACTTTCAAAAGAAGATGCTTTGAATATAAGAAATATGTATTTCACTAAACTTACTTCATACACACTTCATTGACATATTGTTTTCTCAAATATAATAATTTTATTTTTTCAATAAAAAAAATTGACGATAAAATCTTCGATTTTTAAAAACGTTTCTGAAAATTCCGCAACACCATTATCGAAAACGTAAAACTTTTTTCCTAAAGCACCGTTCTCGAAACGAATCGACTTCAAGCTCCCCTGAAAAATCGATTCTAATCCGTGTCTTATAGCCGATGGTCGTCGAAGGGTTAGCAAAAAAAAACTATATAAAGAAATGTGCAAACAAAAACGTTCAGTTCAGGAAAACCGACGCCGGCGTCTGTTGAACCCGGATGTTTGTCATGAGTGTGAATTCGTGTTTGACTTCTTGTAAGTTGGTCTTTACACTGTCCAACAATTGAACTTGATGTATAAAAGTTTATGTACGAAAGGCTTTCAGATGTAAAAGTCACATTTGAATCGAAAAAGTTAATGTAATATCAATGAAATGAACGAATCTCTTATCAACTCTCGTGTAACTCAGTGTTTGTTTTTATGCACGCTCTTGTTGAAATCTATAAATTTCTAATTCTAATTTAAAAATTTGAAAAATTTAATAGCAAAATGAAATATTTATAAAGTAAATTTTCAAATTATGTAATGTTTTTGTATTTTCTAAACATTAAAATAGAATTGAGATGCGTATGAAGAATTCAATGAAGAGTTTCCTCAATGTGTTGCTACGTTTTTTGGATTGTTTTTCAATTTATTCAAATTTATATTGCAATATGGTGTTCTTAAGGATATAATAGTGACTTTTGAATCTGAATGTTTTGTATATTGTACAATATTCAGTGTTAAATAAGCAAGAGTTGACAATGCGCGTCGTGTACGGAGGCCCTCCCGTGTTGCGACGACAATGGACGCGCTTCTTCGACACGTCCGCGTCGAATGTCACGGTTCGATTCGTCGCTAAATGGCCGCCCTGTTGCTCTACAGGGTGTTTAAATAATCTAAATTAACTCCAATATACATCTAGTAGTCATACTAAAGCTTTCAGAAAAATAACGAAAGTTCTAGCTTAAAATTTGAGCCTCAAAAATGAGAATTGTATATTCAGATTGATCGTTGGTTTTTCCGAGTGTTTGATTAAATTTTCCGACTTTTTTTCGAATTAATATTAAGTTTATTGTTAAAATTATTTGATTGATTAATAATTTCTAAAATGTTTAGTCATTTAATGTATGTAAGTTCAAGTTTAATCAAGAAATTCGTGTCATTCTTCGTCGGATGTTTAGAAAGTTTATAGTCATTCTCAAATTTTCCATTTATGAAGTGTCATTTTCTAGACCACCTTGTGAGTTTTTTTCGAAACGCGTTTATTTTTTAATCAACTCGACTCGTTTTTAATCCGAGATTCTGTAGAAGTCTCATCAACGGTTCACAATGAGATCCGTCCGACAATAGTACAGGTAAAATTCATTATCGGATCAGCGAAATCAAACATTTTTTCACGATCGAACCAATAAGTATTTAGATAGTTTTTCGTGCAAACCAATCAATCGACTGTGCCGTTTTCGGAAACGAAAAAACTTTCATCATTTCGATTTTTTATTAGTACAATAAAATTGTACTCTTGTAAACATTATTTGAGAAGTTCAATGCATAGAGTAAATTTTACTTTTTGAAAAAAAAAATAGGATTAAATGTTAAAATACTTGGTATAATTATAATTTCTCTTGTTTGAAATATCTTACTTGAATAATAAAGATAAATTATATCTCGAATGAATCTAATAATGAAGAGAATTAATGGAATTTCGAAGACCGAATTTAACATGTTTCGTCATTTTCCTCAAATTTTTGTTTTATAAAGTTAATCATACTATGCTCTTAATGGATTATTAAACTATGTATTATATTATTTACCGATTTTCATATACAATAGTCACATAATCTTAATAGAATTGAGATTAATTCAGGATCGTCTTTAAGACTTATTGTTAGCCAACACAAATATTTAACGAAATTGTGAAAAAAGGAGAATTTTCCCAGATTTTCTGTGGGAAAACGTTATTTTGGCCACCAGTACACCGTGGCTAAGTGGTCATCCCAGGTGGTCAAGATGACCACCCGGTCTTGAACCATGTTGTAGCGCGCGTGCGGAACAACCACTCTTTATTCCCTCAACACCATTATACCTATAAAAACCAGACAAGAAGCTCTCTCACTGCTTAGTGATCATGAGAAAAACAGATTTCACTAATGAAATGTAACGAAAACTTTGAAAAAACAACAATTTTCATATAAAAATCATCCCCTTCTCACTAAACCTAGGTTGAATACTTGTCTGCAATAACAATGGGTGAAAATTTATGAACCGTGGTATTTGCTCCAATAGTTATAATTAACATACAATATCATTTAATAAGACTTTTGATGCAGAAAAACGTTTGTCATTGCACCAGTAACAGTTCACATTTTCTCATATTAATCATACAATAACAATACTCATTTTCTTACATAGAAAATTACAATATAAATGTTTGTTTATCTCTAAACGTATTCAAATCTAAGTTTGACAGCCATAATTAATATTATTCCTCTTAAAAAGACCTTTCGAATAACCTAACAATAATATTTATTAGAGTCGAGTACCATTCTGTCAATTTTTCCTTTCATGAAAAATTATGAATGTTACATACTGCTTCATAATTTTGATCATTTTTAAATTATTCATCGTTTTTCAATATTTTTTTTTTCGATCTCAGAACCAATATTAACGTTTCTACATAATCGAATTAACCACAAACACGATACGCAAACATTTGACAAACGTAAATAACCGAATCGGTCACACTATCGAACTCATTCACATTCCTCGGAAAAAGAAGGATGTTTATTTTGTCCTTTGATTCGAATGTTTGGCGAGTTCTCGAAGCCTTTTTTATATAAAAGGTCGATCAGAATGCTTCGAATTTATTTTTCGACTCGTATTTTTTATCATAGATCCGAAGCTTATACGAATAGAACGTTTTTTTTTTCAAGGGGACGAAGTGAGGATATAGCTAACGAAGTGTGTCCAAGTATTTGTTGTGAAGTAATCACGCTACTCTGGTGGCATGCGGCAGGTCTGTCGTCCTGGGAAAATCGCTTTTTTTATATAAAAATACAAATAAATTTATTAAAATTATCACATTTTAAAATAATTCAGAATATATAGATTTATTTTTTAGTAATAAAAGTGTATGTATTCTTGGAAAAACTTGCCGAAATTTTCAAATGAAAAGTTATCCCTTTGTTCGGGGTCGGCGTCCATCAAAGGCGATGTTGGATTCGTCACGATTTTGACCAAGAAGTGTCACCGTGGCTGATGTTGATCATCTTTTCAACACGAAGCGTAATATTATGGTTCGTTTGGTGATCTGACGAAGTTTTAGTGGAAGCCGATGATGATGCGCGTGCATCGATCATTGTTCAGAAGAAAAACTTTGTCGCTTGCCCGTGGACAATTGTACGTTAATCGCGTTAAACCCGATCTGTTCTTCGAGCCGTGAAGGAATTTTTCAGAATAGAAAAAATCGCATCTGATCTATGTACAGGCTTTCCATTTCAAGTTAAATAACTTCTATATCGATTTAAGTATCTTTAAAATTGAATCGAAGTGTAATAATAGGATAATTTGTATAATAGAAAGCTCAAAACGCTCTAATGAAGTCTTAAAGATATTAAAATTGAATCGAACTGTAATAATAGAATAATTTGGATAATAGAAAAGTCAAAATGCTCTAATTAAGTATCAAAGATATTTATATTGAAATGAATTCATTTGACTTGGATCGAAACATATTTAATATAAAATGAAAATTACTTAACTTGGAACAGGAAACTTATACATAGACCCGAAAAAACGTTTGGTTTCATTTTTCAGTATTGTTTGTTGATTTATGTCGATTTCATTGTTCAATATTGATATAAGGACTAATTCAAATATCTTTTCACAAAATTCAATTCTTCTTTAATACAGTGATAATACAAAAACAAGAAAATGAGTTGATCACTTAAGGTATTAGTTTAAAATAATTTATCAATTTATACATTTCATTGCAAATATTCATTTGACAATGAGACAAATTCTAGTATATTCTCAGTATTCGTCTGTTATCTAGACAACAAAACACTTGACCTAAAAATCTAACTAAAATTTGATCTAATCTGAAAATATTGACCAAACATAAAAAAATGAAACTAAACCTAACCTAAAATCTGACTTTACGTAACCAACCCGTCAAATATGACTACCATAGAGTATGATGAATACATAACAGAAAACTCCCATATTCGAAAATCCTTATTCTTAATTGAAATACGTTTGAATACTTCATATATGAAAATTTACAACATTCCCGACCCGATCTCAATTTTTCAATTTTCTTTCAATCCACCGAACCCTCGAAGATCTTTACAACGTCGAAAAAAAAATCTAACCAAAGCACCCCTATTTCCATTCCAAATTCGTCACGCCTTCACGAACCCGGGGGTTAATCGAAGGGGATGTTTCCTCCGCACGAATTTTCATGCGTGTCATTTAACTCTCACAATGTTGTGTTATTGCCGTCGCACATTACATTTGCCACATACCGCAATTCGAATAAAATATTACAGCATCTGCATAACGAACCGTGAACCGAAACCATATTTATTCCTCGTGATTCCTTCGAATATATGTATGTTAGTACATGTATAGAATAACTACCCCCATATGTACTGAAAGTTAGTCGGAAAGTGCGTCGAGGGTTTGACATCTGCCTTTGCATTTACATTTTTCGGTTATTGTCGATTTGTAAAAGCGTGACGTGTTTTGATGCGGAGGACGCTTATTTAATGGCGTTTGTTCGTAATGTGATTAATTGCGCGATTCAACTGCGAATCATTTTTTATAACTACTGATATTAACTTGATACATTGTACTTATTTTTTTTTAAATTAGGGATGAGTTTCATCGATTTGTCTGTTAAAATGCTTCAAAAAATTCGAATGATTTATATTAGAATTATAGTTTTTCTTTATAAAAGTCTTAAATTATGTATAGTTCAGTTTTTTTATACATCTTAATATTCAGTATTATATTATAACTTTTTATGATTTCAAATCCGCTTGTAATATTCTAAGAAGTTAATTTATCATTTTCCGATGATTTTCAATCAAATTTGTCCCATTGAATAAGAAAAAAATTAACAAAACGCAACTAATTGTTAGATGCATATAAAACTTGCAACGTTAATAACTTCATGAACTTAATTCAATTGAAATTTAAAAAAAATTAAACAAAACAAATATCAATAAAAAATATTGTTTAAACATAATTTAAATTTTTCAATTTTTGATCGAAAACATTGTTTGAAAAGATTTCATATTTACTTGTGAGATTTTTGTTTCAAATAAGAGTGTATAAGGTTGAAATATTTGCATGATTTAATACTTTTTCTCATATGTTTATATTATAAATCTAATTATTGAGTTGATTTATAATAATTAATAATAATAAAATTAGAAACTAGGGTAGAAAAACGAAGCAGCGAGTCGGCTTGCGAAAAACTATGTAATGTATGAAAGTGGCCACGTGCCGCACACAAAAAGCACTCAACAAAAGAAAGTGTCAAGTGAAAATACAATATAAAGAGAAAAAAATGGACTTTGACAGGGTGAAAGGGGGTGTTAAAACCACCCACCGGTCAGATGGCAAATATTGGCTTTACGTGTTCCGCAGAAGTGTTTGGTCATGCTCCATTATTTCGTTGAGAGTTATTGTCGTCTTATATGGGATTTTTGGGCTAAGTGCGAACCGGAGTCGACTTTGGAAATATCGGAGAAATAATAATGATGGCTGTTTTATTGGATTTACGGTGGTTGAATGTGAGGAAGTTTGTTTTGTTGTGAGGAAAATTTGTAATAAGGTTTTCGTGTGTTAATTTTGAATCGTGTGTATTGAAAATCCAGTTTATATTCGTTAAAAAGTTAATCGATTAAAAAACATTTCATCTCTATTCAAAAAAAGTTTTTCATATTATTAATTAAATTAAAGAGTACATATCAAGATAATTTTAATGAAAATCCGTTACGAAATATTTTTTTATCATAACTTTAATGAAAAAAGTAAAGATAGTAAAAACTATAAATAATTTCTTATGCAGTTTATAATTAACAAACAATTTCAATAAAATATTCGTTTATAATAGCGTTGATTACTAGAATTACGAAGATAGCTAATGTATGCGTACATTAAATTTTCTTAATGCCCACTGCGTGTTACACTTTTTCAATAAATGATAAGCATAAAATTATACCTATCCGTGCACAATTATAATTTAGAATTCAAATATTATCTCGAGAGCACATAGCATAACTTTTTTGTGTATTTATAAAACACTCGGCTGATCTTGCAGCCTTGAATTTTGATTATTTATTAATTCGTACAAACATTTGATTTTTTTTCTTTCAACATTTTTTACGAATCTATCATCTATATGAATAAAAATGAACGTATTTGATGCGTTTTCGTTATCACCCATTCTCAAACTCACCTGAAAAATATTTTTCATTAAATATAACATTTTATCACACAATCGACAAGGATTCAAACATTGATGTTTAATAGAATGGCATCCGTATAGCAATTCTAAACAAACACTAAACACAGCCTACACACAAGATGAAATTCAAAATGTTTTGACGAATATTTTGAATTCATTAGTTTTCGATTTATTTTAAAGTTTGTATACTTTCATACAATGTAACTTTTACTTAATAAATTCAATTTAATTCAAACAAATGCATAAAATTTTCACCATAATCAACGTCATCGAAGAATTCCACTCACTTGGAAAATCCACAAATTTTCCATACAATCTTCAAAACTCTCACCCAAAACATCAACCAGATTCAAAGATACGCTCTATTTATACGAAAATATATCACTTCCGATGACAAACGACAAACGAGCTGGACCATAACGAGTCTCAGAAGAATCAGACGACGAGGATTAGCGGTTCGTGTCTTCCCACGGCCAGGAAGGACCACCTCGAGGACATTCCGGCCCCACAGCCGCGATTTGTTCCGCCCTTTATTGGGACACACGAATTTCACGTCGATTTCCCACAATAAAGAGGACCAAGTTAAAATATTTATACGTTGGAATCCGGGATGGTCGGTTGCGAGATGCAGCTGTTGCTCCTAGCCGCTTCGCTACCCTTCTCGCTACGGGGAAAATCAGTTACACCATTATTTTGTTGCTCTTTTTATCAATTTTTATTCGATTCGAGTGATATTCTAATAATTGTTTACCTTATTTGCTAAGAACTTTTTGTTTTCTTAAAAAAATTTCGCTTTTGGTGTAACAAATTAAGAAAAATATATTTGGGTTTCTGAATTTTGATTCGATTTCGGTTTCAAATAAGCGATGTGTTTATAATTATAAGTAATACTTTTTAAGTTTATTTGATTTGTCTGCAATAAATCAGCGCGCAAATGTCGGTGCGCAATTTGTGTTGCGAATAATAGTCGGGGTATTAAATATTTCACTAAAACCTTAAGTTATTTTGCAATTTTTAATCGAATAGTGATAAATTGTATTTAATATAAAATATTACAGGATAATTTCGATTATCAAATAAAAAATATTTATAATTAATATAATTTTTCACTATTCAAAAGAAAATCCGAAAAAAATTTGGTTTTCCCTTCAAAATTTCAGTTTTAAATACTTTTACAGATTATATTAATTTATTAAAATTAAAATTGGAGTGTAAAATGTGTTTAATTCAATTATAATACATATTGAATTGTTCCAAGTACAATTGTCTAAATGATCTTCAATGTCGGGAGAACTTTTATAAAAACAACATGAGCTATTTTCCAACAATATAACGGTTTCTAAGCTATTCGAATTCACACCAACATACAAAATTAATGTAAAAATAATAATTATATATCTGAAAAATACATTGTAAAAACAAAAAACTGTATAATTTGAAAAAAATCTAATTCATGTGTTTTATGAAAATACATAAAACCATACATTTCTGTAGAAAAATGCGCCAAATCATCCTCGTTTCTAAAATTTCCACTCGTCCATTGTTCACTTGGGTCGCGTTCTTCTGCAATGCGGCTATTTCCGAAAGCACATTTGAATATAAACGAAAATAAAACATCGATAATCTCACGCAAATGCGCCTCTCGTAATGCAAATATTTATTTACCAGGTCGGCTTTGATACTTATCTGTAGTGGCGACTGAACATGCAACGCCATTTTGCTACACTAAAAGCCCCACCACACTTACGCTATATTTATTATTACTTTTATCATCGTGCACATACATATATGGGGAAAATAATCGTGTGTATATTACACTTATTTTAATGTATGTATATTGGGTTTTATATTTTTCGCATGTTCTTGTGTATAACACTTGTTAATGGGTGCACGTATTAGCGATTCGTTTCGCGCGCTTGTCTTAATTGGTATGCGCGGATGCTTTCTCGATTGAAATTAATTAATCAATTATCTAATTAGATAGTCGATTAAAAGTGTTGAGAAGCGTTTAAGTTCATAATTGATATAAATGTGCCGAATGTCGATTTTTTTTGCTTCTATTTGATTAGAAAGTTCGATAAGAGAGCTAGCTGCTTTTGTCGATTCGAATCGTTCTAATTATTCAATTGTATATTTTATTGAATGTATCTTTCACTGAATTAATAATATTTTCACTGATTGAATTTCATCTTTATCGTATTTGCGATAAAGTTATGTTCTAATTTCTCTTTCGAAATACGCATATTCAATCAAATCCTGTTACAATTATGCAATATGAAATTTTACAAATTATTTTTAACTTTCTATTAAATACTTTCATTATATTATATATAAAAAAATGAACAAATATCAATATTAACAATCTAATCTCACTTTCCATGAAATTTTAATACTGCTTGATTCTATCGCACATTTTATTGACTTTTTGCCTTACAAAAACAAATTATCTTAACGATCAAATCAAATTTATACCCGTTTCGATTTCGACATAGTATAAATATTCAAAAAATCGCACGGATAAATAACTACACACAGATCTAATATCTCGATCAAAGCATCGTTTTCGTATGCTAATATTGGTTTTTTTCTTGTGTAAATTATACGAAATATTTATGGCTCAACTGCACCGAATTTTCTTACGTTTCACGTTACAAAGAATATATAATTTATACGTGTTTATATTATAGCTGAAATTTAAAACGCTTCCGTTTCACAGAGCGGCGGCCATAATTAAAGCGACGCACTTATTCTAATTTATTCTTATGTTCTACGCCACGTAACGACCGACTTGTATTAGTTTTATTAAGCATAATGAACTTCGCTTCAAAGCACTACACAATATTATTACTGGAGGAAAATAAAATACATGTGTATGGCGTGTATTCAAAAATAAATTTAATGAAGCTGCGCTACTGTGCATAATAAATTTATCAGAAACATTATTGTAATGAATGTAAATATTTTAATTAGATTATTTTTATTTGGACTCACAAATTGATCGATTTATTAAGATTTTAAATATATTAATTGATCATAATATATTCATCTAATGATCTATGAATACATTCTGGTATTCTTGTTTGTACGTCTTTTGAATAGATTGACGAAAGTTAAGTAAAAAAGTGTATTTGATTGATCTTCATTGTAGTTTATGATATTATATATTATATTATATTATGATAGTTTCATTATTATAAAACACATTTTATTCATAAATGAACTCATATTTATTTCTATTATGCTTTTTATACTGTTTTTTATGTTAAGTTTGATTCAAATGAATAAAATAATATGACGGTAGAATTTCATTCCGCATTATTTTAACCAACAATAAAGAATCACATGAACCACAAACAATAAAAAAATGAAATTTCACACAAAACAAAACCAACAATAAAGCACCCGATACACAAACACACAAACAAAACAAACAGCACAACCAACCAAAAGGCGAAACAAAATGGCGGCCGACCATTAACATATTTCGGCCAGCTAATTCCTAATGACCGACCCGCGACAGGTGCCCCCCTTTATTTTACGGTGTGTGTGTGCTTTTTTTCACTTCAGACACACCATAATATAAAGCCAGTATTATACACATACAGCATAAGGCATGCCTCTTTATGGGGGGCAGGGCCTCGATTCGGAAAATGCGAGTTTCGCTTAGCGCGTATTATAACG
Organism: Cheumatopsyche charites; assembly: GCA_024721215.1. NCBI lineage: Eukaryota > Metazoa > Arthropoda > Insecta > Trichoptera > Hydropsychidae > Cheumatopsyche > Cheumatopsyche charites. The sequence goes on along the minus strand of CM045586.1, from coordinate 8,540,784 downwards.
CGATATAAAGTCCGGTCTTTTAAGGATGGGTCCTTAATTAAAATTGAGTTTTCGAAACGAGATTGTCGGCGATGATAATGTGAAGATCGGTAGCTTGCTTTTTTATTTTTTAGGTCGTTTGTTACTCGAGCGGTTGTCGTGTGTGTATTGGGCGCTTTGTTTTGTCGTTATGATTGACGGTGATGATTAATTTGATTAATAGATTTTTTTTTGTGATTTTTGTATTGTGATTATTGTCTAATTTAGAAAATGGGGTGATTGTGGCTAATATGTAATAATCAAATGTGATGAATGATGATTTTTTTTCGGTTTGTTATTGCGTGTTTGAATTTTAATGTTGTTGTGAATAATTTTGATTTGCACTCATTATATAAAGAAATATTATCGATCTATCAATCTAATATCATTACGCATTCAAATTACATAATATTTTGATTATTTAATGACTCATTGTGAATTTACAAGTCGTAAGTACAAAAACTATTCAAGTGGAATAAAAAAGTAATAGCTATCACACATTCGATTGTCATACAATTTATCACTTATCAATCTAATTTTTTCAACTTATAAAGCATCTACGAATCATCTGTTTATTTAATTTCAAAAAATGACATAATTCAAAGTATAATAACAATACAATTTGATCCGTTCTGAAACACGCCACAAAACTTAGCCTAAACGACGCCGTATGCTGCCTAATCGATAAACTCCAACAACAATAGAATAATACAAACACATAACAATTCATCAAATATAACAAAATGAGACATGTACAACTCGCTGTCGTCAACTCCCCCTAATATTATAATAACATAATAGCTGACATGATCGATGCATGTCTTCTTCCCCTCTTGCACAATGACATATCCACGCCGAAGCAAATTGCATCATTTTCGTGTCTTTCAACATATTTTTTTACCAAATTTCAAAATAATAATATATTACATATCAAAATGAAAAAAATATATCATTTTGATTCGAAAAATATAGTAGTAAGCCGATAGCATATTGGTATAAAACGTTTGTGCTTGCTGTTTGTATCTTCATGCTGTTTTGCATCCTTGTGATGCTTTATTTGAGTCTTAACGGATTCTAGTGATAGTCACATGTAATTTTTCCTAATCGATATGGTTTTTTGATATGCAGTTTAATTTAAAAGTGACAATTTAATGCTTTACAAAACCGTTCCTAAAAATGGACTGCTTGTCTTGTTAGTGTCGATTGAATTCAATAGATTTTAGCATCATCTTTCATATGCTGAAATCTTCAGAGTTTCTAACTCTATCAGGTGCATTTTTACCATAAAGTAAATAATTAATTGAAAAACTCGTAATAATTGTGTAGCGATAGGGAAATGTGGGTTTGAATGATCCGGGGGTAAGTTGTTCCGTCACTAAACCACCTTCACTAGAGTAACTAAAATGATTACCAAAGTTGCACAATTAATCACTCCCTTCACATTATTATCATCTTTTTCTTACAAAAGTAGTCCTTTCGGAACAACTTACCCCCAGAACTTTCAATTCGCCTTCTCCTACCTACATATATCAATGAATAAGTATGCAAATATTATGAATTTACATAATTTGATACATTTATTTTTTCAAAATTAATATATCCTGATTCGTCCCTGTACATTTAAGCCAAACTACCGACTTTAGAAGGGGAGTGGTTAGAATTATGGACATTTATTTCGAACCCCACCAGTAAGGTGACATCTTCGCCAATCGTGTCTTTTTTACAATTCAGTTTTATTTTTTTACACAGGGGTGTGGTCAAAATTATACGCGAGTTTATCGGGGACCTTGTCTCCCGTAGATGGAACAGTTATCTGATCGTTGCTTCGCTTTTTTTGTCGTAAACGTAATTTATTATCGTGTTTGAGTTTTTGTGCATCCATTATCGAGGCTAGAGTCGGTGTTGTGCTTTTTTGGTTATTTTCTAAACGCGTGACGGCAACAAAGAGAATAAATTGGAACGTTGTAATTTTTTACTATTGTTTCGTGTATCAGACCGCTAATTAGGTTTTTCTTTTACTTTGGAACGTTCAAATATTGCCTTTGTGCGCTTTTGTCTCGTCTCTAAATATCCATAAATTATAATTATTTCATAATTGGAGTCAACTTTATAAAGCAGTTTTTTGTGTGACGAAACTCGCGCAGGGGATTTTTTCTCCAATTAGATAGAAAGGTGTATTCTTTGTTATTTTTTTAAATTAGAAAACATAACACGTTCAGTGATGAAACATTCATGTAATTTACATCTAATTTATCTTTTTTTTTTCAAATAATTTGATACATTTTCGACTCTCATTGCATATTTATAGAATAAATTGCATTTTTCAACAATGCATGTATTAAAAATAAAAATTCATCAAAACCGATATTAAAAGCGTTTAATATAAAAATCGTTGAATATACATACATATTTAAAGCGAGTCAATTTAACGACCTCGTAAATAAGCAATGCCATTGCTCAAACTGCCTCGGAAAAAAACGTCAATTTTAATTATACGAAAGCATAAATTTCTGCATGATTCCACCATTAAAAGGTTAACCAGAGAAACACCTCTGACGCGTTTTCAGCTTAGTCCAATTTGCATATTTGACCGCTCTTTGTCGGCTTTCTGACCCATTGTGCTCAGCATCTCTTGCACGCCACTAACGAAAAAAGATTCTCAAACTTCAAAAAAAACTAATTTCAAATCATAAATCGATCGAATTATAACCAGCCATAACAGTATAAAACCTTAGTACATACCGCATCTAGCTAAGTATTCTCATAACGCTCAGCTCAAATCTTATTGAGTCCTGAAGAGAGCGACACGTTGTTTAGTTATTTCAATAGATTTATCAATTTGGAGACTAATTTTTTATCTTCAATTTGAAAAAAAAGTATCAATTGAATTCTTTACGAAAGAATTTCTCACGAATTAAAAAAAAATCTTATGATTTTCTTCGAAAGAAAGCTTTGGATAGAAACGTCTTGTCGACATGTTTACGAGGTCGTTAATCGGATTTGCGCAATTGTGTGTACACAACGACTTAGTCGATCCTCCTATTCACAATATAACATATTTCATAAGCGTGTATTAAATAAATAATGTTAAAAAAAATGTGTAGACGTTAATCGCGTATTTTCGATGACGCCATGACGGGTTGACAATGGCCGCCGTTTGTCAAACGGCCGCACCTAAAAGTTGATTTTATTTATTTATTTTCAAACACAATGTACACTTAATTAAGTAAATATGATTCTTTAAATGTATATTTTTCATTTGAGCATCTTAAAATATAATATTTTTAAACATTAGTATCAAAATATTAACATTGAAATGGTTTCACTTTTAAAGTTGTATCGATCATGATTTGTTCAAAGTTACCTGTGTTATTTATTGATGAACATTTGAGATTCATAGGCCTATACATCCATCGAGTTATGGACCAATTCTCGTACAGAATAAAACGGAAAAAAAGAAAGATAATGAAACGTTTGTGTGATATTTAAAACGCGCCGTTAACGCGCGATCACCGTTGATAATCAGAGTTTTGTTCGCCGATAAATTTATGGGCCGGCTCAATCGTTAACAGCAATTTTTCACTAGAAATCGACATCGATCTTCTTTTTTCTTACCTTTTCCCAATAGAAATCGACATCGATATTTTTATTCACCTATTCATTAATATTTTTCATCTTTCGTTAAAGTTTCGATATGATTTTCTTAAGAAAAGTGCCACTTCTGAAAAATAATCTTAGCTCATCATTCCTTTGATTTTCAATAGCTCTATTGATTAAATTTGTGATTTTTTTTTCAATTTTCTAATTGTACGATCTTAGCACATTTTCTGAGCGCAAAATTAATACAAATCTAGGTCTTATTTTCGGAAAAACACAACATAACACAATGCGTACATTAGTCGCGCGTGTGCGCTTCTACTAATTCTTGCGGTGTTTTATTGAGTACAATGTATGTAAATATGTTTTTTTCTTCTTTCGAAGCAATATATCTTTCGTTCGCCTATATCGTTCACCTGTTTATTAAGCCGATTACGTAGCGTCACTTTTTTATTTTCATTTTTGAAGTCGAGCCGACCGCGAGCCGTGAATGGGAAATATAACGGATTGTGTCGAATTTTCAAAAAAACGCCTCCTAATGTATGTATGGTAATTCGTTCCTATCTGACGGATTCGATATTGAAAAAACTAGTGTCGAAACTGGCCGTTTTTTTCTCGATATTTAACGTTCGAACTCTCCATATTGCCGGTTAATCTACTTATTATGCGAGTCGTAAATTATCCGTGCATTATAAGATAGATAAGATAATAACGCACATTAAAGACTTATATGATCGTTATTAATAATTTAAATAATGTTTCATTCTGTATACTGTTAAGTTTTTTTTTCATTGTAGTTTCGAATTGAACGGATTTATAACGTTATCGTATCTTAAAGAGTAGAAAAAATAGCGCTTTTTATCGAAAAATAGTTTTGTTTCCGTTCATAAATCATTGATTTTTATTGTATAATTATTATATTTAACTGTTTTGTAAATTAAGCATGTTATTAATTTAAAAACGATTTAATATCTACGTATATGAATATTATGATTTTACACCTTTCAACATAATGTAAGTATCTATTAATTATCAAATTATTAATCTATTAAAAATCTAAATCGAACGATATATTTTTTAGCGCACGAAAATGGTTAGGTATATAAATACAGTCATATATTTGCTTAAAAATAAAATATTGGAAAATTTTCTATGCTATAAAATTTGCACATTTTAGACAAAGTATGTAGAATGTAAAAATAATATCATACTTATTGAGATCGATAAAATATATAAGGACTTGTATTTAGTACAATTGATGCTTGTTCTAATTTAATTGAATCTAATCTAATTATCTTAATATATAATAGCGCTAATCTGTGTGTACATGTAACGTTCCAAAACTGCATTGATATATTCAACAAGTTAAAACTGCGTTAATATATTTAACGAATTGATCACTAGTAATAAAATAATAAACCTATCCTAGTCTGATCAACATCCATCCTAATAACATTAAATTCAATTTCTTTAAATTCGCACCAAAAGCATTGCACATAAGTACTATAAACCTTATTAAAATCACAAATCGACATTGAATCGATCAAAAATCCCACAGTTTTAGAACAACTGATCACGACTATCTCCAAAAAGCGAAACGAGCGTTGCACTCTTTGTATGCACTCGAACGCAACATAGTAAGCGCAATTTGTCCAACTCGCGGGCTACCTTCGTCCTTTGTGCCCGAACAGTATTTCTGCACGCTCAGTATATATACTGTGCACAATAAAATCCAAACAGGAATACACTCGGATTTATTGCGTAAAGGCGAGACTCGGTGAGTCGAAGGCATTCGCATAAATTCCGACGTAAAGTTCCTGATGTATGGCTCGTTCCGAGGCGGATAGTCGATGGCTATGGCGCTTTTTATGGTTCTTTATGGGACTTAATGATCCGAAAATGGACGATTTAACAGTTGACTGTACATACGAGAGTGATTAATGAACGATTTTGATGTAAAGTGTGTGTGCGAGGTGCGCTTTCGCGTTTGAGAGTGTGAAAGTGCGCGTGTGGGTCGTTAGCGATTTTTTAAGTTTTTGTGTAAGGTTTTTGGAAAATTTTTAGAATGCACGCGATTTTTTTCATCTGTAATTAGAGTAAATTGTATGTGATTCGTAATTGTTGTTTGAATGATTTCGATAGTTTTTAATTTGAGGGTGGTTTATGTTTTAAATATTGTACTGAAATAATGCATAGTTAATGCCGAATATGTGACTAATTCTGTTTCTAAGGAAAATAATTTGTCGCAGCATGGGTGACAAACAATTTTATGTTCGCGTAATAGTAAAAAAAAATGGAACGAAGAATAATTTGCGTCAAAATTTGTTTCCTCAAAAATATCTGAAACAATTTAGAAAGCATTAATTTCACAAAGACTATGAAGATTTGCTAATATATTTTCTTGAAATTAATTGTATTCTTCTCTAATTTAATAGGGATTGGTTCGCCATTTCTCTTGTAAGTACAAAGTTAAAATCTATTAGACGGTTAATTTAATATAATTAGATACATTTAAGTAACTGTAACATGCTCGTGTTCTATGCACTTGTATTCTATTACCATAATAACCAAAAAAATAATTTAAAACAACAAAATTTCAACTTTTTTCCCTATCAATGAAAAAATGAAACAATTAACCCAAACAATTTCTATAAAATTTCCCCATTAAACTCATATAACAAAAGCGACCTCAAACAATTATAATAAACGCAGGACAAGAGACACAACCCTAAACCGACCATCTCCTCCACCGTACCGTATTATTCACGTAACCACAACACGATATAACTAAAAGCTGAGAGACCACCTTTACAATTCCCATGAATTTGTCCCCGTGCCTTGGCTTATTAGCGTTCTTTTCAATGTGCATATTTGCGCAGAGGACACGCCACGTCGTATATCTATCTGTCCTTCGAGACTAATTTCGCAATCAGCGATTCTCAAACTGTAGTCTAATATTGTCTCGATTGAATGTGCATTCATAATTCATTGATAGTTTTTTCGATTATTCAATGAATTTATGTTTAGTGTGTTTTTTATGAGTTCCTTTATCGTGCATCCGTTCATTTTTTTTTAATTATATTGATTATATATGACGATCGAAAAGGCCAAAGGATACAAGTGACATTTTTGCCGGAATTAAGTTAAGTACAGTACGCTCATTTATTTGGTGGCAAAAGGATATAAACGAATTTAGAACATGTGCTGAGATATATCATCAAATCACTCGACATCCTCCTAATACATGGTCAACTTTGAACGTGCTTTTCTCGAAATCACCGCAAAGTCACTTGCACCCCTTGGCCTCTTCAGTCGTCATATCTAAAAAGATTTCTCCATCATTGAATTTTACAATTTAGATTGAAATTTTACTATCGACAAGATTAAGTACGTTCGAAGCTTAATAGAATGACTTTCATATCATAGCAAATATGATAAGAATAACCTATACACGTAGCAAAATTCGACATGTATTTACAGATATTTTGCAATTCGTTGGTTGTAAATGATAGTAGAACTGAAAGTTTTCGAGGTAAATTGTTCCGTAAGGAATAAATTTGTAAGAAAAAGTAATAGTAATATCAGATCAAGGGCATAATTAAAGCATCAGGCAATGAAACAAACTACCGGAACATTCAACTCCACACTTCCCTATTTATTACTAATACTTTAAAAAAAATCACAATTGACTTTAAAATTCACAGAATCTAGAGCAATATTAGATCTATAAAATAACAAAACTATCTTGTAATGAAACAAATTTTATATAAAATGTTGAGAAAAGACGAAGTTATAATAATTTTATTATGAAAATCTTTTCATTCCAGTGTGGATGTGCGCTTAAAGTCTTTGTCGTTTTATGTAGCTATTATAATATGATATTATGTGTCTGTATGTGGCTTTTTGTACTGGCCGCGTTATTTATGCGTTTTTTTACGCCGTTTATTACACATGACAAAACTTTTTTAAATAGCGCTCATTCTTCGCGGCCAATGATAAACGATCGGTTGGGGCCGAATAAAAAACTTACGGATCGGAAATGTTTTCGTATTGTGTGCGCATCGAAACGATGTTTTAACAAATTGTGTTTATTCTGAAAACGTTTTCACACTAATTCTTATTTATTAGAAATTTTAAATGATCGAAAATTGCATGCGAAATGTACAAATTAGGCACAGAATGCGATTTTTTCTTCAATTGAGTAATTAATATGGCTGAAAATTTTGTTTGGTCTAATTATGAAATTAAATGTTAGGATTTGCTTTTTAGATATTTTATACTTTATTGAATATATTATTCATGATATTGTTAAATAATGTATGGAAAATTCTATTATCGAAAAAAGCTTCATAGTATTAAGCTGAAAAATCAATTATTTGACCTAAGATTTTTTAGGAAGTTTTCTTTATTAAAAAAAAACAAAGCATTTATGATTTGATTGTAAAGTATATGACGACTGAATTTCACAAAGAGCACAAGTGACCTTTTTTTTATCGATATTGAGTTTTAAGTACAGAAAATAGTTTTTTATATGATACAGAACCATTATCTGTAGGTTCTTACAATTAGCTCAATTTCGATAAAAAAAGGTGACTTGTGTCCTTTGCGAAATTCAGTCGTTATACATATTTCTCTTTTATTTATTTTTTCATTGAATAAATATTGTTTTATTTATATGAACATTAGAATGTGCGTATTACTCGGCATTCATACACAATCTATTTATGTATGCATAACTCAATATTTGCACTCGAATCATATTCATATAACGACATCCTTAAAAAAACTTATTTTTTTAATCAAAAATTCAATTAAATTTTCATAATATACATTCACAAAACACCAACCACCCTAAAAACGCTGACTTATCGAATTATAAACTAATAACCAGTGTCACCCCAACAACGAGATGGGGGTACGGGGCGGAGCCTCCACATTTTACCCCCATGATGGAACGAGGGCCCCATTGTCCTCCAAATTAAATTACACGGATAGTCGTTTATGCGCCCCACACACACATCGCATTTACACAATACGTCCCTGTGATTTAAACGGGCCCGTTGCGGGAATACATTATGCGGAACGTGCATACTCTAACTATATTATAAAGGGCCCCATACATTTAATGCCCGGGCACGCCTCTGGGAGTTTACGCATGTGTACATTTTTTAATAGAAAATGGCTTTTATGGGAGTGTTGGTCGTTTTATTGTGTGTGAGTTTGTTTGGATTTAATTAGTGATTATTGTTGATGTTTATTGATTGAGGTTATAGTTTGATTTTTAGTTAAATATTGGATTAATTTCGATTTTATTGGGAATTTATTTAAGGCATTCCGTAGCTGTTCTTTACGATAGCTTTTATAATTATTTAATGTAGAGTTTCCTGTAAACGTAAATGTGGTGTTCGTAGTTTTGCCTAGTTTTGCTGGTACCCAACTAGGCCGGCCTAACAAGCTAACATAGAGTTGGAGTACAGTCAAAAGACTTACCCCATAATGTGAATTTATTTAAATGGAATTTAACATGTTTTACGCTCAAATATCACATTTATAAGATTTAGAACTTTTAAATCATCAGTTAGATGTTTAAACAATCTTAGGGCCTATTTTCCAATCATTCATAATCAGTTTGTTTGTCGTGATAATTGGTTATAACTTTCATCGTTAGTTTCGTTTGTATAGATAGATGTACTTCAGATTTCAGAGTCAATTCTTACAACATTTAAATTCTATTTCAAGGATTTTTATGATTTCGAAAGTATTTATTATAAAATCACCCGAATTCAATAGCTTGAAATTTTAGTTTAGTATGAATTTGTGCTATGAAATTATGATTTTTAAATCTTACAAATTAATCACTGAAAGACAAAAATATTTGATGATTGAAAAGACCAAGAAGTACAAGTGACATCTTCGCCGAAACTGAGTTATGCACAGGAATCGCTTCTATGAACGCTCATTTATTTGATGGCAAAAGGATATAAACGATTTCGGAACGTGTGCCTCAATATATCATCAAATCAGTCGACCTTTTCCTAATATATGTAGGAATATGATCAACTTTGAACGCGCTTTTCTCGAAATCACCACAAAGTCACTTACACCCCTTGGCTTTTTCTGTCGTCATTTGAGAAAATCTCATCCATTATTGATCTATTCAACTTATTCATTATTGATCTATACATTTTGATGTTCATAATATCGATTTCCCGAAGATTTTCATTTCAAAACTTCTACAAACCATCTCTTCTATAAAGATAATGCGCTCACACATCCAATACACTTATTCAACCAATTCTCTCACTGAACAATTTACCATACAAAATCTCAATTCGAAACACACAAATTACACTTCAAAAACACAAAAATCGACCAAAACCAAAATTTCGTTTTCAAACTCACTTTTAGGGCGTTTAATTTCGAAACGCTTGCACGCCCACGGTTCGCGACTTCTTGCAAATCAGAAGTCTTTTTCTCGTTTAAAATCCGTGGCGGCTTTGTTTGTAAAATAAGGCTTTGCAAAGCCGCCATCGTTCGTTTCCAACTCAAATTGCCGGTTGTGTGACCCGACAAATAATTGTTATTACACATCTGCGCAGAAACGAAGAATCTTTAAATATTTATTTATGCAAAGCTTGTGAATATAACCGTGGGTCGTTCTGAAAGTGTCTTAGTAACGATCTCTTTTCAATACGAAAAAAAAATCGTGGTTATGTATTTCCATATCGGAGAAAATCTATATTGAATATATTGAGCGTAATAATAGCGTGTTGATTTTTGTAGAGAAAATTGATTTTTTTTCGTTTCAATTATTCAAATCAACGGGTTGTCGACTTTCATTGATTTGAATATCATTAGAAAGTCTAGTTTTTTAAATTTTGCGCTCATAAAATCAACCCTTAGCTAGTAGGTAAATTCAAATTAACTTCAAATAATTATGTATCATTCATATTGCACAGTTCAGTGCAATACGGCAGAAAAATATAGAGACAGAACTATACACAAAAAGAACATGTACATATAAATAGCTATTTTTTCTCATATATATGTTTTTCTCTGTATTTTTCTGCCGTGTCTGAGCTGCTCTGTTTAATATGAACACTGTTTAAGAGGTATGAATAAATTGCTTATTGACGAATTTGATGTGAAATTTTCTGCAATAAACGATGAAAAAATAGATAAATTCATAAAAATTTCAAAATCTTAACAAAATATAAACGCCTAATTTAAAAATCAATAAATCTATCAAAAATTATAATAATGCAAAGTCGAAAACTTTCCGAATGACCTATGATCCCACGTGTGCCGTAAAAGCGCAAACTTACATCAAATTTACAAACATTAGCATTGCAAATATTCCTCTAGAACACAAATTTTGTTTATTTATCTATTTTTAGTGTTTACACACTAAATCAAAACGAGCTAATTACAAATTTATCCCCAAGAGATTAGAGCTTAAGAGCGCTTTGGTCGGAACCTTTCGCAGTCCCGCGAAAAAGAATCGTATATTCTTCAAATTTGGCACTAATTACCAAAACGTATCCTCTAATTAAGGCTGTTGTTCGAAGAGGAGCTGAACAGCCATCAGGTCGAAGCAATAAACAACTAAAAGATCGTCGTTAACGGTCGCCGTTTGATCCGCCGTTAATTTTGGACGTTTGTAAAGTAGCGAGTCGGAAAAGAATGGATTTTTTTTTTCATTTTCATGTTTTTTTATTTGAGTCCAAAATGAAAGAGGCCTGAAGAAGTTTACGACCGTCTTTAAAATAACATAAAAATTACACCTGTTGGCCGACGTTTGTATGTAACGTGGCGTTTTAGTGAGCGCAGATGCACGCCGTTTATCTCAAACGTACTATCTTTCTAATGTGTTTTTACGCAGTTTTTGAAAGAAAATTGAGCGTTTAATTTTTTTTTGTTGCTTTGAATTTATTTTATTTCATGTTTCGTTCGATTAATTTTGGAAAATTGTTGAAAAAGCCGAGTTTTTCCGACTTTGAAATTGAATTGTTATAACTGCGAATTGTAAATTTATTATTGAAATGAATAGATTTAAATTTATTCATACGATGCTCAAAAATATCATAATATATTTTTCATAATTTTTTCTTCATTTGATTAACTTTTTTCATGAAAAAATCAAGTCTAATTAGATATTTCATGCATTTTTTATACCTTAAATGACTATTTTAACGAAACGATTAAAAGATTTTAATGTTAGATCTGAAAAAATCATATTATATGACGACTGAAAAGGCCAAGGGGTACAAGTGACATTTTTGCCGAAATCGAGTTATGCACAAAAATTGCTTCTATATACACTCATAAATGTATTCAGTGGCAAAAGGATACAAACGAAATTGGAACGTGTGCCGAGATATGTATATCAAAAAATCACTCGACCTCTTCCTAATACATGCCAAACTTTGAGCGCACTTTTTTCGAAGTCACTTGTACCCCTTGGTCTTTTCAGTCGTATTATAATAATATATATCTAGATTACTTTTTATAAATATATTTTATTTATTTCAAAATCATAAATTCCTAGCACAAGAAATAACTGTCATGTTGACACATTAACGATCATTCGAAATTTAACGACTCCCCAATACAAACATCAATCGATTCAAACAGAAAAAAAAACTAATAAAAAACCCTAAAACACCATAAAACATTTAAAAAATCATCAAATTCGATAAAATCGAAAAGCGAATCATTCGACAATCACGAACTACTTAGGAGAGACCGAGGTAAATTGTAACGAAAGTTAAGTCGAAACAAGTCCGATATCTCAGAAACTATTTCTCACAGACCAAAAACACATACTAGATAAGATAGCTTATTAAATATAGAAAAAAAAAGTGAAGACGTCAACTCACTAGTATTTATAGTTTTTAAGATATCAGGCTTGTTTCAACATACTTTTGTTTCAACTTATCTGAGTATCCCCAACTCCACACAAACGCATCAACGAGAACCACTTCTCCCAAGCACCGATCTATCAACCCGTTGCTTCAACGTCCAATATATCCACACAACAACAACAGCAACAAGAACAAGAACAACAACAACAACAACGACCAGTTGCGACCGCATCGCAACGCCAACGTTAATCCACATTAAAATGTCGTAAATCTCCGGCTCAACGTGCTAATCACGCTATCGCGCACACTCGGAACAACTCGTATTTCATACAACGGCGTATTAAACGGGCTTCGAAAACGAAAAAAGGTTGAGAATAATAATGAAAAAATGAAAAATACGGTCGTGAGCATCAAAAGGTTGCCGACCGGTCGTGAAAGCGCGTCAAAGTCTTGATAAGTGCGCTCAACATCAATGGCCAGACACGTATATCTTGGAGTAATCTTGAGGAGATATCTCTGCTTGGTTGTAAGATTGTTCAGATGATACATAATGATGTCAAATCGATGAGAGTTTAATAAATTTTATGATTAATTGTGCTAAAAGTTGATATAATGTTGAATTTTTCCAGATCCTTGCGGAAGTTTGTGAAAAGTTTTTCTTAAGTCCCATAATATGCTAGGATTCCATTCTCTGATATCAACTAGATAAAAATGAATTAATTACTTATTAAACTATTTGATAATTGAAAAGGCCAAGGGGCACAAGTGACTTTGCAGTGATTTCGAGAAAAAAGCGTTCAAAATTGAGCATGTATTAGGAGGAGGTCTAGTAATTTGATGATGTATCTCGGTACGCGTTTCAAGTTCGTTTATATCCTTTTGCCGCCAAATAAATGAAGGTATATAGAAGTGATTCCTATACATAACTCGATTTCTGCAAAAATATTACTTGTATCCCTTGGCCTTTTCAATCGTCATTTATAAATCTATACATTGGTAATAGTAAAATACTAGTTGAAATGTTCTAAATCGTTTCATTTGAATATTCATCAAAATTAAAGTAAAGGAATGTGGGGCTGGATGTTCTTGGGGTAAGTTGTTCCGAAGTCATTTCGTCATTTGGCTGTCATTGATAAAGTAACTTGAATGGTTACTAAATTTGCGCAATATCTGATGCTTTAATTGTACATACTATTCACAGTTTATTTTCTTAAAAAGTTATTCCTTTTAGAACAATTCACCTCCGGAACTTTCTGCCCCACACTCTTCTTTTTCATCCTTTAATTAGCAGTTTAATCGTAAGTTATATTTGTGAACTCTATAAAATTAACAACTAATTATAAAATTGAATAATGACTATTGAAAACGCGTCTTAAATCTGAAAAAGGTTTCAATTTGATCCATTATAATGATTATATTGCGCTATGGAAAAACAGCGGCCTTATTAAAAGTATATCATTATATCCATTTTATTGTAAACTTTTAATACAGATAATACAAATTTAATCCAAATGAACATATTTTAAGACGATATATTAAAAGATATCGAGTCTTCGATGACAGGTCCCACCTAGCGCGCAAAGCACACAGGGAAAAAGCGCGTGTGCTTATACATACATATATGGCCGGCGGTGTAACGAAACAATGCGCATTAATACAGCATATATTTGAGACTCGTTCGGTAATATAATATTTATAGGAGGTTCTTTCCGTTCGGAGCTGAGTGTGTGATGCGGGTGTTGTCGCCTCGGGGCTCTCTTGTGAGTGTAGCCGCTTCGCACCTTTCTTGTTTTCGTAAATGGTTATTATTACACTTTTATAATAGATTAGCCGACACACTGCGCCGCGCCGCTAACTCCACACGTGATCGCCGTGTCGGAAAATATTCATTTTTATCCGCCATTTTTAATTTTTCATTCTTTCTTTCATGTTTCTTACTGTTTTTTTATCATAACTTGCCATTTTTATTTATTAATACATCGATTTTAATCTGAAATTTAACGGTATTTATCTGTTATAGCAATCAATTCGTTGAATATATCAACGCAATTTCAATCCATTGAATATATGAACGCAGCGTTACATGGACACATAGACACAAAAACACACAGATGCACACAGTCAGTTTAGCGATATTATATAGTTAGATCCTGTCAGTAGAAAATTCAACAGGTTCGATTAAGTAAAGTTGATTCATATTTTAGGATAGGTTAGGTTTTAGTTTCTTTGTTATTCTTAGATTAGGTTTAGTTAGATTGAGGACTGGGTTACAAAATTCAGATAAGTTAAATTGAGTGTAGCGCCGACATAATTTATTCTTAATAACAGACAAGTACTTTCACATTTCATTGGAATTTTAATGTTAATTTTACTCACATTTTGCATTTAAATGAATTCACAATTTTTATATTTCAGGTATTCAAAATTTTCATAATCGAATCGCCAATTTAAATATGTATTTACCACTCTCAACAGTCACTCGCCGCTGTATTCTGTCACTAATTACATACATTTATAATTATTTTTATGAATATATTTTATTCATAATACAATTGTTCAATGTTAATATTATCTTGATGAAAATCTTTATCGATTCACTAAAGCTTATTTCAAAAATGCAAAATTTTCTATATATAAAAACGTCAAAACAAACCAAAAATAATAAATCATTATTCACTAAAGATATTCTACTTTTTGAAAAATAAAAAATTTAATACATATGATGACTGAATTTCACAAAGGGCACAAACGACCTTTTTTATCAAAATTGAATTAAGAACAGAAAATGGATCTATATATGATACAGAACCATTTTCTGTACTGAAATTAATTTAATTAAATCTGAAACTGAAAATAAAACAAATCTGAACTTAAATAATTTCGATAAAAAAGGCCACCTGTGCCCTTCGTGAAATTCAGTCGTCATATAAAACAGATAAAAGTTCAGATAACCGAATTTCAAACTGTCCCTTAAAAAAAATACTTCACTTCAATACGAATACTTAACACGAATCCCTCACAAAAAAAAAAAAAAAAAACATCTAACTAAACACAAATAAAATTCAAAACACAAAATCAAAAAAAATCCGAAAACCCCACATGGTTCATATAAAACTACGATAGCGGCGCTGCACAGTGCGGTGTTTTTGTTGGTTGCGGGCCGGCTTTTGTTCTGCGCCTGCTCTCGCGGCCGCCTAATTTAATATGTTTGAAAATGATTAGATTGTTACCGGACGCCTAATGGAGAACAACCACACGACGGACTATAGTGGTCGTGATTTTACAGCGTTGTGTTGGAAACACATCTTTCCTCACCAACACTCCTAGAGAGCGAAAGGCCGCGGAGGAGTGGTTTGGACCGCTTTGTCGGCTTTATTCCGTGAAATTTTCCGACTACGAATTCCTTAGATCGTTTCATTCCTATGAACGTGTGGATGGATGCTGTTTTGGATTCTTGTAATGATGGATTTGATCTCGTTTGAGATGATGGAATTGTTGATTCTTTCAAATTTTGTATGATTTATTGGAAAAAATTCAATTCGATATACACTCTTTATACTACTCATTGACATAATTGAATTTTGACTTACTATATCGACAATGTAAATGATATTCTCTCTTTTCAAAAAGTCACGATTTTAACAAAAATATAAAAGGCCGAGAGGTACAAGTGACTTTGTGGTGATTTATGTATTTACATGTATTAGGAAGAGGTCAAGTGATTTGGTGATGTATCTCGGTACACGTTTCGAATTTGCTTATATCCTTTTGTCACCAAATATATGAGGGTACATAGAAGCAATTCTTGTACATAACTCAATGTCACTTGTACCCCTTGCCTTTTCAGTCGTCATATACGAGATCTAAATTTTTATGTCGGAACAACTTACCCCTAGAACTTTCAACTCTGCCCTTTTCTAAAGATTATTTTCTTTACTTATAAAATTGTAACGATCATTAGTTGCACTAATTCCTATTGCAGACACTTATTTGTGTGCACCAAATATTTTCTTCTAAAAAAACCATTCTAAATTATATTTTTTTTTTGTATAATTTTTAATCTTTTCCATCAATCTAGCGCTTTAATAATTCATTTTCGAATTAACATTTCTATTACTGAAAATTTTCGTACGAAAATCTCGATAAGCGTATCCTTTGTGCAATTTTTTCAACTACCGTGTGGGCGAGAAGTAAATTGAAAATCACACACACCCGAGACTTCTTATTCATTTCTGCAAATTAATTCAATGAAAACGATAGGCGATAACGAGATCGACAACTTCTGATTGCTAACACAATATAGCAAGGGGGAAATGTGTGTAATAAATAAGATAATGGCCGAAGAACACGACTGATATGCATACGAGTGTAATAAAATTTTATTCAAACAAAACATCGGACTCTTCCGTGAAACGCTAATTGTCGGTATTACCTTTTATTAGCGATATATTTCATTTTCAATTGTGAATTATCCATGCAAATTGAACCCTCATGGAAAAAATACGAATCGTGAGAACGTATTTGAAATACGCGTAATTTTCGTTGAATTGAGCAATTCAAAAATGCATTTATGACCTTAAATATTAACATTGTTTAAATAAATTGCAATTTAAATGTATGAATTTCGAATATTTCACACCATGACCGAAGATTAAAAACAGTGAAATATTTACGTATGCTGAAATGGAACAAAATACAATAGGTAATTCAAAAGTCGAAATGAACATTTCGGGTTTGCAAAGTCGCCATTAAGCATCAGGATTCGTTTTCTGAACTTCGGTTCAGTGAATGAAAACGAGCATTCCTCAATTTTAATTGACCGATAAGTCGAAACAAGTCTCTTTCATAATGTCTTAAGCATTAAACCCAAGTTAAATTTAGTTTTCGTTCAAAGTATTTTGACCTTTTGTTGCCTTCTTCAATATAAAATTCAATAATATTGAGATTAAATATCGAGGAAACTTCGAAAAACGCATCGAATATGTTTTCATCCCTTTTCCTGAATTTTTGATTAATGAAGTTAGTCTGTTTAGGCTTAGATACGAATACAAGATTTATTCCTAATACGTCCAATACACATATTATACCATATTTTACGATATGTATGAGATAGGCGTCTCTCACAAATCATAAATGCGTTTTTGTGTCGTAAAAACAAATTTCGGTTTATCATAATAACACTGTTACGCCTTTGCAAGGTTGTTGACTTCGTTTTCGACTTAATTCACGATCGTTTAAACAACGTGTAGCAAACGATACCTTTATAAATACACATCAATACACATGTGTATTGATATAAATATATACTCGTACATATTGGGTTTTTTTCTGGGCGTTTGTATCTTTTTTCCCGCTTCTAAAAACGTCTAGATTAATTATACAATTAATATCGTTTTTTTCTCAGCCATTGTTCGTTTAGAATAAAATCGTTCAAATACAAATAAAAAATGGGCGCGCTTTGTAAATTTATTAAATTGGATACAATCGTTGTATAAATATTCAAAATGGTAGCGCTAATATTTATGGAATATTTTTAAGGTCGATCTTTTGAATTTTTTTCCGACATTGAACTAGATATTCGAATTTGATTCAGTAGAAAATAATCAAAAATGCCAACACGTTTCGAAATGTAACGTAATTCAAATATTTGTCACGGCGACGAATTGTGAATGTCAACCACTTTTGTATGCGCACTATTACGGCATAATTGTCGAAAAAAGTTACAAACAAAATTACACTTATTGAATTACACTCTCCACGGTATGCCTTATAGCGTAACAGCAAATATTGATTGAAAAGTCGTAATAAAAATAATACACGATTCGTGCGGCCGAACGCTCTGTTACATTTCGTAGTCTTGTAATTTGTCGGCGATGTAATAAATATAATACAAATCAAATGCGGTTAGAATAGAAACTATTTTATTTCTGTACCAGATGCAAGTACGTGAAAATATACATCTAGTCCAGATGTAAAGGTAAATGCTCTGTACATTCGAACGAACGCATTTTAAATATGTGCATTATTTCAAATTAAACAAAATATCAAAAATTCGAAAATGATCGAATACGAAATGTCACCGACTGATACTGAATTGATATTTTGAAAATTTCACAACAACAATTAAAATGGTGAAATACTTAATTGCTCTGTTTATTTTGTATGCGTATTCTTATCTGTAGCTCGAACTTGATTTGTGACAATTCTTACATTTTACAATTGTTTACATTTCTATCGATTAAATTACTTAAACTAGGGTTGGTCTATTTACGATCAGATTAGGGCGACCACAATTTTTTAAGTGTCGTTCTGGTCATTTTAATGATTAATGATTATTATTATATTAATGATTAAGTCTACTAAAGTTTATCTTTGCTTGTAGCGCCTTTTCTACTATATGATAGATAATGAAAAAAGTGGAATTACATAAATTTTTTTTCGGGAAACACTGCATTACATTGTTATGATAATTTCTTTCATTAATTCGAACTTTTTTACAACTTTGTGGCGTCCATTGTACGATTTGGACTCCGGTCGTTCAGGTAATTTTGGAACAATCAATTAGGTAACACCGGGACCAAGACCTAAATAGTCGTTTAGGGCAGTTTAGCTGCAACACCTCAAAAAAGGCAGGTGCATTTCATGAAGTAAACTAGGGTGCAGTCAACTTGGAAAATTCGTCTTTTGAAAAATTTAATTTTCATGATATAAAAATGGTCCGAATCTAAGGATTGGATATGAAAGTAATAGCCATTACTTTAAAAAATACGTTTGATTACAATTCTTATAAATTTATTTATTCAAAACTACATTGAAAATTTTAATTCCTGTAGTGTATATTTATAATAACTATTATAAAACCTCTAGCGAGTTTTCATTGCAACATATTGGCGTTACAATGAAAATCCGTTAGACACTAATTATATCTAAAAATTCTTGGATTTTTTTTATGATATTTATTATTTAAAATAGTTACTGCAAATTTTAATGTGCAATTTTGAAAATATTTCACCTCGTATGCACATTAAGATCACACATTTTCATCAAATTATCCATACAAAATGTGGCTTTTAATTTATTCTTAAATACATCTCACATTATTTAAAGCGATTTAAAATTATTTCTAATATAATAATAATAATGAATAATTAAATCAAAATCTAACTTAATGAGTATTTATATGGAACTCTTCTCTGTTATCCAATCATCAAGACACTTGATCTAATCTAATAAAACGTAACCTAAACTGAAAAATAATAATAAAAATCTAACCTAACCTAACTTAAACTAACTAAATTGAACTCATCGAATATTTTACTAACTGGATAACATAAAAAAAACCTTTATTTTTTATCTAAATAACGTCCCTGCACATAATTGACCTATCCGATATAGACCGTTGAAAAGTTGGAGTTTCGCACGAAAGCGCCAAAGGATCAAACTCGAAAATGCACAAACTCTATATACGAAAAAAACGAAAAGAAACAAAAGCACACATTCTAAAAAATAAAAAAGGAAGAAACGACCTCATCGTCAAGGACCAGCTGCTGACAGTGAAGAACACGCAGGAAGGCCATTTTGCAACCCCAAGGAAGAATTTCCTCAACCCCCTCGGGCAAAATTCGAATTATCTCTCACGCGAACACAAATTGACTACTGAAAAGACCAAGGGGTACAAGTGACTTTGCGGTGATTTCGAGAAAAGCGCGTTCAAAGTTCACCATGTACCTACATGTAGTTATTAGGAGGAGATCGAATGATTTGATGATATATTGAGGCACACGTTCCGAATTCGTTTATATCCTTTTGCCACCAAATAAATGAGTATAGAAGCGACTTCACTTGGACCCCTTGGCCTTTTTGATAGTCAAATATAATATTGAGGTGTTGTGGAGGTTAAAAAATGCGGTAAATTCGAATTTAGACGAGAGTAATTTGGTCGGTCGGTATAGAAGTTTATTTGTCGTGAAATTATAATCGGCGTTAGTAATATTCGCCTTCCTCTAAATGAGCTTCTTTGGTGGTTGATTTTTTTGTTTGGATAGAAAAAATTCGGCATCTGTCGGTTAATGTGTTATTAAATAGTTTATTTTATTCATTAATTCAAAAGATAAACGATTGCATTCGCGCTTTTTTTGGGTAAATTTTCTCATTTTTATATCGAGGGTGTGTAATCGTTGTTCTTGTAATTTTCTTCACTATAATTAAAATATGGATATGCAAAATTACAACGTTGTGAAAAATAATTTCAATATTTTATCCATTTTTCTATTTCAACAGAGTTACAATTATTATCGAATAAATGTTATATAGAAAACCTGATAATACATTTATGTAGATACCATTTTATTATGATCTTTCAAAATTTTCTTCTAAAATGAAAATTTCTTTTTAGTTTTCATATCAATAATCTGATTTGAAAAAACCTAACAAGTGAAATAAAATATTCAACAAAAACTTTTTAATTATCATAGAGCAATATGAAATTGCCTTTTTATTCTGCATCAATTTCAAATCCGTATCTTGTGAAATTTCAATTAAGATAAATATCGAACAATGATCAATGGTTTACCGCATAATAAAATATTAAAGACGTTATTAATTTTTTCACTAAAAGACGAATTTATTCAAATTTTCGTATCTGGATGAAGTCGGTGTAATTCATAGTACATCAAATGTTATTGTATTGCACATTAGTTGTAAATTGGGTGTATAAACATGAAATTTTATGCAATAAAGCATCGGGTTATAACGATTTTTTTTTGATCGGCGCCGAATTTTCGAAGTTAGAAGGTGCTGCAATAAATCTTCGCGAATTATTCTGTGCTATTATCAGATCTGCAAAATATTAGAAATAACTTAATGAATAGTTTAGGCGTAATTCGTTCGGAAAATATGTGCGTTTAAATTAAGCATTTTAATTTAATGGAAAAAATATTCGCGAAAACTCTTCTCGATTTAATTTTTATGGCAATTTTATGCGTAAATTACTCAAAAAATTACTCAATTTATCGAAAAAAACAATTTATATTAATTTACTGGAGCGTAATAACTTTTTATGTGAGCTTTGTAGTCTAAGAGTTGCATACATTACATGAAAATTCGGATGTTAACCTTTTTAATGTTCAATCTAAAGTCTGCCTTTTTTTCCACATTTTTCATACCCGCCTTGTAATTTTAATTGTCATAACATAATCTATGTGATATTCTAATTCGATAAACGGTCTAGCCTTCTAAAAAAACTCGACACGTGTAAATATTTTTTATATGTGCTTCAAATGTCGATTGTTCACACAAAAGATAGATTTCGTGTTGGAAAAAGCATTCTTTTTTCTGTCAATAGTCATTATGTTGGTTCGTTTTAACTTCATCACGCGATCTCCAACATAATGATAAATGGATAATCTATTAACAATTTACACCGAATGCCTCTTTTTTGGCTAAACACGTGCTTACAAAATAAAAGGTTGAATTATAACGGCAATTTAATTTAATCTTTACAAAATATGTTTGAGCTTTTTTTTTCATTCGTTTCGAAAACGATTATTTCGCTCTAGAAAATTTATCAGTTGAAATTACGTTCTATAATAAGGACTGTAATTACTGAAATTGGAAATGACTTTTTGAAGTTTTCACAATTCGAATGCAGTTCGTGCTTATTCTGGTTTCCATAATTAACCGTTGCTGCAATATCACTTAGATGAAAATTTCTCAACACTTTTCGATTTTTCAAGTGGCATTTTGTATGAATTTTCAAATTCACAATAGTTTCATTTATCAATTTGATATTGCACAAATATCATCGACATTTGAATTAAGTTGGCAAATATTTTTTAATGTTTTCAGAGGCTTCGAATTATTTTTTTTCCTTTGAATGAATGCCCTTTATTATAAAAATGTAATTGGTACTGATATTAATATTTTCGAAAAACAAATGTAGAATTGAAATAATTGTTTCATTATGATGTTTATTGACTTCATCTGGGAGTCTAACGAAATCGATCGCAATCATTAATAAAATATCTCGAAATGAAATAAGGTGGACTTACACCAGTCTAAAAATTAAGGGCTCGTATATAGAAGGGGATCGCATAATTTTCGCAGCCAAGAATCGTAAATTCAGCTCAAAAACGGGAGTTAATTACGAACGTGTCACTATGGCTGGTTATTTATACGCTTTCATGGCGAGGACGAAGATTCGCCTTTGGCCATTCAATTCCCATACTAGAAACATCTATTCATCTAAGTATATTTGCTATTAAAAATATTTTTTAATGGCACATATGACGTGATAGATGACGAATTTTGGTGATTTTTTCATTTATTTCGATTCCAATTGTCATTTTTTATCAGTATGAAAAATTTATTTGAAAGCTTCTCGCCGAACATTTTAATAAGTCGAATATATGATGCTTAGTTCGGATTTAGCTTACTTTGATCTTTTTTATGTTGTAATTAATATTAATTTTTATTACATGATTTAATACATATTTCATACTGTAATTTAAAAAAAAAATCAAAAATATCAAGATTCTAAAATGAAACTCATTATCATTATCATTAGTTAACATTTTTTTTTATGAAATTCAGTCTCTCAATGAAAAATTCTAGCAATTCGAAATTTATTTGATACAAAATTATCAATGAATTCTGTTTCAATTCAAATCAATAAAAGACACGTCAAACACGCGACACTAACAAAATAAATTCAACACTCACAAAGCGCTCCATTTTGTATGAACAACGTATTGCGAAATATGCCAAAAAAAAGGTAACACGACACGAAAATCCTTTTTCCCATCATCATGCGGAAATTTCGAGAATATAATACATTAAATTGAATAAAAAAAAATCATACTTATACACGAAATGTATGTTAATATCCTCTCGGTCGCGAGCGCGCCCA
This sequence comes from Cheumatopsyche charites, assembly GCA_024721215.1. Lineage (NCBI taxonomy): Eukaryota > Metazoa > Arthropoda > Insecta > Trichoptera > Hydropsychidae > Cheumatopsyche > Cheumatopsyche charites. The sequence continues at coordinate 8,517,399 of CM045586.1, read as the reverse complement.
TTATTCAGTTCGCAAAAACGAATTCTTTTCAGCGAGATTTGCATTGTGTCGTTATTGTATTATTATTACGGGCATTGTGTGCGATTTTTTCCGTTTTCATTCATTCGTATATATTAGCGAGTACATTAAAGTTCCATTAAAATCACATAATTCAGTCGATAAAAACGAAAGGAAGCGACCGAGTACCTGGTTTCGCGAACGATTATGCATATGTGCGAGAGTGCTTTTATTATTCATTCGAGATTTATTAGGTTTTTTTAACGAAAATCCGAGCCGTTTAACGCTTTTGCGAAAATTAGTAACATTATTCAGCGCTCGCGAATTAATGGTAATCGCCGTTAATTACGCGTTGCCGACGCTAATTGATCGGTTCGATTTAACGCTATCAATTTTCATGCTGATGATCCAGTTTAGGATTTGCAATTTAGATGATTTTCTAGGCGGAGTTTTGCTTCTGCTTTCGCTCTAGAAGATTGATAGTTTTCGGATTCGGTACGTGAAGGCTTGATAATGATTTGTTATCGCGAATGTCGCTGAATTGCAATTCTAGATGAATCTTTTGGTTTGAGTATGAAATTTAAGGGAAATATGTGCTTAATAAAAGTTAAGGTTCAAGCTTGAACTTTAGAAAAAAGTTGAAAAAATTCACTAGAAAAAGTTAAAGTCTATTGACAAAAGCTCAGGTTTAAAAGCTTGTACTAACCAAACCTTTATGATTTGAATATGTTAAAAAATTCGGGAGAAATTATGTATGTGCTTAATGAAAGTTACGGTTCATGCTTAAATCAAAGATAAAAATATATAAAGAGAAGTCAAAATGTACGAAACATTGATGAAAGCTTACAATTAGACGAAAAAGCTCGTGTTACATAGTTTCCATTCCGCTGATTTAACCCACACAAATCTTTACTGAAAAGCTTTATTATTTTCCTTAAATTTAATTGAAAAAATCACATATATATCTCAAAGGAAAAAACCTTTTTAAGAGACTTTTCCTTAAGTACAATTTCAGAAAATACAAAGTATGCTTATCAATGAAAAATAAAACATTTTCGATAATTTTTTTGTACTTTGATCACACAATTTTATCCTGAATCGATTCCTAAATCAGACTTTTTTTTGAAAAAAACAATCTTTTAACTCTATAGAAGCAAAAAACAATTTACCGCTCCGCGTTACTGAGAAGCCACCATTTTTTTTTTCAGGCCATCTCACCTCAATTAAAGCCGAACGTGGCCATCGGATTGAAACAATATTTAAAATAATAACGTCTAATGAATTTTTATGCGCCATTTTTCACTAGACGTATTTCTTAATTCGAGCGCGCTTTTTTCCGATTTTTTTCCGAAAAACTCCATATAAATCACGGCTATTACGCTTAATTACACGTGGCAAGGTACGTGCGCTTTTCTCATTTTCACGATGCAGAACAATCGAGGTGTAATTGATTATGGAATGATTGTGGTCTGTAGGAATATCATAATGGAATAATAGTTCGTTACGACAATCGTTTATTCTGTGTAAGGTGAAAAGTTTTTTCCACGAGAACGAAGCGGTCCTGTCAAAAATTATTTTTTCAGTATCATAAATCTTTTATTGTCCACAATTATGTGTAATTACTGCTCTTTCTGTGTACAAGAATAATTTTTTATTACTGTTTCCGATTGAATTTTTCAATTTGCATAAATAAAATATTTGATGGGTCTCTCTTGTTTGATTCGATTTGGTTTTGATTGCTTTATGAGATAAAAAAAATCACATCGAATTATTTTTTTTCACAATACAATTTTTTTAATCATTCACTAAAGCTCGTTTGTTTGATTCTAAGAAAATTGTATAAATGAAAAACTCTCACGGTTATAGGGGCAAGTTGTTCCGAAGTAGTTTCATTACTCAACTTTCAAATTGTTACCAAATTGCATAATACATGATGCTTTAATTATGTCCTTTTTGTAATATTATTATCTCTTTTTATTATAAAATTATTTCTTTCGGAACAACTTACCCCCTAAAAGTCCAGCCCCATACAATATACAAAGAATAGACGCACTATAGTAGAATCGTTCTAGTTTATCTCACGATCCAAAAAACCTAATCATAAGTTCTAAACAGTCCTAAACTTATCAAATCAAATTAAAACGATTTATTTACTAACTAATTTTCAAAATAACAATTCTCAAACATTCCCAACGACCCTCGGGGACCCTTTCATCGCACTTAACACGAAAGCTCGAGCTCATGCAAAACGCACTCGTTGCCCAAGACACACAAAAGCAACACCATCATCATTATCATCCACAACAACTGCAACAACAACATCAACATCAACAACAACCACACATTTCAAACGACTACGAAGACCACTAAGCAGATCCTGCTTACTCCGCGAACGACCCACGCAGGGCGTCCTCCGGTCTGTGGAGACTTCTTCGTGTTAAACACCACATTATCTCGTGTGTTTGAGGCTGTTGTCTGTATGTATGTATGTTGTTGACTGTATATATGTCGGTCTCTGTATTATTGTGGTGTTGTGTGTGTGTGTAATCTCGAGCGGCATCTGTGAGCGTCCGCCCGCCCGCCGCTATTAAAAAATGATTAACGTTCGATTCTGCAAAGCGGCGCTTTGTAACCGACTACATAAAACACTGGCCGAATCACGTGCACAGGGTGATTGCAAAATCATTGCTTGTTGTTTTTAAGTTTTTTCAAATCGGTGTTAGTTTGGAAAATTTCGAGCGCCATTGAGTTTTTCGGGATGTTAATTGTATGGGATTCGAATCGAATGTATTGAATGTATGAGATATATTTAATTTTAGCTCAATGTTCTTGTTAAAATCTGTAGATTATTAAGTGTTGATTGGTAAATATAATAGTTGTTGTTGTTTTTTGAGGATTTTTAGAATCGGTGTTTGTTGGGGAATTTTGAGCGCGATTGAGTTTTTTGAGGTGTTTATTGTTTGGGATTCGAATCGAATGTATTGAATGTATGAGATAGATTTATTTTCTTTGAAATATTTTTGTTAAAATCTGTATGTTATTAAGTGGTGGATTATTAAAAGTGTTTATACATCAAATGCAATGAATTTTGTTGTATATGGTGCTGTGTCTAATGAGTGTAGCCAATAGGAGCGCTGTTCAAACGAGTGCCAAAAAGACGCATGAATACAATGCCTTCTGAAATATAATTATAATATAATATTAAAATTAATTTTTGGTGATGTTTCGAATAAATATTCAATAAATTATTATCTTTCATAATGAAATTTTTCAATTTCCCCATCTTTTACTAGATTATATTGAATATGGCATTTCATATGTAATATATTAACGATGCCTCCTATAATACTTACGGTGCTTCTTTTCTCTTACCAAGAAAAAACAAAATATTGCAATAAGGACATTTGAAGATTGAATTTCACAAAGGGCACAATTGACTTTTTTTTATCGATATTGAGTTATTATAGATACAGAAAATGGTTTTATTTATGTATGATACATAACCATTTTCTGTACTTAATTTAATTTCGATAAAAAAGGACACTTGTACCCTTTGTGAAATTCAGTCGTCATTTATAGTTACATTATTTTATTGATGCAAATAAAATAAAATGAGACATGACAATGACAATTATTCCAACATTTTTTTTTTAAATAAAATCTTCAAGGCATTATAAGAAAGAATGACTATTTAAACTCGCCTTAATTATTCAAAACCCACTGATTAAAAAAAATCGAATAAATTTATCAAACACCTTGTATTTGTGTGAGTTCAGTTGTCGGCATGGAGCAGCACAAACGAGCCGCGGGGGCGGGGCCTCCCCTCGCCCCTCCCCCCACCCCGCCGCATCTCTCCCTCGCTCCCTCCCCCCCTCGCCTCGCTCCCCCTCCGCATTCCATCGCATCGGTCCCCCCCCACCACACCACACCAGCCACCCCTTCTCGTTTGCTTACTTTAACACATTAATGACGGCCGCGATAAACGACACATAAACATTATTTGTTTCCGAACGCGTCGCCGCACGAGCGCAACGATTCTCAATACAAAATGTCATCTGGTGATTAATGGGTTTTATCTATTTTTATTTATTTATTTTTTTGTTTATTAAATGATTTTTTTGAGCAAGTTCAACTGTTTTGATTCGTGAATGATTGTTATCGTTTGTGTATGTGTGTTGTGCGATTGTGTGTGGAAATATTTTCATTCGAATTTAATTTATCTTATTTATGACAGTTAATTATCTAAGAACATATAGATCTTGTGTTTTCTTTCATTGCATAATTTAGTTGCCAATTAAATGTCGTAACTTTAATTAATGATATTCAGGGTCTGTATAAGTTTTAATATGTATTTATTGAAAATAATTTTCAATTTCAAGAAAAATTAACAATTGAGTATTTTTTTATCGGTGACGAGACAGAATAAGTTAGATTAGGTTAGGCTTAATTAGTTTGTTATTATGTTAGGTTATATTCAAATAAGCTATATGAAACTTCTTAAATGAAAAAAATCAACGCGAATTGCAATAGTATCATGTAAATGAGTATAAAATTAGCTCAACTACTTATCATACTAACGAAACAGCAAAATTTGAGACACAACATCAGTTTTGATTTATTTTCCTAAAATTTTTCATATCCTGCATTTACAAAAGCACATAACAAGTACCTCGCATAGCGAGTAATTCGCATAACAAGCATAGCAAAATATTAAACTTATATTAACGAGCAATATTTCGCACAACGAGCGCCGAGAAAGAAGACTTTATGACGTCACAGACAACTATTCATCGCCGCTTCGTTAAGCGAGATTTCACATAACAAGCAAAGCAAAATATTAAACTTATATTAACGAGCAATATTTCGCACAACGAGCGCCGAGAAAGAAGACTTTATGACGTCACAGACAACTATTCATCGCCGCTTCGTTAAGCGAGATTTCACATAACAAGCAAAGCAAAATATAATATTAAACTTATATTAACGAGCAATATTTCGCACAACGAGCGCCGAGAAAAAAAGACTTTATGACGTCACAGACAACTATTCATCGCCGCTTCGTCAATCTATATTTCACTGTACATACAATAAATTGTTAAATCTTGCGCAATGAACCGTGCATATTCAGGCTGGTCATTCAGAGAGCATCAACCCTGTACAAGAGCGCGTCGTCGGTAGTAGTGGTGTTATTGAAATTGCGGCTCAGGGCGTTTGTCGACGGTGAAGAAGTCAGAAGGCAGCAGGCTCAGGGCATGCTCAGGGTGTTGATCAGGCCGTAAGACATCTGGTTAATTGGCAATCGGGCCCCAATCACTGGGCGCAGTTGTTCCTTTGTTCTTCTCACCGACGCATCCCACTCTAAATTGTCGGGTATTGATTTATTAGAAAGTCGTTCGCACGCCGACACTTACTCGCACGCCGTTTTGTTCTACGCCACGAAGACGTGTATTCACAGGGCCGCCAATTTAATCCAAAAAAAATTGAAAAATATATTTTTAACAATAAAATACTAAAATGACTGATTTATAGCTATTTACTTAGGAATTAGAGATCTAATGTTATTTTTTTACTTCGAATGTAGACTTCATCCCTTTTCTATTTCAATGTGATTCATTTTAGTATGAACAAAATATTTCATTTGAAATATATTGAGTTGAAGTAATTTCAACTTATTGATTAGTGGTGCCAAAATTAACGAAGATATTTAAAAAAAATCATCTAGTGTGAAAAAGTTGAGCTAGAAGCTTTGGAGGTAAGTTGTTCCGAAATCAATAATTTCGTAATAAAATGAGATATTTAAACCACAGAAAAGTATTATTAAAGCATCAGGTATTGCACCATTTTGACTAGATTTTAGTTACTCTGTTGATGAAGATTGAGTGACGAAACAACTTCGGAACAACTTACCCCGGAATCTCCAATTCTATTTTCCCCTAATATACATATCATATGACGATCGAAAAGTCCAAGCGGTACTAATGGCATTTTTGTCGAAATTGAGTTATGCACAGGAATCGATTCTATAAACGCTCATTTATTTGGTGGCAAAAGGATATAAACGAATTCGGAACGTGTGCCGAGATATATCATCAAATCACTCGACCTCCTCTTAATACATGTAGGTACATGGTCAACTTTGAATGCACTTTTCTCGAAATCACCACAGAGTCACTTGTACCCCTTGGTCTTTTCAGTCGTCATATAGGTTATTCTGTTATAAACCTTTTTAATTCTGAGATATTGATAAAATCCACTTTTACCTCAAATGACACTGAATAATATTTATTTAAAAAAAGTTCTAATTAAGACTAAATTGTATAAAAACCTCAATAAATTTCTCAAATCTATCAAGATTTCTTAAGTAAACATTATTGATGCTGCAATAAAATTCCATAAAATATTTTCTTATAAAATCAAAAACACCTTTAACCAAGCACAACCCTGACAGAATGCACTTCTGATTGTCGGAGCACGATTGAATTGCAACAGTGCAGCTAATGACACTTGTGCAAGTGCGAATGTACGCGTTCTCTCACAAACTCTTCCACAACAGCAACCACAAGAATCGAACAACACCATCTTCGAAATACATCATTCGATATCAGCTCCGAATCGTATCAATTAGCAGCATCGGGTTTAACGAGCTCCTTCAAAACTCCTCCCGGTATTACCCTTTTGTGTGAGATCGATCTTCAAACGTCTGTACTCAAAACGGTCCTCAAAATGGTCTCGATGTCGGTTCAACGACCATTCGAGAGGATAATGACGAATTCGGGCGTGAAGACGAATCCCGAAGGTCGGTGATTGATGATGACGAGGGCGACAGGTCATATTCAACGGATTTTCAACACTAAATGAAATCTTAGAAGCCAATAGGTATAAGTGAACACAGCCAAATTGATACAAATTATTAATTCTTTTGTTTAAATGCCTTCCTCATCCGTAAACGTTAGCAGTTTTGGGTATAATATAAGGGAATGTGGGGCTGGAAGTTCCTGGGGTAAGTTGTTCCAAAGTTATTTTGTCATTCAATCGTCGATATTAAAGTAACTAAAATAGTTTCTAATGATGCTTTGATTATGCTCTTCATATGATATTGCTATTTTTTTTCTTTTCGGAACAACTTGCCTCAAAACTTTCAGCTCCATCCTTCTTTACTAACAATGATCTAAAATAATAAAGTAACTTAAATGGTCCCTAATCATGCTTTGATTATGCTCTTCATATGATATTACTATCTTTTTTCTGGTCGGAACAACTTGCCCCAAAACTTTCAGCTCCACCCTTCTTTACTAACGATGATCTAAAATAATAAAGTAACTAAAATGGTTCCTAATGATGCTTTGAGTATGCTTTTCATATGATATTACTATCTTTTTTCTGGTCGGAACAACTTGCCCCAAAACTTTCAGCTCCACCCTTCTTTTCTAACAATGATCTATAATAATATTCAATTTTGAATTCTTGTGTATTATAAGAAATAAAATTCTTTTCCAAAGCATATAAAACAGATAAGATGAGAAAATTAAATTTTCCACTAAAAACCCACATCTGTTATAACACAGATGACGTCATTGTGAAAAATCATCGATTGAAATAAGTTCGATAGAATTTAACTGTGAATTGGGGCATTTTCACTCATCCTCCTTCGTCACTTATACCTCTTGGCTTCTTGAGTCTTCAAATAAAGAACTTTTTCCCTTCCAATACACGGATCATTAACGGATCGAGCTTTTATTGTTGCGATACGTTTATTACGAGCGGTGTTTAGTGTTAAATTGATTGGACGGTTTAATCGAGCCTCGGACGCCCAGGGGTAATTACGGTTCGGTTCTCGGGCTGCGAAAAGGTTAAATAAGGTTTTATTTTATGGTTATAAGGTTTTCGATGTGTTGTTCTGCTCGATGTTTGTGTACGAGAGTCGAACGGTTGCGTTGCGCAATTCTAAAGCGCGGCGCTTGAGGGGTTAAGTCTGACAAGTCTTCGTATTGTATTATCTACGTGAAAATTTATTGTATTTCTTGTTATATGAATCAATATCATTAAACAATGATTCGATATTTGTCTTTTTTCCAGTCAGTAAGACATTTGATTGATCTGGTTAGGTTAGGTTAGGTTAGGTTAAATTTTAGGTTTGACTTTCATTTATTTTTCCACTTAAGAATATATTCAGTTAGGTTAAGTCAAGTGTTCTGCCAATTGGATTACAAACAAGTAGATACAATTATTTTTTTATTATATTAATGACTTAATTTTACTCATTGAACAATTTTCTGGCCCCCTTTAATTCGCTACTGATTCTATTTTAATTCAACCGAAGCTATAATTATTATTAAAATTTATTACCGAAACTGCTTTATATCCGTTTTGCATTTTGTTTAAATTTTTTACATGTGTGAAATCGTATGAAAGTAATGAGTGATTACTAGGTGCGGACCTGTTGTTTTCGCGGTGAAAATTCTATAGAAAAATATTTTAAACAAAGAATTACTTCGCTCATAAAAACAATGCAAATGAAGATTTATTAACGACTATAAATATTGCATATCTAATTATACAATAAAACGTGATGGCTTAATATCGAAACAAGCAGACTAGACATAAGTTTCAAATTTTACCGTTCAGTAACTAAAATATAATGATAAAGTGAACCAAATTTTATCAGATCGATTCAATATGATCTTCAGATTAAGTGCATCCAATGAACTTGATTTATAAACGTGTGAAAAAATATCTAGATAAATACAATTATAGTAATTATGTGTGATGAGTGCAGATAGTTAGACAATAATATCATTTGAAGAGTAAGTATAATCGTCGACTGAAAATGCCAAGGGGTACATGTGACTTTGATAAAAGAGAGTTCAAAGTTGACCATGTATGTATTAAGAGGAGGTCGACTGATTTGATGATATATCTAGGCACTCATTCCGAATTCGTTTATATCCTTTTGCCACTAAATATATGAGCTTGCATAGATGCGATTCCTGTGCATAATTCAATTTCGGCAAAAATGTCACTTGTACCCCTTGTCCTTTTCGGTCGTCAATTATATCATCGGATATTGTACAACTTTAAGAAACATTTTACTTACTCTGACGATTACAACTTCAGAATTACTTACCCTCGGAACATCCAGTCCCACATTCCCCTACAATCAATATTATAATTTTAATAACGTGTATTTGTACGTCTGTCTGTCTGCAATTTTGTATGAAAATCATCAATAGTTCATAATCAGCTTAAAGTCCTAAAAGTCGGTCAACAACGAATCAAAGAAGCTATTATAATATGCAAATATGTGTGATGAATATTTTTTTATATTCTGTATACGTCCATTTACCGCCTAATCGATCACAATAAAACTTCCCAGATTCATAGTGCACACATCTAAAAAGATTTTCGCATATATTTTTTATATAAATTCTTAATTTTTCAATCAATCCCTTCTAAAATTCCTAAATCACTTTCACAAACAAATCACGTACACATCTCCTCGGGGATAACAAGAACACAGTATCCCACGGATCGGCCATTAGTAGACCAGACTCACACCTATTTAATAAGCATGCATAACGTGGTGTAGCACCGGCTCTAGAGAGTGAGGATGATTGATTTATGGACGTTCGGCCCAATCAGTGGGAAACTGTGTCGTGTGTATCGGGTGGCCGTAATACGATCGTCCATCATCCGGTAAAATGTAATTAATCTGTTCGATCGAACGTTGATGAATTTGCGTTTTGTCCGCACGGGATGTGAGCGTTTTCGATAAATCGGTATGAATTTGATTCAAAGTCGATGTATAGGTTTTTTTATTTTTTGAAATTTTGTGATTTATGGATGTTTTTTTGAGTATTTGGATTTTTGAGTTAGGAATTTTTCTGGTTTCTTTAGAATTTTGATCTAAATATGTATTTATGATTACTTATTTGTTATTTGACGATTGAAAAGTGCAAGTGACTTCAAGATGATTTCGAGAAAAGTTGATCATGTGGCTACGTGTATTAGGAGGAGGTCGAGTGATTTGATGATATATTGAGGTACACGTTCCAAATTCGTTTATATCCGTTTGCCACCAAATAAATGAGCGTATAGAAGTGATTCCTGTATGTAACTCAATTTCGGTGAAAACGTCATTTGTACCCCTTGGCCTTTTCAGTTTTCATTTGTGATTGATTTGATAAACTTTTTTCCTATTTAATTGTCATTTACAATTAGTATCCCAAACAGATAAAGAACAAGGTAGTTTTCTGTGGTGAGTGGATTTCCCTTTTAATACATTTGGATTTGATAATAATTAACTCATTATGATCTTAAAATATTGCAATGATCACATTCAACCCCGAAATCAATGTAGTTCGTGAAAAAAATTAGTTCGCATCCATAAGTTTCGTTCACCCATGAATGAAAATTAGTATGAGAATGGAATGATTTAAACTCAAGTTTCCATGTTTAGTAAATATAATCATAGTAAAAAATCGGGAGATTGATAATATCTATCGATGGAGATATATTTTAATCTGATAAGTGAAATTGTCCGTTATTAAACATCCTTCTTTGTTACTCAAAAAAAAAGATACATATTTTCAACGTTTTCTAACCTAACCAAAACTACCAAGCCACTTCTATCGAACATCTTTAATTTCACACTATTATTTTCAATTCAAATAAATTACGTTATCACTTTTAATCACATTCGCAATAATTCCCAACAAACCTTCCAATCATTCCCTCAAACTTGACAACATCAATCCGCGAACAATGAAAAAACAACCATACGAGACACGAACATCTTTCCGACACAAGACGACAAATCACATCACATTATTACAATCCGACACAAAACGAAGACGACATCATATTCTCGGACGCGATAATAAACAGATTCAACTCACAATTACAACAAAAGCCAGTACTACAGACGTTTTCTCACCATAAGAAGGCTTATGTCGAGAGGTGGTCTCTGTTTACACGACCGCCATTATGCGCGAGTTTTGATATCAGTCACATTCTGACAGCCGAGGCCTGACGATTAGCCTTCGTCGATCAATCAGACCTCTTTCATGTGTGTTGTGTAAAGCCTGGTTCACACACGACTTCATGTTTACTATATGATGACTGAAAAGGTCAAGGGGTGCAAGTGATTTCGAGAAAAGCGCGTTTAAAGTCGACCATGTACGTAGTTATTAGGAGGAGGTCGAGTGATTTGATGATATATTGAGGCACACTTTCCGAATTCATTTATATCCTTTTGCCACCAAATAAATGAGCGTGCATAGAAGCGATTTCTGTGCATAATTCAATTTCGCTAAAAATGTCACTTGTACTACTTGGCCTTTTCGATCGTTAATTAACTTCGTAATCTGAAAATCGTAACACATTCTTTTTTGCATTATTCATCTGAAAACTCTCTATTGGCTATTTATCCCTCTTTATGCTGCAAATTCGATAGAGTAGGATAGATAAAAAATAGAGTGCGTGAGACAGAGTATTATATATGTTGGATAGAAAAGTAAAGTTGTGTGTGAACGAGGCTTAATGTAATGTAATGTGGTGACGACGTGCGCGTGCTCATGACAAGGAGCGAGTAGTTCATGACTCGACGTTTTAAAGTTGATTTTTTTTCTATTATGATTCGATTAAATATTATTTATAGAATATTTTGCATTAAAGAGTATTGATTATTAATTTTGGAATATTTTAGGATTTTTCGATTTTTAATTCTGGATTCATTTTGCATCGTAAACCTCGCATCCTAATATATTTGTTCAGTAAATACCTTAATATGTGATATAAAAAGATGCTTCATATTTGACATTTGTCTAAAATTGTTGAGAAAATATTCAGTCTGAAAAAATAAATCGATCGTTTCTAAAAACACGCTCAATATATTCAAAATTATTTGACTTTATTATTACAGTAATGATAGTGTTCGGTGCATTCGAAATTTAATAATTAGTCATCGTAATTTATTCCATAATTTTCGTAATATAATCGTTCGGTAGCAGAAGCAGATGCATTCATTACGCAATTACGAAAGGGATATTAACGAAAAAAAAACACATCAGGAATGTTCAATATTAAATTTATGCGTATTTTCATATGTGCGTTTTGTAAATTGCGTTCACGCTTTTGGAAGCGGAAAATTAGTCTTATACGCACTCGCGATACAATTTTTCATTTTTCGAATAAATTCGTTAATATTTTCATTGATGTTTTTTATAATCTTTTGTTACTTGTCGTCGAAACATTATTATTTGGCCTCGTAAATCATTTGAACGGAAGCACAGCTCTGTTTCTATTTCGCCATATTTCATGAATTTTCCACTTGTCCGTCCAAAAGATAAGGAAGTTTGAATTTCGCTAGCATATTTCAAATTTGAAAAAGACGAACTACGTGTATGTAATAATATCCGATCTCTTATCTTGATTGTCATTTTTGCGCTCGAACGCGCTTAGTGTGCACAACGAGCGTTAGTGATAAAAAATATTTAAGGTTTTTTTATTCGATCTCTATTATATTATCGTATATTGTATGAAAATTAGGCAAACGAAAATCAAGCGGTCGTAAATTAAAATTTCGCTATAACAATGCGTGTAAAATTTTATGGTTTTTGAATATGTCGAGTCGGACAATAAAATTAATGTTCACGGGAGAATTTTTACACAAGCTCGCCGATAAATAATAAAAATCTCATATTTATGGATCTTTAATTTGAATTGTAAAAAATTATAAACTTTTTTCTTTTAATATAAGAATATTTGCACTTTTCTCGACGATAATTCTTTTGTGATTTGAGTCGTGTAAATATAACGAGTGTTACTATCGGCGCGCAATATGCACGCGAGCCTTTGTAAATTCTACGCAAGTAACTTGAGGCTAAATTAAATATAATAAATTAAGTACACGCCATTATGCTATTATGATGCAATGCACATGAATCATTATAATATTTATATTTAATAACTTGAGAATATGCATTAAAATCTGGATATTTGACCGAAATCTTAAAATGATTGTGCAAGAAGTATAAAGTGTTAAATTTTATTGTAAAACCAGATTCTGTGACTTGGCGTTGCTCGAAATTCTTCAGACTTTAAAAGTGATTATGAACTGATATAGGGGAGTGTGGGGCTAGTAGTTCCGTTTTTCCAAAGTCGTTTTTGTCAAAGTCGAATTTGCTAATTAACGTTGCTCGAATTTTATTGGACTTTAAAGCGATTATGAACTGTTGTAGGGGAGTATGGGGCTAGTAGTTCCGTTGTCCCAAAGTCGTTTTTGTCAAAGTCGAATTTGCACAAAATTCGATGATTTAGTTTTATACTTCATGTAGTATTTCTATATTTTTTTGATAATTCATTGCGGAACAACTTACCCCTAGAACTTTCAGCCCCACCATTTTATATAATATTTTCCGTTTTATAATAAATCCCGTTGTTTTTGTAGGCAGTACATAGTTTTTTGCTACTGCTAAGCTACGAAAAGACCTCTCTGATAACAATCAAATACTTAAAATCTCATTATTTATTAAATTTCAAATGTAAATTGTAAAAAGTAAGGATATAGAAACCTTCCCAGATGTGCATACGATAACTCTGGAAAGTTTCACCACCAAAGGATCAACCATTAAGGGGTAATAACATACATATGATTTTATTTTTATGTAAAGACTAGCATTAGGCGCATGTGTATCAAAATAGTTCGGAATTAATCAAATTTCGTATTGCCACGGATGTGTTTATTGCCATCTATGTGTGAAATAAAAAAATATCCCACATTTGGATTTTACGCCTTATATACGTTAAACGGTGCAGTTTCGTAATTACGACGCGTAGCTCGGAGCGTAAGGTGGTGGGCCAATAAACTGCACGCGCAGGTTCGAGGCACGGACGTCTGAAAATTTCGAGCATCGTTAGCGTATTTATAATATAGATTTTTTATAAATATTTTTCAAATTTTATATAAAAAAAAATAGCAAAAGACAACCTCACGTAATAAATCGAAGGGGTTCTCGTTTTCGGCTTCCTCGTTCCATCGACAAAACGTTTGCAGCCAAGCATCGATCTTCCGGGGAGGAGACGTGTCGGTTCTCAAACTGTGGCGCGTGTTTCGTACAAATAATACACGTGAAGGGGTGTTGACCTACTGGCAGCTTTTCTTGCGAGCTTATGCGGATTGCATGTTTTGTTTTGTAACACGAATCGTTAATGGTCGTGCGACATGTTATACGATGTTCTTATTTTCGTGATATAAATTTTGTTTAAATACGATTAAAAAAAATAACAATTGAATTTAATAAAAATGTCTAATGATAAATTTCATTTTTTGTGAAATGACTATGATATCATGACTATTATAAGCATATTATTTGTGTACTTATTTAGCATGAATTCATTTTAAATCTTTAATATTAAATATTACGTGTGATTTATTGATGATAATAATCGATAACATGAACAATTAATACAAATTGCGATACAAATCCTTCTTTCACATTATGTATATGATGCATAATAATGGATGTTGAGGTTGGAACAACCAGCCCCACTCTCTCTCTCACTGTTGAAACAAAGCAAATATTTCATTATATGACTATGTAAATAACTATTTTTTCAAGTAAATTTTCATGGCAATTTAATATAAGATATCTTTATTATAAACTTATTCACTATATTGCATCACAAATGAATCTTATATTTTTTTCTTCTTTCTAACAATAAGACTACAAATCAAACTCATTACTACTACCTACCATTCCGAGCCAAATTTCTCACCGCATGCAAACATCCAAAAAATCCAATTTCCTATACAAACACAAAACAACACCACGATACAAATCCGAAACCTACAACAGAAACTCGTCTACAAATATTAACTAATAAGAAAAACAACTACAACACGCAAAAAAAAGCGGACCCCAACACGCAACCCCACACCTCTATACAAAACACACACAACCCGGAGAGAAAACTCGCAGAAATCGCCGACAGTTTGAGAACCTTTTTCACCCTTATACACACGTGTTTGTGTGTTTGTGTGTATGTATGTAACGCACACGTGCATTTTGTAAATTTTCATTATTGATGGCGCCATTTTCAGTCGGCTTGAAAACAAATCGCGCGCGCTGCCAGCTACTTCCTCACACGATTCAATAATTCACTGTCGAAGCTGATAAAGCTGCCCATACACGTTCGTTACGTGCCACGTGGATGGATTTAAATTAATCGAGGTGTGTGCACACTTTATACTCGATGGATTGACGATTGTGCTTTGTATAGGTTGTGTGGAAGAGTGGGTGTTTTGTAAATGGACGTTCGATGAGTTTATTGGGATTTGAGTGTTCTTTTTGATTGTTGGTTTATTGGTGTATTGACTTGTTTGGTGCTTTATGAATTGTGTATTAAATGATGTTTTATTGTTAATATATTTACTGCTGTAGTCTGTAGTGATCTTTATTGTGTGGAATTGTAAAATATATTGGTTGCAAAACATAGTTTTGACAATATTAGTTCGATCGATCACTTGAAAGTAAAATTTTGATGAATATCTTAGAATCTATCAAAACAATCTAAGACTTAGATTGTTTTGACTTACTAATTTAACTAATTTGAACAATTTTCATATAATTTCATTCCATATTTCTATTATCAAATGTTTTCCTATTGTTTATAATTTCTTCTTTGATAAATATTGACTTAAAAATTCATGATATCGGAATAATGAAGTTTCTTGTAAATCATAAAAGCTGGTAAACAATTTGAATTATGTCATGTTTGTAATTGTTTTTAAATTGAAAAATATTTATAAGCAGGAGTTTTCTTTCATTTTTGATTTTAAATATTAAATATTATGATTAATCCCTATTCTCAAATATTGTCTATTGTCTAAACTGATAAACGAAACCAGTGTGGAAAATCGATGAAATTGGAAATATTTCTCTTTTTCTGGATAATTTTGTTCGGCGACCCTAATCACACTAAACATATTCTCATGATTCTAATGTGAAACACAAAATAGTTCCATTGAACTTTACACCTATATAAGAGTATAAATATGACATCGAGCGTGCATAGGCGCCATTAGGACCGAAAGTTTTCAGGTGAGGCGGTGCTCGCCGCTCGAACGAAAAAACCATCAGCTAGTTTCCTTCATTAAACTTATTGTTTTTCATAAATATTTATTCAGGGGCGTGCACGAAGGGGGGTAAAATCGCCCCACAGAAAAGGGGTTGCCACACGCCCAGTGGCGTGCGCTACTACCGAAAGGAAATCAAAAGGAAAACGCTTCCGAATATCAAGCACGAATTACACCGAATTTTTTTTTTATACTCTGCAGACGTTTATTTGAGCTATAATCTGCATACATGCTATTTATTATGATATTGGTGTAAGTTTGATAATTTAAAAATGAGTGATTTTAGGTTAATATGGTTGTGGATTGTCATAATATGAGGTTTTCTGTAGATGCGCTTGAACATCGATAGTCGATTACGATCATGTTAGTGAATCGAATATAATAAACAATAGTGACTATTTCATGTATGAGGATCGAAAAGGTCAAGGGGTACAAGTGACATTTTTGCCGTATTTGAGTTATGCACAGGAATCGCTCATTTATTTGGTGGCAAAAGGATATAAACGAATTCGGAACGTGTGCCGAAATATATCATCAAATCAGTCGACCTCCTCCTAATACATGTAGGTACATGGTTATCTTTGAACGCGCTTTTCTCGAAATTACCACAAAGTTACTTATACCCCTTGGCCTTTTCAGTCATCATTGGACCAAAAATTTCGGGGGTAAATTGTTCCGAAAGAAATAATTTCATAAGTAAAAAAGACATGAAGGGGATAATTAAATCATCATGTATTAACATCATTGACAACCATTTTAGT
This sequence comes from Cheumatopsyche charites, assembly GCA_024721215.1. NCBI lineage: Eukaryota > Metazoa > Arthropoda > Insecta > Trichoptera > Hydropsychidae > Cheumatopsyche > Cheumatopsyche charites. Next base: position 8,500,506 of record CM045586.1, on the reverse strand, counting down.
TTTTTCAGCTTCGAAGAACTTCGGAACAACTTACCCCCGGAATTTTTAATCCCACTCTCCTCTACTTCTTGTCTAATTTCGAAAACTCTTAATAAAAAATCTTGCATAATTTTAATATCAATTTCAGTATAACGTTTATTAATTTCAACTGCGCATCTATCAAAGTCATACACAAATTATAAAACATCTTGAAACGAAAGAATGTAGACTTAAATCTTTGCCTCAATTACGAACAAATATTCACTATTCGACACGTCGAAAAAATTGAAATAGCGTGTTGCGATGTTCGGATTAATAACACAAAATCGAAACGAAATTGAAATCGCTATACATACATAGTATTAGTAATTATTTGGCCCCCTTTCTGGTCGTTAAATTTTACGATTTCCTTTTCAGATGCTCCTTTGAACGGGGCCCGACACCTGTTTTGCGATTGCGCAATTTTTTAATAACGCAAGAATAATTAAAACAAATACTAGGCAATGTTTAGATAGTTATTTTATTCGCATTTCGTATATAAAGCCTTCGGCGATCGGTCGTAAGCAGGTGTGACTAAAGAACGTGTCTAATTTTTCATTATTGTACAGTCGATGTACAAATTGCATAATCCAATTATTCCGTTTCCTTTGCGAATGTTGTATTCGAAAGGTACTTTTAGACTAATGTCATAATTTCTAAATTAAGTGCTTGTAAATTGTTTAATTGGCGTTGTAATTTGTTTGACTCGCAGTTGTATTTATTTTTGTTTTGATGTATTTTATAATTTAAATGTTAATTATTCTATATCATCGTGATCTAATAACTAGTTAGCGTATTTATAAAGATAAAGAATAATTTAGCATTTCAAGTTCATGCAAGTCGATTTTTAAGCAAAATATCTTAAAAACTATGTTTTACATAAAAAAAATATTTTCTAATATCTTTATATCGTCTATAAATTTTTGAATCTTCATATATAAAGGTTCTCTTCTATTTATCTAATACCGCTACTGTATGTGTGATCAAACCTCAATAAATAGGAAAGATTAATTCAAATATTTTTTTGTTAAATAAATTTAATTTTTACGTTGAGTTAGAATGAGTTTTTGGAAATTTAAAAATGGTGTGCGTCTAACGGATAAATACCAAATGAACATATGCAAGCATCCGCTCTCTTGTTTATTTCGGAAAGCCGTGTTTACGAAAAATTAACCAAAACCGTTATTTATACGGAACTCTAAACCAACCCCAAGCTTTGGGGGTGTTAGAAAATTACGATTATAATCTCCGATCATATCTAAGAGGGCTCGGCGAGAAATTACAGAGGACCCAGTAAATGATTTGTGAAATGTGTGTTTATAAATTTGATTTATAGAGTCGAACTACTAAAAACAGGGGTATCAAACTACCCTACTTTCCTCATGTAAAGTCTCATTCACATTTAATATGTATAACGTCTGTCATGTATCATATACACAATTGATCTCACACTCTTCATTTTTTATCTATCATTTTCATGATATTGAATGGAATTTATAGATAATAGAGTACGTCAGATGGAGCACTATAGAAAATAGATATGAAAATGTAAAATTGTGTGAACGAGGCTTTATAAAACTGAAAAATCCGAAGGGGTGTTAGTTGAAATAGCCGCGATTATTCATAGCTAGTTTCGAAAGGGGAGTGACTCCCGATTACGATAGCGAGTCAATTTATTTCGCTTTCACGTAGACCTAATTTTCCTGTATTTTCATAAAGTAGGTACTACAGACTTTGTGTTTTATGTATGTGTGTGCAGTAGATTCTCGGATGTGTCAGATAATGCGATAATAAGTTTAATGGGTAGCCGGAAAATTCAAATGAATGCACCGCGTTTTAAGTTTACCATCAGATAATGTTGAAAAAAATATTCAAGGAATTGGAGCAACCGCTTTCTTGAGTTGCTTCGCTTCAATATCTAAATATTGTATTTTCTTAGGTTTTAAAAGAGTTTTAGTATGGATCTTACATTTCAAAATTATTTAATTTATCGCTTTTTGTAAGTGAATAGTGTTAGAATAATATTTTATAGAAATAAATTCATAAAATAAAAAACAAAAATTTCTTCATAAAAATTGTGGCCATCTTTCCCGGACTTACCCTTTATGTTTATAATGAATTGTTCACTTGTAGATGTCGAATTTTATTTGCACAAATAAGACAAAATTATAATACAATAATTTACTTCATTTCTATTTTATACAAAACTTATCCCAGTGTTATAAAAATGTCGCCTGTTAAACAAATATTTTACATTTAAATCGTGTTTTCACTGCTTGACTTTTATTTATATAACGTAATAACGGTAATTTAAACGATTGCGAAATTTGCATGCGTTTCGCAAAACTACTAAGAATTTTACTATTTTCGTTCAACATTGTATTCGAAGCAGTGGCGCCTCGTTGCTTCGAAAACATATTATCCAATAATTAAAAATTGCTCCAAAGTGTTATAATAATATTTTCGGAACTCGTTTTCGATACGTAATAAAATAGTCGGCGGCAATCACTCGAAAATATATGAATATTGCTTCCAGTCGGTGCTTGTGTGATTTTTTTTTTAACAATAATTATAGCTAAATCGACAACTAGCCAGAGTAATTTAGATCGAGTTACTCATTAGACAAACCGGCTCACTTATCCCGATCTATCGGATATTCGAGAGCAAACTCACACTCGGGATGGTCGTTAGTTGAAAAAGTACATAAAAAATGTATGGATACGTGTTATTAAACATTTTTATGGTGTCGAGATCGACTCCTATGTGTTTTCATACTGAAATATACGAGCTGCGTATTTTTCTGATTTTTTTTTTATATATATGTATTTTGGATTAGTATTTATTTATAAAAAAATTAATCATTTTTTGATTGTGTAACGAACTTTTTGGAATGGGGATGATTTTTGATTGTAAGAAATTGTTTGCTAATGATGATAGTACGAAACTGTTTACTTTTTTCTGACAATAGCATAATTAAGTGTGTGAAAATAACAGTGTAAATTAACAAGTATGTGAAAAATTTAATGTTTTTCACGTATGAATTTTAATTGCATTTATATATTTCTACACAACTAAAACTTAAGTTTAGTGTAGTGACCAATTTCTTCATAATAACCTTTGAATTCACCAACCTTCACTGCGCAGTGTTTATGTTTCAAAAACAGCATTATTCTAATCATACTAAATATTTTTTTATTAATTCGATTGCATTATAAAAAGTCAATTTAATTTGCAATAACTAAACTGTATTTTAAGTTTAAAACATTCATAGGAATATTCATCAAATATAATTTCTATACGATGACCGAAAAGGCCATGGGGCACAAGTGACATTTTTGCCGAAATAAAGTTATGCACAGGAATCGATTCTATGCACGCTTATTTATTTGGTGGCTAAAGGATATAAACGAATTCGGAACGTGTGCCTCAATATATCATCAAATCACTCGACCTCCTCCTAATACATGATCAACTTTGAACGCGCTTTTCTCGAAATCACCACGAAGTCACTTGTACTCCTTGGCCTTTTTAGTCCTCAAATATAATTTTCTAAGTCCTCAATAATAACATCGCATTTCAAATATGAAGCATACAAAATAGTATTATGAAATCATCATTTCTATATAAAATATTTTCGTTGATATGAATTAACAAAAAATCTATACAACTTACATAATAAACTCATTAAATACAATTGAATCATACTCCAATCACAAACAAACTCACATAAAAAAAAAATACAATCTTTAACCAGAACGAATCCTCGCAAAGAACGAGCTCCTCATCAATGACCAAACATACATACATATTATACAACAATCGAGATAATTTTTGCGCCACTTACTCACAAAGATCCCCTGCGAAAAATTTTCACCCATTCGCCCCACGGCGTGCAATTATTTGTTTTAATAATAGCGGCCCGAGTACGGCACTGGTCAATTACGTGCGCGCTTATAATACGCGAAACGCTTTTGAATAAATACTCGTGGCCAGAGGGCCCAGCGGCGGCTTGGGCCCTCTCATTATTTTCCTATTTTTATTTTCTCTCATGTATTTATTTATCTATATACACATGACGACTGAAAAGGCCAAGGGACGTAAGTGACTTCGCGGCGATTTCGAAAAAAGCGCGCTCAAAGTCCGCCATTGAGGAGGTCGGTGATTTGATGATGTATTGAGGCGCGCGTTCCGATTTCGTTTATATCCTTTTGCCGCCGAATATAAGCGATTCCTTTGTATAATTCGATTTCGGTGAAAATGTCACTTGTACCCCTTGGCATATACAAGTGCTCACGTGTGTGGATGTATTAAATAAATATTTGTAGGCAGCCGAGACACGCCATCGCCCGTTTACCTCTCGCAATTACCATCAACCGGTCCGGCTCGATTTTATTACGTATTTATTTACGTTATTAATATAACGTGATACGGACACCTCGGTTTTGAATTTTTTTAGATGTAGAATGAAGATTTTAGAAGACAAGAGGTGTAAATGAGACGTTCGGAGCTCAACGTGATCGACTCTATGAAGGAAGAGGTCTAGAAAAATGAACAAATGTGTTCAAAGCATTTTTCAATATTATCTTATTATTTCATTTTTTTTTAATTTTAATCATACAAATTTTGTTTATAATAAGCTATAGATTTGATCGGTTTCTATTAGAGTATAGAATTAATTAAAATGGCTTGTGAAATAAATTATTAATCCGGTGATCAGGTCATTTAAATTGATTCATCTTTATTATTATTGATGATTATTATTATTATTGATGATGATGATTATTGATTATTTTTAAAAATTGGAGTTGATTGCATTTAGTTTTGAATGGTTCAAATAGTAAATTCAAATCTCTTAAAATGAATACTAAAATAATTTTTGAATATGTCCAATCGTTTAGCTTCAGAAAGGATATGGTAATTCTCAAAGTGTTGACCATACAATAACTTTTTAAAGTTGGCAACAATTATTATTTTTTGCTCTCAAATTGAATGCTCTGTAATACATTAAATAATTCAGGACAAATGTAAAATTTAATATCATTTTTTTTTTGAAAAAAAAATGAAGGAAATATGTGTTTTTGTTCGATCGCGTGCATGTCACGCTCTGTAAAAATCTGAAAAGTCAGTAAGAAGAAAATGTTGTAAATATTAAATTAATTGGAAGTTTTTTTCGTTAATTAAAGAAAATATAGTCTCATTGTTGCGATTGTGATCGTTGAGATGTTTTGTAGAGACATTCGCACGATTATTAAAAAAAATGTATGAGATTTATATTATCAAATAAACCGTCTTAATAAAATGTTCCGTCACTGCAATATTCTCATTAAAAAATTTGTTGTGAAGTTTTATTTGATGTATAAATCTCATCTTGGAATTTTAATGGACGTGTGACTGTTTTTTTTATACCTAGGTGTGTAATGCTATTTTAAATTATAATAATTGTAATCTTTTTCTATATTTTTGTGTAATTAAAATGAGGATAAATTTAGAGAAACACTGTAATTTTGTTTTGTTCAGTTTTATTCAAACGTCAATTGATGAAATGACTTGGAACATCGATATAATAGTCAATTTACATTTTATGTTATCAGTTTGTTTGTAACAAACGACCGTTTTTAATATACACAGTATATTTACAAAAACATGTATAAATAATTTACAAATCATAATAAGCGTAAACTGTACAATATATCAAATAAAATAATATATTTTTTATAAATAGATTTCGTATAAACGTTTACGCGTGTTAATTAACTATCCGCAGCTATCGCTAAATGTAAGATATATTTTAAAATATTACAGTTACGTATAATGAAATGCATAAAAAATAATCAATAATTAAAATAGATGCTGGAATTAATTAGCGAAAAGGACGTGCCATTTCTATTTCAATATGGTTCACAATGAAATAATATGAAAACGTACCTAATTATATTTATCAACTATTATTTGGTAAAATAAAATTATCGTACGATAAATTGTGACCGGATACATTTTTATTGTTTTTAAAATTAGTTTTAATCAATGAAATATTCGATTATGTGTATTTTGATTTCAATATTAAATCTGATCATTATAAAATGTGCTAATTTAACAGTGAAAGATATAAACACAACAAAAATATAATTGTTTTTCTTATGAATCAGCAACACTTTTCATTGCACAATTTCTAAACATAGTTATAATAGAATATTTACAATTTTATTATCTCTTTAGTGTTTACCGAGAAAATTAATGATTTATTTTCGTAAAGAATTTTCAGATTCAATTTGATGTTGTTTAGATTCATTAAAAATTATTACAATCATAGTTTTATCAAAAATTTCGTATTGGAATAAAATGAAATAATGTTAATATATCTGACTATTTCAAATCATAAAAAAAAATATTAATCTGCATACAAAAAAAACTTCAAAATAACACCGATAATCATCTGTAATTTACAAATCATCGCAACATCAACATTGAATCAGCAACGATCAATAACTCATTATTTATCTCGCACGTACTATTATAACGCTATATTTCACGAAATTTGACAAATTCATTAAATTTAAAAGCTATATTCAACTAAAAGTGATCACAATACAACCGAATACAAAACCGCCATAAATTTAAAACCTTCAAGAGGCAAAAAAAAAAGTTTTCTTCTAACTCGTTTAGCGTTTCAATGCATAATTTACAAAACACGTTGGCACATAACGACGCCGATATTCAAATGTTGTATTCATAGCTATTTTAAGCACATTCTATCATAAATACGAGAATCGAACATCGATTTGTTAATTTACTTATAGAGAAGTATTTCTAAAAAAAATAATTAAAGCTTCATCAAATTAAAAGGTGTGCAATTGTTTTGGACAATCCAATATTATCTTGCATAGATATTGAATAATCACATATTGCAATATCGAAATTGTGCAATAATAAAATTGCACAATTAGCTCTAGATATTATTTAAAAACATAATAGATGTAAATAATCGTTAATATCACAAGATTGCATTAATATTTGATAAATTGAATGGAAAAATAAGTTGAATGTGCTGTGAAAATTGCGCCTAAGCGTAATTCCGTTAAATTCTCATTTAGATTCATTGTTCTGAAAAAGTTTTTATGATTTTTCAGTTTTTCATATGTTCATAAACTGGATGATGAAAAAATGCTCTTATTTTTTAATACTGCATTCTCTTTTTATATTAGGAACTATTTTCAACGGAGACAAAACTAGACACATTTTACACATGCGACGGAACATGAATTTTAAATACAAACTTTTTTTAATTTTCTAGATCAAATTCACAATACAATTAAAAAAATGTTAAATATTCAGATTCTTTTCATCAATATAAATAATCTAAAATAATAAATTAACGGATTTTTTTTACCTCATTGTACATTCTACATACGCAATTCATCCGTCGCTTTCAAAATCAAACTCGATAACTTTGCACAACCTATCGTCTAGTTTTGCTACCGATCTCGATCCAAGACATAGACACAGACACAAATAAATACAAATATCGTACATATTTACAAACTACAGTTCGGCTCATAGTTCGGTCGGAACAACTTCAGACGATCCTTAGAGGAGCAGGTCCCAGACGATACAGAGGAGTCAGAGGAGCCCTCAGAGAAGCTGCGGCGATCAAACCAGCTCTGTATTGAAGTTCCAAAGCGCTGCAAGGGGGTGGCAAGGGGGCGCAGGCTTCCCAGCAATGGGGGCGCCACGCCGGAGGCTCCGGAGCTGGTCTATCTGGTGAAATTAAGCTTTCTATCGTGAAAGATCTCTTCGGTCTATCTGGAGCGAGCTCAGTAAACGAAGGTAGAGCTGGTGGAGGTACGTGAGGAGCTGGAGGAGCCGGAGGAGCAGCAATGGCCGGCGGTGATGGAGCTTCTTCCATAGAACCTCCAGCTAAAAAGAATCTATTCAGATTCGCTAAAGCTGCTAATTCTTCGTTCAAAACATCCTTATCTGATTTGCGCAACTTGAAACGCTTACGTCGCCTCAGCAAAGATCCATTCTCGAACATATCAAACGCTTGAGGATGCAACGTCCAATAAGCTCCTTTTCCAGGTCTATCTGGTCTTCTAGGCACTTTGACGAAACAATCGTTAAACGACAAATTGTGCCTTAGAGAATTCTGCCATCTTTGCGTATTCCTCCTATAGTACGGAAAGCGATCCGTGATGAAGCGATAGATGTCGGCCAAAGGCAACATCTTATCCGGAGAGCTCCAAATCGCCATCGCAGTCAACGAGATGTAAGAGTATGGCGGCTTCTGTTCGCCGTAGGATTCGCGAGGCGGCCGCGGCATCCTCGCGAATCTATCGAATAAGAACTTCTTCGAATCGATCAGTCGATCAGGTTTTGAAGATCAGAGGTGCGCAACGCGGGAGAGGACCTCGTCCGAGCGAGGCTCCGCGGCAACTGGTTTTGAGGCAGTCGCGGCCCGCGAATGCAGCGAAAGCTCCGCGACAGGCCACGCCCATTTAAGTGGCTTCTCGGCCAATCGGAAAGCTCCGAACGGTGCTCGCTTGCGATTGGTCGGTTTCGAGAGTGGAGTGGGGGCGAGTGGAAAGGGGTGAGGCGTGTGGGCGCTTCGTATGAAACTTTCGAATTGTTTGCGATCGGGATTGGGTTCGATTCATTTGTTTTTTTATTCGTTTGTATTGCTGGGTGTGTTTGTAGTTTTTGATCATGAATTGATTTTTTTTAATTATATTTTATATAATATAATATATGTATGTATTTTGATAAATTTCAACTTAATTTTGATTACTTTGTGTGAAATCTTAACTGTAATTTTGCTAGTTATTATTTAGGTTCATTAGAGGAAGGTAAGGACACTCTATACCCGCTTTTGTTTTTTGACTCCCCTTTAGAAAAACATATTTAAAAAATGTCAATACAATCGGATATTGATCAAATATTACATAGACACTTTTTTTTAAAACAAAAGAGGGGATCGAGTATCCATACCCTCACCTTCTAAAATTAAAGCAATATTAAAAATATCTTATTGTCAATTTTCATAATAACTAGTAATATTTTTGAGATAGAATAGATACTTTGAGCTTTCATTTTTCTTCTTAAGTGTGAATCAAACCTTAAATTAATACTTGTGTACTATCCGATCAATGCAACACTCGACCAGCTGAATTAGTACTGATTGGATTATGTTTTAAGTTCAATTAAGTTAAGCTGAGAGCCACATTAATCAGATAATGTAGTTATATGTAATCTTAAATTCATATTAATTGAAGAATCTATTTTGAATATAACTTGAATTAATAATCAATTTTTCCAAATACAATCTAAAATGAAAATCTTCATAACAGTAATAATGATTTATTGTTGATTTATTTGCATGTAGTTGTATAAAATAGTAAAAAAATACACGATTCTATTGCATATCCAGTTACCAGAATATAATAAACAAGATATGTATGTTGAGCATAAACGAAAATACTAAAAATCAGAACTCATTATTTTGACGCTTATAATTTTCCAGTAAGTTCAGGTACTGCTTTGAAAAGATCCGCTACTAAACCATAATCAGCAACCTGAAAAATACAATATGAAAAATTGTAACAGTAATAAAATATAATTATTTATTTACAGTGCATTAGAATCATACTTGGAAAATAGGTGCTTCAGGATCTTTGTTGATTGCAACAATAGTTTTGGAATCTTTCATGCCAGCTAAATGTTGAATTGCTCCACTAATTCCAACAGCTATATACAGCTCCTAAAATGGTATTTTTTTTATTAAATCTATCTACACTAATTGATCAATGTACTGAGATAAAAATTAAAAACTTACAGGAGCAACAATTTTTCCTGTTTGACCAATCTGGAGATCATTCGCTACGAAACCAGCATCTACTGCAGCTCTTGATGCTCCAACAGCAGCATTTAATTTATCAGCAAGATCATACAACAATTTGAAGTTATCTCCTGATTTCAAACCACGACCTGAAGAAAAAAACTTGTTTTTCTAATAGAACTTCATTAATTATAAATAAACACATTAAAAAATTTACCTCCTGAAACAATGCTCTTAGCACTAGTTAATTCAGGCCGGTCCGATTTAGATAATTCTTGAGAAACCCATTCGGTGAGATCTGTTTTGTAATCACCTTGTGGAGCTTGATCGACTGATGCAGAACCACCATCAGCAGCAGCTTCAAACGAAGTTCCTCTAACGGTGATAATTTTAACTGGATCTGTCGATTCCAATGTCAAAATTGCATTTCCTGAAATGTTTTCAAATATACTGCAATTATAAATGTTACATTGTTAATCAAATTTCATCATAAAGTAATAATTACCGGCATATATTGTGCGTATGAATGTGTTAGCATCCTTAACACCAATAATATCTGAAATTGGTGAAACATCAAGTTTAGCAGCAACTCGGGGCAAGACTGCTTTGCCAAATGCACTGGCTCCAGCTAATATGTGAGTGAAGTTAAATTGCTTCTGTGAGGCTAAAATTAATGGAGTCATAGCCTCAGCGGTGAAACCTTTAAAAGCATCGCTTTCTGCGACCAGGATTTTGTTTAATCCGGCAATTTTGGATAGCTGTTCTGCAATCTGTTTAATCAATAAAAATGTTTCAGTATAAACGCGAATCATTCGAATTTGGTTAAAATTACATACATGTAAAGATTGGTCATATACACAAGCGTTATATTTAGAAATGAGACCACATCTCAATTTTCAAGACTTCTTTTTGAACAAAATGGTAATCATCACATGCATGCAAAACAATTATACTTTAAATTATATGAAAATCCATATAATTAACTTACAGGTCCACATTTAGGCCCAGCAACTAAAGCGGTCACGTCACCGGCCGGCAATTGTTTAGCAGCGGAGATTGCATTTCTAGTAATAGGCGACAATGTTTCTCCATTGTGTTCGGCTATAATCAGAGTGCTTTGACAACGAAGACCCTGAAAACACGATCAAAATAAATTCTTTCTATGCTTAAAGTGAACAATTGGATAAAAATATGGACTTTGGACCACAGTCGACATTATTATCTAACAAAAGGCCAAATCGCCGTTTGCCTAAGCGTTATCAGGAGCAATTTGTACGTCACAATTAGAAGATACATGGAATGATAATCATGGGAGGTAAACATTTACATAACTACGAAATTATCTAGAATCATGAATGAATACTCGAGGGATTATTTAGATAGAAACCTGAGTGCGAAGAGAAGATGTTCGTATATGATTAAATCCTCGATTTATGGTACATCTCATTGACATTTTGAAAGTTTTTTTTATTTAATTTGAACGATTTCGTTTTACGTTCGATGAAACCACAACGTCAACACGTCTCACTTACAATGTTCCACGCAACTGACAGCTTCAGCGATAATACTTCAAACGACGACCATTAACTTTCGTGTTTTTTATTTCAAAAATAAATGAAATGAATGAACACATTAATAAAAGCGCGAACACATGATAAGCGCTCAACATGCGTTTTCATATAATTATTGCAACGCGCGTGATGATTTCTCATGGAAACGCGCGTCGGACGCGCATCATGTGTCATCAAAAAAAAATTTTTTTTACGTTGTCAACATTTGTCATACTAGCAACATTGATCGCTTTGACATTTGTAAATTTGAGGTTAGTAAATATGTGTAATACAATATTACCTCTAAATAAGTAATTTTCCAATTAAAAAATAATTTGACGACTAAAATACAAACTATTTTTGATTAAAATCGATCTAATTCAATATGGAACCGAGTACGTCTAATTATTCAAGTGAAGTTGAGAAAATGGCAGTGGAAAGACATTTAGCGAATAAGTTTTTAATGGGAGAGCTCACGTTCGCTGAGTATTCAGAAAAATGGCTCGGATCCAACGACGATAATGAAAATGAAGACGATCTAGTGGAAGAATACGAAGATGAAACTATAGATTCAGACGCAGACCCCGATGTAGAAGCCGAAGAAAGAGACACAGAGCAAATTGAAATCAAAGGAAGTGGAACTACGGATAAAAGTGTGAGGAGATTTAGAAAACGCCAAAACCAACTTTCACCGGCTCTAGCCGGTCTCATGGGAGAGGCCAATCTTCGATTCGTACGCGGAGATCACGCTACAGCTGAAAAAATATGCTACGAAATCATTAGACAAACTCCCACCGCTTATGAGCCTTTCCATACTCTAGCTCAAATCTATGAAAATAATCCCAGCAAATCTTTAGAGTTCTCATTGATTGCAGCTCATCTTCACTCCGATCCAAATGAATGGATTAGATTAGCTACAATTCTGCGAGAGAAAGGAGACATTAAGCAAGAAATATTTTGTCTAACGAAAGCCATAAAAGCTGATCCTAAAAATATAAATAATCACATTTTGCGTTTAGAAAGATTACAGTATTTAGAAAAAAATAATATGATACCTATCGGATGTATATCTTTGATCGTTTGCCGTATTGCTCTGTTAAACTCTTATCCAGATACTGAAGGTAAAACTGTGATCGAATTAGCCAAATCTATTGCTAGTGAATATCATATTAATAACAAAATCCATATAGCTTGTAAAATAATGCATAAAGCCTACAAAAGGTTTTCTAGCTTATTTACTTATGAAGATCTAAATTTGTATTTAGAACTACTAATAGCTCAAAAGCAATTCGATAAATGTATCAACATATTTGTGGAGAAAGGAGATGTAGATGTAGAATTAGAATATCAAACTGTTTCGGATCAGGAATCTATTGAAGAAGTCACGCAGATAGTAAACTGCAGCATTCCTGCAACTCTTCCAATAGATTTGAGAACAAAGCTCATCATATGCTTGATCCATTTGAAGTGTTTCAACCTTGTGGAGTCATATATAGATGAATTGATTGATAGTGAAAGCGTGGAAACCAATGGAGACATATTCCTGGATATCGAAGAGGCTTTGACTAGTGAAGGACAACACTCGGTAGCATTCCGTTTATTGACGTTGCTAGTTAATAGTGAAAATTTTAGTTTACCAGCAGTTTGGTTGAAATATGCTGAATGCCTTGAAGCATTAGATAAAGTTGAAGATGCAATTAAAGCTTATGAAACTGTTGTATCGTTAGCTCCTCAGCATCTCAACGCACGTATTAAATTATCAAATCTCTACAGATCGAATAATATGATCAATAAAGCATACACGTCGCTTATACAATTCGAAAACGTTGATATTTTAGATACTGCATTATTATATGAAAGATGTACAATTTTGAGAGAACTTGGAAACAAGAAAGAATATTTAAGAGTCGGTCATTTGCTTTTGAGCAGACATTTTTACACCATTAGAGATAAATCTGAAGTAAATTTGATGATTATAAAAGATGTTTACGATACACTTAAAGCGACTCGTGAAACTCGAGGAGAATCTTTCGAAGAACCAGATCCACTCGTGTTTGACGAAACATCCGATAAGCTAAATTTGGAAGTTGAATGGGAGCTATTAATTGACTTATTTCATGTTGCATATGAATTAAAAGCATTTCCAACTTTACAACGAATATCACTTTTAGCTTTAGCGAGCAAAAGGTTTTCTCCTTATAGGAAAAATTTAGAATTCATTGCTCTTTTAGCTAGTTATTATAATTCCGATTCTCACACCACATTTAGTCTATTGAGATGTTTCTTACAATCAAACGAAAACTCTGATAAACCAAATTTATGGAATTTAATGGCTTTGATTCTTCAAAAGGGTGAAGATGTCCGCACGAGTAGATTTTTAAACAGATTCTTCCTCAAAAATACTAGTTGCAGCAATCAAGTGAACACTTTGCTGGGAAATTATTACCTTAGATCCGGTTCTTATAGATGTGCCCTCAAAGAATATTTTCTCAGCTTTGATGAAAAACCTTCTTCTCTCTGTGCATTTCTTTGCGGAGTCTCGCTAATCCAATTAGCATCTCAAAAGTTTCCAATCAATAGAAACACGTTAGTTGTACAAGCTACTGCATTTTTCAAAAAATATGAAGAAATGAGGTGCAAGGATGCGAGTCATGAGTGTTTCTACAATATGGGTAGAGCCTTCCATCAATTAGGACTATTTAGCTTAGCTTGTACATATTATGAACGTGCTTTAGCAGTGTGTAATGATTTAATAACTTCGAATCCTGAAATTTTTGATCTACGTAGAGAAATTGCTTTCAATTTACATTTGATTCATAAAAATAATGCTCCAAATGTTGCTGCAAACTATTTGTTAAAATATATTGTGTATTGAATGTACAACGTCTTTTATTTCATAAGTAGTTCGATTCCTGCATAACATTAGAATATTTCATTTTTTTTGTAGAATGGATGTTCAACTAATTGACATTGACACTAAGATAACATTCCAAAGCCTGTGTGAAGTTTGTGAAAAAGTACAAAAAGCTGAAAGAAAAGAGAAGAACGGTATTTTATTCAAGTATTTCAGTGATTGCAAAGATTCAAATAATGTCAGTATACATTTACAATCAGTCTAATTACAAATAAACCAATAATTCTTTTCAAGTATATGTATATTCAAATATTTCAGAATGTAAATTTATATCCTATCATACGTCTGTTATTGCCCCAATTCGATCGAGATCGTGGAGCTTACGGCATCAAAGAAAACACTTTTGCAAAAATATACATACGAATTTTAACATTACCTAGTAGCAGTTTGGATGCTCAAAAGTTACTAAATTACAAAGCGCCTTCATCTTCCACTGCAATATCAACAGATTTTGCTGACGTTGCTTATTGGGTGTTGAAATCGCGTTGCAAACCGATACACAAAGATATATTCATCAGTGATATCAATAAGCATCTTGATCGTATTGCTCATGCCCATGGAAATAATCAACCAAGTAATTTCATTATCAAACTTCAAAATTCGCCATATATCATTGCATTTTTGACTAAATATCAAATTCCAGGATCTGTTGATGATGAGCTCACTAAGCTTTTCAGTACCTTGACAGCAATGCAACAAAAATGGTTGGTAAGAATGATATTGAAAGATTTGAAACTAGGCATGAGTCTGAAAAGAACACTTTCATGTTTTCATCCTGATGCTCCAGATTTATACGATTCTTCAAATAATTTAGCAAAGGTATTCAATATGGTTTATGTTGATTAAATTATTATTTTCGTAATGTTTTATGGTTTATATAGGTGTGCTCTGAATTATGTGATTTGAAAATGCGGTTAAATGAGATCGAAATCGAAATATATTCAGCTTACAGACCTATGCTATCTGAAAGATTGGATATAAAAAAGATTAAATCAGTCATGAAAAAGAATGAAATATATTTTTTAGAAATGAAATTTGATGGTGAAAGATTTCAAATTCACATGAAGAATGGAATTTTCAAATACTTTTCCAGAAACGCTTTCGATTACACTCAACAATATGGTGAAAGTTTTAATTCAAATGGCATTTTCACAAAATACCTAAAGGACCACCTTGACGATTCCGTTCATAGTTTCATTATTGATGGTGAAATGATGGGATGGCATAAAACTAAAAAAATATTCAGCTCCAAAGGTAAATTTCATGAATGTGAAATTAAGAAATTATTTAAAAAATATTTGAAAATAAAATTATCACTAGGAATCAATTTCGATGTGAAAAAAATATCTGATGCAAGTGTTTACCAACCGTGCTTTTGTGCATTCGATATTCTTCTTTATAATGATATTATTTTATCGAATAAACCCTTATATGAAAGACTTGAATATCTTGATAAATTATTCAAAGATGAAACTGGTGTCATTATGCATAGTGTTAGAAGACAAACTCAAGATAGGTAAACTATATTGATGAATATCTGAAAGTTATGATTATTATTACGCTATTTATTTAACATTTCAGTCAAGAAGTAGTGCAAGCTCTGAATGATGCGATTGATAATCAAGAAGAAGGAATTGTGCTGAAAGATATCATGTCTGTTTATAAACCCAATAGTAGGAAAGGAGGCTGGTTTAAAATCAAACCTGAAGTGATTATTTTTCTTTGCATAGTGTCACTCTTATTAAGGTTTAATTATTTATAGTAAAATTTCAGTATACTGATGGCGTGATGAATGAGTTAGATTTTTTGATCATCGGAGGCTATTATGTGGAAAATAAACGTTATGGCGAAATCGGTAGTGTGCTACTAGGTGTGGCCGATTCTTCTAAAAATTCAGGTTGGATGATGTGTATGATTTATAGTTTTCTGTAGTTCGTTATTTTATTATTGTCTGTAAAATAATTATTAGATAATGAACCGATAATGTTCTATTCTGCTGGGAGAGTCAAACTGACCTTGGTAAAGGAGGAAATTGAGGAACTCTGTGGAAAATTGAAGCCGCACTGGAATACAGTTCAAAAAGATACTATTCCTGATTCAGTGTCGTGGTCTAAAGATAAGCCAGATGTTTGGATAAATCCGAAGAATTCTTATATTCTTCAAGTATTTTCATTGATTGATTGTGTTTGTCTGATTTTCAATTTCAAATCCAAAAACATATTTATTTTTCAGATAAAAGCATCAGAACTAGTTAAAACTAATGCATTCAAAACCGAATATACTGTTCGTTTCCCTCGGGTGGAAAAAATCAGATATGACAAACCTTGGTACGATTGTTTAACTTTGGATGAATTTTCCGAATTAACAAAGGTATTTGTTTTTCTAGAGTTTATTGTTAAAAAGATCATAAAACCAATTACTTTTTCGTAGAATTCGCTTGGAGTTGAAAAATTAACTGGTCGAAACATTGGTGATGATGATATCGATTCACCCAATACAGTGTCGCCAAGAAAAAAATCAAGATTATTCAATGTAGCTTCTCAATTCCAATCGACAGTTTTAAGTGACGTATTGGAAACATCTAGTATATTCTCTGGAAAAGAGTTTTGTATAATTAATGGAAACGATAAATTGACAAAATCAGACATTGAATTAAGAGTGGTGGAAAATGGCGGCAGAATCGTTCAAAATCCAGGTTTCATTTTAACATACTAATTTTCATTGCTTAAAATCTACTTTATTTTAGTGTTGAAATCGAATTCTAGGAAAAAATACTTTTTGCATAATTGCTGGTGATAAAAATGTCCGAGTGATGAATGCTATAAAGTCAGGTGAACATAATATTGCCACTGTGGGTTGGTTTCTGAATACCTTGAAAGAAGAATATGTTTTATCTGGAAAGTTGTTGGAATGGACTCCACAAGATTTATTAGGAATGTCTTCAACCATAGCTGAAAAGTTTATACTTGAATATGACAAATTCGGAGATAGTTATACCGTTCCTACAAATCGGCAATCTTTAGAATATTGTATGAATCAAGTTTATGAAACTGTATGTTCCATTTCCATATGAATATGAAAATATTTAAATTGTAACATCCAATATTAATTTCAAATGCATTTTTTCAGATTAATTCTATTGAACTTTCACCTGTGGAAATGAATCATCTAGATTTTGAAATTTTCAATGGAATAAATCCATATTCTTTTCTAAGAGGGTGTAATATTTATTTTAAAAATGAAAACGAAAATATCGATATGAACATATTAAAAATTGAACTTAAACTATATGGTGCAATCTGTTGCGAATCTATCGATTCGCAAACAACGCACATAATTATATGTTCTATCCCAAATAATAATGATATTTCTGAAATCAAAGATAGTATGAACATACATAAGTGCAAACCAGTAATTGTGACTATAGATTGGATTTCATATTGTTTAAAAAACAAATCATTAGTAGATGTTGATGAACATATACTAAATATATTTGATTCCTAAAATTTGGTATTTAATAAGAACTGAAAATAAAGTATATTTTACGGAACAATTTATTTTAATGTGGATATTTATCAATTAAATATAAACACAAACTATTTTTTTACCACAAAATTGTATCCTTATTTAAATTTATTTTTCATGATTTATATACCTACTTAAGGTATAACATAATTAACAAATAACTTATGAAAAAAACATTACTTTCAATTATAAGCATTCTTGTTTTGAAGAATCGGTTATGAATTTACCATCATCCCATGCAGGGATCTCATGTTTAGATATGTTTTTGGATTTACCATGTTTTCCAATTCCTATAATATGATTGAATAAAATCATATAGCTATCCATGAGTTGAAATAAAATCTATAGATAATATTTTATTTACCTTGTTTGAATTTCGCTAAGTTAATAGGTATATTTTCCATAATATTACATTTCAATTCATTATTGTCAAACTTAGGAGAATCGCTAATATTTAAACAATCATAATCAATGGTGTTTTGGGGAAATTTAGCAATACAATAAGCCAAATTCAAAGATTGACCTAGAGCTGCAAAAAATAATTATGTACAAAAATTGATTGAATTTGTACATTCAATTGATTAAATATACACTTACCTGTTCCTGTAGCCACTGATCTAGCAGCTAATCCCCATTCATTTGCAGTAAAACCATTTATAGTGCTTCCTGTAATGACTAAATTCATAGCACGTGATTGACCTACAAGCTTCAATAATTTCGATCCACCGTTCATACTAAGAGGTATACCTAATATAAAATATTTACTATGAAATAACATGTACTTAAATGATCTAATACAAGAAATAAAGTAAAATTACCAAATCGTCTGCCAAGAAATCCCATTTGAGCAGTGTCCTCTATAACCAATAGATCGCAAGATAACGCCAATTCTAAACCTTCAGCTACAGCAAATCCATTTATGGCACCTATAATAGGTTTTTTTGAAAGTCGTCCTTTTCTCCAACATTCCTAAAATTCAAAATCATAAATATTCCTATGATGTGTTCACAAATTATTCAAGTATCAATTAATGTATATGAACAATTATATTCTTACTACAGAATTTTCAAATTTTTCATATCCTTTCTCTAATATTTCATCTATATCAAAACCAGAGCAAAAGTTGCCGCCCTCTCCATACAAAACAGCCAGTTTGGAATCTGATTTGTCAAACTCTTTAAAAGCATTTCGTAATTGATGAATCGTGGATAGACTCAAACAATTTTTCTTTTTCGGAATATTAAGTCCTATTGTTGTTATTGGACCGCTATTTTCAATTATTAAACCTTAAATGATAGATAGATTATGCAAATGTAGTTTTTCTGTGGAAAAACGAAAAAATGTAAAAAAAAAAGCTCGTACTATTTTGATGGATATTACTACATTGTCGAGAGTATTTTTTCATAAGCAAAAAAGATTTCCTCCATATTGACATTTCGATGCGAACAGTTAACCTCAAAATAAATTCTATTAACTGTCAATATTTTGACAGCTGTCATAAATAGTAAAATGATGGCATGTGCGAAATAATTTAAGGCGCTAACACACCGGCTGAGACATAATAATAGAAAGAGATAAAGAACCATTCAATTCTTTATGGACGAATGCGACAGCATTAACTCTCTCTGGCTTTCTCAGTCGTACACGAAAAAATTAATGTGTTGCTTCTCTTTCCTTTTTTATTACTTCTCAGCCGGTGTGATTCTGCCTTTACTTACAAATTTTGATAAAAAAAAAACTTCAAAACCTGACATCATTCGAAATTTTTGTTGGTACTAGTGGTCATCAAAGTAGCTAATATGCAAACGTTGGTAAAATGAGTGACAAGCGCGCGCTACTTTGCAGTTAATAATTTGAAATGACAGTTAAAATGTCGTTCAATAGTTTTAAAACTTCCCTTATTTGGTTCCTAATAATTCTGGTTAACGTTTCGTTAGCGGATGCTAATTATAATAGTATGTGTACATTTCTATTTTAATTCCATAAACATAACCTATAACTTGAACCAAGCTTCAATCTTATCTCATAAATAATACATATTAAACCGTTCAAACTTTACTTGCTAATTGATTTGTATTACACTACGATTACATGAATACATTTTGTTCATTTTATAGCCCATTGGATAGAAGGTGATGGAAGAATAGAACAAATGGCCCAAGCATCTTCATCACATCTCAATGTATACTGTTATAGAGGAAAACCGAAACTAGCAGTCTATTTATTGCAATCAGTAATAGTATGTATTTTGATTATTTCAATTTATAAATTCAGTTTAGTTTTATTCAATTTATCAATTTGTAAATTTTAGCTGCATCTCGATATTAAAAGTGATAACTTTTACCAATATGTCGGCTTCACTCCACAAGACGTTTGGGATTCGTTCAAAGCGGACAGTGCTGTTTGGACTCCGAACATATTCACACCGAAGAAATCTCGTCATTTATATTTGCATCCTTTTAATCAAACGTGCATTGCCATCAGTACAACACAAAGTTATACTTTACAACTTGAAGTCAAAAGTAATATAATTTCATCAACTTATAACTATTTACTAACCAATATTTTACAATTTCATTATTTATATTGTAGATTTTGATGAATGGAGAGTTTGTTTACTTATCGTCGGACTGATTTTATTTTTATGCGCAAAATCATTGGGAGAAAACACACTGTTTTACTATGCTGTTGGAATAATTATTGGAATCTCTGCTTCTTTCATGATACTCGTATACATATTAAGCAGGATGCTTCCAGGGGTAACATAGATATCAATTAAATCCACTTTCTTGTGTATTCCGTCTATTTTTAATTGATCTTTATTCAAATTTCAGAGACCTATTATTTATGGCACAATGGTAGGTGGTTGGGCAGTGGGAATTTATTTCTTTCAAATGATCTGGTCTAATTTCCAACCGTTGTTGATTGCATATCGCACATATGTCATGTGGTACATATTGATAACTGGTTTTATTAGTTTCATTATATGCTATAGAAGAGGACCTCCGAAAGATCAGCGCAGTAAAAATATAATCGCATGGACTCTTCAGGTAAACTATTACTCAAATAATTAATCTGATTAATTCAATATTGTTTTTAAAACATTATAAATTTTAGATTTCTGGATTAGTTGCTATGTATTTCTGCACTGATATATTTGATGGAGTTATAGCATTATGGCTTTGTGCATTTGTATTAAGATATGTTCCTTTAAGGTGCCCAGCGAGATTGAAAAGATATTGGTATTTGTTTGCAGTTTTTTATATAGCGCTTTAATTTCAAATACTAAATCAGTGTTTTGATTTTTCAGGCTTTATAAATTTCCTCCGAAACGTGTTTTATTGACGGAAGAGCAGTATTATGAAGAAGGTATTAGGGAGACTGCGAAAGCTTTAGAAGAACTTCGAGGTTATTGTTCTAGTCCCGAATGCAGTCAGTGGAAACTCATAGGGAAACTTCGTGATCCATCAAGGTATACATACATATATAATGTTATGTTTGTATTTGTAAAATATCAAAATTGCTTCCACTTCAAAATTGTTGTCCTAAATTATACATTAATCGTCAATTATTAAATGTAGGTTTGCTGATTTCATAACTAAAGGTGAACATGTGACTGAGAAACAAGTGTTTGAATATGATTCAGGAGAATTCTTCATTCACAGGCCTAAAGTTCAAAGGCCAACACCTGTGACTTCTACTCTCGGAGAGGAAGACTTCACCAGTGATGATTCCTCATTTAGCGGTGATGAATTGCAGTAGTTTCAACGCTGAATTTACAGATATGATTCTAAAATTCAAAGTTTTTTTAATTGTTTTATAATATAGAATATATAGTACTTTCTTATTTCACACATACCATTATTTTAACTCCGCTTAACTCAACATGATTAAATAATAGTTCTTTACATAAAAAGTCTAACCTATTTTCCATTTTTCATATTGACAGTTTGTTAGTGAACAATTGGAGTGGTGATTGAAAAAGAAAGATCTCAATATATTCATATGAATTAAATGTGATTTCTTATTAAGTGTATTTATTGTGTGATTGATTTTTGAATGAAATAATGAAATACATAATAGTTTTGTTAATTATTTAATTTAGTTATATATTACACATTAGAAGGCACACATTTTAGGCACTATATTTCGATTCAAAACATAATTATAATTAATGACTCAGTAAACAAAAATGATACATCAAAAATATATTAACACTTTTATTCACCTTGAACAAATATATCATACCAAGATGCTTTTTATGATTCAACAATAACTGATATATTGGTTCAAAATTAAGGAAAGGGTTAAATAAAATTATAAAATCTTAATTATATAGAAATATAACTGTCTATATTCTTTGTTAATATAAATAACAAAAATATGAAGAAGAAAGGAGATTCCAGCAATATATGGATTTTTGCAGAAAAATTGGCAGTGAAAATATATGAATATAATCATATATTTTAATGATATTGAATTGTTAACATAATTAAAATATTTGTACGATTACATGTTAATGAATTACCACACTTTCGCGCATGTTTTAATAAATATTTTTGTAGTATGATTAGCACCAATATTACATGAATTGTTCAAAAGCCAAATCAATTTATATGTTTTTGTAAACATTCAAATTTTGAACTGCTCATATATTGAACAAAGTTATCAAATTCGGTATTAATTTATCTAGCCCGACTAGACTTCTTGCTTTTATCGATGTTCTGAGGAGGTGGCGGAGGTTTCGCAGTCATTTGCCGATTGAAAATGCTAGAATAAATAAATTCATATATATCAAAACAAATAATAGTATATAAAACGATAATTACGATAGTTACATTCGATAAGTTTCCGTCCGCACATAATCAAGAACATGTGAAACTCCCAAACGAAGCTGATCTTCTATTGGAGGAATCCAGAAATTTCCTTCAAGTCTCAGTAAAGCCTTATTACTCGCCAAATCTAGATTTCCTATTGAAGAATTGAACTAAATTAGCATTAACGTTCATATTTATCATATTTCTATATGTAATGATTACCTATTTCTGGAGGTAGCACGGTTAAACGGTTTGCTTGTAAATGCAATTCCCGCAGACGTGTTAACTCACCAATTTCTTTTGGCAACTCAATTATGTCATTTTCTCTCAAAGATAGCTAAAACATTTTCGATCACAATCAGTTAAAACTATTTAATATATTATGTACTGAATCAAAACAAATGTTTTCACAATTTGTAAATTCTTCAACTGTCCAATTTCAGGTGGAATGTATTCAAAGTCGTTATCTCCCAAATACAAAGCTCGAAGACTCTCTACAATAATAATGAAAACATCAATCAATTGAAGAATAAAAGATACTGTAGAAGATCTATAAAATGAAAATGACCTATCATGAAAAAGTTTCCCGGTAAGGTTTTTTCGTTGAGATTATTATATGTCAGGTCCAAAATTTCCAAAACAGGAAAAGCACCAAATCCTCTTGGCAACGAATTTAATCTGTTGATTGAAACGTTGAGAATTCTCAGTTTCGGCATCGAAGAAATGCTAACCGGCAATTCTTCAATGTGGTTATTAGCGAGATTCAGAATCTCTAAATTAACAAGATTGGCCAATCCAGGTGGGATTACACTGATCTTGTTGTGACTCAGTGTCAATCTTGTAATGTTCACCATGTTCACTAAAAATATGTCAAAAATATAAGTGTGTTATAGTGAAATTATAACTTACTAAACTTAACTACTACGTAACATGTTCTCTATTCGATCAATAATATTTACAATGTTCCGCTACAATATCGATAGGAATATCGATTAGCTAGGACTGCTTGTAGATATGTTTAGAAACCATTGATAAGTGCTTTCAATATAGAACTCCAAATTATGAATTTGTCAAAATTTTGCATGTATAACGACTTTTGGAATTTTACAGACAATTTTATTGATTGTGTAAACAGACTTAAGATCCTAACTCTTTCCAACCCCCATTTTAACTTATTTTTAGTCTCAATCCAACCCAATGGTTAAAAATAACAAATTCTTAAACAAACCGAGCTCGATGTGTGTACTGACAAAATAATAGTCAGAAAATGTAATTACAACAATAAGTTTGTATTAATTATGAATTCAGTATGCTTAGCTAAATTACGATATAACTGTAAATATATAAAAAACACTCACGAAGCCCTGGCAGATCTTCGAAAGAGTTGATGCCCTTTTCCACCAGGTCAAGCTCCAGCCTCTTCTCATCGCGAGCCTCCTCCAAAGCTTTCTTTCCTCGAGACATCGCGGATGATGATAATGAGCTTTAGGAGCTGGTGAGGATATTTTTCGTGCTGTACCACAAAATCAAAATTGACCGCACCCAATATTACGACGCCCACCTATAACCTCGTACTTCCATCTGTCATTTTGTATCCGAATGAATACTGCATTATTTTTTGATTGTAAACAAATTTGATTTTTATGTCTATTGGCGTTAAGATACAAAATTGTTCCACAATTTTTTTTACTTACATTTTAATTTTTTTATACGAATTTATGCTTTATTAATATTTTTTATAAGAGTGTTTTTGCTGAAATTATTGTATAAATTTTAAGCATCAAAATGAACTTGTTTCTTGACATTTTACATGGTCTTTATTACCGTATCGAAAAAATATTTTTAGAAATGATTATTTTTTTCGTAAAATTAATGCAGTATTAATCAGCGATATTTAAAGATTAAAATATCTTTGATTTCTTAAATGGAAACACTAATTTTGCTATAATGCAATAAAATACTTTGTAATGAAAAAAAAAACAATTTTATTTGTTAAAATGAAACATTTACTTATTTTCAACTTGATGATAAAAATATATTTCAAGTAAATAATTACAATACTTATAAAGCCAATGAGCAAATCATTATATCAAACTTCAACATAATTTACTACAAGTAGGTACCTATGTTTTTGAAAATTATGTTTAGTAGTTTGTACAAAATATTTTTTATTGATCACAGTTTCAATTAGTTTCTCCTAATCATATATTAAAAAAATACTGAGTACATATATGTAGACATGTACATCATTTTACATCAATAAGTAGCTACATATATTGTATCACAAAATAATGAAAAAAAAATAGTTCTAATTTAGAAAATCAGGACAGCTGATTGAGTATATTTCCCATTTCAGTATTTCCAATATTTCCATTATGCGGAATTGATTGTAATTTTTCTAAATAATGCGAAGGTAGATTACTTTCTTTGGCACCTTCAATAATTGTGTTCAAATAAATTAAAGAAGGTTTGTCGAATAAATAGTTACAATCGTTGAGAGGTTCTACCGTACGCTGATAAATGCGACATGACAAAATTTCCCCATTCGCCAAATGAACGTCAACAGTTTTGGGAAAATATATGTTGTCGGCTACTCCTTCTTGACTGAAACAAACCCAAAAGATATTTCAATTTTATTCATCAATAAGTATTTTAATCTTTTTTATTCATACTTGTCAAGATCTGGTAAATTTTCAAGATCTATTTCCCAAATAGCTCCCCAAACGCTTTCTCCGTTATGAGGTACAATTGTAGCCGGTGCCCCACCCCATCTTTTTGCATATCCTATAAAATCTAAACGATGATTCTGAAAATATAATATGAAAAATAAGCAACGTGTCAACAAATATATCTTTTTCTATTTGTTACCTTTAATTCTCCTATATTATTTCTGATAGCACTTGGATTCTGTATATGAATTCTTTTTGCTAACAAATTACTTCCATATGCAAAATACATAAAAGTCTTTTTAGAACTCATTGTTTTTATTTTTAATTAAATACAGTTAATTTTAATTGAAAATTCTATTGAACTTATTTTCTTTTCTAGAAGAGACTGGTGATATGAATCAGCTGATTGTTTATGAAACGTCAAATGTCAAAAACTGCATGAACCTGTGGACCAAAATGTCACTTTCACATTATTGTGAATTGGAAAAATAAATAGGTAGATAGATAATAAACGATTTGGGAAAAAAACAGCAACGCTAAATAAATATCAATTATTGATTCTCTTGATTCATAAAATAATTTTGTTAATTTTTTTGATTTTGTCTTCAGGTACATGCTTTTTTTCTACTTGACTCCATTTTCACTTCAAATTCAAAACTTTTCACTTAAAATTTAATGTTTTCCATTTTGAGTTCAATATCCACCACTTCGAGTTCAATAATTCCCATTTCAAGATCTATACATACAAAAATTTGATCAAATTGATTTCAAATAATTCCGATGAAGGCATAAAAGTATGTAAAATTCTAATTTTTCTAATGAATTTGTAAAAACTTGAAATGAAAAACCTATATCAATAGAAATAAATATGATCTAATAATTTTTAATATTTTATACATGTTTATTTTAAGATAATTTTCTATTACATGCATTAGCTACGCATATTTCATTACAAATATTGCATTTTTATAATTTTCAATGAACAAAAATTTTTTTTATTGCGACACATGTAACAACATCCGTACAAATATGGGAGTATTTTAATTTACATTAAACCATTAAACTATTGATGTCCATAAAGAACGCTTCACAATACACTAACATTAAATAATTGTTCAATTGTGGAGATCACGCGTACTCAACGCCTCCTTCTAGCGTTGTCTCTATACAAAAATGTACTCCTTCATCGCTAGCGCAATTCTTTTCCTATCATTTGTGAATATTGGTAATGTAAACTCTTTGAATTACACATCGTCTTATATTGTTCATTATTAACTTATTTAAATTAAATTTTCAGTCTTTTCGGAGAGTCATTGTTTATCTTCACAATGTCCAGAAAACGAAAAAGTTACATTTTTATCCGGACATACTTATGTTTATGAATATGACATTCATGTCCAAACTCAAAAATCGGTTACAAATAATGAATCGAATATAGATCGTGGTATTTTTAATTCAATCGTTGAAATCCATGCTGATAAATCTTGTAATCTATTTTTAAAGGTACTAAAATCCATGTCATAAATTGCTATACATTTTTATAAATTTTATTTCTTCATAAATGTGTCTATGATTGTTGTATTAGTCTAATAAAAATAATATTATTTTCAGCTGTACAATGCTACTTTCAATAGTTTTGATGAAAACGACAAGCACAATTACACAGTTGAAGCTTTGTCGAAAGATTCTTTAATTTTCCATTATGTTGATGGAAAAATTATTGAAGTTTGCAGTAAAAGATCAGAAGCTGCTTGGATTACAAATATCAAACTCGGTATTCTATCATCGTTGCAGTACACTTTGAGTAATGATAGCAACATTTACAATGTTTCAGAAGTAAATTTCATTCATTGAATATTTTTTATTCATTTTATGTTTGATTCATGTTTTTATTGTGATTTTAAGGAAAATATGAATGGGGATTGCAATAGTAATTACACCATAACTGAAGTTGATGGATGGAAAGTTATTCGTCGTTTCACCGATCTTGATGAATGTATTCGGCGAACTACTTTTATAACTAAATACACAAACTTGTTTGATGATCGTGATGAATCTTCGATAGATGGATTTTCCAGGTTATTTTTTTTTTTGCAAATTTATGTTTGAAATGTAAGAAAACCGATAATTATTTTAATAACTTATGAATATAGGAGTACACAAAAATGCAGACACGTTCTTGGAACAATGGGAGTACCCATACTCATAACGTGTAGGGAAAATCACAGTGTGACTCCGTATGATAATTTAACAAAAATATCTCTACAAATAAAACAAAAATTAGATTTGGATAGAGTGGTTATCAAGAATGAACTATTTACTGAATGTGATTCACAATATAAATTTTTCACTTCAAGTGTAATATTATTCATTTCAAGTTAAATTTTTATTTTTGAAATATTATTGTGAAAAAACAATTTATCTTGAAATACCTAGATTATAATAATCTTGAAGTGAAAAAAACTGTGAAATATAATATGCTCTAACAACTTTTTTAATGATTATGTTTATTATAGCTTTAGATGAATTTTCTTCCAATGAGTATCAATATGCTTTTACATTTGGGGAAAGTGATTCAATTAACAACAAAACTGAAGAAATATTAAACTATATAAAATTGTTCAACGAGAAACATGATAAACGAGATAACTTTTACATGACATATATTTATATCCTTAAATCTTTGTCATATGATCAGATGAAAGAGATTTTAAGTGTTTCTGAACCAAAGGAGAAAGAGTATTTTTATATTTCATATTATATCATATATCGTTTTTCTTGTAATTACATATAATGAGAAATATTATTATTGTTATTAGATTTTTCCTCCAATCTTTAGAAAATGTCATAAATGAAAATTCATCGAGAATCATTTTTGATACTTATTCAATGGGAGGTTTGTCAGATGAAATAATGTATAATTATATAATTAACTTGCCATATGTTCAGGATCCTTCAGCAAAATTAATGGAAATGATGTTGGTGAGGTTATTTTTCTTACAATAGGTATATTTCCTCATTATTTTTCTTATTGAATGTTTATCTAAACAAACTTCACTTGTAGCCAATGATTAATAAAATGAAACCATCAGCGTTAATCAATTTAAGTTTATCGACAGTAATCAAAAATTATTGTAAAACACATTCAGATTGTTTGACTATACCAGAAATTCAAAATTTCATAAAAAATAATGATTTATATCTTAATATGAAAATGACTGATTACAATATGGATGATATATTACTTTCTCTCTTATCGCTGGAAAATATTGGCTACACATATTCAACCAATTTGATAACATCAATTTATCTGGTAATATTCATTAATCTTTATGAATATAAAAGTAAAATTGATGAAAATTTTAAAAACGTGATCTATTTTAGGATAAAACATTGCCTGAAATCATTCGTATTGCAGCAATAAGATCACTGAAAAGAATGCCATGTTTGGTAATTCAAAATGATGAACTTATAAATCTATTTACTGACCAGGTCAAACAATGAATTATTAACAGTTACCATTTCAGATATAAAGTACTAAAATATTTTGATTTAAATTTCAGAACAACCAAGATGTCTTAAGAAAAGAAGCTTTTATCATTATAACAAAATGCATACGTCATAGTGAACTCACAAAAATTGCACATACTTTATCAAAGGAAGACATCAACCAAGGTGAGAAATTTATTTGTAATATTATATTAATTTTCATATTTATATTGATGATCTTCAGTTATTTTTGATATTTCCTGTAAATTTAATCACTCATTACAGTAACATTGTTCGTATGGAATTATTTATTCAAGTTGAATGAAAAATCTGCCAAATCAAATGAAGTTATCTATCAGTTATTGGAAAATGATTATCTGAAACGAAAATTCAAGGGAATTGATCATTCTTATAGATTTATAGCTGATATATTCAATATTTCTTCAGAACTGAACAATGACATAACAATTATAACAGATTCTAAAAAAATGAAAATGAAGCAGTTCAACGTTTTATCGTCAATCGATATTTTCGAAAAAACTTTTGACGTGTTCAAATTTGACGGATATTACGAAAAAACAACTGGAACACAAAATGAAAATTGTTTCCACAGTCAAAAACTTGACAACAATTTAGAAATGCAAAAAAGCGAAAATTCAAACGAAAATCTTGTATCAGATTTAGAATCAACCAATGATTTTAGTGATTTTCATGCTTACATATCACTGCTGGGGAATGAAATATATTTTTCCAATGTATCGTTTTCCCATAAGCATTCTAATCGGATGTTCAAAAAACCCATTGTCGATTACAAGCAAAATTTTCAAATATTCGATGTTTCATATGTAGTTTCCACAACCACCGGTCTACCCTTGACTTTCACGATACGTGGTGATTTGGATATAAGTATGATGACCAGACTTAAATATAAAGATTGGTCTTTTTGTAAGTTTAATCCATTGAAAAACTCTTCGTTAGTAATCTTGGCCAAAATAGAAAGCTCTATATCTTTAGTCTCATTTCTTGAAAAAATTCATGTTGAAAGCGTACATTTGTTCGAAAATAATCCATTGCAATTTCAATAATACATATAAAATTTATAATTGGATAATAATAAATAGGTATAATAACTGAATTTGTATTGAAAACGTGTATATTTTTTAATATCAATTCATACATAAATTTATTGATTTAATTAACTAACAATAAGAATGAAATGTTATGTATTAAGAAATTATAAAATTATTTCAAAATTATGTAATTCTAAAACATTATAAAAATGCACAACAGTAGGTGTTAGGTATATGAATTATTGAAACTGTTGTCTAGTTGTACTGAAATTGTATAGATATTGCACAGTTGTGTGATTATTTTAAATGTTTCAATATCGATTATCTAATTTGGACAAATTATAAATTTATTTTGGAAATTGAAAAAAAACTTTATTATTTCATCATACGTATCATAGCGTCAAGATATCCATACATACGTGTAGATAATTCACTATTGCTATACATAAATAATTTTGAATGAAACACATGCGTACCTACTGAAAAACTGAAATTTCTAAGCTATTACTATTTACAATATATTTTATTTTCATTTTTCTTTCGGTGCCTGTGTCAGTAATTAGGTAACTATATTATTATGTGCCTACTTAAGGCTTTTACAATTACTGTATTGAAAATTCAAATGTTATTCTTCATTATATGTACTGTTTTATCATAAAACATTTAATTATTTTCACTGGAATTTCTAAATCAATTTCGACAAGATTATGCCAACATCTTATATCTTATATAAAATAGCACTAATATATACTTGAGTCTGCGACTGCTGGTACATACTAAATATGCTCCATCTTACTTTGCTACAAACGCAATTGCATTTAAACGCACATCAGGTGCATATCATCAAATTGATTCTCAACTAGCTATATGTAGGTATATTAAATTTTTATTTATTACAAAAAGTCGTTGATATTCAACTTGTATAAATGATTCTAAAATGAGTCAATTGACATTGTTGCATTATGCTCAATACCACTTTTTTAAAATGCACCCACACTCGAGAGCTATGAATTTAGTTTAACCACATTTTGTGCATCATACACATAATCATAACCTTAAGTTCAATATTCCATCTCATTTGATTCCTATAATGGATTCTATAGAGAACGATATTTTGGCTTTACTGGAACCAGCTCCGCTCACATCTGACTTGGTGCTGTCTCCAACCACCTTCGAACCCTGGACCGAATTCGGAGCTAGGTTCTCTAATTGAGACTCGGTCCTCCTCAGTCGAGGGATTGGAACGTGGATAGAAGATCTTTGCTCGCTGTTCTTCAGCACGAGGTCTTTGACGAAAGAGGACATAGCCAGGTTATTCAGGTTGTGGTGGACAGTCGGAGCTGCTGCTGCGAGGGTGGACATGGGCGCTGAAGGCTGCTGGACGTCTCGCAGCCTCGGATACTCGTGGAGGAGACGATTCCTCAAAAGAGCAGCAGTGTTGGGCCTCAAAGAGCTGCTGAAGGGAATTGCAGGTACCGATTCCAGGGATGGGTCTGCGAAGGTTCGTCTCTTTCGCAGTCTGTCGTTTATTTCTGGGTCGTCTGATAGCGATACCCAACGTTGATATCCTGTGAACAATAATTTATCGTTTACTAGGAAATTTCATAAGGGTTTTTTTTTATATAGGGTAAAGCCTGTTTCACACACGACTACAGTTCCTATTCGTATTCTATTGTTTTCTGTTTTGAGCTGTCGTCAAATAGATAAATTATAGAATACGAGAATAATATATTTTTTCAATTCTAAGCTTTCAGGAAAACCGGAATTATTTTATTCAACTACAGTTCGCAACCGGGAAATTATTTG
This sequence comes from Cheumatopsyche charites, assembly GCA_024721215.1. Classification (NCBI taxonomy): domain Eukaryota; kingdom Metazoa; phylum Arthropoda; class Insecta; order Trichoptera; family Hydropsychidae; genus Cheumatopsyche; species Cheumatopsyche charites. Next base: position 8,468,819 of record CM045586.1, on the reverse strand, counting down.
TGAATCCATTTTAATAAGAGCAAAGATTACAACACTTCCTGAAATCCTTGATATATTATATACCATGTCTAGTTCCGGAAATGTTTATCTTACATTGTGGAGTATGCGGTGTTCTAATTTTAAGCGTTTTTATAACATATTGAAAATTAGTCATACGTCATGTTTCCTTGTTTCTATAGTTGAACTACATAATTTAACACAAAATATCATGATAAATTATCTTGAATATTTCATTATTTGTACGATCAATACGACAAAAAATATTTACATTGAGATACATTTACAATATAAAAAATTGCGCATACATTTTTCTGATCGAACAAAAGAACATCCTGTCGATCGTAATTCAATATAAATATAAAAATATGGTTATCAAATTATATTTTCATCACAAAAGTAGATACGTTATCTATTTCCGAAATTAATCATTCGCAAAGACACGTTTCTGGGAATCTCCCAGTTCGTTAGAAACGTGATATTTCCTCGCACCCCCTTTTGGGTAACTCGAGTTAGTGAGAAATTCGGTTGCTAACCGTCGGAAGAAACACGAAACTATATATATTTGCCTATTGCCGTTCATCCAAAGCAAAAAATAAACCATATGAAGAATTTACGGATGAGCAAGTCGCTAATGAGTATGGTGCCAAGCAGTCTGTTGCTGAATTTTTCAAATTCAACGAATTGCCGCCTTTTTTTCATTCATGCGGGGTAATCTGTATCTGACAACGCTCTTGTTAACTAACGTTCGTTAAATTCTCATTATTATTTTTTTTCATTCTATTTTTAGTTATAGAAAAATATCTTCGAGGGTGGAAATGACTTATGTTTGTTATGTGAAATGTTTGATCAATTTAAACTTTCTAAATGGCTTGTATTTTAATGTATTTGAATTGAGGAAAGGTGGGGCTTGAAGTTCTGAGGGTAAGTCCTTCCAAAGTTCTTTCGTCACACAATCATAAAATGATTGTCAAAATTTCGCAATACCTGATGGTTTAATTAATTTCTATATATTTTTCTTACAAAATTATTTCTTGTGGACCAACTAACCCTAGGAACTTACAGTCTCATACTCCCCTATACTTATGAGCTATTAAAATGTGCATCAAAAAGTCTGACAATAAAATTCTAACTCACTTCTACCCCCATATAATCTAGGCATAAATTCTATCTAATAATGAAAATAAGGTTTTTAATTCAAAATCTAATCTAATCAAATTCTAACAAAGTGAATCTTGAAGACCACATAGTTCGTTCAGTGATTTATACTAACCATTTTGTATTTTATAAAATGACATTTAAATATTTTATGTTATTCGTTTAATTTTCCATTATTCTTAACATGTTTTCAATTCGAAAATCTTTTCAAACTTTCAAAAACTTTAACTTTAACTATTCAAAAATAAACTGATGTTTTGATAGGGACATCCGACACTCGTGCGACAGTAGCACAAACAAAACCTTCTTAAATTATCACTAAACGATCACTGAACAATGTAAATATTTAATTTAAGTGGAAAAAAAAACTATTCTAAGCACCATCCTAATTATCTATTCACATATTCACTCAAATATTCTTACACTAACTACGTGCATAAGACAAAAACGAAATTAGTTAACTGCCGAATATATCTAATCAAAAAGAAACGAATCTTATGATTCGTGTATAAACGGAGTAGTTTATTCATGAAAAAAAATGCAAGTGACATTTTTAGCGAAATTGAGTTATGTACAGGAATCGCTTCAATGTACACTCATATATTTGGTGGCAAAAGGATATAAACGAATTCGGAACGTGTGCCTTAATATATCATCAAATCACTCGACCTCCTAATAAATGTAGGTACATGGTCAACTTTGAACGCGCTTTTCTCGAAATCACCACGAGGTCACTTGTACCCCTTGGCCTTTTCAGTCGTCATATATGATATTTATTACGGTTTTGACATTTGAAATCATTGCGGTTTCTGTGGTATGAAGCCACTAGAGATAACGTAAGTGAGCATTATCGTCGCCGGACATAAAATAACAAATTGTTTCCATTGATATATAATATATGTGAAAAGTTTTCCTTGTAACTACTGTGTTTTAATATCATTTTCAACTGTTGAAACAAAGCTTTGTTCGCATTTGCTGCGAAATTTGTGTGTGGACTCATAGATAAGTGATATGTGAGGCTATTACGCATCAGATTGTTTTATTTTTAAATGGAAAATAAAACCATAATACTATCTGGAACTTTGACAGGAAACCGTATTTAATCTTTTGTAATTATTTCATTTTTTTTATATAATTCAGTTTTGAACTTTGTTTCGTTATAATGTGTCTGTTAAAATCTTTGAAAGTTAGCTTATTCTTTTAAATTTTGATTCAAAATTAAATAAGTGAAGCCCGGAAAGAACTATTTTTCTTATTTCGATTGGATTAGATTCTTATTGGTCAATTTCAGAATTTGTTTTATTTACACGTAGATTCTAAAAAATGTTTGAAAGTATCGTTACAATGAAGGATTTTTTTTTAAATCAAATATTTTCCTTAATGGCACATGACATTTCAAAGCTATTTTTGATATGTGTAATTTAATTATATAAATGTTCAATAGTTAATTGCAATGTTACTAAACCGCATCATAAATGCATTTTCCTCTCTTAAATAAGGAAAACTATTGTGAATTCCATTTACATACTAAAAATATTAAAATATGAAGCTATCTTTCATCAATTAGAAATAGATACTGAATAGTTATTGTTCACCTAAATAACGACTGATCATTTCCATTAAGGTACTATTTAACATCAAAAATTTTCTGAGTTTAGCTATGAACTAACAATAAAAGACATCATTTGGGGGCACAGATAAGTCGAACAGAATTCATCACATTTTATTATACTCAATTAGATTCACACAAAGAATATTGACCGTTTATATTCTAATACGATAAATATTTAATTTGAAATGAAAAAAAACGATTAATCTTGTATTGCAACTCTGACAATACGAAAATGTCGCCAACTACAAAATTATGCGAAATGAACAACTTAAAGTGACTTTCCACTTACAATTAAATGTGCTCCCAGCTCTAATTTGGACATCATCAATATTATAATTTTGCTAACGTGCATTTGTACGTTTGTAGGTTTGTCTGTCCGGGATTTTGTATGGAAAATCTTCAAGCATAAAATTAAGACGGTGCAAAACGTAGCAGTTTTGCATCTTTGCACCGCATTTAATTTGAAACTAAATAAGAGAATATGTTAATTTGGATCTTACGGCTTATGCAATTTGATATAAAATCGGAATTTCTTGAAAATTCTCACTTTTAAAAAAGTTTAAAACAATCAAACAGATTTAAACGACGAGGGCAACATTTTACGAGGGTCTGTGATGTTTTCGCGCTTTCGTTCTCTATATTTATTTCAACTTTTATCTTTTGTGAGACCGTTTTTATTGAGCTTCGACGCCTCTGCAGCATCAGAGGTCTTCCATGTCCAGGTGGACGCAGCCGGTGGAAGATCGTCTCCACTCCGAAACGTTTCTGAATGTTTCCTTTACGACTCACAATATAAAGCGAACGGTACAGGGTGTTCCGAAATCACCGTGTGTTTGAAACGAGTCCGATTTTATGTAAATTGTCCGATGATGCGATTCGTGTTTATAAGATCTTGTATGATTTTGTGTATTCTAGACTAAAGTGTATTTTAGATTCGGTTAAGGTGTATTTTTTTTATGTAATCGTTGATGGTGTTTGGAAAATTGGCGTATGTTTTCTGTTTAATCTTTGGGTCAGTTAATCTTTTTCATTTTCTGTGTGGGTTTCGAATTTAAATTTGTTATTGAATATGTATGAAATAAATGATGATTAATAAGAAAATATAATATATTAATTAAAAAATAAATTGCATGTTCGTCGTTTGGAAAAAAAGGGAGAGACAATTGCCCCAAAAATATTTCTGCTTGACCTTTTTAAGATGGATTTAAATCATCTTCAATATAAGTTATTTAAATGTTATCATCGTAATAATCATTTGACAAAGAAAATTTTATTTTAAAAATATGTTTTTAAATGTGAAATTTTAAAGATTTATAAAAATGTTGAAATAATTCACTTACATTTCTAAAAAAAACTCAAAGATAATTTTATTGGTGCATCAGTTTTTCATATTCAATGATTATAAACGAAAAAAGAGTTACCTTTCAAAATGAATTCATACAATTTCCTTGATTTTTATCAATATTCATAGAACATCAACGATACATTGAACCCAATTTCGATATTTTCCATCAAATAATTTTACAAAAATCCATATTATCTATTTATAATCTAATTATTTTCTGAAACAATCTATACAATGTATCCACAAGAGCACTTTGACTCAATTTCAATCCGAAGCGTTAACAATACATTTATTATAAGCGCGCTTTTATTATCGTACGAATGAACACATCGAGTTTTCTTTGATCGCTCTTAAATAGTTTTTACGTTTGTTTTAAAGTGTTATTTTTTTCCGAACGGTAGTTATCTTTGCGATGAATTTCCCAGAACCCCTCTGAAGTTTCTGCAATATCGAATTTCTTTCGAATTGAGATGTTTACATCTGTTCGAAATCGGGGGTCAAACTGGAAACTTTCAGACGAAAGATGAAAAATAATATTCGATCGTTAAATGTGTTCTATTTGTGAAAACACTCTAATCGTTGAATCAATTATGTTGTATGAATATAGGTACAAGTATGTTGAAATTTTTAAATTCTATTCAAATAGACTATGTATCATTTTTTGAATTTTAATGACACAAATGTAACAAATGATTCAGAAACAAAAATGTCTATGTACAAGGAAAAACCTTAAAAAATAATGCTATTTTTGGATTCTTTTATAGAAAACAATAAGTATTGTTATATTGATTCACAAACAAAAAATTCAATTTTAGTCATTTCGCAATGTTTCGCAAAGTCGATTAAGATTTTTTTTTTAGAACTTTAAAAATCAATCTAGTTTATCTAATATTGTGAAAAGTTTGTCAGTAATTGGAATGAAATTATAATGCTTCATAAACGCAGTAACTTCGAATAAAATTCTATGATTTCAATTAATGATAAAATTCTATGAGAATCCTTGTAACTTTACATGAAAATCCTTATAAAATCAAAATCATCAATTCTAACTTATCTAATTAATTCTAAATCAAACGACAAAATCGATATAAAAATCTTAAACCAATCACGATAAAAGGTCAAATACAAACGAACTGAAAAACAACCGACGAAACCACACTAATAAGCTACATTCACACGGCATTATCCATACTCTAAAATGCTCTATTTATCTATATATCCAAATTTATATAAAAAAAAACTCAATTTACACACAATCAACATACAAAATAGACTCCATCTTCATCATTCGAAGAAACTACTTTCAACAAAAAACCTCGATAGACGATTCCATGTAAACCCAACCAAACGACACCCACTTTACACAACTCAAAACGAAAATATATATTTACACAAAATCGAATCCGAACGATAAAAGAGCAAAACGTTAAATTCGTAAACAGAGCATATATCCGAAGTAGAAGAACGTCAGAGTATCTGGACCGAGCTCGTGTCCATCTTCGAGACGAGAGACATCTTGACAGGATTCGCGTTCGTTTCGCGCAAGTTCGTTCTAAAACTATCCAATCTAATCTAAAATCCGATCCTCTTTATTTAGCGGTGTTTGTTCAACTAATTCCGTATGTTTTCGTACTTTTTCCCGAAGAGCCCATAAAACCCGGAGCCCGGAAAACGGTCGAGTTGAAATCGATACATGCAATGTCAGCAAACGTTCTTCCCGCGGTTTGTTTGTTTTGAATTCTGTTGTGTTTTTAACGATTTTCGAGTTTGAGTATTTTCGGTTTTTGATGTTTGGGAAATTGTGCTTTAAGAGTTCGCGTTTGATCTACTGGTTTAGTGCTTTTGATGGTTTGTTTTGTTGCAGCTTGTTTTGGGGCGGTTGTTAAATTTTTGGCAATTGTTAGTTTGTTTCGCTTTTTAGTATTTGTAAATGAATAATGTGTACTTATTTATGAAATTATTGACTTATTATGAATATCACAATAATATGCTAATTTAATTTTGAATTTTGAGCTTTGAAACTTTCAATTAAAAATGACTCAATTTGATATTTTGTAACTCGTGTAGAAACATGATTTATTTTATTATTTTTTTCATTTTATGATTATTAAATATATTAAAAATATAATCGAATATACATTATATTGTTGAATGTTAAATCTCACTCAGATTTTGTGAGAATTAAGTCAAATTCTTACCAAGGATAAAATAATCTTTTGAAATGAAAATTTTCATCATAAGCTATTTTTTTCAGATAAATTAGTAAACTATCCTATCTCTAACGATATATTTTTCTGATAATTTAAAAATACGTTTAAGCTGATAAGTTTCACACATTATTTTTTGACTATATTTTTATCTAAAACTGTTTATATGTCCACCACGATATTTATCACAAATATCAAACAGTTCAGTTTGAAATTTCTATACATTCCACGAAACTTAATAATAATTAATGAGTATTAAAATAATTCACATAAATACCGTTAAAAATATCATTAGCCAAATTGGCCTGCTGAAGAGTCCTCAACTGCTTCTGGTACAGCCTCTTCTGGGCCAGAAGAGCAGCAAGTCCTTCCTGAGAACACTGCTGTCTTCTCAGAGCAACCTAAGAATGACAAAAGAAATTAAAAAAGAAAACACTTGACACACGAACAACTAAAATCTGTTGATCTAAACGCGACAAGAAGAGCTTATACATTATACATTTCGCTCCTGAACTGAAGAGAACCATCTGCTTCTGTGACAGCAGACGAGCACAAGAATCGGTGTTGTATAACATAAACATTGAATTAAAATACATATATAATATGCTATTTAATATACATATTCATATAATTTCAGCGAATTCATATCATATTACAAAATATTTGATGCAATTGTGATTTTTAACAGATAACGGTTGGGTGAAGTTTCATTGAATAGAGCATAATAGAATATGATCTTAGTTTTTATGTGTAATACAATTTGAGACAAATTGTTATAAGTGCCTGATATATTGTTTGATACTGATTTGTCCTGGAAAATTCGGGACACATGGTCACCTCATTTATCGGATTTTACTAATGAAATTTAGATTATTTTGACTGTAATGATCTTACTGTTTGTATGAATTATATAATTTTTAATTACCTGAGCAGCCATCACTCTTTGTCTTTCAACAACAAGCCTGCAACTGTCACAAGTGCACTCTCTCCAGTGACAAACTCTTTTATGTCCTTTCAAACAAGAGATAACTCCGTGGTTTCTGCATCTAGCACATTTGGGTGTTCTTAAAAAACGGCGTGGACGAGCTTCAGTCGACATTACTGAAAAAAAATTGAAAATTTCATATAAAAACATTTGATTTTCATGTGTTTTGGTATTTGTATGAATGGCTCAGAGACTTTAAATCATTAGTTACACAATTTAACTAAAGCTACAAAGCTAATTTGACAACCATAACCAACAGTTACTGTTAAATGTGTTCCAGATTCATGCGCGATTCACGCATGAACGTAAAAGAAAAAACGCGCGAAAATCATCCACAGCATGTTATAGTTTTTTTTCCTCTAGAACTTAATAACTGCTATATCTGACTGATTGGTAACTTACAATTGAAAGATCTAACCCTAATATGAGAGCCTGTATTTTCATTGGTATAGTTAAATAATCATATAATTACAGTAAATCTTTTAACAAACAATAAGAACTGTTAAAATCTGTATCTATTCCTCGGATTTTCGACAATTCTCAGTTGAATGACAATTAAATCAACAAGAGTAGCGAAAATACCGGCCATAAATATTATAGAAATTGAATAAAACTTACTTATTTACTGAATCAGAAGAAAACTGCAATGGGAAAAACTCGGAAAATCCATTCAAATTTGACTTAAATATACAATTATGAGAACGATATTGAGGAAAGTCGTAAATCTGATTTGAAAAAACACAATACACAAAATATGCTTTCACTTCGACCAGTTTCCATCGACTGAATCATCAGCAAACGTTTCCGGACTTCGTAGCAATGGGCGTGGCTTAAAAAGCTTGTGGGCGTTGCTTATTTTTCTCGTTAGCCAATCACACATTTTCCTGAAAGATTTTCTTTCATTGGGAAAATCGGAAAATTTCATATCAATTTGAATTGTCAATTTAAGCTCTCCCTAAGCTTTTTTTTATCAGGAAATATAATTAATTTGATATCTTGAATATTTCTTATTTATGATATTGAGATCAGTGATATGTATCCTTGTTTATGTCTACCATTTTCCCTATTTGAGATTTTTGGGGTCGAGCTTTTAATCGTTATTTGCTCAACTCGAGTGTTAGTTAGGAAAAATTATCACATTTTTTAAAATTAAATTTGAATCATTAATCCATTCAATTCTAGAAATATTTTAGAATGTAGAACTGTTGATTAATTTGTATAAACTGTGAACATTATGTCAATAGTGGATTTTCACATTGAAAGTTCATTTTAGTCGATAAAATCCTTTAATAAAAACTAATCTTTATCAAAGAGTGGTTTGTCATTTAAAAGTTTTTCAAAGTTAAAGTTTATCAAAAAATAATATACATGAATGTACATGATATATGTGTATAATGAAAACGATGATTTCATCGTATGAGTTAACGAATTTATTTGAAAATCGTTGTGATAATCATTGTGGTTTCAGTACAATATTACAGTTATTTGTTCGTATGTTATATTAGTATAATTTTCGTTAGTATAAATTTGTTACATAAAGTTTCGCTCAAAAAAAAATACCACCGGAAAATTTTAACGAATATTTCACTCTAGTTCGATACAAATATGTCGTAATTTTGACATAGATAAATTTCTCAAAGTAACAAATGATTTATCATTTCGACTAACGTTTTTATATTTGTGTTTGCGTGTCGAAAATAAAATAAGATTTTCATTGTGTTCACTGGGAATAGAATGACAAGAAAAATCTCAAATGTCCAGATAAGAAAATGGACAATGGAAAATATTGCAGACGAAGTATCGTATTATTAATTTCATTCGATATCAATTACATATTGCGTATTTATTCCGTATAAAATATATAATATTTATCCTTAAAATATAACAATTTATACATAAATACATTTTGTTAAGTAAAATGATTTAGCTACATTTCATTTTTCAATTAATAAAATACAAACTATTTTTTTTCACCGATCAATTTAATCATTTCTTAGATGAAAATGTCACGAAAATCAAAATTTATCATTTATCATTTTTGATTAAAACATATTATTTTTCAATTTATGTAATTTATTAAGTGACTTGGGGCGATCGTCTTGTTCTGATCTAATTATCGAAAACTGACTCAAGTTTCACTAAGGGTAACTCAATACTTGATTGTTTTCCTCTATCTAGACTTTATCTATTTGACCTTATACATTTTTCCTCAAAGACAAATAAGTGAATCGATCCGAATATCGTATTATTAAGCGCCTCTAATTATATTGTCAATATTAAAAGATCACATTGAATACGTAAATATATATTATTAACGATCAATATGATCCTTTAATCTAATATTGATAGTTTAAGATGCACTTTACAATTAGAAGTGTACTCGTGTACTTAATACAATAAGAGGTGGATATTTTCAGATGTTCTGAAAATATATCGAGTAGTTGACAAAGGAGTATGTTTATATTTAAAATGAACACATGTCACTTTAACGACACTAGTATCTTTTTTTATGATCGTGTTAAACGCTTTGAAAATCTGAACATTGCTCGAGTATTTCGAAAACGTTAGTATCGCGAATCCACAACCACAACTTGCCAACTCTTTCGTTTCGCTTGCGGTTTCGTATAATTTATCGTCCTTATCAATTTAATTTAATTTTTTTATTCAATTTGTCATTCTGCGAATTTCGCAGAATTACGTATCAAATGTTGGGTTTTATATTATTCAAATCGTGCTTTTGATATCTGTGACGCTTTTAAATGCGACTATTTTTTTATGGACGTTATCAAAAATGAATACATTGAACTATAAACTAATCAAAAAGGAAACTTTGTTCATTTACATTTTCATTTAAATATCAACTTTGATAGACTAACTACATATTTCAGTTCATAACTTGACTCAAATGTCATACAAAATAAAAATTAAAAAAAAAATAACATAAAAGAATCAATCGAAACTAAAATGCTTAAAATAATTTCAGTTTTGATATGAAATATAATATACAAAAATATTAAAATATTTTATAAGAACTATTGCATGCAATTTGCTTAAGGATCATGAAGCCATCTTCTGGGCCCATAACCTAACATTTAATCATTGCACGCACTACATCGCAGATTTCTCAAATCTTTGAATCAAAAAAGTATAAAAAAATTTGTTTTCATATATTTTTTTAACTGAAAAACAACCATACTGAAAAAACAATCAAATGAAAACATTCGAGAAAAGACTCGAACCCATTTTCATTTCAAGTAACCCATCTTTAGACATGCAAGAATCGTATACAATACCTGAAAAACTGAAGCCGGAAAACGCTTCGTATCCTCAAATCCGAGGATACGAAGCCAGTGCAGTGGATATGAGTGGAAGCAGCGTCACGTCAGCTTTCGTCTGATATTTAAAAATGATAAACGAGCCATGTGACAATCGCTGGTTGTAACACATGTCGTCGAGGATAGATCTTTCAGACGGTCGACTTGATGCTAAACGCCGGCGCATTCCTGAAAGACGACACCTCGGGAATGTGTCGCCAAGTCCCGTTTCAAAAAACCAAATTAAACATATCAAAAGCGACGTTTTTTTTATTTATTCATTTGTTTTTTATATATAAATATGTTTTTTCATACTATTTTGTGTGAATTTGTTTCGAATGTTTCAACGTCTGTTGTGTAAATGATTGAAATTTTTGTGTTATGCCTGTGCTTTTTACTACTATCGATTTTTATTTTGTCAGACTTTATATTTTCTATTTGTTCGAACATAATTGAAATTAATTTCAATTAAAGAGTCATTAATTTAGAATTGTTATAAAAATCTAATCTAATTATATAATAGAGCTAATCTGTGTGTATGTGTGTGTCTGTGTGTGCATTTAATGCTCCAAAACTGCAATCACATATTCAATGGGTTGAAATTGCGTTGATATATTCAACTGGTTGATTGTTAGTAAAATATAATAATATAAGGCAATAGTATTTTGATAATTTTTGAACGTAAAATTATTATAATTTTAGTTTCAAGAGATTATAGTATAGGTACTTAATTAAATAAATTTTCAAATTAGATTTCTTATTATGAATTAACAATTGACATTTAATTTTATGTGTTTATACTTATATAATAATAAATTAATATGAGTAATTATAGAAAAATTCTGTAAAGTTTTATATATGTACTTAGATAAAATTACAATTTCAATTCAAATCAACTTCGCAATAACAGAATGCATTGTTTAACATTATAGCACAATGGAAGATTGAAATGGATTAATCACCGCATATTAAATTAGAACAGAAGTCTTCTTTGATCCTCCGACCGCAAACAATCAACAAACATCAACAACGAATTTCAAGCTTTGATTCCTCGGAACAAACTCGATCATTGTGCGAAGTGAATTTCTTCATCTCTGAAACCCTCAGAACGTCCTTTTCAGTCGAAACGATCCGTCAAATGTTCGCAATCGGAGAAATTACAAAAACAAATCGAGCGGGAAATTATATAAAAGCGGAAAATTCGATATTCACATGTGATATTTGTTCGTTAAATTTTCGTCGGCGGCAATAAATCAGTTCAAACGAACGGAGGACGCGTAAAATGTGAAATATTCGGATACAAACGGTTCGTTGTGACATATTTTGCCGTTAACATGACATAACGGATCGTTTGCCGAAGCTTTGAGATTTCGTTATTTTCGTTTTTTTCACCGTGTACGTTTTTTAAGGTAAAAATAAATTGGTGTTTGTGTGATATTTTCTAGTAGGGTTGTCGCGAAAGATGCTGAAATTCTTTGATTGTTTTTATTTTAAAGTGTTCTCGTACTTTTTTTTTGTATTCAATAAAATTCATTCAAACTATCAAAGTTGCTAATAGGGTTTTTTCTCAATATTTTTTTTATAATCGATCAACTAACTAACAAACTAATTAACTAACTGTTGATTTTAATACAGGTCCTTAATGATGTTTAATTGAACTGTATGTATGGTCATTTATAAAGGTAAGATTGATAATTTATTATATAAATTTGAATGAATTTATGGATTTTATAAAATTTTAAATTGTTTATACTGCAAGTCTAGAATTTTTTTTCAAAATATGTATTTTTTTTTTAATATTTAAAAAGTATCACAGATACGTAATTATTTGATTGTTTTGTATTTTAATCTTATGAAAATACAAATCAAATTTCATTTTTATCAAAAAAATAAATTAAAAATGCTATGGTCGATAATTTTAGTAGCAAAATCGAACATTGTGCAGTTGGTAGCACGTATGTCAGTCTGTGATGTCAGACATCAGCTGTCATCTATATTTTATGTTTTTACCTTTTATTTTGTAAACATTTATGTTTATTAATTTTAATAAATTATTTGAATACTACACTCTCTATTTGTATAAATGTAAGACTTATTTTTCGATATTTTCCATTATTTGAACATTGAATATGTTAGAAACGATTTGACTAGAAATTTTGCCAATCATCTCTGTCGAGGTTAGTTTGTCTCGTTAAAATAACTCATTCGACAAGTTTCCTTAATTGGGCATTCGATTTATCATTTGTATATTCAATTGAAATTGAAAGTTCTTCGTTTTAAGTAAGTTTCTCGGTTACATTGAAATCATTTTCAGGAAACTTTCGCTCTCCTTTCACTCTTACAATGTCTGTTGAAGCGATCGAAGAAATCACATCGAAAATCGAAGAATGTAGCTTCCTGAAAGATGTAGAAAAATCTGAAGAATATTTAGAAAGTTATGGTCCTACATTAACTGATTTGCCAAATGAAGTAAGCATTTATTTCATACAAAGCTTTTGATTTTAGAAGAAAGTCTCGTGAAGATAGTCACAAATTTCGACAAAACTTGGAAAAAATGTATAATTACAGACATGATTTGTGTTAAATTTTCAGATCTTTTTCAAGATATGCAGCTTTCTAGAATTAGATTTTGTCAGTTCGGTCCTTGCAAAAGTTTGTGAGCAGTTTCGAAACATTCTCGAAGACAAAAGTCTTTGGCGATACTGGTTTAGTAAGAGAATATGTGGAAAAAAATATCCAATATTTGACGAGTATGTTGAAGATTTCGACTACAGAAGTGAATGTGTCCCCATCGACAAAATCAATAAAATATGGAAAGATATTGACCTTAAGACTTATCACTATTTATCGAAACCTGTACACTGTGCATCTGTTGACTGTTTGCTTGTGAAAAACGTAAAATAATATTTTCCCTATAATTAAAATAAAGAAAATATAGTATCATCTTAAATATAACTATCACGTGTTCATTTCAGAATGGTGTTATTTGTATGTCTGGTAGTCGAGATCGGTCGATGACCTTATGGAATTTAGTAACATCCCAAAGAGAACGACGAGAACACCCCAATGTCGATCATTTGATTCCGCTGCATAGAAATTTAAATTCTCATGGGGGCTGGGTTTGGGATTTGGCCACTCCGTCCACATCCTCAAACTACGTACTCTCTGCATCTTGGGATAACACCGTTCATGTTTGGGATGCTCCTATTCTCTTTAAAAACATACACACTTTTAAGTACGGAAATTTGATAATTCTATATATTTTATTCCTTAGAAATATTCTAAAACTTTATTTTTTGTAGATGTCCAATATCAGTATTATGTGTGACTTGCATAGGTGAATATGTAGCAGTTGCTGGATTGTTTTCGCCAAATATTGCAATATTAGATTCAAGAACAGGTTCTGCACCTGTATCCATCAACCATATTCATAAACGTGCAGTGCTGAACGTGGTAGCTAAATCTCCCGAAAGTAATGTAATATTCACAGGATCTGAAGACGGAACTGTATCCGCTTTTGATCTGCGTAAAAATGAAGTTTTCAAAAGAATAACTTTAGAATCTTCGGAAGATAAAGTCTATCCACTTAAATTGGCAGCAAACGATAGAATATTTCCTCGAATGTTATTTGTAGGTGATAATTTTGGAAACATTAATATGATGGATATGAACGATTTGAGCACTATAGTCTCATACCCAATATCTGGAAAGAGTGGAAAAGCTAATAAAATCACAGGATTATGTGTTGGAGCTGGTGGTGTATTTTCTTGTTCGAATAATGGTTATGTTGATATCATGTATCCTTCTGATCCACCAAATAGAATCGGCAACGTCAATTGCATTTCTAAGGAGCTGACTGCAGTATGTATGCTGTTTTGTTTAAATCGAATTTGCAGTGAAATCGTTGTTAATTTATATTTTATTTCAGTTGAGCTTCGATAATAACTCATTAGCCGTGAGCGGAGATTCTTCCTCTGTTGAATTTTGGATACCTCGTGCCCATACTTACTGAGAAACAACAATGGACATATAATTCCTTGCATTTTAATTTTTACCTGTTGCCTTTATAATCCAAAGTATGTATCGACAAAATAGCACAAACTAACGTGAATTTTAAAATAGTGCTAGAGTTAACCGTTATTTATTTATAAGAATTTTAATCAATTTATTATCACTTTATATATTTATTGAATTAATACTGTTGACTAAACCTTAAACATTTCTTTAGAAGACTTTGTATGTGAGTTTCTTTAACCTCTTTTGAGATGAATTAATTTTAATTGAGTTCTATTTGAAGAACAGTTTCAGTGATTTTCACCCTTTTTCATTAAAACATAAATTTCTTGCAAACCAATATAATTTATTATTTGAGAGTTAGATATTTCCATTTTCTTTTCGAAAATTGACCAAATATAATGTTACTAATATATTTTCTGTTACTTAAAAGGTTATGTATTTGCATTCAATACATAACACTAAGACTGCTCGGTTTTCCAAAAAAAATGCATTCATTTTAAAATTTAAGATGAGAAACAAGACTTATTTTTTTTTTCATTTTCGTAAATACATACAATTAATTTGAATTCTATTGGGTATTTTGAATTTGATCAAAATGCATCCATTCGAATTTCCATTTTATTTCATTCCTTTTTTCCCCAAATATATCTTTGAACGAGTTTTCAACCACAATTAGTTACATATTTTCATTTCCAGGTGTTAATTTTTTGTCCTAATATGCATAAACACTTCAAATCAAATTGTATTATTTTCTTATAGATGTTTTTACATTTAAAATCAATGGCTGAATGGTGATATGACTGTGATTATTTGTCTAAAACTTATGTTAAATACTTTAAAGCTGGAAGTATTAAAATGACATTTTATTTCATTGAAAAATTTTTTTTTTAAGTTTTAAGCATCAATGATGTGCTGGTCAATTAATTGAAAACTGGTGAATCAGTTCAAATTGAAATTATTTTTCATTTAAGCATTCTCAATAAGTGCACCTACATGTATATTTAGATTATAATTCTTTTACAATTTGCTTTTTTATACACAATTTTAATGCTAGTCTTTATAAGCATTTGTGAGATGTTAATCGAACAAAAACTCATTTTCTCAAACTATATTATAATAAATTGTATTTATAGGAACATGTGCTTATAAAGCTTTTTACCAAGTTTTTACATCATATTTTAACATTTTTCTGGTGCGATTTTTTGTTTTTAATTTTATAAATAAAAAAATAATCCCAAAAAATGTTATTTCATTAATGCATGAGTAATGAACCTGTCAAGAACATCTATGCGTGTCTGGTTAAAATTAGATTTGTAGAACAAAATAAGTCATTTTTTGATCAATTAAGAAAGCAGAAAGAAACGCAAAGCTGAATTTGTCTCATGTTCTTTCCTAATACAAGCATCACATGCACAAATTAGTATTATTAATAATCCTGATTAAATATTTTGAGGGTTATTTCGATGAGTGAAACAAAAGATAAATGATACGAATAGTTTTTATTTCAGAATAAATCTTTTTTACATAATAATCCTTATGTAAATATGGGATGTGCTGGTTTGCTTATAATTTTTTTCGTTTAAATTAAAAATATGCACTCAACTGCAGAATGATGCCCACACATTTGATGTGTTTAAAGTAAAAAAATCCCATAAACTAAAAAATAAGTCACTAGAAAAATATTCTTATATAATTTATGATCTTTCAACATTAAGAATCAAAAAAATATATATTTTTGACATTCAACAACTGAATGGTGTTTAGTTACCAGTATAAAAAGTACAGTAAAATTATTCATATGTATTTATAATTGTAAGTATAAACTATGTAAGCGAGAATAAGATCATAAAGATTTATTCAATCAAATTATAAATCTAAATTTTCAATTTCAATTTTATGTTATGTTAAATAATACATTAAAAAAAATAAACAAAATCAGACAATTAAAACACAAATATCTTTTTCATAAAATAGAAAAAATCAAATGCTCATTACATTTAAGGCATTACTAGAAGAGATTATTCTTACACAATATTCATTTAACTTAACGAAACCTGAATTTTGCTTGTTTTTTTTTTATTTGTCAACTTAAAATTAATCATTAATTTTTATCAATTTTCATAATCTTAGAGGTAAAAATATGAAATCGGATGTCAACGAAAACAATATTTGAAACAAACTTTTAAAATACTGAACGGCACTAAGCCACTGGTTTAAAAGTCTGACAATAAAGTACAAAATATCAATTGACAATGAAAAAATTGATTCGTTTAACATTAAAAGTCTACAATCAAATATATTAAATTCAAGACTGAAAAGCGAATAGATTTTGCACCTAAAAAACCCACTGAAACTAAACTAAGCTCATTTAGGTACAAGTTAATCAAAAGGTATATAAAAGGAAATTCATGTTCACATTTCATACAAGCTGAGAGACTTGATGTATTTTATTATTCTTCATATTGTTATAAATGCAACTTACATTTCTATGAACAAAAATGTGAACTTTAGACATACCTACCTACCTAGATTTACAAACAATTCAACTCGTAAATAAATCTTCACAAATAGTTTGCGCAGAAGCGACATAAACTTTCAACACCCCTTATACAATATAGAGTTGACCAAAATGGCAGTGGTGAACTATAAAAATACAGTGACTTCAGGCACTAACCAAGTTCATTATTACACAAATATTTAAGCAGTGAACTCTCGAGGAAAAAATACAACGTTCATGTCATAAATAAACAATAAATTTACGTCTTCATTTAGCTGATTCAACTGCTTCTTCTTCCCTTATTTTTCTTGATAGTACTTGGTTTGTTAAATCTTTATTGAAATGTGCTGGTAAAAAATACTCTAATGTGTGATTTACTACATGAGACTACATTTTTCATCTAACTGCTCTCCCTGAAAAACAAATTAAACACAATTTAATAATGAGATTTTAAAGTGAGTTTCAAATCATACTTGGTGCGATTGTGCAGTGCATAAACATAATAGGTGTATGAACCTATATTTTGCATAAAAACACATGAAATGACAGTGGGAAATATATTTTGATGAAAAAGGCGTGTAACTAGGATTTGGAGTGTGGAGTGAATGAGAATAAATTGGATTTATAGAATAGATATTTGCTCAATGTTAACTCACAACTGTCTCCTCGATGCTTCAAATACAACATCGAATATTTTACTCACATATTGTTTGTCATATAATTCAGCTCCGATTTACATTGCAAAGCAATTTTAATTCATATCATGTTGTACGCTTAAGCATTCTTATAATGTAACAATTTCAATTAATTTATAACCTGAAATAGAAATTCTTGAACATCCATAATATATCCACAACACCACATTAAGAATTATTAATTTACATAGATATCAGTTAAATATTTAGTTGATATACATAATTAGAGAATATGAAATACTTTTAATAATTAAATCTTATGAAACGCTTTAGCTGCTTTTTAATTTAGAAAACTGATGCATACCTTTATTTTGTTAAAAATTAAATTGATGAAATTTCATGCACAAGTTTGATGAATGTGATTGTTCAATTTCCAAAATATCAATGATACAGATATCGGTAGAAACAATGCACAAATTAGTACACGATTTCTTCGTATGTCAATCAAACAAGCACATCTCGAACAACTCATGATGCAGAAAGAAATAAACGATTAATGTTAAATTTACATATAACGTATGACAGATCTTTAGTCATTACGGAAGCGTACACCAATTGCACGGCGTGGTTATGACATAAAGGCAAAGTGTAAAAACCGCTCTGAATGACGAACGGCACAAGCACAAGAAGCTGTGAATAATAGCGACAGTGTGAGAGCGAGCTAGGAACTTTCAGACCCCGGGGCTTACCGGCCGGTCTCGTTTGTAGGTCGGTGGATTGTCCGGCCATTGGTGGTGTTGTGAGGGGTGTAGGAAAGACGGTATAGCGTGCTACCAGTAACGGCGCGCGCTCATCACAGATGTATTCACCTGATGCTGGCCGAGGAGGTCATGGCGTGGTATCTTGTGCTGCATTTCACGGTGTCTGAGAGAACTTGTGCTCACTTGCTGTCGTTGCCTTTCCGACTGTGCTACTTCCTGTAATTTACAAATATTCAATTAATATCAATACAAATACATGTATAATTCAATGTGATGATGACAAGTATCTCACTTCATCAGCGTTGTTGATCAAAACGGTGGACATATGATCAGAAACAAACCACTTCTTTGACTTCATAACGATGTTGTGCGGAGGATTGTGCTCTTGGCCAGCATCTTCTGACCATATGGTGATGACTCCACCAGCTTCTATTTTCACGGAGCGGTGGAACTTGAATACAGTTTCTAAAAGTCCAGCCTTCCTAACGATTTGCCAACCGGATAGTGAAATTTCCTGTAAACATGACCAAATAAAAATTATAAAGTAGGAAAATGAACCAAAATATTTAACTTAAAAGAATAAATAACCAAACAAACCTTTTTGCCTTTGTTGTGAATCTTAATAAATGTTCCATTGGGACATGTTTCAGAAATTTCAATATCACCAGTAGCTGAACTAGTGACGGAAAAATCATGAACGCTACGTTCTTCACTCTCATCCAAAAGCATGCGTTTGCGAACATTAGTGCGCATGGGCGTGCTACGCCTCAAACCACTGACGCTTTTGCTTTGCATAGATTCTGAAGGTGATCCTGGTGTTAAATTAAGCCTAGAAGAAAAACAATATTTACAAAAAGAAAACTTTTCAGCATACATAATACAAAAATATGAACAGATCATCACCTGTCTTCTTCTCCTTCCAATAATTTGCGGTATGTTGCAATTTCCAGATCAAGAGAACATTTGATGTCCATAAGAGCGGCATATTCTTCCAACTGATCGTTCATCTTATCTCTGAGTCTACCCAGTTCATCTTCCATCTGAGCCAGATCGCTAGCGTGCTGAGCACGTTCATTCTGCAGATTCTTTTCTAATTCACGGCAACGGTTCTGGAAAAGTATTTTTAAGCATTAGTCAATAATAATAAAACATGAGAAATTTCATTTATGAATATGTAACTTACGGTAAGTGCTGAATTTTGAGATTCTAATTCAGAAATTCGCAGATTAAGCCCGTCAACTTGCATTCGTGCACTTCTCAACTCTTCCACTGCAAGACCAGTGGCGTGGCTGTTTCGGTTAGCTGCAGCTTGCAACGCTTTCAACTAATGTAGAATAAGAACAAATAAATATAATTTAATTTATATACCTACAAACACTACCAAATAGTTTCGGGAAATCGACTTTATTACCTTGGCATCATATCTAGATTCAAGTTCATCGCGATTTCCGCGAATAGTTGCTTCTTGTTGTTCCCTAAGCTCTTGCAAAGCCTGCTGTTGTTTAGCTTCATATTGTTGAGACAAGCGGCCATCGATTTCACTGATCTCCACTTGCCGCCGAGTTCTGATTTCGGTTAATTCTTGTTGATAAACCTAAAATTTTAAATTTCATTATAGAATCATGCTTATATGTACAACCAGCACTTAAATAGAATCTTCCAAAACTCACTTGATCTTTGAATTGAAGTTCTTCTCGCAAACTTTGTAGAGTATTTTCTAAATCTATTCTGCAAAGGGTTTCTTCTTCCTGAACCTTGCGAGTGTCTGCTAATAATTTACGGAGATTGGCAACTTCTTTTGCAAGTTCCTATGAAAACCAAATAGTGAAGTTCGAATATGCATTACCAAGTAAATATTTACATTAAATGAAAATCAAATATGCTTACGGCTGCTTCATCCTGAGCCTTTTTCCTTTCTCCAATAGCATTATTATATTTACCATTTAGATCTGTAACACGAGTTTCAAATACTCTGCATGAATTTTCGACAACATTAAATTCCTTAGTCTTCTTATCGAGCCTGAAAAATAATAAAAAATACCAGTTTAAAATTTATGTACCATAAATCAGGCAAAGTTAAAATTTACGATGAGATAATCTATGTCAAGGTGTTGCGAGATGAACTTAAAAGGCAATACGAATAATTTAAATAAAATGAGTATTTTTTCATGTAATATTATAGATTATAAACAAAAGTAATACAAATATTTAGCTTTCCATGAAACTGAAAGCAAATTACATCATCCTCATCAAATTCATCACTATTTCATACACAAATTCGGCCAAATCACACTAAAATAAATAAAACTGAGGGTCAACAACTGTAATAATGACGTAGCCATTGAAAAATTCGACTCGTTGATATCTGATATTTGCATAGAGCGTTCAGCAAATATAATGTGTACAAATATGAGTTGGGCTGATTAAAAAAAAACGTGGCCGAGACAATCAGCAATGTGATAATGAATAAATCGATGAATCAGAATCAATCGAGTGAAAACTACATTGGTGACATCTCGGCCAATTTCTAAATTTTCCGTCACAGCGTAGAATGGACGAAAAATACATCAAATATTTGAGCGGTGGAAATTCTTTCAGCAAACATTGGACACGCACACACCTCAGACTCGATTAGAGGTCGATGTTCTTCATTTTTCAGCCATAATCTAATTCAGAAGATTATTAGGAAAAAGGCGGGAAACTCTTATCGTTTTATCCAAATTCAAGGTGTGGAAAAAAAAAATGCAAATTGTGAAAAAAGTCCAGGTGATGGAAAGTCATTCTTATGGTGATGACGTTATTTCTATAACGAGAATTCGTCTTAACCCGTTAGCGACGGAATACATGCGCGATTTGTAATTTAAATTATTGATTTCGAATACAGTAGATATTCGTTAAACGCTATGTGAAACGGCTTTTCGTGACCATATAAAATAGTCATAACGAATATAACTTAACATGAAGTGATAACTCAAACATTGCAAATTAAACAATTGTCTACTATACATACAGGTAAAATAGGGGAGATTGAGCAGACTTGATCCCTTCATTTATTTTTTGCCTTTTATTCATTTTGAAGAATTTCTAAATAAACTCAATCAAATACCGATTGTGTCGATACAATTTTTCAAAAGAGAATTAAAGGCAAAAAAAAAGGGATCGAGACTCAAAAGTATCAACTACATTTTCTCCTACCTGAAAAAAATTTTACAGACCTCAAAAGCACAACATTTGAAATAGAAACAAATATGAATATCAACGATTTCCACCAATATCAACCAAAAACAACCGATAAACTTTCCAACCTCGATCTAAATCCACGCCAAAAACCCAAACTTAAACCATATCGAAAAAAGAAAAACGACGCCATGACGTCACACACCATATTCCCCATACATAACATAAGAGAACGCATACAAAAAGGAAAGTACATACATGAAACATACAAACAAAATATAAAAAAACCGGCTTTGGACATCTCGAAATTGGTGGGGGAGATGAAGAAAAGTCGAATCATAATAAAAACGTGGGCGTGCCGACACGAAAACAGCCGTGAATGCACTTTTGTACACAATTTTTACATTACATACGCACAAAAATCGTTTTTATACACGTGCTATGGTTAAAAATAGCCGTCTGTATAAACGAGGGTGTTTCTATTTGGTTAATTAATGCGTTCGCGTTGGGGTTAAATTATTTTGTATGGGTGATATTGATACGTTTTTTTTTCAAATATGGTTGCAACTTGAACTTTTTTTTTGTATTGAATAAATAAATTGTGTTTTACGGTGAAACTATTCAAATTGTATAAGTGTTAAATAATTTTGGTGAAATATCAAAGTTGTTTGTATTGTTCGATTTTGTTGAATCGAGTTAACGCACATCGAGTTAACCATAGGGGTTAAGTGACGTGTTTAAATTGATTTATTATACGTTCGTAATTTTAGGGTGTCTCTCATATAAAAGCAGAGGTGATTAAACTTTTTTTTTCAATAACAAAAATACTCATATGATTTGCAATGAAAATAAAAATTGATGTGAAAAGTATTATGAATTTTAATTGGGATTCAACGTCTGCAACCAAATCTAATACATCTACAACAATTGGTAATCAAAAGTGACGGTTGAAGAAGACAAGTGTACCATAATTGGTTTGGTGAAATAAAACAATTTAACCTATCAACGTTGCCGAAATGGCAACAGCAGATAACAGTCTTGTAAAATTAACCAGACACGAATTTTAAGATGAAATTCTAAAATTTTCAAAGTAATTAGATATTAATATTAAAAAATATCTAATACCGAAAAGTTTGCACATTTTTATATTTTTTATGATGTATATTTCATATTAAAATAAAAACACGTGTTCACCATCCGAAATGTGGTATGTACGTCAGTGGGTTAAGAGACAAGTGAGCACTTCTCAACCTTGGATTTTATCACACGAATGACATCATCGCCATTGAACTGCCAAAGCGGAAAGCCTTCTTACTGGTCTGGAAAAGTTTCAGAACCTCAGTCACTCCCAATTAAAATTAAAACAATAATTAATCCTAAATTAGAACATAATCGAAAAACGTGTTTGATTTTATATAAAATTGCAATCATTGTGTAAAAATGTTCAGATTTCTTACATCGATAGGATATTTTCGTACCAACTTTGACCTTAACAGTACGATTAAATATAGACTATCGAATGAAGCGGAACTAGATTTAAAACTATGGGCACAAATACAGTAAAATTTAAATTATTCAGACATGATCTTTTAACTGTACATAAGAAATTAGTTAATGATAACAACTGACAATTTTCATTTGAAAAAAATTTTTTGAGTAACTTAACAAACTATTCAAATACCAACCCTACAAGAAAATAAATACAATTTTAACCAGATTCATCCCAATTAAACCAAAATCGAATTTATTACATTTGAGAGTTGGCCTTGTTGGCAACCGAACATCCAACAATCGAACACACACACAGGTTGACATAAATAAGCATTCACTCACATATCCAAATATAAAAATGACGTAATTGGTGACGTAGAAGTTTGAGAAGCTTAGGTGTGACGAGAATAGTAGTGACGTAACGCATACGAAATTCGCTTTCGATGTCCATACAAACACAAATTTTAAGTTTTTAGGTTTTCTCGAAAAAAAAAAGGTGTGACAAATTTTCAATTTCTTAAAATTTGTATAAAATTATGCCATATTTAAATTTTAGTTGTGGTGAAAATAACCGAAATATGTTTCTGCGATAATTTGATAAATTTTTGTGCGATTAGACTTTGTGATTGCACAGTGTTTTTTTGTAGTGATTGCGTTTTTTTTTAATAATTCGTCGGATTTGTAAAAATATTTTTATGTAGTTTGAATTTGATTGTCGATTGAAATATGTATGCTTAATTGGACGAAGTAATATTTTATAACAGTTTTGAGTTTATCTGAATTATGTGCAATAAAGTTTAGTGATAAATGTGTTGTGTAACTTATCTTATTCGATATAATGAATGTATCAAATAAACGGATACATGGAAAAATAACATTGAATGAATTTATGACAACATGAATAGAAAAAAATTGAACATACAAAAACATATTAAAAATTATCAATTTGTCATGTTTATAAATATTGCAGTGATGAGAATTTAATGCAAATGTGGAAAAATGAACCTAGACTTTCTCGATTACATTTTTTAAAATTCTATTGCATTGTTTTATTGACAATGAGTGAAATCGACGAGAAATCAAATTGAGAATCGTTCGATTACAAAATAGATTAGAAAATCTCATTATCAGGTGTTTATAAAGAAAATCAACATAAAAAATAATAATCGCTCTGTGATAAAAAAACACTCGAACAAACGGCATTGACCCAATGGAAAAATTCTTTTCAAGTTTATAGAACCTTATATGTATGAGCGAAATACCTGAAGAAGGTGGAGGTCGAAAAATCGATAAAATATATTTTTTCCTTTTTTAAGTCAAAACAAAACGAATTCTTATGACAAAATCATGCCATATTAAGTTTTTTGAATGGATTATTAATTTAATATGAAAAATCTGCGATCTAAATAAAAAAAACTTAAACCCATCCAAATCTTTAACTAGACCATAAAACTCATACTAAAAAAACAAACTGGATTATGGATCAAAGCCAATCGCTATTGAACAGATAAGAAATATATTACTATAAACGAACTAATACATGAGTCTTATCTCAAAAAAGGTATAATAACAAAAAGACAAAATCCACCAAAATTCCACGACCTTGCTCAAACAGGGAACATCTGAAGAAGGTCGTCTGTATGAAAAATCAATGAAACGAAGGTTTTTTCGCACACAGGCAAAAGGCAACACACAAATTAACGATCAAACAATTATTATGGCCCGCGACCCGCCGATTGAGAACACGCGAGGTCACCATACATTTACATATTTCGTGTATATGTACGTATTTGATGTTTGTATGTGTTGAGCAACATCAAACTATTTTCGCCATATAAGAAAATTCGAATTATGCATATTTTGTGGTACGAGGTTAGATCAGATGCTAATCTGTAAGGCGAATTGAATTTATGTGAATTCGTATAAAATTAAGGAAGTTTTTTTAATTATTTATTTATGAGTTGCTAGTGTCTGGTGTTAATTAATAATTAAAATATGTACATAAAGAGAGTTCAAAATTACATAGACTATTAGATTTTAAGTGTCGATACTATTCCCATAATTATCTTTAGGGGAGGATGGGCATACTTGATCCTTCTATTATTTTTTGACTAATTTCCTTCAAAATAATCATATTAGGAAAAAAAACGTCAATACACTTAAAAATTCAATAGGGTTTACTTTGACAATATTCTTTTCAAAATACGATTATTCAAAACGAAGTTATAGGCAAAAAACAAAAGGGAAGATCAAGTGTCCTTACTTTCCCTTATATAATTTTGATACACATTCATATAAATAAAATTTATTTCAGATTTGGAAGCCTTATGAGTTTTTAAACTGTCGAATAATCGCAGACGTTCAGAATGCTAATGTTATTATTAAAATTTTTAGAGATTCCGGTTTAGTCGATGACGTACACATACCGAGAATACGTACAGTGAACGTCGAATTTACAGAACAGGTTAAAATTAAATGTGCACTCAAATCGAATTATGATAATTTGTCAAAATTGACTATGATGCAAGTGCAATATTTGCACATCGAAATCAACACAGATAACAATCGACAAACAGAGCAAAAGCCTCGCTATTTAAATTTAATCACATCTGACATTATGAAGTCATTAACGGGTCAAAAATAGGCATGACATCATTTTTGTTTCTGTGTAGTTTCGAAACTGCACACATCCATGACGACAATATCCCGTCATTTTTCCAATAATGACGTATCATAAGTCATACATATCACGATCATGAATCGTATGCATCATCGCAATTTTTAATAAAATTGATTCATCGAAAGCGAGTGACAATTTTAAGACACACGTGACATTTACAATTCACATACTCGGCGACATTTTCGTGTTTGTAAACATGCGAAATTTTTTTGGAAAACTTGTGCAAACTTTGTGCGAAAACGTAAGATTTTCAAAAAGAGTTAGAATTTTGAAGAGTTCATTCGTATTTTAATGTTGATTGCAAAAAAAATATATTCAGATTTAATTATTTGTATTATTCATCCATTCACAAGCGTTCTAATGGTAAGAGGCTGCAGGACTGCAGTTTTCCCTAATGTTTTATGTTTTCACACCAAATTTCCTGTTTTAGTATATTTTCAATGGATATATTTTCCAATTCAACTTCATAACTGCACCTCTTCTGAGAAAATTATCATTCATACTATGACAAACATCAAAATATTTCAATAAAAAACAGAATCAATCCATAATCCATAAAATTCAATAGCTGTATCTGGACCACAACCATAATCGTCAAATCCAAAAAAGCACACGACAATCATTCAAACCGCACAAATCGATTAAACTTCGACACACATAAGCTGTCGAATAATTCATCGACAACTTCTACCAAACTTTCTAGAGTCGATCTCAATATCGCGTGCCTCGTCCACACAGTGTGTCGCCGGCCTTAGATATTCTAAAAATGTTATCGAGTCCCACCTAGAGAAGCTTCGGTGTATTTTCGTATGCAGACCAACGGCGAGACTTTCGTACCGAATTGCATACGTTTCGGTCAAGGAAAGCACGTGGTTTGACACGTGTTTAATTTATCGGTCATCGATGAGTGAGATTTGAAAAAAAAATTTGCGAAAATTGAGGAAAATTTTGTGAAGTTTGATTTCCGCGTATTTTCTAATTCTAGAAATCTGTGCGAAAAAAAATCGCTTATCAAAATAAATATACGCTGTTGAAATATTCTTATCCCGTTCCAAATATTATTGCAAGTCGAATGTAGGGCGTAGAATTGCGAGCCAAGACATTAATCGTGTTCTACAAAATATTTGATAGGATATTTTAGATTTTTTTTTTCAGACTGGTTTAAAAGAAAACAATGATGATACACTAAAAACGAGATTGTAAATATGACAAATACTGCTGTTAGAAGTCGAGAATAAAAATTGTTTGGATAGTGATTCGATTTTGACATTTTGCGTACATTAGTCATTTAAACGATGACTATGATAAAATCGAATACATTGAGAATTTACTTGACATTATTTTTTTGATACGATTTCCTAAAATAGAAGAAAAAAAACAAGGTGGAGATCAAGTTTGCCAGAAGGATAAGTCCTCCCATCTTCCCCTTAACAAGTACAACACTAAATTTACATAAAATCTGAACGCATCAAGCCGATAAATATGAAAAACCATCAATTCATACAAAAACTATATTAAGCCAATCCACGTCGATTCAACGTCTATTTTCAGCAAACGAACAAAAAAAACGCGCAAACTATCAAAAAACATTGTACCAACCGGAGAAAGAATGCAAAAGCGTAAACACGAGATAAGACGATCGAGATAGCGATAACGCGCTCAACATTCGAAAAACCTTCGAATTTCTTCCCGAAAAAGCCAATTTCGGGTCCAGACCGAAAAGGTGGACGTTCAGATCTTCAGAAGTCGAAGATCTGAAGCGGCAAACACGAAGCACGTGTTCGAGCGACCGTCAACGTCTTCTAGCGTCGGAAATGACGTCACTGCAACGCGTCGTGGGCGTGCACCTCGATGGCGTCCCCTACAACACACCGTTTACTATTCGATGTTTATTACGAAATATGTAATCGATTGTGGATGAAAATGCGTTTTTTTTAATGTTTAATGTAAGTGTTGAATTGTCGTTTTATGTTTTGTTTTGAATGTTGGAGATACTGTCGATTTATATAAAAATAGTTTAACGGCTTTGAGGGGTGATCCTTTCAGTCGTTGGATATCAGTTTATTGATTCGAAATTGAGTCTACAGAAAATAGTTTATCGAATTAATATGTTGATATTCAACGGTTGAAATATCGGTGCTAAATACATACAGTGTTTACATAGAGCTGTTGTCATTTATATTGGTCTTTTTTTTATGCATATTCTATAGTCAGGTATAAACATTAGAGATAAAAGCAACAAGACAAATGGTAACGGCTATATGTAAATGCCGCATAAATTGTATGAAATAATCGTTATGATAGTCTATCCTTAATATCGTGAATATTTATCGATGTACAAATGTGATCGTTGTTTTTATACGCGATAAGAATCAAAATTGTATCCCGAAATGTAATCGAATAGCGTTGAATTTGTATCGAAACGGCTATCGGAATGTTTACGAACGATCAATTTGAACTTTACGGTAATATAATTGTTGCGTGCGTAAGTGTTAAGATCCAATATTGCGTAACCAAAATAATGAGCGGCATCGAAACGAACGATTTCAAGCGTACGATACAATAGCATTTATGAAGAGGGAGATAAGGTTCATAATGGTGCAGGAAAAAGTTTGGACGCTTCGAAAGAAGCCGGCCGGCGTCTCGTAAATATTGTTGTATGTGTAAAAGTGAAATTGTGCGGACCTTTTGCGGAGATCGTCGTTCTCCTCGAAGAGTCGCTTGCTGTCGATCTCGAGCTTGGCCTTTTCGCGAGCGGTCTCGTCGAGCAGGCGTCGGGCGTCCGCCAGCTCGTGCTCGTACATCCCCTTGATGTTGGAGACCTCCCTGGTGACCGTCTCTTGGGAGGTCTGCACCTCGCGCGTCAGCCTCGAGTTCTCGCCCTCGAGGTGACGGACGCGGTCTATGTATGCGGCGAGGCGATCGTTGAGGTTCTGCAGGTCGAACTTCTCCTGCATGCGCGTCTGCCTCGTCGGCGAGAGAGGCGACGAGGAGCGGCCGGCCGCCGATCCGGCGACGGAGGGCGGCCGCGAGCCCTGGCGCGGGGTGCTGCTCGACTGCGGAGTCTGCATCCCGGAAACGGAAACGCTCGACGACGACGTCACCGTGGTCTTCTTCGTCTTGGAGGCCATCTCGCCGGACGATCAGCGACACGACCGCCTTCGCAACGCACGCTCGCGCCACTGAATCGAGCGTCGAACGAACGTTCGCCGGCAGAATCGTAGAGATGTCTCGCGTCACCCATCCGCACCGTTCGCACACCGATTTCGTTCTCGCATCCCGTTTATACTTCAAATTCGAGTATTTTAAAATACATTTACATACTTTCTATGATAAAACGTATTCAGATGACTTTCCATTTCACAATTTAGTTTCAAATGTTATCGTTTGTTTGTCGACGATGATTTGTTTTGTGATGGTGTAGCGCTCTCTTTAAAAATAGTTCGGGTACAAAAAGAACGCGCCAATTATTGCATCGCGCGCAGTTTTTCAACCATTAACCGAATACTTCGAGTATTTTTCGGAGATGACGCAATTCGTCGAAAATAAAAACTTTATACCTAGTTTCGCGGCTCAAAATAATCATTTTAAACGGCTAAAATCTATTTTGATGCTTTTCTCGTAAATCTACTGTACATTTTTCACGTTTATCCTGAAATACAACGGAGCCCGAAAATATATTTGCGCGATCGATTCACGATTTCGATACATAATCAATTCCAAAACAAAATGCAACAAATTGCAACATCCCAAAGCCAAAAATAATAATTTTACTTCATATAAAAGCACATATCGAGTTTCGCTTTATTTTTTTTCCGGCGGATAAAAATTACAAACTTTTGCATTCACAAACCGAACAATTTTATTGCTTTCATATTCAATTTGAACATCCGTTTATTATTTTATAACTTTAAAATATCTGAAAAAAAAATTTTCCTGAAAAATGCAAGTTGGTGATTTTCATCAATTCCATAGACAATTGAATTTTGACGTTTCCCAAATTAGTGTGCGGCCGGTCGGCCGGTGGACTTCGCCATGGCGACGACCGCCGGATCGGGATCTAGGCCTGGATCCGGATCCGGATCCGGATCTGGATCCTCGATCGCAGCCTCGTCTGTCGGCGTTCCTCTGGAGTCGAAGGTTTCGCAGCTGGCCATCATCGTGGCGGCCATCCATCTCTGCTGGTGTCCGTTCACCAAAGTAGAGGAAAGCCACGCTCTGCAGGCCACTCACGATTTACTCTATCATCGCTTTAACCTAACCCAGGTCTATGCATATTCCATCTTCTAAGTGCAGTAAATCCTCAATTTAACAACTCAAATCAATAGTATACTATAGTCCTTAATTTTCCAAATGTATTGTGTCATCATTATTATTTGAAAATATTTTATTGTTATTTAATTTTGTTTATCGGTATTATTTGAAAATATTAGTCGGTTTAAGATTCTAGTAGTATAGTAAAATAGAAAAAAAATCTAAAAACCTTAAATACCTGATAAAACGAGTAAATACGAGAAACATAACCCTAATTTTCTCCCTATTTATATACTATGTATTGTGTTTATGCAATTTAACTTCGTTTGTTGTTTCAGTACGATCATCACGAATTTCCCGGAGTGGTCCCTAGAAGTTTTATTGGACCGTTGTTTTTATCTATTTTATCGTCTCCTATAGTGTTTTTTATACAAATTTTCGATTGTAATAAATTTTGGTCACAATATATAGGTTTAATTTATTCATCACTTTGAATATTTTTCATTTAATAAATCTTTCGATAAGTAATGATAATCTTAAATTTCAGTAAGACTAGCGTTAGCATTTTGTGTAATTTTATCATGGTGCCGATTGAGAGATAGCTTAGTGAAGATTTTTGGAAATTCGTTTACATTATGGTTTACCATAGTCACGGTGACACAGTACCATTTTATGTTTTACTTGAGTCGAACCCTGCCAAATATAATTGTAATGCCTTTAGGTGAGTAATATTTTTACATTTTCTTATTTATTTCTCAAATAACTATGAACCAGTATTGGGATTTGTAAAATCGTCGATTTAAACAATTTTATGAAAAGTTAAAAATTTCAGTTCTACTAGCGATAGATTACTGGATAAATGGAAAACACAATAAGTTTATTTATACGTCTGGAGCAGCTATAATAATTTTCAGAGCTGAATTGGCTCTTTTACTAGGACAGCTTTTAATTTATGATCTCTACCTGAAAAGACTAACTATTTTTAAGTATTGTCATTTTCAATTGAATTTGTATTTTATTATTTAAATGTTATAACTAAATCACACACTATTATTTTTCAGTTTGATAAAAATGATGATACCTGCATCGATTATTTTGATCGCTTTCACTGTTGCCGTCGATTCAATGTTCTGGCACAGATTAACATGGCCGGAAGCTGAAGTGTTCTGGTTCAACACCGTGCTCAACAAAAGTTCAGAATGGGGTGTATCCTTTGGATTTTAAATTCAAAATTAAACAAATTTGAGTTAAAATTAAATAATTATATGAAATATAGCCTTACATTCGATCAACAGACATCTCCATTTTTTTGGTATTGGTATTCAGCCTTACCGAGAGGTCTAGGTCCAAGTTTATTGCTGATACCTTTTGGTGCTTATTTTGATAGAAGGATATTTGCATTTATAATGCCGGCTTTGATATTTGTTTTAATGTTCTCATTTTTACCTCACAAGGAATTGAGATTTGTAATATACGTATTTCCCTTATTGAATGTTGCCATAGCATCAGCGTGTAATTATATGTGAGAATTGTTATCGATTGTGATAAAATTTTAACATGAATATAATCTTATTACGTTAAAATACTTTCTGATTCAGATGGGAACGTAGAAGTAAAACGGTGTTATATCACACATTAAGTGTTGCTGTGATATTTTGTTTGATCGGTAATTCTCTACTGTCTTTGACTTTTTTATCGGTTGCAACTACAAATTATCCTGGAGGAGCAGCAATATCAAGGTATGTACAATTTAAAACCATTCACTTGACAATTTTCAACATATTTCTAATAGTACTAATTTATTTTTAAGGTTCCATCGTTTGTTGAAAAATGAGACGTCTATAAATGTTCACATTGGTAATTTGGCCGCTCAAACCGGAGTCACACGGTTTACTCAATTGAATGATAATTGGACTTACAGCAAAATAGAGCATCTTCAACCTAATGATTTACGAACATACACACACCTGATCATCGAAGCCAAGAATAAATATTCTCCGAGTATAAAACAATTTATGGAAACGCAT
Organism: Cheumatopsyche charites; assembly: GCA_024721215.1. NCBI lineage: Eukaryota > Metazoa > Arthropoda > Insecta > Trichoptera > Hydropsychidae > Cheumatopsyche > Cheumatopsyche charites. The sequence goes on along the minus strand of CM045586.1, from coordinate 8,436,662 downwards.
ACAACATTGGAGTTCATCGATGGATTTTCTCATATTTCGATAAATTACCAATCTCTGCCGCCTTTCAAAATCAAAACTAGACCTACTTTATTCATACTGGAAAGAAATGGGTGGCGGGAAAATCCTTTGGGTGTAAATTTGGCCCCGTTGAAAAATATATCTAGTTTTGATGATGAGGAAGAGGAAATAATTGCTGATTCAATGGAAGATTATACAGATTATTCAAAAGACGAATTGTCCGATACGGAAACTGTTGTCGCGTCATTAGATGGCCAATCTCATATAAAAGAAAACATTAAAAACTTGATAGAAAAATATAAAGAAGATGAACTGATGGATGAAGAATATTTAGATAAACTGAGCAATTTGCGGGAAAATATGAGGAAAATCAATGCTCCTAGAAATATGATGAAGAAGCTCGGACCTAAGAAGCGGATGTATTCGGAGAAGGAACAACAGAAATTTGTTGCTTCCACAAAACAAAAGTTAAAGGATCTTATAATTCAGCACAAAAAAGATATATTGAATAAGGAAAATATTAAGTTTTCTTCTGACGAAGCCCAAAGTTATATTTATGATGTCGATTTGACAAATGGTACAGTCGATGATTCTGAATCATCATTGGATTTGATCGAAGTTGAAAATAGCCTGCCCGATTCTTCTGACAAATTTGAGAAAGAAATTGATATAAATGAATATTTGAAAAGAGTATCGTTTGATGATATTGTAGAAGAGGTTCTGAAAAAGATTGAAAGTAAATCGGATAGCCCAGCAGTATTAGATGTGAAAGATTTAGACAAGGATGAAAAACGACTAGCTATTAAACAAATCGTGGAAGAAATACTGTACGAGAAAATTCACTCCCAAAAATTTTCTTCTACTGAAGATGAATCACCCCATGAAAACGAAAAATCTGAAAATTCTTTCACGTTATTTGAAAATGTTGCTGATGATGAATTTGATGATGTTGTTAAAACCAATAATGAAACTAATCTTTAAATGACTGATAATATACACGATTAAATGTTGCTCATTTTTTATACATGTACCATAAAGTGCCTTACAAATAATGTACTTTTTAAAGCATTTTTACATTTTCAATTAGTGTTCGTTAATAGTTTCATTTTTTCATTTCTTTCGCTTTATTTTTGATGCAAAAATGAATATATTATAGTTTTGCTAATAATCTGAAGATCTTTAGCTTCGTGATAGATCTAAATTTTCATGTGAGAAAAAAATATGATCTTTAATTCCTGTCTGAAAACGAGCCTTTCCATATTTTTAGAAGTATGTACATATTTTTCAAATAATCGAGTGCAATTCAAAAAGTAATTTATGCGACAATATGTGCACTCTCATAAGTAAGTGGGAGTTATTCATCCTAGTCATTTGATGTGTTATTTTGAGACATTTTTAATGTTAAATAGTTTTAGTCAAGATGTTCTATCCTGTTTTTATGTGTGAAATAATTTTAAATGAAATTGGGCGATTTGTAAAAGATATTTTTGATCATTTGTTTTTTACAAGTATTGTGATTTGTATAGAAACAGTTAAATTTTTAAAAATAAAATTTATTCGAGCTTTAAAGTAAACAGATCTTTCAATATCATTTACTTTAACAAAAAAAAATATGCAATTAAAGAAATAATGAAACAATCGTATTTCTTTGAAATACTGTAAAATTTAAAGAATGCAGCATTATTCTGCAAAAATTCAATTATTCAAATTGATAAACAAAAAAAAAATGAACAATAGTAGTGAAAAGTTCTTCAGTTGATGTTGATTATAGACTCTCGTCCTTGGCCAACACCAATCCATTTTACTGAAAACAAAAATAAGAACATACAATTCATGTTGATTTCAAATTTAATTTAAAAGATTAAAAAAAAAACTTACTTGGAATATTCAGATATTTTTCTATCCGCTGAATGTATGTTCTCGCATTAGACGGCAACTTATCAAAGTCTCGTATATTTTCAATATTTTCTTTCCACCCAGGTAACGTTTCATAAATTACCTTGTTTGTAAAAAGAAATTTAAAATCAGCGACCAGTTGAATAATTTCAAAATTCTTAAATAAAAAAATCAATCCATACCTCGACAGATGCAAGCTCATTGATGGTAGTAGGGAAATAAGGCAACTTCCTGCCATGTAGTTTGTATCCAACACCAACTTTTATTTCGTCAAAAACATCTAATATGTCAAGTTTATTTACACATAAACTTCAAAATAGAAAATAGCAACAGTTAAAAATAATCTAAAGAATAAAATATCACAGATCATGATCAGCATTTGCAAACATACCAAGTGTAACCGTTCACCATTGCTGTATATTTGACGACCGCTAAATCTAGCCATCCACAACGTCTCACCCTTTTAGTGGTGACTCCGATCTCACGACCTCTGGACTGAAGCAATTGACCAGTGGCCTGAAGACAAATATAAAATTAAACCTCATGGATAAATTTGAATCAGCGACATGTGGTGACTTCATTATTGCTTAAGGATTGGTCTTTGCACTGTTCAGGTTAACTAATCAGAGTTACAATTTATCAGCTACCATTTGTTAAAAATTCATGGAACAAAAACAGATTTTGTTACCATTTGTAATTAGATGACTAATTTTAAGGTTAGTTAATAAGAACAGTAAGAAAACGGGCCCTAAATAGTTAAATCAATTGGTCAAAACTAAGAAACTGTTCACTAACATCAAACAACTCCGTGGGGAATGGTCCGTCGCCAACTCGAGTGGTGTACGCCTTGAAAACACCCACAATGCTTCCAATCAGCTGTGGAGGTACACCTAAACCAGTACAAACTCCACCTATGCAGCAGTTTGACGACGTGACATATGGATAAGTACCTAAAAACAATAAAATGGACAATTAGAGAAAATAACCAAATTCAGAAATAGTATAAAGAAAAATGCAACTGACCAAAATCAATATCTAGCATGGCGGCATTAGCACCTTCAACTAATACTTTGCTACCTTCAGCGAGAGCGGTGTGTAGCATGCAAACTGTCTCTTGCACCAACGGACGGATTTTATCCGCGAATACTGCGTATCGCGTGAGTTCGCTATCTATGTCTACTACTAATGATGGACACATGCGTTGATAGTGTTTAACGAGGGTTTGGAATCTGAAATGGTTTTAATATACATATGAATTTAGCTTAATCGGAAAAGATTCTATTTGATACGAAATAAAGTTTTATCTATAAAAAGTATTCTAATTCAGAACAAGTAAGAATTTTAATTACTTTTCAGTGAACTGTCCAAAATCTCCGAGAAGATCTGCGACTCGTAACCCAATGCGATTTGCTTTTGACGCATATGTTGGACCGATGCCTTTTTTAGTTGTGCCTATGGATTTCAATCCCTTTTCAGCTTCTTGTAAGCCATCAACCTTGGAGAAGAGAAACAAAATTAATTGTACTGTAAGTAGGTTGACAAATAAAACAATAAATAAGAAGCATACCTGTTGATGAAAATCAAAAACGAGGTGCGCTTTGTCAGAAATGATTAAGCGACCTTCCCAATCTTTCAATCCTTTTGCTTCATTTTTCTCCAATTCTTCAAACAGTCCAGGTAAATGAACAACAACACCGTTGCCTATAAAATAAATTATTTTAATATATTATATAAAACTGAATATTACAAGGAGAAACTAATAATCACACTCACCAATGACTGATTTGCATTTGGGGCTGATGATACCGCAGGGTAACATATGGAAATCATATTCGCTTCCATCAACCACTACAGTGTGACCAGCATTGTTTCCGCCCTGAAAAAAAAAAATTTACAATAAGTTAACTGTTAAACTGATAGAAACATAACATCAAGATGAATTGTAGACTGTAAACAGGAAAACCTAGAATGTCTAGCTGATCAATATCAATATGACATCAATGACGAGTACATAGACAGAAGACTCAAAGTACTTGAACAAAGATAATTGAAGATAAACTGTAACTGATTTCACAACTGCATACACAAATATATTACGTTGCATCCGTGAAATTGTCCAATTCTGCTTAAATATAATTAACATCATTTTCGACTGACCACTTAGTACAATTATCATGGATATAATAAGTGAGTTGAACAGATACCATATTATTTGAAGCAAAATACATTTTCAAATTCGTAGCAATAATCGCCCACGTTGTATAATTTTGATACTATGAAATTTATAAATTCAAAGAGTGCAACTGCAGTACAAAATCCATCAATATTAAACAGCATTTTTACACAAGTATTATAAACAACAATAGATTGCGAACATACATAAAAATAAATCTTTGCAGTTACACAAATTATTATAGAAATGCTATGTGAATTGAAAGTTTTAACGAAATTAAAATATTGAATCAATAGAGCTAAAGTTTAGAACTTTTATAGACAGACATAAATTCGACAAAAAATTCACATTAGGTGATCGATTTTAGCGATAAAAATAAAAACATCTAACATTTTATATTGCATTTATACTTCCAATCTTTATGATTATTATTTATATGAATAGATTTCAGTTGAATGAATTCTTTGTCGAGTTGATGTATGTATTGAATATATTTGAGCAAGAATTGTGCTTCTTATCAATACATTGAAAATCTGATAGTGAGTCACATTTATTTTATAATAAGATATACATAGGTAAAAGGATTTGCATTGAACTTCATTATTCAGGCTCTTAAATAAAGTGATTCTTTAATGGCAAATAATCAGGCCCAATGTTTGAATTGTACGTATGTTGGCAATAAGAACTGCCAAATTCTATAATGAAAAATATGGAAAAACCTTACTAAATAAGTTGTGTAGAATAATAAAAAAGGAAAAAATATTTTTCTTTGAAGTAAACCAATTGATTATATTTCCATACCCATTTGTTTTCAAATAATCACCTCAATAACAATATCATAATTTTATAAAACAATCAACAATACATACAACAATCAATTGAACGTATCGATAAGAAACCTGAAAAATCACAAACCAATAACCTCAGAAACATATGAGCCATTCAAAGCTAAACATGACTAGCTCCATAAAGCAAGCAATAGAGGAAAACTATCAAACATGTTTGATACGTTTTCTGAAATTCCCTTCATTATTCTATATCTCAGAAATTATAATCATACAAATTGAATAAGCTTATGAACGCAGTCAGTTCACATTAGAGTATGGAATTAATTAAAATGGCTTCTAAGATAAATTAATTATTATCCGGTGGCCAAATAAATTTTGTCATTTAATGATATTTATCTTTATTATTCAGGAACGATACTTCACACACAAAAAGTTATGACTATACCGAGTGCTTTGTGACATTTAAATCTTTTTTTTTCAAAAAGTGAAGTTAATCAAATTCAGCTCTGAATGGCTCATATAACAAGCTGAAAACGATTCGCTGCATCGATCTGACATAGCCACATAATTTATGATCGGCATCCGAGCGGCTATAGCGTGTACATATTCGTCCGCACCGGTACCGAGAGGCACCGAATCAGAGCCTAATCTGTTTTTAATATTATATCATATCGACGACATTTTTATTATGATTCTAGTCATGCACGAAGATCTTTTTCAGGACACGCGATATGGCGATCTTTCGAATTTCCGTTCTGCTCGCGTTTTTCAGTTTTCATCAAATATCAGGGTCGTTCTTTCAATTGGATAAGACTAAACGATTCTGACTAATGTAATCTTTTTGAGTTGTTATGCTTATCTTTTAATCATTGCAATTGAGTGGTTATTTCGCTTATGAAATTTTTAATTTGATAATTTATAGAAAGATTGAAATCTTCAGACTTTAATTATCTTTCTACAGTGCGTTCCTGAAAATAATAATTCGCTTTTATCAATTTGCACTAGAGCTTAAATGTGTTTTCAGGTATTTAGAGTATATGTTATCAAGAAACATAAATATTGTTTTAAATGTGAAATTAGATCTATTGGAGTCAAGGATATTTAATGATGTTATAAATTAAAGGTAATTTTACAAAAACAAAATAGAGCATAAAATGATTAGTTAAGAGCACATTGTCAGTAATAAATTCTGAACTAGGTTATATTTTCAAGCATAGAAATTTGCAATAAATTCACAAAAATAATTACTCTAAATTAAGAAAATTATGACTGACAATGAGAACTCTTCAAATCACAACAGCGACACAATAATTTCAATGAAAAATCAACAATTCCAAGATCTCAAACGCATCATGACATCAACGCTGTTTTGAACACTGAATCAAAATTTCAGCAAAATCCAACTTTTCAATCACACCTCGATCGAATCGATCGATAGATCCGATCTATTTGACGATCGAAAAAAAAGCATTTCGCATTCAGATGCGAATATTTCAGCCAATTCGAGTTTGACGTCAAAACGAGCGAAAATTGGATCTATTTCAGCTGCCGTTTCGCATTCCGTCTCCGGCTGAAATATGCTGAAACGTCTTCTTCAGCTCCATCCCATGACTAATTCGAAGTTAACGATTATACATCGCAAGAATGGATTCGATTATGTGTCGTGCATATGAAAAAACAGTTCGTAATCGTTCGTAATAAGAACGAAGGCCGTTTCGACTTTTTCGCTAATCGTTATTGACTGTGGTGTAAGTCGTTTTATTAGTAGATTAAGTAGATTATTTTTAGAATCTCAAGTGTTTTGTTCGATGTCTTGTGTACATTTTTGAAAAAAGGCGTAACAAAGTCAAAAAAGTTAGAGTTTCTGTTCAGCGTATGTAGAAAAAAAATGCAAGTTAACGCGGGTTTTATTAACGAGTAAAAAGAACGATCTTGAAATGTGCAAGTTAATTAAACTTAAACTTAAATAATTTCTATTTTAAGTTAAATATTTTTCGATTCAATACTTTTCGATTCGAATTAGTGATGAAATAGTTCGATTTAATTTCAGAATTATTGAATACAACTTGAAATAAAACTAATTCGAATTTGAACCGAAATAATAGATATCCATTTCTTGACTTAAACCACTGTCATAATCAATGAAACTAAAGCATATCGACATAACGAAGGTGATTTATCGAGTATATTACAGTATTGTTGCAAAAAGTCGATTGTCTCAAAAAAAATAACGAAACAAAACTGTTCAAATGCGATAAATGCGAATCGATCGAATTAATTAATGTGTCTGTTTGAACGGTTTCAGTATGAGAATTAATTAATTCACCGATAGATTATTCGACGAAATTAAAAATCAATAAAGAACGGCTTCGAACGATCGAGTCGATTTTCAGCGCAAATTGAAACCTGAAGTGAAACTCGAACAGATTGGAAATATTCATTGAAAATTCGACACGGAAATAACAATGAAAAATCTGATAAGGCTGACCAATAAAATTCTCACAATTGCGTTGTGGAAAATTGAAAGTTTTTACGTTTTATGCGTAAATCGATAAATGCGTTTTATTTTGAATTGAAATGATAGAGTATACGAAATCGATAATATTTATACCAGCGAATATATTATGAGATCATTGATCTGAAAAAGTTGTATTTGTTAAAACAATAGGATATCATATATCGCTTAAAGTATGTATATTGATTTTCATTATTTTATCAACACTTAAATTGAGAAAAATAATCATGTTTCGGACCAAGCAATGGTATGGATATTACGTTCCATATCTTTATTCGTAAATAGTAATAACGTTTATGCTAGAAATATACTGCGGTGATGAATTGCATGAAATTTTCAGTATAAACGAATTATCGATTTTGATTCGAGTTTGCCAATTTTCTATGTGCACCTATTTTTTGAATAGCGAAAGTGAAAATTCTTTAAAACCTATCAATTCTGCAGAATTTCCTGAAACACTGAAAATGTTAATGCATTGACTGAATTTTTAGAAAAATATACTTGTATAAAAATATTATAGCCGACAAAGAGTCAAATTGATCGGATCGGTTTTCGAAAAAAAAAAATTGGAAATTCATAATATTATACTTTATTTCCGAATTGCGGGAAAAAACCCGAAACGCTGAAAATGTCAAAGTATCGACTTTATTTTCAGCAAAAACATGTAGTACACATAACAAAAGCACTATAGCCAAAATTATAATTGAGCTGAAAGAATCAGACCCGGTTCCCACAACGAAAATTAAAAATTCTTCGAAACTAATAAGAGCTGCATAAAAAACCTCGAAGTGCTGAAAATGTCAAAGTATCGACTGTGTTTTTAAGCTAACACGTGTAGAATATACAAAAAAAAACTGGTTTTCAAAACTGAAACTGAAAATTCCTCAAGACTCATCAAAGCTGCATAAAAAACCTGAAACGCTGAAAATTTCAAAACATTGACTACACTATGTCCTCTGACTACGAACAATCAAAAATCCTCAGGATAGATACACTGAAATGTGTTTCTTTCTTTCCCGCGGATTTTCGATAATTGGAGGACCTAGTGTATCTATTTAGCAAATACACAAAACGATAATGAAAACTATGTCTTTATAGCTACAGCAGAACTGAAATAATTAGGTCAGATCTAGTTCCCAAAACTGAACCATCTCAAAGACTTGAGCTGCATAAAAACCCTGAAAATCTGAAAACATCAACATTTATCGAATAGGCATTCGACGACAACCAACATTTTTCTACTAAACACTCATAGCCACATCCGAGCTGAAACAATCGAATCGGACGAGCTTCTTTATTTTTCGCAAGAAACATTCGATAAGCTTCTTGTTAATAATATATTACGCAATCCTCTGGTTCTGGCAGAACGTCAAAACGTTTAACGCGTCCCACTGTCATAAGCGAAACTCGGCCTTTCGGCTGAAAAACGACGAAACAAACCCAAGTACATACAAATGCACACCTTCGTATAAATACAATGGCACACTTGCATCGGTTGGGTAAATCGATTCGAAACGATTAATTGTATCGTGTGCTCGTTTGGCGATTCTTATCTCTTCGACCAAACAAACGGGATCGCTGAAAAAAAATCGTTCAATGTTTGTTGGTTACGGAGTTATTTGAGTGCATGCGTTTCGGCCTCGGGTCACATTGGGAAGTATTGCTGCAATTTTAATAGTCTGCAGTTAAATTATTATTACGGCGAATGTTTATTTTATAATATAAATCAACGCCGTGTGTGTTTAAAAAGCGTCGTTCTGAAAGTCGAGGATTTATCTTATCTATTCGTTATATTGTTGCAATTGAGTGTAGATTTTTTTTCATGATAGAAAATTATGATTAATCACAGATCGAATTCGATTTAATCGCTCGTTCAAAATTGAATATAGATTGATTAATGTATTTTTTTTTAGTAAATTATAATTATTTGAAATAAAATGTGATGTTTCTGTACAATGTGACAATAAATCATCGATTATTTTATGTGATTGAAACAAGCTCGAAATTGAATTCGACGCAGTCTCGATTTCGTTCGGTTTAGAATAATCCGAATCGATTAAAATCGATAATGTTATTAAAATGTATGCTTTTCTATTTTACGTGCGTTACTGTTCAGTCGAATTCGACATGATTCCTAAAATCTGATGAAAGAATCTTTTTTTTCTTCGATGAAAATTCTTTAACCTAACCCAATTTCGATCTATATCGACGAATATTTCTCGACGCTCGAATGAGAAGCGTCCTGAAAATTGATACAACACGTGAAACGAAGAATGGTAGGTTAGGTTTTGGCGGGCGACGGGAATGTGCACGCAATTGTCACAACGAAAATGCGCTACAATTGCAAAATATTAATAGCCCACATTTTTTTTAAATTTCAAAGCGACATTCGAACGCTACGATCGCTCGAATGAAAAACGTAGAAATTCGAACGAATCTAAAGGTAAATTTTGATAGAGGAACAATAAGAAATGAGAAAAAAGTGCGATTGGACGATAGGACGAAAGAGCGATAGTGTAGTGCGAGATTTATGAATGAACGTGATGAAGATATACCTGACAGCGGCAGACGACGTCGGCGTGTTGGGCGAGGAAGTCCGAGACTTTACCCTTGCCCTCGTCGCCCCACTGAGCGCCCAGCACTACGGTGACGCGGCCCGGAGACACCGCGAAGCATCCTCCGCCGTTCGCGATCGTACCGCTCCCCGCTTCCACCATCTCTACTCGACGCTAACCGTTCGCCGCTCGCGACAAACTGACAACGAAAAACCTCCTCGACTCTATTTATAGCGCCCTATTGCACAATTACCCGAGTCAATTTCGCGTCGATATTCGCTCGTTTTAAGCGACATTTCGTTCAAAAAAAATCTATTCGAAATCGTTCGATATTCTCGTTAGATTCTTATTGTGAAGTTTTATTTAAGTAGGTAGGGAAAGACGGGGAGAATCGTTTCCCTTTTTGTTTTTTGCCTATAATAACTTTCATTTGGAAAGTCGTATTTCCGAAAAAATACCATCAAAGTAAACTAAATTCAATTTTAAATCTCTAGATACTTTCATTTTAAAAACTCGATTTTTCAAAAAGTCAGAAACAAAAAAATAAAAGAAGGAATCAAGTCTCCCACTTTCACTATATTATTTTCGGACGATTCGAAGTCCGTCGCGTCCACGCCCGCGTCCCGCGTTTAAAGTGCTCGAGTTGGTACCACTGGATATAGCTGTCAAAATATAGCGCCGTAGAAATGCGTTATTTTTTGTTTACTAAATAATTATTTTACGTACCGAGGTATGTATTTCACTTAGAGCTGGTCTTTTAACTATTTTAGTTAATTAGCCATAAAGTTACAGTTAGTCTTTTCACTATGAACTGCCAAAAATCCACCGAACAAAGACTGTTTTTTTGACAGTTCATAGTGAAAAAAGTGACTGTAACTCTCTGATTAGTCAACTAAAGCTGTGAAAAGATCGGCCCTAAATCGTAAAGTTATATACTTTTCTCGGAATTTACCTATTTGACTATCACCACAATCGTACACCAATAAATTTCCATCTATGCATTGAACGAAAAATCGAGTTAGATTACGTTTTTTTTTTTCATTCAAAGAATATTTTTTTTAATTGACTTAAAACATATGTCGGATTGAGATGGAAGATGGGCCAATTTAAGATATACAATACTTAAAATAGAAAAGTATAATACCTAGGTACCTTCCCCTTTTTATATGTATTTATTGAAAATATGTATTTTCACTTAAATGTCAATTTTTTTTTCATTAGATAATATTGTGTTAAGTAACTAAACAATGTGCTGTTTTTTTCACTCATCTATTCAATTTGTAAGATGGATCTTGAAAATTTGATCAAACTCGTTAAACCCTTTGATTTTTTATACAATCAAGAAAATAAAGACTTTAACAATATGACGAAAAAAGATGAAACATGGATAAAAATAGGAAAAACTTTAAACCAACCTGGTAAATATAATTTGTTTCTTTTATATGTTTCTTGATATTTCTGCTGTATATGAAGTTGTATCATTACTATATGACGGATCTTTCATTAATCATGTATAAACTTTGAAATTAAATAATCTAACAAGGAGACAGTCTGACATGCGACTCACAGATTTTGATGAAATTTTTTTTATATGTAGATGAAACATAGACATGAAACTTTGCTGAAGTAAGAATTCCAGATGAACAATAGTTTTTGCGTAAAAAAAGTTCAAAGTTAGTATGAAATCCCAATCTGTGACGTAGCTAGTGTCGATATCGCACACACTCACAATTTAGGCGAGCCCCCACTCCAAGACAACCACTTCTAATTAGATGCGAACCGTATACAATATGCGAATACATACTCTACTTCGTATTTCACATTTTTTATTTTTATTTGCAATTAACACAATTAATTTCAGCTGACAAGAAATATCTTTTTACAATTAGGATTTTACAATAAAACACAATAAATAATTTCATATTTTCAAATTAAATTTATTTTCCGACTGTAAATTTTCAAATTTCAATTTAAGAATACAATGTATTACCGAAGGTTTAGCGGTACAAGTGACATTTTTGGAAAAATTGAGTTATGTATATGAATCGCTTCTATGTATGCTTATTTATTTGGTAGCAAAAGGATATAAACAAATTTGGAACGTGTGCCGAGATATATCAAAGTTACTTGTACCCTTTGGTCTTTTCAGTCGTCATATGTAATCTTACAAATAATTGTGAAAATATTTATTTTCATAAAATGTATAATAATGATTAAAAAAATAAATACGAAATAGAGCAGCTGTAAGTATTGTTGCAACAACACGCATACAAATGTAGTGCGTCAACGTTCACGTATTCGACTCGATCGACGTCATCAGTTGTGAAAAATGCAAACTTTGAACTTTTTTTACGCAAAAACTATTGTTCATCTGGAATTCTTACTTCGGCAAAGTTTCATGTCTATATTTCATCTACATATAAAAAAAAATTCATCAAAATCTGTGAGTCGCATGTCAGACTGTCTCCTCGTAAGTGATAGGGCCACATTTTTTTTTATTTAAAAAAACATGTAACACTATTTATGTGAGAAAAATAATTTTGTTCAAATGCTCCCAGTTCTGCTGTAAATGGCGTATCTTCAAAACATTTGAATTTGATAATAATTAAGTCATTATGATCCTAAAGTATTGCTATGATCAAATTCAACCCCAAAATCAGTGTAGGTGTTCACGAAAGTTAGTATGAAAATGGAATGATTTAAAATCGATTTTCTATAAAAAACCAAAAGCTACGGTGAATGTCATCATAGTAAAAAATCATGAGATTACTTTTAACTATCAATTGAGATATATTTTAATTCTGTTAAGTAGAAGAAGAGTCCATTACTACACATCCTTCTTTATAGATTATATGTACGATGAATTTAGATCCCTGAAGGATGGACATGAAATTCGTAAATTGGGTGTAGCGCATGGAATGTTAAATAACTAGATAACTAATTTAGATGACGAAATTTCAATTTCAATACTTAATTGAATTATGTAGCTTTCTATGATTAAATATCAATGATAAAATGAATATCATTTCCGAATTTGACAGCTGTTAGATTTTTCAACATGGCTGTAATTAGCTATCAAAATTTAAAAATGGAAAATGTAAGACCCTTTACTTACATTTAATTCTCAGTATATTAATTAAAAACTTTTTCTTAATTTTTATAGGTAAAGAATGCAAAAGGCAGTGGAATTGCATTAGGGACACTTATCGAAGAATATTAATAAAAAAAAGAAAAAACATAAAAAATGGAATTTTACTAGAAAAACTTAAGAAATGGAAATTTGAAGACGAAATGTTGTATTTCAATAATTTCATTATAGAAAAAGATTCTTCTGTGATGAACACAATAGAAGGGTTAAACATTCACATAAGTGAAAAAGCACGAATATTGAAATATTTTAATACAAACAACATCATCATTATTAAACAAGAAAGTGATGAAATAGAGGATGTTGACGTATCTCGTAATTCTAAAAATAATGTTATAGATTCATTTTTTGCCAGTATTGGAGCAACCGTGAAAAAATTCAGTAAATATAACCAAGCAATAGCCAAAGCTAGAGTATTATCTATAATTGCAAAAATGCAAATTGGTGAAGTGCCACAGAAACTTGAATTTGAGGGTTAATAGTGAATTCCAAAAATTATTGTTGATTTATAGTTTGATAATTAGTGTTTTTAATGCATTTGTGGTAACACTCTTTGATGAGAATAAATGATAATGTTCAGAAGAAAAATGTTATTTTCGTTTCCTGCATTTAATTTGATCCAACTCAACTCAATATTGTGGGAGGCGTCCACTGCCGAGCAAAACAGAACAGACTAGGGACAAAGCTATAGAAAAGATAGGGAAAGCCATATAGGTATTCAGTTCCGTTTCGTTCGTTATAGGCGTTCCATTTCATTCGGCAGTGAAAGCCCCCCATAAGTACTAACTCGATGAGAAAATTTTATTTCAAATAAAAAAAATTCAATCCTGATTTTTGTTCTACAACTGTGGTGGTAGTGAAATAGGAATTATACAAATATTCAGTCTCTGTTGTTTGTAGGTATAAATATTTTCCAGTTGGCAATGGATACTTTCATCTTAGAGCCACCAATGGAACGTAGAAAACTAATTAGACTTGTTAAACCACACACTTTTTTATATGATCCATCTGATGAACATTATAAAGATTTTTACAAAAAAAAAGTGACATGGTTGAAAATCGGAAAGGAAATGGGATATTCTGGTCAGTGTATAGAATTTCTTATCTTTCTCCTCATACATTAGTTTAAACTTGAAAAACTTTTAATGTTAATTTGATATTCATGTATGATAGGCATGTATTTATTATTTTTGGTTTTTATAATGTTCACAGCTGAAGAATGCAAAATCGAATGGACTAAAGTAAAAGAAGGTTATCGAAAAATGTTAATAAGGAAACGAAAAAATATCGAACAAGGATTATCACATGCTAACAAAAAGTTGAAATTCGAGGATGATATTAATTTTATTGAATCTTTTTTTAAAGGAAAACTTTTAAATCATAAGGGTATAACCATTGGAATCATTAATTTTAATGTGTAATTTATGATAACTTTAATGATATATGAAATAAATAATTTTCAGATCAGTCAGATCTTAACTCTGAAATGTCGAATACTCCCATCACTGACAAGCTGCATAGCTCAACATCTCAAGATTCTCCAGGAGAAAAATTAAAAGTGAGCAAAAATGATAATAATCTTAATATAGAGACTATTTGGATGAATGAATTTGAAAACAACTCCCATCCACATGATGATGAAAAGGATAATACCCAAGATAAATCCAGCTATGACAATGATAATACCCGAGATAAATCTAACAATGACAATGATGATACCCAAGATAAATCTAACAATGACAATAATGATACCCAAGATAAATCTAACAATGACAATGATATAGATTTATTTTTTACAAGTATCGCAATTACAGTGAAAATGTTTAGCAAATACAACCAGGCAATGGCTAAGGCTAGAGTGTTTTCTATTATTTCAGAATTGGAACTTGAGGAACTTAATGACGAATCAAATAAGAAACGTGATTTGTGAAGTGTTTTCAAATTCTCATTAATTTAATTCAAATTTTAATAGAGATCTAAAAAACAGTTCAGGAGAAATATAGGGTTACTTGATCTGTTTGGGAGACTTGATCCCCTTCTTCCATTCCATAAAAATCCAAAGCGTCACATTATTTTCTATCGGCATTGAAGGATAACCAAATGGCAGTCGATTTAATTTTTGATGGTGTTGATAAAAACACATGTTTTCATTTCAATTGAACGATTATTTTTCAAAATGATTTTGGGGTTTTTTTTTAAATCCTTTGTTTATGTAGTTTTTGAATCTATAAAATGAAAGGGATTACTTTTAATTTAGTTTTCTGTCCTTGGATGTCGACAGGGTGACTTGATTCCCTTTCATTTTTTTCTTTCTCTTTTGAACATAACATATTCATTTAAAATTTCTCGTGCTCAAAATTTGTGAAACAAAAGCAAGAGACTAGATAAAAATATGGATAATCAAGAAAATATATTTACTGAAAAAATACCCTTTTAAAAGACAGAAGTGTATGTAGAATTGCTAAAGTTCATGGAATTATATTTGAAATATTGTAAGAACTTCAATAAAGATAATAAAATTAAAAATCCCAAGGAAGCACATGATTTTTCCTAAAAAATGGGCAGGGATCAAGTCACCCATATGTCCCTATATTTCGCCTTTTTGTCTCTTTCATTTTTTTGACTTGATAAGAAAAATAATAGATGATTTCAAATTGTGCTTATACCAAGTAAACCCAATTAAATTTCAAGTGTTGACATTAGAAAATCCAATTTTCCATAAGGGAGGTATACGCAAAAAACAAAAGGAGGATCAAGTCTCTTTTAATTGCAGCTGGGAAAAAAAATACCCTCTTTAGGTAGGTATAATCTGAAAATTAATTCCTTACAGCAAAGTTGTAAATCACTAAAACATATTGGGTGTTTTAAAGTATGATATATTTTTTATTATTATAATAGAAAATACAAAATAAAATAAATGTAATTACTTAAATTAATATGAGAAACGAATTACTATTTTCATAGACAATACATACCTACAATGAATTTTGGTGAATTTTTTCTTTTTTGTTTTTAGTATACCTGAAAATTTACTTTGTATAAATTGTTGAATGAAATATTTATATTTGTAACATGTTAAATATTCTTAATGAAAATTTAGGCACTCGAAAACATGATAAAATAGCATAATATATTCGGAATGAACTTATGAAACAATAATTCAGAATCAAAAACAAACAATAACATATTTTACATACTCATTAATTTAAACCACCACTGTCATTATTATCGATATTTCCTATCCCACGAGCGACTTCACTAATGCAAACCCATTGTCCTTCGTTGTTTTCTCTCCACAAACTGACTTTGTTGTCGCCCCCCGACACCGCTAAGATATTCCCGGTCAGAGACCAGCTCACGCTCCACACTACATCGTCGAACGTGTGCAGAATTGTGGGCGTCCAAGACGTATTGTCGTCGCTCGTCCAAACGACCACTCGTTTGTCTTGGGAGCACGAAGCTATGATGGAACGCGGCAAACCTATCGAAGGCGCCCAGGACACGTCGCGGATCCAATCGGTGTGTATTTCGAGTCTTCTCTCCTCGGTCCACTGGTCGGCCTCTTCGATCCAAATCTAAAAGGAGAAAAGGATAAATAACATTCGACGAATCGGGTGGTTTTTGGAATTTAGGTATTTTGAAATTTCACACTGACGAGTCTGTCAATTTGATGAGCGAAAATTAAGAGAGGTCAGTCGTTATAAAAGAGGGAAAAAATCTTATGTTTCCGGTTAAATCCTATTTATGGTCTGTTTGCATATGAATGTTGATTTATATACTAAATTATAGCATTTTTGTAATCTTGCAAAATTAAAAACTTTTGCGCAATTTTTAAAATTGGAAATTAAATTATGATATTTGTGTGTGAATGAAAGCTTAGGATCGGTTCGCAGCGCCGTTTGAACCTCAAAGGACATCGTGCAGCTTTCTACGATGACATTTGAATTCGATAATAATTAACTCGTTACGATCTCGAAATATTGTTACGATCGCATTCGATGTAGTTCGTGAGAAAAATAATCTTGCATACGTAGGTTTCGTATGCCCGTGAATGAAAATGGAACGATTTAAAATCAATTTTTTATGAAAATTAAAATCATGAAATAACAAATATCCATCGATCGAAATATATATTGAGTAGGTTCAGAGGAATGGTCGGTCGTTGCGCGTCTTCCT
This sequence comes from Cheumatopsyche charites, assembly GCA_024721215.1. Lineage (NCBI taxonomy): Eukaryota > Metazoa > Arthropoda > Insecta > Trichoptera > Hydropsychidae > Cheumatopsyche > Cheumatopsyche charites. The sequence goes on along the minus strand of CM045586.1, from coordinate 8,419,393 downwards.
TTCTTATCCGTTCGAACGAAACATATATAAATTTCGGCATCTCTGTCGTCGAACTATCGCATATTTTGTTTGTTTGAGCGAAAGGTTAACGGATTCACCTTGACCAAGTTGTCGGAGCCTCCGGTGACGAGTCGCTTGACGGGCGGCTTCGGAGGGGCCGAGTCGGAGGGGTCCGCGGAGAAGGCGGGCGCCCACGCGACCGCGTTGCAGCCGACGGCGTGCGCGCCGGGGATCTTGCGCGCGTCCCAAGCGTCCTCGTCGGCCCGGCGAGTTAGCACGGACACGGAGCCGTCGGAGCTGCCGCACGCGAGCGCCGCGCCGTGCTCGGGGGGCGCCCACGCCACCGAGTTCACCGACGAGTCGTGGTTCGAGTACTCGTACAGCTTGCTCCAGTCGTTGGGCGCCGCCTCGCGCCACACGATCACCTTGCGGTCGTAGGAGCACGAGGCGAGCAGCGCGCCGTGCCGGGGATGCGCCCACGCCACCTGCCACACGGCGGCCGCGTGCCCCTTCAGCTCGGCGGACAGCGCGTGCGACCCGCCGCGCACCGAGTACACCTTCACCGAGTGGTCCGACGAGCACGTGGCGAGCCGCAGCCCGTAATAGTCGAGAGCCGCGTCGTGCACCATGTCCTCGTGGCCCGTCTCGACGGTCGCCACCACGGAAACCATCTTCGCTCTCCTCGCTTCCGATCGGAGCAAACGTCAAATTGACGCCGGCACGTCGGACGTGGACCAACTGCCGCCAACGTTCCGTTTCAAAATTAAATTTAAAAAATCTTTCAGTTTTTTTCCAAAAATATTCCGACGCAATAGAAAAATATGGGTACGCTTTTAAATAAATTATCAAAAATAGGTACGCTTTTCCGAAAAATAAAGGAGAGGTCGAGTCTCCCCGCATTCGTTACGATGCAAAAGTTTAGGTTTCAAATTTAACGGTCGCGCCGTTTGACGTTTAACGTTCGAGTTTGAAAGTCGAGCGATGGACGACGACGTTCGAGACGAGATGACGTCCGAAGTCGACAAGAAGGATGCGATCGACACCGTACAAGTGGCGCTCAGGATCAGGCCCCTGGTGCCCTCCGAAGCGTCGAGAGGATGTCAGATCTGCGTGGAGAAGATCCCCGACGAGCCTCAGGTTCAAGTCAAGGGGATTCAGTTCACTTATAACTACGTGTTTCCGCCGGAAGTCAGCCAAAGGGAGTTCTACGAAGATTCCATAAAAGGATTGGTCAAGAAACTTCATCAAGGTGAATAAATTGAAGTTCTCGCGAGAAATGTAATCGTTTTATTGTAAGATGAACTTACCGAGCTTACATACTCTCCTGTCGACCAAATTATCGCATTCGTACAATTTCACCATAATTTTATAATATGCACCTACATAGTATATGTATTTTGATTTCTCTAAGATTTATTTCGTAAATTTTTCAGTACAGATATACTTCATTATAACGGCTACCGAGTAAAATTTTATTTTTCTTTTTAAGGCTACAACGTGACGATTCTCGCATACGGACAAACAGGATCGGGAAAGACATATTCTATGGGCACCGCATATTCCGATAATAATTGCAATCTCAACGAAGCCGGAGTTATTCCGAGAGCGATTTCTGACATTTTTGACATTGTCCGCGATAGTTCTGATAAATATGAGTTTAAAGTAAAAGTTTCTTTTCTCGAATTGTATCAAGAACAATTGTACGATTTATTATCGAAGAAAAATCGAGAGCAAAGCATAATCGACATCCGAGAAGAAAATAGAGTGATCGTTTTACCAGGTACATATGACTATTGCTATTATTATTTTTTTCATTATCTATGATACTTTTGCAAATCCAAATGTGATGTTTACCACTAATAAATGTATATTTTTTAATATAATGTAATATTGATTATTTTCAGGAGTAACCGAAGAGATTGTAAATTCTGTCGAAGATACTATGAAATGTCTTATGCGAGGCTCCGATGGTCGCGCGACCGGAGCTACCGCGATGAACCTCCACTCTAGTCGTAGCCATGCAATTTTCACAGTTCACATCTTCAAAGAAAATAAAGAAAACAGGTAGTTTTCTTGCACAATTCACACAAATTTTCTCATTAACGTTTCCTTTAAATGAAACTTTTTCACAGAAACTTATCGACTAGTTCCAAGTTTCATTTAGTCGATTTAGCTGGATCCGAACGTTCAAAAAAGACAAAAGCGACCGGCAACAGATTTAAAGAAGGTGTAAAAATCAATCAAGGATTATTAGCTTTGGGGAACGTGATTTCAGCATTGGGTGACAGTTCTTATAAAGGATATGTAGGCTACAGAGATAGCAAACTCACACGCTTGCTTCAAGGTTTCTTATTTCTTTTTCATCGATACAAATAGTTAAAGTTCATCTATTTTATTAATAATTTCATTTCTAGATTCGTTGGGAGGAAACTCGGTGACTCTTATGATTGCTTGTGTGAGTCCAGCTGATTATAATTTGGAAGAAACTGTTAGTACTCTTCGTTATGCTGACCGCGCAAGACATATTCGCAACAAACCAATTGTGAACCAAGATACGAATGCTGCTGAAATTTTAAGGTGTCTTTCCTTTTTATTTCTTTGTTTCCTTCATATTTTCATTAATTACAATTTTTTTTTTTTTTTGCAGACTGAATAATTTAGTTCAACAGCTTCGTTTACAAATATTGAACAATGGATGCAATATTTTACCAAATGGGTCTGATATCAATAGTCTATTTGAAGAAGAAAAATCCAAAAATTCCAAACTTCTAGAAAAATATCAAGACATTTTGACGAAAAACAAAAAATTAACTTTTGAATTGCAGAAGTCGTTAAATGAACACACTTGTATGATTGAAAAAGCTTTTCAAGCTGAGGCTTATAGAGATAAAATTGAAAAAATGCTCTGTGAACTTATTGCAGAATGTGATCAAATCATTGAGCAGTTAAAGAAACTCGGTGACGACACTGATGCTAATGTGAATAAGGAAATTTACAAATCAATATGTAAAGTACATTCCAAAATGATCGATTTACAGTCTGAACAGAAGCAATGTAGTCTTATGATGACAAAACTCACAAACGATGATGATATAAAAGTCGAGCATGATGCAATTGAAGATCAAACCAGTTTTCCTGAAAACGTTATGGATGAAAGTAGTTTTAATGAAAAGGAAGAAGCTCACGCATTAGATCAAGTAAGTTTTTATTAATTTTTTTATGCTGTGACTTGTGTATATTTATTATTTTTTATTATTTTAGGCAGCAAAAACTAATCAACTGAAAGATTTGATCAAATCGCTGGCTGAGAAAATGAATTTAGCTGAGGAGTTATCAACAAATAATAACAATCTGATGACTTACAATGACAATTTAAAAGAAAGTGAAAATAAAATCATAGAATTAGAAAAAGAGAAAGAAGAACTTCTTCAACAGCTGAAATTTAAATCTAAATTAGACCCGAAGATTGTTGACGACAGAAAAACTAAAATTCAACAATTAGAACATCAAATCAATGAATTGAAGAAAAAATGCCAGCAGCAAGCTAACTTAATTAAGATGAAAGAAAAAAACGATTTGAAAATAGCATCTTTAACTAATGAAATTCAACAAATGAAGGCTGCAAAAGTAAGAACTTCTACATTGTTAATTATGTTTTTATTATGAAACTTTTACCTTATTTTTTTCAATTGATTGTTTAGGTTAAATTGGTTAAAGCAATGCGTGTTGAAAATGAACGCTTCCGTGATTGGAAACTACAAAATGAAAAAAAAATTGTTAAATTAAGCAATCAAGATCGAAAGCTGAAAAGTGAAATAGTAAAAATGGAAAATAAACATAGTAAACAGCAAAATGTCTTAAAAAGAAGACTTGAAGAGGCTGTGGTAGCTAATAAAAAACTAAAAGTAATCATTAAACTACTAATCAAGTTAATCAATACATTGCATTGAAATTTATTTTTTTATGTGCATTGATATTTTTTGTAGGAATCATTAGATCGCCAAAAAAATGTTCAAAAACAACGTAGAGCTAACATGTCTGGTAAAGCTGAGGTTGTGCAGCAATGGATTGAAGAAGAGTTGGAGTTAAAAGGCTCTCTGGTTCTAGCCGAACATACACTCGAAGGACTCATGGAAGATCGAGGAACTCTGACGACGCAGTTGGAAAAGTTGAAGTCTGAAAATCCAAACGATCCTAAAATTATTGAATTACAAGAAGATATTCTGCTGAGAAATGCTCAAATATCAGATCTTCAGCAGAAGATAATTACAGGAAACCAGGGTTAGGATTAAAATATGAAGAATTTTAATCTAGTTTTGAAAGAATCGTATATTTTCATGTGTTTTATTTTCAGAAAACAAGGAAAAGAGCAAGTGGGATTCCGTTAATTCCATGGGGGAAGCCAAATGTGCCTTAAAATATTTATTTGATGTAGCAGCAGAAGCAAAACGAGAAATGCAACTGCACAGATATAAGCAGAATCAAGACATTATTGATAACGAAGATATGAAAGATGATATCAAAAAAATGAAGATGAAGGTGTGCATCCTAGAAGAACAACTCAAAAAAGAAAGTACTAAACACAAACGAGAACTATCTGAAATTGATAAACAGCATGAAGAAAAGGTATGTTTTATGTGTATGAATTTGTAGTTATTTCACTATTATCACATTTCTTTGCATCTATAATCTTGCTTTACAGATTTCAACATTGATAAAACAACTAAATTGTGACAAAACAAATGCAGTCAGCTCTTCAGATAAAGATCTTCTTGACCGATTGGAAATTCTTCAAGATGCATATAGAAGAGCACTTGATACGAAGGTAAAAATGTTCAGCTTTATCTTCTATATTCCATGTTATTATTTCAATTTCGATATTTGATAGATTGAATTAAATTTTTCACACATGCCATTAGAAATAGAGATTATTAAATTTAATTGAAATTGTTGAATTTGAAACAGAAAATATTGAACTTGATTGGAAAACATGTATATGCAAGAGCTTTTTGCAATTACAAAATCATGTCAGCAAAATGCATATTCTCCTATAATTTTTCAGACTATGCTTGAAGAAGAAATTGATGCTTTGCGAAAAGAAAATTCCGATATCGTAACTAATCAAAAACCAGGAAAGAAATTTAAAAAAGGTAAAGATGTAGAAAGAAAAACATACAATGAAATGAATTGGAGTGATTCTGAAGATGAAGCTGACGAAGACTCCTTCTCTAAAGATCCCAACTGGCAGAAGACTCCTTTAGCTAAACGCGCTATGAAGGCATATATTTATTTATATAAAATTATTTTATATAGATATATTGGTGATATATGATCTTTAATATATTTTTTTTTTTTAGGAACGATTGACATTTACGGTAGACGAGTCTCACAATTCGACGAAACGGACTAGCGACGGTCAAACGAAATGCAATTGCAAGACAAACTGCACACGCCGTTGTGGCTGCAAAAGGATGAATGCTTTATGCAACTCAAGTTGTAAATGTAAAACGGAATTGTGCCAAAACAAGGGAACTAACGAAGTAATTCATGTTCTCCAATTAAAATTCCCATTCGCTAGTTTCAAATTGTTTTTTTTTTCATGTGACACATGTTTGTTTTCAGTATCAAAGCTCCGATTCGAGAGAAAGTGAGGATATGTTTGATGAAAGCGAAAGTGTCAGTAATAATAAAATTAGTAAAACCGATTCTCAGCAAGATGTTTCTAAGAAGCAAGTTAGGTAAATAGTTTTTTTTTAATATCTTCTACGTATAATGAATTTTCCGTTACAGAATATTGTTTTGAAATCTGTGAATTACTGTGAATTCATACCAATCATGAACTCATTAAACTGTTCAATTTATTATCCACTGACAAATATGATTTCGTTTTGTTAACTATAAAACAAAATTTATTTTCTACATTTAATATTTTTACAGATTTAACAATGATGAAAATGATTCTGGTCTTATGAATAAAGAGCAAAAGAAGCGAAGATTCTTTTATCCAAATGACTAATTGTTTTCATGTCATTCTAAAGATCTATCCAATTGCAGCGTAATTTGAAAATATTCATAAGTATTTGAAGACTATTATTTCATATGTATTAAAAATAGTTCAATGACGGTTTATTAATAAACACAGAACATAACCAATTTAATCTCCGTCCCATTATGTTAATAAAATTTAGCTTGAAATTGATTGTTTGCTATTTAATAGTTCAGTTTCTGTTAATATTTTCCATATAGGTATATGTATTTATTTGATGAATGTTTAATCTGAATATTTTGACTTGTCTTTTTTTTTTCATTTTTATCACAATTATGTAGTTTAGTATCAATTTTGGGCAGGTTCTACTTCATTATTATAAAGTTAATTATGTTTATATTTTGCTTGATTTTTTTATAACAAAATATTTAATAAAACACTTATTGACAGTTACATAAGTTATATTATTTATAAAAAATGCACATAATTTAATTAAAAAAAAACTAGGTATGTTGACAATATTTCAGTATTTTAATGAACTTCAAACATGAGTAGTTTTCATATTGTACACTACAGTTTCATGTAACAGTGGCATTTTGAAATATTCAGAGATAGATTTGAAAGTCTTCAAACTGCTCAAAATGTCATTTTTTGAAACCATAAGTTTGAAATCTCCGGCGCATGTGCATACATTAGTAAGATTTTCCCTTTTTACCTAAAATAATTCCATAGTTTAGTTCGAATACTTAATTACAATAAAATTTATTACATTTCAATATTCAATACCTGATGGCAACGAGTGCACATCAAATCCTGAAGAACAAACGACATAGTTTTTTTATTTAACGCTTCTAACAAACGATGTTCTAATTCAATATTTTCATATGCCGTTCCACAAACAGGACAGAGACAAACAGGACTGAAATAATTGTTTAAACATTAAAAAAATCGTAAAGACCACTGACGAAAATAATAAATACAGTTATTTCCATATTACATGATCACTTCACAGTTTTTTCTTTTTTGATAAATGTGAGTGGTGTTTTTTCAAAAAACGCATTGACGTGATGACGCGTAATAAGGAGTATAAAAAAAAACATTGCAAAGTAATCGTGCAATTGGAGGTTAATCGGAATCATAATGAAGTGATAATATTTGTGTTTATCAAATATAAGGTGTCAATATTAAATCTTTGTAAATATTATTGATAATTTAGGGGACATTAGAATGATAATTGTGAAAACCTTACCAATCATTTTGAATATCTCTGTTATTATCTTTGCACATATCAATATCCCTGCAATGATTGCAAACTTTGCAGATAACCTCACATAACGTAAATGAAGCACAAGGATCTTTCCAAACAGCCGATTCGCTAAATTCTCCAATGCCAATCAGTTTAAGGAGATTTCTTCGCAAGAGATCAATCTGTAATGAAACAATAACTCAAATATTTCAAGATTAGTAAGATTTATGATTACCTATAGAGTATTCATACTTCATCTTCTATATTTGAAGCAAGATAAAAAACTTTACAAAGAGCATTAATAAATTCTAAAGCGGGGTTTCTGTGAACAGCATCATCATCACTTTTAATAGAAGGCGTTTTTTTATATATCTTTTCAGTTATCCTAAAACATAAAGAAATAATTGGAAATGTTGATGTTTTATTAATAAAATACATGGAATGTGTTTTACGAACCTGAATAATTTTTGTGATATTTCTCCACGAATAAGCGTTCGAATATCATCAGATTGAGTATGTGCTATACTTATAAATCCAGCGACAGATGAAGTAAATTGATCACGCACTACTTCAGGTAAATATTCCATCAAGTTCCAATTCATTTCAATAGAATCCTTAAATTTCATTTGAAATTAATGTAAAATAATAATGAAATATGACAATTTAATATCAAAGGCACCTCTTCTTCTTCATTTTCATTACATTCTTCATGTTGAGGTGGTTCCTGTGACAATTGAGAGTTTCCTACTTCAGTTAACCCCTTTGGAAGTTTACCCTGCAAAATAGACAAGAACGTAAATGTAGTTTCGTTTACCAAGGATCAGTTTTTCAATCTTCAGTTAGCAGTTTGATAAATAATAAAGATATTTTGCGAATTTTATCTCTAAAATAACCTTGATTCCTGCGTGATTAGCTAAATCTAACCACAATAAGTATGACCAACATTGTTTGTAAGATATTTCAATTCCATGGAAAATTTCTTTATTTCGGATACTTTGCACAACAAATTCCACGTAACCTATAAATATTAATCAATTTAGTGAATCGTAAAACATTCTTCTAAAAATAAAATTCTCTTACCTATAGCATCGGAAATAGATTTTTTCTTTGTAGATAAGAGAAGTCTGTTGAAGTCGGCAAATATGATTTGAGAACCTAATCGCTTAAATTCTGCAATTAATTGCAAAAAAAGTTTCTTCATAAAATTGTGTAATGTACGCCTAAGTGCAGGATCGTACAGAAGGCAAGTCGATGTTCTTAGCCACCTTGAGGATTGAAAAATACATATATTAATCAATGTGAAACTTCATTTCTGATCAGAATAAAAAATATATTCACCTGTAGAAATGAGTTAATTGAAAATCAGAAAAAACATTTTTGTACGAAGACACATCTCTGAGCCATGTACTCACCATTGTACGTAACACCTTAAATACAGCACTGCATTGTGCTGATTCATCATAATTTATAAAATTGTTATGACCTGAAATAAATAGAGGCTTATAGTATCTACATACATTATTTAGATTTTATTCATTAAATTAGAAGTTCATATGTATTTATGATATTTCAGTTTAAATTACCAATAGAATCTGCTATGAGGGGTTGTGATTGTACACCAAAAGATGTTGCTGCACTAGTCCCTTCAATTTGTAAAATTTGCGAAGCTTGCATCAGTGCACATACTGCAAGAGAATCCATTTCTAATTCCACACACACATTTGAATAAGCACCACTCGAACAATGCGTACTGGTGCCCAAGTCTTCAGTTTCACTGACTAAACTGCAGTTTTATAGAAAAAACAAAATTAGGCACAGGTATGTCGAACACATTTTATATCACAATAATACTATTTCATACCGATTATCATCAGTTTCGCGTCCTCCGAGATCAGGCCTGTCTGTATTAGAGCACCACAGTATAAAATTATGTTTTAGTAAATGTCTAGCAAAGAATAAGTCGGCACCGAACAACGTTGGGTCAGCAGGCATATTACCCAAAGGTAAATGGAAATATCTTGAAAAAACCAAATGTGAAACATTAATTGTGGATTGAATAGTTAGGAATCTATGTACTAACTAGATATATTTTTATATACTTTTTGAGTTAGTGAAATTGTGATTTAACCCCTTAAGTTCTAAATGCAGATTATATGCGCAAGCCTATAAAGTAAGACAATGTGCTGTATTGGATACATGTACTTGTATCTCAAGTCATAGGTATAAAAAATACATTGTTTGTGTTCAGGATGTGAATACACTAGAACACCCCAGATATAACCCCTTTTTCAATTTTTGAACACATCAAGTGGAAAAAAAAATGATCGAAATATGAAATCTACATTTAAAAACTCTAAATTTTAATACCGCACTTAAAGAATTAACTAATCTCATACCTGCATTGTTCTAGAATGAAATCTATGAGTGTGTCCAACCCTAAGAAATGGCGAATAATTGCACGAGCTCCAATATGCTGCCAATCAATTCGTTCATATAAGTTTTCGACATCACGTACGTAAATAGGAACAGTCGGCAAATCTCCGAGTCCTGAAAACAAATGGTACAGTCACCTTCTTCAATATATGTATATTTAATTTCACTGACAATGAGAAATAATACCTGGCATGAAAGTTAATAGAGTTGAAATCGGATATATAGACTGTACCGCGCATATAGTAGGACCTTTATGTTCTTCTTTGTAATCTTGTAAAACTCGTTGTATAAGACGATATATCTGTTTAACATTCGTTTCAAAAATTACTTCGAACGACATATCAGACGGTGGGACGAGATTTTCACTTGTGCCACTATTTATTCTGCAATTTTGAAAGGTACCTATTGCAAAAATGATCAAAAAGAAAATAAATAATAGATGGAATCAAGTACATACTTAGCTGTACGCTCCGATACAAAAAGAGAATTCATTTTAGGCATTTGATTAGTTTTAACTGTATCCAAAACGAAAATATAAGCTTTCTTCATTGGAACTAAACATAAAGCCCACATTGCTTTTGAGGAATTGATTCCAGAATGTTGATATAAATATATATGCTTTAATGGTGAAATATCATTCTGAAATAAATAATTAAATGTTCATATGTATTACGATTAAACATGTAATAATTAATTTCATAGAATCAAATTACCGATTTTGCTAAATACGGTTGATATGCTACGGTTTTAAATTGTAATTGATTTAGCGAAAAATGATCTATATTTGAATTTTGAGAGGATAATCTGAAATAATGATAAAAGATTGAATAAATATGTCTTGATTTAAGTCATTTAATAATATGCAATATGCTGTTGTCACTTGTACGATTAGTGCTATTCACTCGTCATATAACTTACTTTTTTGCTTCTTGTCTATCAACAGAACAAATACATCCCAATTGAACAAGAGCTTTGAATTCCAAACTCATCTGAGTTTCGTAAATGCCTTCAATTTCAGGAGCAGACAATTCACCCATCAAATCTCTAAAATAACCAAATTCAATATTTATTTTTTCATTTTTGTTCAAAATGCAAAATTTTATGATATAGGTAGGTACATACTCTTCGTGTTGCTTATACAACTCTTCAGGTATTATATATTGATATAGATTTAAAACGGGTCTTCCCCTAGGAAGAATTCTGTTGCATTTCTTCCAATAGAGACCCGAATCTTCTGGTCGGCTGATACGCTGGTTTACATAGAAAACTCGAGGAATAGTGAGTTTGATTTGATGTAATTCAGAACCTACTAATGCCCAAATTTTATACAATCCTGGTTCACCTCCTTCAATCAACTGAAACATAATTATATGACATATCAGAGAAACATTCCAGAAAATGAATATAGGTAATTAATGAAATTAAATGTGCACTTGAATAATTTGCCAAGGTGTATCCAAGAGTACACGTTGAGCTCTTCTGAGGAAACCGCCGAGTGTACTCGATGGCGCATGTGTTCTTGCTGGAGCAACGAACGTGTCAGGTTCATTGGTTTGATTCAACACTACTTTTTTGCCTTGTATGAAAATAATACCAAATAATTAAAATATAGTGAATAAAGAATATTTATGCCCATAATTAATTTTATTAATTTACCTTTTTTCCTATTGGGACCATTTCCTCTTTTTGCAATTTGCCATGACCACTTCTTTTTCTGAAAAACTATCCATGCTAGGCGTTCTTTCTGAAATTTGATGAAGATAATTTTCATATATCACTTTAATATGAATTTGTGTAAAATGAGATATTTTCTTCAAATGTTGAATAAAACCTTTGTGTTTCCAAATGGAGGAGGCGAACCAAGTGCTTCTCTCCAAGTAGAATGCTTTAATAACTCCTCATCACTATTTGAAGGTTTGCGTTTTCTTTTCACAGTCGCAATTACTGGTTTTATGGAAATTTGATTGCTTGCATAAGATTTACTACCCATATCTTCGATGTCGTGAATCTGTTATAAGAAAAATCATGTAAAAATATACTATTTACAGTCACTCAATAAAATTCTCAACAAAAAATACCTCTTCAGATATTTCAGTACTGTTTTCTTGATTTGAAATTTTAGGTTGAGGTTTAGATGTAAAAATTTCACTGATTTTTCTCTGTTTCAATACGTCGTTTTTTTCAAGCATTTTTTTATGTAACCAATCTGGATGTTTGACTCTACTGACAGGGTTCGGCAACTGAAATCATATATAAATATTAATTTGTGAAATTTATAAAATAACAACATAAGCTTTTTGCATTTTTTTTATTACCCCTTGCATGGCTGCTGGAATTGTAATGATCTTTTGAATAGCACCACTCAATCTTTCAATATAATAATTCCAATCTAGAACATCACGAATATCGATATCGTCATTGATAGAATTGTCTTTGAGCCATCGTTTTAGATGATGACGCTTAACAGTAGGATCTGATTGGAAAATAGCTAATGGGATCGCTCTTTCAGTAACAGGAGCTCCATCTGGCTTACGAGATATTATGAATTTGCATGCTAATCCAGCGTCCTTCACCATTTGGTCACCTAAAAATTCAGCTAATCTCTTGGCTGTCGATATGGATGTCGATTTTTGACTACCATACTCTTCTAACTTTTTAGACATTGATCTATTTTCTGATATAAGTTCGAAAAGCTCAGAATCAGGCATATTACATCCTTTGCTATATAAGACGTCAAGCCAATAATCAGCCACTTTCGCAACTGCAGCGTAACATGTTTCTAAAGTATCTCCTTTCAAAAATGCTTCGAAAACTGAAGATTGAAATATTTTGATGATTTGCAATTCACCTCTGCGTTTTACTTCAAATCCTTTTAATTCAGCTAAAGTTCCATCAAAATTGAAAACAGCATAACGTTTCTTCAATTTTTTTCCTTCTTCTTTTGATGCAGGTAATATCATGCCTAAATATGGACCGTCGACTTCAAAAAAGATAGAATTTTCTGAACGTTGATTGTAAGTCATATGTATAGGATCTTCTAGTTCGTGATATTGGTCATTAGTGAAATTATCCTGATAAAAAATATATATTATGAAGATAACAGTCCTTGAAATGAACTCATCATACAAAAAATATTGAAACATACTTTCACCATCGCATTCAATACCGCATTAGGATAAGATATTTTGATTTTCTTTTTCTTTGCATGTTCAGTGGTGATAGAAAATGTTTCTGGAAACGAAGCCGGAAGCACGCACCAGATTCCATCAGTGTCGAGCTCAAGTGGTCTACCGACTTGCTCGATGATTTCACGAGCCTTCATAATTATGTGAGCTCCTGTGTAACAAACGATTCCAGCCATCTCCATGCTGTGCCAACGAGCTCTATAAATATATTTTTTTGTTTACGAGGAGCATTTGTGAATAATACATATATGAAAAATATATAATACTAACCCTCGTCTCATAACATAACCATAAAAAGAGTTCAAAATACATTTATGCGCTAATTGAAGAGAGTCATATAATACTTCACAACTTTTGGCCAGTTTGATTTCTCCTGCATCTCCCGAAGCCAATGCTTCAACAACTTTTTGCTTAGCTTGTTTGTTTAAAGCTTTATATTCATATCGTCTATCTCTGAAAGCTCGAACAGTATCTACATAAAACGAATTTTCTTTTTGGCAAATTGTGGTGGTTTTCACTTCTTCTTTGGTAACTTTAGTTTTCTTGTACGCAACTCTGCAATAGTCTGATAATCGCTTTTTTTCATATGCAGCCTAATATTGGAAAAAGGAAATGAAATATTAATGTTCACAGTAAAATACTAGTTTATATATTTTGAATGTAACCTGATCTTCCTTGGGTAAAGCATGAAAAGGTCTCGGTTGGCCACCTGGATAAAGAGATGGAAATTTTTCTGTTTCTAATTGTTGTTGAATGCGCTGGTACTCATTTCTGGTAGCAGGTACTAAAACAAACATGAATTGCATAAAAATATTCATAGAAGAAAAAATAAATATATATAAACCACTAACAGTACTCTCCACGCCAAACCCATTCCATATTTCGTTGGCAAGTGGCACCCGGTTTATTATGGTCGCATACTGCACAAATACTCGAATTGACCATAGCAGATGGTTGTAATCTGAAACAATGTTCCTATCATTTTTTTTCATTCATCTATAAAGATAAAATAAAAAGTATTTTTTTACCTGTTTGTTAAAATTATATTAGGATACATAGCACCAACATCTAAATGATAAATAACAGGATTTTCTAGTCGATTTGGATGATCCCTTAGTGATTCGAGTTTCGTTTTTATTTGCTGACAAACATTTTCGAAATTAGTAACTAGATCAAGTGAAACATTTTCTTCTACTTCAACAGCATGTTTAATAACATGTGGAATGGATTTAATCAATTTGTCGAATGCTTCAGGAACTAAACGAAACCTGCAGGGAATGTCAGCTCTAAAAACACCTTTGAAAAATAAAATAATTTCAATATTAAATTCCTTATAACAATATTTGATAGTTTTATGAAAATTTAAGTATTACCAGATTCTAGAGCTTCAACGTGACCACCTACATAAGTTTCTTGTTCCAGCAAATGACCGTCAGGTGTCAGTTTATTCAATTCTTCAATTTGTTTGTTTGGGAATATTATATTTGCGTGAAAAGCTTCGACCATCAACAAAGACTCACAAAGTGTACCAGAGCCTTTTCTCAAAACCTAAAGAGTTATTTGTTTAAAATTATATTCATTACACGTAAAATTTACTATGTTGTTAGCAACCTCGTCTGGCTCTTGAGGAATTATAGTGCAGAGAGCAAAAATGAAGGGGTGAACATATTTCATATATAAATAATAAGTCGCAACAGCATCTGATACAGAATAATTAGATAAAACCTATAAAACAAAAAGACAATTCAAAATGCTATAAGTCATATTGCAAAAATTTCCATTGCTGTTTTTATTATTAACCTGTGGTTGTTCATGAGCCATTTTGCACATATCTTCAGGATCTAATTCCACTGGATCATATCGAAGTTTTGCTTTAGCAACAGCTTTCAAGCCTTGAGATCCAACAGGTAAGTATGAGTCTCTTTTAACCCAACTGAAAAAGATAACTATATGTAAATAAACAGAATTAAATTAGTTAAAATAAATAAATAAACACGTACCACAAACAATCCATATGTATTGCGGGTCTACTAAGGTATGTGCCATCTTTGGAATTGGTTTTAGCAAAACCAATCTCTCTGGCCATGTCTAGACCATGAATTTCAGCTCTAGTTTCAATAAATGGCCAATCAAAAAAATCTCCTGTAAAATTGTTAAAATTTTCATCAATATTTTAGATGTATCAAATCTAAAAACATGTTCAATTCACAATCAATAATATCACCGTTATATGTTACAAATATATGAGGTTTGACATCAAGAATGTGATCAAAAAACTTTTGCAATAATGACATTTCATTTGGTTCATTAAATATCGTAAACTGCCTGAAAAAATAAACATATAATGTTTTAAATCATTCAACATTGAAAGATATAATTTTAACACAAAGTTTATAAATTAACCCTTCGAATTCAGGTTTAGGTGTGTATTCGAAATCTTCAACGTCAATTGATATGATCTCTCTGTTTGTTATTAAATATCCTTGGCCGTCTATCATGTATGAAATCATCATAATTTGATCTGTTTGAGAATCGGGAAATTTTAACGGAAGTTTAGTTGTCTCAATGTCAAATGCAAAAACTATAGGATCAGGTCTCTCAAGAAGATCATCTCTTTTAGTGATAATCGGAATATCATTTCCAGCTTGAAACTTAATATTATACCAAGAGCCACAAAATATTTTCATATCTATCGATACTCTAACATGATAAGGTACATCATGTTCTCTGAAATAATTCATTTTGTGAATAAGTATAAATTTTAAAGAGAAATCATCATATTATAATGCAATAAAATGAAAAGCACCTGATATCAACAATATTTTCCATATGATCTGTAGTTTTCTTTGCATGTTCTAAAGCGGCAGCACTCGTCATAGCACTTGCTAGCATTTCTGTGTAAATTGTATCAGTTTTTTCTCTTTCTTTGTTTTTATTGGCTGCTGTTAATAGCTCTTTCCTAACTTTCATCATATCATTTATCGACATGAACGACAATTTGATGTAACTTTGTTGTAGATTAGACAAATGATTCAACTGAAATATTCCGATTATAATTTCATAATTTAAGTATGTAATAAATACATATAAAGAAAAAAATATACCAAATCAAGATCTTCTTTAAGAACAGTTTCAATTTTAGCAATAGAACCAGCAAATTTTTTAGTTAAAAACAGTATGACTTCTTGTTCACAATCTTTTCTAGCAGCGATGAAAAAATAAGGTTGAAAAGGTAAAGATATTTTAAAACGTGAACCGTCCATTTCTATGAAATAATAATCCATGGCAGCAATCAATCTTTTGTCTTCATCCAAAATTTCAGTCTGTGTTTTATAAATAATTAATTAAAAAAAAATTAAAATAAATATATAAAATTCCTGTTATTCTAATAACACTCACTGAATGCATATTTATAAGAAAGCCCGTGCGTTCAACGTGATCACGAACTCTTTCAAAGCCATACTTGGAATCGATTCTGTCATTTTCATTTGCTATTCGTATACGAGATTCCGAAGATTCCTCGCTGCAAACATAAATTTGTAAAATAAGTGATTTAATAATTTTGAAAGGTATTGAAAAGGTTATGGTATGAACTAGTTCAGTATATAATATTATGAAGTTATTAGTTATAAGGATCTTTACAATCAACCACGACTGCTACAATCGTATACCAACAAATCGGACGATATAGAGATTAAGCCAAGTTAGGACAATGGCGCGCGTAAAATAGAAAAGCATCTATTTGACGTCAAACATGTTGATATAAATTTGTAAGTTGACCTTTCAACTCAGTGTCGAGTGCGACTCGACAATTTTTGTTTCCCACACCTACTATCGGAAAACTCTCCGGAGTTGAAAAAATTACGTTTTACGTAGCTATATTTAGCTGAACGATAGAATTTCAGAACTTAAAACGTAAGTTTGAATTATGAAAAATGTGAAATAGTTACCGGGCACCGGAAGTAGCTTCGTTCGAGGATTGTTCATTTTTATTTTTGTTACTGACATAGCGACCAGTGTTTTGTAAAACCATTGTGACATTCGTTAAACGTCAAAAGTTTTCGCGCGCAAATGTACTGTCATCGGTCGAATGGCAGATAGCCAACTTACAAAACAAATCATTTTGCATGCATGTAAAGGAATTAAGGGATACTTATAAAACCCTAAAAACATGATGGACGTTTGATGCGCGTTTCCATCTGACGCTATTTATAGTCAACGACATATTTTTTGGTTTAGGGGAAGGATTGGAGACTTGAATCGCTCAAATAACATCTAATAATATTAAAAGCGTTTCATTATTTTCAATTGGCAGCATTGGTAGTAAACAATGACTGACAGCTACGTATAAAATTATTTGTGCCTCTAGAATGCTTCAAAACGAGGTACTCCGTGATAATGTCATTGTCAAATGTGATACAATCATACACTACAGGGTTTTGCTAAATAGCTTCAAACAGGACGGGGTACGAAGGACCCACTACACGTACACTCCAGATACGACAAAGGGGTGAAGTCAGTCATTTACGGACTGCCCAATATCAATAAGCATGAGCTCATCAAAGAACTACAAGAAAATGAGAGAAAATAGTAAATGTTTTGTTTTTCATTTATTTTTTTATTGTTCATTAATTCTTATGGTACCTACCTAAATATTAATGTATTACATTATATGATTTATTATATGACAGTATGAAAGTAAAATTTATCTAGTAATAAGGTAAGTAACTATTATTTTGTATTAAAATATGCCTTTCAGTTCAAATTGTCAGTATTGAGACAATAGACTCACAAATTATTTCATATCCAGAAATATAACTAACAAATACAAGATTGCTCAATTTATTTAATTGAAAAAAAAACGACGAAATTGCATATACCTAGCATCAAGGTAATAAGCATTTACCTTATACATATCATGAATTATTTAACATACCACAATAAGAAGAATCTACTTTACATATATAAAATATACCTATTTTACATTCACTTATTAAGAAAAAATATGAAGGTATGAAAATATGAAATTAATTTTTCTTATAATTTTGAGTTAGGGTTTGTTTTAAGTGATTCTTTCAATTCACGTCTAAGAATTTTCCCACTTGGGTTTTTTGGAATCTCTTTGATAAATCTTACTCCACCATGCAACCTTTTTGGATGAGAAACTCTTTGAGCAACGAAATCTACAATTTCTTTTTCAGTTATCTTCGCTCCAGGCTGAAGTACAACAAAAGCTAATGGTAATTCGCCTGCATTTTCATCAGGTAATCCGACAACTCCAGCTTCTTTAATTGCACTAATTTGTAGCAAAATAGCTTCAATTTCAGCAGGAGGAACCTGAAATTTTGAAATATATTATACGCATGAACAAATCAAAAAATATAAACTTTCATATGGCAATAACCTGGAATCCTTTGTATTTGATAAGCTCTTTTATCCTGTCGACAATATAAAAATATTTGTCATCATCATAATATCCTACATCGCCAGAATGTAGCCACCCATCAGCATCAAAGAGGTTTTGAGTTGAAGCAGCATCACCAACATAACCAAGCATCATTAGAGGTCCTTTGAAACACAATTCTCCTTCTTTATAAGGTCCTAATGATTCTCCTGTTGTTAAATCAACAACCTATAAAATTATTATTCAAAATCAATAAATTTTGTATTCGACAAATACTGACATGAATGAAAATAATACTTTAGCGATAGTGCCAGGAACTACAACACCACAAGAACCAAATTTAGGTTTACTATCACCATTATGGATCACAGCGAGAGTAGTTTCAGTAAGTCCATAGCCCTGTTTGATAACTTTCAAACCTATTCTTTTCTTTACAGCTAATTGAGTCTCTTTGGAAAGTGGTGCTGCTCCACACCATATTTCTTTAAGGCTACTCAAGTCATATTTATCGACAAGAGGGTGCTTGGATAAAAATACCATTAATGGTGGTACCAGCATAGTAATTGTGATCTAAAATTAAGTATGTTTTTACATATAAAAAAATATTTAGTGACGCTTAACTGAATAAGTAAGTTTATGCCTTATGATCTTGTATTGCTTTCAAAAATGGTTCTTCTTCAAATTTCACCATAAAAACATATTTCAAATTCAAAATAAGGCTATTTAAATGCGTTATGAATCCATATGCATGGAACCATGGTACAAGTGATAACAAGCAATCTTCTGATGATAAAACATTTGGCATTAATTCTCTGTAAAATTAATACATCAGTATGTTTTTCTGGATATAAGTAACATAGGAAAAATCTGCTCATACTTTAAATGATACAAAATAAGTATAAAATTGTAATGAGATAGTGCAACTCCTTTGGCTAATCCAGTAGTTCCCGAAGAGCAGAGAATAACAAGAGGATCTTTGCGTATATCAACTTTAGTCACTTGGAAATTTTTCACATCTCCATTAGAATTTTTCAATATATCATTGAAAAGTAAAACTGATGAATCTGGCGATTTATCCCCATACACAACTATTTTTTGCAATGAAGGGACATCTTTTGATACATTCATTATATTCTTTACCGTTAACGGTGAACAGAATATTATTTTCGGTTTAGATATTCCCATAGCATGAATGAGTTCATCTATAAGAAAACATAATCATAACTAAATGCATGAAATATTTATTAAAAAACGGTTTAAACTTACTTTTAGTGTATAAAATATTCAAGGGAGCCGAAAGAGCACCAAGAGACAATACGGCGATAGCTGTGACAGTAAATTCAAATCTATTTTCACTCGATATACTAACAACATCACCCTTTTTGATACCAAGTTTTTGAAGAGCATAAGCTAATTTTATACTCCTTTCTCGAATTTGAGCATACGTTTGTGTTTCACCAGTGGCATTGAATATCTGGAACACAACATACAAAATTATGAAACTGTTATTAAGTTCCCCCGACAAGATCGATAATATTGTCAATATTGATGGAAATATCAACCATCTAGGAGCGGATATTGATAAATTTTGAAGCTATTACGAATGTTAAAAATTGTATCGAAACATTCAATAAAAAAAAATATTTTCATGAAAGCTAAAGCATTACGTTTTCCCCCACAATTTGTCGTTTTAATTAAAAATAGTTGGATTGCGTAAATAAAATAAGTCTCTAATCATGATATACATATCTAGATTGCAACGTATATCAGTGTAAATATTAATTTTCACAGCGATACATAATCTTTTGATTTAACTAATCGTGATTCGAAGATAAAATTTTGAGTTAATCTTTGAATCTCGACTCAAAAATCAAAAATCGTATAAATCGCTTAATACGACCATTCAAGATAAAACCGAAACTTTGTCTCGTGCGAAAATTATATAATAAAAAAGGCACATATCATCTCATAAGCTGCAGTTAACCAATGAAAGGACATAATCATCTCTCAACTGGCACATAGCCTTGGTGCCTTGAACTAGCACAACATATTTTAAAACGCAACGATCGCAAAACCATTCGATACGAAAATTTCTCTACCTGCGACTAAAAAGGGACTGAACTATCCTCAACTAAAGAGACGCTCATAAATATTTACAAATATTCTCGTATTGAAAAATGGGTACTCACTTATTTCACAACCAATAAACTTTCATACCAACTCGTCAAAAATCTTAAAAAATATTTCTTCGATATAATATCTCTGACCTAACCCAATTTAACCCATATATCAAAGTAGAATTGTGCGATCAAATGAGAAATATTCGAAAATTCAACATACTTGAGCAATAGAATTGCCTCCTTTCTTCAACTGTTGATGGACCAGTTCTCCATACGAACAATAGTCAGGGATAGGTTTATCTGGTGGTCCGTGGATCTCCATTTCGAGCTTGATGAATACGAGCTCTTTCCACGAAGGTATGGCATCAACTAACTATGGAATTGATCAACTCTTCCACTTCTAGCAACTGCCGGTTCAGTTATCTTCTATTCATGTTCGAACGGATTAGAGCCCTTATTTATTCTACATTTGAGGTATAAATTGCAATAAATATATTTTTTGTATGTCGGTATGAATTGCTGATAAATTAAATATGTAAATTTAATTTTATTCGATTATTTTTGATTTTCATATTTTTCTAATATTACAAGTTGGTATAAAATTACGGGTAATCAACTTGTCGAAAATATCAACGCATGCATGGTTAGAATAAAGTTTATATTTAGATTTGATTATGAGAGTTATTCACCTGCCTTAAAATTAATATGAAATTTATTCACCACTAATATAAAAAACATAATTATAAGATATAAAAAGTTACATATGTTTTGTGATATACTTCAATGCTTTTATTATTAAACATATATTTTTGTATATAAAAAATGTATCTAGTAGCCGTAGAGTAAACGCAGATAATGAAATGTTATTGGAATTCTGATAATATCCATATGTATTTTAACTATTATCTTGTCGCCAGTGTTTTATTTTTTTATATTTTTTGAATAACAAAACATTTTATCAAATTTGATTAATTTACATTGCATTTATTATTTGAATAAACTTTTAGCACAAAATAAACGTTACAATTTTCCATGGCAATGTGTGATATTGAAGAACATCGACCCATTGCACGTGACTAGTATTCAAATTTATTGCACACATGAATTGCAAATAATTGCATGGATATTTCTTAAACGCTTTAACGGTTTTTATTTAATTTTCATATGTATTTTTTTTAATCAGTTTAGTTCAGGCCACTAAAATTTATATATTTCATAATTTTCAACAAACAAGAAAACATTGGATCCGAGCAATTCTACTTAATGTAATTGCGCATGCGATAATTATGAATAATTAAATCATTCATCAATTAACTATTTATAAATTAAACGAGCTTTGCTCAAAACATGGAACGGAGCCGGAACAAATGACAATAGCCGATCTTTCAAACCTGCTTGACAAAGTGTTAGCGTTCTTTTTATTATAGGTTTTGACAGCTATCATCGCTAACTGCGGTTGCTGATATACGATCGAAAGATCAGGTCCAAATGTTGGAGTAGAGTAACTCATAAAAGTAGTTGCTCCAAATATGATTTGTATGATATATCATTAATAAGTAAGTAAGTAATAAGTGGAATAGCTAAAAAGTAATAGCGCCAAAACTAAATAACTATATATAATCAAATAAGAAATAATATCAAAAATTTAGAGCGAACGTTATTTCGAGCTATTTGTACTTAATCTGCATAAAAGAGAATATTTATTGAAATCATCTACCGTCCCCAAAGTGTTGAAAGCACTCGCTCCAAATCCCTGTACAAATAATCAATTCGATTCGATTCGTATAAACGCGCCTTTAGATTCCAAAAAAAAAAAAAAAATCGCACTCTGAATTCGCGGCCGAAAGAGAGCGACTCTCGCGCATGCACCCGCGCCGCAGAGCCGCAACGTTCGAATTATATTTAAATCGGAAAAGGCGCGCATGTGTGACGGGTCCTTCGCGCCATTTTGACGCGAGCTTCGCGCCGAGCGGTCGACTCACTTCCGGCGCGCATAACAGCGCGAAACGCGACCAGTGCGCCGGAGATGAGCGGCGGCTCGAACATCCTGTCGCCGGGCAGCCTCGGAACTCCTGACGACGAAGACCAGCCACCCTCGAGGACGAAGAGCATGGCCGAGTCGAAGAGCGCGAGCAAATGCGTCCGAGTTTTGACAGTTCTGGCTTACATGCTGTCCGTTTCGATGGCCGCCATTCTGCTGTCGCTGTATTATATTTTTTTGTGGAACCCTCCGCCGCCGATGAACTGTCGCGACGCCAATCAGACGTGCCAAAAGGACGATGCTGCGGTGGATGGTGAGGGTTTTTTTTTTTCGTCTGTCGTTTTTCGATTTGTGTCATGCTCGGAATGTCGGTCGCTATTGTCGTTCGCATGAGCGGGAAATTCGTATCGATGTTCACTGTAAAAAGTAAATCTTGAAAATGTTGCATACTGGAATTTCTGTTTGTCTGAAATTGAATATTGTTGCTAGTTATACGAAATTTGCCCCCCAATCGCGAGCAACCCTATCCGAGCTGAATTCATATAATACTTAAAAATGCCCATGGGTAATTTGAATTTTGAACTGTCTGAAAAACAAATCAAATTCGAGCTGGTACTAAGATTTTCTTTTTACAGTGTTGCGATGTGCGAGGAAGTTTGATTTCGATTGTGTGTGCTGCAGTGGAATAGTTTTTCTAGTGATATATCGTTAAATTGACTCAAATAATAAATGCAGATTCTAACTAGTAAGTAGTGTTTTAGCATTAATTGACTTAACGTAAGTTTTGAAAAGTAACAAAATTTTTAATTTAAGACGACCTAACTGATTTTTTAATCCATGGATTAATAAAATGACTGTTTAATATTATACTTTTTTCAGCGAATTTATAATTAAATATGAATTTGTTCAAATTTGAGTATAATTATGATTTCACTTCGATTACAATTTCATTGCAACAAATGCAATTCGCAGTTTGAATGTGAGTAAAAGTGGCATTTAATTTCATCGATTTATCTTTTAGTAATATTGTATTCGAAATTTGTACAAAATCAATAAGATTTTAAGAACGAATTCATAATTTTAGTCTTATTTTTTTATAAAAACAGGAAAGTTATTTGAGGAGCATTTAATTTCATTACAATTTTGACCTGGCTATTAATTTTAAATTACTGATATCTTTTCGCTTTCGGCAGAATTTTCGAGTTTAAACCATGTGTGGATTAATGTGTACTGATTGAACAAACATCATTATTTTTTTAAACAGAATAGGTAGACGTTTTATAGAAAAAAATCAAATAATATTCCTGCTCTAAAGATTGAAAATTCATTAGATAAATAGATGAAACAGCATTTTTCCTATGAAGCATGTCCAAATCGAAAATACATTCATAAATTCGTAGATTTGATTTTAAAACACACTCAATTCAAAACTAAGAAAATGAAATATTTATAGACTAAATCGGCACGTCGAACATTACACACATATCGATAAGATGAAATCATCAAATCTATAAGTAGACACACTTGCACTAAGAGAATGCAGAACAAAACGTGTCGGCTCTAAGTACAATACGAAAATAGTTTCCACAAAACGAAGTTCAAAAGGAAAAACTTGACCCACATGTGTGAGAAGAGATACAGAAAAGCCTTTCTAAAAAAACATTGTTAAAAAACGCTGTTAATTAACCGCATTGATATTGAATGAAATACAATGACACTTTGTTTGAAAAAATAAAGGATACATTTAAGATACACATTTGCCTCATTGATTTATTAATCCCGATTGAGATTCGATTTATTTTTTTGTAGTTAAATGAACTCAAAATGATCGATTGAAATATGATAGATCACCGAAAAATCGTATTAAAATTTCTTCGCCGGTTCGAAATGATCGTATGATTAATAGAGCGAATTTCGATACATTATACATACATCCGTTTGAATATTATTGGCGCGAAAACGACGATCGTTTCCACGCAGACTGAACTTGTTTCGGAAAATCAAAAGCGATGGAAAAAAATGAAATTAACGAGTTTACGAGTCGAACGAAAGATACCAGAAGCCCTCTCGAAAGACTAACAATGCGCGCCAAGTTCAAAAGGCAGTAGCCGCAATTGAGAATTCGAGACTAAACGCATTTTCCGCGAAAATTTATAGTTTTTTTTTCCATTGTTCTGTATTTTTTCGCGTTTCTGAGAATCTCTCGACATGAGAGATTTATTCGGATCTCGAAAGGAATGTTTGAAACAAAAATTCGTTGAAATGTATTAAACTAATGCAGAAGAATAAACAAGAGATTTTTTATTGTTCTGGGAAAAATTTTTGATTCGATATTAATGAATTTTAATATTAGATTGACCCAAATATGCTGACGTATTAAAACCAAAAGGATTTTGTTTTAATTAAAAAAAAAAAAACTAAGTTACTTCGAACTTACCGAAGCGTGTAAGTAATTAGAATCTGTTGACTTGATACGTCAACACATATGGGTCAACAAAATACAGTAGAACTTTGATTATCCAGACAGATTGGAAATTAAGTTACTCCAGATGATCGAAAATTTCATAGATTAACAATTAAATTCAATATGAATATTTTTTAATTGTTTACCTATATTAACATAAGTACAAACTTGTCAATATTTACGGTCAAAGTTTAAAGTTGTTTATCTTCGCAGCATTTCACAGCATTACTTCAATATTAATTACTTCATTCATTTAAAAAATCTACTATTTTTTGAGATTTTACATAAGAAAATTCAATGAAAATCGTGTTTTATTTTAAAATTTGAATGACCCAGGTTTTACTGTAGATAAATCTAGATAAAATCGACTCACGATTCAAATAAAATTCAGAAACTTCCATTTGACACGAAGTGCAACACTAAGAGTTGATTTTATAACATTACTAGCATTTTTTTTCATCCCCAAACTTACAGCACTGAATACTATAGAAAAAAAAACCAGCTAAGTTAGGACTGATTTTTTTTACTTTTTTATTTGAATAACCAAAGAGTCACAGTCAGAACTTTAACTACGAACTATCAAAAATCTGCAGAACAGACAAATTTCGACAGTCCACAGTTAAAAGACAGACTGTAACCATCTAGTTAGTTAACCAGAACAGTGAAAAAACTGTCTTTAAAAAGCTTACAATCAAAATAAAGACCGACCGCGAAACCGAACCGGACTCTCGGCGGCCATCTTTTCCATCGAAATTTTCCCGCCAAACAATATAAAATCGCCGACGCCATACTTTGCCGATGTTTTCGCATCGACACGTTCGTATTTTTAGAATTTAAATGGTGTGGCTTTCGCTAAAACCACTCGTGAGCTCTCCAAGGTGCGTATCATTCGCTAGTTTTCAGCATTCGGATAAGAACTGAGTGCTTTTTGCCGATTCGATTCGACCGAATGTTTCCTGGGGTGTTTCAATTAGATGCGTGGTATTAAATTGTATAATATAAAAAAAAAACTCGTTTGGTAAAATTTGTTTTTGTCGAATTGTTTAATTACATTGCTATTCTAATATTTATTTAAATTTTATCTTCTTATTTTTCACTTTCAAGGATTTATTTCTGATGTTTCTTCACATAATGAGTCGTTCAATCCATAAAGTGAATAACTATTCTTTTTGAAAAAAAGAGAAATAAATGTCAAATCACTTAATATGATCATAGCTTTTCATGTGTGAAATATCTTTCAGAATTTGTATGGCCACCGAATAATAAATAATTTATTTCAGAGTTAATTTTATTTAATTCTGTACTCTAATATGAACTAAATGCATTTATATCTTATTATAAACGAATTATGTTTGTTTATGAATTCGAAAAATGGAATTAAGGAATATTGAAGAATGTATCACACACGTTTCATCGTTTTTTTTTATGGAATTAATCAAGTTTTGCATCGAATGGTTCATACATATGTAAAATTATGCGATTTTGCAATTATCATTTATGAAATGTTCGTTTACTACTTAGAGTTGTCAATGTTAATTGACATTAATATGAATCAATGCATATCGATTATGTTTTTAATTTCTTATGATGCAAGGTCAGAAACGAATTTCTGAGAAATAACATAATATTTTCAAATCTTATTATAATAAAATTTCAATAGAATATTGATTTACCCCGAAGCTTACGAATGCACAGGCGGATAAAACGGAAAATTCTCAATACAAAAATAATTTTAGAGATTTGTGTTTACACAGCAAGAGTCGAAAAATAGAAAAATTAGTACGACGGTCGATTTTCACCATGTAACGGATCGAAATCTAATCATCTATCTGTATTATAATTTTACTAGCGTGTATCTGTTTGTTTGTTTGCACTTTTGTAAGGAAAATTTTCCGAATTTTCGTCGAGCATACGATAAAATTAAATAAAATAGATAAAAACAATGTTTAAGAACGCTCGAAAAATATTTATTCAAGTCATCAAATAAACCGATTCGAATGCATTCGACTGCAAATGCGAAATTCGTTTACGAGATTTGCTTTGTGAAAATAAACCGAAAATGAAAGAAAAAACGTTTATAAACGCATCGTCGAAATGAACAAAATATCAATACACACAGATGCAACATCGAAGTTAAATGGGCATTCAGAGCCAAACGTGACCAACTCCATTAAACAAGATACCGAAAAAAAATTCAAAGATGAGTTTTTCGAAATTACCTTCATTATTTCATTTTTCCAAAATTATGAATGTAAAAATTTTGTTTATGACTACAGATATAGTCGATTCATATTAGAGTAGAAAATTAATTAAAATAGCTTCTGAAATAAATTATTTTTTATCTGATGGCCAAACAAATTTAGTCATTTAATCGTATTTATCTTCATTAGTCAGGAAAGATATTTCATACATAGAAAGTTATGACTATACCAAGTGCTTTGACATTTAAATCTCATTTTACTCCAAAAAATAGAATTATCATTTATGCACTGAAAGGTTCAAATGTTAACACTTATATTGATTGAACACACTTTTTTATAAACCTCTTTTTTTCTGAATAGAATCAAAATCATACTAGAGTTTACTTTCAAAGGCCTTCAGAGAATAAGACACCATCTGAAATTCGCACGAATAGAACACGATAAACTCGCACAATTTATAACTAACAAACTCACTTAAACTGATCGACTTATAATGTAAAAATCCATATTTAGCATTTGTGGGTATTCCGAAATAGATTTACCTAAAATGTCACACGAGAATTGAATAATCCATAATACGTTTTACGTAACTTGCATGTACCGCATATAAAGAGGCCCTAATTCGCTAGAGACATACCCATCAAATTAAGGTTGCACAACTAAACGACGACATTGTGCTGTATAACCCAACTTTTCGTTATTTTTTCCTTCCGTTTTATGTCTCGTCGTTTTGTCAAGATGGTATTTCGACGTGAAATTGGCCGCATTAGGTCCTATATTTGATTTAGAGCCTCGTCTCATGTGTCGACACCTTGTTCGGTGGATATGTTCATCGAATTTGTATAGATTCGGGGTTTTTGTGGTCGAAATGTAAAAGAAAATAAGCAGAATCCGAGATTTTCGATTGTAGATAGAGATTGGGAAATGTTTATGCTGTTTTGAGTTTGTTTTTCTATGTGGATTTGAAAAATATAGGGACGATGTGAAATATTTTTCAGTATAATAACCAAGCAAACTATTTCATTGGCATCGTGAGTCGTGTCTATCGCTAACAATAAGATAGTTTCTGATTGTGAGCAATGTCACGTTTTGAATGTGAAAAAGACACATAGGTAATAAAAGTTTTTCAATTCTACAAAAACTAAATTTGAAATGTATTATGATTTAAACTATTTTTTTTATATCTAGACTTAAGCTACTATCAACATCATGGACACAATTGTTTGTAAATCATTTGATACGTTAATGTGAAAGAATATTTACATACCACAATAGTAATAAGAGATACGTTGTACGTTGAACTGTAATGCAATAGTGAATATCACGATGTTAGTTGAAATAATTATAATATTGTATCTTAATTCTGTTTTCAAACATATAAATATCTTTCGCCAATATACGTCGAGAATAACAATTTGAATTGTCTTACCGATGAAGGATTATTTTAAAATATTTATATGGACTCATTAATATGATTTTTATTAAAATTGGAACAAATCTATCTGATTAGATATCTATTTGGTCTGTTTTAAATTCCATTGCATATTTATTTTTTCCGTCAAATGATGAAAATGTAGTTTTCCAGCATTTGATATTTAGAGACACCTGTCGAGTTTTACATAAACTCTTCGGAAAATTTGAGTTTTTCGGTTTTTCCGATTTTCTTTCATTTCGCAATAAATTCGATATTATTACGATGGAGACAATTTTTATGTTTCAGAAAAATAAATAATATGATACGGAATGATTAAAAACATCTATCATTAAAATATTGAAAAGATTTAATCACTGCCAAATTGTATGATTGCATTTTCAACTTTGAACGATATTATCGTAAAAAAAAACAAAATTCAAACATTTTGCAAAGATAACAAGATTAATTAATTTTAAGATAAACACATTTTATGTATGTTTACTTATTGTTTTATTGAATAAAATATAAAAAAAAATAACGAAATTATCAGCTTATGTCGTTAAACAGCATGAAAGTGAATAACCATTATTAAAACTAATTCAACGCATATATCGATTAATAAATAGTTTATCGAGAATAAACATTATCAAAATTACGAACAGTAAAGTCAAAATGGAATGAACGGCGCCAAATTCAAACTTATGATAATCGAAAAGACATACAAGCAATCAACACTCTTATTACACGTACCATTAAGACACAAAATAGCATATCACCGAAACGACACATGATGAGGAATATGAGAAAAATGTCGATCTGCGCAGCCCGTATTCATTCCTTATTGATTTCGACCATCCCTAAATCTCGCAGCCTCATTTAGTGATGCTCCATCTTCAGCTCAATAAACGTCGAATATGAATTAGCAATTGAATCGGACAACGCCCTGAAACGGTCTGAAAATAGAGCGCCAAACGTAAACAGTGAAAGAATGGTACACTTCGCACGAGACCAACTGTTGCACCCCTGCACCATCGATCCGTCCAGCTAAATAGGACACCGACCCAGTTCTCAATCTAGATTCGAAAGAGGTGCTCGTCATTCGACCAAAATGAGCTACAAATCGAGCTTGAGCAACACTGGATCCTGTCGCCAGAACAGCCTCCACGAGAAGCTCCATTCTACTCCATCTGAGGAGAAGATCAAATTCGCTGGAGATGAATCTAAGGATAGGTTGTATGAACCGAAGCAGAACAAGAAGATGGTCAGGGTTCTGACCGTGGTCATATACATATTCTCCGTGTCCCTAGCTGCTATTATGCTCTCCTTGTACTATGTGTTCTTTTGGAATCCTCACTATGCCACGTCTCAGAAGCCGGTGCCACGGCATACCGATAATGTAACTACTACCTCCACTAGCACCACTACAACCACTAGTACAACCACCGCAATTCCTAGTTACCACGGTAGGTTACACATTGACAAAACCACCATTGCCATTTCGTTAAAGACCTACGAGACTCGATCTGGTAAAAGTTGGAAGTGCAATGTTGAATGGTAGCAATATATGCCTCTATGCGCTTCAATGATATGTCTTTTGACTGGCACATGTCTTCGAAAAGCATCGAGGTTATAAAAGATTATTCAATTTTGCATTTTTAAAAAATATAAATGATTCAATGAAAAATTTACTAACATTTGTATGATAACAGGGACAATTTTATAATGTAGCTACTATAATGTACTTATGTAGCTACATATGATATTTAAAAAAACCTTTCAATTCTAAAAGATATGATAATTAGACAACAATAAGCAAAATGAAAAAATAATTAATTATTTTCAACTTCAAGATTTACATTGCTAGGTACTATACTTATGAGCATTTATGATCACTGTACATGATTTACAATTGTTCAAAAAGTAAATTTTTCATTGATGAATTATAAAAAAGCAAATATGATAGAAGCACGCACAAACACGTGTGCTTAGATAATATATTTTTGATTTCGCATAAAATTTGGCACAATTCGAATATTGCATATATTTGTTCACAGATTTTGTAAATATCTAAATAAGTATTTTGCTAGCACATTTTCTCAACGCTTAAACTTAAGCTGATTTCACAATTGATTTAGTGCTTAACCGACTCACATCGGCTTAAATAATGTTAACTACATACATACGTCAAGTTTCAAATATGATACGATTAACGAATTGAAACTTTGTATGTTCGCACATAGTGTTGAATATTAACTCACACAAAATTGTTAAATGTTCTTCGTGTTATATTTTGAAATTGATATATTTTTGTATTTTTCAGATGGAGATATCAATAAAGTAAACGATAGTGACATAACTAATTTGCTAATTAATACAACGGATATTACAACTAATATCGCTTACGCAGTAGTTCCTGATCTTTTCATGATTTTTGTGTCGTATTTGCTGGTCAAAATTTTAAATGAGCACCGCAAATAGATTTAGCAACACTAAAAAGATGTTCGAAGAAAAAATAAAAATTTTATGATAGTTTTTCTCACTTTTACACTAAATATTTTTCATAAAAATATTATTATAGATACTTACAAGTATTTCAGGAATTGTGGGGGCTGAGATTAATGCTCTTTTTAATTTAAGTTACATTAAAATGAAAGGTTTAGGTAGTTTGTGGATTTTTCAAGTTATTGACCAAAACTATTTAGCTATTGAGGAATAACTATTTTTGAAATTCGAATATGTAATAATCAAAATAAGTATTTTATGATTCAAAAAACATTTAATAATCATCAAATTATTATCAAAAATTATAAAAATGTCAATCCTAAGTTATTTTGACGAAAACTATGAAGAATACAGGATTTGATACATTTTAAGAATTTAATAAGAGCATATTAATTTGCTGTATTCTGCTT
The DNA here is from genome assembly GCA_024721215.1 of Cheumatopsyche charites. Lineage (NCBI taxonomy): Eukaryota > Metazoa > Arthropoda > Insecta > Trichoptera > Hydropsychidae > Cheumatopsyche > Cheumatopsyche charites. Next base: position 8,388,047 of record CM045586.1, on the reverse strand, counting down.
GAGATAAATAAAAGTTTAATTTGCGATAAATTTAAGAACTGTGGTAAGAAATAATATTATGTATTTTTCCACTTGTATGAAATGTATAATAATATATTGTTATTTATTTTGTCAAATCTAGGAGTATCGTGGCGACTACATTCAAATTAAAACAACCAAAGGAAGCTTTGACTTGCGAATAAAAGATAAATTATGAATACCTGAAATTGAAAAGATGATACAATGCTGAAGGTGTATAATTTTAGTTTACGCTTGCAAAATATGAAGAATCCTAATGAATATGAGAAGCCGCCCAAAAAGACATGAACAATTTTTATAAAAGGTGATTTCACGTGATATTAGTCTAAAAAACATAAAATGTTTATTTATATGTATTAAGTGCATAATATATTATGTCTTTATAATCATAGATTTAATTATTAAGGAATATATTCAATTTGAAAATTTCTTATTTCTAATTGATGTAACTCAATTATAAATTTTCAAATCGATAATATAATTTTTGATTGTATGTATTCTCGTATAATGAATGCTAACACTGGATTGAAACAATACACATTTTAGCAAAGCCAAATGAGTTTAATTCATTCCTATTTTGAAAATATATTACATTAATCTCCTGTGACAAACATGTGAACATTTTTTTCAGACTGCATCATTTTTGCTGTTCTTTCAGTACTAACAATTTCAGATAATTGTTGTAAATCATATTTTGTATATAAAACTGTAACAGTCATATTGCTATCGCTACCTCCGTACTTATTTTGATTAGCTTCCTGTAAATATAAGTATATGTCAATAAATTTTTGCCACTATATAGTAAAAAAACATGTAATAAATGATATAAGACCTGCATTAGATTACAAAGTTCACTATAAAAGTGAGGGAAAACGGGAGGTTGATAAAATATTATGTGTCGAATTCCCTTCACTCTGACTCTTCTGAAAAAGTGAAATCTTTCAGAATACAAAAGAAAGTGTGCTTCTGAATGGAAGAACATGTCTCGAGCTCGAGCTATTTTAGCATCCTGAAAATATCGATGAAATAATGTTGCATCAAAACTATAAAAAAATTCTAATCTCAATAAACATAAAAAAAAGGGTACCTTAGAATATTCACAAATTTGAACAAAACTAATATCTTCCTTTTTGAAGTAATTTCTTATTCGAACATAATCGAAATAACTTGGAACATAAATCAAAGTATGTGTCATTATCGAATCTTTATATTGAGGAATAATTTGAGAAACGAAAAAATCAAAACGAGAATCTAAAGCTGAAACAGCATCTTTGACTTCAATTCTAAAAAAAAAAGAATTTATATTATTGAAAAAACAATGGAATACTTAGTGTCAGTGAAATCAATATAACAAAGATACTCACCGCCGAAAAACTTGTGGAATTTGTATCGTAACTTGTCTGATACTTCCGATTTCAACTGGATTACTAACTTTAATTTTTCCCGCATAGTTAAAACATCTTTTATTGAATAAAGAATTAATTTCTGGCAACGCCATTGAAGAAAATAATAATGTTTGTCTGAAACATTAGGATAGAAATGAAATTAGTTGCAAATCTTATAAAAATGAGGTATATTTATTTTTTCTCAATTTTAACCTGTAATATTTTGTCCAACCGTTTACAGCCCATGAGCGTAATCTAGAAAAATCAGTTCCATGACTCTTTTTTGGTTGTAAATGTAAATGATCCATAATGTGCAAAAGATGATCCCAGTTTTGCATTAAAAATATTTCTGCTTGATCCAATATTAATAATTCAACAGAAGCAAGAAAATCGAAATCTCTATCTTCTTCACCTTCAGCACCAATTATCACACGTAATCCCAACGGAGATGCGATTATTATATCCGAAGAATAAAAGTCTGAGTACAACTAAAATAATAATAAAATTTATAAAAATACAGAACATATTCAATAATGAGATTTAAATGTAAGATATAAATACCTTTAAACTTTTTTTAGTTACAGAAAGTCCTATTCTGAAAGTGTCATCACTATTTCCTGAAAATGTTAATTCATAATCTTCTGGTTTCGGATTTTTTTTGGGCATAGCGAGTTCTCCACCTGTAAAATCTTCTTCAAATCTATTTTTATTGATTACGAGAGAAGACTTTTCAGGCACAACAATATCACACATCATTTTTATTATTCTATATGCAGAATCTCTAAATGGAACTATTATGAGAACCTAAAATTAAATTTAACTCAATTACGATCAAAGTGGAAAAAAAATAAAAATGAAACGTAAATAATTACTTTTGGTCGCACAAGACCTTGATCTCTAAATTCATCTGGAACTTGATCTTTTTTGTTAAGTCTTGCATTATGATGTAAAATTTTCGTTCGTGTTTTTAATATGTGATTGATTGCATGCAAACTATATAAAAATCTTATTTCTTCACCGTTAAGAAATGATCTTTTTGGGAAATAAAAATCTTGATAATTGTTGAAAATGGCAAATAGTTCTTTTTGAAAAGCTGTCAACTGATCAGTCAATTCACATTCTTTCCTCAGTAAATTAATTTTATTAGCCGATGCTATGCTAGACTGAATCTGATTTTTCATACAAAGTTTATTCCAGTCTACTTTATCAATTTTACGTGGAACTTTTCCAGGTTGGGCATAAATTGTTTTTTCGAGAACTGAAACCTTTTTTGAATTATCACTCTCCTGATTTTGTAATGTCTTAGGTATATGCATAATCATGTTTCCTAAACAATTCCAATTCAGCTTTTTCACATCAACTATTTGAGGATTATTTGATACGGATTCTAACAAGGATTCGTGAAGATCATCTCTAAAATGGATTGTAAACGAATCATCACTGATAACAGATTTATCATCCTTTTCAGTTTCTAAATCTAATTCTTTATCTTCGATGGCTTCTTCCTTTTCATTTTCTAATACAATATCAGTTTCATTCTGAAAAATATTAACAAAAGAAATTAGAAATGACGATAAAACAAAATTAATATATTATTAATCAATTAGTTATTTATTTAATTAATTATTTATTCTTACTTCATTAACTTTAGTGCCGTTCTCAATTTCCAAATCACTATTTGATTCTACGTCATCAGATTCATCAACAGACTCAATTAATTCATTTCCATCTCCGGATTCTTCATTTTCACTATCATCAAGTTCATTTTCTTCTTCCAGAAGTTCGTCTTCATTATCAGACAATTTATTTTCAACACCATCTTCGTGGTCACTGACATCAGACTCTTCACTGCTTTCTATAACTTTTGATGATCTATTTTTGGAAGAGAATGTAGACAGTAGCTGTTGAACTGGATCGACCTCAGGTTCAGATTCCGATTCCTCGTACTCTTGGTTAACTTTTTCTTCAATTTTCCTTCTTTTGACGAGTTCTTCTTCGACTCTATCCTTATCGCGATATCGATTATAACAAAACGCACGTTTTCCTCCGATTTTTTCTGTTTTCTTTTTGTTTTTGGGATTAATATGTTTTTTACCTTTAGAACGAAATGATTTCTGATTTTTTAACTTATCCTTCTTGTTACGTCCTCTAAATTTCCCCATTTTACCCATTTTGGGTTAAATAACGTCAAAATACAACGTCAACACAACACGCGCATAGAATAAACATAACCTCAAAGCTATCTGTCAATGTCATAGTCTTGCCAATACACAAAATACTATGAATTTTCAATACAATGTAAATATATAGTAAGATAGGTATACTTGAACCCCTCTTTTGAAAATTCATACAAAAAGTAGTATCAATAAAATTTGAAGTAAATTGAGTTTAGTTTAACCTTTTTTTGATATGATTTTCCAAAAGGGAGCTAGAGTTAAAAAACAAAAGGGGGATTGAGTCTCCCAGACAGATCAAGTCACCCCATATCCCCTTACATATCGATATAACGTACTTTCTATTTATTGATATTATTATTTAACTTTATTATTTGTCTACCTAAAAAACGTGAAATCAAATGAAACATTTGTCACATAAAAAGAAAACATTTTTTTCGATAACTTTCTATATTGGAATTCAATTGAAATATTAAAATTCAAGTGAAAATTCCATAAGAAATTAGCTTTCCAATTATTATCCTTCTAATTTTCATGTCATACTAATATTTTCTATATGTACTGTTAAGTTTATTCATTTTTTCGCAATATTTCATCGATGAGGATTAAATTCAAATCGGAAAATATAAAATATGAAATCAAAATAATTGAACTTGAATCTGATAGTCTCTCAATTCATATTAATCGTAAACATATCACACAATACTTTGAAATATAAGTTTTTAAAACTTATTTATTGTAAATTATGGTTTCTTCATTATCATTGAATAAATAAGATAAAATTGATTTTTTAAACACTATCGCCGAGGAAAGGACACAGAGCATATTTTATTAAAAAATTACACAAGTCAAACATGTAAATTTACACACAAGGAAACATCAGTTTCGGAAAATACATTTCGCAAAAACACCTATGACGATTTCGCACCATTTATCTCAGTTTATTTTTTCAACGACATTATCTTACAATTAGATACGAATAAAACTATCCGCTCATTCAGCATCGAGAATCCGAAGGGGATAGTCGTGCTGGTCTCTTCGTCAGATAACGTTCACAATGGGCGAAGATAAAAACATAATCCACGGCCCCCCAGAGGTCGAAGTTCCCTCCGTATCTAGTTATGGTGAATTGATCTTGAAAGGCCTTGAAACAGGTGGAAATGCCGTTGCTCAGGTAAATATGCTCAGTTATTGTGTCATCAGTACGTTTTTATATTTATGTATCTTTTATACGCACCAAATAATCGATAACTACTTCCATTTTTTTCATATACCAGCATACATACTCGATTTAGTTTTTAATATGTATTTTCAATATACGAATAACTGATACATACTTCTTTATTTATAAACATAGGCATTTCCTTAATTCGTTATTTTATATTGCTATTATTTGTATCCGTTCATTATGTATTATGCTTTAGATATCCAATCAAACCGGCGAAGAAGCAACTTTTTTGCAAATTCGCGAAAGATCAATCAAATTAGCATTGGCTCTAAGAAAACTCGGAATTCAAAAAGGAGACGTTATATCAATATCCAGTGAAAATAGATTTGAGTTTACAGTTTCTGCAATCGCCGCAATATTACTCGGAGCAATTAACGCTCCACTTAACGTATTGTATAGCAGAGGTATTTTTTATAACATTGCGATCGCATTTTTTTATAGCTCTGTAGCGTAACAAATTAAATTCTGATTCACAGATGAGGTTCTCCACGCGATGGGCATTTCGAAGCCCAAGGCTGTGTTCTGTTCTCCGTTCACGTTGTACAATATATTGGACGCCATCGAGGATGTGAAGAGCGTCCAAAAGGTTATTTTGTACGGAGACGAGAAACTGGAATCTTCGGTGCTGATGTACGAAGAGCTCATAAAAAGCGTGAAGGATTCGCAAGTGGCCAATTTCAAACCAGTCCAAGTGGACGTGAAGAGGCATCCGATTGTGATTCTGTGCTCTTCTGGAACCACCGGATTGCCCAAAGGTGTTATGTTGACACATTTCAATCAAATATTATCCGTACGACACACAGAGTAAGAAAATGTTTGATTTATGATTTTTTTTATACGTTGAATTTCAATCATATTGCTTTTTAGGGAGGCAAAAAAGAATTCTAAAATCGAAACCAAGTGTCTCTTATCCTTGATACCTTGGTTCCACGCTTACGGATTTTTGTCTCATTTGATTTGTTTGAGTTTGAATGTGAGAATTGTGTACATGTCGAGATTCGAAGAAGATGCTTTCTTGAGCGCTATACAAAAATATAAGGTTTGTACTACACAATATTTTTTTTTTAATTATGATTTGATTGATTTTTCAAATATATTTCCAGATCGACATGGCCAGTTTAGTCCCCCCTCTGTTAGTTTTCCTCGCTAAGCATCCTTTAGTTGATAAATATGATCTCAGCAGCTTGAAGGAGATCTGGTGTGGAGCAGCACCATTGTCCAAAGAGACCCAAATAGCCGTAACCGAAAGACTTGGAATTAAGACAATAAGACAAGGTTATGGAATGACTGAAACTAGCTTGGCAGTATTGACGAATCGCTCAGACGACATTAAATATGGGTCTTGCGGCACCCTTGTACCAGGAACTATGGCAAAAGTATTAGTTTGTTGTTTATCAGTATATTTTTATTGAGATTTTATATAATAAAATTTAATTTGTAGGTGATTGATTTGAAAACTGGTAAGGCTCTAGGACCCAATCAAGAAGGGGAGCTGTGTTTCAAAGGTCCTCTGATGATGATGGGATACTTAGGTGATGCTGCATCTACTGAGAAGGCTTTCGATTCTGAAGGTTGGCTTCATACTGGAGACGTTGGATATTATGATGAGGATAAATTCTTTTATATAGTCGACAGACTGAAGGAACTTATCAAATATAAAGCTTATCAGGTTCGTTGTATCGAATGTATTTAAAGATTCCATTATCTTATCGTCGAATTTGTTTGAGAAATGCACACAATCCATTTTGACTGTCTTATTGTATAATAGATAGATTTTAAATTTAGATTATGATTTCGTCAACAAAAATAAGATAAATCGTTACGAATGATTTTTTTGTTTGGATCTTTGAACAGATTCAAATCAAAAATATGATTTTCGTTTGACTGTGTAGTTTTTTTTTCAATTTATGAAAATTGCAAATAAAATATTTCGATTGTTTCTATACTTTGTTCATAGTACATCAATTTATGTTCAATGAGTTTTTTTTGATGATAATATATGACGTTATATTCAAATATGAAAACATCGATCTAATATGAGATTCAAAAATACTGACATAAATAAAAAAAAAAATCATAGAATTTAATTATTTTTAAACTCATCAGGTACCTCCAGCCGAAATCGAAGCACTCCTTCTGCAGCATCCTGCCATCAAAGACGTAGGAGTAGTAGGATTACCTGATGAAAAGTCCGGAGAACTCCCACTGGCGTTCGTGGTGACCCAACCAGGTGCAAAGGTCACAGAAAAGGATATAATCGATTTTGTAGCCAGCAAAGTATCTTTGCCCAAGAGATTACACGGTGGTGTGAGGTTCATCGAAGAAATCCCGAAGAACCTGAGTGGAAAAATCCTCAGGAGAGAGCTGAGGGCTCTCCTGAAGACTGTGCCTCCCTCGAAATTGTGAAGGACTCGTTTCGGTGTTTTGTGTTATGAATATGTATTTTATTATGCTTCGAATGGAAGGGTCGTTCGAAGCGTTTGTATCGATTGATACTTATTTGTTATATTGTTGAGAAATAAAGTTTTTTATATGTTTCGAATTATTTTTTATTGGAAAATTTTGTATAAATGTTTGTATCATTATAAGTAACTAACCTAGTTTTGCTTTTAGGTTTCGTGTTGCTCTTAAGACGAGCCACCACTATTTGATACTATTTCAAGGATATGGCTTAATCAATTTTTATTAAAACTACTTGGAGCTTATAACATCGAAATCGAATTTATATTCAAAATAATTAATGATTAGCTTGATGAAAAATTGCAAGCGTAATGTGTTGGCCAAACTGTATATGTTTGCACAAGTTTGTTATCGCATACGCATTCAGATATTACATAATTTTATTGAATTAATATTACATTTATCATTTATATTAAAGTATCCCAATTAAAAAAATCAATAAATTGACAAAAACCATTCACGATCACATAACCTAATACATTGCATGTCTCCGGTGATGCAATCATTACCATTCCTAATAAATTAATCCAAATTTGAAAAAAATGCATGTAAAATACATAAAAATAAATTGAACAAAACACTTACGACCTAGTTCCTGATAGTGTTGCACATGTGTTTGGGAATACATTCATTGCCATTCCTGACAAATCCTGAATCGCAGACGCATCCTGGTTTGCAGTCATATGATGGAACAGTCACATCACTTAGGCAAGTTTTTTCATACATCGGAACACAAGCACTGTAGATTTGATTTGGGGGACAATTGTATTGATTGTTGGTTTTCGATGTGGTTGGACTTGCATTCATCGTCGGAGTGGCACTATAAACAGCTGAAACAAATTTATGAAATAATGTAATAAGATAGAATAAATTATTTCATATGACTTTCGATAGGTTTTGAAATAATGCATAGTTCTGCATATGAGTCAGAAAAGTTAAAGAAAATCTGATTTTCAATTTCTTTGAGCACATTTTTGATTAAATCTAAAGTTAATAGATGATAAAACGATCTATCATATTTTCAAATAAATTATTTGAAATCATCATTTCATAACAACTCAATTGTTCGAACCGATATTTTGTTAATTTTTAATTGAAATTTGAAAAAAAAAACGATCTAACGCTTTTTTCAAATCTTTCATTTGTTTAATTTTTTCACTCAGTCTCTACTGGTGTCTCATGATTGATACTCATATATAAAATATTCAAGAAATTCCTCGAATCTATTCATCTTTCACATTTGCACGTAAGATTGATAAAACATAATAATTAACAATGAAAATAATAAGATCCATTTTATTTCATATTCAATCTCGTACAACGAATCGAAAATTCATACAATGTGAGACACTTTAATTTCTACCAGTATCCAGGATATCCCCAATATGGATCTCTTCTTGGATATCTTCTGTAATTTTGTACCGGTGGAGATTGTGCACGTTGAGCGAAATTGGCAGCATCATAATTAGCTGAAGCAGGAGTCACATAATTAGTAGAATCTTCAGGAAGGACAGTTTTTGCGGTAGATGTGACGATTTCCATCGAAGGTACATTTTCAGTCGTGGGAGACTCAGTAGTCAATATAATATTCGATGATTCAGTGGTTTCCAGATTTGAAACAGAATCTGCACTTTTTGCATAGTCAAATTCTCTCTCTGCATGAGAATAATGCAATATGAACACTTGTTTCATATGTATGTATAAAATGATAAAACATTCCATATGCAACAGTGTGGAGAGTGGTAGGTACCTTTTTTATTTATGATGACATAATATGTATGAACATTGGTCTATTGATATGTAATTTATTTTAACTAAATTGTAAATTAAATTCATGTTATGTAATCAAATTAAAAATATTATATGTATGTATGTACTTATTTTCAGAGATTTAGAGCAAACACTTTTTCTAGCTACATACTTCAGAAGAAAAGGAAAAGGTTTTTGCTCCAGATTAATTACGCAGGTACTCTACTACTAATTATATGCAATTTTAAAGGTAAATATTAAATTTTTACTATATTTTCAATCATTTTGCAACATATCCCATGAGTTTTCTAAATTTTTTATTCCAAATAACGATTTTAATTTGATATTTCACATATGTTAATTGAATTGAACTTATATCGCATGATAAAATACATTCGGACCTCCTTTAACAAATTCTCAATTTTCCGCTTCCAGATTAGTGACATAAACAACGACCGCTCCATAGTTAAGACGGGTGTACACTTGTGTAGTTTTGTAGTAGCGGATGAACATCATAGGTTTATCGTAACTATGTACCGGTTTCGACAAATATTTTAATTATCAATTACATTTTTTTTTTCGAGTCAATATTTAAATCATTTATCCAGTTTTGTGATCAACTTGCATTATAAAGTTGCACGAGTGCACACCTATCTTAATACGGAGCGGTCGTTGTCTATGTCATCAGTCTCGAAACAGAAACGCGGTCGGGTGTAGGTACGTTGTAAATATAACATTTTAATTTGTTTTCACTATATTTCAGATACTTACGACAACTTGTGCGATTTATGCATGTACCGAGGCTGTTCTTCACGTATCCATTAATGCATTTACATGTTTTCTTGAAGCATGGCGAAATCCTGCAATCGGCCGGTGGAACGTAGGTGCAAGTTTCTTGACATGAAGCAGGACAATCGACAGCCTCTTCGTTGTTTCCGCAGCCTGAAAATGATCAAAAGTAAGTCGAATCAATAATGTTTTTCTTTCGACTTTAGTTTGTGCGAAATTTCGTATTCAATTCATTCTTAAAACGTTTGTATTCTGAATAAAACTTCAGATATTCTATGTTATACTTACACATATTCGGTGATACGCACTTGTTGTCTTTTTTGACCGTGCCAGGGATGCATTCGCATCTCGGAAAACATGGAAAATTGACATCTTCAGGTGCGATGCATGGCACGGTTCTGTTGTTCAAAAGATATTCGCAATCGTCGTCCAATTTGCAATACGCAGGACACGAATTGTAGACTTCGTTCAGTCCGCATTTCAGAGCTGAAAATCGTACGTGACTGTTGTGAATCAAATCGATATACGATGTTGTTATTTTAACTTTAATTCGGTATGAATTATATTTACGGCATTCTGAAACATTGACGCATTTTCCTTCGTTGTTTCTGAAGAGAGGCGATTTGCAGCAACAGCCGCTTTTAAACGAACCGCTCGGTTTTGAACAGGATCTCTCGAATCCTCGTTCCAAGTATTCTTCGTTTTCATCATTGCATTGTGCTTATAACAAAAGAATATTTTTTAACGCTCAATTAAAAAGAAAGTTTTTTTTTATTCGATTTCGAAAATAATTAATGCTAGTAATGCAATTTGATTCATTTTTTATTTTTTTTCGATAATTTCTAATTGTCGTTTATCGATTTGGTAAAATTGTCTTTGACAATGAAATTGACAAATAAATACGCTTCGCATACACAAGTGTATTAGAACAAACATAAGCGTTTCGTCTCACGATCAGTAAAATTTAATCAAACAAAATTACCAAAGAGCAAATATTTTTAATTCAATAAACATTCATTCTATACGCAAATTTCATTGAAAATAATAAATACTTTGCAAAATTTTCGTACAAACAGATGATATGAGTAACTTGCGCTTTTCACTTGAGAATGTTCGTTCGGACTTATTTTTTTATGTATATATTTTTACAATTACTTACTTTGTGCGTAAACAAAAGTCACCAAACATATTAACGTCACAGAAATTAAAAATTTCAACATGTTTCAATTAGTTTACCCAAATCACACACCGAATGGCGAAAATTGACTGAGTTTCGATTCGCTCATGAAGCGTTTATACAGATGAAAATCGAATGAAATATTGCAGTGGTGTAGTTTCGACGGAGATTCGAATCATTGATAGTATAATAATTAATTTGCATTCCTATAAAGATTTTTCGATTGAAACATTTTAATAAAGTGTCAATAGTTTATTTTATAAATATTATATAAATTTTCAAATTAATTTTGGTGGAAAAAATTGTTAAGCTTTGACTGGTTTTAACAAATTGATCTTTGGTTTAGCTGGTTGTGTTGGAGCTGGTTGTGATGGAGCTGGTTGTGATGGCGCAGGTTGTGATGGTGCTGGTTGTGATGGTGCAGGTTGTGATGGTGCAGGTTGTGATGGTGCAGGTTGTGATGGAGTTGATTGTGTAGGAGATGGTGGTGATGGTGTTTGGTCTCCACTGGGCTTAGTAGGAATAGTTCTTCCAAGTATTCCAGATAATCTTAGCCATGGTTTCAAAGGTAATTCTCCTGGATCTACTGGAGCTTTTGGAAGATCCATCGCCAATTGTGTCGCATTAACTTTTGGAGTAACATCGCTTCTCTTTACGAAATTCTTCGATGTGACTATTTTGGCTTTTCCCGCCTTTTTGACGGCGTCGGCGGTGGCTTGTTTTTTCTTTGCGTTGCAGGCTTCTAGTTTTTTAACCAAATTAGGAGTAGATTCTACTTTATCCGCTGGAAATATAGAAATTTATATGTGAAAAATTTAAGAATCGTTAAATAAATACGAATTGCGAAAAATACGCGATTGTTCTTTGTACAAGTGTTTCAGAGTAAATTGAGGTTTTCTCGAGTTTTTCTTTTTATTGAGGTCTTGATATTCGAATGGAAATTGTTGGAAATATTCTAATACTCACGACAATCTTTGCGCTCTATGCACGTGCTGTTGTATCTGACATAATTTTTCTTGCATTTGCATCCTTTGTTAAAACAAGGAATCAATTTACATCCTGGAAGCGGTGGATTTTTGTCACAAGTGTTATCGCAATCTGCAGGACAATCTGTAATTTCTTCATTTTTTCCAGTACAACCTACGATCAATTTTCATATATTCTATTCATATTTCTATTAAAAAATAATTTAATCTACATTCAGCCGAAAAAAAAAATGATTCCAATATAATTACATCTATCAGGCGAAACACATTCTGTTCCAACTCTGACGAAATCCTTCTTACAATCGCATCTAGGCACACATTTATAATCGGCAGGAGCCGGAGGACAGTTCTTCTTGAATCCACTCATCAGCGAATTGCAATCAGGATCCGAAAATCCATACTTGGGACAGTCGTTCTGAACTTCGTTCTTTCCGCATTGCAATTTCGCAGCATTGCTATCGTCTTTCGGAGCTGTCGAGAATAGAGTCTGTTAAAACTAACTGAGGATTCGATTCGAAGATTCGAATTCGAAATTTGAAATTGAATTGTGCGAAATGAACTCACTCGTTTTGTCGGCTTTGTTGTTCTTCTGCGCAAACACCAGAACGATGCACAATAATATCAAGCAGAAGAATTTCATTGCGATTGTATTTGGGTTAGGTTTTCGACGTTCGAGTTCATCGACAATGTCGAATTGGAATATTTAGAGAGACTAATTTTTCGACCACTTGTGCTACACTTATACGAGCATGTTTTTACAGTGGTGTATTTTTTCGAGTTTACTTCGATCGTGTTTTAAAAGCTGACTTTTTTTCATATTTTTCTTCCGGTGTAGAAGGTTGCTATCGATCTAAATTAAATTGTATTTTTCAAATTGGATCCTTATAAGAATAATATTCGAATACACGTGTACATAAGTTTACGCATTTCAGCTGATTACAGCCATTCAAGCAGTAGCTTTGTATTAATGTGTAGCCTACTTATTATCTCAATATAGCCTATTTATGTAATCGGTATCCAGTAAAATAAACTTTCACTCTGTCATGAAAAAATTTTATTGAAATGAAATTATTTTTTCGTTTAATTTAATATTCTTAGATGTCGTCATTTTAATATTAATTTTTCAGTTTTTATAAATATTTTATAGATGTCGTCAATTTAATATAAATTAATATTTACATTTAGCTTCTGTAAATACTTTTATTCAGATGTCGTTAATTTAAATTGATACGGAAGATGCCACGATATAGCTGATTACTTAAATTTAATTTGGAAATAGTGTCAAGTTCAACTGTCGATTACCACTTATTATTTTTGTTCATCTATCTGATTATTATGGATTACATAAAGTTGGTTTTGATTTTGTTCCATGAAAATGGTTTCGGAAAAAAAAATACATTTTAAATCATTGAAGAATCTCTGTTTAACATGTCTTTCAATATCGGAAATTGCAATCAGAAATAAAACTTTACTCTCTCATATAAATTTTCAAAATGTTATTTTAATCAATTCAAAATATCTAACTTACAATTGTCAAACGTGGACAAGTCATGTATGAAAACGTTCTTATTGAATCGATTTTGGATAAACACACTTTCCATCATTATTCCTGAAAAAATACGGCTTACAACGACATCTTAACTTGAAGCAAGGACTCAATTCATATTTCGGCCAGTACAATATTGAGGAGGTGCTGAAAACACGTCTCAAATGAAATTGTAATTTTTCGAAACAATATTATCACCTTAATCAATCTAAGGATCTTTACATGTTCTTTTGCTGGGACATTCACTCTTTTCGATACATTTATTATTTTTATCTCTGACATATCCAGGAACGCAGAAGCATCCTTGTGCATTCAAAGCTTCGCATTTTCGATCTGGATATTCACATGTTGGATCACATCCACCATGGTTAGTTTGCCACAGTTCGTTTTGACCAGGACATAATGGCGGTGGTTTCGCAGCTGAAATAAAATACATATTCCCATATGAATATTTCGTATCAATTATGTTAACTGTCTATTATAAAAGAGTTTTTTTTATTGCTCATTATATTAAATTAATTACTTGATATATGAAATATTGAGTAGTTATAAGGATAAATACTTACGACAAGCATCGCGATGTATGCATAAAGTATTATATCTAACAAAATCTTTCATACAGAAACATCCACTAACTCTTGCTCTACATTGTCTATCTGGATTTTCACACGTGGGATCACATCCTCCGTGCACGTCATACCACATTTCATTTGCCATTTCACATTTCTTTTTAGGGGCTACACAGTAGAATCATATTAATTTTTCAATCGTTGCCTTAACTAATAATCAAATTGAAATAACTTCTTACGACAGTCATTTTTTAGAATGCATTCTCCATTGTTTCTCACGTATCCCGCTTTACAGAAGCATCCACTAACTATTGCATCGCATTGTATATCTGGGTTTTCACACGTAGGATCACATCCTCCATGATTATCGTACCATATTTCGTTTGCTTTATCACATTTAGGTTTTGCAGCTGATCGATAAAAATGTTTTGTTTTTATTGAATTTAAAGAATATTTGACTATAAAATATATTTATATTGAAATCGAAATGACTACGTACGACAGTGTTTTAATAAAATGCATTTTCCGTTGTTTCTCACGAATCCTTGTTTACAGAAACACCCACTAACCATTGCTAAGCATTGTATATTTGGATTTTCACACGTAGGATCACATCCTCCATGATTATCGTACCATATTTCGTTATCTTTGTCGCATTTGGGTTTCGCAGCTGATGAAAAGAAACATTTTTGTTTTTCTTAGGTATAATGCTAATTTAACTACTTAATATATTTATATTAAAATCGAAATGATTACATACGACAGTCTTTTAATAAAATGCATTTTCCGTTGTTTCTCACGAATCCTTCTTTACAGAAACATCCTTTAGCCAATGCTTTGCATTGTAAATTTGGATTTTCACACGTAGGATCACATCCTCCATGTTCATCGTACCATTTTTCATTTTCATTGTCGCATTTGGGTTTCGCAGCTGATGGAAAGAAACATTTTTGTTTTTCTTAGGTATAATGCTAATTTAACTACTTAATACATTTATATTAAAATCAAAATGAATACGTACGACAGTGTTTTAGTAAAATGCACTTTCCATTGTTTCTCACGTATCCCTTTTTACAGAAGCATCCACTCTTTATTGCTTCACATTGCAAATCTGGGTTTTCACATGTGGGATCACATCCTCCATGTGTATCATACCATATTTCGTTCTCTTTATCGCATTTAGGTTTTGCAGCTGATCGAATGAAAAATTTTAGTTTTTCTTAGGTATAATGCTGATTTAACTACATAATATATTTATATTATTATTGAAATGAATACGTACGACAGTGTTTTAGTAAAATGCACTTTCCATTGTTTCTCACGTATCCCTTTTTACAGAAGCATCCACTCTTTATTGCTTTACATTGTAAATCTGGGTTTTCACACGTGGGATCACATCCTCCATGTGTATCGTACCATATTTCGTTCTCTTTATCGCATTTAGGTTTTGCAGCTGATTGATATACATATATATTTTTATCAAATTTGTAATATATACAAGTATAAAAATATACATACATTAAAACCGAAATGACTACTTACGGCAATGTTTTAGTAAAATGCATTTTCCGTTGTTTCTCACGTATCCTTTTTTACAGAAACATCCACTCTTTATTGCTTTACATTGTAAATCTGGATTTTCACACGTGGGATCGCATCCTCCATGTCTATCGTACCACATTTCATTCTGTCCTGTACATTTTGAATTATTATCTGTAAAATTTCAAATTGTAATTAACTTGTTGACTGTATAGAAACAAAGTGTATTTATGTACATATATCGAAATTATTTTAACATCTTATATCGATATTTGCAACTTCTCGAATCGTCTTAAATTTTTACAAAAAAACTGGTAAGATATACTCAAATTGTATTGTTCCACATACCTGTATAAGCTGAAGTATCGTGTACTATTGCTATGATGAAAATTAAAAAGATTACAAATGATAATACATTCATTTTACTTTGTAAATGAGTGTATTATTTGCGTTCATGAAATGAAATCGCCTTTGACTGAAAGTTCTCGGTTTATATAGACTTATCTACATATATTTTTGATGGGTGCTTTGCATATTTTATTTATAGCCAGGTGTGCATTTTTACAGCCTTTTGTCACGTTTAAAACATGTTTTCAGAATGTTTTATTTTTTAATTAAGATTTGAATAATTAACATAATATAATAGACAAAACTGATTTAACTGAAAAAAATCTACACAAGGTTTGTTTTTCAATCGTCAGCCGTTCAGGAGTCAATTTTGTTTACTAATTAAACTATTACTAATAACTAATTAAAGGTACTGATTGACATTTAGAATACTAGTCTTTAACGAAATAAATTTTTACAAAAAGTAAAAAATGGGTCATATAAAATTACGATTTTGATCTTGTTACTATTTTTTTAATCTATTTTTTTCTTATTTTGGAAATATTTTTTCATATATAAAAAGTCAATTAAACAAATAACAATGTATCAAGTAGTGAATTAGTTTAATGATCTTCTATTTTTATGTTATATGTATGTATGTAAAAAATAACGTTAAAACGATTGATCATTTATGTTTGCTCGTATTTGAATTGTATGGATTAAACCGTTTACTCACTTGTATTCACATACTTTTTTATAATTATTTACGTTCATATTTCGAATTTGCTTTATGGCAGATGCGATTTATGAATAATCCATGCGTTTTACATTTAAATTTCTTACAATTGGCACGAAACCGAAAAACATGGTGCTAATACATATATTTACACTAGATTATAAGAAAAAATATGTAATTCAATTTTTTTTCCGTACAATATTTGTAGAAACAATTTTTATTAAGATTTATCACAAACATTAAATTGATTTCTTACAAAATTTTCTTTACAGCGACATCCGAATATGAAACACGGATTCAATGTACAATTGTTTAAAGCAGGTCCGTTTATCGTATCGTCACATTTTGCGGGACAATTGACTAGCCTTTCGTTTTCTTTACAACCTGTAAATTACAGTAAATCAATATATGGAATATTGCAAAAATAATATATTCATTATGAAATTTGAAAAATACAATATTCAGGGGATAAACAATCGTTTCCGATTCTGACGAATTCCGGTCTACAATCACAACGAGGATAGCACGGATAAGGAACTTCTTCTGGAGGTTCACAATCTTTCATTATGGCTTCAATAAGCAATGGACAATCATCGTCGAAAGTACAGTAGTCAGGGCACCAATTTGGTACTTCGTTAATTTTGCAATTTAATTCTGAATCATATTTAACATTTCAAGCATTATTATATTTATTGTTAGACCATTTTTTTCAAAAATTAAAATAGTTTTTTCTCAACTACTCACTGATGCAATCTTCCTTCTTTATACAATTGTAATTTTCATTTCTTACGTATCCATCTTTACAAAAACACCCCAAAGTAGCATTAGCATTTGAACATACTTTATCAGGTTCTTGACATGTCCGATCGCATCCTTTGTAATCTATCTTCAACGTTTCATTTTGATTAGTACAAGTTTGAATCGGTGCTGAAAGTTTAGTGAAAATCATATATTTTATTTTAACAATTCAATTGAAATTATGTTCGACTATTCGGTGAAGATTATTACATGTCCTTTTACTGATTTCAGTCGGACAATCCCTTTTTTCGATGCATTCATCGTATTCATTTCTTACAAATCCAACTTTGCAAAAACACCCTTTTATACATCCTTCGCATTGAGGATCAGGATTTTCACATGTTCCATCACAACCCCCATGACATGTATACCATTCCTCGTTGAATCCATGGCATTCAGGAGGCGTGGCTAAACAATAAAATAAATTTTCAAACCCAATTCAATCAAAACCAACATTAATACGTCTTCGATGAATAACTTACGACACTCGACTAAGAGAATACATTTATTTTGATCGTTCCTGACATATCCTTCTTTACAAAAGCATCCATTTATACATTCTTCACATTGAGGATTCGGTTCATCACATGTGCCATCACATCCTCCGTGACATGTTAGCCATTCCTCATTGACTCCTCTACATTTGGGTGGCGTATCTATACAAAAAAATTTTTTTTTTTAAATTAATTCAATAAAAATATTTGTATCGTTGTATTACTTACTACAATCATCTAAAAGTATGCACCTATGCCTGATGTCTCTGACATATCCTTCTGTACAGAAACATCCTTCTCTGGTTTCTTCACATGAATAATCTGGATATTCGCATGTTCCATCACATCCACTTTCTGACCATGTTTCATTTTTTCTCAAACACCTTTCGGCTAGAGCTTTAAACAATTGAATGAATTTCGAATCAATAAATATAGTTATTATTATAAAATTTTAAAAGATATTCTAACTGAAAACTGGAATAAAAACATTATTTTCGACAGAATGTAAAAAAAAAAGATTAAATCTTCGGTATTTTTAATACAATCAGTACTTCGAATACGAATTGTCAAAAATCGATTAATAGATGGCGTTGCGATTTGAAAAAAAAAGCTTATAAAAATTCGACTAAGGAAAGTAATATAAAATTGTTCAACTTACTACATTCATCGAAAAGAATGCATTTTCCCAAAGTTCTTGCGTTAGCATAGCGTCTAACATAATCTGGCTTGCAAAAGCATCCTCTTGCACAACCTCTGCATTTCAATTTCGGATCAGTGCACGTAGGTTCACAACCCCCATGACAATCATACCACATTTCATTTTCTCTTATGCACGTTAGAGCTACGAATTTATATATTAAACAAAATATCATTCGATATTTTAATAAAAATATTAAAATTGGTAGTCTACTTACGACATTGATCCAGTGCTATGCAGCCTTTTCCACTTCTGACGTAACCTTCCTTACAAAAGCATCCACTTACTCTTCTTCTTCCACAACTCATATCCGGATGAGAACATGTAGGATCACATGTGTCGTGATTTTCTTGCCATTCCTCATTTCCGTAATTACATTTGCGTATAGGTGGTTCTGAAAATAGACATGTTTAAATGAGCCATTCTGAACTAAACTTGACTAACTAATGTATATTAAATAATCGAAAAAGATATGGGTATACATATAGCCATACTTTTGGGTATATGTATACCCATCTCCTTTGTATTGTGTCGGTCTGTTTCTTATT
The DNA here is from genome assembly GCA_024721215.1 of Cheumatopsyche charites. Classification (NCBI taxonomy): domain Eukaryota; kingdom Metazoa; phylum Arthropoda; class Insecta; order Trichoptera; family Hydropsychidae; genus Cheumatopsyche; species Cheumatopsyche charites. Next base: position 8,368,827 of record CM045586.1, on the reverse strand, counting down.
TCAAATTGTGACTGCGTGTGAACTCGTCCTTATTGTGCAAAATCCATACCTTTTTAGAGTATAAATTCGCCGAAGTATCGATGAAATTTAATTATAATTCCATCAGTGATATATTTTTATTACTTGTTATTTCAAACCAACATTTCACCCAAAGAAATGTGGCAGCCCTGGTTTGAATATTTTTATCGATACAAATAAATTTAATCAATCATAAAAAGTAATAATTGTTACAAATCGAGCTCGAACTGCCGGAAAGAACACAGACATAAAAATGCACTATCGATAAACAGAGCAATTATGTATTTCACCATTTTAATTATTGTTGTGAAATTTTCTAAATAACGATTCAGTATCGATCAGTGACTTTTCGAGTAAAGACGATTCGGTTGTTTTCGAATTTTACACTTTTTTCGAATTACGTGAAAATTAATATCGCAATCAGAGTCTCATTGCGACAAAACAATCTTCTCATTACCGATGAATAAGGGAGTGTTTTGAAAATAATTTATGCCTTAAAGAAGAAGCGTATTTTTTCGATTCTTTACGCCACTCGCAATGTCTTAATAATTCAAAATAGTGTATAATCCAAGTGCGATTTTGCAGATTTGCAGAATTTTGGGTGAGTTTTTGATATTTTGTTTAATTGTAAACCAAATCTTTGAATCGATAGTTGCTCAACACTAATATTACTAAACACAAGTTCACATTTTTATACAAAAGATCATCATCTTTTAATGACCCCAAATATTCTGTTCGGTGGGGTCGCGAACCATGGTTTGAGAAACGCTTCAGTTCAGAATCAATTAAAATGGCTTCTGAAATATTTAAATTATTTATTATCCGGTGGTTAAACTTATAATTTAAATGTATTTAACCTTATTCTTCAGGAAATATATTTCACGTATAGTAGTATGTAGATTGTAATCTATTTTCATATACATACATATTTAGTTTGAATACATACATATTGTATAGTAACCTGTAAATTCTTCAATGTCTTCAGAAATTACAATTGTGCAAATACTCAAAAATATATAAATTGATATCGTCATTTCGATAGATTTTGCAACGAATCGTTTACGTATCCGATGCAAGGTAACTGCTGTTGTGAATATAATTCTCAAATTATATAGACATCCACTGTTTGATTTACTGTTTTGGAATTTTTATTGCCAGTGGTGTTTTCAGGGATGTACATATTTACAATTTTGATATTATGAAATGCATGAGGATAAATAATAGACGATAATTTAATATAAAACATATTTTATTTGAAACCTTCGAGCACAAACTGTATATTATAATATTAAAAACATATGTAAAATTCACAATATGCATTTACATTTCAGTTTTTTTCTGCACTAGAGATAAATTAGAGTTTTTATTCGATGTATCATATGTACCTACATACATACTTTTTAGTTTCATTCCAATCTGAAATAAGAGATATTTTCATTTATATTAATTTTTAAACTTTCTTTTATGCAAAAGTAAGAACACTCTCACAAAATAGCTTATGCAGGAACACATATATCATTTTCACGAACATATCCAATTTTACAAACGCATCCTGCAATGCAAGGAGCGAAACAATATGCTCCTGGAGGACACGGATTTATACATTTAGAATACATTTCATTATGTCCAGTACATTGCACCACTGAAATTTTGTGAAAAAAAAAAGGGTAATTATACAACGTAAACATTAACAAAAACGCCAGCAGTATGAGAAATATTGTTCGATTTTATGTATGTAATTGTATTTTTTCTAGTTTCGTTATCGGTTTATTTTTACATGCGTTTTTTTTTGTGATCAAATATTGATTATTATGTCGCCAGCCCCAAAATACGGCAATAGTTAAAGCATTAAAAAGAAATACAGAAAAAGTAACGATTTCGTGATTTATTCAAAAATACATAAGCAATTTTGATGTTTTTCCTCCTTTGAAATGAATTATCAAAATAAAATATCATACTGTCTTATATTTGAATCAAAGTACATTTTTTTTTATAAATCAAAGAAAATATTAAAATAAAACAAATTGATCAGTGTGAATATTAATTTTGGCGATATAATCATATCGGGCGATAGTAATTGATTGATAAAATAAGAAATAAGCACTTTTCTTAAATTCGTGGCGAAGACGATTTCGTTTATATAATATTTTTATTCGAAAATAAGTTCAATGATTTAATATTCTTATTTTGTAAATTTTACTCACATGCAGACACAGAATGTACTTGTTGTATTCCGGCAATACATAAAATCAAAATCACACCAAATTTCGCGTACATTTTTACGAATAAATGTGTCCAGTGAATATGAAATCTGTCAACTATTAATGTTTCGGTTCAACTCATATCTTATATACTACGACGAAACGTTTTTGTTATCTATCGACTGAATAATATTTTGAATTACAAATAATAAAGTATTCTTTTTAAATTACATATTATTGTTGTTTTTATCACACTGATTAACATACATAGTATTTTATTATATTTTGTTGTTACATAGGTACATACCTACCGATTTTTTGAACTCGATAAAAATCACATTTCTCTTTGAAAATTATTGATGATTAATAATTTATTTTTATGTGTCTTTTATTGTAAGTAATGACAGTACGGATATGGTTGTATGCATTTATTTTATCTGCAATAATACATTGTATTTTAATCTTGATGATGGAATTTCATTCTACAAATAGATGATTTTTAAGAACTATTTGTCAGTCCATCGTATTATAATATTTATTGCATTCGATTTATCTCATCAGATTAATCTTTTTTGCTGCCATTTTGCGTTCGATCCTTTTTTATCAGCTGTCGCCGTCAATTCTGTTTTTATCATTTATTTTAATGTCGAATCCGTTGTCGTAGATTCTTCTGTAAGTGAAATTCAACGTTTTCGATTTTTATTCATTTTTCATATTCAATTAATATTTACCATTGATCTTTTTGCAAATTCCATTTTCTCGGACATGTCCCGGTATACAAGTACACCTTGGTATACAAACAGCAGCACAAAATATACCCGGAGGACAAAAATTCGCGCAACTTGCATATTCTTCGTTCGGTCCCTTGCACCAATTCGCTGAAATGATTTCACGAAATCGTTTAATAAAGATGATAATCGATAACAGATTTGATGTAAAGTGTACTGACTAGTTTCTTTTACGCATATGTCATTTTTTCGAACAAATCCTTTCTTACAAGTGCATCCAGATTTACAAAAGAAAGTGCAGATGCTGCCTTGTGGACATTCAGCTACGCAAAACGAATACTCTTCGTTTGGCTTTGAACATTTTGATGCTGTGAAATTTTACAATATGTTGATATAATTATTTCTTTCCTTCGATTATAGTTTATTTTCAACTCACAAGTGTCTTCTTTGCACTTTCCATTTTCACGAATGTAACCCTTCTTACAAACACAACCTGGCATACAAGGAGCGACGCAAGTTGCATTTTGAGGACACGCATTTGTACATTCCGAATATTCTTCGTTTGTGTCAGTACATTCTTCTTGCACAGCTAAAATTGAAAAAAAAAAACGTAAATATGAAAAATAATAACTCATATTTATTTGAAACGTACATTTTTCTTCAACGCAAACTTCATTTTCACGAATATATCCATCTTTACATACGCATCCTTGCGTACAAGGATCTTCACACGTCGCACCTGGAGAACACGGATTCGTACATTCAGAATATTCTTCGTTTGGATCGTCACAAGTTTCCCGTTTTGCTGGAAACAAAACTCGCATAATATAAATTTGCTCAATTTAAAACTTATTTTAATATACAGAATATAGTTTTGTGAAATATAATCGAAACTAACGATCTTCTTCAACGCACACTCCATCTTTTCTAACGAAACCTTCTCTACAAACACAATCTGGAATACAGGTTGTATTGCAATTCGTTTCTGATGTACAAGCATTTGGACAATCAGAATACACTTCGTTCTGCTCTGTGCACCAATTTGATTCTGCTGAAATTTTTTTTTAGTAAATTTTATATTATTCTGTTGCTTAAATATATTTTTTTCACTATTGAGCTTACGGCACATGCTACGTTCGATGCATTTCCACTTTAGATCTCTTACATATCCAGATTTGCAAAAACAGTCTCGTCGACATCCTGAGCAGGTGGGATTTGGATTTTCACAAGAGGAATCACAGCTTCCGCATTCAGAAAATTCTTCATTTTCTCCGTTGCATTTTAAAGCTGAATAATTATTCAATTAGTAAAAATACGATAATTTGAAATGATGCTATGTATGTCTTATGTGAATTTATGCTTACGACATTCTTGTTGATCGATACAATTCCAACCGGAATCTCTGACAAATCCACTTTTGCAAAAGCATTCTTTTCGGCATTTCGATGAGCATTTAGGATTTAAATTATCACATGTCGGATCGCAAGTTCCACATTCGGAATATTCTTCGTTTTTACCGTAGCACTTTGAAGCTGAAAATTTTTCAGTTTTCACATAAATATAATCATATTTAGATCTGATGATTCAAAGTTTTCACAATTATATTTGATTCATACGGCATTTTTCAGGATCAATGCAATTTCCATCGTCGCCTCTAACAAATCCATTCTTACAAAAACACCCTTCTCTACAAACTGCTGCACAAATCGGATTCAAATCGTCACAAGTTGGATCACAAGATCCACATTCGGAATATTCTTCATTTTCCTTACTGCATCTGGATTCTATAAATGAACGAAATCGAAACGTATAGGTATACATACAAACATGTTAATACACAAATTGAAACCATTATTAAAAAAATATTACTCACTATAATTAATTTTCCTTGAAATCTTGTTTTTAATACATTCTTCGGGATCGACGCAATTTCCATTTTCATCTCTGACAAATCCGCTCATGCAAAAACACCCTTCGACACACTTCTTCGTACAGAATTGAACTTTTTTTCCACATGTCGCTTCACAAGCAGTTCCACAAAAATCGTAAACTTCATTCGATTTGTTGCAGGACACTTAAACAAACACGACACCTCCGTATTACCATAAACAAGCACTTTATTCTTCACACAATTAAAAATAGAATGATTACAACAATCTTCCTTTAAAGTGCAGTATCCTTCGTAGTGTCTCACGAATCCTCTTTTGCACCTGCATCCTTTTTTAAGACATGGTGAATGTTTGCAGCCAACTTCATTGTCCGGTCGTCCTTCGCAAGTATACTCACATGTGGATGGACAGTCCACTATTTCTTCGGTTTGTTTGTCACAACCTGTTTTCGTCTCATTTTATAATTTGTTCACTTTTTAATTTATAGAGGAAAAAAAATCATTTGTACTTGCATTTTTCGATGGGTTCGCATTCGTTTCCTATCCGAACGAATCCTTTTTCGCAAACGCATTTCGGTATACATTTATATTCTGATGGTGTTGAACAATTTTCATTCAGTTCTCGGATAATTGTATCACAGTTATCTTCATAGTTACAATAATTTGGACATTGATCTAAGACTTCGTTTATTTTACACTTGATCGAATTTGCTGAAATTTTTTCGTTCCAAATTCATACATGAATCATTTTATCCTCAAAATAATATTACTTACGTTCTGTAATTGTATAAAATCGATCTGCCATGCCAAGAGTGAAAAATATAAACATCACACATATTAATTGATACATTTGATATGGTTTGTTGACCTGTTTCCCTTTGAGCTCCAAAGAGACTGTAGCTGCGCTTTTATCGAAGGTTTATATAGTTCTCTGGAGTTTTGTATGTATTTTACAGTTTCGTATTCGTATATGAGGATCGTATATGTGGGTTCGAGAAATTTATTGAACTGCTTAGTTGTATGCAGCCTGCTTCATATTCTATGTACAAGCATGCGATGGGAAAATACGAATCATGTTGCAAGGCTATATGTTAAACATTCACGGTCAAAAGGAATAACTTCTGACGTTTTATTATGCATTATCTGAGTTTATTTTTGCATCGTTGAATCGCAACGAAGATCGATCGTTCGATGTGTTAATCAATTCTGATTGTTAAAGATGTGTTTTATTTGAAAAAAAAAGTTATTTTTGAATCATCTGTATAATACTAGATACGGAGGTAACGGTAAATCGTAATTAAATTTTGATGTCCTTTTAAATTCACTCATAAAATTGATAAACAAGTTAGCAATTACTCGGTTGAAAAGAAATAAGCGGAAAAGCGAGTTTTTGGATCAAGTATAAACTATTGAAAGAGGATAAAATTCTTGAATATAAATAACTAAATCTCTGCATACCTATGAATAAATTTCTTGAAAATATGTATCTTTGGGCATGTATGCGCATTTTACAAATAAATAGGAGCATTTAGATAATTTTATTATCTTCTAAAACAAATATATTATTTTATAGTATCTTGGATCTTTATTGTGCATCGTTTAAATTTTACATTCGCGAAGGTATATTACGACCCGTGCGAGAATTATAACGCAGTTACTTCTTTTCATATAAATATAATATTTCATATTATTGAATTTAAGGATAATCCCGGATAATTTGCTATGTTGTAAGGCTTGCTTTCGAGATTATTATAAATGATATAATAAGTTCAATAAAATATATAAATGAGATAATATTAATTTACAGAAATGCACATTGGTGATAATTGTCAAAAAATGTTTTTTCTCGCATGGAAAAAATCATTTGTTTTCTCTTATTTCGATTTAGAAACGTATGTTATATTAAATATTGTATAAAAGAAGTAATGTTTAATTTTATTTAGTGTTAAGAGGAAAACTTCACTTTGATTTAGCTTTCAGGACTTTATTGTACGTTTACAACATTTAGTAATACAATTGACTATTATTCTCGAAGCAAGTATATTTTAGTGAAATTTAATTTCCAAAAACATTTATTCGTTCATAAATATATCGATTTGTTTGGAACAGATACATTTGCCAGCTTTGGGTATACATTCGCCATTATAGCAGTAATATCCAGGAATACAAATGCATCCTGGTTTGCATATGTGTATATCAGACTCAATTACGAAACGACTTTCGCATGGGCCATTACGGGCATGCTTTCAGGATATACGTCTATTTTTCCACATATTGGTTTCCTCGTAGTTTCGCATATTGCAATGGTTGGTTTTGGAATTGAACATGTTGGCTTTGGAATTGAACATGTTGGCTTTGGAGTCGGTTTTGGAGTTGCGTGAGTCGGTTTTGGAGTTGCGTGAGTTGGTTTTGGAGTTGCGTGAGTCGGTTTTGGAGTTGCGTGAGTCGGTTTTGGCGTTGGGTGAGTTGGTTTTGGCGTTGGGGGAGTTGGTTTTGGTGTTGAACAAGTCGGTTTTGGTGTTGGGGGAGTCGGTTTTGGTGTTGGAGGAGTCGGTTTTGGTGTTGGAGGAGTCGGTTTTGGTGTTGGAGGAGTCGGTTTTGGTGTTGGGGGAGTAGGTTTTGGTGTAATTACTTCTGTCAAACAATAATAATATTAGCTACATATTTGCATTTTTTCTTATAATTTGGTATGCTTGATTCAAACTAACCATTTTGTTTTACGCAAATTCCATTTTTATCACGTACGTATCCCTTTATACATTGACATTCTTCTATACAAACGGTTGGACACGCCATACCCGGTGGACAATCATGGTCCAAGCATCTTCCAACTAATTCTTCGTTTGGTCCAGAACATTTTTTCTCTGAAAATTCCCAATAAATTTTAATTGAAATATATATTTTTCAAATATTATCAACGAATAACTCACGCTCATCTTTTTTAACACAAACTCCATCTTCATTACGTTCATATCCTGGTATACATTCGCACCCTGGTATACATACGGCTGGACACATCCTACCTGGTGGACATTTATTTCTCATGCATTCTGTATATTTTTCATTGGGTCCTTTGCATTCAATCGCTGTAAAATTGAAATTTAGTTCATATTCATCAAATGCAATTATAATTCAACATCTATCGGAAATTATCGTATAGTTTTGTCATCTTACGTGGAGGTTTTTTTACACAATCTCCGTTTGCATTTCGTTCGAATCCTGATATACATACGCATCCTGGAATACAAGCTGCGATACACATAGCACCCGGAGGACATGGATTTATGCAATCTGAGTATTCTTCGTTTGGCTTTGTGCATTTTATTTCTGAAAATTAAATAATATATTTTTTCATTGATTCGAATTTAAAATATAGTACAATTTTTGAATAACTCACGTTCATCTTCCTTAACACAAACTCCGTTTTTGTTTCGAGTGTACCCCGGTATACATTCGCATCCTGGTCTACAAACGTCTGTACATGCCATACCCGGTGGACAATCATTTTTCATGCAATCTGTATATTGTTCATTCGGTCCTTCGCATTCTTTCTCTAGAAACATCAAAGCATTTTTTTTTATATATGTATAATATTTAAATATTAACGAATTTATTTTCGATCAACTCACGGTCATTTTTCTGAACACAAACTCCATTTTTATTACGTTCATATCCTGGTTTACATTCACATCCTGGTTTACAAACTGTCGGACGTTTCATACCAGGTGGAAGATTGTCTCTCATGCATTCTACATAAACTTCGTTCGGACCCGTGCATTCTTTTGCTGTGAAATGGGAATAAATTGTAAATCAGTCAAGTAAAATTATGATAACAGTGATGTTTGATCAACTTACGGATAGTTTTTTTTACACAATCTCCATTGGAATTGCGTTCGAATCCCGATTTACAAACGCATCCTGGAATACAAGGTGCAAAACACTGTGCATTGGGAGGACATGGATTTATGCAATCTGAATATTCTTCGTTCGGTTTTGTACATTTTATCGCTGTAAAATACATTTAGTAAGTCGGTATTTTCTAATATGTGATTTTTTTTACAAATATTTTCGATTCGAACTTACGGCACAATTTAGGAGATATGCATTCTCCTTCCGCATTTCTTACGAAGCCCTGTTTGCAAAAGCATCCTATTTTGCAATCCGCTGTACAAGCAGGATTCAAATTGTCACACGTAGGTTCACAGCCTCCACAAGTCGTGAATTCTTCATTATTCTTTTTGCATACGATTGCTGTTGAATAAAAATTACATTTGAATAAAATAAATTATGAAAATGAAACTTTTTATCGGGCATTATCAAGTAAGCATACGACAATCTTTAATAGGTATACAAGGGGTGCTCTTTAGTCTGTAATCTCTGACATAGCCTTCTTTGCAAAAACATCCCTCTATACAACTTTCACTGGGTTCAGGATTCAAATTGTTACATCCCGGTTGGCTAGAATATTTTCCGCAAAATTTGTAAACTTCATTTGGATCTTTACATTTTGCTAAATCGAAACGAGCACGTGCGGATTTTATGAATAGTAGTACACATTGATTACTTATTCTCGTATAGAATATTCAACTCACGACAATTAGATTTCGGCACACAGGCTCCTTTCGCATCTCTAACAAAGCCAGTTTTACAGCGACATCCTTTTTTGAAACAGGGAGACAATTTGCAATCAGCAGCCGGTTTTCCTTCGCAAGTTTCGTCGCATGGAGCCGGACAATCTGTGATCACTTCGTTCGGATCTTTGCAACCTTAAAAAAAAACCTTTCAATTGTATTTCGAGTCAATTTTAATTGTTAAGCCGCCTTTTTAATCACTTACATTTGTCGACAGAAACACATTCGCCGTTTATTCTCACCAGTCCCTTTTTACAATCGCATCGTGGTTGGCATTTGTAGTTCGGTGGAGGAGGTGCACACATTCTCATAATTCCTGAGATAACTTCAGCACACGTGTCATCGAAAGAGCAATAGGCTGGACATTGATTTAGCACTTCATTGTTTTTGCACTGAAGCGCAGGCTTCTCTAAAGTACGTATAAAATAATATGTATATCATTATTTAGATTTAGATTTTCACTTTGTTAACTCTCGAATTAGTGAACTACATTGAATCCTCGAAATACGAGATGCGCTGAGTTTGTCTCTCTTCATTCGTAAAAGACCGACAACGTATAGTCAATGTAGTTGACTAATTCAAGGGCTAAAAAAGTGAAAAGGTCGATTCTAAAGCTTTATAAATTGAAATATAAAATACAAAATTAGAATCAGCTATAGCTTTTCTCTTACGTGTTGTGCATGTTGTGGTCTTAGGTTGCACACAATAGGTTTGAGTGCTCAATGCACAAAGTGATAAAAATGCGCAAAGTGATAATAGCATATCGATGTACTTGTTCGGATGATCTCTACTTGAATAATCGAAAGACTGCCAATGAACGACATTCGTCTGGCTTAAGTAATCATTTGGAAATTGCTTTACATTCGTCGAGAATTTGTTTTATCAGTGGTGTACTTTTATATCATATAAATTATAATACTTTGTAGTTCGAAATATAATTAGTGTGGTATTTCAACTTTTTTTTTCAAACTATTAGAGATTGTATTATACAAAAAATAACTGATTAAAATCGATCTGATAAAAGGGTTTTTATAATTTTGAAAATTCGAAGACATTCTTATCATAAATTGTTGAAGACTTTTTATTAAACTTTTTAATAACTTTATTTTCTCTCACATACCCAGGTTCATATATGAAATTAATCACTTATGTCATATTCTTTTTTAAATTTGACTTAAAAAAAGTACGGTGTCAACTACACAAAATTCGTGCAATTACATGTGTAGGTATAACATATTTTATTTGCACATCTGTTTCATTGGCGAATATTTACATATGTGCATTATATTCGTGTTTTTAATCCAAAGCAAACCGTTCGAAATATGTACATTGGAAACAATGTTTTTACAAGTGATTTTCATTTTAAAGCCGAATATGTAATTTTAAAATATTATATGCACTCGTTGGTGTTCGGTGTTTTTTTTTCATATATGAAATACCTATGAATTTTAGGATATTCGTCAGTTTCAGTTAAAAATACATTATTTTTTACAAAACTTATAAAAAGTAGAACATTTGTTTTAAACGAAAATTAGTAATTTTATGTATATCATATTTTATTCATACATAAATGCACATATTAAAAATCTTAGAATATGGAAACGTTATACGTGTTTACTATGAGGTTTATAATCTGTAAAAGGTGCCTATACATTTGACCTTATTTCCAGTAAACAAACAACAAATAAGTACATTTCGTTTTGCACAAATATGAAACAATTGTAATATTTGAATGGACTATGTAAACACAGTATAGTGGGTTGGCTTAGGAGTAGTAGTTTTTGGTCCAGGCGTTGTGTGGGTTGGTTTATGAGTTGAAGAAGTCGATTCAGGAGTTGAGTAGGTAGGCTTGGGAGTAGTAGTTATCGGTCCAGGCGTTGTGTGAGTTGGTTTAGGAGTTGAAGAAGTTGGTTCAGGAGTTGAGTAGATTGGCTTGGGAGTAGTAGTTTTTGGTCCAGACGTTGTGTGGGTTGGCTTAGGAGTTGAAGGAGTCGGTTCAGCAGTGGAGTAGGTTGGCTTAGGAGTAGTAGTTATTGGCCCAGGCGTAGTGTGAGTTGGCTTAGGAGTTGAAGGAGTCGGTTCAGGAGTGGAGTAGGTTGGCTTAGATGTAGTAGTTTTTGGTCCAGAGGTTGTGTGGGTTGGCTTAGGAGTTGAAGGAGTCGGTTCAGGAGTGGAGTAGGTTGGCTTAGGAGTAGTAGTTATTGGCCCAGGCGTAGTGTGAGTTGGTTTAGTAGTTGTGGTTATCGGTCCAGGCGTTGTGTGGGTTGGCTTAGGAGTTGAAGAAGTCGGTTCAGGAGTTGAGTAGGTTGGCTTGGGAGTAGTAGTTATCGGTACAGGCGTTGTATGAGTTGGTTTAGGAGTTGAAGAAGTCGGTTCAGGAGTTGAGTAGGTTGGCTTGGGAGTAGTAGTTATCGGTACAGGCGTTGTATGAGTTGGTTTAGGAGTTGAAGAAGTTGGTTCAGGAGTTGAGTAGGTAGGCTTAGATGTAGTAGTTTTTGGTCCAGACGTTGTGTGGGTTGGCTTAGGAGTTGAAGGAGTCGGTTCAGGAGTGGAGTAGGTTGGCTTAGGAGTAGTAGTTATTGGCCCAGGCGTAGTGTGAGTTGGTTTAATAGTTGTGGTTATCGGTCCAGGCGTAGTGTGAGTTGGTTTAGTAGTTGTGGTTATCGGTCCAGGCGTTGTGTGGGTTGGCTTAGGAGTTGAAGAAGTCGGTTCAGGAGTTGAGTAGGTTGGCTTGGGAGTAGTAGTTATCGGTATAGGCGTTGTATGAGTTGGTTTAGGAGTTGAAGAAGTTGGTTCAGGAGTTGAGTAGGTAGGCTTAGATGTAGTAGTTTTTGGTCCAGACGTTGTGTGGGTTGGCTTAGGAGTTGAAGGAGTCGGTTCAGGAGTGGAGTAGGTTGGCTTAGGAGTAGTAGTTATTGGCCCAGGCGTAGTGTGAGTTGGTTTAATAGTTGTGGTTATCGGTCCAGGCGTTGTGTGGGTTGGCTTAGGAGTTGAAGAAGTCGGTTCAGGAGTTGAGTAGGTTGGCTTAGAAGTAGTAGTTTTCGGTCCAGACGTTGTGTGGGTTGGCTCAGGAGTTGAAGGAGTTGAGTAAGTTGGCTTAGGAGTAGTAGTTATCGGTCCAGGCGTCGTGTGAGTTGGCTTAGGAGTAGTAGTTATTGGTCCAGGCGTTGTGTGAGTTGGTTTAGTAGTTGTAGTTATCGGTCCAGGTGTAGAGCAGGTTGGCTTAATAGTTGTAGTAATCGGAACAGGCGTTGTGTGCGTTGGCTTTGATGTTGATGGTGTCGGTTTAGTAGTTGAGCAGGTTGATTTAAATTTTGTAGTTTTTGATCCTGGAGTTGTGCGGGTAGGCTTTGATGTTGAAGAGGTCTGTTTAGAAGTTGAGCAGGTTGGCTTTGATTTTATTGTGGTCGGTTTTTTAGTTGAGTGGGTTGGTTCAATAGTTGGAAATGTTGGCTTTAGACCTTCATTTTTTCCGCAAGGCGACGGAGGACTTTCTAAATTAATTAAATAAACAATTATATAAAATGATTATTCGGTTGATAACTTTATTTTGAATCTTAGGCAATTATCAATTAAATCGACGTTAGTATTTTTCTTTGTACACGTATAAAACTATTTTTAAATCATACAAAGCATAAAAATATATTCATATCTATATCCATAAGAAGTATACCTATATTTTCTAATGTATGATTAGAAGATATGAAAAAAATATATTTGTTATTGATATTTCTTACTTGTCGCACAAGTTGTAGTGGTGGGTTTTGGGCAATAAGCTTGGTTGCTTATGGCACAGAGTGATAAAAATATGCAAAGCGATAATAACATATTAATGCACTTATCTAGATATCTACTCAAATGACCAGTTGACTGTCGAGTCTCAATATTCGACTGACTTAAATACTCTTGTGGAAAATCGTTTCTATTCAATTTGAATATGTTTTGTCAGTTGGAGGCTTTTATTTCATATGAATTGTATAGAAGTAGAGAAAAGTCAACATTTTCCAGTTTTTCAATAAACATAGTGTATCACTTATTTACTGAGCGATATTTTTTTCGAATGATTTAATATTATAACAATATGAGAAATTGACCATTTTTGGAGATGGCTTTGTCAAGTTCCTGTTTGTAACAAGTTTGTAATTCCAAATCTATTACATACACATACAAGTATAACATGACTTTTGAAACACACCGTGTGTATTTTTTTCAATAGTTTCAAATTTCGAAAACTATTCTAGATTGTGTTCTAGGAATAATATAATATAAGAAATTAAAAAGCTTTCTTATGAAAAATATTTTTATGATATTAGCAAGTTATGAATTTGAAAATTTTCACATTTTTTTACTTTGCTTCAGAATAAAATAGTGATTTGTACAAGAAACATATTTTTATTGCTTTCAATAGATTTCAATTCATATATAACAAAAGTTTTACGAGACAAAATATATTTTATTGGAACATCTGTTTCAGATAAATAATATATTTACACACTAATGTATTGTATCTGTGAATAAAAGAGCATCTTTCAAATGACATTCAAAAAACTGTTTTCACACATGAGCTCTTCGATTTCAAAGCTATGCTTGAATTCAACAACACTTTTTTTACAGATATAAATAGTTTAAAACTTCAATTTTCTTTTTATAAATACTTGAATTGTTGTATTGTTTTTTATATTTGCAATGCTCATGAATTCGAAATGTACATCGGTAATTGTGAGTTTAAAGAATCAAATTTTCGATAGAATTTATTTTGAATTAAAATGATTTGTAGATGGAATAATTTAGAAGTTGATTTTTTCATTGGCATACAATGAGTATACTTTTATACTTTTCCATTTGTCGGTTTCTTTGTGGTTTGACGTAAATCGTTGTGATTAATTTTGGAATTGAGAACATACATTTTGAAGATGAATAGGTTGATTTGGAACTGAGAAGATCAATTTAGAGATGAGGAGAATGGTTTTAGAGAGTTGGTGTTGTAGTTAATAGTCAGTTTTGGAGTCGAGGAATTGGTGTGAGATTAAGCTTTGGCGTTGTAATTATTTCTGAAAAAGAAAAGTGGATATGTATTATTTTCTTTCGTTCTTATGATTCGGTTCGAATAATATCAAACAAATCATAAAATTTTGTATTAAGGACAATATCATATATTTTATTTTCATAAAAGCATGTCCTTTTACTCATTTATGGTCTAGTTTTCGAAAAGTTAAATACATCATACAATGTATTATATGTGAAAACTCACCCTAGGGCATTCACATCTCCGAATGCAGATCCCATTCGCATTTCTAACGTATCCGTTTCTACAACGACATCCTTTTTCGTAACAAGGGATCAATTTACAGCCGGCAGAAGGTTTTCCCGCACAAGTTTCATCACAGCAAGCTGGACAATTGGTAATAACTTCGTTTGGACCAGTGCAACCTTGAAAAAAATTTTTTTTTATCAAACCGATTTATTTTTGTATTGTGAAATTAATTTTAAATATCTCACAATTTCTAACGGGCACACATTCTCCGTTAATTCTTACAAATCCTGGTTTACATTCGCATCGTGGTTTACATTGGTAGTTAAGTGGAGGAACACCACACAATTTCGGAATTCCCCATAGAACCCATGAGCATGTGGGCTCAGTAGAGCAGAAAGGTGCATTTCTAATTAGTTCTTCATTTCTTTTGCACTTAGGTACAGAACATTCTGTATAACAATTAAAATAAATTAGGTGCAAATATTTTATTTGATTCGTTTAAATTTTTAAGTGAACATCGATTCAATACAAATCAAATATTTTACTTTAATACAAGTATAAAATAGTAAAACTGATGCTTTTATATCAAAATTACACTTTTTTATATAAAAAGCGCATTCTGATACATGAGTAAATATTGAAAAATAATTTGATTAAGGTATATAATATTTTCTTACGTGTTCCGGTTGCAATTGTTTGGGTGCTTAATGCACAAAGTGATAGAAATGTGCAAAGTGATAATATCATATCGATTTATGTGATTATGCAGAAGATCTCTTCTTGAATAATATCCGGAAGACTATCGATAGTTATCATTCGGCTGGCTTTAAATACTCATTTGGAAACGATTAGAATGCAATTAGGATTTGTTTAGTCAGCTGTTTGCTTTAATTTTACATTAATTAACTTGATATTAGAGAAAATTCAATAAATATTTAAAATTTTCAAGTACATAGTGTGTTCTTTAAGTTATGTCATATATTTTTTTCGAATATATTTTTTCGTGGAGGTTGTATTTTTTATGATGATATGTTCTGCTGCAAGGGAATTATAAATTGATCCTTGATGAATCGGTATATTTAATTTTGTCGTTGAAATAGGTTCCATTTGGTTCATGTGAACATTTTACTGATCATCATTTTCGTATTCGTCGTTTTTTCGAGGCATGATATCTCACGAAATAGTAAAATTTCACTTCTTTTTCGGAAAAACTGGTATAAAAACTAAATTCTTTGAGTTTATTTGTTCAACTCATAATTATAATTAAATTGGATTTTTCTTGCTTTCGATAAATTTAAACTTCAATTTACATACCAACCTATTACATTTGTAACCGTAATCAAAAGAAAATCTTTCAAATGACATTCGAAAAGCTGTTTTCATCTACAAGTTCTTCGATCTCAAAGCTATGTCTAATTTTAAAAACACAATTTGATAATTAACAATAAGTGTCAACCTTCAATGTCAATTGTCTAGACACATTAATGACTGTTGTTTTTTTAAATATCTGCAATTTCTATGCATTCAAATAGAATTCTTCAAAGGTGATTTTGTATGTGAAAGTCGATTTTTTATAAATTCAACCATGCATTATGGTAACTTAGGCAATAATTATTTAAAGCTATTCAAAATATAATATATTTACTAACGATCGTTGAAAGTGATACTAACATCGGCAAATTGATTGTGCCGAACTCTTTTAGGATGTACTGATCGTTTTGAATCTTTACATACTGATAAACTAATAATAGCAGATGCTTATAAAGTAAGAAAAACTTCAAAATTGTTTATATTATAATTTAAAAAAAAAGTATTTAAACCTTTTGAAACATTACTTGATAATTTCAGTCTGCGAGGAAAAAAATATTTGAAGACTGAAAAGGCCAAGGGTACTAATGATATTTTTGCCGAAATTAAGTTATGTACAGGAATCGCTTCTACATACATATATGCGCATATATATTTGGTGGAAAAAGGATATAAACGAATTTGGAACGTGTGCCGAGATATTTATATCATCTAATCACTCGACCTCCCCTAATCTCGTACATATAGTAGGTACATGCTCAACTTTGAAAGCGCTTTTATCGAAATCACCGCGAATCACTTGTACCTTTTATCTTTTCAGTCATCATTTGAGGTAATGAAAATATCAAATCAGAAAAATTTTAGGTGAAAAGTTAAATTTTATTGCAGATATTTAAAAAAAATATTTTTTGTCTATTATACATGTATTTTTTTACATTTCGACTATTACTTCACAAACAAAAACATCTTAAAATATAACATATTATTCAAAATCATCAATTTTTTATTCGCTAAAGAATATACATTTATTCTGTACAAGTACATTTGCAATCTTTGGCTTTTATACATTTGCCATGATGACGGAAACATCCAGGAATACATTCGCATCCAGGTCTGCACACTTTGCACTGGACTGTGGAATGATCTTCGCACGTTGGTTCTTTTTCGGGCATACGATCGGTGTATCTTTCCAATTTTCCACACGTTGGTTTCTTTGTGGTGTGACACGTTGTTGTGGTAGGTTTTGGCGAAGGTGTGCAAGTCGAAGGAGTCGGTTTTGGTGTCGAAGGAGTCGGTTTGGGAGTCGAAGGAGTTGGTTTTGGTGTTGTTATTACTTCTGAAATGAAAATTTATGTATAATATTTTCTTTCATATCAATGATTCTATACACACATGTCCTGTAATGTATATACACATAATTACTCTGATTTATAGCCGAACGCATATACAATTTATCTATTATATATTTTATATAATTTTATATTGCGTATTTTTACGTTACCGCATTTTGATCTCATTATGCAGACTCCATTCTTATCTCTAACGAATCCTGATTTACAGCGACATCCTTTTTTGAAACAGGGAAATAATTTGCAATCGGCAGATGGTTTTCCTTCACAAGTTTCGTCACAATGTGCTGGACAATTGACGATTTCTTCGTTTTGACCTGTGCAACCTTCAAAAAAATATGTACAAATGTATATTTCAAATATTTTTTTTTATTATAAAATCAGTTTCAAAAACATATTAATACTTACAATTTTCAACAGAAACACATGAGCCGTTTATTCTCACAAATCCTGATTTACATTCACATGATGGTTTACATTCGTAATCTTCCGGAGTAGGACCACACAATTTAGGAATTCCATCGATTACTCCTAAGCATGTATCTTCGGTGGAGCAATATGGAGGACATATAATCAGAACTTCATTATTTCCACAAGTAGGTAGAGGTTTTTCTAAAAAAATATTGTAATACATTATGATTCTCTTCGCTTATTATCTTAAATTTCAGTTCACGGTAATTATTAATCATAAAAAAAATATTGCATTCTTGAAAATCACATCCTGGTACACATTCATAATCAGGTTTACAAACAGTCTGACACATCATATAATTTATTTTGTGCACATGTAAATTTACATTACCGCATTTAGATTTCATTATGCAGACTCCATTCTTATCTCTAACGAATCCTGATTTACAGCGACATCCTTTTTTGAAACAGGGAAATAATTTGCAATCGGCAGATGGTTTTCCTTCACAAGTTTCGTCACAATTTGCTGGACAATTGACGATTTCTTCGTTTTGACCTGTGCAACCTTCAAAAAAATATGTACAAATGTATATTTCGAATATTTTTTTTATTGTAAAATCAATTTTTAATACTTACAATTGTCATCAGTCACGCATTCGCCATTAATCCTCACGAATCCTGGTTTACATTCGCATCGTGGTCGACATTTTTCGTTCGATGGAACAGTACCACATACTTTGGAAATTCCTTCGAGAACCAATGGGCATGTTGCTTCAGTGGAACAGGCAGAAGCACATGGATTTAGGACTTCATTTTTTCCGCATGTGGGTGGAGGTATTTCTGAAAAACGTATTTTAAGTAATTACAATGATTTCATAAAAAAAGGCACTTGTACCCCTTGGTCTTTTCAGTCGTCATATATGTATACTCTCATATACCTGTGTGTGACAGATAAAACTTTAACCACAAAAAAACTTTGCTACAGATATTCTCTTACTTGTTGTGCAAACTGTGGTCGTAGATTTCGAACATAAAGTTTGGGTGCTCAATGCACAAAGTGATAAAAATGTACAAAGAGATAATAACATATCGACGCACTTAATCGGATAATATCTAATCGAATAACTTGAAGACTGATTAAAATCCACATTCGACTCACTTAAAAAGCTATTCGGAGAATGATTTGCATACACTGAGGATTTGTTTAGTCAGTTGTGTGCTTTTAATTTGCTTCAATTAATTTGTAATAGGGAAAAGCCAATTGTTCATATTTTTTTTATTTTACATGATGTGTTCTAAAAGTCTAGTTACACATTTATATTTTTTTAAATATTTAAGATCGATATTAAAATGTCAGTATGTTATAAAAAAAAAAATCACGAGTTTTATACAAAATTAGATCACTCACAATCAGTGTTTTCGAAGATATCTGTTGTGACATCGTCTCAAACGATATAATATTTTGCAATATGTACATATTTTGTTAGCTTGCTTATTTACTTATTACTTATATGTACACTATGACTTATATCACCCATCTTATATGTTTTTTTATAGTTTCGAGTTTTGAAAATCGATTCAGTTGTAGTGATAATTATGATTTAAAATTACTTTTTGATAATTTTTCGATTTTAATTTATATAATCACAATGCATTTGTATCAATTAAAAGAACATCCTTTAATTGACATTCGAAAAGCTGTTTTCACGCACAAGTTCTTCGATCTCAAAGTTATGCCTTATTTGAATTGATTTCATCGATACAATTAAGTATGAAACAGAAATTTCACTTGTCTAGACACATTAATTATTGTTAGTTTTTCAAATATTTGTAAAAGAAGGATGGTGACGAATGATAAATACAGTTTTTTTGGCTGCAGTTTATAGTGTATTGATATGATTTTGACAAGCAGCATACATTTTTATAAGATGCATTTCAAAGAAAACACATAAAAATATAAAATAATTCAAATTCATTCACATTTTACACGATTGTAGCAATTTCCAGCCGGTATGCATTTTCCTTTATCTCTAACATAACCTGGCATGCAAGTGCAACCCGATTTGCACACTTTCGATTGAATCACTAAATGATCTTGGCATGTTCCTTCTTTTTCAGGAACACAATTGCTATATGTTTCAAAACATCCACATTGTTTTGGATTTGGCTTTTTCGTAACAACTTTACTGTTTTTTGTTGTGCTCTCAGGTTTTTTTGTAGTAGATGCTTTTGTCGTAGGTGTAGCATGTGTCGGAGTAATATTTTCACCTATAATCGTCGAAAATTATTATCATAGTTTTATTTTAATCATAAGATGTGTATACTCACTTGTTCTAGGAATGCATATTCCATTTTTACGAATAAATCCTATTTTGCATACACATCCTGATTTACAAGCAATGTCGCAACTAACAGCGAGAGTTCCAGTTCCAGTATTGCATTCATTTATACAATCAGAAAATTCTTCATTTATTCCTTCACATCTTATTGGTTTAGCTTAAAATTAAATACAAATAATAGATGAATCACATTTTTTTAATAAAAAAAAATCGAATATTTTTGTTCACTTACGACAATTCTCAGATTTTATGCATTGAAAATTCCTATCTCTAACATAACCATCTTTGCAATAACATCCATCAATGCAAGCTGAACATTTTCGTTTCAAATCACCGCACACAGGATCACATCCTCCAAAGCAAGTTTTCCATATTTGATTTTTTCCACAATTGGGAATTTTCGGAGCTTGAATCAGGAATTTGAAATATTGAAAAAAAATAATTTAAATAATTTATTTCATTTGCAATAAAAAAATCTAAATAAAACTTACGACACATTTTAGGATCGATGCAATTGCCAGATTTATCTCTTACATATCCTTTTTTGCAGAAGCATCTTTCTCTGACTTCTTCTGAACATGAAGGATTAGGATCGTCACATGTTGGATCACAATCATCTTCTCTCAACTCTTGGTTATCATCTGAGCATCGCGGGGCTGTCAAATATGCATATGATTTTAAAGGTAAATTATTAGTTTTTTTTTATTTTCATTTTATTATTTTATCCTTACGGCAATTTTCAATTTTTATACATCTGCCTTTCTTATCTCTGATATACCCATCTATACAAAAACATCCTCTTATGCACTGTTCGGTACAAGTAGGATTTCTATCATCGCAAGTCGGTTCACAACTGGGTCCGCATGTTTTGTAAATTGAATTGGAATTTTGACAAGACGGTTCTGAAAAGATTTATTTCATTACATTTTTATTTACCCCAATAAATTATGAAAAATAATCATAAATTACCTCCACATTGTTCAAACGGTATACACTTATGACCGAAATCCCTCACGAATCCCTTTTTACAAACACAAACTTTCTCGAAACAATCCAAAACTTTACAATCGGAACGTGGTACTGAATTGCAAAATTCATCACAACGTCCAGGACAATCGATCATTTCTTCGTTTATATCGCAACCTATAATTTTTCATGTATGTATTTAGACATTGAAATATGAAATAATTATGATATAATTCATCGGCAAGAACAATTGTCAGATAATGTGTCATTGTGAAAATATACATTTAAATTATAATTGAAATTGCAGAAATTTAATTTTCCGAAAGTTTTGATATTAGAGCTTTTTAGTGTTCTTGCCGATATTCAATACGATCACTTGCATTTTCCGACGGGTTCACATTCAGTTTCAACTCTCACTAATCCCGGTTTACAGAAGCATTTAGGTTGACATTTGAAATCCACACTAGGAACTGGACAAATTTTGAATCCACCCATCAATCTTCCACAGTCTTTGTCGAATTCGCAATAATCTGGACACGGATTCAACACTTCGGTAGATTTACATCGCATTTGGTGCTCTTATCGAATGCATTAATAAATAAATCAATCAATTTTCGAATAATTAAAATGAATATTTCCATAAAATTCAACATTAACTTACGAGTAGTTGAACAATTGTTCCCCGATGCTAATATACATAGCGATGAAAAAGTTACACAAAGTAGCACGATCATTTTGCAATAGAGCTAAAAATGACTGATCAATATTTAAAATGAAACGATACATTTTTCTGTTCAAATTTTTCAACACACACTTTTATTTTTTCCAATAAAAGTGTGGCCATCGTTTTCGAGCAGTGGTGTATTTGAAATTCTATTAAATGGTCATAAATATATTTTAGGACGTTTTTATATTTAAGAAAGTGCTACATTTTGATTGTTCAAGTTGTGCAAATTTATTTTGTGTGCTCAACTGCTTGAAAGAAATGCACTTCTACTAACGTTGAAGCATCTTTTTAAATGTACATATCATACAAGCAATATTTAATGACAAAGTAATAATCGAATCTTATTTTAATAAAAGAAATAATTTATATTCAAAATATAATAATATCTTTATTTGTCAAATATAACTATTGATAGATTATTTTATTAAGTGGCTTACAATTTAGAAGAATTCAGAATATTGTTTTTTTTTTTAAATAAGTATTTACCTATACCTACATGGTTTATGTAATTTGGGATTGCAGAGAGATTTTCACAAATTGTATTTTTGATCTTCTAACTAATTTTCACATTATCCATAAAGAATCGGCCAAGAAAATGATTATATAATATGATTTAATTTTTTTTTCAGTCAAACACGATTTGACTATTTCTTAACACATACTCCTTTAACTCGAACGAATCCTGGCTTGCAAACACATCCAGGTAACCAAGGCGCACGACATAGTATTCTTGGTGGACACGGATTTACAAATGGTGAATATTCCTCGTTCGGTCTGTTGCATTCGAAAGCTGGAACAGCTAAAGTGAATTGCTGTTAGATTCAGAAAGTCTTTGGATTTTGATAATTTACAACTTACATCTCTTTTCGTATTCCATCACACATACTCCATTTTCATCGCGTTTATATCCGGGCATACATTCACATCCTGGTGTACAAACTGCTGGACACATCATGCCCGGCGGACAAGTATTTTTCATGCAATCTGTGTATCGTTCATTCGGTCCTGTGCATTCTATGTCTGAAAGTTTTATATGATTTTGACTGAATGTAAAATTTGGAATCAGATTTTGAGATATTGATTCCATATGAATTCAAAACTCACTATTCTCCTTCATTACACAATCCCCATTTGAATCACGATAAAATCCTGACTTGCAAACGCATCCTGGATCACAAGCCCGGGAACACCTTGCATTCGGAGGACATATACTTGCGCATTCCGAGTATTCTTCGTTCGGTTTTTCACATTTCATCACTGGAAAATCAAACGTTAACATAATTTTTGAATTCGAGAACAATTTTATCACTCATAATAGATATTATATAATGAACATGCATTCATTTTCCTGGACACAAAGCCCGTTTGAGTTGCGAAAATATCCTGGTGCACATTCGCATCCTGGTCTACAAACTGCCGGACATGCCATACCTGGTGGACATTTATTTTTCATGCAGTTCGTGTATACTTCATTCTGTCCGCATTCTATTTTTGAAATATTCAATGTAATTTTATTTTATCTAATGTGACCGTTTTAGGAGCATAATTTTATTTTCCGATAAATACAAAACTCACTGTTTTCTTTCAAAACACAATCTCCATTTGCATTACGATCAAATCCCGGTTTACAGACGCATCTCGGAATGCAAATACATTTTTCATCTGGACCACATGTGTTTAAACAACCTGACTGTATTTCATTCGGCTTTGTACATTCCATCTCTGAAATATCCAAAAAAGTTTCGTTTTAGCCAAACTTCAGCATATTTAAAATGTTTTTATCGAACTCACTGTTCTCTTTGACGCAAACTCCATTTTTGCGAACAAATCCCTTTTTGCATCGGCATATTGGGGTATAACAATGCGAATTCGGTGAACATTGATTTATGAAGGATAGTGCAGATTCTTCATTCGGTCCTGTACATTTTATCGCTGAAAATTTCAATAAGTTTATAATAAACTATTATGTTTCTAGAATGGATTTAAGATATTAATTAGGATTATGGATATTAAGAAAATCATTTTTTAATACGGGTATCAATAAAATAAATAAAACTAAATATATTCTTACGATTTTTTAGTCTTGGAATATAGCTTTGCGTACTCAACGCAAAAAATGAGAAAAATATGCAATATGATAATATTGTATTGATATTCATTTTCAACCGATTTCTATTTGAATAATTTGAAGACTGTCATTGATTGCTGTTAGGCTGTTCTTAATATTCATTTGGAAAACGTTTCGTAATCATTTATTCAGTCAGTGACGGACTTTTTAAATTTCAGTTAAAGAAGACTTAAAAATCTATTTGATTATAAGTTTTTTTATAATATATTCAGTTTTTTTTTTTTGATAATGTTATTCGGCATGTGTTTTGCATTTCGGATTTCTTTTTTATTTCGCATTATTTTTCAATTGTTTTACTTTACTATTTACATACCCTCTTCTATAATGGTAATTTAGGAATATATTTATCAGAAAAATCTACGTTTATTTTTCACTCAGAAATTATTTAATATTCAGTAATCGAAAGTTTCTCGTGATAGTAAATTTATATTTTCTTTGCACATCTGTCCTTCGGGTATTTAATATTATTATTTTGTTTTACTGTATTATACTTTTTCGTGTATGTTATTTTAAGCACATTTTTTTTAAATATATTAGAATAGCTTATAAATGCAAGTTATCACTTATAATATTTTGTCTGAAATCGAATGATTGTAAAAATTAATGTCAAAAGTGCAATTCGATTTATCCTCATAATTACATGTTTTTTTTTAATATAGTCTTATCAATAACAAATAAATATTACTACTCAGAATATTCTATATAATGGTTAAATTTTTATTTTATGAAAAACAAGCGAATGATTGATTTATGCCAGACTTTTGCATTCAATCTACAAGTGTTCAATTTCATTTATTTAAGTTGTGCAAATTCATATTTGTGAACTCAACTGCTTCGCATAAAAATACACATTATTCAAGACAAATTTTCACAAAACTCATCCATAAAAAAACATAATATGAGTCTCGTTTTCTATATAATTTTTATTCATATATAAAATTCACATAAATCATTAAGCACAAGGCTTACAATCTTTGGCCGGTATACATTGTCCGTAATTTCTGAAATAACCAGGCATACACGTGCATCCAGGTCTGCACAATTTTATATTTCCCGGAATCGTTTTGCGATCTTCACAAGTCGCTTCTTTAGTAGGCATACAATCTACTCGATTTTCGAATTTTCCACAAGGACTTGGCGTCGGAGACGGTTTTGGAGTCGGTTTCGTAGCCACGGAGCATTTGGTCGTTCCGACTGTTGGAGATGGTGTCGGAGATTTCTTGTCTGAATCGCAAAATAATATTAAAATTATTGATCAATGAAGAAAAATTGATTCGTGATTGTGATTTTAGTGAAATTTACCATAATTATGTACGCATATTCCATTTTTACGAACGAATCCCGGTTTGCAGACGCATCCTGGTCTACAAACGGTTGCACACACTTTTCCCGGTGGACAGTCATTTACACATTCTGAATAAACTTCATTAGGTTTGGTACATTTTATTGCTGCGAAAAAGATCGAAATCGAATATTAAGTAGACTACGACGATTGTTATACAATCTGTACGAAACTCACGTTCTATTTTTTTCACACAGACATTGTTCTTGCGAACGTATCCTTCTATGCAAACGCATCCAGGAATACAAGCAGCAATACACACTGCTCCTGGAGGACACGGATTAGTACAATCGGAATATTCTTCGAATGGTCCAGTGCATTTTATTGGTTTTGCTGAAAAAATACAAATTTTTGGACCCGATTTGAGAATTGATTACAAAGAATAAGCTGGACTTCGCTTGAAAGTCTATGGACTTTTTCGTTTAATCGTTTTCAATAATCTTTTATAGTTTGACATTGTTAAGCAACCGAGTTTTACAAATGTGCGAATTTCAAAATAAATTCTTAGCATGAATAAATCACGGTTCAGATCATTAAGAAAGGTTTGGTCGAAATCTATCATATAATTCAAGAGAATATAGATTAAAATAGACAAATATTGGTTTTTATAAACAGATACTAACGACAATCTGCCAACTTGATACAAATCCTGTTCTTATCTCTCACATATCCATCTTTACAGAAACATCCATTAATACAACCTCTACATTGTCTATTGGGTGCTTCACAAGTTGGGTCACATCCTCCGAAGCATATTCTCCATATTTCGTTTGCTCCCTTACAAGATTGTTCTTTCGGGGCTGAAATTATTTCTTTTTCACTCTCTGAGTTCATCAAAATCGATTTTATCGAGGTCTCGATACTCACGACATAATTTCGCATCGATACATTTTCCATTGTCGTCTCTTGCGAATCCATCTTCACAGAAGCAGCCAGTTCGACATACTTGTGGACAGGTTGGGTTCAAATTTTTGCAAGTAGGATCGCACGTTCCGCACGTTTTAAATATTTCGTTTTCATTGCATTTTTTAGCTGAGAATATAAATTAAAATTATTAAAAAATATATTTCTGTTGAAAAAAAATTTTTTTTTACAACTCACGGCATGTCTTAGGGTCGATGCATTTTCCGTTTTCTCTGACGAAACCTTTTTTGCAAAAGCATCCTTTTTGACAAGCGATTTTACAAACCAAATTAGGAGCTTCACATGTAGGATCACAACCTCCACATTCTGTATATTCTTCATTTTCTCCGGTACATTGTGCAGCTGTTATGTGTCAATTAATAATATATTATAACTTTATTGTTCATATTTCAAAATTTTTTCAACCAAAAAAATCAAATCTTACGGCAATCTTTGATGGGAATACATTTCTTATTTTTATCTCTTATATATCCATCTTTGCAGAAGCATCCTTGTACACACTGTTTAGTGCAACCAGGATTTCTATCGTCACAAGTAGGTTCACAAGCGGTTCCACACGTTTTGAATACTTCGTTCGGATTGCTGCATGAAGCTTTATCACAAAAACATTTATTAAATAGTTAAACTGACAAAATTTTAAATCGAAAATATCAGAGAAATACTCACGACATTTTGATTTAAGTACACAAGATCCGTTAGCATCTCTAACGAATCCTTTTTTGCAACGACATCCTTTTTGAGAACAAGGAGTCAATTGACAATCGGCTGCTGGTTTCCCTTCACACGTTTCGTCACAAGGAGCTGGACAGTCTGTTATTTCTTCATTTGGTCCTTTACAACCTAATTTTGAATATATTTTTTGATCACCATATTTTTAAAAGTTTAAAAATTTGATTCATGTCTAATTACATTTATCCACAAGTTCACATCCAGTGTCCATTCTTACGAAACCTTTCTTGCAATCACATCTTTGTGGACATTGGTAATCTTCTGGAGGAGCTGCACAATCTCTAATGAATCCAAAAATCACTGAGCCACAATCATCATCGAAAGTACAATAACCTGCACAAGGATTGAACACTTCGTTTCTACCACATTTGAGTGGTGCAGCTGAAATTACAATATATAAATCATATTAAATTAACTTACATACAAGCCTAACTAAATTTTTATATACATTTCATTAAAAAAAAAAAACACATAATTTTGTATCAATCTAGTATTCGAATGAAATTTCTAATATTAAATCTTTATGTGAAAGCATAAACAACCGTATCACGTTTCGTCGATATATTGAATTTGTACATAATGATGATTCACAACACAAAGCTCTAAATATACACCCATTATTATGGAAGACCAATTTGCTCTGTATTATGGTATTATTATTCAACGTTCAAAGAAACCTCACTTGACAACGAGCTCTCGTGGAAAACGCCTTGTTGTGGCAACAGCCAATTATCCCGATACGTTTTCCTCTCGTAATGGAAATCTCACACGATAAGCATTTTCTCATAATAACAATCCAAAAATATAAATTTTCAACATTCGACAATCGAATCTGACTTCATTATATTTTGACACGTTTGATATTTCACACGAGGCTCGTTTTTTTTATCGAGTTTTATTTAGGAATAACGTTTATGAAAACATTTTCTTCTAATCGAATTTTATTTTTATATGTATGAGAAAAAAATGATATATTTTTCTTCATATTAAAAAAATGTTTGGATATGAATTGTAGTTAATAAAAATATTTGTTTTATACTGTCCTCGTGAAAAATTTGCCTCCAATTAAGACAACTGGACTTTCTTTTAATTTAAACTTATTCAAATTTATAGAAACGTCACAAAACACTTTACACATTATGATTTTTTTTATATTCACTAATTTACTATTATTTGTTCAACCAAATAATCATTAGAAACAATTGGCTGCAATTATTCATGAATTGGATTTAGAAAAACTGATTTTCCACTAACAATAAGATTAATGTCCAAATATTTTTTCTTACTATGTGAAAATGTTCTTTCGTATGAATATACAATTTGAATTAAATATAATATTTTTATATTAAATTTTCCTAAATGGAACTTGATTTTCGTAGTATATTTTCTTTCTATTCGAGAATGTAATCAAACTTACGACATTGATCCCTAGGAATGCACTTATTATTATTATCCCTGACGTATCCATCTCGACATGAACACCCTCTTTTTACGCACATCTTTCCACAAGGAAATTTGTCATGAGTGTCCAAATTGGCACAGGACAAAGGACAAGGATCTGGACAGTCCACAACGATTTCATTCGGATCTTCACAACCTAATTGGGAAATTAAAATTTCTATTAGAAAGCTGTACGTTATTGAAAAAAAAAAAATCAATAGCTATTTCAGCTGGATATGATTGAAAAGTTAGTCTTTTAATTTATGTATCTTATTTTATGTAACGTACAGTTTTCTTTTTTCACGCAGATTCCTTTGTCGTTTCTCAAATATCCTGGTTTGCAATCGCATCTCAATTCACACGGTAGTTTTGGTGGAGGTTCACAATCGTTAGCTTTGTCTCTTAAATATTCGTAGCAGTATTGCATTTCACCGGGGACACATGGTTTCGCACAAAGATTCAAAACTTCGTTCTCTTTGCAAATCAGAGGTGGAGCTAGTAAAGAATACTCCGATCACATTTTTTTTCGTATTAATAATAAGAACGATTATCATGAAAATACTCTCATTCCTCCTATGATTTATGACAGTTCGTAAATGGAAGAACAAGTGAATTCAAATTAAAGAGTTTCGTTTCGATTTAAATATGATAATGATTTTTTTCCGATACTCACGACAGTCTTCTTTTTTGACGCATTTATCATTCTTGTCTCTTACATAGCCTTGAATGCAGTTGCACCCTGCTGGACAAGGATATGGAGGAAGACATTGAGGCTTCGGTCCAGCTTGGAAGAGAGACTCGCAAGTTTCAGGACATGGATCCTTGCAGGAGACGTAGACTTCGTTTGGTCCAGGACATTTTGGTGGGTAAGCTGGAAATTATTAAGAAAAATATTTATTCGTTTGCTTATTGAATTCGTTGGTATTTATGTATTTCACATGTATTCAATAACGTAGCAGTAACATATTTTTTTTCTAAAATAGATATTTTTAAAAGAAAATGCATTGACATGAAATATGTATTTTTTCTATTTGCATTTCATTTCATCGTTTACTTGACTCACACTTAATCGAATAAAATGAACATGTAAACAATTGTGTAAACCAATTATTTCATCTGTTCATACAAAATTAATTTCTATGCATTCATTAAACATTAAAAATTTTCCATATTGTTTTTCTTGAAATCGTGTATTTTTTATATGTGAATTTCAATAATAACACGAGTCGTGATTTACATTGAAACCTTTTATTTGAAATCGTGAGTTTGTAAAACGTGAAAACCCACGTCTTTTATTAAAACAGATATATACTTTCGTATCATATTTTTTTCATATTGTATACATATAATATAATATATTCCATATGATTGAAATGTTTCGTTCAAAACCTTCAACAAAACGAACATCAAAAAGGTTCTGACACGTAGAAAAAACCATCTACGTATATACATAAGTACACGTCAATTAAATTCAGAACATATTCATTCCATTATTAAATAAACAAAAAGATGATTTGCATGATATGAAATATTGACAGCAGGTTCAGTTAAAATGATATAACATTCATGTAAATTTTATTTACATACAGTTACACGTGTTGTGTATGAGATAATCGAAAACATTTGTAGGCAAAGAATTCAATTATTCAACTTGTGATGAATAATTTCGTATGCATTATTTGGACCTGACAAATAGCAGAATTTTCCCATCAAAACACATGTTGCAAATTAAAAAAAGCCAACGTAATGCGTGCAATGATAATTAAAATTTGTATTAATAATTATTCAATTTCTATACATTCAAGTAGCGTTAGTTGGGATAAGTCTAGTTCGCTTACTCCAACTGGTACATACTATTATTATGAATAGTATTCGTACTACACATCATTTTTTTCAATATTTCAATTGATCACATTTCATATAAGCACATGCAATAAGAAAAATAATTCCCAAATTAAAATGCACAATAGATAACCTAGACGTTGTGAATTTGTGACCCAGATGAACACATCAAACGATTCCCCCACATAAATTAATTACTCACGACAATTTTCAACCCGTATGCACTTTTCTTTGTGCAAAACGAATCCACTTTTGCATTGGCAACCTCTAAACTGACAAAAATCTACAGTACAATTTCCAGGAATGGGATTCTCACAAGTGGCCGGACAAGGACCGGGACAATCGACCACTTCTGCATTCTCATCATCACAACCTAAAACGGAGAAAACCTTCGAAAAATTGAACCTCATTTCAAAACTAATTCCCCGATTAGCACGATTCGAAACATCAGACGTACAGTTTCTAGGATCTATACAGATTCCTTTCTTATTTCTGACCAGATTGTTGGCGCAACGACAAGCCGGAACACAGGGTGTTCCTGGGGGCACTTCTGCACATAAGTACTGAACGTTGGTCAAATATTGGTCACAATTTGGCTCTGGAGGACATGGACTTGGACACGGGTCGATAACTTCGTTCGCTTTGCATATTGGCTTTGAGGTTTTGCTAGCTAGAATTTTAAGTGAGTTCATATGTGTGTTTAATTCGAATTTTCTTTAGTTCTTCTTATTTTATAAAGTGATCCATTATTTGGTTTTATTTTTAGTGTATCTTATTTCATGCAAATTTTACTGGATTGGCCTAGTTGAGTAACGATAACACCGAGCGGAACTGAGGATATTGTTGAGAAGTATTATCTGAATTATTTAAAACCTCTAAAGGTGTTTATAATGATTATTTACCCGTAATATTCTTAATTATTTTATTTTCAAATATTAATTTTAAATTCAATAATACAATTAAAATAATTTGAATGCTGTTTTGGTAAACATATAAATTAGTAAGTATTTATTTGGATGTTTTCATTAATTATGAATATATCAATATTTTTCCAGAATATAACGTAGATGTAATACATTTTGAATGAATTGTTGTATGTAAATTTTGATATATCATACGATATTTCATAGATAAAAACATAACAAATTGAGGAACAATATAATTATTTTGACGACGACCTCGACATTAACTGACATCTTTATCCGTACGACCTCAAGGTAAATCATATTGACGTATATTACATATATTAAAAAAATCTAAATAAAAATTTGAAACAATATTTTGACAGCTACACACACACAATAAATGCGTAAGGTAAACGGCTATGTTCTCGTCACTGTATAAGACTTCGTTAGGTTTTCTTAAAATTAAATAAATCAAGCAATCCCGCATATGTCTACTATATTTCTCGATATAAAACATTTTTTTGACATTTTGAACCGAAGAAAAAATACAAGATTTTTGAATTTATTAAATTTTAGGTTAATTTATCCGAAATCAACCTGACGAAGCTATAGCTGTTTATCTAATAATACTTCGACATCATCTAATGACGATGAGTACTCAGAACACATTATAACTTGGCAAGCTTCTTGAATATATTTTCAGATAAATATTAAAAAAATCGTTTATAAAAGATTCAAAATTATTAAAAATCATATTTTTTTGTACATAAAAAATTATAATTGATACAAAAAAATAGACTTACCCGGTGCAACGGGAGACGTTGCAAATGCAACCGATGCACAACAGCAAACCGTAGCAATGGCAATTAAGCTGCGCATTTTTTTTTCACGCCGCTTGCAAATTCGATTGCCACACGATTTGTGCAAAAACCAAACGTCGAATACGAATAGTGTTTATTTTGTCTGTTCTTTATATATGTTCGCCAATGTGTACATTTTATACCTACGCAGTACGTGGATACACAATGGACACAGCATTTTCATAAAATTCGTGAAAATGGAAATTCTCGTTGATGTATAATCGATTTCGGCCGGTGGAATAATCGAGTAAATGAATGTATGCCAGATGTGAATTTTAATGATTCTTTATGTCAATGTGTTTTTTCAGTTTTTTTAATATTTCAATAGATGATATTTCGGTACGTAATATGTTTTTTTTTATTTCTGTTCTAAGTTCTGTTAAATAAATTTAAAATTTGAATATCATTGTAAATTTTATAATAAAATTTCATATTATTCAACTTATGACCTATCAAAATGCTTATTATTTTCCAACCTGTTTCAGATTCATCTTTCTTCAATTTCATCAGAACATAAAAGATTCGATTCGTCACAAGTTATGCAAGAATCTTCTCCCAACTTTTCACGTAATAGAACCTTCAATCATATTTTCAAGGTAAATTTAATTTTTTTTCATACAGAGTCTTTCAACTACGAACTGTCAAAATAGGCGCGGAACAGTGATAGACATACTTAAGTACAAACATCCGTTTCTGTCCGCTAACTTTTGACAGTTCTTATTTGGAGAACTGACTTTTAACTAACTGACTCGTTTTTCACTTTAAAATTCACTTATTGATTTTAAAATTATATAATTTACTTTTTTTATCAAAATTTTAAATACGCACACATAAATACATTCGTAAGCAGAAAAACTAATTATTTTCAATATGATATCTTTATTCGTTCAATTTGTAATTTTGAATACATCATTCAATACAAGGCTTACATTCTGTAACAGGGATACATTTACCGTTGTTTCTCAAATATCCAGGCATACAAGTGCATCCCGGTCTACACTCTTTAGGGTTGCTTTTGATCGAAGATCGATCTCCACAAGTCGCTTCTGTGACTGGTAAACAATCTACATAAGTTTCGAATTTAACACATGAACTTGGCAAATGTGAAGGTTTCGGAGTAGGATTCTGTCCCTTGGTACATCTGGTCATTATAGTAGCTGGTGGAGGTATCAGCGATCTCTTTTCTAATTCGTTAAACAATATTAAAATTATTATTCAGCTAGATAATATTATAATTTTAATTGCTTTTTGGGATTTCAATCTCACTTAAAATCGATCTGAGTATCATGCAGACTCCGTTTCTACGGAAGAATCCTGGTTTGCAAACGCATCCTGTTTTGCATGATGATGCACAAGCGCTTCCTGGTGGACAGGTTTTAGCACAATTCACATAGATTTCATCCGGTCCGAAACATCGTGTAGTTTTTGCTGAAAAAGAACAAAAATTTATATTGGTTAATCGAATAAATCAACAAAAATCTGTAGCAGTCACTTTTTCAAGCTTTTCTTCGGCTCTTTGCCGTATTCCTAGTATTTGATCACATAAATTCGCGTTAGATATTTACCAAATCACACCATTAAAAAGTGTCATTATTAGAATATTTTTTTAACAACATGATTTGATTTTGAAATATTTAACTTAATTTAAAAACATTTGACTATGAAGTTTGAAGTAGACATATGATTTCATTCCGAATGAACATGTTGCTTTTTTTCTCAATTGAATAGCGAAAATGCGGTACCCGACCGAAGACTTGAAATTTTAAGTCCCAGTCACAATTTTTTATAATAATAGTAGTGAATACTGACGACAATCAGCCAACTTGATGCATCTATTGCTTCTATCTCTCACAAAGCCTTCTTTGCAATAACATCCATCGAAGCAGGCTTTGCATCGTCGATCAGGTGCTTCACAAATTGGATCGCAACCACCGAAACACACTCTCCATGTTTCATTTTCTCCAGTACATGTTGTATCTTCTTGAGCTGTAATTATATATCATTTTGGTAATCTAAATCATTATATAAATTTTCATATTTTAAATGCTAGTTTAGTGCAAGCAATAAGATCTACCGAAAAATCTATTATTTGATAAAATCATACTAGTGCGTAAATACAAAATTAAATGAATTATCTTAAAAATCATATTTTTTGATATGAAAATAAATTATTGAGAAAATTAACTTACGCAAATCATCGAGAGATATTGCAAGTGCAATCGATGCACAGAAGAAAACTGCGACCAAGACAATTGAGTTGCGCATTTTTACTTAATTTTTTTATCCCGAATTCAATTGCTACACGATTTGTGCAAAAACCAAACGTCGAATACTAATTCCATACATTTTTTCCGTTCTTTATATATGTTTTTTTCTCCATACATACACACTATACACGAATGGACACATCTCGTGTGGTGTATTCTCGGAAAATTCGTGAAAATTTCATTTTCGTGAAGTTTCGTTTATAATTAATATTGATTGAGTAAATAAACAAGAATTAAATTCGGAGATTCATTGTTTTCGTTTTAAATAATTAATATCCTTATAAATAAATACTTTTGTGTACTATAACTTTAGGATATGGTGTTTTTATAAATTCAGTAAATTGAGAGCGATGAAGTTTTATGAACGATTTAATCAATTCTAGATGGAAATATATATCCCAATATTTTCTTAGAAAATCAATTAATTTTATCAAGACTGATCGAAATGAATCAAAATTAATTGAACGATTACAATTGAAAGTATTCCATAATTTATCAAATTTTCCACGAATTTTAATCAATATGTCAAATATTCATGAAATTAACGAACAATCACTCTTAAAATATCATTTTTTGAAATATCACTCGACGTTTACACGACTTTGAATTTCAATATTCATATTCGCACACAATATTTCATAGCTCGAAACGTTGATCGTAATTTTTCATTTCGAGCAAACTGCTGGTTTTCTGTTTTTTCATCATATTTTTTTGATTAATGACTTTCGATTACCTTCCAAAAGGTTCCATTCAGACCGTGTATATTTCGCAGTTTGTTTACGAGAGTTTTTCTTGTCGTTTTAAGTTTTCGACGACGTGAAAATCCTCCCTTAGCAACACTACCGTTCGGGGGTAGTTGGGCAAAGCAAAAACCATAAATCAAACACTAAACTTTGTAACAAGTAATATTATCCGTTAGCAGTACATCCTACAATATTATCTACCCTTATTTACGGCTAGAAGTTTATAATTATTATCGTAGTAATTGTGTGTGTTTATATTTAAAATTTATTCATTGAAAAATTCTTATTTTTTCAATAAAAATTTCACAAAAGGTTACATCACAAGAACTAGGACAATTTCCAAATAATAAAATACACCACTGATGTGTTTTTTTTTTCTTCAATTTGTTAAATATAATGAGAGCACGTGTAGTAAAAATATATTTCTTTACATTTAACGTTCATGTTAAATTCATTAAAAAAAATTAGATAGTCTAATTTAGAACTATCGCAACTAAAGTTTAAACACAGTATATAATTAAAACATTCACTTGTGAAATATTGCCGAAAATTAACTCAATTCAATATCGCTACAGAAGACTTATAAAATTTGCAATATTTCTAATATAAACATCATTATTTATTGCTAAATATTATTCTATCATATTGATAATCTTATCAGCAATGTGTTTATGAATGAAAACAATTTTCACTCTTCATTAAATATTTTCAAATGTCCCATTTAATATAATATTTACAAATTTTGTATTGTATATTTATAAAGAAACTTTTTTCTGAAAAAAAAACTGAATTTTGCTCTACTCAACTAATTATACATAGCATCGTTAAAAATTCAAGAAATAGTTGTACAATTTACGATAATCAGTAGTGTATAAATTATCGTCACGCTTTTCGTTAAGTTGTAGTTTTTTATGGAACTATTCACTTGGAATGAATGAGATAAGCTTCTAAATATATCCTATTCTATTTCGGGTCTGAAAATTACATTTTTACCTTTGTGAATGTCATTATAACGTTTTTCCCGTCACGGGATTAAAGGATCAATTAATAAGGGTGTGAACTTTCGGGTTTTAACTGACCATGAAAGAAAATATAGGAATTTCTCGAATAAATTACGTTGTAGATAATTATGACTTAATTATTAACACTTGTTAATTTAATTAAAATATAATTATTCATGCTTTTGGCACGTAATTATTTTCCTTTATATATAAATTTTGATG
Source organism: Cheumatopsyche charites (assembly GCA_024721215.1). Taxonomy (NCBI): domain Eukaryota; kingdom Metazoa; phylum Arthropoda; class Insecta; order Trichoptera; family Hydropsychidae; genus Cheumatopsyche; species Cheumatopsyche charites. The sequence goes on along the minus strand of CM045586.1, from coordinate 8,332,604 downwards.
CCGAATCTTATACCGCTGTTAAGTGTTCGAAGTCAAATACCGTTTAACACTTCCGATGCTATCTGAATAGTGAATCTTTAAGCATTCGGAATATTTACATCCATCGTCGACGTCACAATTAATTATTTCTTCGTAGATTTGACGAGGATCTAATGCGATTCGCCTGTTCCGTACCCTCGTCCTAGACGAGTGACGTGTCTATTTTTGAAACCAATCTCATCTAAGGACCTAGGAATTGCCACAAGGTGGAAAATGATTCGATCCATGTCCGAATTAAAGGTCCTATCGAGCAAAAATATGAAATAGTGAAAAGAACTAGATGAAAATTCGATTGTCGATCTTTTTCATAGAATCAACCGATAATCCAATAAATGTTCAATATTTTTTGTATGTTAGATGAGTTGTATTTTTTTATGATTTTCGAAAGATTATCTATCGAAATATAAGATTGTTTTATATGTGGGATTTGAATAGATTTTAGATTCTCTCTAATTAGAGATGTGCGCTTCGTGTGCACGAGAACTCTGAGAACGTGTGTTCGATGCAAAGGCTTTGTATTCAAACTCTGTAGACGTTTGTGTTTTGTCTAGTTTGCTTTGAGTGTGTATTGAATTCTGTGTTGTTTTCGATTCGTAGAATTTAATATATGAAACGGTTTCTGTGAAAATGTTGAACGAAGCGAAATTTTACAGACGTTAAATGCGATTATCGAGATTTCAATATATCGAGAATTGTGTTCAACAATTTAAAAATTGTAAATTTTACATTCAATATAATTAATTTGATATTATTACTGAATTTCAATAAGTTTTCGTTTATCTATGAGTTTTTTCCACAATAGTATCAATTCTTTCCACAATACTTTACCATAATATTGTGTTTCCGAAGGGGAATTTTCCTATCTTCAACAGCAAAAGTTTTGTAAGCTTCCGCTGAAAGTTCCACAGCATCTATTGATTCTTTGTACAATGGTTTGACTTTCTATCCTGAAAACTGTATCACGTACAAAAGTAATGCTAATATATCATAAGTTGGAACGAGGGTTTCGCAGTAGATAGTTTTTTTTTCCCCAAAATATTTTAATATAAAAATAATGCATATTTTTCCTATATGTACTTATATTTTAGATTCAATATTTTCAAATAAATATTTATTTTCAATCGAATCGTTGAAATTTTCCAATCAGCTTGCATCAATCGCTTTCTTCTTTGTTTTGATCTCTTTTTCTCTAGAAACGTTGAATTATTTAATTTTGAATTTGCATTATTCAAAATGCTTCTTTAGAAAAATGCTAAAATCAGATTTAACTTTATATAAACTGTTACATGCCAAAAAGTGATCAACTCCAATCTTAAGAAAAAAAAATAGATTCAAATATCAAAACACATTTTTTCCATAATTTCTGAAAATGGGTGGATTTTTCAACACAAAAATATGGTTTTGGTGCTCCTTTTAAATTGGCGTCCATTAAATTACCATTTGGGAAACTCTGGTGTTCAGAACTTATCATATTATATTTCACAACTCACAAATGTATTATATGAAAATTAAACATTTTCATACGAAACAACCAGCTTACTCGAGATCAAACTCGAAACCTCTCGCTTTCATATCGCTACGATTCGTCGCGGAAACTACACATCATATTAAAGGCAACTTTACATACATATTTAGCAGGTGATATTACATCATTTATAATTATTATAACTGCGCAAGAGAGGCGAGACGACGTTAAAGTTTTAATGAATCGCCACCGACCAAAGTGTCAGCGTTTTCAAAACCGAAATCGGCTTTTGCGAAGAAGCTCAACGACCGGAAAGCGTATAAATTATATTCCTCCTTCGTAATAAAGGGGGACGCATATTCGGGCATATTTTAATAGCAAACCGAACGAGGAATTCGCCGATAATATTCGAAGGGTTCGCCTCTCGTACATATTACATAAGGGGGACACTAGGTTAGTATCGGTGAGATTTTAATGTATAGATTTTTCCGATTCCTTTTTTAGATAAATATCATCGAAGGCTGGTCTTTTCATTGCTCTAGTAAACTAACTATAGAGTTACAGTCGGTCTTTCAACTACGTACTGTCGAAAATTCCGTAGAACATAGATGGGTTTTGACAGTTCGTAGCTAATGGAATGACTGTAGCTCTGTGGTTAGTTAATTAGAGCAGTGAAAAGATCGTCCCTAATCGATATTTTTTTGATTACACTCATAGCTTATTATAAACGAAATTCATGTGTTTATAATTTCGGACAAATGAAATAATAAAGGGAAATAAATGAATTGAGAAAAACTCACCAATCATGTTTCATAATTTTTCTCGACTTTTTATTTTATGTAAACATGAAACATGTTTGATGCATTTTTCAAAATTTCAGTGCACAAAGTGATTAGCTACATAAATTAAGTGCACTGAACGGTTCATTTATTTATATTGTTTTGTCGATAGAATACTCAGATTTTGGCTCGCAAGTCGACGTTTGTGTAGCACTGTCTTAACATACCTATACATATGAGTACGTATTCGGCACTTGAGAAATGCGAAAGTTTGAAAGTGTTCGAATCATGCGAGAATAGTCTCATCGAGTGCGTGCCGAATCGCTAGGAGAATTTCCCCTTTGAAGATATAACGTTGTTCGCATTATCGAAAGTTTTCTCGAAAGGCTTTTACATACATATAAGGAAAGGGGGAAACGGACCTTGAAACAGTTTTCGAATCCGTTGCCGATTTCTTTGACACAGAAAGGACTTTGTGTGAATAAAGTTGCTATACAGACGTACATATGAGAATATGCAAGGTTCACCACACAATTTCATTTTATTTGCAAATATATAATATATAAATTACACATTGAATAATATGTAAATACACAGATTTTCTACTTAAAATTCGATAATTGTCATTTCGATCTATGTAATTTTGATTCAAATTAAATAGTTTTTATTGTATTTCAACCGTTTTCTTGTGTTTAAAGAGATGAAATTGAACACAAAATGAGAATTGTTGAATTTTAAATTTAAGTGGAATACCTAAATAATATAATATAATAGGATTTAGTCCAAAGTACAGAAATGGATATTGATAGGAGTAATATTATATTCACTTTCATTATTCTGCTTGAAAGTGCTTGTCTTTTGAATTTAATAAATTTTTCATGAAACTTATTTAGGTAAATGGCTATAACTTCATCAGTATATGTAAATTTGTCATGTTTTTTTTTTTAAATGTCGGCTGTATTTTTTGATTTGAAAAACAACTTGAACATTTTTAATCGTCTCAATAGACGCGAGCATTTTGACGAAACGTTGCATAATTTATTTAATTTTAAGATCATTTGACAAAATTGTAGCCATTTACCTTACCGTCTGAATATTATTTCACATAATTAATTTTCACAATTGTGTTTTATTTACTGATGAAAATCATAACCACAAGATTTCAACTATCAAATCATCCAATTTTCACAAACCAACAACTTTTATACCTGAAAAAAATAAATATAACACGATATAAAAAAGAGGGAAAGTATAACATATAATAAAACTTATAACACACATACGAGTCTCAGAAGACGGGTGACCCAGAAAAAGACGACGCTTTTTCAGGTGGGTCGCTCGCTGAATAACAATATGAAAAATTTTATACCATATGAAAATCTCACCGAAGCATATTACACGTACTGCCTGCGAAAGACACAGCCCTCATACGAGCGTACCAAGTGCCCCCACAACGGCTTTTTCTTTATAAAAGTACGTATACATATAATATAACGCCCTCTCTCGCCATCGGTGCCACTTTTTTTTACGTAGTAGGTATCGCTACGTGTGGCCTTATAGAGATAAGGCTCGTATCGGGTGTCGTTGAAAAATGTCAATTTTGCGAATTTCGATACACGTGCTCTGTGCTGGCTATGTTCACTTATATACTTTTTGTAATAAATTTGCCATTCGTTGACGTGTTTTGGGGTATGATTGTTTTTTTATGTAAATATGTGACCGTTTTCGATTTACTCTCATTCCGAGATGTTTAATGTTTTGCATTTTTTAAGTGCGTAGTAAGAAAACAATCTATATCACATTTGATGACTGAAAAGGCCGAGAGGTACAAGTGAAATCGCGGTGATTTCGAGAAAAGCGTGTTTAAAGTTGACCATGTATTGGGAGGAGGTCGAGTGATTTGATGATATATTGAGGCACACGTTCCGAATTCGTTTATATCCTTTTGCCACCAAATAAATGAGCGTGCATAGAAGCGATTACTGTGCATAACTCGATTTCGGCGAAAATATCACTTGTATCCCTTGGCCTTCTCAGTCGTCATGCGAACGCATTTTAACTTATTTTTTCAAATTTTTGAATTTATTTGACAGTCAACAAAAAGCACATGTATGGTGTGATTTTTGAATTTTCTTTCAATAATACCAGCTTATTTGTTTTCAGGTTTTCAAGACGATTCAAATAGATTACATGGAGTTTCATCAGTATCATAGTATCTATTTGAATTTGTGTCATAACAAAACTGAAAAATTTGGTGCTTCTATTGAAATGTGAGTACATTATGCAAATCTTTTCATCGTTGAATGATGTGCTTCTTATTAGTGATGCTTTTTTGTAAATTTTCGAATTATATCGATTGCTTGTGAATATTTTCTTATTATTCAAGATAAGTAGGTTAAAATACGTAGTAAAATATTTAAAATTTCAATTTTATCGGTTTTTTGATTATTAAGTCATGTCACTTTTTTAAGTCGATCGAAAAAAAAAGGTTCTCCTGTTTCACGCTCTATATACTGCTCCTTTCCAACGAGTTTTCACAAATATTCAAAATAAAAAAACTTTAATTCCTATATTATTGAAAAACCATATTTTTTGAAACTAAAAAACAATTTCCGACACCAAAATACGCTCTTTCAAATCCATCCTGACATTTTGCGTCATTGCCACATTTATTCACGATTCCCGACCAAATCCATTCTCGACCGGCTAGTTGAATATTTCGAAAACATTTTTCTGTGAAACGTGTCAAATCGGATTTCGCACGACACGTTACATGTATTATACATACATAAAAGCATATTACAACGTACACGTATTACATTTGACAACGTATCAAGTATGCGCCTGCATGCGACGTATCTATCTTTCGGGCTTTTCCCGCGGAAAATATTCGCTTTTCCGAATTTTCCTCTTAGGAAAAAATGAAAATTGGATCATCTCGCGGCTTAATCCGTCGCTTATTCGGAGATGTGCTCGACAAGTTTTCAGAAAATTGGGTCACAAAAGGCTGGGTCGCGGTGAGTGGGTTGTGAGGGCCATTATAATTTAGACATAATGCCTTTTCGCTGGCCGCGCTTTTGCACACGTTTCTTTTGTTTTCTTGTCCCCTTTTATGTTGACTTTTGTGTCGACGTAATTTTAATGTATTGTCTCGTCGGGTCGCTAAAAATAATCTGCAATTAATATTAATCCATGTCGGTCTTTTCACTGCTTCAGTTAACTAACCAGAAAGTTATATAGTTAGTCATTCCACAATGTACTGTTGAAGTTTCGCGGAAGACACAGTGAACGGATCAGCCGTTTCGAATTCTATAGGTAACATACATACAATCGTTTTTATTTATATTGATTAGATAAAATATTGAATTCGCATATTTTATTATACGTAAAATTTTACAGCAAATTTGTTCTATTATTTCTGACTGTACAGATTCTTTAAGAACAGTTGAATACATAAAAAGTTCATTTTTAATGTCAGTTGAATGTCGTTTTTTTAACCGAATCTGCCATATTCATTATAAATTTGAATTTATACATCTACAAATATTGATTCAACAAATTAAACAGATACTGCTCGTTTAACTGCATTTTTTTTTCAGTTGCATAGATATTTATTTAATTTCTATAAAATTTTGTGAGGTTTTTCTGAAATATTAGGGGAATTTGGGGAGACTTGATCCTCCCTTTTGTTTTTTACCTATAACTCCTTTTCGAAAAATCTTATTTTGAAAACAAATACTGTAAAAGTAAACTAGATTTTTCATAAAGTTGTTAAAGGCAAAAAACAAAAGGGGAGGTCAAGTCTATTCACATTTTCCTATTTTACTGTAATGTTTTTATCACCTTAATACTCAGGACTAATCTTTTCACTAACCTAACTAAATTATAACTTATTGTTCGAAGCGTTGTTTTTTTTCTATCGAATTTGACCTCTGTATGATTAATTTCACTATACATATGTTAGAAGGCTTTTGATTTTTTTCGAAAATGTTGTACTTGTTCATGATACCATTCTCACTAGTTGTATTTCACGTTAGTGGAAGGTTCCTGATATGTACTTATTTGAAAAGAAAGGATAAGTAAAAAAATAACATTATATATAGATCGACAGTAGGTACACAAGTCAACCACAAAATAAATCTTATCGAAAAAATGTGACGTTAAAACAAACGCCAATTGTTCAAAGCCAGATGAAATAAAGTGCGATGCGATGATGAGGAGACGAGTCATCGTCGATGTCTTCACGACAGTTTGCATCGCCAAATATTGAAACAGCCACCGATGGTGTCTAGCTAGGGCAATCAATCAATTCGTAGATATTTCTGATCAAACATCGATTTTTCGCACTGATAAATACCGCGATAGATCACAGACTGCGATCTAGACAACTGCGATCGATCGATCGATTCAAATCCCACAGATCGCAATCCCACAATCCGGCACCAATATGTGGATCAAGTTCAGCTTTCTGTTCTTGATTGTGTTCGTTTGGACGCAGGTAATTTGAAATGTTTTTTTTTCTGTATCGGCCAGTCCATGTGAAATTTAAAAAAATCACGAAATTTTGCCATCATTGGATTTTTTTGATTTTTTATTCACATATTATATATACATGCCTTGGAAATAAAAAATGTGAATTTTTAGTGTCCTTGGACCATCCATTTCTATGTTTTTTATATTTGAACATTGCCGAAATTAACAAAATAAGTACTATATCAAGATTTCCAAATGGCTATTACTCAATGTCTATTTAACATAGAGAATTGAAATTGATGTCATTTTATTCAGTTTCACATGATCTTTAAAACGATTTACAGGGTGGACAAGCGAGTTACGTCCAAAATTTTTTTTAGATTCCTCACACTTAGGGGTATCCGAAAATAATATTACACATGTATGTTCTACTATTTTAAATCGTTTAGGAGTTATGATTTTTTTAATGCATTTTTGCGAATTTTCTACCAAAAAAACTTAAAAATATCATAACTTTTTTAATACTAATGCTATTTCATTTATTTTTTCATTAAAATAATTGCATTGAGTCACTATTTAATTTCATGTATCAATAACATAACATTCTTCATGATAAATTACTGAAAAAACGGTCGAAAGTGAAAATTTTATTTTTACGGTGAACGGAGTTAAATTTTCAAAAAATTCTTAACATTACAAAACGGATGTTTCTCGAGTTCAATTTATTTTCAAAAACTTCAACAATATGTCAGCTCATCAAATAATAAAAAAAAAAATATCCTTAATAGGCGATTTTACGACGAAATCGGCCTCGGAACATAAACAAGTGAAGGTCGCTATAGCCCAGGAACGGGGTGCGAAAGTAAAGGGTATCTTTTAATGTTTTAAAAGAGTTGAAAATTGTCATTTTTTATAGAATTCAATGTGTTCTTTCCAAATTTTGACTTTTCCTACTCTTATTTTTCCTAATTTAACCAAGATATCGGAAAAATCGCTTCGAATAACAGTTTTTTGACAATATTTCTTTTTTGACTCATTTTATCAAAAAAATGTTCATATACAAAATGAAAGTAGAGTAAATTTTCTACAATTTATATAAAATCGATTTTTTCGTAAAATCAACAGTTTTCGTACACGACCGCCACACAGTGTACAGTTCAGAAGCGATATGATCGCTTCTGATTCGTGAATATTTAGTTGAAAAAAAAAATTCTTTTTTGTCCACATTCACCTTTTTCACCAGATTTGAATTGAATGAATGAATGAATTTTCTCAATAACTTTATTCATTACAGAAAAAACGGACTTGATATTCGTGATAAGCACATTAAAATACACAAAGTTCATTAAGTTTCATCGAAGTGCATTTTTCTTGTCGCATGGTGTTATGGTTTTTTAAGATTTAATTTTAGATTGCAAATTGAAATCACTAAAAGATTCATCTAATTATTATTACAACTTTTCAACTATAGGAAGTATATGGATGTGCTCTTCCACCTTCATTGTGTGACTGCGGTGGCATGAAAAACAGTGTGTCTAGTAGTTCATCCTCTGCATCGAGTAGTGGTTCAGGAAGAAGTGTTACAGCTAGTTCATCTAGTGCTTCATCTACCAATTCTGGAGAAGGAAGAGGAGGATCCAGCTCGTCTAGTGGATCTTCAGCTAGTTGTGATGGAAAAAAAGAATCATGTAGTGAGGAAGAGGGAAGATATGGAAGAAACGGAGCTAAAAGTACTGAAACTGGTAACAATAGAAGATGCAGACGTAGAGACAGTAATGAAAACAAAGATAATGGCAGGCGCAGGTGTGGAGGCAGCAATGAAGGAAACGATGACGGAGAAGATAGAAATGGAAGCAGTAATGAAGATGATCATAACAGCAGACACAGGCATGGAGCATGGAGGACACAGCATGGAGACGATCATGAAAAAAACGATGATAACGAGAGTAAATATGAAAACAGTAATGAAGACCACGATAACGGCAGACGCAGGCATGGAAACTGTCATAAAAACAATAATATAAAACGAAGAAAAGGAGAAGCTAGCTCGTCGAGTGCATCTTCGGCTAGCAGTGGAAGTGGAGGAAGCAGTTCGTCTAGCGGATCTTCAGCTAGCAGTGGAAGTGGAGGAAGCAGTTCGTCTAGCGGATCTTCGGCTAGCAGTGGAAGTGGAGGAAGCAGTTCGTCTAGCGGATCTTCGGCTAGCAGTGGAAGTGGAGGAAGTAGCTCGTCTGGTGGATCTTCATCTTGCGCAGGAAGAAATGGAGGAAGCAGTTCGTCTAGCGGATCTTCGGCTAGCAGTGGAAGTGGAGGAAGCAGTTCGTCTAGCGGATCATCGGCAAGCAGTGTAAGTGGAGGAAGCAGTTCGTCTAGCGGATCTTCGGCTAGCAGTGGAAGTGGAGGAAGCAGTTCGTCTAGCGGATCTTCAGCTAGCAGTGGAAGTGGAGGAAGCAGCTCGTCTGGTGGATCTTCATCTTGCGCAGGAAGAAATGGAGGAAGCAGTTCGTCTAGCGGATCTTCGGCGAGCAGTGTAATTGGAGGAAGCAGTTCGTCTAGCGGATCTTCGGCTAGCAGTGGAAGTGGAGGAAGCAGTTCGTCTAGCGGATCTTCGGCTAGCAGTGGAAGTGGAGGAAGCAGCTCGTCTGGTGGATCTTCGGCTTGCAGTGGAAGTGGAGGAAGCAGTTCGTCTAGCGGATCTTCGGCTAGCAGTGGAAGTGGAGGAAGCAGTTCATCTAGCGGATCTTCTGCTAGCGGTGGAAATGGAGGAACCAGCTCGTCTAGCGGATCTTCGGCTAGCAGTGGAAGTGGAGGAAGCAGCTCGTCTGGTGGATCTTCATCTTGCGCAGGAAGAAATGGAGGAAGCAGTTCGTCTAGCGGATCTTCGGCGAGCAGTGTAAGTGGAGGAAGCAGTTCGTCTAGCGGATCTTCGGCTAGCAGTGGAAGTGGAGGAAGCAGTTCGTCTAGCGGATCTTCGGCTAGCAGTGGAAGTGGAGGAAGCAGCTCGTCTGGTGGATCTTCGGCTTGCAGTGGAAGTGGAGGAAGCAGTTCGTCTAGCGGATCTTCGGCTAGCAGTGGAAGTGGAGGAAGCAGTTCATCTAGCGGATCTTCTGCTAGCGGTGGAAATGGAGGAACCAGCTCGTCTAGCGGATCTTCGGCTAGCAATGGAAAAGGAGGAAGCAGTTCGTCTAGCGGATCTTCGGCTAGCAGTGGAAAAGGAGGAAGCAGTTCGTCTAGCGGATCTTCGGCTAGCAGTGGAAAAGGAGGAAGCAGTTCATCTAGCGGATCTTCGGGTAACAGTGGAAAAGGAGGAAGCAGTTCGTCTAGCGGATCTTCGGCTAGCAGTGGAAAAGGAGGAAGCAGTTCGTCTAGCGGATCTTCTGCTAGCGGTGGAAAAGGAGGAAGCAGTTCGTCTAGCGGATCTTCAGCTAGCAGTGGATGTGGAGGAAGCAGTTCGTCTAGCGGATCTTCGGCTAGCAGTGGAAGTGGAGGAAGCAGTTCGTCTAGCGGATCTTCGGCTAGCAGTGGAAAAGGAGGAACCAGCTCGTCTAGCGGATCTTCGGCTAGCAGTGGAAAAGGAGGAAGCAGTTCGTCTAGCGGATCTTCGGGTAACAGTGGAAAAGGAGGAAGCAGTTCGTCTAGCGGATCGTCGGCTAGCAGTGGAAAAGGAGGAAGCAGTTCGTCTAGCGGATCTTCGGGTAACAGTGGAAAAGGAGGAAGCAGTTCGTCTAGCGGATCTTCGGCTAGCAGTGGAAAAGGAGGAAGCAGTTCGTCTAGCGGATCTTCGGCTAGCAGTGGAAAAGGAGGAAGCAGTTCGTCTAGCGGATCTTCGGCTTGCAGTGGAAGTGGAGGAAGCAGTTCGTCTAGCGGATCTTCGGCTAGCAGTGGAAAAGGAGGAACCAGCTCGTCTAGCGGATCTTCGGCTAACAGTGGAAAAGGAGGAAGCAGTTCGTCTAGCGGATCTTCGGCTAGCAGTGGAAGTGGAGGAAGCAGTTCGTCTAGCGGATCTTCTGCTAGCGGTGGAAAAGGAGGAAGCAGTTCGTCTAGCGGATCTTCAGCTAGCAGTGGATGTGGAGGAAGCAGTTCGTCTAGCGGATCTTCGGCTAGCAGTGGAAGTGGAGGAAGCAGTTCGTCTAGCGGATCTTCGGCTAGCAGTGGAAAAGGAGGAAGCAGTTCATCTAGCGGATCTTCGGGTAACAGTGGAAAAGGAGGAAGCAGTTCGTCTAGCGGATCTTCGGCTAGCAGTGGAAAAGGAGGAAGCAGTTCGTCTAGCGGATCTTCGGCTTGCAGTGGAAGTGGAGGAAGCAGTTCGTCTAGCGGATCTTCGGCTAGCAGTGGAAAAGGAGGAACCAGCTCGTCTAGCGGATCTTCGGCTAACAGTGGAAAAGGAGGAAGCAGTTCATCTAGCGGATCTTCGGCTAGCAGTGGAAGTGAAGGAAGCAGTTCGTCTAGCGGATCTTCGGCTTGCAGTGGAAAAGGAGGAAGCAGTTCGTCTAGCGGATCTTCGGTTTGCAGTGGAAGTGGAGGAAGAACAGTGTGAAATACGAATTTATTCGTATATTAATGCAGCCATTTGAAATATATTATATAAATTTTTAAATCTGAAAATTATACAGAAAGTGTTATGTATTCTTAAAATATTTTTTAAATAAAAAAAATCTCTTATATTTTTAAAATTACAGTGGTTTCCACAATATAAACTTAAAAGCATATCTGCCTTTTTAGCGATCGGCATCATTGGAATACACTAATTTAAAAAATAAAAAACATTTTTTTTTCACTATATTTTCTGAAAAATATAACTCTTTGGCTATAACTTGTTCACTTATTTTTTTTCTCTATCTTAAAAATAAAAAAATTTCTCCCTTACCGAAGTTTTCAACCCATATTATCGCTTTTTTGGCGATGAATAACTAGGTGGAAACAATATCCTCGGCGTGTTCTCCTTTCTAGATCAAAATGCACGGCTAAAAACTAGACATACTTAAAATCTTATGCTTTCTGCCAGCTGAAACCATAGACTCCCTTTTTTCGAGCTAATTTCCCGCAGTAATTAATGCCATGCGAATTTATAATTTGGAATTCATCCTAAATTACTACTTACTAAACTAGAACTATATTTAACAGTCCACAAAACAGCAATCGAAAATCACACTTACACATAGCACATTGTTAAAAATTCCCAACCAACAGTCATTGTTCCGAATCTCTTTGTGTTGTTATTATCACCGTAGTGCTACCCCGACCCAGTTTCTCCTCTTTCTCGCTTGTTTAGAGCTATCTACGTTCGTTGAGAGAATTTCGTATCGAATACGTGAATAAGTGATGCGTAATTCACCTGATCTAATCCCTTGTAGCCTTTTCGAGTCCTTTTAAAACGCTTTTGTTCCCCGCCAACCGATAAACGATGATCCCGATGTGAATTATGCATGTGCGTCTACGTATGTATCTATGCACATACATATGTATATGAAAGAGATTTCGATTTAAGCGCGTCGTTGAATATTCAAGGGCTTCTTTTATTAAATTTCGGTCGTGCGGTTTTTACTTTTTTCGGTTTCGAGTGAAATTATTCAGTTAATGGAATTATCTTGCGATTGATTTTTAAATGTGTTTAATGAATGGATCACAGATGTTTTCATAATTTATATTTGAGAGTGAAATCGTTTAATCGATCTTTTTATTTAGATTTATTATAACTTTAATTAAATAACATTAACACATAAAGTAAATTATGAAAATTAGATACATATTTTTTCTGACGATTTAAGTACATAAGTGAAGATGGGAAGACACGATCCTCCCTTTTTTTTATTTCGCCTCTAACTCCCTTTTGGGAAATTTTACAATATTAAAAAAAATGTTATTTTAATCGGGTTCAAAATGAGAATATTTTTTTAATTCAATTTCCCAATAGGGAGTAAGAGACAAAAAACCAAAAGAGAAATCAACTTTTCCTACATTCCTTGCGTTATTATCGTTTAATATCATTCCTGATTTGAAATGATATTTACAAACCTTTTTTCAAAATATCTAAGGATTTATTTCATTCGAATAAATTAGAAGGATTCTCATAAGGAAACTTGTACTAAAATATTTAAATGATCAAATATTTCATAAATTACTGAACAAAACTGAGTTTATTTAACCTTATGTGACAAATTAATTTAACATACTCATTTTCGTATTATTTATGCTTGAGAAAAAAAAATAGCATAGTATGAAAGATTATTTGTAATATTTGAAATTGGTAGCTCCACCATACGTCTATAAACTTAACATCAAAATATTTTTCTAATTAAAATCCCAAAAATATCGCCGGATAATGTTTTTGCGCGAAAAATTAAAAATTCTTCGAATAATTGTTATAACTAATTACAAAAGCGCATGCCGAAAATATAATTCGAGTTTTCGAAACAATTTACAACCTTTCGCTAAATACCGGGAAGCTGGAGTCCCTTTAATTACACCATTAGAGGGCAAACCCTCACATTATTTTAATTTAATTCGCACATTTCGAAGCGGACGCTCTTTTTCGCATTAGTATTTATCTTAGCCCACAAAAACGGACAAAGAGCTCACATATAAAAATTATTCGATGAATTCCCATCAAAAACTACGTTTTTATCTTATATTTCAATTTTTTTATATAGAATCGGTCTTTTCACTGCTCTTCCTTTTTTCTCTTCCGTTGTGAATAGTTAAAAATCCACTTAACAAAGACGTATTTTTGACTTCATAGTGAAAAGACTGACTGTAACTCTCTGGTTTTTTTTTTATAAAGCTATAATAATACCGGCACTTAAACTATAAATAGATACACTACTGTGCGAAATTCTTAATACTTTTGATAAATTCAATATTTTCGCGAATTTTTCATAGAAAAAGTTTGTATTTTTTTTCTTTATAATTTAAAGGCTGATCAAGTCTGATTCTTAGTAATCGTATTTGCTTTAATTTCCAATAAAAAAAATTGATCAAACCAAAACATTTTTTGGATAACATAATTGAAATTAATATTTTATTGGATAGCACTTCTTTTTTACTTATATTCTTTAAGTTAGTTTGCAATAAAATATCATATTTATGTTGCATAATAATACTTTCCGAGTAATGTTTTCATTTAATCGAAAATTTCCACGAAAATAATTTCAAATATCGATACCAAATGCAATATTAAGAATCGTACTCGATCACTCTTCGAAAACTAAAAACTCATTCCGTACAAATTTCTCTGAAAAATGCAAAATTTCTCAAATTTATCTAGAAAATTATCCATAATTGAAATCAACAATGTATATTTCTGTATTGAAAACATTACAGAATACTTACATTGTGTACGGAATTATTACAAGGAATCACAAACCGAACGTCTGAAAGCATTTTGTCGTGATCGATAACACGATGTCAATGTACGGGACGGTTCGGTTTCCGTTATGTCATGTGTCATGTGTTTCCAGGACGATCTCCATGGGAATATTGTGTATTTATATTTGTGTAATATATGTATATGTATATATATATGTATATAAATATCATATATTGCGTTTGACAGAAACGGGGTTCTAGTTTGGGACGGGTTTCTGTGTGCATATCGCGAGTTTCGTATGCGGTTTTATCTCGAACGACTTGTATTATAAATGCGGCGTGTGTGTTTGAGTGTCTCTTCGAATGGTTTTTGTTGGAATAATATATGAATAAATCAGTAACAATGTATTTTTAGTCTTGTTTATATGTGTTCTATAAATTATCATGTCTGAATCAAAAAGTGTATTTATATTATTTAAATTGAAAAATAATTTACAGGTACGTGTATCAGTCGTGAATGATGGACCAAATTAAATTAATATCAAATTTTATTATAATTTTATTAATCAATGTATTTATTTATTAATTAAATAGAAACTCGTTACTTAAACTTCATTCCGAGATTACACAAAACCTTTGACTCGAAGCTGTATGTTTCGTATAACTTTTCCCAAGCTTTATAAACGGCGCTAATTAATTACTTTTTTACTATAAATGATTAATTTCGTTTCATAACCTATCGAATACACAATGAGCGCAGCTTTATAATGAAGCAAACATGAATTTAATAAAAATAACATTTTCATCATAAATCTCTATTTCAACATAAATCTATATTCAACATAACATCGCGTTAACGACGTAACGAAAATCGAACCAGAATCATTCAAAACGATTACAACCGAGTACGACACGACATAATCCTCAAACCGACCGGATAAAAGACCAAAAAAATCACAGCAACAATCCTGAATTTCTACGACCCGAACGAATCTCGTTAGTGATTTCTCGGGACGAAACGTACTGTGGGAAAAAAAGGGAAAAAATAAGGAAAAGGGCCGGGACCGATTAACGTCGAATCGATCATATTCGACGACGTCCATATCCGACGGGATATCTCTCAATTTCTTCCTTCCATTCGCTGTCCCGTTATCCCATTGTGTCCCGGGATTTGCCGCCATATTCCCGCGCGGCCCCATAAATCTCGGGAGATTCCCGAACGAGTAATAAAAATCCGTTTTTCGAATAAAAATCGAATTTTATCGCTTACGTATGTATGTGCCTTTAATTATAAAAACGATGTAAGTCAACCTTATTTCGTTTCGACTGAAGAAAATGGGTGAAAATGACTAGAGTTTGCATGGAAAATATAATTTTCTCATCCGATGTGTCGTTTGTTACGCTCAATAGTTGGTTTGTGTTTGACATTTTTTTCACAAACCCAAACTATTCAAATAATACTTATTATATTTATTTTACATTATGATAGTTTGCAAAAATATGAAATGATTTTTTTTTAAATTTTTAATTAGCTTCTGTAACTTGACATCACTCGAGATTCTTTGAACTTTAAGCCGTTTGTGAATTCTTGTATAGTCTTCCTTGTTCCCGTAGTAAATTCCTTTTTATGTGTAAGTCGTACATAATATTTACTACAGCTAAACTATCCCCTTCCCATGAAACATTAAGTTGAAAAGAATATTAAAGAAATATGTAATGATACAGAATCCTTACTAAATTTACGCACAATAACCCTGGAAATTTTCATTGCAAAAGGTTCAGATGTCACAATATCATACAAACATACATTATTTTTCATTTATATAGAACATTTTCGGACTTACGCCATTCTCATAATAAAAGGCACATATGTGAAATGTTTGTAGGCGACTGGTTTGGTGGTAGCCTTTTCTTAGAATGTCGTTAGGGTGCGAAGGGAAATCGGTGTTTTCTCAGCTCAAACTGATTTTTTGTCCGGTTTGTGTTTTTCCTTATTGTGGTATCGAAAGGGGTTATTTTTTGTAGTTAGAAATAAAAATGGTGTTCGGTATTTTTATTAAGTTTTTTTCTTGAATATCGTATTGACGGGATAATCCCTTGTTCGATAGCAAGCGATAGGTTGCAGAATATTGGGATTTTTCGCCGGAAAATATTGGCATAGTTTGCATAGAATTTTCAATATACTAGTTTGTATTGATTTCGTTAGAAGAAATAGTTTGTGTTTTCCCTAGTTTGTTTGAATGGAATTTCTGAAAATTTTACGAACCTAATTTGATATTATACAAATGATTCTTTTTGTCGAAATCTGGATAATTTAATATGAAATGAAAGCTAAGAATAGCTTTTTATTGATGCATGAAAATATATTTTATTTTAGCTATAAATTTTTTATGAGAAAATCTCAAGTCATATTCTTTTAGGAAAAAAGCTTTATTGCGTTTATAAGAAGTTTGTAGATGATTTTAGTGAATCAATAGTAAAAATATAATACGAAACGATAATAAATCGTTTAATTATACTTTAATTAGACAAATGGCACTTGATTTTTTTTCTATATAAATTATGTACGGTGAAATTTTATTTCATTTCAAAAGTAACAAAATGTTAGAATTCATTCAAGACATTAAATGATTGAACGTCAGATACACACTATGTGATCTCATCTGTTAAATTCAGTTGAAAGTCTTTTTATTGGCTGCTTTTACGAAACGACACTTTTACGACACAGATAATTCTGAAAAGATAGACAACTTGCGATATACATAGATATATTCTACATGAAAAAAAAAATTAATCAAATATTTTCCTATCTACATATTTTCTTCAGCGGAATTTTTAAACAAATTTTCTTATAAATAATAATAACAGCAACGGTATTTCGAAGACTGCAATATTAAACAATGCCCATCTTCAGTATACGAAAAATCCATTCTCCGACAGCAATAACGTCAGCATCTTTTCACAGCTTCCTTTCATTAAAAACACAAGACGTAACGAGAAAAGAAATCGCAGACGTCAATCAGACGATTCAGGCGGAAAATTCGCGAATTTCAGACATCTTGAGAATTCAAGACATACTTGTGTATACATTAATATAATGTGTATAATACAATATTAAAGATTTGAGATTCGTAAATTAAAACCTTGTTGAATGATTGGAATATTGCTTGCTGTTTTTGTAAAAAGAAGATCTCCTCTAATTGTTTGTAAGAGCAAATTTTATATTGTTCTCGATTCGATTTCAAAAGTAAGACTTAGCGAAAATACAAGTTAAATAATTTTTATTTCATATTAAATAATTTTTATTTTTCCGTCTGTTTCCGTTTTTTCCGTCATATTGCAAGGAAAATAAAATCATCGAAGAAACGTTATCAAAGGAAATAATTTACTTAAGGAAAATTATCGAAAAATTAACTTAAAATGGAAAATATTTGTCTTAAATGAAAATTATTCAAGCTGTGCATAAATATAAATCTTAGCATGCTTTCCAGGTGTAACATTTATATAATACCGGGTCTTTCTTTCGGATAAAATACAATGTATAGGTACGCTTTATATTCTTTCGTTTGGTACTCGTGTACTAACCCCTCAGCACAACATTTGACCTAACCTAACTGAACCCAAAACACAACCCAACCTTATTGAAATTGACCTGACATGCAAAAAAAAAACAACCTAACTTGACCTAAAACCTAACCCAACCTAAACTATACTGACTGATCTATAAAACAATACATACGGACCTTTCTTTTAAAAACATATTGGCGACGATAGGTAAATTCAAGAAACATCCTCGTGTATCTGGTAATTTTTTATTAACTTATTAAATTGAATTCAAATGTTACCAAAATTGATTGAAATAGATCTATACAAATGAAAATAATTGATTTCTGAATAAATATGTAGATTTTTTCCAATCAGATCGTCTGTAGGCAATATGCGAAAACGCAAATCTTAAGTAGTTAATATATCAAGCGAAATTTTCGAACTTAAAAAAAAATCTTAATTCGAACCGCATCTATAAAACAATACATACGGACCTTTCTTTTAAAAACATATTGGCGATGATAGGTAATTTCAAGAAACATCCTCGTGTATCTGGTAATTTTTTATGAATAACTTTATAAATTGAATTCAAATGATATAAAAATTGATTGAAACAGATCTATACAAATGAAACTAATTTATTTCTGAATAAATATGTAGATTTTTTTCCAATCAGATCGTCTATAGGCAATATGCGAAAACGCAAATCTTAAGTAGTTAATATATCAAGCGAAATTTTCGAACTTAAAAAAAAATCTTAATTCGAACCGCATCTATAAAACAATACATACGGACCTTTCTTTTAAAAACATATTGGCGACGATAGGTAATTTCAAGAAACATCCTCGTGTATCTGGTAATTTTTTATGAATAACTTTAAAAATTGAATTCAAATGATACAAAAATTGATCGAAACAGATCTATACAAATGAAACTAATTTATTTCTGAATAAATATGCAGCTTTTTTTCCAATCAGATAGTCAATAGGCAATATGCGAAAACGCAAATCTTAAGTCGTTAATATATCAAGCGAAATTTTCGAACTTAAAAAAAAATCTTAATTCGAACCGCATCTATAAAACAATACATACGGACCTTTCTTTTAAAAACATATTGGCGACGATAGGTAATTTCAAGAAACATCCTCGTGTATCTGGTAATTTTTTACGAATAACTTTATAAATTGAATTCAAATGATATAAAAATTGATCGAAACAGATCTATACAAATGAAACTAATTTATTTCTGAATAAATATGTAGATTTTTTTCCAATCAGATCGTCTATAGGCAATATGCGAAAACGCAAATTTTAGTCGTTAATATATCAACTGACATTCTCGAACTTAAAAAAAAATCTTAATTCGAACCACTCTCGTTTAATTAAACATCAGCACGATGAAAAAGGCACCCTTTAAGGCCTGCATGCACGTTCCGCAATTATGAGCGACGTCCGCGTAAAAATTCCCACCGCCCAACCACCCCCCACAATATGTTTCCTTTGATGTCAAATAATGGTATGGAAAAGTTTGTCGGCGGTGGCGCGGGAGTCCAAGTGGGGTTGGGCTAGACTCGGGGTTGGGTTAGACTCGGGGTTGGGTTAGGGTTGGGGTTGGGTTGGCGGCTGTTGCTGCCAATCGATGTCTCCATGGCGACCGCCCCTCCGCCCATCTCGGATGGGTTCTCGGCCAAAATGAGGTAGCTGATGTGTTTTTTGGGGTGTTGATGATGATGGCCACTTTCTGTGCCACGGCTGAGCGGACGCTGATGGTGATTCTTGCGGTTGTTATAACGCGTGCGATGAATTTTTGGATGTAAGTGATTTTTTTTGAGGTGTCGGTGTTTCATGTGTTGATAGGTTTAAGGGGATTCGATGATTTTTTTTTCTCGACAGGCCTAAGCCCAATTACACAAGAGCTTTATATGATGACTCAAAAGGCTAAGGGGCACAAGTGACGTCGCAGTGATTTCGAGAAAAGCGCGCTCAAAGTTGATCATGTACCTTCATGGAGGAGGTCGAGTGATTTGATGATATATTAAGGCGCACATTCCGAATTCGTTTATATTTTTTTGACACTTAATAAATGAGCGTGCATAGAAGCGATTCCTGTGCATAACTAAATTTCGACGAAAATGTCACTTGTACCCTTTGGCCTTTTCAACAGTCATATGTGATTGTTAAATAGATGCTCATTGTAATTTTCGCGGTTTTTATATCGTATTTTTTTTGAGATGTTTGATGCGTTGATCGGTTTAATAGGCTTTGATGATTATAAGAGATTTATATGACGACTGAAAATGCCAAGGTATAATAGTGACTTCGAGAAAAGTGCGCTCAAAGTTGACCGTGTACGTACATGTATTAGGAGGAGGTCGAGTGATTTGATGATATATTAAGGCACACGTTCCGAATTCGTTTATATCCTTTTGCCACCAAATAAATATAAAAGATTTCTGTGCATCACTCAATTTTGACAAAAATGTCACTTGTATCCCTTGGCCTTTTCAATAATCATATGTGATTGTTGAATAGATGCTGATGGTAATTTTTACGGTTTTCATATCATATGTTGGATGTAAGTGATTTTTTTTTGAGATTTTGATGCGTTGATCGGTTTGATAGGCTTTGATGATTATAAGAGCTTTATATGACGACTGAAAAGACCAAGGGTACAAGTGACTTCGAGAAAAGTGCGCTCAAAGTTGATCATGTACCAACATGTATTAGGAGGAGGTCGAGTGATTTGATGATATATTAAGGCATACGTTCCGAATTCGTTTATATCCTTTTGCCACCAAATAAATATAAACGATTCCTGTGCATAACTCAATTTCGACAAAAATGTCACTTGTACCCCTTGGCCTTTTCAATAGTCATATGTGATTGTTGAGTAGATGCTGATGGTAATTCTTGCGGTTTTTATATCGTATGCGATGAATTTTTGTATGTAATTGTAAGTGATTTATTTTACGTTTGGTGTTTGATGCGTTGATCGGCTTAAGAGTTAATGATTAAAAGAATTTTATCCGTGATGTTAAATTTATTCTGATTGTAATTTTTGCAAATGTTATGTTATGCGTGAAATACTTTTTTTCGATTGTATTTGATTTGATTGATTTCAAAAAAATTATGATGATGGTAAGAATTGTATGTTTTGTTTTAGTGGATGCTAATGGTGATTTTTGCTGTTATATTGTTTGCGATGAATGTTCTTATGTGAGTCGTGTATTTAATGTTTTTAGAATAGTTTTAGGAAGTTTATTTGAAAGTGCGTATTTATTTTTTTTAACGTTTTTGACATGTTAATCGATTTCAAAGGTTGCGTTTGCAGTAAGAACTTTGTCACTCTAGTGGTTGCTGAAGGTATTTTCCATGTGTTGAATATTCGGGAAATAATTAATTCAAATACGTTGATTCAATTTTCAATCTTTGATGTTTTGATCGACTTCAAAGGTTTCGATTTCAATGTGTACTTATTACCTGTTTGATACTTTGTGGCCATTGATCGCTCGTTTCAAGAGTTTCTGTATTTTCAATACATGCCGTATATAAATATAACTCATATAATTCGTTTAAATACATTACTTAGGTCTTATTTTATAATACAAATATATTTAAAAAAATACAATTTTAATAATTTTTTTTTAGGAGAGCAAAAAAGGGGACCCTGCTTAGGCGGGATGAACGCTGAGAAGATCAGTTGACTTATATAGGTACATATTGCTTATTTTATGTTTTGATTGAAATATTTACTTTTTATTAATTTTCTAAATCAAATTTTATGATAATATTTGACTCATTTAATTCAATACAAATAATAACACTAATAATTATGAATCTTTCAAAAAATCACTTCACACTGAAAGTATAGTACAGAAATATTTTTCGAGTTTTTACTCGAAAAATAGACCTGAATTTCATTCAAGAGATAATTCATTAAATTAAGTTATTATCAAACTATTTCAAAACTAATCATAAAATCTTAAAACCATTTTAATAACCGAAATTAAACAGAGGCTACCACATTTTAATACAGAACTATTCGATCTGGCGAGACTGCGTTTAACGGAACCGTCCCGTCCACTGGACGAAACCAGAAACGCACACATCATACAGCACCCCATTATTATTGTATTATGCATACGCCTTTATATTATATATATATTATACATATAAGGGGGTATTATTTCTGGGCCAGACTGTATAGCCTAAACATTTCCAAGTTTTAACGTATGCCGGCCTGATGCCTCCTATTATGCTCGCATTAGCGCAAACGATGTCGCCGAGGTCCTTTTGTATTAAGATCCGACTTAAGTGCTTAGAAGTCAGTTGAATATGATTAAAATATATATTTTAGTTAATTTTATTATGTTTTTAATAATAAAAATGAATTTTTGTATGTATGTGTGGATGTATGTTATAATATTTATAGACTCTTAGACTTTTTGGCATGAAACTTTTTAGAATTATTGTGTGCTTATCTAAGAAGATTTCTATATTATTTAATTTATTTTTTCATGTGTATTTAATTTTAATTTTGACGTTTCAGAGGAAACCCATAGCAGTAGTAGGAATAATACTATGCCTTGCTCGCAAGATTTAATACTGGAATTACAATGGAATCAGGAAATATTATACAACAATTCACAGTTGGCTTAAAGAATCTCAAGCAACCTCAGGTCACATAATCTAGTTTTGAATATAAATTTTATTAGAATGAATATTCATACAATTTTGAACGATCGGTTCGTTATTATCGCATGAAAACTTTTATATTAACATTTTAAAACTTTTTATTGCGGCTTAACTTGTTTGATAAAGTCCATTTTCAATTTTATCACAATTTCTGTTTTGAAAATACTCTGTTGCGGATAGGTACATAATATAATACGTTCCGTGCAATACTTTCCCCAGGTACTCTATAAGGAAAAGTTTTCGAGTCGTTCTATTTTCTTTGAAACCGAAATTTTCACTTTATTCGAGGCACTTTTCTTTTCGAAATGTTTATTTATGATCAGCCCACTTTGTGCACGTACATTATGCGAAATTATTCATGAGATGTTTAATAAATCAAAGCCGCGAACGCTTAAAACAAAACTACCTCAAACAGACGACAACGAAAGACTTCGAAATTCAAAATACGGAACAAACAATTCTTTAATTGCTTTCCATATTTTCCGGTGCGAAAATCTTCGAACATACACGTGTTATACAATAGTTAAAAAGCTATTAAACTATTATACGAAGGGGCAATTACACGCGTGTTATTCAAATAAACTTTTCATGCGAACGAAACGTTCTTATAACTATCGACAATTTCCCGCGCACGGCTATGAATATATTATAAGAAACGATTTACTTTCTATTCGTATAAAAAATAGGTCAAAGGACGCTTTTATCGCAGATCAGGGCTGTCGGTTCTTACAAGAGATTTTTTTCTACATCGCTTTTCGTTTAACGTGTTTAATGAATAAACATTTTTATGCGTAAGAGGCAAAAAATAACAAGCCAGGGTTGTTTGAGCATATTTGATATTAATTGGTTTTCTTTTCCGAAGGGAAACATTATCTGCATAAGTGATTTAAAAAATGTTTTTTTTGTATCAAATAGATTTTCTTGTTTCTTTGCTTTCGTTTTTTTCTTTTCATTCACTTGCAATGTTTCAAGAAAAATAATCAATTTTATATATGAAGCTTCTTGCCACATTAAAAGTTCATTAATTCAAATCACGCTTAAAAATTAACAATAATACATCCCTAACCGAGATTATTTTCCCGAGATATTCTCGCATACATATATAACGGAAAATCCTTATAATACCTTCGAATATCGATGAAAAAACGGCGGTTCCGCTAATCTTTCGATTGGTTTTCGCTCACAAAAGACGACTTTACGCATACGCACGCATCGAATACATATTTCTTTTTTAGTTCCCCGCACATGAGAATATTTCGCTTTCTTTATTTTTCACATTTTTTCCGTATTCTGGTTCTAAAAAAAAAAATTCCCTTTAAAAAAAACCCTCGACCACGGATGAGGGTCGACGTCGGACTTAGAGGAATGAGTTTTCTGCGTGGGTTATACCGATATGTGTTCTACCGAAACGGCAATATGGGCGAATGGAAAGGAGGGTGTTGAATTTAAAATATTGGATTAGTATGCAAAAATAAAAAAGATCGTTAAATTGTTCTTTTCTTTGTTCTCGTGCGGTGCCCGTGTTGTGTGTTTTTATATCGTATTTATTGTATTCGTTGACGTTTTTCATTTATCGAGGACGTATTTGTTTGTTTCGTGGTTGTATTGTGTTAAAAATAATATAAAAAAAGTTGATTTGTTCTTTATACTTTTGATCCATGTGTTTGTATTTTTTCATATTCAATATCGTTGGTCTTTTGATCTGAACTTTCAATTTATAAACTTTTTATATTTACGAATAGGCATATAGTTAGATTATATCTTTAGTACATATCAACAATCAATTGATTTATTCAGTAAATTTCTTCATTTGTACACTTGTTCTAACATAATCATTGTATTTAAAATGTAAATATTCATTATTTTTATTCAACAGCTGAAATATCAATCCATATACAGTTGTGCCATCTCTTTTATTTTATTTTTAAATCTAACATAAACATTTTCTAAGTCAATATAAACTGCTATAAATTCTTGAATTGATACAAGCTTTTAATGATTGATTCAATGAAAAATTTAAAAACATACTTTTTCAAGGAATTTCTGCTATCCTTACAAATATAATTTTCAAAATTTCTTTCTGATTATTTTATAATTCAAATACAACATTATTCAATCATTATTATAATGATATAAGAGTATACTCTTCCTAAATTAAACAAACGCAAGTTTGCAAATCATATGACAAAAAATTACTCCCCAACCTACTATTGCTTAAAACGACATCGAATTATCAATAAAAATTTTAAAGAATCAATAAGAGTTCCTAATAAAAATTAACGATCGACTTCAAATCGATTCCTACATATCCTTCAACTATTTTCGCACCACCTTATACACACAAACACATCCTGAAAGACAGGATCAGAGCCAGAAAAGACGGAATATATACCCCTAATACGTGGAATATCACAGGGCTATATTATATCCCAAGAGCGAAGGCTCGTCCTCTCTCTTGCACGGTTCGACGATAATCTTCCCGACGAACCTCCGAGGGTCGCCACCTAAAAGCTATATAACCCCAGCCTAATATCCACGGCGAAACTATAAATCTTTATCTAACGCCCGGTGCGTACTTTCGGGACGGGCTGTATATGCGAAAGTCTATATATTATCGTTTAATCGCGGGGTTAGTTCGCGCCCCGCGGGATTTCGCCTGTATAATTGTCCGGGTCGATTCCGTTATACCGATGCCAGGTTATCTTATTAATGTCGTGAGTGATTGCGGATATCTGGAGTGTTGGATGGAGGTGTTTAGTTTCGGATGAAGTGCGGGACGTTGTGAAAATTTTAGTGATTTGTCGTGTTTTGTTATGAGATTATGGTAGAGTGAGATGTCTGGTTGAATATTAGTGTAAATGGTGCAGTTTAGTTTCGATAAAATTGAGGTTTTCATATGATGAAATTAAGATGTTTTTCAGTTCATCTAATGACATCGCAATTTGTGCAATTGTAGGTACACTTATTGGTTATTAGTTTGGTTTCATTAGGGACTTTCATTGATGAATACTTTCTTTTGTATGGTTAGTACTTGTGTTGAGCTTTCGCCTAATGGTATGTATGAAACGCATAAGTATCATTTATTTTAAGTCCTTTAATTTCATAAATATTCATCATCCAAATATTTCAAGCTTTCTATAAAAATAAATATGACTTTACTGTATTCATGTCTCAAAAACTTTTTCATCCATTCTTAGTTTCATAATGGTAAAAATATTAGTTTTCTTTCGAAATAATGCATGTTTCAATATGTGAAAAAATGGATAGTTATTTAATTTATATTTTTATCAAAAAACACTTATAAAATTATACCATTTGAGATTATGAATATGTATCACTATGTAGTACATTAATATTTTTAAAACGAATTCTCATAATTGTCCAATTATTTCAGTTTGGGACGTACTTGACTTTCAATTCAATTATCGTAATAAAAAGGCACATTTACAGTCAATCGAGAATTATTTTTAAATGATCTAACTCGAATTATAATCAACGATCTCGCATGAAAGGAAAACGGTCAGTTTATCACACGTCGGGTGCTGAAAAAAAAAGCAAAGGGAATAGAACTCATCGCAAGTCGCCATGCGTAAAGTAATTTCCTTCACTTTTACGATACGGATTTGATCGAAAAGTCTCTTTTCGGACCTTATTTTTTCCCCTCTGTTCTTTACTTCTTTTTTCCCTCGCGGAAAAACTTGTTTTTTCTTCGAAAATTCCGACGAACTTCTTTCTCTTGTAGTTGGCGAACGCGAATTCGACGAATTATCATTCGGCGAGCGACGCCGAATAAAACGCGACACGTAATGCGACACGATTTTATATCTGATTTTTCTTTTTTGATTTTCCTTTTTTTCTATGTATTTTTTCCTATCCGCATTTTTTTCAAGCTGTTTTTCGTTCGTTTCCATTTTTTCCACGGGCTAATTCTCGTTTTCGTACAATGCGAAATCGACTTTTCGATTTACGGAAGCAATTTTTTCGATTGTTAAAAAACCTTTGGAATTATTTTTAAATTCAATTGTATTATAATATTCTAATATATATTTTTTTTATGAAATTCAGTGAATAACAATATTTTCAAACGGTCTATGGCAACGATTCAAAAACCGCTTGATATTCATGCGAATCGAACGAATGCTTGCAAAAAATGTTTTGAATTTTCCGCCGCGAAATTTATTAAATTTATGTGTACACGTGCCACGAACGTGTATTTCTGTCGATAAATTTCCCCTAAAGGCAGTTTAATCATTCGCATAATACAGATTCAATAAGTCAAAACGCGGTTGAATAGATTAGAATGTATCAATTCGCAATCGCGGTGACAGACACCCATCTTCTATGATGGATGCTGTGATGTTGTTGTATGTCAAAAGTTATTGTATTGGATTAATTGAGACTTTGTACTCAATTCATGATATATATAATTAATTTTGATTTTGTAATTTTGCAGATTTTGATTCTAATAATTATGATTTGTTGAGGGATTATATATGAAATCGATAGTTGAGTTCTATGTGTTTAGTAATTTTGTATATTTTTTTTAATATGGAGACAATTTTTCGTTTTTGAAAAGGCTATTATATAAACATTAAGAAAATAACCTCACAATGCTGAAATAAATATAATTTTCCGTCATATCTACAGTATTTATTATATTTGCATCACATTGCATTTTCTAGTCGTAAAAATGTCTGTACGTCGGAATAAATGAAGACATTGTTTCACTTAATGTTCGCACTAAAAAATATAATTTTCTCCATCTTCAAGTAGTTGCTAAAGCTTTGAATTTGAATATACACTAGTGGAGTTAATTGTGGAAGCTTTTTATAAATGTGATGAATTTTTATGTATGTTTTTGCAAATGTTTCACTAAATTTCATTATTGTCAAAATATTAAATGTCAAATTAGTAAATTGTCATTAGTAAATTATAGTCTTTTATATTTAAAAGGCGGGATGGTGGGCTTCCCTCGTTTAGTCTTTTATATTGAAATGAAATGAATACCAAAACAATGTAAATTCATCAAATTTATGAAAAGCGTTCACCATTGATATCACTTGTGTAAGTAACTTAAGTATGAATTGAGATCAGAATATATGCCTTGTGTATTTTTCATTACATAATTCATTATTTTGATTTCACATCAAAATTTTCCACGTTCTTAAAATAACTATGATCCAAACGTATTGTGTAACACAAACCACACAAGAACAAACGACGTATCGCACAGCACAATAAACACGAATCCAATCAGTCGATTACCTCCGAAAACCGAATTCGAAAACGCCCGGTCCGTGGAAATTTTCACAACACCGATTTTCACAACACGATACACATCATCAAAACGAACGAATTTCCACGATACATATATCTAATATTTTATTCTATTTCAATCCGAACAATGCGATTTTCCGCGAACCCGTCATCGGCTCGAAATCATCGCGTCTATGGAACATATCGAGCTATTCCCGGAACATATCGATTACGGAGCGGCCAGGTGGAAGAGTGTAGTTGTGGGGCGGTTCATGGGGTGGTTTTGGGGTGGTTTTGGGTGGTTTTGGGGGTGGTTTTGGGTGGTTTTGGGGGTGGTTTTGGGTGGTTTTGGGGTGGTTCAGACGAGTCCACGTGCCACTCGGGCCGTATACGTGACAGGTCTCGCGATTAAGCTCCTTCTGGCCGCGAAAAGTCCGTTGCCAGGGCTGTCTCGTGTGTATGTATGCAAGCATAGGGTGGCCTGTCGGAAATGTCGTGTTTTAATTTTTTTCGAATGTTAAGTTAATCGTAGTGTGTGAAATTTGTCATCTGCAGGGTTTGAGGTTCATATTAAATTGTTATGTGTAGCATTCTTGAGTAATATTCAACAATGTGTCCACATTTATGTTGGTGATTTTCAGCTGCTAAATACAATATACAGCATAACAATTTATTTTTATTCATAGTACTTTTTATATTAATTTAATCAAAATTTCATATTCAATTGAATAGATTAATATAAAGTGTATTATACATGAAGATTAGCCAACTTATAGCGCAAATGTATGTGCATGCCGCATAGAGCTTCAATGCTGAGTTCTAGTCCTGACAGATTCTGGCAAGAATCACGTATCGTTTTTCTTGATCGATATGAAATCTTGATTGTTTTTTTTTATTTGATTTGAAAACTGACAATTTAATGCTTAAAAAAACGTTTCTTATAAATGGATTCCCTGTCTTATTTACGTCGATTAAATTCGATTGATTTTATTGACACTCCTCTTACTTCTCCTAGTAGTTTTTAGTTTAGTCTCTATTTCTTCACTTTAAAATTATTGATTAATTTAGATAAAAATAATTGAATAGCTAAATAATAAACGAAATCTAATACGCTAGTGGATCATCCTGTATGTATTGCAGGGTGGTTCTAGTTTTAGGCCTCGTGCGTGCCACTAAGGAATAGTTTAGGGTTTCGTTCAAGAAAGTCGAAGAAAAAAATTGTGTGAAAGAATTTCTTTAGATTGCACGAGAGTTGTGTGTCTGTTTTTTCAAGGGTTGCGAATGGCCGAGATTTCAATCGTTTGCGTTAAATATAAAACGAATCTAAAAATTTTATTTCATAGAAAAAATTCATAATTTAAAAAGAAAATTTTATTGAATAAATTCAATTTTCCAATCGAACGAAACATAAATCCTATCAGATCAAATCTTCGAATCTTTCTCAACAAAAAAATAAAATAACTTAAAATTCAGCATAAATTCAATTTCGAACTAATCTTTTATACACAGAATCCTTAAATTAAAAAAAAATCAACACAAACCGATTCGAACTTTAAGCTAGTGCTACAACCTTTTATAGCACCGAAACGCTACAACGACAGGTGAGGGGAGTGCTGGCTGAATTGAAACCTTTCTTCGGTGTTTACGTACGTTTCGCAGAACGACTCTGTACCCTCATACCCCGAAAGCCTTCCGAGTGCCGCCTTGGGTCACATTGGAGACTTGTTTGCATATTCAACGACCGATTAGGGGCCGTGTCATGACGTGTATAAAAAGTACCGCCCACGGCTTAAAAATCGCGAATAAGTACAAGGGGTGCGTTGAAGAGTGTGCTGAAATCGCGCAGTGTTAGGTCTAGTTAGTGTGTGGTGATTGTTCGGGAGATTTCATTTTTGTTTCAAGTCTTTGCATTTTTTTATACGGGTAATTTCTATCCAATTATGCAGTTTTATTAATAAGTATGATTCGCTTTTTAAGTGAAGAAGTAAGCCGTAAGGAATGACTTCGGAGAATATGTTATATAGTATACAGATGTCGCTAAATAGATCGAATTCAATCGAAATATACATATATGTATAAAGTAAGATATGATGATTATATGTGGAACCGTTTTGTTAAATATTAAACTGACACATTTTTCAAATCAAATGAATCCAAATATTCAAATGAAACGACTGAATCTCCATATCAATTAGTAGACGAAATGTGACTCTTGCCATTATAAGACTCGAACCCACGCATTTCAAAGTATGTTTAATCGACACGGCATACACGAACGCTTTATACCACCGCACTATTGGCTTGCTATATGATATATGACGGCTGATTAGCACAAAGGGTACAAGTGACCTTTTTTATCACAATTAATTTTAGTACAGATAATGGTTTTGCATCATACATAGAACCATATTCTGTACATAACTCAATTTCGATAAAAAGATCACTTGTACCCTTTGTGCTATTCAGTCTTCATATTTATTTATTTATTTATTTGAACAGGTAATTTCTACCCAATTTTTTTATATACACACCGTGTATTTTAATCGGTCACAAGTGACACAGATAACCCTGAATAATTAGTATCATTCACTTTATATATAGTGAAGATGAGACTCCTAAGAGTAGAGGAGTGCACACATAGGTGTCACTAAATAGTTCGAATTAATCGAACATATGAAAGGTGTAGATGATGTGATCATTTGCGGAGCCTTTTCGTAAAGCGTTAAATTAACACTTTTGCATATAATAAACTTTAACATATAATAAATGCACTCCGTTTCACACTCTCTATTATCAATCTATCCCATTCTACATAACGAAGCCGTACAATACAGATAATAGTGTACGAGATACAGAGTATGATAGAGCACCGATTTGTATCATAGTCATGTGTGAACGAGGCCTAACTATATACGTATGTGTATTATTCGCGATGTGCGGTTGTTCATTTCGGAAACGCGGAGGTTTTTGGATATGATGTATGGGTTGTGCGTGAGCGTTTCGGCGGGAAAACGTGCGCGTTTTGAAAATTTGCGTTTTTTGTAATGTTTTTTCACTGTAACGGGCTGGATGGTGGTTTTTTTTTTCATAATATGTGTGTGTGTAAGTTTCATATTTCTTGAAAATGTTGTGTGTCGTTTTTTCCTTGAAAAATTGTCGCCGGTGCTTAGGATAGGTCTTTTTTATGATGCTAGGTTAGTGAATGGTTTTTATGTTTGTTTTAGTGCTTATCCGTTATATAAATGCCTTCATCGTACTTGATTATACACTCATACACTTATATAAATTTATATGTAAGCCTAAATCATGCTAGGTTTTGAATTCGTCAATCTAATTATGCTCGGAGTTAGGTCAATAACATTCGCACGACTGATGAGTACCATTTAAATTTCATCCAATTACAAGTCATAGTTAATAAATCATATTTTCATTATATTAAAAAAATGTTACTACAGTCAGTCTTCCAACTGAGAACTGTTAAATAGAGTTGTCACAGAGACCAAAGTACATACCTCGTTCTCTGTTCCGTTGATTTTCTTACATTTCGTAGTTAAAGAACCTACTCTAATAAAACTGAACGAGTTAAAATTTCATATAATCTTTGCAATATGAATTATTCAAATTAAAACGAAAAACTTATATAATTTTCTATGAAATAATATTTGAATTTTGTACCGATAGTTGCGTTTCATACACGGTTTATCTACACAAATCCACTCGAATTTTCCCCGGAGAGGGAATTAAATCGACATGACGTGACCGTTAATATTTTATGTATCGCACTATGATATCCAAACAAAGGAAAAGTTATGGTGCGCAATATCGATGTTCAGCCGAAACGGGGTCACGGGGCTGAAAAAGTCGTAAAATTTCAAAATCCGAAGACTTCTCCTTGAGCATCATCAGATAGCAGTACCTAAGGCAGCGGTGCCTAATCTAAATTGTGCGACTTTAATAATAATTGTCGAGATAATGTGCCCCATTACCTTTACGCGGTATTATAACGTTTTGTAATCTTTTATGGAATTACATTGTATGATATTGAGATTTTCTTTTAAAATATGTACATACGTTAAGTCCATAGGTGCTTATCTGTATAAATATATATTTTGATATTTGTATCATTGATAGTTATTTTGAATTTTATATGAAAATGGAGTTGAAATTCGAACGAGTTTGGAAATCACTGGGAGAGAAGTTAGTTTTGAATGTCACAATGGTTCTGTACTCGACCTTCGAGAGAAATATCGTTTTACCGATAGCTTAAGTTGAATAATCGGAAAACCTTTTAATTGTTAGGTGTTCTTAGCCGCCCATCGTTGTTGAAAGGTAGGCATTTAATTAGCCGTTTAGAGTTAAACGTGATTAAGTCCAAGTTTGAAAAAAAATATTTACATGCCAAATCACTTGATATAGTCATAACTTTTCATGTGTGGAATATACTTCTTAAATGATAATTTATATTTAAAGCCATTATCAAATATAAGCCAAATTTTTATTTATATTTCCAGATTCGCGTCACGTTTAGTTCTGAAAATCTCCTGAATGTATTTTGAATTTGTTTCGTGAAATACAATAAATATGAACATCTCATAGAATATAACGATCGAATTGATAATTAAATATCGTATGTTCCACTCAAATTGTTTCTATTCGATTCAGTTGTCGAGCGAAAATAAATATTTCTCTATGATTTATATTAGGAGAAAAGTTGTTCTCTTCCTTTCGGACGTGTCATTATTTTTTTTCATCGTGTTGATTGTGTGCTCATGACACGAGCAATCGCAATGAATCATTCTTATCGATTAGTCAACTTTTCTTCGGCCTAAAGGAAAAGGGAAACGTTCATAATCAACAAGAAAAACAGATGAAAACGTGTATATTTACTGTGCGGAAAGAAAAATAAAAGCCTTTATCTTGCTTTATTAAAGAATATCTTTGTACGGAATAAAATTATCACTGCTCTTCCCAAATCCAATAATATGTGATATTATATAAAAAAATTAAAAGATGTATCTTGTATGAATATTTCAATTTATTTTATAAAAAACGATTATTTGTAACTTTTCAACTGAACTTTCTGATATATTTTCTCCGAAGACATGTAAATATCACATCGTATCCATCAACTAGATAGTTTTCCCGGCGAGAAGTTATTTAAAAATATTCTTATAAGAATCTTTTTTTTTCACACACATTTATCCCTTTCACGCTTTCCTCAACAGCCTGATAACGACGATCAATCATAAGCGACAAGTGCAACTTTCCGCTCAGTCTCACGATCAAAAACAACTTTTCCTCGAACAACGAAAAAAAAAAAACCTAAAAAGACACACAAAAACCGGTAAAGCGTTTAAAAACCTCATGTCGTAACTCACACGAAAAAAAATATAATATAAGACACCTTCGTGTGTTATTGGTTTTTCTCGGAAAACGTAACGCGAGCTATGCGCAGTTCGCATACCGAGAATTTTCCGATGTACGAAAAATTTTCCGAGAATCGAGACGATTTCCCGGGAAAACTGCAACCCAGTATATACCTACTGAGAATTTTCATGTTTTTCGCGAAATTTCCGAAACGTTCGAGGCTTACGAACTAATGGAGTTTTTCCCTCTCGTTATAATCCTACCCCACGATTTTCTCAACCCCTTAAAATTTTCCGACCACCTCGGAAATTTTCCACCCTTCGGTGAGCATCGTCGATAAGCTGCTGCAATGTCTGTTGGTGTTTTCTTGTTCGAAAAGTAGCCTCGTCGAGTCAATATTGCTGGGGAATTTTCCCATTATAATGACGCTTTCTCTGGTCCGGAAAAACAAAGTAGTCCGGAAAGGCAATAATTCATGTTAACTCCGGAAAATATAATAGTGGTATATTTTTTAGTATTTTTCAGTTTTGTGTCGATTCGATAATGTTTTGTTTGAATTATATCGGAAATCTCGTGTCGTGTTTGAGAATTTTTTTTGGACGATCGTTGTATTGTTTTTTTCATTTGTATGTTGCTATGTTCGCATAAATGAAAAGTGATCAAATATGCTTTTAGACTTAATTAATATTGTACGATGCGGAATTAATTTAGATCAAATTCCTATGTACATTATTATGATTAAATTTGTTTTTTGATGTTTATTGGGAAAATATGAAAACGTTAACGATGATTATTGTATGATGAAATTGATCCGACTTCTTGCTTAAATTTTAATTAATACGAATACATTTTATTTTTTGTAACTATTATTTGAGAAAAGTCATAATTCATTTATGAAAAATTATATTTGAATTGAAATTTTCTTTTTGACATTTGATACGAATCAAGTAATTATTTTTCGAACACGCCAGTAAATATTTTGACCTTTAACTATAATAAAAATCGATAAAATATACACAACTGTCATTTTCGTTTATATTTTAAATTCATTCATTGTTATATTCATAAATATGACATAATTTTAATGAAAATCCATTAACTATACTTAGATTTAGTACAGCTATTATTTCATCATTTGATAGCATTTCATGTCCTCGATACACTAGTGAAATCAATTGTGGATATTCTTCGTTAATTCTATGAATTTTTAATTTACAATTTCAACATTGGTGTCATGTACAATATTAAATATTATACTAGTTTATTCTTTCAAAATTATAAAAAAAATAAAATTTCATTTAGTGAAAATTTTATAAAAAAAAAAT
Source organism: Cheumatopsyche charites (assembly GCA_024721215.1). NCBI lineage: Eukaryota > Metazoa > Arthropoda > Insecta > Trichoptera > Hydropsychidae > Cheumatopsyche > Cheumatopsyche charites. The sequence continues at coordinate 8,298,354 of CM045586.1, read as the reverse complement.
ATGTAACGATTAATTCCACTAGTGTACGATCCAAAACAAAGCAATCATTCAATTTTCCTTAAATATACCATCAATTTTGTACCTTGTAATTATTTATTTACTCAAAACATCCCAAAAATACGTAAACGATTTAAATCAAAGCCCATTTTCTCAGAAGAGAGAAAACGCGGAAAATCACCACCCCTCATAATTAGCTCCGCGCGGAAAAGCGTTTAGGCTCGAAATTCACTTAACGAGCGTCACATTATAATTACACAAGACACAATATTATAATCGTAACGCACATAATGACTCGAAACGGACCTCTTTGCGTAACTCGAACTCTCAACTCTCTCGTTTTCAAACATTTATCTTTGGGCGATTCGCATAACGTAAGGGTTTTTCCCGCCCTCGGAAAAGGCACGGCGAGTGCACGGGTTCTCTCTTTTGCCGAAAAGTTATATTAATCTTTGAGTCGGCATGAAAGTTGGCATCGTAAAGTATTTCATGTCTGCGGGCTGAACATTTTAAATGTGAAAATTCGCCGGGAATTTTCCGAATTTTCTTTTCTCTCCCGCGCGGCTGAGGAATGAGAAAAAATTTTCTTCTCAGGTCTCGTGTGATTTTCCCCCTTTTTTTGCGTCTTAATGTGATTACTTTTTAATACATTTTTTCGCATTCAAGTCTCGAAAAGTCTGATTTGAAAAAATATATATTTTCATGAAATATTTCTGTAATTTGTAACGTTTATTCAAATACTGCATCGATTAATTTATCAATGTTTTCATATTCAATGATTTTTCTTATATTTGATTCCAATTTTTAATTCCAATACGAATTTAATGATTTAATGTTTAAACTAAATAATTTACATATCAAATTAAGTGCTTTTCAATTCATATTAAATAATTTTTAATTCGACTAAAATATTTCAATTTTTTATTGAACTGCACACTATCATTCATATAATCTATTTAACTGATAAATTCAATATTCTTAAATTTTAACACGAAATGCAAAACCTGTATTTTTACACTTACTTAGATCAGAATATTTATTCATTAGTTACTTAATGAGCGTTTTGTAGCACGATTTAATATTTTTCCCCTAGATATAGAATTTGTACGCCTATGTGATAAGAACTGTCATTATAACTGAAAAACTTTGTAAGGAAAAAAGCATCAACACTTGAGTTATGTAACTAACGTTTATAGGTTAAACATTAATGAATAATTTTTGGAATAAAATATCAAAAAATTACAAATAATTCATCGTGTGAAATATGTAATGATGTAAAAATGATAAAGAATGAAAACACCGCTTGCGTGACGACTTTCACCACACGTGTCATCGATTTCTCATCAACGATTTATAAACGTATTACATTTAATTCGAAATTTTTCAGAATTCAGCTCAAATGACACGTTGTTTGATTTTTTATTCAGTAGATGGCCCATGTACGCGTGTTATGAATCATACGAGCTCGCTTCATCAATAAAATATCCTACACATACGTATGTAAGCTTTTTTTTGGGAGTGAAAAATGTCGAAAATATTTCAAATTCCAAGAATTTCCTCGAGAGGATTGTTTAAATATTTGATTCGACTCGACTCAATCTGATTTTGTTTAAACTACATATGAAAATCTTCACGTGCGATATATGAATATATTTTTTTCGATTTAATATTCGAAAAATTTTCAATATTGAACATTCGACAATTTATAGTTCGGAACGGACACTCGAATTTTAATATTCAATTTGAGTTTTTCCCATTTATCATCTTTTTGTTCATCGCGCATCCCTTTATCGTACGGCATTGTAAATCGCTTCGAGCATTTATTTTATGATAATCGATAGGCGAAATTTCCGTTGAAAATTTTTCATCGATTCTGAAAAATCGGAAGGCTCCACTTCGAAAACGTCAATAGTGAACCTCGTCTCGTTATAATAATATTGTATTTTATAGAATGGGTAAGGCTTTCGTTTCTGTGTGACTCACTCGGTATAAAATACAAAGAATGCAGACGAGTCATGCAGCAAAGTTCTGAAAGCTTCGGAACCAGTTGCCAAGTTCTCTCTGTGCACACTAGACGTTTAATACGGTCTGAATTTTTCATCAATTTTCAAGAATTTTCAGCTTAAATTAAAAATTTCGAAGTTTTATATTATTAGGTTTTATGGTAGGATTCATATTTTTAAAATTTATATTACAGTGGAATCTTATTTTTCAGTAAATTCACTTAAAAAAATAATTTTTGATTGTTAAATAATAGCAAGGAATCGATTTGAGATTATGAACTATTTCACTGCATTAACAAAAATTTGATCAGATTGAGTTACTTTAAGATTTTTTTTTCATTGAATTGAGAATTGTTTTAAGTTTAAATGGAGATTGGATAGAATAATTATTTTTTGATAAAAGTTTTTGATGCACATTTTTTAGTTACTGACAAAATTTTCCAAATTATAATTTTGCTGAAAATAAGGATTTCACTGTAACATTTGAATACATTTTATTCAATTAGGATTAAACGATTACTGTAATAATTTCATTGCATGTCTTTTTCATAATTACAATCACAATAGAATTTTCATTCACTCGATTAATTTTTGAACGACTCCGACTCTGTTTAAATCCGACTTTACAACCGTCGAAACTCATAACGAATTCAAGAGTTTTACGTACACATAAACGCGTATATCTCGACGCACTTTCGCGCCAAAATTACATTTGCAATAAACATAAAAACCCATAACGCAAATCCCATAACCATAACAACCCATTTCGCACACCCGTCGACAGATGACCGTGATTATGACCTTCATTTCGCGCTAATTGATTTTCCGAAAAAAAGCGAAACCACAACAACAAAAAATTGCACCGAAAAAAAAATCTGTATGCAACGAACGTTTGAGCCCATTCGAGACAAATCGAGTGCGGCAGCGTTAACGACCTTCGAGTTAATTAATTTCCTGGAAAATAATAACATGGGAAAAGGGGGTGGAAAAAGAAGGTAAACGAATCAACAGTGCCAGGGTGCGGTCTGAAGAAGTAGACGCTTTGGGCTGGGGTGGTGCGCTTGCCGTTGCGCGGCCGATCGCAATACAAACGCTAGGCTGTTATTATGAGCGCGTGCGAGCGATTATGGGATTTGCGTCGGGCGTGATAAGGGTGTGAATTCGTTTTTGGGCGAGTCACGTAATGGGGAATCGAGGTTGGGGTGAGAGCGGTGCAAAGAACGCAGCGCCCCACCCGCTGGGGTGGTTCTCGTTTAGTTGTGCTGCTTTGAATTTTGCATTGTTTTCGTAGCCTTTTTGTTTTGGATGCGTTCATTTATTAGACTCGATTTTTATGTTACTTAGACACGTGATGATGTTTTTTTCCTATATAATTTTACAGCTCTTATTTCTAACTAATAGCTGACATAAAATTGAAACATCAGTCTATTATTTTTAGTTATAAAAAATGAGTGAAAATTGTATATTCATCAAAATTTTTTAACAAAAGGGTTGGTTGGGTGAGTGTGATTCATGAGGAAATTGTCAATATTTGAAATATTAAAATGATTTTAATGGCTGCCGAACTTGTCCCATGATCCTTTTTCTTCCCATCTGACCCAACTAAATTATTGCTTATCTACATTGAGATAATTTCATATAATAGTATAAACTTGACATTAAGCATATATCTCTTTAGAGCAAAAAAAAAGTCATTTTTTGTATTCAAATGTCATCGACATTAAACTTTACATTATGCAACGACAAACGACCCTATTTCCTTTATTCGAATGAGCAAATTAACCGGACATCGTATCATACGAGTCTTAAATATCTTTATTATGTTAGACCTCTACCGACCAGCATCATAGTGCAATACTAGCTTAACAATCGAATCGGAACAGAGTCGCGCTACCCTCCCACTAACCTGCCATTCTATTCAGTACACCCCCATACGCCGAACGGAATAGTCGTTCGCGAACGCGAATTTTATACAAATACGACATATCGAACTATCAATCTAATTCTTTTAAGGATAGTAAAACAAAAACGATCAAGTGCGTACATTTAAACCAGTGCTAGTTCATAAGAGACATGCTGGAGTGGAACGCGAACCTGACAAGTATCGCCCCTTTGTTTCAGGTTTGCATTATTTTTCTGAAAACATTCCATTAAATATATGACAATATTTACATCCTTTGTTTAATGTCAGTATATTATTTTCAAGGAACAATTATTTTTTTAACTCTTAAAATCAAGTAAATATTAGATGGAACCATCAACGATGTCGTATACAGTTAGAATCGAAAACTGAATATCCACTAGAGGTGCAAATTGTATGTGTCATTATTTATGGACCTGCTTAATAATTCAAATCTATTGTTTGAAAGGTTATGGTTGTATTATTTGAGGTTTGTCACAAAATGCATTTATTTTAATATAATTTTTGTGCATTTATATTTCTTTATATTCAAAATTAATAAAATTAATTTTAGTATGACTCAAAATTGGCGACGTAAACAATTAATACCCTTCATTGCATTTTATTGCAATGAAAATCTGCTTGGGGTGCAAGTCGTATGCGTCATATTTTACGGTTCCGCTTAATATTTCGAATACATTTTTTATGATGAAAGGTTATGGTCGTATCGTTCGGGGTTTATGCCGTAAAATGCAGTGCTAGGTTGTGTTTGTTTTGTTTTAGAGCATTGTGCGTGTGACGTTTAAATTCGCGTGCGTTCAATGGCCGAAATTCGAGCGGTTGCAACACAAAGCGTGTTTGCGCTTTTCGTATGTCTTTGTTTCTTTTTATTGCTTTCATTGTTTTCATTTTTTTTTGTCTAGAATTTCCGTGTCAAATACAGTCAACCCTCGTACAATGCGAAGCTTGTTTTCTCGTTATATAAATAAAAGAATTCGTACGGAATTCGAGTTCAGGATGATTTGACTGTCTTTTCATTTTAGGTTGAAATTAAATATAATTGACTTTCCTTTGTTATAATTTTGAGCTATTTTGTTAATTAGGTTACTTGTTAAAATACTTAATATGAACTTCAATGTTGATATCATATTTATTTTTACTGCAATTCATTTGTAACGCTTTTTTTCAAGTGTTCAATAACCGGTACAATAGAGCAGTATGTAAATTTTCCTTTGTATTAACATCAGTTTTTCATACCATTTTCAATATTTTCACTTATTTTTCACGAATTTTTATAAATTGAATAATTTATACAAATTTCATTAAATTATATGTGTACAATCATTCGATTGATTCTAATCAAACCCTACATTTTATTTAGCCATTTACACTCAAATACGTACATATTTCCAATTATAATCCCATTCCGTATTAATTAATTACATTTTCAACCATCAAAATGATTTTCTTTCCAAAGCCAATTTTTTTTAATCACGAAAATACATCAATGTTCCATAAAGCTTAGCGAGCGACGCGCCGATAAAAAATCTACGTATTGACTTTTCCGACGATTTTCCTAACACAACTTTGTTTTTTTCGCGAACACACTTTTTCCACCCTAACTTTTATACACCGGAGAGCGAAATAAAAAATGAAACGCGGAAAAAAACATCGTTCCGTTCACCTACATAACTTTTACACATTCATGACTTCACTGAAAACATTATGAAAATGGATTAAATCACGAAGCGTCATTGTTGGCACGTGCCAACGGTCGATAATGGCTTTTTCACACCCCTTTTGTTCGACGAAGAAAAATAACCTTTTCAATATCATAATTTAGACATTTTCACAAAGGAACGAGCGCAATTTACACACGGTTTACGTTTCGTTTAAACGGTTCATTATTTAAAACGTTTTTTTCATTGTGAGCATATTTCAAAATTTATAAATACATTTATATGCGGTATTTCTCCGAAAATAGCTCATTTGAAATTCTAATATTATTTTAGAAAATAAAATATCGCAAATGAACGCCTTGCAATTCAGTTATAAATTGACTGAAAGTTCTTTGTTTCAAATTCTCTCGAATCTTTAAATTTGTTTATTTTGTCAAATCTTCTTGAACTTATTTATTTAAATATGACCTTTGATTTGAATGAAATATTTTTTGTTTAATAAAGTCTTTGAGCTTTTGCTATCTCCATGGATCTAATTCCGTCTTTAAGATATTTTTTTCCATAACGAATCGTAATGTAAACTAATGGATAAAAAATAAGATTTATTTGTGTATTTTTTCCATAAAAACATTAGCTTAGTCTGAAAATAAGACTTTTACCAGTTATCATAAGAGGCTACAGGGTTGCAGTCCTCCCTGTGTCAAAAATGTATTATGTTTTTTAGCAATTTTTCCACTTTAAAATACATTAATGAAATTATAACGTACTATCTTTTCTTGATTTATAAATTTTCAAATATATTTCCGATATATAACTATAGTAAACCCCTAACAACGTCTTACTTATAACGTTATTATCTATAAAGGCCCCTTTTATAACGTTCTCGAAGCTTTTCTCCTATAACGTCCAAATATCTACAATGTCATTTCTTTTTTCAAAATAATAAGTGAGAAAAAGCGAAAACATCAAATTCAAAAAAAATATACATCCCCTATAACATGGAACCTACTTCATTATTATAGGGAGTTTTCCGTATATTTAATTTCTAACCATAACTGAAATCACTCTTTGTGAACATTTTCACCAGTTTCTATAGTCTATTTCGAATCCGATATGAATATAATGCAAAATCTCATTTTTTAACAATACAAATGAATTTTTTTTTTCAAAAATATTTAAAAAATAAAAAAGACTTTCACCCAAAAAGTATCGTCAAGCATCACACGACACTTAAATTTGCAAACGGCACATTCGCGTAATGAAAACGTATCCATTCCGCGAGCCCTTTACGATTCCTTTGATTAAGTCCTTTCGCGAGTTTCGCATTCGCGTCGCGTTTCAACGTGTATTTGCGAAAACGTAATCACTAGATCTCTAGATCCGTTACGACGATGCCAAACGGGGCTCGACGAGATTAATGAGGAGAGGAGAGGACTCCTTCTTTATAGGGGGAGAGTCGGTACACTTCGAAAGAAGGGAAAACGAAACGTTGTCGCCGTTGCTGAGCAAGATTGATGAGAATTAAGAGCGAAAAGGAACGTATTAATATCCTTCGTTCCCTTGCGAGGAATGCGTTTGATACATGGAAGTTAGAGGCGTAATTGCATCGTGAGTAGTTCGCGTTAATACGGTTGTTCTGGATTTTGTGATTGATGGTTTTTTTTTACTTGATTTGATAAATGGTCGTGTCCTAATTTAATTTTGATTATGAATCACTTGATGATTTTGATTATTTCTCAACATTGTTCATGATGTATTCAATCAATGATTAAATATTGCGCATATCATTGCAATTGCAATGTTGATTATTTGAATGTTTATATTATGAGCGATGTTAAATACTATTGATTTGCACTATAATGTATTGTATGCAGACCTCCCCAACATCTTTTGCTGCGGGTCAATGTTATCAAAATATGAATGTTAAATAGACTATTCGGGTCAGTGAATATTTTCATATGTAATATGTGTTTACTAAAATAAAATGACAGTCGGTCAATCATAATTTCTAATGATCAAAATATGTAATTCGGGAAATGTTCGTATTCGATTTTCATAAAGTTACATTTATTAACATGAGCTGTTGAATTCTAGATATTGTACTAGTTTCTACAGAATTGTGAGATTTACATTTAAAATATTTATAAAATGTTTCGCATTCATGAATAAGCCAATTTTCAATCATCGGTTAATAAACTACTGACCATAGCTAAACTTTTCACAGAATTTGATATCTGTTACCAACTATTACTGCTTACTAATTGCTACCCGATAATTAAATTAAATTTCCTTGAACAATTAATAATTTTCAGAATTATTTGTTTAATTAACGAAACTTGCTGTAGGTATACTCTTATTTTCTCATAACATGAAATTGATCCCTCGCTCTCAGTTACAATTTTCACAGAATTTTCCCGTTTCCACTCACAGCATCTACATTCCATCGCACAATGTATCTTCGCAAAGAAACGTCGCTCACATTGTGCAATATTGAAAGTACGAGAATGAAAAGATTTCATTTATAGATAAACGAAACATACGCGAGTGTTATTCTCCCCGAGTATATGCGATCTCATACAGAAAAGAGCTACGCTCCAAATCAATATATTTTTCTCGGAAGCGAAGGCTTTCATGCAACATATATGAGTTTCATTCAAATCGGCACGTTTTCCCGCCGAAATGTCTATATTATACGTAGGTGTACTTATGTACATTTGTATGAACGGAGAGCTCACTGTTGAATACGAAAAGCGCGCATAGTCGTATTATTCTGTCCCGAAAAAACGCGCCACATTTGAAATCGACGAATATTCTTTTGTAATATTTTCATATGAGAAAAATATAAAAATCTTATTCGAATAAAATATAAATAAAAATGAAATTATAAATGTTCAATAGTTCGCAATCGTCTTAAGAGTCTCGAGAATTGCAGAATCACAGAAGCTAGTATTATCTAAAAAATCTTGAAACCGTTCCTATTTTTGCACATGTATATCATAAATTATTAACTTATATCTTTTGTTTCTTGTATCCAAAATATTATTTTACAAAAATGATACTTCATTCAGTCTATTCTTCAAATATTCCATTATAAATTCCATCTAATATTACTATGAAAATAAATCCATCCGTACAACGGAGCAATATAAGGTTTCATCCCTTATTTCAATCGGAAAATATTCCATCTCCGCTAATGAAATATTCACATTTTCCAACTGGAAACTCATGAATAACACCGTCCTCGTATTTAAAAGCAACATCCTTATATACTTAACGCTCGTACATTAACAATCGGAACAAATCATTATTCATCATCAATGATTCACGAGCGAAAATTGTCCGTTTGCCTTCGTTCAGGGGTCGAGAACAGAAACGTCGGATATATCCGTTGAATAAAATATTTTTATATCTTTCGAAAATAACTTCGCCACGATAGGATTAAACGACGTCAAAATAAATCTTTACATAAATTTCGGCGCTTCCGAGAAATAAAAAGCTTTACACAATAAGCCCGGTGATAAATCGCACCCCTCTTTTTCCAGTTTCTAGCCCTTTTTTTTGAGAAATACTTACTTCAGAACAACAACAACAACAAGTTTTCTTCTTCCTCTCGTGCATAAATCTCGCTTTTCTTGGTCAATTATCTTTTCTTATTTTCCGCGTTGATATAATCCCGTTGAAAAAGTTTTCTTCGTCGCAGGCTCTTAACGAGCGAGTGAAACATTTTCCTCGTAAGGAGTTCGGTTCGTAAATATTTAAGTCGGTCTCGGGGGTGAAATCGATGAAAAATCGTCACAATTCTCTCTTTTCGGTCTGAAATGAAATCGGTGTCGTCGAATCGAAAGCTTCCAATCTGAAAGACCCAAAGATTTCGCATTAAATATATAACTGATTCGTTTTGAGCTTCTATTTATATGAAATCGAAACGTAAGAATACTTACAATGAATGAAATCAGTTTATATAAACTGAATGTATTTTTAATTTAATTTTTAAAATTAAACATTTAGATCTTTTCACTAATCATAACTTAACCTTAACTAAGTTTAATTCATCAGTTTTTTCTAAAGAATCGTTAAATATAAGTAACTGTCCGTTAGACTTATTAAAGTCTGATCTTTCTGTTGTTGATTATGAATTAATTTAGTTATAATTGTTGATTATCTTTTGCAATTTTTATATAAAAAAGAAGTTCATTAACTAGTTTAATTACACTTTTTTGATTAAAAATTGATAAACCAACCTAAAAGTTTCCTAACTATCGAAATTTCAGTTTGAGTGAAAAGTTTTTTCAAGTAGTTTTGTAGCCCATTAACAAGATATTCGATGAAATGGATTAGAATCAGTTAAATTAGATTTCAGTTTAGGATAAATTGAAGTAAATACTTACATTATATTAAGATTTTTTTATACTAGATTCGATCGAGTATCGTGCTAATACGATAGTTCACAAGAACTTTTTTTATTATGAAACGACATACATAGATTTTGTTTTCACCTTTGAAACCGTAGGTCTTGAAACAATTTAGCGACTTTGAAAAATGTTGAAAGCGTTTTCACTGCGACTGTGAGGCAAAAATGATTTTCCTTTGAAAAGCGGCAAATGTAAGGGAAACGAACGGCGCCGCTCGAAAAAGACCTTTTTCCGCGAGAGCGGAAAGGCTTCGCGTTTTACCTACATTTTTTTCCTTTATTCTAATTAAAAAGTAAATTAATGAATTCACTAGGAGATTCAGCCGAGAGAATTTATCAAGGCTTCTCATCCGGCGGCTACAAGAGCTTTTAATTAGATTTTCAGGGCGTGCTCCGCCTCCGAAACTACGATTAATATCGCAGCGGGAAGTCGCGTTTCACTTTTTCCCCGGACCATTATATTTATTGTTGTACCGAATACGGTTTCGCTAAGTGAATTTAAAATACATCCCCCGAAGCTTAAATGCGGAAGTTTTCCTATAATTTGCCCGCGTGTCTCGCTTCGGGCTCAATTTATATTTTAATAACGTCGCTTTTTCTCGCCGGCCGCATCTTGATTGTCTCCATTGTTCGACTGTTTGAACGTTGTTTGTTTTTAATTTGAGTTATGTGAAGTGTTTTCATAATTGTTGCTTTGTTTGAGATGTATGGGTCCTTGATTGGAATGAATTTTCAGAAATGAATCATTAGAATGAGTAATAAATGACATGAATATGTAAGAGCCAATTCTTTATTGTTAGTGAAATAATATAGCAATTTTTTTGATGAAATTCAAACATTGTGAGTATGATCTTAAATCTATTCAATTTCTATGTGAACTTAATGTAAGATCTGATCTAAACAATAACTAGTTGTAAAAATTTGAAAATTTTAACTTAACAATGTTTTGGATTGTGTAAAGATAAAAAGTTACAATTTCATTCTTGGATATAAATTCATTAAATTTTCAAAGAAATTGTAATTTTGCTACTGTTATATGCATAAAATTGTACTCTAACATACATATGTAAATCTACGTCATTATAGACTCATCCTATTATACAGAGCAAAGGCGATAAATATGAATAAGTGCTTTAATATGGACAACCGTGAAATTATAGTAATATTGACAGGTGATTTAAATTTCACATTGAATCATATTTAAACACTCAGTTTATATTTGATACCTTTTCTTTTATATAAAAAATTTCATTTACCTATCACACATAGTTAAAAATTCATATTAATCATATTGAAATTAAAACAATAGCAATTCATAGATTGTTCAATTTACTTAAAAAATAAAAACCGACAAAAACACCTAACAATACCAATCTCACACCCTAAAAAAAACGGAATCCATTCCAACCCTAGGCTCAGATAAATAAGAAAAGATAAAAAAGGTTAACCGAAACACGCTCACGTATCATCCTACGATCAAAGGGTTCAATCAATCGAATCGCCTATCGGACGGCGTCAATTACCGCAAAACCCGAAAACCCGAACCGAAAACCGAAAACCGAAAAAAATAAAAACCCTGACCCATATTGGACCCCGACATCTGACCCACCTTCCCCTTCGGTCGATTCGCTATTAATCTCGATGCGAAGTCCTCGATATCCTCGAGGATATCGTCTGGCCTTCGTGTCCGAAGAAAATGGGAAAATTCATACGAAAACCGGGCTTTGTGTGTGTTTGAGAATTAATTTTGGCTATAAATATATAGAGGGAGGTTGTTAAGCTTTGATCTCGTGATCCTCTTAGGCGCGTGTTATAATTGGTTCGGGCCTTCTAGTGTTTGTCGCTTGTTAGTTGTGAGATCTTTAAATAGATTTTGAAATTGGATGTTGAAGGTTTTGGGATGAATAGTTTGATGATATCTATTCTTAAATTAAATTTGAATTTATATCGTGATGAAACTTTGCGGTTGATTCTAGAATTTTCATTAGTTGTTTAGTGTTTTCTGGAAATGTTATGAAAATATACGATGTTCGAAATTCTTATAATTACAGTACTTTGAGCTGATTTTTTCACTTATCTTAACTATGATTTAACAAGTGTTTTTTTCTATGAAATTTGACAGCTGTCGAGGAAAGTTTGCGAAATCTATAGAAAATAAAACGCTAGCTAATTGTAAGTCAAAGCTTAGTTAAGGTTTGTGAATAGATCTATTTTCAAACTTTTCAATATGTTTTCAATCAATATTATTAATTTATTTCTATATAAGGTAACGTGAATCCGAAATACTATAGCATGTTATTAAGATCTAGAATGGCACAAAAAGAATGTAATATTTGTGTTTCAAGAATACTTTTTCTAGATTCTAGAACATTATATTATATAATAATATTAAGTTTTCCCTTAGGAGCAATTTTGTTTTTATATAATAGAATCCTTTTTTCTGCAATAATAAGAAATCATCCTTATATTTTTGATATAAAATACTCATATTGAAAAAAAACTCATATTATCTAAAAATCTAATTATAGTCATATTTTCATTGAACACATCTCTATAACATTTACGCCAATGTATAAATTGATTACGTAGCAATATTCGTTTAATGAATAAATTAATTAATTTGTGTAAATTAATAGTTTATACCTTATAAGCTTTATAGTACGTATTTTCAGAAGATACATGTAACAACCACTATCGCGAGATTCCCTCTCTCGGGATAAGTAATTGGAAACCATTGCCACTATATTGTCTGACGCAGTAAATCTCAACTCGTTGAATTATTTAAATTAGAAAAATATATATTCCACACAACACTCGAGCTTATTTACATTGCTTTTCTATTCAAATAAAGTACAATTTATTATTTTATCTTCTGTAAAGTTTATATTTAAGTATTATTTTTGATCTGATGAATTTATCTATGATATGATATTCATCATTCTTAAACAATTTGAAAATTATTGTTCTCAAAATTTTCAATTTAATCAATTACAAAGCATTTGTATGTTTTCAGCACAATTTGAAAACCGCCGAAACACAGTATGATATCAATACCCTTAGCAAACTAGGGGACAAGACTTCGTATTTAATAAGCCATGTTTTGTTTACTTAGGACTTCTAAACAATCAAATGTTTCCAATATACGATATAATATAGGTATACTCTCTCAGAGAGTATTTATTGACTAAGTACGTACATCCAGTAGGAAAATTCGTCGGATATCCAAACTTCGAGAAGAGCACTCTCTTTTGTTGCCACTCGGAAATATAATATTTCGTTTTTAATTAACAAATTTCGGCAATTAAGAGAATTCTACAATTCGAAGTGGGTCTTTAGCGAGAATTTACGATACTTAATTTTAACGGTAAATTAACTTTAGGCCGCTGAATAGTAGGAGCCTATTGTTTGCCACGAGCTAGCAAAAGAAAATTCATTTCAATTTGACGCCGATTGTTGTTAAAATGTTTTCTTTTTTTTCCCCTTTGCGTTACCATTTTCTTTTCTTCGGTGTTTTTCCTTGGGATTTTTTTTTTTGCCTTCGTCAGTCTCAATTAAAGAAGTTTTTCCGCTTTTAAGCGCCATTTTCGCAACTTTTGTTCGCCTCGTTTTGTTTGACAATTTTGAAGGAAGGAAAGTCAATTCGGATTTCCCAGAAGAAAAGCTGATTAGCGAAAGAAAGGGGTATTTTGAAGATTTCTCAACTTGATTAATGCAAATGCCGATTTAATCCCGACAGAAAAGCCGTACTAAATTATTTAACTTAAATAATGCTCGAAGCTGAATAAAATACTTCATCGAGCGACTTTTCTTTGAACGTACTATGTTAATATCATTAACGATCTGGGATTTGCGAGATCATATTGGATTCGCGAGTTGGTCCTACTCGAAATATTTTCGAATCAAATATTTGCTTTCTCGAAAGTAATTAAGAGAGATTATTTTTTTGGGCCTTTGAAGTGGAAAAAATAAACGAACGGCATAGCGTCAAATATAATAACAGTTTCAAGGAAACTTTTTTGTAATGCTCAGGTACAATTACACGAAATCATTACTCAAACGACTCGACTTGCGTCATTGACATTTTTTTTTTCATAAAGCGATCTAAAAATACGCCTTTTTTCGAAAACATCGAATTCAGACTTTTCAACTACAATCGTATACCTAGAGCCATTTCATGCAGACGAAACACAAACCGAACCAATTTTCTTTTTTCGCTCGCGTTTTCGCATCAAAAAAACATTTTTCCGATACTCTTTTTCTCTTCCAGTGTACGGCCATTAAAACAAAATTTCCATCCATCGCCTTTTCATCCGGAGCCTTCGCACACAAAACGGAATCTAGCACGCGGGAATATTTGTTATCGTCAAATATTCCTACGAAACCTTTTTCCCGCTGTTTAATGTAGCGAACACTCGCGATACAACGGTACACACATTCGAAATACATTTTCGCGTTTGGGGAGAGTGTTGTGTTCGGGGCGTAAGTGCCACTAAACATTTTATAAATATCAATTAAGTATTAATACTTTTTCATTTATATCAATTCACTTGATTGGAGTGAATTTTAATTATTTATTATAATCAGTATTTGATGAGGTAGTGTCGTAATAATAAAGGTATTTTTTTTAATCATGAGTTAGACTATTTAATCAAATGAAATATTTTTTTCTATTGAACATGACATTTGACGACTGATTTTCACAAAAGTATTTTTTTATCGAGGCCTTTTTTATAAAATGGTTCTATATGTGATACAGAACCATTTTCTGTAAAGAACTTAATGTCGATAAAAAAGATCACTTGTATCCTTAGTGAAATTCAGTCTTCATTTGGAATCAATAGTTATTTCTGATACATTGCTTAGCTACAATTGAAAAATTGAGCCTATAACATATTTAATTTATCTTTAAAGTGTTAGTAAATTAATCAATAGTATTCATTTTCATTTGAGTGATAGTGTAAGTAATTTAAAGCATGGATTTTTATCTCATTGTGTCAAATTTATGCATTTTAGTATTTTGTATCATCTGATCATCTATCATACAAAAAAACTAAAGATGATTTTCAAAAATTACATTGTAATATTGTGGTTTAGTTACGAAATTTGAATATTCATATATTATAAATTTTTTCTGAAACATCAAAAATGCTAAATTTTAACGTCTAATTAAATTGTAGTCAATTTCCTCACCTATAAATATACTCTAAATGCAAATAATGAAAATAAATATTATATTACTACAATTATAAACAACTATAGCATCTTTTGATCAATCTTTAGTAATGGGCATCATAAAAAATATCAATTTAAGCACTAAAAATAAACCATAACCCCAAAATAGTATCCCAACAACAACACCCTCCCCCTAATATGTACACATCCCTTTCACGCACTCAACCCGCTTGTATATAAATATAATTAGAGGAAAAGCCACCCTTACAACCCACCCCCCCCTTGAACCCATTCCCCTCGCCCACATATCGTATCGCGGAAAATTCTCCTCGCCGCGAATATGTCTTTGCACAGCGCAAACCCCTTTTGTCAACCCGGCCATTAAGCGGGGAGGTTGGGGATACGCGGCCAGGTGGAGCACATTGTGCCCGCGTTGTTTGCGAACCAGGTGTAGCCCTAATGTGATAGAGGTTAGAGAATAGGAAGGGTAGGTTGACTTACTTGCTTGCTTGCAATGCGCTTGTGAACCGTGCCTTAGGGCGTGTTTACACGTTTGCGACCGAACTAAAGCTGTAATTAATTGATAGTTAGATCTGAATGCGCAAAAATAATTTACGTTGTATACAACCATTTTTTTTTTTTTATTTTTTATTTCTCTCTACAGGCCGAAGCCCAACTCAACGTCATCAATCAACATAATTTCACTAAACAGTGAAGAAATTTTTATTATTACCATTATGGCAAAGCTACTCCTAAGAGTAAATTATAGTGTACATACACAGATGTCACTAAACAATTCGAATTACTCGAAATATGAGGTGTAGGTGATGATCATTTGCGGAGCCGTTTCGTAAAGCGTTAAATTAACATTTTTTTCGAATCAAATGAATCCAAACATTCGAAAGAAACGACCGTGTCTCCATATCAATTTTTATCAATTAAGAAAAAACGACATTTTTGACACTCGCCAAGATAGGACTCGAACTCACGCATCCCAAGTATGCTGAATCGACACGGCATGCACTAACTCTTTATACCGCTGCGCTATCGGCTGGCTTATATTACTTGAGTATGGACTATTTGATGAATTTGATAAATATATAAATAAGACTGATCAAATATGTTTTTTTTCATTGCATTTTTCAAAGACATTAAAATGATTTTCATGGAAAGTTTTGATCAAATAAAAACATTACTTTGGAGAGATTATTGTCGTCTATATTATAAATACGCTAACGATGCTCGAAATTTTCAGACGTCCGTGCCTCGAACTCGGCACGTGCAGTTTATTGGCCCGCCGCCTTGCGCTGCGAGCTACGCGTCGTAATTACAAAAATGCACCGTTTAACGTATATAAGGCGTAAAATCCAAATGTGGGATATTTTTTTATTTCACACATAAATGGCAATACAAAGTTTTATAAAATTCCGAATAATATTATTTACACATTTGATTAATTCCGAACTATGGCACTACTAGTTGTATATAAAATTAATATTTTATTGAACAACTCTTGTTTTTATGTATTGACTTGATTCTTTGAGACATGGAGTTTTCAAAAAAATATTATTTTATATACTCCAAAATTTGTTTCATAATACTCACATCCTAGTAATGTTTTCATTTTACTGAATTTTTATCATGAAAATTAATAACCGTACTTATTGTTAATCACTCTTTACATTAAAAAAAAACTTTAAGCCCATTTATTATAAGTTTTGTATCAATAATGTATAGCCATATCTTTGCATAAATAAGTCTGTCTCTGTCTTGTTTTGGTTTGGTTGTGGACGTGTGAATGTGCCCTTATGGGTTTCGGTGTTAATCTGTATGTTTTGTGTCTTTTTGTTTGTTCAAAAGGGAATTAACATAGGTTTTTTATTCAATCCGATTTTGCAATTGAGTGTTGTAAAAAGTTGTGTGTATAGGCTTTGATTGCAGGTTCTCTGTAGAGACGTCCCAGAAAACATTTTCAGATTTTCGACATTTTTTATTCTCTCGGGGTCGGTTTTTATTGATCGAAAATTTCCGGGGTTTTTCGAATATTTTTTTTTTCGTTATTATTATTTTTTAATTAGAACTGTCGAGTTCATTAAATATTTGCCGATTCTTTGTGCTGAAACTTTCCAACTTTCACTATTTAACTTTTCCGCTTTATTGATTTTGTGTTCTCGGTTCGCGATTACTTTCTAATGAAAATTTAATTTGTTAATTTAACTTTTCCTCGGCTATTCTTTTACAATTATAAATTGACGTTAATATAAATTTTAACGAAAACAACCTTCAATATTGCTGATTGTAACATGAAATTTTGCTTCCGAGAAATTACAATTACCGGGAATTTCAAAAATATTCCTTCAGGACTCATTAATTTCATCATATTATTCCCTGAATATGAATATTTACTTCAAATTTTGAAAATATAAAGAGTTAGTGTACATATTTTCATATGTTTTGAACACTAGAAAACAAGTGGACAATGCGGAGCTTTCTATAACGAGTGGACCAATCCTTAAAACATTTAAATTTGATAGTAATTAACTCATTATAATTCTAAAATATTTTTACGTACAAATTCAACCCCAAAATCAATATAATTTAAGAAAAAAAAACGCATCTATAGATTTCGTTCGCCCGTGAACGAATATTGTATGAAAATGGAATGATTTAAAATCGATTTTCCATGAATACCCCAAATCTACGGTGAACGTCATCATAATATGAATTCATGAGATAACTAATATCTATCTATCGAGATATATTTTAAATCTGTCGAACAGAATGATCCGTTATCACAAATCCTCTTATGAGTACAGAGTTTCGGTAATCGAAAAATTCAAAATATCACAACTTTTATTTACCAACCTAAACTAAATATTCCGAACATAATCACAACACTAAATCATCAACAAATATTAATTTCCATCACCAAAACCCTATATCGACCTATCTAACAAAACTCCAACTCAAACAGCCTCGACCCCGAAGAGCACCTTTCGCCCCGAATTTCGCCCCAGTTCCCAGTCTCCCCGATCGAAAAACGAAACCGCCTAAGGCTGGGAACACACCTCGTCGACCCTCCGCACGCAAAGTGGCCAATTTGTAACGTCTGATAAATTATCTCGTCCCATCCGTCATCTCGTAGGAAGTGGGATCCGCTGAATCCTCGCGACGATTATTCAAATTGGACGCCCATTTTTAGGGGAGACGCCTTTTCGTCGAATCCCTTTCCTTATTTATTATATCCGCAGACGTAGGTGTGATCTGTTATATGTGTTTTGCGTTACGTTATTTATGGCTGTGGTGCAAGTTTTACTTTTTTTGTATCGAAATTTTCAGAGCTCGTTTGCATGTTCTATCGTGCTTCGTTTTACGTTCTCTATTTTGTATTTATCTCACTTTATTGACTTTGTGTGAGAGAGCTAGATAGTTTGAAAATGGAGTGCGTGAGATGGAGCATCATAGAGTGTGAATAGAACATAAATTGGTGTGTGTGTGTGTGTGAATGACGTTTAATATTTTGCATGCCTTTATTTGGGTGCACAATTGAAAACAAAAAAGAAACGATCTGAAATATTATTCTTTCAATTTCACAAAATTATCAAATTTTTACACTTTGGTCTCTATTATCGAGCCATACTCAACATTTTTAGAATGTTTTTAAAATCTTAAAACTCAAATGTTTAAATTATATTATATTAACCAGCTTCTGTAACCGTTTTGATTTCTGTTTCCAAGGTTATTCTCGTTGTTTGTGTAGGCTGTGCATAATATTTGTTTTAACTAGACTACGAAAAGGTTCCCGTTAGAAACTTCAACGATGAAAATTCCTTTATTTGTAAATATTATATTTGAATTATAAAATCTTAAGTTACAAAAACCAATTCAGTCTTAAATATAATAACTCTAAACAGATTCACTACCAAATAATCAGCTGTTAAAGAGTCTACAAATGACTTAAACACTCATTCAATTTTATTTGTATAGATTTTTACTCTAAAACAATTCTCTCATTTACACTTTTTTTTCAATTCACATCAAAATCAATCGTCTTTTTTCAATTTAAGACTTACACCATTATCGTAAATGTAAATTTTCGTAGGTGTGAAGACATACATACGAGCGTGTGAGGTTTTCCCGCTGTTGAGTTTAAATCGAGTTTTGAGTTTTCATGTCGGGGTTAACCCGAACTGGTGATGTATTAAATTTACGTGAATGTTGAATTTTCGTGTGCCCAATTATTCTTGCGTTTTGATTCAATTATCGTCTTGTTTTATTTTTGTTTCGGTTCGATCCCAACTGGAACTCGTTACATTTGTTGATTTAAGCCTCGATCGAACTGTTTTTTTAATATACGCATATAATTTAAACTAACATTTAAATTCCATCGTGTTATAATTAAATTTTTTACATTCATACTTTTTAATATAACTTAAGGTATTTTGCATTTACGTATTATTTTCGTAATAAAAATAACGTGCTAGAAAATAAATGCGAATTTTTAGGCGACTTTCTTACGTCTATATAAATGGATTTTTCCATTTAGAAACGGTATCCAGTTACTTCATTACATTTAGTCTCATATTTTTTCCCCTCCGAAAAAAATACAGCCATAAAAGCAAGTATCATTTTACTTAGAAATACGAAAGTCACAATTCATATCTGAGCTTTTGATATTTGACTTTATTACTTTGCAAAACAATTAATTCCACTGAAATACGAACCATAACTGAAATTTCACGTGTTTACCATTTAAACAGTGATATATTTCAATGATAAAAGAATGCTCAGTATTAAACTTAGATACTTTCTTAAGATATTTATTGCGGCTCACATATTCTCACGCATCTTTTAAAGCAAACGGATATAACATCGTCAGGTTAATTTCGGACAAATTAACTTAAAATAAGGTAAATCGAGATATTTCGTAGTTTTTATTAAATTAAATGTAGTCAACATACATATACGGGATTGCGTTATTTGAAGGCCTGACGACGTTCCATACAATGACGAAGTTATAGCCATTCACCTTATAAATTTTCACGACACATAAAACTTTATATACATTTTCAATTTAAATGCGAAATTCAATTTCGCGTGACAGATGCGAATAAATTTAGCCGATCGTAAATTGAGTGGAAATCACAAGTTTTAATTTCCGCATACCTGGAGGCTATCGGAATTCGAAATTTTACGACCGAGCGTTAAAATCCTTTCAAGAATCCTTTCGAAAATCCTTTTCAGAAATTACATAGCGAAATTATAATAGGGATATAATGCTTTTTATCAGTGGAGCTTTTATGCGAAGAAAATTCCCCCTCGCGCCGTTTTTACATTAACGACCAACTGTTGTTCGCTTTCGACATAAGCAACATAATACCGAAAAATGTTACACCAGAGTATAAATTACATTTTCATACATCTGCGAAGAATAGAGTGAGAACGCGCGAAGAAAATAATATCGAACCCATAAAAGAGCGAAAGAAGTTCCACGAGTAAACATAAACATAATACAGGGAGATGCGTAGAAAATTATCTCTTGTTTTTTTTTTCAAAAAATACTTTAAGCTCGTATATTTTTTGGGTACATTGTGTCCATAATAAATATTGTAGGATGGCCACGAATCGAAAGGGTCCTAAAAAGCGCGTTGAGTTTAATTGCGTTCGGTGAATTAAAAAGTTGCCCATTTCGGACAATTGAATTTGCGGCGAACCTTCGAAATAAAAGCCCTTTAATTTTCGCGCAATTTCCGCCGATTTGAAGCTATTAAGCTTTTCCGAGAACGAAAATATTTACGTTTTCGCCGAATTTTAATACAGGCGTGTTCCAATTTATCTGTTGAATATTTTTTCGTATCGATTCATATTTTAATCTAATTAGAGTAATATTAAATGCAATTAATTTTATATTAAATATTATATTATGAGCTCAAAGTTTATGTTTCGTATTAATTTTCCTGTACATTATTAAGCACTCGAGCGCGATATTAAACAACAGTATATTCGTTGCATAGGGCTTTTCAATGAGTACACTCAAACTTTGACAGTTAATTTCTGTAATATGAATAAATTACGTCAAAAATATATCTAAATCATATTAATCTTTTGAACTCCATGTCGAATGTGACTCGATAACCGTTTTTTTTTTTCACAGAACTCTATCGAACTACACTCGACTTTTATTTCAACATTCATATTTTTAAAAAACCACAGAGTTTTGGGAAATTCTCAAGAGTTTCATTTAATTTCTAAGATTAAGCACTCTTAATCAAAAACCTAATACAATAAAATAGACTTAATATAATAATTAAAAGTTCAATAATGAACGAACGTGATTGAAAAATATTCTAGAAAAAAAAGCGGGAGCAAGTACGAAGTAATTCGCCGGATTTTCACAAAAAGGTCCAAATTAAATATTACGGTCGGGTGTGTAGTACGTGCTTTATTATAAAGGTGTACGGGGTTCGTTTTCGCTTTAACCTAATTTGGTACGCCGGCTAACGAACGTGATGAGTTCGACGGAGCTGAAAATTGCGTTTTTGATATACTCTCCGGTATAAAACCGAGGTGACTATATTAATTGAAGTGTTTTATACGACAAAAACATGTTTTCGCTTTAGAAAATATTATGATTTTCCACTCGAAGACACGGAAAAGCATTTTCATCCAGTTTTCCCAGAGCGCCGTTGTATTAAATATTAAGGAAACGACGTTGAACATTTTCCGAGTCGCTTTTGTGTAATTTAAGCTTTATCCGATTCCATTTTTTACTATCGCATTTCAACTCGAAATTCTAGATCATTTCTGTTGTATTGCATGTGAACTAGTGATTATTTTGAAAACGTACACGAAAAATGCGATCGATGGCCTGTATACGTAAGCACTAAATGTTCAACCTTTTATGGTCGAATCCTTTTTTATGTCGTTGTAAAAAATACGCTTTTTTGCAACATATTTTAGTGCGGATCCAGATTTACTCGCTTTTTGAAGCCTTTTTAGATACGCTTTAGATGTTCTTATTAAATTTTCGGAGAAAAGTACACTCGGACACTTGAATTTATTTTATTTTCTGGAATTTTCCTTATTGCGAAACGCAGTTTTTATGTGCGTCTTGGAAATTGTGAAAGTGCTCATTTCGAATAATATAATTTTAACTGATCTAAGCCGATTATGTACACTTGAATTTTCCTTTCTTTAGAGGGGGAAATTATACGGAATTGTTCTCGAGTGTTTCGCTTGAAATTTTATCGAGAAATTTCTCGCATAACAAACACGTTAATTGGATTCAAAGCTTTTATTATCATATTTTTTAATTTAGAAAAAAAATAATTTCAAGAATTTTAATTATTCTTTATTGTTTTAGGCCTCAGTGTTTCTTATCATTAAAATAAATTGGAAACTTTTTAATACTCGTGCTTTATTAAATTTCTTTCTGCTATCGTAACATAAAATGAAATTGTTTGAAATACAAGATCTTCTCCAAACATGAGAATCCCAATGTGAAAATTTTGAACAGAGAAATTCAGACATTAAGAAAGCTACTTACAGATTTACAAATACATATGTAAATGTATTATACATATTTAACAATTCAAGTAAAATACTTTTTTATTTCTAGTTCAATAATTTTACTTGAAAAATTGAACTTGAAATAAGAGAGAGTGGGGATTTTCGATTCTTCTAGGATACTTGATCCGACATTTCGATCTTTAACTTAACTATGTTAGATATTCAGCCTTAAAAAATCATGTTTACTTAATAACAATTATCAAACTCTATATAAGAAAATACAAAAACTCATTAATATTAAGCAACCAACGATCTAAAAACCGCACCTTAACCTAATTTTATTATAATAACCATATATTTTTTCATGAAATTTCAGACACCTCAATAAGAAACGACCTCAAGACCAAAGATGACACCTCTCCAACCATCATCATGGCCGACAAAATCCATAACGATCTCCATACTGCTGATGGCGTTTTCCACTTGTGCATGGGGGGCGCAGCCCGAGGGGCGGAGGCTCCCCAGACACGCGGCAACAGGTGACCCCCCATAGCCCCATTCCATGACCCCTTTCCATTTGTTGTAGACGTGGAACTCCGAATCTCCAACTCCTCGCAAATAAATCCGCTTCGATGGCCAGGTCATTGTCTCCGGACTTGAAATGTCTTCTGATGCACGACGGGCGGTCGATTGTGTTCAGTTCTTCATCGCAGTTTTATAAATGGTGATGTTTTATAAAGGAGTGGTTTAAGTTTTTTATGTTATCGAAGGGTTTATTGAAGCTCGATTTTTCGATTTTCTTAAGTAGCAGTAATGTATAGTTGTTAAATAAAATGTTTAGCTATAGTTAAGTGGCTTAAACGTCGATTGAAATGTGAGGTCGCAAAGTCTTTTATGTATTCACGAATGAACTGTTATATTCAATCTACGTGATTTTCATTAAATATTTTGGAATTTGTTGAAACTTTATTTTCAGTCAATTCACATGTTAATAAACAATTTGAATGTATGCTTTAAATTAGATTGTATCATTTTGTTTAATCAGTTTAGGTTAAATATTCAATTATTGCATTTAGTGGATCACCCATATAAATTTAAAAAAAAATGAAACTCTTCTAATTATTTGAAATTATTATATTTGTGTAGTAAATTATTTGCAGAATATTTTGACTTGAACTGTTTTTTTAACAATTTTACCTAACCTAAATCTTAATTTATTGATATTTAAGAAATATGATTGGAAATTTAACCTGACGTTACTTAAATTAACATATACATATGTCACAATCACAATCAAAATCGAATCAAAATTATTAATAAAAATATTTTAAAACATTATATTTACATGTCCATACATTAAGTTTCAATTAGAGCCCATTCTGTCTATTTTGATTTAAAAAAAACTATGAAAACAATTAACGCCACATCACACTAAAATCCTGAATTATCCTATCAAATTTTCCACGAGACTTAATCCACTCTCCAAAAAACGACTATCACACACGTCATATAAATCCACTGATAATTCGAACAAACATATCTCACCCCGAAATAGACCCTCGTCATTTGTCCCATTGTACCATACTATAAATATACTTTTTAAGGCTTTCGTTTAAGAGTTTTGTGAAAATTGACCCTGACCGCTATATGAACGAGATCGAAATGTAGAGCGCGCGTTATACGAGTGTACGTATTTATTATACTGGCTTAGATTTCGTTTTCCGATTTTAAGGTTTTCCTCGTTTCTAGAGTGCACATGATTGATGGGGTTTCCGTTCTGTCTCATAAATATTTATGCCTTCGAATGGGGAAAAACTTCGGTCGAAACGTGTGGTATATGTACGTAGTATAAGCGAGCCCTTCGCTTTAAGCGTATCAATTTTGTATAATGGAATACGTTTTAGAAATTTATGCCGTATTTATTTATGAATGTTGTTTTGGATTGTTTGATTGAAGATACGTTTGTGTTGTGAATGATTATGATGTATTGTTTCGGGCGAGCGGATTGTTTATGGGGAGTTGGCGTTCGGGAAATATAACAAGTTGTATAAAGTAATACAGACACAATTGTTTTATTTTATTCGATTCACTAATATGATTTACAATAACGTTTATGGTTGAATATTATATGCATATATAGATACGTTTTAACTAATGATTCACTAATATGGCCTTAATTAACTATCAGTATTCGAGCGTACATATTGAAAATCCCCATACATGTGTCGGGGCAAATTAAGGCATTGTTTTCCTCGATGCTTATACTACAACTTTTCCAATATCAAACAATTTTCTCAGTGTACTATAATTTTCTTTATCTAGAAAAGGTTACTTCAATATCACTTCCTTGCTAACTGAAAAAGTTTTTGATTAAAAAATACTTTCATCATAAAAAATACATTTTAAATTAGTTCATTTATTTTTTCGTCCATTCACCAATTCTATTTTCAAACTCACATCACTATTTAAAGAACCAACCTTTTTTCCCACCAACAACAAGAACACACCCTCAAAACGTCAACGATCAATCGAACCGAATCGCATCGCCGAAAAAGGAAAAAAAAAAGAAAACGAAAACAAACGAAACGACGTCGAAAGCGAAAAAGGCGCGAACAATAAATTAGTTTAGAAACGCGAAAGCTTTCGGCGCGCAATTAAGTCGAGTTTGGCCCACACCACATCACTAGTCGGCCATTAGGCAACGCGCCTAACAAAACCGAACGCAATTTATCAGCGCCAAATCTGCAAGCAAGCGAGTAACGAACCGAAACCGTCCTCTAACTTGTGCAGGGGTGGCTTTTTAGGGGGTGAATGCAACCCCGTTTAATATATTTTAATTTTGAAATTCGTATTTTGAATAATTTTAAATTTTTGAAAAAAAAAATATGCCTGCGGCGCTAATTTTGACGTTTGAGAGCGATCTATGTAATTCGTTCTTAAGTAATTTTAATTTTTTGAAAAAAAAAATATGCCTGCGGCGCTAATTTTGACGTTTGAGAGTGATCTATGTAGTTCGTTCTCATGCATGTGTGAGAGATTCATATGTGAGTGTTAGAGTGATAAAAATAGAAATAAGAATGGATAGAGCTGTAAATTGATTTAAAAATTTATATTTTTGATTGACTAAATTAGTTGGTTTGTAATTATGTCGAAAATTCGTTGTGAGAATCTGCTGTTGCTTATTTAAGTTATGGTGTAATCGTAATAGCTGTAAAATTATAATTTTATTTGTAGGTATATCAGCGAATTAAATACAATTATGATATAACTTAGAAAATTATAATTTCTACGTAATTTAGTCAGGTTATTATCTGGGAATTTGGTTAATTTGGGTCGAATTAGAGGTTTCTGTATTTTCATCACACACCCAAATACATGAAATTAAGATTCATGTTACGTTGTATTAGGGACTGAATAGATCTAAAGTAAGGATTTCACTCGTTAGTTTCATCTATACTCGCTATTTAAATTAGCGAAATTATATTTTCACAAGTAAAATTAAAATATAATAATTTCATCTTGAAAGCATTAGAACTTCAATCAGAAAATTTTCACTCAAAATGAAAATTGTTCAAGTTTAAATCCAAATCATATTAAGCTTGAAATGCAAAACTTGTTTGTCTACTAAATTATTTTTATAAATCGCTATACATGTGTAATGTATTTTTTGGCTCTCCTGGAGAAAAAAAAAGGAAAACGACGCCCCTGTCCCATATTCCCATTCCAGTTAGAATGTTGTAGCACACCCCTGGAGCAAATTCCATCGGCAACAAATATTGTTGCGGGGGCGAGTCGGCCATTAGTGCTCCGCCCGCTCCGTAATTGGCTCCGTTCGCCGCTCAACCTTTTCCTACCTACTTTCTCCTTTACGTAACTCTGGGTTGGGTTATATTCAGGGTGACCATATTTACCAAGATCCAATATGGAACACTCGAAAAACTTTTCACATTCTTCCCCCCAATGCTACACTGTAAAAAGTAAATCTTAAAAATGTTTCATGCTGGAATTTATGTTCGTCTGAAATTTAATTTTGTTGCTAGTTATACGAAATTGGCCCTCCACTGTCGCTCTAATCGCGAGCAACCCTATCCGAGCTGAATTCATATAATACTGAAAATGCCCATGGGTGATTTGAATTTTGAACTGTCTGAAAAACAAACCAAATTTGGGATGGTGTTAAGATTTTCTTTTTACAGTGTACATTTCAAAAACTAAAAGTAGCGCCACAGGCGATTTTTTTTTCAATGTCATTAAAAAATTTTTGTTTAAATATTATTTTTTATACAATTTGATTGTTTACATGGTCAATTCAATAATCATTTCCAGAAAATCTTAGAAAAATTCAAAGGAAATTTTAATTCATTGAATACTATCGCATCGCCTCTTAAGAAAACAAAGAAAAATCGCATTCTTTCATAAAATCCTTCAAACCTAATTTTCAAAATGCGTCTTTTTACGGAAAATTTTAAATAGTTTAACTCTAAAAATTGTACCACAGATGAATTCAAAACGTGTGCCTCAATATATCATCAAATCAGTCGACCTCCTTCTAATACATATAGGTACACGATCAACTTTGAACGCGCTTTTCTAGAAATCACCGCAGTCACTTGTACCCCATTGGCATTTTCAGTCATCATATATAATATATGAGCTGTCAAAACGAGACAAATCGAACAATTTCACAAAAACGACAGAACGAACGGTCAGCTCGATGAAAACGGGATTGTCCCGACAAAAACGGGATTGTCCCGGATAAAACGGGACTGTCCCGACAAAAACGGGACGTACGATCACCCTAGTTATACGGAGGCTGTGGAGGGTGTGGAAAGTATAGAGGAACCCGAAGGAGTCAGGGGGTGTGATGCTCCAGATCTTCGGCCCGTTCTCTCTATCGACACTGGGGTGTTTCTCGGTTTATGGCGTGATAAGTTAGATGGAGGAACGTTGTAAGGTCGGTGTCTTTTCGAGAGCCGGGATTTCTATATTGACTCGGAAGCGAGGTGTGCCTCGATTTATCGTATTGTATTGTATTGTGTGAAAAGAGTTTGTGTGCGCCATTTTGTGGCCGTTCGGAAGGTGTATTTTAAGTCTCCGAGGTTTCTCTATTGGTCTATAGTTTCTGATTTGGGGCGTGTGTGAAGGTTTAGGAGTACGTTTGCGATAGTTATGTGCGGGCTAAATTTGGGATTTCATTGCTTTTTCACTTGTAGTAGCTCAGAAAATTGGTTGATGTGAATAAATATGTATAACACTATTTGAGGAGTGATATAATCTGAAAATAAGACTTTTTTAACTGTCGTGATAAGTTATTTTGGGGAATCGGCAATAGTAGCTTAACTGGGTCAGTCCTGGAATACCTAAATTCACAATCCTGAATACTTAATATTAAATTATATTTAGTTACAAAAAAATATTGAGAACATCTAAAAGGTAGAAATCTGCTTAATCTCTTCTCCGCTATCCAATTACTCACTAATGCCTACTAATATCGATCACTTAATTACTAGATTACATGAAAAATATTTTCAGCAAAAATACTATCTTATAAATTTCCATGAAAATAACACAAATTCGAAAACGTCATAATCGTAATTCTAAATCGACTGGAAATAAAATATACTTTTTTCGCTCATCGGCGCGCGAATGTAAAACACGATTTTGCGTTCAGAAATGGGCCAAAGGTACCTTCGTTCCGCTTAATGGTGGTTCTTGGGCCCCTCGAGTATCCGGACGGTGGAAAACGAGCATTTTCTTCGGACAGAATGGGAAATTGTCTCGTTGAATTTCCTTTTAAACCACTCTCGTCCTTCGCCCCTAGACGGTGCCCTTAATGGGGTCGATGGTTGCGGGATTCCTTTGAATGCGCACACATTTGAATGCGATGTCGAATTTGTGTCGCTGGTATTTATTTTGGCTGAAAATTAGCCTATTTACTTTGATCTGCCTGTATAAGTTTACGTATGTAGGGTAATTCTGGGAAATGTGGCCGAATTTGATGTCCTGTGATTATAGAACATTCAACTTGGGTGTAAAAATAATGCCATTTTTTGAAGAAAATAAAATCACATTTAGCAATATCTTCCAGAATTACTCTAAAGATAATTAAATGTATAATATGTATTGACTATTTGACGGCTGAAACATCTAGCGTTATTGTATGCAAGTCTGGAAAGGTTTATGCATCATTACATTTTACAATTTATACTTAAAATTTTACAAAAAACGGGATTTCTATCTTTTGAGATTTCTCAGGGGTGTTTTTTAGTAGCCCCCGTAGCAAATATTTCAAACGTCCTACACATGCAATGGAATTTATTATATTACAGGAATGGGAATAGGAAATGCTAACGAATCACAGAAACTATTAAAAATATATTGTTTGTCTGTCTTTAGTTCTGTGAATTTGTTTGTAAATTATTACACCATAAATGGTGAATCAGAATTTGATGAAACTTTTCAGAATAATATACATTTTTGAGAAAATTTCACTATTTCTACAATTCAAACACATACTTCACAATCACTTTGAATCCAGAGTCTCGAGCAAATAAAGCTCCCAACAACCAGTTCATTTAACATTTATACACGTTTCTAATACACTTTCTTCGATTCCAGATAATTCAATCGAACGTGGAAGCCAAGGGTTCATGCTATATTTAGGTGCGTGGAGTAGCTGCAAACACAATACAGCAACATCGGATTCAGAGCAGCCCTTACCTTCCGGAGGGTTGACCTTCGAACCTCAAGTGGGTGTGCAGACGAGGGACGTCAAGTGCCAAGACGCCTACGAAACCGTCGTCGAAATGAGGTAACAACTCTCGAGTGACCCTACTTTTTCTCGATTCGAGAATTGTTACTTTTGTTCGTATTTTTCGATTCGATTGGTGAAAAATCTTTTCAAAGTATTGTAAGAGTAGGTAGAAATGGCTCGAAAACCTATTGTTGTTTAGCAGTAATATTAATGTTATACCTATGTATAAGCTGATCATTCGATATATTCCTTGAATTTATATATAAATAATTATTTATGTATAGTATTCAATTTATATAGAGAAGATCTTCTCTGAATACGTTTTATGATTCCCTTGAGAAAGATTATGAGAAATCACTTCAGCATAAATTTCCATTCAAAGTTGGTTGGCATGTCAGTTAAGCTTGATTGCTTTGTTATTAGTAGTGGAACAAGTAATATTGATAAATACACATATATTTCTATAAAATATATATTAATATATGAAATTAAAATAAGAAATATCATAATCAATAATTAATTTGATGCACAATAAGAAAATAAACTTTTGTGATTAACTTAAGTTAAAAATTATAATTGTTCTTATATAAACTTGTTATTAAAGGTGTCTATTTTAGAAAATATCCAAACTAATACAAACTATTTAATTTGAAAAATTATTGAATTCGAGTGGAAAACTTTTCAAAATACCCATGCATTTATTGTGTATCTCACAATCACAATAGATTCCAACGTACAATCAATAAAATATCTATTTAATAAGTTGGTTAACTTAATCTTCACATTTTTTTTTCAATCCTCATTTCATTTTTATTTAAATGAATACCTTCAGCCAACCAAATTTTAAAAAATTACAACGATTTTGAAACTCACACAATGACTATACAAATTTAATATACACCCAACTCTCGTTTTACACGGTGGATAAGGGACCAGCAAAAACCGTGTGAAAAAAGTGACATTTTTTATTTCGCGATATTCATTGTATAGTTCAAACAAACCGTGTTAAACCAAATAAATCGTGTAAAAAAATATTTTTTCATTTTTTCAAACCGTGTTATTTTGAAACCGTGTAAAACGAGAGTTGGGTGTGTATTCTAAAAAAAGCCACGAACCCATCAAATTTTCCTACCGCCACTTTCCATTAATATTACAGCCGCTGTTTGCCGAAAGGCAGCCGAATTCCGAGCACGCGTCGCTCCTGTCTCCTGCCCGAAGATTGCGTGATGAGCGAATGGTCTTCTTGGACCAACGAGGAGAACTCCGGAGCTGAACCTTCCATGATCAGGAGTCGCTCCATCATCTCGCTGCCCCAAGGTTTGCGTGATCTTCGGCCATAATCTCACTAATTAGCTCCACGAGCTTTAATTGATCCTTCGTTTCGTGCTGTGAGATCGTTTTCTGATTGGATCCGTCGCTTTGCGGATGATGAGGATTTGCCTCGTGACGCTAATTGAAATTGGGGGATGTCTTTTTATTATTAATATACTAGTGATGTTGTAATGAGGGTTGTTTTTTGATTGGACGGGGAATTTTCGGTCGTTCGTTTGACAGTTTTGAATTTTTAGAGGTTTCTTTCGTGTTGCGTTAGTCGATTTTGCTAATTGATTCTTTGGGTTGTTGTTTGAAAACTTTGTGCGGTTTCGGCAATTTTGTTCTTTTTTTTTTATCTTTTAAGTTTTCAAAGAAAAACTTTTTGCTCGTGACGTATTTACTCTCAATAATTGTTCTCTCGATTTGACTTTTTAATTGTTTTCAATTAATTTTATATAACTCACATTAGTCATTTGGATGATTCAGACTATTTCATTACACAATGAATCAAACGTTGCTAAGTTTTATTAGTTTTAATAACAATGCGTCATAGAAATGACACAATATTTCTATGAACCAATTTCATTACATTTGATATAATAATTCAACGTTCAGCGACCCCGACTTAAACTCGAACGTTTCGTGAGATTTTTTCACGAAAAGCCTCACATTTTCCAGCCGGCAATATTAACCTAACCACACAGCCTTGGATTGAAAACTTCAAACGAACACTTTTTCAATTATCCAGCTAAATGGAAAAAAAAGCAACCCCGATAAGGGTTTCACGTACTCGCATTTTCACCGAAAAACTATCCATTATTTTCACTTTTATTTAACACGTTCAACGGCGGCGTATCGCGTGCGCGATAAGCGCCCGACAATGTGAAAAAATAATATTAACAACAAATATAATATCGCTGTGAAATATGTGTTAATATACGTACCCTTTATTGTGAAAATGGTGCAAGTCCATAAATTTAATTAATAATATTTTTCGGTTCATTTACATTATCATATACATACGAGTAATCAAAGCTCATCCGTTTAGAATTTCAACTCAAGTGTTGTACGAATAGACTGACAAATTAGTGCTATTAGGTTAGTTAAATAAATATATCTCGGAAGGGAAGAAGGTGGACTTAGACCAATTTCATAATTAAGACCACAAATATGTATTAATATTAATGTATGTATGTGTTTTTAATGGTTAACAGGCACGGGTACCCTGTGCGGCGTCACGCAAGAGAGGAAACCCTCTGGTGAGGGTGCTCCGGCCACCCCAGCTGAACTGTTCAGGTGGGCCCCAGGGCCATGGGGGCCCTGTCACCTGCCCGAGGATCCGCCCCCGCTTTCGGTGACTGCGCCCCTCGCTTTACCTTCGCAGAGTGAGTTTTTTTCTATTGTTCTTCAGATCCAATTTGATCATTTTTTAATACACTTCACACGTCGATATTTATGTATACTATCATGACTCAAATTTGCATACTTTCTAGTAATTCAGTGTTAGTATATTCGTTAATGTAATATTTTTATAGTATCATGTTTTAGAACAAGATGAATTGAGATGTGATCGTGTTTTTGTCGATGTGCCATGTACATGGAGTTCGAACTGTGGGAAAATTAATGATAATTGTAATTCTATTTATGCTACAATGTAACGAAAATGTGTTTATTGATGTATCTTGCGTTTAAGCGTTAATTTGGAATGTTAAAATGATGGTGAAAATTCGAAGAATTCGATTCTGAAAATTCTACTTTGAGATTTCGCGCAGGAAAATTCGTCTCCAGAATTTCATTTCAAGTATGCTGAGCTCGAAAATTATTTCTATATTAAGAAATTTCGGCGTATTTTTATCTCAATATGAAATTTCATTAAGTATTTTATTTATAAAATAGATTATACTCAGAGACTCGTATATTATACGTTCTATGAATTTTTAGAATACTCTTAAATAATTAATATTTTCGTCACTGCACGATATCATTTTTATTTCTGAATACATATTAACAAAACTTATATTTTTACATTTACGATGAGAATAAATTACCACTAAAAGCATATTATTGTTCCTCAATTATGAATCTACTATCATTCCATAAAAATATATCGAAATTAATTCCATAATAGCCACTGAATCGAATTGTAACAAATTAGAGTATAGTAAATAGTATAGAGTATAGTAGAGCCAGCCGATAGCGCAGCGGTATAAAGCGTTAGTGCATGCCGTGTCGATTCAGCATACTTGGGATGCGTGAGTTCGAGTCCTATCTTGGCGAGTGTCAAAAATGTCGTTTTTTCTTAATTGATAAAAATTGATATGGAGACACGGTCGTTTCTTTCGAATGTTCGGATTCATTTGATTCGAAAAAAGTGTTAATATAACGCTTTACGAAACGGCTCCGCAAATGATCATCACCTACACCTCATATTTCGAGTAATTCGAATTAATTTAGTGACATCTGTATATGTACACTATAATTTACTCTTAGGAGTAGCTTTGCCATAAAACGGTAAGAAAATTTCTTCACTGTTTAGTGAAATGATGTTTAATGACGTTGAATTGGGCCTCGGCCTGTAGAGAGAAATAAATTAAAAAAAAAAATGATTATATACTTATCCAATTTTTTTAATCACTTTAATATGGAAAACATAAAAAAAGAGACAACCGTAATGAAATCTTTCAAGTCGAAAAAGGACAGAGATACCAACCTACTCGCACTATCTGTGTCCAACTTGCAAGACTTCAGTAGAGTTGCTTCGTAGCTACGCCTACAATACTTTGAATACGTAAAATTTCATAAACATAAATAAATTTAATCTTAACCAGGCGGCTCCCCAGCGGGCAGATGTGGCGGAGGCACCCAGAGGAGAGCTTCGTCTTGCGTCAGCCGCCTGACAGGGTCCCCGGTGGTCGACCGTCTTTGCGACACCCTGCCGCAGCCCCTGTCCGTCCAGAGATGCGAGGTTCATCTCCATATTCATTCGACATTATCCCTACGTCTTCTGTTCTGAGCCTAAGGCGTTTGTTTGGTCTCCTCAGGTCCCATGTCCGAGGGATTGCGTCGTCGGAGAGTGGAGCGTTTGGGGACCTTGCGAGCCTCTCACCGGCTGTCCCATGTCTCCAGTCGAACAGTTGACTACGAACGGTATTTTCCCATTTTATATATTTCGGTTTATCCCCTTTGCTTCTCACCCAAGAGGGAAAGGGAGTAATAGGATTAAAGATTGTGTCGGTGAGCGTATCGAGTGAAAGTGTTTGCGTGTTGGGCGTATTGGATTGGGAGTTGGGGAGCTGAAGGGATTCGTTATAAATGGGATTTTTTTTCGTTATAGGGTATCGAAGGAGAACTAGACGCATTCTAGTCGCAGCGTCTGAGGATGGTGCCCCTTGTGGTGCTTTGGTGGAGGTTCAAGGATGTTCTCGTCCCGCTTGTGCTAGATGGTCTGCTGGACCTTGGGCCGCTTGTCGGCCGTTGGAGCCTAGAGCTCCTTGCGGACCGGGCCAAAGGATGCGGTCGGTTATTTGTGTCGATTTGCAACAAGTAAGCATTTTCCTGACTCTATTCGAAAAAAATATATTTTGTAACAATGTAATATATTGTTTTTAGAATGAAGTTGGAGAAGAGCAGTGTGCTAGAGCTGGTATACGACCTGTTGACAATGAACCTTGTCAACGAGCTTGTCCACACGATTGTGTTGTATCTGGTTGGTCATCTTGGAGCGCTTGTAGTCGCAGTTGTGCAACTAGACATCATCGTCCATCGAGATCGCGAAATCGTACTGTAATTGCACCACCAGGACCTGGTATTGTTCATACCAATATATTATGAAAAATATAATCACTTATGTTAGAGGAATTCATTAGAGAAATTTATTAAAATTTAATTATTTTAGATGGTCATCCTTGTCCACTACCCGATCAACTTGTGCAAACGGAAGCATGTAACATACACTCTTGCCTTGGATACTCTTGGTTTTCTTTACCATGGCAACCTTGTGCAGCTCCACCTGCTTTATCTGACGTGAGCATAATATTACTTTCTTCATCAACGAAAAAATAATTACATTTAATCAAAATTTTTGTGTTGTTTCAGGGCGACGTTACTGAAAAAATAGATGCTGATATCATAATAAATGACAATTCCTCAGTAGCACCTGTGTACATGCAATATAGGGAAGTATGGTGTGTTGAGAATAATGACAAACTGGTTAAGGATGCACAGTAAGAGTTTTTAATCAATTCATTTTTTATCACTAAAATATATTGGACATGTATTCATTTTCAAAATATTTGTTTTAGTTGTTCTCCAATTAAAAGACCAGAAACTAGTCGGCTATGTACACCCATAATATCTCAAGATTGTCAACTATCTGAATGGTCAGCTTGGTCTGATTGCCCATTACATTTAGGTGAAAGTGGAAGTCAATGGCGCTCAAGAGAAATATTAAGTGAAGCTATTGGAAATGGTGCCCCGTGTGGAATTCTCAAAGAAAAACGTGCATGTCCACCTGTTGCAAATCCAGCTATTGGACCGAAGTGGTCTCATGGTGCATGGTCTTCTTGTCAGTTGCCTCCTGGAGTACTCTGTGGTGAAGGAGGTTTAATGACGAGAGGTAATAGTTTTTTTCGTAAACCAATAATCTATGTAATTCTTTTTTATTTCAAAATTAACTTTATTGCAGGTGTTTGGTGCTCTTTACATCATCATAAAGTACCTCCCTCTGTGTGCATGGAGCATCTGGAAGCTGAATTACCGGCATCTAGTCTACGATGTACTGTAGACTGTTCTACTGGATGCCAATATAGTGATTGGTCTCCGTGGTCAAAATGTGAAAGTGAATGTGCCGGAGATAGTACAAGGTATTGTAATAGTAAATCTAATATTCATTAAATCTTTTCTCAATACCTAAAGGTTTTATTATAATTTTAGATCTAGAAAATTGCTAGGAAATTCAGCGTGTGCTAATACTGTAGTATTTGAAGGACACTCATGTCCTTGTGATAGTGTTAATGCTCAACTCGTTGGATCGTGGTCATCATGTATTGTTTTGGAACCTGAAATATTGCAATCTTCTGAAAATTGGGATGTTCCCTTAGAGTGAGTAGTGAAATTTCGTATGAAGCAAATGTGAACTTTTTCAAATGTTTTTTTAATTTTTATAGAAGACGAAAGGAATGTGGAGCTGGAGCAAGATATCGAAGGCTTTCATGTCAAGACTCTTCAGGCCATCGTTTAGAACCTCAAGCCTGCAGAGCGCACACAGAAGCATTAGAAGAGGAGACTGCATTGCGAGGATTAGTGAGAGAATCATGCTGGTTAGCTTGCCCCGTTGACTGCCGAATGAGTCGTTGGAGTGCTTGGGGTCCATGCGTTGGTGCTCCTTGTGGCATTGGTCTCCAAACACGCACAAGGTTTGTATTATCAAACTGTAAATTTACCATTAATTCAATTGGATTAATATTTCAATACATATTTTGATTTTGACTTACAGAAACATATTAATCAATGCTTCAGCTGGAGGGCGACCATGTGGTATAACATCTCAAACAAAAGTAATTTTTCATTTATATTTTTATATAATACAATATTATATACAGATAGATATACTAATATTTATTTTTTTCTAGGTATGTTCGAGATCATGTGAACAATTTGCATGGCTGGCTGGTGGATGGAGTGAATGTCGCCTCAACTCTCGTAGGCAAAATAAAGGTTGTGGGTCGGGAGATCAATATAGAACAGTCAGGTAATAGATCTCAATATTTCTTGTTCAATTGAACCATTTTGAAATTTATTCCCTTTTTTCTATATTTAGATGCGTAGAAGTAGCAACTGGAGGAGTAGTAGCAGATGCTTTATGCGATCCTATAGTTCAACCCGCTGATTTGAATTCTTGTCATTTACCATGTCCTGGTGAGTGTGTCGTGAGTCAATGGAGTGAATGGAGTCAGTGTTCACAGGTATAAAAAAATTAAGAAAAATTAAGCATTATATAAATATATTCTTATATATTATTTATTATATTTTTTTAGCGATGTGACTCACATGAACAACGAGATAGAACACGAGCTCTTTTAAGAGGTGCTGCGCGAGCTCTTGCAGCTCAAAGATGTCCTCCGCTGCTACAAGCTCAGCCGTGTATACTTAATAGAACATGCTTTAGACATACATGGAAAATTGCTCCATGGGGTGACTGTTTACCACTAGGTAAAATCATTGTTTTACTTTTTATATTATATTTAAGCTAAATAAACAAATGATTAATTTCAAATTTTAATAAACAGGCGGATCTCCTTGTGGAGAAGGAATGCAACAAAGAGAGATTTATTGTGAAAGAAGTGATGGTAGACAAGTACCTTCATCAATGTGTGATGTGAGATTTTTGTCAATTAAATTGAAAATACCTATGTAGTAATTAACTTACTTCAATTTCTTAAATCAATTCTTTTTCAACAGCCTACTACACGGCCCGTAGAACCAACAGACAAATTTTGCTATGTAGATTGTCCTATAGACTGTGAAGTATCTGAATGGTCAAATTGGAATTTCTCTCAGTGTAAATGTGGAGCTCAACCTAATGAGGAGAATTATATTACCAGAACAAGGTTCTTATTAGATTTGTTTTAATTTATAGTTTAAGATATCTAATTAATAATTTTTCGAATATTTTTAGGAAAATAATAACACCAGCTTCAACTACGGGAAGACCATGTCCTGCAGATTTAATGCAACAAGTATCTTGTCCCCTCACTCCATGTTATGCATTGAAAAAAACTCATTTCCCTCGTTGTAAATTAGATGTAAGTTCCAATAATCACAATAGGTATGTATCGAATAATATCCAAATTATAAATGCTGTACTGCTTTTTTATCAGGGCGAATTGATTGCTGGAGCAGCTTGTGGCTTTGGTGTTAGTAGACGGAATATTAGTTGTACACGACAACCAGATGGAGCTGAAGTCCCCTTAAGTCATTGTGCTGATCAGTTATCTGTTTTAAAACATGCTCCATCTGAAGTAATATCTAATTTTTCAAGGATATATTTGTTTATCAATTGAAAAATAACTAAATTATTTGTGTAGGTATCTTGTTTCGTAGACTGTTATGATGATTGCCGTCACTCTCCATGGAGTCGCTGGTCCGCATGTGATACAGAAGGTGTTCGTTTCCGTAAGAGAGTTTCTTTCAAGCCTCCAGGTCCTCCATGCCCCCAGGGACCAGTTTTCAAGTGATTAATTGCAAAATTTAATAAAAAAATAAAAAATATTTTATAAAATGTTTATGTTTTGTTTTTTCAAGATATGAAGTGTTTGAATATGCTAATTGTAATGTGACTGAATCAGAACTGAATAGAGATATGTCAGAGTGGAGTGTATATGATGAACCCACTCCATCTCAAGACCAGGACCAAGACGATTATTATATCCATAATGATGATCAACCTGAAAAAACATATCTTCTTTTTACAGGTAATCTTGAAAATCCGACCTGGTAGAGTTTTCAAGGGTGAAATTAATACATGAGTGTAAAATTTCGTAATATGTAAATTAATTTAATTCCAAAATGGTTTCAGGAAAACGAATGACTGATGAACACACAGCTCTTGCAGTTAGTATCGCATCAGCTTCATTAGTGATCATGTTAATGGTTTTATATATGACTGTGAGGTAAGAATAATCAAAAATATCTTTACTGTATAGTAAAATTATTTTATTTCAAAAATATTAACAAGATCATATTTACTTGCAGATGTCATAAACAGCGCACAATTCATAAAGTGTAAAACAGTTTCATAAAATTATCAATAATAATTCTAACAATAAGTATTTTTTGAAAAAGTGAAATCATATATTCAATTCCAACCACAACCATCCATATCATAATTTGTGACTAAAATTGCTACTCAATTTGTATTTTTGACAGAATATTAGAAATAGTAGAATTTCAGCAGACTATATACATACATGTATGTAACCCATTTGTATGTATTAGATATTAAAATGTGTTCTTATGTGTGTATGAAAATTAAATTGTGTATCAAATTGTCATTGTCGAAGAACCAGCATTCAAAAATATTATCGATGTTCAATATTTTCCCATTAATGAAATTCATTCATAAAATAGCTAGTAATAACATAATGTGAAGCTTATATTTCATGATATAAATAGGAATTCTGATACTTTATTGAATATCATAACATCTTTGGATTGTTTCCGATACAATAATTTTATACGTAGCACATATCAGAATAAATATAAGCTATTTCATATCAACTTTCGATTCTAATTAAATGCTCTCATTTTTTTATATTAATTTCAGCACATTTTCAATCAACTATGAATTTACCTATTAGATGTGAATTGAATTTTTGTATTTTGATTATTCGAAGAATTTCTGATCTCCAAATATTATATTATATTAAATGTGGTATTTTTAAAAGGGCCCATAAGATTTCTTGGCGACGAAACTATTTTTTTACTGCTCACGTCGATTTATTTCAAAACTATTATTTATTTAAATATTATATAATAGGTATGTATTCTTGTAACTATAACACATTTTTAAAAAGCATTCCCGCTCTGAAATGTATGTAAGTAAGAATATTATCTTTAAATTTATTATGATAAATATATACTACAGCAGTAAAAATTGTTAATTTATAATATTCTTTTCATAAGTGACTCTAAAATCTTATTATTTAGTCATTTTAGATAGTAATCATTATTGAATATTCACTTCATATTTTTTTCAGTTTTCAGCACTTCCAAAGTTGATGTTAAGTCACTTTTGGATACTTTGTAATCAACTATTATAAAATAAATTAGTAATTTTAACTGCTGTAAATAAACTTTAATAGATAAAATTGTTCTATATTAAGCTCTTAATGAACCTAAGGTTGTAACTTTAAAAGGTACAGAATGACAATATTACTTGAAAGTATCTAGTATTTGACGATTATGGAAAATAATGGAATGTATGATCAATTGAATTTGATTTATTGTTGTTATACTTTAACATAGTTTTTGTTGTCACATACACTTTGTTGAAACTAGTCAAATTTTATAATTTATCTATTACAAAGTTATTTCGATCTTTTTAGGTAAATCTTCTATTACTATAATTTTTATTGTTCGAATTGTCTCCAATTTGAAAGAAAGAAATGTAAATACTTATTATATGATAATAGACATTTCAAAGTGTATAGAGTGTGAAGATATTTATAATATTTTATTTTCACAAATGTGAAATTTTCCAATTGGAATTTTTGAAAAAAAAAACACATGATTTTAAGATGGGACTATTTATCTCGATAAGCATCAAAATCACGTTATATCAATATGTATTCTTCTTCATTTTGTGTCGTGAAAAAAATATACAATGTACTGAATAAACATAATCAAAACGCGTCCCATATATTCATATATTTAAGTGAACTTAGGATATAAATCAAGGAATTATTTTTTTTCGTACAATATAATAAGTGTTTTATATAACAATTTGTAGGCAGACATTTTTAGTTATGAAAAACATATATAAACTTGTGCTTTTTCTTAAATAAATGTTGAATTTCGTAACAATGTGCTAATTATTTTCATATACAATATTTACATTACAAAAAATACAAAAGAGTACTATTTTGTAAATAAACTCTCATCAATACTTCAAACGATTGCTAATTCAAATAGGCATATATTTAATTGACCGTCATTGTACCTATACAGATAATATTTTCTGAAAATGTTTCAGCTCTTATGTTTAAATTTTTATACATTTGATTAAATCAAGGAGGCTTCAATCTTTCAAAAGCTCTTGAGGTATTTTATATAACACGTCAGTGTAGCCTTTTTCATCGATAAGATTCACTCTAATAGCTCTTAAATTATTTGCAATTTGACTCACATTTGTATCTATTTCTTCAAGCTCTTTATCTAAACTTGTTTTCAAAATCTATAATGAGAAAAAAAAATCACCATATTAATTATTTTCGCAGTGTTGAATTTTATATTTTTCTTGACTCACGTCAGTTATCCATTTTGCTAATTGGAGTGTTCTGTCGCTGAATCCGGTGAAAACTCGTGTGGCATGTTGGTATCTGAAGAGAAGTAAGTATAAAAATAAGTATGTCTTTAGAATTGAAAAAGTGATAGGTAATAAAAAGCCAGAAATGTCATATTGGAAAAACGATTTTGGCTTGATTATTGCATGTTTGAAATAATTAAAAATAAAAACAAAATCCAAAAAAACAATTGATATAGCGATTGCTTGAATTATCATTGTTAAAAACTACTACCGGGTGCAAATAAAACAAACTATTCAAACAAAGAGGTATATCTCAAAATCATACCTTTCTTCCGAATACATATCAGTAAACATATAATCTAAAGTAAGAGCAAGAGCTTGAAGTTGTCTGGCTGTGCAATGAGGAAAAGGAACATCTGGAAGAGAAGCCTGTGCAGCTTTTATTTCTCTAGCTCCTCTTATCAAAGCATCACGTGATTCCATACCCAAACGAATACAATCTGATATGCTTGTTTTCCTGCAATTGGTAATTATAATACGAGTTGAATATAAAATTACATATTTACCTGCATGTATGATTATAAAATTAATAGTTTATTTACTTGGTTTGCGATATAAGCTGCCATGACAAAAGAGCTGAAGCTGACAATGAATGTGCTTTAACTGCGGCTGCAGCTGCAGCTCGCCAAGATCGAGCACTCACAGCTAATGTATCTCGGAGTGCTCGTAGTCTTGAAAGTTCTGCTTCTAAATTTCTTTCTGCTGCACTTCCATATTGAGCGCCAAGCACTTTTTCTAGAAATTATTCAATAAATTCATTCAAACAATCAATGAATCAGTTCGATCAAATTATTCTAAAATTACCCAATAATAAATCTTGTTCTTTATACAAAAATTGCAATCTGGTCACTTCATCTTCTAATTTTTCTTTTATATCTTTCATTTCGTTGAATTTTTCTTCAGTTAAAGCTTTATTCAATTTGAACATACTCTGAAATTTAAGCAATTACATAAAAGGATCATTCAAATACTGTAATTGTAAGTATGCATTTTCCATTAATAATGAAATAAAACCTGTCTATTTATATTTGCCACAAATTCTTCATGCTCGGACACTAATTGAGGATTTTGTGATAGTTTCAAATCTAAGATTACCTACAGTTGAAAATATTATCAATATTGAAAAATACTTAAATATTATATTTTTATAGGTACAGCAAAATAACTAAACCTGTAAAATTGATTCATCTTTTGTTCCGTCGTTGGCATTAGCTAATGCAGTTTCTTCATTTTGCCTTATATCCTAAAAATGTATAATTATGTTTAATCTTGTGATTTCATTGGAAATAATTTTATGATTTTACCGAAGCAAAAACCTCCTGATAATTTTGAATCAAAGGTACAAGTCCTGCTAATCTAGAAGCTGGAGAATCTCTTTCAATTTCAGTGATAGTTGTATCTAATCTATTAAACGCTTGAACAATTGTTTCATTCTAAAATTGAATACAAATACAAAATTCAATATTATAATTGAAGATACAAAAATACAAATAAGTAGGTATTTTACACATTTTCGGTGGTTGTATTTTCATCAGTAATTGTTCAAATCAAGCATTTTTAGGATAATTTAGCTAAAAACATGTATAACAGTTTGATTTAACTTTTCAAATATTCAATACGAAATGAAAATTATTTTATTTAAAGAAGAAAATCTGCACATAGGTACCTACAATGTAGGTACATATGTATGCATGTGTGATATATAATATAGCATTTCAGTATGTGATTCGATGATCACAATCTATCAAATGGTATATTTCCTGAAAAATCCATTAATGATTCCATTAAAATTGTATGGAAAAGTACACAGGAAAAATTCCAAAGCATTCTCTTTTTTTCATTACAAAATTGTTTGGTCAAAATCTAACTTCTGATAAAACTTGTTTTCTTTTCAAAACTATGTATAAATTATGTACACACTCTGAAAATCAATATAACGACAAATGTGAGCTTTAACCTACGAGTCATTAAGCATCAATTGCGTGAGTAATCGCACACGCTATCTAAAGTTCTGGCATATTTAAACTGTTTCGAACTTCAACTTAAGTTAAATCTGCAAGAGTTCTTTAAAAACACTACCTTCCTAAAAATGTAATTGATATCAATATAAGTACACCATCTTTTCCGTTAATACTTTTTAGAGATCTTCATTACTATGTATTATACTATTTACAAAGTGAATTCATAAGATAATAATGCTCCCAGTATTAAATTAATTAAAATTTAATTTAATTGAATTTACCAATTATTATTTCAGAAAGAATTAAAGTACACAAAATACCATCTCTATATAATGTATTATAAATGGGGTTGAACATTAAAAGTACCTATGTTACATATTGAATTCAAATGATAAATCAATAATATAACACTCACCATATAGGTAAGTGTTTTTCCCTTGATTACACAATGTACATTGATACAGGTTATAGTATAGATTAATTTTTCAACTCAATTTTGAACAATATACCTAATTCTAAAAATACATTTATTGTGAAAATTAAATAGTTTCTTGTAATGTATACCTAATGTATAAATTTACAAAATATTAAGTAGCTATGAGTAAATGAGAAATAAATAAATGATTTTAATTCATACTTGAAATAGAAATTCACTTTCAAATTGAAAATCGTTAGACTTGAAATGAAAAATCTTCACAGTGATTTTTTTCTCAACCATCCAAATTAAAATATGAAATTCACATGTAGGTATGTTAAAAAAAATTCAAATAAGTACACTTCATATCAAGAAAATCTTACATCTTACACAAAATATTTTAAATAAGTAAATAAAAAATTCCAAAATACTGTACTAATAAAAAAAAATCCCGCAAAAACTCACATAAAATTTTGAAGCTTTTCCACCGTTTTGATAAACTACAGAAGGCTGCGCTGTATCGCTAGGAACACAACCCATAATCTTCATGCTTGATGAATTACCACCTGCGATGTTTTCTGATAATATATGATTATAATAGTCTAGGTCTTTTTTAGATTCGACAGATTTCTCCCGCTTCATGCCAGAAGCTCACACTTCAGGCGATGCTCGTGTGGCACTAGATTTTTCTATGATTCAAGTTGACACACTCGCAGGCAATTTGGCTGTCCAAGTTCACCCCGCTAATGGAAAGTAAAACGAAATAGATTCATCGACCTAATTGACAATCAATACTCTGCGAAGCACGAAACATTTCATGTGTTTCATGTGAATAAAGACTAGGATGACCATTTTTTCCAGCTGTAATTTAACACATATTGACATTCATGCGGAACTTTAATATTTTAAAATCTGAAACATATTGTTGAAAGCTACTCTTGTTCTGGGATATGCGAGATAAATAGTCACCCTATTTGTGAATAAATTCTGATTGCAATTTGAACATTTTTGTAGGATATGAAAATACCTTTTATTTTGACTTTTTTATAGTTCAAACTGGAATTTATTGTTATTTGTGAAGGACATATTATTATACATAGTATAAATCAATTAAGTCCCAGAAAATCTAGGACAAATAGTCACCCCAAGTATTTTATATGTGTAAAGACAGCTAACCACAACAAACTGGGCTATGATAGCAACTATCTACCGTTTGAATCAGCGGTCAACTTTCACTCAAACATCATGACTTTTACTGTTCGTTTTAATTATTCAAAACTTTTAAAATTCAATTTACTTAAACACTTTTTTTCGCAAGAAAATGAAATGATTACTTTATATGTAGGTACACATCATTATGATAATGGTTTAAATCATTTCTCTTTTGCTTTTAGAAAATTAAGCTTTTATATTTAACTATTCCGTTGAAGTTGTAAACAACACACTGAATTAAATAAATTATTTCAAGGAATACTTTGCAATAAAAACCAATTTGAAGGATTAATTATTTTCTACCAGTTTCTAATTAAAGCTACTTTCATCACTACAGGCACATAAAAATGTTTTCAAAATAAAAAACAAAGAAATTTTTAATTTCTTTTATTTTGTTTAAT
The DNA here is from genome assembly GCA_024721215.1 of Cheumatopsyche charites. Classification (NCBI taxonomy): domain Eukaryota; kingdom Metazoa; phylum Arthropoda; class Insecta; order Trichoptera; family Hydropsychidae; genus Cheumatopsyche; species Cheumatopsyche charites. The sequence goes on along the minus strand of CM045586.1, from coordinate 8,253,542 downwards.
CTAAATTTTCTATCGAATCTTTATTTAAAATAAATCAACAACAAGAATCTTCTTACAAGTCATACCTACATAACTTTAATAAAATTCACATTAGATTCAATATTTTCCTAAACCATTCTACACACATACCAAGTTTTTAAATAAGCACATAAAATTTTATACTAAAGGAGGTAATTCACAAATATAAATAGCATTATTTTACTCAAATGACTAGTCTAAAGTATCGAAAAACTTTAAAATTATGAAAACTATGAATAGAATGTTATTACTGATGTCTGGTTTCCTCTGACTAACAAAAATGGTGGCATGTCCCGTGTCAAAATTTCCAACCATGCCATATATAGAGGAGCTGATACAGTTCCTTTTCTTGGCATTGGTAAAGACATAACTATGAGTGATGAATCTTTTGAATTTTCAAGCATTAATTCTCGTAAACGCAACTGACGATTTGTCTTCTCTTCTAGTGTTTGCAATTCAGTATCAGTTATTTTACAATCTGAAATCATAATATACAATCGGGTGAAATATGTGTCAATTATTTTCATTTCAGAATCATAATTTTCAACAAATACCTGTTCTAGTTACTTCAGATTCTCGGAAACCATTTAATAAACTGTCGAACATTTGAACAGTTGATGGTTTCGGTTTTTCAGTTATATCTTGAACCATAGTTAAACTTGAATAATCAATTCTGAATTTTGATAGAAGGTTAGCCATACTAGAAATATTATGATTATTATTAAAACACAAATCCATTGAAAATATTTAATGATTTATAAAAAAAATATTACTTTCTCTCCTCGAGTTCCGTTTCATTTTTTCTATTTGTCAAGGCAAATATTCTCAGTTTGCATCCTGACCAATTATTTCTTGTTGAAATTATATACGGTAGCAGTATTGTCAATCCTCCATCATCATACAACCACCAAACATCAATAGTACCTTTTCCGGGATTGTTTTGGAACAGAGTCATTCTATCTAAATCTTTTTTTGATAGTTCAACCCCGCTACGAGACTGGTATACTATTTGTTTTTGCAACGCTTTCTTTTTCGATTTGAATTCATTCAACATGAAATGTTTTACAGGTGGAGCTAAAATAAATAAAATTAATTACAGAAATATTTTCACATCGTTTTATAATGAAAAAATATAAATTGACTAACGAGTCGGTAATGTGCTGTTGTATGGCGAAGGATTTTCACTCATTGTCATATGTGCTATATCCAAATTAGAATCCGCGTGCATCATTTGTCCACTGTGCGGAACTACTCTTTGATGAATAGTCAAATCTCCTGTAGATACACCGCTGGTCAGTACTCCAGCAGGAGTGGAAGCTTCATCTTCTCCTAAAACTTTTGAAAAATCAAGTCCACCAGGAAGACGTAAGATGACTACAGCAAAGCGGCTATCAAAAGCATTGCTACAATAAAAAAAAACAATACTCAAAAATCACATATTTCACAGATTCAATTAGTGAAATTTAAAAAAAAGCTAAACTGTAAAACATTGAAGTATGCATTCAAATCTTCCCAATAACATGTTTGCCAATCATGTTTATAGCCCATCATCAACACGTTTGGTGATAGTTTTCCAATTCCACTAGTTTGAAACATTGCTCTAGCTCCAGTTTCAAAACTGAAACCGTCAACTATGCTCACAAATGATTTAACTTTACGGACTCTTAGCCATTCAAAAGCAGATTTATACATTGATAATTTCTTTCTGTAAGACATTTTGATCTGAAAATTTCAATAATTTTATTTATACTGAACAAAATACTGTTATTTTTCATTGTTAACACATTTTATTTATTACCGGACTAATGTCTGCACATAGAAGTAAAGAATTATTTTTAGTTATGAGATTCGCAAGATCTATTAGTGGTGGTCTAGATTGAGGTTTCCCAGAAAGTACTAATATTTGAGGACGATAATTTTTCGCATGTTCACCCATATTTGAAATTCTGTATGTTGACATCAATGCAGTTTTGTATGTTTGAGCTTGTGTTGAAGATCCCCAATTTACATCTATATTTGATAGTTTATAAGGACTTGTAATTCAATACAGAAACTCAACAAAGACAAGAAGTTCTAGACGTTAATACATACCTGGTTTTCGATACACCACTATAAGATATAGAGCAAATATTACAATAAATGTAACAAGTGAAGTGGTCCAATCTATCAAAAACATTATTATAACACACAAAATAAATCCAGCTAAGCTTAACCATGCATTGTAATACTGAAAGATAAAATTTATTAATTCAGTTTCATATGTCATAAAGAATAGCATTGTTCATTAAATATTTACTCTAAATGTGGGCCTCCATCCTAATGGTTTAATAAATGCAGCATGGAATGTGCAAAAGTTGATAAGAGCATATGAAGCTAAGTAGAAATTAGAGATCAACGGAGCAATCAAATTCAATTCAGCTGAAAAAAAATGTTATCATTAACTTCTTATTTCTAGATATTTTATTGATATATAATCAATACTAACCTATTAATAGAAACACCACTGCCACGATAAGTGTTAAAACATATCCTCTGTACGGTTCTCCACTTTTTCCATAACCCTTAGAAAAGAATATGAGACCTGGATATATGCGATCGATGCCTAAAGCCTGGATTAATCTTGGAACTGATAATAAATTGGTCAGTGCAGTACTCAGAGTTGCAGCAAAACATCCAGCATAAATGAATGGACCCCAAGAAGACATAAGTTGCATCACCTTCAATCATATTCAGTAAAATAAACATTTTTACATATTTTTCGAGTTATCTTAGTATATAATAAATAATTCAACTTACACTGTAGCTATTGTGCAATCCATATCCACAATTCGGTGCACAACTAGCTAATGTACCATTTATCAAATCAGTTACATTTCCAGATGCATCTCTTAATGCTGCTCCGCCAGCAAATACAACAAAGACTGCATAGCTGAACATGGAAAGTATGAGTGCTAACATTGTTCCTTTCGGTATAGAATATGCTGGATCCTAAATCAATATATAAATTTAATCAAAACATTTACATGATATAATTATAATAATAAAAATTAAAACAATACCTTCAAATCACCAGATATATTAGCGCCTGCTTGTATACCTGTTACCGATGGGAAGAATATAGCAAAAACTGAAAAGAAGTCTTGATTGACCTTTTCACTGTATCGATAATCGGCCCCCCAATTTTGTTTCAGAACATCCACTGATAATAATGATTTAATATTAAAAATAAATACAATTTTATACTAATTTCATCATCAAAAAATATTATATACTCACAGCTAAACCCAGAAAATCCTTTTGCGTGCTGTAAATCATCTGTGGGCCCAATGCTTGTTCCAATCAAAAAGTCCAAAATAGCACCAATAATAATAGCAACAAGGAAATTCTGGAATTAAAATTTGTATATTTATTAAAAAATATTCAAAAAGCAATTTTGGAATGATTCTCTCTTTTAAAAAAAAAAGCTTACTTGAGCTTTACTTTCCCATTCCATTCCCACAGCACATATGATAATCATTATGACGAGAGCGACACATCCAATGATTCTGACATCATTGTTTCCACCGTCTATGATCTTCAAACCATTTTCCTTCAAAAGATCATTGAGTGAATTACAAAATCCTATTGTATTCATACTAGCAGCGACAGCATTTGCAAATGCAAAAACAACTCCAACTGATGCACCGAACTCAGGCCCAAGTGATCGAGATATGATGTAATAAATACCACCTTAAATAATAAAAATGGAAATTATATTTAATCAAAATTATGTTGTTTCAACCATTTGTGCATTACCTCCTTTAACTTCTCCGTTTGTACTTATAGCTGACAATGATAATGTAGTAATTACACACACAACTAATGAAATTCCGATTATGACCAAAGATTGTGCGATGCCAGATTGTGCGACTACCCAAGAAAGACGCAAAAACAGCATCACACCCCAAATATTGAGAAGACATGGTATAAGCACACCCTACAAGTATAATGAACTTATTTAATACCTTTATCAAACATAATTCATAAGCAATAGTACAAATAACTTACTTGAATCCATCCTAATTTTATACCGACATGTTCGTGTAGAGCTGGAGCAGCTTTACCATCACCATCTCCGGCTTCATCCTTCAAAGTATAGGTATATGTTTTATATATTATTAATTAAAATAGTTGAAAGAGTAATGAGATTATTTAAACTATAGAATAAAAGCAATAAACTCATTAAATGAACCATACACCGTATCATTGATCTCCAATCGTTATTTTGCACATTTGTTAATGATTTATAAGGTTTTTTAATAAACACAAATATAAATTTTATTATAATCTTTTATCTATTGAGATTTATAATATTTGATAGGATTTTAACCATAGATTGCATTATTTTCTATAATAAAAATATTTTTTTTAGGAAATTTCACATTCATATTTTTGAACAAACATATTTAAAAGCACCAGACTGCAATTAAACTAACATTGTTTTTCGATTGCAAGTGTTGGACAAACGTATGGAATCGAATTAACGCGTCGAAGATGATGCAAACGGTCGTTTGTGAAACGAATTAGGGTCCATTTTGATTCGAACTCGATAAAGTTGTTAAACGATTCGTGATTTTCGAATCGTGCTGACGTACATAAATCTCGCTCATCCGATAATGACTGCTGTTAGCCGCCTAGAACTGGAAAATTCCCGAAAAAACCGGGAATTATATGAGAATTTTTCGCAAATTTTCTTTTTGGCGTATTTTTCATGATTGAGCTTAAATTTGAGTGTTAATGAAACTTTCTACAATCATTTGATCAGTGTTTTTTTTTGTACAGATAGCTGAAAACTTTACTAATAAAATAATTCTTAAACTTTTATTCTATAGTGCATTAAGTTTTCAGGCTATGTTATAACATTTTTTAAATAATAAACAAATAAACGATGTGCGAATATTTTATAGAAACATCGAAAGATGGCTTTCAGCACGTTTTCAGAAAAGCGATAGCTCTACACAATAAACATGACCTAAGTGATAAGTGAAAATCATTTTTATGTCAATAGTGGTTTTCACGCTCAAACATTTATCTACTGAAAATACGAATGGAGATAGATCAAAAATAAGCTCAACTATTATTAGAATCAAAAATACAAAAAGAAATCAATGATGATACAAACGTAAGAAATTTTAATATATTTTCACGTTTTGCAGTTACTGAAAAGCATTTTTTTTTCACTCGAGCCGAAACATTGACTATTATCACATGGAATGTCAATTAAAATGTCGCATCGTAAACGTAAATAAGGAAATTCAATAAAATAGTTAAAACATATACTATTGGAAGTATTGCAAATAAAAAGCGATTATTTATATCTGTACTTGATAATGTTTCTTTTTTTCTTCAGAAAAAGTGGGTCAAGATTGTGCAATTGTTCATAGGTGGCCTTGACTTATCGATGAGATTTTTCAAGATCTAGATTTTTTTTAATCAAAATTTCACCTATCAAGTCATCTATTATTGATTCATTGATTGGTGATATCGATCTACTCGATTTAATCAAAGAAAATATTGCAACTTTATCAAATTTTAACATATGATATTTTTTTCCCTAAAAATGAAAATATCTAGAAATAAATAATTAATGCATTTTAGAGCAAATTTCATTTCGTTTCAAGCATGCATTACAAAAAATTCCGAGTGAAAGACAGCATAAGTGACTTTGCAAGAACTAATTTAACAATCATGGAAAATCGATTACATTGCTTATATGTTAAAGTCGTTCAATTTTCACGGACCAAAATGAAATGAAAGAAAATTTACATGCTAATGCATGAAGTATTCGATGTGTTTCAAAATTTTAATTTTTCAATTAATTACTACCAAAGAATCACTACTTTTTCCGTTTAAGTTCATGTCAACGATTACATTGTAATCAATAGATATGTATAACGAGTTGATAATGTTATGTGTAAATGCTAACTATTTATTAGGAAAATAATGAAACCATTCCAAGAATCGATTCTTTTCACATTGAAATCGCCTCATTGAATCTTTTCGATATTTGATTAATTCCATTGAAAAAATAACAGACCGAATAACAATCGTTTAATGATGATTTTATGTAGTTGAAAATTTCAGCACAAAACGCAATAGCTTACCGAGAATCTGTGAATTATTATGCTAATATAATTAGTGCACTTAACGCTACATTCATTTCTTAAGTACGTATCGATTATTTAGTAAAACGATGGGTTTTCGTTCAAAAACGTAATTAGTAATGTGTAATGATTATGATGACGAAAGCGCGTCGTCGTAAATCGATTGATTTTTAATTACTTGAACGTACATACGTATCATATGTTTTCATTCATTAATTCTAACGGAAATTAATAAGTAATAATTTTATACTTAATTTAAAAAATATATATGTATAAAATTACAATACCTTCTCATGAATCTCTCCATGAAGTTCACCCAAACTGGGTCTTTTCAAAGCTCTCTTAGAAATCCTGTAATTATCCAATCGAGGTAAAGCTTCTCTAGTCAATTGGGCCAAAGATCTCTTCCTGCTTCCTGAAAATTCCACATCCAAAGTCTGCCTTATAGGAGACGTTATAATACTAGTGGATATATCTCCATTAGTGGAAGAACCATTTTTATCCAAATTCATCTCGATTCCACTATCCACTTTGGTCACGTTGAATCTCCCTTCCATGTTTGCAAAATAAATTTATCGAAATCGAAAAATGTTCACTTTTTGTATTAAACCAGAATTTTTCACTTAATGAAAAGGATCTACAGAGTCTTAGTGTTTCTCGTACACACGTTACAAAGTTCTTTAATGTCGCACTTTATGATGTTGTATGATATTTTCATTATTTTCTCAAAGTGCATCTGCTGAAAGATTCGTGATCACCTGAAGAATGCGTCGAACTGAAACAAACAATGCGTTTATCTTAAAAAAAACTTTCGTTCGAATATAAAAAAAACTTCCTAGAAGCAAAATCGAAGGCTTATCGGATCGTTTTGTTTAATCGAATGTGTGATAATTTTAAAACGATTGAAGAATGTCTCGGTTAACAATAATTGCATTTCTCAAGTTTTCCGATAAACAATCGATCATTCACGCCTTTGTTGTAATGGTATTTCGATTATTTGAAACTTTCAATTCACGTTTCTATTATTCTAGATGATTAAAACAATCCTCAGATGCTTCTGATTGATTATAATCACTAAATTATAATGATTCACATAAACTTAATAATTCACACGTATTCGCTTTAACAGATTCGATATGACATTTGGTTAAAAGTTATTATGTTTTAAGTATGCAATAAATATGGTGTAAATTAAAATTGAAAATACGTGAGTTTTTTACACAAATTTACTACATGTACAGTACAACTGATATATGTATTATAAAATCAATGTCATTCAATCAGTATGTTCGAATCGTAAAAGCAAATAGTAATGAGTTCAATAAATTATTTGCATATGAAAACGTGTATAATTTTTCAATTGTCGAAAGGAAAGGACATCGAGTACGAAGTTAAATCAGCAAGTTATTCCTAACAATAGTCTATATTTTTCAATTTGTAAATCAACTTATCAAATATGAACAATTTTTTTAAAGAATCATAAAAACAATGACAAGTTTGAAACAAATAAAGAGATGCAAATTGAAAAGTTCATGAAAATCCACGTGAAATTTAGAAATTTAGCATATTCGAAAATCAAAAGATATATTCCAATCGTCTGTTGAACAAAATAGTTTTATTAACAGTAATAATACCGACGAACGATTCGTGTTTCATGAGTTTTCAGCAAATTTTGCCTCGTGTTTGTTTTTCATTTACGTACTTGCGGAATATCGCCGATTAACAACGTTATGCTAAACATCGCGTTTTCCATTTTTATGCTAAAATGTTTTGTAGACAAATAAAAAAATATACCCAATTTTTCAGCTATTCGATAATAAAACAAATTGCCAAACAAAAATATATCGATCAACATAGATGCATCAGTTTATCGATAGCTGATGAAACGATCAATGTCGATCAGATGCACTAATATTGTTAATCAGATGTGTCGAAAATTAATCTTATGATTATCAATTTGTGTCATTTTTTGCAGTCAACATTGACAATCCGATGATCCATATTTTTTAAGGTCGATTTTATCTCGACAATGTGCACTTGAGTAATAAAAGATCAATATTGAGTTTGAAATGTGAGCGCATAGTTTTCTCAATGACATTTTAATTGTTAATTGAAAACATAAAAATGTATCTATAAAATTTATAATTTATCGATATATAGTCTAGTTTTCAATTAAATTAAATTAATTTCGCAAAGGTTCAAACGTGTACGAGTATAATAACATATTTACTCGATTTGTCTTGATATGATGATCGTGTTTGCTGAAGTTGATTGAATACATGAAATGGATAAAACCTTTTAAAATAATTAAAATGGATACTATTACAAAACACTCAAAGATGATAAAATTTCCGCAATAATTATAATTCATCATGCATCACTTGCGAATTAAAAATACATTGAACTTTGTTTAAATTTAAACCGATTTCTATTTCCAAATTTAAAATATTTCATCGATGTTTTAAATTTAAATTTTCTCCAATAGATTTGATGAAAAGCTTGTGAGAAATGGGAATAAAAATATATGAATAGATAAAAACCTTCAATAGAAAGTATTTCAACAATCGAATTAAAAAATTGAGAAGAATGTGAATTTCAATTGTTTTTTACGGTTAAACTAAACAAATTTATTTAATCTAAACGATATACAAAATTGAAAGTATTACAGATAGATTTTTCGATCATATGTTGGCAATTATTTAGAGATAACATCTGTCAAATTCTATACAAAAGAAAAATTAGTTAACACGATGCTAAATAGCCTAAAATTCGATTAACAGATTAGGCTTTAATGAATAGATTTTGAAAATTCCATATTCAAATGATTGAACGAAAATCATATTTTTTGAATATAAGAGATGAAAAACTTCAAATTTAAATATTTTTTTCTAATGTTCATTAAACTCATATCAGTTCACTTGTAAAGGGATATAATTCTATTAGGAGACTCGATTCCCTTCCTTTCGTTTTTTACCTCTAACACCCTTTAGAAAAATTGTACTAAAAATAATGTCAATTATACACGGAATTTAATTGAATTTACTTTGACACTATTCTTTTTAAATAAGGGAGATAAAAAAAAATAAGGGATCAAATCTATCAAAAAGGTCGTATCCTTCACATCATTTCCTATACTTTATAATATTTTTTCAATAATAAAAAAATACTTCATATTGATTTTCAAAAAAAAAATTCAAATTCAACTAAAATTTAAAACCCCTAAAGCTGGATTCACCAAAATCCACTTTCAAAATGAAAAACGCACGTACATAATTAAATCGACTCACCTCAAAAAGCCTGCGAACGAGCCTCAGCAGCGAAGTCTTCACGAATTTTCCGAAATCAGCAAAGTTTCCCAAGAGTTTTTCCGAAGTCAGCCAAGTTTTTCCGGCGTCCGGAAAACGCGACGCCTGACCGCCGAATGGTCGTCGATTAGTTCTCGGTCCGCTTTATAAACGCTGCTTTCGCACCACGAATTTTCTCGTCAAACGTGTCACAAGTGCTGTTTCGTCTGTCGATATGAGACAATTGTTCGATTGTTATTGCTATAATATAAGTATTGACGCCTTAGGCTAGTTAAGGCAGTGGTAATTAGTGAGCGGTTCGAGGAAGATGAGGTTCGGATAAGTAGAAAGGTCGATCGGTTTTTGGTGAGTTTTAAGGGTTTTTCTACTGATGTATTTTTTAAATTAGATTTTAACCATTTGACAAGTTGACTCAACTGTACATTTATTGTATAACCCAAATATAAGTGACACAAATCAGTCAAAGGCTTAAGTCAATGGTTGATGAACTACATACTGGAATTGAAACAGTAATAAAATGGAAAAATAGTCAAAAGAAAAGATAGAGCCTTCATTTCATTTAAAAAAATACAATGTAACTTTTCATTAACTAATTCGAACTAAATATTACAACAATATTGAGTTCTAATACAATTTGTAAATGCATATGCCACTTCACTATTTGAATGCAGTTTGTTTAAAGTCTGCAATCGAACTTTCATGAAAAATCTTATTATTAGATGCATTTCAACTGTTTAGTTTCACTGGATACTTATTCATTTTGTAGTGTTGTGAAAAATACTATAAGTGTGCGTATAACATAAAATTGATTGATTTACGCGATTGCTGATTCATAAAATTTGTATTTGTAATCATACTTACTTCATTTTTGTAGAGAAAATTTCTTTTATGTTTTCATCAGGATTTTCGCAATCAGTACATCACATGATAAATCTGGGTTGAAGAAAACTTAATCATTTTACAAATAAAATCAGAAACACATCAATTAAATCAACATATAGTTTACAAAATAACTCTTATAAAACTAAGATTTATTTTTCTGATAATTTTGTTGAATAAACTTTTGTAAACAATATTCTCAAAATAATAATAATAAGTTGACACTTAATGTGAATTACATTACTCTGAATTGATTATCTTAATGATATCCACTTAATAAAACTTGATATCAATACAAGTATTTGCATAGGTGCTTATTTACAAAAAGTTACAACACGGAAGGAACAATTTTATAGATAAATAAGTTAATAGTTATTTCATAAGTTCATTAACTTTTTTACTTAATTACATGAAATTTTATGTTGTGAAAAATATGTAACAATGTAATGCAAATTGGATTACGCTATGATTAACTAATTTAGCTTATCCAAATTTTATATTGATACATGTAAAAGATCTTGATTCTAACAAACCTTGATATTCGAGCTTTCACCAAATTTCTATTATCAAGTTCATCAATGTGCTTAGATTTTACGCTTGATTATCCAATATAACAACTTCTCACAGCCTGATTATTCAAGCATCACTCTATGGTTTCGCAACATTCTGAAGGTTTGATTTACATACAAGTGAAAATATGTACCTACTTCAATTCAAAAGGAGAAAAAATATTTCCTTGAATCCTACCACTTATAATTGAAATATCCAACTAACAAAAAGTATCAAAATTATTTCTGAAAGAAATCTATGCTCATTGTTGAAATCATCCGAACAGATGAAAATCGTAGGCTTATATCGTATTAGCACTATAATGAACAATTGTACTCCGATAGTGTATGTTTCGATGCTTATTCCATTGATGAATAACTCCAGGTATCTGCCTAATTAATTTGTTCTGCAGTTACATGTACTGCTTTTTGAAAATACTGAAATGTTTTCAACTCTTATAATCAATTAGCATTATAATAATCCTTTTATTATAGACGAGTAATTTATTTGAATATGATGAGATATCATCGAAGTACAAAAGAAAATTTTAAAATATTGAAGAAATAAAATGGAATATCTATCTTATGTTCAATTTAGAGTTTATATTGTGTTCTGACAGCATGTGTTTCAGTCAAAAAGTAATATTGGTCAAGATCGATTCTCATACGAAGTGTTAATTGAATTTGCTGGATATCAAGTGAATTATCACACTTTATTGTGCAAAATCATAACATTTCATTATTTGTACGTAGAATTTGATTTGAAACATCATGTAAACGATTTGTGATTCCAAAAGTTTATGAAATTTGTATCGATAATGTTATGCTTCTTGTTCATGAGTGACCTTTAGATTTTCATTTACTGCGAAGAGAATTGAGAGAAGATATGAAATATGAGCTCCCTTTTAATTGAAAAGGGTTTATGCCATACCTAGAAATTATTATTGGAAATTAGTCATTGGAAAGACTATATTGTACTGTTTTTCAATTAATCGTAAGAAGAAATAGATTGTACTATAGCATTTTGTTTAGTAGTTATGAATTGTATTGTATTAAACATAAACTATTAGTAAATATATGATCATATAATAATTAGATGGCTTTAATTCATAACTGTATGAAAGGAATATTAAGAAACCTTTGTGAAATTAAATTCAGAAATAATTGAAGAATTAGAGAAGCAGTTTTAGTAAGAATGTCTGATGAGATAAGTGAGTAAATAATAAGTCAAAATGAAGATAATCACAAAAGAAATAGGTATTAGAAACAAAAAAGATTTACTGAATATGAACTGATAAAATTCAATAAATCTTCACAGTATTGATTAAATACAGAGAAGTTAGTTTGTTACATATGTAAATTATAGCATGAAGTGTGCACTTTCTATGAATTTATGTACATTAATATAGTTCATCTACAAGTACATTAAAATAAAATAAAACAATATACCAAATTATCATTTATATTTTGATAAAATTAAAATATTCAGTAACACATTTAATGTAGGTACATAATTTTAATAATATAACATATGAATAGTATTTAAAATTTATTAAACGTTTAACAAATTTAATCTATTGTGCAATAAATAAACAAAATGTATGTATATCGAATAAACATCAAATTCAAGTGCACAGTTTATACCTAATGTCAATTATGATAATCACTGTTTTCATTACTATATAATACAAATAATATTTACAAAGTGAACAATATAAAATTTAATTAGGCACACCTAACTTGGCTGAGTATGTCATGTAGCTAAAGAAACTTAAATGTAATATAACTATTACTATTGTCATTTGCTTATCATTATTTGATTTCATTAAGTAACAATTTTAATGTGAACTAATTGTAGAGAATAGAAATTACCATTTGAAATATCGGAATCGAAAAGAAAGTTTGTAAGTAAAGTGAGTTCGTAAACTATGTATACAATTTGACAGATTATTTGAATACATTTCAAATCATAAAAATTGGTCTAATATACTTCAGGCTGATACATAAATAGAATATTCTTTCAATTATTACATAAATAATTATAGCAAACAGTTTATAACATTGAAAAATCACAGAAAGATAGATTATACTAGTACTAGTTTATATTCATAGATGGAGGTATAAAGTTTATAAAATTATCTAAAACTTCTCCAGCTCATTGATATGTAATTTAAACATACACGTGAATGTAAATATTGGAAGATTTCGAAAGTCAGTAATACACATAACCAATATGGAAGAATGATTGAAACACATTAATTTCATACTGTGTATATCAGTCGAAAAATTTTGTATAAATCTTCTAATACTATCAATGTTTGGTATAGAGAGATTCTTTCTTACTCTTAAACTTTAATTATAATGTCATGTCAAGTTATATTTATAATAAAAATCATATTGAGTCTAGTATTCCACCAGTCAACTTAGTAGCGTATTCACTTAAAACCTGAAATGATATTTATTGAAAACAATTAATAAAGTGAACAAAGCAATATTTCGACAAAACAGATTCATAATTTTATTACCTTGTAAATAAATATGTATTGATCCTTAGTTTGAACAGCATTAGCTCTGTCTCTTCTAATTCTATAAACAGTCTTTGGTATATCAACAGTCCTGGACATTTCAAAATCTCTAATACCTATATCGCAAGCAATCAAGGCTCCTGTACGACCAGTTCCAGGACTGCAATGCACCACTAAAGGACCACTCTTCTTTCTATTTTCAGTACCTTCGTTGTTATTGCCACCGTTCTTCATCTTTTGTTCAGCCTTCTGAACATCATATACATTAACTTCGTTCTCTTTACCCTCTTGTTCTTCGGTTGCATCTGAGTGATGATTCGGAGACAAATCCTGACCATCTTCATCGAATTCTTTAGCATTTTGTGAAGCTTTCAAATAACTTCTTGCTTCTATCAAGAAAGCGATGATCGAATGACATTCTTCAGGCACACCCTTCGCAGGCCAAAAGTACCACATGTGAGTGATCTCTCGACACAATTTGGCACTCACACATTTCACTTGCAGCACAGATATCACATACTTATCTCGAACTTCTCTCTTTTTCAATACAATTTGATAATCTCCGTATAAGCGTCGATTGTCAGATACTTCAGATGGAGGCAAATATTCATAACATTTCTCCTGAAATAATATGAAAATATTTAAATTACCCATTAAATTTATATTTATAATAAAATTATTATATTTATATTATACTTACAGCACCATTTTCCATGAATTCAGTCAACATTAAAATAACTCTTGAATTCTGTTCCCATATCATCCTCCAAAAATCATTGACTGTAGAAGCTAAAGGAGCTTGACAAGCAATGTAATAATTCTTTATATTTTTAGGTCCCTGAAAAAACAAATGAATATAGAATCAAATTTGAATCAATAATCAATCTATAGAGATTAATAATTTAACTTATTTTCAAACTTTAAATATTGAATAAACATATTGCGCAAAATCGTATTACAAAATAACACAATGACTCACTTCGGATAAATTTAGCAGAAGTTAACTTTCGCAAGTTCTACTCAACCCTTGCAATAAAAATACCAAACGAAAACTGAAATTCGGTGACCAGCGAATAACGAGTTCGTAGAACGTGCACAATGCAACGCAGAAAATCACGTACATACGCATAAAATAAAACAAACTGGCTTCGACTACAAAATAACAACGCACAACCGCCATTTTCAGTACACACACGTGTTTGCACCTTAAAAGAGGAAGAATACGAAAGTGCGTGTGCACTCGTTTAGTTCGATCGTTTCGAAGAAATCGGTCGACAATTTTGTTTTGTTTTTTTGTGTGAGAAGTCGAAGCGAGGATTTCTGCAAATTGAGCGTAACGACAATTTCGAAGTTACCTCAGTTCGTTATTTATGACTCACATAATGTGACGAAAAAGCGTCAACATCGTTTTGGGTTTTGTGCACGTGTCGACTTAAGAAATTCGTTTCGGTTTTATTCGTCAACAACTTAGATCGATGATTAATTGATATTGAGATTGATCGATGCAGTTCAGTATTTTGCATAGATCAAATTATTGCTTTATTATATCTGTTTAATGGGTAGTCAGTACTTCATCTTAAAAGACATAATTTCTGCAGAAAAATTCGCACATACTCATGTCGACGCCCAAAAGTTCATACTCTGTACACAAAGTAGATTTTTACACGTTTATAAATGATACAAAACTAATCTAATTGTGAATATTGAAGAATCAATTGTCGAAACGTGTACGTAATTAGATCAATAACAACTAACAGCATAAAAATATTGAAAGAAATCGGTTGAATCCGTTGTAGATTGAAATCGTTTCGTATGAGTGAACTTTTAATTCATCGATTAATCCATTGCTTAATCATCTTAAAAGCGGGAAATAAATCTTATTATAAAAAGATACATATACTGATACTCCAAAATAATTGTAATAGAATACCATTATATAATTGATTGTCAGACAATTAATGCGATAATGAGAACTCACCCTAACGTAATTAGCATTGATGTAATCCGAAGATTCGTCTCCTGGCAAAAGTTTCAACATCACCCTCGTCTCCGGTAAAGGAATCACATTGGAATATCTATTTTTCGATTCACAACCTTGTGGAACTTCATCAGCTCTCGCCGTTATCGTTGGTATTTCATTGAATTCGCTTATGATCGATTCTTGATCTAATGCGAAATTAGCCAAAGCTGCAAATTGCATAGGATGAGATGTTGCACCCTGAAAATTATAAATGAAATCATTAAAAATCAGATTATAAAATGGTACATACAATTAAACATTAATCTAATCTAACAATGAGTTGATAATCTTTCACTCACAATCAACTCTTTTGTTAAATTTTTCGTTGTGATTCGGATGTTTATAAGTTTATATGAAATCAAACGATCCGATTCATATCATAATCGAATGCATTTTTCAATCGTAGAAGATTTACGAATAAATATTTTGATTGATCAATGAAAGTCAATTAAGCTCTTTATCTCATAATAATATGATTACGTATTTTATTGATTGATATATCTAATTATAAGTAAGTTTCATTTGCAATTAGTATTATGCATTTGAATGAAATTATCGTGTGTATGTTGATAAAATTGAATCAAATCTTTCTATAAACAAATACCATTTCCACTTAAAAAATATAATAAAATTTTATGAACTTTCGTTCCTTGTATTTTGAAAGTAACAAATTAAAATTCGAAGAAATATGCACCTGCGTAAACAAACACAGACGAATTTCTAGGAATAATAAAAACAAATTGCTTCACTGGAGCCAAAAAAGCTCGCAATTTTGAAACAAACAAGTCGCCACTGCGCGTGTCAATTTGCACCTCAAAAGATGGTTACATTGATTATTATATTGAAAATAATAGGTAATATGTGAATTCTACATACATTTGATCGTTATGATGTATTATTAAACTATTAATTAACGATTGAAGTAGGTACAGATACAAGAGCTTTTGATATGACGTAATAGATTCAGATTGACAACTTTAATTGTGTCCACAAGATTATGATAGAGGTATATGTTATGAAATTGAAAATAATAATTAATCGTTTATTTCGATTACCGTTATTGTGAAATTTATATGCAGATATATTGTGAAACTTAAAATTTCATGATGAATCTGTATATTGTTTTGATTAACGTCGAATACAAAACATTAAATGAGCCATTCAGAGCTAATCGTGATTAATTCCAGAAAAATTATAGAAAGTGTTTTATGCGCTTTTCAATATTCCCTTTATTATTCAAGATTATCGAAGTTATAAATATACGATTTTTTTTACAATAGATTATATTGACTGTTCAATTCACATAAGAGTACATGATTAATAAAAATGGCTTCTGAAATAAATGAATTATTATCAGGTGTTAATAATTTTTTTATCATCTAATTGTACATATTTATCTTCATTATTCAATTTCACATATAGAAAGTTATAACTATACCAAGAGCTTTGATATTTAAATCTCATTTTGTCAAAAAGTAAAGTTAATCACGATTAACACTGAACGACTCAAATACATATAATATCTCATTAGACTAGTACCAATCAAAATAAAGGGCACGAACAACGAATCAAATCGATCAAAAAAGTATCTACAATCAAAATATGAAATAAATTCAATAATATTTACCTAAAAGGGTGTAGAGATAAGATAGAAATTGAATCGAATAAGGATGGTATGCATAAAATAGAATAATTTTGAATGAAATAAAACAGAATAAAAGGTACGATCAACGAATCAAATCAATAAAAAAACTGCTACGATCAAAATATTAAATGTCATAATATTCAACTAAATTGCATCGAGATGAGTTGGGGATTGGTCCAA
Source organism: Cheumatopsyche charites (assembly GCA_024721215.1). Lineage (NCBI taxonomy): Eukaryota > Metazoa > Arthropoda > Insecta > Trichoptera > Hydropsychidae > Cheumatopsyche > Cheumatopsyche charites. The sequence goes on along the minus strand of CM045586.1, from coordinate 8,236,279 downwards.
ATAAAAAATGGCGCGCATGAAATAGGATATCACCGAAAAAAAAAATGAAACCACCGACCGATTCATCGTAAGCAGGATTTCCATATGATCTCTTCGAAGGTCTTCTAGCTTTTCTTCTCGCCGAACCGCTGATGGAAACGTTGTCAAGGCTATACGAATCCAAAGAAACTGGGGTGCACCTTTGTCCATAACCGCCGCTTCTTCTTCTACCCCTTGCCACCATCTGGAAAATATTCGCAGAAGAAGTCAATAAAGGGAAAAATAAGGACGAAGATGACAAAAAAAAAAACGGTCAACTAATTGCGTGACGAATCTGAGTTTCTTGCAGCTTTTACGAGCTCGTTTTGGGAGATTCGTTTCTATTCGGTGCTATTATTATTATCGTTGTTGTTTTAAACGTGAGACTTTTTCGGTTCTTCACAGAATGAATAGGATTCTACTGTGAGCTTGTGCATAAATGTCCTAATAAAGATGATGATTAATTTTTCTCGGTTGACGTTTCTGTTTCGTCAAAGTTTCAATGCGTGAGAAAGTTAGTTTGTACTATTTGATAGGTGTCTATGCATTTTTTTTTCATACAAGACGTATTTCATGAATGTATAATATTTTATAATAATATGTTGATTGCTTAAAAAAGCTATTAAAATAATTTCATTAACTTGTGTATTATGCGTTTTTTCAATGTAAGCTTGACATTGAATTAGTATGTCTCCATTAAAGCTTTCATTGTTTAGAGTCGGTCTTTTCACTGGTTTTAACTAATAAAAATATAATAATAATAATAATAATGAAACATTATCACCAATGAAGTAATAACTAATTAATATAATGTATTTTAACTAAACAGAGAGTTACAGTCTCACTATGAACTGTCGAAAATTTGTCTCTGTTCAGTCAATCAAATCTATTCAATCCTAATCAATCAAATATATGTAATTATACCAATACATTTGTGTACACATTTTAATATGGCCACATTTTTATTGCAGACACAAAATAATAACGATATTATTGTATGTGGACAAAACTATGTAACGTTCGTTTTTTATTACTATATTTTCTAGAAACAGTAATGTTTAAATTTATGGTTTCGGACAGTTATTGTGTTATAACGACAAACATGTTGATGAAATCTTGAAAGTATTCAACCGTTGTTCAAAATCAAATCAAATGCTAGATTTATAAAACGTCTTTAATTTGTGTATCTATAAATTTGATAGCATATTTTGTTTCAAGAGAATCGTTAGTAAAACAAAAAGAGAAAAAAATTCAACGACTCCACCGAACATAAATAAACTGTTGAAATCAGTTTTCTGAAAATGTATAATATAATTGAATTAATAATCTTGATCGTATATTATAATATTTAACGTATTTCCATATATTTCTATAACCGCCAAATTCAAATTTCCCTCCTCCAGGAAACTCGCTGCTGCAGCGTGTACAAGAGAGGGGAGAAATGTTAGGGCTGAACAATATGACTAATATTGATTATTTTTTATAAACAAAAAATACTTTTTGCATTTCTACAAATAATATAATTCTTGCTTATAATAGTGCTTTGAATTTCAAAGGTAGTATTTTTATTACGAATTTATTTTAAAAATATTATGTTTAAATACATTTATAAGGCATATAAAATATGAAAAAACTAAGGGCCAGTTTGTATACATACATACATATTTTAATCGCTAAATATCAGTTCTATTGATTAGATGAATGTAAATATATTAGTGAGGAGATATTTTATCATAATTTAGCGTCTGGTATCATACAAATAAAAACCTTTTTTTTTTAGAAAAATTCAAATAACCTCACTTGATTGATAAAGATATTCACTAAGTACAGTTTACAAAGAAAATTTGTGGAAACATGCAAAAATTGGCTTTTCAACCTCGATAAAACCACAGCGAAAATACACATTTTGATCATATGTACATATTTCCGAAACATAAAAAGCGATAAAAATGTACCAAAACATTATCAAATCGGTTCTTAGATGGCTAAAATCCTCGTTTCAGGTTTTAAGAAGATTTTATTAATTAATAACTGTATATCATTTGATAATTGAAAAACCAATTCTAAGAATATAAAAATTTGCTGCAATAGTCAAACCTACAAAGAAAAATCAGCATGTTTTCATGAATTAGCAGCAAATACCTTTTCGAACTACTTTTCAGAATTTTTTACCGTGATCCAAATAAATTTAATAAGAATTATTTACGAATTTATTGAGAATTACATATGACGACTGAAAATCACCAAGGATACAAGTGATCTCTTTCATCGAAATTGAGTTAAGCATAGAAAATGGTTCCGTATAATAGATATATAAAACCACTCTCTGTACTTAATTCAATTGAAAAAAAAACACTTATACCCTTTCAGTCGTCATACGAATTTAATGAAATCTACTTGAAACACGATACAAAACTGAAACAAAAGTAGCAGGAAAAGACAATTGTATGCATACAACAATCGAATGGAACGTATAAAATATTTTAATATGTATTGCATAAAACATTCAAAAAATATTTGGTGAAATTAACATCCCTGGATGGATCCATGGATCACTTCTAGTGGTGACAAGGTTATATAAGGAGAGCGATCCATTTCTCAGGTCACTTTCTTCGGATCGATTGAAAAGGATTGTCGTGACTACTTGGAGGATTGAGGATCGAGGAAGAAGTCTGGTGAACTTGGCCGTTTCTCTTCAATGTGATCGACTTCAGATTGAAATCGACGAATTCCAGATGAGTATTTTATTTAGTTTTATTTAGATATGAGACTCGAGATATTTCATTTAATTTCGTCAGCACTACGTGCAATAATATGTATTTTTAAATTATATTATGAATGTTGTGTTGACAAAATTCTATGAATATAATATCACATTTGTTTTATTTAAAACATTTTCTAAATTATGCATGCGTTTGAATAGACATTATGGAATATATTTCTAACAATTTATCAATTGCTTATTTCAGATGCAACCACAATTCGTTTAATTTGTCACCACTTCTGCTTTAATATATGTATTTTTTAACAATATTAAAACTGCTTGTGGTGAATAAAATTCAATGAATAAAGTCATTGCATTTGATAAATTTGAAAAAAATATTTCCTAAAATATTCATGCATTTGAAGTCATTTTGGTAAATTTCTAATAATTTTATCAATTATTTCAGATGCGACAAAGTTCATTTTATTTGTTGGCTTGTCATGCAATTGATATTATTTTTTTAACAACATCCCATGTTTTGCCATCACATTTGATGAATATGTTGAAAGATTTAATTTTAATTCATACTTTTTTTTTCTATAATATATTTATATTTTTGACAACATTAGTAATTTATTAATTGTTTGTTTCAGATGCATCAAATATTCATTTAATTTGTCAGCACTTCGTGCAATACATAGTATGTATTTTCAAACAATATTATGCATGTTGTGTTGACATAATTCGATGAATAAAATCGTTATAATCATTAAATCGTTATATTTTATTTAATTTAATATATTTATTTTCTAATATTTGAATTTGACTGAATTCTAGATATTTTTTTTAATTTATCAGTTGTTTATTTCAGTGCAACCAATATTCATTTAATTTGTCTGTACATTATGCAATTGATATGTGATTTCAACAATATCATGCATATTGTGTAGACAAAATTAGATGAATAAATAACCATTACATTTGTTTTATTTGAAATATTCCTTCAAATAAACTGTTATTTTGTGACATTTTTAATAATTTATCAATTGTTTATTTCAGATGCGAAAAAAATTCATTTAATACGTCATTCCATCATGCATTGATATTTATTTTTTCATCAATATCATGGATGTTGGGATGATATATTAGATGAATAAGTCATCATTATATTTATTTCTATCGATTTATCAATTGTTTATTTCAGATTCAACAAATATTCATCGAATTTGTCAGCACTTTGTGCATTAATATGTATTTTATAACAATATTATGCATATTGTGTTGACAAAATTCGATGAGTAAAGTAATCACATAGTTTTATTTAAAATATTTATTTCCAAAAATATTCATGCATTTTGTGAAGTTATTTTCGTATATTTCTAACGATTTATCAATTTCTTATTTCAGATGCAACGAAGATTCATCTAATTCGTCAGCACTTTGTGCATTAATATGTATTTTATAACAATATTTATGCATATTGTGATGACAAAATTCGATGAATGTAATCATTACATTTTGTTTTATTTAAAAAAAAATATTTTCTAAAACATGCTTGCATTTGAATAATCATTATACAATATTTCTTTTAATTTATCAATTGTTTATTTCAGATTCAACAAATATTCATCGAATTTGTCAGCACTTTGTGCATTAATATGTATTTTATAACAATATTATGCATATTGTGTTGACAAAATTCGATGAGTAAAGTAATCACATAGTTTTATTTAAAATATTTATTTCCAAAAATATTCATGCATTTTGTGAAGTTATTTTCGTATATTTCTAACGATTTATCAATTTCTTATTTCAGATGCAACGAAGATTCATCTAATTCGTCAGCACTTTGTGCATTAATATGTATTTTATAACAATATTTATGCATATTGTGATGACAAAATTCGATGAATGAAATCATTACATTTTGTTTTATTTAAAAAAAAATATTTTCTAAAACATGCTTGCATTTGAATAATCATTATACAATATTTCTTTTAATTTATCAATTGTTTATTTCAGATTCAACAAATATTCATCGAATTTGTCAGCACTTTGTGCATTAATATGTATTTTATAACAATATTATGCATATTGTGTTGACAAAATTCGATGAGTAAAGTAATCACAAAGTTTTATTTAAAATATTTATTTCCAAAAATATTCATGCATTTTGTGAAGTTATTTTCGTATATTTCTAACGATTTATCAATTTCTTATTTCAGATGCAACGAAGATTCATCTAATTCGTCAGCACTTTGTGCATTAATATGTATTTTATAACAATATTTATGCATATTGTGATGACAAAATTCGATGAATGAAATCATTACATTTTGTTTTATTTAGAAAAAATATTTTCTAAAACATGCTTGCATTTGAATAATCATTATGCAATATTTCTTTTAATTTATCAATTGTTTATTTCAGATTCAACAAATATTTATTGAATTTGTCAGCACTATGTGCATTAATATGTATTTTATAACAATATTATGCATGTTGTGTTGACAAAATTCGATGAGTAAAGTAATCACATAGTTTCATTCAAAATATTTATTTCCAAAAATATTCATGCATTTTGTGAAATTATTTTCGTATATTTCTAACGATTTATCGATTTCTTATTTCAGATGCAACGAAAATTCATCTAATTCGTCAGCACTTTGTGCATTAATATGTATTTTATAACAATATTTATGCATATTGTGATGACAAAATTCGATGAATGAAATCATTACATTTTGTTTTATTTAGAAAAATATTTTCTAAAACATGCTTGCATTTGAATAATCATTATACAATATTTCTTTTAATTTATCAATTGTTTATTTCAGATTCAACAAATATTCATTGAATTTGTCAGCACTATGTGCATTAATATGTATTTTATAACAATATTATGCATGTTGTGTTGACAAAATTCGATGAGTAAAGTAATCACATAGTTTCATTCAAAATATTTATTTCCAAAAATATTCATGCATTTTGTGAAATTATTTTCGTATATTTCTAACGATTTATCGATTTCTTATTTCAGATGCAACGAAAATTCATCTAATTCGTCAGCACTTTGTGCATTAATATGTATTTTATAACAATATTTATGCATATTGTGATGACAAAATTCGATGAATGAAATCATTACATTTTGTTTTATTTAGAAAAATATTTTCTAAAACATGCTTGCATTTGAATAATCATTATGCAATATTTCTTTTAATTTATCAATTTTTTATTTCAGATTCAACAAATATTCATTGAATTTGTCAGCACTATGTGCATTAATATGTATTTTATAACAATATTATGCATGTTGTGTTGACAAAATTCGATGAGTAAAGTAATCACATAGTTTCATTCAAAATATTTATTTCCAAAAATATTCATGCATTTTGTGAAATTATTTTCGTATATTTCTAACGATTTATCGATTTCTTATTTCAGATGCAACGAAAATTCATTCAATTTGTGCTTCCTGCATTGATACCTATGTACAAATTTTCAAACTATCATACTGTATTAATATTTGTGTGCATTATATGTACTTATTACTTTATAGAAATAAAAATTGTTCAGTTAAATGTGTTTTCACTAACCTACCTATAATTATGTTGACCTAGTTCAATTTATTGTTCAAAAAATTGAAAAAATTACTATTTCACACTTACTTGTAAGTAGGCTTATTAAGACTTACTAAAGACTTATTAAGTATAAATATTTGTAATAAACAAGAATCATTTTGATATGAATAAAATATATTGATTTGAAAGCTAAACTCACCAAGACTCCGACTAGAAGCAGAAGCGCCACAACTCCAATCACACTTATTGTGATAGCAGCTATTGCACCAGATCCATCCACAGATTCTTCGAATTTTGACGTATCATCGACGTAAATTGGGGTAGTTTCATGAGGATTATGACCACCAATGGCATCCGGCATAGTTTCCAAAGGATTATTAGGTTTGATCACCTCAATATTTGATTCAGAAGTGGTAGATAATGTAGCTAATTGATTTTTATCAATGAAAGTAGTCAAGTCATTCACATTATACTCTGTTAAATCATTATCAGCATTTTCTGAATCTAATGCAGATTCAGTTATATTTGTAATAGAAGGAATTTCATTACTATCCTGTTGTTTTGTATCTGGAGAATCAATCCAATCTTCCAAGTTATCGTTTTGATCAGAGATATTATTAGTAGTAGTTGATATTTTTTCATCATTTTCAATATTTGTATTTTTTGCTTCTCTTGAATCCGATATTTCTTCAGACGTTATTGGAATAGTCATATAAGAATACACTTTGGTTGTCGTTGCTATAATTTTTGGGATTGGTTTCAGTGTTGATGTATCTTCAGACGAATCAAACTGATCTTTTTCAGAAGTTTTTGAATCTCCAGTAAACGGTTCAGCAATATATTTAGTAGTCATTGAAAGTGGAGATGTGAGTTCAATTTTTGTGATGGGATTGTAATATGTTGTAGACGATGTTTCAATATCTGGTATGCGTTTTGAATTTGAAACTTGAGAATATACAGAATTAGAATTTTCGCTTGTTGATATTAAATCAGTTGAAGTATCGACAGTTACTTGATCGAGGTGTTTCCCTTTTATTTCGAAAACAGTATTAGATTCCGTGAATACATTTGATAAATTTTCGGAATAACTTGTCATATCCATGGGTGTAGGTGTAACTATAGTTACTTTAGGAAACTTATTTTCATTAGATTCGGTACTTCGATCGATTGTTGAACCGTGTTCCATATATTCAGTTGTGAAAACTTCGTCACTCTTACTTTCGAACATCGATTCTTTATCATTCGATAGAGAAAAATCATCTAAAGCTTCTGTAACAGTTTCAGTAGTTGAACCAGTAATCTCATCATATTCACTTTGATCATATTCAAAATCAGAATTAGAAATATTTGTAATATTCTGAATTATTTTAGAGTCTTTTGTACCTTCGATTATATCTGTTTTATTTGAATTCAGTTTTTTCAATTCTAATTTCCTATTATACAATGTTGTTGTTTCCAAATTTAGTTTTGTAGCAGATAAATTATCATAACCCGTAGTAAGAACACTGACACTCGAATCTTCTTCACTTACAGGGTTAAGTTTTTCATTACTCCCTGTTGTAGATTCAGTTGTTTGTAATCCATACAAATCTGTTGTGACAAAGTTTTGATAATTATTTGATGATTGTGGATGAATACTATCATCAGAGTTGTTAAATGAATGTTTCTTGGTTAAGTTATTTAGTTGATTGTTCGATTCGGGAACTGATACTGTAGCATAATCAAATTTGCTTGCACTCGTTATTTCTTCATGATTAAATACATTTTTGTCAATAATCTCTTTAGATAATTTGGATTCGTCTTCAGTTGGAGAAACAGTTGTAGAGTAATGTGCACCTTGATTCATAATGTTATCGGTAAGAGTAGAATCTGTAATTGAAATAATCAAATGTTCAAATTAGATGTACCTAGGTACCTAAGTTGTAGAAAATATATATACCTATTTGATGAAAAGTGTATTTCCAACAAACAAATGCTCTAATTTTAAGATTCCAATAACCTACCAGTTTGTGAAATTTTTGATTGTTTAGTTTACACAATAGGTAGTAGGTATTTAGTAGAATGTATTGTTACAAAAATGAATAAAAACTAATACCAACTGATAATTTTCAATATAAAAAAGTATTCAAAACCAAATATAAAAAATACCCACTTTAGATTTAAAAAGCTAACGTTGTGAAAAAAATTGCTAATTTCAAAATGAAACTGCACCAAAATCAATTTCTACTCTTATATTTATAGAGAAAAAATACAAACCTGTACTTTTTTCGAGTTTTTGAAGTTCATCTTCAGTTTTAATAGCTAAATCTTGATTCGATATTGACTGCTGTATTTGGGATATATTATGTTTTTTCATTCCTGGAGTATCTTTCATAGAAATCAACGCCCAAGCCGTAGCTGTTGGAGGAATATGCAATGGTGTGAAATCTTCACTTTGATTTTCTTCACTAGTGGAATTTTCATTTGATTCGTAATATTTTAGAGATCCCCGTTTACGCAAAACAGGAATTGAATTATCTGAATTGGATCTAGCATGTTCAATAACGCGTGTAGGACTAGTATCTCCTTCATAGACAGGATCTAATTTTGAAGATACCGTTGTCAACGTATTATTTAGCTTTGTGTTCCTTCTCCTCAAGAATGGATTAATTTTAACTGAATTTGGTAATCTAGTAGTGGATACATTATCTATTGTTGAAGAGTTTGTTTTTCCTTTAAGCGAGATTCTCATTCTAGGACGCGGAGTGGTGTGAATTCTCATTCTTACGGTGGATGAAAAATCTCGACGAGTTCCGTTGTATTTGAGATTTCCGAAAATTTTGCTAGCATTTGAATCTTTTTTAAGCAGTTTATTATCCAAATTAATCACTTCATTTGAAATGGGTGAAGTTGTAGTAATCTCTTCTTTAACATTTTCTGGTATTATTCTAATTGTTGAAGAAGATTGGTCATATGATTCTGTGGAAATATCAGACATTTCATAAAATATTTTTGTTCCATTGGCATTAGTGTAATCACTATGTTTAGATATAGGAGTATCTGAATTGCTTAATGTAAGTTCTTTGGTATTTTTAAACATAATTTTGGCGTTATTATTGTTCGATTTTGAAAGAAGATCTTTGAAATTCACAGAGTCGGTAGAAGAATCAAAATAAGATTTTTCAGTAGTAATCTGATCATCATTATCATAAACAGATTCTGCCAAATTTTGTTTTATGCTTTCAGAAACCTCTCTAAACCGTTTATCGAATAAATCAGTTTGAGGTGTAGTGAGTATTCTATTGTTAATTTCATGATATTTATCATCACGCTGAGGAAGCGGTGCTGAGCCTACGCTCACATAATAATCAGAAACATTTTCAGGCACGATGAAATGTTCAACTTCTGGAGATACTGATTGAGAATAAACATTGTTTATATCGTGAAATTCTGGAGAAGTGTATTTATCGATATTGAAATCAAAACCCAATGATTTACCACTTTCTGATCTGTTGCCTGATGCATTTTGAACTATTTCAGTGGTTGTTTGAGTAACAGCTTCAACAGCATCTTTCACATCTGGCTTTTCACTTTTGTTTATTATGTTCGGTCTAGGAGATGTGTATTTTCCATCAGAATCATTTTTTCTAAAATTTATTTTATAATCTGATAAATGAGATGTTTTAGAAATTTTAGTTTTATTATTCGCTGATTTGCTAATTTCAAGTTTTTCTGATGATTCATTTGTAATATTTGTATTATTTCTTTTCAAATAAGGATTTTTTGGCTTAAATGGAGGTCTTGTAGCAAAATACTTTACAGAACCTCTAAAATTTATTTTATTGCCATAATTTGCAGTAGATTCTGTACTATTTGCTGTCGAAAGGGTAACATTAGATGGGCTAGGATGCGTGGTCATATTGAATGCATTTCTCCTTTGATATAGCCATGTTATATTCCTAGGTTGAAACAATGAAGATGAGTTTATTTTTTCTTTAGAATTTAATGTACTAGATTCTTGAGATGTGTTGTCATTTATGACTTTTTGGTTGATACTTTGACTTGGATAGGAACAACAACCTTCAAAACCAATTAAAACTATAATAAATATTAGAAGTCCTGAAATCAAAATAGACAAAAATTAATAATAAATATGTAAAGGTAAGTATATAAAATAACTACATTTTTTCACATACCTGTGTTGATTCTTACAGGTGACTCCATGTTTGATTCTATTTCATCTCTGCATATTAAATAGTCTTTATTAAATCTGAAATGAAAAATATAAATTTCATTCATAAGCATGAGTTAAATGACAAACAACTTTCGCTTTTATTTAAAGAATCAGGAAGTAACCGTAGAGGAAATGGTATAGGGAAGAAATTCAAACCATAAGTATAACTTTGGACTAGTATAACTGGAAACCAAACTCTTAGAAAACTAGAATTTCGAAAGCAAAAACCAGTATACCTACATGGGAAATATTATATTAAATATAGTACAACATTCTAGGTATTTGTTTTGAAGATTCCATATGAACTTCACTTTTTTCATGATGATATATGACGACTGAATTTCACAAAGGGCACAAGTGACCTTTTTTACCGAAATTAAGTTAAGTACAGAAAATGGTTCTGTATATATAGAACCATTTTCTGTGCTTAACTCAATATCGATAAAAAAAGTCACTTGTGCCCTTTGTGAAACTCAGTCGTCATATGTATTTGTGTAAATGTGTCATCAATTCAAAAGATTAAAACATTCACAACTTATTTGTTGAAATCAAAGTACACATATTTTATAGTGATATACATATATCAGAGTTTAATAATATCAATTATGGATCGAAAATCAATAAAAGATGAAAGGTTAAAAATTAATAAATGACGATTTCAAAATATTAACCTTAGGAACTATTTTTCAGGTCATTCACTGATACCGAAAAGTAATTAGAAAATTTTCTACAGTGCACTATACACACATACTTTGTAATATACATGCATGTACACATTATGTTATATTAACTATTACGAACTGTGATATTGAAGGTGTTAATGCACCGTTTGCGTGATGTCAGTTATTGGAGCGTTTCACGTTTAGACACAGAAGGCTCTTAAACGTGTAAATAACAGTTTATTTTTAATACAACACGATCATGCAATTTCATCCCGAAGACATAGCTGAAATTCTTTCTCATTTCGTCAATTGAACGACATCAAAGTCGGCAGAATCGACCAGAATTGGGAAACCGACTGTAAGCTGATCATTATCATCGAGATCGTATCGAATCAAATTTGGAATATCAACAATATGTGAAGAATACGGATACGATCTCGAGTGTGAAATTCTCAATTTGAAGAATATGGGTCAGGTCAAGTGGTACAAGATCCTCTTCGTGGGCTGTTATCGAATCGAGGACTGGTTCCGAATACGGTTACCTCCATATATGAACATCATCGGTTATGTTATTATGGAGTCGCTATAAAATCGTACGAAATTCGCTTTTTGAAACTAAAAAAACTATCAGATTTTTTGTTTCTAGACATCGCAACAATTAATGAAGCGTCTGTTTCCAAACGTTACACAGAGTTTTCTTCTCTCACATAAATTGATTCGAATAGTCGAAATAGTGTTGTATGAGGTAACACAGTAGTTGCTCATGCTGCGAACGAAAACAACAGACTGAAGAAAAAAATTGCACTAGAAAGTAAAATGTCAGATCGCTCTTACTCGTATTGTTCTACGTAGATATTACTCGGTCTTATGTTTCGCAAAAAAATAAGAAAAATGGTTCAAATTGTCACGGGAAATACGTACGATACGTAAAAGTGAACGATGATTGTGCTCATAAATCATGTGTTTTGATATTTTTATAAAAGACTTGCGAAAATCGCACTAAGCAAGGAAACTAGTGAAATTTTTTAGTTATTTCTTTTGAAACTCATCAATGATTTCATACTGGACATATGTTTTTTTGAAGAGTCGACGATGCGAAAAAAATACCTTTCGCTTTTTTCGAGTAATACAATTTTTATTGGTTTATTATGCGCTTAAGAACCCAAATGGCTAACGATCGAAATTATTTATTGCCAATTTCGTTGGCGCGAAAATGCTATAAATTCATAAAAAAAAATAGCGCGAAATATGAATATAGTAACAATTAGTTAATTGCATAGTAGCTAAAGAAAGCGTGAAATGTCTTCATCTGAAAATTTGTCGAAATTTCAACTCGAATTGCTAATGTCGAACTGAAATGGGTTAACGATCAAAGTGGACTCAAAAAGATAACATTCGAATAATTTGTGACTTTTTGGACTTAAAATTTGCATAACATTTATTTTTAGTGTGTACGATTTGTTTTTGACCATTTATCTCAACGACATGAAACATTCGAAATGTGTCGATTACATGCATCACATAATAAGACCTTTTGATAACCCATGTAATATCGAATATGCGCTTCGATATTTTTTCCAATCGCACAGCAGATAACTCAAATAAAATTTCAAAATAATTCAAAAACACAATTCATTCAATATATTGATCGAACTACAATAGAATCTTCAAAGCTCACGCTAGAAACTTGATCAAACTCTTTCCCATAGAAAGTTCCGATGAAATCGAAAAAAAAATGCACTAAACATCCAACCATCGAGAGAAGCGAAATCCACGTTCGACTTAATTTAACATGCATCAGAAAACTGATCTGAAACGAAAGTAGGCATTTTTGATTTCATAGTGAAATTCAGTTCGACGAATGCGATAGAGCGGACGATATAATAATTATGATGGTGTCTGATGTCGAAACACCCTGTGCTCCATTTGCAAGAAGTTGTATGAAAGAAATTGAGGAATTTTCCTCGACTCGAACTGGTAATAATAGAAAATGGTTCCGCGCGATGCGATGATGCAAACTCGATATCGTTGCAAAATGAAATCTTCGCATTGTTAATTAATTATCGTGTTTGCGATTATTGTTTTCGATTTGTTCGGATGAGACTGAAATGTGGGAATTTTTTCGCATTTTATGTGAATTTAAATTATGGGTTTTGGGTTTGATTTGATTTGACGCAATTGCTTGTCGACAAATGGTCGAGTGAGTTAACGATGCTATGGTTGAAATTTTGTACATGAGCGATTTTTTCGAAAGCTAATTTTATGTTTTGTTAAAATATATGAAATTATATATATATTTTAAATACAAATATGAAAATTTTGTAGTATAATTGAATTTGTGGAATTGATTAAAATTTATCGAAAAGTGGGCGTTGTTTAGTCGTATAGACATGTAATGAATTTCGATTTATCATATTATTTACGATTCAATTAATTCATACAGAAAAAAAAACATTACTTATCTCAAATACTTTCATTTTCAACCGAATTTTTGAAATTCTAGCACAAGCACATAATTATATAGACAACCACAGAAAATCAATCAAAAGCACGAGCCTCACATACGATTCACACAAAATTGAACTTCCCTATAAAACCGCAATTTAAGCACATTCAACAAAGAATCAAAAGACAATTCAAAACCTAAAAAAAATATGAAATCAGTCACAGTCAATAAGCGGCAATCGAACGCACAGACCTTCGAATCGACTTTCCCTCGCATACCGATGATGAACTTCCAAAAAATCTAACCTCACTCGTGAAATACGTGAGCAATTCAATGACAACTTCGTCTTCGATTCTTTGTCTGTTCGCCGATCAGAAAAAAATATCGGTTCGATGTTACGGATTGCGAAAATTCAAAAAAATAAATGTGAATCCACGAAGAAAATGAACTGACGTCGAAGGCTTCAGCGGTGCATGAAGAAGTGAAGTAGATTTTTTCGACGGTATTGTACGGATTCAAGATGAATGTTTTAGAGGAAGTTGGAGATGGTTTTGAGATAATAAGATTCTATTGTAGTAATGAAAAGCGTACGAATTGAAAAAATGCAAGATTTCAAAATAATGTATGCATTTCAATTAATGAGGTCAATATTTATCTTTTTAGTATGGAATTCAATTTTTTTTTCCATTTAGAAATTGATTATTAAAGGTCAATCTTTTCATTGTTTAGGCAAGGTAACTAACCTTAGCTTGTAACTTCGTAGTTAGAGAAAACAAATTTCAAATTTTACAGAAATGAAAATGCTATATACTGAATACTATTGAAGTTAAATTATTTAAGCAGTTCTCGTAAAAAAACATATCGCTCCATAACTTTCTTCACGTGAAGAGATAATTTTCTCATTTCATGTGATTAAAAACACCAAGAACAAGACAAAACACAATTTCACACTTAGAAAAACTTTTCTTCAAAGACAATAAACACGATATAAAAAACCATCTCTACCGTGAAAATACACTTGAAATACAAATAAAAAAACCCGCTAACTTGAATTGAATCGCGCAACGCATTCATGCACCGATGATCGACGAACAAACAAGGATCGAGAGCATAACTTTTTTAAGTAGAAACTTTTTTTAACTAGAAAACGAAACTAAACTAAGGCTAATAAGGTGAAAAAAAACGCTCGTTCATTAACAGAACTGGTCGATAAGAAAAGAATTCGATAATGTTGCATAATGTTCGGTGTAACGAATCTTTCTTGTAGGGAGTTCCGCGTTTCTGTAGATCGGTGACGCGTATCGAGAGATCTATGGATCAATGGGCGATTCGGTATGATAAATACTACGATTGTGTTTTGTAATCGATCGTTTTTGATGGATCATAAATTCGAATGGATTCGATCGGATCTATCTATATATGAGTTGTTCGGTGCATAACGTAATTAATTCCATAAAATGAAAAGTCGAGAAAAACTATGAAACGTGTTTGATGAGTTTTTCAACGTTCACTTAATTCCCTTCGTTATTCAATTTATACGAAATTATGAACATAAAATTTTGCTATGAATGAAGTCACTTTATATTAGAGTACAGAATTAATTAAAATGACATCTGAAGTTTGATTATTTATTATTCAGTAGCCGAAAATTTTATGTCTTATAATGCTTTTTATCTTTATTATTCAAGAAAGATATTTCATACATAAAAAGTTATGATTATACCAAGTGCTTTGACATTTAAATCTTATTTTTTTTCTTCAAAAAATGAAGTTAATCGCTTTGTGTATTGAATGGCTCATATAATTCTCGAATATTGATTCAAATACGAGTGATTAATTAGTTGAAAAATCATATAAATGAAATTTTCATCTAACATAAAATGAAAAAGGATGTATCTTATGTATTTCGTCCATTAACAAAAATTTGTTAACACTTTCGGTATGAGATTTTTTTTAGTTTGATTGTCGTAGGTGTTAACTTTTAAGCACTCGGCTATCAAGGTCAAGTCCAGTTTCAAAGAACGGTATTTTATTTTTTTAATTGTCGGTTTCGATCTGATTGTGAAAAAGGTTGAGATTCGAATTTTGGATTTGGATAGGATTTTCGCGTGCGACGATTTTTGGTTTATGTGAGGTCAACGAATTCGGTTTGACCTCTCGTGACAATGATCGATTGTGATTATAACGCGAAGTTGATTAAAATATCACATTTGATACTGAAAAAATAGCTAATTTTACCATATTTCATAGAGAATATCAAATAAATTATTGGAAAAAAAAATCCTATAGAAAAATAGATTCAAAATTGTATGTATGATGTTGACTTTTGAAGGCAATACAAAAAATAAACGACACGGACAGTCAAAGATTATACTAGAACCTCATCTAAGTGAAAATGTATAGTCGTAGGAAATTGCAACATTAAACTGTGTACGTATGGTGCAATGACTATTTTGTAAACACGACGTTCGCTTCGACCGAAATTGCCATTTCGTGCTTCTTTACAAGCCATCTCGTAGTTTTTTTCACGCTCCAACACGATTATGAAAAAAATCTAATTTCGAACCGATAGGAAAATGGCAATAATGCATGCAAAAAAATTTAGAAAATAGGCGTGTACCGCAATCTGGAAATGCATGAACGAATTCGACGGTTGCATACGATTTTACTCATCACAGTAACAACACACGTTATTTTTCTCCGGTATATTGTAAGTATTTTCCTGTATCCGAGAGACAAGTGCGAAATCACGATCGCATACCGAAACGCAATAAAATTGCTTCTGTGCATGAGAAAAATTGAAGAGAAGCAGAAAAAGCGGCAGCAAGAATGAGATTTTCTAATGTCGTATGCGATAATCATCTGAAAGAGCAATGTCATTAACATTACGCTCTCGTACAGTATTGTTGTGAAAAGATTTATCTGAAGTAAATAAATATAACATTTACTTGAAAAAACAGAAAAAATTAACACATAACATCGATTTTATCAGAAAATAATACTTATATGAGAGAATGCACTGATATATTATAACGTTTTCCCCGAGAACAAGATGCAAACATCAATTTTCCGATAAAAATTTGCACTAGGTCTTATTTTTGGACATTGTTTTATGTCAAAATCGGCAAAGGATTTGTTTTCTAGCTAGATCTTGATTTCGGATCAACATGATATTGTTAATTTTGTTAGCAATGCTGAAAGTTCAGCTATATGAGGTGTTCAGTGCATAAAATGATTAACTCCGTTTAAAAAAGATTCCAATCATACAGTCATAACTTTTTATGTACGAAATATTTTCCTGAATAGTAAAGATAAATTGCATCAAATGACAAAATTTGTTTGGCTACCAAATAATAAATCATTTATTTCAGAGGCCATTTTAATTAACTCTGTATTCTAACATGAACTGACCACATCAGTAGCTTATTATAAACGAAAATTATATGTTTATAATTTAGAATAAATTGAATAATGTAGAGAATTAGGGGAATTTTTAAAAACGCATTAAAAACGTTTCACCTTTATGTTGACATATTGTTTTATGAAGTTAATCGTGTTATGCATTAAACCACTGAAGTCAGTCAAAATCCTATTTCATATCCATCTGCAATATTTTCAAATTACATAATATCCTCTATAATTATGTTAATAAATAGTAAATCCTATGAAAGAAGACGTTGCCCACGCAACAAATTTTCATGCGTCAAATCGCGTTATAGCCGCAAGACAGTTACTTATAATGGCGTCTTGCGAAATGCAAAAAGAAGAATATAAAACACTCCATAACAAAAAAAAAAGAACTCTAAATGTAAAACGACCGATACACGTACATAAGAAATATACATACATATAGTGAATCCGAAAACAGTAACGGAGAACGAAAGATAAAGTGTAACGCGATGCAAATGTTACTAATGTGCAAAGAAGAAGGTCACTGTTATGCGCTTGCGATTTATTTTTTCGGCATTTGCAAAACGAAACTCGAACAGTTCTTTTATTTTTGAGTTTTATTTTACTTTTCGGCAATTTCCGGATTACCGTTGAGATAAAACGTTAATTTCGAATCGATTAAGAGCGGTCGGTGCATGCGTTTTGAATGGAAGAAAACGAGCGTTTTACGAGCGAGGAAATCGTGATTCGTGTCGACGTTTTAATGTTTGTATTGTCTTTTCGGTGGAAAAGTTGCGAAATTTTTAAATGTTTTTCAAAATTTAGGGTTGATTTCATAATATTTTGACGATTTTGTATGAATTTTAAAATTATACTTATGTAAACAATGGCTGTCCCTTCTTGTTTCATGGCTGAGGAAAAGCACACTTTTCTTCGTATCGTATTTACGATGGGAATACAATAAATATTGAATATTTCATATTAAAATTGTATAGGAATAATATGTGATTCAAAGACGAAAAATATTTTATATAACGATTTTCCTTTTAGTTTCCTTTACGTTGTAAGTTCAAAGTACTTTTGTCGTTTTCACACATTTCAAGACATTCAACTTCGCTCAAATCACACGTAATACATTTTTCATTACACTCGAAATAAAAATAGTTTGAAAAGCGCGTGAAAAAAAAATGACAGAAACGGCTAATGACACGGTAAAATTGCCATACAAATTACTACAATTTTCAACAGACATTACGCAATTTCCTAGACAGTCAGGTTTAACTATACCTTTCGAGCACTCTACATCATTTTCGAATGACAGAACCATTACTTATGCATTTATCACAGAATAGAAAATATAAAACCAGACCAGAGAGTCGTACAAAAAGTGGGTAATGGATTAATGAAAATTTATCTCGTCATTTGAATAAGATGACGCGATCTGCACTTTTGAAACTGTGTACTAGAATGAAGATGACCTTTGATAACGAAAAAAAAATCGCAAACGGTTAAGAAGTGTGAATTCATATGAATATGAGGTTGACAAAAGGTCATTGTGGTTATTGGCTTCTTTATTATCCTGTTTATCAGATTAAATATGACAATTTAGCATTTTTTTGTAAGCACCAAAAGATTAGACTAATAATTGTGCGATGAATATAAAACAAAATTGAAATTGACTCCATACAAATGTAAAAAAAAATAATAACGATTTCACATTTCGTACAATGCAATGATAGTTTTCGTCTACGCAAAAGATTCAATTAAAAAAAATTGAAACATCAATTCAAAAGGCGGGAAAAAAACTATACTCGACAACTCGATGAATTCGACGATAATAAACAATGCTCAGAAGAATCATCCGCGAATCAGTATACCACAATTGATCCACAATGCTTCGGATCATCACTCGCTTTTCTATGGGAAATCGCAACGAAAACAAAAGCGGAATCGAAACAACAATCGTGTGAAAAAAATCTGAAAAAAATGTGTACTCGTACGTAGGAAAGTTTAGAGGTCGGTCCATTGTGCCGCGTGAAAAATCGGTTTTTTCACTTATGCAACGTGAATTATTCGAAAAGTGCAATGTGCAATTCGAATCAGAAACAATTCACATACAAAATCGATGAATTTAAATCAAAAGTTTTCGAAATGAAGCGTCGAGGTCGATGAACCATATGCGAGGTTCGATTTTTTTATCGAGTTCCATTTAGAAAAAAGTATATAAAAATATTATTTTTTAATCAAATTTAATTTTTATACGAAAGAACATTTCTATAGCTACATTTCTATTAAGTTAGAAAAAATATTTGGGTATTAAATATATCGGGAAATCAATTTTTCTATGCCTCTACATTAATAGTCACTGATAAACATTATCAGTAGTAGACAGCCTTCTTTTGTTAATGATGATTTGATTCAAAAAATGAATAGAAAATTAGTAAAAATAGACAGTTATCAATGAGAATACTTTGTGTAAAGTTTTCATAAATTTCAAAAATCGATTTTGATAAGTTAACGTAAAAAGCAATGTTTGGCTGAGGTCTTCACTGGCAGCAACTTTCTATGAGAAGGGCATAGAAATGCTGATTTCTCACTGTAACTGTAACACCTAAACAATTTTCCCAACTGTATAAAAAATATATTAAGTAATTATATTTTATAAAAATAAAATTCGATTTGAGAAGAATATTTTTGTATACATGTTTGGAATTTGATATAAAAAAGTCGTATTTCTCTCCCTTTTGTACCATCAGGAGATTTTTAGTTAGAGATTCGTATCCCGCGGCGATCTGAGTCGTCTCAAGGTGGAATTATTCAAATATTCAAATGTTGCATGTTTGCAAAATCCTCATTGTGAAATTAAGGATTCCGTTCAGGACGTTCTCGTGACGCGTCACAAACGAATGTTTATAAGAGACGGTCTTGTTGAAAGACGTGACTCGAATGACTACGGTTTATTCTTCTGTTGTATTTTATAT
Organism: Cheumatopsyche charites; assembly: GCA_024721215.1. NCBI lineage: Eukaryota > Metazoa > Arthropoda > Insecta > Trichoptera > Hydropsychidae > Cheumatopsyche > Cheumatopsyche charites. The sequence continues at coordinate 8,216,281 of CM045586.1, read as the reverse complement.
TGTAATGCGTTGACGACTGAGCGTTCGATGCCTCGAAATAAAACGAAAATAAGAACACTTTCGTTTTTTTCGACGGGAAGTCGAAGAAGTTTCCGTTTGGATTATCGAAGTTTTCGTCGATGAGGTTCGACGGCGTGATTCAATATCCGCTTCCTGAATCTATCGTTTGCTGAATTTCATAATAGAATAATTTATTCAATTATGCTATTCTTTTATATTAATGAAAATAAATAGGTGTCTAAATGTGTTATTTATGTATAGACTCATTAACAGCTGATCCTTTTGCAGTGAAACTTTCTAAAGTAATCGTACACATGTCCGGGAAGGTTTCTGCATCATTACATTTTGCAATTTACATTGAAAATTTCACAAACAAGATTTCTATTATTTGACAGTACTCAGAGTGGTCTTTTCGTAGCCCAGCCGTATCAAATATTATTCATGTCCTACACACCCAATAGGATTTACTATTAGAAGATAAAATACTAAACAACAGTTCACAATTCGCTCAAAATCCAAAGAGTTTCGACCAACACCGAATCACAGAAGCTAGTGATGAATAAAAATAATAAAATTTCGATTATTCATCTTAAAGAAAGTATTTTACATTATATTGAATACAATGCAAATATTTTAATAATGGATCATCAAACGCTTTTAAGCAAAACGTATACAATAACAATGAAACGTAGCATTTAATCCTCGACAATAGTCCATTTAACGACACGCCATATATCGAATGACAGTTCGTATTCATATTTTTCGATACGTCATTTAATATTTGCATTGCAAAACTTATGTAATATCTTGTGCAAAAAAAAAATGCAACGCAAGTGCATGCAAACCGTGCAATACGCTCGATTACGTGAGAACAAAATATGTATTCTTTTACGCATAGACGTTCGACTTTATGCAACAAGGTCAATTAATTATTGTAAATATTATGTAATTTTATTGCTGATGGAATTCGTTTTTGTTTAGCAGTGCGATAATGAACTAGTCTGATGAGTTTGTTAATTCAATCTGATAATTCTTGATCGGTCTAAACTGTTCTGTCTTAACTAATACAAGTAGATTGTTTTAATACTGTTTTTTTACATATGAGATTATTTCGACTGAAATATAATGAATATTAATGACTTAAGATAATATTTTTGAATATAGATTGTATTGCGTTCAAAATAATTTTTACGTCGTGGACTTTTAATACAAGTTCGACTGTAAAACTTTTGTGAAATAACTACCGATTCGTTACGCATCATTTAACCGAACATATAATCGATTGAAAAGATAAATCACGAAGCGAATAAAAAAAATCTAGCTTCGTAATAAAAAAGAACACTTTCAAAGATCCATATATACCATTTCACGTACACTAAAAAAGGCAAAAATTCGAATGGAGGAAGCAAAAAAGTATCCAATACGTAACAACAAAGATCGATACGGAATTTTATAACGTTCGAAATAAAAACCAATCGACACAAAACTGGTCTTAGAAGATTGCTTAGCGTGAAAAAGCGATGATTCGATTTTTTTTCTGCGTGTAAAAAGTGGAAATCGCAATTAAGGTTTTTCATTACGCGTTATCAAAATCAATATAGCGTGTTATAAAATGTAGCGATGAATTTAGTGAAAGTAACGCACGAAAATTGAATTGTATTCATGCTGAATTTTGTATGAAAATATATTGAAATATGTATATACTCACATTGTGTATTTGATGAGATTCGATTATCTGTAACAAAAAAATAATAGTTGAGTAAAAATTTAAGTATTCATTAAAATAAAATTAGCATACAAACAAGGATCAATTAAATGATCATAAAAATCATTAGTAACATGCAAAAAATGCATTTTGAAACAATGAACCATTAATATAATAAAAAAATATGCATCATTGTATAGGAATTTGCAACCTTGACTGTACAAACTCACAGAATGGAATCGAACGGAACTGACAGAATCGCTCAGCCAAAATTATAATATCGAGTATGTATATATTATAATAAAATCTTATTGATAGAAAAATCATCTTATTAATAGAAATCTCGGTTTCGATTGCGCAATTGAAGAGACGTCTCCTGTGCGTCCATTTGGGTTTATCAACCGAGACGTAGATCCTTCAATGGACCAATTTATTATAGTGACGAGGATGATGATCATGATGAGGAATTGAGATCGAAAAGAATCCTGTGCGATGATTGTGTTGCTCAATATTCTAATATCGTAATAATAGTGCCGCCATTGTCATTATTTCGAACGCAATCATGATATGATCGTATATTCTTAATATCGAAAAAATATGATCGTAGTTTCATTTCAGATGACGATTAGTTTCGAGAAGATATGAAATTAATCGATATAAGAAACTTTCTAGTGAAAAGATTAATAATTTGCTTGCTAATAGAAAAAAAAATGCATTTAAATTTCTCTGCATATTTATAAAATGCAATTCAACTTTCTTTCGAATTCAACGTATAAAAAATGCGATACAATAAAATTGAGTCAGTTTGAAGATAATTTGAATCAAAGATCAAACAGAATATATTTAAATAGTCACATGTGTTCAGAGTTCGCTTATAAAATTGCACAAATGTAATCGAGTCGTCCTTATAAAGATTATATGGGTCAGGTACAAACTATGTATAGATACGAACGCAAATTTTTATGATACAATATTTGAAATACTTCTTCAAATTGCACTATACATTAAAATAAAATACATTGTGCAACAAAACGTGATAGTACTAGTCTTAATAATCTCACATTGTCGAGACCTTTACTCGCGTTTTCCGTTTTAGCGACTTTCACTCAATTTTAAAAGAGAAAATGTCAGATATATCGTAGAAATCGGCAAATTTTGCGTTTATACACATTTAAAGTTGATTTAAAAGATTTTTTTATATATATCTTCATCAGATTTGAAGTGTGATTATATCGAAAAAAAAAATTTTAGTACACAATGCCTCGATCGAATGATCATTATCTGAAAATTTCATTACAAAAAAAGTCAAAACACCCAAAAAAATTCACAAAACACCTGAAATTGAAACATGCAAACCGCAAATAACAACATCACCGTTCGCGAGTTATTTCATCACCGCAAATCGACCGATTTCTTGGGAAACTTCTATACAAAACTCGATTCAATATACAACATAACCGTCGAAGAGATGAACGACCATAGTGGTTCGTCTACTGGTTTTTTTCAATGGTATTTTTGTGGTGTTATGGTGTTTTGATTCGAGTTCGACGTATTTGTATGTATGTATGGCTAAAGTACGCAAAACGTGTGTGCATGTCCGTAATTGTTTACGTGCGAGTACGTAATTTGTTGCGTGCAAACGATTCGTGTTCTATGTCGATTATTCGTAACGTTTTTGCAATTACGAATGTAATTTGCACTATTTAAATATCTGGGGATGTGTCCGTCTTTGAGAATGTGCAGAAAAGTTTGAAAATTTTAGCGATATTTAGATGAAAGTGAAGAAAATTAGATAAATTTATACGCATGGTATCCGATGCCAATTTTTAATTTATTAATGTAAACCTCATCATATTAGTAAAATGACATCTTTAATTCAAAATTATAGATGTTTAGTAGAAACATTAATATTTCATACTGTCTTCAAGTCCAAATCTTTCAATCATATGCTATATCAATTAAAAATAAGAGCTGCCTAATTCTATATAGAAAAAACGTTAACACACAGATAAGTAGCTTAACAATCGATTGAAAAGTCGACCCTTAACATAACATATTACAATAAAGATAATTCATATAATCATATACTTTTAATTAATGACAATTATACACCTATATACAATTATGTGACAATGAAAAGCATGAATTCATGGTTCTTTGTGTAATGCACGTATGCATTATTATCATCACATACTAATACTAAAATTGTAAGAATGAATGAATTATAAATATATTTTTTTATTCTAAAAAATATTAAAACAACCGTTTATGATGACAGGTGGAAATATATGATATGTATAAGCGGAACTGACTAATTACTCCAGTACACTAGATAAAATTCAGATTCTGAGCCGAGAAAGTGCATACTTAAGTCTTCTGTAGAGCAATTTGTGCTACATTTTGCAGCGAAACACTTTCGTATCGTTCGCTAATTTGAATTTATTAATATTAATATTAAGTTATATTAATTTTAGTTCTGAATGCAGTTGGTTTAGATGCATTTTCAATCCGCGAGTGAAAGATTCGCGGTTCGAGTCGAGCGACCTCAATTCGAAAGATTATTGAAAGTGATAAATCCAAGGATTTCAGTTTCAATGTTGTGTATAGGATTTGTATTTTGATGGTTATTTTCGAAATTCAATCGGAATCTGTGAAAATCCCGATATAATATCTTGAGCTCGTGAAAATGTAAATGAAAACATCTGTATTTTTTTAATTTTTAAAATCACAGCGTTGATTAGTTTGAATTAAAATAATGACTCGATTAAAAATAATCTGACATTTAATTCGAATATGATGATAGTCTTTTAAAATGGTATGCTATTAAATTTCGAACTCGATCTAATCGTTCGATTGTAAAATAGGAATCGTAAAAAAAATTACATTATAAGATATTCAAATTTAATTGATCACTTGTGATTGATGAACAATTTTATTTCAATAGTATAAAATTCAAATATAGTTGTATCGTAAAAATGAATTAATCCTATTGTTTAATTTACATGACTTCCCATAAGCACCAACTGGAAAAACAATGCGAATTCGCACAAAACAAAAAAGTATCGTACATGAAAAATAATAAGAATAGTGATATAAAAAAAATAACACATACTAAATAAAAATTTAGTACAAAATTAGAACTCATTTCAATCAAAATGAACCGATAAATAAAGTTCATGTAAAATTAGGCACATATGTAGACAGTTGTTATCTGATCACATAAATGTTTGCAAAGTCTCAACAAATCACTTTCGCACTCAAACATCGATATCATAAAATATCTAAATAATTAATTCCCGATATAAATAAACTTTTTCTTGGTAATAAAAAATAAATAAACAATTTACAAACGTATAATATTCTAATATAAAAATGAATAACGAATCGATAGTATGATTTATCCTGAATGACTTTGAAAGAGAGGCGTAGTCGACCGAATACGCCCACATTCGAACAACAGTTATCCATTGACGAACAACAACACCATACCAATCGACCACCATGACGATCATTTTCATTTTGCCGACGATGATGATGATGGCCATGATGATGACAGCCATCCTATGATTCTGTCCATTGAACGCGAAACGGACCTAGACCGAAAATCGCAACCGAAAACCACCGAAATGTACGATTGCGATACTGAGTTTTGCGAAAATTCTCCACATAATAATAGTTAAAAATCGATTTCGAAACGTTCGAAGATTTTTCTTCCGAGTAATTGGACGTGTCGAAATTTTTTCCATTCCATTTTCAATTTTGAGGAAAAGTCGTTTTTCATGCGCTTTGACACTCTGATACTTTTCTGGAGCACGAATTTATATGTACATTTTTTCGGTTTTCACGTATGCAATTTGGAACGTTTTTTTGTTGAATTATGCATCGGATTTATCATCTTTTTGTGAAATTTTTCAAAATCGCTACGCGTGAAGTTTTATGGAAATTGATTCTGATTTTATGACGGGCGTTTGCGTTTTTCCACTGGGTGCGTTTTCTTTAAAAAAAATCTTAAAATTAAGGAGAATCTAGAAATAGAAATATCGGTCAGATTGCACACGTAAAAAAGCATTGTTTGTGCGACAATCGCAACGAAAGTTAAGAGCGATTTTTTTTCGTTAACAATACAGCTCGTGACAACAATACATAGTTTTACAACTGGAAAACACATAATAGAAGAGCGGATTTTCCCTACAGAAAAGTCGTATAATAGATAATAGTTGCAGGTAATATGTTAAGAAAACATTTGTTTGTCGAACGCTTTCTTTGAACGAAAACGAAAAGTACACGATCGGTTCACAACAGAATAATAACTGTGACGAATTTGGTAATAATTGTGTAACAGAAAAGTTTTGAAACAAAATTCAAATACGAATACAAAAATTATTTATTATTAAAACTAGATTCATTCGACAAAGTAGGAGAAATTTCTATTCGACTTTTCATCAAACCACAAGAACAAAATGGATCATCGTAATTTCATCAACCAAACTAAAACATCAAGCACATGTTTTCGAAGATCAATCGACTGAAACGAAACCGCATTAACCGAGATACACTAACTAGATAAATCCCATACAATTACAGATTCACAATAGCGATTCGGAAAAGAGGCTTCGATTTTTTTCAAATGAATTTTAAAACATATGGCTTCATATATGTATTTTTTTAGTAGCCAATTTAGGCTGTGGCGATTAAAACGGCTCGAATAAAACGCTACGAAGTGCAGAAGATTTGAATGAAAATGCAAAATTTGGAACACGACAGTTGCACGATGACTGCTAGTTAATTGGCTTCTAATTAAAGTTTGAGAATTAAATATTTTTTTATATTAAAAGCACGGCAGATGACCGGCGGCATATGGGTTAATATCGCTTAAGTATATCAGATCAAAATTATAATTTATTTAATGTCTTTTTACATTCAGTGATTTTTATGAATGTGCCATTGTATGAATTTGATTCATTCGAGTCGTTTCTAATTGAATTTTGTTAGTTTTGAAGAATTGTTGCAGAGTACAGTTATTGGATTCTAAAAATGAAAGATCTGATTTAATGCACAATTAAAAGTATCATTATAAAATGTTTCGATGATTTATTTTGTTTGTTAGCACTAAAACAGTTAATTCGTGTCGTAAAATCAAATAGTTAAAAATCATCAATCATAGAAATTTGACCCACTAGTGCCTTTAGAGAAAAACGCACTTAAATAAATATCATCAATGGTTAATTAAAACGGGTTTTACTAAAACTAACGAATAGTTACCAAAATCGAAAAAAGTGATTAACCTTTTGAAAATATTTGATTTGTAATTAATATTTAGAAAGTACGAAGATTGTATAATTTTCAAAATCGAAAATGGTTTCTTACGAGAAAAACCAAATTGATGTTTCTATTTTGAAAATTTTGTTTGTAAATTTGATGTAATATATTCGTAAGTCTAAAAAATAATAAAAATCAAAGAAATTGTGTAAAAATACCTCATCATTATTATCTTTGCGATTTAGCACATTATTACCATTGAGTTTAATTGGCATTGTACGAGAGCAGTATGGTACGACCCAAAAGCTTCGACGATTTTCTTCATTTTTTTCTCATTATAATGATACATAATGCATTTTTTTATTCGCATCTACTGCAATGGCATATTATGTGTGCTATTATTCGTCATCTTTGTCCATTTTGCTCCGAAAAATGATCGAAAAGTGGGTCGCACGATTTGCGCCCACATTTCCATAAGCGAACGCAGTTTTGCGCTCTGAAAGGCGACAATGAAAGAGAAATGTTGATTATGGCGAAAATAAAATATATTTGCATTTAAAAATGGAAATTAATTAGCAGCGTGCATAATATAATGTAATCAAATATGGAGAATTATACGTTTTTTTAAGTTTTTTCCCGCGCAAAAGTTGTGGTGATGTTGAATCTACAATTCTTTGAAGTGTCGTTCTTTAGAATATTTTCCTTGTCACTAAAATGTGTAAAGTATAAATATGAACATCTCGAAAACCAGTATCATTAATGCAGTCGATGTATACGTTTTCATTTCACATAACATTTTTTTTTATATAAAGCGATAACTGCTCTTTCATAAATGTATGCACGTATACGAATATGGAGACCTTGATTTTTTTTACACAATACTTTTCATATTCATAAAAATATGAAATGAAATCCATTCACTAAAATTTCAACCATAGAAAAATATTAACATACAGTTAAAACATTTGTCAAGATTGAAGACGTACACGTTTCGACTAAAAGTCGTACCATATTAAAATTCCAAATCCGTTCAAACTCACGCTTTTACATTCATGAGAATATTTCAACGTTAAAATTTCCTCGAATGCGCTTTGAAGTTATGGAAGATAATATGTGCCGAGATTTGTAAATAGAAATAGCGTATTTATCGAATAACATAACGAGGAAAATCTTCAAAGTCTATATAAGGAGACGGTTAGAAGACGCCGCATAATTCGTACCACTTTAATGCATTGACTTCTTTAATAGACAACAAAATTTTATAAAAATATATATCTCTAAGTGATCAATAACTCATGAATTATATCATTTTATATATTAGGACTATTTTCATCAAAATTAATATCAGAAAATTTTATCATAGAATCATTTTTTTTTATAAAACTACCTTAAGGCATGGCATTTGAAGAACTCGTATAAATCCACGTTGACCCATCAAAAGAACGACTATTCCACGACCTTGCCAACACTATGATCAAACCCGTTCACCATCTTCATATACCTGCTGGTAAGATCCATGGTCCATGGGGCAGTTTATTGACCCTAGGATATGTGCATTTTATCTATAAAAGATCCCTTCGATATATCATACTTATGTACCTGAATTAGACTAGAATCGAGAATTTATTTTAGTTATAGGCTTTGAGTTCATAGAAGTGGACTGACGGTCAGTTTGATCGATAGATAAACTTGAGTGATCGATCTAGTTATTGAGTCGAATCTAAAATATTTATAAAACTCGTTTATTTCTCGTACTGGTAAATCGATATGACTTATTCGAAGAATCGAGAGCAAAGCTAATACGGTTCGAATGATTCGACAGATAGAAGATAATTGCTCATCATGCAAAAAGTATTACGAAGAAAGTTTTCTTTTAGACGCTGACCAAATGCTGGACAAGAGATTTTTAGATCACAAAAATGATACTGGTCCATTTGTCACGAATTTTGTATGACATATCACGAATTTACCAGAATTTCGACACACTTCGATGAGATTTCGAAAATATAATAGGATCGTTCAATGTTGGCATTATTTTAATTAAAATTGCATTTTAAAAGATTATTCTCGGCGCGATTGTATCAAGGACGGTTTGGTAGAAATAGCGTGTCTTTAATATTTAAATGTCAGTTTTCTGTATAAAGTGAGCTAAAAATATGACTAGTAATTTTAATATTTTGATAGAATATGCGAAGTATTGATTCGTGTCTATTTATAGATCAAGAATGAATTTTTCAACATTTGTTCAGTTTAAAATTGTAACACAAGTTTTACACAATTTCAACGATTTACGAAACTCATTACGAAAAAAAAAACTAGATCGATAATTCGTTAGCTATCCAAATAACTTAAGAGCAAAACTAAATTACGAAAGGGCTCTAACATTTCATAACATAATTGAACCACACACGCTGCAATATTTACCGACAAAACTTGCAATTTCACAAGAATTTTCATTATGAAAAGGAAAATGAAAACACAATTTATTACATTTCAATGCAAATCGACCTAATATTACATTGACTAAACACGAAAATTTTCAATCTAGAAAACGCAATATACTAACTCCGGTATGGATCAACGAGGAAAAACTCAAATCTCGTACTACGAATCTAATTCGTCATCGATTTAAAACATGAATCACTAAATTTCGAAAACAGCACCCACAAAAAATATTTGAAAAATCAAACACGTAACGCAAATCGAACGTAGGAAGAGAAGATTAATACGCACTACGCAAAGTCACGCACTTTCACTAGAAAATGACAGATAAAAACTATTATATATAATTACATAGGAAAACAGGAAGGGTAATGATACTAAATGGGCGTGTAAAACAATTATTTCAATATGCAAAAACGCGAATCGATTTGATAAATGAGCAGTTCAGAGCTAAACGTGATCAACTCCATTAAACTAGAAGTGAGGAAAAACGCTTAAACGTGTTTGATGCATTTTTCGAAATTTTCTTCGTAATTGAAATTTCCAGAAATTATAAACATATAAATTTTATTTATAATAAGCTAAGGATATGGTCAGTTCATATTAAAGTACACAATTAATCAAAATGGCGTCTGAAATAAATGATTTCTTATTCGTTTGCCAAATAAATTTTGCCTTTATTAGTTTGAAAAGATATTTTATACATAGAAAGTTATGACTATATCAAGTGCTTAGAAGTTCAAAACTATTTTTTTTTCAAAAAATGGAATTAAATACGTTTAGCTCTGAATGGCTCATGTGTATGAAAATAACGGAGATACAGCCTCAAAGTCTCGGTCTCTTCTGAGACTAGTGAAAGTGTTTTCGTCGAAGGAAACGAGTTCCGTGATCGTTGTGACGTTTGTTTGTTCGTAAAAATTAATATTGGTCAGTGAGGATTTGTATGTTTGCGTTTTTCGCGTGTTTTGTGTCGAATATGGTTTTGTTTTGTGTATGAATTCGTTTTTGTTTGAGTCGCGTTCGTGATTTATGTATGTACATAGTTAGTTCCGTGTGCTAAGCATGCGTAACAAGAATTTTGATATGTACAATATGAATAATGATTCTAAATCTAGATTAAAATATTTTTTATTTATATTTTATTTCAACAATTATGAAAATTGCTAGATTCGAATCTATATGTTCAATATAAATATTTTCATCAATAACTTATTATTAGACAAATCATGGATTATTTGAATGGTTCATTAACAAGCTCATTTAAGTTCAACACAAAATTTTACCTTATGCCAATATGATATTCAACAATTAACCAATACAAAATTAATCGGCTATTGTATCACAAAAAGTGAATTCAAACATCAACACATATTCTAACAGCTAACATAGATAAACCATGCATTAAATAAATTATCAACAAAGCTCATTAAAGTCCATCACAAATTTTTGCATCAAACAAACACAATACCACACCATTAATTAATACTAAATTAATCATCAATTTCATTACAAAAACCACAATTAAACCTCAAAACACTTTCAAATGGAAATTTAACATTTCGAAAAAAAACCACAATTCGATTGACCGATGCCATCGAACGTAAAACGATCGTTTTATTTGAAAGTTTAATTGACGATTTGGTATTTTTGACCTCGCGAATGCCATATACGTTCACTATATATTTACGAACTGGTGAATAATCAGTTGATGAACTCGTACGTACATCCATACGAATATTTCAAGGTGTTCTCTATATATTTCGTGTTATTTTCTAATGACGATCGATGTTCGGAGTAAACGACACGGAATAGAGTCAAGTTCACGTTATCCTCGATTAGACATTTATTTTCGATTCGGTGCAGTGAACTTTGGTTCAGGTATATTATTGAGAAAGGTCATAGTTTCGAAGGAAAATCTAATAAATTTGAAACGATTCATTGATTCATTAATCGTATAATTTATAGCGTGGATAATAATAATGAATTTGGTTGAGTCAAAGTTGTTGATTCACCGATTCTGTTTAAAGCATTGAATGTTTTTATTTCGATATAAATTCTAGACGATGATCTTTTGATATCAAAATAATTAAATAATTAAGTCACGGTGAGTCATTCATGGTACGTGGTTTTCATAAAAATATACTTCCTAAAAATAAAATGAGGTAAAATCCACAAGAGCGATTATTTTTAATACACATACATTGTTCCAAATGTAAGAAACTTTTACATTATGATATTTAAATATCTAAAGACGCATTTATATTATACAAACGATTAAACATAGCACGTAAAAGCAATAAAAAATTGTATCCGAATCTAGTCAGTGTTTGAAGCAAACGTGCTCAACAACGATTACTCGATTACTATAGTCAGTACATACTGTTATAGTATCGATATAATATGAACGTGGTAATGTCATAAAACTAGTCATTGTCGTTTCTAAGTAAAGTCTGTTGACCGACAACAAGCGCTTTTTCCTTGCATAAGAAGGCCAAGCGAATACAACCTTGCGGACTTTGATACAATGAAAAATTATGCTAAAATTCAATCGATCAACTATAACAAAAAATTTCATTCAAATCACACTTGAAAATTATATTTAACACCTTAAAAACGGCGTATAATCTCAAGAGAAATCTACCTAGGATGGACGAATTTTTTCAAGAAAACCTTTTAAAGACAAAAAAATCTTAAATATAGAATTCAAACGATGCAGGAATTAACTAAAAATTTTAGCGAATCTATATGAACGAAATTAATTTCATTCTGAATAAATATGTTGATTTTTTCCTCAAGTGATGGCTTTGAATTCAACAGTATCATAGATGATTTTTATTACATTTGAAAGTATTTATATCTATATTTTATTAGTAGTGAATAGAAAGAAAGTAATAGGTTCTGTTTGAAAGTACATACATAAGCGTTTCGCTGTTGCATATTCATTTGAAACACACGAAAATATCGATCAATTAAAGTCGTTAAATGTATTTTCGAATTTCATCGAATGTATAATCGAAAAATTTGAAAGTGAACGGTTCCGTACCGTGACATTCGGCTAATCGAACGAAAGTTAAGCCGAATGCTAAATTTGCACGATCCGCGAACAAAAGCTAAAGTGAAAGATTCGTAAGAAGATTCATTGAAGAATCGAATTATTTGTTGAAAAGAAAAAACTAGCACAACAACAAAACATTACAATTGCGCAATTGTACTCGAAGGAACTGATGAAATAATCGTATACTCGCGGATTCCGGCGGATTATCTCGAAGCCCTGAACTGTTTAAAATCACGGATAATTAAATTTCACGCTGTTTCGAAATATTTTTGAGTCGTTATTATATAAATATTCATATAACCACAATCACAATTAAATCGACATTGAAAAAAAAATCAATTCGATCATACATAGAATTAGTAAGACTAGCATCGACACTCGAAAATTAAAAAAAGTCATCAAGTATGAATAATATACTACAAATAATATATAAATATTTTTTTAACAATTTCTGAGACATTTCATCATCGTGCCATCTGCGGAATTTTAACTGACCCCATATGCTTCAATCATCAAAAATTCATCACAAACAGATGCATACGATCAAATAATCAAAGTGAAATCGAAATCATCACAACCTAAATGCGACTTTTAAGATTTCGAATCTAATCGTGGTGCAATTTTAAAAATTAAAAATTTCGACCAACAACAGCAGCGATGACAATCGATATGATAATTTTAACGCAATATAATGAATGTCATATTAACAAAGAGCCATTCGACACGTAATCGTGCCACAAACTCGACGACATCTGAAACTATCGTCGAATTCGATATTGATTATTGTGTCAGTGTGCTGTGACCCAGAATGCATGTCGCTTTTTTTTTCATACTGCAATTATTGTTGAAAATCTATGGATGCTCAATTGCATGGATCGAATACGAATTTTTGATAAAAATCGTATTTTTTGAAAATTCGGAAAATGATCTATTTAATAGAGTTTTTTTTCCAATATGAAAAATTTTGAATTGCCTTAAGACCTTAATATAAGGACAGGTCCCACATTTGTGTAGGTTGAATACATACAATTACAAAATGTATATTTTCGGTGTATTGTGAAAGTTTTATTGAAATCGAATGATTTAAAAAAGAAAAATCGCCCACCTTAAGATGTTAAATTCTAAAAGAAAGCTTAATGATTTCAAATTTTAAAATGATTTTTAACTTCGACAATTCATCAAAATTAATCGAACAATTATGTATGTATGTCTTTTTGAAAACGAATCTTACTTTATACTTTTACAATTCAATAATTGGAAAAAGTGGAAGTAACTAGTAAACAATAATCGATTATAAGCGTTTTCTATTTCCAGAAATAAGTATGATTGATGAAAATAATAATGCATCATTTCAAATAATCTATCCTTATTTTTGTACAAATTGCTTTTTTATAAAAGAAATATGTTAATATCTGTGAGCGCACATTTTTCATACAAAATGTATGGGGATATTCTCGACGCGAGCGTACTCTATTAATCTATACTATTTATTATTTTTTTTCAAAACTTGATTTTATACTACAATTTGAGACTTTTGAGGTTGTTTATTGATGTATTAAGCACAGTTTAATGCTTTCAAACTATTTTATTATCAGCAATTTTTGCAATTTTAAATGTTTTTGTACTATTTTCTTCAAATTCACTTTTAATAATTATTTTCTCAAAAAGTAAAAACAATTGAACCTTTTCATTTTCATTAACATATAAATACACTCATATTTAATAGTTTCTGAAAGTTTTGTATAAAAACATTAATAAATAAAAATGTTATGATGATTTTAAAGTGATTTTTTCGCTGAAAATCGACCAAAAAAAAAACTACAAAATGTGATTTTTTTCAAAAACCATTTGTCTCACAGAAAAACGGATTTGATATTCGTGATCAGAACATCAAAATACATAAAGTTCATTAAGTTTCATTGATTGGCCATTTTCTTGTCGAACGGTGTAATCGATTTTTTTCCAATATGAAAGATTTTGGATTGCCTTAACACCTTAATATAAGGACAGGTCCCACATTTGTGTAGGTTGAATACATACAATTACAAAATGTATATTTTCGGTGTATTGTGAAAGTTTTATTGAAATCGAATGATTTAAAAAAGAAAAATCGCCCACCTTAAGATGTTAAATTCTAAAAGAAAGCTTAATGATTTCAAATTTTAAAATGATTTTTAACTTCGACAATTCATCAAAATTAATCGAACAATTATGTATGTATGTCTTTTTGAAAACGAATCTTACTTTATACTTTTACAATTCAATAATTGGAAAAAGTGGAAGTTACTAGTAAACAATAATCGATTATAAGCGTTTTCTATTTCCAGAAATAAGTATGATTGATGGAAATAATAATGCATCATTTCAAATAATCTATAATGTGACCTTTACTCTAATTTACAATAATTTCAATATTTATGTCTCACACGAATTAGATCATTTATTTTATAATTAAAATATAATCAATAATAATTAAAAATAATTGTATTGATATAGAAATATAATTGAAATTAACTTGATATATGTTTCTTCAAAGATGCTAAGTGTAGAGATCTTATTAAGATCAAAAATTGAAAAACAGATTCTTCTAAAAATGAAAAAATACACTTTCGAAACGGACACAAGAAAAATCGCTTCGGGGCTGAGAGTGAATTTTAGAATTTCAAATTTTCGTTGTTCTCGAAAATTGAAAAAAAAATGCGTATGCGTTTGTAAGTGGAACGGATTATATTATATTTATGATATTTTTTAAACTAGTTAACTTGGAAGGCGTGAAATTTGCTCTCGAGCAATTAGCGTAATCTCATAAAGTCGAAATTTGCACTTTGCCATTACTAATTATAAAAAGTCACTTGTTAAGATCGACAGCCCAATTTGAAGTTTGTGTGTCGAATAATAAGCTCACAAAATTATTTAAAATTAGAAAGAAAGTAGTCGTAGAATGTGTTAACTGTGTTAAGACGGTTTATCGAGATGAGTGTTGATTATTTTTTTTTGAAAGTTTATAATATTTATTTGAGAATCACATGTTTGTGCTTTTTATTTAAAAAATAAATCGATGCTGATTTGGTTCAAGTGTGATATTTAGTTTGAAAAATCTATGTTACTATTGCACAAAGTGAGAAATTTTCTCTTTATTCAAGACCACGATGTCAGAGGATTGCCTTATAAAGACTAATTGAAGCGACAGGAAAGTGGTTTAAGTATTATTTAAACCAGAATGCGGATCGAAAAATTAGGTTATATAAAGCATTTTTTCATATTAAAACTATTTAATTCCTGAAAACGATAGCGATATTTGTTCGCGATTGAAATTTCGTTTTCGCAATAGCGTGAAATTGTATAATATACTGATATGCAATAATTGCAGTTAATGAAACGAACTATTCGATTAACTGGATCAGTATCCGATGATATAACACATACTTCAATTATTTAGTTTACCATTTTCACAATCGAATCGTAAACAATAGGTTAGTTGCGAAATTTTTACTATTGTACAATATAGAAAATCTTATACAATTCGAAAACGAATAGTGAAAATGATATTTTAGTAAATAGATATATAAATTATAGAATATCACTCAAATTTTCTGATTGAGAGATTAATTTACTAAATGCAAAAAGCTCATTAGATTTACTAATGATTGCCTGAAATTTATGAAATGAAGACGTCAAAACTGATCGTTAGCATTCAAAATTAATGCAACGTCAAAACGCATTATTCTAATAATCTACGAAAAAGATTAGTCGATCGGATACTATCTTAATCAATTTAATTTGAATAACTTTTTAATTTGCGTACGAAATTTAACAGGAAATAAGATTTTATCAATGTAATAAATTCGAAAAAAAAAATCTGACATTCATGCAATTTTTCATTAAAATCACCGCGAATTTCTAAATCCAATTAAATGCATCTAATTTATTTCGCTCGAGAAAACTACATTCTTTATATTCAACACTACCATCTTCATAATTAGTATTTTCATGCCCACTCACCGGGAAAAATATACCGATAACTTTCATCTATTAAAAAACATTGAAAATACAAAATGTGTTCATTAATTTTTAATTTTCGATACTTTCATATAGTAAAATTTAATAAATTTAGATTTCTTTTCATCAAATATGTAAGGATTGCTCAATTTTGAATCAATATTCAAAAATTTCCGCAAAATCACTTAATAGTCATCCAAAAAGATCACTATTGCATATTTTTCGGAGCATCTAAAAATATTGGAAAAAATTAAGACTGTCACTGATTAGTGATTCAGGTTTCACGTCAAAAAGAAAGAAATCCTATCAGACTCTGCCGTTCAAATTGTACAATCAACTCAACAAATCTTCACATTTCAATCAAAAAACATAACATATCTACATCGAATTTGAAACATAAACATCCACACAACAATCCCATAGAACACTCATTATCATATCGAAAATCTTTTAGGCTGTCACTGATTAGTGATTCTGATTTTACGTTAAAAAAAAAGAAATCCTATCAGACTCTACCGTTCGAATTGTACAATCGACTCAACAAATCTTCACATTTCAATCAAAAAACACAACATATCTTCATCAAATTCGATACATAAACATCCACACAACAATCCCATAGAAAACTGATTACCATATCAAACATCACATACGATTTTTCCCATTAAAGCACAACTCCGATCACGCACCAGCGTGGGCCGTTCATCTTAACACTCTGATTCGCAAGAGCGACTTCTCCACACTTACACACACTAAACGTAAAATATTGAATCGAATTAAAAGAAAAACACACACACTTGTGTATAAAACGACTGAGAAGTGAAATATTGTACGATTGATGTAAAAAAAAGCAACGGTTTCTTAAAACGCGAGCACGGTGCACGGTTCGCCGATCGGAAAATTCAACACTTCCTAACGCGTTTATCAGACGAGACTTTTAACTCAAGAACGGTTTAATTGTCAGTGATTTTTTAACGGAAATGTTTAAGTAATTAAGGTTGGGTTAGGTTTTAATTAGGGGAGAGACTTGCGCGAGTTTACGGTTCGGTGAGTTTCGAAAAGGACGATAGTAAAACGGTTTTAATTCATTGATTTGAAATTTGCAATTTATGAAAAAATCAGTAGTAAATGTTCATTAAATTATAATATCTAACAATAATTTAAACATAATCTAATTTTAAAGTTAGAAAAATAAAATATTGAAATGCACAAATGTAGAGCAATCGAATGTGATAGTACTTTTGTGGAATTTGTAGAAATGAATTCGTTTGAAAATGATATTGAATCAATTTCAACTACATAATATTGAAGTTTTTATAAATTATTTATTCGAATGGTTAAGCTAATTATGTTAGAATTTATCCTATTAAATATTTATTGATATGACGTGGTTTATTGACGTTACGATTGTCTGCGGTTTTATTATACTTTCTGTTAAGAATGTGAAGTTTTGACGTGTTTTTTTAAATATAGAATAATATTTAAATGCATTAATGAGTTTTTCAAGGATAGATTATAGGATAATCGGGGATTTTTTCATATTAAAGAATAATGCGGTTATTAAAAAGATTAAAATATATTGTACTTTAGTCTTATAGCTTCTCTTATATAAATATCAGTATTTTTATTTTTATTTCTGCACTTAACTTAACTGTGTTTCTAATGTGTATTTAAAGGAAATGTCATCACTTAATTCAATATTATGTAATGAATTTATATTTTTTTCTAAGAATTTTCCAATACGGAACGTGTTGTGAGCTATCATATTATTTACACTGGTATATCAAATAAAATAGATAATAAGTACAAGGAAAATTTGCATTTAAAATTTACGTCTTAAATATTCATATATTCATTGTTAATGTATTATTGATAGATTTGAATTTAAGATAAAAATGTTTCTACTGTGAGATACAAATTGTAGATAATTTTCTTGTTAAGCGAATCGGCGAAGAAAACAACAGATCGATTCCGTTCACCCAAAACAATCGAGATTATGGAAGCGAATCTTCGTGTTTATTCACTGTGAAAGTTTCAAAATTACACTTAATTACTTCAACAGTTACTCGAAAAGAGATTCGACTTAGTATTCAACAATATTGTACATTTCATATCCTGTTACAACACAAACTATGGCTTATAAAAACAAACGATGAAAAATTTCGTAACACTTCGATTTTCCTCAAGGGCTTATCAATGTTTTAACTAAAAACCACAATGTAATTGCAAAATGAAAAATGCATAGGACACTTTTGTTGCTTCGAATGACGATATTGAAATTGAGCTGACTCATATGAACGTCAAACCAAAAAAGTCAGAACGTGACATGTTTAATGATTATCTCATAAAAGATCATCATTTCTATGATCGTGACAATGTTAATGGATAAAATATGAAGTGTTATTGATAGCAAAAACATAATGTGTGCATACTTTGTACTTTAAAAACTCGGTCATTGCATATGATAGAGAAGAAAATATTTTGCAACCCATTGTTGAGATCGATAGGAAACAAGATAAAAACTACATTCCATAAGCGAACTACGTATTAAACCTGAATATATTGTATCTATACATATTTTTTTCATATCGCAGAGTGAAAAAACATCAGTAAAAAACTAAAATATACAAAATCATATCTGTTTGTATTGATTATAAAATCATTTTTTAGCAATTTCATTTTTAAGCGCGAAAAATATTGAATTTACGGATATCAAAAATTCGTAGTATTATTAGCAAAATTTTTGTTTTGACCAAAATTTTATAGATTTCCGGTTAATTATCTACAAAATAATTAACATGCAAAAAAATGAATACGTTAACATTTTTTGAGTGCACCGGAAATATAAATTAACGAATCATGTTAATAATAAATTTTGCACTCCGAATCGACACGTTAATTATTTTATACAGGTTTTACACTTCAATTTGAATTTCAAAAATTATATCAAAACATTCTATAGTATAATTCGGAAAACAGTCTGATTGAATTTTTGAAATATTCATTGTAAAATGGAAATTGTTTAGTATGAAGTGAAAAAACTATATTATTAAATTGATTTTTCTTTAATTCGAATATTTTTAAATGAAAAAAAAAAACAAATGAATTTCTACTTGAAAAAACGTCACGTGAAAAATCATATGATAATTCACCATTTTCAATTCCAAACGAAAAAAAAATGAAATTCCACGTAAAAATCTGCTAATCGATATTCGAAAATCACAAATGAATATAAAAAAAATGTATAAAATCACAATCAACCTTGAGATACAAGAACAAAAACAAATCAGCGAAAACTCACCTAGCGAAAACTCGACTCTTGCAATTTTCCGGAAAACTCGAGCTGGATTTTGGAAAAACAGCACGAAAACCTTAAGGAAACACACAAGAAAAGCACACGATGTTCACGCGTCGTCGCGACGCAACAGGGTGATGAAAAACGATCGAAATATGTTCGACAAAGAGGCTTCTGTTCCGAACGAACGTCGTCCGAACACTGATCGGAAAAACGAGATCGTAGAAAATGGTGAAACGGCGTCGCCGCGGAATGGCGCTGGCGTCGCGTCGTCGCTTAGCGACCGCGTGGTTGACAGATGTCAAAACATCGACAGGGCTGCCAACTGCGAACACCTGTTGCATGGAAAATTTTATTTTAAATGGTTAGGGATGAGTATCGTGTAAACGAGATGATTTTTATCGCATGCGTTATGTTTTGTATTTGATAAAAATATAGAGATTTTTTCTATTATTTAATTAGCAAGAAAGGTTTAATTAAATTAATTTGGGTTAGGTTAGGTTTTATTACTTTTTTTATATTAAGTTAGGTCGATTGTCTTGCTTACTGTATGACAAACAAATACATAGTGTAAATAGCTAAATCAATAGTCACTCGTTGTATGAATACCATTATCTCAACTTTGGGTCAGCCCCCATTCCAACTTGACATAAGTTATGTCCCAATATAAATTAACATCCACAGAGGCACTACTTAAGAATATTTTAGGGGAAGCAAACATATCAAATTGTTTAAATATGTACAATATTTTTCATACCAGAATAAAAACAAAAAAAAAGACCATACACAAACTATTATAATTGATTGTGAGATTTAAAATATAAAATAATTATATTTTACTGTTATGAAAATTTCAATAATGCATGAAATAGATTGCAAATAATGAAATTTGATACATTTTGTAAGTGGGTGAAGTTTTATCTCCGCTATGATTCAGAGTGCAAATTTACCACTTCGTTGGAGGTGTCAAATTACTTGAGTTCTACTCAATTTTCCAGTGGTTGATTAACAGTTTACTGAACGGTAAATCTAACTGGTATTGTATAGTTTACGTAATAAATGTTTCAAATTAGCAATAGTGTTTTGAAATTGAATTCTGATCTAGTGAAGATGGCTCAACTTTTCACCTAAGCTGTATCAAATGTTTTCATTCATTTTTGTTTTGTGTCTAGATTAATATGCTTATAATCATAAGTTACTATTGTGCCTAAACTAAAATGATTGGAATTAATAAAGCATAAATTCATCATCAACTAGAATACGATAATCACACGAACCGATTATTATTTCAGGAAATGCAAGTAACTTACATTCCGCTGTTCAGATTTTCACTAAATAATTTATATAACATTAAATTGTGAAATATAGCTTTTACTTTAAAATTGTTATATGATTCAATTTCATAACATTATCAGACTAGAATGGATCTTCAATAAATCATTGAAGCGCGCAGATACATACTTTACAAGAAGCTTATGTAAAAACCGCTTAATTGATCAGAAAAGTGATAAGCTGAATTTCCAGTTCGGCGAATACGATTAATTACGTAGAATTCAAAGTCATGTGCATTCAGTCATATGACATGGAATGATGAAAAGCAGATGTAACGCTAAATGGGCGTAACACATGCTCATCATCGAAATTTCACTCGAAGCAACAAAAATCAATTAATCAATTGAGCGACTGCTGAAAATAACGAATGAAAAACAGGTATGAAAGTATTTTTATTATATTTATTCACTACATTAAAGTAAATCACAAATAGATAGATCAATTTTAAAATCTATTAATACTTTTGCAAAGAGGAGACACTATTTTTGTACTTTGTACACGATAAATCTAATAATATAATAGTGGAATGTTTATATTTATGCATAAACAATTATGGTGAAATTCTATTGTGAATATATCTGAAAAGAAACTTAATTATGATATAATACTTAAGAATTTATGTGCGATAATGAACTGCATAAAAAATACTTATTGAAGTGTATCTTAGCAATTAAAATTTATTTTCATCAAGAATATAAAAGAAAAACATACAAATTATATAATTTTCATGGTGAAAGACAACATTGTTTAGTGGAATATAAATTTTAATATATTGTTATTTAAAACGTAAAATGGTCTGAAATTTTGTTTCTTGTAAATTTTAAAATACATAACACTACTATGCAAAGGATTAAGCCACACTTTAATCTTAAACGAAAAAGAATCATTTATTTAAAACTTATACTACAATTAATGAAACAATTTTATCATAATATATTAATATCATTTATCAGGTAGAATAAAGCACCTAGAGCCAAGGCTGCCTGAGAAAATTAAAAATAGTAAAAACTGAAAGATTTTTGCAATAATACTAACGTCAATATGTATGTATTGTAATTTCAATGAACAAAGTAACAGTAAAAGTTTTACTTGAAAAAAAGTGAAACACCAATTCAATGAGATTTTCAATTCAGGAAAAAATTCACAAAACAGCCTTTGGCATCACAATCATTTTCACTACTTATTTACACACAAAAATATCCATTCTCATGTACAAGTTGATCGTATACAAAAATATTTCCATACCTTAAAATACGCCAGGAAAAATAAATTAATAAATCTTATATCTAATAAAAATGTGCTTAAGAATAAAATGTGAGGACGGATGTGTGATTTCCTCTGACTAAGAGGAACGGAGGCATATCCTTAGTCAAGACTTCCAACCAAGCCATGTACAGAGGAGGTGACACAAGAGACCGCCTAGGCATTGGTAAAGTCATCACGACTAAGCTCGACTTCATCGAGTGCTCTAATAATAACTCTCTTAATCGAAGATATCTGTATGTTTTGTCGCGAACCGCGAGCAAGTCCGCATCAGACAGAGGTGCTAAAATAATGAATAGTTATGCTAAAATAAATACAAAACTATAATATAAGATTTTGAAATTAACCATTACCACTGTCAGGATCTTCTGGATTTTCTGGAGTCAGAAAATCGGCAATCAGTCTATCGAAATATGCAATTGAACTATCATCAGGTTTTTTCGTAATATCTGGGATTAATATCAAATCGGAACAATCTATTCGGAATTTAGCCAAAAGTGATGCCATGCTATAAAAAACAAATATTTTAAAACAAATAACTAGAAATATACACAAAAATATAAAATATACGAACTTTCTTTGTTCAAATTCTAATTCAGCTTGCTTATTAGCCAAGGTGAATATTCTCAGTTTACAATTCGTCCAATTTCTTCTCGTTGATATGATGTAAGGCAATAAAAGAGTCAAACCTAAAATGAAACATTAAATTACAGTTGCGCAAACACATTTACACGATTCAATAATAAAATTTAAATTAAAATATAAATTCAATAATAAAATCTAATAAAGAACACACCTCCATCATCATACAGCCACCATACATCGATGGTGGCATCATTTCCATGTTTCCTTTGGAAATAGGTCAAATTTTGTAAAGTAACACTTGGTAAATCAGTTCCATCAGCACCTTTGTATTGTGACCATTTCCTTTCTTTTTCTGGATGTTCTGTTCGTGCACCTCCAACTGCTCCGACCACTGCGTTTACAACATCAGCCATTTTTGATTGTGGTTTGCTAAAATTATGAACATTTAATTTAATAATTGTTAATACAATGAAGATTTATTGAATTTTATTAATGAAAGTACTTTAAATCATTAGAATTGTTAGTTTTATTTGTGACATTATTCGGAACATCCTCAGCATTTGGATCTTCAGACACAGCCATAGATCTTGGCATAGATGGTGAAGCTGGTGTCGACATATCAGATAAACTACTGGCTAAAATTTAATGGGGTTGTAAAGTTGATGTTTTATAATGAATTAGAATACTACAAAGAATCAGAAAACAAACCTTGTGATATTTGTGCATAGTTTTGTCCATGGACCAAACTTTCGTTTGATTCCCTATGACTAGCCATAGTTTTGTTGAATGACATATCTTTGGAAGCGTTGATGAAATCTGCTGTTTTATCTCCATCTTCAAGAATATGGCTATAATTAAGGCCGTCTTGTAATCGTAATATCACAATAGCCATATGAACATCCAGTGCTTTACTATATTAATTGAAATTTGATTTAATAAATGTATTAATTAATTTTGAAAGAATTCAAATTTTGATAGATATTTACTGTAATACATCGACGTATTCATTAAGTTCTTCATTTGGACAGGAGTTCCAATCAGATTTGTAACCAACTAATAAAATGTTCGGTTTTAGTTTACCGATTCCGCTTGCCTAAAATATAATTATTTTTTATAATACACCATCAATTTTCGTAGATAAAATAATACGAATCTGATTATTGAAACCTGAATAAGAGCATTTGCACCAGATTGATATGAAACATCATCGACTACAGAATAAAAAGCTTTCACTTTATGTTTGTCAAACCATTGATAGGATTTATTGATGAGTGCGTTGCGCATTTTATTGTTTACTTGACCCTAAAATGAAAAACAATATAAAATACTAGCGAAAATAAAAAAAAAACTATATATTGATGCAATTTAAAGATAGACTGACTTTTATGATATGACCGCATAGCATAAGAGATAGATTTTTGGTTATGAGGTAAGTGAAATGAACAAGGGGCGGTCTAGCTCCTGGCATTCCTGTAAGAACGAGAACTTGTGGTCTGTAATTTTTGACATGTTCTGAAACACTATTGAGTTGTTGAACGGACAAAAGTGCTTGTTTATATGTTTGTGCTTGAGTTGTAGATCCCCAATTAACATCTGAAATCAATTTTAATTTTAAATTTAAGTAAAATGTAGAATATTTTATGAAAATATATTATATTCTAATAAACAAACCTGGTTTTCTGTACGATACAATCAGATAAAGTGCAAGCACCACAGATAATGTGAGTAAAGCTGTCCACCATGAAATAAGGAACATCACGGCAACGCATAAAATTGCTCCAAATAATGACAGCCACATATTGTAAAACTAAAAAGAAAGGAATTTCTCATAAATAACTCGTATAACATTGAAAAAGTAAAAAAAAAGAACATACTCTGAAGGTCGGCCTCCATCCAACAGGTTTCGCTAAACTAGCGTGGAATGTGCTGAAATTGATAAGTGTGTAGGCGGCCAAGAAGAAGTTTGATATCAAAGGAGCAATAGTATTCAATTCACCTATGAAGAAAGATATAAGACATTAATTTCAATTCAAGTATAATTTCAAAATATTACAAACAAATTACCAATCAAAATGAAAGAAATAGCAATAAAAAATGTGAGAACATATCCTCGAACAGGTTCATTATTTTTACCATATCCTTTAGCAAACCATACGATTCCCGGATACAATTTATCTTTACACAAAGCCTGTAAACAATCATAGATCATTATTTAGCTATTTCAAAACAGAATTCATTTTAGAAAAAAAAAAAAATAAATAAACAGACCTGAAATACTTTCGGTGCAGATACGAGTGAAGCTAAAGCTGATGACAATGTGGCAGCAAAACATCCAGCATAAATAAGAGGACCAAATCCTGATACAAGCTCAATAACCTAAAAAGTGAAAATTACATTAATGCATAGTCAATTAGTGGAGATTTAATAAATTGTAAATGAACACCTACTTGAAAACTGTGATGCAAACCATATTCACAATCTTTCATAGTACAATTTAAAAATGTTCCGTTCGCTAAATCAACTAAATCACCAGTTGCTTCTCGAGCGACAGTCCAACCAGCCATTATTGCCATAACTACATAAGATAATGTTGTTATCAAAATAGCCAAAAGTGTTCCCTTAGGGATGGAACCTTGTGGGTCCTGAAAACACAAATGAAATTAGAAAAGTTCATTTCAATTAAACATTGGTTAAAAAATTAAATGAATTTAAATTTACTCTCAAATCACCAGATATATTAGCACCGGCTAAAATTCCAGTGGCGGCTGGAAAGAATATGGCAAATACAGAAAAGAAATTGTGCTGGACACCTTCTGCATATCGATAATCCGGTACTGAATTTTCATAAAATAGATCCACTGTAAACAAAAGAAGGTATTAAAATCATAAACATTTTAATTAATCGACACAAAAATAGATTAGAATCATTACTGTTATATCCCAGGAAGCCCTTAGCTTTTTCTAGATCGCTTTTAGGTCCGATGAACGTTCCGAGCATAAAATCTGCAATTGCAACTAAAAGAATAACGAGAAGACCTTGTTGTGCTTTCGCTTCCCATTCCATTCCGACAACAACTATAACCGTAAGCAAAACTATAGTTATAGATCCAATAATTCGAACATCCTAAAAAAGATTTTTATTAACAAAATGCAATATGTTATACATATGTACATGCAATTGATAAATTATTTCTTACTTGAATCCCACCATCAATAATAGATGTACCGAGAGACTTGAGCAAATCCAACATAGATTCACAAAATCCTACGACATACATAGCACAGGCGACGGCATTTGCCATTGAAAATATCAAACCAATGGAACCTCCGAACTCGGGCCCTAGTGATCTTGATATCATATAATACGTCCCTCCTGTTGAAAATAATAAAATTATTTTTAAATAAGTTGGAAATTATGTAATAGTTTACACATTTTATTATACACACCTCCTTTTATAACACCATTTGTGCTGATAGCAGACATGGACAAAGCTGTAATAGTAGTGACTGCAGTTGTAGTTAATATCAGAACTATGGCTTGACCTGAAATAAAAGTTTTCAGAAATAAATAGTTATAAAATGAAAGGTTTTCATTATTTCTGATGCTGGTATTAGTTGTGACTGACTCTTTACTTAGGAGATTTAAAATATTCAGTCGATTATATGATAATTTACAATTTGATTTGGAAAAAAAGGAAGTAAAATATAAAATTACCAATTCCAGCTTGGCCAACTACCCACGATAGACGAAGGAAGAGCATAACACCCCAAATGTTCAGGAGACATCTCACCAGAACTCCTTTGATCCATCCGAATTTCAAAGAACCCTCGTTCGTCTGATCCTTGTCTCCACCGGCAGCGTGAGTACCAGGCTGAAAATAAAATTCGAAAAACACGTAAATAACAATTTAATGGAAAGAAAACATAAGAGGAGATTTCATCGTGCATCATCATCATCATCATCCCACCGAGCCAATGCGAGCGTAATTAGGCCGAGGAGTTAGCCACGACCAAGGCCAGGTGCAGCTGATGACACAAAATTGGCGAAGACGATCGGTTAAAGGACTCGTGCATCTCTAGGTGTGCACACGAGCAGAGTCGAAGATTGGTGATTCATTGTCGTTGATTGGAGTCCTTTTGACCCAACACAATTAACCTCAGCCAGAAGATCTGGAGCAGCGAGGTCTAATTGGCGAAGAGGTGAGACATACGAGCAAAGGATTAATTGGATGACTGTTTCGAGAAGAATTCGAAGAGACGATTTGGCAACCATTTGAAGTTGGTTCGTATGAGGAAAGGTTTTAATTTCGTATTAATTGTTCGGAGTAGAGTTTAACGGTTCGAGATAAAGCAATTGTGTAGGTCATTATGATGATCAAAGTTTTTGAAAAATGTTATGTGAGGAAGTTCACACGAAAGTTGGATTTGGAATTTTTTTTAACATAACCTAACCTAACCTAACTCGAGTGTCGTGTGCGTCGCAAACACAAGAATCAAAGTTTTTTTAAATTAAGGAAAAAATTGAAATGTTTGAATTTATCATAAGTGCAGTGATAAATGAATATCAATCATTGACATTTTAACACATTGAAGGTGGCAGATAATTTCAAGAAACTGCTTGAAAAACAATAAAAAAAAAACTTTCAAAGTTGTAAAAATCTCAGAAATGAATCTGGAAGCAGCAAATACGTTGCTTTTTCCTCAAGTATATTCGAAAGTAGACAAAACGAGAAAATACGAGATTCGTCCACGATGCGTCAACAATAATATAATATGTATCAGATTGATTCATGCATATTATATCATTGATACATAAATCAAATCAACCATCATCTACATACATACAATCAAACAAAACCAAACTCATCAAATTCAAATTCAACCATCGCAACGCAATTTGCACAACAATTCAGCAACAGTCAAATTTAACTTGCACGCGACGCACTATTGAGAAAATGGACATACGCAACGACAACAGCGTAATGTATCAGTTCCACATAGTATCAATGACACCACAAAACACGTGATAATGCAAAATCGATGAATAATTCAAATCGACAACACAACATGCTCAATTGTCGGTTTACGGAATACGAAATGGACGTAGAGTTCGATCGTATGGAACCGACAATTTCACGGTTCGATACCAATGGTGGATCACGTGGATGTTGTGGATCTCTTCGTCATTAATGATCTGTGGACAATTGCCGCATTGTCGTCTTTGCAGGAAGAATTACGTCTGGAGATGAAGATCGTGGTTGTGTCTTATGAATGGTGGTTTTTCGTGAAATTATGCTAGGAATATTCTTGGATATTGATGATTTTTTCATGTATAATGTAATGAAATTAAAATTTAATATCATTAAATTCATTTTAAATTACGAATTCGCTAGAGAAATTATAATTTATAATCATTATTATTGCTGAAAATTCGGTCGGATTATGCTAACTAGTAGTCTTTACAAAGATAAGAATTTTCTACTCCCGCTTATAATGTGTTACAGATTTTCAATTGTATGAAAAATATTGCTTTTAAAATATTACATTTTTTTTCAAGTTAGAATGGATTTGGGTATAATTATGGTTTTATTCACTAGTTTATAACTGTAATCACTATCTAAGTTAGTAAT
This sequence comes from Cheumatopsyche charites, assembly GCA_024721215.1. Classification (NCBI taxonomy): domain Eukaryota; kingdom Metazoa; phylum Arthropoda; class Insecta; order Trichoptera; family Hydropsychidae; genus Cheumatopsyche; species Cheumatopsyche charites. The sequence goes on along the minus strand of CM045586.1, from coordinate 8,187,716 downwards.
ATTATGATTTTATAGAATAAATCATGATTTTTTTATCAATTGCAATTTCTGGGCAACGTATCTATATTTTAATGCAATGTTTTTAAATTTTTATTATGTGCGAAATTTCAATGCAACATTCAATATTATCGAACAATTGCTATAAAACAATACTTGTAGTGTGAAAAAAATTTAAACATGCCTAGAAAAATCATTTCCAAGTTTAATGGTTTAATTTCCGAGGTAATTGTTAAGTCGTAAAATAGTTTTATTCTCAAATGCGAAACACTACCACGTACTAAAACTTGCGTTTTATTTGCTTTATTTCAAGATACAAAGAGTTAAACAATAGCAACACTATTTCTTCGTCGCAGAACATTGTTTTATAAACACAGTCAGTACAAAATCTAAATTGTTAACGAAAATTCAACAAACCGAAAAAAACAACCCGAATTCAACAATTGATTGATTCATTTCGACATCTTATAATTGAGGACATCCTAATGTCAATTAATGACTGAAATTGCACAAGGATTATAAGGACCAATTAAACGTGGGCTAATGGGAACAATTGAAAAATCGGTATATTGCTTCTAAATGAATTGGAAAAATTTTCGGAAAATACTAGTAATGAATTTTTATTTTAATAAAAACTATTATAACTGCACTTATACTAAATAATAAAGATCTAGCAACACATAAAATATTAAAAAAATACACAATTAAATAAATCATAGCGGTTTTTATGACAGAATTAGATCAGAACGGTTTTATCACATGTGGCGAGTTCATAGAACGAACTCGCGTACTTTCTACACTTTTTTATAATTCATCGTAAGAAAGATTGCGTTTGATGATGCCTGTTATGATGCTGAGGAAAAATTCGAAGATGAATCATCGTCATGCAGAAATGGATACAAGATATGACGAGGTTTCCAGCGAAAAGAGATCGACTTTTACAGACGTCATAGTTTTGCGAAAAACGCTTGGAGGCTTTCTATTATAAATGTCTTATGAATGCTGTGTTATTTTAATGTTTGTTTCGTAAGGAAATTATTGCTTTTGGTTGTAAGATGAAAAAAGTTTACTAATTTTAGCCTACAGATGCTTAACGTTTGTGGTTTGGTTCATGGTACAAAAATTTTAAGTACCGTTCGATTGTATTGAAAACTGAATACATATGTCAATATTGTTGAGAAATCACAGATGATTTGAATTATTTTTATAGAGTTTCTGTTGTATTTCAACGTATAATATTAAGTTTCTTTTTACGTATGATTCAGTGGTTTATTAACGACTGAAGTTTTATTTACGTATCAATTCAAGAAGCTTTCAATATAAAGAATTTTGGATTATGTTCAAAGAAAATGATCGAAATAAATTATGTATAGACTGAATTCTCAGAAAATAAAATTCCTAATTACTTAAGTATTTGTGCGAATTGAAAAGTCATATATTCGAGAAAATGAAAAATCACGTTCCTAATATAATTTTCCAATGAATTAAGATCGAATTCAACATATTTTTCTCATAACCGATTTTCTGAAAACTGAAATGTAAAAAATCGTATATTTTGACAACTTCTAAGTGGGAAAATAGGCAAATATGCGAAAAATATTTGAAAAATGAACCTTGACGAAATGTTCACATTGAAAAATTTGTCGCACGTACAAACAACTCGTACATGGGTGCTATTTTGTTTTTATATTTTATTCGAAACGTAGTTTCGTCATTTTGGATTTAGGTCGTTACGAAATTTAAAAAAAATGTATGACGTAGTTTTGTCAAATTGAATGAAAAATCGATGAGTTATTGAAGTGAATTCTGATAAAAAATGAAATTAGAAATCCCTATCTAGAAATTATTAGAAAATTATACGAACAATACAGATGCAACTAGTAGACCGTATAATTTCGATGTAGCAGATCGGAACTTTATAAAAAATTGGATCGTTTATTGAATTTCAAAATTAAATCTGCATAGAAATCTATGAATAGTCATACTTAAAATTCAAAACAAGATGAGAATGAATATACCCTTAATTAAAAATGTAAGATTAATTAAAACCGCATTATCTCATAATTTCGTAAGAGCTTCTGAATTGTAATTAATAAACATTTTTAATGAAAAAAATTTCATCATATCGACTAAATTAGTTCAAAAAAACTAAATGACTCATCATCTCCATAGATAATGTTTGTACAAATGTTTCAAGTGAATTGTCCCTTTGTCATTCATGCATATTCAACGATTTTTTCATTGCATTTCACATAATGATCTAAAAACTGTTGTTAAATTAATGAAAATTGAACATTTCGTTCGCAATACGTTATGATAATCACCTACCATGGAACATGTGCTTTTTTAAACAGCATTATGCAGCAGAAACGTACTACGTTAAACAAATTCAGTTTTTTTACGGTGTTTACACAAATTGTGCTATTATAAACGTATTTGCATAATACGTTATTAAAAAAAATGTTGAAATAAATTCACCATTGAAATCGATGTATATTCGAACATTACTCGAAGCAATTAAAATAATCGATTGTGAAGAAAGAATACAATGCTTTGAGAGCAACGTGCATAATATTCGCTCGTAAAATTAACACTGTGAAATAATTAAGCTTTGATTCTTCATAGAAATAAACGTTAACAGAAGCTCTTTTCATTGTATGATGAAAGCAATGATTTATTCCAGAAGTTTTTCGCAGAACTGAAACCACGTACATGATGAAGTGCAATTCAAAGATCATGTTAAAATGTTTTGATTTATTTTAATCGTGTTCATTATTTGTATTGAGATAGACACGTGAATAAACAAGGCCAATATGCACAAAAAATCCTAGTTCTTTACAGAAAATTGTCATAATATTTACACTGAATAAGCGAGTAAAACTGTAGATCTTCAATTTACAAGTTTTGATTTTTTTTTCAATTCATAGTTTTCATCTGCTTACAATTTCAAGTTCGATTGAATTATTCACGAAAAATAAACACATTTAAACCATGAAATTACCACATCTAAGCGAGACTATAGTTATTGCAGTGATAACACGATAAAGGTTATAAAACAGTAGCTTATCTGCTTGTAAAAATATTGTCGGTCAATTTAGTTCAACACCCACACAACAAGATGAAATCGATGAAATATCCAAATAATACTTTTTACTACGAAATCAATTCAGAAAACGTACAAGATTTTTTAAAGACAATGCCATTCGATGTCTACGAAAAAAAAATGCATTGTAAATTGTGTCAAAAGCAGCCTTGATCCACAATTTATGTGGCACGTATGTATTACTTATCATCTTTTAAATCAACAATGATCAGTCCTTATGTTCAGATGCAAATGATCTTATTTAAAAATATATGCATATTAGATCGAGCTGAATGAGCTTAAAATGTCAATTCATTTCATACATTTCAGTATTAATTTTATAATTTACAAAACATGGTAAACCTTGGTATGAAGAAAAAATTTCCGGATACTTTATCAAATATAATTAATTATTTATAGATAAGTAAATCACGGTGAGTAATAGTATACAATATATGAGAATTATGAAGGCTGAGCATAATGCAAACATCACATTATAAAATAATAATGTACTTCTTAATACCTTCCGAGAAAATAACTTCGTCGAGATCTTAAATGAGAAATAAAACAAACGTCATTCTTATATTATCCAAGGTGCATTTCATGCGAGTCGTAAAATGACGAAGATGCATCTCTCGTAATATTATTCAAGTATACGTAAAACAATAGAATAACTGAATCGTAAAATGAACATGTTCTTATTTAACATGGCATTTACTAAAAATAAGTCAGTAGTGCATGCACACACAATAAAATCGTAAATGAGGATGAAAATAGAAGTGCTAGTTTCTTAAACGAATGACAAAAACGCATATTGAAATGAAGATTTTACGCCATTTTGATATTCATATACGACTCTCGACATAGATTCGAAACGATCTTATGTGCAAAATGAAAGTCTCATTCGTTTAAAATAGTATGCAATTACTACTATGAACATTTTAAACCAATCTGTACGAATGATTGATTCTCATTCGGTCAACTTTTCTGTGAAAAAGTGCGATTAAATCGTTTGCAGAACCACACCTTATCAAATGGAAAAGTTCATCAAGCAATCGAAGCATTTCTTCGAATTAATAAAACTCGGTTAATATGTATTTATACGGTTCTGAAAGTGGATCGAAGGTGGAAAATTGGAACGGCGACCTTCTGTGTCAATGTCGACAACTGGAAAGAAGAAGATCGTCCTGTTAACCACTATTGTTGTCCAATATAATCCAACCTTTACGTTGGAAGATTTCTATTAATGTTTATAGGTCAAAAGGACTACACAGATTCGATAAGATTCCGTGTGTGAAGAATCAAGTTCATCTCGAGTTGATTTTCATGTCAAGACAATAATAATTTGTAATGAAGTTATAAATTATTGTATAATATGAGGTCTAATTAAGATGTGAATTATTATTAATTTTCATGTGTCAAAAGATAATCTTACGTGAATTGATCAAATATAACTCTATTGATATCAGTTCTGGACATTTTTAATGATTTGAGGAATATTGCATTCGAACCATTTGGATCATCGAATCATTTGAAATATGTATTAGTATCAAGTGCAATATTAAGAATCACACTTAATCACTCTTTAAAAATACAAAACAATCGAGCAAACTTTTCAATTGACCGAAAAATCATTATTCAATAAGACAATTGTGCATGAAAAGGTGACAAATATAAAAGGAATGATGACAGTTCCTTGACACGATAATTTGTGAAACAATGATGATGGTGAAAGTACACTAAAGTCGAGTTCATCTCAAGGCAAGCGTGGGGTCATACAATTCAGCGAACGATTTTCAAAACTGGTTGCTTTCAATTTTTTTATTCATCTGAATTTGCATCGAGATCATTAGCATTAGAATGTGAATCTAAATTTAGCTGGAACTTGTTACTATTTGATTAATTTTATTTTATAATCCATGTTATATAAACTGTTATAGACTTAGTTGATCGATGTGTTTTCAGATATTTGTATCAGTAACGAAACGCTGAAGTTTGCTTTCATAAGATAATTTATCATACTGTTGAGTTGTTGTGATGTGATAAATTGCATATTAAACATAACAATCTTTCATAAAGATATTAATCATCGTTAATGAGTAGCAACTAATTTAATCAAAAATAAAAAGTAATAGGAGAATATTATTTTTTTTAGAATATTTAAGACAACAATGAAGAAAATATACGAGAAAATTATACAAAACATTTTTCACTCAACGACAAATCTACAAACATAAAAAAGCAAACCATTTTTTTTGTACAGAATATAAAATATACAAAAATCTAGCATTCGAACTTTTAAAAATTTCCATTCAATAAAAAAACACTTTCAGCCAATTTCGCATACTAAAACTAAAATATACACTTGGAACTCCTTCAATAAAACACAGTTATGCCAATAAAATCTTATAATCCCGACACAACTAAAACAAAAACCGGTACAATCTCAACGATATATGAGCCATTAGTGCACAAACTGACTAACTCCATAAATTAAATTCAAGAAAAATATTTTTCAAAATTCCCTTCATTATTTCATTTATTCGAAATTATAACATACAAATTATGTTTTTAATAAGCTACGAATGTGATCAGTTTACATTAGAGTACAAAAATAAATTAAGTATTTATTTATCAGTGAGCAAAAGTCATATCTTCATTGTTCAGGAAAAATATTTCACACACAAGTATGACTAGATATACTAAACTTTTAGACATTTATACCATTTTCTTTGTCAAAATTTGGAGTTTATCACTTTATCCTCTGAATGCCTTATATTTATTACTATATAATATAAATGATAAATAATATTTTCACAATCGTAAAACCCATTACGATTCCAATCTGGTTCGATCGTAAATTGGCCGGGTTTTATGAAAGCGTCGCTTCGAGATCATTGAATTGCTTGAACCCGAATTCCTTCGATGCGATTTATCGATGTGCATCAATAAGTGGATCGATCGTGTGTTAAAATGCGTGTCGATCTATTGTGTCACGTGACGATCGATCATGTGATCGATTTGAGTCGCGTTGTCTTTTGGTCGAGCGCTTTTGGGGTTAATTTGCAGTGATTTTGCGTCATGCGGTTCTTGTTTGAGATTTTTTTACAAAGTGAATGTATTAAATTGTAAAAATAAGACATTTAATTGTTCGAGAATGATTTAAAAAATAATTCTTTTGAAAGTTTGATTTTGGGAAAAATGTTCATGCACTTGCACATAAGTTTACTTTGAGCGAAATATTGCATTGAAATAAGACTGCTTTGCTTAAGTTTTTTGTCAAAAAATGTGAATTTGGTTTATAAGAGAATCTTCGGAAACTTTCTAGGTGCAAAATAAATATAAGACCGGGTCTAGTTTTCAAAAAAAAAATACAGAATAGAAGGAAATTAATTTACTTATTTGATTTTCAAAGAGTAGACATTTTTAGTAGTTCATTTTTATATGGAGCACAATTTTGCAAAATAAAATTGTATAGAATAAGCGTTTGAAATATAGAAATTTCTTGTATTAATATGGTTGATTTATTGATATTTTTTGTTGCAAAAGAAAGTTTGAAAATCATAGACTAGAAATCTAACAAGTTTCAAACATGTGTTTCATCTTAAAATATAATATTTCATCGAGGAAATTAAAGAAAGCTTTTCCTTTCTTTCTATGTTATCAATAAAAAAATCAAACATAAATAAAATGAAAAGTTTCAAAGCAAAATTTCACATTTCACAGAACGGATTTGCTATTAAAATTTTCCGATTTAGCAATGCTGAACGATTGCGATATAAATATGTAATACAAGAATTATCAACAATGCTTTCTACGCCTACTCGATAGACAACTGCCCACATTTAAATCTGTGATTTATTCCAAACAGAGTTCCATTTGAATCTTAACTCATGAGTGCAGTCGATGATTCATCTCTTCGAAAAGCAGAATGTCAGAAAAATTTGCAAAGCATTGTCTTAACGGAATAAGACTGCATAATTTAAACAGATGTTTGAACAGAGATATTATCAATTTGGAAAGATTCCGAGAAAGAGGTTCGAGGAAAATTACTCGGTATTCGAATAGCGTCAAAGCCTTCTTAAGAATTTTTTTGGCATAGCGTGTAGATGATTCTTAGAAGTTTCAAATTAGTATCGCAATTAAAAAAAGATTACAAAATTTTAAAAATATGTTTTTTTTTAAGATAAATCTGAAATGTCCGATTTCAAAGGTCAACGTATCGAAATTGCACACGTTTATTCTAAGAAATATAGTTGCTCCGTTGAAATGCAACGAAAAAAATTAAATAAACAAAAAACTAGTCGTAGAGATCTAGAAGAACATGCATTGGACCAATTCGTTAAAAAAAAGTTAGAATCGTTCAAAAAAATCGTGTTCTTCATGTAGAGCACGTAAAGTTTTCAAGTTGTGATTCATTGTGGACAAAAAAGAACGTTTCTATAAACAAAATTTTGAAACAGAAACAAACCCTGTCAAAGTTAAAAGAAACAAACGTTCTTCTAAAATAGAAGTTCTTTTATATAATAACAGTTTGAATACTCTGACCATTTTTCTGATTTACAAATTGGCGAATTTGGACTTCAACTTTGAAGAACGGTATCGAGATAAAACAAACAACAAATCCATGACCCGAGGGTAAAAAGCGGTATATAATTTCGAAGCGAAATTATAAATTACATACTGTGTCTGCGATTGGTAACAGGGGTTGTCAAACTACAAAAGCAAGTTTAGTCAATGGTAAAAAATGGCTATTGAAAAAAAATCAGGAAAAAGAGTCATTAGTCTGTTAGCACATGTGGATGAAATTATATAAATTTTACGTCAAAACGTTTAAGGTTTCTGTGGAATAGTGATTAGAATAGTGAGTTAAAGAAATTATATTTGTTGATAGAATTGTATGCGATTCTTTGATTCGTAGGTATTACGATGTCAATTTCTGGTCATAAATTAATTCAATTAGTTAAAAAAAAATTGTAATCAAATAATTTATTCATTTTTGAAGAATCGTGCAAAACAAACAATCGATGTTCATATTGTTTTACTAGAATTTTTGATATTTGAACAAATATTAAACAAAAATCAGTTTACACACGCGCATGTTTTTTTTAGAATATTTGAGAAATGAGAAATGAAAAACTTAATTAAAAAACAATACACGAAACCTACAAAAAAAAAAGAAAATTAATTCTTAAGTGAAAATAATTTTCATACAAATCATATGCAACTGAAAAGCTTTCCTATCATTAAGGAGTCTTGAATACACTTGAACATATCATCAGCAACTGATTTTCATTCAGATCACTTAATTCCTGACACATGGCAAATTTTATCACATTTTAGACAAAAAAGTCGTCAATGTAATTCCAAACAAAAAGCAGCGGAACGAACAGCTTCCGTTGGGTGATCAGTGCACAAAAGCTGTATCAATGATGACTGCTTCGCGTTCAGATCGCGCCAATTTGTTCAGATCAACTTTTGAATGGAGCCCATGAGCTATTTCTGAACGATGGTGTTAGGTGTTTGCTGCTTTTCACATGTCCATTTGCGACATAAATTGTGTAAAATAAAGCGTATTGTTGTTGCTGATGTGTATGCAGCTTCTATTGGTATGTATAAGTACGTGCTGATTGTGATTGATGTAGTTCATATTCAGAAAAAATGTATTATTTTTAAATAAATCGTATAATTATATAGATTGAGTTTTAATAAATCAAAGAAAATTTAATGAAATATATAAATTTTTGTTGAATTCTAATCAGATTTTGAGATTAAGTCACTTATACAGTTATATGTTATCAGTTTGAAAGATACATATTCAACTAATTTGCAATTCAAAATAATATAAAATTGATCGATATGATTATGAAAAGCGAACAATTTATCAAGATTAATCCATCTAATTTCTCAACTTCATATGTATGACATACTGTAATAAAAACCCGAAATATTTATCATTTCATATGTGTAAATTAATTATCTTTAGGTATATTAAAATATTATAGAAAAAAATCTATCCATAATATTGTATTAAATATCGAGAACTGATAAAACTTTTATCAGAATTGTATTACAAATCCAACCAAACACTATTATGATATACATAAATGGGTTAAATTAACGCCATGTTTACAATTGGAATTCAATTCTTGAAAACACAAAACTGAAAACAAAGCTAAACAAACATACACACTAAAGATCAGAACAAATAAACTATATCGGAATTATATTAAAAATCCAACCAAACACTATTATGATATACATAAATGGGTTAAATTAACGCCATGTTTACAATTGGAATTCAATTCTTGAAAACACAAAACTGAAAACAAAGCTAAACAAACATACTCAACTAAAGATCAGAACAAATAAACGAATTCAGAACACGATCAGGAATAGATAATGCCTTTAGTACCATTAGCCGCATTCGCAATTACCTTTCGTAACAGTTTGGTAGAAAGTTTGAAACGACAATTTATAATCTTCGCATGCCGAAATTGCGAATCAGGTATGCAAATGTATGAAAAATATGTCCATTCGCGATTTATAATTGCTGTCTCGTAACCTGTAGTATGTGGCTAAAAATACTTTGTGTGGAATTGGATAAATGCTCGGTTGGGACGCTGTTCCAATTGAGCAGGCGAAAGGCGAAGATCGCTATGATGGATTGAAATGTTAGAAAAAAATCGACTTCAAGGATCTGAATGATTGATGATACGATTTTGTTTTAATATTCATTTAATTGGATCAAATCCTGAAGGGGATTATGGAGAGACATCGTCCTTTTAGAAGGTTTGATCCTCCCCTTTAGTTTTTGCCTCTAACTCTCTTTTAGAAAATCGTGTTTTAAAAATAATAGAAGCAAAGTAAACCTCATTAAATTCTGAGTGTATCAATTTTTATAGAGTTTTCTACAAAGTTGTATAAGCGAAAAAATAAAAGGGATCAAGTCTTCCAGAAGAATCGACTCCACCCATATTTGAGGATACCACAAATAAATGGGATTTAAAAATCATTGAAGGGTATTTGCTGGCAATTTTCACATTTTAAGGGTAGATTTTTCAATTAGAAGCTAACCATTTGTTTTAGCTATCAAATTCATCGAAAAATAATGAGTCGTTTGAACAAAAATCTAAAAACTGATATTAAATCATATTTACGAAACTAAAGTCAAAGAAAGGGAATCGACATATAATTTGTTATTTTTTTTTCCATTCAACGAACTAACTCATAGCCCTTTTTTCTTACCTTATTATATATAAGTCTAACCACCACAAATTCCAAAAAACTAAGGGGTAAATATTTGAAAATTAAAAATTCTAAATAAAACTCATATTATTAAGAACCACAGCTTATATCCGCATGAAAAAATAAGATTAAACTGCTTCGATGAAAAAAAAAGGATCAATGATCGAGACGAGTCTGAAACCAGCAGAACCAGTGACGGTTAAATAATCTGGTATCGGAACGAGGATCAACAGGTCTTCTGGCGCCAATGGATCTTTTACTTTCAGCGACGATCAACAGGTGGGATCCGGTCTGAACACGTGACGATCCACTGTAATTTCACGAAGAAGGCAATCCCGCATAATGATCAGTTTATTTTTAGTATCCCTGCGGTTTCTCTTGTGATTCTCAATCGGATACGTGAAGAAATCAATTTTGAGGTTGTTGCACTCAAATGTGGCATATTGACTCGATTATGTTTAGGTGTATTGGGAATTAAATTATAGACTCGTGTCTTATCCACACTGTAAAAAGTAAATCTTAAAAATGTTGCATACTGGAATTTCTGTTTGTCTGAAATTGAATTTAGTTGCTAGTTATACGAAATTCGCCCTCCCACTCTCGCTCTATTCGCGAGCAACCCTATCCGATCTGAATTCATAATACACTGAAAATGCTCATGAGTAATTTGAATTTTGAACTGTCTGAAAAACAAACCAAATTCGGGCTGATACTAAGATTTTCTTTTTACAGTGCAATTGGTAAGATACTGAACTTAATTGAACCTAAAGAGTATCCCGAACTAATGAAAAATGAAACAAAAAGTTAATCTAACCTAACTGGACTCATTGAGTATCATGTCAACTTGATATAATAGACATGTACCAAATAATTAGTTTGACTATTAATTCAGAAATGTTTTTTTTTTTACATTTGAAAGATTGAATGAGGAAAATTTAACAGTATAACGATTCGAAAAGAATGTTGCCGTTCCGGTGGTTAGAAGATCTATCGGATCAAGTCTGAAAACCGCAAAAAATATATCCAAGATAAAAAAAAAGATCTATAAATAATGGCACATGTTGAATCCAAATCGAATTCTGATTCTACATAAATAGAAATTTGATAAAATGAAAAATCAAATGCATTAGACTCAAGTGCAACAGTCAAACAGCACTAACCAAAAAATAAATATGTGAGTTGATGATCACAATGATGATCGTCTTATCACAGCATTATTTCCTATCGAGCATCGGTCGACATCTGTTCAAATACAGTTGTAGCCAGTAAAGTTCAAATAATACACATCGAATCGTAACGAATCTATGTATAATATAGCACATTACTGCCATTCTTCGATTGTGAATGTGGACCGTTTGTATGCGAAGCGAGTTTCTCGTATCGCGGTTTAACGAGACATCGAAAGATTGATAGGCGACTATTATGTTCTAGTCGTAGATGAATGGGTTAGAAAGATCCGTTAGTCAGGATTTTTGTCACAAGTGTAACACGGTGACGAACAAGTGTTTAGAATTTGAAAAATCCGATGAGCCATTCATCCAAAGACTTTTCATCAGATTAGATATTTGGGTGAGTCAAATGATCTTAATACATTCGTGAGTCGAAAATTCATGATAGTTCCTTGTGTTTAAATATAGACTTGTGAAGGAACTTTTTAGAGATTGGGAAGTTTGAATGTACTGATCCATCGGCATATCACTTAACAGATTATGATATAAATTAGGTTTTAAGTAAGGATAGATTAAATTCGATTAGGTCAGATTGCGCTTTAAGTTCAGTTGGGTCACGTTTTAGGTTCAGTTCAGTCAGGTTGAATGTTATATCGAAAAGACAATAAATGAGTACTAAACTCGTCTATATTAAGAGAAATTTAAAATAATATGCAGAAATAAAAATCACAAGACAACGAGAGAACTGTCGAGTCAATAACGAACGCACATGTTCATCTCAGGAACAAGCGAGAAACCGAATGAAAATAAACCGAAGGTTTAAAAGTCATCTCGTACTCCAACCTCAGTGTTTGTCTAACGATGTACCAAGCATAAGAAACGGTTTTAGCATCGTCTCCATGCTATTTCGAGAGACGACAGACATTCAGCTCCTCGGTGATGCAGTTTCCATCCACTCGGTGTCTCGTCTTCTTGCTCTTCTTGGTGCTTTTTGTGGGAATGGCTCCAGAATGTCGACGAAGGCGCGATCCATCGACAACAGGTTTTTACCAACCATCGTTGTCGTCAAGGGAATTTATTACGTATATGCCAAGGGCAAAGACCAGGCTTCTTCTGACTCCCGGCGCAGGAACGCGAATCGAAACAAGTGTTCGTTAAATGAGATTTGAGGAGTTCGCGAAGGAGGAGCGTAACTTCGAGATTCCATGGTTGAGGGTTTTGAATCGGAAATGCAGTCGAAATGAGGATTTGGTTTTGCTATTTATGAAATCAAGTCAATGAGGGAATTTGTATGAAATTCAAGAATGTAATTTGTACTTAGGTCATCAACCTTCAAGAAGAGAAAGAATTGCACGAAGACGAAGAAGAAATTCAAAATTTGAGTTCAGGATTTTTGCACTTGTTCGAATAAGGATAAAGGTTCAGTTGGGGTGAGTGCACTCATGGAATAAATACTTTCATCAATATCTTAGGAATTAACAAAGATATTAAAAAAATAATCAACTGTATATAACAGTATGAATGAATACTAATATACTGAAACATTAAAGGCAAATGCATTCGCCCCATAGACCGAATAACCTTAACTCTCCCTAACATATATTTTCTAGCAAATACTGTTTTATAAATTGGATTACTATACAAGAAAAGCATGATTAATTCACTGAGAAAATTCAATGAAAATCACTTCTGTAAGATATCAGATTAGATATACGCATCAGTGACAGCATTGAAATTATTTGATCTATTCCGCAATCGATTGAAATAATCAAAAAATCATCTTGCACTCAACAATATCATTTTCCAATTAAACCGTATCATGACAAATAAGACTTAACTGTAATTTTACAGATCAAACGATATATGCAATCAAAAAAAGATCATTGGAACGATACACCGTAACGTGATAGCGAAAACAGTAAATTTGCAATAATCATGCACAACAAAAATTTCACAGCAGTTTTTCGGTCATTCGTCTTTGAGAAAATGAAAAATAAGAGAAAGATTAGCAGCATCTGAACAAACAAAGACTTGCATTCAAGATTCAAATACGTTTATGTGACTAAATACACAGAGATTTATTGATTTGTACCATAGTTCATAATAAAATAAAATACGTATAATGTTTGCGTTTAAAGATGAGATGGAACTGATAATACTAAAGGATTTTTCCGATTGGTTTAGTTTGAGAAAATCAATGCTGCATAGAGATAAACGAAGGTCGTCTTCGTAGCCATCGTCATCATCATGTAACCGACTTCCAAGTCCTGGTCAGTATCCAGTTTTACGAGTTTGCGAAAACTAGAACTGGACAAAGGGCTCTGATATAATAAGTGCAATTCCAAGATGAATGATACCCTCAGAACAAACCTGATTTAGCTCTTATGGTATTTTTATACATAAAATAAAATCACTTATATTATAATAAAAAAATACTATATAATTTAATTAAAAATTTCGTAAACTTTATCGATTGATTTATTATAATTCCAATGTGTACGTTGCCCTCTCAAATAAATGAACTTGATTTAATTAACACAACCAGTTTTTTTAATGTGATATACATAAATACAGCATGTTACTGAGCAAATGTGATATGATATACTGTTAAATTTCATCTAAATTGGAATCGATTTATGGCCATATTAAATCATTCGAAAATGATTCAACGATCATATGCAGTATGTTTTATCATGATTTTTTATGAGTATTACTTAACTTACTTAAATAAGACTGAGAGTGTAGACTAATGTATCAGTCAGTATTATATTTTACGACTAACTTTTACACAGCAATAAAAATAAGCTGCAGCGAATGAGCAATTTTTTAATACCGGTTAGAAATGATAAAATAATTGAGATGCACGTCGAAAATTGTACTTTTGATAAAAAAAATGGATAATTTCATATAAAAATACATACCTTAGAAGAAAGAGTGGCATTGTGTAGTTCGTCTAATGTGGGTCTATAAGCTGCATGTATAGACATAATATTCCTGTAATTGTCCAATCTTGGTAAGGCTTCTCTTGTAAAGTGTCTGTGACAAAAATGAAATATATAATTATGGTAAGTATATAATTTTTTATAAGAAAAATTCTTTGAATATTCCCTACAGCTTCTGAATAATAAATAAGTTCAAACAATTTTATAATATGAAAGAAATTCACGCAATTCAATTTTTTCCATAATAATATACGAACGTTTCAGCTTAATGAAAATATTTCACACTATGAATAATTGATAAACTTCGTGTATGACCCATAAGGTCACTATATAATTATGATTTATTTATTTTTTCTTAATGAAATATTCATTTCACGCCCAAATTAGCATTAAAAAAACGAGTTCAATTCGGACACATGTTTGCACAATCGATTTCGATATTATAAGCGGTCTGATGACCTTTAATTTATCTACCAATTTTAAATTACAAGAAAAAAATCCATAAAAATACCATAAAAAAGACTATGTAAAGGAAAGAATTACCATATGAATTAGTAATTAACTAGAGCTTTTCCTGAACACTTTTACAGCAATAATTACTAAGCGTGTTAGTTAACAAGTCAAGTGACCGATAAAACGTTTTTATCGATGACACATCCACTCAAAAGATATTACGTAGCTTGTGCATATTTAAAAGCCGAATAAACTGATCTAAATATAAAGCTGATAATAAATTAGGATTCGACTGTACTTCAGTCGTCGACTCGCAGATAGTAGTGTTTTTTTCGTCGAAATGCGTAAGCGAAAATAGATTTCGATAAAAGGAAAGTATTTTTAGAAGATTTTTCGGTAGTAGATATTTTAGAAAATCGATTCGAAATGTGCATAGATGAATTTTGGATTCAAGAATATGTATTGAATTGCATTTTTTAGGTTTCCTAGAGAACGTTTCCCGGATATGGTGATGTTTGAATCGTGATCGGAATATGATAAATAGTTGTGAATAATATGTAGTTAAGTCATAATAATAATACTTAAGTTATTTAAAAATGAATAAATACTAAAATTTAAAAATAATAATGAACAATTCATCGATTTATTGATGAAACAACATAGTTTCTTACATATTTTTGATATGCATACATTACTTTTGAATTTTGCAATCACAATGTTCCGTTATATTTATATTTTAAAGTAACAGGAAATCGCCTATATATTTTTGTCAAAAGATTAAATTTACTTATTTCCGTATAAAGCAAAACGTTATTCAAAACAAATTATCTATTCGTCGTTTAATTTGAAAGTTTTTAAATGAAAAAATATATTTAAATATTGAAAAATTAACTAGATAAGTACCTGAAACTTTTGCCATATTTAGTATCTTGAACATTGTAATGAGAATCATTGTGAGAGGTCAAAGGATCATCACTATCATCTCCAGATTGCTCATCACTAGTATGTCCTTCAGCAGCTGCCATCTGTAACAAAAATTAATAAAAAATCAATAAAAATCCTAATAATTCAGACTACATTCATAAAAAATAAGTCTGAACAAAAAAACAAAAATGTCCCACAGATAAATTTAGACATTCCAAAAGAAGTGATCTCATATCTTTCTCGAAAGAATTTTCAGTCACACTCAAAAAATGACACATGCACAAGATACCAGAAATTCAAGATCAAACAGTAATTTCATTATACAAGGAAAAACGTCTATAAATTTTCCGGTATATCGGCATTTTAGTGTCGTCGTTAAAACGATTCGATCAGACTTAAGATGGATTTTACGACCGTTTTATTTTACAAGAGCGTGAACTTGAAATTGTTATGAAAATTGAAGACAACTATTATGCACTTGCATTTGAATTATTCATTTTGTAATTTGAAAATTTTTTTAATAAAAAAGGACATATTTTAGATACGGTTTCATTAAACGTTGACATGTTAATTATTCAAAAATGTATGCGGTCGTGGCTTTAATTAAAAATGTAATAAGTTTGTACGATAAATGTGACACAAAGTAAAGAATGGGTAAAAAAAGCGTATATATTTTTTTTTTTTAATAAAAATTATATCACTTTAAAGGGTTAAAGACCTCTTGCTGCACATTGTACTTTCACAATAGTATTTTTTTTTTGCATCATGAACAATACTGAAACGAAACGTGTCACAAAATGTCACCGATTTTTTTCACAAAACGTTTGTGAATGAAAGAATAAAACGTGTACAGAGTGAGCCAAAAAAGGCAAACCAAAAAACCTTAAAAAAATAACAAATATCCAAAAAAAAACATCGTATGAATCAGAATAACGACAACGGAAACTCGATGCCAATTAAGGTCGACAATTTGCGGAATTTTTTTTAGTACGTGTCAGTAGAATACTAATTGCGGTTAACACACGTACTCAAAGGGTTAATTCGATATCGTATTTTATTTCTACAATTTTTGCGGTTACAGGATCGTTTATCTGATATGTGAGTCTTTTGATAATCATCGATTGTGAAAAAAAATATTGTTTGAAGCTAGTTTTGTGTAGTAAAATGCGTTTGAGTGCAGTAGGAATTGTTAAATTGTGTACATAATCGTCGATGGTTAAAATGAAATATTATTTGAAGCTAGTTAGGTTCAGTAAAATGCGTTTAGGTGCAGTTGAAATTGTTAAATTGTGTTTATGGTTAGTAAATATGATAAACGATATCGGATATGGTTATGGTTAAATGAAGGAAAAATTATCAATTTTTTAGTATTGTAAAGATAATGATAGGCTTTCCAGTCATTTTTATGAACTTTCGTAGTAAAAATATTATCTAGTGACACTTATGAGTGAACTTTACTAAATTTTTATCGTTAATTTTTGAAAATCTTTCCGGATGTAAATTTAATGAATGGAATGAATTTTAATATGGTTTCTATAGAAAAATTTAAACACAGTTAACTTAAGAATCGTTCAAGCATTTTAAAAGCTTTTTAATTTAAATCAAAGTACTAAGGATATATTTTTAAAGGCACAACATTCCAAAGAATTCAGAGATACCAACAGTTTTCGAATTAATGCATTTTTTTTTCACTTGAAAATGTCAATGAACTTTAAATCTTTTCCGCAAAGAAAATAAAGTGACAAAATCGGCTAAACGTGCTAATTTTAAAATAAGTGATTTTAATTTAAAATTAAAAACTCAATCTTAACCTTGTGTTGCGGTAAGATACAGTTAAAAACCACAATTTAATAAACAATATTATTTTTTAATAAATTTCTATTGAACTGCACTGAAAGTGGACAATTTCACGATTTCTTATAATAATATATTTATTTCTGTAAATAATTTCCGACATCAAAATTACAAGGTATCGATTGAAATTGAATCGGAAAAAAGAAATAGACGTGATTAAATAATTATAGTGTGAATCCTAGACATTTCTTCAATTACCTGTTGATCATTTACAGGTACATTACAGTATACGTGTACTGTAATTACAGAATTAATTTTTCAACGTTATTTCGAGTTCACAATCGTACAAAAACGATACAAGACCAATTATTTTGTCATTTTTGTACGTGAAAATTAGTTTCGCAATAGAACAATTACACAACGGGAGTCATTGTACTTTTTTTGGCAATTCGATGACACATTACATTTCTGAAAAACACTTTTTTTTCACGTTTATAATGAAAAGAAATACCTTTTGTTGATGTGTTTTGAAAAAATTCGAAATGATATTTCCGTTGATCTGATTCTATGCAATTTTAATGTTCGATTGTTTACGTATGCAATTCTGAAATTGATTCATGAAATTCTTCTGTGACATAATTGGAATGTGATTGTATTGAGTGAATTTTAATTAGACGTTTATTGTACAAAAATATTCCATCGAGAAATTAGTATCGTGAACACTGATAAAGGTATATAAAAATTTCGTTTGATTGACCGTATTTGAATTATTTTATCTTATAAACTGTCGAATTAAAGATTGATAACGATATTTGAAAGAAATTAATTGCAGTCTGAAATTAACAAAAGTGCATACACTGCTAATTATGCAGGTAAACAAAAAATAAGCTGAAGACAATAACAAAAATACATAAATTCCGATTAAATTCATTTTATAATTTATAATCATATCATGAATTATGTTTGACAACAAAATAACTACAACAAAAAACATTCGACGAACAAAACTTATCAAAGATATAATTTCAGCGCAAAAACAATAAACAAACACATCAAACAAGCAAAAATAATCCCTATTCAAATAACAATAAAGTCTAGAATCGGATTAACGCATTTACCTGAAATCTCGTAGCCGTAGGGTTGTTTTTGAACCTAGACGGCTTCTCAGTGTTTCTAAAACTGCTTTTGGTGATCACCCCTCGACCAGAAGCCGGCACAATTTTAGGTTTCGGCTTCTCGTCCACCAAATCCACAAATTTATCACCATCAGCTTGGGCTCCATCAGTTTCGTTGACGCCGAAGACCAGACCAGATTCAGGATCGTCTTCGTTGGCGGGAAATTCTGACAGACGAAGGTTTCCGTTCGTATTGGCCATCGATTTGGCAGAGCTGATCTTCCTGAAGCGTCCTATGACCACGTCGCTCTTGGATTCTTGGTTGTTCTGCTGCTGAGGGCTCAGGTTTTCCATCTCGATCGGCTTTTTGGGCTCGACTCCGTTTCGCTCCTTAGAAAACATGTTCGGTTTAAGTTTTCAGTTTTTTTGTATGGAAGCGAATAGCATTTCAGTCCCGAATGCGGTTTTTGTATAGGTTATGCACGCTTTGTGCTTTTCAGTGAACGCACGTGTGAAAACTTGAAATGTTTCGACAAGTATATTCAACACGTCTAAACTAAACGGAGAACCGTTTCAGACTGATTTGAATTTGTCGAAGCCGTTTCGAAGCTGAGTTTTGTATAAACATTAAAAAATGGCTTATACAGTATTAATCTTTATTATCAATGTCAATAAGAACTGTTTTACTTTAAAATTAGTTCATATTTTAGCTGCCAGGTGGCAAATGTGCGACAGAAACATCAAAGTTTCTCCTTTGCCGTTCGAGTGCTGTTTCAGTTCAGATTCGATGCCGCTTTTACTATTGTGTTATGCGATTTTAAATCTTAAATACACATACACAAAGACTTTAATAGTTCATTCTATTGAATACATAGAAGTTTGATTATAAATGCAACATCTGCCAGTTGCATTCAACTTTTGCATTTCTTGCAATAAATTAATATTGATTTATTTTTTAAATAAATAGTATTAATAATATTATCGAACAATAATATGAATAGAAAAAGATTCTAAGAATTTATGAGTATTTTCAAAGTATTGCGTTATTCATCACTGTATTAATCAATTTACATCACGAATGAATTTTTTTTAGTCACCGTATTAGTAATCGAGTAATTGAAATTCAAAACGCGTCGCATACGTTTAGCTTTATTACACTCGACAATCCTTTTTTTTATTTATAAACTTTTTTCATTATACTAGCGAAATGTCGCATTTTCACAAATTGGCACTTTTACGCGAAAGTCGCACAATTAGCTGAAACGAAATTTCAGAGAAAACGCAATCATCGGACTGTTTCAGTATAATTCGCTTAATTGTGAAAGTCGGTGGAAACGTGAACCACTACTAATTACGCGATCGTATCTCGCTTCTAGACGAATTAAAATGGTTGTTTCTACGATTGAAATGTTGTTTAGCTCTATTTTAGTTCGGTTGAATTTGAAACGCACGTGGTCTCTGTTCGACCATGTGCGTTGTGCTGTTTGTATGGGGGGAAGTCGTGTTCTATTGATCCCCTGATTCACCCTCCCCAATGGTGCTTTTATGTGAGTAAGTCCTTTGGGGGTCAAATATACTTACATAGATGTACTTTTATTCGGTATTGATTTTTGTGCATTTCTATTTTTCTATTATATTTGAATTTTTTTTTCAAATCGTAAGTTTGTTAAATTTTTTTTTAATTCTGATTTGATTTTTGATTAGTATTTATTGTTCATATTTAATTTATATCAAATGTATGTTCAAATTTATGTTTTAAATAAATATTCATTTGTTAATATTGCAATAGAAAATGTTTTGTTTTTTAAATAATGCAAATCGACATTTAAATTTCGCGCTTATAATGCGACATCTGTTGATGAAATGTAAAAACTAAATGAGTCACAAAATGGTTCCCGAATTAATAAATTAAAAATATTTTTTATTATTTTATTATCTGCAATTGTATTTAAAATGATTATCAAAAGCATGAAAATTATTAATAAATAATATAAAATTAATTTTACGCAATAAGAGATTTGAAAAATTCAATTTTACAATTTTTATTTTGATAATAACGTATTTTACGCATTTAAATGATTTAATTAAAACATAAATAATTTTTAATAATCATATATTAATATTTAAATAAAAATATTGTGTATTAATTGAAATATAATACATATAATTATTTTATTAAAATATTAATTAGTTTATAAGTCAACAGTTTATCAAAAGATGTCGCTATATAGTTGAAATTATTTTACCAAACGAATTTTATTACGATTGCGACATATATACAATTTTATAGCAACAGCTCTCGTCCTGCTTCGGCAGGACATATACTAAAATTGGAACGATACAGAGAAGATTAGCATGGCCCCTGCGCAAGGATGACACGCAAAATCGTGAAGCGTTCCACATTTTTTTGACACTTCGACTTTTGAACTATTCACTACAAATCATTTTTTCAAGTTATAAATAAATATAGTATCGATCAATCTATAAATAATTAATCTACGTAAAGAAAAACATTGATTATTTGAACTCTTCTATGAAATCAAATATATATTATTGCATCGTTGTGCGTCAATGTTTTAATTGCTTATTTATCTACACTTATTAATTCACATACAAATATTCAAACCGATCATAATGAATATGTACATTCGAATTGAATAAAACATTTCAAAAGTTACACTGTAAAACGTAATGAATGATTTAATACAAGTAATTAACCTTTCAATTTAAAGCTTGTAACGTTTCATGGAAACGGCTTACGAAGTTGACCGTCGCTTCGGTATAATTTATTCGCGGTTAATTGGCGGAGGAGTATCGAAATAATTTAGTAAAATAATTTTCCAATATTTCGATCCTTCGCATACATTATCCCGTGACCCTTTAACGAGCTCCGGAAGAAAGTTCGTAAACGAGCAAAAGGGGAAAAATCGTCTCGTCGCAATTTCGCCTTACTTATGTTTTATTAAATATCAGAAAATTTCGGCAAAGTGAATTTTTTCATGGTCAATAGAATATTCAAATGTGATACTTTCGTATTGAATATTTTATCATTTTTTGATTCTCGAATTAACTTTTTGTTACAATGTTGGTTACGTATAATTGTCACGATTTCGCTGCATGATGTATGATTATTTTTTATGTTGAATATAAATGTGAAAATATATTGCATTAGTATATGTTGTACAATTGTGTTTGATCAAAATCGGTAACAGGGGTTGAAAAGCATTGTCAAAAGCAGGGAGAGGCTGGTTATTTATAGAACTGCCAAATATGTATGTGAACATAATTCATACGGCTTAAACGATAACCTATAAATTATTTCCGAACGAAAATAGTCATTGTAAATAAGTAAAAATGTTAAATTAACAAATCAAAAATTACACATGTATCAAAATTTAAAAACTGATTGAAATAAAATAAAATAATAATGACAGGAAAGCAACAATACGATAGCACAGATAACAAAATTACAATACTTATCGAAATTAAATTGGCATAGATAAACACAATCAATTAAAATTATCTAATGTAAATGAGTCAAATTAAAATCGATCGACTCGAACAGATACTTTCAATTATAATTCTATAACGTAGTTCAAAATAATTCCATTTCGAATTTATATATTTTTTTCCTAATAATTAATTCTCGACGATTTTTTTCACACGACATAAACGCACTATACGCACGTAAACAAATCGTACATTTCACAAAACCAAACGACGAACACCAAACACCAAAACAACAAACCATAAACAACCTAACAAAACATACAAATAAGACAAAAAATCCCATACACAATAAACACACCAAACCAAACAAACAAAAACAACCCTTATACACAGAAAACACAAGAGCCACAATCGCATAACGAAACAAACAAACGTCAAAGCGACCCGCGAAAGCACGTGGTCTCGTAAACAAAGGGGTGGGGGCACAGCTGACATGTGCCATTCGAGTTCGGCTCGCGCTCGGAGCAGGTCGTGCGACCACGTGGCCGGTTTCCCGCGCAAACTTTCGAATTCACGATCTATAGATCGCGTGCTGTGCTCGTCGATCATGTTCGCCGGAACGAGGAGGACGCTCTCCGTTCTGATCACGCTCGCTTTCACAGGTATGTGCGATTTTTTTTTATTAATCGAGTTTTATGTTGGTTTAGTGTAGGTCTACCTCTTTTTTTTTTTTTTTCGAAATCTGCAATGAAGTGGCATAATTTACTTGAGATGTTGGTTTAGTGTAGGTCTTTTTTTTTTTCGAAATCTGCAATGAAGTGGTACAATTTACCTGACTTATCAGATCTATGATTATATGGCAGAAATTTTGTTGTATTTTTCTCGAATTTTTCTATAGTATACAAAGTTTTTTTTTTTAACTATAACTGTTTCTCTTTGATAATAAAAATTTCACCGAAAAATATTCATTTTATTTCGAAAAAATATTAATTAGTGTATTTTCAGGTTATTTTGATAATGGAATAAGTCTATTTATTTAGTTTTGAGTGATTTCAAAGTCGATATTTTAATATTTTTTACATTTTTTTTTCAATAAACATGATAGGTATAACTTATTATGTCATTATTTCTATAACATAATTTAAGCAATTTTTGATTTTTAATCATATTTTTTAATTTCAATACATGTGTTTATGATTAATCGCTGAAAAAAAAATTTTCCCCATTAACAATTCAAATCTATTGACATTAATCATGCATCTCAAATGTTCTTTATTAACATTTTTTATTATTAAAATTAATATTTTTTAAAAAGAATCAATATTTTAATTGAATTCAAATGCGTAAATCATATAATAACAGATTGATTTTTTTTTTTTTAAGATAATTTGATAGAAGATTCTTCGTATATTTCTTTTTTATCGAGATCATTGACTTCGTGTCTGCGTCGTATTTTAAATTACATATAATCGTACATCGTTTCGCAATTACCGATACATACTTTTAGCAATCATCGATATTTCAATACGCAACTTACGCATGTAGGTATGATCCAAATTAATAAAAAAAATTACTGTAATTTCCTATTTTTTGTCATCATTTAGTTCAAACCGATATAAGTCCTAATTTAAAGAAAGAAAAATGTTTTTTTGATAAAAGGTATAATTTTTGACCTATACATACATTGGTGTTCGATGGTCAAACATGAAAGATCCAAATATCGAAATGTCACATAAAATTCATAGCGCCGATGAAAATCGAAATAATTTTATTCCACAATAAAGGTTCCGTTCAAATGTCGTATTGCTCTTATATTTAGTACAAATTGACCTTTAGCTTCGATTTAGTGTCGAAAATGCGCATTCGACCAACAAAATGAAAAAAAAAAACCTAGATAAACAAAATGAAATGTTAACGAGAATCTTTAAAACGAAAGTTTCGGATAAACTCTTTGATTCGGATCTGTTTAATTTTTGATTTATTTCACTTGGCGCAACTTTTCTTTTCGCTTTTGTGAACCGAAGGCAATTAAGATAACTTTTTATTTTTTCGCCGTGAACATTTGATATATTTATTTCAGCGTTTAATTGTTCAACCTCACGTGTAATATGCGCACTTTTTAACAACTCGCCTAGGAGTGTAATAAAAAAATTATATGGACATAATATAAAAATTTCACACGAGTGCCTACACTGTTGGTTTCGATTCTGGACACTTTTCTTGTAAATGTATTTTTTTTTAAATAAAATTTGCTCTAAATTAGTTTTTAGTTTATTTTATTTGAAGATTGATTGAGTATAGTTCTTAATAACGCATTTGGCAGCAACGTTTGAAATAAATTTCATGGACAAATTCGATTAACGAAAACATTACCCGGAAGAGATTGTTATGAATCATTTGTTGTAGTGCATAAAAATAATAATTTATTATTAATTCATTGAATTCGATGCATAAAAATAAGTCATCCAATGAAATATTATTAATTTTATACATACCAAAATAAAATAAGATTTCATTTAATCGAATTTTTCTATGGAATTCATTTCAAATATCAGTATCAAATGTAATTTCAAGAACAGTAATTGATCAATCTTCGAATTATAATCTAATTTAATGAAAAATTTTCAGATATAAGTACATAATATTTATCTAGTGTACAGAATTTTGCGCAATAGCGTATATATTTTCATTGTGTTAAGGGTTTATTTCGAAATTCTGACTTGAATTAGTGCGATTTAAATATGGAAGTTTTCGCATTATATCTTCGAATGTCCGGAAAAATAAAATAATAGAAAATAAAACGGCGAATTTACGAGATTTTCAGGGTTGCTGAAAATGCGATTTTTCAAAAGGAATACGACAGTTTGTGACAGCAAAACGCTCTGAACTGCGATTAATCGCCTGAAAAATCGACTATTAATATTTTTTTAATAATTCCAAGCAAAACAATCCTAAAAATAAAATATAATCCTTTGTAATGAACGTCAATCGCACCGAAGATACGCCGAAAATAATAACATTCAAACGAATTCATCGAACTCTTTACGGTTGAAATTTCATTTATGAGTTTGGCGAAATATCGCTTTGACATTCAAACGATGTTTTTTCAGCTTTCGAAACGATGTAATTTTAGTTCGAAAATCATTCGTATGTGAAATTTATCAATTGATATCGTTTTATTTATAGCGTTATTATGCTATTTACGTGCGTCGATAATTTTGTTCTATGAAAGTTGCATAAGTTGCGTGAAGTTTATCTAATGACGCATTTCTAGAAATTTTCATGATCGATCAAATGTATATTTGTAATCTTAGAAAAACAAATTTTCTATAACGTAATATAAGGTTATCGAACTCGATTAGAGTTAAAGATCTTCGATTTAACAATCGATCAGTGATTAGATTTGAAAATTAGTAAAAAATCATTTTTTGTGACGTTTAAACATGTGTTTTTTTTTTCAATAATGTTTCTGACGTAAATTTGAATCAATTGTAATGATAAATTATCTAATTTGTTATCGTTATTAAGATGAAAATATTATTCTTTAATTCGATCACGTGCGTTTTTATATCCATCTTAATTTTATTGCAGCCCATAAAGGTGAACGTTAATTAAATTAATTTTCACATTTTTAATTAAATTTATTAAGAGGTTTTCGTTTAAGAATAAAAAAAATATATGTATTATTTCGTTCAAAAATATAATCATGCAATGAATCAAAAGTGATTTAAAAAGTTTCTGGTATTTTCGATGACGCTCGTAATGTTGAGCAAATATCACACTATTGCTTAAATTTTGAAATTCTCACAATAATGTTTGCAAATATGTACTTAAATCTGTATGTTTTTCTAAACATTTTCCGAGATTCGTAAGAACGTCACGAATGTCTAGAATATTTTTCATCTTGCTACTTTTCGAGAAAAAAAGTCACTCGTCTTCGTACCAAAGTCTACACTAATATTAGAGTCTCTTAAAATTTAGAGAAGACTTGAGTATTTTAAGAAAATTCATTTCGAAATATATAATTGTTTTTATTATATACTTTTCGCATATGATTTGGTGATGCCAAAATAACAACCTTATAATTGCATCGTATCATTTGTTTCAGAGATCATTTCAATTAATTCTGTACTTTGATGTAAAATGACCACATTTGTAGCATTATTATAAACGAAAATTTTCGTTCATGATTTTGGATAAATAAAGATAAATTTGAAAAACGCATCAAACACATTTCATTCTTTTTCTCGAATTTTCGTTTTATGAATTTGATCACATTGTGCTCAAGTATTTCGACAAAATCATACAATTTAACGACTCTGAATACATTCAAAATTTATTAATAGTCATTATTATTAACTTTAATTATTATTTTCAGCCTATACACGAAATCTTAGCAATAAACGATAATGAGAACTCAACAATACGAACGTTCGTTGTATAGGAAACAATTCAAATCGACATTTTCTCTATGTAACAAAGTATCATTATCGGAATCTGTAGGCGCCTATGTTTTAATCGGATTAAGATAAGGTCCTTATTATTGTTATATTATTATTATCATTGTTATTGGAATCATTATCGGAGACTTGTGCCGTTTAATCTCATACACATAATCGACGTTGAAACGATACAATTTGCATTCTGAATCACGTATTTCGATTTTTATCTGAAAATTTGTGAATGAATTTGTTGTAAAAAAAACGTATCGTTATATCAATTGTATGATTTTTATCTACCGATTGATTAATTAATCGATGAGTGTATAATTGTGTGATATTATGACGAATCGATTTGTCATGTAAATATAATATTTTATTACAAAATCTAGAATTAATTTTATATACGATTCGATTAATAAATATAAGATCACATATAATTTGAAAGGCTTCAATCACGTTCCCAAAAGTAAGACATTCGTTTGTATTAATGAGATAAGTTATAAGGTTTCAATTATGCGAAAAATAAGTAGCCTGAAATTGTTCATAATAAAAGTATTTATAGACATGAGTTAATTAATTCATAAAAAAAATAATTACAACGTTATGACACTTTTCTATATTATTGTTCATAAAAAATGAAACCTTTGAGAATCAAAAATTGCGGCATTTTAAGTACAAACAGTTTTAATGAAACTCGATTTTTTTAACGAGAATTCGTCACGTGATTTTATTCAATTAAGCAATTTTTTTAATTCCTCAAAAGTAAGACATTCGTTATTATTAATGAGATAACTTATAAGGTTTCAATGATACGAAAAATAAGCAGCCAAAATCGTTCATAATAAAAGCACTTATAGACATGAGTTAATTAATTCATGAAAAAAAATAATTACGACGTTATGACACTTTTCTATATTAGTGTTCATAAAAATGAAACCATTGAGAATCAAAAATTGCGGCATTTTAAGTACAAACAGTTTTAACGAAACTCAATTTTTTTAACGAGAATTCGTCGTGATTTTATTCAATTAAGCAATTTTTCAATTCCTCAAACATAATACATATATTCGAACGCAATTATTATAAACACATATTTAATTTTATCGATTCCCATCGAATTAAATTTTATCGCCGACGAAATCACCCGTTTAGTAGCGATTTGTAGAACGCGTCACGTACCGCGTTATACGAGGTGTACGCCTACTACGTAATACGTGCACCGTAAAACTTGTCAATGACCGATCTTTTACGATTATAAAAATTGTATTATGTTTATGTCGTGTGCTGGTAAAGTATCGAAAGCCTTTTATGCCCTAGCTCGTATAAAGTTATCGATTTTATATATGAAATAACGCGGGGATAAAATTCGGTTTTATGAAGATTTGATGATAGTGCATAAGGTTGTTCAGTGAAAAAAAATTGTGATTTGGAAATATTATTGATTTGATATTCAATTATCGTTAGATTCTTTGTATAAGTCTCTGTATATTGTTGTTGATTTGAGAAACAAATTGTTTGAAGGTTGTATGATTTTGATTTTTAAAGATTTTTGAGCAAAAATTTAATGAAACTATCAATATATGATTTTAATTATAAATTATATAAGTAAATAAAGAAATGAAAATAAAATAGAATTTTTTATATAATTCACATAATAATAGAGTTTACGTGGTGCACGTAAAGCGAGATTACGTATGAACGTTTTTGCGTTTTTTTGTTTCTAAAACACGATTTTTTTCGTCGGGATTAATTTGTTTATATAATATAAGCTTTTTTTCTGCTTTTAGATTTTGTTTTTGTATAACAACTTCAATGACATTTTCCTTCCGTGCGTAGAACACTTTATTTTCGTAACGGATCAAAACTAATATTGCGCATTGCTTTCTATCAATTTAGTTTTTTTTTTAATAACCGGTTGTTTTGAGCATTTTTATAATCACTTTTAAATTAATCAATACTTAAAAGAATCAATTAATTTAGAAATCAATCAAGAACTCCAATAAGAGAGATGAACGTAATGAATCACTCATTGACCTGAATGCAACGAAGATCTATGAATCTATACTTTCATTTAATATTAATTAATTTATATACATTTCCTATTATTATAGATAAAATCGATCATCTAAATTTTTTTTTCGAAAATGAAAATTATATTAATATTTTTGATATTGCATTTGAAAAGCGTTTGCATAGTCTTATTATTAAGACAATTTCCTTGTTTCTAACTGGACCACGATCTCCTTTTATTGTGGCAATAAGTGCGAGAACATTCCCATCACGTCGTCTCATATTGTGTTGTTCCTGTCCTCACATAATACTTAACACCTTGGCCAATTTAGTTGACTGACCCTAGACACAACTAGGATATGAGGTGTTCATTGCATTAAGTGATTAAGTCCAATTTTTGTAGAAAAAATAGATTTAAATGTCAAAGCGTTCGGTATATTTTTTAATGTGTGAAATATCTTTGAATAATAAAGATAAACGCCAATGACAAAATTTCTTTGGTCATCGAATAATCGTTTATTACTGAGGTCGTTTTTATTAATTTTGTACTCTAATGTGAATTGATTACATAGGTAATCTATTATAAACGAAATTTCGAATAAATGTAAAGTTAAGAGAATTTCTGAAGACGCATCGAACACAATTTTTCTTAACATTTTGTTTTATAGAGTTGATCACTTTATGGTATGAATGACTCAAATGCTTTGTTATATCAAATAATCACATTAAAATTCGAAAAATTATCAGATTTTATGTATTTTTGTTAAGAAAATTTTTAATTTTCCAGCCAAAATTTGAATTTTAAATATATTTTAATCTGAAAAAATAATTGCAACTGAAAGCAAATTGAAAAAAATATTGATAAACATCTTAGGTGCGTTTTGAACATCAAAGTCGATGCTCTTTTGACATTTCTTGGCATACTTTCAGATGTCTAGTTGTTTGGACCTGAAAATAGATCTTAGGTCTTTTATTTTTGCTTGTTTTCATGTTGTCGCTAATCTTTTGGACGTACGTAGTCTTATTCTAAGTTCATAAGAAATTCGTCTTGAATCGTGGTTATTGTTTTGAGTTAATTGGTCGTGACTTTTGAGTCTATTCTTAAGAAAACGATTAGAAAAAAATAGCGTTTTTTTCGTTTAAAAATTTCGATTTGCGTCATGGTGAGGTTGATTTTTTGAAATTGCTTAAAAATAAGCTCATTGACACTTTTTTGTTTATATTTGTCGACCTTCACGATTTCGTTGAAGATGAAAACAGATAGATTTTCATTTATTTAGCGAAAAAGTCATAGGTTTCATAACGATTAATGATTTTTATTTAATGCACATTTCATGGAAATTATTAAAATATAGAATATTATGAGTAAGCACATTGAAAAAAATTCATTCTTTCATTATAAAGCACGCTTGTTTGAATAATAACAAAGAACGTATTTATTACATAACATTTAATTAAATTTCAAAAACCTTAAATATTTTCAAAGGAGAATGTATGTGAATAAACAACCATTTTAAATTTATTTTCGAGTATAAAATCTGTAGATTTATATTCAAATTTAAGTATCGATTCTATTATATGCTAATCACATCGCCAATAATTCGATTTTCCAAAAATTTTCTTCATGCATGACATTAAATAACAATGGTATCGACCAGATTTTTAACGAATGCAAAATGTTAAACATTTTTCACATTCGACGAATTTGAATTTCAAATCGGCCCACTAGTGAATCCCATACTTCGAATTAGTTAAAATTTTCAAAAAATACTATAGATTATCTGAATCAGAATTAGATGAATTAACGAACCAAATCAGACAAAAAAAAGCCTATATTCAAGTCGTCAAAGTCATAAGATCCCATGTCCAATTTGCAAAGTGATCCTCAGCGAAGAGTCGGGTTCGTGTAATTATTGTCGTGTAAACCGAAGATGTTGATTACCACATAATGGTCTTGCTCTGAGAATTGTACGTTCACTGTACACCACCTGACCGAATAATTTGTACATGGTACAATATGACCCGGCTCGTTTGGTTCACTTTTGCCATTTCGTATGTGGTCGAAGATTGGATGATTGAGAATCTCAAACTGTCCATTGTTGTGAGATTGTTCTGTCCGTTTTAGTGCTGTTACGTTTTATGCATGCCAGTTCTGAATAACAATGAGAGATTATGTTTTAAGGTCAGGTTCATGAACCATTGTATGCTTTCTGTTCATACTGGGTAATTTTAAATGAATGTTTTTTCGAGTTGCTATGCTGATTTGCAAAAAAGTGAATTTTATTGAATATACTCGAAGAATAATTTATTGTTAGATTTAAAAAAGTAGCTAGAAAATGTGTTTTAAATACTTAATCCGTAGTTACTTTAGACTTTCTATTGAAAATAGTCTCTTCAAACAAATTCGTTCTTTAATGTCAATTGTGTGATATCTTGTATTTGAGGTTTCATGAAATAAAATAATATAGATACATAGATAAATATAATATGTAAGACAGAACGATAGAACAATAATATGGACCCAAAGCTCTAATTGTGATTGTACGAAGCCTACACATCAAAAATTCTAATATCTCGACAAAATCAAGAATTTTCAAGAAATCTGATACATTTTCAAGAAAATTCTCGAGAAATCAGTATACCTGATAATGTCGGGTTGATTAAAGATATTTCTATTAAATTATCCAAGTTTACAATTCATCTTTTATTATGATAATGGCGTACACATAACGGACAATTACCTAATTTTCTTAGAAATCCGAATTTGGATCGCTTCGATTCAATTGTGAACGAAATTATTCATTTTTGTGTCGATGAACGGATGCGATAGTATTCATTATTCAAATCGTATGTATTGCGATGAAAAGATTTTTTTTCACGTGCACAGAATGTAGTCATTAGTAGAACGTTCTGTTTGATTTTATGCAGCAGCAGTATAATGAAGCTTTGTTTGATTTTTCAACGATTTTATTGATCGAACGAAACAGAGTCGTTTTCAATTGCATTCGAATCGGAAATGGATTGTTTTGTGGTCGGAAAAAAATCACGAATTAATTTCGACATGGTTTTTTCAAATGAGCTAATGACTGCTTTAAAAAGGACAATACGAGTAGAAAATTCCTTTAACACATTCGCATTCAAAGATTTCGTTTGCCAGTGAATGAAAATTAGTATGAAAATGGAATGATTTCAAATCGATTTTCCATGAAAATCTTAAATCTATGATGAATGTAGTTATAGCAAAAAATCATGAAATTACTACATAATATCTATCGATTGAGATACATTTTAAATTTGTTTAGTGAAAAAGTCCGTTATTACATATCCTCTTTTACGAGTGTATAACGGAAGTAAATAAAAACGGTGCAAGTCGTTAAATTACGGGATGAATTTATGAACGTACTTAGATAACGAGTGACATTATTTATTAGACTATGTGCGCGTATTTTTTACATTTTAACTACGGTGTAATGTGTATTTGCTGTAATTTATATTTTCAATGATACAGAATGTATAGATGCCATTAAATATTACATTATGTAGAATCTATCGATGAAAATCTAGCACTAGAAGTCGGGTAATCGTTTCTATTTCAATAGTAAACGATAGTCTATTTTTCATTCTATTATTTGAATTTATGGACATTAGCAGAAAATATTTCTATTTTTTAATATTTCCAATGAATTTGTCATAAAGTTTTAGCAAAAGATTTTAGATATTGTATAACTGAAGTGTAAATAACGCGAAAATGGAATGGCGTTTCTTGCGAAGGGGAATTTTTCCCTTTCTTTCGTTATTTTTTTTTATCGGCAATAATAAATCAAAAATTTTGAAAGACGTCAAAAATACGTTTTACCAGTATCTTATGTCTTATGTCCGTGAAAAGAGATAAAAGCTAATTGGTCCCCACGGTCAAACGTCGTATCATACTACGTTACCTTCGCTATTATCTTGGATTTTTTTATTAGGACTTCCTTAAAGTATTGTTTTTCGATTACGAAAAGAAAAATCAACAGAAAATATTTTATAAAAAAAAATATAAACATTTGATTAGATTTTAAGATTTGACTTAGCATATGAACTTGATTAAAGTTCAATGATCTATACATAGAATTTAAGGGTTTTTTAAACTATTTTCTTAATCTCACAGTTTGAGAACATGTGGATAAGATTCTCTGTACGTGCGCAAATGGTAGACCATGACGTAGTCCCGTTTAATTGAAGCACGAGAAACAATAACAAGGGTTTGTTTCGAGTCTTGTACACAAAACGTGTTAACATTCGAAATAAACGGGTTGATGTTTAGTTTTCTCTCCCCAATTGGCTATGAGAAAAATTATCATTTTCATTTCAGTTCAAAATGCCTTGTGAGAATTTACTATATTCGTTTAGTCTGTGCTGAACTTCGCAATGAATACTTTTATTACAGAAAAGGCTTATAAGTTTTTAATTTTCGTACTAACACATTTCATAAGAAAGGGTACATATACTTAATTCACTGTTGATTCTGGACACTTTTAAAAGAAACTAATGAAAAATTTGCAAGAAAATGAAATATTTATAAAGTGTCCAGAATTTCTTTCAACACCCATGTAGTGTATATGGAAAATTGTAGTGAAGCTTTTACGATTCACTGAAAAAAGTCTGCGAATACAGAGTATATAAAAACTTTCAATCAAATCAAACAATTATTCAGTCTGATAGCAAACCACAATGCATCAAATCAACAGAATTTCTTAACAAGATTAAAAAACCGGAGCGAAACCCGAAGAAAATTAAATTTCCACCTTAGCAACAACAACAGAGTCCAGTCAGTCGATTCGTTCGAGTTTAACGATGATTAAAGCGAATCTCCTTTTTTCCCGACCACCATTTTCTAACCCAACCCATCCACTTTTAACGTTTCGCCATTTTACAACTGCAAAAGGAAGAAAGAGCGAAAACAACGGAACAAATAACGAAACCGCCATTGTTTGAGTTGGCGCTTCTTCGCGCCGGGATTCGTACAAAAGGGCGCATGCACATCTATGAACAGGATTTGATTAATTAAAATATTTTTTCATATGAAAGATTTTAAATAATTAATTGATCTGATTGTGAGAAAAAATATTTTTGTTTTGGTTGATTTTTATGTCTTATTTTCATCCCTTTTCTATATAAATAAAATTGAATGAATGATAGTAAGTCTGTATGGTGTCCATTGACTCCTTAATTGCTGATCTTTTGGCAATGAATTTTTTCAGAGTTATTATACGTATGTCTGGGAAGATTTTTGCATCATTAGATTTTATAATTTACATTTAAAATTTTACAAAGCAATTGGATTTCTTCCGATCGACAATTACAGAACAGAAGCTACTCGTAGCATAAAATATTTTAGACGAATTTTAATGTATTTTATTACTGGCATTTTTTTTTTCAAATCGAATAATTTTCACTTATAATCAAGTTATTTTCACTTCTAATTAAATAATCTTCTATTTAAATAGGGTATTTAAAAATCTTATGAATTTATGTTAGGATAATTTTACTCAATGACATGTTTAAGATGGTTTGGTAAAAAATTGACATATTTGACTTAAAATGTAAATTAATCGACTTGAATTGGAAAATATTCAACTCGATATTAAAATAAATGTTTCATATGTAGGTTTTGTATTATAATTTCAATTGATTTCGGATAAAGAGATATCGTTTATAAGCATTGAGGGATTATTTTTTCCTTTCATCTTTTTTAATTTTTACTCTAATACAAAAATAAAGAAAATATATCTTTACCCTCACTACTTTAACTCTACTGTCCACAAATCAGATTCGAATCTTAAAATCAGCCAAAAAACACCTAATATAATTATAAGAACTACGATTAATCAATTAGAAAAATTTAGTACGTATGAAGAGATTTTAGAGGCTTAACCCCCCGATGCCCGAATTTCAATTCAAGTCTGCTTTTCGCTATACATAAATACATATTCAACTTTTGCTTACACCGACAGACCACTTTTGAGGCTTCGCCGCAAAAACCCAGTTCTCTTTATATCTAAGGTCGCGATTTTTGAGTCAAAAGGCGAAAAGGTTCACTTTCCCACTGCGGCGTTTCGTTTCGCGGTTTTATTTCGAGTAACGTGTGTTTTGGGTATTGTTTTGAGTGAACGTTTCTAATTAGAGTCGACTGGATTCTGTTGGGTTTTGTCGTTCTTGAGTCTTACGTAAAAGCGGAGCTTTGTGCTTTCTCGAGTTTTGCCGCAACATTATCGCTTTATAATGATATGGTGTTGTAAAAATGAAAATTTTATGTGTCAAGATTTTTATAGCATTAAATAAATGATTTGATTGTTTTTTGTAATTTGAATTTGATTGTTTATGTGTGTACTGATGTGTTCAATTGTTTCGTGACAGTGATTACTCAGTAGTGACAGTGATCATTTGTTACGCGATATTGGCAATTTTTATTGTCATTGTGCAATAAAATGTTACGGAATTTCCTTTTTCTTCTTACGCAATGACATAATCGGTATAATTTTACGGTTATTTGTCTGAAGAAGATAATTTTTAATCTTTTCGTAAATCGGTTTTTCGTCGTCGAATTTTATTATATTTTTTTAACATTACAAAACTGTTATTATACACATTTATATTTACTATAAATGCAGAATATTATCTGATTGTGAGCTTAAAAATCTTTTTCAAAATGAAATAAAATAAGTACCATGAAATTCCTCAAATGAGAACAGTACCTGAAGAAGCAAAACACTTTCGAAAATAGTTTGAAGCCGTTTAGTAAAATTTCGAGTATTAATCATACTATGAATTAATAACCTCGGTGCGATAAAATTCACTGAACTTTTATTAGAAAGCTTCAATTTTTTTTCGAAAACTTCACGCTGGAATTTCACAGAATTACATAATAATTAACCATTCAGTTATATTTTATCGAAATTTAATAAATTCAACACACAAAATATTTAAGATTTCATCATTCGAATGTTAATCAACACCTAAAATTCGACCATCACTTAATTATTTTCAAATCTGGCCAACATCCAATCAAAATCACCTGAGTTTTAAACACTGCCAAACATCGAAAAAAAAACAAACAAACATTATAAAAAACATCTAAATACCGAAACGAAGAAACGGAACAACATCATTTGCATTATTACGAAATTTCACGTCCGAATTATTCAACACGAAAGCGAAACTCGCGGCCCAACAACGACGACCTTCGTCTCCATGATGATCATGATGATGATGATCATCATGATGATCAGAGTCGTGTTGATCTTGGCAATTTCAGATCCTCGACACGTCGGAGAAAGTGGCGACGAAATAAAATATTCTCGCTTGCGTTGCTCCGTTCCTTGGGGAGCAGTTTTCGTAGGCCGCGAAACGTTCTGCGGTACGAATTGAGATTGCTTGTGGTCGCGAAAGGGTTAACTGTTTAATATGGAGCTTTTCAAACTTTCTAGAGTGTTTTTTAGTTTTAAATTCGTTAATTTTTTAATAAATTATGTGATATATTTCATTAAATTTCATTTAATTTGATATGACAATGTGTCTTTTATTGTGAGAGTATTGAACGAGTGAGTATGTCTGAAAGTTGAAAGAATAGAGCTAATCCTGTTTTTTAGATCACAGATTTGGAAATTTTCAAGTCGTTCTTTTTATAGCACAACCTAGTGTAAAACTTGGGGAATTCCGTTAATTACACAATTCTAGATTCGAGCTTACTTATAGAATAGTCATATATCAATATAAGTTGCTTGGTCGGGAATTTCATTTTTCTTCCTATATTTTTTGATTTATCAAATAAATTATAAATAATATAAATGAGAATTATAAAGCTCAATGATTAAATAGTTTGAATTGAAAAAAAGTTTGGAAAGTTCCGATTTAATCTCCCTTATTGCTTAGTTCGTACAAGGGTCAGTTGGGTTTACGTTTAATAAATAGAAAATTATTCTTGATATGCATTTAAAAAAGGGATTAAATGTTTAGTTATAATTTGTTGAGTTCTTAAATTTATTGCTTTATAAAGTTTCGAAAAATATTAATTTATCGAAAGTTTGTTTTAAAATGAACGTGTCGAATTACATTTTATTAAACATATTTACAAATAAACAATAATATAAATCGAATCTATATCTAAAAAGTTCACATCCAACGAGAAATATAATATGATACATTTGATAAAAAACTAATCAATGCCATTTTTTGTCCACAGGTATGTCGAAGGACCTACGATATTTCAACTCGTCAAACCACCAAACGAAACCTTATCTGATTCTCTTCAAATCAGTACGTACTTCACATTTCTAACACAATCATCAAAATTTCAACGAAAAACATTAAAAAATCACATTTTTCAAAAATTCATCTTACAATTTAAGCTCTTTATAGATTAGCACCGTAGTTAACCCGAAGAACACTCTCTTAAACCGTAAAGATACGTGCTTTCGGTTCGTGTTCGTGGATTAACATGATCCTGGCAAAGTTATCCCACTGTTTAATGTCGACGTATCTTAGAAAATCGCGGTTTTTGAATTTTCAAATTCGAAAATTTCATTCGATTCATCGACCAGTTAATTGAGCCGGATTTAGCAAAAAACATTTGAATAATTCGACAAGTTTTTTCAAACTTGTTGTATCACTCTAAAACTATTTTTTGAGTCTTCTAAAAAAATGTTCATATCAGATAATCGAATTGGTCTGCTAAGATCTACATTTTTTTTCATGAATATGAAAAAAATATGTTTTTATATTTCCATAGCATGATGCAATAACAAATTTCATATCCTTTTCGCACATTTGTCGTGTGAATTATTTACGTTTATATCCTGAAATACTCATCGTGAAGCAAATTGATTTCAGAGTTTAGTGTCTGAAGCGAGCGAGAAAACACTTTCAGCACAGTGTTCATCGTCTATTATCACATCTTCAAAACGAAGATGTCCTCTTTTATTAGACGTTTTTCATGCTTATTTATCATTTTATTAAAAATATTTTTTATACAAAACATATCCTTATAATCCGTCTTGTAATTTGTTGCGTCACTTTTTTTCTTTCAGCGAAACGAACGACTTCTAGAGTTTGATTAGATCAATTCAAATTAGCATTTTATGTCTGTCTTTTTATTGCATTCTTGATAATACGTGGGTGCTGTCGAATTGTTGAATTAGAGCTTTTTTTATTTGATCTGAATTAGTACGGGAATTTTGCTTTTGCGCAATTGAGCTTAATCGAACGGGTGATTCATGTGAATTGTTTCACGAAATTGTTATAATTATATAAATTCAGACACGTGTTTCTTTTATAAGGAGAGAAAGTGAATTGAGAAATTATGACATTTATAATGACAAAGAATTTTCAGAATAACAATAACGAAACGTGTTCTATTTACTATATTTTATTTTCACGCACGCATGGAAATGAGCTTAAATTGTAAAATAATTCATCATGAATAAAATTTATATAATATTCAAATAACAGAATTTATAATAGTATTAAAGAGTAATATTAGTGAATGTACCTACTAATTTCTTCCAAAAAAGAGATGTTAAGCACATAGAAATACGGATAATAATTGAATGTGTAATTTATGTAGTACTTGGGGTAACTGTAGCTGGACTCTAGATAATTAAATATTTTCTTTTCATTATAAAATTTATGTAGTGTTTGAAAAAACAGTAGCTAGACTAGCTAGAAATTATTTCCTTTTGATTATAAAAAGATTATTAAGAGTAGATTATAATCAGTAAAATAGTCAACCGGAACGTCGTGCCGTCCTGACATCTGTTTTCGCTGTCGGAACGCGTTCCGCAAAGTAACTAATTTCATTCCGAACAAATACATTGATTTCTTTCTCAATAATTGCATAGAATTTGACGATTCCTTAACAATATCGAAATATACATACAAACACACACCAAACCCTCAATTCCAAGTCCATCAAACATCGAACACAACAAAACCACCTCGACCGAAGGCACCCCACCTAAAAGCAACGACCGCATAAACCCAATAGTACAACGGCCTCCCGAAAGTACATACGTCGCGAAGTCGTACCACGGAACAATGGTCCAGAAGTCGGACTTACGACACGCACATTACGATTTTGACGTCGGCACATGACAGCCACTTGGCTAGGGCACAATTGCACTTTCGCAGCGGGTTCGATAACGAAGATAAGCCGCTTTGTTCGCGGCCAACGGATCGCACTTCCTCGACCCTTCCTCGTCGTCTCGTCTCCGAGACTTCATTATCTGCCGAACGAGATCTCCTTCTTCTTCAGCAGCGGCCTACTTGTGGGGGAGGAAGGGCTGGAGGTACGACTTGGTTCGGATTCAAGAAATTAGGTTGTGGGTTGTTATGGTTTTTTGAGATTTTTCGTTGGTTAGAGAAAGTGTGAAGAAATCGTCGAGGTAGTTATAGGTTTAGAAATATTTTTGGGTATTCATGTGACGATCGCACTCCGTACTCTTTTTGTAAGGAAGGAAGGGTTGAAGATGCATCTTGATTTGGATGATATTTTGGGTTGTGAATGTTTTTAAAGGGTTTTTTGTAGGTTAAGTGAAGTGTGAATAAATAGTAGAAGTGGTTCAGTGGTTCTAGGTTTAGGAATATTTTCGAGTAGATACTTGTGTAAGTAAGTACTAATTCTATCATCACGACTTTCAAAATGATTCAATCGAACTTAAAACGTAAATCGAAAAAAAAACAGCAAAAGGGACCATCTGTATTGTCTACTATTCTTGAGTTATTTTTGCCATCAATTTGAGAATGAATCCCATAATTAAAATGATATTTGCGAAAAGAGTTTTCTAACTGTACATGCATTGTACTTCTACAATGGTGTGGCTACAAATTGTATTAATTATTGAATAGATACTGCAATTGTCCCTAAACGAATTTTCAGCATTTCATAATCAAATTGTACGTCCTATGAGACTCGCGATGAGCAATTTCACAAATCCACCAAATCATCAAAAACTTGAATTTATCATTACGCAACAGAAATAAATACCGATAGGTTCAAAAGTTTAAGTTTATCGATAAAATTAACCCAAATTCACAGCAATATAATCTTACTTAATCTAACATATTTTACGAGTCTTACTCAATACCGTTTCGAATTTACGATGCAATCGATCGATCGAGTTAATTCAATCTAATCGATAAACCGATAACTCACTAACGTTTCAATTTTTAATAAACTCAAAACAACCATCAAATTCAAAACTTATTATAACCTCACCACTTCAAAATTATAAAATTTCCTGCACTACATCTCTCGATTAATATAAATTAAAAAATCGATGTTCATTGTATTTTTCAGTTTTAGACTGTTCATCAAATCCAAAATCATCGCATCAACTCACTTTAAAATTAGAGAAATTCACGCTCGCATAATTGCGGTCATCTTTCGCCCAAAAAGCATAGTCATTTAGAGTCCTCGACCATGAGAATAACGGAAAAATAAAAAACGTCCAGTTTTGGTGAAAATTCGTCACGATACCTTTGGGAGGTCGTTAGCCGGCGAAACACGACATCGTTGCAGGTTCAATTATCATACCTCGGGGATACATACGGGGGTGGATTTATATCCGACTGTTTACGCGACAAAACGGCCCGAAAAATAAAATAGAATAAATATAAAATGCGTACGAAACGAGTTTGTTGCGAAAAAAAATTGAAAAAATAAAAATCACTTTTTGCCCAGTCTCCTCCGCGCGTTCCTGTTCAGTTAATTGTCGTGTTTGTTTTGTCGAAGCGTGTTGTGGGAGAGTGAAAGTGATTCGCTTCGAGTGGAAAGAAATGTCTTGTGTACGTGTTAACAGTTCGTATGAGGTAAAAAAAATATAGTATGTAGGTTTTTTTTTTTAGAAATTTTGTATTGAATTGAATGTGGTGTTTTATTTTCTTTTTTGGCTGTTTTAGACGATAAAGGTAAAGGTCGTTTAAAGGTAAATTTGGTACTTTTGTGGTTTTTCATTCATACGAAACTCAAAGGGTTAAGTCGGGTCAGTTTAAGCTTGGTGTTAAGTTAGATTAGGTTTTTTCTTATTTTTCGAAATGTTATATCGAATTCAGTTATGTTTCAGATTCATAATCGGATAGTAATAGGGGTTTTTATTTAAAGCGCTCGATCGTATAACTAATATAGCCGCAATTGTTTTATTTGTTCGCTAATATGATCGAAAGTTTATAATTTGCATTTAGTTTGGAAAATTCATTAATATAGCCATAATTAACTGTCAAAGTTCTAGCATACCTATCGAAAATACTTGTATATATTCACTAGCACCGTAAGTTTTCCGCTATCGAAAATGTTTTTATACATAGTTTAATTTAACAGTGATTATTTTTTCTACTATCGATTGAAGCATTCAATTAAACTAGCCTCTACAATACTTTTTTCAATACAATCTAGAATACAGTAAAAACCCATCTCGTCTTAAAAAAATTCAAGACGAACCATCACCCGAAAATTAAACTCAATCATTAATTTCACAACATAACTTTACAACCTCTCATTAATCGCTTATTAAACCGTAATCGACCAATTCACAAATAATCTCATTCCACATCAGCTAAAGCGAAAAACACCGCTACTCGCAATAACTACCGTAAAACGAAAACGTCAAAGACGGCAATTCGGACGTTTTTAGAGACTTTTAACTAAAAATTCAACGTTTACGTATAAATATATATATATAAAGCAAACGGAGGGTTTAACAACGGTCGGTTTTCCGGGCTCCGCAACTAACTGTTTAAAATTTAATTGCTCGGAAAAGGCGCACTTATGCCATGTACTTGCATTAGCTGCTTACGAGATGCAACTATGTTGTCGCTCATTTGATGCATTATGCAACTGGGGTGTGTTTCCCTTTGAGTTTT
Organism: Cheumatopsyche charites; assembly: GCA_024721215.1. Lineage (NCBI taxonomy): Eukaryota > Metazoa > Arthropoda > Insecta > Trichoptera > Hydropsychidae > Cheumatopsyche > Cheumatopsyche charites. The sequence continues at coordinate 8,146,193 of CM045586.1, read as the reverse complement.
ACGATTTTCGAGGAAAATTTGTACGTTCGTAACGAAAATTTTACTGGTTGTAAGGTATGTGTTTTTTTTTTTATTTGATGTTAGTGAGAAGTTTTTGAACTCAAGGATTTAGTATGAATCGTGTGCAAATATTGGGTTATATGTATCGTGTATTGTAATCGTTATATTTGTAAATTTGTCGTATATGATGCATTTACACATATCCCAGTATTTGCATACTATGCGTGTTTGTATATCCCAGTATTTTCACACAGTGTATATTCATAAAGACATTTCCTAATATTGATAAGTACGGATATTTGCATATTGTTAAATGCAAATCATTATTCTAAATGCAGAAGTTTGACGTTAGTTCTAAACCCAATTAAAACAATTCTTAATCAAATCCAAAAATCCATGAAAAGCATCCAAATTTTCTTTATATCTTATGACGCAAATAGACCTAAAGGATCATCTTAAATGGAACTGTTCATGTAAGATGATACTTAGCCTATTTCATCGTAATTTAAAGTACATATTAATACATAAAACAATTGAAATTTTATTATTCATCTCACGACTCTGAACCAGACCAAACATCTGAGTATCGTATCAATGAACAAACCAACAATTTTCTCACACACAATTGTGCAAAACAACGTCAACAATTCCACTCAATCTTATCGCATATCACTAAATTAAACAAACACATTCCAAGAACAACAATTCATAAACCATAAACAGTCCAATCGAAACCATCGAAAGCAAACAAGCCAAAGGAAAACAATATCAAAAATCGTCCAAACAACGAACAATCTTATGGGGAGAGATCGATTCGTCGTTATATTTATATGAAACGTATATCTTCGGTCTGGAATGATAATGAGGCTTCCGAGGAACACCATTGAATTCGAAACCGAGGTGGTCTAGAATCATGAGAAGAGGAAACTGGACGTGCAGATGCAATCGAAGATGTGACGAGAATCGCAAAGCGTGCTCTTGCACTGATTGTTATATGGACCGTTCTTGCTGTTTTAATTGCTTTTTTTATATATGAATCTGAAGCATTGATCGCGTTTTGCTTTTAAGATTTTTTTGTATTTTATACACGTGTGAACTCGATTGTTTTTATTAATGTATTATAGATACTAGTTAGAGGTCGATGGCAGTTGTAGATGGACTACACATTGAGTGGTTATGTTAAGTCGTTAGTTAGGACTAATTAAAGATGAAAGTCGGGAACTAAAACTAAGTAAGGTATATGACTATTATTTCGTCATTGTATGTGAATTTGTCAGGTTTTATAAAGCTATATTTTTAAGCTATCTTACATTTGTCTCAATACTAACATTTTGAACCGAAAGACATATCACTTTTTATTTATTTAATTTTAAGAAAACCTGATGAAGTTCATTCATTAAATTAATCTGACGAAGTTATAACTATTTATCTTATATATGTATGTATGTATATATTTTCTGTAAATTATTCACTTCGTTGAAGAGCAATAATTAAAAGTCTATAAATAAACCTTGAACGAGAATGAGAAAATTGTCACTAAAATAAATTGAATTAAACCGACTCATTGCCAGATAAGATGAAGGATCCATTTTTAGGAATAGTTTTGAAAACCATTAAATCAATGCATTTTTCCAATTAAACATTCAAAAGAAACAATCAAACTTCTATATCAATTAAAAATAGTCTTGATAGTTAGTCAATTCTATATTTTCAACTTGCAGAAAGCATAAAAGTATTTGATACTTAAGAAGCCATACTACCCTTGATATGATTTAAAATCCAGCATCGCGAGATCACCAAGCCCGATACGGTACGCACAGTAGCTTATATTTTCGGCACCATTGGCCGGTTTAAACATTTACGTATTTCATGTCGAATTAGAAATGATCGCATACATACATTTGCGGAAAATATTTTGTTAAGCAAATGAGGCCACTTCTTTTTATGGCGGCAACACTCGAAGCTCCTTGTTAAGAGTTCGACGAGCATAATGGCCTCTAATGACAGATTGCGATTCGTTTTTGCCCGAAAACTTGGGCAAAAAACGCGAAAATAATCGCTTATTTTGTCAAGGTTCTCGATGGCGTGATTTTTCGCAGCGACAGACTCGATTTTTTCCCGCCTTTTTTAGTTTTTTCGAAATATTTCTCGCAGCGATGAAATTTTCCGCAGTCTTTTTTTCCGCAATGTTTTCGATAAGTGTCATACGATGTTTCATATCAGTGGTGTGATTTTGGTTTGTTCATGCTTTCGAAATTATCTTTGTTGATAATGTTAATGCATGTTGTTGAAATTACTTGGAATCGATATGAGTTATCGTTTTTGCAACAGATATCAGATTATTTAAGGTTAAGGTTAAGGATTATGATCGCATTAAATTGTCGCATTTCGATATTTTCAGTTTAAAAGTAACAATTTTATAATCTATATATGTAATACTACGTAATTTTACAAAATTTCCATTGAAAATAATAGATTTTTCATTATTCATCGATACGTTTCATTAGAATGAATTCTGCGCAATTGATGTTTGTATCAATTGATCAGAATATAGATTTGTTGACAACTTATTGAGCGTATCACTAGTAGTTCTCATTAAATGAATAGTAGTTATAGTAGTTGCTTACTCGTAAGAAATAAATTGAAAATTATCATATATTTTCTATTTTAAATAAATAGCAGAAATATTTAGTTTGCTTTGACATTCAATGAACCTTTACTACTGAATAAAAAATTATAAATCACAGTTCGATTAGTACTTCAACTTCATACCAACATTGAAGTCAAGGTTGGTCATTGTACTAGACTGTTCATACTAATTAATAATAAGCATAGATTCGACTAGAAAATCTTATATTTTTTTAAAAGAATCAATTGAAAGAACAATCATTTATTTTTTTTTAAATATCTATATAAAATTAATTTATACCTTTCATAGATTTAATGTAAGATTTTAATATTGATATACAATGGAAGCAACGTCGTTTTTGTACGATAATTCTTAATCGTTTTTAATGAAACTTTCAAAAGCAGACAAAAGATACATTTTCAGTTTCGGTAAAAAAAAATATGTGTATAGGTGTAACTCATCCTTAAGGCTTTAACTCTTTCCTCATTCAATTTTCTATATCTATATAAAAGTAAGATATTCGAGAGTTAGTAGTGAAACTTTCGAGACACTTTAATAAAATATTATTCGTTCTTATTTTGGCACAAGAATTTATAAATATTCGTCTATTCACAAATAACTTAATTTCATTAAAAATGTACCTACTATGCATTTAGAAATATTTATTTAGACATAATTAATATCCATTATTTTTTGTTTACAACAAAAACGACATTGATTTTATCAATCAAAACTACTCTTTCCTTAAAATTCCACTCAAAAAAATCAATAAAACTAACTTAAACAAACACAAAGACAACATTCAACACCGAAAACTCGAAAACCACAAAACTTATGCAAGAACTTAACGATCCGACATCCAGTAGAAAAGACGGACTTGCATTTAGCGAATTCTCTATGCGAAACCGAACCAGAATTGTATGCCACCCCCTGTACAGTGTACACCCTGTACATCTTTGTCGTCTTGGCCTGGCCAATTTGCATTAATAACTCTTGACTAATTGTCTCCGAGCTGAAGATCTTGGGTGTTATGGGGTGTTTGGAGGACCACAATGGCGTTTTGTTGACGAGGATTCGAAGGTTTATGACGGGTTTTATTTTCGTTATTGATATGAGAAGTCGGTTTTGATTGTACTTAATAGAGATCTGTTTCAATGTCAGAGTTTGATTTTGGTTGATGTTGAATGTTTGAGTTGAAAATTGATAAGAATTTTGAGATGTTTTGCTTCAGGTTTCTATCGTACTTTGAATAGATTTAATACGAATCACATGAGAATCTTATCTTTACTTTGAACAAGTTTAAGTCTAATGAATGGTCTAATGAGTCTAATGAATAAGTCTAATAATTAACTTTAAGTGGCCTGAAAAGGCGTTTGATTCAGATTTCTGGTTTTTAATGTGAGAAATTTGTGCTGAAAAAGTTGTCGTTTCTCTCGAATGTTTGGAATTTACGTAAAAGAAAATTTTTAAAGACGTGTTTATACATAATTTTTATTTTAAGTTGATTTGAAAAGGTACGAATTCAGTCTAAAACCCTGTAGATTAAATATGCTAATTCAATAATTTGAAAGTTTCTCATATTCGTATTTCATTGATATGAATTAACGTTCGATTTAGAAAATTAATGCAATACTTCGCTGATTTTATTTCATAATAACAATATGGCGTATCATACCTTTGTAATGACTTTGAATTCTTCTCATAACAAAACAATTACTACAATCATCGTGCTTAGAATACAAATTATTATTTCTCTAAGAACTGCTCCGTACTAGATTCGTTTCGATAGAAACCAGTTATGTGCTGAGCATCAATCATCCAAGTGCTATTTTTTTGCAATACCAATGAAAAAAATCCGACGAGTTCTTAGTGAAAAAAATGATCAATTGAAAACGATTGAATTTTTTATAGCGAAGTTTATTTTCTATAGAATAATTTGTTTGTGCATAGAACTGCAGTTACTGATTCAACATGAATATGAATGTTGGAAAATGCCATTGCTTTGAAAAGCAAAAGTAATTGTATTCTAATAGCTTTGCACAAAGTATTTTACATATAATAAGTATTTATTAACTTTTTATTAATATATAATACAATTGCAATTGAGACATTTTACAAATTTTCAGTTTTTTTGAAAATCACGTCAAAATATTTGATTTTTTCATTAAGGTAACCTTTATTTATGTATTTAGGTTCATGTAGATGTATGGTTACATTACAACATTGTACATTCGCTAATTTGCAACTATTTAACGCTTATTTCAGTACACGTTGTACAGTAAAATAACAGTTGTACAAAAACAATTTATCTCGATCATTTTCATTTTATATTTGAGTACATTTTTCCAAAATTGATAAATCGCGCCATTTATCGTATTCAGAGTTGAGTGGATAATTCAGGTACTTAAACCATTAAAATCGTATCATATTATTTGTAATAAATTCGAGGAAAAATTTCATATGAAATCATCGAGGATGTGGTCAATTCACTGAAAGAAATTCACCCAATTGGTTGTTACAATCAATTTTTTTTTTCAGAATGAAATCATTGATGATTTGTAATACCAGGAAAATATTAATGTCATAAAATGAACCAAAAAATATGGCACCATATGAGGCCACTAATTAATTAAAAAATGACATTATTCATAGTTGAAATGCCAATTGCAAAATGACTAATGATGTCCCTAGCAATGTTTTTCATTACACAATCGTGATTAACATTTTTATTAACGGAAATGTGATTTAATGAATCTATAGTTTAATATTTATGGATATGCGATTCGACGAATGCAATTTAAAACTCGCAATGATAATTTCTAGAGTTCGAAATCCATTTTACCTTTTTTTTTGTAATAACAATACATATTCCCCCATTAAAATTGCATTCTCATCGTACAAAAGAACAGATTCCCAATTCAATTTATCATTTTGTTCGTTTGCCAATTACAAGCTTTTTCGAACTCAATTCGTATAAAAAATATGCTTGGAGTATCGTAAAACATGTTATAAATTAAGAAAATAACTTAAAAAATAGAACTGACGATGAGAGGTTAATTGTAACGGTTTTTTATCATCATGCATTTGAATAAGTCTAAAATTTATTTTTTATTATGTAAAAGTCGATTACCATAGAGTTTCAATCAGTCTTCAAACTCAAAAATTCATCTCTGTTCCGACAATTTTTGATTGATTAACTCTGTGATTAGTTAACTAAAGCGTAATAAAATGTTCCTTACTTTTAAGAATTATCGTTATCTTTAGATAAAAATGATAAATTTCGTTGTTAAATAATTTCATATCACATGCCACTGATTAAACGTCACAACGGAATTCGTATTTGTGACGTCACAACTCGGTGCACATGCACCGAGGCAAGTAGAGGGAGTTAAGCGTTACGTTGAAGGTTGAGGTCGATCGATCGGTTATTTTATTTTAATTAGCTGAATATAAATAGTATCCACCTTCGATATTGCAATTTAGTATGAAAGTTTTGTAATTTTTACATTGTCTTCTCGTTTAATTGCAAAATTGATTGTTGGTTTGCGGATTTTGTCCGCGGGTAAGAAATTATGAAAAAAAAATCGTTCGCAGGGGAAGCGAGTGCTGAGTAATGAGATTGTATTATTCTTGAAAATTTATTCACTTGATGCTTTTTGGGTAAGTTGATTATGGAGGCAGAAAGATGTGTTTGCCTACCGTAATTCAATTTTGAATTAATAACATTTGGTTATATTTCAACGAAATTTATTTAAGGTAATTAGCTGTGCTAAAATGAAATTAAACTAACTCGAGAATTCTAGTGAAATAATATCTATCAATAGGATTAATTTAATTTTGAATATATTCAAACTATCTATTATTCACACAACATATTGTAATGTTAAACCTTTACGTTTAATTGATAGAATCGTGTCAATCATTTTGACATGTCGAATAATTAGCAAATTATTTCACTTGTCAACAAAGTGAAGAGCTTAATTAATGTTAATATCTTTGATATGTAATACAATATCTTTGTTGTTATTAGTGAACATTTTGCACAGGTGTATTCGTAGTTTTAGCATCACCACTAATAGTTTGAATCGCTTATTTACGTTTCTGTGAGTTAAAAAACCCCGGAAACCTAAATCCGCTTTAACGAACGTAATTTATATTTCAGATTATAACTGTATGTACAATACATGCGCATATGTGTTGTATGAAAATACCTACAATGCGAAATATTCGGTTTTGAGATAGCATCTACTTTGGTCATTTCCGTTTTAAATTGGGCATCCTAATACCTTTTTTAGGTGTTTAGGAAATTGGGTCCAGATGGTAACAGCCTATTTATTAAAGGATTATCGTGACATTTGACTCGGGTTGCCTTTGAGGAAGACGAGGGTACGCAAACGAGAGAAATCACCATCGGATTATCACAACTACTGTTTCGACACTGTACTATAATAGTTAACTCAACAAAGGTATATTTCTAATTAACTCAACTGAATTTTGAAAATTTAATCTCAACTCGATTTTATTTTATTTATAACTAGCATAAAATTTACACGTTCACATTTGTCTTTTATATATTTAGGTATATCGATAGTAAAATGATATTTTTTGACATGTCTGACAAAATATTTTATTTGATGTAATCAAACTTCAAAATAACTCAAAGTCGTTTTTTACTACTATGAAAATCAAGGTGACCAATGTTACTTTTGATTAAATTTGAAACGTATGATTTTATTGACACTTGAAATTGATATCAAGGCGCATATTAAGGTTACTAAAAAAGGTGTTTTATTTTATTGAAAATTGAAATCTTTGTTGAAAAAAAAAAAACGAAAAATTCGCTTATTACATTCAATTTTAGTCTTTTAATATAAAAGTAAATATTTGCTTGTGCAAAATAAATATGAAAACCTGAACGCAAGGTCACGAAACAGACCACTCTTGTTTCGCTCAATATTATTCAAGAACGCACCTACATAACTGAACAAACATAATTTTGAAATTATGTCATTCCAATAATCGTGCTGTACAGTACTTTAATTTAATTTATTAAACGTCCTGAAGATTTTTACCTATTTTATTTTATTTACCTATTAGAATACAAGTATTTTTTTATATAATATTAAATTTCCGGAATGAAAATGACTTCCTTGCAAAAAAATCAAACAATCTAAGCATAATGTGAAAATTTAATAAAATTAAAAAAAATCAACGGATTTTATAAATTGGTTAGATACTATAACAGACCCTACTTTTTATAATACGAGGGTAAGTTTATGTTTCATAATACATAGAAATAAATAAAATTTTGACAAGTAACATTTTTATATCCTCATTTTGGTGAAAAATTTGAGATTTTTGATTTTGAATAAAAATTTTATATAAGGTCCGAAAACTTATACAGTATGTTACGAATGCTTGTCAAAAAATAATAGGAATTTTACAAGAGCTTTTCATAAGTCTCTTAATTAATTTTTACAAGACACATCGTAAATTTTAAAATCAGATTCTAGACAAGATCCACAGCTATGATTGAGTGCGAATTTCGCAAGACCGATTTATTTCAGTCGGAATAAAATTAATTTGAAAATAGAACCGTTGCGCCCAGACATTCAACGCAGGTGCGCGTGCGCAGCGTTCCTCAACATCGTACGATACGCGCCGTCCAATAGGATCGCGAGACGCGTGGGCTCGTCGCGTTCCACCTCAAACATCCGTCTCTTTCTAACTTGTATAGTGAACGTATAGTGCGTCTCTTTCGCACTCTCATTCTATTAGTGAATTTGAAAAAAGAGGTCGTTGAAAGCGCGCTCGTTATTTTTTGCATTTAATGTCTGTCTGTCGATCGCGTGTGAATGTATCGTGTAGTTTATTTACGTGTATTTATCCGTTATGTTAATGCCATTAATTTAATTTAAATACCGATTTGATTTAGTTGTGATCTAATGAAAATATGTATTTTTTTTGTTTTATGAATTTAACTGTTCTAACTTGGTCCAAATATGATTCCAACTTAACATAAGTCAGAATATAACAACTTAAATAATTTGTGAAAAAGTTCGAATACTTTTTAGTTACACGAATTATTATTGAGAGCTGGTATTTTCAATGCTTTAATTAGTCAATGATAGAATAATAGTCAACTTCAAACTGTCAAATTCTGTCTCTGTTTTTTGAATTTTCGACAGTTCGTAGTAGAAGGATTAACTGTGACTGGTTAGTTGACAAGAGGTTTGAACTTATGTTGAAAATGATAAAGATTATGTAAAAAAGATTAAGATTTGCGTATTTTCTGAAAAAATATTATGAACAATTTATATGCAAATATAGCTAATAGTCATTGTAAAAAAATGGATTTGAATTCATTATAAGTTAAAATTTTGAATTGTAAATTCGATTTGTTGCATATTCTAAGAATCGAACGTACATTCTGTTCGAAAACAAATTTAATAAAAACTTAAAAAACGACGATACTTCTAAAGATCAAATGATCAAACAGACCAAAGGATCATCTTACTTCGCTACGTAAGACAATCCCTTTGGCCTATTTCATTATTAAAATCGAGAATAAAACAATTTCACACAATCAAAACATAAAACAGATTAATCCCATCGAACTATCATCGCTAAAATTATTAATTACCCTTCCGAATCCGAATGGAAACCGTCAAAACTAAACCTCACGACACTCGCATACGAAACGTAAGCATAATTCGCAATTAACAGTCCCTAATGTCTTCCTCTGATAGTATTAATTACACGAGATCGTTTAAGGCATCCTGCGATCTTAATGACCAGTCTCCCCATGGGGAATACGAGTCTCCCCATGGGGAAACCAAAAAATGGGACATTCACACACACACACCCCGAAGGCAAAAAGCTATTCCTTTGCACTAATTACGCTTTCGCTGCGTGCTGAACACACTCGATAAGAACTGGGTTTTTTTAAGGAAAAAAAATTTTTGGGTTTTAACACGAGTCTTGTGGATGTTGTTCGTTTGATTTGTGCTTCTGTTATCCGATCGTCAATATCAATTGAAGTCAATTGGTGACGAACGATGTTCCAATGGAATGAATGGTCTTCTTTGGTGATGTTTTGGAATTTGTTTGTGATAGTGAGATTTCTTTGTTTGAATTTTGCAAATTTTTAGTAGTTAAGTCTTAAATTAGTGATATAGAGTTGTGGAATTAATTGTAGATGCATTTTAAGTAATTATTGCTTATGAAATGTGCCTGCAATTGGTTCAAATTTATAATCTGTGCGAAATTTTCAAAGATAGATTCACGTAATTATATCGACATAGATATTCATGTGAATATTTCATTAAAATCTAGAAAATTTAATATTCAATAGACGAAAATGTATAATATTTTCAAAACAATCTAGAATTATCATGCAATTTTCCTTTTTCGTTAAATATGCAATTGCTATAACAAAGCTGTGGTTTTCCGTTCATAAATTTCAGAAACTCACAAATCCGACAAAACATTTTATCGGTTCAAATAACATACATTATTCATTTTTGTATTAAATCAAATTATACATAAACGCATTTTCACAAAAAAAAAATTGAATAATAATCAATCGAATCAAATTATACACATTCAATCGAATCGTTTCGAATCACACAATATTTTATAGTTTATCGATTATTATAACGATTCCTTCGCACGAACTTTCAAAATCGATTAAAAACACCCATTTTTTTTTAATTTTCAAAATTTTCATTACGAATTCCGTTAATTGAAGAATTAAAAGAGTTTTTCCAGCGGAAGAAAAATTTTTGACGAAAACCAGAAACGGCAGATGTCGTCCCATTTACACAGCAAAACCACTTTGTGGTATTTTCACCCTCGTCCCACTAAATGTGCGCTATTTTGTTGTAAACGCTCTTGTAAAGTGTAATCATTCTTCATCTTTAATGAATTATACGAATACAGCGTCTCTTATAAAGAATAGTTTATCTCTGAGCGAGTTCTCGTTGGTGTTTTTGAAAATTTCGCTCGTTTCCTGGATTAAAATTAAATGGGATAGTTTGTTGATAAAAAATACGATAAGAATTAAAATTTTTGATGGTACATGTTTAGAGAATTAAGCATGTCGCATGAATATATTGCAAAGGGGAAGTCGCATAAGTAAAAACAGAGTACGGAGTGTGTTTCGTGGCCAACCGGGAATTTTACGTACGATATACGATTTCAGCTTTGGCTCGCAATAACGGTGTAATATTATGTTTTCAACTGAAAATTTCACGTATGAAAGCAACTTGTGATTGTGAGCCTTTCTAGTTTGGAGTGTGTTTTGTGAAGACCGCGAAATTGCACTGAAAACTCTATTAGATTGTTCCCTTTTTTTTTTAATTTTAATGAATTGAAGTCACTCTTGTGTATAAAATTTTAGTTTAATCTAACTGAAAACGTAGCACAACTTAATTCAATCCAATCTAATCTGAAAAAAAAACCGAAGTTATCCTTGTATGAAACCTAATTTGACCCATTGAGTGTCTTCACTAAGGTATTGTACAAAAGTACCTAATTAAAAATTATATTTCGATGATCTTATGTTTTTCTATTGCCACACACTCATATCTTGTAAAATAGGATAAATATTAGATTAGGTTGATTAATCTGTCCTAAATCCTAATCTAATTCAACTCTACAATTCAATTCAACAAGTATCTAAAGAAATATTTCGATATTCTTCCGTTTGTCTAATGATGTTCATATAACAAATATCTGTTAAATATGCTAAAAATTAGTTTAAACTGGGTTAGGTTAAGTATTTATTATGCGTAAAAAAAAATTAACCAAAAACCAATATAAGATAGATTGAGTTAAAATCAAAATCAAGATAGATTACATCTAAAGAATTTAAATTTTCTGATAAAATCATTATTATATCAAATTCTCAAAAAATATCCTGTACAATATACATACATTTTCCCTCATATACCACAAAAAAAGCACAAAAGTGCGGAAATAAGACTGAGAAAAATCTCCCGTTAATTAGACACGTGTCGGGTCAACTTTGAACGGACGAAATCGTACCGCGAGTTACTTCCCCGGCTTACTTACTTTACTTATTACTTATTACTTATACAGCAGTCGACCGACCGACTAACAAGTTAGTTTTCTTTCTTTCTGATCAAAGGGGAAATATTCATCGGGTGTGCCGACGTTATAATGACCCAGAGTCGGAAAATCCGCGCCGAAGAAGAGGAGCTGGCTGGGAGTCGGTTTTTCGAGGGTTAGGTTAACTTTCAGCCCCTTCGAAATTACGGGGGAGTGTCTCTCGATCGTCAAACTTGTTGGAAATTCGCTCTGACGATGCTGCAGCATTTTAAGATTCATATTATTATGGAAGTTTCCAGTTTGCCCGAGTTGGAGAGCGCACGTAGGTTTAAGGCGGTGCGATTCGTTAATTATTCGCGTTCTCTATCTAGAGTCTGTTTTATAAATTTGGTGCTACGGATAGAGGATTTGTCGTTTTGAATTTAATTTTGGTATTAAATCTTTATTTTTATATGGTTAAAGTCCTCGACTCATGACAAAGATACGTTCCTGAACTACGATTGTGAATCAAATCTGTTGCAAGTGAAATGTATGAAAAATTGATTTCCAATTTCATGTTATGCTAAGTTTCATTAAATTTAATTTTCTATTAGTTTGATGATTGAAGTAATCACATATTAAAATAACAAACTCGAAATTTGCATTCAGTATTTGATTTCATTAAAGAAAATTATATTTTCATCCATCGTTAGTACAAAATGTCTGAAGTCGAACATTCGTAAATTTAAGATTATCAGTCAAAAAGAAAGATTGAACTTCCTCTAAAAAGTCATACCACAATCGCAACCTCACTTTAGATAGATTTGAGTCACTATAGACTGAAAATTAAATTTATTTAATCTACAATTTTTACTCAAACATTAGATTATTCTAAAAATGTGAACGATTTTTTTTATCATACGTGCTGAATCAACTCAAATTTTCATACCGGGCATTAAACGAAACTCATCCGAGTCTGAAAATACATATTTTCACGTAAAGTTAAGCTCGTTCCAGACACGCGACGATATTTCGAACGTTTTTTCCTTCTTCAAAAAGTGCGTAAAGGTAGTTTCGAAAGTGGCTTCCTCATTAAGGGCGAAACGACTTTGTTTCATGCTACGTTTAATATGGAGGTCAAACATCTTCGCCCTACAGCATAAACGGAATGCTAATACTTACTTAATTACCGAATGTTCATCGGACAAACCCCCTTTTACATCTTTTTTTTTTAATCAGAGGGGATGCTCGGTTAATTTCAGTCAGTTGTAAATTCGTTTTTTTTTGGCTAACGAGGCTCAAATACTTGATTGGAGTCTTTATTGAGAGTGATTATTATGTGAAGATGTTTTAATTATTATTGATTGATATTCTATGAGCTTTTTGTCGATTTAAATGATGTATGTTATTTATAGACTCATTAAAGGCAGCTTATTTGGTAGTGAAACTTTTCAGAGTTATTGCATACATGTCTAGAAAAGTTTCTGCATTGTTACTTTTCAAATTTTGTAAACAAGGGGAATTCTATTGATAGTTCACAGGGGTGCCTTTTCATAGCCCAACCATAGCAAATATTTTGCACGGTTCTATCGAAAAGTATCAATAACAGTTCACAATTGGCTTAAAGTTCAAAGAGTCTCAAGCAACAGTTACAGATGCTAATTTAATAGATAGACAGATACATAAATATCTATCGAAATTTGTTAAATTACGTCGTATATGCTATGATTCACTATGCAAAAGCCACTCCGTCAATCATTAAACTTTCGAGACCCTAATGATTTTAAATTTTAATGGTACAGAAACCTTTCTTGATGATCTCTAAAACTCTGGAAAGCCTCATTGGGATCGGATAAACACTAAAGGAACTCACCTATACATTCGTTTTTATCAATATAGATCGAGTCGAAAGCGAAAGTAGGCAACTTTTCCCTGTTGTTTTATTACTTTTATTTTTCAACGAAGGCATTTACACGTTCGTCGACGTTTGGCATTCGCAAAAAGGGCGCGTCGACCAGCAATAAAGCCTAAAATGTTACTTTTCGTAGGGCGTGTGTTGAAAAAAAATTTTTTTTCCAACCCCGTATACATTTTTTCCATGTGTACACGATAATTATTGCTGGTGTTGCGAGCCTGTAATGAATTTTTGACGTTACAAGAGTTTTCAAAATTGGCCTTGTTAAACTGAAACGAGTAGGCAAAAGCGTTAACGACTCGAATATGAATTTTCGCTCGCGTCGAAAAAAAAAACGTTTGAAGAATTCAAAACTCATATATTAATGATTTGCAGGTTGATTATTTTCGATAGTGTATTTAATCGTCTTAATCGTAAAAAAAATAGTCTGTGAGCTTACAGTCTTAGTTCGGTCGAACAAAAATCGTCACAATTTCGGCTGTGGGAAAATTCTCGTTAAATTCCCTTTGAACGTAAAAGCTGTTCGTTAATTTTATCAACTGGAGGCAAATCAATTATCTTCGGCGAACTTTGCACGAGCCTCGTTCAATCAATCCACCTTTTACTGTCACGAACACTTTTTAACTGGCTCAATCGTTTTCGTTAAAAGAGATTATAATGTCGTTAAACGTTCGAGATTAACGCCCGTCTGTCTGCTCTTCTCTACTGTTCAATAATATTGAAAAAATAATTCATTTTGATATTAACTTTTCTTCTATTTTTATAAAAATCAATGTAAATCTACTATGCGAATCCAATGTTTTCAATTTTTTTTATTATGACTACTGAATTTCACAAAGGGCGCAAGTGAAATTCATTATCGAAATCAAGTTAAGTACGGAAAATGCACTGTAAAAAGAAAATCTTAATAGCAGCCCGAATTTGGTTTGTTTTTCAGACAGTTCTTAATTCAAATTACCCATAGGTATTTTCAGTATTATATGAATTCAGCTTGGATATGGTTACTCGCAATTAGAGCAAGACTGAAGGGCCAATTTCGTATAACTAGCAACAAAATTCAATTTCAGCCAAACACAAATTCCAGTATGCAACATTTTTAAGATTTACTTTTTACAGTGTGGTTCTGTATCATATATAGAACCATTTTCTGATCTTAACTCAATATCGATAATAAATGTGATGAAAAAACGAAACTCGTATATAAAAATCGATGAAAGTGCACTCTATATTTTCTTAAATCACTCATCAGATTTCAATCAAACTTTCCAGAATCGTATTAAAATCGCATTTTTACAATAAAATTCATTCATATTCATTAAAAATTTATTAAAATCAACAAAAAAAAATAGAAAAACACCCCTTACACAATGAATGCTTAGAATAAGAAAGGCGAAGCTCATACATAGGCGAGCAGGTTGAGAAGCACACCTCGGCGACAATCAGACAAGCGAGAGGAAAACTGGGAGTATGTTTGCTCGTTAGGAAAAGCGTTAAGGTCGACGCGGAAAACGGGAAAAGTCGCACGTTGGCCCGGAAAAGCGGAAAATGGGGCCGGACCAAGGCATACATATGCACAACCCCTGCCCTATTATCTATGTATATATGCATTCGAATATGGCAGTGTTTCTGAATTTTATCATATTTAAAAAAAAAATCAATTTTTTGGGGTTTTTCAATAGGTATGTCTGAAATTTGATAGTAGTTTATGGTGAATTTATAGCTAAATCATTTTAAAAATATTAATTAAAGCTAAGTCATTTAAGTGGGACGAATAGAAAAATGACTATTTTAATTACAAAAGTCGTTTAATTTTATTTCAAAAATACAGTCCTTATTCAAAAAGATAAACATCATTATCAGAAAGCAAAAACAATCTTATAATTGCACTAGAACCTGGTATGAATGAGTTGGGTGCATACATAGATATGTATAGTTAAATTTGATGAAAAAAAATCGAGAGCTTTTAATGAAAAACCCTGTATTTTTAATAAAATATATTCAAAAGAATACTCTTGACTATTGTTTTTTAGTAATTTTCTATTATCTATTTAGTGAAAATTTTAACGGATCTGTTTAGATTAGTTTGAATTAAATTTTAGATTTCATTAAGTTTTTCTTTTGTTTTTCACGGTAAGTTAAATTCTGTAAAGTTGGGTTAACTTTTAGGTTACGTTAGATTAGATGGAATATCTTATTGAAAACGAATAAATTTTCTTTTCAAATCATTGAAAAACTAAAAAAAAAAATTCTGTGTATAAATTGATATTCAAAATGATTTTTAAAAATTATAGCAATATCGTAATTATTTCTAAATTTGATTGGAAACCTTTCCCTTGTGTGACACAGTCTTACAAGTAGAGTTTATGTACATACTATAGCTATGTATTGTATGTTCTGAAAGTGAGTGTCGAAGGAAAAAAAGCTCGCAAGCGGCAATCAGGCTTTCCTTTGCTGGAACTTATCAAAACGCAGACTCCTTTGTGATGTCTGTTCGGGTTTTTGATGTACGTGAGGAACAAGTAATGGTCATTGGTGGTACGTTAATAAATATTATAAAAAATAAATAAATTTGGAGTAAAATAAGATCATTAATCATCATGAAGTTGAGAGACATCTGTGTCTAAATCAACAAATTAAGAAAATCAAAGAAAATTCAAATGAAAATCGAATTAATTTTTCGTACAAATAAAACATGAATATCATAATGGAAATAGTTTTATCGAATTTCTGTATCATCTAATGAATCTTAAACATAATTACGATGGCAATCATCGGAGGAAATGAAATTTATACGTCTAGATTTTCACCGACATGGAAAAGTCGATGGAAATTAATACGCAATTTGGTCGTGTTGTACAATTTCTGTGTTTCCTTATCTGAAACTTATGCGCACCCGCAAATTACAGACTTTTCCACGCATAATTTCATACGAGTTTCATTTCATTTAATCGAACATGTTAAATTCGAACTCTGACGGATTTTTTTCAGACGATTTACATAATGGTACGTTCTTGCGTCGATTTTGTCATCGATTTTTTCCCATTTTGACGTTTATTTTTCAGTTTTTTCAAAGATTATTCGTATTTTTGTAATATTTTATGAAGTTTACATAGGATTCGCGGCCTTGAAAATACAGAATCGTATTTATTACCATAACAAAAGCGCGATCGATGTTTGTTCAATCCGTGGGTAAATATTTTCGAATGAATATCCATGTTTGTGATTGCATCAATGATATATCAATCACGTATTATTATTATATTAAGTAACTAGTTATGATCTCATATCAAATATTCAATAGATTAATAAATTTTGTTTTTTGTTTCAGGTATGTTTCCAAACGTTTGGGTACTCATCGTAGAATAAATAACGTATGTATAAGATTTATTTTATAAAATTTATGGGAAAAAATTTAAGTCAATTGTGAACTGATGTATAGTATTTTCATTTCTATAGTAAATCCTGTTGCGTGTGTAGGTCTTACATTAAAACTGCTAGGATTGGGCTACAAAAAGACTCCCCTGAGAACTGTCAACTTGTAAAAATCCTTTTTTTTTCAATATAAATTGTGAAATGTTGATGCAAAAATCTTCGTAAATATGTGTACAATGAATCTGAAAAGTTTCATTGAAAAAGAATCAACCGTTAATGAGTCTATCGTGTACAAACGAACATCCATTTTTATTTCAGTAGATTAATAAATCATAATCAAACGTATAAAGTATTTTAGCCAAAGTTACGTGTAATTTAATCAATTTTAATTTATTCTAAGAGGATTTTCGTCCAAAATAATAAGTGTGGAAAAATAATAATCTATCATTGTTCACGTGACGCCATTGCGTGTACAAAATGTCTGGACGTCTAAATCAAAAGGCTTCCGAGGAGACCTCAGACATTCTAACATCATCACTAATCTGGGTCAGTGGTTCTTAAACGTTTGTGTCAATTAAATTATGCACGAAATATGCATTCTTAAACCGCTTAATTTCTGTCACGGAATATCTTCGTTTTCATTCAAATTCGGGTTTCGCTTTTTTGACTCGGTTTCGTTTCAATTTGACTAATTACATTTGATTGCACGATGCATAATTGGTCTATTAATTGTAAATTAGATATCGGAAGAATACCGTGTCTATATTTTAATTGGCGCAAGTTTCACATAAGTCCTAATTTCAGAATATTTTATGTGGTTTAATTTTTTTTCTGAATAATTGTACATTCGAACACAAGTGAGATGATTCTGCTTACATTCAAAATATTATTCGAAGAAAAAAAACTCATTTCCAAATTACGTAAACGTTTTTTCTAATCGAATACTCATGACTAATTTTCATATTCACTTCACAAATCATAAGCCTATTACAACATATACACGAACGAATTCTCAATTTTTTACAAAATCCATACATAAGGTTATATTATATCGAAGCTTACAGCATTTCTCAATACATACACGTTTCGAATTACTTTCAAAAATGAGATCTCGAAGCCATTTTACAATTTCGCGAGCCGTTTTCTCCGTTCGACAGGTAAATGGATGCACACAAGATAAAAGTATTCGCTCTTCTTTGGGAAAACTTTAGAATTTTCCGAAAGCCGCATCCGGCACACGAATGATCCCACTTCGTACTTGTCTACATGAAAATTTCAGTCACTTCAGCCTGAAATATCTAGATTATTTTCGATTTTTGATGAAATTTTATATGATTTAAATTTAGCTGTTCAGTCAATTGATTTTATTTCAAGGTACTTTTATACAATGAAAATTTTATTGAAAATTATATTTTTTGTATTAAATAGATAGAGAATCAATGACATTTTTATAATTACATAAATGTTTCATTATTTGAATTTGAATTTTAGGAAGATTAGGCCATGGAAATCAGCGCTTATATTGAACCTATGTTGCTGAAAAGTTGATACAGATATATTGCAGTATTTTCTTTTCAGATCAGCTTATTTAAGTAATCTGTTAATGAGGAGAAAAAGTTATAAAATCTTTAGAAAAGGAACTAATTAAAAAACCAAGAAAGTGTGCTTGTAATATAAAATCTCTAAAACTATTGATGAGATATTTTATATTAAGATTTTTTTTAAAGCATACGAAATTTGCTTAGTTACCATAAACATCTTAAATATGCTAATTTAAAAAAAATGCTTAAATGATACTGATGATTTGCAACACGTGTTCTTAATTTTTCGACTAGACTTACAATTAGTATGGAAGTAGATTTTGATGATCGAGCAATTTCGTAATTATGAAATTTTCACTCACGCTCCAATTAACTACCATCAAGTTATACCTCAACATATTTTTACTAAAAATTTTCAATTTTTTGATGAAAATTCATATTTTTTCCTTATTTCCGTACGATTTCGAAGACATATCTTTGGTTTTATTCAATTTTGTGGAGACCTTTTCATGCGTGAGCGTGTATCGCACAATGTATACATTTTCATTAGAAAATGTGACGCGCGAAGTCTAGCTTCGCGTGTTTAAAAAAAGAGATAAAAGAGCGAAACCGACATCATTTATCAATTTCAAGTTGAATTCGTAACGAGAATTTTCGTGCTTTTTCGAAAGCGAAACTCAAAAAAAAAACCATGAAATATTCCGATATGAAAATATATCTATTATGATGCACTTTTAAAGCTCATGATGTAGTTAAGAGTTTCGGAAAATTCGATAAATTTGATAAATATCGCGTCGCTTGACGCCGTGGTAGGTTTTAATTGTGTTTCTTGTCGCTTCATTAATTCGCACGTCGAAAATTTTTAATGTTAATACATTATTCAGTCGGTCTCGAGGGGGTTGAAAGGTTAAAATGAGATCCGACTCTTCAAGGTGAATCTTGTTCGTTTTGTATTATTAATTATTTTATATTTTATATATTTTCTCGTACGCAATTTGCTAAACTATCTAAAATTTATTTTTCGTATAATATGTGTGAAAATATTTTTAGATGTGACGATTTTCAAATAATATCATTGGACTTTAATTTTTTAAGAATTTTCCCCAAATTTTTCACATACCGTAGATGTGTTTGCTTTTATCGGGAAATTTTGCTTTTATATTTGTTTATTTTCCTTTGTCGTGTTTTCTTAAGATCGTCATATTTTCGATGATAATTCAACTACAATATTTATCAAGATACGTTTAGTTCTTACAATACAATCATATTTTAACGATTAATAATTCGATTAAGATCTATATTTACTTTTTTTTTTCAACTTTATATCGTAAAAACAAAACATAACTGAAATATTTACCAGTAAGTACAAACTCAACAAGCATTATTTCCAAAAAAATAAATGGATTAACCTACGCACTTGTATAAATTATTCAGAAATAATGTATTCTTTTAATAAATACTCTCTTCCGATCTATTTTCAAATATTTTACGACCACTTAAATATTGACAGCAAAAAATATCTCAAATATAAATAACCCCAAGTATATTTCACTTCGCGTAACATCCCTCCGTTTTCCGTACAATTTTAACTTTCCACCCACACTCAGACATAAGAATCGAACGGAACGGACTCACTCACTCTAGCTGAAGGGAAAAACCTTATTATTTATGAAATATTGTGCAAAAGTTTTATGCCGAACTCGCTTTCGGATCGCTTAATCAATCGACACTTGTAAATCGGCGCGTGTTTCGTAATTTCCGCGCCATTTACCCTCAACACGGCTCTATATAATAAAATAATAAATAATACGCGACGCGAAACAATATTTCCTTCGAGAGTTCGTTTTCGTGCTCATATTTCAAAAATATTCCAGATATGACGAACGAATTCGTAATACGGCTGCTCGTTTCGATTGGAAAAAGATCTGGTGCGAAATAGAAGGGGGTAAAAAAAAAATCGCATGTAATATACAAGTAAATTGGGAAGATATTCTTATAACGATATTCATATAAAGTGTACTTTGTATGGACAGAGAGCAAATTATTGATGTTATGTTTGATAGGTACATAATCTAGAATTTATTGAATGCGCGTATTAAATGTGAAAACAACTTTTAGGTTTTTCATCACACATTAATACTACATGTTTCATAATCGCACACTATTGTGTCTCAATACTGTCTATTTACCTTTTCTACGTCACAAAACTCATAGAATAGAATAAATCTAACTATATAATAGCGCTATTCTGTGTGTGTGTACATATGTGTCTGTGTCCATGTAATGTTCCAAAACTGCGCGTTGATATATTAAAATGGATGAAACCAAGAAAAAAATTTGAACATATCAGTTGGACCTAATTTCTATTGGGCATTATTTCTATTGGACCTATTTCCATTGGACTTTCTGTTCGCTGGACTTTCAAAATATATAGTATCAGATGAATCAATATTTTTTATTGAAGTTTATCTGACGAATTATAGACCAGTTTTATTAAGATAAGTATTTCTTTCACCGATTGAATTAAAATGTTTGTAAAATAATATGAACTAGAAAGAAAATTCGAACAATCGACAGTCAGAATCGAAGTCCAAGCACTGTAATTTTTCTCTCGCAATAACAACAGCATCGTAGCTTTTCGTTGCTGTTGTTGATGATGATGATGATGATGAGGGCAAATTCCCTTCGAAAAGCGCGAATTTGTTTCGGGACTCTTGATAAATTTGCACGAGTCGTCCGTTTAATGGGCCGCACAGGAAAGGGTTCGATCCGTTGAATATTCACGAAGCCTGCACGTTTTCCGATTAATTTTTGTGCTAGATTGATGTAAAGTGTAAAAGGTGAACGAGATTTATTCGACGCGTCTAATTTCCCACGATTTTTCATGCCGAATCGAATTCAGCTAAGGTGTTGCAATTTTGTAGTTTATACAATATTTTCTAGTTTCACAAATGAAAAGCTTTCCCTTGTATAATCAAAATCTGATAATGAATCATATCAATCGATTGATTTAGAAAACAAGTGTATCTCTCGCCAAGATTTAACATGACTCATGCAGCAATGCGAAAACACTGACCCAGACGCAGTATGCATAAAACTTAGATTCATTCACTTATTTTTTTTATATTGGTAATTTTTACTCATTTATGTACATTTTAACCTAGTAATATTCACTTTTAAAGAGAAGAAGTAAGTCGTAAGGCAAGGACTCCAAAGATTAATTTAGAGCGCACACAGGTGTCATTAAATAGATCGAATTTAATCAAAACACATATAAAATAAGAGACGATACTTTGCACACTCGTCTCTTTAAACGTTAAATCAACATTTTTTTCCAAATAAAATGAATCCAAACATTCGAAAAAAACGATCGAATTTCCATATCAATTAATCAATTAAGAAAAACAACACGTGACTCTCGCCAAGATAGAACTCGAATTACGCATCCCAAGTATCCTGAATCAACACGGCATGCACAAACGCTTCACCGCTGCACTATTAGCTGTTTATATCAAAATGGATTCTAAAATTAAATTAATTACGTGATATGACATATAACTGAACAAACGATTGTGCCATGATATAAAAGCGGCTGACGGACGTTTCAGCTGAAGATACACACAATTCTATGACAGTCTAACACAGGGGCGGCTCGAGGAAAGTAAAGGGGATGGACGGGCCCCTTTCACGGCGAATTCACGCGTTAAATAACCACCGATACGTGTTAGATATAATAATTGACAGGTAAATTCAGATCGGATACAGGTGAGGGGTTCGTGACGTATCGTTGACAGACACTGGGCCCGCCCAAACCTTTTGACAGATGCTGACATTTTAGTCGATTTTGCCTTTAATGTATTTCGTATTCGATCTGTTTATATGAATTTTTATGCAAATTCAGTTTTTTTATATGATGACTTAAAAAGTCATGGGGTACAAGTGAGGCGATTTCGAGAAAAGAGCGCTCAAAGTTGAACATGTATTAAGAGGAGGCCGAGTGATTTGATGATATATCTTGGTGCACGTTCCAAATTCGTTTATATCCTTTTGCCACCAAATATATGTATGAGCGTACATAGAAGCGATTTCTGTACATAACTGAATTTCGGCGAAAATGTCACTTGTACTCCTTGGCCTTTTCAGACGTCATATATTGTATTGTAATATCCTTTATAATGAGCATGATTTGTTCCTAAATCATGAAATGATGTACAATACTATGTCACGAAATTTCCCTTTAGTCACTCGTTATACTGGTATTTTTTTATATTTCTTTTTTCTCACTAAGCGAAATTTCACTGTATAATGAAAATATTTTATTTACGCTGCTGAAAATTTTAATATTTCACTAAAATTTTCGCATTGTGTTTACTCGTGAGATTTAATTAATATTAGCTCTTCTTTAGAATTTTATTCCTTAACAAATGAATTCAAATTATACAGATAATTATACTTAAATTTTCAACAAATTTATTATTTACACTAAAACTATGCTTAATTATTATTATAAAAAATAATAAAAGGTACATAACAATGTCTTTATTCTTGAATAAATTTATATAAAGACGCATTTTCTGCTTACTCATTAATATTTGAATCATAAAACATTTCGAATTCTTAGAACATTCGACAGTGTTCATTTGCATTCTGTAATCATAGTCAATTCTTAGAAAACCTACGATGCACTAAGTTTTAATTAAACCGACAAAGAATCTCATTTGAATGCATCTTGAATTACAAATGTGTCGCAAAATTATCGACGTCAAAGTATTTGTCATATTTTATACATACGCATACTTATATGACACTGTTAGTATGTAACTGAATTTATTACATACAAGAAATATTAATTGTTCAAAGTGTGAATGCGTAAGTTTTCAATATTCGCATTTTGTGCATATTTTATTCAGTAAAGTGAGTTTAATATGAAATGTTGACGCCAATTATACTCTTTCGAATGAATAGTCATACTTGATTCAATTTTTCATATAAGTATATTTTCCACGATAGAAAATATTTCATAATTTATTTGCTTTGAAAAAAAGTCTTATTGCGACAGATGTGTGCTCTAAATATTTTTTCCGCATGAAAATTTCAAAAATGATATCTATACATATAAACGAGATATATCTAAGTCATTTCAATATTCACGTATTTCGGTATAATGAAAAAAAAAATGCAATTTTCATCTGAAATGAAAATCAAAACATCTCACGATTGGCGATTGAAAAGACCAAGAAGTATAAGTGACTTTTTTATGAAATTGAGTTTTAAGTTCAGGAATTGGTTTGTGATTGATGGCAAAAGGATATGAACGAATTCGGAAGATATATTTTCAAATCACTCATCCTCCTAATAAATGTTAGTAAATGCTCAAATTTGAGCATGTTTTTGCTCGAAATCACTGCTAAATCTTTTGTACCCCTTGGCCTTTTCAGTCGTCAAATATAAATTCGAACTGAAAAAAAATAATCAATGTCGAACCTGTCAATTTCCACGATGACATTTGATTCCAACGCTAATAACGAAAATCCGGCCTTCGTACATTTTTAAAGGGTCGCTCTTAATGGCCGATCTATTATTTATGGGCGGGAAAAAATGTTTTCAGAATACATATTATATATAGTTCCTTAGATCTGATCTATAGATCCGATCGAGGCGCATTAGCGCCGCTTTTCCGGGTCGCGTTTTTGCTCTGTAACAATCCGTTATTTGTAGCAATTTTTTAACGGATGATGCTTTTATTGTTAGATTTTTTTATTAACAGTAAAATTGAGTATGTTTATTAGGCGTAAATTTACTATCTTAAAAAAATACTATTTTAATTAATGCCGTACTTTAATGTGAACCGAACACGTCGTAGTTAAAAACACATCGATCACGTTTCTTCATTTTTTTGGACTTTTTATTTTATGAAGTAAAAACGTTGTGAATTGAACGACTCGTGTGTAATATGATACAAAATCAACTAACAGATCAATTATTCATTTGGGAATATATTACAACAATGCATGCATTAATATATTTTCTCACGTTCAAACATACAATCGAAAACAACAACTTCAACATATTTACACAGTTTTTCCTCTAAAAAAAAATTCATACACACAAACACTATTCAACTTACTTCCCACCGATAAACTTTTAAATCGCTCATATCCTATTGAATAACCCCGCGTGTACACTTTTGTGTAACGTTTTTTTATTCGCGCATTGTATATGGTTTTTTTCGCGCGTGTGATGTATTTTTTGTGTGTTTTTCGCGCGCTTTTTTTCTTCATATAAATATATTTTTTCGGCGAATGTTTCGAGGGAACGTAGAGCAGTATATTTTCCGGGGTGGGTTTTGCTACGTTCCACCCTTGCGATTTCGCAGCGTAATTCTTCGCGGTGTGTAAATATCGGGATAGCACCTTCTTATCCTTTCGCGTTGTGTTGCATCCTCGAGAAATTTTACACGAAAATGATCCATAAAGACCGTTTTCAATATTTGATATTAATTTTTTCAAGAAAAAAATTCTAATAAATTGTAAACTTCTACAAACAATGTTTCTTATTTGATTCGTCAAAATCATTCTTTATACTATGATGATACAGAGCTCATAAATTTTAAGTACTTAAATATAATCCGAACTAAACTTAACCCAAACTAACCTTAACTGAAATAGTAATACATGTCAATAATTATGATAATGATATTAGTCATGTTTTTTTCATTTCGCCATACAAATATTTGCAATTGATTTCGATTGATTTGATATAATAACAAAATTCTTTAAATTCTACAAAATTTTTAAGTACTTGAATATAATCCGGGCTTCGCTTGACCCAACCTAATTGAAAACGTAATTGAACTTAACCCAAACTAACCTTAACTGGAATAGTAATACATGCCAATAATTATGATAATGATATGAGTCATGTTATTTTCAGTTCGCCATACAAATGTTTGTATTTGATTTCGATTGACTTGATATATTAACAAAATTCTTTAATTCTATTATACAAAATTTTCAAAGTTAAGAATTTGAGCCTGAGAAGAAGACTAATCTTCACAATAAGCATTTAAATAAATTGTTTTGAATTCTCTTGACCTATACCACTATGTATAATGATTATAGTTTCATAAATAGAATACGTGTAAACTTGATAACCAAGACTTTAAAAACTCAGATTATTCTATGATCATATCGACCGATATTTTTGCCAATTTTCCCAAACTAAATCTTCTACTTGACTTAAATTCTCACAAAATTACATCAACTAAGAATTTGACAATGACACTCTACACACAACATTTTTACATACAAGTACACCTAAAAATTCATACGATCTATTTTCAATCGATATTGCGAAACATTTCGATTTAGATCATTGTTTCCATCGTCATTTCCACAAGTTGGTTCGATTATTAATTCAGTCAACGACACACTTTGAAGTGGGTCACACACGTTCCACACTCGACGACTTTTCACGACATCATTTTTTCCATCGAAATCGTATTCCGATTCGAATCGAACTCAAAAAAATAAAATCCACACACATGTCGAAGCATAAATCTTTCAAATCGCAGTAATCATTCGGCGAGGTATTTATTAATCGAGCCAACGTAACAATGGAAGATTGATTCATGACCGACTGTCGCACTAAGCTACGGCAATTATCGTAATTTAACGTCACAATTGTGACATTCGACGAACTATGAACCTTAAAGTGTCGCTAATCAGTTTAGTTAATTGGATGTCGTTTATAATTATGAGTTAGACGCGAGTCGGTTGGGTTATAATCGATCAAACTTAAGCGGAACGAAACTATTTTCATAATTGAAAATTTGTATTTTTTTCAGTTTTGTAAATTGTAGCGTGTTGTGTGAACGTTAATAAAGTAATTTTCATATCGAATATATGAAAGTTTTGATTAAATCATAAAAAAATATTGAAAGAACCTTCGTTCTTCAATAAAAAATGATATGTTTATTATAATAGCAATATTGATAGATTATATTCGAGTTTTTCCATGATATTTTTTCTATCGATTGTATAAAAATATTATGTAATATTCAAAATATGTTTTCAATTCATGAATATAAAATTATTGAATAATGAAATAATTGATCAAATTACCTTTCAACTTTCATATCACGATACTTTCATTGTTCGATATAATTTTTCATTTTCATCGTTAAAATAGTCAGTTAATTGAATATTTTTGAAACTTTTATAACGAAAAACTATTATTATTTTCACAAAATACAGATATTCATTCACATTCGAATCTTTTATATGATCGGATTCGATTTTTTCCAACCATAAAACATCATCCACCCTTTCATCTCATTTTGTGGCGTCGAGGGGTGTTTCGTCGCTCACACTTTAGCGGCTTTTCACGAACTTTCACTGACATCCCATACAAAATAAAATATCTGAAAAAACACACTGAAAACGCCTGAAAAAAAATATACACGTCAAACGTCCGGACGCTTTCGAGCCCTTTTGTATGCTCCGCCTTATCGGACCAAGTTTTCGACCGACGAACATGTTCAAAAAAAGTCAAAAATAATAATGAAAATGAAAATAAAAATGTAAGCCCTTACAGAAATATGCGCGGGTGTAAAAATGTAAAAAAAAATATTCGAACAATGGGCGTTTTTATATGCGGGCTTTTTAAGCGAATCGTATAATATGTTGCATTCGAATTTTCATCGTAATCGCTTTAATCCGTTTTGTTTTTGTGATTTTTGTTGAAATTATAAACGAAACGATTAAATAGCTTCTCTGTGAAAATTCGATCTGATGTATTTTATTACGCAAAGTTAGAAAATTGATATCGTTATATTTCTATGGTTTACCTCAAGTATGAAATATTGGGATTGAAATCGATAACTTTCTAAAGTATTGATTATTCTGTTTTCATATAAACTATATAGGGTTTTTCATTAGGAGATATTTTTTTCCATAAAATGTACCAAGTTATTCAAGTATTAGTCACAATTTGATTTTTTTTTAAATAATGTGATTTAGAATTTAGGTAGATTCACTATTATAACCGAAATTAATAATCAAAATTCGAGCATACTTGCATATTGAATAACCCTATAGAAACTATAATAATATGAAATATATTCTAAATTAATATAATTCTAAATTTCGACCAAATCACAACGAAAACTCACGATGCACACAACATTCGCGAAAAGACTCAAGCGATTGTTATTGAGTTCCCGTTTCGAGACATCGAGCTCTTTTGTACGTTTTTCAGCTGAAAATATCCACCTTGTTGTGCACACGTATGAAACTATATACATATATACGTATAAATATATATTTTATATACAAATATATACATAATTGTACAAATCGTAAGCCTTTCCCAGTCTAGCTGGTATTTCGTGCGAGTTCTCGTCGTTTTCACGGGTGAGCGGCATCGTCTTCTTCAGTACCATTTGTACACTAAACCCAACATTTTCAGATAAAATTGAATTGAAATTTAAATAAAATCATTTCGAATGTCTTAAAAGTCTATTATTTATACATTTTTTCGAATTAAATTGAAATAAATCATATAAATTGTATCAAAGATCGATATACTTTTATAGAAAATGATTTGAATATGAATTTTAATTGAATCGATTAATTGAATAAGCTATTTCGAACTATCGAGTACGCACTTTACAAATGTATAGAGTAGGTAATATCCTTACGTACTTTGGTATATAAAATACGAGCACTCGTAAAGCGTGTACGTATTTTCGTATGGCTCTACCCAATCCGAAGGATTATGTTTATGTACGGTCCAATCGTCAATAATAAATAAATAAATAAATACATATCATACATTCATATATGGAAAATGCCAATTTTTAAAGGTTCCACTCTCTGCACGAATCGGAGTTGAAAAAAATACATAAGTGTATTTTTTTTCTCCCTGTGAAGACGACAAATGTTTACTCGGGCCAACTCGTACGGAAAACTTTTATCGACACAATCGTATTTTTCTCACATTTGTGCAGTGTCTATTTACTTATATACAGAATGTGCTAAAGTTATGTTGATTTGTGAAGAAGTTATGCTGATTAATAGAGAAATCATCTCTATTCATCATGACGCTCAAAAAACTTTCAAGTCATAAAAACCTTAGTAAGGTAATACAAATGTTTCAGAAATTGACTTGAAATTTGAAGCGAATGAAACCAATTTCATTCTGAATAAATATGTCACTTTTTTCCATGAAATAGTATTGAATTTGACAGCAGGTAAAATTCTAAATGACTGGACTCGACCACGAGTTGTTAATATTTTATTTCTATACAAAATATATGATCGATTTGTATTGAAAATATTTCGACTTGAATCATGAAATACGCGAACAGATAGATATCAGACAAAAATTCGTCATTTTTACAACACCCTGTACCTAGAATATATACTTATACTACAAATCTTTGATATTTTTGGTATGTGAACGAATCGTCTCTGTGTAATTTTGAATAAGGCGTTTTTTCCCTTTCGACTTTTTCGCGCGCAAATCTCGACGGATCGCTTTGTTCGGCACGCCTTTTGAATATTCGCGCATCATATACTTTATCTATCCATTTTTTTCTTTTCTTTTCTGATATATACAACGTAATTCATGTATTTCCATATAATTCTGGTCGTGCATGAAACTCGTACGATCGTGACGAATTTTCATTCGACACGGTTCACCTGATGCATACAGACACGTGTCTTAAAAAATGTACTGAAACTTATTACTAGAATGTGAATTTTGATTTTAATTGTAGACATTTGTTCGATGAATTTTCGAAATGTTGCTTTTTTCTTGAAATTTGTAGTTTGTAAGTATTTTTTATAATTTAAAAGGCGATCTAATATGGGTATTGATATTGCATTTGGAAACAATATTTGAAAGGATTTAAACAAAAATATTACTCGGAATAAATTATACGCTACAATTTTCAAGTATATTGAAATAATATTTTATTGTTAACTGTTCCAAAGAATTGATGCAATTCATAGAAATAAGAATTTTCCAATAAATTTTATACAATAACCTCTTTCGAGTATCGTTGTTGATCAATCAAAATTTTCCATAGAAATCATTTCAAATGCCTGTATCAAATGAAACATCGATAACTGCACTTAATCAGTCTTCAAATTAAAACCAATTTAATGAAAATTTTACAAATTCATCAAAAGTGTCCTGAACTCCTCACAATAGTACGAAATTATCCTAAGGAACCATCTTGCATAGCGCTGCCACAAAAGATGACCCCTTGGCCTATTTCGTTATCATACATATGATCGATTAAAATCAGCGTATGGACGAACGTTTATAGAAGTATAATCGATATAAATCAGAACGTGTGTGGAACAGAAGTGGACAAATATAATACAAAGAGAGTGAGGTCAGTGTTTTTCAGGTCAGGTCGATTTGCATACACCGGCAGAGAGGGATTTTCAGTGTCTGGTTCGCATTATGAATTCATGAAAAACTTCGACGTCGAGAAAAATTAATTTGGATGGAAATTCGGTGCATTTCCACTGCGGAGCGTCTTCCGCGTTCTGCCGGACCAATTACCATATTTTCCGATGGAGACTTCATTGTCTGTTCTGTTTATAAAACTCGATTGCATCTCGACAACATGAATTATTAACTGTTCAGTTTTTTTTCGACGTGTTTTCGAGTGATTCTTTGAAAATTGCAAAAGAGTTTTCGTACAAATGAATCTCGATTTAATGATTCTTTGACTACAAAAGACTAAATTGTTTTGTGAAAACTGCTAACTTTCTAAAGGAAATTTCAAAAAATATACGAATTTTATTGTATAGTAATAGTAGGTTCCTAAATCGGTTCATATTGCGAAATTACTATAGATCAACTGTATGTTATTATCATATTCAACGCATATAATCTTTTTAATTGACTAAAACCCAATTTTTTTTAATCATATGTTACTTATTAGTTAGAGATAATAACTGTCAAATTCTATAGGAAATAAAACGTTCAAAATAAAAGGCTATAACCTTATCACTGTATGTAACTTTGTTAGGTTTTCTTAAATCTGAATAAAAGCAATATCGTATATGTTGGCTATATTTCTCTATTTGAAGCAATTTCATCTGACTTTTCAAAACGAAGAAGATTGCGAGATCATTTAATTTATTCAATTTTAAGAAAATTTTAAGATAAACCCACAAAATTAATCTGAAAAGACATATCAAGTCATTTACATTATAAGTTACTTAATAGTTTAATAAGCTAAAGTCTAAATCATTCATTTTTTTATGAATCGATCGACGAACATTCGCATTAATTAAATTATTCATTTTTAAAATTTCTTATATGAAATTGAGCGTCTGAATTGAATTTGTTCTTAATTCGAATTCAGTTAACCGTCTGTCTAGTCTAATCCTATTATATAGACACGAAAGCGTTGAAATTTAATGCGACTGCGTCGTATGCGATAAATGCGCTTAATTAACAACAGTTCGCAAAAGCGACGCTCTAGTCGTACGTGCGTGAGTTTTCATTTATTTCACCGAATTAGAACAAATATATATTTCCAGCTCAAATTCGCGACTGTTCAATGTATACGGATTCTGATTCGATTACCCATAAAAGACGAGCCTGGATAGCTCAAAGAACAGCACTCCGTTTACGATTCCGGACGAATTTCCTCTGCAAAATCTGAAATTATTGCCTCTCGATACGGACACAATGCTTTTTCATATTTCGTACATGTACATTTGAAGAGGGCAGATTCAAAAATCACATTTGTTAAGTTAAATATTGATAAAATCGTAATCTGTAATTATGTGGAAAAACGGATCCATTAGATAAAGTGTTTACGCGTATTTAACATTGAATCAACATAAGAGATTACAAACATGTTGAGTGTATAAAATTAATTTATAAACGATGAAATACGTGATATGGTAATTTGAACCGCAATGTTTTAAGAAGCTTTCAGTGTTTTGTAAGAAGTTTGACTTGTTACGAACAAGTTTATTTTAATACTGTACTTATTGTTAGTTTGGTTCAATGTCTTTTTTTTTAATATAAAAATAAGCTAATTTAATTTAATAAATCAAACGAAAATAATTAATTGAGACTTTTTTTGATGTAATGAAGTGAATTTGAACAAATTTTCTTCGAACTACAATATAGCTTTGAGATTCAAAAGTTTAATAGTACAACTGAAATATTATGATTTGAACCGAAATAACTACTCTAATAATATGAAAATAAAACTAATTTGACTGAACAAATCAATACAATTTCAATCATTCGACAATTAAATCGATACAACGAAGCGATTCTGAACAACTTTTCTTCGAACCATAATACAACTTGAATTTCAACGCTCAATATGTACGATTTTGAAATCTCTCGCTTTGAACCGAAATATTTCAATAATATAAAAACAAACTAATATGACTAAACAAATCAATAAAAAAATAATCATTCGACACTTAAATCGATATAATGAATCAAATTCAAACAACTCTTCTTCAAACCACAACACAACCTTGAGGCTCGAAGTTCAAAGGCGCGCGACTTCGAAATTTGGAATTCGCTCATTTTGAACCAAATCACCCCAAATCCCAACACATCCACACACCAAATTTTTTATATTTCATCGCAATATCTATGTCCAGGCATACGTCTGCTTCAGTCCAAGTTCCGGCACATCCGAAACGAGAGCCGATGAGTATTCGAGCGGCAGAAATAAAGCGTCCGCCCGCTCGGAAATATCCATTTTGATAGAAACGGAACGAAACACCGGAGTGTAAGGGAATGTTCTATATACACACGTGTATACAGATAAAAAATATCCGAGTGTGTGTGAGCTATTCGATGGGGGTGAAGGCTGTATCGCGATTTTGAAAATATCGTAAGCAAGTTATACCGGACGTGCCTCCATTAAGCTGATGCGGTGAGGGAAGTGAGATTCTCTTTTTTTTTGAGGGTTTATATTCAAATATATTCGAATATTCGTTTATTATTTTGAACTAAAGATCAACCCGTTGAATATATGAACGCAGTTTTGGAGCGTTACATGGACACACAGACAGATACACACACAAAATAGCGCTATTATATAGTTAGATAAAAGTTAGGTCTCGTTTATATGTGATTGTATGGATTCATTTTGTGCTCTATCTTATGCACTTTATTGTCTATCTTTTTCACTGTATCGGATTCGTGAAACAGATATATTTTTAATGGAGTGCGTGAGACGGAGTATGAATAGGAATTGTCCTGTTATACGCATATGTATGTTTGAATGAGTCCTTATTCGCCAAATTTAATAAATTCTTCGAATACTGTTGTAACCTTTAGTAGATTTTTGCTTCATAAACAAATGACTTTTCGTAAAATTTTGAATCTGTTTTATGTTTTTAATAGAAATTATTGCATCAATATGGTATTAAATAATTTGACGAATTCGACGTAAATATTAACTGTATGTATTTTGAATTTCATAGAATTAATATTTTGTTTTGAATAATTAATATGAATTATTGCAGAAAAATGAAAACTTACAAACGATTTTTGATAGAATCGTTGAAATATCGTAGTTTTCAATCAAACATATTTGAATGTTTGATTTGGTAACCCTAGTTGTTCAATTTCAAGTGATTCTATAAAAAGAATATGCATATTGATACATATTTATATTCGACACGAGATTGACTGATGACAAAATTTTCGCATTTGTATTATATTTTCATACAATTTTTTTATGTTTAGTGAATCGTAATCGATTTATTTTATGCTATATCCCCTTTCGATAAACGACTCGCATAAATCCTCGATTTTCATTCGAATTAAAGATGTCTTAGTTCGAAGTTATGTCCCTCATTTCCTTCTGTAATACGTTTCGTTTCATCGCTATTTCAGATCTATCTTTCGAATCATCAAATAAAATATGATTTCGCCAACATTATTTTTTTCAGCGTTATATAAAACCGACGGTAGTCAATGGTTTCGAAACGATTGATACGCAAACTTTTATGGATTTTCCGAGAAATTTTTCAGCATTTTCCTCGAAACTGATATTTGATTTAAAGCTCTGCGATCCAAATCGAATGTTTACAAAAGCGATTTAATTTACTTAAGAAAAAAAGGCACATTTTTGTCTGTTATTTGAATGTAATTCGATTGAATGTTGAAAAAAGCTTCGTAGAAAAATTTCATATCTATTTCGAAAAAAATAATTTAGGGTTTCTGGATTCATTTCAATACAGATTTGAATAATCAGAAAACTTTTCTATATCTGTTTTAAAAAGCATAATATAAGTAATCCTCTTATAACACGGAGATACATAGACTATTATAGAATTTAGACACGTTTTTCCTTCAGAAGAATCATTGTATACTAAATATCATGATACATTTTAAAAACAATTTTTATTTCAAAACATATTTCAATGTAATGTATATTATTTTCATGATTCTACTAAACAAAGTCAAATCAAAAATATTGAGGGAAACTAGGGACAAATAGTTACACCTTTTGTATGTAGCCAATGACTTTCTTTTATAAAATTGTAGTTTCATAAAAAAAAGTTGAAAACACTCTGAATCGAACATTGAAAAACAAGAGAGAGGCAAAAAATCATTCAAATTATACATACTTAAAGGACAATTGGTTCACCGCACTTTTCATATGAATTGGCGCATTTTTTACATTATTCTGTCTTTAATCTTTACCTAAGCTTTTACGACTTGAATAAAAACCATTCCCAAAAATTTCAACTATACGAATTATTATGCCTTCTAATACATTGTTCGCAGTTTATATCATATTCCTATGTTTCTTAATATTCTTTCTGAGCATCCCTCGACTTATTCCATCATCACACAACAAAAAATCATACAGAAAAACCAAAATACAAAATCTTAAAATTTTCAACATTATTTCAAAATTTTGAAAACGGCACCTACTTTCGACACAACAACGACACATCCCTTCACACATATTTAAGGGCGTCTTGTTTCTAATGTTTCTAATATGCACGCGTCGTTAATAATATGTGTCTTTCGCCCGTGGAATAAGAAACTTCTCTCATCAGCAAAGGACGACGGGAAGTTTTCTTATGGGGCTCGTGGGAGCGTGAAGACCGCACAACGACAAAACCCCCTTTTATATACGAGATATTGTAGGTACACAATGCGATGTGTACCCACTGGACACGACGAGTTGTAAAAGACTCTCGTCGTGTTGTACGAGTCGGTGTGTTATGTAGATGTCGTTGGGATTGAGGTGGGTTTGTTACGTTTGATGGAGTTCCGGAAAATTGGGGTATCGAGCGAAAAATTGTATATGAAATGCGTATTTTGTATTATTTTCGTTTATTTTTTTATTCATCGGCATTTTAATAGTCAATTATTAATTTAGAAATTAGTGATAGTTGTTAATTTGTAGGATGAAATATGTAATTAACACACGATATTGCTCCATAAGTCGCATCAAATATGTTAGTTTAGCTTCTGTAACTCTGCGTTGATTGAGATAAAAAATTGAAATGTAATGATACAGAAACAATCTGAAGTATATATAAAATAATCCTGAAAAAAATACTACGAAATAATAAACCGTTTAAGAGTCTATAAATATTATACATTAATTCATTTTTATTTATGTATATTTACTATAGATACTTTCAAAAGTAAGTGCTAGTTATTATGTGAAAATTGTTTTTAATGTATATATAAATTGCTTGATAGGTAATTAAAGTTTGAAATCATTTATGAGATTAAAGTCTGGACTTTCAAGCGTCAGTTAAAAGTTTAAGCGTAATTCTAAAATTGACTGTTATTACCGAAGCTTAAACTGGTAACTGACGGTTGAAAAGCGACCCTTATATGAGCAAATTTAATTTATAGTTTGTATATAATATATAAAATTTAATCATTAAATGTATTTTTACAAACAATCCATTTAATAGAATCAATTTTTATTATACGAATAAAAAATAAATAAACATTGATTCTTAAGCTTTTCAAAATTACAGAGCACCCTTAAAATGAGACATAAGATAATTTGAGTAGCAATAAAGCACCACAATATATCTTGTGTATTTTGAACTAAATATTTGAACATTCTGATAAATCATTAAGTACCATTCAATTAAGAACCCAAAGACGCTGATTTCACGAATCGTTTTATTAAGCGGTAACGAATTAGACAAAACTCTACACGATTTTCCCATAGAATTTACGCAGATACACATTCGTATAAATACACTAACGTATATAAAATGTACGATAGCGTTTGTTAAATCGGAAAGTGCTCGTTGCCAAAATTCCGACGAAGCGGAATAATCTCTTGAACCTCTATCGGCAAGAGTAACCTTTCATTACATATTTATAAGTTTGATTTTCACGGCGTTTTCTCTCTTTCTCTTAAATATATTATGGCTGTGTATACGTATATTATATATATATATGTGTGGTGTTAATTCATGAAAATTCTCCGACGAGCTTATATCGCGGGCACACTGCGGCGCCGTGCATAAATCAGACGTTTTAATAATTAAAGCGGTGATTAATTATGACTGCAAAAAGCAAAGAAGCAAATCGACCGCGACTTATTGATCGTTCTCTCTAAAATTTAACACGTCTTTGTTATTATAATACTCAAAAAAATTTAAATCGAATTTTCATTAGTTGTTCTAAACAATTTCATGAACAAATGCCTCTTTTATTTTTGAAGTGCACAAATTGAAAAAAAATCGGTTCAAATTAATATAAACTATCTTAATATTTATTATTTTAAATAAAAAAAAGGAATTGAAAAAAATATTTTTATTTGATTAAAGTTGAGTTCGAACTCGAAACATAAACATCTTGGAACGAAAGTAAGCAGACTTTCTGTTAGTTACTTCACTGTTATAACAAATGGCACAAACTGTATTCAATTAAATTGAATTTAATTTGTATTTAAATCAATTATTATTTAAATTATATCACGGAAAATAATGAATACGT
Organism: Cheumatopsyche charites; assembly: GCA_024721215.1. NCBI lineage: Eukaryota > Metazoa > Arthropoda > Insecta > Trichoptera > Hydropsychidae > Cheumatopsyche > Cheumatopsyche charites. Next base: position 8,109,688 of record CM045586.1, on the reverse strand, counting down.
GAATCAAAGATATTTTTTTTTTAATCATTTCAACTCAATATCTATATTCGTCCGCAAACAATAAAATTTCAAAACTTTAAATTGTACAATTCCATCATAGAAACTTTTAATTAAATCTGCATTCCCATACACACACACACAACGTGAAATTTACTTTCATTAATCAATCGTTCCTGAACTCGATATAACACATCAAAATTTTCCAAACCTCATACACTCTCTATATAAGAAGAAACGCAAAACGAACGAAGACGAATGCGGAAAAGCGATTGAGCCCTCGAAAAACTTTTTATTGAACGACACCCCATCTCACCCCAAATTCGATATTAACATCCCTTTGACGGACTAGCCGTTTTTCCGAAGACAAAACGCAATAAATAAGACCTCAGCCGGAAAAGCGCTCGGAAGGGTTTCCCGCGGGAAAAACCATACGCGGGAAAAACATTTTTTCCCCATACACATACGCATATAACTCACACACCACTATAAATCCATTGCGAATCGCGAAAACTAAGTTGGTGTCACTTGTGATTTACGAAGTGAAAAATATTGCCGGATTTTCGTCGTCGTCGACTCTGTCCTTTTTGCCGCCTTTTTTTTCGAAAAAAAAAAAATTTTTTTTTTTCATGTGTGGGATTTTCATTTCGCACCCGCATAAGAGATGTGCGATACGCTTTTCGTTTCGGGGGAAAAATAATACATAAATCAATGATGCGCGATTAATTGTCTATTTTCGTGTGTGAGGCTCGCGTACGTACGTATCCCTTAACAACCCAATTAATTGGAAAAAAGCTTATGCGAACACGCGAAATAAATGAATAAAAAAGAGATGTGAAAGTACCACAATTTGTTTGGGAAACGCCAATAACGCAAATTCGCACCGTTTCACATGTGTAATGAATGGAATAGATTTGTTTTTTTTTTCGATCATAAGTATTTTTTCTGCCTTAAAATAAATTATATTTTTTTTTAAATTTCTTTGAGCTATACGTAATTAATAATTATTTTGTTAATTGAATTTTACTTTGGGTCTGTTAATTATTAATTGGTTCAAAATTAGAAAATTTACTGTATAAGTTAATAACTTTTAGGAGTATTACTGTATTGAGCAGATTGAAGCATTATTAAAAGTTTTCCAACCAAAATCAAAATGAGATATTAGATGAAAGAAACGATTAAATTTTCTGATGAAATAATATAGCTTACATCATCTATGTTTTTTTTTCTTGATATCATGATTTTTTTAATGATATCCTGTTGACTTTGAATCAGGGAAAAAAAACTAACTCGCTAAAAATCGCAATGATTACTCCTATCTTTCTAATATGATAAGATCAAACTAACTTTCAAATAAATCGTGCGAGTCATAGTTAGTTTTGGAAAAATATAGACAAATGCTAAAAAATAATTAGACTATGCATAAAAAAATAATTTTATCACAGAGTCAGAATGGGAGCGACGTCATCTCATTAAGAGTAAAAGATTCACGACAAAAAAGCCGTTGACACTGTTGTAAATTAACTCTGGACCGTTGCAGAACATTGCCGGCAAACTTTCAGGTCTAATTTTCAACGATTGCTGCAATTAAAAGCGCAGAAGCCCGTCGTTAAAACTTTCCCAAAAAAGAACCTGCGATTCGATTAATCAGACTTTATATTATCTCCTCAGATTAAGTTCCGGTGCCGAATCGGCGCGCAACTTTTTAATTGCCCCCCGCCTCTAGGATTACGCGAATTTCGGATTTAATACGTGAAAAAATCCAAAATCCAAAATTCACAACCTCAAACTCGTAAGGGGAGAAACGAAGATAATACAGGGTGACCAAACGTCCCGTTTTTCCCGGGACAGTCCCGTTTTTGCCATGTCTTACGTTCGTTAAGTAAGATTTGTCCCGTTTTGTCGATTCTCATATTTTTCGATGTTTTCAAAATATAAATCGCTAAAAAAATTGCCTGCGGTGCTAGTTTTCGAATATAGTTATAAGTTATTTGTACTTAAATTAATAAGATGATTTTTCATCTGTAGCTAAGGTTTTCGACTTAAAATAAGAATCGTTAGATGAATAAAAATAATGAAAAATTTATTGTTTGCGGTCCCATTTTCTGGAAATAATTCTTGAATTTTATATTTAAACGATTAAATTTTATAAAAAAATATATTTTTCTTAAGACGAAATTTCATAGAATTTTTGAAACTATTGTTTTTTTCAAGCTGCATCGCGACTTCTAGTTTTTGAGGTACACGAGAAAAAAACATGGGAAGATAGGTATACAAAAATTTACAGAGCATCCCATTTTCAACTTTGGGTAATATAGTTACCCTACCTAATACCTTTTAATCCGCATTTAAATATCGGCCGAACAAATCGGCTTACGGGAAGAAATTCGGCGCGATTTCCTTTCAGCGCAAAATTTTTCAGCCTTCGGGTTCTTCATAAGATTTCGTCGTTAACCTAATCCTATCGCGGCTAATTGATAAAGCGTCTAATTGTGCGAACGTAGCTGAAATTTCTATCCGGATTCGGAGAATCGTAAATGCTTCGGTTGTAAAAGTTGGGTTATATGGAAAGTTGCACATTAGAACGTTCGATGCTGATTTCTGACGATTTTGTGACCATTGTGAGTTCGCTTGGTCGTTTTGTGGTCGTGGAAATGTTGAAATCGGAATTTCTATGATTGTACAGATGAATTGTGAATGTGGTGTATGTGTGATTTGTTCGCTAGGTGCTTGTTAGTGCGATACTTTTATAACGATGTCGTTTATGTGATTCATTTTCCATTCTATTGTCCATTTTTTAAATAATTTGTTAAATCGAATGTGAAGTTATGAAAAAAATATTGAGTTGATAGAATGTTTTAAGTAATTTTGGATTGATCTTTCGATCTCATTTTAAGGCTTACGATTAGTGTCTAACAGTTTTATTCATTATAGAATTTGACAGTTGTTATTGCTAATTAATTGGTAACATACGATTGAAAATAGGGGTTTATAATGTTTCATTTTGAATTTAATATTCAAAATCACAAATTTGTATAAATACGAAGATTTTATCTGTACAATGGTCATTCATTCAGCGAATAAAATACTAAAATAACTAGCATTGAATAGTCAGAAAAGACTCACCGAGGGTTGAGGATGAGGGAGGTTATGTTTCGTTTGTTCATGAACGAAAATTAGTATGAAAATGAAATGATTTAAAATCAATTTTCCACGAAAGCCCTAACTCTACGATCAAAATAAAAAATCATAAGATTAATATATCGATTGAGTTAAATTGAAAATTTGAGCGGATGTGTCGTTATTATACATCCTTTTAAAAAAAATCAAAAATACAACTTAATCACCATCAACAATTTCCACGACCCACCCGAAGCAACAATGGCTCAGGTCTCGCGCGATCAGCGAAATCGAAAAGCGCACCGTTTTATTTCACAGTCCCATTTCCCCACTTTCCTCCACTTCTTATTTTATTTCCGAAGCACTCCTTACTTCCTTTGCCCGTTTTTTGCACCCCCTTGTACGGCTGCGAGTGCGTCGTAGCGGGGGTCGGAGGTCGGGTTATTTGCAGCCCCATTGCCCTGATAAACAGTATGGTAATGGCTAACGAAGCCGTGCTCTGCAAACGTGCGAAATCGACTCTAGCCACTGGAAATTAAATTCTTTTGCTCGTGTGGACCTTTTTTGGAAAGTCGGGGTTCGAGTGCAGTGAGGTTCTCATACGAATTGGCGACTTTTCTGCTCGATTCTGTATGGGAGTCGATGCTTTTTTGTTCGGAGTGTATGGGTTAATTTTTGAGTGAATTGTTCATTTTGTTGGTTTTTTCAATGTAATTGAATGATTTTTTTATTTTTTTACGATTGATTGAGTCCATTGTTAAGGTTATCGTTTTATGGAATAAAAAATAATGGAAAATTCCTAACAAGTTGAACTTAGATACCAGTATTAAAATGCTAAATTGTGTGAGTTGTTGATTTGAACATCGAAAGTACGTATAAGCTTTAGACAGAATAAAAGCTTTTCAACGTATTTAAACATATTGTTAATTTTATAAAAAAGAGTTCAATATTCAATTTTTATATTTTCAGGTGCTGCTGAGCAAAATTGTGGAGAGCAAGAGTTGACAAAATGTGCTCGACCTCTTCAAGTACTTTCCGATACTTCTGATCTAAAATTTGTCTCAAGGAAAGAAGAATTAGATCTATTATGCCCGTAAGTATTTTCATTATGTAATATTCAACAATTATTCATATTTTTTATGTATTTAAGTTCTGTCCTATCAAGCTACTTAGTAAAGTGTTGCCGTTTTTTCCCCCGAAAAACTGACAATTCAAGAGGTTCGAGCCTCTACCAAATACACATAATAAGCATCATTATATACTAATTTATTTTTCACATAAAACTGCATCTACGAAAAATCTTTATACAACTTTGTCACTATGAAAATTACGCTTTCATGCAAACGGACCGTTTCAACTTCTGGTTCAACTCGAATTCGATCATTTCGAGCGTGATACAATATTAACCCCTAAACGACCGACGCCAGGTTGAAACTGCACGTTCATTATTGCCGGAATCTCGTAATATATTCATTATTATACGCCCGGAGTCGGAAAAGTTGGGAAACTCAAACTATGCACTCGAATTAAATTAAATGCTGCGATCAAAGTGCAGTTCGCGACACGCAGGTTGCAAATTCGAGCAGTATTTCAATATTGTTGAATGTTCGGATAGTTTAGTTGATTCGTTATGTTCTGAACATTTGATATTTATATTGCGTGTATAGGCAGTGCATAATTTTGTTACTGTTTGCTGTGATATTATAAATGAGCCTTTCAGAGCTAAACGCGACTAATTCCACAAGGTAATAAGCTGCAAAAAACGACCAAATGTATCTGATGCGTTTTTCAAAAATTTCTTTATTTCTTTCGTTACTCTATATTTTCAAACTTATAAACACAGTTTTTGTTCATAATTAGCTAAAGAAGTGAAAAAAAAATCACATTAGAGTACAAAATTAATCAAAATGGCTTCAGAAATAAATGATTTATCTATTATCCAATGGCCAAACAAATCTTGTCATTTAATGGCATTTATCTTAATTATTCAGGAAAGATATTCCATACATAAAAAGTTATAACTATATCAAGTGATTTGGCATTTAAATCTCATTTTTATGATCAGCTCTGAAAGGCAATATTGAAACCTTCCCAGACATGCATATAATAAATCTGGAATGCTTACTGAAATAGCTGTCAATGAGTTTGTAAATAACATAAATACATACGATCATACATTCAATTTTATTCCTATAAAATTTAATGCATTTTTGTTTGGGAAAAATTCATATTTGCAAATCTGTGCATATTTGCTCGATTTTTTTCGCTTCATTGATGAGAGCTTTTCGAGTTTCACTCAATTGAGAATTTCAAGTGCGTGAACGTTTAAAATTTAATTTCCCATCCAATCCACCGACAATAAAACATTTTTAATCCTATTTTCATACAAAAAAATCACTCGAGTTAATTATTTAATTTCAAAGCGTTCGCTCGATATTAAACTTTCCGCGAATTTTTCCCTCGAAAAGATCGAGTTTTATGAAATTCTTAGTCGAATTTCGAATCTGCAATATACATATACGACTGAAAAAGCCAAAGGGTACAAGTGACATTTTTGGCAAAATTGAGTTATTTACAATAATCTTTTCTATATATTTAGTGGCAAAAGGATATAAACGAACTTGGAACGTGTACCGAGATATATCATCAAATCACTCGACCTTGTCTCAATACATGTACAACTTTGAGGGCGCTTTACTCGAATTCATCGCGAAGTAACTCATACCCCTTGGCCTCTTCGGTTGTTATATATTTTTCATCCGCGGAAAATAATGTTCGGCGGTTTCGTTCGAAACACGAACCGGATATTTTCCATGGTTAGGCCACCGCAAGTCTGGCCTCTTTGTTCGGGGCCCGATGCGGAATTTAATTTGTTCCATGGCTTTACAAATTTCAGCATCGGCTTCAGCTTCAGCATTATGTACGTTCGAAGGCTTTAGAGTGCTGTGTGTGTGTGTTATACAAACGATGGCCATGGTGTTTGCTCCTCTTTCATATCAGCTGAACTCTGCACGAAAGTTTTTAATGAATCGACGGAGGCTGATTGAGTTCAAGATTGGTATTATTACGTCGATAAAAAATAATTAAATTATAGAGTATTTAAAATGGTTATGTTCGATCTTTCAATCGAATGTATTAATTAGGTGATGATAATGAGTCGATCGGTGGACAAACTGAACTGACTCAATTCGATGAAACGAAATTGGCGAGAAACACGTTTGATGCATTTTTCAAAATTCCTTTTATTATTAAATTTATAATATGTTACGAATCTAGTCAGTTCACATTAGAGTACATAATTAATTAAAATGGCTCCATAAATAAATTGCTAAATATTTAAAGCTAATTTAATTATTAGAATGGCTTAATAACAGAACCGAACAAGATTGAAAGATTGGCTCATAATTATTAATTAATTTGAAAATCCATTACACGTTTACATTGATCAACTTTTGAAATTGTATGTGTTGTTTTAGGTTATTTAATTTATGCAATATTCAATTAGAAATCTCTTTTTGACAGATTTGTTAATGCCATTAAATGCAGTGACCCATTTATGTCAATATAAATAAAAGTACGAAAATTGAATACAGCTAGAATATTCATATTCAAATGTGTGCCCTTTATTTTCACAATGGTGTAAGTTCAAAAATCGAAGAAAATGTTTTAATTTTTTTACATTTTTACATATTCCGAATGAAATTCAGTAAACTTGCACCACTGTTATGACAAATGGCACATCTTATGATGTAAAAATATAATAAATAGTCACTCAAGAATAGTTTAGCTTTTAACAAGTTTTTATATAGTGCTTTAATATTTTTTATTAATTTTGAAATATTGAGTCACTCTCGTTTCAAACACCGCATCGCGTTAACTTAAATCGCATTTCGTTCGCTTTAATTATACGTCGAAGCATCGGCGCATGAAAACTTCTTAAAGTAATAAGCTATTGAATTCAATTTCGAAACAACTCAACAGTCTTAAAGCAGATAGACGTCGGATCCGATTTAACTCTAAATATTATAGTTTCGACACAACCTACTAGACAATGTATACAGTTTCTGGCGAGAGCAGTCGACTAGCCAAGTTTCTCGATCCGAATTAGCAACTTGCGCGAATTTTTAACGAGCATAATTCCAAAACGGAGCAGCATTATTTTTAATCATTCGAATTTGTCTTAATTAAGCGCAACTTTAGCCGCGTACAAAGTAACGACAAGACACAAAGGTACGTACCCCGAGTACTTACTTAGGCACCGCTAATTAGTTACTCGCGAGTACTCGGCTCGAAAACAATGAAAGGCATCCAGTTTTAATATGATTTCCATATATTATTCGAATTGTTTTCGCTCATAGAACGATCCATATATGAGTACTAATCATCTAATTGCTAAGCGGATCGATTTAGCGGTGAAACGAGAGCTTAAAAGTTCAATTGATGATAGCGAATTCATGCTTATATTCGTTCAATTTATTTAAATTTGAATTGAGTTCAAATGAATCTCTATAATATTAACATAAATTTTATTTCTAAGATTGATTGATTGATTATAATTATGAATGTTTTATCATTCTAGAATCTCTGTATCGAATCCCTTCAATCGTTTCTGTGCAGTGAATTTTCGGTCATAAAATATTTCAATAAATATGAAATGGAAAAAAAATGAAATTAGAAATTACTCAAATTGAAATATAAACAATTTAATTTGAAATGGTTTTATTCATTTAATCGAAAAAAATACTAATTTGTATCCACAAATTATAAATCACACGTATCATCGAGGATTCTCAGCCCTGATCAGTCGTAGGTGGAAAACGACGAAGGGGGCCATATTTGATGCTGAAGCGTAATTAAGCCTTACGCACAATACAACCTTAAACTTGTACATTTCATATAAGAGAGAGTTTTCACTGGAAACATCTAATCTTGCGTTTCGCGCACAAATAAGCCTCTCGAACGGTGCGCGATCCTCGCCAAAGTCGTTTTTGTTTGCTCGAAAATTATTCAAAGTTTGAACCGGCTTTTCCGCAACTCTCGCGAGATTTTTAAGGTTTTGTTTTCTATATATGAATCTTCTATATATATGACGACTGAAAAGGCCAAAGAGTATAAGAAAATTTGCGGCGATTTCGAAAAAAACGCGTTCAAACGAGGAGGTCGAGTGATTTGATGAAATATCTCGGCACAAGTTCCAAGTTCATCAATATCCTTTTGCCGACAAATTTATGAACATAGAAACAATTCCTGTATATAACTCAATTTCGGCAGAAATGTCACTTGTTCCATTTGGTCTTTTTAGTCGTCATATATGTAAAATATACGAAAAGAGACGCTGTACGTATCGCTGTTCGCAATTTGTTCGTACGAGAATATTTCGTATGGTACGTTGTAGTGTTTGATGTTTGCAAAATAACGCGATGCTAAAAAGGAGGCCAAAGGGAATTTTAGAGTTGCTCTTCGAGACTTTTCTATTATGTAATGAACGCTTAGGCCCTTTGTTGTTTTCGCTTTCGTGGCTTATAAATATAATGGAATTGTGTATTTTTGATACGGACGTAATGCGATAGTACTACAGGGTTATTTGGACGTTTCGATTTTCGAAGTTAATTCGAACTGAAGATTTTTGATTTTGTAAGTGTTCCGTTTCGAATTTCGTCTGTTGGATGTTCAATCGTCGCTAGATCGTTTAATCGAATTCGTGTTTTATAAATAGAATATATATTTGAATCTTGCTCAAACGAGTTTAGAATTATACGCAAAGATGAAAATAATATTGTGATCTTGGATGAAAGTATATAAATAATTCAATGTAAATTATTTTCATGGAATCACAATATCTCAGCCGTTGTTAGATAGCTTCATAAGTTTACGATTTTTCCTGAATTTCATAACAAAAAACTGAAATAAAACAAATAAATGAGGACCCTAGAAACTAAAAGGTATAAGTGTGTATAAACTAATTTTTATAAAACAATATTAAAATTTGAATATATATTATGATTATAGAAACATCTAACTGTTATTAAGTGATTTGATTGAAAATATGATTCATATGTTGATAGAGATCTCGAAATTTTCCGTTCAACGAATGGACATACTTAGAGACAGCTTATGTACTCAACTCGAGCATTTTAAATTAGTCACTTATATTTTAGAGCCCTTTTATACAATCTACCAAAATCTCTGCAAAAAAAATATTCAACCCAAACTCCAAATCGCAAAGCAAAACTCTAAATCAATTCGCGCCAAATTTCAACCGGAAAACTCTCACTTTCCGCCGCTTTTCCTCATCCTACTCATCACACACACCCCTTCATACACTTCTATACATACATATAAAAACGCATATACCATAATATATAATATAATATCGCAGCCCGCGGGCCGCTGGTTAATGACCCGTGAGAGATTCGCAAAAATTTTCATTATGCGGGCATTATACATTCCGCTCGGCTTCGAGTCACGCACAATCTCTTTACCGAAATCTAATAATAGAGCCTCCTTCGTGAAAAGATAGTTGCCTTTTCCCTCTTCGGCCCTTTCATTGCGGTTCGGTGCAGGAAGGTGTATGTCCCCGAAGGGGTTCTTGTGTCCCCGAAGGGGTTCTAAGGTGGCCCCCGAAGGGTTTTTCTTCGATTCGCTATGGTGAAGTGTTGTGCGTTCGCGAAATTGCAAAAGATAGTTTTTTTATGTGGTCGTATGTTGTATGGGTGGTTTTGATTTGTTTGGTTTTAGGTTGTAATATTGTATTGTGAAGGATTTTGTGCATTTATAAGGTTTATAAAACAATCCTATGAGCACTAAATCTCTAACGAAATTGAAATGGAAAATAGTTTTTCATTGAAAATATATTGAAAATGAATAAATCATGAAAATAATGTATTTCGTAATTTCATAAATATATTTTAAAACGGAAAAATTGCTAGAGAACCACTGATAGTCATAACATAGAGAGCTGCAACCCTGCAGCCCTGTCTATATAAGTCTATCGATTTCATTTAAACATTCTATCGAACTAGATATATAAATGAATCTAAATCATATATCTATGTGTATAGAACAATATTTATGATATGAATGTGACTAATTTTTAAATTCGTCTTATTTTTGGAATACATATCCAGACATTTCATTAACGAAAAGTACATTTTTGAAAATATTTTTAACGCAGTTGAATTTTCCCATTGCGACGCAACCGTCTCGTGGAATGAGATTATATGGGTACTTTCTTCATTTTTATATTATACAAGATGAAATACCGAGAAATACGTCGTAAAATTCATTTCGCCTAAAATATGCGTCGACGATCTGAATCATTCGCTTTGATAATTCGCGCATTAAAAAAAACGCTCACGTCATTCGACGATTTTCATCGTTTTGGGAAAATCTTTTATTTTCCACCCTCCCAAATAATATAATCACATTAAAACGGGTGACATTGTGAAAAGAAACGGATTTTTCTGTTGCTTTCCTTCGTCACTTAAAAATAATCGACAGAGAAATGTAGTTAACGCTCAGTGTGTAATTTCAGTTTTCATATTCATGGCGATTTATTATTTCGTACGACACGCGATTTTATGAAAAAAAAACGCAGACTTTTCAGAATCGGTAAAAGTATACAATGTTGAAACGTTTCATTGTGAATAATTCGGATCGACGATCACGCTATCATAATTGAAATTTTAATTATGACATCTCATAAATTCATAGCCTTTTGAAAGTTGAAAATTATCGCGAGAGTTGAATTTATCGTATGCTGGAAATTTCTAGTGTTTATAATAAATTTGGATGAACTTGATCAAAGTAATTTTATACTGAGATTAATGGGACTTTATAATTCTTTTAATATTAGATGTTTCATAATTATGCTATAAAAATTAAGATTTTAATTACTATGTAAATGCACCTTTTCGAAATCTAATGTTTTTTCCTTTCATTAATTTATCATGCATAATCTACATTTTGTATCATATCTAGTATTTTTTAATACAAGTATTAACTGTCGAATATGAATTAGAAATTATAAAAAGCAGATTTAAATCAAAATACGATTTCAAATTAATAAAATATATTTTCGCAGCCACAACGAGCATCTGACGATTGAAAAGGTCAAAGTGTCACAATTCTTTGCGACTAATATGTAATTAATTTATTTAAATAACATATTCGCGTACATAATATGGCGTCAACTCTCTGCAGAGTAAACTTCTCTGGGACTAATTGAGAGAAAACATCCTTAACACATTAAACAGAGAATCACGAGTGCCAACACGTTCGGGACCAGCTTAAATCCTCATTGTCCACACAAAGTACACATTTGCACGTGCACATTCGATATCTGCTATTCTCGAGCTCGACATAAGACACGAAATTGCAACATAATCATCACACGTATTCGAATCAAATTCGTACTAATCGCATTATTTGATATGCGATAACGATGCACTATTGTAAATAACTTAATTCAGAGATCTAAACTAAGCATCTTTTCGAGTTTATTTGCATCAATATGCTTCAAGTTAATTCAATAAGAATCTAATATATGACAACGAGATTGTGATTCCGAGAAAAGCGCACTCTACGTTGAGCATGTACCTTCATGTATAAGGAGGAGGTCGAGTGATTTCATGATATATCTTGGCACACGTTCCTAATTCATTTATATATTTTTTTCACGAAATATATGACTCTACATAGAAGCGATTGAGAAGCGAGTGAGAAAAATGTCACTTTTACCCTATCTAGCTAATAATTCAGCAATATAAAGTGTTTGTGCATGCCGTATCGATTCAGCATACTTATTTCGATTGTTTTGGATACTGGTGAGAGTCAGATGTCTTTATTTTTTGAATCGATTAATTGATATGGATAATCATTTAATTAAAAAAAATGTTAATTAGATGCTTCACATAACAGTTTCTAAAATGGATCGGAACTCGTATTGTCTTATATGGATCAAATTCGATCGATTATGTGAAACCTATTGTGCACATTTATTTACTCTTCAGAGTTTCTAGCCTAGTGGCTCTACTTCTTCTCTATAAAGTGGATGATATTAATTGAAAAAATATAAAATAATTGTTCAACAAAAGATAAATATGATACAGACTAAAACAAGCTAGAAAAGGCGCTCGCTGCAGACTCCTACAAAACCATCAATCAACACAATAAAGCACATAATGACGCACTTCTTAATCAGAGTTTTTGAAGAGGCCACTTAATTTAAACGGCAGCCCGCTTTTACGATCTCCGAGGAGTTTTCCCGTCTTCGTCTGAACTCCGAAAACACCGGTTCGGACGAAGATGGGGACACATTCAGTCGGATTTATTTGCCGGAGACACACTCCGTGTCACGGGGGGCAATAAACAAGTTACTGTTTGCCACTGCTTCAACTCCCCTATATATGTATGTAGGGGAGATGGGAAAGAAACGGAGAAAGTGTCTAAGGAGCTGAAGACTTTGTGTTGGAAGCTTGCATGTTCGCGAGAATCGAACGTTTTTGAGTTTAGGGTTTTCGGTTTTGTTTATTTTTTAAGTGGAATTCGTATTGATAAGGTGGTGGTAGTAGTTAAGTTTCGATATAGTATGAATATTCAATTAGGTGAAATGTCGTTGGACCATTGTGGTCTGGGTCAATTGTCATTGGAGCAAATGGACCGAATGTTGTGGGATCGTATATTTATAGTCAGTTAGAATAATTGAAATTTTATGTGATTGATATCGATATTTCAGAAATTAACAAATATATTGAAAAATAATCATTTAGTAGACATATTGTTATTAGACGACTATTTTTTTTTCAATATCTTTATTAATTTCATAGAAGCTGGCCACAATTTTCCCTACATTAACCTTATAAATTATATAAACAACCTGTACACTAAATTAGACAATATGAATGCAATTTTTAATCAATCTTTAGATTTATTTAACACACATACAAAGTTATAATTATGACATATTGCACAAAGATTCATCGAAATACCTCCCATAAATATGAAAAAAAAATCAATCAACCAAACGAAATACCTTCCATTTTCGACAATCGCCAAAAATTCCAACAATACGCAATCGAAACGCTAAATTTATTATCCAATCATCCCAACAAATCGATCGAACATCACACAGATACCAAACCAGAACACACTCGCACATTCGATATTAGAAATTCCGTCACATTTTCCTCCACATGATAAATCCCATAATTCTATAACAGAATCGCGACCACCATACATACTCCTATCACATATGACGACCGAAAAGACCAAAAGATACAAGTCACATTTAACCAAAATTGAATTATGTATAGGAATCGCTTCTATTGTACTCTCATATATTTAGTTGCAATATGATATAAACGAATTTGAAACGTGTGCCTATATCATCAATTCACTCGATCTCCTACTAATACATGTTCAACTTTGAGGGCGTTTTTCTCGTTATCACTTGTACCCTTTGGCCTTTTTAGTCGTCGTATAATATTATAGTGAAACGAGAAAAGGAACGCCTAGCATAAAATCTAATATGAAAAGGGAGAAATCAGTGTTCTCGTGCTCACGAAGCAAAACGGTGGCTATAAATTAACGACTCTCTTCCGACTCATGAACGAGAGACGACGCATCACCTGAAAGGGTTATATTTCATTAGCCGAACCCCTTCAATAAAATATAACCCCAATTTCGTGTCTTTTAACCTTAAAGCTAGCAAATTTCGCTCTTTTTTTTCCGTCCTCTGGGAAAATTGTGCATTTAGGACGTTTTTTTTTCATTCCATCGTATTAAAAGTAAATTAGGAAATTTCTTGAATAATATGATTTCTGGTATTCGGAATTCATTATATTCGAAATTGTAAGAAAAAATATTCACGTCGGTAAAATTTCGCATTCTCTTTATATATTCATCTCGTGTAAACGCGTTTTTACATTTTCATTAATTCCGTTATTTAATAACGCAGTACGAAAAATACATTTTTCATTTATTCAGGGTTGATTTTCCCTTCTTTGACAATAATCGCGCATGCATGTTTTATTGGGTCTCGGGAGACTTCATTCTCCAAAACATACAAATATGTATACCTACACATGTTGCAATTTATTATTCTTGTATAATTTATATCCTTCTGGACAATATTTTGTGTGCTTTCGACTATTTACATAATTTATTTTAATTATAAACACCCGTGTTCGCAAATATGTACATATCATGTCTAGAAAATGCGCCTACTAATTCAATTCTGCTGAAACTTCCTATATGAATGTATGAATTACGCACATAATTTTATCTTTATTTCATGCATAATGTCTTCAATACGTAATTCGATAAACACACAGGTATTTAATTAGTAAAACAAGAAAATATAATATACACGATTTTGATTTTAAATTTCATATCAAAAGATAATCAAATAAATTGATGGATAATTTTCAATACAAAATAATTATTTTTATTGAAATTTTTCAGAAAAATAAATTTCATTATAATTTTCCAAGTAATATACGATTATTCAAATATTCAAATATTAATTCTAAGAATATTCTGATATGTGATCTTTGCATCATTGAACTGTAATATTTAATATGAATACATAATTTTGAATGACGAACATAAGAAACTAATTTATTCGCTACTATGCAATATCAATTTTCCTAGTAATTATTTACAGGTAAATAGAAATCCATATTCGCTACAAAACGACCGAAATATCTGCAGAACAAAATGTACAAAAAAAAGCATATTTCGACGAATCCTTATTACGACAGCCTTCACATTAAATCCTTGACGAAATCCCTTTTCGCCCTTGAAAACTTGTCTTTTTTAAGGGTCATCACGTTTCAGTGATTAGGTGTCGAGTTAGTCCTGAGGGGCGTCGCTTACACGACTTCCCTGTTAGTGCTAATTCGACCGCGGCCCAATTTTAACCACCCCTGGATAATAAGGCAACCCTCGACTCGCATCGGCTATTGTCGACTTTGTTAGGCCTCGTTCACACCTGCCACTTCATTTAAAATCCGTATTCCATCGTATTCCTACACACTATTTTCTATTGATTTGTATGTGCGTATATATGAATTTGTGTCTCGACTCACCTGGATTTTTGATAATTTGTAATTGAAGGACCTAGTGTAAATAAAATTGAATATATATCAGTATAAAATATATTTATAGACTCCTTAAGGATTGATAATTTGGCAATGAAACTTAACATAGTCATTGTATGCACGTCTGAGAAGGTTTCTGCATGTCTTATGCAACAATCCACAATTGACTTAAATTTCAGTCTCGTGCAATGCTAGCTCACAGAAGCTTATAAATAATACAATAAGTGAGACGGAGCACTATAGAGTATGAATAGAACGCGAATCGTCATGTTAATAAGGTTTTGCAGCTTTCATAACAAACGCGCGTTCAACTCTCCTACCATCAACAGTTGCATCAATCAAACGCGAATTGCATCCGATTGTTTCCGCGAATCGCTTCGAAACTCCCATCGAAATCAATCAAATGTAAACAGCATTCATTTTACACGTGATTCGAAATGATTCCGCGTTAATT
The DNA here is from genome assembly GCA_024721215.1 of Cheumatopsyche charites. Classification (NCBI taxonomy): domain Eukaryota; kingdom Metazoa; phylum Arthropoda; class Insecta; order Trichoptera; family Hydropsychidae; genus Cheumatopsyche; species Cheumatopsyche charites. Next base: position 8,094,016 of record CM045586.1, on the reverse strand, counting down.
GAAACGATTTCGAGCGTACGCAATAATCACGTTCGCGGGCGCGAATGCGTCGCGTGTAAACATTCGAATTTGCGCGCGAATCTCGTTTCAAATCAACCCGAAATTAATAATTCGCCGTTGATTATTTGCAAATGCGCAATGTTGTTGGACGCGCAACAAACAAACAAACAAACAAACCACAGCCCAACTGTAAATATCGTTTCATTTGCACTTATTTGTCGTTCAGGATTCGCGATCTGCGCTTCGGTTAATTCGACGCGATTGTTCCGTTCGAAATTTATGTTTTTCAATTGCAGCGAGTTTCGTTTTTAATTCGATTCGCTTATTCATAAATTGACTATTGTATTTTCTGTTAATTCAATTTTGAATGGAATTATAACCGCTGTCAATATCGTTTTTCATTAGAACTATTAAATTAGTAGGTCAGAGGAACCGCTTTTCATTAACAACTTTGAATCAATAGGTATATTTAATGTATTGTTTATTATTAAAAAAATACGGCATATGGCAGTTTTTAAAATACTTAATGAAAACTCTAATACAGCCTTCAGCTTAAAGAATGATTTTAATGAGTCGTGTTAACGAAAAATCACCATTCCTCAACGAAAACTATAAGAAAGTTAAGTCATCGTCATTATTTCTAGAACCTTTGCAATTTTTTCAAATATTTTTATCTATAAAATATTTCATATGTATTATCCAAGTAGTTATTGCTTTATTTGTCCGAAAAAATAATAATAAATACTGTTATTGACAAATCAAATTTAGATAAATGGAAAGGTGGAAAAGCACTATTTTGTATATTTCAAAGAGTATTGAAATAAATCTGGAGATTTTTTTATAGTTACCACAATGAACATATGTATAATACATATCTATATTTAAAAATTCGGCATATTAATCATCTCTGAATTAATTTCAATAACTGAATTATAAATATCCGAAAATCATATTTCCTCAAACGTATACGATACATTGATAAATTATCAAAAATTCACTTTAGCAAAATCGATTAAATTCGTCTAAATTTCGAATCAAAACTCCAAACAGACGAAATTAAACCATCGTACGTTATAATTACGATTTAGAACGTATTAATAGGGTTAATTTGTATGCGACCAGGTCACATTATGACGTACTTCCACGTTCGTGATTCGCGAATGTCCCTCGGGATCGGACAGCACCACTCAAGTACTAATGCGAAACACGGGGTCGCCAATTAGGATGATAATTTACTATGATCTAATTCGACGCTTTCACAAAACTGTAATAGAGCTGAGGGGCAATGATAATTTATATTACGTTGATAATTGAAGCGATTCAGGTTAATTAGTGCGATTGTGAAGAGATTTTTAATACGATTGAGTGGACGCGCTCGTATTATCAGGTCTCGTTTTGTCTGATTGTAAGATTGTATCGATCCGTTTTAATTAGGGTTAATGTAGATTGTATTAATTTGAATAAACAGAGAAATTGTTTTTACTTAACTAGAATGATATTTAATTAAAACTGAGCGATTTGAATATGATTTTAAACTAATTAAATAAAATTGAACAATTCATTGCATTAATATTTCGATCAGATTTATTTTTATCAATATTTTCTTCAAGCAATTTTCAAAAAATAAAATATTTTATATAATTTAGAATATTAGACTCAATTAATGCCAGTCTTTTTACCTCTGATTAAAAAATAAAATTAATAATAACTACACCCAACTCCAACTACAAGCTATCAAAACAGCTGCGGATAGAGATAGACATAATATAGTACATACATCTGCCTCTGCCCCCCAAATTTTGACAGTTCGTAGTCGATGAACTGCGTATAGTTTTAATCCATTTTTAACCAGAAGTAAAAAGACCGGCCCATAATAGAATAAATACATTTTTTTTTATTTAATTTTCTCCATTTAAAATGGGTCCGATCCTTTGACCCGCCCTGTATTTTGTATCCGTATTGAAATCGGGATGAAAATTGTATTTTCGAGAAGGTCGAACGTTATACGTATGCCTTTTTGCAATAAAGCATGTCTCCCATTCGAACGTGATCCATTTTCGTATGAGAGGAAAAATCGTACGCGACTTTTCCTTAGGTACGTTCTCTCATGGGTCTGTCCAGGGTGTCGCTTTTCAAAAACCGCACAACCTGTGCGATTTTGGGATTTTCCCTTCTTACAATCAAAAATCTGTCACACTTGATGTCCCCGAGGTGCGAAATAACTGGGAAATGCTTCGCGAACTTATACGTATCGAGAAAATGGCGAAAAGTACTCGCTTTAATGAAAAATTTAATACATTTCTATAAAACAATAGTCTAATTTCAGTATATTCGTTAGTATTGTAGAATGTAAAATAGGAATCGATTCGATTGCATGCGAAAATATTTCTTTGTTTCGTAAATATTCAACAAGTTAAATCTTCTTGATTGAATCGAAATATGTACATTTATTTACGAAACATTCTTTTTATTTCAATATTTTCGAATTCATCTTTTCTGTTATGAAAATTCAAGCGAAGTTAATATCATTTGTATAGAATATCTCGCAACGGTTAACTTTTTCCATACACAATTGGAATAATAGAATTGAATTTTTGTTCCTCTGGAAGTTTGAGCTCATTAAAAATTGTTAAAAGTATAAATCGAGTTGATTCTTTTCCAACATTGTGAGTATTTTACTCAAAATATTTATTTAATAAAATAACAAAATTTGTTAACAGAAACGCAACAATTTTTATTAATTGAAAAATTTCAGATTTTTTTCATTAAAACAACTAAAACTTTACAATTTCATATATCTATGAGAATATCATGAAATCATTCACGTTTTTTCACTTTGTTAGTATCCCATGTTAGTTAACTTGCTTTTTTTCTATAGTTTCTTTTTAATGACGTGTATTCGGGAACAAATCATAACAGCTATTAAACTATACCAAAAAATAGGAAATTTGGTTAAGTTAAAAGGTCAGTCCTTAATTAACAATCTATTTTTTCACAATTCAACGAACATAATCACATTCAAAACAAACCACAACATAAATCAAATCTATTTAAAACCCCTCAAACTATCAAACAACAAACAACACAAACCACCCACACGACTTCGACCGACGAAAATTCTAAAAGTTTCAAAATTTCCCGACAAAGGACAGCTTACGTTCCCCTCGAAACTTTCGGAGATTTTTTTTTCCAACATACATATATTTCTTCGAGAGAATCTCGCCCTTATTTCATTTTATTTCGGCGTAGATTTCTCGCAGGCGGTTTCTTATTTTTTGCACTCCATTCGAGTCGGCTTCCGGCGTCGCTCGAACGTGTCGTACGTGCGCTTTTGGCCAAGAATTTCCGGTCCGGGGCCGCAAAGTTGCGAAACATATTTCCGTTTCAGTTTTGGCCCCGGAGCTTCCTGTCCGCGATCCTTCGCTCGTATAATATTATATTATACGTTATGCATGTGTGGTGGGTGCTTTTTTTCGTGTTCGTGTGTGTGTTGGGTTCTTATTTGGTTGGTCGTGTGTGTGTTGGGTTCTTTTTCGGTTGGTCGTATGGGTGTTGAGGTGGATTGTGATGTATTGGTAGATTGGAGGATGTGAGGTTGTTTGTGTGAGGAGAGTCTCTTTTTGAATTAGTTATGGTTTAGGTTTTTGGTGCCGATGGTGGTTTTTGATGTTGAATGTTAATGTTTGATATATTATTATGGGTGGTTAGACTGTTGAAAATATCAATGAACACGTGGTTAGAATAAAGTTTATATACATTATCTGCACCTATTTTGTGGAATCTTCATAACAATAGTAAAGAGTAAATTGCAATACAAGCGTCTTATAAACTGACAGAAACATAGATAATAAAGTACTTTTATAATATTAGATAGAATATGCTTCTGTTTAATCAATTTTAATTGTGTTTTGAATTCTTTTTCGAATGAATCTAATCCATGAAAAACTAATATTCATTATAGATTTGAACATTTATCTATAAATTTGAAGATTATCAAATCTAAAAAAAATTTTTTTGAGTATTATTGAAGGAAAAGTATGCGTCGAATGATGAAATATCATCATCAATATCGAATTATGGAACGAGCATCAAATTGATATCAGTAATAAAGATTTCGTAACATGATAATAACAGATCGAAATTTTCAAAATTTAATCATATTTTATACAGATTCCCAATTTCAAGTTAAATAATTTACATTTTAAGTAAAAATTTATATCAAACTAGCTTCTGTCACCCGGCGTTGCTCGAGACTGTTAAGACTTTAAGCCGATTGTAAACTGTAGTATGTATATTATTTCCCGTTCCCGATTCAATATCTGTTCCCGCTACAATTTCGGTGAAAGAATCAGTCATTTTGAGATCTAAAAATGTGTCAATTCCGTTGCGTATGTAGGCTTTGCATAACATTGGCTATGTCAAAGCTTCCCCCCTTGAAATGACAAAATTTACGAAAAAAAATGTTTTTTTTAATTCAAAATGTAATGACGCAGAATTCTTTCTAGTTATACGTACAATAATTCCTGAAAGTTTCACAGCAAACGGATCAGTCGTTTGGGAGTTCAAGTTAATCCCGTTGCCTATGTTGACTGTTATATCTAAGGGTCCCCCCTTGCAATGTCAAAATTTACGAAAAAATTTTTTTTCTCAAAATCAAAATTTTATGATCTCTAAACCTTCTCCTACATGCAGAGAATAATCCCTGAAAGTTTCGCGGCGAACGGATCAGCCGTTTCGGAGTCTATAGGTAACATACATACATACATACATACATACATACATACATACATACAATCATTTTTATATATATAGATTGTTTTGGATTGATTCGAAAAATGTCATGCTTTAAACAATTCGATAAAATTTCAAAACAATCAACTCGAAATGAAAATCATTCGATTCGAAAAAAAAAACCAACATCAAATATAAAAAACATAAAATCAACCCGAATCCATCATCGGCTTCCCGCCAAAAACGAAAACGCTTATTATACGAGAGAGAGAGAGAGATTTCCCGCGCTTTTCCCCCGTCGACTTCCGGTCACGTGAGTGGAATCTTTTCGGTCGGAAAGCGAAGCCGTTTCTGAACTCGAACGTTTTAATGCGAGCCGCGGATTTGGCTTCGGACGTTTTCAGCTCGTGACAACGACGACGCCCTCGATATCCCCTTTGACGTTTTCGGGCGTCCAAACACGTTTCGACGTTTAAAAGGGAACGCTTCAATTGCGGGACACGATCTCGAGTAGGGGATTACGGGGATAACTGGCCTACCCGAGGATATTGTATTGTTTTTCTAATTTTATCGATTGTTTCTCTTCGCTGTTTTGATGTTTTAAGATTGTGTTTCAAGCGAAATTCAAGATGTTTCGAAAAGATGATGATTGATCTATGTACATATATCGTATTGTTTTTGTAATTTTATCGATTTTGTTTTTCACTATTTGATTATATTTTACGCAAAATTCAAGATGTTTCGAAAAGATGATTGATTTGCTTTATACCATACGCATAATAATGATTTTCATTAGTTTCATACTATTATTCAAGACTGATTAATTTTTACTAAACATCCATCTTTGATTAACAACGAGACGGTCTTTTGATCTTTAGATAGTAGTTTATTGATCCGATAAAATATTGTTAACTTTTTTCGTATAAATTCGATGAATTTTCATTCAACGGCTTTAAAATCGACCTAAAATTCATTAAAATTATTCAACAAATCTAGTATACTTGATCCTCTTCACTCCAATTACATCAACAGTTTTTATATCTAAACGGCTTAATTATTTTCAATTAGTGATGTAAAACTAAGTAAGCCCAATAAAATTTCAAGTGTATTAACACAGTTGTTTTTTAAATACGATTTTCCAAAGAAGGGATCAAGCACTCCCATCCTCCTTTAATTCATATGAAAAAATAAAATTTTCATACATTCATTCAATATATTAAATTCAAATAATATTTTCTATCTGCATAGAAATAAATACCCATTAAAACTTTATTAATTTATTAACGCTGGAAAATTCCGATAGATGTCACCAATACAAATTTCCCGATATTTCACCCAAATTTTCCAGCAAAAAAAATCCAAACATCATAAATAATACATAAATAATTCGCATTCGATAAAACACAAAATCCCAAAACATACATACATCACGTGTATAATTTTTTCACGTCGCAACACATTCATTTCAATTTCCGACGTAACATCCCCGGCTTGTCGAACAACCAACAACTAGCCGTAATAAATTATTAAAGTTCGTAATTGCGGCTGTAAATTTTCATTAATAATCCGCGAACCGATCGAACCTGGGGTAGAGTTGGGCCAGTTGGTTAACAGTTCGGAAACTTCACCTCGTCGAATGGATGCCAGACGTTCTCTGGTCGAAAAAAAAATTTTTGGTTAAGTTATAGGCAGTTGACCTAAAATGGACTATGCGAAAGCTATTTACTATTGGGTTGTTGTCGATCGTTTTCGCATTAATTGCTGACCGTTTTCGATGTAATATTGTTGGTTAATTGTTGTGTGGTGTTGTTCTGGAGTTTGTATAGAGTTTGAGTCTATTGGGATTCTCGGTTGTAGTTATGTGAAAGCAATGAATTTAGTCTGTATATGCTATAGTGAGATCGTGACAGAAGTGAGTTCATTACTTAGTTTTGTATAAAAATAAATGTTTGTTTACTTTTATGGATGCATTTCTATACTATTCAATCGATTACTATTGAACTTTGATCAATTATTGTGTGCATAAATATAATGTAACTAAAATAGTACAAGTATTTAATATGCATTTCGTGTATATAAATAATATATGTGACGACTGAAAAGGACATAAGGTACATCTTATATGGCGGTACCATATACATACATATGTATGAGCTCCTTGGCCTTTTCAATTGTCATATCTAATAACAATCGCATGTGAACTATAAGCGCCTTAAATACCTATTTTACGTTTCGTTTCATCAAAAAAATCGCTCAATCGCAAACAATTTTATACAAAATCCGCATTAAAAGCACAAATATTTAGCACATAACACCATTTAAGACAAAATAATGACTGACCTTTTCAGTCGTCATATGTAACAACAATTGCATGTGAACTATGAACGTCTTAAATACATATGTTACGTTTCGTTTCATCAAAAAATCGCTCAATTGCAAACAATCTTATACAAAAATCCGCATTAAAAGCACAAATATTTAGCACATAAAACCATTTTTAACAAAAATATTGACTAACCTTATTGTTTCAGCGATCTTCTGAAAGGACTCCAATGCATCCACTCGTACACCAGAAGATGCATGAGCGCCGAACACCGGACCCACTTCAAAAGGCTTTTCAAAGGCACAGGACAAGCTGTTCACGAATTGTGCAACGAAGGTCCTTATCAGAGCGAATTCCTGTCTCATGCTCCATGTCTTCAGGGTCTTCGTCCTCAGTACGAGCGGTGTGCTGCTGATCATCATGCTGCTGTCGGTGCTCTGTCCAATAACCATTCTGTTGCTGATCCCGTTGCCATCAAAACTGTTTGTTGGTGAGTTGTTATGATGATGATCATTTCATACTGAAATTTTAAATATTAAACATGTTGTTATTGTTGTGTGTATTTTTAGTTGTTATATTCTGATTCTTTCGGACGAAAGTTTAATATAAACATGTATTTGTTTACTTTTAGAATTAATTAGATAATGGTGAAAATTGACAATTTCGTTACGAGCAAACTTTCGGTGGAGCGACTTAAGTTTATTTAAATTTGATTTATGTTCGTAGTTCGATCTTAAATTTAATTTGGACTATCGAATTTGCATGAAAGTTTATTACTAATTCAAGAGCATTAAGCTTTGATTTATTGCTGAGTCGTAAAATCTCATAAGCGTATTTACCGATAGATTAGTAGGAAAAAACAAACACCGAAACTATTAATTTTCCTTACTAGTCTTTTACAAGGAAAATAATTTATAGAAATTTTCTATTTCAAATTTTGTTTAATTAAACAAATCATAAATAAATTTTCCGATATTTTTTTACAATTTATTATACAAATAATGACTACATTTTTCCCTCTTGTCGACGGAGATTATTCTTAATAGAGTCATTATTGAATTTGCGTGTTTTCCTTATTATGCAGACGAAAATGCTATAAATACACAATACGCCCACGAGCGATTTATGAAAGCAAATTGTTGAGTTTCCCATCGCAACACTCGATAATTTTCTCGTAATGACCTCAATGTAGAAGGATGTATTAACAAATAAGCCATTCATTATCAACAGTCTATGTTTGCGTTTCATTCTTATTTCACGATCGATACTTTTGTTCATTTTAAATTTATGTAGAATTTTGATGATCAAAGTCATAATAGAGTATAAGATAGCTTATTATATTAAGAGTGTGTAATCTAATTTCATTTCAAAGCCAATTATCAATGATTTGATTAGTTACTTAGGTCCATTATTTCATTTGATAAATTCATGTGAAGAAACAACAGTCATCATAAAAAATTCAATAGAATCAAGAAACTAAATTAATCGAATGAAATAATCAATTCATAAGATATTTTCATTGGGTAACAACTTATGTACGACTGATAGATCAAGTTTTAATTTCACAGATGAAAATAAGTATTAGCCTTCTTATATTGACAAAATCATATAAAAAAACAACAGCCATCATAGAAAACTGGTTAGAATCAAGAAACTAAATCAATCGAACGAAACAAACAATTCACAAGATGATTTCGATTTCCGACCATCCGAAGCTCCTGAAGTAGACAGAACGATAATTAACCAAACAAAAACCCATCAGAAAACCTAAATACGACCAAATCACACACATCCACCATAACGTCTAATACGTATATATATAAGAAAATACTTTTTTTCGTATTGCCGTTATACCGTCTACGTGGAAATTGGATCTCGTTTGCATGAGATAACCTGATCCGTCTCTTGTGGGTCTTTGGTTCGACGTCTTGTTGGCTTTGCCAGCAAAACATCACACTGGTGGGTCTTCGTATCCTCGGGGAGATCTTCGACTCCTGGAGGCTTTGGAGAGGCTTCGTCTTTGCCCAACTTGTTCTTTGCCCCCTCGTTCGGATCTCGGTTGCGCGTTGAAAGTTGGCCTTTTTATATTATACGTATATGTGTATTTTTGTCATCGATATTTGTTTGTATAATATATGACAAATTTTTGTGTTTGTACGTTTCAAATATGTCATATGAAATGATTGGATTTGTATGTGATTTGTTCAGTGCATGAAGTGAGCAACTTCATAGAACAAAAAGTTGAGAAATACTATGAAAAAATCATGATGAGTATTATAAAATTCACTCTGTTGGTATAATATATATTTATCTAAAATAGTAAAAGTACAAATATTGTTTATAATAAGCTATAGATGTGGTTAGTTTATTAGAGTACGAAATTAATGAAAATGGCTTCTATTATAATATAAATGATTAACTATTCGATGGTCAAAAATTTTAAATTTAATTGTATTTATTTTAATAATTCAGAAAAGATATTTCACGTATAAAAACTTATGACTATACCATGTGCTTTAACATCGAAATCTAATATTTTTCAAAAAATGTTATTGATCATTTTATGCACTGAATGGCTCGTAACATCAATGAAATAACTGAAGCTATTTGTACGTGTCGTACTATTTTCAGTATTTTCGCGATATTGCGTTTGAACTTTTATGTCATTTCTTATTGTGAAAATATATTGAGTGCAATTTTTCAATTACAGTTCGTTCCATGCCTACATGAGTTGTTCTGAAAGGGTTGTACGTGAAAGATGTGGATCTCAGTCTGCTGACTTTACAAAGGAATTCTTGAATCGCATCGCAGACTCACTTATCAAAGTAAGAAATTTGACTTAAAAAATATTTCTACATCTAACATATCTACAAATTAATAAAAAAAATATATATTCAGAACCCGTTTAGAATCAACTGAAAATATAAAATACACTAGGTCCTCAAACAAAAAACTGTCAAAGATTCAAGCGAGTGACGATAAACAGAGAAAAATGTATGATGTACATATGTAATTGCGTCTCTTTTTTTCGTTATTTACAAGTATTTTTGACATTCGTAGTTAGAATTCATAGCCTGTATGATATGTGAATTAGATTTTTAAGCATATTTTTCAATTTCAGATGCACTGCACCGAATACATCGAAAGCCAATGTTCCGACACCATGTTTTATTACGGAAGTTCTCCAGGATTAGCTCCTGCGTTGGCAACCCTGCTTTTACCGGTCGTTCTGACGATGGCAGCACTGCTGGCAACACCGACGTCCACGTGGGCTATTCCTAACTAATGATGGCGACAATGATTTTTTTAGATATAATTTCTAGTTAAATACGTATTTTTTAATAGCTCATTGATGTGCTGGATCATTATTTAGTTCGTATAATTTATTTTTAAGGCGTTAATCATTTTATTTTTGAAAATATTTTCAATTGTGGCTGAATAAGTGTTAAATATTTTTTATTTTGCATATTATTTGATTTTTTTATCTAAGTTTTAGAATATGCTCTTTTCATTGATTAGTAAGTTTTCAATAATCACATTATAATATTTTTTTCAGTGTGTTTCTATCGTTCGTTTGTTTGTCGCTTGTTTATAAAAAGAAATTGTCGAGCGTAAGCACTGAGCATTAAATAACATAAAAAAATTAAAAAGATACTTTGCTCTTATATTGGTTAATGGTGGCTTTAAATTTATTACTTACTTTTATTGTATTTGTTTTTATACATAAGTATACCCAATCTAATATTTTGTGTATGTGAAATTATTGCTTGTTTTCGTATATGTATTTTGTGTTTATACAAATCAAATAATTGTATAAAAATATGCAAAAAAAAATGTCTCGTAAGTACAATTTGCGAATTTAAAATTCAACGATGTATCCTTTTTCATATAAGACGTATAAAAAATACACATGAATAACATTTCTCGCCAGAAATTCCCATGTAACCATTTTATCATAAAATGTTTTCTTATTTCTTTTTAAAACAATCCGAAAAAAAGCATCGTAAATTTTCAGAATCCCTAAATTACACAACAGAGTAATCAAAACGTGGAAAAAGCGTGAAGTAAAACTCACCTATGTTTTTGTACTGTAAAATTATTCGGCGAGAAAATACATTTTAAACGAAATAATAATTAACATTATGTATAATTGTAAATGATGTTCCCCAGCCTCCCATCCATGTAATTTGTATATGTATAAATAATTTATAAATATTGAATGAATCATATATGTACGATATGTTGAATATTATATTATTCATAGTGATGTTTATTGATTAAGTTAGTGATCGATCTGTGATTCACATTCCATTATATATTGTAAATATTTAATTCTAATTAGTTTTAAAAGGAGTAAATAATCATTTTTAAGTTGATTAATCAGTATTTCATATCTCGTTACCCGAGGTATTGTGATCTAATTATTTTAAAGTTTCGTTTTCGTTTCGATGCAACGTTGATCGAAAGATATTTTAACGATATTTTGAAAAACAGCTTATATGCACCTATTCGTGTAATCCCTAGATCTGGTTATGATAATTGTAATAATGTGTGCTTTTATTAACGGTTCTATAAATCTGATATATTTTCAATTATTTTAACACGCGATAGGTTTTCGCGTTCGTTGCTACCATGAATCGTAATTTTATTTAGTGGTGCATATGTACGTTTATAGTTGAAATTTACAGTTTATTTTACTTACATATTATGTTTTTAATCGAAGTTTTAATGCAAATTATAAATAAGAGTATAAAATTAAAATTGTAAATTATTATATTGTATTGAAATAAAATTGAAAAATAATAAAACTTTGACTTTTATTATGATTAAGTTCACGCACAATTTTCTTTGATTTTTTATATTTTTACACACAAATATGAAAATTCACCAGGATTATATTCAAATACACATTTTTTACCTAAAGACAAACGATTTCCAATTCAATATCAATCATTTCCTATTCCAAGTTTCATATATTCATTCAAAAATTTAATGAAAACTGAACTCGAAATGAAACATTTTATATAAAAATCACATACTACACACATATTATAGATATGTGCACACAACTGGAAGGACTAAGACGAATTTCTCGAAGGTGCTACATAATAAGTATTTTTAACTTTGTACGAAGACGTGGCTTGTTACCTCGGCGAGTTCGTTAGCAAAGTTAAGAAGGTAAAGAAGAAGTGTTTCACACTCTTAACTGCATTTCCCTGGGACGGAAAACGCGTGTCTTCCATTAAAGCACCACTATTTTGTCCCCCGAATGAAAGTCTAAAAGGAAAGTTCGCACTAAAACTAGTCGCTAACCGACGACGAAAAACAACCATACTTTCACTCGAATCTTTTCAGAATCATATTTGAATACTAGCTACTGTTATTCAACTTTGCTTCAGTTGAATGAGGTTTAAAATTTTCTACTTAAGTGCTGTTTATCAAATTTAACGATTTTACTTTCAAAATTGCAAAATCAATGCAAACAAATTCAACATAATTATAAATTTTGGATTCGAGTTAAAAAAACATGATATATTGTGGGAATATTCGAACTTTAATTGGTTTTACTTATGCATTACTCTTTTTAAAATACAACTTACCAAAACGGAATTAGAGACGAAAAACATAATGTGGGATCAAGTCTCCCAGGAGAATAAAGTCCCCTTTTCTCATAGAATAGTTACTATGATATCTACAGAAATCTTTTTTGTGTGAATTGATCAAAGTTTGAAATCATACAACACAAACAAAATTAATATTTACATAATGTTACAGTTAAGCAACAATATATTCGCATGTTCAAATTTTTTATACTTCACGTATGACAATAAACATTTCAAAAACATATTTATGCTTAAAAGTATCAAAATGTATACTGATAAATTAGATTTAATATATTATTTATATTAGTTCGATTGAAGCTTTTGAAATTCATTCATACGAATTCAACTACAAACATTTTACTGAAATACAAAATTTTGAATATACAATTCATGAAACGAAATGATTTATTTATTTATAGACGCACGTGTAACAATTAGAGGTTGTTTTGTTAAATTATTTCTCTAATTGTCGGTTGAAAATCTGTTTCGGCTTACGCTGAAAAATACGCAAACGTATTTATGCGAAATTTCGTAGCTTTTGGAGGCATTCACTGAAAACAAGCGAAACGTTTGTAATTTGCGACTGAAACCGGCACATTTTTACTACTGAAAAGTTCAGAACTGAAAAAAATAACGGCGAAAATAAAACTACTCTTAACGTAGTGGAAAAAGCTCGACAGCTTTTTCTATACGTTCAAAGCAGAAGTTATAAACGTATGGAAAATATTGAAAGTTTGAGAGTAATTACGAGTTATACAATTTTTACATAAAAATGATTTCAGGTCATTTCATTTGTACGTTTTTAATAAAAATTTATCGTTTGTTGACTTAATTTATTTTTTTGTCAAAGCATATCGAATAAATTATATTGATTTTTTCATGTTTAATTTTGATAAGTGCTTAAGAAAGTCGAATAAAAAAATCAATCTGTGATGATATTTTTTTTAATATATTTTAATGAAATAAATATAAACCGAAATCCGATGAAGCAATTATCTCAATATGGATACAAATTCGTATTCGGAACACATAATTCCACAAACGATAGTTTTGCGGCTTGCCTAAATCAACTGTCAAACTCAGCAAATTCAAAACTAGAAATACACACTATAGCAACATTGTTGGGAATAAATAAAATTTCTTGTGTGCACAGCTTTCACGTAAACACCGATATGAAATTATACCGAAACAGCTAATAGGAAAACCGGAAAAAAATAGGAAAACAGTTTACAACCTCTAAATATTTTTCAACTGAATTTTTTGCAACGAAACAGTAGCTCGGATTTAACAATTTTTATCGAAACGAATAATTTATACGGACAAATTATGTTCTGGCTTCGTCCACTTGGAAATTCATTTAGCGTTGCGCGCTTTTTTATTTTTTCAAAATTCACGCTAATCTGGACGCTTTAGAACGCGGTTGAATTTTGAATTTTTAAAACGAGCTGGAGCAAAAGACGATAAGAGGGATTTTGGAATATTCTGCATTTCTATTTGCAAAGAATGCTCTGAGTATTATATTATTTTCCGCTGCAGATTCGATGTTAAAGGAAAATTAAAGTACTCAATTTCATAAATTGCATTTATGAGTATTTTTTTTTTTACAATAGAAAAGTACAAAAGTGTTATTTTATTTGATTCAATATGAAAGTATACGAAAATAAGGCAACAATCATTGCAAAAATGAAACTATAGTCTAGTGCGAAGAAAGTTTTCGCTGTAATTTTCAGATCTTTGTATTCGAGAGTTCTCGCAAACTTTTTCAAAACAATTGCATTTGCATTTTCTGAAAAATGATAATAATTTTTGAAACGGCATATTTAAACGAAAGTTTGAAAAGTATTTGGTCTAGACATGCACAAGTTGTGTAATGAAAACAGAGTTTCGTAAAATATATTCTGGAGTAAATAGTTCAAGGAAAATTAAACTAATTTCCAACATTTTCCAACGTACCGATGTTCATCGATGCAAAAATTTTAGTAACGATGAATGATGTTTTATGAATTTGATGATGTAATATTTCACATGATGTTGTTATAGTAGATAACCTCACTATATGATATGTTAACCAACTGGTAGCACTGAATACTCTATGATCTTTCTAAAATTTAATTTCAGTGTGATAAATAATGAAACTAAATAAATATATTTATGCGATACTTACAAACGATTTGTGTATAATGTCGTAAATTATAAATGAATTTATATTAGAAAGAAACGCGCAAAAAATCGATACACTGAATGTCAAAATCTGAAAATGATAAATTTCTATAGATTCATTCAAATCGAATTTAATTAGTCTAATTCTACATACCAACAGAGAATAACTTTTATTTAAAAAAGAAACAACTTCTTCGAGCTTATTATGTATAGAAATGAGACTATCAACAGTGAGAACAGATTTAGTTTTAGGAAAACTTGTGGTCCGCCAAAATCTCATAAGAATTGAATCTCGATTGTTGAATTCGTCAAAAGCATAATCATTGTTGAAAGTGTTGATCAAATAATAATTCAATAGCTCGAATCTTCTGGCAACAATGTTCACTTCAAGCACAAATCTTATAAGTTGAAAATCTATCATGCTAAGACAAATGTTATAAGCAGCTGCATAAAATTTAGCCAATACTAAATAACAGATAAACCATTGGATAGATTTCAAAGTTAACCACATCAAGAATAAAGTATTTATCGTTATTTTCATATTCTTATATTGGAATATTGACGTGGAATTAATAATTTTATCGAGGTTTATCAAATTGTTGTACATTTTTTTAGTCTTTCCTATGTGGAAAGCTGCATTATATATAAAATTGACAAATAAAGTGACAGTTATGGTAATTTGGGTTAAGACAAACGTAGTAGAGATCGACAAACCATTTGGTTTCATGAGAACGATATTTAACACCGTGGAGTTAAATAACCAAATTATTAATGATAATAGAAATATAAAACAATACAATTTGTACATTTTTCCAGTAGAACATAATTCATTGTTTTTAATATCGATTCTTTTCAACCCTAAAATGAAATAGAAAACATTCGTATATTTAATAAACGTAAAAATGTTACTTCGCGCGTTCATTTTGATATATTGATTCGACACAAAGTATGTAATAAATCGATAATACTCATTTAATCGCATTAAGATTAAATTAATCTTGAAATTATATTTCATTCTAATTTATGATAATTAACAAAATAACCAATTTATTAATTACTATATAGGGTGGACTATAATATTTTCATACCAAAAAAAAGACAATGGATTTAAATTAGTGGTAGAAAACTAAAGCGAAAGACGATTATTAAATACAAGCGATCAACCCATTGAATATATCAACGCAGTTTTGGAACGTTACATATAGAATAGAGCTATTATATAGTTAGATTACAATACAATTAAGAAAATAAAACAATCGTCAAATATCCTCGCATGTTATACAAAATATCCGTTATTTCAAAATGGCGACAACGAGCCGTTAAGAGTTGGCCAAAGCGAATTGAACGTCGTCCAAGTGGAGCAGGCGTCTCAAACAAGCTAGGAGGCTTAGTGCCGCCGATCGGGAAGGGTATTAATTACAAATTGAAAGCAAATAATCCCGCAGCAGAATCCTCCGTCAAAGGAACTCTTAAAGTTGGTCCGTGGTCGGAACTTAACGCGTTATGGCCGATCGGCGTTGGTGCTCGGGGGCGAAAAGGCGCAGATGGCGACACTTTCCCGCGCGAAAAAGTAACGGTCTTTTCGAAAAGTTTTATGAATGGATTTTCATGTATTAGGTGGATTCGTAAATGATATGTGCATATTAAAGATTGTGCTCTTAGTGGTGTTTTGTTGCGCTAATTAAGGCTCGATCTATCAATCGTATGTTATGTGGCAATGTGATGGTTTTTTTTTTGTGGAAATAACATCAATGCATTTTTAATAAAGATGGACCTAAGTAATTCATATTATAAAAAAAAGAACAAAAAAAAAAACAATCTAATAAAATTAAATATGAATAATAAAATAATGTGTATGAGCATATAATTTTTGAAAAATTGAGAAGCTCGAATAATTATTCCAAATACAATTAATTTTCTAAATTTAATCACATTCATTACACGACAATTTTAATTTGATTGCTATATTAGTTTCGGAAATGTATGTACATGTGTATAATATTTTAAAACCAATCGATCAGTTATTGAATATTACAGTGAAAAACGTATTGTTTTCGTGTCTCGTTCAAAATGGATATTGATAGCGAAAATGATATTTTCATCTTTACGAAATGTCTTGGTGTATTCTACAATATACTTGGCTTGAAAAGAGTAGAGATTATACAAAATAAACTCAGACCTATTGGAAAGTTGTATAAACTTTATTCTGTTGCTTTCTTATCTTTCATGATTGCTTTGTGCATTTACTATGGAATACAGAATAATCCAGTAGTAATCAAATCTGGATTATCGTTTGCTATAACGTATACGTTGATTCAAATAATGCTTATTGCTGTATTGATTGCAAATTTAATATATAATGCAGCTTTCAATGCGAAAATAACATTTAAAATATATATTTTACTGTTAAAAGTCGACAAAATAACAAAAATTAACTTTATTGGACGACACAAAATAATGAGAAATTATTTAATCAGTTTGACGACTCTGTGGATCGTATTACGAATCATACAGTGGAGCATAAATTCATATATTTGGCCAGAAATTATTACATTTGGATACAATATAGGAGTTTTTACTATCGATTTTCAAATGCTAAGATTCATGATCGAAATTAATATCCTAGCAAGACGATTTGAAGTTTTGAATCATCAAATTAGTCGTTTCTATCGAATTAAAGATTACTACGAAAGATTTTATGTTCAAGACAGTATAATGACAAGATTGTGGAGAATAAACATTTGTTCGTATGATGAAAAGAATATTTCGTATGAAAAGCTACTGCGCGTTCACAACATATTGATTCAAATTGTTTCTATGTTAACAGAATGCTATGAAATTATGGTAATCACTTAAATTTGATGTTATTGTACAATTTAAATCAATTATATTCTATTTCTTTTTCAGTTGATTCCATTTGGGATTTCAATTTTTTGCCTTGTATTAGCAAATTTAAATTCAATAATTGTCAACGAGTTGTTTTTCTTAATTTTTGTAAATTTACATTGAAATAATAAATATGTACATTGTACATTCGAAATTATACTAACTGAAAAATATTTTTTTAGAGTAGTTATAAAACATTTACTCCCGTTATGTGGACCATTTATCACACTTTCAGATTATTAGCAATCACAACAATGTGTGAAATTTTATACGATCAGATGAATAAAACTTTCATGATTATTAGCAGAATTTTTTCTAGAGTTGACATCCGTAAATACCAATTTCATACATTTTATTAATTTCATTTTTGATATTTTATTTGATTTCGTATACTTATGCACATATGTAATCATATGTATAAGAATATATTTACAAATAATATATGTTTTTTCACATTTACAGAATCAAAAGATGCATCTATCTTGAAAAAATTCGGAAGAACTTTAGAAAACAAAGATATGAAAATCACAGTTAAACGATTTTTTTCTATTGATTATAGATTCTTTTTAGCTATTTTAGTAACATCGCTTTCATACATTATTATTTTCAAGCAATTTAAGTAATTTTATGCATATTATTATTTTGGAATTTTAATAAAACAAAACTCAAAAAAATAGTACTTTCTTTTATTTTCAATTTCGATACGAATAAATTTATTAAATATACACAAGAGTCCAATAAAAATAATCAAAAAATTTTTTTTTGAGTAATAATACACAGATATAATATAAATATAATAGAATTTTGAATGTGAACTTTTTTCAAATTTAAAAATCTTTAGCAATTAACATATTTGGAATTGGATTGAACTAATGGACTCAATTAATTTAGATTAGATGACAATATTAAGTTGATTGACTTAATTGTTTTATTTAAAAGCATTAAATGTTTCAAATAAATTGGTCATTATAAATTAATAATATTAAAAATCATTTTTCGTTACATTCAAAATGGAAGTCGATAAGGAAAGTGACATTTTTACATTTACAAAATGCATTGGCATATTCTATAATGTTTTAGGTTTGAAAAGAGTTGATATCTCACAAAACAAACTAAGACCAATAGGAATAGTTTATAAATTATATTCATTGGTGTTTTTATCATTTATTATTGCTATGAGTATTAATGACGTAATCAGGAATCTTTCAGTAGTGAATAAATACGGAAAATCATTAGCTACAACTTATACGTTGATACAAATGGCATTCGTTGGAGTTACGATAGTGAACTTAATATATAATGCAGCTTTTAATTCAAAAACTACTTTCAAAATGTATTTTTCTTTATTGAAAATTGACAAAATGACAAAAATCAAATTCGTTAGAAGTCAAAAAAAGTTGAAAATATATTTTATCACCTTTACGACGTTGTGGATTGTATTGCGAGTCGCACAGTGCGGTTTTAATTCTTATTGCTGGCCAGATTTTCATACTATTATGTACAATATAAATGTTTTCATTGTTGATTTTCAAATGTTACGATTCACGATTGAAACTAATGTCATAGCTAGGCGATTTGAAGTTTTAAATCATCAGATTAGTCGTTATTACCGAATTAAAAATTTCTACGAAAAATTTTATGTACAAGACAGTATAATAATAAGATTATGGAGAATTAATGATTATTCTTATGACGAAACAAATATTTCGTATACGAATGTATTGAATGTTCACAATGGACTGATTCAAATTGTTTCAATGTTGACAAAATGCTACGATATGCTGGTTATTATTAAAAATATATTTATAAACAAAATAATAATTAAATCAATAAACAAAATTAAATTACGTGTAATATGAACATCAATGTTGATTTTTTTCAGTTGATTCTATTCGGTATATCAACTTTTTGGGTCATCTTATCAAACTTAAACACAATAATTGTTCATGAGTTCTTTTTCAGAACTTTCGTAATTTGAATAATTTACGTGTAATACATAAAAAATACGATTTATATATGAATAAATGTTTTTTTTTTTTTTTTAGAAAAGTTACAAAACACTTACACCTTTTATATGGACCGTTTATCATATTTTTAGATTATTAGCTATCACATCAATATGCGAAATTTTATACGATCAGATGAATAAAACGTCAATGATTGTTAATAAAATATTTTCGGAAGTCGAAATACGTAAGCATCCGTTTTGTATATTGATATATTTACATATTTATTACAAAATTCTATGTGAGTATTAATTTAGAAATTATGTATTTCAATGAAACATATTTTTTTATTTACAGATTCAAAAGATGCGTCTATCTTGAAAAAATTCGGAAGAACTTTAGAAAACAAAGATATAAAAATCACAGCAAAACGCTTCTTTTCTCTCGAATATAATTTTTTACTTGCTATTCTAGTGACTTCGATTTCGTATGTTGTTATATTCAAGCAATTCAAGTAATGTTATGATAAGCACATTTTGTTGAATATGAAAATTTCAATAAAAATATTTGGAAAAAAACTTCGCTACGTTCCATTTAGCCCTCGTATGAATTATTCACATGAAAATATTTATTAATAAAAAAACAAATTAAATATAAATAAAGGATGATGTGTAATAATGGATCATTCCACGAAACAGATTTAAAATATGATACTAATAATCTCATGATTATTTAACCATGAGAAAGTTGACTGTAGATTGCAGTTTGCATGGAAAATCGATATTAAACCATACCATCTTCATACTAATTTTCGTTCATGAGCAAACAAAACCTATGGATGCGAATCATTTTCTTTCACAAACTACATAGATTCTGAATAGAATGTGATCATATCAATCAATATTTCAAGATCATTATGATTTAATCATCATCAAATTCAAATATGTCTAAGAGGAATCTATTACCATTTGCATAGCAGATTCAATTTGAACCGATCGAAAATAAAAACCCGAGGAAACAAAATCGAATCCTCACAAAGAATCCAACGAACCACAAACAACAGGTCACTCGGCAAACGAATCGAACGACAACCTAGGAATACTGACACTTGCGCAAAGCGCACACACTTCAAATTGATACTGGTAAATCCGAGACGGGACACGTATCAGTTCCGGGAAAAGTCCCGGTGATAAAATAAAGCCCTAGGTCTTGTGTTCGGTTCGGGGAAATGTGCACCTGAAAGTCGTCGAAGGCTTCTTCGGCGTAGCTGAAACGGCTCTTTTGCACCAGTTGTTTCGGAAAAGCCGTAAAAGTTTGCCGAATGACACGTAAGATAAATAAAATTCGCTTGAGGAACACAACAAGGCGGTTTTGGAAGGTCGTGTGCAATATATAAATGTTTTTAAATTGTTTTAATAAATACGTTCAAATTGTCTGTTTTGCATTGAAATGAAATTGTGATAAAAAGAATTAATCATTTTGTTGAATTACAATAATATTCACCTATGAAAATACGAGTGAACACAATTCTTAGATTTGATAAATTTTCACTTAATGGAAATGTAGCTTCGTTTAGTTATATTTCAAAGAATGAACGAGTAGTGTTTTTAATATTGTACGTTTGGAACGATTTCGATCGAAAACTAATTTATCAAAAATTTTAGTGGTATTAAAATAATTTTTCAAATATCTGACAGTGAATTCCAATGAAGTATTATTTAGAAGAAAAAAAAACTTATTTAAACCCACATATCAAAATTATTTTTGAGACATGCTCAAGTGATCAGATTCAAAATATTTTTTTAACATCATCGTCTTAATTTTTAAAATAAAGCAGCTTTTTTCCGTGGTAAATAAAATCATGAATTCACTATTGTTACGATTTCACTGTTAAAACATATTTTCGAATCTGTATTCACGGGTTTTACACGTATTTGATACTCCTTAATAACAATGTGATATTAATTGTGGATTTACGTTGTTTCAAAGTTAGTAATACTTGTTTACTAATCCTATTATAACTCAAATACCCACACGTGTCTTCAATCGATTATTTTATAATTAGAATATAAGCTAACCGTTTTGATTAAGTTGGTGTATGCATGCATTAGTATGCCATAATATTTTAGGTAACATGAAATTAATTATATGCACAATTTTCGTTTAATGATAAGTAAAAAAAAATGTTTTGGTACAGAAAATGTTCGGAAATTCTCTAATAATGTATTAAAGAATATTTTGCGTGTAGATGTATCAAAAATAACGCTACGCGAATGCGAAGATAAGAATTTATGTATTTTTTTCTCCGTAAGAAATATGTTTTGTTAAGGTTTTTCGCTCCATTGATAAGATTTATTTCTTCATCGCGGATGTGTAGGGTAAATTATTAATATTTCACTTTAGTATACACGTGAATACATGCATACTGAATTTCAACATATAATTTCAGAAATGCTTAAAAATGCCTTATTTTAAAATATTTATTGCATACGGATAATAATAACAAATCAAACTGAATAGATACAATATAAATTGAACATATGATATTCAAATCGAATTTCATGAAATTACGCTTGTTTAAGATATTTCAAAAAATTTCAGAAACGGTCAGAAAAATTTTGCTTGCGGCTCTAATTTCGGATTTTGAATTTTTGATTTGAGCGGATGGAAATGTAAAAAAATCATAGAGCATTCCGTCTCGAATCTTGAGAAATACAGGCACCCTAGTTATGAAAGTAAATAATTGACAAAAAGCGAAACTTGGTCTTGCGAATTTCAATCACTTATCGCGCGTTAAACACTTTGTCAAAGGCAAGTTTCGGACGACGTTAATTCAGTCGTTAGATGTGATCGGGCGTAACTTGGCGCGAAATTCGATCGCAAAACGGCTTTCAGCAAGTTTATAACTTTTGCACGGCGCGTTATAAACTAGCCCTGAGACTAATACCGTTTGTACAACGGCCGATGAGAGGGGATTTCGAGATAATTCGACGTGTATATAAACCGACATATTGAATTCCAGACACAATGTAACAGAACCAGACAACCGAACCTAACTGCCGTCCATTGTGCCCTCGTGAAGGCTCGCTGATGATGCTGACGATTGTTCGTTGCGGTTTCATTAGCATGAATTCATATTTGTGTATGATTTCATTTGAATATTAATGAAAGGAAGTTTAGTGATTTTCTGATCGATCGACTAGTTCAAAGCTTTTTCAGGTAAGTAACATGTTTTTCCGAAAGTGATACTTGTGTTATTCGCCACTCACAATTAGAATGAAATTCATATTTGATCTATGGAGGCAAAAATTCGTCAATTTCACAAAATAATTCTTGATAAATTTGGATAAACAATCAATTTATGAAAGTAAATAAATCCTAGCTATTGAAATTAAGAACGTATCATTATTGCAATATAATCATAACGGGTCACAAGTATACATTTTTCAATATCTCTCATTTTTAGAACAAAATTGAAAACATTCTTAAAATAGCATTCGCTTTTATTTAAGAAGGACGTTTTATTTTTAGTAAAACACAGACTTTGAAAAAGAACTCCCACAACATAGAATTGAAAATATCTACAATAAGGGTAAGTACAGATTTCTATAAGATGCAAATCAATGAACAACTCAAGAAAACAGCATAATTCTGAGAAAGGACTTTCACTGAAATATTAAAAAATAAAAATATCAATAAATAATATATAAATGAAATATTTTTGATATAAAAATCTTCGATTTTAAATAAAATCCGGCATCGTCCGAATCTGAATCTGAACCGCGACATCGCATCGTCGCCCCCGAACACGTTCCGCATTTCGAACTTTCACACATAAATAAACACGGACAGGGAAATTTTCAGGCATATCCATGCATGGTGTACGGTGACACGTGGCCCCCATGGGGGCCCTGTCCCTTCGCCCCGGTGACAGCTCGGGGGCCCCCAAACATGGACGTCTCATCAGTAATTAAGCGACCGAATTGGGAAATCGTGTTTGCGCGGACTTGCCTAATTCGATTTTATATCTGGCACACTTGCATAAATCTAATACCTATCGAAAATTTTTAAGTTGCAGTATTATTTGATGATTTGTTAAATAATTCGTATGGAGAGTTAAATGAGCCGTTCAGTGCACAACGTCATTAATTTCATAAAACGAAATGTCGAGAAGAACGATGAAACGTTCGACTCAAAGGGACTTCATTGAAGGAAAAGAAAGTCACTGCTCGCGGTTCATTTTGAGAATTTTGGAGGAAGATGTGATTGTTTTGAATTATTCGGTTGTTTTTCTGGTTAATTACGGAAGTCAAATATCGCAGAGATGGGTTTCTCTTAGTTAATTATGATTGCATGTCCGTCATGTCGAGTGTCTGCATATTTGTCTGTGCAAGTGCACGGTTCCGTGTCGAATTGTATCAGAGTGCATACGGCGTACATTCGGATTACGTACATACGTTGTATTATGCAAGGGTGTCTTCATACGAGTCGTAATTCAAAGATAATAGGATTTCAAATAAAATATAATGAAAATATTTTCATTTGTGACATGATAAGATATGAATTTAATACAATCAACTTAATAACATACGTGTATTTCTAATCAACTTAATTTTTTTTTATGAAATGAAAAATATTCTGATGAATGGGTCAAGATCAATTAATCAGAATCTTAAATAGTTTTAGGTTTTTATAATATTTGAAATGTGAAAGCACCATTGCATAGAATCGTAGGCTAGGATAATATATGCAATCCGACATCCGTCACGCTGATTTAGTTACTTACACACAACATACACAAACTGCGGATATTGTAATGATATACGAACGTCAGGTTGTACAATTACACCCCATAATGACGAGATTATGCACGCAACATCCTTCCAAAACCAATACATTTCAATTGCAAACCCAGTATCAACCATTTATGAAAGAAAAGAACAATTAAATGCTTCAAACTAAAATCAATAGGAATTTTCTCGATACGTCATCCATATAATTCAGCAACTATTGTACACACAACATGAATAAACTTCAGACATTTCAATGATACAACGAACATCTGATTGTAAAATTACATGCCATTATTATAAAAAATTCCGAAACATAAATTTTAAACTCAAACACACGATCCGTTTGTGACAGAAAACCTTCATCGAATCAATGAAAATTTTCTAAATAAGTATTCCATATGACGATCGAAAAGGCTAAGGCTACAAGTGACATTTTTACCGAAATTGAGTTATTCACTAGAATTGCTTCTATGCACGCTTATTTATTTGGTGGCAAAAGGATATAAACGAATTCGGAACGTATGCCGAGATATATCATCAAATCAGTCGATATCCTCCTAGTACATATAGGTACATGGTCGACTTTGAACGTACTTTACTCGAAATCACCGCAAATTCACTTTTACCCCTTGACCTTTTCAGTCGTCATATAACATACATCCGATTCTTCAAATACACTCCATAATCATAAAATCTCAAACAGATGCACCTGAAACTAAACTCCACCACCCCTCATCGATCTAAAAACCTTCCCAGAACAAATACGAATTTCCTCAAAACCTCCCTTCGAAACAAATGCGAATTTTCACAACACCCATCCCCCAACATACAATATCTATTCCCATCTAAACACACACAGTCAACATCGCAACAACAATAATAAAAAGGACGAATGTTGCAAGTTGGCGATGGCTCGGCCGCCCATCGGGAATTTCCTAATGTGCAAACTTCTGCGAAGAACGTATTGTACATTTGTACGATCTCGAGGACTCCTTCGGTAATTGGACACGTATGCCGATCGTGGGTGGTTCGGTCGGTGGGGTGGCTGTGCTCAAATAGGGATGCGGCAGTTTCTAGGAAGTGGTTCTGATATTTTCTTGATAGTTCGTTGTCGGGTTGACGAAGGACGTGAGGGTCGCTGTGGAGACGGTTGTTATTGAAGACGATACGTTTGAGGGTTTTTTCAAGGAATGGTACATTTTATTTCTATAATTTTTATTATCTAGAATATGATTTTTGATATTAGATTAATGTAAAATTAAGTGTTGATGCAATTGTATACAAATGGGATTCGATCGTCTCCATTGTTGCATGTGCTTTGCTTTATGTGAGATTTTTCCGAAGTGAAAAATACAGCTTCTGAGAAAATCTAATATTCTTGCTATACTTTTTATGTAATTATGCCGTTATCTAATTGTAAGTATGTTATTATAGTTTCTCGGCTAGATATTTATAGAAATTGCTCGAAATTGGCTCGATGAAAATCTATGAACTAGGCCAAGTATGGATATTAACTTCGTTAGTAAAGTTATTTTAATTGGATGTTAAAAAATATAGCTATATCTATAGAAAATAATATGATAAATAATAGAACTTGAAAGGAAATAAAAAAAATGCGAAAGGAAGAAAGTAATAGTAAAACCTAGTTTATGTAGAACTACTGGACTCATACTACAAAACTGAAGTCATTTGAATGTTTCACAATTGAAATATTTTTTATATTAATTTATTTTTCAAAATATTAATTAGAAATTAATAATTTCCATTTCAATTAATTAAACTCAATTTCCGATTCAAGTTCAATTGTCTCTCTTTAAATATTACAAAAAAAATCAAAATCTAACAATAAATAAAACTAATTGAACGTCACATTGAAAACTCAATTTGAGCTAAAATTTAGCACACAATTATAATTGAAAAAATACGAACAACCAACAAAACCAGCATAAAATTAACACAAACCCCGAACATCAATCATATCAATTTTCCTCCCAGCATCCGGAAAACCCCCCAAAGAGCACAGAACCTCAACTAACCCAAGACCGAGATAAACTCACAACACTAACCCGACATCGTACTATACCATTATACGTACCTATGTATGTAGAGAAACTGAAAACGAGCACTTATCAACGGACGTCCTTACGACCTTCCCGCAGTGGAGATAATCCGTTAGCCCAGTGCCAGTGTCCCAGGGGCGTATTCGACGACGATCCATAATCGTTAAGGGCGACACGTTAATTAGTCGAGGACGTCATCGTCGAGAGTTGCATTCGGCTGTTAAGCTGGATAATTATCGGTGGATTTGTAGCGATGATCGATTGAGATTGCTCGATTGTGCAGTTGGATGTAGTCGGTGTTATTGTTTTAATAGCGTTGGTGGTTGTTGAATTGGGTGTTGAAATTGTTTGAAATTTTGAGAAATATTGGATCAAATGATTGTTAAAATATCTCTAATATTATATTATTAGGATGAGTTTACATGATGTGTCCATTATTTAAGCATTTCCTCAAAAATTTTCTTTTCGTACAAGAAGAAAAAATACATTTTTCGTCATATGTATGAAATTGTATGAAGAGTTCTTCACAAGATAGAGTAAAATAGATAAATAAATATCATTCACGATAAAAATACGACAGAGTTAGGAAATAAACTTTAAAGTCTCATGTGAACGTAGCCTTATTGTGTTTAAGTAGTTATCGATAGTACAAAATACAAAGTGTAGGTAGATGTTCACAAAGGAGAGTTTGTTTGCAAAGAAGCTTATATTTTTATTCAAATAATTTTAAGATGTGAGATAAATTGCTTGGTGCTATTTTCATTATTATAATTTAATTAGAGAAAAAGCTATATTTGTTTTTGTGACTTTTGATATGTCATTCTATAAGAGGAATTTCACAAATATCAAAAAAACCCATATTTAGACTACCGAAAAAGTGTTTCTATAGATAGCATTAATTTTCCTAATAGACAATAAGTTAGTTAAAAGACTATTAATAACCGTTCTAACATGCACCTAATTCTATTATCTACAACAAAAACTAAAAATCCTCAACCTTTCAACTTTCTCAATACAAAATTTGTGAATGAATAATATTTCTATTTACGCTTGCAAAACGTAAGGGTCGTTTCTCGATAATTTAAAAAATGCGGAAAAA
The DNA here is from genome assembly GCA_024721215.1 of Cheumatopsyche charites. NCBI lineage: Eukaryota > Metazoa > Arthropoda > Insecta > Trichoptera > Hydropsychidae > Cheumatopsyche > Cheumatopsyche charites. The sequence continues at coordinate 8,066,415 of CM045586.1, read as the reverse complement.
CGGTTGCAAAAAGGCCATCCATCGTGCGTCAGCCATCATCGTACGTCTTTCAGTCAAATTAGGGGATTCTGCGAAAAGCGTGCGGTGGTAATGGGTTACAATAAGAAATTTAGCGCTCGACTTATTGCTCCGCGTCCATCAACCTAGACGGGGAATAAGTGGTCGTCATACCCCGACACCTCTTTTGCATATCGTACGAAACTTTTTCTTGGATAAAATAAGCAGAAATTCGCAAAATGTACGTATGTTTCTTTATAAATGAAAAAAATATTTATTATTCTGTGGTTAAAGTATGAGTGAAAATATATGATGGCTATTTTCATTCATGAACATATGTTAAGTGAATTTTTGTTATGTACATAAAAGGAGGAATAAAGTTCTTCGGAAAATTTCAAATTAAAAAATGAAAAAATCATGTAAAATAGATGAATAATCTCAATTGAAGATAAATACCCGAATATCCATTAACGTTCGCATTTTCAATAAACGTGCGCGAAGTTGCGGTCGGTTTTCGCGCTGCGAAGTTTTCCCGCGAATTTTCCGAACATAGGTGTGGTCCACGTCCGCTTTTCCGAATCGCCCATGGACCTCGGATCCCAAACAAATGTTTCCCATAAATAAACTGTTCAAAGTTTCCATTGCTCTGAGCTAAATCGATCCGTCAACCGATACATTTTCAACGCTCGATCTCGATTTTTGATCATTCCCGAATAGGCTTCAGAAACCTTTCATTTATTTTTCATTATTAATTCACTTTGAAAATATAGAATTTGAATTTGAAAAAGAAGAACCATGAAGCTACGGCTCATACATAAATGACTTTCGATACAGTGCTAAGATTTAATACAATATATATAGATCGGCATTTTCATATTAAATCTTGTACATTATGTTCGCGAGGAAAAGTTCGAGGGCACAATGGAATATCATCGCTTTTCGTTCGGAGATAAGAAAAGAAAATATTTTAATAACACTTTTTTCGGACAATGGGCCGATGAAAGGCTTTCATCTTAGACGCGGCGGGCTGTCATTTATGTAATAACAACAACCGTTTCTTTCATCGCCTTTTTACAATAACATCGATTCCCTTCCACGAAAACGGACTTTTGCACCGTAAGTATCGTAAGCTGAAAAGTCTTTCAGGACCGACGACGGTAGAAGAACTTTGTCGCGTACTGAAAAAAAAAGTCGATCTTCGCTTTTCCCGTAAAATGCGATGCGATTTTTCAAAAATATGTTATCTCAAATATTTATATTATGGAATTTTTTCTGTCGACAAAAAACTATATTTTATTCTTCGAAAATTCAAAGCATCTTTCTAACGTCCGTTGAAATTTTTTTTCTGAAGATTTAGAGAGGGTATTTTTTAGCCGAAACGTATCGAAATGTCTCAGTAATCCCAAGCTCGAGTTTAAATAATTTAGTGACGCAATTAACCAGCCACAGCCACCAAAAGGGTTAACCATTGAAGGATTACCTATGCGAACGTTAAACTATTCCATATTTGCATCTCAAACACGCCAATTTTCGCGAATGCAGATTCGAAACTGTAACACGTTCGATATATCGATAGAAGGTATAAAATTGTTACATATACGGTAAAAATATTTTTTTATACAAACTCATTTTCCTAACGATAATTTAGAAACAAAAGTGGAGTAATGTATCAGTTATGTGGAGAAATTTTCTTCGATTTGCCTATTAGTTTATTTTCAAAAAATATATGACGACTGAATTTCACAAAGTTACAAGTGACCTTTTTAATCAATATTGAGATAAATACAGCAAATGGTTCTATATAAGATACAAAAACATTTTCTGTACTTAATTTAATATCGATAAAAAAGGTAACTTATGTCCTTTGTGAAATTCGGTCGTCATATACAAATAGTTTTGGAATCTATGAGTATATTGACATACATGCATATCATCAGATTTCTTAACAATTTTTCAAACTTTCCTCAATTGGATTAAATATTTGATTTAAATATGACTTTTTTTAAATATGATAGTTAACACTTATACTTTTTGGCTTCCAGAGATTTCATTTATAATGAAAGAAAATAGAAATATGTAATCGAAAATTAGACACAAGTACTTGTAGAGAAGACCATCGACATTAACCTCGACCTAACTTAACCTTAACATAACCCAACATAAAACCTAACCTAACCTAACCTAACCCATATCATGTAAATAACGTATTATATCCATAAAAAAGAAAATTAAAAAAATGCACGAATAATAAGAAAATGCAGGTTTTCACGCGAATGTCGCACTGCGCGACTGCACCCGGCCAACTTTGCACTTTATTTACGCGGATTACGAACGTGCTAATTGCCTTTTGGCGGTCTTTTCGAATCGCGCTAATTATAATTCGAAAGCTGCCACACGACACGTGTACGTACACGTGACCGCAAGTCGATGATCAGAAGGGCTTTTGTGCTAATTGGACGACTTCAGGAGCTCGGATACTGCGCTGCCAATTAGTGCACTTTTCATGCAAGGCCAAATTATCGAGTCGTGTTTCGTGTGCTGAAGTTTTCGATTGTTCTGCGAATTGATGATGTTAATTGTATGATTTCGATTGTGTGTTGTAATTCGGAAAATTTTCGAATATCTCAACTAAATATGAACTATCGATGGTAAACAAAGTTAATCTGTTTGCTTATGTGTTTGTCAACAAACTAGGCACGAAGATAACTAGAGCATGCAAACTTTGCGCAGACTTCAGCCATCGTCTGAAAGCACACAAAACACTATCGATATCTCCATCTAAAATTGCTAACACATATTTTGTAAAATATTGAAACACACGATGTCTGCTAGCCACATTAAATCGTCAATATTTATTATTATACTAAATGCTATGACCTGAAGTTGCTAGATATTTTAAGCTGATTGTGTGAAATGTTTTAGGATAGAATTTATGAAAACAAGTAAGTCGATCAATCTTATTCTTAAAATTTACCACAAATGTCAATTAAAATCGTTAAATATATTCACAATGTTACTTTACAGTTTAATGTAAATAAGCAATAAAAGTGTAAACAAAATTAATTTATTTTCTTGAGAAACAAAAATATAAAATGTATATCTTGGCCTTATTTTTGGATCGCAAAGGAGAAGGTAGAAACACTTGATTCTCCTTCAAGCTTTATTAGAAAAATTAATATCAAAAACATTAAATTATTTTGAATTAGTAGCATCAAATAAACTCAATTAAATTTTGAATGTTTTTTTTTAATTTTGGTTTTTCAAAAGGAAGTTAGAAACAAAATACAAAGAGGAACAACAAGAATGTCTAAGAATCAAAATACCTCGCCCTCCCTTATTTTTCAGAAGATATTTTCTGCAAAATTTAAATTTTAGAATACCAATAATGATACATTTTTTTTTCAAATGCGCACATAATATCTCTAAAAAGTTTGATCGAAATATGACGAACAGTTCAAGATAGCATAGAATACGAAAAGACAAACAAAATATAATTTCTACAGAAACAGAAAATGCGAATTATTCCAAATAAAAAAAAAAAAAAAAAACATTTTTTAACAAAATTTCACTAAAACTCGGCATTTTTCGCACTCAACCCTTCGGCGACCTTAAAACGCTTGAAACATTAACGCGGATATTTAGCCATATTCGTTCGACGCGTTAATATTTCAACAGTTCGAACGGAACGGGCGTCCGCACGTGAATAATTAACCGGTTTTTCGGAGCACCCTTTCGCCATACCATACCAGGGTTAATCTCGACAGTCGGCGGGCGTCGAAGGGTTAAAAGACATAGGAAGAACGCGTTGTATGTATATTAGTAGGAAAATGCGCATAAGCGAAAAATGTTGATCGTATTTTCGGCTTACGAATTTGTTTATCGGCGCCAGTGTCGCTAAACGGTATCCCGGGATTATCCCGGGATGTTTACTGCGGGATGAAGGGCGAAAATGAGCTGTTGTGTTTGGGTTGACGAAAAAAATCTTGGATGTAGAGGAGTTGTGATAAATGTGGATCGCCTTGAAACGTACATTAACACTTTTAAGACGGTAGATAGTTTTAAAAAATACTAGTAGTGCCACAATTCGGAATTAATCAAATGTGTAAATAATATTATTCGGAATTTTATAAAACTTCGTATTGATATCTGTGTATGAAATAAAAAAATATCCCACATTTGGATTTTACGCCTCATATACGTTAAACGGTGCAGTTTCGTAATTAAGATGGTAGCTCGGAACGTAAGGCGGCGGACTAATAAACTGCACGCCCGGGTTCGAAGCACGTCTGAAAAATTCGAGCATCGTTAACGTATTTATAATATAGATAGATTCGCTTAGGATGGGAGATTTTTTGAGAAAAAAAAGCGGGATCCATCTTGGACTACATTGAAATTTATTACTCTTAACTTAAGCGACCTGTCTATTTTGCATAAAATCGAACACTGATGCATATAAGTGATTGAAAAATTATAGATTTTTCACAAAATTTTGAGTTTTGTGATTTTCAAGGTGGTCTATAATAAAACACTGCACCATATTTATTAACACTCCTCTATATCTCTGAAAAACATATGAATTTCTATTTATATGAAGGCGAAAATTTTTGAAATAATTTACGAGGGTATATTTGATATATGAAATATTTTTAACTTCAAATTACGTTTTTTTTCTTGATAAATTAATTAAATAGAAATTAAACTCACTTGCATAAAAATTATCGAAAAAAATATTAAATTTCGACAGTTTATAAAAAGAAGGCACAAATTAATGAAAGTGAGATCAAACAGCAGAAGATTGACAAATAGTTGGTGTTGCATTTAAATTTAAACTGTGCAATCAAATCTCAAAAATTTTGTAATAAATAAATAAAAAACACCAATTTATTAAAAAATAAATAAATTGAAAATAGAAAAAGAGCATAAATATCCCGCAAATGGACCGACGAAGAATAATCGTTGCTTTTAAAGGTGCGCGCACACACCGCCAACGACCGACGAGTTTTAAAACAAATTATCGCGCCAAGGGTTAAAAAGGAACAACCGGCAACGAGAATATGGAAAAAGAGGGGGGGACGGGAATTAAATAAAGCCCGTTCGAGGCCAGGGCGGGATTAGGGACCGCGGGCCCGCGGGCTCTACGGGCGCATGACTAATGTGGCAGCGGTCGCCAACCGCCCGAAAACCCCCAAAAACCGCCCAAAAACCCCCAAAAACCGCCCAAAGACTCCCAGGCCCCCAGAAATAAAAGTGTGGGGGCGCAGGCCCCGGCCGCGGTCTGCGCCCCCTTTGTTTTCAGCGACGGGGGGCGCGCCACTGCATTACGCCGGACGCGAGTTAATCAACAGCTTTTAAAGGGGCCGGTGTGCTTGCGTTATTGTCCGGCCCTGTGTTTTGTATGTATGTATGGGTATAGCTCAGGGGCGGATCTAGGGGGGGGGTGTATGGTGCTCTTTGCGGGTTTCGAAGAGTTTTCCTGCGGTGCGCTAGGATTATTGTGATAGTGGATTTTTCGCATTGTTGGAGTTTTTTTTTTTTTTAGTGCTCGTTTAATTTCGCGCTTTTTGATTTTAGTTTATGGTGTTTGATTTTAATACTTTATTATTTATTAAAAAAAATTGACTTATGTTATTATAAATTATTTTTTATTCAACGGTGCAATTCTATACTGACTGATATATGACAAAATTCGGGTCAAATTAAGATATATTTGGTATAAGTAATTTAGAGAGATACAGAAGTGCAATTGCATCCAATAAAATTTTAATTGAAAAAAAGGTAATAAAATAGAATCGAATACATCAAAAATTCAATAAAACTTGTAGAAAAAATTTTTTTTTTCTACTTTGATATGAAAAATATATTATTTGAAAGAAAATTTTAATCTGATAAATTTTAGTTCGCACCCTTGAGAAAAAAAAAACAGAAATGAGGTTCTGTAATAAGTTGAATAAGGTTAAGATTTTTTTTTTAAATAAACATTTTTATGAGATTATAAATTACACTATTTCGATTAGAATGGAGATTGAACAAAAGTTGAAAAATCAAAAATAAAACAACCTAAGATATTATTTTCATTACCTTTGTGTTCCTATTCATACCCGAAACTTTCAGATGTCAAATAAAATTAAAAACATTAAAAAATTCTTCACACATTAAATTCGTAACAAAATCAAATTCAGCAGTCTCATTTACAAAATAATTCGAAACAACACGAGAGTCGGAAAAACTCTCGAACCTTCAAAACCGCGCCCCTAACTTATCACATTATATTGCCTGCCGGCCAATAAATAACGCCAACGGAATTAGAGAGTTTCGAAACTGCGAAACAGGAGGATTACAATTTTCGAATTGAAAAACAAACAGGTCGCAAAGTTGTCGAGCTTCCTTCGAAAAGCCCCTTAAAGGACGCGAGAATCGACAAGTCGACGAACAGACCAGAAGTATGTACTTCCACTGACCGAGGATGTTTGTATGTAGAATTGCGGAGGAATTCATAAATGGTGAAGTGAATTTTAGCTTTGAATAGCGTATGAGGAAAATGTATTCGAGTAATTTTAGAATGCGGTTGACAGTTGGCCGCATCTGAATAGTTGCTATGTAGAGTAATTTTGAAATTTGGGTGAAATGTTTCTAATGAAAATATGTATATGGGATGATACTATTGATTGTGTAGAAATATTTCGAATATTACTCTAAATGTCATATGAAATTTTAGAATAGTAAGTTTTGTTTAACGCACGAAGAATTCAGTGCATAAAGTGATTAACTTCACTTAAAAAATAAATAAGCATTAAAGCACTTGGTATAGTCATAACTTTTTATGTATGAAATATCTTTCTCAAATAATAAAGATATTTTTTTTCGGCTACTGAATAATAAATTATTTATTTCAGATGTCATTTAATTTATTTTGTACTATAATATGAACTAACCATAGTTTGTAAATAAAAATTTCACTTCATGATTTTGGATAATCAGAAAGAGTTAAGAGAATTTTGAAAAATGCATCAGACATATTTCATTATTTTTCTAGACTTTTTGATTTTATGGAGTTGAACACGTTGTACACTGAACGGTTCACATAATTATAAAGACAATGGACAAAATTATACTGTTCGGAAATCGTACGAATACAATAAGCATTTGATACAGCGGATGAAACTTAACGATTTGAATTAATTGAATTTTTCAATCTAGAGCGAACGGAGGAACTTTCCGCGCGAGACTTTCGAAAGTTTTGAAATTATTGTCCTGTGTTTCTATAGTACGAGTAGACAGGGAAAGCTTTCGGGGTCACTTTGTATTATGAATTTAATTAATAAACTTGACGATGCTTTATCAAAACTTTTATCCCGAGTCTCGTTAATACCGTGAGACGGATATTTGCGTTTTCGAGATTCGTTTGTCCGAACAATCGCAAAGATTCAAATCTGCTTTTGTGCTTCGCGACATATTATATCTATTGAATATTCATTTTCAAATCTAAAGAACATTTCAGACTCAATAAATCTCTGTAGTGAAATAATTAGCGATCAAAAGTGACAGTAACACGAATTGAAGCTGCGAATCTACATGTTATTAAAAGAGAGCAAACAAAAGGAAATTCCGTCGGACAAAAATCGCCGAGTAAGCAAGCGACACTCGTTCGAGCACACCTGACTTTGGAACGACAAAAAAGACCAAAAATAAAATAAAATGGCCGAAAAAGAAGAGGAAAAAGTAAAGAAAAGTGAAGTCGGCCCGCGAAGTGTGCGACAGGGGATGAAGTCGCCGTGCGAAATTACCACACTTGCGAATTTTCTTTTAGACGACTTTTTGAAAATTTAAGCGACACACACATAGATACCACTCTTGTTTTTTTCACTTATTTTGTATTACAGACATTGTCTGAAAACATTCTGATAGTTTCTATGATGATAGCATCAATTTATGATTTTTATTGAATCCTCAATAAAATATATTTGAATGTTACAGTAAACTTGTATTCTTGTATGCATAAAATTTTCGCAGAAAAAAATGCAATTAGCAAAATTTATCGAATTATTTTTCAAATGACCTATCTATTGTGTTCATATTAAATTCATATAAGCATTCTAATTAATATTAAAGTCTAGCGTATATAAAATTCAACTGAATTTCTAAAATAACCCTTACAAGTAAAATACATAATGCATTCGCTACACATCAAAAACACGAATCTTATACCCAAATAAAAACTCAAGAACCAAAAAATATTTATATGAGCCCTAAAAACCCCCGAAATGGAAGAAGAGCACTATTTTTCAGCGGTGAAACCACACCTAATAGAACAGGTGTCTTTCAGCCACTCTCCTGAACTGCTCGCGTTGTTCTTCGTAAGTGTTTCTTTCACAAACCACTATATTGTTGGTCGTCTTTTGAATATAAAGCACAACTTTCCTTTCGAATTCCTTCTACACAACAAAAAAAAATCTAGAAATCCTGCACGTTCGCCGTTTACGTACATATACGTAAGGAACCTCAGAACATATTAAACTATTCATATAAAATAATAAAAACGAAATTTATCGTCGTGGGTGATGTATGAGGGAGTTTATATCGCCTCGGTGCGAAAGGCTATATTCATTATAAGTTTTCAATCGAATTTGTTCCGAGTTTCTGAATGGGTTAACTCCAGTATTTTTTTCACTTTGTCGATTCTTTTTCACGTCTCATCTTCGAATATAAATGGCCCTTCCTCCGAATGGATATGGGACTCAATATATAAAGTATTTTATTGGGCGTCCTCGAATTCGAAAGTCGAATTAGATTTATCGACATATCGATGAATTTTTTAATATGAAAATATATTTTTTGACAATTCAAATTCGGTAAAATTGCATTTAAAATATATAGGCGCGAGTCCGTTTGATCTCGGAAGCAAAAGGCAAATTGTACCTACGACATTCGTACGTGAATTCGTAATTATTGAGGAAAAATCCAATCTACTTATCTCCGAGCGTGCGTGGGATGCTTTTATTTAAATAATTAAACAATCCTGAAACCCTCTTTGATGGCTAACCACTTCTACTCCGGATCCATTTTGTCCTGCGTATATCCCGAGGCGAGTGGGAAAAGCGCGGGAAAAACTAAGTAACACGAAACGAAACAATGAACGTTAAAATACAGTGTATATGCGTGGTAAATTTCAATTTGACCGATATTTTTTAAAATTGAAAAATTCATATGAAAGTATCATAAATATCAAAAATTAACTCAAATTTTATTTGGATGTAGCTATATTAACTTGCACCGAGTGCAAATGATGGACTATATGCACTCAGTTCAAGTTGGTCTGATCAAGTGCTTATATTATAACATATTATTTGCACTCAATACAAATACATATTCTCGAATACCTTATATTTTAAATTTGAAATATGCAGAATTTTCTTTACAGTCAATATAATTAGATCGAAAACGCTTATCAAGTAGAAAGTAAAATTGTTTGAAATTTTTTCAGGAAAATTACATGCACCGGAAGATGATACATTGTTTCAAATTAATTAGAGAGAGAGAAAACAACGAAAAATTTTTCGATTGTTGCGAAATTGGTTTTTGTTTCAAGCGCTTGGAAAATTGGCGCTTTAACGCCGCTTACTTTAGGCGGAAAAATGGGCTCGAGAAAGTAAGAAAAAAAATCGAAAAAGCGGTAAAAAATCGGAATAAAATAAAAGAGATACGCGTTAAAGTGGGCTCGTGAAAGAAAGGTTTAATAATATAAAGAAATTTCGCAGTTTGCTAACGGCCGCTAGATTTATTGCCGCCATTCATCTTGAGTTTTCCGCAGGCCAAAAAATTAGCCAACTTCCAACGGGATTAAAGTCGGAACCCACTGTGCCTTTTTCGCTCGGAAAACTTCGATTTTGTTTTCGATATAGTGATGTGTCGATTTTCCGAACGAGCGAAATCATCGATGGAAATTTTCCATTTTATACGCTTAAAGGTTGCTCAATATTGACATAGAGTTGAATGGATTTTGTGTGTGTATAGTATTTGTTGGTTTTGTTTTGACGTTTTGTGTGGAAAATGTTAATGTTTTGACATAGCTCGAATGTAATATTTGTAATATTATCATAATCACTGGAATGTGAAAATTGAAAATTAAGCGAATGTCGTTTTCTTTAGCTCCGAGCAAGCGAAATGCTGCTCAAATACACAATTTGATTCAGTGGTTTTGAAAATTATATATTGAAAAATAAACATTTAAAAAAATAGTTAAAAATATTTTGATAATTTATAATTTAATCGTTAAAAAAAGATAAAAATAAGATTACAATTTTATTAAACTACTCAATTTTACAACAATTTCACACCCAAAAAATGTATTAAGGCTTATTTAAAAGTAGAAATTATACATAAGTAGAAAAAAAACGAATCTATAACAAAATAAACTTAAAAGAACATTAGCATTTAAGGATATTTCTCATTTACTCATATTCTCAAAATAGCGTTTATTTTGAAACAAGATTAGAGGAGCATGGGATGACTTGATACAACCTTTCATTTTTTGCTTCCAACTACTTTTTGTAAAATCGTTTTTAAAAAAATAGTTTCAAAATACTCGAAATTCAATTGAGTTCACTTGTTGCTTTCCATTGAAAAAAAATGTAATATTTTTGATTTATCAAAAATTTATTAGGGATCAAGCATTTTCAAAGGATCAAGTTTACCAAAAGGATCAAGTTTTTCCCAAAAGAATCAAGTGTCCTAGAAGAATCAAGTTTCCCAGAAAGATTAAATGACCCTATCTTAACCTAAAAATTAATTTCAATCATCAACATCTACTCATGAACTCCACAGCTTCTCTTCCTCAAAACAACCCTCAATTCCAAAAAAACCACCATCAAGACTAAACCCAACACATCCGGACCGTACAAAAACCCAACCCGAGGATTGAAAACCCCTGTCCACCCTCAAAACAACCCGATAAAACCTCATCTTCAGCGCTCATTAACCGTCGTCGTCGTGTTGTCAAATTTCTGCGTCGTTTGACGGACCGATGATCACACGACGAGGGAGAAACACACGCACCGACCCATTATGCGTTATTATAATATTTACGTTTCGTTAAATTCGCTCGACGACGACGACTACGTAAAGGGGGGGAGTGTGGGGATGGTTGGGAAGTTTGGGCTTTTTGTTTGCTGTGCTTGTGTTATTTGGACGCAAATCTTGTGAAATATTTCGCTTAGTGCGCTCTCTTTGCCTCCGCTAGTCGCTCGCGAGGCCTATTATGATTTTAGGTTATGTGCTGTGCGGTTTTTGAGGTTAAACGGTTTCGTTCTGTTTTGAATCGTTTGCATGTTTTTTTTTTTAGGTCTGGAAGCTTTTTTGTGTTTTGATTAAGTAGATGTGTTAAAATAGCATGTCTTTTACAATAGGAGCCAGTCTAATATTAATTTATTTCTTTCAAATGTGCTAGGTTTTATATTCGAAACAGATCATTCGGAAGATAACATAAAAAGAATATTTCGCATATATGTAGGTCCCTATAAATTATACATAAATATTGCAGTTTCATGAACATCTGTCATTTTAGCCAACGTTATTATTCAATTCAATAATTCATACATGTAACGTTACCTGCAATGATAAATGTTTCTGAATTGCTTATGCAACTGTTATAAACATGCAATATGAAAATTCCATACTTTAAAGCAAATAAATTCTATCAGACATGAGGTAAAGAGATATAACTTCGTCGGGATTATTTTGTGGATATAATTTCGTCGCGTGTTTTTTAAATTGAATTAATTGAACAATCTTACTATGTTTTTGGTTCAAAATGTAAGACGAAAGTGTTTGAATTGTTTGATATAGAGAAATATAGTCAACATAGGAGCAAATGCTATTTTATTTGATTTTAGATAGATCTGAAAAAATTATAACCTTTTACGTAGTCAAATATAAAATACGTAAAATAATTATATGAATGTTAAGAAATTGCATTATATCAATAAAAATATGCATTGATGTGACTCTAGGAATCTAAAAAACGGATATCGCGAAAAAAGCGAACGTTCGGAAAATATGCGAGTTTTTCCGCGGGACTTCGGCCGTTAAAAGTTGGCGGGAAAAGCGGAAGTGCGGCAAGCTTCCGGCGAAACTGCTTCCGGTGACCGGCAGATGGCCTCCCCGCGAAGAAATGTAATTTCCGCTGCGGTCGCAAACACGGATCGTTTATGAAATATTTATAATGACGCCGACGTCGACGTAAATTTTATTATGTCCATCGCATTTTCATATTGAGAGTTTCCATTGAAATTATTTTCTTTACATAAAAATGTTTTTCAATGGATATATGAATACTGTGTTATGATAAAATGCTTCTAAAAGTGGTGTTTACACAGTCTATCAAGCTAAATTGGTGTCCAAGTGCACTTGGATTGTGTTTTTATTATCGAAAAAGTTTCAAAGTAGCCATCAAAGTGCACTCTGATGAACGCGCTTCAACTGTAAATACTGCTTAAGAAACAAATTCAAATCGCTAGATTTGAGTGCAAAAATTGATTCTAGATTCAACTTTAAGGGTCAGTATTTTCACCGCTCCAATTAATTAACAAAGAGTTACAGTTAGTCATTCGACTACAAACTGTCGAAAATCCACAATACAGAGACTTTGACAACTTAATATTAAAAAAAAATAATACTTCAATTGTTATTATGTATATACATATGTATAATGTAATAATTTTATCTAGCCCTTTACCCTTTCTCGCCAAATTACGTCCCTGATCCGAGAGTTATTCAATTAAACTCCAAAAGCGATACATTTTGCATAATTCATACGAATTAAGCGATCGATAATTTTAATATACGTTAGATCATCGATAGCCATCGAAAATTGCTATAACGGACCTACGAAAGCCACTAATTGAGTTAACCCATAGTTGGTCGGAACACACCGGAAGTTTCTCGTAACATCTGCCTAACGGTTTGTACGCACATCGACACAATAATTAATATATAAACAACTATAACATTCATATAAATAAAAAAAAGTAAATCATAAATTGTACGAAATTAAATTCGAAAATTAAATATTTAAGAAATGTTCTGAAATTAATTATCGTATGGATACGAAACTCGACGAACACACAATGTACAGACTGTACAATTAATAATGGCGAGGCTTTGATTGGATTTGCGCAATTTAACGGACGATTCAAACCCGTCAACGGTTCGGCTCTTATTAGACGATTAGACCGAAGATTGTGGAGTTTAGAATGTTTGTGGTTTAGTCGGTTTGTGTTTGTATCTTTTGATCGTGTGCTTGTATAGATTGTGGCGTGTTTGAGATAGTTGCTAGTTGAGGAATGGGTCAGATTGTGGTTTAAGCGATATATTTTTGAATACCGCAAGTGTTTACATGTATAATTTTCTAGAATATTTTTAAAGATGAAGAAAATTTGATTTTTCATAAATGATTTAGTGTGAGCTTTGAAAAAATGATTTTTTCTATTTGATCAAATAATTATAATCTTTAGTTGAAGTTGTTTTCATTTGTATAAAATATTAACCAAATGGAGACATTGTTTTTCTGAATGCTTATATGGTAGAGTAAGGCTGAAGGTTCTGGGGGTAAGTTGTTCCGAAATTAATAATTTTTGTATCATAAGAAAAATAGATAGAAAACCCACGAGATAACATGATCAAAGCATTAGGTATTGCACAATTTTGGAAACCATTTTAGTTATTCTGGCATCCATGGTTTTGAGTGAAACAACTTCGGAACAACTTACCCCCGGAATTTCTAGCCACATCTTCTATAATTTTTCTAAAAATGCACTTTTTTCATCTTTAAGAAGATTATACACAAGTCTAAATTTAAACATAAGGAACTCAACTATGTAAAAAAATATCGATAATAGAATTATTTGTGAAAATGAAATTTATTTCGACAAATCACTATATATAAAACATAATCCATAACAATCTTGACCACACAATGGAATCAAACCTCAACGAACGAAATGAAACAAAATAGACCGATTTACGTCACTCAAAAGAGGGTTTATCCGATCCTGGCAAAAAAAAAATACACTCACACGCAAAAACCGACGATCAAACCTTTTTCTAAACGAAACGAAAATAACAAACGATTCATAAGCGGAATGAAGAAAATACAATACGACGAAAAAAAATACAACAATCGACGATTGATAGCAGTCGTTGGAGGAGGGCAAAAAAAAAATCACTACAACTGTTTGCGCGGCAAATCGAACAATCAATTCGCGCTAGGAATTAACGAGGTCGTTTCGCGCCAAAATAACAAAATTCGACGAAAAGTGCGGGAAAATCCGCCATTTATCGTCGAAAAGTTTGATAATAATGGAATGCGGGTCGAAGAAATCGGCGATAAGTGAGTGTTTTGATGGCGTTGCCGCAAATTGGCGCAATTTGTCTGCTACGGGTTAATGATGCTGGGTTAACAAGCTCCGGTTCGATAAATGAAAGATAATCATTTTTATATAAATGAGTCTTTTTGTGGGTTTGTATTTATGTGAGAAATATGCGTGTTGAATTTTTGTGAATTGTAAGAAATTTTGTTTGGGAGATTTGTTGTGAAAAATGATCAAATATGACCTATATCGAAATGGGGCAAACGTTGAATCAACATAAGAAGTTAAATTTAAATTTTACGGTCAGCAATTTTCCGTTTCCGAAGCTAACGCGATGCATAACTCGAATTTTATGTTTTGCATTACATGCATTAAATATGATGAATTCACATATAATAATGATAAGAAAATAATATATAAAAAGAAATATCGATTTACTAAAATATAACATTAACTACGATAACATTATTTTTGGTAATGTACCAAAATTTGATTTGTGATAATTGAAAAAAAATTGACAGATGCATTTCCGTTCTTCACAACTATTTTACATCTATTTCTACAAAGTTTCGTCAAAATCAATGTCAACCTTTACATGCGGAATTCTTTTCGAATATATTAAAACAAAATGAAAAACACAAACATCCCAAATGCAATTGCTTAAAAATTTCAAGCTCTCCTCAGTATAAAAGCACCCGAAATAACCCGACAACGAAACTCACTCGCGGAACATCCGACAAAGCGTAACTCGCAAGGTAAAAAAAAAAAATACGGAATTTAATATTCCTCACGGAAAGCTGCGATGCAAACAGTTTTTGATCTTTCAGATTTCTACGTATGTATCGTTTTATTAGCTTTTCATCGCGTCGCGAGCTTCTTCCTTTCCTTCCTTGCTCTTCACCTGTCTCTCAAAGTCTTTTCGCTCAAACGTTCGCGAGATACAAAAGCGAGCTCAAAATAAGGCTCTATTGTGGGCTTTGGCCACTTTATGCCTTTCATCTCGGAAGATTGCACAGAAGAAACGCCGAATCGGTGCAGGTTGGTGCCGAGGAAACACTTTCAGTAATTTCATTCCGCTGAAAGAGTCGTGTTTCGTTTTGAAAATTTTCACCGTTTAAGCTGCGAATGTTGAAATAATGAGAAAATTTTGTTAGAAGGGAAAACTATTGTGTCTGTGTAATTTCTTCTTCGTGGAAAATCTGATGCTCTTACGCAAACTTTGTACGTAGATTAAGTTCCATCGAGAGATTCTTCATTTAGCATAAAATACAAAACTTTCATATAAATATTTTATTTCGATTTTTTTCTATTATTCAATCAGCAGTACACTTGAGTCCGAATAAGTTAGGTTGAGTCAGATTTTATGTCTTTATTTCTTTTTTTTATATTTGATTACATTGAACTATAAATCAGATTCGATTAGATTAGTCTTAAAATTAGAACCTTGCTGATTGAATTATAGACAAGTATCAAAATGAAGAATTCAATCTATAGGGAAGACTGGGAACACTCGATTCCTTTTTTTAAGCCGAAAATCCTCTTTTTGAAAATTGTTTTAAAAATAAAATAGTCTAAACACGCTGCCAATTGAAAACAATGTAACTATTTTCGATATTGATTTTTTTTAATGGAATTAAGTGTCCAAGAGATTCAAGCGTCCCACCATCACATTCTTTCAAATATCAAACAAGACTTTGAGCCGGTCTTTTCACTTCTGATTTAAAAATAAAACGAATTTAAACTACACGCGATCCTTCAACTACTAATTGTCAAAACCTGGAGTAAAGAGATGGACGTATGTATTGTTGTACGAACTGTAGTACATCTGTCTCTTTCAGCATCTGTTTTGACAGCTCATTATTGGAGAGATCGCGTGTCGTTTAAATTCGTTTAATTCTTAATCTGAAGGAGAAAAGAACGACTTTAAATAAAAATTGATAGAAAATTCCAAATGAAAAAAAAAATCGAAAGATCCGAACGAACTGACCACGGACGATATAAAATCGAAACGAGGGCATTATTAGAGCCTCTAACGTACATACATACATATGTAGAATTGTCGCTGTGTGATATATAGTAGGCAATTAGGCGGTCCGCGGACCGGTGATTTACAACCCCTGCCTCCTCCAGCGGCGGCCCGTGAATCACCTGGCCAACGCGACTGACCGAACAACGGACAAACCCACCACTGTCCCTATTATAACCCACATATCTAGCTATTATATTATATTATGTGTGTGTGTGTGCCAATTGTTCGATGCCATTATTATTGGTTCGGACAATTGGTCCACAAAACCGCATGTGAAACCGAACGAAATCCCGCCACTGGTTTTAACCCGATTTTGAGGGGTTGGGGTTGAATTTGTGTCTTTTGATACATTTTTTTAATTGTAATTATTGATTGATTATGAAAAAAATGTGTTTTGTATGAAATGATCCATTCTAGAAAAATTATATTATTGAGTCACGTTGAAAGGTAAAGAGAATTATCGCAACTGCGTGAACGCGAATGTGTAAACGATAAGCGACTACATTAAGTGATTTTGTTTGAAACTTTGAAACAAAATAAATTACGAAATTTTTAAATTTACCCAGTTTTAGGTTAACTTGTTCGAAGTTATATCCACGATATTGACCTAACAAAGTTATAGTTACTCAACTTACATAGAGAATTTTCTCTGTGTGCGATAATTCATAATGGCTTTCAATCTATGTATATCAAAATATTTTTCACAATTATTAAATTGAGTGAAAAAAATACATTTCGATTTTCATTTTTTTATATAAATAAAAATAACTATGTTGATATCAACATTATCAAATAAAGTTAAACGTCAACCCAAAAAATGCTACACACTCAATGTATTTTTACAACTCCTAAACCTACTGTCATTAAACGGTATCAATATTTTCAATATATGTTAAGTATGAAATAATTGATAAATGCGAAATTCAATTATAAAATATTCGAATTGAAATGTGTTGCCATTTAGGGGTTAGCTGTGAAATCAATGATTAAAAGATAATGAACAGATAAAATCTAATTCAAACGTTCATTAAATAATGAATATTGAAAAATTTACAAAAAAAATGTACAAAATGTAAAATTTTGAATAAAATAAATTGTATTAAGTATACACTATAGGATTATACAATAGTCATTTCAAATGTGTACGTTTCTTGTTTAAATAAAAATACTCTAGAACAGAGTGCATCGGAAAGCAATATTGAGAAATCAATTCACGCATCGCAGAATGGTTAGATTGCGATTCGAACCCGCAGTTAAGCAAACAACGCTCGAAAATATACCATTTTAAATGAAAATATACGATTTACAGAAATCCAACGTCGACATACCGAATGAGCAACTTCCGCGGCATTATTCGGCCGATAACAAATAAGGGAAAAATCGAAAACGAAAATGAAAATCCGTCGATTTTCCGAACGGAGTTCGACCGAACTCTGTATGTAAATGAAAGCGGTTTTCTTTTTTTAATGAAAATTTTTTTTCTAGATACGATACTAGACGTGTATGGAAATTTTCGAGCTTTGTTTGTTATTGTGCCACGATCAGATTTTCCGCCTCTCGGTCAAGCCATTGTGTTGAAATTTAACAATAGTTTACGTTCGACAAGTCTGCCATAATATTGTTAAACTGCGCAGCGTGGTTAGTTCTCTTGTATGTAATATATGCATGCGAAACTTTGCCCTAAAGTTGCATTGTTTTACGTTACGCTGCGTTTCGAATGGTTAATTAAAACCTATACGCTTTAAAATATTTGCATGGCACGGTTTTAACTAAAAGCTTTATGCGAATTTAGCATATCGCGTTATGAAAATGAAATAAAAGTTTGATCAGAAATTTTCATGTTGAGTAGGGGAATGTGGGGAGACTTGACCCCCATTTGTTTTTCGTCTCTAATCACTTTTTAAAAAACCGTGTTTTTGAAATAATAGTGTTTATACATTTGAAATTAAATTGAGTTTACTGTAACAGTTTTTTTAAAAACGATATTCCAAAAAGGAGTTATTGACAAAAAACAAATGGGAGGGTCAAGTCTCTTAGAAGGAGCAAGTCTCCCCATTTTCCCTTACACATAAGTGCGGTTCAGGAGTAATTCAGATGAATACATCCAGTCCAGAGACCAGGGGGACAGACCTATATACGTGAGTAAATGAGATAGCTATATCTAGCTGATTTCTAGACTAGATACATGAATGTGAACTAGCCCATAGAAGTACTAAATGAAAAAAATTTAGAGCATTTAGCATAAACCTTTTATTTATTTAGACCTTATGAGAGGTTCAAGAGCTACGATTTTCCGTTTGACAGTTGTTAAATAGTGAAATCTCCATTTCATAACTTCACTGAAGCAACGATTTCACTGTAGTTTGCCCCAAATAATTGCCCTATTAACATTTATCATTTGATATGCCATCACACTCATACAATTCAACCCGTTTTAACTAACAGGCAAAATAATCTGAATAACTATTAAGTACTTAAATAGCAAATTTTTGCTCTAATTTCAAAGTGGCCATACAAAAACACCGCAAAAGGAAAAGAGAGAATAGAATTTACTATAGAATTGCTGAAATGGTGCACGTCGCAGTGAGAGCTTAGAGATTTTGGTCGAGGTGTCCGTTGCAGAGACCGAACCGCAGCTTTCGCCACACTGTGCTACAAACGCGGAAGGAAATCCGATTGTAGATATTTCTGCGCAAATTCACAATCCGAAGAATTCGCCATGTGCATCCACTCGATGCTGTAGAAAGATTCGTGCCGTGTGAACACAGCCCTAGCCTTAGCCTTAAGCCAAATCCACATGAAACTACATCCATACTCAATCGTTTCATGTTCAAAATGTACTATGAATCATGATTGTTCTCATCAATGAATCATGTTCTATCTCACGCGCTCTATTTGTTTATTTATGCTATACTCTATCTCATAAAGTCCTGCGCACAAAATCTCACACACTTACATAAGAATACTGATATTCTTCTTTTCATTTGAATGAGACTATTTTAGGAAAATTTCAAGTGTGGATATAAAATGGATAGAGCTCTGTGAATCCAGCCTTGAGCAGACGGTTGCTCAAAAATAGCGAAAAGCTTTCGCGAGCTTAAAGCTCGGTTCGCTTTGCGGTTCGTTACAGTTCTCGATTATTTAAAGTCCCGTCGTTTGTCGAATAAATTGTAGTTGGGGAGAGTTGGCTTTCGATCGAATGTTTAAGCTGTTTTCAGTTATTTTAAAATAAAAAGTTTTGTATAGATAGAACAGTCGAATGCAAGAACAAATCGAACGCTTACATATTTCTATGGTTTTTTTAATCGATTGACAGAATTTAAACGCTGTCCAGCGATAAATCAGAAAATAAATTTAAGCGAAGAACGCATCGTGCATTCGTATTACGATAAAATCAAACCACACAAGTGGAAACATGCAGAAAAGGAGAAAAAAACTCAGTTTGTATCGCCATCGATCAAACCTTTCGAAAAAAGAAAACCCCCATTGCAAAGATTTTTCAAATGATATAAATTTAAAACCACATTAAAAACATATTATAAGATTTCACATGCATACGTAAGGATACCTAAAAGTTGTTGCGCATCTTTTTTCGATTTTTTTTTTTATTTAAATTATTAAATTCCTACAAAATGCAATATTATTTATTACTTCAGAATATTTCACAAAAAAATTTAAATATTGTTTGACATACACACAATATGAACCATCGAGCGAAACTTGAAAATCCCTTCGCAAAACAAAAATCCTCAACCGAAAAACACATGCAGCTGAAACCTTGCAATTCTATCTAATAACACACATATAATAATTCCATTGTTGTGGCCGAGGTTTCCACATCCAGAACCCTGACGACGGAGCACAATGCACACGTCCGGCTGCTCCGTTGAAGAATTCAATAAGTGGCCCTCGAGTGACAGACGCCGTCTCGCCGAGGAATTTCCGCACGGGGGCCCCGCAATGGGCCTGCGCCCCCCTAGGGCCCCCCTTGTTCCCATTGTGCGCTTTGTTCGGGAAGGGCATGCTCCTCGTCGAACGTTTGATCGGTTTGTGTGTTAATTTTTTCAATGCTTATTGGATATTATCAAGATTTTCATATTGATTGTTGAGTAGAAATTTGAGGTTAGAACGGAAGCGTTGTTGGGCAAAAGTCGACTCTATGAATTAATTGATTTAAAATGTATATAAAGTTGGTTTACACATGATTAAGTTCGCATTTATGGATGTTCAATAACTCACATATTAATGTGTGCTCAAGTCTCTAGTAAATCAGTTTTGAACAATACTGTTTCGATTTGACACGATTGTGATTTTGTATCATAAATTACAAATTAACTTTTTGAATTTAATTATGAAAATGCATCTAATTAACGAGCTCAAAGTACATAATAGGAATCTTAATGTAAATACTTTTGCTGTGAATAAAATTACTTTTATATCTAAAACTATATTTACATTCATTATATATGCATATATTAACAAAATGTTTTATTATCGTATTGCATGCCAAAAATATTGAATTGCATTCCTATGAAAATCTGCAAAATGTAAATTTCTCAGAAATGACAAAAGAAACTTTCGTCATTGAAAAGTTGCATAACTATTTTCACGACATTATACTATTCCGGAAAAACTTTGACAAAACACCTTTTCTTGCGAAAAATATATGTATAGAAATAGAATCATAAATTCCCTTTAAAAAATTAATCATCTTTCATAGGTATCCTTCAGCAAGGATATACCAATAGATTATTCAATATGAAAACATTAGAATACCAAGTTTGATAAAAACAACTAAAAACCCTAATTAAAATCTAAATTGAACACAAACTAATCAATCAGGACTTTGACCAGAAGCACAATCAACAGCAATAATACGAACCCGTCACCAGGGGCGGCTGCGGGATATAGAAAAAAGGGGGTTTTCAGCAAAGGGCCAGGGCCGCTTGTTAGCGGTGAAAATCGGGCAGAAAGGGGATAAGACAGGGCCGGATCGGGGTCGCCGGGGGCCCCTGTCAGCGCTAATGGCGGATTATTTCGTCTGATTAATTTGCAATTTACCGGCGGGATGAACGCCCCGGACCCGAACACCGAATCAATTTGCCGATTTTGGCTTCGGTCTTCTGTGTGTTATCAATGGAATTTGTACGACGATGTGTGTTGAGGATATTGACGAGTTCGTCATTTTTTTCAATGTAACTGTATAAGTTTGTGAACGAAAGAGTTGATTTTTCAATCATCAGCTTACACTTATGGACGCCTATTTTGTTTCTATGAAGTTAAATGATTGTCGTAACTGCGTTCGCGAACTCTATAGAAAAAAAAAACGCAAGTTAACTAACACGAGGATTAGTAACGAACGAAAAGACCAGTCCTTGATTGGTTAGATAAATAACTCAACCGTAACTTAACGTTTTATAACATTTAAACAAACTATTGAAATATAGAAAATAACTTTAAAACTGCATATAAAATTATAATACATCATCGGTTAAAAAAAAATTATTTTAGTGTACATACCTTTTGATCAAACTCAATTTGTTGTTGGAGTTTACTATCGCTGGATGGCAGTTAATTTGTAGGTAGCTGATGGATCATCGATTCATAAAAAAGTTCAAAATATGAACATTATTATCAAAGTTTGATATTTTAATCGTCAGACGATAGTTAATCAATCATATACCTAGGTATATATTAATTTTTTTTCAGTAAAGTTGAAGGTTATGTCTGACTCATGAGTTGATATCTGAAAGTTGATAAGCTAGTATTAGTTACAAAATAAATTTAACCCTCCAATCTACCCTCAGGTAATGTAAGGGTTGGCTTATAATACATATATACACAAATAGATGTCGTTAAACATTTTGAAACGAAGATGGTGAAACTTTTTTGACAGTACGAAATATATTGAATCTTGCAGGACCAGCTCTCGTCCTGCTTCGGCAGGACATATACTAAAATTGGAACGATACAGAGAAGATTAGCATGGCCCCTGCGCAAGGATGACACGCAAAATCGTGAAGCGTTCCACATTTTTTTGACATACCTACTTCCTACTGAAATTGTATTCAAATACTCATTCGATCGACCGCAGGTTCATGCATCGTCCATTACGACTAGAATCTAATGTGAGTGATCAGTTAATAACGAGGATGTCCATACCTTTTAATTGTGACCGGAAGAAGACTGCTTGTCGTCGAAATGTGGTCGCGCCATTGTTTTAATCAGTACTTACGCTGTGTTGCAATAATGAATGTTTCAATCACAAAAAATAGTTGATGTTGAAATTAATTTATAATTCGCACTTCGTTAATTTTGTAGTGGAACGCGAAGTAAGAGCACGAGGATTCATTAAATTCCATTGCTTCGATAGTTTCAGTTTTTCTCACTTGAATGTTCTTTGAAAAAAAAATGAAGGACGTATTTTTGAAATATATTTTTGAATAAATAAATTTATGATAATTTATTATGATATTCTATTTTATTTGATTTAAATTAATGTGTAAGTAACTAATCGTATATTTTATTAGTTTCAATCGTACCTTCACCAACAAATCTTTGTCAATATATTTAGAAAAAAATGTGCTATATTGTTATATTAGATTAGAATGTTAAATTGGGATGGGAGTTAAATCTAATTAGAACAAGGGCTGTCGTAAAATAAAAAAAGTGAATAAAATCAAAATGTAAATAGGGTTTCTCCTCTAGATCTTTGATAATTGATCAAATGCCATATAATCAATTGAAATATTTCTAAAATTAATAAGTCGCTATTTTTTCTGAAATGAATGTTTTTTTAATTCGAATTCATTGAAAATTACTTCAGTGTTCACCTATCAAAAATAAGCATTACGTCGACGCTTCGTCGTTTTTCAATATGGCAGCACTGCTTTAGCTGTCAAACGTCAAGCGTGCCGGTTTGGCAGATGCGTCTTTTTCCAAGTTTGTTTTGAAAACTCTTCACCGACTAAAAACGGTTTCCTGCCTCATCATGAGGTTCAGCGAGGGAGACGACGACGGTAACGATGGCATCGACGACGGAGACCGGACTGACAACGGCGACAATGACAACGACAATGACAATGACAACGATAATGATAACGAGAACGGCGACGGTGTAGACTTGACCGGATTCCTATTTGGAAACATCGACGACAGCGGTCATTTGGAAGACGACGACCTTTTAGATGGTGAGTCGAAGCGTATGCTTTCTTCGCTCGGAAGAATGGGCCTCGGGTCTCTGTTGGCCGAAGTCATACAATCCGAAGACAGAGCCGTCGATGACGAGAATGAAAAAGGTTCGTTATTCTTCAATTCATGCTATTTGTTTCATCGAAACGGTTATATATTTAGTTTCTATTGATTATAGACTATCAGCAGAAGAGTCCGTCTGCTGTAGATTATTTCGATTGCACTGAATTAGCTGAAGATACACAATGTCTGGTAGGAAATTATAAAGAACTCCTAAAACTTAACTTTACTTAATATATGGATTGTTGTACCAATAGTTTCTTTCACATATACAACTTTCTATTTGTGTATTTATTTTATTACCTCTAATTATTTTAGAATGGGAACGAAGATGGATACGATGGGGATATGGAAGAAGATGGTAATTTAATGCCTCCTCCACAAGCACCTAGGTATATTGTAATTTTTTATTCAATTATTGTGCAAGACTTCATTTATTTAATCGACTTATCATTTCAGATCTCCTAAAGATAACAATAATAGAAGATTAGAAACACCCCTCGCTTCGATGCTGCCATCGAAATATGCTAACGTTGATGTGACAGAACTTTTTCCTGATTTCAGAGTTGGAAAAGTAATTTATTGGTTTCAAAAATATTGCAATTTCAACTTATTATGTAGGAATTTATTAGTTTACAAATATTTTGTTTTGTTTTTTAGGTTTTGCGTTTTTCACGTTTATTCGGACCAGGCAAAGCTTCAAGTTTGCCACAGATATGGCGGGGTGTGCGACGAAGAAAAAAACGACGACGTACAGATTCTGCTTCTAGCGATACTCAGATCCAAAGTACATTGAATCAAACTCCACTGGAAATATGTTCTGACGATGAAGAAAAATTATTGAGGTAAACAATTTTATCAATTTGTGTTTTTCATAATTTTAAATAATATCTACAAATTTATAATTATATTTTTGAATAGACCATGGGAAGAAGGAAGTGGTCCGGGAAATAATAACAACAACAACAATAACAAAAGTGAACGTCAACCTACTGCTCATTGGCGTTATGGTCCCGCTCAAGTATGGTATGATATGCTCCAGGTTCCTGAATCTGGGGAAGGATTCAATTATGGATTTAAACTAAAAGTATGTATTATATTTGTTGTTTTATTTCCCGAGAACAATTTTTTAATTTAAAACTTTTGTGATTCAAGACGGAACCAGAACTCGAGACTATCAAGGAAGAAGTCTATCCAGATGAAGCCTTTTTAATGGTTTCACAGTTGCAATGGGAGGATGATGTAGTATGGGATGGAAATGAAATTAAACAAAAGGTATATATTGTATTATGATGTTTTTTCCTATTTTGTAGCTCAATTAATTTAACCATTTGAATTTTTCAGGTCATGGCTCGTCTTAATAGTAAAACGAATGCAGCCGGTTGGCTTCCAAGTAGTGGTAATAGAACAGCTCAAGCCTTCTCACATCCAGGCCGTTCAATTGCGCCTCATGTGACTAAGCAACCTCCACCTACGTAAATTATAATCAATTTCATGTTAATAACTTGAGAAAC
Organism: Cheumatopsyche charites; assembly: GCA_024721215.1. Lineage (NCBI taxonomy): Eukaryota > Metazoa > Arthropoda > Insecta > Trichoptera > Hydropsychidae > Cheumatopsyche > Cheumatopsyche charites. Next base: position 8,041,261 of record CM045586.1, on the reverse strand, counting down.
TTCAGTTTTAACATTTAATTTCTTATTTTAGCGGGGAAGATGATACTTGGTACAGTATCTTCCCTGTGGAAAATGAGGAATTAGTTTATGGACAGTGGGAAGAGGAAGTAATCTGGGATGCTTGTGCAGTAAAATCTCTTCCAGAACCAAAAATACTTACTCTAGATCCCAACGATGAAAATATTATTCTCGGAATACCCGATGATATTGATCCATCGAAAATTCAACAAGGTTCACAGTCTTATAATATAGTATTCAGTTAATTTTGATTTCATTTATCAATAATCCACCATGACAAAATTATAGATCGAGGTCCACAGCCTAAAGTGAAAATTCCACATCCTCATGTTAAAAAATCAAAACTGCTTTTGGGTAAAGCTGGTGTGATTAACGTTTTACAAGAAGATGCGCCACCACCGCCACCTAAATCTCCAGATAGAGATCCTTTTAACATTTCAAATGATGTGTAAGCATTTTTTATCTAATTAATCATTATTGTATCGATTATATTGATTAAATTTGTCATATTTTTGCATTTCTTCAGATTTTACGCAGCACGATCCTCAACTTTGAGACTCAGAACTGGTGGAGTTCAATTAATCCAACACAGTACACCGGCTGTAGAATTAAGGGCGCCTGTCATTCAGACACATATGGGACCCGCAAGATTACGTGCCTTCCACCGTCCTCCTTTGCGTAAATATTCCCATGGTTTGCTATCATCTCCTGGACCTCATGCAGTTTTACCTCTTTTGAAATATATAAAAAAGAAAGCCAAGGTATTACTTAAAATCCGATTAGGAATTATATATTGTTCTATTATAAATAACATATGCTATGATTTCAGCAACGAGAATCAGAAAGAAAAGCATCTGGTGGAGGTGATGTATTCTTCATGAGAAGCATTGAGGATCTCAGTGGTCGTGATGGAGAAATGGTATTAGTAGAATTTTGTGAAGAACATCCTCCTTTAATCAATCAAGTTGGAATGTGTTCAAGAATTAAAAATTATTACAAACGTTGTGTCGGAAAAGTATGTGCTGGATTTACAGTTTAATTTTTTTTTCGTGGTTAATTTCATTTTTAACATATTTTAAGGATAATGGTCCGAAGCCTTTCAAGTATGGTGAAGTTGCTTATGCACACACATCCCCATTCTTAGGTATATTATCTCCAGGACAATCTCAGCAAGTAGTAGAAAATAATATGTATCGTGCTCCAATATATCCACATAATGTACCTCATGGTGATTTTCTTGTTATACGAACTAGGTAAAATGAAAATCTGAAAATTATAAAGATATTCTTTTATACTATACTAACAAACAATTTGTTTTGTTATAGGCAACAATATTTCATCCGAGAAATAGACGCATTATTTGTAGCTGGTCAAGAATGTCCACTGTTTGAAGTTCCTGGACCTAATTCCAAAAGAGCTAATAACTTTGTTAGAGATTTTTTACAGGTAATAATACTTAAATTAATATTAGTTTGGTTTCATTACATTTTGTGAATAACAATCAAATGTTTTTCAGGTGTTTATTTATAGATTGTTTTGGAAATCTCGGGATAAACCTCGTCGTATAAAAATGGACGACATCAAAAGAGCTTTCCCGGCACATTCTGAATCATCAATACGTAAACGCTTAAAATTATGTGCAGACTTCAAAAGAACAGGATTGGATTCGAATTGGTGATTATTATTTACACTTACTTATTAAAAAAAGGCCTTTTCTCTTCTTCAAAACTCATACTGATGTTTATTTAAGGTGGGTAATAAAACCTGAGTTTAGATTACCATCTGAAGAAGAAATACGAGCTATGGTTTCTCCAGAACAATGTTGTGCTTACTTCAGTATGGCAGCCGCTGAACAACGCTTAAAAGATGCAGGTTATGGAGAAAAATTCTTATTTGCTCAACACGAAGATGATGACGAAGAGATGCAAATGAAAATGGACGATGAGGTTGTATTATATTATTTATTTTATACCGAATTTAACCTCTTTTTAACAAAATGAATGTCTAAACAGATCAAAGTTGCACCTTGGAATACTACACGAGCATACATACAAGCTATGCGAGGGAAGTGCCTGTTACAACTAACAGGACCTGCTGATCCTACTGGTTGTGGCGAGGGTTTTTCCTATGTTCGTGTACCCAATAAACCAATTCAGAGCAAAGAAGAACAGGATCAGCAACAGAAACGTACAGTGACAGGCACGGATGCTGATTTACGTCGTCTATCATTGAATGATGCTAAAGCATTGCTCAGAAAATTTGGTGTACCGGAAGAAGAAGTAATTATTACTGTTTTCTATTCGATGTAATTGCATTTTCATTGTGAATATTTTAAAATGACCTTACAATTTCACAACATAGATCAAGAAACTGTCACGTTGGGAAGTTATCGATGTTGTCAGGACTCTATCGACTGAAAAAGCAAAAGCAGGTGAAGAAGGAATGACTAAGTTTTCAAGAGGAAATCGTTTCTCAATTGCTGAACATCAAGAGCGGTTTGTTTATTTTATTTGTTTATGATAATGTTTGCATATTTAAATTCGGCAGAATGAATGATTAATAAAAAATTACAGATATAAAGAAGAATGTCAAAGAATATTTGAGCTTCAAAATCGCGTTTTGTATAGTACAGAAGTACTTTCAACAGATGAAGCAGAAAGTTCAGTTAGTGAAGAATCAGATCTCGAAGAAATGGGAAAAAATCTTGAAAACATGCTTGCTAATAAAAAAACTACTGAACAGGTATAAGTCACACCATATTGTATGAATAATATCAATGTTCAAATTTGAATAATTTACAATTGTGAAAATATTTTTATGGTTTTTAGCTTTCATTAGAACGTGAGGAAGCTGAACGAGCTGAATTACGACGTTTTCTTCTTGGGAAATCAGAAAATAAACCTCGAAACAGAGATTCAGATCAACAACCTAACACATCTAATAGTAAAATATTTACTTTTTTGCTAGCTATATGTTTGATTTTTGAATTTTATTCTTTGTTTAAATTTTAGCTGGTAAAGTTTTGCGCATAGTCCGTACTTTCCGAAATGCAGCTGGCAAAGAATATACCAGAGTGGAAACTGTACGAAAAGCTCCAGTTATTGAAGCATATACAAAAATTAGAAACACAAAAGATGATGCATTTATTAGACAATTTGCTACTCTTGACGATGCACAAAAAGAGGAGATGAAACGAGAAAAGAGGAGAATTCAAGTACGAACATTGCTTGAGTTTAAAATAAGTTCACTTTATGATAGTGTTTTATACTTTTCATTACATTGTTTACAGGAACAACTTCGTCGTATAAAACGAAATCAAGAACGTGAACGGTTAGCTGGAAACACTACAACACCAATTCTCCAGCAAAATATTGGTGGAAGTACTTCAGGTAAATTCAAAATTAATGATCATATAGGTATGTTCAGAATCATCACATTTAATAATATTTATATGATTGTTTATTTAAGGTGGAAGTGGAAATCAAGGAGCTTCTGAAAGTTCCTCTGGATTATTACCATTGCATCGTATTAAGCAAGAAGATGTTTCTCCAAAACGTCGACGCGCCAAATTGAAACCTGATTTGAAACTTAAGGTATTTCATCACTACTTGATTTGAAGTATGCATGTATTTTATGTTGTATTATCATTTCAATTGAAATTGTTTTTACAGTGTGGTGCATGTGGACAAGTCGGTCATATGCGTACAAACAAGGCTTGTCCGCTATATTCTGGATCATCTGGAAATATGACTGCAGCTCTAACTGAAGAGCAAGAAGATGAAATCCAAAGAGATTTCAATCAAGACGATGAGGAGTTAGTCAATCTCGAAGATACCAAAGTCACGCTTAGTGGAAAACTTGTCAAGGTAAGCATTTTTGCTGTTATATCATTTGAAATTTTTCAAATTCAAAAGATAAATAATATAAAATGACTATCTTTATAGCAAGCTGAAGAAATGAAACGTCGTTCAATGATGTTGCGTATGCCTAAAGACGCAGTTGGTACACGAAGTAGTTCGAATTTAGGTATGAACAGAAAAGCAAGATTATCCGAATCATGTGATTACTATCCTATCCGTCGCCCCGCTGAACGTCGTCGGACAGATCCGTTAGTTACTCTTTCTTCTATGTTAGAAGACGTTTTGAATGATATGCGTCACTTGCCTGATGTGCAACCGTTTCTCTTCCCCGTCAATGCCAAGGTTATTATTTAAAATTTGATTCATCCAAATTGGTTGAACTAGAAATATAAATTTGGTTGTATCATTTTTAGTTGGTTCAAGATTATTATAGAATTGTGTCTAGGCCGATGGATCTCCAAACTATACGTGAAAATTTGAGACAGAAGCGTTATCATAGTCGTGAAGAGTTTTTAGCTGACGTTAATCAAATCGTAGACAATTCAACTCTTTATAATGGTATAAAAGTCTTTTTTTAATATACACCTTTCATCTTTATTAATAAGTTAATATTGGTTGTAATTTATTTTCAGGAACTAAAAGCAGTTTGACTGTTGCTGCTCAAAGAATGTGGGCACGCTGCGTTGAACTTTTAACTGAAAAAGAAGAACAACTAATGCGTTTAGAAAAAGCAATTAATCCTCTCTTAGATGATAATGATCAGGTATATTATTTTAACTTAACTTAAAATTGAATAAGATTCTTGCATATATTTTTTGAATTTTCATTAGGTCGCCTTATCATTCATACTGGAAGGTGTGCTAAATAAACAATTGAAAGCATCATCAGATGCTTGGCCTTTCTTAAAACCTGTTAATAAGAAAGCAGTGAAAGATTATTACAATGTAATCAAACATCCAATGGATCTTGAAACTATTGGCAAAAAAATACAAGGTTTTTATCTTTAAATTTATTCTGTATTTTGTAGTATTGTTTTAATGAGTATTCTGTTTTTAGCTCATAAATATCACAATCGAGCTGAATTCTTAGAAGACATAGAGCTTATTTGTCGCAATTGTGAAGCGTACAATGGTCCTCAATCACCATACACGCAACAAGCACACAAAATTTTAAATCTAGCTCGAGAATCTTTAAATCAAGTACTGTAACATTTAACTCTTCTTTTTTGTACACTTTTTTCAATCACACATTGACAATTTATTATTTTTTTATATAGTTAGGAGATCAGGTCACACAGCTCGAAGAAATCATAGCCAAAGTTCAAGAAAAAATGCGAGAAGATGCTGACTTATTAGGAGAAGACGACGGAGACATGGATCAAGAGGAAGATATTTTGATTAAAGAAATTAAAGAGGATCCTGGATTAATCGGGGAGACAAGTATGCAAGAGAATGTCAGGAAACATAAAACTTCTCATCCTCATGATGAACGTAAGCATTCTAAAATTGTAAAAAAAATATATAACTTGTGTAAAATCTTAAACTGTATATTTCTTCAGGTGCCCCGAAAAGATTCCGTAATAAAGCTGGAAAGTCTCATGATAATAGCTTGGAAGAAGGTATGATAATATATTTTTAATTCTCTTATTTCAAATAAATAAATAATTATTTTTTATGTAGATTTACAATATTCTGGAAGTGAAAGTTCCGATTTTGAAGAAGTTGATCCGACTCAACAACAAGACGCTGCCGAAGCGATGGTTCAGTTATCCAACATACCATATTGTCACAACCCAGGTTCAGTGTCATACTTCATTAACTTTTATTGATGGAAAAAGCATTAAATATTTCATTTCACACATTTTTTTTCAATTCAGACGAAACATCATTAGATGTGGATCCGAATTATGATCCATCAGACTTCTTAGTGTCAGGAACTTCAGTGAAGAGGGAAATTATTCCTGATCCTGACCCGCCAGAGAATTACGATGATGTTGAAGGAATCCCATATGGAGAACATCAAGTTTCAATGACTCATCAGCCTATAGGACTATCTTATGCTGGCCCCAGCACTGATTACAATGCTCCAGATGGGGTCCATTACGATTTTGATATGTCTGAACATTTCGAAGAACAAGATGTTAAAATCAATTATCAGGAATTCAACGTAATTATAATATTACGATTTACTTTTTCTATATATTAGTTAACATATTTTCATTAAATATTTTTAACTTTCATGTGAAGCCATCTATGTCTTATGAACACAATTCATCAGAAATTGCACACCAGCCCTTACCTATGGATATTCCGCTGAAACAAGAACCCGAAGAACCTCCTCCATATCAGGTAATATTATAATTGATCTGAATTTTGATAAATATTCAATTGGTTTCTAGCTTAAATTTTATGTTCTGTTCTATTTTGTATGTGCAGACTGAACCTGCGATTCAAGATGATTTACAGGTCAGTGAAAGCGAAGAAGAACCTGAAGAAGGATTATGGTTTTAAATCTCAAAAAAGAAATGTACAGTGTTATGTACATAGTTATATAGATTTTTGAAGTGTTTCAATTTATTGACTGTATAGTAAATTAATAATTTATAAGAATATATTTGTATGAAAACGAATAAAAGATTTTTTTAAGACGACTATATCTAATTATTTTTTGGAAAAATTGATAAGATTTCTTTTATTATGCATGTAAATTAATATTTAGCTTGTTATATTAACATCAAACTTTTAAAGCATGTTTTGAAATAAATTATAAGTAGGTAAATTTTTATTTTATTTAGGGGCATATGTGGACATTTGATCAAGCACTGCCTCCTTCTCCCTTTTTAATTTTATTATAATGTGTACATTATTTTCAATCAATAGCATCAATTAAACCTTATTAAGTTTTAAGCATATTGATATTATTGTATTCAAAATCCAATTTTTCAAAAGAATAGAAAGTGGAATCACAGCTCCCCACTTTTCCCTAAATCATTTTGTGCAATTGTCAATTTTATTTATTTTTGACATTTCAATTAATTTTATATACAATTTAAACAGTTTCAAGTTAAAAAAAAAAACATTTTTTTTAAAAACGAATCATTGCAAATAGTGAATTCTGCCAGAACACACTAGAACAATTTGTCTATTATCCGGGACAGACTCGAAAAAAAATCGAAAACTACAAAACACACTCAAACGGCTTGAATATTGATATAAAACGCGCCAAAAACTCAAAATTCGATCGAAAAAAACGCAAAAATTGTGAAAATCATCGGCTGCGAGCGGTGTCGGCGAATCGGGCGCGACTCGCCGACAAGTGACGTCGCCCAGTGACGTCACGGTTCGCAGAATCAACAAATAAACAGCGGCCGCTACTAGGAACGCCGTAAACACATGCACGCACGCACACACTCGTGCGAGAGCCAGTGCGCGCTCTTCTGGGATTTCACCGTTTCCAGAAATCTTAATTATAAACTGTTCACGGAACCGCGCCCGCTCATGATGCTTCGAAATCTTCGATTGGAGACCGCGATATGACGGGTTAAGCAATAGCCTTTCTCGGATGCGTGTTCTCGTTTTTCTTTTTTTTTTTTTTTATATGTATATTAGCAGGTAGATTGTGTCGGTTTGCTGCTTATGGGTATCGACGTTTCGGGGAAGTTTGAGCGGAAGGTCGCATTAGATTGATATCGGAAGATTTAGATGGTGGGGAACTTGTGGGATTTGGATTCGGTTTCGGGATACTATAGGGATTTGGTTTTGGGGATGTAGATTCAATATTTTTTTTTTTGGGGAACCAAAATTTTTTCTTACACAATCAATATTGCACAATTAGAGAAAACAATTCATATTTTCATTTGTATCAAATATAAAAAATAGTACAGCCCATTTTTTTTTTCATATCTGAAAATCTTTAAAATTTTATATGTATGAAGTCATCAAATCAGCTTTTTTTCAAAAATAAAGAGAAGTAAAATAAATGATTGTTTAATTTTATTTTTATTAGTTCATATGAATAGGATGTTTCGAGTAAATTATCCATACAATAATTTTTCATACATTATTCAGTCACACTTAACTAGTATGTAATCTGCTAAAAAAATTTTCTCGTTATAATTCTATAAAAATTCTTCAAAAACCACCGTGTAGATAGAGAGAAGGCCATCAACTTCCACTACTTTCAAAATACTGTCTCCTAGTCGATACAAGCGTTCGGTGAATTGTGACTAGCTATTGAGAAGACATCAAAAGTGCAAAGGAGTCTTACTTCGATATTATTAAATAATATAAAATTATTATTCAAACTTTTGCACTACTTATGACCTATGCACATAATTTTCCTATGCTGAAGCGATTGTAAAAAAAATATGGCAAAATACACATACAGTTATCAATTAAAAAAAGTTTAATCTTTCACTTTTGAGCAGCCTTCTTAATTTTTAATTGCAAGCAATATAAAAATTGCACACAAATGATTCTACAAAGCAGTTGTACGTTCATTTCGAGAAATTCGGATACAGATATGAAGGGACAATTTACCAATCGTTTGTTATCAATTTTACATTTAAAACATGTAAATTCATTAATAAAAGCTGTTCAAAAAAATATTTCTTTAAATAATAATTATAATCTATTAAAAATTTGTATGATTAAAAATCATATGATTCATTAAAAGGCATAAATATTCTTATCATCAATCAATTTAAAAGCATCTCGTGAAAAGGGATAATCTACTTTTTTTCATAATTTTCGAAATATTTGTTAATTTAATTTTTTTACATTAATAACTAAATAATGTGTTTTGTTACATTTATATGTATAGGTATATGAAAATTTTGATATAGATCTAAATATGATGACAAATTTATTTTGGACCGACATTTAAATCAAGTTCAAAAAATATGAAAAACTTTATGGCATAATTGAACAGTGGACGAAATTGGAAAGTGAGATGCTGTAAATACATTTTCAATTGATTATAATTTTGGAGATTTCCAAATGATGTTTATATATTCAATGCATATGCATATCATAAAATAATAAAATATATAATCATAATATATTTGTATAAAATTCTTAAAATAAACCAAGGAACAATTACAATATTTGAACTACATAAATGCATTATAATGTTTTCAATATACAAATTTATATAAGATTTCACTTATATTCAATCAAAATTTTAAATTAAGCTATTCGTTTGTAGTTCCACAATGTATGTCAACATACAACAATTGAACCGACAATCAATTGGACAGGCACAAATCCTTAAGCACCAAATACTCGTATTTTTATTCACTAAATATATAATAATATATATAAAGAGGATCGTTATGAAAATTATGTACAACAAATAAGCCACTTAAATACATTCAATTCTGTTTGAAATAATTTAAAACGTATACACGTCTAAAGCATATAGTGCTACACTATGACACTGTTCACAATCAAATATAGGTTGAGAAGAACAAAAAGACAACATTAAAAAAAAAAAAACAGTCTGCACGAATTATATTGTGCTAACATCAATATATTTTCACAAAGTATGCATTTAATTTTTGTTCATGATCAAGAAGTTTAATTGACTTAATATTATTTATATACATGAGTACAACTAATGATTTTTTACATAATATAAACCATTGTAATGTACAGTCATCCCTCTTATAACAACTTTGTTTCTACATTTTCAGCAAAAAATAGTATTTCATTCTAATTTTACCAAATTTAAACAAATAAAATATAAGATTCAAAACCCAAATTTCATGAAAAATTCCTTATTTGTATAACAACATTTTTGAAAAACCAGAAACAAATGTGTTTCAGAAGAGTTGACTGTATAATATGTTTCGTCTGATTTTCTATTTGGCAAGATTATAAAAATTAAAAAAAAAAAAAAAAACATACCTAACAAATTTATTGTGAATCTCAAAAAAAAGTGAAATTTTCCAAGAAAATGTGACTGTTTTATGAAAACGATTATTATAATTCAAAATATATAGAAATAGTCAAATAGACTGTAAACTACACACATCATAACAATTTATAGCGTCAATCCCATTCTTCTTCGGCTGAAGAAACTTCTGTGTTACCTTGATCCGTGCTCTTTGGCATCGGTGGCGGTATCATTGCCGATAAGACGCCGAGTATAGATCCATCCGTTCTCGCTCTGTCTCCAGATATGCCTTTTCGCCGCATCGAAAGCTTGGCATGTAAATCGGCCATCAGGTCGTTTCCACCACCAGGTTTCTTCTGCAAAAGAATATTATTAGTAATTGACAAATGAAGAACATTTAATAATAACAATAAATACCCACCGGTTCATCAATGACAACTGCTGCAGCAGCAGGACGTAGCTTGGCTTTTCCAGAACCACCAGCTTGTCTTATGGCTTCCATCAAGTTAGCCCGGCCATCGCCGGCTGCTGCGGGAATACGAGACTTTGATTCTGCTTTTGTATTAGATCGTCTATGAAAAAAAAAAAATTCATATTTGTTGATTCGATAAAAATTTCAGCATTATTTATTTCTGAATCATACATATTTCGAACATAAATAAATTAAAATTATCAATATGCAATCATATTATGCACACATGAATATTTTTTATGAATTTCTGGCACATAGTCATATCGTTTTAATACAACAATATGTCCTAGAGTTATATCAATATACAAATATTGAGATATTTATTCAAATATAAGAGTTAAAAATCCAGCAGTTTAAATAATTAAATATAGTCTTAAATTTGGATGATTTCATATCAGAAATAATGTATGTAGATTCAGTAGATTGAATCAATGCAATTAAAATTTCTTCAATATGACTCTTACAATATTTGAAACACAAAATAAATAATTTTATCTTTCAATGATAACCCTCCATTTCCGAGAATTTTTTTAGGTTCAAAACAAACATAAACTTATCAGTGACTTGCATCGTTTACATAAAACATTGCCTCGTTTACATAAACCTTTGCCTCTAGACCTTTATATACAAACTATTTGTGACACACAGCCTTGACTATATGTATCCTTATTATAATCTAATTGATTGAACATCCATAATGCTGCCTTAAGTTCATAGTTCATGAAACATATAATTATTATCATACGATATTAAAATACATATATAATTACTTGGAAGGTCCAGATGGTGGAACAGTCCGTGAATCAGGTTCACTCGTGCCAACATTTTCAGAAGAATTCTGTTCCAGTTGAGCTGAAAACTCTGGCGGTGGAGGCGGAGGCGGAGGCGGAGGTGGAGGAGGAGAAGTAGCTGCAGATTGATTGATTGACGTTATAGGCGGATCGTCCAACAGTTTTTGTTTAGGATTATCTTCTGTAGCTGATTTTATGTTTTCAAAACTCTTTTTCTCCGATTCTATAGAAGGTCTTATATTATCAGAAGTTATAAGTGCAGGTTCAGAACCCACATTGGTGAAAATTGCAGATGGTGCAATAGTGATATCGGTGTCAAATGAAAATTGCATGTCATCAGCTACTCCCGATAGATGTGGCAAATCGAGTGGAACATCCATCGCAGGTGCCTATAAAATTATGAAAAAAAAAAAAATACATATATATACAAGTTTCGAACAAAGAAATATTTTATCTATTATATCCTTTACTCACCTCACCCATACCGGGCGAGTAGAGATAAGAATCCACAGATTTTTTGGATGCTTGATCTTTGTTGGAAATAGAAAACGGAGCATCGGGCAATGTAGATTCTTTATTATCTTCAACATTTGTAGATTTCGATTTGAACGATTTTTGTTTGGAATCTTTAACACTCTCCTGGGCATAGACGAAATCTTTGCTATTGAAAAGTAGAAGAGAATTTATATGTTCTACTCGATCAGGAATATCACCGAGACCTATATTAGGTTGATTTTCGGTTAGCCATTCGTACAAATCGGAATTATCCACTTTGACATGATAAAACTCCAACTTCTCTTGCAAATTTCCATCATCTAAAATTCTAAACTTAGTGTTGACATCACTATTCCTGTTCAAGACAATTTGATTGGAACTAGGTGCAAAAATAGTTTTGTAATTTTTAAAACAATCCATAGCTGGATATTTGGAACCAGACAGAACCTTAGTTGCTTTCTTGCTACTGGCTAGCTTGTCTACTTTTTTTTGACATATTTCCACTCTTTGGATTATATTTTGACTGCGAGACGAATTTTCAACAATTCGTTTATCAATTCTTTGAAAAACGTCGTTAATTATATCATCGAGATACTGCAGAGAATCGGCTATCTGTACAATGTATTCTTCGGGTCTAAGGTCTTGAGCAATCAATGGAAAATTGTACAACGGATCCATGGTAATAAAGATAATTCAGCTTTGTGCAATATATCTATAAATATATCTGTAAAGAGAAAACAGTCACTAAACCAATGAACACGGGTAGACTGAAATAATTATTTGCAACAAATGAACTATCGATTATTAGTGAATGATATGAATAACATTTGCTTTGAATGCTGAATAGCAACATCAGATTACAATTGAAACAATCAAAACACAAAAATCAAAGCATTTTAATTCCGTTGAAAGGCAATTTTAAGAAGAAACATGAAACTCCCAATAAAAAGTAAACAGTTTTCAGAATGCAAACAGAAACAATTCATTACGTACTCAATGTGAAATTTTCAATTCATTATTAATCACTGCATTATTAATTATAATATGTACATATTATGTCTGTAGTTTATGGTACTATTTCAATCAATGTATTATCTACATATGATCAATTAAAATTATGGGAGTTTCAATAGGATTTTCATGGCAAAAACATATTTACATATGTCTATCAATAATTAAAATATACAAATAAATCTTCACACACAATAGATGAATAAGAAACAAAGATTCATGCAAATAATAAAATCATTGAATTATAAAAGCATTAGTGGTCGGCATTTTAAATCAATTTCAACATGTGTTTGTAAACAATTAATGGAACATAAATTTTGAAAATAATAATCAAATCAATAGTAAAATTCACAGATAAAATAAATCAAAAGACAATTACCATACGAAGGAGGGGTCTTTGCGAGGCACTGGTGCAGGTTTCTTCTTAATTTAATATATATTAATATATTTGATCGATTATGCGTGCGCAAATGATGAGCACATTTTCACACGTAGAGGATTAAAAACAACTAAACAACATTCACTATACAATTTGCACTTAACAACGAGTCTTACAGAGTACAGGTACGCGGGTTGACCCCGCACGTGTGTCATGAGATTAAAAACAGTTACTTTACATTTAAAACAATAACTATAACAAAAACTATCTAAGGTTTAGTAATATTCTGAATAGGCACATAATGCGACGGCGGCACTGAAGGATCACTATTTCTTGTCTTTTCTAACAAAGAATGTTTCTCGTATTCATAACCATCTGGGTTTCTGATCGAAAGAAGCCCATCTTCGAGGTCTTCCTCACTGCGGTGATAGTCAAACGGTTGCGGAACGTTCACATTAGGACCGAACCGACAGTACGCTTCAGGAGAAGTGGCCGGCTCCGTTTGTATCACATTCTCACGTGGTATGATGATGTTAGTCAAGTTATTTTGTTTGGGAGCTGGTACAACATGAACTGGTGGACTGGGTAACTTCTTCTGAAAGCAGGCTTCGATTTCATTCAGGAAATCAGGATCATTCCTCTTGACGTATCCTGAATCCAAAATGACCGGTTTGTTAGAGACTTCGGCGGTCTTATTTGGTAACTGAATGATTATCGATTCATCGTCATCGTCATAATCATAATTCGTGTTGGTCATTGGTGAATTATCGACGAGAACTAAAGGATTCTTGTCAGTGGAAATGTTGTTGATCGATGGAGAAATATTGTTTATTCCATTGATAGCAAATGTGGGAGGCATAGGCAAATCTGTTTTTGTAATATGAGGAATATTGTTTTCAAGCGGCCTGATATTAGCTGATTGCAAAGTGGTGTATGGAGAATTGAGAGCCACAACTGGAGGTTTCGGAACATTATTGAAGATATTTATGTTCTGCAACTCTCCGACAGTAACATAACCTTTTGATTTGGGAACTTCAACATTTGGAGTTATCGTTGGTACTAAATCATTAGAAACACCGATGGTTGTATAATGAGTATCGGATGTTTCATTTCCCAAATTCATATTTAACTGAGGTGAAATTTGATTCAAAGAGTGCATTGAGGCTGCCGATGTTGGTCTTGAACCAGTGTTCCTCGATCGTGGAGACGAATTTGCTGAAATAGTTTCTGAATGAACTCCATCATGGGCAGCATGCATATCTCTAGCATCATCCGAGTTACTGTTATTAGTCGAAGCAAGAGATGGAACACAAGTACTGTCAGTATTTTCACTATCATTGCAATTATCGGACATCATTCCATTTGATATATCTCCAATATTCAAGCCCCTGTTCAGTGATGAATCAGAAATGATATTTCTATCATCGACAAATGTCAATCTCAATAGATTTTTTTCACCAGGTTCTTTTTCTGTGCTGCTGAGACCTGGTGGCAAACGTGGTTTTATGTTCTGCATATTTTTGAAGCAGATCCACAAATGTCTCAATCCATAGATCAGCGGCACCATCATAATTCCAACGAAGATGTATATCAAGTAGGCGTAGCTTGTGTTACTAGGTATACACACATTGTTGTTATTATCACCGCTCCAGTTTCCTTTGTACATCACAGAATTTAAATCTCTCTTGGGTCTCTTGCTCGATTGTAAAACTTCACTTCCAGTGATGATCAATGTTCCATGATCTGGGTAATGATCGATGTTCACAGCTCTTACGTAGAAATTGATAGTGCTGATTCCATTTTCGGAACATAATGAAACAGGAACGTTGTACTCGCTGGCAGTTGTGTTGAATATATCAGAGAAATTGGTGTTATCATCATAAACCTTAGTGATGTTAACTTCATATAAATCGATGTATCCTCCTTGATGATCTGGCGGTCGCCAGTTCAGCATAAGAGACGAGTTGTATTGTTGAACAGACAAATCTTTCACTATTCCTGGTTTACCGATTGCGGTTCGAACAACTATGGGTTCTGAAGGTTTAGAACAGGAAACAGTACAAGCAACTACTGTTACCGTATAGTTGGTGAAATCGCTTAGATTAGATACAAATTTTTCTATTAGTTCATTATTTGATTTATCCAATAACACATCAGGGTTAATCATATGTTCATGATAATCAGATACATCGTAAACGTCTGTTCTCTGTAAACGCAATATATATTTTCGCAAAAATCCATTGAATGTAACCGGAGGCAACCAAGAGACCATCATCCTATTGTAACTAACATCATGGATAGTTACATTTGTTGGAGCACTGGGTGCACCTTCATTTGTATTATTGTACAAAGGATCGCTCATTATTCCAATGGCATACTTAGATATGGTGGCCACTTGTATTTTGTAGGTTGTATGAGGCTTCAAATTTGTCAGCCTAAAAGCGGAAAGATTTTCAAGATCTTCAGTTAAGGTAATATTTTGCATTTCTTCCTTGCACGATTTATTATAAAGGGAATATATGGGACAATAGAGTATATTATATCCTTTGATAGCACCCACACGATCCAGACAATCAATTTTCCATCCGATGTCGATGTGCATGTCTCCAACGGTATTCACCCACAAATTGCTTATTTTTGATACGCTCTTATGCACGTCGATTGTGCACTGAGCCCAAACCATTCCACTGCTAGAGTTCAAACTGTTGGCAGATATAGCGAACTGATAAGGCTTATTGTCCTTGACGGTGATATTTTTAGTTGTGATATTTGGCGATATCGTCTCCCATTGAATACGACTTTCACATCTGTATTTATCTTCAGAATTATCGCACCAGAAAATAGTATAACTGTTAAGTTCGGGATGCGTCACTTCTTTCCAGGACAGTTCATAGAGTCCATTTTCAAATTCAATTTTTGTGAAAGACCGAGGTCCGGGAAAAACTCGGTTGACCGCAGGAATCGTTATGTGCGATTCTCGCTCAGAGGAACCTTCGGAATTGAACGACTTGATGTGTATTTCGGTCTCGTTGTAAGGGAGTTTATCGAAGACCATATACGATTTAGTGATCTGTACGGGTTTGAGTAAAATTTCTTCGTGTCCGATATGAGCGTCGACAATTTGGTACGTGAAGTTCTCACCGTTCTCTTCGTACTTTTCAATTTGGCGCCAATACACGAATACTTTTCTCGTATCCAAGTCGACCAAAGATTCGAAACCTCCGATATTCATATCCGGGGGTTTGGCGGGTATCGCGCTGAGCGTCTTAAACCAGGTGGAGTTAAAATTTGACCACATGTTGTCGTCTCGGGCTTTCTCGGTTTTGATAAATACGCGCACATCGTATCGAGTGTTCGGATAGTCCAGTTTCATGCGATGCCGCATAGTGTTGTTGGACGTCGGGGGACTTTCGTATTCTTCTTTCCATTCGCATCTCTCCTCCATCTCGCTGCAATATATGACGCGATGAACTAGCCCCGTCTGGAAATTCATCATGTTGTGATGCACGGACCACGTCACCGTGGCTCCGTGCGAACTCACGTCGACGACCGCAAGATCGGTCGGCGGGGCCGGTTTCACGTTCGCGTAATGGTTGAAATTCATCAGCTGCGTGTTGGTTCCGAACAGATTGATGCCGGTCAGGTTAAACTTGAAATACTCCAGGGACTGCCTGTACGGTGGATCCGTCGTCAGGTCCCACATGCACCTGTAGACGCCCTCCTCGAATTCGAGCCGGGGGCAATTGCTCGGAAGGTTTCTCCCGGCCCTGCCGTCGTACTTGATCTGCAGCGAGTAGTTGGTCTTGACGTAGTTGAGCGCGTCAGGTTTCCAGGTGCACGTCAGATTGTCCCAATTGTTGGATATGCAGCTGAAGTTGCTCACGTTTTGAGGGTACGTGCCGACGACGACTTTGTTCGAGCACACCCCTATTTTGGCGTTCGTCCCGTTGACGATGTGACAATAGTAGACGCTGTCGGAGGGTTGCGCGTTGAAGACGCGCAGCTGAAGCGCCGTCTCGTTGATCGGCCTCAGCGAGTGGGTCTCGTTGGCGACGACGAGATCCATGTTGCGGAAGAAGTGCAAGTGGGACGCGTTCGCGTTCATCGAATTGTGCGGGTTGAGCAGACACGTGATGGTCAGGTCGTCCCCCTGGAGCAGCGTGATGTCGCCCTTGGGTATCGTGATGCCGGGCGACTTGATGACGCCGTTGCAGCTGGGCCATTCTTCGACGGTCCCGCATACGCACGAGGCGACCAGCGCCACGAACAGCGTCGCCGTCCTCCACGCCTCCATCTTCCTTCTCCTTCGCCTTCACCGCACCATACTCCGGAAACCGTAACGCACCGCGACTCTCCTTCGATACGACTATACGACTGTGCGACCGCGACTGCGAGTTACGAGTTTCGAGCGATGCGAGGCGACGACGCGGCGGCGCCACCGTCTACTCACCTCGAACGATCGATCGACGCGTTTCCGGCCTCGGGGGGGCGCAGCCTCCGACGGGGGGCGGAGCGCCTCGCGAAGGGACCCTTCGACCGGTCGGGGGCGACGGGGGCGGAGCCGCGGCCGAGCCGGAGCCCGTCTTGGAAACGCGTACGTCGACGCCGACTCGCAGCCGGCCGAAATCGCCGAAACGCGCTGTCGCAGCCGTTCGCAGCTTCGTCGACGTTTTCGCAGCCGCGAGTTTTTTAAAGTTCGCGCGGGAGTTTCGGTCGTTCTCATTCAGATCGAAAACGTCATTTTGACTTTTTTCTTAAAAGAAAAAGCAACTCGATCGATCGATGCACGAAATAGAGATTATAAATTTCTCCAGATCGGTGCTCATTCTTGTATTTTATTTGAATACTAATTAATTATGACGAAGGACTCGGAGCTGACACTTTTTTAAGTTGCTATGCATCCAGTTTCGTACTGCGCTTCAAGTGATTACTTATCTATTGATTTAAAATTAAAAAAAAGTCCAATATCTAGGATGATATATGTATATATGGTATTAAAAAAAAATTGCAGCAGTAAAGCGCAATATTTTTTTGCACTCAAACTCTATTCCACATTCTGAAAAAATTAAGAAAAGAAGCGGCTCGCTTTTTATCTCTAACTCCCTGATGGGAAATCATATTTAAAAATAATGTCAAAGTAAACCGATTAATCAAAATTGAAGCCGACCAATTGACTATTATTTTTTTCAATACGATTTTCCATAAAGAAATTAGAGAAAAAATAAGCGTACAAGTCTTCCGAGCGGATTAAATGCTTCCATACACGTATACGTTTATCGTACGACCGCTTGCGATTAGGTAAAAAATATTTTTTTAAAAAAAATTCTATTCATATGAACAACAGAAACGTGTTCTTTCAGATCGTAAGTCAAAACGGACCATCTATGAGGGTCTTAAATGTCCCCATCTTTTCTTACTCATTAATAAGTGTTTATCAAAATTTACGGTTGAAAAATTTCTTTCAAAGATTACGATATTTACGTATCTCATTTTTTTTGTACAAATGATAAATGAATTGAATTACAAACTTAATTTTCCTGTTATTTGTTAATTTACCGTTTGTATAAACATTTTCAGGAAAACGTCAAACATATAAACGAATTATTATCGCATTTAGATTAAATATTTTCATAGCAATTCAAAGAACTCATAATTGAACTTATATTGTACAATAACAAGAGAAATTCGAACAACGAAATTATATTCCCCAAAATAAATAACCGAAAATCAAAGGAATTTATAAATCCAGAGGTACACATAAATATTTGAATAGTTTAAGATGTTTCGCAGCAAATTCTCACAGTCGTTTAGTTTATGTAAAGCACCGTGCATACGTGCCAAAATTTTCAATTACATACTTAAAACAATACGGTAGAACAAAGAGTTCATCGAACGAATATAGAAATTGGTTCGTTGCTTCGTTTGGTCATGGAAACGAAAACTAAACAAAACTGTAATAAAATATTGCTTCAAATGAGTTTCAATAATATTAACTTTGTTTGCATTCAACTTCTAACAAATCGGCGTTGTGAATTTACAAATAAATCCAGCGATACGTAGTATTTTGAATGTATTCTTTGAATGGTGATATATTCGTTTAATTGTTTTTCGATTGATGAACTCTAATTATACGAAATTCGATGTAAAATGAAACTAGTTGCATTTTATTGATAGCATGGTTCCATGTATTTCTGTAAATGGAAGTATAATATTTATAATCATCATTCTACACATATGTACATAGTAACTTATTGTTAGATTATGGATATTATATTAATCAGAGGAATTGACGCAGCTTTATCTGTATAATATTATATTGTACATATAATTTTAATAATAATTTATTTATTGCTAGTTAGGATACATAGTTATGTACTTGTATTTTGTCGATTGTATGTGGTTTCAAATTTGTCACTTCGAACGTAGAAAGAATTTCAATTATGCTGATATTCCAATTTTTTCCATTAGACAATTTATTATAAAAGGAATCCATAGAAAAAAACAGTATTCAAGGCAACACATTTTTCGAATTATATAAATGAGCGTATCTTCAAATTTATTCAGACTTTAAATTAATACTTATTCTCGAAAAGCTTTCGCGTGTGATCAGCTCGAATTTTTCTTCTTCTATGATGAGCCCAAACCATTCCACTGCTAGAGTCTAAACTGTTAGCAGATATAGCAAACAAATGAAGATATTTGCTATCAACAGTAATATTTTTAGTTGTGATGTTCGACGGAACAGTTTCCCATTGGATGCGACTTTCACAACTGTTTATATCTTCTAAGTCTTCACACCAGAAAATCGTATAACTAATAAGGTCAGGATGCGTGACCTTTTTCCAAGATAGACTATAAAGTCTATCTCCAGTTTTCCATTTTCTGAAGGACCGAGGCTCAGGCAAAATTTTGTCAACCGATGGAATCGATAAGTATGATTCTTGCTCAGAAGAGCCTTCAGAATTGAACGACTTGATGTGTATTTCGATCTCGTTGTGAGGGAGTTTATCGAACATCATATACGATTTAGTAATTTTTAAGGGTTCAAGTAAGACATCTTTATTGTCTATGCGAGATTTGACAATTTTGTACGTGATATTTTCACCGTTTTCTTCGAACTTTTCAATTTGGCGCCAGTACACGATCAGTTGTCTCGTATCCGAAGATTCGACCGAAGACTCGAAGCCTCCTATATTCACATCTGGAGATTTAGATGGTATAGTACTGGACGTTTTAAACCAAGTGGAACTGAAATCTGACCACAAATCACTGGATTTCTCGGTTTTGATAAACACGCGCACATCATATCGAATGTTGGGATACTCCAGTTTCATAATATGTCGCATAGTACTGTTGGAAGTCGATGGACTGATGTATTCTTCTATCCAACTGCATTCCTCTTCCAACTTTATACAATATACGACGCGATGGACTAGCCCAGTCACGAAGTTAACCATGTTGTAATCCACAGACCAACTGATTAAAGCTCCATGAGAACTCACATCTGAGATCCTTAGATCAATAGGCGGAGCTGGTTTGATATTTGCGAAATGATCGAAAGTGATCAGCTGCGTATTAGACCCAAAGACGTTGTATCCAGTCAGATTGAACTTGAAAAACTGATAAGACTGGCTGTAAGGGGGATCCGTGGTCAGATCCCACATGCATCTATAAACACCCTCATTGAACTTTATACGAGGACAATTGGTCAGAATGTTTCTCCCGGCCCTACCGTCGTATTTGACCAGCAACGAATAATTGGTCTGGACGTAATTTACCTCATCGGGCTTCCATGTGCAAGTCAGGCTCTCCCAATTGTTGGATATGCAATTGAAATTGTTCACATTCTGCGGAAGCGTTCCTACCTCAACAACATTGGAGCACACACCTATTTTATCATTCTCGTTGTCCCGTTTGACAATCGCGCAA
The DNA here is from genome assembly GCA_024721215.1 of Cheumatopsyche charites. NCBI lineage: Eukaryota > Metazoa > Arthropoda > Insecta > Trichoptera > Hydropsychidae > Cheumatopsyche > Cheumatopsyche charites. The sequence goes on along the minus strand of CM045586.1, from coordinate 8,020,411 downwards.
ATGTAGATATTGTACGAAGGCTGAACGTCGACTATATGGAGTTGAAGAGCTGTCTCGTTCACGATTTTCAGCGAATGGGTCTCGTTGTTCACGATGAGATCTGTGTTGCGGAAGAATCGCAAATCGGAGGAGTTCGCTTTGATGGAATCGAGAGGATCGAGGATACAGGTGATGGCGAGAGTGTCTCCTTTGAGTAGCGTGATCTTTCCTCGAGGCACTGTGATCCCTGGAGTTTTTAAAACGTCGTTACAACTGGGCCATTTGGCTTGAACTATCCCGAATATGAAGATTGTTACGAAGATGACCTTCCATGAATCCATCTTCGATGAAGGATTTTCACTTACTGTTCATCAGTCCACTATAACACTATATAAAATATGAATGATAAGATAATGTGCGAACAATACACACACGAAACGTTGCGTTGTTTCTGTTATTTCTTAGAAGGGGTATTTTTTTTATTCATTATCATCATATTGCATTTCGAAGAAATTTCACACACTATTCAATATATGTTTTACAAGTATATACTTATGTCTCAAATATCAAAAATAGTGCCACGGATTAAAATGTTTCTATAATTTCTCAAAAAGAAAAACCTTGAAATTCAACGTTCGAAAAATATATTAGTTTGTTCGTCAAAAATTTTGTCACAGGCGAAAATATTTTTTTGTAATTCAGATTTATCTTGAAATTAAACACGAACAGTCACAATCACCAATATATAATCGAGCAATTATAAATTCATTCTTAGAATTATAAGTTCATGCAAGTGATGAACTCAAACTACGATAAATTGTTAAATTGATGAGTCGTTGAACGAGCTGTACTATATTATAATATATTTGTATGAATATCATTAGTTTTAGCATTTGATCGTGCGACGGGATTTACAAAAGGAAACGAGATTGAATAAAACACAAATTGTAAGAATCTTAATCGAACAATTCCTATTCATACCGCATCGTACAAAACGAAACTGTACAAAATTCTTGAAAGTACAAAAAAAAATGTTTTAAACCTTTCAATTTTTCAATCATAGATTAAGTGCAAGTATAAATAAGATCGTTTTGATCAATGATATACATAAGTCACATTACAATATTATAAATATTTTAAATTTTGTTTATGGGTTTAATTATAATGTGTTCGTTGTAGGAGTCGAAACCATTTACTCTGTAAGTCAGTCGTCCATCAAGATTATGAATTAGAAGTAGGATGTTTGGGTATGCCACTAATACGTTTAGGAAATTAACAATCTTTCACTTGTTGTTTTGTGGACTTAATCAGAGTAATTTCAAATCAGGGATGCATAGATGCATGCATGAAAATCTTAAGTTTGAATCTTTCTTAAGTGATTTTTTTCAATGAATACAAATAATATGTTTATATAATATTTATGCAGGTGAGTAATTTATAAAGAGACGAATTTGCATCTAGGAACATACATAAATAATTCCAGATTTCTGGAAGCTCGGCTTCGAGAAAGGTAATTTATGGACATTTTCGAGAATGTACCTATGTAAATTTACAATAAGAACGATGCGTTTGAATGTTTACATTGTGACTTGAATTTATATCGAGACGTTTAATTATTATTATTTCATACGGTTCTTGGAAAATCGTCACTAATACTAAATTTCACCTATAGTTTTAATAAAAAGATTCAAAAAAGTGATCAACTTTTAGGTCTTGGACGCATGATGGGCGTTTCTATACAAGTATATAGAAACTCGCGTTTCCATTTCCTATGATTTACATAAATATTTAATGATATATCTTAAATGGTATTCAGAATTTTTAAGAGGGAAATATGAAGAGTAGATTGAGTAAAAAGACCAGTATGGGAAAAGCGCGAGATTTTAGAGAATGAAAAAATGAAACTAGAAGCTATGCAGTTACACTTTAACGAAGATCTCATAAGTATTTTTTCAAATTAAAATATAAATTTTACAGGGTAAATTTTTAAATTTATTTTTCAATTTGTGATCATTTATTAGCGAAAGGTGGAAACATTTGATCTTTCTAGGACACTTGATTCCCCCTCTTTCAATTTGCATTACATACTTTATTTTCGTTATCGGGTACAATATATGTATTCAATTCCAAGTCTATGAAACTATATATTTTTTCAAAATGATTATTCGAAAGAGATTTAGGGAACAAACAAAAGGGAAGATTTAGTACCTAGAAGAATCGAATGTCTTCACCCTCCCCTAATTTTTGAATGCGGAGCGGAGTTGGAACGAGCGCATTCACTTTTGAACGGAGCAAATCGAAAAAAGCCATATTTAGACAAGTTCAAATATCTGGGACGTTTATATTTCGCGCGACTAGATCGCAGAGCGGCAACCATAATTTCCAAGTCGAAACGCGTCAGCCAATTGTCGAAATGTATAAAAGCGGGCATGGCGGGTCGGCGAGGTGTTAGGGCAAATGTCACCGTAGAATGCGTTCGTGGGAAGGGTGCGGGTGCGCGGGGGCGCAAGAGATGCAAGGGGCGCACGCTCCGAGGGGCCTCCGCTCCCCCGCGGCCCTCGCCCGCCTCCGGGACGACATCGCTCACCTGCAGACCGCCAATCGTCCGCCGAACCTTTCCCGGTCAGTCCACACTGAATAGCCGCAATTGTTACAAGTTTCTCTCTAGATGCGTTACGTTTCCGTCGACTCTGCGGTGCGAAACTTGTTTCGTTCCGTTCGATTCGTTTTTTAAAATATTTACGTTTTGGTCCGAACGCGTTTTTTTACGCCTCCGTTTTGGACCTTGTAGATTTGTGCAATGTGTGATGTAATTTCAGTTTTTCACGTTTTATAAAATTGGTATTACAGAATTTCTCAAGAATGATTGAACTTATTAAATTTTATTTATTGATAAATTTTAATTGCGTTTTTTTTTATCATTCTATAAAATTTTAGAGGAGTTTTATTCTTTCACTAAATCTTATTAAAAAAAATACCTTAAATACGCTCGGAATTAAATTCGCGCTATTTTTTTTAAATATGATTTTCCAAAAGGGAGTTAAAGAAAATAAAACAAAAAAGGGGGTCAAATCTCCCATATGTATCATGTTTTCCCACCCACCCCTAATAAAAAACCTAATCACACAGACACTCGTCCCACTTTTTGAATTACAATAAAATCATAAAAGAATATTTTGAATAAAAATTTAGGAGTAAATGGGGAGAGTTGATCCATCTGGGAGACTTGATTTTCAGTTTTGTTTTTTTGCCTTTTACTCGATTTAAAAAAATCATTAAAAAAAAAATATCAATATATCTATCCCAAATTTATTCGGATTTACTTTGACATTTTTTTTTTAATTCCATTTTCCAAAAAGTAGTCGAAGACAAAAAACAAAAAAGGGAATCAAATCTCCCCCTCTTCCTTTAAATAATTCAATTTGTAGTATTGTTGCATTGAAAAAATTAATCTTAAACCATATTTTTCAAAATTTACCATTTAAAAAATAATGATTGTATGATTTTGATGTAATTAAGAATTAAGCGTCCATTTTAGAATGAAAATGCCGATTAATTCGAAAGCAGGAACAAATTAATGCCAATTCAAACGTAGCCTACATAGAAATATTACGACAATTTCAAAATATATGACATATATTTGAATGGTCGATTGTTTTAATGAAAATCATTTATTTCTTGAATCATTATTTTATATACACATGATTTGCATAATATGATATATTCTGATTAGTTTAATTTTGTGTTTTCTAATTTCAATAATGTAATTCATTTCAGGTTATGGATGATCAAGTTATTATCCCCATATAACAAGAACGCTCTCATAATATGGCCCACCTTAATTATAATGATTTGTTGCATTATCCTATTGTATATAGTGTTTTGTTCATCTGAGCTAGTGAATTATATACTCTTTTTAGAAGCTACAATTATACTTTTTTTTTTGTGCATAAATATATATTTAGTTTATAACGAATCAAAATTGACTAACAATGAAATACATAGAAGAATAAACCATTCGTTGAGTAAGTAAATATCAATTTGATTCACAAAAAAAAAATAACCATAAATTTACTGATTATTTCTGTTCTAGTTACATTAAATAGAGTAATCGAAGAATGCAATTGGAACGAAAAAAACTATCCTCATTTATGTGCACCATTTTCACCATGCGTGACTCTTCAATGGACTTATCGAGATGGTAACGGGTTTATTTAATTTTCTTCAATATGTAGATCGATTAGAAATAATTTCGAATCGTAATAATAGGAAAGATTGTCAATTTGCCATGGGCACTTCTCGTGAAAGAAGACGTGATTGTGATGCGTCCAGGTCAAGAGTCTCCTGGAAAATGCCAAGCTCTCGATGATCCTCAATTCATGATGTATCCACAACAAATATATCAACCTTCTACTGTGGTTAGTTATCAATAGATTATTTTTTTCCATTTGCAAATTTCAAATTTGTGTTTTATGATTTGCAGGGGAAAAGTGATAATTTCACTACTCCGAGAGCAATGCCTCCGCATAAAAGCAAACTTTTTAAGTTAGTGGAGACACCCTATATTTCAAATTTGAAACTCGCTATTGATCGATCTCTAAATCGTCCGGTGACTGTACATAATAAGCAACGCTATTTGGTAAATTTTTCTGCACTGCTAAATTTATTTTTCTAAATTGAATGATTTCTAATGCTAATTTTATTTTCAGATAATTATCAAGTCTGTTGAATTTATTGTATTACCTTTAACAATTGTTCTAACAATTGCGGCATGTTTTATAAAGTATTTTTATTTATCGGATTATTTGGCTACCACACATTGGACAACAATTTCTATACTTCAAATTGTCGCATGTATTTTTCCTTTGTTGCCAACAGTTTTTCCCATTTTATGGACATCTCTGAATATCTATGGAATCGCTAAGTAAATCATTTTTCAATTCATGTATTTGATTTTTAAACTAATTGTTAAAAATTTCCTTCAATGTTTGCTTTTAGATTCAAATATTTATTAGAAAACTCTGAAAAGTATGTTTTGAAAAAGAAATCTATAGCATCAGACGAGGCCAACAATCTACTCTTGCAAATTTCAAATGATGCTAATTTCATTTTAGAGGATGAAAAAACCATTTGGAAAATATTTTTCAATATTTTGATAGGTAAAGAAGACTTTGTATGTAGGTCAGCTAATATCGTACAAGTTTTAGGTTCTGTAACTGTAAGTTTCTTTTATGAAATCATTTGAAAAGCTGTAAATTTCATTTATTAATTTGTTTTTCATTTAATTTAGGCTTTATGTTGTGTCGATAAAAAGGGTATTCTCTCTTGGCCTAATCCAACTGCCGAAAAAGTTTTTTTTCTGAGAAATTCCAATAATTTATCTCATTCATCTTCGAAAACTAGTTTTGTGGAATCTGGCAGTCACCCGAGCATAGGGAATTTACATGAAAATCATACTGAAATAGTTAACAAACAGTCTTGTTCTGCAAATACGGTATCGGGTTTGAATCCGACTACTACAACTGAGGTAGGAAGAAAAAATTATTTTAAGATTCATAATTTTCACATCTCTCAGTCTAACTTGGTTATTTTATGAAGTGCATGCTCTTTACAGGTTTTAGATCTAACGCATGATCAAAACATTCCATTCGGATTAGAATTTGATGATAATTCTTGGAAAAAATATATAGCTAATTTGAAACCATTGGGGCTAGCAATACTTCTCAATACGTGTAATATGACCACACAAGAGCATTACTCATATTTTTGTGCACATTTGACATGTGAAGCGACTCAAAGGTATTAATAATATATTATGTGTACTATGTTTCTTTTCGAATAATCAACTGAAAATTTGTTATTATAATTATAGCGAAGATGTAGTTCCTGTTACAAACAGGCGTTGTTTATGTGAATTGGCAAAACAGATAGGATTTGTGGAAGAAGCTAAAAACGTTTATACTTTACAAAATCAATTAGCCATGTTCAGACATTTGGTGTGGTTTCAATTGAATTGAATTTTTATATTACTTAATTAATATTTTGCTTACCGATTTCAATATTTATTTTGATTAACAGCCTCCTGATATCATAAGGAGAGATACAAAATTCGCTAGATCACTTCATTTAAATACTAGAGTGAAAGTGCCTTTGCCACACATGCTCGGAGTTATAATAAAAGACCAAGCTGGTGCACTTCAATTGATGAGTCAAGTAATTTTAAAAAAGATTCACTGATTTCAGAAATAAATTTAATCATCTCAAAAGCAGCTCATATTTTGATTATTTGTAGGGAACAGCTGATATGATTTTGGATTCATGTATCGAATACTGGAACGGTCAAGACTTGTGTGTTTTATCTCCATCTGATCGAAAAAAAGTTTTAGATTTTTACCAAAGAAGTTCTTTGACGGCTTATTGTTCAGCATTTGCATATAGGTTGTTTTACAATATAATAAATTTAAGATAATGTTTGTAATTCAAATACTGTCAAATTTTCAGACCTCTCACTCGTGGAGTGACTTCACAGTTAGCCTCTATGTTCATGGAACTACCTGCCGATTGTCCATCTTTATATCCTCCTTCTACTAATTGGTCGGAGTCTCAAGTACATCTTAACAACCAATATCACTCTACAGGTAATTGAAACTACTGAAATTGTAGTTATGCCTGTATTTCAAATTTTAAGCTATCATTTTTAATCTCTAGATTCATTACTATTTAGTGAAGTCAAGGATGATGATGTGACAGACGTAGATGGTTGTTTTGAATTACAATGCAATCAAGTTTTCATCGGAATGGTCACTATGCAGTATCAAGCTCAAATAGATATGGTAGAATTGATAGAAAAACTCGATTGCGCTTGCATAAGATTTGTCCACTTTAGCAAAGAAAATGAATTACGGTCAAGAGTGTTTAGTGAAAAGATGGGATTAGAAAGTGGATGGAACTGTCATATTTCACTATCTAGTGAAAATAATAGGTGATTTTTTTTTTGATTGTCTGAAATTCATACAATATTTTAGTAAAAAATATTTATGTCAAAGGTGTTAACTAACTAACAAAGAAATAATTTTAAGTATGCATCTTGTCACATATTTATCTGTGCTTCTTTAGATATAAACACATGCTAAATTTTAATAGTAGATCATACATAGATATTGTATGTTAATTATTTTGTATTAAGATATAAGATAAATGCAATTTTATATTAATTACCAGACCTGCTTCGCCAACAACTTCTCAAAATCTACAAACTCCATTTACTTCAGAAAATCACTCTCAGAATGATAAAAATTCTTCTATTATTAATAATCGTCATCCAAAATGTAACGAAAGAGGTGATAGCTGCGGTGAAGAAAGCTTAGATTTTTTGTATAGGTTTGTTGTATATTCACACACTTGTATCTAACAAAAAATAACACTAATTTTTCAATAATGATGAAATATATTTTTATTTAACATTAGATTTTTTTCTTGATAGATCAAGTCTATATTTCTCATATTATTCAATGTACCTTTGAATTCAATCATCAATCTGTCCTGGAACTTTCAATGCATATGTTTATTATATTTGACTTGATAAATCAATGTTCATTGATAAATAATATCTGACATTGCTATCTATCTTTGTTTAGTACTTTTGTACATTGCTATTATTTAACAATGCGTTGTAATTTTGACAAAACTGTTTTGATTTTCATACAAATTTATTTATAGTTAATACATTTTCAATATGCTATTTGATCAATTCTAAAATTAAATTGTAATGTATGGTCTTTGAAATTTTCAGTTCCTTGGAAAATTCAAAACCTCTTAGTAGTTCAGCACCGGGTGCCATTAACCTCGATCATACAACTGTTAAATTTGATAACGAAACAAGTCATGTACGTTATGACACAAGGGACGATTCAATCGAATCTCAAAATCAACAGGTTATACTTTGACATAATGAGTTTGAATTAATTTGAAACACGTGGCGAGATATTTGCTTATCACACAATTTTGATTTGCTCTGTATATATGTATATAGCCTTATTTTGAAGCTTATAGTTTTTCTATAGTCAAATTTAGTAAAAATATTTTTGGGAACTCTCAAACATATTTTATCCTTCTAGGATTTCAAATTAAGGTTAGGAGAATCACAGGATTCAGTTCTGTTACAGGGTTGGGAATCTGGTGATGCTTCACCTCCGGACGGATGTAGATCTTTATCGTGTTTAACGGATTCCACTGATCATTCTGCACCGGTTGCTTTTGATATGAGAAACAGAGTAAGTTTATCTATTTCTGAAAATTCCTATCTATTTAAGACTATTTAAATTATTCATTAATTTATATTTTCAGGCTAAATTACCCAGAGGGATTGAAAATATCCGACCGCATATTGAGAAAGTCGACAACGTCCCATTGCTTGTTTCACTATTTACCGATTGCACGGCGAATACGGCTAGAAGAATGATTGGTATTATGCAGGATTATAACGAAGTTGTTTGTGTGATGGGGTCGGCAGCTAATAAAGACAACATGGAAATATTCATGCAAGCTGATGCTAGGTTTTTTACATTTACAATCAATTTCAGTATAATTTTATTTTTATTATATTGATTTTTGTTGATTTGCAGCATAGCAGTTGAGCCTTTGTATCCTGTTTTGTGTCAAAAGATGCCACCATATCAGTTGCCTCAAAAAGGAATTGGACCAATTGATTTGGCTAGAACGCTTAATTCTGTACCTTGTTCTATATCTGTAAGATATCTTAAATATTTTAAGTACTTTATGATTCATTCTAATCTGTAAAACCAACTTTTTTGAAACATTGTTTTGATAAGTTAACGTCATTATTTTTAAAAATTTTTTTTTTGACAATACATATTTAAAATTTTAATCATAGAGTATACAAGTTTTGAAAATCGAACGTGCCCATCATTATGACTATAGTTTGAGTAATGCTTCTTCGTTTCAAGATATTTGATGTTACACATGTGGAACTTAAACTCATTTTTTTTTTCAATTTATCAACTCAAACCACTGTCATAATTATGGGTACATATGTGTACATTCAGTAATGTTTTTAATTTAAATTATCTTTTAAATTGAATGCTTACCTAAGATAATTAATCAATTGAAAGGAGCACATGGAGATTTGTCTAGGAAAAAGGTACATTTCTAAATGTAACTCTTAATATAAATGGTAGAATTATATCAGTCGCATGGTTGTTGTATTTATCCATTTTTTTCTTTTCGTTTTTCAGATGGAATTTATTTTATGTAATGATTGTTGATAATTTTTTGAAAACATTTAGCCATGCATTTACCATTGATTGCTTTTCTTTTTTAATTGTTTAGATGCCCCGTGAAACAGAAATATCGTTGTTTTCCTTAGTAACAATGGCTCGTCACTTTATGATGTGCTTATGGAACTCTATTCAATTCTGGTTGAGTGCTGTGTGTTCCATCACGTTGCTACAGGTTTGCTTTTCACAAAATATTCATTAAAATTCTCATCATTGAACTGACTTCATTTTCTATTGCAGTTGCTTTCGTTATTATTTTGTCTGCCCATGATTTTGTCTTTGGGAAATGTGATGTGGTTATGCATAATAGTAATACCATTAATCAGTATCTCGTTAATATGTTCACCAGTCGATAGCAGCGTTATGAAGAGAGCTACGTATAAACACCAGAGCAATATTAATTTAGAGGTCAACTATATTTGTATTATTGAATTTAATACATATTTTCCACAATTGAACTAATATTTAAAAAAATGAGTTGAATTGTTTTGAGAAAATGGCATACATAAACTGGTTTGACTCAAATTTTGAAATGAAAAATATCAGATTTGAAGTGAAAAACCTGTATAATCACATTTATTCAGTAAAGAATAAAAATTTTCATCTTGCAGGTATCTCTTTTCGTATTGTGGTGTTATGGTTCTAAATTCATTCCGGCAATGTTAGTTGTGGTTTTATCATATGGGACGATGTTGAGGTCATTCTGTAATCAAATTGTCGATGCGAATAACTCAACGAGTTGTCTGATTGTGTATCCTAGTCTAATAATTGATTCTGGTACCAATGAAAGTTCATTTAGTTCAAATTTAAAGTATCATTACAACAATTTGGAATGGAAAGCTTGGACAGATGAAGGATATGTAACATCTCAACAAATATCATTATTTATTTTATTCATTTTTATCGGTTAGAAAAAAACTTTTTTTTTCATATTTTCAATCTGCTAGATCATTTAACAATGAATATGTTCATATTTCAGTTGTGATTTCAATATGTTTTGTTCATAGAGAACATTCGATTTGGGAAAAAAATGTTTGTTCTAATAAAATTTGGTTGTTCAGTATTTTAGCATTGTAAGTATTTTGGAAAAGTGTTTATCAATTGTATATATTGTTTTAATCTTTTTTTTTGGTACATAATTTTCAGATTATCTTTACATATCACGTATTTAGGAGTATCCTTGTTAACTAGTAAAAGCGAAACATTCACCTTTAATGTGCCAATAACTGGGATAGTTATTTTGTTAATATCCCCTTTTATTATAATTATGGTGAACGAATTTGTGAAATGGCAAGAAATTAAGTGAGTTTTAAAAATCATAACACTCTTTAATTACAATTGTTTAATTTATGTAACTCAGTGTGATTTAATTTCTTAAAAATATGTATATAAAGTCAGTGCAGATTGGTATTAAGAAGTTTATTCGTTTCATTTATGAAGAATTTTTTGTTGTAGGGTAAACTCAAGATATCAAAGAAGAGCAAGATTAGATTTCGGAACAAAACTAGGGATGAATTCTCCGTTTTGAGGAACAAAATGTACCGTGTATATATCTAGTCAATATTAACCATTTTGTGATTTCAATATATGCATTTTGTCTGATAAATTTGTAAACTGAGTTAATAACTGGACTATAAAGTGACTTGAATTCATTTTAACTTAAATGGATGTTATAGAAACAATCAGAACATTGATGCAAAATGAAATTCTCAGTTTCCAAATTTTCATGACAAACTGCATATGTTAATGGTTCAAACGAAATTAATATTTTCCCAATAATACACCAAAGAATTTTAAAATCAATTGATTCTTTCGGGTTTTATTGTGACAATAGTAATTTCGTTTCTATCAAATGTGCAAGTTTGTATTCCTTTTAATTCAATAAGTAATAATGTTAAGTTTTTAAATTTAAATAAAAATGACTGATTAATTCTAAAAAACTGAATTATTTAATTGACAAAGATTAAAATAAAATAATTGTTTATACACATGTGTGTTTGTTATTATCTAAAGGCACTTATTGTTGAAGTGCAATCCATAAAAAAAAAACATTTTGAACTCCAAAGACTAATATTCATACCTATTGCATATTTATCAAAAGTAATCTTTATATTATGAAAGATGAATTTATCACAATAAAACTAATTAAATATCTCCATTCCTCAATATTCAAACAAAAAATTTTAATGTTTCTATTTGACAAAATCAAATCAAAATACACAATACATATATGTACATTTTACCATTTTACTAAAAAATAAAATGTATGTATTTGAAAATGAAAAGTACATTGGATGGGAGATACTCAACTCTTTTTCAGTTTTTGAAAAAATTTGTTCTCAAAGTATTGTAAAGCTCAAACATAATAAACTAGAAATTAATATTAAAATATATATACACATGCAATGCATACAAACTAAACTAGAATTTGTTAAGTAAAAACACTAATATTAAGGTTATTTTCCATAAGGATGAATATAAATATATAAATGAATGCTACTTCTTATCAGAAAAATACACACTGGGATTGTGAAAATGCACTTACGCCATTGCATTATTTTCAGTGCATAAGGGCACTGATATATTGCACGATTATGATTTGTTTAAATATTGCATTAATTGTAAAAAATATATGTATTAAAAGAACATTAATGTAAAAAAACAAATTCAATGTAAATACTATTTAATTTTCTTAGTTCAGTAAGATATTGAAAACATCAAAAAAAGGATTTCGAAAAATATTAAATTGAAAAAAAAAATCAAATATAGGCATTAATTCATCACATTTGTAAAATTTAAAACATTATATTTAATTGCACTTTGGGGAATAATCGATAATAAAATTATTTCATCTAAAATATATATTTTGAAGTACATATTGATTTTAACTTTTCTCATTTCACGAAAACAACCTCAAACTTTAGGTTATATGTATATAAATATTCATATTGCAAACAATTGGATGACACATGAAAACACACCACAAACATTTTTCATATTACATTAAAATATATAAAGTGGAACAAACATAACAACTGTATCTAAAAATACTGTTAGTATTCAGCGATAAGTAACACTTATTCGAAGCGACGATTTAGAAGACGTTAGATCCATACGGTGCACACACATCCGACATCTTCTAAGGCTCGAATAAACGCTTCAGGAAACTTCGTCGAGTAAGTCTAGAATTTCCACGACGAAAGACGCCACGTCGGTATCTTTGTTCTTGTGCGTCACGCAGAACGGATGCGACAGAAGGCTGTTGTAATTTGGTCTGTCCAAGTAATTTTTCTGAAGACATTTGGTAATGAGGTCATCGAATTCTGGCGAAAACTGGCCAGACGGTAATCTAGGAGGGTCGTCTTTCACCACTTGCTTGAGCTGATCGAACGGAGTGCCCCACGTCTTATAAGGATACGTTCCAGTGGCTAATTCCATAAGTGATATTCCCAGTGACCAAACATCACTTCTGATATCATATTTTGAAGGATTTCCCGAAGGATCAATTCTTTCTGGTGCCATGTAAGGTTTGCAACCAGCATCTATAGTTTTCGCAACGGAATCGACTAGATACCCCGATATACCAAAGTCGCACATTTTCACTTCTCCTTTTCTGTTGATTAGAATATTTGAAGGTTTTACATCTCGGTGAATGACCCGCAGTTGTGAATATAGATAATCTAATGCACTTATTACAGAGAATGCGATCTTTCCCAATATGTCTTCTGGAATAGTCTTTCCGTTTTTATATACTTTATTATAGAATTGGTCCAAACTTTTATCCATCACTTCCATGCATATCCAAACGTCGCCCTCTCGAAAAAGAGCACCATAAAAATGAACCGTGTATGGACAAGCACTGGACCTCATCGATATGTCCAAGTCCATCAACAGCCTCTTTTGTTCCTGCGAATTTACTGTGGCAGTGATGCGCTGTAAAACCATAAGAAACAATTTTATGAAACTGCTTTTAAAAATAATATATCCAAAAATGAATTAAGGATAAAAAACCTTCACTGCCATAGTCGTATTGCTGGGGACATGATGCATTTTCTCTACAATCCCGTATGCACCTCTACCCAAATCGGCTATCTTTACCAGATCATCAGCGACAACCGTAAATGTTCTATCTTCGACTGTAATAGTAGTCTGCTTGTCGAGATTACGAGGCGGTGTTCTGAAAATATTATATATAATTTGTTGTAAATATACCAACTATCTAACATTGTAATAGTGCTATTTTGACTATATATCTGTCTGACCTATGTAACGCTCCAAAACTGTGACAAAACAATTATACAATAAAATTTTGGGTGACTTTCATACATATGCGATAATTCACAATGGGCAGTGATATCGTTTGGCAAAACACATTCACTAAGCGGTGTGTGTGTTTTGTTTATAATCAAAATTTTCGATTTGAATAATTAACTTTTGAAATAAACGACTAATTTATGAATTACTTAATAATCTGAATAATTCAATAGCATATAATGGTGTAGATCAAAATATAGTAACAATGTCGATTGAATAAGAAAATTAATTATACTCACACAGCGGGAGTTTCTTCGGACACCTGTAATTTCAAATTAGGGCGCATCCTGCGGCCTGCCATTTTAATGGTTATATCTTTTATCTGTAATCGAATAAAATGAAAATTATTGAGAAAACACGTACAAATTGTCAGATATTGAACAACTGAAGCGTCATATCAACAGCACAACCCTTGACTTAACTTAAATTGACATGAAACGACCCAACCTAATCCATCAACTGTCATGCTATTTACATAACTAATCTGACCCAATTATGAACAAAAAAAAAAAAGAAAAAAATAGAATAGCATTGACCAGTTAGATCGACTAGATCAGTCATTGAAAGGTTAGGTTAGATCTAGTATCATAATGTCGATATAACCGTTCAGAACACAGATATCTATTGGAGTAGGATTACAAGTGTGCTTAAATAAGAAAGAACCACGACAAACATCGAACATATTGACAGTTCGAAGGTCAAAGCGGTATACCGGCGAAGCGGATTCGGATCGACGACACACCGAAGAATATAGAGGACCAGTCTTTCGACCGTCGGATGGCACTTGATTCGTTCGACGTGATCGTCGATTGCTGATAAATAAACACGCATCGATCCGATAAGCTTCTCATCCGACAGACGAAAGACGGTGAAGATTGGGCACGACAGCGACAGGCGACAGGCGAACGAACCTTCGGACGAGGAATGTGCACGGAGCTGCGAGGAGAGTCGTGAGCGACGAAGAGTTGCGTTCAGGAAGTCATTCGGTATCGGCGGCCGAATCGCGGCGATCGCGCGACCGCTGTTATGAAACGGACGAAAATAGCGAAGGGCGAGTGCGATTGTGATTGTGCGAACGCGAACGCGACCACCGGCGAGCGAAGACACCCACTGCCGACAACTCGACGATATCATTTTTTGCACTAGCGTCGGCGCGTTGCACAATAAAGCAGGTGTTACACTAGGTTCATTTATTTTTTTTATAATTGGGAAACTATGTGCCTTTGCTTTATTACCTCTCATTTTCTCACATGATTAGGTTTCTATACTTCAAATCTGAAAAATGTCACCGTTGCCAGAAGTCATAGACTACCAGTGCTGCCAATAACGTAACGTCTTTCATATTTCTGTAATTCGGGTAATCAAATCTGCTTACTCTACCCAAGTTTTCTCTTTTATAGGTAATACCTAATAGTTTTGAATTGAATGTATTTCGTTTCAAATGACATTTTACATTCATCATCAAACTTATTGTCTGCGATGAGACCAATATGTTTTGAATGATTATCTCCACATTCCCCTATTGTTTTTGTTTTAGAGACCATTCATTTTTTTTCAGATATTTGATACTTAGGAATATAGGTACCTATTCCAAAACTTATAAGATACTTACAATTAGTTATGTATTTTCTATTTGCAGTCATTTTTGAAAATTTGTCACCTCAGATTGACCAGCAAATAAGGTAAAAAATATAAAGTGAAATTATCATACATATCAGAAAAGTCTTTTATTTGCATAGATTAGGTTTTTCTTAACATTAAAAATGCATTTCAACTGTAAAAAAAAAGCCTGTTGTGAAAATTCAAATACAAATTTGCATAATAAAAAAGCTCACAAAAAATCGCAGAGAAACGAAATATCTTAGAAAAAATAGAAATTAATATAAGTTTCTGTTTATAACCGAGCTCGATTACAATCGTACTGTCATGAGTCGCAGTAACACTTATCAAATCTAAATCGGACAACAATCAATGTGAAAAATACGAATTAAAAACGAAACTTCAATCGGAAATTCATACGACAGTTCGATAAATGCGATTATTTTACGATTATTATATATTTAAGGAGAATAATGTACAACTCGATTAACTGAATTTTTTTTCATACAAAAGTGATAATTTTTCATTTCACACGATTCACAGAAATTAAGCTGTACAACCTTGTGATGAATGTATTCATCATAACTGACGGGTCTGTTCTTTCAGTAAAAAAAATTACAAGGATTACTAATATTTGTCTCTTAATTTCCTATAATTTATATTTATAAGTGTATATTACGTTATGCATCAAAATTTTTACATGATTTTCATGTTGGGGAACAATGATGAATTTCGAAACAATTATATTGTATAATAACGACATTATAATTAAATATATAAAATATGTGTAAGATCTATAAATCAAAAATTTATCGAATTATTTTCAAATTCAATATTATTTGCAAATACGCTTATTTATAATATAATGCTTTATTTTCCAGCAATGTGATATTTATGGTTCACAAACCAGGGTATTTATTTGTTCACCAAGCAAGGTTCAAAATGTGAATCTAAAGTAAGTACGTGTCGATTAAATAAAAAAAATTGAATTATTTCATACACATGTCACAGAAAATGTCCTCAGAACCGACAATTTGGAATTGCCTGAATATTTCAAAGAGGTTTAGTCATGATCTGCTGTTCGATTCCAATTGATATTTTCTGTCAAGTTGATTTTTTTCTAGATTAGTTTAGCAAATACCAAATGGAATTGATCACAATTTCACTTATGAGATCCTGACCAAGACTCTCAGAAATAATTGGTTAATTTCAAAATTGTCCTTGCATCAGACATACACAAACATCGATATGAAGTAGTTTTTTACCGATCTCACATATGAGAAACAGACCAAATAAGAATTACAATATACAAGTATTTGTTATTATATCGATTCATTCACAATTTCAAATATTAAATGCCCAGCACTCAATAGACATACGTATTTTTTCTTCCATATAATGCACTGACAAACAAAAGATATGATTTGTAAGTACATACTAAACAATGTTTAAAAATCAATATGCATCAATTAAAATTTGCTTAAAATTATAATCTTATAAAATGTGATATACATACACATATTGTGGGTTGTATAATTAATATATCTTTTTTTTTTCAAATAAGGAAAATATAATGTAATTTAGGAAGACATTTAAGTTTTGATTTCAAAAATTTAACATTAAAATGATGCATTATGCCTCGCAATTTTCAACATATGTATACATAAAACATAATATGGTGTTTATACACCTTATAGACACTAATCAATGCGTGATTCAGTTTCTTATTTGAACATATAAAAAAAAATAATTTTGATCAATTTTTAGTATCGTGGCCATTTACAATATAAGAGATTAGTTGCAGTCTTATTATTTACAAAAAGTAATGGAAATTATAAAGATTAAAAATAAACATATATATGTTCACATAGATTTAGAATTGAGAAATCACATATAAAATAGTGTCCACAAGCTTAACATACACCTATGATATTTATGCACTTTTAAAATGAAAAATAATTAACATACACGATACTGTCAAATCAATTATTTCATATAAAAAGTGCTGAAATATCAAATGAACATAAACTAAAATGTTACAATAACGTTTCGCAGTCTTTTCATAACAATTAATAAATTGTACACATTTTGATGAAACTGATTGTACAAGTCCTTATTACGAATGCTACTTGATCAATTGTGCGATTCGCATTCCAAAAATTACACTAATATATGTATATGTAAAAAAATGTTAATACACTTCGGGAGCACATTTTTCAGGTCAAACATGTCACTGTTCCAATCGGTTCGATTGACATCAGTCCTAATATTTTCATATACACATAAATTTCATATGCAATATTTAGATAGCCTAACTTTAATGAATTCAAAAACCATGAAAACATTTTAAAATATAAAAAGATTTTTCCATATAGATTAGTCACTTTTACATAATTTTTAACTATGAGTTTAAACTTTCGCTATTTGAAGAGTGCTTAAATATTAACAGGTGGTCTCGAGCAGAGGATCACAAGCATCAATCGTCTTTGTATGGTCTTTGCTAATTGCTTTTGGGCCGTTCCATTCTGAAGAGTTCACTGATGCAGGTTTGGTACACGTTTCAGATGAGATAACTTCCGATTTAGCAATATCTGACATGATAGATTTATTGGGAATATCTTTAGTCTCCATTCTATCAGATTCATCCAAATGGTTTTCAATGGGTAAAGATTTATAGCTGATTCTCGGAGAAAGGTGACGAGGTGAAGGTTTCGGAGAAATCGCTATAGGTTGCTTGTTGCATAAACAAATCAGATCAGTTTTATTATCTGGAGATTTTTCAGAATCGTGAGAGCATTTCATAAGATTAATTGAAGATGTACGCGGTTGATTTCTAACAAACACAGGTGACTTCTTTCCAATGCCATACATACGTTCGGCACATAATCGAGAAGGACTCGCATGAATCGATAAGGCATCTAATTGTTTTTCTAATTTTTTTTCAGCATTCAGTGTCGGCGATGTTTTGAAAATCCGATTACCATTGGACTTTGGGCACTTGCAATCGACAGACCAGCAAATTTCACAAGACATTAAAGATGAATATCTATCAAACTTCAATTGAGGATTATTGGAATTAGATAGCTGTAAAGTTGTGGGAGATTCTAATTTTCTTCCATCGAAGCTGGTTTTCTGTTTAGAAAGTGATCTACTTTTTCTGTACAGTCTTTGCCGAGATTGAGAATTTTCTTTCAAAGCGTCGTGAAGCACCCACGGTCCGTTATCCGTAGAGGAATAATCAAGTGACAAATGATTGATGCGACCGAATTTTCCACTGGTCTTGTAATCATAATCTGTCATTTTAGTCCAAGGATCTGAAGGAACATACACAAGTTGACTAGTGCTTTTGTCACTGAGCATAGGTCCAACTTTCAAAAGTAACGGGTCAGCATCAGGAATAGATATTACAGAAACATTCGGAGAAGTGCGTTCGCTGCATATTTTACGAGGGCTGCATTTTGGCGAAAGATTTTTTTCACATTTGGCCAGTATGGAACTGAGAGTGCTAATTTCGAGGTGAGGAGAAAACTCAACGGTCAAGTTTGTCGCAGAAGACCCTTGCACTGGTATACTTAGGGTCGGTGGTTTCACTGATTGTTGCTTATGACCCGGTCTAGCTCCAAGAGAATGGGAGCGTGGATGAGGTCTTCGCGGGGGCAAGGCACGAGGAGGGGCAGGAGAGGAGGGACAAGCGCATTTGGGAGTTACATCACTGTTGCTTCGCGAGTGTACAGCACGCCATTCTTTCTTGATGGAACCATCAGGTGAGCTGGCATTGGTTATGCTGATGCTGACGTTGTGTTTGTCTCTGGCCGTATTCAAATGATCATTACTCGATAAAAGTACTAATCTTTGAATATCGGTATCACCCAATGGTGACAGACGTTTACTGTTGTTGCCATCACTCAGGCGCATGGGACTGTTAGATATTCGATCAATGCTTGTGAATTTTTTGGGGCCGGCCAAATGGTTGGACCCGGCCCCTGCTAGCTATAGTAGTTTTTCTGTGACAGAACTGGTCGTACCCGAACTGACTGTTGAGACTGGATTAGCATCTTCACCTAAAAATAAATAAATGCAATCGATAAGTCTACTGAAGCATTATTATAATATAGATGTCATTTTTAGAGATTTCGAATATTCATTATATAAAAGATCTCCAAGAGGGAATCTTTACGATAATATAAAGTAAACAGTTGTTTTTTTTTTTTTTTAATAGAATCTTATTATATTATTACCCGTTTTGTTTTGGCCGGGAGCCTGCAGTCGTTGTCAGTTAACCAGTTCGACGGACACGAATTGCTTGAGTCGATCTACATATTGATTGTATAGTTCAACGTCGTTGTGACCGGCTCCCTGTAAAGACATTCGAGGAAAAATCAAAATTGATTTGTCTAAGTAGCGGTGACACATGAAACACAAATTAAACTCACTTCTACCCAAAGCGGTTCGACCGCTCGCTGACATCTTTCATAAATAGCCAGCCCATGAGAAAAATCGATCACTTCATCTTCGGTTCCGTGTATAACTAGAACCGGCGACGTCACTTTTGGAACTTTGTCAATGCTGAAATTAAGTGTTAAAAATATGCATAAAATTGGATAGACACAAAGGTATCGATTATATATAGATTAGGTAGGAAAAAAATAGTTTTAGAAAAGAGAAAATTTTGTTAAATATTTCATATCTTCAATAATATAATAATATTTAATTTTGTATCGGTTAAATATTTTACTATTGCGATTTATATCATAAATATACAATAAGAAAAGTTTTGATTAAATATTGATATTATACTTTATCGATTGATATGACACATAAGCTTACGTTGAAAAAATAATTTTATTTTTATATACTGTTTCGAAAGTAATTCGAACGGAATAATTTTCGATAGATGTCGATGAGTTATTTTGTATTCGCAATGCAAAACTAATGCACTCCTTTACTATTGTGAAAGCGTATCAAAGTTCAGTTCGTAGCAATAAAACAATAATCATGATTAAAGTGTTATGATAGTGTCGGTGGCCTAATGAGTCAGAGCAATAAAAGTGATAAGACGCTAAGAGAATTTTCCAGTCAATAAAGAAATTCAATAGAAGTGAGTGACCGTTTTCTTGGAAATAGGAACGGACAAAGAAATGGAAACAATATGTACTAGGTTAGTTTATTTTCTCAAGCTGGGCCAGATTCGGTCGAGATAAAGAGATGGCTCGCGGTGAAGAACCGGTGTTATTGTGGATTGAGAAATTGCATTGAATCCTGTCGTCTTGCGCGCAGCATAAAGATTCTAATGTATGGAACTCGTTCGTTTTGTACTCACTCGAAGACCGATGAAAAAATCTCGTCAACGTTTGAAAGGTAAATATTGAGAAGATTTTGGGTAGTCGAGCGGCCGAGACTCATATCGAGGAAGGAAGACTATAAAAGGTCAACTCGAACGAGGTGAAGATTTCCGTTTAGAATTTGTCGAACGAAAGTAAATATCGAACCTAGGGAAGGCGTCGAAGAACCAGGTGCGCTTGGTGTTCGGGAAGGCGACTCGCATCCCGGACATGAGCGGCGAGTGGAGGATGACCGCGCCGACCTCGTACCTGGCGGCGAGGTCGACCGTCGGCACGGTGCCGATGCTCTGCCCGTAGAGGATCACGTTCTCGGGGCTGACTCCGTACCTCGTGCGCAGCGCGTGCCACGCGGCCTCGATGTCCGCGTACAGGTTCTTCTCGGAGGGTCGGCCCCCGCTCGCCCCGTACCCGCTGTAGTCGTACGAGAAGATGTTGCAGTTGATGCGCGACCCGAGCCCCAGGTAGAAGCTGCTCATCTGCCCTAAATCGACGGCGTTCCCGTGCGAGAACAGGATCGTGAACTTGGCGTCCGTCGGGCACTTGACGAAGAGGCACGCGATCCGGTTGCCGCGCGCCGTCCTCGAGAAGAAGCCCTCGACGGCGTCGCGCTCCTTCTCCGAGTACTGCCATTCGGCACGCTCGGACAGCTGCAGCGACAGCTTCGGTTCTCCTTCGCTCCCTTCGCTGTTATTGGAACCGGGGGAAGGCAGCAGCGCGTACGTCGGCTCCGGGGGCAGGAACGCGAGCTTCGCCGCTATCCTCGCCGGACACGGAGGCCAGCAGAACAGGCAGCACAGCTCCGAGAGGCTGAGCCCGTTCATGGCTCCGTCCGTCTCTATCCTCTTCCCCTCTTAGGATCTTCTCTGTCTCTCGGACGCGGAGCGAGGAAGAACGCGACCGACGAGCGCCAGAGTCGGCCGAACACCACCCCGAACCAGAAGACACATTCCGACCGATTCGGCGTTGCCTTCTTCGCAGCTCGACGCTAAATCGGCTCTTCACCGTTCTTCGCCCGTTTCGATCGTGCGTCGAATCGTCGAATCGTCGAATCGTTCGATAATATTTTCCACGCGCAAACGTTGAACGCTTTCAAAAACGAACGTTTCGCGAATTAAAATCAAATATCGAACGAATCACAATCGACGAACTATCTTAGATTACAAAAAAGATGCAGTTCTGGCGCTTCCGCGACGTCGATTCGTTCGAACGCATCGTAAACCAATTTGTGTTCGGTTTCGATAGGTCGATTCGACGTCCCGCATTTTTATTTACGCTCCGATTTGACGAACGGGTCGATTTCGTTACGAAAGTAAGCGAACAGAAATCGAGTCAGGTCAGGTTATGTTTTTGACATTCTTTAATAATTTCGTATACTTCGTTTTAGGTTAGGTTAAGTTTGTCATATTTCTTCTAATTATTTATTGAATTGTTTCGCAGCTTTCATCTATGAAACTTGTGCGTCGAAAAAAATCCGATTCGAATCTTTCGTATGGTCGCGATCGGTGTCGTTTCGGCCTCGGCGCTCGGAGCTCGGTCGATTCGCGATTGACACTTGACAGGAGCGAAGGAAGAAGGGTCGCGATCGTCCACAGTCGAAGTTCGGGAGTCGTCGAGGAGTCGAAATGGCGGCGAAGGCTCTCCAGAATGCAGGATTCAAGGGTGAGCCTCTTCTTCCGGTTTCCGATGCCGCTTTCTTTAATTTTCCTCTCGTTCAATATGACGTAGTTATGTAATTACGTGTCGATCTATCCTGTCGCGTTAAAGTTCGAGAGCTCAAAAGTTTGGTATCTACTCTCTTATTTTACGTGCACCACTATCCTAATTCGATCTGTCCTCCCTCGTGCGAGTCATACCTCGATGTGAAAAAGATCTAACCCAACCCGACTCCACTCGCTTCGGCATACGATCGTGGCGACGGTCAAACAAATGATCCGATCGATATCTTTGAGAACCTAGTGTGAAAATCGGTTTCCAAATATGATACGATGCGACTATTTATGCATGTTTTAACAATTTTATCTATTCAAAACCACGTTTCAATTGTCAGTAGTTTAATGGCCAATTATAACTGTTAATTTTATATAAAAGACTAAAAACTGACGAATGAATCCATTGTCCGCTTGCGAGAGGAACGGACCGAACTCGAAACACAGCTATACAAAAGAGAGAGATAACCACATAGGTGTCCCCTTCTCGCTTGTAAGTGTGTCCATTGTCCATTCTATACCACTCGCAAGTAGACGACGAACTCTAAGGAATGTTCTTTTCACTGTTTTAATTGACTAATCTGAGAGTCACAATCAGTTCTTCCACTATAAACTGTCGAAAATCCGTGTTTTGCAGATTTTCGATAGTTCATAGTGGAAGAACAGACTGTAACTTTTTGATTAGTTAAATAAAGCAAAAACCGACCCTAAAATGCAAACTTTCGATTTAAATTTACTTACCAAGTTAAATGAGTGGCTATAGTATACCATTATCACAATATTTTAAGAAAATCAATCAAACTTAAACTGAAAATTATTTAAATTTAATTTGAAAAAGTGTATGTTTCCCATCATTTTTGTATATCTGAGCTTATCGTCGCTATTTAAATTTCATTGTGACGATAATTGAAATTAATAAAGGTTTTGTAGATAAATAATTTTACGTACTAGGTGCATTTTGTAATTACTCAATCATGTTCTTCAATTGTGCATATTTAAGTTATTTGTATTACACCTTTTTTCATTATTTTTTAGACGCTATGAAACGGTGGGCTTTTAGAAAATCTGGATGGAATCAATATGGTGGGTTTTATTTCATTAAATTTAAAAAGATTATGTGAAGCAAAAAGTTCATATTTAAACATTTTTTTAGGATTATATCGTGATGATATATTGTACGAAACTCCTGATGTGATTGAAGCTGTGAGACGACTTCCCGAAAAGTTGGTCGACGAGCGTAATTTCCGTATGATCAAAGCTGCCCAACTATCTATTCAAAAAATTACTTTACCCGAGAAGGAATGGGTTTCTTATGAAGAAGATCGCGCCAATCGTTATCTTGTACCATATTTAGATCAAGTTATAAAAGAGCGCGAAGAAAGAGAAAAATGGATCAGCACACATTAATAGTACTATCGATTAACCGTTCATCGTTTGTTATTATGTACATCAGTAAAAAGTTTTTTTTTTGAAATATAGACAAAATTCTTTTTTCTCACATGTATAGTTATGTTAAATAAATTAAATGATTAAGAGAAAAATGTTGTTTTAATTCATACTGTTGTGCATATTTTATTCATATATAATTAGTTGCTGAAAAATATTTCAATACAATAGCTTGTATGTAAACCTGACTTTGAAAACATTAACTAAATATAAAAAAAACATACATATTAAAAAAATAAAATGGAATAAAAAAATATTGAAAATATTCATTTTATTTTCAGGGGTTGTATGAATACATAAAATTACTTAAAAAAATGTTTAGTTTTGTGAACTAATCGTAAGTATAATTTCTAAGAAATAAAATTTTGATAAAAATTCAACAACTTAAATACATAGTACCAGTTTAAATAGTTATTAAATTATAAATTCACTGAAAAAATAGGAATGCATTTATTGTGTAATAAAATGATAATTGATTACTGATACACTTATGCACATATATTAAAGGTTTGAAATATTTTAAATTGTTCGATGATTTTTAGAACATAGATACTGATAACTTGCATAATAAAATTTTGAATAAAAAAGCAAACATGGATACCTTTCAAATATGGAATGGTAATAAAATATTATAAAATAGTCATGGTATTCTAATTGTTATGTATTTGATATACATATGATTTTTTTTAGAAAGATTTGTTTTGTAAAATATAAAATAATTATATTTATCGGAGTTCGGACAAAAATTGTATTGATTTTTCAGGAATGTTAAAAATAATTGGAATTAAAATCGTTGAATATGAATGCAGAAAAAAGCACTAGTGAATTTCAAATGATACATATTGTACTGTTTTCGAATATTGCATAATTTTTTGATATGTAATGAAAAAGACTGATTTTTAAAAGAGTACAACAAAAATGTGAAGATCTTCTAAAGGATTATAATAATAATAATCAATATGAGATTCAAGTCATAATCTTTGGTAACATAAAAGTAAATGTTTAATGCAAAATTAAACCTAATTTTCTTTTATAACTAAAGAAAAGAATTTCATCAACAATGACTAATCATTTGTATGTATCAAAATTTTATAATTAACAATACATATATCAAAATATAAAAATAGTTAAAACATAAAAGTAATTGAAATTAATGTGTATAAGAAAATACTAAGTATTAAATTATGTAGAAGTGCATGTGATAAATCAATAATTGACTTGAGAACAACGATGAGTGTGAAAATAAAAGTATTTTATTGTAAAAATTAATAGATCATTGTTCTGATTGTGAGTAATATATTAAAAAGATAACCAATAAGAAATTGTATAAATATTTTCTTCGCAATGAAAAATTCATTAGATTGTTAAGAATACATTGGACTTAGTGACTGGTAAACATTCAAATTTATAGATAAATATATACGCATATAAACATTTTTCAACAATAGAAAATATACAGGTTTTACAATATTTACAATTTTGCACTAAAATTACAAAAAAAAATGACATAGTTATTAGATAAAAAATTAAGAATATTGAAATATTTCTAAATAAGTGATAATAAAATACACAAATAAAGTATTCAAATGATTGGTAATACACTTAGAGCTTAACATTTTTAGGAATATTAAAATTATAGTAATAATTGACATTGTATAATATTTGTGTTTAAAATCAAAAGACAGATCAAAGATCATCATCACCGATTCCTTCAAAGGCGTTATTCTCTACACAATCTTGGCCAGGTCGAAAGGTGACACTTGCAAATTTTTCGGATAATTTCCTGAAAGAAAACTTTTCTTTTGGAGAAGGAAGCGATCGAGTTTCTCCATTCTGAAAATAAATTCAAAATTATAAAGCTTCCGACTAAAAATCAAATTAAATTCGTCATGGATATAATTTACCCCAGAACTTAAAGTATCAGTAGAAGATGAAGGGGTGATAACTTGACAGGATCCGTCCCGTTTCAAATATGTTAAACTGTTTTTCTTCGATGTTCCTCTATACACAGTACTCCTTTCATTACTTCCATGGAGTCCTCCATAATTTTTTAAATGCATAAGTTCATCAACGATCATCTGAAATTCAAAAAATTGAAAATACAAATATGATATTGAAAAACATATCGAAAATATTAAATTAATACGCACTTGTAAACAAACACTCATAAACATTGCACGGTCACTATGAATGGTTATCCACTGCAGTGAATCCTTGTTCATCAAATATTCAAAGGATAATTCAAGCTTAGCGTCATTATTTGAAGAATGTTCCGTTCCGTTTGCAGTGTGTCCATTTTGCACATGAATATCG
This sequence comes from Cheumatopsyche charites, assembly GCA_024721215.1. Taxonomy (NCBI): domain Eukaryota; kingdom Metazoa; phylum Arthropoda; class Insecta; order Trichoptera; family Hydropsychidae; genus Cheumatopsyche; species Cheumatopsyche charites. The sequence continues at coordinate 7,994,416 of CM045586.1, read as the reverse complement.
TCGTCCTTCTTAATAAAAACATTTACATTAATATTTTGAATAAAAACCAAAGCACATAAAAAAATCAAAGTATTACGGGCCGCTTTAATGTTATTCGCCAACACCTCATTCTGACAACCTTGAAATAAGCCTCATGATGATCTTGTGTTAGAAGCAAAAGACCAGAATGACCCAATAAGATTTGAGCATATCCTTTAGTATTTCCACTGGCGCCCCATTCAGCTAAGCCTTGTCCGGCCATCACATAACCATAGTGTCTTTGATGACGAACTAATTCTAGATACTATTTGAAAATAGATTTATGTATAAAATAAAAATTCTCAATGTGAAGATTTTTCACAATACAATAGACTTATACCTCTTTCTTTTGATTGTTTAATTGATATTTTTGCAAACGATCTAGTATTGCAGGTGGTGCTGTTGTCCAGCCAGCTAATACTTCAGCTACAGCTTGGGCATATAATAATTCTATCGCTACACGATCAGACATCAATTCTGAATCATATGATATGTCCCAATAGCTAAAAAAGTCACAATATTTCATTTTTACAAAAATATCCAAGATCAATATGAAATTCAATGTTAATCTACCTTTTTCTTATATAAATTTTATGTGTAGATTTGAACAACTTTAATGATATGTATGGTGATTCAAAGTCTTCCAGTTTCTTTACAATAACTATTTCATTAGTGGTTTCGTCGATTTCGATAATGTACAATGAAAAATATTTTATTAAATCTGTCGGCAAGAAGATTCGTGAACAGGCATTTTCTAATACTTCATCGGTCCGATCTGTTGATGAGACAATCAAAGGTATCCTCAGCCCATTCATGAAATATATATCCAGTGGAGCTCCTTCGTGTTTCTCTTGAAACGTTTCTTGTTGTGCTGATATAAGAAATCCGACAAGAAGGTCCGAAGTAGAAAGAATTGCATTTTGACCCACTTAAAAAAATTAAAAAATGCTATGAGTTTTATTTTCAATTAATATTACAATATGAAAAAAATGTCTTCACCTAGTTGAAGGTATCTTTCTAGTAAAAGTCGACGTTCCTCAACTTTCGAATTTGTCAACGGTAATATTTTCTTCGGTGGGAAAGGAGGAAGTTTAAGCGTAGGATATTGTTGATGCAACTGAACATGGAGGCTATGTAGTTGTCTGTACCTAACCGTGCAGTGAAAACTTCCATTTATGTGGATGTTATAACCCTAAAATTATTGAAATTGTAAAATTATGAAGATATTATTTAAAATGTGCAAGAGCAAAACTAAATTTATTATTAATTGATATTAATAAATATGTTTTAACAAAAAAAAAATTGCCAAAGATTTGACATATTGCATAAATTAGAACAGTACAATTTATCAAAACTCTGAAATAGGACAAAACGTCAGAAAAAAAAGATAAATTTTCATTTCCTTTATATCGCATAAATTGTTTATCAGCCATACTAAAAAATATGCATGGAAACACTAATAAGCGTTAATGAACAATAAGCAACTTTATTATTATTAATAGATAATACATATGAATATTATAGATAGAATATTAGATATTTTAAGGCCACGTTATTCAATAAATTTTTAGTCATAAATAAGTATATTTTACCACATTATATTTACATTTACATTATATTTATACATATTTTGTCACATTTAGCACATAGTAATAATATTATTATAACTAATTGTAAGGTAAATGGCTATGAATTCGTTAAGTTTTCTCAAAATTAAATAAATTAAGCAATTTCACAATGTTCTTCATATAAAAATTTCAATATCGATACAATTGAGTATTTAAATTGTTTCAAATCGAGAAATATAAGCGAGATTGATTAATTTACTCAATTTTAAGGAAACGTGGTGAATTTACACACACTGATGAGCTTACAGCCATTTATCTTATTAGTTTAAATATGAATGATATCAGTATTGATAAATTGATTTATAATATTTATATTTCTGATAATAGGTATCATAATTTTTGATGACTCATAAAGTTCCAATCTACAAAGTTTATAATCTTACATAGAAATTACACATACAATTTTATTAACAGATATAATTGATTATCAAATTTACCATAATGAACAATGTGATTTGATGCTATAAGATATGATCGAGGATGAATTTATTATCATAAAAATAACATATGATATAGACAGACAAATTGAATGAAAATATATACAATAGAAATACCAATGATTAATTTCGATATAGCTGAACGGAGCTTACACAATGAACTCTTAATTCAATTTATTCTCGACATGTGTGTATACTGCTTGTCTATTGCATGTGGTGTAATATAACAACAGAAAATTGCACTAGCGTGACATTGCGATGAAGCTTGTGTAAGATAGGCAAAATAATATCAGTTACATTCAATGTCAAACTAATGTATTTTGATTTAAGTATTGTAGTACATCATTTATTATAATTTCATTAATATGCAATAAATGAAGGAAATGCACCCGAAAAATGAAACAAATCAATTTAGTTAATATACTTGACAAAACAATTAAAAACCGATAACGAGTGAAATGTGTATTAATTAAAATGATACGAAAATAGGAATGTAACTTAAAATATTATTGATTGTGGTATAAAACATTTCAATTGCATTGTTAATCAGTATATTTAGAAAATCAACTTTCGATATAGTTAATGGTTCTTTCCATTTATGAAAAGGTATGTATTTAAGCATAAGATATTATAAAGAAACCAAATCGAAACTGAACATTGATCATTTATTACTATTAATGATTTATGAAAATATTTCAATACCACAAACCAAATTTAAATTTCAAAAAAAAAAATCACCACTCGCTCCCACGCAATATGAATAAATCGAGTAGCATATATCTAAATTTAAAACAACCACAACAGCAAAATTAAATAGATTAGACTGAAAAATTTCCAAAGAACAATATAATTCAACCACAGATATATTTTGTAGTGCAATTGTATGTACACAATTCATGGCAGAATCTTTGTAAATATTTTGAGTAATGCTTTTGGAGTTTATTTAAATAGTAATAATAGTATTAATCTAATAGAATACATCAATATTTAAAAAAATACAGACACTAGTAGTTCTTCACCCATAATAGATATAGGTACAATCTCAAATTTCATTCTTAAGATGAATTCAAATGTTATTATTACTTTTGAATTGCATAAATTATATTTTTTCTCTCAATACAAAAATACAAATAAACCAATTTAAAATGTTTATTTGAAACATTTTAGAAGTATTTCTGAAGAAAATCCTATGGCAGTTTTATGATTAGTCAAATTTAAGAAAAATATGGATGAATTTTTTTTCTCTCTTTCAAATACATAGAGGATTGGAAGTTCATTACGGGACATGATTGATCGGTACATATAGAATCATTAGCATTTGACAGGTTAAGTTATGCTGGCTTAAGTGTTAGATCGGGTGTCATGCTGATGATCTGCTCCTTGAGCACTGATAAGTCGGTTTTATAAAAACAACACAGAATGATTTCCTTCATTGAACATTTACCGAACAATATAAGGTTACAATTTCATACAATGAACCAAGGAAAGTCTACGGCTCATTACTTTATATAGACATTACGAGAAGATCAAGTTCAGTGCTCTTATCGATATATATTTATACATATTATTGAATCATACATAAAACGGAGGCCGTATATACTTGATAACGGTCATCGAGACGCACATTTATGAGAGAAATGATCGATTTTTACGAGAGAACATGATAATTTAGAGACGTGAACTCACCACATACGACGGAGGATGGTCTCCGTCGGAGAGGTGTGCGACATCCGGCAGCGAAAAGTGCATCTGAGCCGAGATTTGCAATTAGATACTCGATTCTCAATCGGTCGATGATAGCGAGTCGTTCCCGATTATCAATCGCTTTTCGCTCTTTCGTCCCGTTTGACAGCTGACAACCAGTCGACTTCACTTTCTATTTCATTTCTAGTGATATGACAAGCTATTTAGCATCGAACGTGTAAAGCTGGCTCTTCACGTTTGTGACATGTTTATAAATGTGGTGCTACATCGTTTCGTTTCAATGTTGAAACGTTCAATTAGATTTTGCGATCGGTCGGAAATAAATAATAAAGATAGGATTTTATCGTGTATTAGGTACTAGAACATCAAATCAGCCATACGAAGCTCGATAAGTTTAATTTGAACGAACTATGTTTTTGGTTAGGTTCAATGTTGCGCCGTTTACACATCAATTCAGTATTTGCAATAGTACGAATTTGGTGTTTGTCTGTGATAATGACGCTATGTTTTACATTATGAAAGAAACAACGATATATTCAACATTTTGTAACTAAAGCTTCAAAAAATGTGCGGTATTATCGCAATTAGCTATTTATGTCACAGTTTTTCCATATCAGCGGAAACCATCATTATCTTGACCATGACAGCAATATTTTTGGCGGTTTTTATTGTTTTGAATTTGAAACAGTGAGTGTTCCAATTTGTAAACAAAAATGTATTTAAAACATCAAAAGGATTGAGAAAATTAAGAAAATCTGTTTCAGTGAAATACTTTATCGAATTTACACATTTAATAAAAACATTCTGTCATAAAATACTGAAAATCACAATACAAAACTCATTCATATTATAAACTACATAGCTTCATATGAGAGATATTAATAAGAATGCATTAAAATAAAATATACATAACTATAGATATCAAAAACACTGTAGCACAATATATACCACAGAAACACCTGTTCTTTTAAAAGAAATATTGAAGATAGGCATTTTATCAAATTTAATATAACAATAAGACTGAATGCAATCGCTATTGTGCACTTATTGACATATGAAAAAAACTTAATACATTTCAAAATAATATTACGAACAGTGGACTCAAATTGAAAATATAAGCTCACAGTGAAAATATTGAATAGTGGTTAAAAAAAATATATAATTCGCATAAAGTTAAATTGAATTTCAATCAATCTGAATCGGAAGATATGTTACATCCTGTGTTATGAGTTATTTTCCTATCTTTGCGATAATTGCTAGTGGATTCTCCCCTGTATACAACATGGTTCTTTTCTGTTTCAAGAATTTTCACTTCGTGTAAGAGTTCAGGTTTACTCATTTGTGATTGTAGACGGTCCCAAATAAATATAGCTAGATTTTCTGTAGTAGATACCTGTGTTATAAATAAAATAATGAATCAAGTAAATTTAAAAAAAAAAAAAAGAAAATTTATATTGGACAGGTTTAAGACAATGTTTTACACATGAAGTTTGAAATTTCAAAAAGCTGTCTAATCGAATCATATTACATGTCTTCTACAGAATTATTCTTGTGGTTTCATTTAATTATAAAAACATTTAAATCAAAATGGAAAATATTTCATTTTAATTGAAAAATAATGAATTGTAAGTGAAAAATATTGAACTTAAAGAGGAAAGCTTGCTTAACTTACAACATTTTTAAAATATGGAACATCCTTATCTAAATTTTTGTGATCTAAGGGTATGGTTATAGCGGAATGCATATATTTTTTGAGATCAGTTATATTCATCACCATACCAGTTTTAGCATCAACTGGTCCTCTAATTGTAACTAAAACTAAAAAGAATAGTTTACAATAGAAAATTAAATTAGAAAGTTTTATAACAATAACTGAAACTTTACAAAAACCCTTACCCACGTAATTATGACCGTGTCCATTAGGGTTATAGCATTTGCCGAAAGTTTCTTCGTTTTCTTTTTCGGTCAGATGGGGACTGAAATATGGTAAAGTTTATAAAAAAAAATAATATGCGCGATTGGAAATTATAGAAACTGCGAACCTGTACAATCTGTGACTGGCGCTGAAGGTTTCTCTGCGAATTATTGAGACAATTGGAATGGAAGTCATGATTTTTGATTTTCACAAAAGTTCTACAAACCAATTCGCACTGAACTGTCAAATCGACACAACAGGTATTTGTGTCATTGCCAGTTCGAAAATATTTCTCAGTTACATGTGAAAAAAAAAACAAAAATTGAAAAAAAAAATGAAAATAGGACCCTGCCATAGCTATTATCGTCTGCAGCTTCACAACTACCAATCTGTTATAGCGTTTATCATGTTTCTTATCAAAACGCGCGTAAAACGTTTTTTTACGAAATGACAAGAAAAAAATTATAACTATGGTTGTAATACACGATGTTAGGTTCATAACATCTGTCATTTTTTTAGACGTTATGCGTTTGAAAGTTGTTTATGTGATATTTCACTAGATACTTTTTTTATTTTACGCACACCGTTGTCCTAACTTTTTTTAGCCCAATTTCTATTTTGAGTTGGCATATGTTCTTATTTGATGTGTAACTTTTTTTTTTCTTTTTTTAATATAAAATCCTCAATGCAATCCAATTTTTAAACTATACCTTTTTGTATCGACAGATATTTGTCGGTGCACGATTGCGACAGTGACTAAATCAAATAGAATCGGAATTTTTATTGTCCATTCAGTTTTGTAAACAAAATGCAAATGTCTTCTGAAAGTGCATTGCACAAAAAGGAATATGCAGTCAGGCGTCGAGGACCTTCAGGAGATATTTCCAGCAATTTAACGCTCACTATCACTCAGGATATTGATTCTAGATTGGTAATTATTCACTCATCTTTGTCTAAATAATTTAGCATTTGAGTCATGTGACACACTCAGGTAAAGTTATATTAGCTTGAAAAAAATATAAAAACTATAAAATGACTCAATAAAATGTGATAATTTTTTTATGAAAGAGATGTAAATGATAAAATCATAACCATACTGGAAATAATTTCGTTTATATGCGGCTGAGCTGTTTAAAATATGAAATTTGCTGCTGTAGTGAGTTTCTGACAAATCTGATTCATTGCAGTAGTTTATTATCATAATCAGAGTAATCCATTTTAGATTGAAATTGAATCATTCTTATTTGTTCATTTTATAGAGAATCGTGCTTTCGGATCCATTAGATCCAAGTTTTTTATGTGTATTAATCATCACCCAATCTGATTTTGAAGAAATTAAAAAAACCCAAGGATTGCTTGTGGATTTTGATAATTTTCCCGCTCAATTTATTCGATTGCTTCAACAATGTGAATCTGGTAATATGTAAGTATTTTTATTTTATTTTATAACTCTTTTCAATGCTGATAGATCCCTATATTTTTTTTCCTTTTATTTATAGGTTTTTGTATTTGCATCAGCAAGGACCATCTAGTATATTTGTAGAAATAATAGAGAGGAATGATTTTAAACGTTTAGTTCATCTTTCATTAAAAACTGGGCCCGCTTCTGATGCAGAAATCAAAAGAAATATGGCGGATAATATTTTACAATTGCAGGTGCATATTATATTATACTTATATTGTATTAAAATTGTTTTCATATAAAAAATATATGTGACCTGAGATTATTTTATTTCAGAAACGATTAGAAAATGTAACATCTGTTTTGAATTCAAAAGAAACAACATTTCAAGAAAAAGAAAAATTTTTAGAAGCGAGAATAAGTGATCTAAATTCAACACTTTCTAATATTAACAAAGATAATCTTCAAAAGGAAAGAGAGTTTCATGAAACACTATCAAGAGAAAGAGATAGATTGGACCAGGTAATTTTTGTCAATGTAATTTTTTGTGAATAATTTCATAACTGCGTTTAATTTAAAGGATAAGCAAGAATGGCAAAGAAACTTTGAAATACGTTCTAAAAATCATATCCAAACTTTGCAAGATGTTTTGACAAGAAAAGAAAAACAATTAGAAGATGCTTCACTTAGATGTAGGCAGTTTCAAGATACTCTCAAATCTTTAGAATCTCAAATTAAGTAAGATTACTTTTGATTTGTGCTAATTATTTAAACAAGTCTGTCTTTTTTATAAATTTTCAAATTTGTTTTGTCTTTAAGTGATAAGAGTCAACGTATATTTACATTAGAAAAGCAAATGCAAATGACAACGTCTGATGTTGAAGCCCTTCAAAATCAAAACGAAATGTTAGAAAAAAATTTGAAAGACAAAGATAACAATTTACAAAATATCAAATCTAAACTGAAGGATACTCAAAAGGTTCTTATACATTGATTAACAAACACTTTTTTAGATTGGTCGGTATATTGTAAATAATCTCATTTATTTTTCAATTTAATTGAAGGCTTTAAAAGAAAAATCTGAAATGCTTCGAGATGCCTTAGATACAATGCAAAATTTGAAATTGGATATGGTATTGTAATGTTTTAATATTTTCTCTAATTTTCTTTATTTATTTAATTTTTTGTTTACTACTTTGTTGAAATCAGGGTAATTTAGAAGAAAAATCTCACCAGAAAGAAACATTATTTTCGAAACAACAAATGGAGCTACAAAATTCTAATGCTGATTTATTTAAAGCAAATGATACTATTTTGTCTCAAAACAAGATTATTTTTGAATTAAAAGAAAAGGTTAGTTTCTAAAATATAATTGAAAATAGTATTATGTTTGACACTTTAGTGAATTTAACTATGTGATTTTAGGTGAAGATTAGAACTGCTATTGTTTTAGAACAAGAAAAAGTCATAGAAAAAAATGCTAAAGAAATTAATGAATTAACTGAAAAAGAAACTAAATCACAAGAAGAAATTGAAATCAATAAGAAGACTATTGATGAATTGATAAAACAGCTTGATTCGAATAAAATTATCATGGAGGAGAAAACCAAAACCATTACGAAAAACAATTCTGGTATAATTTTTATCAGTAAACGACTTTGTCATTTTCAATTTTCAGTTTATTAGACTAGTTGTTATCAAAATGTATTATTTCAGTAATACAGTGGTTACAAGCAAAGCTCGATGCTGCTCAGTCCGTTAAAGAATCGGCAATTTCATTAAATACTGGCTTGTCGACAACTTCTAATTTTTTCACACCATTTTCACATGATCCAACAGAAGCACAACATAGTTCACAGGATAAACTATCCGATTTGTACTCGGCAGAATTTCAATCTAATAAAACTGCTAGAACCAGTAGTATTTCTGCCAAACAATCTGAAGAAGAATTTGGATTAGATCCTGTTTATTTACAACCTTCCAGTTATTCTAATCGATTTTCTAATAGAAAATCTCAAGGCACGTATTTACTCGTACCGATGTTATTCAATAACACAATTGACTTATTTAAATTTTTATGTTTTAGATACTCTCTTTGAATCAGCATCTTCTGTTGAATCCAGACCTAATCAAAAAAATAAGGAAAACAAGAAAAACACTACTATAAAATCAAAAAAAGTTAAATCTACACAGTCAGCTTATTTTCCTAATTATTGAATCGTCTAATATGAAGATATTTTGATAATTTTCCTTTTTAGTTTATCTATGAACTTTCTTTGTTATCATTAATACTATCTTTATGAGATATTTATGTGTGTAAATAGTGTATTTATTTGTGGTATATAAATATATTTTATGATTCGAACATAAAGTTTTTTAATTTTAAAAGATACCTACTCTCACCTTTTCAAATTGTTTTGAAATCGAGTACATTATTTTGAAAATTGGATAATTCAGATAAAGGTGAGTCCAAAATGCTTAAATTCAATTTTTTAAATATTCGGCTCAAGTTGGAAAATATGAATTTAACATGAAACAAGACAAAGCTCTAAAATACAAAAATACAAGCTTGCTTGATAAAAAAGCAGCAAGTCTGCTATGAAAAGTTCAGCTACGTAACAGCTCTTAGAAGACCACTCTGTGTCAGGTGACAGATTGACAGTTGTCGAGCAAGAGGGGGCGCGCCTTATCGTTATCTGTTGCTGTGGCTGTGACTGTGACTCTGCGTGTACATGTGCGTATATAAGAGGCGCACGATGGCTGCGCGTCCAGTGAACGAGAGAGCAGCGAAGATCGCGTCCGTCGCGAGACTCCGCCCCCCGTTCAGCCCCCTTCCGTTCCAGAACAAGGAATGCCCAGAGAGTGGCGCGACTGCTTAGGCATCAGGGTACGCGCCAACTCGCTGCACCAGACCTGGAAGTGGCTCCACCAGACCATCGCACTCCACGAGTACCTGGTGTCCCTGGCCGTAGCAGACACGGACCTCCACTCTCATCACGAACCCGGCACGCGGTCCTAAGTAGACCGCGCCCTCTCCTAGTTTATTAGAACTCTACTATTAGTATACTTAACAAATAGATAATAGACTCTTGGTTATTGTAAACGCTCAACGTTGACACATTTCGCATAAACTGGACTGCAAACTCTCGTACCTGTGCACAATTTAACAAAAAACTCAACGATGGCAGCCAGCTTGTTGAGGATGCGCCCTTTTGGGTCGTACTCTTTGAAGATCGTAGTTGGATCCGCAGCGACTCGCTCGTATTCGATCCAAGATTCGGAATCATCTAAAAAAATCGACATATCGAAGAGAGTCATGATGTCTCAATCGACCGACGTGTTCACCAATTTAGCTTTAGAAGATTGGATGTATAAAAAGTACGATTTTTCTCATCGTCACATTTTGCTCATGTGGCGCAGCGAGCCGTGCGTAGTGATCGGAAGACACCAGAATCCTTGGGTCGAAGCTAATATTCCTTATTTGGCCGAGTGTGAAATTCCACTGGTTCGCCGTAATAGTGGCGGCGGAGCCGTCTTTCAAGACACGGGAAATCTCAACTTAACTTTCTTCACAGCCAAAGAGCACTACGATAGGAAATATAATTTGGAAATCATCAAACGGGCTCTTTTCAGAGAGTACGGCATCAATTCGGTCATCAATAGCAGAGACGATATCCTGATCAGAGATAAATATAAGGTTTCCGGAACCGCTGCGAAATTGGGAAGACCGAATGCATATCATCACTGCACGCTTCTCGTAGATTCCAACAAAAGGGTCCTCAGCAAATCGTTGGCTAAACAAGAAGTAAATATACATTTCAATGATTACTTTATATTGTTTTTTATTCAAGTATTATTGATGCTTTTCAAAAACATCAAGTTTTCACATCAATAATGAATATTTTGAAATGCAATGAATTTATAATCTCATTAAAATTTGTTTCACATGCGTGTAAATAAGAAATTATATTCTCGTTAAGTACAATATAGTCTCATCTCATAAATCTTATCATTTTAGTGTTGTGTGATAAACACGTTTTCTCAACGTGATCTTTTGTATGTTCTTATTTTTCTTAGATATTTATTTGTTTACACAACTGTTTTATTTAGGACAGTCATGGAATTCAACGATTTTTTTTACAGTACTTTTTTTTTATTTGAAGAAGTCACTTCAAGTTCATTAAAATCTTTTTAAATTACTCACTTACATCACAACTGACGACTGAATAGCACAAAGGGTAAAAGTGACTTTTTTTATCGAAATTGAGTTAAGTACAGAAAATGGTTCTGTATCATACATAGAACCATTTTATGTACTTAAATCAATATCGATAAAAAAGGTCACTTGTACCTTTTGTACTATTCAATCGTCAAACATATTCATGCCCATAATTATGGTAAATCAAGAAATTGAAAAAAAAAACGGTTTACATTTTTGATCATGTATCAAATACAGAACTATAAATATCTTGAAATGAAAGCAATATAACTTAATCTATTGTTATAATGACTTATAATTTCACTGACTCAATTGTATTATTTTTTTCTTTTACAGTGTGGTATTGAATCAAAAGCTACTAGATCCACTCCGTCTCCAGTATGCAATTTAATTGAAGAAAACAATCGTGTTACCATTGATGGTCTGATGAGAGCTATTGGGAAGGAATATATGAGAACGCCAGCTTTTCAAATATCTGACGGTGGAGAAGAACAAATTTCAAAACAACTAGGCTTCACAATGGTCAATCCTACCGATGGATGGTTTCCCGGTAAGCATATTATTATTTGACTAATTTTATAAAGCAAATCGAGAATCAGAATAATTCATTCCATAAATGTTTCGTAAAACTACAAAAATCATTGCTTTATCAGCTATGGTCAAAGGTTATGTTTTTTTTCTCACATATTATCATGTTTTTGTCATAATTCATGTGCCTTGTTTATGTTGAACACTTTCATTTATATATTTTATATAATTTTCAGGTGTCAGTGAAATAAGGGAAGAGTTAATCAGCTGGGAGTGGCGATTTGGAAAGACACCAGATTTCAGCATCAGCAGATCTTTCACTGTTCCAGTGAACCTTTTAACATCCAGCAATTCTATGGATCAATTTGTACAAACCGGAAATGAAAGTCAAAAGCTGCGAATTGACATGACCGTAGAAAAAGGCTTGATCAGCGATGTCTCTCTGAATATTCCCCCCGGATTGATACCGTCAGGATTTCACGGTAACGCTTCTGTGGTGACTCATTTGAAAGGAAAGAAGTTTACTTCCGAGTCTCTGGTGTTCCTGCAGGAAGCTTTGCAAACTCTTCAACTGGACGGAAATAGTGGTCTTACCAAAGAAGCTGGGAAACTTGGTGAAAAAGAGCAATTTGTTGCCAAATGTTTTGATCAAGTTGTCAATACAGTGTGATATGAATCCGATGATTCAGATGTAGACAACTAATTTTTTCGGATTTAATCAGTCTTCAAATAATATTTCATCTTGTTATTTCTTCGATTTTATTAAATTGAAATTTCATCTTATCAGTGCTATGATTGTAAATTGTGCCTTAGAATATATCTGATGGAATCGAACCATTTAATCATATGTAAGACTGATTATTTTTACTTAATAATTGTATATTTGTAAAATTTTAATCATGTTGTGCCATCTGGATTGTCGGGATCATTTTTCGAACATTAATTGAATCACAGTGATAAACTTGAGTGTGCTTTCATATTTTTCTAGAGAAGTTTTCTTAACTTGTTTTTCTTAGAAAATTTTTATTGTTTCCCGATTTTTTTCCTTTTTGTGCACATCTGTTTTTAATTTTTTCTTTGTTTTCTTATAATTTAAGTATTTTATAGTATATATTTATGTATATTTGTTTGTGTATTTATTTTTTAATCCATCTACCTTTTCATATTCAGGTAGATGAAACAAGAATGCATCATATCATTTGATTTAATTGTATTTTATTTTTAATGGTTTCTTTATTGTTAGTTTTATTTCTGTCTCGGTGATAAAGGGGTTCACACATCACTATGATTTATAAACCTAATGTGTTATTAGGTTATTTGATAAACTATCTAGTGAAAAATATACTGTTTTTATTGCTTTTGAACATAACATTTTTTTCGTGTGTGCAAAAGAATATTAACCATCTTTGTTATCGTTTTCCATATTGTTTTAAAACAGTGATGTGCCCTGTTATCATCTTTATGAGAAATGTGTCAATTTTAGTTTAGCATTTTTAATTAAATTAGGTTTTTTTTTCTTTTCATTTTTAATTCGAATTGTTTGACTCATTAGCTTATTTGCTTTTATTGTGTTATTTTGAAGATTTTATAAAAGCTATTAAATTAGCCTATCACATATGGTTAAATACATAGAATGTTATTAATTTCAAAGTTTTAATATATTTGAAATAAATATTTTATTCTTTTCAATATTTGTTTTATTTGAAAAAAAATGACATTCCTTTTTTTATATCCCGATATGAAGTCCGAAAAAACATCATATCAGTGACATTTGATGTATGAAATTGAATAGAAAAAAATCAAAGATCAGAAATCAATCAATTCATATAGGCTGTGCTGTTCTGTATGTACATACTTTATTGTTCCACGTAAGTACATATTAAATGTAGGTATGTACGATCTATATTAATATATTTGCATCGAATACAACACAGTCAAATTAAGTCTTATCAACATTATAAAAAAATACATGTTGCAATAATTGCAGTAACGAAGTAGGTATTCAGTCGACCGATAAACTTCGGCACAGACGCGTGGGTGATTTGCGATGTTTAATTAATCACTTACGAATTCACCGTTAAAGTGAGATATCATCAACGATCTTCATTGAAATGGATTTTGAATCGATAGCATCAATATCGAGACTCGTTATGCGATATTGCAGTCTTGCGATTAGATGGAAAGTGAAGAAAAAAAACGTGAGTTCGTAAATCTTATACCTGTGTAATGATATCTTTCTTTTTATTATTTCATTTGATCTAGATACAATATTTCTATAAAACTTATTGTTAATCTTAGTTAAACGTTTTTTTCCTCCTTATAGATTTTGACAGCTGTCACTGTTAATTAAAATCGTCACCTGAATCTTTCTGATGAACGTTTTTTGACACGTGCGCAAATATTTGTAATAACTAGAAGAATTATGATTTCACTGCAAACATACGATCGCGCTTTTATCATCACTATGGTAATGATTTACCAAAGTGATAATATATTGATTTTTTTCAATTACGATTTATTTTTCTTTGTAAAATATTGTACTTCTCTCGCAACAATGTGAACTGAAATGAACAATTAACTATTTTTTCCACATTTTCGACTTACACCACAATCATGATCGCGGGTACGATTCTCTCATTGATCAACTCTATACATATACACGTTTCCGATAGCAAAAAAACTCTTGTTTCTTTCACATAGGCACATCACAATATTGACATCGACATTTTTCTTCAGACGTCAATTCTGAACATCAAACCCTACAACCACAACATGACACATGCAATACAGTCTGCACCGAGCAGCGTCCGATCTTCGAACGTCCATCGACCACGTTCAGAAGTCAGAACCATCTCCAAAGAGGTCCTCCTCCACTTGGTGCCAGCCGAGTGGTGCAACACCGGTCTTGTTCCGTTGCGGTTTATTCGCGGCCCGGCCGCCGTCACAACACCACACCAACGGCACCGGTGTGTGCCTCTCGAGGATATTATCTTCGATTTGACAATCGGTTTAAATTCTCAATCGAAACGTACGATAAGGATATAGAGTTTGTACCGCGTGTGTTCGATCGGTCGATGTGCGTGCGAGTCTCTTGTGCGGTTCGTCGCTGAAGTGCCGTTGTGCTGCGCGCGAGGGAGGTTTTCACTGATAAGGATTTTTCAGGTGAGTTTTCGTTTTAATTATGATTTTTCTTTTAGATTTTTAATAATAAGCGTATGGTTTTGTGTATATGATTATGTTAGTTATGTTGAATTTGAAAAGTGTTCGATTTTTATGCATTTTGATAAAAATATGTTTTTAATTTATTATTGTCGTTTTATGGATATGTGTTCAATATCCGGTCTATCAATTTTATCAAATTCATTCGGAAGTGCATTATCAGATAATTACTGTAATTTAGTATTTACTTTTTTAGATTTTTTCATTGATATCAAATTGTCAAGTTTCAGAGACTTGAACGCATGTGTTAACGAAACCCATTTATTATAATATTTGAATATGAAAAGTTATTAACAAAAATTCATCAATAATTTTATTGGATATAATTTCAATATTCTTCAAGAATTTATTTGATATATTATATTTAATCAATTTATATATTTTATATAAAATAATAATAATAACTTCTATCGATGAAAAACCATATATTATATTTATAATAAGAAACGCATTCATTTGAGATGCCCTTTAGTTAAAAAAAAAAAAAAACAATTTTCCAATCTCGATGATACCATTAGATATCATATCGAACGCTATTGTAAACTTCAACAAATAACAATAAAATAAGCAGCCTTTAGCATTCACCAAACAGCCCAATTGTCTGCGAGTACATGAAGTCCATTTACGTGCGATCCTAAAACGTCCATCAGATGGAAAACAATGAAAATCGACCAATTAAGCGATCGGCGATCGTCGCGTGTCCAGCATCGATCTTTCCATTGTGAACTGCTCGAGCGACGCCGAACGAAAGTGCACATTGTAAATGTGCGAATGCATCGCGTCGTTATTATCGTGTTATATATTTTTGTACGGTAACATACCTTCGGATATCGTCACGACATATATAATTCATAAACGGCTGCCGTTGGTGAGTCGATCTGGATTCTTTCGTATGGAGTCGAAGGCCATCTTGACCACGAACTCGGAGACAATGAAGTGGACGAGTGCGTGAACCGACGACACCTCGTCTTGAATTGGTTCGGTTTCTGTTTGGCGAGTTTGGTATTGAAATTTAACATTTAAATCAGATATTTTGTAATAATTACCTTATCGAGCTGATTTACTTCAGTTTTGTACTATGATAAGAATCATATACGATTCTTATTGAAGTTACTTGAAGTAAAATATCTTGATTCGATGGATAAATTAAAAATTCAATAACATTGAAATTATATTTTGTTTCAATAATATGAATTTGTATGTAATGAGATCAGTTCTAGATAAAACATTTTTTTTTTTGATAATGTAAATGGGTGATTTTTCCGATTTGAATGATTGCTGTATATTTTCAAAATTGTTAGTTACAATCGTTCACTAATTACAGCTTCTGTTTCCGGTATTATAATAAACGGCGATACAATTGTTTGAATCCATTTCGTATAAACAATGAATGGTTCATTTTTTTATTTCTTTTTATAAAATCAATATAATCTAAACTCGATGTCTCATATATTAAAATTCAAAACCGCAACCAAAGTAAAAGCAAAACCGCGATAATAACAGACCATCAATCGAACGATAGAGTCTCGGATCGGTCTCGAGACACTATAATCACAATCGAATGACTCTATCGGAATCTTCTATCTTCGAAATGTCTGCATCGTGTTCACAATATTATTCGACATCCTCCTCTTGACATTTCTTTGCGTTTTCAACGACACCAGCAGCCTCCGAGGACCTTTCGGTTCACGACGATTAGCCCTTCCCAGTTCATCTCGGGCGACAGTCGAAGGTCGAAATGTCTTCGATGGTAATTCAAAAACGTGATAGGCCACCAACTGTTATAACTGAGAGTTAGCCCTCTAATATTTTGTACGCACGTGAACGTTCAATGTAAGCAGACTGAATAATTTTCGATATAGCCTTCATTGACTTGCCAAAAATTTTTAATTCATAAAAAGAACCATTGGAGCATATCACCAAAACGATACATGATGGGGTTAGGTTGAGTTAGGTTTTAATGAATGTCTTATCGATGATATGTTTCACAAGTAGGTACCATTTCTTATTAGATTTTTTTCTAAATTAGGGATCTAGAGTAAACGCCTTTTTAAGATATAATAGTTTGTTTCAGATATGCATCATACTCAAGTTTTTTGAATAAGAATCGCATGTGATTTTTATTAAATGTACTTACAAATAGAGCACTTACAGTGAAGATTTGAAATAAAATAGCTAGAAAAATACTTTTTATCCACAACTCTATCGAAAATTTAATCCTTTCAAAATTAAATCATAATTTAATGTCATTAAATTAATGTTTTATTCTTAACTTGTATGGAATACTCTTATGAAGCTGTTCAGTATATCTTGGCATATTATAATATGAGCCATGCCGAATTCGCTTAACCGTATCGAATTATTTAATTTTATTCAAATGTATTTACAATTATTTCAAGTGATCTAAATACAGAGGTGTGTTATTTTGTTTGTGGTGTACGCATTTTAATGAGGATTCAGAGTGTCAATTTTGTTTCGTCAAATGTAATGTTTTTGCTGAGAGACCTTTTCGTATGTAAGCAGGAAGTGTTTGTTTTGGAATGTGTTGAATTTGTTTTGTAAATGTATTATTTTTAACTGCGATGTATGAATTAATAAATATTCAAGTTCAATTCGGATAAATCAATTGCGTTTATAAAAGAAAATCAGTATTTCGATGGAAAAATATTAGTTTCAATTTCAGGATGTTGAATGTTAGAAAAAAGTTGATATTGATTTCGAATCTGGAAAATCAAAGTAAAATATTGCATTTTTATGCGAATATTATATGTAAATATGTGAAATAAAAGCAATATAAATAGTTCTGAAAATAAGATCGAACATTTTATGAACGTTTAAACAAATTTTGACTTAATGGAGATGTAAAATTGATATTTTTTTCCACAATAAATCTGAATTCCACCATAATATAAAACCATTACCATTATATACATATATCGAACCTTATTTTTGTAAAAAAATATTTTATTCGTATTAAATACAATGGTTGACATAGACTTGAAATAAAATATTATGAATTCGTATGAGTTCATTGTCATATTCGAAGCTAGTTTCAAATGCCAAATTAAAAAAAAAAATACATTGAAAAACTAACAGATATTGGAATTTTACATTTTTTTGTTGCAGAACGAGATTCAGCTCTAAACTTCGATCTTCATCGAGAACATGATGAGCAAGTGCAAAGTGGCGTTCACGGTGAGTGTTTTCGATATTTTTTTAATTGATTCGATTAACGATTGATTCACAAAACAAACACGACTCAAATGCAAATCGTATGCAATCAATTATAGGATGGAAAAAATGGAAATATAAAAACGCGAGGTCGAAGCGCATTTAGTCATTTCGACAACATTGCGTTCGACTGCGATTCGCCGACGCATTTCTTAGATTTTAGCAAATCATCTGTTAAAAAATCAGTTCCTTGATGATTAGTCAATGAATCGAGTAAATAAAATTCAGCGTATAATCGACGTATGTGCGTTAACGAGTGCTTAATTGTTTTTTTTCCTCCTCGCGATTATAATACAATTTTCTGTATTGATACGCATGATCGCGTCATGAATCGTTTTAGCAGTTAATATTTTTGATTTTTTATTAGTATGTAGGTACTCATGTATTTTTAATACAATATAATAATAATATGTAGTCGTTCTGACATTTTAGAAGCGTTCGAAAGCGAAGATGAACCGGACGCCAAGGCTGGGAAAATTCATGCGAACACGCCTTATTCGTTTCATTTTTATTTTTTCTGAATAATTTCGATGAAAATAAATAAATAATTGATTTAATTATTAATACATTTCAAATAAAATTGAATGAATTGGTAAAATTTTCATATATAATTAAAAAAAATCAAAAAGTTTATGAGATTAATAAAATCTGTCGTTTATTCAAATTGAATACTCTCCGTAATATCAAAATTAGTAACATAAAGAACACAAATCATAATTTTATTTATTAAAATAAACGAGTCATTGACATTGATTACATTTCATTATGGATTTAATTGAACTATTATATTAACTGTAGTGAATCAAAATCGCATTTTCATCAACCGAATCGATTTACAGTTAAATGCAGCGATTCAAATTATTTTCGATTTTTTCGACCTTGGTAAAAAGATAATCCATTATAATTTAACCGATTCGAGCTATCGACATTCCTCTAGAGATTATTCGGATTTTCGTAACTCTAGACACTCGAAGGTACAAAGTTGAAACGATACAGAAGACATTTGCATGCATAATTAGACATTCTTCCATATTATTTTCACCGAATTCCACTTAATAGACCAGCAGAATGAAATATGTAGAAGATTGCAGACGATGTACTGTAGGATAAAACCGGTCGGGCTTATTAAGATAGGTCGTAAAGTCGAAGTTAGCTTTACAATGCTGTGTTGTGCGATGCTAACAACCAGTTTCTTTGGTGTTATTTATTTGTTTTTTAATGGTTTCTGTTTCATCTCAGAACACTTTTACTCTCGATACGTTCGAAGAATGTAATTGAAATGCGTTCAATGTTGTGATTTTATTGTATTTCCGCAATTATTCTGATTGCAAGTGGATTGTTCAAGAGTATCATCGATATTAGATAATCGGATGATCGGTATTTAAGTTAGGAAAGTCGGAATTTTTATTAAGTTTGTGGATCATGTTGGAATCGGTAATATTTTATGTTAAGTAGCACAAGCGTATAAAATTATTTCATTTAAATGTAATAAATATTAGTGTTACTGTTTTTACGTAAGATCACTATAAATGAATAGTTTGAAATTTATATTACGCATCAATATGTAAAAATATATAATTTCATTTATAATTAATATTGCAAATTTGTTTCCGCTTATTAATCACATGATTCTGTATAGTTTTTTTTTTCAAACATAACAATCAATTTCCTTTCATAAATTAATTTAATTACATAATGAATACATTTAACGTTAAAAACGAAATATATTTCTAATATTTTTTTAAAAATAAACTCAATAATGTCGAATATGAACTGATCATGCGATTTCAAACAATCATGCACTGTGAATTTATGTTTAAAAAAATCAAACGATTTTCCTTAAACGTTTCGATAGAATCTAGATTACACGAACTTCTCACAATGTATCGATGCATTTTTTTTACAATACAAAAATTTTAACAGTCATTCAGATCCAGGATTTGACATTTGAACCGTCGATTTTGCAACCGGCAAACCTATGATTCATAATTGAAGCGATTCGCGAACCGCTAATACAATAAAATCATTGAAGAAAGTCGAATTTGAACGATGCGAGGTCAACACCAAGAAGGTCTCAGAATCTTCATATTAAACATACCTGCATCGATTCTTTTCGGACCGAACATTGAACGTTCAAATTCTCTTGCAGTGTAATTGTTACATAGAGATCATCAATCCAAGGATGATCCGTTGTTGAGGATCGAACGTGAACCCGATGCGAAGTTGAGGTCGATGGTGAAACGGTTCAGTACAATGTGTCCAAGGTTTTTCTGGTGATGCTCTTTCTGGTGGTCGTATTTTCTATTATGTTTCTTCTTTATCGAAGGCGGTGTCTTCGTATAAATCATCGATTGATACACACACGCCTTCTTTTTATCGACTATTCTGTTCGTTGGCAATCGAGTTATGCATGAAGTTATTGAGGTCGTGCCTACAATGTAACAATTCATCGTTTATTTTTTCGTAATTGGTTAATTTTCAAAATTCAACTGGTTGTTAATGCAATGGATGCTGAGCGTGTCGTATGCTATTCAGTCGATAGATTTCCAATGTGCGTGATTGATTGAATTTGAAAATTTTGAGTTTTTTTCAATCAGTTTTTCTTTTGTGAAGCGTGTCAATGATCTTCATTAGAATATCGATTAAATAATTTCATAAGTTGTTCGAGAACATGATATTTTAGTTTGATTCGATATTAAGGAAATGACACAAGTGAAAATGTATGACAAAACGGTTTTCACAATCGGATGCTGCACGTTATTAATTTATTCAATTTAGGCAAAATTAGAGAAAATCGAAAAAACGTAATCTTTTAAACATCTTCATCATTCAAATATATAATATGAAATGTTCAAAAGTTCATGGAAGTATATGTTATTACAGAAAGGGTAAACGCATTTTTTTTTCTAGGTACTGCACGTAATTTTTAATTAAAATCTTCATAATTACTTTAAGTTAAAAGCAAAAAATTATACTGAACAAAATTTAACAAATTTCTAACGCGAATTAATTATATAACGGTACTTATTTAATTTAACGTCGAAGGCCAAAGAACCTTGTAGTATTTTTTCGCAATTACTCATTTTTTGATTATCGCACATGAGTACCTAGCTTCGCCAATTACGGACTCGCATTTTTTTCGAACCTATTCCTGACTTCATTCAGATTCTTATCTCGTTGCGAACTATTATTTGTGTCTGATCGAATCATGATTGGGTTAAATTTTTCGATTTTTGAATGTCGTGAGAAACGAGACCGTTCGAAACAAAGAGCGGCAAAATGTTAAGAGAGTTACGCGAAGACAATGGCAATCGAATCGATTCTCGCAGCAGGTGCCGATTTGACCTAATCTAACCCATTTTTTTAGATTTATTTTATTTGGATTATTATCCATTATTTATCATCGAAAATAACTCATAAAATTAACGAATATTTTTTATCAAAGGATTTATATTTTTTCTGTACTATCAGGCTTAATTCACATGAGTTTATTTGGTCCATTTCTCTACTCTATCATTCTCTATCTGACGTTCTAAATTTATCAATATATTCTACTCTATCACACGAAGTATCGCTTGCAAAATATCATCCAATTGATGCACGAAAATCAATTTCTTTCCACTTATTCGAAAATACTATTTTTGATGGTGAACCTATAACACAGATAAAGATATTTGACTCCAGACTTACTTAAACTTTGCTTATTATGATTACTCTTGTATTTATATATTTTTAAATGATTAATACGTGTATAAATCAATGTCACCTAAAATTATCGAGTTAACTTGGAATCATTTGAGACAAGCTGTTGCATCGAAAGCAATCGGTCAGAGTTCGCGATAGTCAAATGCAATTTTCTCGTATTACAGGATGTTGCAAATTAAATACAATCGAGACGATGGATGATCTATAATCTTTATCTGATGATTGTTCAGCAGCTGACTAGTGGCATTTGGATTCGGATCTATCGTCCCACTGATCCGAATAGTTCATCTACGAAGCTTTTTCCTATTCATCATCGTCATCATCATCGCGGCATTGCAATATAATAAAGTGTTAAGCAATAGTCAGTTGGTGCGTGCCAGAACAATGTTCTCAGAAAAACAATGGCATTCAAATGTCGCGAGAGCTTCTTTTTTTTACAAATTTCGATGCTGAAAAACACTTGTTAAATAAGATTGAAGACTATTGTTTTTCGTTCGTGATTGAATTACGCTGTTATTTAAAAATGATGTCTTAATCGACCTTGATTTTTTAATAGCAATATAGCGTGCATTTTAGAATGAATATTAAATTTATTTATCAATTAGATCCCAAATCGATGTACATCTAAAATATTGTATCAGCTTTCTAACGTTATAATCATAAAAATGCTTTTTCGCGATTAGTTAATATGCATGTAATAAAAGCTTGTTTGATTTTGGGCACTAGGATTAATACAGCACAGTGGTGAAATTTATTATACTCGTATTGAAAAAAAAATAGAATTGGGTTGCAAAATTTTTCGGATTCAAAACCGAAAAATCGCGTAGACCGTTTGTTAATTGATTGCGACACGTTTGAGTCATTGGAATGTTAGGGATCTTGTTTTTTTTTCCACTTCAAATGTATTGGTGTGTATTATTTTTGTTCTGTGTCTGAGGTTCATCTTTTATCATTTTGGGTTGGGCAATTTGTGCTTATCGAAACGATCGTTGGCCTGAATATTTTTATTTTCGCACGCGTATAACATTTGAAAACGTATAAAATTTATGAAATATTAATGTTTATGGTTTTTTAATTCGATTTTAGTCAGTTCTCGATAGTGTTAAATTATACGCTCATCAGTATTAACGGTTTGGACATAGGCGTTTCGAATTTTTCTTCTCGTCGTATGTAAAAATTTTTCAATGAATTTTTAAACAATTAATATCTTTTTATTAGTTTTGATGATATTTTTTTATACGAATCGCTTGTAGCGAAAATTTGTCAAATTTCATTTTCAATATTCTGAGAAATCAAACAGTTGTAAAAAAATCAAGAAGTGTACCGTTAAGTTATGAAATGAAGTAATTCGTGCGAAAAAATTTTCAACGAAAAATCAATATTGCACTGCTCTAAAAAAAACTAGATTTCTGATTTTTCAACTTGACATTGTGTATTCCTGAAAAAACGTTCGATTGACAAATTCGCACTTGACGAACGCGCGAACTTTCACACCCAAAAATCGAATGTGCACCGCGATGTAATTTCTAAAATGCAAACACCCTTACTTAACACACTCGAAACCACTTCTGTTCACGTCACAAAACCAAAAGAAATACTATACCGAATGCAAAAAAAAAGCATCAGACTCGATCGTGCGTGAAGTTTGTCACACTTGACTGTTCACCTTTCAGCGATAAATCTTCGCGCAACTTTTCACTCGATCGAGAGAATCTCTTTTCGAAATACGATATTTTCGAAACTCTCCGAATAATATATTATGCGATATTCATTCGTATGCTAGTTTCGTTAAGTGCACGAAGATTTGCACAGATTCGAGTGCGAAAATCGCCGCTCTTTCGACGCGGATGCCTCATATTATGTATATTTATATGCGAAGATCGATCGAAAAGGCTTCTCGGGTTCTTTTAAATGGTCAAATGTGACTTTTCAGACGTCTTCGTGTGGGAAAGAGTCTCGTTTGAGGCTGTGGCGAGGACCTTTTAGCCAGTCGTTAAACCTATTGGGCAAGAGAGTCGACCGCGAGAGCCTCTTACTGCACGACGCTTGCAATTGCTCGTGTTATTGCTTGCACACACCTCTTGTCGTATCCTCGATTGCTTTTCGGTCATGATTCGACATTTTGGTAAAGCGGATTTAACTTTTAGCAAGAAAATATGAGGGGAAAACCCTTTTCTATAGAGCGTTTTGGTGTGCTGATTCATATTAGTGCTGTCGAGCTTTTGAATCGAATTGATTTTTTTCCAGTGTCATTTATTGAATAATTACATTAAGATGATACTCGAAATTAATCTAAAACGTAATTCAATCTAATTTTACTTGATAAAAGAAAAAAATCTAATTTAATCTTATTTAACAATTAACTCAATCGATCTTAACTTATTGAGTGTCGCTTCATTGATTAGACTATTCAGTACTAAACTATTTTAGAATTGTATTGAGAAAATAAGATATGGAGATGCGTAATAGGTGAAAATTTAGCGATCAAATAAATTTCTTTTTTTTTTTCAATTGTTTCTGAAGTAAAATAGAAATTGCACTCGTACGGTTTATTTGCACCTGAAGATCAATTCAGGTTGTATGTCACTTTTTACGAAATGTCTATGATCACATAATTACTCAAAAAAATAACTCGAAAAAAAAATCATTGTCTGAACAGTTGCACAATCGTGCAAAAACGGTACGATCCGAATCCATTGGCGTGCGATGACTTCTTACATATTATTTTTAATACGCACGATAATTGTTCGCAATCATCATTTTAACCATCATTGCCATTGTTATCCAGTGAAGCTGTTGAATCACACGTTTTTTTTCGGTCGGAATTTCGTCTGTGATAATAACCCTGTTTCATCGGATCGAAAATGAAAAAAGACGGAAAATAACCAAATATAGAAAAAAATCAGCAAGGTCAATTGTGAAAGCAAAATCACGATCGTTTATAAGATGATACCGCGTACTTTTTATTTATACATTTTTCGTAAAAAGCACAAAGGTTACGCGCGTATTAGATTCGTCTACAAAGCGAATTGTAGAAATAAACTTTTGACAGTAAAAGACGAATCAGTCCTTGGTTTTAGACGTGGATCTCTGCGAATAAAAAAATCACTATCATTTTCGAATTAAAAAGCGATAACCTGGATCTCGAACTCTCGTCTATGAGTTCGAAGCGTGAGAATCGCCATCGGAACAAAAGATCGTGTGGGATCTAATATCGTTTTAGGGCGATTCGATAATTAGTTTACGTGTACATCTCGAGAAGTACAACCGAAGGTATTAAGAAATGATCGGATCGAAATCGGCGCCTTAACCCAAATAGTCCATTTTAAGACTCAATTTCTTTCCGAAGGCGAATCGAACACCAAGGTGATCTTGATATTCTCGAATATCGTTGAACTCACGTCTTCACTCGGATTAAAACGTGCCACTTAATCGTCTAGGAAATGAACAGGAAAAAAAAATCAATTAGGCTCCGTTGACGTTTGAGGTTATTGTCGAAATCGTTTAAAGCCACCGTGCTCCTAGATATACGCCTATCGCATTCATTATAAATCATAAGTTCTAGATTGGAAAGAATAATTGACGTTAGCGAACAATGTCCGAATAATTTACAGCAAACAAAACAATTGGGTTAATTGAAACAGAACGAATTATGTAGTTTGATGAATAGATTTGAATAGCGTATAAATTATTCGGCGAACGTGTGAAAGAATGACGTTTAATGTCATAAATCTCAATTCGACGTGAACTGTTTGAATTTATTACGCGTCGTTTCTTATTATCTCGGCGATATATGACGACTGAAAAGGCCAAAAGGTATAAGTGACTTTGCAGTGATTTCGAGAAAAGCGCGCTTAAAGTTGATCATGTACCTACATGTAGGAGTAGGTCAAATGATTTGATGATATCTCGCACACTTTCCAAATTTGTTTATATCCTTTTGCTACCAAATATACATATGAACGTACATAGAAGCGAATCCTGTGCATTACTCAATTTCGGCAAAAAAATCACTTGTCTCATTCGGCCTTCTCAGTTGTTATATGCAATACGCAATTTTATAACATTTTTTTCGCATTGTTGCCATTATATAACTTTATTATATGGAAAATTTCTAGTTGTAAAAATTTGCATCTTCCGGACGCCATTGACGCCCACAGTTCCTCAATTTTTTTCCTCTCCATTACATTAACACTATACAATATTGTGGATGTCGTTTTTTTTTATAGAAACATCGAATTGTGCATTCGTATTGATGAACGTTGCAAAAATAAGGTGCTATAAAATATTTATTTAAATAGTCGAATCTGTAATTGTGTAGTTCGAATCAATGCAGGAAGATAATTCTTCAACTTATAAATCATGCGATTTTTTTTCGATAATTAAACTCTAGTCGATTGAAATTTATTGTGTGGCGTGTTAAATGTACGTTATGTAAAAAAATAAAAGATTGAACTTTCAATATAGCAATCGATAGTTATAATGTGTTGTTGTTACCTGGCATTGCTCGAGACTTGAAAAGACATACATATAAAAAAATCTGATCTTAAACAATGGCATTTGTCAACTCACCCTTTTGACACTCAGAGTGACACTTTGCAACGCGACCCCATTATCGACACGAAGATTTATCATTCGCCATCGATCGATTACCATCTATTGTGACCTTGTTCCAGTTGTGTCACATTATCAGATATAGCGTAACAAGAGAGTTTTCTAAAAGCTCTCGAGCTGAACCTGCATTCTTATTTGTTGCCCTCCGGGAGACCATTGTTTCGGCGACAAGTAAAAGCCTCACATTCTTCGGGTCAAGTTCCCGGTTCACTAAGCCAAAATCACCATTTTGACATTGAACGTGTTTTGACATTAGATCTCTATCGCAAACGGTAGACCACTATCGATTTCATTGTTTTTGTTGCCGTTTGCCTTTGAGACGTTGGACGAAAGGGTGTGTGTTCAATGTATGCGGTTGAGGTTCGATTTTTTTCGGACAATGGAAAAATTCATGACCGCAGGCCAAAATAGCATATATTTATAAAGCGTACGTTTTTTATTATCTATTGTTGTAATTATCTCGCGGAATGTTGATAGTGTTGTTGTGTGAGCACGCGCTCTTTTTTATTGCTTTTATCTTGCAAGGAAATGGGTCAACTTTTCATCGAATCTGCGGGGAAAAATGTTTATAAACAAATCGATTGTGAAAATGGAATCAGTTGGAAATTATTTTATGGCATTTTCGTGTATTTAGTAACGTCTATATATTTGCAGAGCATTAACCTTTCAAATGCTTCCACTTTTGATGATTTTACATTTGCATATTTTTCAAACGTCGAGTTTCTTAATTTTTTTCCACGCATAAAATTAAAATAGGATCCGAAAATATTTACACTTTTCTCTTGAATGTTTACTTTGTAAAAATAGATGTCTAGACGTTTGCATTCGTTTATCAGCGAGACGTAGAGACACACACATAAAAATTGAATAATATAGTGTAACTGTAAATCGGACACCAGCGGTCTTATCAAATTTTATCGGTTTGTTTTATTTGTATACGAGCTCGTCGACCTTTGTACTAAAAAATAATGTTTGCACAATTGCACGATACATCTCGGTTGATATAAATACCAAAATTCCGAACAGTTACGTAAATTTTCGATGACAATTCGCGGATGCGTAATTTCATTGTTTGGACAATTTGTCAACAACTTTCTCTAGATACAAAAAAAAAACCTGCAAAATATATTTTCGATTATTGTGTTTCAATAACAAAAAGACATTTTTCATTTTAAATATCCATTCATGATTCGAAAATGTTTTTTCGAGACGATAAATTTTACAATTTCTCTATGCATATTCAAATTTTGAAGCAGAGTCGTTTGAGATATTAAATTCTGACAAGATTATGAAAAAATAATGTAATTTCATTATGAATAGAGAAACAGTTGATGCTAATATAATATTTAATTCAATAGTTTCGACATTTTCTGTGTATTGCCTTTTTGTTTCATCTTGTCAGCAGCTGTTGGAAAAATATGGCAATGCAATGAAAATTTAATCTCGAGATCATTGACAAATCGATTTCGCACGTGAATCTGTAAAGTTCTATTGCACAAGTTTTAAAATTGGCAACGATGACTATCGTTGGAAATCTAATCGAAATCAGTTGAAACATCGTGATGAACCATGTTACTGTGCTAATTAGAATTTTCTTAGAGAGATTTTCCACATATTTGATTTGATTTTTTTTTGAAATTTTCAAATTCTTAAGTATTTTCTTTATAATGATATATTTAAATTCAACATAAAATATAATTGCAACATGATACGTATCAATGACGCTCTAGTTTGATTAGTCATAGTTTATTTATTAAAATAATATATGTTTTGTCTATCTCATTTTTTTACCAAATAACATTCAAAACAATTTTCATTGAAAAACAAACGTTTCTGACGATGAAACCGAATCGTACAATGAAAGAAGATTAGTCATTTGAGAATGGATGATGATTTCGACACATTTTTTTTGTCACGTCTATTACAATACGCTATTGCATCAAGTACTATATTTATAAATGCACAGACGTGTATAATATAAACTTTTTTTTCATTCATACACATCTCTCTATATCTTTATCTTCGGCATCTAATCTCGTTGCCAAACGTCCGCGTTGATCAACCTCGAATGGTGTAAGAAATATACTAACGAAACGTCTTTTGATGTCGTTTTTTTTTCTACAAAATTGAGTAATTGACCGTCAAAATCGATACTCCATTCGATTGACCCGCGCAAATTGGCTCCAGTGTTTATTTGTTTGCACTCATGATCGAAGACGTTTTTGTTTTCTCACAAATTAGTGGAAAAATGTCGACCGATAAGCGGCGAGGTCAATTAGAGATATCGCTCGATAAACACGTAATCGAATGCTCGATTTTCAGTTTTTATTGAATTTTGAATTCATAGGTCAATATGAGGTTTCGAGTCTCTTGGGGGTATTTCGTATTTGACATCCGATAACCTATCGATTGCGCGCTCGTGTGATCTTCTCGTCTTTTCTGCATGTTTCTGAATATGAAATTCACATTGAATGTTTAATTTGAATCGCTGCATTGTCTATATTTATAAATAATTGCAATAAAATGCGAATTCGTTGATTTATCGTCTTCTTAAATGTTACACGGGTTTGTAAACGTGCGCCTTTCTAAATCGATGCGTATAATTAGTTTTTTAGTCAAATTGCGGGTTTTTTCGATTTTAAACGATTTTTTGTCGGTTAATATCCTGCTAATGAACGAATAAACTTTGAACTTTCGTTTTGATTAGATTTTTTTTCAATTTGAGTGCTACTGATAAATAAGTTAACTGTCGATCCCCGTTATCAATGATCTATGCTTTTGTGATAGATAGCTATTGTGTTGTGAAAAAAAAATATCAACCTTTGACATTTGAAAAATCATAAATGTACTGTAATAATATCAATTTTTATGAGAAAAAATCGTTTTTGACCTCGCATAACCAGGATTTCGATCTAGGTTCATAGAATACGTGTTATTTTATGCATCGTTTGTGATGTATGGGAAAGGCCGCTGTGTACTTTTACTGCAGAATGCGAAGGTGAAGTGTGTATGTGATCCGAGGATATTAATATAATATAATATTCTAAGTGCAATCGATACGGTATTTTATTTTCCCGATGAGTTGTGCTTCTAAAATCTCGATCAGATTAGTGAAATGCCAATTCGACGGCCTTTGAATGAAAAATGGACGATTCAAAGATTTTTAGTCTTTAGATTGTTTGGCTAAGATATGGAAATGGTTAAATTGCAGTTTTTTTTTTACATTTTATACAATGAAATCCTGCTTCGTTTTTCAATGGTGCATTTTCACTTTGGTTGTCGTCGGTGTGAAAGCTTCAGAGGTGGCGAATTTGCAATTGAAATTGAAATTTTGTTTTCATTATGCGAAAAAGAGTTGACTTTCGATTTTTCTTCCGCAAATAAACACAGTTTAATATGACTATTCAACAATAAAAGATAAAACTACATATAAATAATATTAAATTTATATTTTATACAATGCATTCTATTATGTTATAAATTTTCCTAGTCATATTATTTAGAACGTCTTCTGATTTATGTAATATTTTTCATTATAACATCATCTGTTACTTGTGAAGCAGATCATTAGAACGACACTCAACAAATTTGATTAGTTTGGGTTAGATTAAGTTTTTTTTTCTCTCCCAAGATAAGGTTCGATTGAACTAAATTAAGTCAGTTTTAGTCAGCTTTATTAGTACATACCTTTTTCATAGAAAATGTAAGGGAAATTATGAAATACTGCATTTATATTACTAAACAAAAGTCAACTTCAAATTATCCTCAGATAGAACCTAAATGACCCATTCAACTGGAACCAAACGACTTCAGCCCTCGATTCTTCACACTTCAAACGCGCAATCATCATCATCAACCATTGAATTGGGTTCTTGTTTTCCAGTAGTCCACAATTCAGACCATCGAGAGACAGATCGTTAATGTCCAACATCGTCAGTCCAACAATAATACAATATTCAACGATCGTCCAATCGTTGACCTCGTTCGAATGCGCTTCGCACAAGTCATGCTGACCGCGCTTCGATTATAAATAAAATTCACTAGAGAAAATCGTTAAATGTAATATTGCGAAATCGACTCGAGAACATCACATACGATGCGGTTTCGTTCGACGCGATCTAGAAGCAGATCCATATTACATGGGTTGTTGAAAAAGTGTTATAATATGTTGCGATTCGTCTGCGGATAATATGTATGGTCGAGATGTGTGTTTGAGATATCGTCAGTTGGATATTAATTATAGTCTGTCTGGTAACAAGGTGTATTAGTCATTGTTTATAAACAAATGAGTTCGTACGTAAATAAATAAATATTATCAATGAACGAGAGTGAATTTGTAAACACAGTGAAAAAATGAGAAAGAAATTGTATTTTTTTGGTAAATTTGATGAATTGTTTTTGTTACAATGAACTAAATGAGTGAATACGTGACTGATATTGATAAAAGCATTTTTTTCACGGAAAATTACCATTTTGTTCATGGAAATTGGGATAATTGTTAGTTTTTCTTTTAATGAAAAAAGTTGCTCATGTAAGTCAATGAAGTCACGAATTCACCATTGTAGTCATTTTACTGTAAAATATAGGCATCATATGATTTCATTCACATATATCTATAAGATATTTAAAGCTTCAATACGAAATCACATTCCAAACCAAATCTAAGAAAAAAAAAACCACAACTCGACCACGATCTTAAGACGGTTTACACGATTTAATTTTTCCTCGAGCAGTTGATCAAAATCGGATAATCCACGACAGTTGAAGATTCGTCTCGGCGACTTTCTGTCACCAATTGCACTATCGAAACGGTCCGTGTTGTAAAAGAGATGTTGCGTCGCCGTTAAAGAAGAAGAAGACCGTGACGCAACGAGTCGTTATGACACTTTAGCGGCCACGTGTCTGGGCCGGTGTTTCTTCGGCGATTTTTGGTTTCGATTTCAATTCGAATCTTATTTCTTTCGATTTTTATTAAAATAAGTTAGTATTTCAATTGCTTGTTAAGCTACTTAAACAGTTAAATATTTTTCCCTTAAAATTTTGATAGCTGTTATTGCAGGCTGCGAGTAATTGCCAATCGACAATTGAATCGAGGAAAATACAATAATAATGTTTTGATGAATTATTTGCATTTCTAAACTATTTACCAATTTAATAAATTGCTTCAATAAATAGATGCAGTTTCCTTGAGCTACGAATCATAAATAATTTCTAATTCGATCTTCACCCTTTTTTTGATCTTTGATTTTTCCATTGCCGAAGATGCCACCGTTTTTCGACACCTTTGGCGAAAACCGGTCGGTTCGGTCGCTTCTTTGCTATTTTTCGATTTTCATATACATTATCGTCTGTATAATGAGATTCTGTATTGTTTGCAAAGGTCAACCGGTGCAAAATGATCCGCGTCACTTTTCAATTAATCCGTTCTCGGGCTGAAAATAACCGTGACTTTTTTCCCGTATAATTTTATTTCGAACGAGATATCGATTCTTCGGGATATAGAGTCATCTTCGGCAATTGTTCTCGTGCACACGTAATAAATAAGGTCGGTAATTGATTCCGTAATACTGTATCGGTAAAAGGTTATGACATTAATTCTTCTCTGCAGCAATAAGTGTTATATTGCATGGCCGCGAGGCATCGTAACGTTTTCGATGTGTACGAAATTTATGTACAGCGATTTTTAAACGATGATAAAATCTAATATTTTAGCGCTATGCGAAATGTCAATAGTGCACAAGAATCGATACGGATTTAATTGAATAAATTGGTACTCTAGTGCCATTACATTACATCAATTGCTATTATATACGAATTGAAACGATTTGCATTTCAATATGAGCCTATCATTTTCATTCATTATGCGAGTGTGTTTTAAATTTATGATTTCACTTTCTCACACAGATTATCGATGATTGTTCTTAAATTAATTGAATCTATTCGATTTAAACGTGGAAAAAAGCTTGCTCTACTTCAATAAGATCGATTCAACACTGCTATTATTAGATCGATTTTTTTGGTATGTTTCGGGTTTGTTAAAGGTTCGAATATTACGAAAATAGTTGAATTGCTTTTTAGGGAATATGGTATATAAAATTCTGTCGTGAGAATGGGCCGTTGCGTATAAAAAATGTTGTAACTCTTTGCGACATTAGCCCTAGATTGTTCGTCACGCGAACATCTTTTTAACACTTTAAGTGATAGGTGTTATGTGTTACATAGTTGATGAATTTCAAAAATGTACACACCTAAAATATAACATTTTTTCTTTTCTCTAATTTTTTTCAAGATCGAGCTTCACAGCTTCCAATTGAAAACGAGTCGTCGTATAAACTAACCCACACGTATATTTTTATAAAGTATGACCTTAAATATGATGTTTTTAAAGAGCCAATGTTTATCGTGCACATTGCTAAAAGTGACTTATAATCATTGCGTAATTTCCTTTCGAAAAAGGGGAAGAGTCAAAGGTGCCACATGCAATTGTCATCGGTTTCGCAAAACTATTCGTCAACGTCTCGGATGCTGTAACTTTTTGATGATAATTCGAATGAATATGAAATTCAAGCGGATTTGTAAATTCTTCATTGAAAGTTGAAAGATTCATCATAGTTATCGGATGATCTGAAAGCTGCGTTCATATATATATTTTCCAAGTTAATTAATCATGCGGATAAGTAAAACGAATATGCGTAGTCAGTCATATATCACTTGATCATATTTTTCACTCAATTATATAAAAATTGGATATACATATATTTACCGAATTTCATATATTATATTTTCATTTTCAGCATGACTTAAAGTGGGCTTGGTGACATTTTCGCTTAATAAGTTTAAGCGTATGTACGATTTTATATAAACGTATTTCATTCTGCGATTTTCATAACTTTAACTGTTTATGACCCGATACAAAAGAACCTTTGTTGAAAAATAAATGTTAAACGTCAAGCAGATTCAAGGTTCACAAAGTTGCAATAAATATTCATATTTATGATTCAAATAATATTACAATACGAATCGAATGCATTTCATATTTATTTTTATGGACCCAAAACATGACTTACGAACATTTTAAACTTTGAATCTATATGTTATTGGGTCATTGGTATTATATTATTTTTTTCATGATAAACGATTAGGATCAATTTCTTAATACACTCACATACGAGATGAATAATCATCTATTTGCAAATATGATTGATAAGCGCTTCTAACCACGCATATAAATCTAACATCCCGATATAATCGATCGACTC
This sequence comes from Cheumatopsyche charites, assembly GCA_024721215.1. Taxonomy (NCBI): domain Eukaryota; kingdom Metazoa; phylum Arthropoda; class Insecta; order Trichoptera; family Hydropsychidae; genus Cheumatopsyche; species Cheumatopsyche charites. The sequence goes on along the minus strand of CM045586.1, from coordinate 7,960,537 downwards.
TAATGATTGCTCATTAATATAAATACTTAGACACGAAATTCTAATGCAAATACGCTCTAGAAATCGATTAAAATGATATCGATAGAATCTGATGAATCGCTTAGTATGTATTTTCACCGAATATCTCTATTGAGATTTCGTTGATATCTCTTTTAAGATCGAACATATCGTAAATCGATCGCATATAAAAGCCCACGTAAATGCTCACGTAAACGGATTAGAAAGTCGGTGAAAATACTGCAAAAATTGCAAGGGATACATCCTTAATTTTACATAACGTTCTCATTTGATGTTTGTCTTAACGAATCTTGTAGGCGCGAAGATTCTTATCTGAATTTTAATGAGTAGGAGATTTTAATTTATCACTTTTATTTTTCTCATATTCAATTTCAATAGTTTGTCTACACGAAGTGGGTGTTATTTTTTTAACGATTGATATTACGTCAAGATTTTGAATGACAACTTCATACGTTCGCTTAGTGCTGGTTTCGCAACGTTAAATTAATCGGGGGTGGAACGGAATTAAGGTTAAGCGCCCTTATAAGGTTTCATCTTGTTTTTTTTTTTTACTGTAAAATATTCAATGAGTAATTATTGTGTTATCTCATTCGTTTGTGTGTTTTGTAAAAGATGCACAAACAGAGAAAGTAGCGCACCTATGCGTGTGGAAAATGCAGCTGTGTTTGCTCTCATGTCCAAATGGCTTAAATGTATTTATTCAAAAGTAATGCTAATGTACCCATCATTCATCAGTTAGTTAGATACGTGTGTGCAATAAAAGTTTCAAAACGGATTTATTTCGTGTTTTATGGTTTAATTGATGACGATTCGCATGAACTTTTCCTGTTAGATATTGTAATCGTTTTACGACTTTGGAAGAATATGCAAAGGTCGATTCGCGTTTTTTGACATGTATCCACACATGCATGAATAAATCTTTTTAGGCTTTTGAAAATTTATATGTCGAAGAATAGAAATAGCAATGTCTCAGAGAGTCATTCGATCCACGTATGTAATAGATTATATGTTCAATTTACATAAATTAAAGGATGTAGTTACATCCGTGTACTAGGAATTTATCCTTGCTTTTTTTATAAGAGGAATCACATTTCTAAATTTGAATACAATGCTTCAACATTGAATCATTTGGATGAAAATATTTAAGGAATTAGACAAGCCGAATCCAATGAAATTTGCCGACAGAACATTTAATACTACACCCGACTATCGTAAATTATACATTTGCTCATGATCACAATAGTGGTATAAGTCGAAAAATTGAAATCAATTATATCATTTATTTCAGTTCACAATTGTTAAAATATTCCGTCGTATTAGAACCCAATAAAATATCACTCGAAATCAACACCTATTCAGAGCATCAACGCGAAAAATAACAACCTCAACAATACGACAGGTGGTCATTTCGGCCACGCACATTACAGCATCACACCATAGCCGATACATAATACCGCAAATATAATAACGATACGATATAAAACACTTAATACACATCTCATTCGCATGCTATTTACATTAACCGCGGAGATAGCAAGGTTACGGAATCCGGCCGACGAGTTCTCAACACCTCCGGCCAAGATGGACCGCGACGACGATGGTCCATCCTCGGCAGAAGCGGTTTTTTCTTATTTCTTATTTTTTATCGACCACTTTACGTTTTCGTTCGAGATACGATATGCGGCAGCTACTGGATTTTCAGTTCTTTTTGGGTCATTGTCGACGCGGTGGCCCTACTAGTGTCACATCCTTAGTTGAGTAGATTTAATCGTTTTTTTTTGTATCGATGGTTTTAATTGGATCGATTTTTGTTTTCGATCGGTTGGTTTGTTTGAGTATGCTGATTTTATGTGCGAAGTTTGATCTTTAATGTTTTGAGTTGAGATTATTAATTGCTGGATTTGATAATTGCATTCCGAAGATTGTTTGCTGTTTCATTCATGGATTTCTAGCTATTTTTTAATTGATCACATTTAATTGAATGATTAATTGATAGTTACGTTTTATATAAATACATGAATACATTGGCATTTATTTGTGACACATGCAAATGATCTAAATTGAAATGAAAGACTGCTCATACTTAGTTTATGTATGTATTTCAATAAGAGTACGCCTTTCAATCGTTTCGTTTTGTACAAACATATCTATTTTATGATTTTCTATACTTTTTGATTAAATAGTAGATATTATCTTATTGAAATTTTATTATTTATTGTTTCAATCTTTATTATTTACTATTACAGCACTTTTATTTGTAAATATAATCATAAAGCATAATATAACAACTGAATTCGTTTTCAACGCATATAACGAGCTATAGATATGCGTATTCGATAGGCATCTGTAAATCCAATTAAAACAATTTGTAGACGATCGCGTTTGAAAAATATCGACGTTCGAAAAATGTCGTTTTTCCATAAACGGAAAACTCGTCTCGTTAAGGCGAGTCGTCCTCAAAGTGACTATCACTATCCCATCACCTATGGCTTCAATTAGGCTATTTTAGCCATTGATTAATTCATTCTTAAGACGAAGTGCGGATATTTATCAACGTTAATAACCTACGCGTTCGTGAGCTTATTAATATTCAATCTTGGCCGTGTAATTGTTGATATGTAGGTCATAGATAAAATGGATTATGGTCTTTGCAAAAATGCGAAAAAAATACATGCACGTTTAACGTTTACATGTGAGATAATCGCGGGATTATAGCGTAAATGAAATTTGTAAAATGCGTATTCGATTTGAGTAATTGATATGTCGATTAAACTTTAGAATCTTCGCTGATTTTATCAAGAGTCAACGGTCAAAGTAAATTGATTTCGTTTCTTGTTATCTTAAAAAATGTACTGATTGTGAAAATATGCATTTGCTCGATGATATTCAATACGGCATATAATAGATTTCAAGGTGCAATTGTTGGAAAATATATGACTATAGTTTGATTAAATCGAACACGAGTTTATAAATAGTAACGTAACGATTTGTAAACTGATCGTGGCGTTTCGATCCATTGATTGAATTCATCAATGCGTGTTAAAAATATGTACAATAACATTTTCGAAACTTTTAAACTATGAAATTGATCCAAAACATTTTTCGGCTGCTTTGCAAAAGATATTGCGAATTAGTTGCAAAATGTTTCAAAGATACTTTGTTTAGAAATTGAATTCAAAATTTTCGCGATTATCATAATCTAATTGATTTAGTAAACAACCTACTGTAATAATCTTATAATTTTAAATTTTGTTCTATTTTTTTATTAATTTTACATAGAAATAAGTTAGATTAAAATATTTGTTTCATTGGAAAATTACTGAGTTTTCCGTTGCATAAATTTCTGTCGGAAGATCGCTCGGTTCACGCGAACTCGACATCAAAAGTCATAAGATCTAGTAAATATTTACCTTTAAGCTTAAGATAACATTGATGATAGCAAAACGTGTGCTATTTTTCAAATAATAGGTGGAAACTAATGACATTAGATATTATACAAGTGTAAAGTAAAATTCAGTTACCATGACGACTTATCACAATTTCGCACAAATAGTAACCGTTCTAGATAACTGTAGAAAATCACCCACTTAAAACGTGATAAAACTGTCTCGAAGTTGTCTATGTTTTTTTTTATCTTTGTATAAAGCTATTTAATCTCATTGTCAGATTATTTTGTTTTTGTTTTTTTACTAAATAAATCTCTTATTTACTTATAGATTTTTATAAAACTCATAGTACGTGTTGTTTACAAACGCTTAAATAATTTCACGAAAATGTTTTATAACGCTAATTTGAAAAAAAATACGATTTAATTTAATTCAAACTTTCTTCTATTCATTGGAAATACGTTTATTGTAGTTATTACTTATTGTTTGTTTTTCAGTTATGTATTCGTAGAAAATAAATAAACAATATTAATGTTAAAAAATGATAATTATTATTCCGTTTAATATTGAAAGTGGCCTTTGATTTCAATTGTTTTGAGATCATCGATAAATCATTCAAAGATCGACATAATTACTAATAATTGATCTATCAATTAATACTATCTTTGACCTCGAAGTTATCGAAATCGTTCGATTTAGTTCGAATTTAATTTGCGATCCTTTAAAAATATGACATAATTTACTTATTATCGAAATAAGTAATATCACAATTATTTCGTTAATTTCATTTGTAAAATACATATCTATCAATCGTTTATCATATCATATACATACAAATAATTGATGTTATCTCGAAATAATTAAACGGATTATTTTAATATTCGTTTAGATGACGTTAGCGACGATATTTTCCGAATCGATGCTACTATTGAATTTACACATCGATCAAAAAATATGAAATATTATTAACGAACGCACATTTTCGACACATTGACACATCAAACTGGTTCGAAAGTGAATTCGACGATGCGTGTAAGTACAAAAAAATCATAAATGGGAACAAAAAATCACAACTCGTGTATGAAATTTTTCCCAATCGTTTAGCAGTGAGTGGATGAGTACTTTTTCAAAGGCACCGACGCACGGTGGATCATCGAGTATGGGAAGCTTGGCCAAAAGTCCCAAAATCAAGGGTCCCGTAGGGGGTTTTGTTTAATTGGGATGACTAAAGGGATAACCGTGGAGGTTGAAACCATTTTCTGTTGTGTCCCTTCGTCTAAATATCATATTATATCGAAGTCGGAAGTCGAGACATTCTCCGGACACCTCGCGCGGTGTCAAGTTCGAGAAAGTGAGACTTGTCTTTCAAACCTTATTACTTTTCGAAAAGATAACATTTCGGTGTCGAAAAAAATGCGATAAATTCTCTAATATGTGTACTTAATTATGAATATAATTCTGAATTTCCGCCATTGATAGGACAAACCATAAGAATGGAAATTTGTAAATACTTTTTACATCGTGAAAATATGAAAAAACCGGAGATATTTTAGAGAATATCTTTATGATCGCCGTCGACTGTCGACTTCAAACTTATATCAATTTAATCGTTAACTAATATTCAACAAACCATACAAAATTTGGCCTCCCCTTTTTTGTCCATTTTGTTTTATACCGATATTTATGAAAAAATATTTAGGTCTGTTTGACGCGTTCGTTCATGCGCACGCGTCACCGGCTGCCGTTCGGGTGCCGCTCGCGACGCGCATGCGCAAATAACAAAGAACACTGAATTGGTACGCAAATATCAATCTGTGGCTCGCAGACCGCATGCGGCCCGGTAAGCGGAACACATTTATATATAAAATATAAAAATATAAATTATTTTATATTTCGTATATCTTCATTATATTCCGAAATGAAATATGAAAAAACATATACAGGAATATATTTACTGATTATCATTTTTTTTTTATGTATTGAAGGTAGCGTGCAGCAATTACGAACCAGATTTGTTTGAAATTGTTGAAAATTTCATCTCGATTTTAAAAATCACTTATCTTTAAATTTTCTTTACTGAACTTGCAAGATTTTGAGACAAATTCTTTGATACATGTTATTTTGTATTATATTGTCAATTCGGAATATAATGAAGATATACGAAATATAAAATAATTTATATTTTTATATTTTATATATAAATGTGTTCCGCTTACCGGGCCGCATGCGGTCTGCGAGCCACAGATTGATATTTGCGTACCAATTCAGTGTTCTTTGTTATTTGCGCATGCGCGTCGCGAGCGGCACCCGAACGGCAGCCGGTGACGCGTGCGCATGAACGAACGCGTCAAACAGACCTAAATATTTTTTCATAAATATCGGTATAAAACAAAATGGACAAAAAAGGGGAGGCCAAATTTTGTATGGTTTGTTGAATATTAGTTAACGATTAAATTGATATAAGTTTGAAGTCGACAGTCGACGGCGATCATATAGATATTCTCTAAAATATCTCCGGTTTTTTCATATTTTCACGATGTAAAAAGTATTTACAAATTTCCATTCTTATGGTTTGTCCTATCAATGGCGGAAATTCAGGATATATTCATAATTAAGTACATGTCAATTTCGGAAATCAAAATTTTAACAACGAATTCATAATAAACCACCTCGGAAACCCCAGAGTAAAATATTTAACTATTGTTTTCTGATATTTTCGACCTCTTGGAAAGTTTGTGTCTGCCATATTGGGTCAGTCAAATAAAAAAACTCAATTTTGATAATAAATTCGTGATCAGCAATCTGAAAAACCCCCGAATAAAATATTTAAGCTTTGTTTTCGACCTCTTGGAGAGTTTGTGTCCGCCGTATTGGGTCAGCCATTTTAAGAATTTCAATTTTGATTTAAAATTCGTAATCAGCAACCTAATAAACCCCCGAATAAAATATTTAAGCTTTGTTTTCGACCTTTTGGAGAGTTTGTGTCCGCCATATTGTGTCAGCCATTTTGAGAATCTTAATTTTAATAATGAATTCGTAATCAGCGACCTGATAAACCCCCGAGCAGAATATTTGAGCTTTGTTTTCGACCTTTTGGAGAGTTTGTGTCCGCCATATTGGTTCCGCCATTTTGAAAATTTAATTTTTGATAATGGATTCGTAATCAGCGACCCCGTAAACCCCCAAATACTTAATTTGAGCTTTCTGGCCAACCCCGCCCTTAGGCTCGTCCCACTGTGCGACGCGAGGCTAGATGAAAATCAAACCAATCGATCGTTTTTATACAGACTTGTTCATATATTTTTTTCAATTTGATATATCAGTAATTTTTTGCGTAATTCACGATTGTTATCAGCATTCGTTTATTTGATTTTATATGTGTCTTTTCGATTTGTTATGTTGATGACAATTTCCGTGACTAATTTGTGTCTATAGATTTTTCGATGTTTCGCTTGATTTTTTTTCATAATGTCATGTTTTTATATGATTCTACATCATATTTTGAATATTATTCAAAGTGCATATCATATTTAACAAAATGATTTATGGTAAGATGAGTATGTAAGGAGAGTAGCGGCATCTATTATAAAGATTTGAATTTAAACGATATAATATTATTTTATATCAGTTTATTTTTTTAAATCTAATTGATTTAGTAAAAATAATGATGATATTGGGTAATACAAATTTTTAGTTTAACAATGAAAATCTTCTACTGCGGTAAATTTTCTATCGAAAATCAAAAAAAAAACCTATTTTTTCATATAATGATTTCAAAACACACAACTTAATCGACATTTGTCGAATTTAATACGAAACATTTCGCAAAACGACAGATAGAAGCTTTCGGATCACTCGAGGCGTTTTCGCGAACGCTTTTAGTTCACGACCACACAATATAATAGTGATCCGAACTAAACGATTACACACACACTTAAAATAATATATAATAACATTAGATTTTCCAGCAAGTGCTGCTCAAACTCGAACGGAGCGAATTGCGACAGTCGGTTCTCATGTCTTTTAAAGTTTAACTTAATTCCACGCCTGGCGGGAAATAGGTTAAAAGTCAATCAGATCGAGGCTCGAAGATTTTTCAGAAAGATCGAACTGTAGATTCTTGAAAATAGATAGATCGTATTTATATCTGTGCTTGTTTCTAAGACGCACCAGAGGTCAATTTACGCATCAATCCGAGTACCATCGTCGTTTTTTCATTGACAATTGATAAACTTTAATCTTTTCTGTAGTGGATTGTTATAGTAAACATTTTACTTATCAGTGTAACTGATGTGTAATATTCAATGATGTGAATTGATTGAGTTCCTGTTGTATGTATGCGAATACAAACATTTGAATAATATGCAATGTTTGATCAATTTTTACTTACCTTCATTGTTTTTTCAATTTTTTATTATTATAATGTTGTATTGTTTTTAAATAGGATCTATCGAAATATTTTGGTTTTTTAAGTACCGATTCATCGTCAAAATTATTTTAATGAATCATCAATTGAAGAATGTAAGTAAGTTGTGAAATATATCAAACGTACGCCTATACAAAAATGTTGAGTGTCAAAAAAAAAACGTTGAGGAATTTCGAATGATGGATTGCATTAGAGTTTTGCGAATTCGTTTACTATTTTAACTAGAAAAAAATATATATTTAAATCTTGTGACCTTTTTACTTAATTCCTTATTTATCTTGTAATTTTTTTCTGTATAGATCGGATGTGATTTATAGAAATTGCGCCCACAGTGATGAAGCGAACTGTTGTCTAAGCGACTTTTTGCCATTTTTCGAGAGGTCGTCTTCTTAAACGTTCGAAGCAATTTTTTTTCTTCCATTTAGGATAATATAAATGACAAATCAGTATTTTTAATAAAACCAGTATTTTATAATTTGAAATTAAAAACTAATAAATTAAAATATGACAAAAAAAATAATCTCAACGAAAGTTCATCAAAGCTTGAATTGTAAAACAGTCTGAAAGCTTTTTAGTGTCGATCGTTAAACATTCGTGTTTGTCGCGAAGATTACTCACAATCATCGATGCAATAAATGGCAAATTTATGGGGTATATTATATGTAAGTGTGAACGAACAATAATGTATTAACGCCGTTACGTATAGTATAACGATTTACGTGGGTGTTGCGAAATTTTCGCTGTGAGGCGTTTCTTTGTTGTACGTCGCTGCGAACATCTGCAATTATTCTCGATCGAATATTTTTTGTGAGATAAAAATTTTTGGAAAGTGTTTGTACGTATGCGAGATGGTGCATTTCGCAACGAATTCATTATGACCCGTGAACTGCCATCGAAGAAAAAAAATATTAATACTTCGGCGCTTTTTTTGGATTGCGATGAGCCATTTGCTCTTTTTCGGGAAGGACGTGCGAGTGCAGCTTTTTCTTATACATATGAATGCGAAATTTATTAGATAATTTCCTCTGTGTGAATTATATTTGATGTTGGCGCATTAGATGTTTCTTTTCTGGACAAGATTTATGTAAGGAAATTGTCGTTTGATTCAAACGCTTGCGCAATTCATTCATGCGACAGATTTTTTTCTGAATTTAATTTTGCACATTAAATCTCTGCGACATGAAATTTTCCTGTTATCACATAATAGCATTGAATTTTATTTTCGTTTAAGATTTTATTGAAAAGATTTGAGTGCTACATCTGCCGGTAATTAAAAACAATATAAATTTCGTAACTTTCCAAACATACTCAAGACCACACACATTTTCAAAATTGGTACGATCGTTCAACAAGGCTTTCGAAAAATTCCTACTCATCTTGGCAATGATTTTGCACAACTGCATAAATGCAACCTTAGCTTTGTTGCAACGATTGCGAACGCCCACGCAATTCGCAATCGTTTTTAATTTTAGACTCACCGGTTCTCAACAAAACACTCTTTTTACCTGTGTATAGTACTATGGAATATAAAGTGACTCTCAAATTCAATATTGCATAAAAATCTTACTTAACAATAAAAGTGTTTCAAGAATAAATATTTGAATGCGATGGAAAAAAAATCAAAAGGATCTTATGTAATTTTTTTTAATGAGAATGAAATGATGTTTGGATAAAGAAAATTTCAGTTTTTTTTATTGAACACCAAATTTTCATATTTGTTCTTATAGTACGTTACCTGTGCTTCGATTAGGTCAAGTGTCTTCTGCATAATCGCAGTTAAGACAGCTCGTCTTTAAACGATTAATCAAAAAGTCACTATATAATAGTATGACTTCTCCATGACCACACAACTTGGAGGGTCAAGTCCGAAGAATGAACTCAAATTGTTCGACGTCCTCACAAGTCTAATAAAATTCCAATAAACATCAATCAGTGCATTTTGCGAATTCAAAGAGCTGAAAAGACTTTAGGAAGTTTTTGCGAGTCTGGGATGAGCTGTGACCCCGCTCATAATAGCCTTAGAGATGTTCAAAATCTTAAATAAATAATAGAAAAAATGTTTCTAGTGTTTGTTTGTATGATTTATATTTGTTGTCTTTTGTGTTTCGATCGGGAAAACATGTGATTTTCTATTTGAAAGGAAGTTTATATCGTTGTTTCCTACATTGTGAAGGTTGAAATCCGATGTGTTCCTTCAATTTATCATTTATATTGCAACTAATTTGAACATCAATGATTGCATAAAGATAACGTTTCTTCTGAAATATAATAATAACTAATGAAATTTTATTTTTTGTTTCAGGTAAGTGTGAAATCATATATAGAAACGGAAAAAGGTTTGGCATTTATGTAAGTGATCATTTGATAATTTTCTGCAATCGAAGAAACTCTTAATGAGAGGGCAATTAATACACTATCCAATTATTTGAGAACATTATTGAATCTTGTGCCCACTTAATTTTTTTTTCAATGATCGAGTTTCGTGTATCGATTTTAGATTTTGTAACGACTATCAAAACAGTTATGCAAATTCATTCAACGGCATCATTAGCGCATAGAAAATTTATTTAGCTCGAATAGAGAGATGAATCACCCGAATTTTGTAATTGATACACATTTTTTTAATATACGATCTAGATTATGTTCTCTCGAAATGCTTCTAGTTTTGAATTTGATACTATAATTAATTAAATTTATTTTTATGTCATCATTTCTTACGTAAAAACTATTATTTCTATGAATACATAAAATATATAACTTTTACTTTTTTTAACGAGTATTCAAATATTCTTATTATTCTTGCTCGAAACAACATTTCCGACAATTCCGATGCCAATAAATCAGCTTATTCGACTAGTACTAACTCAATATTTATTCTAATGTCCATTGTTGAACTGTCACCGTTTGACAGCCGTTAACAGACAACGAACGTCACGGCCGACACTTTAACGACGAATTTAAGTCATTTTTTTCACCTCACACATATTTTTTTATAAACGTTAGAAACTCTTAAACTGTGGGTCGCAGCCTCGGGGGTCAAATTTTCACACTTTGATCCTACGTCTGGTACAGATCTCGAAAAAATATCGATTCGCACGAACGAGTACCGAATCCGGATGATTTATCATCTAGTCAAGAAGTATTGGCACGTCTAAAACGTTTGAGTGATTTTTTTTTGTTCAAGTATAAGATTTGCACTTGCACAATTTCGAACTGGAGCGTTTTATATTTTCCTCGAATGTTTCGTCATTTTCAGTGTAGTACATGAAAATCGAGGTTGATCACTGCGAAGGATTAACTTTGTATGGTCTTCGGTACGTGCCAATTTGAAATCGCTTAGAAAAGGTTAGTGCGACGATTGTCGCATCGAGATAAATGCGTTTTGTGGAATTTCCGATTCGTTCGATTCTCGTTTTCAGTTTCATTATCCAATTAAAAGTGCTCTCGGACCGTTTTCGTTTTAATGGCAGATCCAATTTGCGATGTTCAAATGTCAGCGCGGTTCGGTTTTGTTTCGTTCGAAAGCGTTTTTTTCTCGCCTTGGTTTTTTATTTCATGATTTTCGTTGTTGTTACACTTCCTGTGTTCCGTTGGTTTATATTTTTTCTTGTAATTAGCGTTTGATGTAAATATGGTGCATCGACTCTCCTAGAATCGTGATTCGTTGAACCTCTGCGGGGATATTAGAGCATACGGATATTCAAATCCTCTCACTAAAAATTACGCTATTCTTATGTTGCATAATATTTTTTTCGAATAAGAAAATCAAATATTATACTGTAGTGAATAAATATCATCGACCAGGAACTAGATTTTCTTTGTAAAAATTTTTATTGTAGTGTGTCATGTAGTTATTTTAATTTCCTATATAAACTTTTTTCTTGAACTTTAGAAATGTTTTTTCTATTATGTTCAACAAATGTCATTCGAAAAGATCAAATTTCTATTTATTCTGTACTTTCAATTATTACAAAACATAGTACTTATTGTATTTTCGATTAACTGAAAATTTTAATAAATATTATTCAATCAACTGTTAGAAAGTTCATAACACGGTAGATTAAGTAAAATCACTCGATATACAAAAAAAAATCATAATAAGCTCGAAAACTGAGACAAATTTTAAATAATTGCAACAATATATCCATTTTTGCTTTTTTTTTTACGTACAAAAAAATGATACCGATTTTTTTTCTCTAGATTCAATTTTCAATTTGATTACTGAACTATCGACAGACTCAACTTTAGCTCGAAATGAAAATAATTAAGCTAGAAGTGGCAAACCTTTTTCACACTCAAGTGACTCGAAACCTTCATCATCGTCAACTCAAAACAATATCGTATCAGCACCTAGCATCTCCTCGTCGATATCGCAACACTTACTTACCATCTCGAGGAATTTTACCGGTCGGCAAGAGTTAAGGTCACCGTGTCGAGGATGGTGGCCCGACCACCTCATAGCACAATGATACGAACCGACTCTCGCACATGTGTGTATATATAATATAATATATAAATATATAATACGTATGTAAATATGGGTTCGAATGGAATATTGTGAGAGACGACGAGATGCCAAAGTTTAAATGTCGCTTGCCCATAGAATGGTAGTCGTGACCGGTGGCGTGGTCTCGTCGAATTGTCGTGTGTAATTCGCATATTGCAAGTGTTGTTGTTTTTGTTGCTGTGGATGTGTTTGTTCTTGTGTTTTGATCGATTGGATGATGGTTGGTATTCTGAAGTCTCAGGTTTTTTTTTAATTTTTAATATTCGATGTACAACTTTAGAAAAAATCTTGAAATACTCAAGAATGAATTCTTGGAAAGTCTCTATGAATAATCCCTAGTTAACGAAATGATGGTTGGATGAGAAAGTAAAGATCTTTTCATCTGAGATTTTTCTGAAAATTATCTTGTTTTTCATGTAAAATAAATCATTTTTAATCTAGTTTGACTACATTTTTAATGGTTAAGAAAGTTTTATAGATTTTCTTATGAACTATTATTCTTTAGATTCTCAACTAGTTATGCTTCTTGAAATATTGAAAGCGAGGACGATGTGATTTTTAAATCTTTCGATTCGACATTTATTCATTCCGTATGAATTATATTGCTGTTGTTCATCACGATTTCAAACAATTAAAACATTATTTATAATGAGCTTCGTATGAATAACTGGTGATTTATCGTCGTTTGCAAATTGCTTCGATGCAAGGCCGCAAATATATTTTACTTTAATAGTCGGGTTTCGAGGAAATTGTGAAAATGATAGCGTCGGGTGTTTTTATTATAGTACGAAAATTTGATGCAATTTGTTTCTTAATTTGTTTAGAATGGAATAAGTAGAAAATATAAGCGAATGTGCGAGACAAACGAGTGAAATCGAAGGTCTTGAAATTGAGGAAACACTCGATGCTCTCTGATAAGAGCTTCTTTAGAAAGCTTCCTTCTCGCTATACGATTCATCAAACACAAATTCAGATAGTTTATTTAAAACAGCGCTAATTTGATTTAAAATGTTTGTTTTGACCATTTTATTAGTCTAAATGAGATTTATCACTATTTGATTCGAGTCAGATTTGATTGATATTTGATATAAATTATAGTCAGTTAAAAAAATCAAATTAACGACATGTACTAAAAATATTTTCGCACACTATTTCGAAAACACAATTTAGAATCGTAAAAATAATCATACACACTCCTCTTTGAGAAATATCGAATTTCAACGCATCCTTGATCTCAGTTTATAATCCGTCGTAAATTTTACACACCCAAAGAGACGATTAGCTCAATTATTTATAAGATTGTTCGAAAAAAAAAATTCAACCGTTAAGCAACCTTTTAAAGAATTAGTCACTATCGTCGATATGTGGCACACATTCGCAACAATGCGTTTAATTAGCGATAGTATCGACACAAATATAATATGATATAATAAACAAGAGCCAGAAGTGACACGGGAATTCGAAGCCTTGTCACGAAAATCGTGACCCATACATATTATGTGTCGAGCCTTGAAAAATCAAGTGGCAAAACAATACGTGTGCGAGTCACAAAATTTTGTTTCCTGTCTTTTTCACGAATACGAATCTATTGTTTGCTCTGAGTTATCGACGTGTGTGACATTTGAAAAGGTGATGATCAATTCGAGTTCGAACGGTATATTTTTTTTCGCGTTGAAGTAATGTGTATTATATTTTATACAAGTGTTGTTTGAAGTTTTCTTTTGTGGTGCGCAAAAATGTAAATATTGTTCGAAGTCAAAGACATTTTGAAAAGCCTAAAATAATAAGTTGACTGATCGATTGAGAGTTTTCATTTATATTCGAGTAGCACTTAATCTTTTGTATTTTCAATAGCAAGTCATTTCGAATTTCATACGAAAATATTTTGCATAGATCTTACATAACTTTTTACATATTTGTACTATATAAGTATATACCATATTCATAAAGCTTATTTTCATCAGAGCATTTTTTTTCAATCTAATTATATTCATAATTAGAATTACAATACAATTAATATATCATGAGCGATGTTATAACAGAGTCGAATTTGCGAAAGTTTCATCTAGTTTTACCCAAGTCCATTTCGTTCAGTGTAACGAATGCAAATTATGAATACGAACCGTTGGCAAATTGGAACAATATTACGAAATTTCTTCTATTGTTTTTAGGCGAACGTTCGTGAGAAAATACCATTTTCGACGCAATTATTAGAACGCTTTTTTTCGTTCTGCCAAACTATGCCCACGACTCGTGTCGATGAACTGCATTATTTGGAAAATTTTGGCGCCAGAACATTCTCTCATATCTTCCAAACATACTAAATCTAAATTTAAATAAATTATGAAAATATGAATGGAATTCTCTTATGATTGATGTTGATGTCGCCAAATTCGCGGTGGTCGCACTCAATCACGTACACCTCAATGCAAAAGTGTCGAAATTGAAAATGGTCGTCAAGAGTAGGAAGCATGAAGCGAAACCACATCCTGGACGCGATAATCGATTTTTTTTGCAAAGACACGATTCATTTTATATTTATGCGCTTATGAGATCATTACGTGTACGTCGATCGTGTCCAACTATGTTTCAATATATTCTTTTCCATATTGAAAATGATCGATACAACGTTTGGACATTCAAATCTTCGAGTTCATTCAAAAAACAATTTCTTAAATAAATATTTTTTTTATTATAATTCGATAATAATTTGATTAAAATATACGAATGTCTAAAATTTCATCGTTGTGAGATTTTCCAACGGTGCAAGTTCACACTTCGTTCGAAATTATAAACGTGCAAAATCGATTTGCCAAGGTAACAATATAACTGATCGGTCAACTAAGCATCTTTCTAATTTTCTGTTATTTTTTCCACACCGTAAAATTTAATTAGAGTCGTTTTACAAGGTTCAATTTGCTCTGGGCCGTAATTTTCTACGAGCACGTAATACAGTTCAGTAGCTGTAAGCTCGTAGTCGTGAGCGAAAGTATATTATTTATAACTGCTACACATTTTCGATTTTCGTATGATTAATAGCCCGGGATAATTATATATCGACATTTTTTTCTAAGCGTGGGTGCCTTAAAGGCGTTGCAAAATTGTCTAGTACGGGAAGATTCGCAAATGTGATCGTAAAATTTAAATTATGTATGCCTGTTACATGAATATGATATCTAATAACTATTACATATATTGAAAAAACAATTTTATTCTGTTTTACATTTTATTTTGCACAAAAGTGTAAATAAATACCAAAATAAGCTCCATAATAGCCATGAAATAATTCGTTGAAGAATCACGTATTCGAAGTAAAAGTTTCAAAATTTTTAAACCGATTTGTACGTGCCATACCTTTCTGGAACAAATTGATTTATACAAATTGAATCATTAAATCATCTTCGGTTTTTTTTCATTTCGAAAACTAAAAATACATAAAAATGTTAGAACTGATTATTTTGTTATGACAAATGGTCAGTTTTTTCGATTACGTTAAGAAGCTTATTTTTCCCAATTCTAATCGCATAGAGAAATTGAATATGAAAAAAAAAACAGACAAATATACACGTGTAGCTATACAAATACCTAAATAACTATGTAATTTTAACATACTTGAAACTAGAAACAACGAAATTAAGTACAAAGCGAACCTTTGCCCTTAATTCTACGAAGCCGCGTTTTTCGCGCGCAATTGGAATTATCGTTTCACAACGTGAAAAATCCAAATTGTCCGATGATTATATATTTTCCGATGATGGCCCTGTTCGAAATTTTCAAACTTCAAGGAGACTCTCACGCTTCGCCGTTTACGTGTAGTAATTTTCGTAGGAACATAGCAAAAATAGCGTCGTCCGTTTGCCATTTCGAAACTTCCGATCGATTTTCTGTTTTTTGAATATTTTTTTCGGAAAATTTTCCGAAATACCCAAAGTGGTAGTATTATGTTCCGTGCCCATTGCCTACGCAGTTTTGCAATAGTGAACCGTAAAAATATCGATTTTAAGTGGACTAGCATCTTCTGTTGGGAAATCGACCGCTGTGATATAATAAATGCCTCATTGTGAGAACGAGGCATTTTGTGAACATTTCTCGATATTTATGCGTGTTTTGACTTTGTTTGGAATTATGAATTTATAATTGGACAAATTTTTATATGTACATACATATAAAAAATTACTTTTCTATTGTTCGGTTTTGTTTATGGCAATTTTATGCCGTCTCGTATGAGAATGTTAAGAAATCTTTCATATATATTTCACACAAATTCATATTGTCAACGTATTTTTATTATATTTATGATCATTTGGCGTTTTATAGTTTTTGAAATTTCAAAACGAAAGTCACACACTCAGCGTGTAATAAATGATGTTTTTATATGAGTCACATACATGGCTTTCTTTTGCTTATATCTAAAGATCGATGATAGATCTAACCCAGACATTGGATGATTTATAATACATGTGTAGTGACAGCAGATGAAAAAAAAACTACTCAAATCTAAACAAAAAAGTTGATTGATAGAGCGCTAATGAACGCGATCAAATAATACTAATTACAGTGAACTTGTATTGAGCTTTTACGCTCGGAAAAAGTCTCGAATGGATGATTCTTGCGTTCATGCGATTTTGACAATCGATATTCATTTTATTTCAAAATGCGTTTCTATATTGATTTCATGACTCATTTGCGAATACTTCTTATGCGATTTAGTGATTAATTTGAAAGCTGACTGCAAAAAAATAATCTGTAACAAGATTATGGACTGACGAAAGCGAATAAATGAATTTCTTTCGAAGACCTTCGAAGAGAAAACGCCACAGAGCGAATAAAGCATCGGAGATAATTCGGAGATATCGCAACAGTGAGATTATTAATAATTCATAACTGGACACGTCCGAACAAATGTTTAAGCTTGTAATGAGACAGCTCGGGCGAGGGCTGTCAAGTTAAAGGAGCGATTTTCGTTCGCAAGAATACTTATTGTATTTTGGAGCACACGAATTTTAAAATGTTAAAGAATTAACAAAGTCATTCGTCATGGCGAAAATTGTGTTAATTGTATAGGTTTCCTTGAAAATTTTCCATATATGACCCGATAGCTAAATGGGTAATGGTCTATTGTGCGAGCTTTACACGTCTCGTTCTCTTATAAGTTATTATATAAAAACACAAATGTATTGTTTACCCGATATAGTTCGATACATTTGAAAAAAAATAATCATGTAAGATACATTAACAAGACACGACGAAAGTATTATAAGACGATATTTATACTCGTATAATAAAAATAAATATAAAATACTAATAAAAAAGGCCACCCACTCGGAACAAACGCATGTAACTGACGAGGGCAATCGTTAAGACAAATAATGTCATTATGAAAAAAAATATATACACATCACTTTCTACTCACGCTTTATACAATTCCGCGCACAATATTAATTGTGTACGAATGGCTGTATTCTGTTATAATTTATTACGAACGCCGAAATCAATTAGCGATTTCATTCAAGGACTACCGTTTTAACAATGAAGCGGTTAGTCAACAGGCGTGGCATGTTGATAAGGCAAAGTTTTCATTGAATGTTGCACAAATAATACGGTTATTATTTCGATTTGTTAATTTCATATGAATCACCGATGTTGAAAATATTTTTTTATATAGAATTTTATAATTATTGTATGCATTAGATTCTAGAAAACAAACACAATCTCAATGTTAATGACCACCGAGTGTCCTCTCATCGTCAACTCGACCGAAATTCTAATACGCCTTCATTTCAAAAAGCATTTGATTGACAAACGTATCAGATAAGACAACGCCAGTCGACAACTTCGATCAAGACGGACGAACGTCACCGTTTTTTTTTTCTAATCGATACTTTCTAAGGCGATCGCTCAAAACGGATCTTCTTCGATCGAGAAATCGTGGATAAATAGCATAATCGACTATTTTCAGCACGTACTAGTAATAGAAGAGAGTTCGGTTGCAGAAACGTCGGTAATTTGCAAGATCGTTTCGCAAAGGCGCGAATGCACAACGACCGCAAGCGCTAATAAAAGCGGTCATAAATACGCGAATCGGTCTGGTGCTTTCGAAATTTAAATAAATTATTCCGTTTCGATCATCACTCGGATGAAATTAGTGTGAAGACGGCAGGAAGTTCAGCGGTGTCGTATCGAGCTTAGCGGTTAAGTGCAGAAAGTAATTTTAGTCGGATGATTTTATATTACGATTAGATTATATAATTGATTTCGATGCGAAAATATAACTTTTTTGAACTGTAATAAAATTTCGATGTCGATTAAAAATTTGATTAATTTGAATAATCAATTTCACAAATTGAACTTTGCATGTTATCTGACTTTGAACTTAACATTTAGCTTGGATCGTATATGATTTATGTTTTTTTCGTTTTATTCGATTTTTTACGTAGCCGAAAAAGATATAAGATTATTGATTCTAATTTTTATTTTTTGTTTCAGGTGAGTCTTCTGATGTTTTTTTCAACTCTAATAAGGTCTGATGACATAATAAGGTCAGTTTTCTTTAAACTTCGAATATTTTCTTTTCATTTGATTTAAACTGACTACTATAAAACGTAATGGGTTTCATATATAGCCTTGCGTTGAGCTCTCTCAATATAACGACGAAATGAAATTCGAAAAATATGAACGTTCGACGAAAGTTTAAATACATATGAACATCCTGAAATTAATCATCGTACATTTTTCACTTATCCCATATTCGTAATGTAGTCGTATTGTAAGAACTAATTACCGTTCCCGCCAACACGCATTCGTTTGAAAATTTTTGATGGACGTTCACGTTTCGGCAGTTTCATCACGTAAATATTCTTTGTTGAAAATTCTCGACAGCCGTTTGCCGATTTGACTGGAATCCAAAACATCTAATGTTTCGAAACGGTATGGGTGTGATCCCAATGCAACGTTCGACGTCAGAAGCTCGCATTGTGGGAAATTGCAAAAGCCTCTAACGAACTCTCAATCAAATTAATTCAATACGAAATTTGGAGTACATGTCTATTATAAGTAACTTCAATAGATTTTTTTATTCAATACTGTATCTGTAAAGCCATACGTAACATAAACTTGCACTTTTGCACATAAATCTGTTATTTGCACTGCACTGATTACGGAAAACTCTAGATCCATTTCAATCGATGCATACATGAATATTAAACTAATTAGTGCCCGTTGCAAGTGTGTCGTTGAGGTTGCATCACTGAAAATGCAAGGAATATGGAAGTTTTGTTCATCGAACGCTTTAATGATGGGTATTCGTAACGTTTCACATGTCACGTCTATGCAAATCTGTATGAGGTCTGTTGTTCGAATATTTTGCAGGTCGAGCGATTTGACACGGTTGAATGCTTTTGAAAATGTTTAGGTTTTGTAACGATTTTCGAGTATTCATTTAAGTCGATCGTGAATATTCATATTTAGTTCATTTTTTGTTAAGAGTCTTATTTGATTGTTTCCCATTTTAGTATAAGAATATGTTTTTTTTGGCGTGGAATGCTTTTTTTTCACAAACTAAACTATCGTATCATACAATTCGACCTATTAAATTTTCGCAATCGATCGTCACCATTGTCAATTCGCACGATAGATCATCGAATAGACAATGTGACGGATCTATGCGTATCACGATCTCGCACATATTTATATATATCCACATTGCAAACACCCACGATCATTCTCTAAATCATCGCTTCTCAATCGGAATAAACGAGCGTGACTCCAACATTAAAATCATCACTTTCCATTTCATAACAGTAACATTGAATCGATTGGGCGTCTAGCGAAACGACCGGATCTTCACCACTTGCTATGGATATTATTGCATTTTTTTCGCATTTTAACGAAAAGCTGTCAGTGCAATTGTCGATTCTAATTGAATCTAAATTCAATTCAATTTTCTTGAAATGTAGTAACGATTCATTGTATCTTATGGCTCCGGGTCATGCTGGTTCATGTGTGTTCTCGATTCTGTTGTTGGGTCATTCTGTGCTCTTCAATCGAATAGATTGTGTGCTCCGTATAAGGACTAACATGTCTTAGAGAGAAAAAAAATTGAAAATTGCGCAACACTACATCGTGATTCGATTAAAACGCATAATATAGTACGAGGATAGTCGAGAAAGTGAATCGAACCGAAAATGTTGTTCTCGTTTTCATGATGTTTTTTTTCGGTGCAATTCTATAATGTTTCGCCAAAATGGCAAAGTTTAAAAACTGTTGTCTAATCGAATTTATGATTCACTTGTGAGAAATGGGATGAAACTCATAAATCAGAAAGGATTTAGGATTTCCTGCAAACTCGAATCGATCTATATCTCAAATATGAGAAATTTATATAATATCATATTTCGAATAGAAGAAATGCAATGTAGAGCTTATTTGTTGATTTACAAATCGTAAATTTGACATCGTTACGAGATCATTTCTATATTTGCTCTATAGATCCGTGAGAAAACGATTTTTTTGTGCGTATACATTTCGCCAATTGTATATTATTTGCTCATTTGAAACTTGATTTACACAACTAGGAATCAAAAGTACAAATTATTCTCGATTTGTAATTTATTTTTTGCATAAATGCGCTTCTCAAGAAAGTTGTTGTTAATTAAGATCACCACTTACGATAGCGTATGTGTTTTTTTTAGTAGAAAATCTTTCTTATTAATTTCTACCGATGAGTAGGTACATAAATTGATTTTGCAACTGCCAATAATTATATCGCACAAATTTGCGTTGTAAATCTTAGGCGTTGCATAAAAATCGTATAATTGCAACTTGGCAAAATTTTGCGCATTATAAAATAAATAAACTTTTTCCATAGAGCGAATAAATGATGCAATCGGGAATTTCTCAAGCAAATTAAGCTTAACGATAACATAACATAACATTCAATCCGAATCATAATCTCAATCGGTGCTTCAAATTATACTTAATTGACATCATGCAGTGATGCTTTCACCCTTTTTATATTCTTAAACATTTTAATGTATTTTTTATGAAGTTTTTATTGACAATGATGACTATGTATATGATTGATCATTACGTGAACAATGACCCTCTGTAATTATCATTGCATAAAATTCGAAAGCTCTTTTAAACTTATTGTATGAAATCAACCTTTTTAAATACATACTTGTGCTCTGATTTATTTGCATCAATTACACTGTGGGTAAACATGTTTACACATCTTAATGAAGATAGTTAAATACAGGGTATATTAATCAATATTTATTAATGTAATAACAGAGCGGACTGTCGATCCGGTATTTTTGTTGAATAACGAACTTGTTAAATGGATGATAAATCAATTCATCGATTCGTTAATGTGTCTATAGCTTTTTTCGAAAGGAAGTAATCTAATGCGAAATTGGTTAAAAAATAAATAGAGTTCAGTCAAATCATTGTCTAAAGAAATTTGTTGATACAAATTACATAAGATTCCATATGCAATATGCAACATGATGATTCTATTTTTTTTTTCATTTTAATTTTCTTTCAAGTATAGAATGAAAGTATTAGATTCATCTAGTCATTTAAAATTGCAGTAAGTGCAGCGTTAAATAAGCAGATCGTTTGAAAGCGTGCAAAACTATTTATGAAGAATAATTTGATATCAGAGATCATCAAACTCTTTAATACATTCTCGAAACGAATTAATTTGCAAACAACACATCAAAAGCTACTCATCTATGATGAACAAAACAATTAATACGCTCTCGTACTTTTTCTAGATCACTATCGACGATAAAAAGTGATAGCTTACGAACATGTTTGCGCGCACAACGTACACGTGTATTCGAATAAATAAAAATGTATGTAATACACATCGAATAAAAAATATGATTCAAATGAAACAAGCGATTTGTCACTAATGCGAGACGTCGTTTTACATAAACACGATTATCTGCGGATCTAGAGCGGTCCAGGAAACAGCAGTCGACTTCGACCCGTTCTACCGGACGACCGCCGGATCAAAACGTGGGAAAAACTAATGAAGATAGTTCCTGAATTATTCCATTTGATTTTAAAATCAAAATCCGGATTGACGTTGACTTTCGTCGAAGAAAAAATCGAAAAATCGAGCGACAAACTCGCGCGGAGTCGATGTGAAGCTTTTGCCAGTAGATGAACGTAATGAAGCTGTTTGGCTTAAGCTGTCGAGCTTTAGAGCATTGAGTTGTTTTTTTTTCCATGCGTATGATTTTAATTTAAAAATATTGCAGTCGATTTGTAATTTATGTCGATAATCGTTCGTAATCAGTATGCTTCGACCGGCCTGTCCCACGTTGAAAAGCGAAACTTTCTAATGACCGATTTCAAATTAACTAATTGAAACTGAAAACTATTGTTTATGTCGTTTTTGCACTGCAATAATTAACGACACGACTTTTTTATTGTTAATTTATCGATGTGATGTCATACATTTTTCAATCGACAATATTGTGATTTCTAATTAAAACGTAATTGCTTTTGGACAGTATAGTAAAAAATATTAATTAGTGTTTATGTTCCATCATCGCATATGCATTTGTGTTTATTGTGTGCTTATTGTAACATTAATTGAAATTCAAATTGCAAAGTTACTTTTTTTAATCGAATGAAAAAAATATACTTAAACACAGTCTTGTTACTGTTGATTAAATTATGTTATACAATATTACCATTACTTTCATAAATATTCCAATATAGTCGTGATATGATTTATTCCATGATTTTGAATCGAGGAATTTTCCTTATTTCGTGTGTTTCTTAAATTTGTTTATTACATCATTTATAGCAATATTCTTCACCAAATATATTATAGATTTTCCAAGTGTATTAAAACTTTTTTTCAATTAAGGAAATAAATCTGTTGACTAACTTTTCGAAATATGAGTTTATATCCACACGAAAATCTTAAAAAGCTTTTAATGACAGCTTTTTTTTTCTTTTGAAAAGAATTAAATTGCTTATAAAAGCTATAGAATCGAAAATAGATAGATTAATTGAACTTTCAACCGACTAATCACATTAATAAATCAAAAGATAACCCATAGAAATGCAGTAGCTCAATTGTCACACGTAACATACAGATAATCATCTTCACGTTCGAAAGTCGCACTCATCATCCACACACATAGACATAATCTTGAGATGGAAATTGCATCAGATGAAACCTCGGTGGTCTAGCGACTATGATGTCAATCTTAACACAATGATGATGGGTTTATATCGAAGTCTCATATTCGAATCGGGTGCAATTCGCGCTTTCACTGAAAACTAACCTAGCCCAACAGACAGTGCGAAATTGAATTATGTAAAGTGGTGATTCAACGTGTGGTTTGCGATTAAATTAGCGGTTTCGATGTGCTAGAGTCGTCTGTGTCCTTATAGAGATGGATGCTGTGTGAGGTGTTGGTGTGTCTGTTGCAGTTTTGCCTGTATGTAAATTTGGTGGTGACGTTTAGGTTGTTTATGGTGAGTGGTAATTTGTGTGGTGAATGGTTGAATTTGAATTTTGAATTATATGGGTCGATCAGTATTTGGTATTTTGAAAATATTATTGAAAATAATCGGGTTTGTTGAATTCGATTTTCTATGTCGAATGCTGTTAATTAATAGAAAAATAGATAAATTCTGATTCGAAGATGAGGTTGTCAAATTTATATGTGCGATATTACTTTTTATTGAATGAAAATATTTATGTACTTGTAAATCGAAATCGCGACGCTATGAAGAAATTCTAATCATGCTTTATGCGATTTTAAATCGTTAAAACACGTCACTGTGAAAATTATGATTTAATTAGAATGCCCAACGTGTAAACGCATAAAAATTTTCCATTGAAAAGAAAATGAATTTTTCTCGCAGCATAACGACATTCCATACAGTGAAACAAATAGTAGCTATCAACTTTCTTTCGAGTATAAATAACGCTGCGCAATTTATTCTAATATATCCCAGATATTTTCACAGGCGCAATTAATAACAATCTAATTACGATTTTAATAGTACGTTTAATTTTAATTGCTCGTTAATTACAGCTGATTATAGAACGTTAAGAGGAATTAAACAGGAAACATTAGCGATGAAGTTAAGTACGATTCGCTGCAAGTGACTGTTTCGGATTTCAGTTTACATGTAGCATAGATTCCCAACTGAAGGATCGTAAAATTTATTTAATGATGAAATTACATAAAATAAAATTTATCATTCAATTTATTTTTTTTATTGATGCTTCGATGTTCAATTATAAAAAAACTGTTTATGTGTGATGCAAATAGAATATTTTCTTAGCTTCAAATTGCTGAAGGAATTAAGATTCACCTGAAAAAATATAGTATAGAATAATTTAGGAGTCTGCGATATTAAGGTATCTTATGTTTGCGAGATTAAAGGTTAAATTACAATTTCGTTTCAATTATGTAAATGCGTCGAAAGCGAAGCTCGTAATATGTGTAACTTTATAACGCCATGTACATAAATACTGGGCCGTAAATAAATTCGTTCAGATGCGATGCGCGTATATACGGCAACGCGAAAGTCTTGTCACGTTTGTTTCTCAGCTTCGAATGAATATACCGCATTTATTTATTGCGCTTTTCCGACGTATAGAAGTGCGTTTTGATTTGGGTAGAGTATCGTGTTTTTGTTTGTTTTACGAATACGGTTGTATTTCTTTTTTAGAAAACTCCGCGTAAATTATGCGCAGGTCCGGCGTATGTAATTTTATACCGTAGTAATTTACGGGTCAAGAGGTACAAATTTAATTCAAAGGTCATAGGTTTTTCATTCTTTTAGAAATATCTAATAGGAAGAATGAAAATAATGAAATATCTATAATTGTTTTGTAACGGAATGATTATATCGATCACTAAAAGAAATGTTAGAAATATTCATTAATTTCAAATAGAAGATCTATTGATGTTGTAATATGAAGATAGTATAGATTTTGTAATGTAACTATACAACGTAATAGCTTTTTGATTTACTTATCGTCAACATTATGTGTACTGTTGAATACATTTTATTTTTTTATTTGTCCAGTGTAGAGTACATGCGTTTGAAAGTAATTTATTGTACAAGCCGTTTCGAAATCATTATGCATTCTTAACGCTTCCTATTCAAGGCGATGCATCTTGCATTATGATGTTATCACAATACTAGTTCTATCACCATCTAAAGAAAATGCAACCAGCAAAAAGCGATCATGTTTCAAAGCGATAATTTATTTCAAATATGATTAATAAGTAATACAACCCTTCATATAAATCAAACTTTCAAGACCATTTCTCTAGGTAAATATATTTTTTTAATACGAATCTTGAGTCGAAGAGTTCACATCGGTAGCATTTAAACGTTTCGCGCCGTTTTTGATTGATGTACGAATTTTCGTATAACCGAAAGGTCGCGTGTTTGATTCCGAGCGTGTGACCCGCAGCCTCCGGGTCCGTGGCTTGTACGTATAATATTATTTGTAAAAGGTGAAACTTTGGAGTGTTGCCCAAGTCCTCATCCTCTTTCACTTTTATTTTCATTACGATTTTGTTTTGTTCTCGTCGAAGAAAAATGCTTTGTTGTTTGTTGTTCTCGTGTAGTTGTCGCGTCGAGTTCGCTTCGTATCGCTTCTCGTAAAGAGGTCTGATCGTTTATCGGTTAAGGGTTAACTACGGTACAAGGTATATCCATTTAATCTGTGGTGTGTCGTTTATTTATTGCCTCGTCGAAAACTTCATGATGTTGAATTTATCAAACGCAATTATTTCGATTTTGCAGTCAGCAGTTGCATCAAAGCAATATTTCATATTAGTTTCAGCCTATGCAGATTCCATTAGAAAATAAGTTCATATTGTATTCTGAGGTAGATATGTTTGAAATGATTCATGCGTATTTCATGATTGTTCTGTGTATCATTTATCTTAAATGTTTTACTGTTTGACGGTTGCAAATAGCAAAGTAAGCTGAATGGATTGAAAATTCGACATTGGCAATAATGAAATGTGCTTAAACGAACGAGCTTCTTTAATGAAAAGTTTTCAACAATCGTTTATTGTTCTCGATTTTTTTATCAACTGCAATTATAATATAAACGAAACGTTTTTTTTTCGTATTACATTTCAATTATTATTTTTTATATCGGTTAACGATAGTCGTAAACCATACGGCGAATTGATGCAATCGCACATTTTTCTTCCTACATAACGCAACATACGATACATTGAACAATTTTCATAATGTCACTGCGAACGGAGCAATATACAGTTGAATGAAAAATTCCATAATTCAACTAGTACTTCCTCATTGAACACGATACGTACTTACTATGTACAAAACGAATCGAAAGCTTAACGACGAGGCCGCTAAATCGAGAAAAACCATCCAAATATCATTTACATCTCATATGACTAGGAAATGTTTTTTGAAAAGTTTCGAAAATCTTCATCATCATCATCATCAATATCGAATAGGGAGGCCGGTGAACGAAAGCTCGGCAATTAACATTCCAATTGCAGTCATGCTCTCTTTCAAAACGCTTTACAAATAAATCTACGACTATCGATCAGATGAGATCGATTAACAGAGAGAGGATAGTCAATACAAAATATCATTATACGAAAACGATTGTAGGGGAAAAGCGGTTGATTTCGATAGCATTTATAAAAGTCATAATTGAATCGTTAAATCTAGATTTTTCTCACATCAGATACAGTTCATATAATTTATCTTTTTGTATAAAATTGACTGGTTGTGTCTGTTTGTGGTCTATGTTCTCGTTAAGTTTTCGTGATATTGTGCTTAAATATTTTAGAGTTATTGTATGGTCATTTGAGATGGTGCTATGTTACATTAAAAAAAATCTAGTATGAAGAGTTAATGATCTGAAGTCATTCTTTTTTTAATATATTTTTAAATTTTAATTTAACTCAAGTTTCTTTGTTTGAAAATATATTCATGTAATTTGTATACAATATGTCAAAACACCATTCAAATAGAAAATTTCAAATCATATCCAATCTATATTATAAATACGCTAACAATGCTCGAAATTTTCAGCCACAGCCGTGCCTCGAAACCGTGCGTTCAGTTTATTGGCCCACTGCCTTACGCTCCGAGCTACAAGTTGTAATTACGAAATTGCAACTTTTAACGTATATATATGAGATATTTTTTTCATTTCACACATAGATGGCAATAAACACATCCGTGGCAATACGAAATTTGATTAATTCCGAACAATTTTGATACACATGCGCCTACTGCTAGTCATAATAAATTCAACTCGAACAAAGCGAGTAATATCAGATAATATTATGAATGAGCAAAATGAAATATTTTTATTATATGTTAAAAAATCGATAGATTTTAAATAAAATTGCATATCAAAATTAGCTTAATTTCCCCGATATGATATATGCGAAGGTTTCACAACTGCCACTCAATTATACAGAAGCGCCTTTTATCGATTCGTATAATAATTTTCGGGATGTGTAACGAGAGGAAGTCGAATCGAGGACGAACCGAATCGCTTATTGATAGCTCCTTAACGAACCGAAATGTTGGTTACATATTCACAACGATGCTAGTGCGAAACATCACTCGCATATTTATACATATATGTATATAATTTATATTAATCGGTGTTCGAGTTGCGAAATGCGCTTTTTGATACGCTCAGAGCTGTTCGTGTCAAGCGTATTTGCATTTCGATCGTTAAAATTAGAAATTTCGGACGATCGCCGTTGTTTGAAAATGTTAATTGTGCCTAGATTGTGGGTGGATATATTCGAAACGATATGAGTTTTCATATGTTCGTTTTATATATTTTTTTCATTTTGACATTTGCAACGATATTCGTTTTTTTAAGGCAATTGCTAAGTTTAGAAAATATTTATCAGATGTAAAGTTGTTTCAGTGACATTTTGTATGCAATGAAACTTTCCTTTGCATGCGACTAATGAATTCGTTTCAATAAATGTTAATTAGCTGATTTAACTTTAATTATGAATGTTTTGATTAATTAATTTCTAAAAAAAACTTAACGATTTCGAAATTGCAAATCGTTCGATTATCAAATTTAACTGAAAAAATAACAATATTTCATAGGATTTAATTACAAAAAAACATCTTCTCATCCCATAAGGTTAACTCGAGATTACGCAAACCAGTTAACCTCTAAGCCGCATGCATTTGACTCACGCGATTTCGAATCCGACGAAATTCGTCGCGATTTTTAAACGATCTAATAACGATATCGCGTGTTTAGATCTCAACAAAGCCGAGTAATAAAAAAAACCTCAACATCCCACAGAATCACGAAGCGAAAGATCGCTTATGTTTTTCGAGGCGCATCTTCCTATACGGAGCGAAGTTTACACAATTAGCGTCAATCAAGAAGAAGAAGCTCTTCTTCGCAACCGCTTCCTAGTTGCGGTGAGAAGTGGTCTTTTTTTCCATTTCATTTTAAATTCTTCTTACTCTCGTTTCTATTTTTTTTTCAGGTCTATTATTTATGTGAATGCGGTTGCATCACGATGCACCGCCTAGTCTCTCTTTCTCGGGTTACTCGGGTTACCCTTTGTTCCTTTGGAAAGTTTTCGCTCTCTTGATGAGGAAACGTTGCGTAATTTCGTATATATGATTCGTTTGTGTGTTTTGTGTCTTGTGTAGATATGTGTGTTTATGGGAAGAGCTCGTTTCTTTGATGCGGAATTGGATCAAAGGGCACGGTGGAAATGTGCTTTCGAATAGTCAGTATGAATGATTGAATGATAATCACTAGTATCTGTGTGTTTTTATTTTTTTTGATTTGTAGCGGAAGATATTTTATCGTTTGGTTCGAAATATCTATAATTCTATTCATGGGTAAAGCTATGCTATAGAAATTTTATGCACACAATATAGATAATTGTATATTTCATTTTTATCTATGTGTTTGAATATGTGAAGAGAAACTGTTGATTTTCATCATTTTATTTCAAAATTATTTTCTAGACGATTTAATCAGTAAAATTTTGAGCGAATTAATCTCATATTTTCATCAATATTGGCATATAACGTATGTAACCATATCTTATTATAACAAAGCAATGAAACATAAAAACTCATTTTTTGAGATAAAAACCACGATAAATATTTCTAAACTGGAAAAATCTTGATAAAAATAATAAAAAGCGCCGCAATAAACGCCTTCATATAAAAATACTCATATCGATAATTTAAATTCGTGTAAAATGTATCAGATCATTATCAATTTCATAATCCATCACCCATTCAAACCAAATAATCGAAAATCGAGCACCGAACACTCGGTCAGAAAAACTCTTCGTGGGAAGCAGAACACTTGCAAGCAGCAACACACAACTTCGTACCACCGGAGGGGAGTTTCCCACGAAATTTCCACTTCTGCACCCATTGTTATCGTAACCAGAGACGACTTATCGGATAGTTACGACGCACTGTCGCTTTGTTCCGATTTTCAGGCGAAAAAAAGAGAAAAAACGGCAGTCGTACGAGTGCAATGAGCCGTT
This sequence comes from Cheumatopsyche charites, assembly GCA_024721215.1. Classification (NCBI taxonomy): domain Eukaryota; kingdom Metazoa; phylum Arthropoda; class Insecta; order Trichoptera; family Hydropsychidae; genus Cheumatopsyche; species Cheumatopsyche charites. The sequence continues at coordinate 7,930,648 of CM045586.1, read as the reverse complement.
GACAGTCATAGGCACGAGCCGATGCCGAGCAGACGGCTACCGAAGTACCTATTTTATACCAAAGTGATCAGTGTTACAGTGAAAAGTGAATAAGTGATCTATTTTAAATTGATACGTCGAAAATAAATTGTGAAATATAGTATTTGCTCGTGCGGAAAAGCTCGTTTTCTCCGCGAGCTTTTGTATACGGTTCGATATTGAAGTGGCGTTGTCGCATTGAAGAAATGCAATAAGGTGCACGAATTCGTCGGATTTGTATGGAAAATAAGGACGAGTCGTGAAAAACGTTTCGTTTTTGAACTTTTCTACAGATTTTTTATTGTAGTTGTGTGGTTTCTTTGATTTTGCTCGTGAACGCCTCGCGACAGTTGCGCTATTCAAATTAAAGCGTTCACGAGTTTAATTTGTCAAATTGCGTTTCGTAAAGATCGGGCACGATTTTTTTCTGTATTATTGAGAAATTAGATCAATATTATCACACTTACTAAATAAATAAATAAATTAAAATGTTGGTAAATTTCGCTTTCAATTGAACTGATTGAAAAAAATCGATTCAAGTGAAAAGATCGCAAATATAATTGGCGCCAGATGAAAGTCGATTCAAATTGAATTTTCATTCAGAAATACGTGGGTGTCGATTTGAAATTATTTTTGCAATAATTCAACTCTTATACCAAATGGTAAAAAATAAATCTCAATCGAATAATTTCTTTTCAGACTTCTAGAACGTATTCACCTTTTACTTTGAACGCTGAGCACGCTATAATTTTACTATCACGAATGAAGAGCGATTATTATTATTTCCGGCTTCTGTTCGAAGAAATATCTAAATTGATGAACCATGTCAAAACAAATTAGAGCTTAATAAGTGTGATAATTGCGAAAAATCGATAATTATACAATTACATTCATTAATTCAAATCATCTCGGAAAAAAACAGTAATATTTGACGGTACGAAAAATTATAGGCTTAAAAATTTTCATTGCGTAATAATATGAAAAATATGCATTTTATTATGAGAATCGTAAAAATAAATCTCAAATTTGTCTATTCAAATGAATAATAATGAAAGATTTGAGTAATTGCTTTTTATTTATGCAATGCTTCCTAAAAGAGAAATAAGCATCATATCCGAGCACAATCAAACAATCCAAACGCCGAAATTAATTAATACCGTTGAGAAATCTAGCTCGATTTACTCAGAAGATACCGCTCGAGATTCTCATACAGAATCAACACTAAAAGAGAAAAAAATCAATTTTCGCAATAATAAACGTTTAGTAACGCGCGGTCGAAAATAATGCAATTTTCGCAACCGATCACACAGCCGCTCTATATACACACATATAGCGATTAAATTAAACGCGATATATAATAATGATAACGATTATAACGAACTGCAACCGTTGCGGTGTTACAGTAACCCCTCGATTTTGAACGAAACACAATGCGAAGAACAAACGAGAGCGAAATTTCCGCTCGGTGTATATGCGAAACGTGAGAAAAGTCCGCGATGCAACAATCGGTCCGTGGGATATTTTCGAGTTTTTCCTGAGAAATAATCCATGATATGCTCAATTTTTACAATACGCACATGCCAGACGACAATGTGTTTCGCAAGTGTCCGCATGGGAAATTTCTCACAGGAGAGTTTTCGCCGATTGAGACGAAAAAAAGTTCGTTTTTCGGTTTTCGGTTTCGTTTTTCGGACGAAAATTCGATTTTGCGCAATCGATTCAAGAGTTGTTTTTTTTTCGTACGTATTCGTTGTTTGACATTTGTTCGGTTTCGATTTAAAGACATTTCTGATGGTGTATTGTTTTTTGAGACAATGAGGAGTTGTGCAAATGTCGATGATTCGATTCGGTGTCTAATTGGAATCTGTGTTCGATTTGGGTATCGATTGTTTTGTAATGTTTATTAGTTGGCTTTTTCTTCTTTTAAATCAGTATATTTTACATCGTTTATATTGCAATTGATTTTTGTTTATTTGGAATAGAATGGTCTCTTACCTTCGTCCACTTTACTTAAGTACGATTTGCTATTTCTCCCATTTCCGTATCTAATTCTTGAGTATTTCGACACTCCGTATATTTTAGTCACAAATTGAGTGCGAAAGTTGATAATAGCCTTCATTTTCAATCAAAGATGACTAAATATTTTATATAAACCATCCCATAAATAAGCTGACGATGAAGCTACGCGACAGCAGAAAAACGATAACTATTTACTGCGGTCGAAAGTTCCAACGATAAATTTTCCTAACGCGACACTTCCAAGTCTTCCGAAAACTTACGATTTCTAAATACGCACTTAGATGATTTACGCTCGGGCGACATTGCGATAAAAGAAAACGACTGGGAAAAAAAAACATTTTTTTCGCCTTTTGTCAGGCCTAATTATATGGGCGCGTCGAAAGGAAAATCGTATTTCATTCCGAATTTCCATTGAATATGAGGCTAGATTTTATCTGCGTAGGCTATCCGACAAAAGAGCATGTGATTTATCTAGTAATTCTTCGCGATTTGAATACAAAGACGATGCAAATCGAACGCTTGTTGTTTGTTGCACATGCAAAAGTTATGCGAGCCCTTTGACGAAATCGTTATGTCGCGGAAGTGGCTTGTTATAAAAGTTAATTGAGTCTTTAATGTCGAGGTGAAAATATGCTTTATTGCTATATTTCTCTACTTTTTATGGTTATTGTGTATCAAAGTATACTAGAAATGCAACTTTGAAATAAATTTTCTTATATAACGCCGAACATGCTTCAATGCAACTTTTGCAATATTTATGCTCATTTATTAAAAGTTTAATTATTAAATATCAATTACATGTAGTAAAACAACGATAAATAATATTAGATAAACAAGTTTTCATTCAAGATTTGTTTTGATATAATTTTCGCCTCGTTAGAAAAACTCGTTTCATTTTCATAACAAGACATTCCTGTAATAATTTTTTACTTGAAATTTATCCTTTGATAAATGAAAATCATTTATAAGAAGATGAATTTCTAGTGGAAAAAAAATATATTTGATTTCTTTTTAAAGATTAATATGTATAAAAGAAAGTGAATAAACTAAATGACAATAAACAAGATGGTGAGTCGAAATTACAACGTCCACGCGGACAAGGGAATTACACTAAACGCGAAAAGCCCAAACGACAATCGTCCTACAAAACCAATTCAAAACAATAAGACGAAGCAAAGCATACACTACAAACAAGTATCCGTGGGTACCCAATATTGTTTCACACAATCGCAATGTGCACCACTTCCAAAGAATGATAAAACATCACCAATTCCAACATACACTCCGACGATCAACCAAGATTTGAGTTCTAACGTCGAATTGAAGAACATAAAACCAATTGGAGATTCAGTGTCAACATTTGCATTCGTTCCCATAGGCAAAGAGCCTCCAATTTATAGCGAATGCACCAAAAGGAGTAACAGATCAGAAACTCCTTATTTGAGGAACGTGAGCACTTTCACCAACAATGTGGAAACTCATCCGAAATCGAAGACCAATTATAACAATAACAACAACAGTCCGACCAATCTGCCTACAATTGCTGAGAGCATTGTTGAAGATGTCGAATACGCTGTGGATGTTGGACGTCGATGCGAATACGAAGTCAAAGCTACTAAATGTTTGACAAACACTGCTATCAGGAATGGATCTACTTTCAACAGTGATATTTTCGATAACAGCAAACAAGAGGAATATTGCAGAGAACATTGTGCTAGAACTGGTCGTCTGAGATGCTCTCGCACTTTGGAAGCCAGCGAGAAAGAAGCGCGAAACAGATATCAGGTATGTGATTGATTGTAATCGAAAAACGTATTAGAAACGATCGAATAATAATAGGATCGAAATGTGAAATTCGATCGAAACGTTTACGTTGCAAAAACGATAGACATTCGTGACTTTCGTCCGACGAAAAACAGAATGCGTTTTCAGTTTTTGTCCAGGTGACCCACTTGTCTTCGATTGTCTCTGAAGCGTTCATTATCTAAACGATCTGAAAAAGTTCGCGTTTTCTGAAAGTGTCGATTTTTAAATACGCGTTCTGTCGATGTTTTGCTTTTCACCTACACTCTCGTTTAAATGAGAAAAATCTTCTTTTCGAAAGCGAAATGCATTTATTTCTTGTTATGTACACGGACAATACATATTCTCGAAATTGGACTTTAAATTAAAGCACGTTCGTATTTCTTTGAATTATAACAATGGCAGTTTACTATTGATACAGGGGATCTATAGTTTTTTTTATTGCAAGCATTGTATCGTACTTACTTGAGGGCTTTTTCGTGTATCAAAATTTCACTTGTCTTTCTTTTTTATTGTTATTACTTTACCAATAAAAGTTTACGGTTTTGGTTACTACACATAAGATAATCTGACGTGGAATTCGGTCGGATAAACAAGTTCGAGACGTACCGGAACTGAGTAAGTTCATATACCGGAACTTTATAGGAATTTAATATAACAATACATAAAGTAAAATCAAAGAAGCAATGAGAAATACGTTATGTATTATATAAGTATAGTAATAATCTGTAGTATATTAATGACACAATGAAAAACAAACATTGAATTCGTTATGCTTTGAAAATTACGCACAATCGAAACGAAGATTCGTCGCGTCGGAAAGTGCTATCTCCTTTTTCTGTAACAATTCGTCATATAACCTATTATTTTTCTGTCATGGTAATTTTTGGAAATTATATTCGTTAAATAATCAGCAAACACAATGAGATTCGACAACACGTGCGACATTTTAGCGTAATTTGGGAAAGTTTCGCGTAGGAAGAGCGATTTCCGCATATCCGAGTGCGACGATTCCGATTCGAATCGCAGTAATTCTTCTTATAATGAAAGAAAATGGTCTTAGAAAGGACTATTGAAGTCTTCGTTTCTAGTATCGAAGTAGATACAGATCGATAGTGCAGTTACGTTTACAGAAAATAGCAATTTCGAATCGCCTTTTGTGAGAAATTCAATCGATTGTTAGTTGAATTATAGATAATTATTAGAGAATGGGTAAATATAGTTTTAAACCGATACTTTTTCAAATTTTATGTGAGTTATATATTCGGAAAAATAGGAAATACATCGAATTAGTTAATATATAGTGCCTAACCATAATGGAATAATAACAATAGATAATATGAAATTAGTGAATAAAATGTGTCAGTAAATTGGCCACATAATCAGCGTTATTAATAGCCTCAATAAAAAAATAATTATACTCTATCGATCGAAAGAAACTCTCGCTTATATTTTTCTATCGTATTGATCGCCAATTATGTCAATATTTTAGACGTAACGCGTCTTTCTTTGGAGAATTTCCATACTGCGTCTGGTGTGGAAAACGATAATGTTTATTCTTAAATATTTATATATAAATAAAATATCGCCGCTATATATAATCGTTTGTGATCAACGGGCCATCATCGAAGCTATTGGATATTTAAATCAGCTTTTTTATTTAAAAATCTTCTATAGAGCGAACGACTATCGTTTGAAGTCGCCATGCTTCTCAAAATGTTATTTTCAAAAAAAAAATCTGACTGTTTTTTCGCACTTGTAAATAAATGAAGTTTCCGCGGTTTTTGCAATCAAAAAACAAGGATCTCGTCTGTGAGTTAGTGTCATGGATGAATGTTATCTTTGAAAAGGAAGTATCGTTATGAATGCCAGTAGCGAATTTTATTGAAATTTAATTGTTTCATGTGGTGCAGCGTGAGAACTAGCTTAATATTTTTTTGCGAATATTCAAAATGGTCTTGCGAAGAACAATTAAAATATAATAGCTCATGAATGTATTGAATAACTCAACAGGAGTTATGTTTTATCAAAAATTCATTATTTCTTGATGAAAAGAACAAGAAGCTTTTATATCGTACGAATAAATTTTATCATTAAAAATCGTTTTTGTGTGAAAATAAATATTACAGTTTGAGAGTGTTCATAAGACTATAGTTATGGACGAACAGATCGTTCAATAAAATGTAGTGAAATAAAAAAATCGATTCAAACGGAGACGATAAAATCACCATAAACGCACAAACAATCCGATCGTTTTGAAGAGGATTTTCCACAAATAAGCAGAGAAAACGTTCACGGAAATAATGCGAAAGAATTTCTCATAATATTTAGTGTCTTTCGATAGTGAAAAGCGCCGATTTGCATAAATCGTATATGATAATGAAAACGTATAGATTATTCGGTTCTTAGAGAATGAAAACAACGTTTATTTATCCCTTGCCATTTTATTCAAATACAACAAAGAAGACTTGCTCTGTTTGATTTCGACGCAATAAAAACCGATAGGTTCACGATCTAGAAATTTTGATCGATTGTAAAAAGCTTGATTTATCTTTATGTTTGTACAGGGAAAATATGCTATTTTCTTCAAATTGTCAGATATTGGTACATGATTAAAATTGTTGTATTCACTTACATTTGAGTCATACTTTATTTGGTCAAATTTTTTACACATAAAAATCGAGCTACAATAACTGACATGGAATCGATCAATGTCGTATCACTTTAGACAAGTTGACAAATTCGATGCATCACACACGTATCAAATCAAAACGTTTTTAATAGAATAACTTTCGAACCGCCCTGTACGAGCACACGAAAGTCACATCAAAAGTCAACCGCAACCTTTCGAAAAACTCTCTAGCCAAATCGAGCAAAGAATATAAAAAAAACACACACACAATACAAAGAAGATCGGACACAATCGGCTGAACGCTCATAGCACACGATAATAAGCTAGAGAGGTAAAAAAAAATCAAAAATAAAAACTGCTTAGTGTATGAGACATGAACTCACAAAGCCATTGACGATTATTCATGCTTTTTATCGCGTTTAAACGGTGGTTAAACGCGCCGCCTTTTGATCAGCGGTGTTAAATTTCTCTTCAGTGGTTAATTGGAGTGTACGCGATTAATTGTCGGTCTTTTGTCGTATTTTTTTATGTGGACTGTAATGTATTGTATAATTATGTTGCAATTAATTTATAATGAGACTTATGAAATTGTCCGATATAACAGAATAATCTCAATTCATGATTCGATTGATTCTACAAAGTATTAGTGGTCTGGTTCCTTATGTAGTTTTGTTGGATCTTTTTACTTTTCGGAGAAGTTTTTAGTATGAATATTAAGAAAAAACATATGTCGATTTGCTCTTATAAAAATTAATTTTAAGTTGAATATAGATTATTCGTTTGTATGCCATTACATTTCATAGTCATGAAAATGTATGTTGAAGAAAAAGGAAATATTGTTTTTCCTTACGTGAAATTTATATATTTTTGAAAAATTTCAACATAAATAAGTTTCTATACCTACATAAATATTCTCAAAAAATAGCAGATCGATGACTCAAATAATTACATTACACTCATTGATATTTTTTACAATTCCAAAATTTTCTATTACTCAACGATATCGATATATAGGACTAAATGTGAGCATAAGGAACTCGACTAAAGAGAAATTTAAACATATTCAAGTTTTTCCGATACAAATTAACTTAGATCTATGTAAGATAATTATATTGATGATGTCATGTAAAATAGTTACGGTCACGAAGCAAACTCGTGTGACGCACATATAGCGGTAGCGTTTTAACCATAGCCCGCGGTGAAAGGTTCAAAACCATCAATGGTGAAGTGGTAAGTAATCTCATTCGAGAGCGTTCATGGTTCTTCGGATTCCTTTACGGTTTTCGATCATTGTAGACCGCGAATGTAATTATTGTTGGCGATTTAAGTCTCTTCGAGTGGAAAATCCTCTCGATTCGGTTTGCGGCTGTTGGGAAATGGCGATGCTTTCGTATTAAGGCTTCGTGGTTTCGCTCTAGTGTTATATTGTAGGTACTTCACACAATAGATTCTAGAATATTCAAGTCGTTTGATATACGTATTACGAGTTATAAACAATCTTATTCTATATATTTTAATATTAACTTAGTAAATAAGATTTTATGTCTGATTGAATGTTATTTATAGATTACTTAACGGCTGATCCTTTGGTAGTGAAACTTTCTAAAGTTATTGCATGCGTGTCTGGAAAAATTTCTGCATCATTATATTTTATGATTTATAAATAATCTGTTAAACAGTTTTCAGGAGGATCTTTTGATATGTCAACAAAATCTCGAGCAATATTGAGTTACAGAATTTTGTTTCTAATCTATTTTATTCTCCAGTCTGTGACTATATTCATCGAATTAATTAAATAAATAAATATCATTTTTATTTATCTAAAGTTGATACATTTTTTATAAATTTCACAGTTCATTTACATATTAAGTATCTTCATAAAAAAATAATCAATTGGATCCAGACTGAGGTTATCAACTCGAAATACCATTTTTCCTCTTAATCATCGATGTTATGCGCTCATTTTCTGCGATTAAAAAATATTATGCACGATTAAAAGCGGTTTTAAAATATAAAATCGTAAAAAATGGAACATGGTTCTTAATTGGTCGTCGCCAATACAATATTTAAATTTTTATTAAACTAGTATTTTGAAAATGCGAAAATGTGTTTATTTTGTGATGGAAAAAAAATCTTCTAGATTCTACGTTTTTCTTAAAAGGAAGTCGATATCAATTCACTTTTCAAATGTACAAAAATTCCCAATGAATACTGTATTATAAAAAAAACTTATTAAGTATTCATCCTTGTAATTTTAGAATTCACATATGCTTTGACAAAAAGCGAACACAATTTTGTATTAGACGGTTTTATATCGAGAAGCTTCTTAATGAAAACCAAACATCATAATAGTTTACCCCGTTTGTGCGACATTTCGACTCTTGCGCAATACAAAATGTATTATTATAATTTATGATAAGTCTACGGTGTCGTTAACGTAAATTTACAAGTTGAAAAAAGGGGAGAAAGTTCGACCGAAGAGGAGACATGTCTTTTTTGCATTTTTACATCGTTCACCGAGGTCGTTTAGATAACCTCGACCGTGTTTTTTTTCTCTCGAAAATGTATTTTGAATACTAAAAAAATCGTTTTTTGTTCCCACCGAAGAAGAAAAAAACAGTTATCAGTCATTAATGTGTAAATTTTTGAATAATTATATAAAATTGTGCAATGTGAATCTCCGATTTTGGCACATCCGATAACCGTGTCTTTATTCAATCGTGTGTCAAATTTTCTCTAAATTCAACTGAATATATTTTTCTAATTCTATATACATCAATTTATTAATATTTTTTAAATCATTAAGTGAAGTATAAATTTTGTTCAAATTAAATCAATTAAAATCGTATCAACTTGTATTTTTTCGACTATTCCACTCCCCGCTTTTGATATAAAACTTTAGCGATAGAAAGTCGCGTTTAATGTCTTTTCAGAATTTTAATTCGACACTTTCCCTATTCGATCGATAATATATTAATTGTTATATTGATATTTTATTAAGCTGCAATAAAATGATCGTTTTCGACTCCATTATGCTCCGTTACTTATCGACGTGCGTGCGGAACGATGCGATCGTAAACTTAACAATATTAATTCGTTATAATAACCCGGTAGCCTTAAAAATTCGAAACGTCGAATATTTATAACGAAAAATATTCTCGGAAATTATATGCCTGATCGGAAAAGTCGTAAAATACGAAACTACCCTATTATCGAGGACTAATTAGACGTTTGTGGCTCGTTTAATAAAAGCATAAATGTTTTATGACAGTTTTCCATAGAAATTATTTACAATGTCCTTATATGAATATAAATAACGAAAAAAAAAATAGAAATTCATCGGTGATCTAAATTAAAAGAACGGACAGATCGAACGCAAGATTATTTCGAATTCCAATAGTAAAGTAGGAAATCATGTCTGAGCTACTGATCTATCGATTGCTAATTAATTATATAGATCGGCGGGTCCATGATCCATCGGATCATGATCGAAAAGATTCGTGAGCATATGCTCTTTTTATATGTGTGTGCGATTTTTTTTCATTGTGCCTTTAATAGCGTTTTCGTGAACGACAAAGAGAAATCATCTACTGGTCTGGTTTTTGTCGTGTCGTGATGCGCTTTCCTTGCTGAACAGGAAAAAACTGTTAGACTTTTAGAGAGATCCGAGATTAGTGAAACTTTCGTGTCGTAGGGTCACGCTCCTCCGTCAAAATGGATATAACTTAATGAGATTGACTTTTCGAATCAATTTTGTACGTCTATTACATAAAAATCAAAATTTAAGTTTTTAAAAACTAATAATTTTTAAATTTCATTGATTTTTGTTCATACTCTTTAATGGATGCTTGATTAAAATGATGTTTATAAATAATCGATCGAAGATTGCACATCACATTTTTGCTTATTAATTTTTTTGCGATTGGAACGTTGCGTGCAGTTAATCCATTCAAAAACTAGTTATCAATTAAGTGAAAAAACCGTGCGATATTTCATAGGAACAAACTTGAAACGTACAAATTAGCTTTTTGCCAAAGCTCGATTTGTCGTCGAGCATTGTATGATGGTTTTCGAATCGATGAAATATTTGTTTATTTCGTTTATGAAACGTATGGAAAATAGAAAGCAATATTAAAGCTTTTCATAATAGCTCACAATCTATTAATTTATTAATTTTATATAATAAGCAAACAGAAACCCACATTAAAACTTTCATCGAACATAATAGATCAACTCTTATTACGATTGAAATCGATTCCGATCGAATTTTTCCACTTCAGTTTCAATACCTTTCAAAAAGCGCGCCATTTATTAAATTCGATCTAATCGCTCGGTGTAATAAAGGAGCGCTCGAGGACTCGAAACTGCCGAACAAATAAACAATTTCAAAGCAATAATCATTTCTTCGAATCGAAAGACGACTTGATTGATTCGAGTCGCTAGAAAGCTTCCGATTTTGACAAATTGGCGCGAAATTATCGCCGGATTCGAATCGCTCGCGAAATTAAGGCGGGCTCCGGTTCTCGACGGCTTAATATCTCACTCGAGATAAAAGCTTCGGGTTTATTATTGTTGTTTTTTCATTACTGGTATCGTAATCATTGTTGCCATTTTATAGTTTGGCTTTAAATATAACGTTCGGCGGCAGTAAATCACTTTCTTTTATTGTCGTCGCGCACGCCTCTACATTTCGTTCGACGGTCATCGTGTGTGCTTCTACGATGACCCTGTAATTATTGGTTTTGAGATGGAAAGTTAGCCATTGTCGCTTGTCTTGATTGTTTTCTGGTTTTCAGATGCGTCAGATTGATGTTCATTATAGAGTTTGCGGTGAATATTGATTGAATATGATGTTGATGTCGATTTGTTCATTCCAAATTTGAAAGCATATAATTTTATGAAATTATAATTTTGTCAATCAATAATATCTTATTTTTATATTTTTGTTATGTTCGATGTTTGAAGTGAGGATTATTTTGGATAAGGCTAACCATTTCTAAAAAGTTTAACTAGGATCTGATGTATGTACTTATACATGTGGTTGATTTCATTTCGATATTTAAAAATCTAACTTAACTAACCTTAATGTAAATTTACATAAACGAAAAAGGAAAGAACTTTACTCTACTTCAACTAACTGAAATAAATATAGGAAAAACCTACATAAACTGACCTAAACAAAGATGGGAAAAACCTATCCAAACATAACCCGGAAAATGTCAAAATGAAATCTATCATCAACACATCAAACCTTGGAAATGGTTGGCCAATTTCGGAATATCTTCATTTCGTGCATTATATGAAACATATTTAGATACATCGTGATAAAACAATGTATACTTTTTTCAAAAAAAATCATACTTTTTCGCTCAAAACGTGAAATATTCGGAAATTTCCTCGTGTTGCGCAAACGCAACCTATCAATTTTCCCGCGCGAATTTTCACACCGAAACAGTCTGGAATAACAACTGTAGCTATTATGTGCAACGATGTCGTCATCACGCACAATTACAATGTGAATAATGTATAATAACAGTAGTCTTACGATGTATAATAATAATCGTTTCACTTTCGGTACGTCCGGAGTGAATCTTCCGCGCGGCTTAGAACAATGGCAAGCACCAGTTGCGATGGCGGATAATTCGAATCAGTGGGTCACATGTTTCAATGGGAATTTAATATGCTTTTGATCCATCATTTGTAGTGTTGGTTGGTTGTTATTATGTGTGTGGGAGATGATGCTGCGTTTTTGTGTAAAATTATTGTATTGTCTGTTGCGATTCTGCGTCGGTTTCGATGATTCTTTTGTAGTACGTCATATTAATTTTTAGGATTGTTGATTAAGTTGTTGATTGTAATTTATTACATTTTTGAGTGAAGGATAATTAAAAGAAGCGTGTTATTTGAAGATGAACTATAATTTAAAACTGAAATCTTAAAATGAATGATTGTTGCTGCACTTACATATATTCGTACAATAATTCAGCTCATTATTTAAATCTATGCTTGAATTAGCAAATGTTATTCGAATCAGCTGTGTATTGATTTTAAAATAGATTAATACATCAAACATAACAAATATGCATTTCATTCGATTGTTTCCTTGATCTTAATAAAACCAATTGTGCTACTTTTTCTCTTAACAAATATGATTAAGCCAACAGAATTTCATACACAAATCAATCAAAATATAATTAAAACCCAACTGAACCTTATCTGTATAACCTTCTGTATATATACGTGACTGATTTAACGAGAATGTCACGTGTAGAGAAATAGATATTCACAATATTTCAACGGCTCATTTATAATAGGAGCTGTTTAATACGTGGCGCCTAAATACCCGAATATATGAATAATAACACGAACTGTGCTTTTAATGAGATCGAATTACGAAACTCATACTATCGAGTTTTTCTAGTTTTCTCCACCTTTGAAATATCTGAACATGACGTTCTTATCTATCTCGCATTATGTTCGTTTTGGCTAGAAACGCTCGTTCATTATAATATATTCGATTTATTTTATATCTCGGTTCATTAGTCGATCGGCAGCTAGAATCTGTTGCTAAATCGATCGATATATTATAAAATACGTGTGTTTCGATCGGAGATGATAGCGTTTGCGAAATTGTACGAAATCGAGGCGTCAAAATAATAATTCGGATCGCTCTCAAATTATACGTATTATAATTAATTAATATTGAAAAGTTCAGGTGTATTATGTGTCGTAAAAAATGCGAATGAATTGGATTTAATATGTCGACTAGATGAGCTGTAATTTATTGGCCAATTCGATCTGTTAGATGAGAAGCTGTAATTCGTTATTTGAAAATTGTTTTGAATTGATTTCGTATCAGATTTAAATGATTTTTTATAATAAATCATCAGGTGAAGGTTATATTACATGTTTTCATTTGAGTCGTTATTTGAGAAAATTGTTTTTGAAAGTATTTTCTATTGTCTTATCTAGAAAGTGGATTATAGGTAATACATTTGTCGTGATTGAAAAATGATCTGAAATTGAAAAAAATATACAATTTATTTTATGTGACAATCGATGATTTTATTTTTTTTTTTTCAAGATTATATAATCATCAAAATCTGTATCTATTAGAAATATTATCCAGCATATGATGACATTCAAATCGATCGTTAATGGATTGATATTTTGTATTATTGCCTTAATGACTCAATTTTGACATGCAAATTCAATTATTATTCGAAAATTATACACATCCTCGACTCGACAATCGTAGCACACCCAAAATTACAGTACCTAAACTTTTAACACGTAATAATTTCGATACACTGGATCAGATCGCAGATTCGATACGCCTATTTTGAAACAATAGAAAAAGCCTCCTGACCTAAAAATCTTTGTAGGTGTTGAAAAACGTCAACACTCGGTCCATCCTACCATTGTCGGCGAACAATGCAGAAAAGATATTTCAACTTTCTTCTGTCAAAAGGAAGATGCATTCGAATCGTGACAGTCTATCGCCTCTAATGTATTATTATACTGTAACATAATCGCTTTGCTATACAAACCGACGTCGATACAAAATAAATCCAATCTATAGAACCAATAGAAATGAGACTTTCATCCTTTTCGTCGGCGACGAAATTGATTTTCGAAAAAGTCGAAACGAAATCGTGATTGTCTTAATCTGATAAACGTATGATCGATCGCGTGATGGATCACAATTATTACACAACGATTGATTCTTCACAGATCCGTATCTATCCGATCTAAGCAGTTTTCTTTTGTTAGATATTTTTTTCGAGAGAAAGTTTTCTAAACGCACAGGACAATGTGTAAACTAAAGGTTTTCAATCACAATCGCTGTCTAAATGGAAGGAAAAGCCTATTGATTCCAAACAATTGCGCAATTCAAAAGATACATTTATATGTAATATTTCATGCTGTCATTTTCTTATTAAAATATTGTTACCACACAATGAATAAACATTTCTCAATTTTCATCACACGTTGAAATCGTTAGCCATAATTTCATTTAAATTCTCATATTCGGAAAATACAATTCATCATCTTAATCTTAAATAATGCTATCACACATCAAAAGAAAAAAAATCCAATAAAGCACAATCGAATCGAATCGCATCTAGACAATAAAACAGTCTCAATCACTGATCATATCTAGACTCTATCGGATCGTTACGATCTATAGATCGATAGATCATACATCAGACGATGCCACATAATGAAAAATCACCACCGGAAGCGGATATCTTCGAATCTCGAAGACAGCACCCGTTCGTTCGTGTGTCGTACGTATTTATTATGAGCGCCGATTGTCCGTTGGGAAGTTGACACGCGTTAAAGAACTTTCACGCTGTGTATCGCTGTCGTATTTATCGCGATGTTCTCTCGACATGATGACTTTATCGTGTTTTTTCCCCTCGGTACGAGGCAAACTCGTAAATTGCGTGAAAGGACCATGTTTATGCGAAGAGCTAGGCTGTATATTCGGTGGGCTTTGAGCTCTCGGCGTTCCGTTCGTGTCCGGTTGAGATTTAAACGCGGTTACTTTGTATTGGAGTTATGTTGAATTTCTTATTGAGTGTTGTGTGGTCTGAAAATGAGTTTAAAGTCAGTTTTTTCAATTGAAGATTTGCAGTTTGTTAAGAGGAAATTATTGGTTTTAACTGTCGAATAGTATAGATGAAAACTTCTGGCTATGTTTGTGCGATTGAAAAATCTGCCCAAGGGTTGCAAATTCCGTTGATAAATTTATCCTATTCATTACAATAAACACACAATTAAGTAGCAGTTCTCGACTATTTGTTTTTGTTCATTTCAAACTACATCCTATGAATTTAAGTATAGTGTCAGTATTAATTTAAAAAAATATTTTTGGGAAGTTGTAGAGCAAATCCATCAGCACGACATTCAACAAGTTCAGTTAGGTTTAGTTGAATTTTAGGTTTGTTTTATGTTAGAAGAGAATGAGAAACATTTAAGGTTATATTTACTTATGTAAGTATAGTGCCGATAGATAATATTCGTATGTATGCTCTGCAAAGCGTGTATCAAAATAAGCAAATTTTCACTCTTCAACTACTCGTATCGAAAATTATTGAAATCACAAAATGAGTTTTTGCCCTAAAGAAAAAATCTCTGGATTGAAAAAAATAAAGGAAAACTTTGCTGTTTTATGAAAATATTTTTTTGCATTGCATAATTTCGTCTGACAACTGTTAAGATGTCAAACCGAGATCTGATCGAACAATTGGTGCGTAACGGGTACGCTCTTTAAACAAACAATCCATGCGAATAAATGCACCTGTCTGCTGCATACGACTCAAGTGCCATTATGCATCGTCAATTTGAAAAGAAGATTCCATTAAATATGTCCAGCATTCTTATTTTCATTCGCTCTTTGCTTGAGGAGTCAAAAAGAATCTGGTGCGTGGTCGAATACGCAATATTGATCGATAAATTTAGATTTATCTGAATTTTTTACTGCAATTGTGCTTTAGCTTTCTATCGGTTCAATCGAAGTTCGGCTCCGGTTTTCTGCACTATAATAAATTATTTCGATAGAAAAGAAAGTCAATACTATAAATAGCCTTATTTAACTCAACCAAATGAGTTGATACAATCGTATTTTTTAAGAATATTTTAGTAATTCAATGACTATTTTGCGGTTTTGAATCAAAGTGACATTAAAAACACATCAGATTTGATGCGCAAGAACGTGATATCGTAATTTCGAAACGCGATAACCTTATGACCGTTTTTTATATAACAAAGCTTCGTATGCTTTTTTCGAATTTTATTTGTAGAACAAAGCGCGGCATTGAATATGAGAATGAACGCAAAAAGTTATTCATACGAATATATTAATTTTTCAAACAAACGTAAATCTTAATTTATATGTTTATATTGTCTTTTATGACCTCAGAACGCAATAAAATGTTTAAATCTACTCGAGCGTAATCAATCTTCCCCAACATCAAGGTTGCGAAAATTGTTTTCGAAATGTTCTCGTATCTTCTTTGTGTTTTCTTCTAACTTTCGAAATATTTTATGTGAAATTCTTATTATCTGAAAATACTTTAGCGATTAATCTACTGAGTAACGCAATATATCCAATGTATCGCTCTGTGCGAATTCCTCGAATATATTCAGCTTCAAAACAATTCAATCAATAAAAATTAAGTTGTTTCTAAATTTTTTAATGCGGTCGTAAATTGCAACTTAATTTTTTCAAGCAAACCATTAAATTTCGTTTAAAGATATCTGTTGTTTTAATAGACATCGTAAAACACGCTTCCTTATTATATACAGAGTAATTACTTTGCATCGCTAATGGCAACTTATTAAAAAATAAACCAATCTGCACATAATAGGAATCGGAGATAAAAGTCAGATTGCTCTTGATGATTTATACACCTTAATTACTGCAATTGGACCAGTTACGATTAAATTCCTTTGTATTTTCCATGTAACATTGAGCATTTTTTATTAAGATTTTTTTATTATCTTTTCAGGGTTCTCATCCAGATTCACTATGTCGTGTTCCGATGAGTGGTACACCATGGGGTCGAAGTTCAGCAGCATCTCGTCTTCGAGGACCATGTCGTCTTTTAAGATGGCCATTGGCTCTTGCAGCACTCTGCATCAGTTTGGCATTGCTCGTTTATTTTCTGATGCCAGGTAATGCATATAAAATTGTTATTTTTTTATGTTTCCCACAATGATCGTGTTCTTTATATAATTTTTTAGAAACTTTTTAGAGATGGGAAAAATTATACATTTTTGGAAAGTTTTTAGTATAAACACCAGCAAAAACAATGTCTTCATTTAAAATACAATTTTCAGTTGAATCTAGAGAATTCATTTGTATGCTACTGCATTTCCTAGCTGTGAAAATGTATGAAATACATTTAAAATGTTGAAACAAACGAAGTCATTATTTTTTCCTCAAGCTCATTCTATGAAATTTCCAAAATATATGATTTTTCATATCTTTGAAACGTTTCTCTTTAACTTTGAATTAAAAAAAAAACGAAGCCTTACTTTAAATTATAGATAAGCCTATCGTATATAGGGGTGATTGTATTTTACTATTTTCACACATTCAATTCATTTCAAAAGCTTTAACGACTCAATGAACAAATATGATTGACAGTATAAACGACTCTGAAAAAAATCGGAATACCTTACGTATAATAATTTTATCATAATCGCATCGTAATTTTATTATTGCGTTATTAACGTCTCGTATAGAGGCTAATGCCAAACATAAATCCCACCTTAGCGTATGCAAGTCTAACATGTGCGTTGTATGCAAGTTGCATCACATTCACTGATTGACAAATGCACTTTTCTAAATTATGATATTTAATCGACACGTGGAATTCTGCAACACCGTTTTTCTCATTTTTCTTTTCGCCATCGAACGATCGATTTTTATTTATCGACTTATCATCGGCTCGATTTCATGCGAGATTTTCGCAGATCTACTTCGGATTTTTAACAAGAAAAAATATCGTATGTATTTCCAATATGAAGTTTGTGTCGACATTGTACAATGATATGCGAATGCCGAACATGCTTGCTGGAAAATATTAACATTTCAGCTACTGCGATTATGATATGATGTCATATGGGACCGGTCGATATGTCAAATGGGTATTTATGTGAAACTACGATTTATAACGTTATATGCATAAAATTATACGTGGAGTAATGTTGGCTAAAAAATTAATTTCTAATATGAAAGTGTTGTAAGCATTATACGCATTTTTTTCTCGAATTTGAATAGCAATTTTTGCGTTCGGTTCACGTGCGTGCAAAGTTGTTCAATGATTTCGATTCTGCAAAAAATAATAATTGTATTAAATCAATTTTCATATTTAATATTCAACATATGGAAAAGATATTAATTTTTTTTTAAGAACAAAGATGTACTCGATAATTGATTTTTTTTTCATCTCCAACTAAACCGGGCGCATTAAACTAGAAATTAAAATGTATAAAAAAATCAATATGTTTGAAGAAAAAAATCATCTTCACTAATTCAATCGAACTTTCAATAATAACGAACAACGCACGAATATGTAATGTACGTCCGACACGTGAATACCGGTAATGTAACGTAACACGATCCGGGTGAAAGTTTTTTCTTTTCTTTTTAGATTTAAATTAAACGGGAAACGTTTATATCCCCATTTGTAAAATGTAAATTCTTTTATTGTGTCCGCATAATGCCTCGGTCGCTTCTGATCGATTTCCTATCAATAATGACCGTTTTAACAATGCTCGGTCTGCGGTGATCGATGCTCGATTCCGTTTGAAATATTCGCATAGATAAATAATCCATTATATAAACGATAGTAATTTGTTATTTGAGTGGAAAATATGCGGTTTTGCGGACGGTCATCTCAAATGTAACGATATTTCGTAATCGTCGATGATGGATGGACATTATTCGTTCGATTCGTTCTGAAGAACTGACGATGCATTGTTGTCGAAGGTGGTGCGTCCATCTTCGTCAAAGATATCGACGTTTCCTTTCGAGATTTTGCAATGTCGATTTTTCACGGCGAAAGTTCGCTTTGAATCGATTTGGCTTCATGAGTCGCTTTATTGTCATCGTTAAAGTGAATAAAATAAATTTCAATCTAAATGTAATTCACATTGTGCAAAAGGAAACTTTGGGATCTTGGAAAAATTTTTTTTGAGAAATTCAGATACATTGTATAGTGAAAACTGATTTTAACCACCATATTTAGTATTACATATTGAACATTCCGTGCATTACTTTCTAATCACATATTTTGACTGTTAGTGTCACGAAGTTCAAGTGGGGTCACAGGAAGCGAAGAAAGTCTCAGATTCGTTTGACATGCTTCTCTTAAACGTGTCAATTTTTTTTTAATAATACAAAATTACATATATTTCATAATACTACAAATACAATATTATGAAACCTGGGAATTTAATAATAATTTTAAAAAATCAATCTTAAACAAATTGGTCCAAATCAAAGTCATAAATGTTTAAAGTTCAATGTTATTATAAAATCAACAAATATGAGATCAAAAATTTAATCCGATTAACCTTTATATGCTAATTTACTTTGGAGATCAGTAAGATAGCCAATTTTTTTATGTTTGAAACTGAAAATGAATGCAATATTAGATCCAGAAAATTTCAATATATCCTATGATTATAGATGTTAAAAGCATTCCTATTTTTTCCACCTTCAATTCAAAGCCAAAACTAATTGACACATTGAGCCAAATTATAATTTCCGATAGAATCGATTAGTGTCCATCAAAAAATTAGGAAGCGATTACGTATCCAGAAGCATTTTCGCATTTCTCGTCGTCGGCTGCCGAATTGAATGGGTACATACTTCATACATTCAAGTTTTATTTCATTCTTCAACTCACAATATATCCATTATGCTGTCAGACAAGACTTTTAACACGAGCCGATTGTGTTTTCCGCAATGGAAAATCTCGACAATGGAGGCTCTTAGCACCGCAGTTATTATCTCATAACGCATTTGGCTTTTCGGCATATATTTATTAGTATTAAATAGAGAGGAATCAAAATGTTTAACGTTCTTGGCATTTTGGTTTTGAATAATTTATTTGTTTTATGAAAACAATACGAATGCGATATTCATATATTCGTCTGTTAACCTCATGTTATCTTTGGATCTCGTGTCGTTTATTGTTTTAACCTTTAAACGTGTGGTCCACTTTGAAAAAACTCACCCTCGTCTCATTATGTTAAAATTTCAATCAAACATACAAAAAATTTTAGCTTCTGAATATGTTAATTGTTGACATTTTAATTTGGTTCGAATATTTGTTTATTCAAATTAAATAACAAAAGGTTTAATTTAATTTTATAATAATGATTCATCAGGGACAATATGAATCATTAAGGCCTGCTCTTTCAGTCTAATACTAATCGATTTAGCAACGTGATATTTTTTTGTAATGAATTTAATAGTTGCTTGCTACCAAATTGATAACATACAATCGAAAGATCTGTCTTAAATGATACAAATAATTTTTAAATGGTTGAATTATCTTAACACAAACAAAACGACTGCATAACAAAAGCAATTAAAACCCATCAATTAAGATTATCAACAATTAAAATCTTCAAGATGAAACGACCCACAAACAAACTGCACACATTGAATAACCGAACACGTAATACAAAACAAATTCTAAAAACGAATCAACATACGAACATGAAGATGTTTCTTTTCGCGACACTCTGACCCCGCCGTCCATTAATCATAATTCCGGTCGTGCAAATAATTACAGATCGCCCATATTGTTTACAAATTGCCCATATCGAAGATTGAAAAAGAGATTTTTTTTTCTTCGTATCTAAAAGCGGAACTCGATCTTTCGGACGATTCGGCTTCGCGAAAACTCTTTTCCGACTTCCGTGCGCGACAGTTGTGCAAGAGTCGTCGGGTCACGACGATTATGTCGATTTTTTTACAATATTTTCCGTTTCGTTTTTGAAAAATCGAAAGCGAACTCGGTCGTCGGGTTATCGAGTTCGTTTCCGATCACATTCGATGCTCATTTAGGTGATCGGCGAAGCCATTAACATATAAATTATGGAAATCTCATTCAACGTCATTTTCGACTGTATTTGGCTGCTAATAATAAATGTGCATCGCTTAATATTGACATAATTGCATTCAAATGTATGTTTTCAAAATAATACTCAAAATTTAATGTGTTATTTACAAGAAGGGCATACATACATATCCTCATCATTTTAACGAAATTTAGCGTAAGAGTGAACATAATATAAAAGTATTATAAATAACTAAAACGCACCACTCAATAGTCTACAGTTATCTTTAATCAAAATTTACAATATTCATTAAGTATGTACTTTGATAAAATAATATTTTAATATTCAATCAGGTATATTTTCATGAATAATAATGATTGAAAATTTGATTGATTGAAATATTATACATTGATTTCTGAAATATGCATGAATGCATGATAATTAGTGTTAATTCTAAACGCATCGATTTTTCACTAAGCATCCTTATGAAACTCAGCTACCTAGAACCGCTTAAATTATCACCTAGGATTCGAATAACTCACATTACATAAAATTGAAATATCGCACACTTATTAACGTTAATAAATCCACTTTATAATAGCACCGTTCATGTACCGTGTAAGTGTATATCATATACGCAAGGCGAGAGCGTGAGGTATTAAATACGTGCATAAAATGATAAATGTTAAAACGATCGAATGACCAACGAGATCGCGACACGATCTGCAAAATTGCACAGGTTAATCATCGTTACGATATTTTACATAACATACGAGCATTAGAACAGAAAAGGGATAAGCTTGGTTAGAATGTTATGTTTATGTATGTATCGTATGCTTAACACGCCCTTTCATCATACGTGTTATTCGGGTTTGGATTTAATAAAGTGCACACGTGATAGTTTCGAAAATGTGTCGTATAGTATTTGTGATTTACTAGTAAAAGGCGTGAGTTAATGTTTAGAATACCCGAAGGGCGAATTCGACTTTTCCTTGTGTGGTTTTTTTTGTAGATGCAAAATTTTTAATCACGTTTCATATTACAGTCTATTAAATATCACGAAGTTGCAGTTTTTGTGTCTTTCATATGAATTGAACAATAATAATGATGAGTGATGAAAACGCGTTTCATTTTATATGGATATTCGTTTGGTTTCTTATTGGATCGTTTTCAAAAACGTTTCCGTTGTTTTTCGCAATTGTGCATAAGAAATTTTAAATTATGTTCGAATTTAATCAGAATTTTGCAAATTTTATCACGAGAAAGTGCAATAAAATCGCAGGATACCCGACGAAATATTAAATATGCTTTCAAAAATTTATGATTGCAATAGTCAGAAATTATTAAGCATTCTAACGGCGCCATAAAAAATCACATAATTAAAACTTTGCATGTATAAATAACCGACAAAAGAAGCATAATTGACATCTTATTAGATTGAATTCGCCAATCGCGCTGCACCTATTGAAAATTTAATTAACCACCGCTTTCTCCCATACGTTATCCGCTCGAGATATAAGCATATAATAATAAACTTATAAAATGAAAATATAAAAAAATGGATACGAACACATCCAGATGAGATTGATCCTTGTTCGACCGGTCGACTATTTTCCAGTAGTCGATTTTGAACACATTTTAAGCCCGGGGGCTTCCAGCTCGTAAAGAACATGCAGCGAAAAATTGCGATGAAAAAAGTCGTAGATTACGTCGAAGAACTGGAACCTGGACACGGCTTTTGAAAACGCCTCGAAAACCTCGAGAAATGTTTTAAATTTAATAACTGCCCCGAGGCTACCCATTGGCGTGATTTAGAGTCGTCATTAAATCGTTCGGATTGAGGTGATTTGAGATTTGCATGCCTTTAAAAGTTTGTGCTTCCTCGTTTCAGACATGAATCAATCGGAGTTGGGGTATGATAATGTCAATTCTACCGAATGGCTGAGGGAGGATGAGCAGACTTTCAAGCAGGCTTCTAATAATGTCGAGACCAAATCTAAAGGGTCGTTTTTGGATAATAATTCGATTGAGCCTGGAGGTGATAAGTTGCCTGATAAGGGAACGAATCCTCCTGTGATTGCTTCTGAAGAAGATAAAGGTAAGTATTCTGAAAATGTTGTTGTAGATTTGTATGTGTTTTGTTAATTTTAATTAATTTCAGGAACTTTCCATTTCGGTTACATTGATGGAGGAACAGATGAAGAGCTTGAAAAGATTGTGGAGTTGCTTCCGCGTTTGGAGTCTGAAATAAATGAAAGCTTGAAGAGCAGCTCTAAACGTTTACAAACTACTCCTTCTCCTCCTGTCTTCCCTACTAATATTTCTCCTTCTGTGCAATATGGCAACGAGCATCAAGATGATGGATCAAATGAGAAGAGAACACCTAAAAAGCCAGTTATATCTCATCCAGTTACCGACATATACGATGATAGATTCTTGACACAGACTTTTGCCATATTTTACAATAGAGATGTTGCAGAATCGACTGAATCTTCTGAATCAGCAGAAAAATCGAAACCAAAAGTAGATCAGAACAATCCTTCTTTCACTTCTGGTCATCAAAACAGTTTTGGCATTCCTATCGAAGAAGCTGAAAGAATGAGATCGACTACCCAAGCTGCTATTTACAATACTAAAGTATCACCAACTTTGCCTAGTGTAACCGGTAATAATCGAGTTCGCAGCACAACAGTGAGAAGCAGATGGAACACGACAGAAGATGGTAAATATCAATTAATCAATTTAAAATAAGAAGAAATACCATGTGCTTAATATTATTTAATTACAGGTATTTGCCATTCCACTCGTTTGTCAATGTGTCGAGGAGTACTCCCATACGATTTGACGACCTTGCCTTTGGTCACCGGAATAAGCAATTTTCAGGAACTTGATGCAGCAGTGCCTTACTTCGATTACATATTACGATCCGGTTGCAGTCCGAGGTCAAGGCAATTTATTTGTTCTTTACTCGAACCTGAATGCAAACCGAAAGGAATGAAGATTTTGCCACCATGTCGACGTGCATGCAAAGGTATATTTCTAATCATAATATATTGCTAAATTTATTTCACTTCGAATAAAACTGACAAGTTAATCATCGTTGCAAGCCATCGCCGAGTCTTGCCAAGAGGTGATTGCTGGCACGTTGGAGCTATCGCAAGTTTTCAACTGTCAACAGTATCCAGAACAGGAATCAGAGTGTGTCACTTTGGCGAGAGGTGCACACTGTCTAACAGGTGAATTTAGGTGTCCTCAAGACGGTTCTTGTGTTCCGTTACATTGGAGATGCGATAATATCAGTGATTGTCCCGGTGGTACTGATGAGCAGAATTGTGATGACCAATCGTGCGCTCCAGCTGAATTCAGGTATTAATTTTGAATTAATCATCTGGTTACTTATCGTGTTTGCATGTACTAAACCACTTTTTCGCAGATGTGGAGGTCGTGGCACTTGCATTCCAGAGGAATGGGTATGCGACGGACATCAAGACTGTCCAGGGGCTGAAGATGAAGCATCTTGTGGCACAACTGGTGAAGGTGATGTAGTTAGTGCCGCCAGTTATCATCCTAGACCCGCTCGTGTACCTAGACCACGATTGCGCCCTCAACCTCAACCTGGATCATCAATTTATACAGGTAAAATCAATTAATTTCATGTAATAGTAATTGGTTTACTAAATGGTTATATTTTTAATTTCAGCAACATCTAAATCAACTCCTGAATACGAAAGCAGCAAAGAACTTTTAATGATGAGTGATTCTGTGATGCCAGTCATAAAACCAATTTCTTCGCTGACAACACGTAAAAAGATAGGAACTGTACCATCTACGACACCCAGAGTTTACCAAGTGACCAGCTCGTCTTCTTCAATCAGCGTTTTCCAGCCGTCTCCATGCCCCAAATACGATCCTAACTGCAAAAGAACCAAATACGGACTATCCAGACCCTTTATTTGTCCTCCAGGAAAGAACTGTTCCTCGGATCAGAAGAAGAACGAAGTAATTTCCTCGACGACAACCACAACAACCACGGAGGATAGCAACTCCAATAGGTACACCGATGATGAAGGAAGTAATTCTGGAACATCACACTCTTCTCCGTGTCCTTTGGGAGAACTCAGATGTGTGGATGGTAGATGTATCACTTTTTCTCAACTGTGCGATCATCATGTAGATTGTACTGATGGTGCTGATGAGGCTAATTGTTTTACGTAGATGTAATATTTAGGTTAATGCATTTTCACTGCCAATTCGTAAAATTGTAAAAATAAAATTCTCAGCTCGATGATAAAAATTATATTTGGATGAATTTTATATTTTTATACAATTTGCTTTTTACGTAAATATTTATTACATTAAAAATACAAAGTTTGCAACAACGAAAACATCTGATCTGAGCTTTTTACTCGAATTTTGCTTATAACAAAAAAATATGTATGTAGTTTATAATATCACTCATATGTATTTTTTCAGGAATTCTCATATCATAGAATTAAGAGTTTTTACACTACGATTAAGGATTTTTCACTTTTATTATTGTTAATTCAAGTTACCGCTTTACAAATTGATTTATATATATTTGCTGATATAAACATGCACAGAACATAAAATACTCAAATAAAAATATGTTTAGTACTTAATATGAATGTGATGTAAATTTAAGGATGTGAATTTTTACTTTCCATTGAATTTTGTAAATAAAAAATAATATTTTTACAGAGAAATGGAGTAATTTGACGTTAAAGTAAATCTTCGATTTATGACATTTAAAAGCTATTGCTCCTATGATTGCCATTAGTATTATTTTAAAATAAATGCAAGAATAAAACGATCGTTATTCCTAGATTAAGTTTATAGTTTATAGTTTTTATATGGAATTTAAAGATAGAATTACCATTTTTATTTATTAGCTATAATGTAAAATAGTTTTAAATGTTTTTAAATTTACCATGTTGATTTTCAATAAGAAAATAATTTGAGTTGTTAAAAATGTATGAATTTACATTTATCTGAAAATAAATTACAATAAACTATTTTGTTTTTCATTTTTATCTAACATATAGAATGTATGTTAGAAAAAAAGAAAATGTAAGATGCCAATGAGAGCCGAAAGGGGATACAAGTGTCCAAACCCTTTCCTAAAACGATTTCCTAACCACGATTACGACGGAATATTTACTTCTACGGCCACAATCTAAAGTGACATTTGGCGAAACATAACCTAAAAGTTTTCACCAACTTATTAATTATGTTTCGAGTATTTCGATTTTCGAGGCCGATAATCTTAAACAATGTTCGTTTCCGACATAGATCATACGAAATCGAGAATAAAGAACTCACAGGCATGAAATGGATATTACTAGTGAGTATACATATAACAAATAAGTCAATCTTCGTGTTTTCCCGAATATCAACAACGTTTATCCGAATACAGGGTATTCCATTGACATCTTTCGGCTTAGGCTGTTGGCAAGTACAGCGACGCGAATGGAAACTCAATCTCCTAAAAACACTTGAAGAAAAAATTGGTAATGAACCCGTCGATCTTCCTGAAGAGTAAGACATTCAATCGATTCGTTGTTACAGATTTTCAGTATGAAATTTCATATAAATAAACATATATGTTGTTTAAAGTTTGTGGGAGTTGAACACATTGGAATATTGTCCGGTTAGAGTGAAGGGTCGGTTCTTGCATGATAGGGAAATCATAATGGGACCTCGTCCTCTCATAAAAGAAGGCGGCAAAGAAAATCATTCTGGTTCTTTAATGTCGAGTTCAAAGAATCAAGGATGGCTTGTAATCACACCGTTTCAACTAAGCAATAGAGAGTAAGCACATGATTTCAAATTATTAGATTATTTCTTCATAAATATTTTCTAATCAAATTTGTGCAATTTATTTTTAGAGAAATAATAATGATCAATAGAGGATGGGTACCGAACAGTATGAAAAATCCTGATAAAAGACCCGAAGGACAAGTAACATATGAAATTGATTTGATCGGAACAGTTAGAAGCACTGAGAAACGTCCTCAATTTGTACCAAAAAATGACCCAAAAAGCGGATATTGGTTTTATAAGTAAGTCTAGAAAACAATATTCACTATATTTGCATAATAATAAATCATTTCTATGTAAAAGATAATATTATACATAGTTACTCAATCTAATGTTTGTTTTTGCCCATTATACATAATTATTGCATTAAATATATGTTTCATAATAATTATATATTTTTTAGAGATTTTGAAGAAATGGCGAGATTAACAGGATCGGCTCCTATATTGCTAGATGCTAAAGGGTCGAGCGATATGCCCAAAGGGTGGCCTATCCCGAATCAAACCAGAGTGAATTACCGAAATGAGCATTTGAGCTATCTTATCACTTGGTTCACGCTTTCAGCGTTCACTTCTTACATGTGGATTAGAAAGTTTATTTTGAAAAAAGGATGACATGTTTCTCTGGATTATTCATAGATTTTTATAATTTGGAAGCTTTTATTAGGTTAATTTTATTTATTAGATATTTTCTGTAAAACAATATTTCATTAAAATGTAAAAAGCTTTAAGGAGTTTTGAAGTAAATTTATTTTGCCTAATCAATGTGCATCACTTGACTAATCTGTTAGTCATTCTGAAGATTATTATAAGTAACAAGTAGTCAATTTGTTGAAAATATCAAAATTACATACCTACTCAAATTCATTGATGTGAAAAGAAGTAGAGCTGAACTCGAGTTATTTTCTTCTGTGAGTGTCACCGACACTATTATTATGAATTAAAACTATTATAAGTTAAAAGTGAAAATGTGTAGGTAAAATCTATAATAATGTGAATGCGTATTTATAAAAATCTTCAATAAATTGGTCAGGACTCTTATATTTAATGAAGTGTACATAGAATTAAAAAAAAAATGTATATATTACCTTTTGGAAAAACAAAATTGGATTTTTTTACGAAATAACAACTTTTTGAATTAATTAAAACTAGGTAACTTTATTCTACAAAATAAGTATAAAGAGAAACATTAATTCATATTATTTCACTCAAATCTTCATTGTTAGCTATACTTTCTTTTTTTTCAATTGCATCACTATTTGATTCTGTAACCAGATCATCACATTCATCAATTTTAACTGTATCGATTTTTTCTTCAACTAAACGATTATCTACATCAATATTGTTCATATCGATATTATCGTTAATTACACTGTTTGTTTTATCAATTTTATTCATCCCAATCTCATCTTTAGTTGCAGGATTAATTTCTTCAATATTGTTCATATCAATGTCATTTTTGATTTCATTGTTTGTTTCATCAATTTTATTCAACTTAACCTCATTGTTAACAGCATGATTACTATCTTCAATATTGTTCATATCAATGTCATCATTTATCACACTATTTGTTTCATTTATTTCATCTTTAATTACATGATTAGTTTCATTAGATTCATTCTTATTGATCTCATCTTTATTTACATGATGATTAGTTTTATTAAATTTATTCATGTCTACCTCATTTTCAATTAAATGATTGCTTTTTTTAACACTGTCCTCAATTTCATCTTCAACTGCAAGATCAATACTAACAACTGTGTTATTAGCTAAATTTAATTCACTCACTTTTACATCACTTTCCTTTTTTGTTACATTTTTATTTTTGAGTTTACTCTTTTTAGTTTTTCTTTTTGGTATTGGTTTTCTTAATCTTAATCTGTTTTTGAGAATATTTGAATTGTTGATTGGTTTTTTAACTAACACACGCTTTTTTAAAACACCATCACACTGTTTTTTATATGTTGTTTTAGTTAATTTCAATTGTTTTTTACATACAGTCCAATCAATAAGTGATCCAGATTTAGTAGGGTCACTGTCAACAGAATATTTAACTACTTCTTTATTCAAATTTTTCATTAAAAGTTGCATTATATCGTCGACGTAGCTGTTAATTATTAAATCTGCTTTGTTATCCTTAAAAATTTGTATTTCACGTTAAAAAATAGTCATAATCAATAGAATTGAGAATTCATTGAATAAACTCACATGTTTCGTTGGTTGTAAATTGCATATCACTAATTTTCCACCATATTTTAATGTATTGAGTGGCAGGTTTCCACTCGGTACAATTTGTAAAGTAGTCCCCAGACAAATACTCAAATCTGCTATGCTTTAATTAAAAAAAAATACAGGCTTACTATTGTTGAATTGAATGGATCTATGTCACTTTAGATTACTAGTAGATAGATCAATAGCTACCAAGAATTTAAATCTGCCATTTCTAAGTCATCGTCTGGTAAACTGTGCTCCCAGTCTAATATAATATCATGTAATTTTCCTCTACACGATCTGCTACTTGAATTTTCATTGTGACAAGGTTTTCCAATTAATTTTTGTCCTACAGTAGGGGCAGGTGAAGATCTTACAAATTGTCTAAAATATACAGGAAGAAAGTTTTAATATGAAAAAATTGAAAAATATTTAGGCCGATTTTTCATTTATTGGTTAAATTATTTTACAGTAACCAAATACATATATTTATATATATTTTCATTCTGTTTAATTTATCAGTTACAAATAAATGGCTAATTGATTGATAACCAACAATTGAAAGACAAAGCCTTAAATAAATATAAAATACTTCTTGCAAACGTTGCATTGCTCTATGAACATATTTCCATGTAATTCGGCTAAAAACGATCTATTTAAACCAGATTTTAAATGCAGTCCATCTATATTTTGACTAACGATATAATGAATCATTTTTTCCTCAACTAATGTTTTCAAAGCCATGTGAGTGTAAGTGGGTTTTGCATCCATAAAAGATATACTGATTTCCGGTTTCAAACCTTTCTCTTCTAGAGTCCACACACCTTTTGGGCCCCTATATTTTTTTTTTTTTAAATAATGATCAGCGTTAAAATATAAATTATATTTGAAAGTATTGAAATGGTTCATATTTGAAATATTGCCTGAAATCCGGTATTCCTGCCGATGTGCTGATGCCAGCGCCTGTGTGTACTACTATATGCTTCGATTCTTTTATCCATTTTGTTAAAATATCGCATTTTTCTTTTAAATTTTCAGGCGACTCAAATTTCTGAAATCATATCAATGAAAATAAATTGTAAGTAATTGAATTGATGAAGTAAATGCGAAAATCATAAAACTGTAATGAATTAGCAGATAGGTCAGATTTAGTATGTAAATATGTAAAAAATTGGATTATATTGAATTATGCTTCATTTGTATCCACTTTTTAGGTTAAGATAGATTAAGTATTTTTTTTAATTTGAAAAACCATTATTTTATTAGAATAGGAATTTTTATTTTGGGATGACCGAAATATGTATTTGTATTGTGGATGATAGTGAAATTACATAAGCATGGCAACTTAGTAAATATCCCAAAATTGGATTGTGTCGGGTTAGGTTATAATTTTTTATATTAATTGTAATTTTCATACATTCATATAGGTTATTTTGTATTGTTTTCACTGTGGATTCAGAAATCGTTTTCACTAATTTAATTTTACTTGAACCAGCACCATATTAACAAATTTCAGGTTATGTAAAATAATTAAATCGGTCAAATGCTAAATATGAAAAAACAACTATTATAAATATAAAAATAGATGAATATGAACCTCTGGAACTCCTAATATCCCTTTGTGTTCGTATGGAGATAAACCATCTGCATACGTACATGACATCTTGCTGTCAAAAACAGACGCCAAACAAGTTTGACAGTTATTCAACCATGGTAGCCAATGCAAGCATTTGCAACTACACCAACATTATTATAATAAATTTCAATTCCTAAATGCAATATTAAGAGGAGAATTGAGAAACTCGATCCATTCTTCCCTTTTGTTTTTTGCCTCTACTTAGTAAATAAAATGTCGAATATAAATTTTAATAATGAATATGTATTCGAATGAATTAGGTATACCATTACAAAATAAATAAATTCAGTCTTTCCAGCAGCAGAAATATTTTCCGTATCTTCTGTGTCATTATGTTATATGTATCATGTCTAGATATGTTGAATTATGTTTTCCTTACTTCCAATTTCCTAATTGTATTGTTTGTGTAATGTAAATAATCAGTGATCACTGTTTCATTGATTTCATTATCAAAATTAAATTCTTATTGTTTTTCACTTGTACATATTGTATTTCTTCAATACAATATATTTGTCAATTGTTAAAGGTTCTGTGTAATATGGCTTTTTCAATGTTTTTTTTTTTTTTGTAAAATTATTTTCAAGCTTTATTGAATTATATTTCAACTTAAATAATCACAACACAAAAGTAATAAGAATAGTAAGTTTATTATAAAAATATTTTTCGCATTTACAATAGAAATTAATTACTTATACATAAGTACATAAAACATTACGAGTATTATCCCAATAGTAGTTTTATAAAGATTGCAACGATATTCAGAAAGATTAATGGTACTGTAACGGAAAAAAAAACATTAGGATATGGTTCAAATCGACTTCAAATGATTTCATATTCATATTTCATACTAACTTCTCACAACAGTTCTGATGGAATGGATCAGATTTAGTATTTGTCCTTTCAAAGTAGGTTGTTCTCCGTAACCCTGAGCTTGATGTGTACTACCCCAACCGACTGCAAAGAAAGTAAAACGACATAAATAAATGTTATAAGCTATTTAGAACAGTTACATACCGGCATTATGTATTTAACACTAATTAACCCTTTCAATTGATGTGTAAAAATAGTCTAATGTTGCAGAAACCTCAGCTACAATATTTGTATTGAAAATATATTAAATTATAAACCTTTTGATAAAAATCTTTCTTCGTGAAGTATACAAATTGCATTTAGACAGAGAAGCGATGCTTCGAACAAACTCCAAAGCGTGAACATCTTTGGTGACGTTTGACAACTGACATTTCATTTGGTCATGACAATTCGAATAATGACCAGCACATTTGGAAATTATCATTACGAAAAATATTTTTATGTTGTTTTATATTGCAAAAATATTGTACAACACTTTTTTATTTTATGCACGACATTTTTCTTATTAGAATAATCCCCATATTCACTTGACATTCGATCTAAATTGATTTTTGTTTATTTATTTATGCAAATTCTTTAATCTAACCCTATTTTCGTCATATAAAAAGACAGAGATTCATTAGTATACGGATACAGTGTTGCTTAATCAACAAATATCTTATTTTCAAAATTTTCTTCAATAAAAATATCATTTTGATTTTTTTTTTAAACTACACATTACCTTTGCATAGACATTCAAAAGATGTCGTTTTGTTTCAGGAAAGTTTTCAGTAATATTGATGTCGAATTTGAAATATTGAATTCCGAAATTTTCCATACCTACTGTTTTTTTTTTACTAATATTTAACTTTTTTTAATATAAAATAGAAGTTATTTGATTTTCTAGTGTTTAAGGAAATATTTATTTTAAATTAATTTTCTGACAAATCGCACAGTAGAAAGCTTTTTTAATGGCAGAAACTGCAAACAAAATCTTACCGATGTTATTAATATAGATGTATTTATTTTTGACCTCTTAAAAACAATCGTCATTAAAACAACACCTTTCTCTTTTACAACATAATATTCCACCATGATAATTATTTTACCGCGAAATTCAAAAACTACGCATATATGAAATAACCTTTCAACCTAAGTAATTATAATCGTTTTTTTTCCATATCGAATTACAATTTATAAGAAACACCTCAACTTTCGATCATTCAATAATGAAACACCACCTAAAAAATTTCAGCAATAATCGTGATTTCTTTCATTTACAGTTATAAAATTCCATCTCCGTAATCGTAATGCATTTAGGCGAAAATGCACAAAACACCGTTTTGTATGCGAAAACAATTTTCATTCAGCGAATGTTATTCGCATGTCTTCGCGAAATTGCTATTCGTCGATTGTCGTCTTTGTCGAAAATTTTGCCAAAATGGCGAATTTTTTTTCCTCCACAACACTTTTTTTTCCACGTGCAGTCTTCGCAAGATGACCGGTCACATTTTCGAATTGCACGACGACCATTCTCATATAACAGTGAAAGTTAATTGAAGATGTGCAACACGAGAGAATAGAACCACATTGAAAAAATTATCCGACTATACACTCGCAAGGTACTGTTCGGTTTCGGATTTTGTAATTTTTCTAGTGTTTTCTTTTGGAAGCGATAAGTATTTGCCTTTTTAAGAAAATCAAACTTCGTCGAAAGCTTTTTCCTATGTGAAATTGTGAAGATTGTGTCATATTTTATATTTTGTATTGTCGAGCACTTTTCCGTGTTAGCTTTGATTTATTTATGGATTTAACTCGAAGTACCGCCCAATTTCGATCTTCTATTTATCACAATTCTGATCTCTTTCTCAACCGTTTTATTAATACATAGCATTTTTCATCTGTATCTACTTGTTGAAATTCTCTAAAACTTTGATAATACTACGACTTTCAATATTTATATTTTATTGAATGTAAATTAATTTTTAAATTATTTAATTTCCTCAATAGATGCTTAAGGATATCATTTCGTTCAAGTATTAATTCAACCATAATATATTTGAGAACCATTGACAATTATTGATAGATTTTCAAGTCTTTTTATTGGCAACATTCGTCAAAATCTTTATTATTATACTCGTACATTGCATTCACAGCTGATGATGCATTTGTATATCTGACGCTCTTCTTCAAATATGACATCTGTTATTCGTACACCATCACAAGTTCAAATTTAATTATTTTCATTGAAATACCGGACAATTGACACTAAATAAGAAGGACTAATTAATCAATTTATGCAAAATCATTTTTTAAAATTACCTAAATCCAAATCGAATAGAATCCACTGTACTATACCTAGGTCAATGAACGTTGCACGAATCGAACCTTCGATCCCTTCCACTTTTATCAATCATACTTCTCGGTGCTTAGTGAAGATGGTACACCACAATTTCATTACACGTTATAATTAATGGTAGAGCTCATCCATTTCTCTCGTGCAGGAAGTGACCGTGCGTTACTTTCATCCTCGCCATGTAGCAAGTACCGGAATAACACAATATGACTTCATTGCGCAATACTTTATTATTTTATGACCTAACTTTGCGCTTACCGCACATTTTACACGTGTTACGGGAAAAACGTAATTACTCATCTATGTATATTATAGTTCAGTGGGTTGAATAATATGACTCCTTGAATGATTTTTTATTTCGTCTAGGTATGCAATCTGATTTTTCGTGATGAAACAACTCGTTTTATAATTCGTCTATTTTTCAAATCAACTTGTCTTATATTCGAAAGGTCAGGTCTGTGTATCACTTTTGTAACGCCCATTTCTTATAATTTATCGACGTAATAATTGATTCGCTTACTTTTTGGCAGTAATGATCGACTTGCATTTCAATGAAAATTCACTATTACTATGTATGAATTTTCCGATATTATTTACAATGTTTCTAAAGATATAATTTTTCAGAGCTTTCCACTATACTTTTCAACACAAACGTCTCGAAGTCTTACATCATTCGTACATAAAAGTATACACTTCAAAACTCTAAGAAAATGTGATTTACTGACTTTTCCACAGTAATTTCGAAGCAGGTGTACTCGAAACGATCTTCACTCTCATATTTATACTAGGGTTAGCCCACAAACATTCATGTAATTAATTGTATAGAAAGCCGAAAAAGGTTTTTTTCTCACAAATATTTAGCTTGACCCGCGTATTACCGACAATATCTTTAAGTACGCACACAGCAATTATTATACGTACATTTTATGCGAAGATAAAAAAATGTTCATGGCGAACATCAATTTCGAAATTTAGGCAAAAATAGCACCCACACTCTCGACAAGATTGCCTTTCTACAACGGTCGACTTTTATGATAGAAAATTTAGCGAAGAATACACATTAGATATATTTGAGCGAAAGCGAATTCAGTTCGATTAGTTCTATTGCTCCCGGTGTTTTATTATGTAAAATCAATTAATTTTATATAAATATTGCATTTGAATAATTTGCATCTACATTAATCTTTTCCTCTCAATAATTATCGAAACGTTTCGAAACCGACTGCAACTCTTCTGACCATCACTTGCACTCTGAACCCAGATCTTTATTGCCGACGCTTTTACGAATGCAAATTTAGCGATAGATACACACAATTCACATCAAATTCCGATCCATGTGTCACAATAGGCGTTTTGAATGCTTTCGAAACTAGACAAGAATATTTGCCTTCTTGTAGAGACGACACTTCGAGTGCACTCTCGTTCTATGGAGAGTTTACGAGATCTTCGAACGATTAATTTCTCGTACGGCGCGAGGCTATTGTTCGACCCCATTAGGTTGTTAAGAAAAAAATTCCCAAACTTTCACAAAATATGTGTTGTGTATATGTGCATCTTGATTTGTGACATAAGATCGTTATATCGACGCTAGCAGTTCGCACGCGAACCTTCAAATCGTCTAAACAATGAACATTCATGGAAATTGCTCTTAATTGTTCGTTATATAAATGCATTTTTATTTAGATAATGAATTCTTGCATGCATTATGTTGTTAAAATGAGAATCGTTTGATTTGCTTTGAAATTTTCAGTCAATATTAAGTTTATTCATATTGCTTCAAGAAAATGCTTATCGATTGAGTCTGTCTAATATATTTTTATGCAATTGAATTCTTATTCAATTAGCTATGTTTGTGATAGCTTAAAAGCATAAACTACCTTCGGTAATACGAGAAAATCATCGATGAACTTTCTCCAGCATTTAATGCTGTCTCAAAATACTTCTCATTATCTACCACTCAGAACTAATCATTTTTTTCCCCGACGAATTTCTTAACTTATTATAAAAAGCTTAAGTATTACAAGCATCGTGCCAAACCGGATTCCGACAAAATAAACCAAAAACATCTATGACAATAAAAAAAATCTATATGAACATTCTTATTTAGGCACGTGATTGGTTTTTTTTCGTACGAATCGTGAATTTCGCATTATGTAGAACATCCGAAGACGTTATGTCTTAATACGTAATGCATTTTATTTTTACGCGTTTATTCAACATATTAACACAATTTATGCTCTCAAAATCATAAAACGATCGTGATACTTTCACTTATACGCTTCTAACGACGCCCAATTTGCATGTGAAATTCATGCAAATTGATTTTTTCTGTACAAAAACATCCACAATTCAGCGACCTTGCTACGAAAATGCATTTTTAAAACTACCCATGTGTAAAATATAAAATTTGCGGATATCCGCGGAGAAAGTCGCCAAATGCAATAATAGTTGTGCAACATCGTTCCAATAGATCATTCGCAACAATATACACAGACTTTCGCGAAATTTGTGATTATTTCTCTTCAGGCTCTAGGTTCGTATACCACCGATCAGATAACCCATCAAAATGACAGGTAAAAGCCACGACTGTGGAGAAAGAGTACACGAATATTCCGATACAATAATTGATGTCTGGGAAGCGAGAAGTCGTGTGGGAGAGAAAGCATTTTATATTATACTTATATACAGAAGAAGGCGCATCGTGTTTTCATTGTTGGGCCAAAAAAAGAAAAAGATCGAAATTAACGGTGGCAAAAATGTATTTTCTATTTTTTTAATTATAATATAAATACAAAACTTACACTAAATAATAATAAAATAATAAAAAAATAAAATAAAAATGCTTTATACAATTGCAACAGAATGCATGAGTCGAACGGTTAAGGGAATGATCGAGGGATTCTAGAGTCTCTTGAAGCCGATGGATTCAATATGAAAATGTATTGATTGTTTATTTGGTAACTCGGGACAGTCTGATTCGCTTTCGGTTTCGTTCAAGCGAATCTCAACTAAATCGGCTTATAGAGACTCTGTGTGTGTCGAGAATGGATTTGATGGGATTTGGGATGATGGGATGGGATTTTTTTAGAAGGGGGCACCGTATGAGCCTGATGGGCGCGCTGCTGGGTATCCTCCGCTTGATGATGGGTATCCTCCGCCGCTTGATCCTCCGTGTTGTTCGAATTGGGCTACTTGGAGGGCTTGACGGACTCCTTCGAGGTCGATTCCTACGACTCTGCTACTGTGGGATGGTACACCATAAGAGGAAGATGGGACTCCATAAGATGAAGATGGTGCTCCGCCTCCGTGTACACCTCTGAAGCCGCCGCCGCCTCCTCCGGATTGAGATTCTTCCCTGAGGAGGATCTGCTTGATTTGTTCCAAGAGTTGAGGGTCTACATTCTGTCCCTCTGAGGTTTGGAAGCCGGAGCTGACTGCCGTGTAGCCACCTCCTCCTGAGCTGAAGCCTCCTCCTCCAGAGCTGAAGCCTCCGGAGCTAAAACCTCCTGAGCTGAAGCCACCGCCTCCTCCCGAGCTGAAGGACGGTCTGTTGTAGTTGTACCCAGATGGAGGTTCAGCTGTGGCGCATGCCACGAGGGCCACCAGAGCACACTGTTGATTAAAAATTGTGATCAGGTGATATTCTATTACATTTCATTAATTTTTTATTATGAGATTGTTGAGACGGTTACGTTTATTGCGACGAAAAATTACGTTATTGGAAATATTCAATTATGAAACGAGTTAATACTGTTGATATTCGATACTTGAAAAAGTCGTAACTGATCATCGAGAAATACCGTTTATTAATATTAAAAGCCACGCCAAAAAAAGCACATTCCGTTAATTGCTACAATGGGGTCACAAATTGATCAACATAAAATTCTAACACAATTTAAATTTAAGATTTTAGCAGATGATTTTTGATTGTTTAATTAACAAATTGATTTTCAATTATGAACAAATTTGCGAAAATTAAAAGAAACGGAACTCGAAAATTGGTATTTCATTTCGTAATTAATTCTTTTGACGATTTAATTTGATTTCAAAATTTGTGTTAAAATAATAAGTTCGAATCAATATTACTGTAAAATGGAATAAATTACTATTTTTAGGCTATTATTACTTTGATATATTTCAAAATGAGCAAAGAAAAATAAGAAATTCATCAAAATTTTGTAATGAGTTCCTAATTAAATTTTCCAGGTCTCTCAGAAAATTTTGGCAATAATTCAAGTAAATTTAATTTTCTCACAAACTATTTTTTTTTCTTAATCCGATACTTAAAAACTCAACAGAAGACACATATTGAGTGATTAAATTATTTGAACTGAATTTAATTGATTTCATTAGCAATCAAATACCGAACACCGTTCGTGGAAAATCAACAGGAAAATTCACAAACCGACAATGAAATTTTAAACTTTTACGAGCAATTAAAAACGATCACAACCGAAAACGAATCTTCAACTCGATTAGAACGCAGATCGAATATATCCATTTATAATTAACACAAATCGCGAACGTCGAACTTTCGCGCTCCTTCGATCGGAAGCTCCTACCGGAACTGGCCCGAAGCCTTCAAAATCTTAAACTTTCAGCCGGAACTGATTGTAAACTTTCAGATGGAATTGTCTGAAGGTTTTCAGCCACAATCGAGCACACTTACCACGGTGAATCTGTTCATGGTGCGTATGCGATGCGACTGTCGGTCGGGGTGAGAGAGTGCGCCATCGTCGAGAAGAGTGCGCCTTTTTATATGGGGAACGTCTTCGCCATCAAAGTGGGGGGCAAATTCCTCGTCGGAGTGGATTCTTTCTTTCTCGAGAGACGGTCAGTCGAGTCTAGTGTACGTGTGCCGGGGTAAAAGTGACCGTTGCGCAATACTCGAGGTGTTCAATGCCAAAGTTTAAATCGTGGCTATGTGCTTGTGTAGGTATGTGGTGATGAAGGTTTACAAGATACATATGTGCAGTTTTCGTTTTGATCTCTTGTTGATGTTCGGGATGCTGATTGTGGTGATCATTGATGGCTTTGAGTGTCTGTGAAGGTTTGAGGATATGTTGACAATTTGAAAGATTTGTTCGATACAATACATGCAATGAAAAATTCGCATAGACTCTACAGGTTTTTCATTTCAGTCGATTATTATTCATTTCAGATTCGATTGTTTTCTTGCGATTTTTTAAAGAAAATAAGTGAACTTGATTTTAAAAATATTCAAATTGAAACAAATATTATTTGTTTTAATTTAAAGTGGTTATTTAGGACTGAATTTTTGAATCATCAGTTAACATTTTAAATTCATACTTGTTTTGTTTTTAATAATCAATTATGAACTATTTGTTAGTCTACTAAATGACGATTGAAATGATGACTTCCAAAGTTGTAATTATGTATGAGTGGTAAATTGTAATCAAATGAAGGCTTCCAATAAACATTTTTGACAGAGGGTCATTTGTTAAATTTCATCAATTGGTTCTTGAATTATAACGTCATACTGATAGTTTTTTGTTCATGTATAATTCAAGTAGGTATACGATTTTTGTAAATATTCGAAATGATGTGCAACTGATTTGATGCATTTCCCGTAAAAAAAATTCAACTGAAATCAGTAATGTACTTATCGATTGGTTATGTGAATATTTTTTTATTGCAATCATATCCAATTTTTAAAACAAAATTATGAAATAAATAAATTCGAAATATAATATTTATATCACTTCATAATGATATTTTATTGAATTTCAGCGTTAAATTCAGTATTTGACGACCATAAAAAGTTGCATAAGCTGCCGAAACTCGAAACCGCGTAGTTGAGCTTTTCGTCGACTCGACATTGATTGAAGATGAACGTAAAGCGCACTTATCTGTTTCAAGGTGAGTACATATATTTTTAATGGTGCAACATATTGATCAAAATTCATATTTGAAATGAATAATTACAATATTAACTCAAATACTGCATACAAAAACGAATCTTATTACACGTTTGTATTTATCAACTAATTTTCAAATGATAAATTGAGGGTCAAGTAGCAACTATTTTTTGCTCATATTTTCAATAATATAATATTTAGGTCAATACGCTAACTTTTTATTTTTTTATAAACTTCCTATGAATAATTTCATTCATACACTTGATAATCTTATCACGATAACAGATCTGATATTACGTATGTCAATGAGATTTTCATTCAATAAAATTATATAAATATCTTGATCTATAAAAATTAAAATTCTTTGAGTCCATTTGAATATGGAACACGTTTTTTCTACTACACATGGTGTATCGAGTACATCTTGAAATTATTATCTAATATCCGATTCTTGGCACGCAATTTGAATTCTATGGTGAGTTGTAATTTTCGCGCGCTCAGACTTACACAGCACGTAATTGTGGGCGTCGTCGAATCTCCTAACCCACTTGTCGGACAATTGAACCAAATGTTATATCTCACGTTCACTTTCGATAGAAAATTTATGAACTCAATAGACGTATTGTGTTTCGATGATACTCAATGAAATTTATAGCTTTTTTCGATCAGTTTGAGTCTTTAGAATTAATAGAAGAATGCAATTTTAGATCTTTTGTTAAAATAAGAATACAAGCAATCTAGAGGTCATTAAAAACATCAAAATATGTCACGAAAACCGCAGACACATTAATTTTTTTTTGCCAATTTAGCGTCCTTAATGCGACGATATAGATAGTAGAATCGCGAGTTTTTCTTTATTTTATCGCGTTTAATTTGAATTTTTCGACGTTCACTTTTCAAATGGAAGACTGTGAATAAAAAAGTAGCATTTTCGTGTTGCCAAACTGTGTTAGTGCGACGCTTATTAGACGTGAAAAATCAGCTGAATCATATGCGTGCGACTTGACGGTAGTCATAATTTGTCCGAACTATTATGCCATAGTGATGTATTGAATGAATGCTAAATTTACTGTGGCAATGTTACTTTAAATGATTGTATTGGATAAGCGTTGATTCATTCATCAGAAGTGAAATATTTTATTTATCGACATCACACCTTGTAAAATATTTCTTAGTAACATTATCAGGAAGTTCACTGAAATTAATGTACTCATAATACAAGTAATAATGTTTAAAATTTAAAAATGGAAAATCATTTGCATTCAAATTTATCCATACTCATATCGCAGCTCAATCAGATTCGCATTAAATTAAAAAAAAACACCATAAAAATTAAAACCTTTCTTTAAGATTACGATCTAAATAACGTTTTTCTATTGTACTATTGTTTGGAAAAAATTGAAAACGAAACTATGAATAAAAAAGCGACAAATTGCGATAAGCTGTTAAAATTCACACGAAATGTCAGTAACATCAACGAGCGGTTACCACTCAAAACCCTAAAATAAAAATTTATTATTTTTTCATACTAACCTGCTTATATTTAGCACACTCGACAATTAAAATTGCGCAATGCAAATATAAATAATCGAACTTCCGTGCTACAATCGCACGGTTAAACGCACAGTATTAAAAATTGCACAATTCGCTCTATCGCCGTATGCCATCTTACTTTTTTCCGAACGAATAACCCGAACGATAGTTAGAAAGCTCCTACTATTAAAAAAAAAAAGTGCGATTATATAAAAATTCCCTTACGAGTTTAAGGTCAAGAGATACGAAAAACCCATAAATCTCGACGCGCAATTATCTAGTTGATATGTTCGACAACAAAACCCGTTTATGATAAACGAATTTTCACTTTTGAAAAGTGAAAATGAACTCTTCAACAACAACAAAAAAAAGCGAACAAGGTATCTTGAAAATGGATTAACAATGGATTTGTTTCTCACGACGAACGCATAAAGATGAGAAAATTTTATGCGATTTGCCCAAAGTGGTGCGTGTATTTCAAACGGATTAAATATACTCGTAACTTGCATTTGCATTTGAACGATGCTGTAACTTGCGGAAAGATCGAATTTTATTTTATTTAATGAAAAAAATATTTCGAAATTATATGCATATACAAAAAGATGCAATTCGATTATGTTTTCATCTTTTTGGCTTATCTCTTTGCTTGCATGTTTAATTGGTGTTACATATCGTAATTTATTGTAATTACTGCGATTAAATCTCACGTAAACGTTTCAAAATGATTGATTTATATACGTTTGCAATAAATAATTTTAGTCTATTAATAAAGAATAAAAATTTCAACGTTTATGCAAATTGCATATTTATTGTGAAGAAGCGATTTCTAAACTTTTAGGCGCGCCTGGTTTTTTTTTTTCATTTTTTTCCGAATGGAATGCTCTTGAATTCTTAATCAACAGTTTTCGAAATATTTGTATGTACACTTTGAATCTACTTATAGGAGTGGATTTTACAATTCAATTAATCCTACGTATTTTTGAAATCACATTTTTTCAGCCATATTAGCTCATTTACAATTTGGTCATGTGTGGTTAATTATAAAGGAATTTGAGTGCAATTGAAGTTCTATCACGTGCGAAAGTTGAATTGAATAATAAAACGTTACTAAAAATTTAGTATTAGATTAATACGAATTCAAAACTATATATTTTAATAACTTATTTTAGTTTCGTATAATACTTACATATGTATATGTACGAACATCATGAATCATCGAATGATTATAC
Organism: Cheumatopsyche charites; assembly: GCA_024721215.1. NCBI lineage: Eukaryota > Metazoa > Arthropoda > Insecta > Trichoptera > Hydropsychidae > Cheumatopsyche > Cheumatopsyche charites. Next base: position 7,888,057 of record CM045586.1, on the reverse strand, counting down.
TGAATAATGTAAGATTCTCAATTATTACGGAAATGAAATAAGACAAGTTTAATGACACGTAGAAATCTATTTTAAATACAATAACATAATTTTCAGTCAGTAATTTTCTAATCATAGTTTTTCATATATATTTAATATGTATTAAGCATTTAAAGATGTAGAGAAAGTCATATTACTCGACATTTATTATTTAACTACACATCAACACCGCAATTTATATGACAAAACAATTTTCTTATATCAATAAATATATATACATACATATATTATTTATTAATTATATAATCACATCCTGAATAAAATATAGTAATGATGAAAAATGGCACATACATATATTATCAGGTGCGAATCCAAAAAATGATCAATGAATAAAAATAAAATCAAATCAAACAATTTATGGATGTGGTTATATGAACTATAACAATATGCATAGGAAATCTCAAATAACTGAAAAATTACATAAAACCATCGTATTTTTTCAGCCATCGATGGACTGACAAATCAATCCACATCTAAATTCGCACTGATCATCGCAGTTTGAGAGCCGCTGTCGTTCGGTTGCACAATACCCGGGAGACCGCCGACGTGACGTTTGACCCAGGCGAAAGAGTGCGATAATCCCTTCCTGTTGTTGTTTCTTGTGCAATTCGAACAAGACGGAGCATCTAGAGAGCCACCTTTACGTAATGCCGGTCTCTTCAGGTACGTGCAGAATGAGAATTCTTCTTCGGATACTTAGCGAAATGTCCGCGAGTGCCCTCCGATCCTCGACGTCCTTATTTGGGCCGTGTTCTAGTTCGATCTCGTCAATGATGAATGTTCTAGTCGTTTGGGTATCAATTGGTTCTAAATTCGATTTATTTTTAAATCAGAATTTAAGGTTATGAATAACACTTGACTCTGCAATCGTCGAGTTAGGTTAGATTTGGATTCCTTGCGTTTTAATTTAAATCTACGTAAGGATATATGATATTTTCTGAATGATTTATAAAATGAATGTTCATTCTCATGCAGAAGTCAATCTGAAGGGATTTTTTTTATATAAAAATTCATCATCTTAAGAGGTTAATTTGACGTGTGAAAAAATTACAAGTGCTTACGAAAAGTTTTCCGTTGGTCACGATCGATTTTTAATTAATATTAGCGTAATTTATCTGCCTTGAAAAAAATGCGTAATTCAAATCGGTCAAATGGTACTAAATCATGATGTCTCATTCAGAATAAATGATTGTGTGCTCGTCGAAACTCTCAAATCGTTTGCTTAATTTCAAATGGGTTTTAGTTCGCGTCAAATACGTATTGAAAAAAATGAGATAATTTCATACGCAGTGCTGAATTGCGATGCGACACTATTTTGCAACCCAAGCCTTTTACAATTTACTTCAACTGATAAAAATCTTTCAATACTAAATCATTATAATTATTTTCGACATAACTCAAGTATTAATTTTGAGAATCTCTGAGGAAAATTGTGTAAACCTTCATCGAGACGAGTCGAACAACTATCACACGATGAGGTCGATCGCCAGTTGTTTAACCCTATCCAAGCAATTAACATTTCACCCGATGCCACTTATTTTTTTTACCAACTATCAACACTTTGAACGTAATTTTACGTCATCGACCCAATCGAATATTATTAACGAGCAAAAAAACCAAATAAATAAACATTTAGACCGAGACTTAATTACAGTCGCTTCTATTGTACCTGAAGTGAATTTTCGATTATATTTTTGAATTTATATTGAGATATCACGATTCCGATACTCGCTTTTTATGATCGTTGAGGCAAATTGCGAGCTTCATCTTCGGAAACGAAGAAGATGTGCTTTCACTGTAGTATCGCAACGTATAACCATAACGTTCGGCATCGTAACGGCCTATCACGAAATGAAACGCGTAACCGAGTCACATAATATAGTCAGTTTCACTATTGACCCGACGATCTCGTATAAATGAGCGCCGTTTTGATTTATCGGAGATGAAATATCGATTGTTGCAGATTTTAAGTGCGTTTTAGCGGAAAATTTCAGGGAAATGTCAAGGTGAGGGCGTCCCCGGGTGTTTATGAAAAAGTTGAGATTCTACATTTTTGAAATGATGCAAAAATATATTGAAATATTTGTCATTGTGACACATGTACATTATTTATTTACAGGGCTGTAATTCAAGTCTATTTCATTTCAACGCTGGGCGCATGAAACAAGGTTGAAACATAATTTCATTTTTTTTTTTACTTATACCACTATCATAGTTGTGAGCATAAATGTGTGTCAAATTTCATGTATGAAGTAATTATTTATTTAAAACATCATTGTGTTTTATTAAAAAATATTCAAGAATGTTTCTAGATATTGTTTCCTTAAATAAACTGAATATGAAAAAAAAAGGACATGTTTGTATATAAATTATATGAAATTCATTGTATGATTTTTCGAAATAATGAAATAAACAGTGAAAATGACTACAGGTGCTTGAAATGTTTTCATAATGCAAATAGCATATTTTGTGCTCGAGCAGCCAGATGCAATTGCAAATATTGAAATTTCTATGCAAATATTGAATAAATTTTACGAAATTGTTATTACGATATGAGTAATATGTTACTTTATATTATTAATTCTCATTTGTTGAATAGAGCGGCAGGTTAGTATCCATTTGTGGGCATTTTGCATACGTTACGCGTATTATTTAAATTTGTGGTGCAATATCATTGCATAGTTCTATTATTGTTATATATCGATTCAGTGACTGTTTTGAATCTGCAAGTAATGTAATAAATTTTCTTGCAAAAATTCTCCTGTACTGAGTACTGAAAGTTTATATTTGTATACTATTGAATGAAAGATGCAAGACAAAATACTTTTACGCTTCATATATGTAGGTACATATAATTATATTTTTTGCATGATGATGTAAGTTTTTTTTATATATTTTATAAATCATGCGTTAAATATGCAAAATTTCTCTTTAAAGATAGCCATTAATATTCAGTCTTTAATTAATAATTTAGCTGTCACTAAATCGAATTTGTTTACTATGCGACAAATTACATATGAATCGAATGGTATTTAATGAATTAAAATTTTAAAAAGTAATAATACGAGAAATTGCTTAATTTATTCAAAAGCTCCACAGTAGATTACGAAGAGATTTGGGAAAATCATAAATATACGGTAGCGGAAATTAACTTCAGCTTCCTAATTATGAAAATTCTTCACATTTTGAACGACTCATTGTGCTGTCTTCACTTATAATATACTATTTATACTTACGTGAATATATTAGCGAATCGCTACAAAAGTGTCACTATTGTCTGTCATCACGTATTGAGTTGACAATCAGACAATCATGATGACTCGCACACATGTAATTACCACGTGTTGCTTATTGTTGATACTTCGGATATGTATTATGAAAATAAATAATTTCAACTCATTATTAGTTAAAAATATAAGAAATAAATGTTATAGAGAATCGTCTATATTTTTTATATAAAATATCACATAAAAATTATTTTATAACCGATCGAAATGAATGGATCGTTTGTGGACAAAGCGATCTTGCTCATCTCGAATCACTTCACTAAACCGCCTTTTTTCACTGAAATCTATTACGACAGATATTTTGATATGCTAATGTACCATCTCGTCTCGCATTCACGAGACCAAACCGACTTTTTTTTATATTGTATATAATCGTGCGAAATCGAGAAAATTGCCATCTTGGATGCAGGAACGGCAACTCTTGCGCTAAGCTCCAACAATAGCTTTATGCAACTCGGTGCGAATTTCGCACTGGCTTCTTTTGGGTCATCAGATCGAAATACAATATGTGTGTGTTTGTTAAAAATTTTGCGCATTTATGTAAATAATTGCATTCGTCCGCTTTTGAACTGTTCCGGGTTCCCACGCGAGTTTTCTTCTGAGTTGTCGTGGATTCGTTACGATTGGACGTTTGATCGAATTTTTATTGCGCCAATTTAAATTGTGATGATGTGATGATGAGTCTTTCTTATTCGTGTTTTTATTTTGATATCATTCAGGCATTGTTTCTTTAGAATACGATTATTGAAAACTTTCGCACGAATTCACTCTAATTTATCGTTGATGAAATAAAATTTTGATGTACCTAAGAAATTCTTAGAATTAAATTTTCCATATGATGATTCTAAAAGCCAAGTGGTATAAATGTCAAATTTATATCTTTGAATTTCAGTACAAAAACTGTTGTTGATAATGACTGAAAATTTAGTCTTGTATACTTAAATCTCTTGGTCTTCACATGATTTCGAAACAATTTCACTCGACACCATAATCGACAACACTCTTTCACCTCACTCGATGAACCCGCATCTATGAGAAAAAGCTCATGTGCGGTCATCTCCGAAGCATTTGAATACGACCTTCAATAACAATCGTTGGCGAATTGTGATATGTGGTGAAAGTCATTAGGCGAATGCCGTTTCTGATGTTAATTTTCTGGCGATGCGTACGGTCCGAAAGTAGTCCGACTAGTCATAGGAAAAAAAAGTACACATTTATAGGATGACGCGAATGTAGCGATTCTATTCGAAGGATTCTCAATTTTTCTTGTTATAATATAATATTTTTTAATCATAATTTTAATCGTTTATTCACCGAAGTTTATAATAATTCAAAATGTTCTTCAGGCAAGGTTAAATTGTCGACATGCGTTCGTGCAACACATTAGTGCTCTAGACTTTCAATTAAAGTGTCTTCCAAGTGTCATCAAAAGATACTGATCACACAATCCCGTAAGAATGCAATTTAAGTTTCAAATTAAATAAGGTTTTTTTTTTATTAGGATAGATTAGATCGGGTTACGATTTAGGTCAGGATAAGTTTGATGGACTGTCATCCTGGTAATTTGACCATCTATTATATTACCGATACATCTGTTTTGATTTAATTTCCATTTGAATTACTCAAAAAAATAATTAATTATAATGTATGAATACATAATAAAGATATTTTATCTTGATTTTTCAATTGGCACGTGCTATAATAATAATATCTTATTATTTGATCTTCGGGTCGCGTGACAATTGAGCTCATCGGTCAAAATCGAAAGTCACCATTCAAACTACGATGCGAATGTTGTTCTTATGTGTTTCGCTATTGCTAGTGTTGGTTCATCTTCTGAAGAAGTACAGGGTGACTTTCACTGTTGGAACATTCGAAAAGTGAATAAATCCATTGAACTTACGACCGCTTCCTTGTAAATGTAAGCATTTTGTATGACAAGTCTTGATTTATTCGCACTTGAATATTTTCAGTTAATTTCGTAATGCAAGTAATTAATGATTTCGCTAAAAAAATATTTAATTTATCATAACAGGAGTCGCTAAATTTAATATTTTTTTATAACTACAAAAGCGATGAGCCTTCATTGAAGTTCAATGCCACTCGATTAGGGGATTTCCAATAAATATTCAATAGGCTTTAGAACACTCATATTTTTTCAGAATACTGTACAGAATTCTTCGATCTGTCAAAGTCTTAAACGCGGATGTATTTAAGGATGTTTTTCTGCCGATTTTTAACTTTAACTTACAAAAACCATCATTAATTTCACAACGAAAATTTCCTTTATATTTAACCGACATTTACACAATATTGCATAAAAAACACTAGCATCGTTTTGAAAATTTGTTAAAATGAAACTTGAGCAAACAGAATTACGGACGATGCAGTTTTTTTCGTATAAAAAAATTGCTTGTTTCAAAATTATAATGGCAACATCTAATTCAATACACGTGTTTATGTATGAAAATCATTAGAAAAACAAAATAAAAAATTTAAATCATTAAGAAATCGCCTGAAGCTTATTTGTGCATCCACTCTGACCTCTTTCACCCACGCGTATTTTTTATAAACACAAAAAAATCAGAGTAACAATGCTTCAAAATTTTACTGTCTTTTCGTGATTGGCAATTTCCTTTAGAGACTGATTTTTTTTGCGAAAGAAGTCTTTAAATAAATAAAACTGACCAAAATACTCCTCTTAACAATTTGCACATATGCAAATAATTGGTTAAAATTACGTATCATCGTGTGGTGATTGACACGAATTTTGTTTAGGATCAATATTGTCTTATTACGGTGGCATCGTTGTGGTGAATTATAAAAAAAAACAATTTGCCAATTGTAAGTTATGCAAATGTGACGTATTATTTAATACGAAATTTATATAGTGTGAGTAGATAATTGCATCATTTTTTTATCGCTTGTGTGCACAATAGAAATGTTTTTCGAAATCGATGATCGTATCCTTTTATAACCATTGAGACATTTTTATTGAAATTAAAATTCGTGTTCAACGCAATGATTATACTTTAATTTTAAATATCTGAGATTCTTAAAAATAAATACTTTTTGTCTTCAATAAATTTTGTAAATATTTCTATTTAGCAACGATATTAAAATAAGTAAAATCTACAAAATTCGGTAGAAATCTTCATTTTTTGTTTCGTAGAAAAAATATCAATTTTCAAACAAAATGCATCGCGGACATGAAATGAAATTTTCACACAATTCAAATTAATACAAAGTTGCTAATGTGTTCATTGTAAACATTCAATAGAAAAAAATATGCAATTTCAATGAACTTTACTCTTCACTTAAATCCATATTTTCAGAAATAAATCTTAAACTCGATTGAAAAATTCGAATCAATCGAAGGACGAAAACATTATTTGCCCTACTTCTTAATAATTGAACACCGGAGATGTACTGATGAATAAATTTCCCTCAAACCAGTTGACCTTTTCTTATACCTTCAGGATTATCAATTTTATTGACTGGCTCGTCTTCGAATTACGAGTTTCGATAGTGTAGTACATACATAAGGCAATGTATCTTTCGTATTTAGGTCGCGAAAGTTGCAATTTGATAACTACATCAACTACTATGGAAAAAAATGTTCATTTGTCGGTCGAATTGGGCTAATGTCTTGATCTTTTCGCAGAAGACAATTATTGCAGAAGGACGCTTATGAAATTTCATGATTGAATTATCAATTCAATACGAAAACGGATGTTTATTAACTTTCCAAAGATTCAAAATCGAATTAAATATGACATAAATAACTCAGTGAGATCGCATAGCAGTGAATATGTAACTTAATTGACTTAAAGGGCAATATTTTTTATGAAAAAAAAAATGAAAGTAACTACGTATGATTATCTCAGTAATTAGGATAAGAGTGATTTAAATATCATAATTTTATATTTGTTTCAAAAATAAAATAATTGTAAGGCTGTTAAGAAAAATACATTTTTTCTAATACAAAGCCGACTAATAAGATTATTTTCAAAAAGTCACAAAATTGCGATTTTTATACCAATACTTTTGTATCATCATCATAATTACCACACAAGTGCAGTTTCTTTTTGTTCATTAAAAAAAATTGAACTAAAAAGTCAACTAAATAATTGATTCACTACAATTACAATCTCATTGTAAAATACATATTCAACACAACTGTCGCGATTAAAATATTTTTTAATTAGCTCACAGCAATAAGATAAACGTCAATCGATCAAAGCACATTGCACAACTTTAATCCGACTATTAGAATCGAGCGCATCTTTTGAATATTTTCGAAAGTGAACATACACATACTCTCAAAATATTAATCCGCAGAATCTGAAGGTGTTACGAGCGAAAGAACAACATGTGTGATTTCGGGATTGATAGGTCATTTTTTACCGAAGCACCTAATGTGCCACACTGTTACTGCGCTAGAAAGGCAATTTGCCTTCTCGTACGCGATTACGTGAGATAGGTACATTTACGTATGTACTGTGGATTTGACATTAAAAACCTGGTCGTAAGAGATGGGTCTGATTCGTGAAAAAAAATTATGAAATGAAAAATACGTACATATGCTGTATATAGAAAAAAAAATCAAAATCGAAAGTCATCTTCTTCGGCCCGAGAGTGGTGTGCAATTCGGTCGGCAAAGTGTTGCAATTGGGAAAAAAAATCATTTTGACGATAATACGAGACGGTTTTAGTATTGAGGAGAACGTATGTGATGGTCAATAAAAGTGTATAAAATGAAAAATAAAATGATTGACTTCATATTAAGATCATTAGAATCATTCGGATGTTCTTAATCAGCAGTGCATGTATAATTTTTGTGACTTATTTTTTTCATTCATACTGTTAAGCAACACTTTTTTGTAATTTATCTATTACAAAATGTAAATAAAACAATATGAAACTATCTTTATTGAGTTTAGTTCTATTATTTTAGAATTATTTATGTTTGGTATTTAGTGTTCGAATTTCGTTCGTAATTTATTAGTGTGCCCGATATATGCCAAATGTATTCACGGGTCGAATTCGTCTTGTGCAATATGTGAAATGTGAATGTTTTTATGACGCATAGATCGATCGATAGATGTGTTCGATATTTTAAATTCGATTCTATACCGAATATTGAATATTTTATGCGTGAACTCAAAAATATTTCTTAAATACGCACTTGTATTATCGTCAGAAATCTCAACTTCGTCTGCGGTTCTAAATTCCGTAATGAGGCTGGATATGAAATCGAAGATGTGCCATATCGATATAGAAAAAAATACACGCAAATTGTGCAATCGATCAGCGATGTTTAATTAGGTGAATGGACGAAGACGAATGCATGCAACACTAGACAAGCGGTCAATTTATTGAACATTGCACTGGTAGCATTTTACATTTTCACGAAAAATAAGAGAAAAAACATAAAAATTGAATATCAGAGCCATGTGTTCATCAATAGAATTCCGCACACTAAAATATCGGACGATCTTAAAATTTGCATTGAAAAAATTTTAACACTTTGCAGACCGGTCCCACTTTAGTGCAGTTTTAAAAAGCAGAAACATTATAAGGTGATTTCTAAATAAATTTATTAATTTCTTTGCATAAGGATTGTTTTAGTATTCAAAATTGAATTCAGCAATGTTATGATTCCATTTTTCATGACTTGAATATTTACCATTATATTTCTATGTCGAATTAGATTAGAATAACAATTGTCAGATTTTATAAGAAAATAAACCTCAACATCTAAATAGCTCAACAAGTGATTGAAATATTGAGTTTTGAAAAAATCTGTTTGTTATGTAGCGGACTTTAATATAGGTACATATCGAAATATACAAAACTCGCTACATATTTCGCGCCAAAACACGCGGTTATTTGACAGTTAACATCTTAAGCAGCAGCTATGACGACTTGAGGCAATTACGAAGACGAAGAAGGCCTAAATTGCATAACGGCAACCGGCAAGAGTTGCACAGAAGATGCGCCCCGAGTTGAATATTGATACGATGCAACTGCTCGAAGAACGCCCCGTCGCTAAATTGCACAATGTCGTAATGCTGTTTTGTCGCATTCATAGAAAGCAACGGAGTTTGATAACGCGTGACCGATCGGGAAAGTTGCATCGGTGCATTTCGTCGAATCGCTTTTGCATATTGAAATCTGCAATATTTTCGAGGAGGCATTTATTTTTTAATCGTGCGACCCGATGAAATCTTAATCGGAGATGTGTATTAGAATGTGTGGAGTGATTTGCATTTATCTTGGGATGTAATCGGACCGGTCATTGGAGGGTCGCGACCTAATGTGTTAGAAATGGTCATTTCGAAAGTTGTTCAAAGTCAGCAAAGGTCTCGGGTCGTCCGAATCTTGGATTATAATTTTAATGCATTCGAATAAATCGTCTTGAACTTGTAATGAGAGATCTATTTTCATGATTCTTTAAAATATATTCGATGTTTAGTTTAGTTTGGTATACATATATATATATTTTTTCTTAAAGTTTGTATTTTTCATTTGCAGATGTCGTATACATAGTTATGGTTTTTTTCAAATCGATGCAACATATGTGTAAATCCATAGGTATCCACATAATTGTTTTTCAGAAAAGTAGTGTAAGTGAATAAAATAATAATGTTAAATAAGCCAGTAGTAAAAGATATCTTCTAAATTACATGAGATTATGTGTATGATTAGTTAAAAAATTTGGGAATAGTAATATTTAACAGATTAAAATTAAAACATAATTTTTCATAGAAGGAAATGAAAAGTTTATTAAAAAATTGGTCGTTAATGTAAACTTGATACAGTGCCATCTACCTTCATTGTTATAGAATCAAGTTGTATGAGATCAAAGTTTTTTGAAAATTTTGGGAAGATATAATTGGAAAATTTCAATAGGGAGGTATGTAGGTATGTTTAAAAGTATAAATATTTTATTTAAATAAAAATGAGTAACAAAATGACGAGAAATGCTATCAACTACTTGGAGGCACAACTTTTGGCTTATCACTCATTGAATTCACTTTGACTTTCTGCAGCAAGTTTTGATGGTTTAAAACATATATTGTCAATTGCTTTGTGCTACCGAAAGTACTAGTTCTTGTTCCAACACACATTCCATATTGAGCTACACCTAAATTTTTATCACAGTCGACTGGATGAAAAACATGAACTAGACCAATATCAACAGCCCTAAATATTGATATATTTGATTTGACAAATTTATCAAATAAATGCACATCTTCCAGTCCCCATCCTTTAATCTCCGTATTGAAACCGCCAACGGAGACAAAGTCACTTTTATAAACACTCGCGATACCAAAACCGAATTGTCTGAAGTATCCGTGGTCATTTGATTTTTCTTGGTCTATATGATTAACAAAATGTACATCACTGTATGACTTCATGTTGAGATCGTCACTAAGCACAACACTGTCTTGATTTAAATGTTTACTTCTAACAACGTTATAATGAAGATTGTTTACTACATATGGATCGTATTCACTGTACACAATTGGAAAGTAAGCAGCATAATGTCTAATAGTGTTCAGTCTAATCCTTCGGAGAGATTCGGCATTAAAAACAATATCAACGTCAATAAAAAAAAGTAAATCATGATCTTCACATTTTTCAACACCTTTCTCAAGCGAAAGACCTCTTGAAAATTGGGAATCGTTTATGATCACTAGTTTAATTTCACTACTTGAATATTTTCTTGAATAAAAATTGACTAATTCAATTGTTTTATCAAAGTCACTTGGGTGATTATTGTCTTTGTATAAAGTGATCACTATTGAAGTCTGTTTATCACTAATAAGGCACACTTCTTCATAGTTCTTCATAAATCTAACGAATATATCGTATCTACCAGAGAGCGGTAATATAAAATTGATTTTTTTAGATGATTTAATTTTGTATTCATCATCGTGACGGTATTTGAAAACATTTGGTAGATTTTCACTTAACTTCATAATACCAGTTTCTAAAACACCCCTAATAGGAACATTGAATTTCTTAAAGTTAATAAATGGTATGCTATTAGCACTTCCACCAAGATCTTCCTGAGGGTAAAAGTCATAGTTCGCTTTTTTAGGAATTTCTTCGGTTGGAGGTTGATTTTTTGGCGGTTCACCAAGAGGAACTTCTCTAATATACATATCTGAAAATTGAAAATACATCATACATTTTTAAAATAACTGACTTTTATTGAAATTGATGAATAATGTTGTATCATACCAGTGAATGATTGTTGTAGATAAACATGGCGCCGTACTGGTACAGTCATTTTTTTCCCTCTGTATTTTTTATAGACTAGTAAAATATCTAATACATAATCAGCTCCATGGATTGGATCTAACCGCTGGTAACCATATAAAATTTCTTTGAATTCTATAACACGACCTCTTTGCTTAGAATAACCATTGATAACTTCCATCAACTGAAAATTCAATGTTTGGATTATTCACATGGAAAAATAATCATTTGATTAATTTTTATTTTTAACAAATACCTCTCTTATTATATCATCTAGGGATTCGAGAGTAGTCATTTCTAAACGTCGTCTTGGATTGGCATTGTCAATGGAATAAATCATTTTAGAAATATGATTCCAAATTAAAACATCTTTTATGTTAGTAGGATTATAGCGATTCAAACTTGGAGCAACACCTAATTACAAAGAACATTTCAGTCATTATTCAATTTAAGTTTATATAAAATTATTAATTTAATTTTTGTGTTGTTTCAGTTACCTAAAATACTAGTGTCTCCTAGAAAATTTGGATGCCCGCGAGAGTACGGATACAGAGGAACAGATTCAGCAATATGAAGTGAAGAAATAAATGAAGGAGATACGGTCAATTCTTTAGCTGCTGCTAATATGTCTCGATGCAATGACATAGTGATTTCTTTGAGCTGTTGAATCTTCAAGTTCTGTAATATACAAAAAATAAAATGAATTTTTGCTCAACTTAGAAATGATACTAATTGTAAACGTGTTATTAAATTTAAAATAATAACCTTCAAATATGTATTGATCCTATACATGTGCTTGTGATTTTTTATCGGGTGCATTGTTATAGCGTGGTGCACTTCTTTTTTCTTCAAATTACCAGTGAAGGCCATATTACCACTAGAATTGTGATAAAGTATTGATTGCATCTGAAATAAACCATTAAGAAGAATTTAGTAAAAATATAATTGACAAAACACAAATATAGGTAATGAGAGCTTTCAGCACATTAAAATTGTATCAGAGTGCCAAATTTTATTTCTATTGTTTATATGAAAAACTTAAGATGCTAAAAATATTTTATATGCATCAGTAAAACTTAAATAGAAAACAAAAATTAAATAAATATGAGTTAGCTGTAACAGAAATTGGTTTTATAGCACTTAAATAATGAAAATTAATGAAAATGTGCTTATGAACAAATTTGAAGAATAATAAAACTGCTGGATTTTAAAAATTCCCGACCAACTATGAATGATTAATTATAATTTTCGGTAGAACAGGTGAATTTCGTTCTAGCAAGTATGCAAAATTCGTTTAGGTAGTCGAGAATTTTTGAAATAACAAATTGACACAATATGCTGTTACATTGCATCACCATTATAATATAAAATGCGTTTATATTTTAAATTGCGAAATTGGAGCCCTAAGTTTAACGTTTACTATTTATAGCATATGCACTTAATTGTAATTTCAAATTAAGCCGGCAAAATGTTTTATGCCTATAATGTGCGAACGCTATCCTGTTTATGCAAATTTGAACATTGCAATACAACAATTCAATATTGCACCTTTCTATATGTTCAATATTTTGCATTGAACAAAAACGTTGTCGGTGAACAGGAAAAACTGAGTAATAGTTGAGACATCCAATCAAATCTGATCTCCTTTAATATTTTTTATGATTTATTGTCATCATTCTGCTGCAACGCCTACATATCTGTTCACACACAGATCTTCATCATGGAGTTGGCCCACTTAGTTTTGGATCAAAATGACCCCGACTCAAGCGTGCAAGTGCATTTTTCTTCTAGTTGATCAATAAAACCGTTATGAATATACAGTTTTTCAACTACAAAATTAAATCAAATCGTTTTAAGCTTGCCATTAATTGAATTATCCTAAAGTGGTTAATATCAATTTTTGAAATATTTAACATAAATTGAAATACTTGTATAGTAGAACATTCATTTAAGTATTTTCAATGAAATTATTAATTCATTCATTAAAGTAGAAATTAATAAAACTAAAATATGATAAGTTACATGACCTGTGACATATGAATACATACATCTAAAAACAATTTTCATTCTCTACTTATGAGCTATTTCAGATATATTTGAATAAATTAATAATCAAAATTGAATTTATAATTTAATAGCAGCCATATTCTCAAATGAAGTTTACATCAAAAGTATTTAGTTACTTTGATATAAGCCGCCATACTCAAAACACCCAGAAAAAAGTGCAAATCTCAAAATATTAAACCATCGAACGTGCGCACGAAACAAACATTTTCGGTTTTCATCAAAGATGAAAACGGAAATCGCATTCGTATAATAATAATCAAAGAAACAGTGCAATATTGAGAACGAGGAAAAAATTCACCGGAACTGCATTTTTCGAACGTTCTCACGATTATTCAGCAACGCAGTATGCAACACATGCCCGCATTCGTGAAACACTGCAATAATGCAATTATTTAAGAGAAAACACGTTTCGAATTGATGGAATGATAAATTGCCGAGCTTTGTAAAAAAAAATCGTTTAAAAAATGTTTATTTCAGTTTTATTAGATAAAATTATGTGTGATTTTTCATTTTATTGGTGACGTTATTGCTTTATGGTAAGTATGACGTTGATGTGATCGTATCGTTTGTCCTTGAATATATTATTGCTTCAATTTTTTCAATGGATCGGTTTTGTCATCTTTTAGATTTAGGATGAAATAGTGATGCAATTCATTGCTATTTACATACGCTCATGGATTTTTTCTTCAAACTTACATACAATGTATTTACAATAACGTATAAAAAACATACAATGTATTTCATTTCAAACTAAGCAATTGTTAATCAGAATACTAATAAAGTGTTTTCACTTTTTTCTAAAACAATTACATTAATCTCGATTATCAATAATTACACTTAAGACAAAGGTTACATACAAGATACGTATGAAAGGTACAGATAACGATAGACAAGTGTTCAATCATCGATTATGCACATCTTCAATGTATTAATTATTCAATGAACTCTGAGGTCATTAAACATAAAAATCATATCATATGATAGTTTATATAATAGAAAATTTAATTGATTTGCGTTGAATTTTCAAGTGCAACGTTCACAACTAAAAAGTTCACCCGAAAGACGTTATCGTCGAAGTAGATAAATATGAATCGAGCATATTTACCCACACGTTTTGGTTAGAATATTTCAAGGCCCGTTTGCATACAGATTATTCAACATATAGGAAAAAGAGAGTAAATATTTGACGATTATGCGAGTGCGTTTTTCAGACGAGACTTCGTGCGATTTTCGCAATGTTTTTATTAAGCCGGAGAATAAACCGTTAGCGATGGTCAGTATCCATCGTCAGATCATCGTTTTTTTCTATCGAATCTCGTCTGTGACCTCAGTCGTGATTGTTAGCTGGTACGAATCTTTCCAGAAATAATAGAGAAAGACTCGAAAAAAGATTTTCGGCAGAATTGGAACGACTTCAATTGGGCGCACTCGAGATATTCGATCGTGGAAAAAAAGTTAGATTACGCCCGACAGACATGTCATATCGAAATCGAGTGCTCAAATCGGTATATTGTTTGTTTTGTGTAGGAAATTCGTTCTAAAAACGAAAAGCTCGTTTGATATTTGCACGAACACATGGGCGTTGTAACGAGATTTTAGTGCATACGGAAAATAGAAAATGGTGGGAGTATTGTGTATACGCTTGTTTTATGGTTTTTCTATGTTTACAGTAGAAATTATATGTACCTCAGAGACCAGAGATGAGTTTTCTGGACATGAAAAATAGCGAGTGAAAATCGTTTATTTGTGAAAGACTATAAACATTTCGGTTTTCTTATTTGTCGAAAGGTCGTTAACGTCGGCGATGAAAGTTACGGGATATACGACTATTTGATTCGGTACGAATTGATATCTGCAATAAAATAGTTTAACGAATCAAATAGATCACGTTGAAAAAAAAGGTTGGATTTTTTTTAAAAATTGATGTATCAAGCAACAATAGACTTTTCTCAGTACATGCAACTAAAAAAGATGGTAATTTAAATCGAATGTATTCAGAGGAACTCTCTAACGCTTCGTATTGAATACATTTTTTTTATCGTATCGAATTCTTAGCTATACCAACGCCTATATAAAGTGTAACATTTTGAATCTGTCTGCAATTTTTTGTTAGTCTCGTTCGAATCGCCCTTGATCAGTCAACCAGGATCAATGCTTCGATCGGAATTTCTCAAATTATTTTATTGAATCAAAAATGAAAAAAATATGTCCATATCACGTCGAAAACGTATCGAGTTTACACTGGAATCAATCAGAGCGTAAATTTACACACGACACTATTGAATTTGTATATTTTTATTCCTTATATCGATATGCAGTATGCAAAGGTCATATATGTACTTATTAATATATGACGTGTACAATTCGTTAAATAATTATTTCTGTGATATGTTTTTTATGATGATATTGACCTCGTACAATAAGACTTAAGTAAAAATAATTTTAATTTAAGATTTGTTCAGTTAAAAACTTTGAACGCTGATCAAATATGAATTTCCGCATACGATATATTTTTTTAAAGATCAATAAATTTGACATTTTTATATGTTTTAGATGTTCACGATCGATTCCATTACGATATTAATTAACCTAACTCGATCTAAAATACAACCCAATCTAACAAAATATATTGAAATGAAATCATCCACAAATGCGCAAATCAGATCTTATTGTTAGTCAAACCTCGGAAATGATCATCGAATTTTAAATCATCTTTATTCATATACCGACAGATAGAATATGTTATAGTCATTGTATATATTATATAATCATATTACACACAAAAAATAAGATCATCGACAAACATGTCGATATCGTCAAGCAACAGTAGACGACTCAAAAATCTGTCTATATCATTTACAGACTATTTAACGACTAATCCTTTCGCAGTGAAACTTTTCAAAGTTATTTTATGCACTTTTAGGAAGATTTCTTTAAAAATTTACAAGATTTCTTATTTTAACGTTTCACGGGGTACCTTTCCCGAAGTACACTCCCTACGCACACAACGTAATTACAACATTTCACAATCGTCCAGAGTCTCGAATACCCAATAAAGTCACAGAAGCTAGTAAACAACGAAATCAAGCTTAAATTTTATTGAACCAATTAAACCCAATTACACACACACACCAAATGACAAATTAGAGCCGAAAGTCGAGATTCAGATTCGCAGGCAGTAACTCATACGGTCTTTAACGGTAGATGCGATTCGTCTTTAACAGAACAATTGGACAATTCCACACAGTGTTGATCCTAAATCTTCATTATGCAATCACGTACCGAGAGCTGGACGGGACGAAAGTCGCGAGGCTTAACGAAATGGAAGCCAATCGCCATGTGACCCAAATACGAAAGTGGATCTAGATCTTCGAATGGACGATCCATTGTATGGATCGTTTCGCGTTCTGTTGACAACTGAAGCTTCTCTCAAGATGGGTTTGATGGTCGAATTCGCGAGATCGTTGCGCCTAAGCACTATAGGCAAACAGGGTAAGTGCTTGCGAAAATTTTGCATGAATAAATATTTGACGAGATTGATGAGTGTTTGCCTATTTTCGAATTTTTCGGAGCAAATACAAATATTTTTCCTTATATCCTATGTAAACAGCATAATTCGAAACTGTTTGCTATCCTAATTTCCTTGACCCAAATAAATGATATTCGACAATTTTTCGACACAAGATAAGTCGTACTCGTATGTACACAAGAATCGAAGTTGAAAAAAAAAAACAAGTGTGTGAGTATGATATGAGTTATTCAGTGCAAAACCAGATTAACTATAAAAAAAGTCATGGAAAAACGATGAAGCGTGTTTGATGTGCTTCATAATTCCTTTTAATTCCATTTATCAGAAATCACAAACATACAAATTTTGTTTAAAATAAGTTACGGATGTAGTCAGTTTATATTAGATTACGGAATTAATTAAAACTATTTATTATATTAATCTGTAGTCAAACAAATTTTGACATTTAATGGTATTTATCTTTATTACTCGGGAATGACAATACACACACGAAAAGTAACGATTCTACGAAGTGCTTTGAAATTTAAGTTTTAGTTGTTTTTTTTAAAGTAGAGTTAATCACTTTGAGCACTGAATGGCTCATATGTTATTTTTGTCGTGGAGTCGAATTGATGATTCTTATGAAATGGATAAGGTGAATTACACGTATCTCGTTTTACTGCAATTGAAATTCAATGCATAACTGATTTATCGACTGCCAAGGTGCGGTGTAATGATCATGATAGCCGTCTTTATCGAATTACAATTACTTTGTTCGATGCGAAGTAGAATGTAATATAAATCAAAAGAAAAAGTGATGAGTAATATCGAGATGAAAAGATAACTTTATAATAAACCAAAAAACTCGATAGTAGTTTATAAAGTTGAATACACACTAGACTCTCGTGTTACATCTGAAGCCAGAATCATCAGATATCACATTTGACCTTTTTATCGTTAAAAACTAACAGTTGAGAAAATTATTCTTGGAAAGACACAAAAGAAAAGTAATGTTTATTATTAGTATACTCGCTAATTGCTTGGTTTTATGTGATTTTAGTGAACACATAAAATATTGTTTAGATTCTTGCAGGAAGTGACTTCATGGTTCATTTGTATAAAATATTAGAGATGCGAAACAGAAGGAACCACAAGAATTCTAATAATTAATGACATGCTTTTCACAGTGATCTTAATTGATAACCGTTAAATTTTCCACCACGACAATGCAATATTTGTTATGTTCAAAAATTAATAAAATCACTGCATTAAAATCGAGTGAAATTTTCTTCTTGAATGAATTAAATACAGGTCATAAAAAATTGTTGAAAAGTCAGCGATGACTCTCTCGTTGAAAAATTTGTCATGTTTCAAAAAAATCATTCAAAATGATAACGACACGCAAATAAGAATTTCATCATTCATTATTCGAAGAGACATGTTGGCGAATTAGAAAAATATTGCAATTAAGTCGAATCGAAAACAAACGATGCGATATAACGAGTTCAACGACTTTCGATCATGCTGAGGCTGCATTCAATAAAGAACAGTTATGCTCATCGAAGATCAGAAAATCGAAAAGGAAAAAAAATGGCATCGGGATAATGAAGACCAGTGGCGGAGCAAAGCAAAACGATGACTGATAATCACCATTATGCTCTTGACAGTCACAGAGGATTTAGTTTAATGTAAATATATATTCACTAACAATAAAAGGATTTTGTCGATAAACGGATAAATACTGAGTGATTCATATGAATAACAATTTGAATCATTAAAATAAGATCAAAATAGGTTAAGCGTAATAAACATTAACAATCAACCGCACGTACCGCATTTTATCAAAACAGCTTCCGCATGATTATCACAGAGTGTGGTTTTAATAATTCCATAAGTAGATCTCGTTGAAATGATTTTAACAAACCAAAATACACCATTCAAGATGACTTGCATCAACAATCACAACAACAACACAACTAAAAGTAAGACTCAATTGAAATTCAGAAAGCATCACTGCATTTTCAAGATAACTTTTTTACGAATCATTGTCAACGTATAGATAGAAAAATGGACTAGGTTGAGTTAGATTAGAATTTTTTATTAAAAAAATAAACACTAGATTAGGACTTAAATTGTGTTGGGATAAGAGTTGTATCGAATTAGGACGACTGTCGTAAAATGAGAGAGGAACTATTTTTGTTTCATATGAAATCGAATTCGACCCACACACACACATCATGAATTTCTTAGAAAGTAAATCGACGACACAATCGGGAGGAAATTCACGTTGGAAGCAGACAAGAAGAAGCAGCACCATCTCGAGGACCGGTTGGCCTTGAGGAAAAGGCCAAGCATCTTGGACACAGTTCAAAGCAGTGCAAGGATATTAACGAGTCGTTCGCAGGAGTATGTACTTATGTATTTATGTATTTTCGAAGCGAAAGCTGTTAAATTAAGCGAACGAAACGTGGAAATAGAAGTCGACGATCTGAAGGGTCGTTCGGTGAACATTTTGTCCTGAGTTCAAAACGTTCAGAACACGAATGTCTGAATCATACATCATGAATTTTCGAACAATTAAATGAAGCAAATTGAGATTACAAATGTAGACTTATCTATACAAAGTTCAAACGATAAATTATTAAAATTTCAATGCATATGCAAACGTGCATAGTAGAACTTGCAACGACCGATTCCTTATGCACAATAAAACGAGGATTTAATTGCACGCGCATTATTTTCGAATTAAGCTAGAGCGTTCATGAAACAAATTCGATCCGGCAATGCTATTTGCATGCAATGAGAGATCATTTAATTTCTAGGTGTACGTACTTTGAACTTTTGGCTTCGGTGTCAAATGTCTAGAACTCGAGAAAATAAGAAAATCACATACGCAACTTGATGCCGAGCCAAAAGCTATTTACCTACGATCGTACGATTTTACTTTTCTATGCAACTCTGTTTGATTTTTAATATAATCGAAGGATGCCACCGAACAGGGATATCTATTGATATTTTTTTCCATTCGAATGAAAGGGCAGGATGCATTTTTTTTTCGGTGTTATAAAATGAATCGAATACTTCGTATCGGTTCATTGCTCGTATCGCTTTGTTATCTGAATTCGTACGGTTATAAACACGAAAATAAACGATGTAGTAAAAAAATATGTTATCTATTTACATCGAAGTATGTGCGGTAGTCTGGTAAAAATATAATAAAAATCCCAAAAATATCATTAGCAATACTGGTTCATTCAGGATTTTTGTATTGATTGTATGTTTATGTCAATTTTAAAATCATAATATTGTCAAAATAAATACAATTCGAATGTTGATGACTATGTAGAGAATTATTCCATCGACGACAGATATACATATAATACTTAAAAGTTAGAGCACGGTTATAAATCACAAGATTAAACGTTTTCCTAATACATTCTAAATTCCTAGATTAATATAGTTATTTCAAGAATCCATTCATTACTAAATTGCTGTAAAAAAATATGAATTATGTTAGATTAAGAACAAATTATAAATAAAACACGGGCACTGCTAAAAGAAGCGACAACTATTTAACAATCGAGATCAATAAAAATATTAATCATTTAACCCACATGGATAATACACTACGGATCTCGTATCTATTCGGTTTAAACAAACAATACAAAGTAACATTTGGCGAACATAAGTGGAACTCGATCGTCACATATTTCATATGAAACGAGGAAAACGTTATGTTGATATCAATTCACCGAACTTTGGACGAAAATCGACACAATCAAATATCATTAAAAAAGTTTTAATTGTTATAAAATGTCCTTGACCGACATGCAACGTGAAATGCGACCGATAAAATAAGATACTTTCGCGTGGACCAATGCCAATGTCTTCTCTCGTCTTCGTCGCTGAATTACTACGATAACCAGACGAGTAAACACAACAGTTTGTTGACAAGATATCACGCGAGTTTAACCATCTTCGACATTCAGTTTAAATATAACCGAACCGATTAACGAGCTTTGAGAAAATAGCGAACGAAGTTCAACAAATTCTTAAGGTCGGGCGCTCAGTTGACGCAAGCACGTGACAATTCTTTTCCGTTCGTGAATGACGTTTGGAAATTGACGTAAAGGTTCTCATGTTTTGTGTCTGTGTCGTTTTAAGATTTTATTTTTTAAAAATAAAATCGAAAAAAGTGTGTCGTGGGTGTGAAATTTGGAAGATGTTTGGGTGAACGAAAGGTGTTGTCTTTCAGAAGTGAGATGTGGGAGGGTGTTTGGTTACGAAATTTATGTATTCTCAAATGTTCGGTGTTCATGAATATTGTAATCGAGTTGAATTTATTCGTTTGGGCCGAGATTAAATTCGCGTTATCGCTTGCGAATGCGAAAGTAGAACATTTTTCAATTATCCGTAATTATTTTAAGACGCACTAAAAATTATCTCGCTTGCGGAAAAAAACACAACGCTCGTTTAATTAACAAAACAAAAATTTAGGAAAAATATTTTAAAAATACATACGTATTTAAAACGAATTTTGAAATCGTCAAAAATCAATATGTGCTTTAAAAAGTCACAAAATCTACATTCTCGTACGTACATCGCATCAGATGATCGATTCAGAATGTGCGTTCTGTTTTCCGGTTTGAAATTTACATAACTAATCACACATTCGATATAAGTTGCGTCTACAGACGATGAAAAGTGGTATTGAAATGATCTAAGCAAGGACGACATATGCATTGCATAAAATGAAACATTCCGATAGTAAAGACAAACTAGAATCATTCATGACATTTAACACAGAAATTCCTTACATAAAGTGCATAGATAAAAGCGTCAAGAACATTTGAGAATATCTCAAACAACATATGGTGCATTCAGATGCACAACCCTCATCCTGAATATTTTCACATTGGATGCACCGTATATAATTTTATGGGAATGCGATCCTCGAAAAACAAACAAGGGACTCTACTATATTCGTTTAGTCGGAAAATAAAGGGTTTTTAAGTATGTATGTACAAGTCAGTAATGCATGTATGAATGAATTCAATTTATTTATTCATATTTTCAAAGAGAATCGGTGCAGCAGATGCATTCAAAATGGTCGTATGCATTTCGCACACATGTTTTCTCGTTACGTGTATTTTCGCTTGAAAATTAAACATCCTCACGAATCAGTGTTACGTTCGTAAAACGCGTACAATCTATTCACAAATCTAATTCAGCAGTCTCGTTCTGAAGGTTGACGATCTAAAAATCAATAATCATCTTTTTTTATTGCAAAATCTCATACGCAACAGGTGACTGTTCTTTCGAATTCATCATAAACTCTTTCGACGTGTCTATTATCGTACGTTCATATTTCCTAAGAACTCTCTGATAGACGTAAATGTGCCTCAGTCTTTATTAGGAAACGTCAACTTCAAAAGTTAAAAACAGTTGTTGCTATACGATAAATCACTAAAATGCAACAAAGTGCATAACGAGGAATATAAAAAGAAACGAAACCCGATGTGTGGTCTCTGATCTCAACTGCGGTTTGGTTCGTTGGAACCTCACACGAAACTTCACAAATAATTTACGGCCACAAATCAAATACGTGAAAAGATGACTTAATCGTCATAATAACCGCACTTTCGTAAGCTGTCGAAAGTTAGAATTTTTCGCCGAAATGATGTTTATCTGTTCAGAAATAAACTCGCCACTTCCAGACATTGTCCAGAAAACTTCGGAACGTTATAGCAGAGTTCAAATCGTCTAGAATCTATAATAGATACAGATCATCAGAAGACGGATACGACCTAGATTTTCGATTCGAAAACACGTAAAGATTTTGATCGTGAATATGCGCGATGAGAAAAAAATCAGTAAACGTTTGTACAATTCGCTGAGGGTTCTCAGATGAAACCGGAGGAAGGATCCGCCTTTTTAAGGGAATTATAATCAAACTGGTTCTGGTTAAAGGAGGCACAAACAGGTCAAAATAAAAAGCCCTTACGAAACAACGAAGAGTGGCAGGTCATAAATTAACCCGTTGAATGGTCCATCGAAAGGACGTTGTTGAATTTTAGAAGATTTGAGGGTTGATTGGCTATATTTTTCAATTTAATTGAAAAGATTACAATCTGTTTTATTGAATATCGATTTGTTTTTTATCAGAAATGATATGTTAAAGATAAACGTGTGAATGAAATTCCAACAAACATTCCACATCGTTTCAATGAGATAAAAGAATGATGAATTTCGCGCATAAAATGTACATTGTAAAAAGTTATTTTGCATGACTCGATTTTCAAGAAACACTGTCAACAAAAGTACTTGAAAAATTTCAATAACAACTTGAAAATTATTGATGATTATGATCATTTTAATACATAGTTCTTAAGATACGTGTTGCTTTATCGAGTCTTCGAAGAGGTGGAACGTGTAAGGTTAATTACTTTTAAGGTGAAACTGTTGGCGAGAGATAATTAAGCCGATTATGTGGGATAAGACGAACGCTTATCCGAAGCACAATATAAACTTGAAATACGCGAGAAAACATAAAGCATTGAAAATAAAATCAATGCTAATAAATCTAAGAAACCTTTCAAACGGACCGAAGAAACCTTTGAAAGACGCGCCACGAAATATCCGAATACGCCCGAAATTTCTCAACTTTCTGAAGCACCATTGAGAAAATAAGACAATTACTTCCTAATAAATCATCACTCGTCTCGAAACTATGAGAATTACCCTTTTGGACATGCGATTTAAGCACTTTTCGACGTGTAGTCTCATCGCGGCCAAATTGGTCGGTGCGGGTCCTACATATATTCACTGTTGACCATCGTTGCGTGGTCAGAATAAATTAAATACGCGGCTATAAATCAAATTTTTTATTGGTCTAAATTCGGAGCAGTCTTACGGAGTTTGACTATTCATTGTTTACGTTAAGAACGAATCTGTTCCGTTGCAATTCCACGGAATCTCGCTAATCGGTTGACCTGCTTTTGCGCGACGATGCGTTTTGTGCAAAGGTGTTTTGGAACGATTGTAATTGTTCGTAATTGATGCATTGTAATTGAGGTCGTTAAAGGCGAAAATTGGGTGAAGTTAATTGAGATGATCTTAAGGAAAAATGAGGGAATTCGTGGAAAAGACCGTTGACACGACTGACGATCTAAACTAACCTGATACAAAATTCTTTTGTATTGGTTTGCTTAAAAGTGCTGAAATGAGTTCTGAACATTGAGCTGCATAAAATTACAAAATGAAAACATTATGAATGTTTTTCAGCATTATAATTTAATATCAGGCTTGGGATATTATTCATAGAATAAAAAATCAATAGCTTTAATTACAGTAGGCTTATCGAAAGATAGCATATCATTATCAGATAATTTAAGGTTATATCCCTTAATCTACGATCACATATGGTTAGGAGATAATGTTAGAGTATTTTTATTTTGTCAAACACAAAATATTAGACTTAATTCAATAATTCTTCTATAAGTATAGGATTGGAATGTTTCTAAAATTCTTTGCATTTTATCTAATCTGACAATGAGTAGGTATAGAGACTATTGAAATTGCAGAAAATATTTGTAGGCACAATGCGTTTTGAAGGTTAAACTCAAAGATACCATTTATTGATTCGCTTTTAAAAATCGATAATCGCTCATCAGCCATTCGAATAGTAATAACTAAATGATAATGAAAAAACATTATTACTCACAGATATCTGCAAGATAAATCAATTTACAAAGGAAAATGTCACGCGTATGCGAAAACTTGTTACGATTCACTTATGACGTTTTCGCAAATTAGCACATACAAACAAAAGAATCGAAATAAAATTTGAAAATACACAAAATAAAATTTAAAATTTGGAATAAAAATATAACTCAACACAAGCACACGATCCCGAAAGAGCAGTAGCAAAAAACCAGAACAGTCAATCGTACCAAAGGACTCTCAACAATGGTCTGAATTCCTCAAGACTTCGAGACGATGTCGATCTTCTATTTGCTGCTTCACTTCGTCTTCGATCTGCTTACCATAAATTTTAGATTCTCGACGAAGTCTAGATTTTATTACACACACAAGTATTTTGATAGTTAATTTGAATCGGGCCGATGGTCAAGTTCAAGTCTGGCCGCTTAACGGTTAACGACAAGCAAAAAAACGGTCGATTCGTTTTCGTTACGAATACAAAATGCATACTTTCGTGGACGAAATCCCGTTTTAGAATCTAGTGACCGTTTGATTCGGTTTTTTTTTAGAACATATAAGTTTTAAAAAATAACATAGAATTCAATTTGATCTAGGTCGGTTTTTGTGATGTCAAAAATTAGTATTATCGATATTTTCTCATTTTCGTTATCATCGCAAATTGAGATCGATGCTGATGCTGATAGCATCTGGCTATTGATGTGTCAAATTATGAAATATGTAAAAACTACACATTGATTTTAAAAGAGATCTAAATAGATGATAAAATTCGTTATCAATTTTACGATATCGATAAAAATTCTGAGAAAAAATCTTCGAATCGATCAGAAAACAAAGTAGTTATCACTTAAATGAGTTCACATATGTAAATAATCAATCAATTATATGCCATGTTTTGAATAAAAAACAGAAGTCTTTCAGATTTGATCGCTATTTGATATAATCTACGAACTATGTATAGCAACACTAATCTTGAAAAAAGCCGTATGAAATTTTGAAGAACTTAAAAAAAAACCTATATAAAGATAGAATTAGATCGATAGAAATCTTATCATTTTTTTCGTGGCCGATATTTAAGTACGTACACAATTTGGAAAAACCGCATATAAAACATAACACATACATTACTTTAATTTTGATGGAAAAAGCTTATATAATATCAAGATTAAATTCGTTATTACGTTATAAGACATTGTTATTTTCGATTTCGATCGATGATTTCGAAATATATTCGATTTCAATCATTTTCTAACTGATATAAATAGTTCGTCAAACAAATTGGATCACACATTTCGTGCAAAATAGTATATAATAGAAAAATACAAAAAATGATTGACGACCACCAACCAAAATCTTTTGCAAGGGACACAAAAGCAAATCGCACACATTCAACGACCAAGAGGAATAATAGAGAGTTGAACGAAGGTGCGTCTGTGGACAATTCGCGAGATCGAAAAAGGATACGCACATCCAGATACCATTCAGAGACGACCACCGTTCGTATCCTGACGAGAGAAAAAAACCGAGGACGATCCTCATGGCGAGTAATGGGCCTCTTCCTATCGTCGACGATGGCACAAGTGGACCGTCTTGGCCACCAATTTAACGCGACGATCTTCTGACGATGATCTGATTCCGAGCTTCGGATGGTGAGGAGGAGAGAGGTCCACCCGACTGTGGGCTTCCTGACTCCTGCGGAGACGTCCAATGTCGACCTAATTAGACGTATTATCAATGGTAAGATGTTAGACGATTGTCTTTGACAATTTATCTCGACGATCTTTTGATGATGACCTAATTCTATGTTTTGGAAGGAAATGAGATTACTTCTTACGAATAGATGCTGTAAAGATGTCGACCTCATTAATCGTTGAGCAAGTAGTAAGATGTTGATAATCCGATTCCACTTTTGGGATGGTGAAGAATAAAGATTTTACATTTGATACTACTTTTTGAATCTTGCAGTCTCATGTCGACCTAATTAACCACAATAGATACAAATAGTAAGAAGTTGGGTAACAGAATTGGACACTAATTTGACACGACAATCTTTTGATTCTACGCTTCGGAAGAGCAGAGTTTCTATAGATATTTTCTGGGTCCTGAATTAGATACCAATTTTAGACGAAGATATCCTAATGCCAGGTTTCAGAGGTTGAGCAGAGATTTCACAACTACCGCTATGTATTCTGAACTCTACTGATTGTGAGATCTAATCAACCATAGGACAAAGAGCAAGGAGTTGGACAACCGAGTCTGACACCAATTCAACGGAACGATAATCTGCTTCTACAGTTCGGATAGAGAGTAGATGAGGTCCTCCCGGTTGCAAACTTCCTGGATCCTGCGGAGACCTTCAATGTCGACCTAATTAACCGTAGAACGAATAGTAAGAAGTTGGACAACCGAGTCGGACACCAATTGGTGCTAGATTAGCGGCGGTCGCAAATAATAAGGATACGTTGTTTTATAAGGACGAGGACGCGAAATAAGAATTTCCGATATGTAAGCGAGATGCTGTCGTGTTTTTCTTTTCGATGTGACATAATTGCTAGATTGACGTGCTATTTCGAGATGTCATGATTAGTTTCTATCGGAACACTTGTTCTACCATTGCGGTGGATTGATTACAGAAAAGTGTTTTTTCGTCGTGAATCATTGTTATATAGTGCGGTTTGAAAAATATATATATATATATTTTTGGACGAAAATAGCATTATGCATTTACTAGAAGAGTTCAACGAGAATTTCGTTTCCGCTCATATTGTTTATCGAAAAGGAAACGTAGAAATATGAGTAAAATTGTTAAATTTTAAACTTGATTCGAAATATTTATAAGTAAAAACGACAGAGAATCGTGAAAATCTTTTAATTCATGAGCAAGAAACTGATTGTGCATATTTTATGAATTCGTTAACAAAGTTCAATCTTCGCATTACTGAAAATGTGTGCAATTAAATAGTACGTAATTTTTAATAAACTATAAAAAATGCTAAATCGACTCAATAAAGCAACCCTAATTGCACAGTGAGAATATTTTTACGATCAATATGGATAGAATGCAAGGCTGCTTGAAAAACATTGGCTAACAGGTTTAAAGAGCAACTCAACAGAAGCAATAATGATAAAGAATGGGTTAAATCACCTCATAGTTCCAAGTGCAAGGTATCCCAGCGAACTTCTGAACACAGCGTCCCAACTCGACGTCCTCGTGGGTCGTATACAAGTTTTTCAAGCACTCCTTGATGTGAGGAGCAATCCTTTTTAAAGTTTCTCTGCTCAATATGATTCCAGGACCTCCCATGCAGAAGTTCTCGTCGTACTCCAACGATAAGAAACCGAACTCTTCAGTTTTACCTCTGCCAGCCTGTCCGATAAATTGAGGCTTCTTACTATCCACTGACCTTAGGAATGTTTCCAATTTGTCCGTTTTGACGAACAGATCATCGTCTGCTCTCAAAAACCATTCGAACCTATCGATGAAGTTGTCGTGCATGAAGAGCAGCATCATAAAAGATTTTTTTTGAGGCGGGTAACTATCGTCGACTCCTTGCAGAGGAACTAGAGGCAGGTAAGAACTCCTAGAATACTTCGAGCTGAAGAAAGCTATGCGTCCAGGAATCTTTTTACCCCAAGTCTCGTAAACGGCCGCTGCTCTGGTATCCAAATATTTATCGGCGGTCATCACCCCAACGAATAATAAGGATCTCTTGGAATTATGCACGTTTTCCTCTTCGGTCAAACCGATTATTTTCAACGGCTCCATCACGAAAGGTTCGTCGATGTGTTTGCTCGAGTCTTCGGATCTCCTCCAGTTTTTTCTACACTTGGAGAAGCCGTAGCCGCTGATCTCCGAAGTCCTGCCATTCATGTGAACGTTTCTGATGCTGATTTTGACTAGATAACCCAACACCAGACCCAAGACGAGGCCGGTTATCAGGTGAACGTTCCTTCTTCTCCTCGTCATTATAAATTTTGTATTATCATTGGCGAGCGGTTCGTTAACAATGATCGATTCGTAAACCATAATCTATAGCGATAAGCATCTTCGAAAGATTTGAATGGGTTCGACAATTCATTTCAGGTATTTATAGACTCCGCTTTATTTTCGGATTCTATTCGAGCGATAAACTATAAAGTTGAAAACTTGGGACAACACTTTCGATTTATGAAAAAACACAGATATCACTCGAAACTGTATTAAAAAGTGAAACTATGCGTTAACAGATATTATCGAACGCTATCTTAATTGATGACATTTGAATATAAACACTAAATATTTACAATTATCGATGTTTCGATGTCAATTTTGAATGTCAACCGAACACGTGCAACTTTGACTACCGACTATGGACGACTGCCGATTAGCGGCCTAGCGGCCGAACGCCGAAGTGCGCATTCTAAATTCGTCTGTCAAACTTATCTTGAATCGTCTGTCTCTTTCGCTCGTTTAAATAACAAAGGAATTAAACAGAGATAGAACGTTCAGTCTAGGAAATTGAAGATTGTCGAAATATGAATTGCACGCTTTTTTGGCAAACGTTTTGTTTGAAATGAAATTGCAGAAGTTTTGCATTTAATTTGCTTCCACATTGTACAGGTAGTATTTTGAATGAAATAGAAAAACTTGTTTTACGTAAAACAGGAAAAGCGTAAGTATATATTCATAGATTTTCTATTATATCGTCATTTTATTTCTCTTTATTGTAATTGGTTTCTACGTTGAATCATTTTGAAAGCGGCAATTTGAATTAAAAAAAAAAAAAACATATTTTTTTGATAAATATATGTATTATTTTGTTAAAAATTGGGTGAAATGATCATAAAATATTATTGTTATTATTTAGGATCAGATTTTATATGTGAAAACGACGTTATTTTGAAAAAAAAATTTGAAATGCAAAATTTACAAAATTGAAAAAAAAAGTGGTTTTTAAATATTTTTAAGGACTTAAATATATAGAATTAATATTGAATAAACAATAAAAAATAGAAAATACGTCGATAAAGAACGCAATATATTGAAAAATTGAAAAATACTCGAAATTACGAGTCGTCGCGACCATAACCGTCTTCGTTTGCGGCCGTCGACCGCACGAAATCAAGATAGATACTCTTTTGATGAATATTGAAAAATATGCGTAAATAATGAAATTAAACGACTTTAAAAATAATTTTATGATTTTTAACGGTCAAATATTGAGTAAAAACAATGTATTGACCGATTTTGGGAATTAGAGGATTGAACTTGAACGCGCGGTGGTCGCCGCCGGATGTAGTTGTTCTGCCATAGCGGTCGGTGCGGCGGCCGCTCCAACCGCCCGGGGATGCGGATGACTCAAGAAATGGACGACGACGAGAAGGGGTGAGTTCTCGATCTTCTCCCCGTCCCCGGCCGGGTCCCGTTTGTGAATCGTCGGGGGCGCGGTCCCGGGGGCGCCGCCCCGCCGCGGCCCACGTTTCGACGCGTCGCCGGTCGGCGTCCCTCGCCCGTTTCGATGTTCCCCCGTACTTTCGAGTGCGCTTTTCGCGTCAGAGGGGGCCCCCGTTTCGCTCGAAGGGGGCGCATCCCCCGCTCGGGGTCTCCGGTTTCGTCGATTTTGTCGATTTCGCCGGCTAGGGGGCGCGGACGCTCGCGTGGCCGACCGGGCATATGTCCGCGCCGACGCTCGCGCCCGGGGCTCCTCGGCCCGCGAACGTCGCGCGTTCGCATGGAATTCGATTTTTGCTATGATATCGGCGAGCCGCTTCGGGGCGGGCTTCCATATGCGAGGTTAAGGAGCCGCCCCCGCCCCCCGTCCCGGCCCCGGCCCGCGCTCACGTAACCTGTCACGTGTCGCGCCCCGTCCCTCGAAAGCGAGGTTATGTTCGGCGGGCGTCCACCCCTCGCCCCCCGTTTCCCTCTTACCTCGATTTTTAACACTGGAAGCGTCGCTTCAGTCTCATCGTCCGAACATACGGATCCGAAACCAAGCGAAACAATTTTAGAGGTACCCCGCTTCGTGCGTACGCTTTTCGATTCCCTTCACTAAAGCCCCGCTTCACGTTTAGTGAAAATCTTTCACGCTTTCGCCGAAAAAATTCAGAGTTCCGAGCGGAGCCGAAGATTTTCAACGTGCGAAGATATAACGCGACGCATTCGCTCTTCACGCAAGAACGGTACGGCACAGTCCGCTAATGCAGCTCGGCAATCTTAATTCGAGTCTCATTTTCATTTTTTTTTTCCAAGTTATTTTACTCAGGATCATCCGTAATCGGTTCATCGATCGTCAGTCGAACTACTTGACCAGAAATGTAATCAAACTGTTTACTGTTGACCGCCTACTTTATTATCGAGTGTATTTGATACGCAACATATACGTATCGATGGCACGAAACAGTTCACTCCGCTTAGGCTGCATTTTGAAATCACCATAAATTTTTCGTCGCCTCTATGGGCCAGCACAGTCCTCGACATCTAGGTCACCGGTCCTCGACTGCTATATTCCTATGATTTCAACATAAGTATCATTTAAAAAGACACTTCTAGATTACTCGATAAAATATCTATACTAAATTTAGAAAATATCGAATAAAAATAAAAAAAACAACACTTTAGATTCAATAAAATTGAGAACTCATTCTGATTGCCTTAACAATGTGACATTCTATAGTGTCCTTTCTATTTCATGCGATCACTACCTTTTTTACTCTTCGCATTTAAGATCACAAATCGTTATTCAGAACATGTTTATTAGTCACCAAAATTACACATTTTTCAAAATTTATTATGTAAAAAATCATTACAATTCACATTACTAAGTCTAGTAAGACAAATGATTATTTATATTTATGAAATCTACATTAAAATTGTTTCATATCATATTTATATTCTCAAATTTTGATTCATAATTAAATTAACTCGTTGCTTTTTTCAAAATCCATATTTCATCGTAATTCAACGATTTCGATTGTATGTTTCAGAAAACTGTTTGTTGGAGGGCTATCATGGGAAACGACGCAAGAAAATTTACAACTGTACTTCTCCCGATACGGGGAAGTAATAGATTGCGTCGTGATGAAGAACAACGATTCCGGAAGATCCAGGGGATTCGGTTTCGTAACGTATGCCGAACCCTCCGTTGTCAACGTCGTCTTGAATAATGGACCGCATACTTTGGACGGAAGGTTAGTGATTCTATATTTTCACATTATGTTATTTGATAATGCCGACCCGCATACAGGCAGTGTCTAAGTATTGTTTACTTGGGGGCGTTCATGTTTGCGGTAAATCAAATTCTCGCTTGGACGATGTGAAACGGTTATTTACTTTTCACTATATCAAAAGCTATGAGACATTTAGTTCTATTTTTTAAACATTTTGCATTTTTGCATTTGTGAATTTACAAAACAATGAATAAGCTCATATTTGTCTCTTTGTAGAACTATCGATCCGAAACCGTGCAATCCTCGTACATTACAAAAACCTAAACGAGGAGGTGGTTATCCTAAAGTTTTCCTTGGTGGGTTACCTTCCAATGTCACAGAAACTGACCTGCGAGTTTTTTTCTGTCGTTATGGGAAAGTAATGGAAGTAGTCATCATGTATGATCAAGAAAAGAAAAAATCAAGAGGTTAGTGTAATATAAATGCAAATGTTCAATAAAAATCAATTATATTTTTTCTTTAAATTCAATTATTATTTGGTTAGGTTTCGGATTCCTCTCCTTTGAGGATGAAATATCTGTGGAGCGTGTCACTCAAGAGCATTACATTAATTTAAAAGGGAAACAAGTAATAATTTTTGTTTGACTAAATCTATTATAATGAACAATTTGCAGAGTATTGATTTCAATAATGTTTATATGCGATAGGTTGAAATAAAACGTGCAGAACCCCGTGATGGCTCTGGTGCAGGTGGCAAAATGGGTGGCGGCGGAGGTGCTGCAGACGGTAGCCAATGGGGCCCGCCTGCAGGAGCTCCTATGTCAATGATCCAGAGTCATAACGGTCAGATGGGTGGTCCTCCACTCAACATGCCCATGGCTGGACCCAACATTATGCACAGGTTTCATTTTAATGCTCAATTTCAACGGTTTCGTTCTATTTATTCCCTTGTTCGTTTAATATAACATGTTTCACAATATATAGTTATCAAAGTTGGGGAACAAGCCCTGGACAAGGATCTTATGCGGGATATGGCACTCCTAGCGGTCCGGGATCTTATCAAGGATGGGGTGCTCCACCCGGTCCTCAAGGCCCACCACCTCAATGGGGTAACAACTATCAGCAACATCCTCCGCAAACTCAAGGTTACGGCAGCTATGGTAAGTTTGAAATTTAATAGTCGTAATCTTAATCAAATTTATTATTATTTAACTCTAAATCTTATGTGCCGTATTAACCTGAATATAATGTAATGTTTTTCACTTCATGTATTTTTTGTGAAAAAGCATTCTTATTATATTTGGGGCTTAGTAAAATATGAATTTGTTGCAAAAAGATATTCAAAATAATTTTTTTAACAATATAGATGGAAGTAGAAACAGCAGTTTGTTTGAACTCTATAAAGATAACAATTTATATGAAGAGGAAAATGCTGTTTACAATAATGCTTGTGATGATTATTCAACTTAAATATGTTAATTTCTATAATAAATAAATTTTCTTATAATAAATGCCCATTAAATATTATTTTGTATTTAATTTTTTCCTTTCATTCGTGCAGCAAATATAAAGATCATGCTATATTTGGGTTAATACGGTAATTCTATATCACATGGTAACTTATTAGCCTAAATTTTCATGTGTATGATAATTTCAGGATTTTAACATTATTTACTTTAGGACCCTGCAATACGAAGTACTACAGTAGTACTATGTATCGCGGGGAAATAGTGTATTTAAGGTCCGTATTTCAATTGTCAAACTACTGAATTGCAATTGAAAATGCTGATCTTGAATTTAAAAATTGTTTTGTCAGAATTATTATAGTTTATATATTAAATAAGTAATTTTTATGGTCGTATTTCTCCTGAGAGACGTTAGGTGAATAGAATTAATTATCTAATTTTAAACAAAGTCAAAATGCAATGTTCTTATATAAACTTGAAAATTAATTCTTTTGACTCTGTTTATTTTATGTTTAAGAGGTTGCATGTAATCTTTAAAAACTCATATTTCAGTTACAACATTAGTGAATATTTTGTTTTGTATGTGTTTGTACGATTGAGTATTAGCTCGACGAAATTAGTGACATGAATTAGACTAATTAAGAGTGGAATGGTTAATCAGCAACATATCGTGGCTTAGGTCCAGGTGGCGCTTCCGGTGGAGGGACATGGAATAACTGGAATATGCCGCAGAATTCAACTTCTACAGGATCTGGTTTGTATCCCGTTTGGACCTAATTGAAAACCCTTATTTTAATGTCACAGTGATGTCAATATTTTAAAGAAATAATTTTAAGCTATAGTATATAGAATGTAACTAACATAGTTTTAGGATTTGTTTTATATATATTGCAGTGATAGAAACATGGGGGTTTATTCACATGCCATCTATATCATTTGATTTTTTTTCATAAAATTTATTTGCTTTTTAACTTTTTTTTGGGCTTGATCGGTATTTATTTGACCAAGTAATAATTTTCTCAAATTAATGATTTTTTTGAAAATTAACTTTTTTTAACGTCATTTATATGTTTCATGAAGAAATGTTTTTCGTTTTAACCAAATTTAAACTATTCGTGTTTTTTACAGTATCTAAAGCTTAAAAATAGATTTCTTTAAAAAAAAAAAGTTGATTTTTGTTGTTTGTGTTGTCGGTTTTTCATGAAAATAATTTTATATTTGTTGAATTTTTTTTTTTAATAAAATATTATCTGCCTCAAATGCCACATTTAATTATTAACATTCATTTAACTATTTTCACTTTTTTTTTCTTTAACGATACATTGATGGTTTCATAATTGTATTTGTGTATTTCTTTAACTGTGTGAATATACTTCATGCTCATGTCTAATTTTTACTAATTATCTTATAAGCTAGAATAAGATATTTTATTAAAAAAAATGAAGTTAACATGTGAATTAAGCAATATTTGAAATGTTCTACAATGTGTGAATTTCTAAGCATTTCGTCATTTAAGAATAGACATAATTTGGTATTTTCACAGGTTTTTTTTCAAGTATTATGTTACAAAGCTTCTAATAATGTTTTGGATTAAATATGCATAGAATAAATATTAACTATTAGTAGATTTATATCCATATTATAGTTTTGTTTTGTCTTTTCGATAATACTGAATATTTACACATGTCTCGATTGATTATTAATAGATTTTTCGATTTTTTCAGGTGAAATGTATGGTCGTGGTGGCAGCGGTGGTGGTGGCTCTGGTGCTCCTGGATCACTCGGAGGTGGAGCAGGTGTTGGTGGAGGCGTAGGTGGGGGAGGTAAACCCGCTCAAGATTATGCAGCCTACCAACAGTATCCACCACAATTTCAACAACAGGATCAGGTTAATCAATTCAAATTTGTTATGTTTGCAAAACGGATTTGTTTTGAAAGTATTTGTGTGAATAGATTCAAAAACTTAATATGTAGTGCGTAGTTAGTAAAAAGTTTTTTTTTAGTTTTGAATCTACATATATCTTCATTTCTCATTTCCTTAATTAATGTTTAATATAACTCTATTGTAATCAATAGATAACACAATGCACTGTTTATCAGAGCTCATCATATGGTGGGGTGCCTCCACGATCAGCATATGGTTCAGCTGGCGAAGGTGGTTATTCAGCAGGTGTAGCTCATCCTACACATCAACCAACTACTCAGCCAGGTCAGCTGCCTCCGCAGAAGCACTTCGATTTTACCAAGGAGTGGCCTGCCTCATGACCGCCACATCATCATAAGTGAAATTCTGCACCCCATTGCCCGATTGTTCTTTCAACTTCTTCATCATTGCAACAAAATTCCAATATCAATCTGCTGTCTATTGATACTGCCGATAATAATTTAATTTCCAGTCGACCGTTAACGGTCGCTTCTCATTATCATTCAGAAGATTCTAATGTGTCTATCGAGTCTGAGAATCAATATGATCTTTCAGATAGCTTCAAATCTGCTACTACAGACACTGTTCTACACAGTAAAACAGATTGTTCATATCCTTTAACTTCCGGTGAAACAATTAGGCAATCTGTTGCCAATTTTCAGCAAGATGTTTGTAATTCTTCATCATGCTTATCGAACTACGGTAATGAAATTACCACTCATCACGGTGATTATGTTTCTGATACGAAATTTGCAGTATCTCCTGGTGATGCCTATTCTCTGGTTCCATACAATTCGGTTTTTCCCGTAGACAGCGTATATCATTCTGATTACAATATGAACCTTGTTCCATTCTCTGATTCTCAAAATGCACCAGAAAGAAATTCTTTTCAATCCAGATCATCTTGTTTGAAGTCTGGTCTTAAATCTAATGCGTTTCGTCAGTATCACTTCGGTAGTCAGCTTATTTCTGGTTATACATGGCTTTTGACTGGGAACTACGACTATATTAATAATGTTGGGATGATAAATCATCAATCAAACTCATATAGGATGCCTCACACACGAATTTTAACGTATAATGTTTAATGAGCACTATTTGAATATTACAGTAATTCTACACGTTAAGATATATTTATCACCTTGAGTAGTGTCGTATTTAGCTTGTTCCCATTATTTTTGTAAGTGGTTCTGTTGCAATGATAGAAGTCTCAGTTCACCGTATACTTTGGTCTATTCATGGCTTGGGGCTTGCATCTTTGAATACATATACAATGATGGAAAAAAAAAAGAAAAATTTGAACCGGTTAATTTTGCACATAATTTGATTACTTTGGATGTGTTAATTGTTTTTGGTATTTGATGATAAATCCATAATTAATGGCAAACGGTATCACGGTTAAACGATTAACTATAACAATTGGGCTTGATGATAATGATTGATATATTCTTTTATATCATATTTTTTTAATGTTTTACTTTTCATTTTTTTTTGATTGCTTTGTGATACCTGTAGTTGTTGCAAACTGCATTTTAGCATTTAATAAACAGTGCAGATTGTTCTTGTGACTCAGGTTGTATTTGTTTTAATTTTTTCTTGTGTTGATTCAGCGTGTGCATAGATTTTGACAATAAGTCAACAGACTTAATGAGGCAACTCTTAATAGACTTTATTTTTTTTGTCTTTATGACAGACACTTTTAACCTGTTTAGTTTTTGACATAAAAAAATACATTTAAGATATAAATATTAGATTCTCGGTTATATCCCTAGACTAGAACTGATTAGGATTAAATTTATGCTTTAATTGTAAATTCATCAGGTATGTTTATTATTAAATTGAAAAAAATGTGTTATGTTTCTTATTTATATCAATCTGACAGGCAAACATAAGTTAACTAATTTTAAGCCTCTCACGCTCAAGTTGCATAAGCATTATGATAAAAAAAAAATATGTTTAAATAGCATAAAATACTTTGTAACTTAACCTAATCTACAATCAAGTGAGAAAAGAAATATATAAAATTGGTAATGTAAATTCGCCTACAATATTTATCTACTATTTTAACAAAACTTACACCAAGTATAGGAAATTTGTATAAAGATTTTTAAGAAGCTAAGGAATATAGGAGCCGGGAGCAGATTTCGAAATGCACCAATCAAAGTCATTTAGTAAATAGTGATATATAATTAATGATGATAATAATTGGTTATATAGCTCTTCCTTAAATACATATTGCCAATTAAGTGTTTGTCTTTGATAATTTGTATATTGCTTGCTTGGTTAAGCTTTTATGATTATTACTAGTGAGTATGGACACAAAATGTTCCTTGTTTTTTATGACATATAGGTAATTTGTTTGTTATTCTTACAGTTAGGTTTAAGGGGCTATGTAAGGTTTTCTAAGTAATTAAAACATTTTGATAAACAATGGCTGCCTTGTGAATTTGATTGGTTGCATTGGCGAAATTTGCACTCATCTCTTGCAAATTTGTTATAAAATAGTTTACTTTATTTACTTTGTTGTGATCTTATAATCTATATATATATTCTACAATATATGTGTATGTAATTTATCGATTTAAAACAAATTCGAGGTACCTTATTAACTTTTAATTCTTACAACTGTAATCGCTACGTCATTAGGAATGAAAGATTAGGTTAATATTGGAGGGAGAAGCATTTAACATCTAGAGTAAATCTTGTGTGACTTGTGAAGATCCTTCTTCGTTTTATGTCTGAGAGTTATTATTATATATTCCAGTCATTATACATATATGTATGTTTTAATTATGTAACGATTTATTTTTATCGCATTATATCCTCGTTCAAATTTTAATCTTTCAAGTGATCTCTTAGTGCAAGTTTGATTTTATGTTCGCGGGGGGAACTTCCGCTAAGTTTTTCGAATTAAAATTGTTAATATTTTTTGTTGGTTAATATTATTTTAGCAAAGAGCACTTTATTTTTTAATATAATATTGTATTTTATTGCATGGATGATTTGGATATATATTTATAATGCCTTATCCGAGCGGATTTTCTTGGAGTGATGAGCTAAATTTTAATCTTATTTGATTCAAACTGTATTATACAATCAATGAAATTTTGTACAACTTTTTTAAGTACTCCGGGGCGTACTTCACAAAAATTAATATAATAATAACATAATAATTGAATAAAATCTAGTTGTTGAAATATAAAGAAGTAATGAAAAATTTTATCTTTACTGATTATAGAAGAGTGCAAAATGGTTTTATTGTATAGAAATTTATTGGATGATTTAAAAGAAATAGGTAGAAAATATGTAAGATTGTTACTCGATATGTTTGTCTGTCATATTAGGGTTGCCTCATTAATAAACTGTGACTTCGATCACTGCTGACGCTTTATGTAATCTATAATATATAAACACAATGATCCTTTTTGATGAATTATAGAAAAGAAAGAAAGAACTAAAGATAGAAAGGAAAAAAAAACAACATTTATATATTACATTTATCAGTATACTGATGTTTATGTCAATATGCAATTGATATTTATCACACACGTATAAACATACATATTATATATATGTATTATTATTATTATATATTTATATATATATATATTAATAACTGTATTGCATCAAATAATTGTCTTTAGTCTCTTAGGTAATTTGAGTATTGTACATTGCTAAATTAAATCATTTCTATACACATTTCGATATATAATATAGTGAAAAAATGCAGTTTTATTAATTTAGTTATGCGATTTAGAAATGTTTGTGTAGTGACTTTTGAAGCAATTATTGAAAGTAAAATTGTGTAACATATATATATTTATACATGCATATATATGTAATGAAAATATATATGAAAAAATTATAACTTTAATTAATGAATTTAACCATCGTAATTGACTAATTATCTGTTGACACAGCCGTTAGATTGTAGTTTGACGGTAACGTATTATATTGTGACATTTAAAGTTAGGCCAGAGAAGCATTTATATTGGCGTCTAGTTTTCAGCATTCCTCCAGCTCTGATCCTGCTGATATACATACATATATAATATATGTCTTATATAATTATTGAACGTATTTGTAATTGTAAACTGTTAAAAAAAGAACTGTGGAACAAGTGCTTAACACGAACAACTAATATTTTATTATTATCATATAATTATTGATATCTGTTCCCGTTTTTTATTCAAAGTTAAATAATGTTACAAATATTATTAATTGCAATCCTGGTAATTTACTCTTAAAGATTATTAGTAAAATTTTATATACATAAATAAAAATTCTCTTATTATAAATATGCACAGACACAGATATTTAAAAAGTAAATTTATATACTTAGAGCAAGTTGTTATTTATTTGTCTTAATTCTTAAACAATATAGTAAAATAACGGAAAGTACATTACACTCGCGATTTTTAGGAAATTTTCGACTGATGTACAGACACAAGATATATTTACAGAATAAGTTTTACCTATTAAACATAATTACGGTTAACTTGATAAAATTTAAAATATAATTACTTTTATATTAGTTTGTACACAACTAAAGTGCTGGGCAGAAGCGGTAAACGCTGTTAATTTTAACGGCAGAGCTCTCCCATTTGTTTCTGTCTTTTTGATTTGATCATCTATATTTGAAACGGGCCTCTCCCTAGTATAAATTTATATACATATATATTATAACGTGTAACCAAAAAAAATGTGTCAATTTGTTGTGCAAGCATACGGTGTCAAATGTAATATCAAATCAAATCAAAAAACTGAAATAGACTTGTATAAGTTAACTTTTATGTTTATTATATATTATGATAGAAAAGGACGTCCTACTACCTAAAATAATTAGTTGATTACGGTTTAAATTATTAATTTAAAAAATTGTGTGAAGTTTAAGTATTGATAATTATAACTGTACACATGTTACATTAGTTATTTTCAAGCATATTATACTTATAGTAGTACTGCATTATATAGGTATTCATTGGGTAAATTTAGTCTTAGCTATGTATCCTAATTAGATACAGGTTCAGTAGATTTTCTTATAATAAGCTTTCTTTAATTAATGAATAATTATTACAAGTTTAAATGATAATATTACCACTTGCAAATATTTGAAAATATCTTATGGGATTATATATCTATTTGTAAGATCATAAAACGTAGATAAAAAGAAAATTTCAAAGAATATTTGGGAGTTTTTCTCTTTAGTCCATTCATCTATCCATTCATTCACCCGTCCATTCTCTCATCTTCGGCGATGACTTCCAAACTACTGTATGCA
This sequence comes from Cheumatopsyche charites, assembly GCA_024721215.1. Taxonomy (NCBI): domain Eukaryota; kingdom Metazoa; phylum Arthropoda; class Insecta; order Trichoptera; family Hydropsychidae; genus Cheumatopsyche; species Cheumatopsyche charites. The sequence continues at coordinate 7,847,349 of CM045586.1, read as the reverse complement.
AACATCTACTCAACTTTTTCAACAGAATCAAACGAATGAAAATAATTCCATTACTGGTTTTTGGATGCTTTATTAAGATTTTCACTGGTAAGCATGAGTACAAGGTTTTATTTTCATTTACATATATTTTTTCATTATAACTAATTAACATTGAAGATTGTGCATTATATTTTTATAATCTGCATAACACATGTGAAATCAGATGCCTTTTGAAAAATCTCAAAATTTTTCAAATTCACACACATTTTTAATACACTATTATTTAATTGACATCAAGGTTGATATTTCCAATAATATACATTTCTTAATATTAGTAATTTTCCACAATAATGTGGATGTGTATGAAAGTCTCCGGACTAACATCCATATTTTTATATGATTTGAATAAAATATACTGAATATATAATTGCTATTATGGAATTGACTTATTGTGACAACCATAATCGTATTCACATTCATATCATTGAGTATGTGGTGTTATTTAATATGTACTTTTATCAAGCAATCAAATTTTTAGGTAGGTAATTTTTAAGTTTTTGATTGAAGTGCTGTAAACATATTAATATCAAATTTTATAAGAAATCAAATTGTATTGCATTAAATATATATTTTCAGATAGATTGAAGTTAGAGATTTTGACTATCTCGCTACACACAATGAAATGGTTATTTTATATTTATTTATTACAAACTGAAAAAAATGACACCTTCATTTTATTATGTACATTTCAGCAAGTATTTTCAATAATAAAGTGCTAATTATTTTCAACATAAGCATAAATGTTCCACCACTGAATAATAAATATTTAAATCATTTTTGGTCCTCAAAACTGGCATATTTTTTTGATTTGCGATTTAATACACATTGACAAAATTTTCAGTGAAACAAAATAGGCTTAATTTCATATAATTACTGTTAAATAATGAATTGGACGTTATATTTATTCATATGATCATGTTTTGGCACTGTTAAATACATTATAATTATGATGACCATATTTTTTCTGAGAAAATAAAGGATATTTTGGAATATTTAAAAATGGTGGGAAGGTAGTTAGTAACTACTTAAAATAGTACTGTAGGCGTAACTTTTTTTACCATTTCTAAATATCTTTGAAAAAAATTTTTTTTAATTCCAATTTTTAAATAGACAATCAATTGATTCATTATTTTCAAAAAAATCCTTTGCGACAATTGTTTTGAAAAAAAAAACGGTATTTGCATTTATTGTACACATTTTAAAATCAACAGATAACACTAGCTGTCACGAATTGTATTGTTGCACGGTTAGTTATGTTTTTTTATTATCATGTTCGATTTTCAATCAGTTGTTAAGTGACAATTGTCGCGATCGGCCCTTTAATTAGTTTTCATTATTTTAACGAAAATTTCGAGTGCAAATAACGATTTTTAATTGAATTTGTTTTAACTGCGCGAGTGTATAGTGAAAAGAGAAAAAAAGGCTTCATCTTTAAGGCGTTCAAGGTAGGATTTTATATTACTTTTAAACATTCACTTATTCACTGATTTGCACAACTTTGATGTAATGAGACTCACTTCGAAAACTTTCAATTTATGATAAGATGATGTCTCTACTTGAAAGGTCAGTAACTGATACTGAATCGATATTTCGAAAATTTCATAATATAATAATTAAAATGGTGAAATAGTACATAATTGTTCCGTTCATCGATGATGTATTTTGTGTACACGTTCTTTCCAGTAGCTCGAGTTTGATTTGTAACAATTATTACTTTTTTATGGTAGTTGATAATGTTTATTTGTATTGAATGAAGTATTCAAACTAGGGCTACATCTATTTACAATCAGATTAGGACTGCTACATTTCTAAGCACTGTCCTGATCATTGGAAATATTGATATGGGGATGTTTTTTTTTGAGTACGATTTTACAAAATAAAGGACAAATGACAGCTTCCAAATAAAGCGCTGTAATTTGAAATAAAGGACATCTGATCACCATAATCATATGTAATACAATGATGATGGAAAATTATTTTCCTATATTTTCTTCAAATAATTTATAATTATGTATGAAGTTATTTAACTTCATATTCAATATGATTTAAAATTTTACACTTGATCAAATATGACAATTTACAATTCAAACTAAGTAAAGCATTTTTTATTTTGCAAATATTTATAAAATGAAAATTCAATAGAAGGGCATTCAAATTTCTCATAGCGTTACATGCATATTTCAATTATCATATTCTTTAGATTTTAATATCTAATTATAAAAACTACAAATATATCAGTGCAATAAATACAATGCAGTTGATGTTTTCAAAATTTTTTCATATCAAACATTGATAAAATTCAAAATCTATTATATACAGAAAAATACACATGTTTTTAGATAAAATATGCATGTAAATAAAATTTACATTCAATTTAATTTGGCAAACTCATACATCCACTGCCCTCAGTGAATCGGCCAAATCTCAGGTGATACTACAATTGGAACAGTTGCAACCGTTTGTTTTTATTCCGCTGTTCTTATCGTGCAATTTTTTAACAGCGTCTGCTACATTTTTCTTACCGATTGCTGATAAACCATCACTTAACTCTTTAATTGAGTTGCAATCGCTCGGCAGACTGTGATGCCATATCTGCAGCATTCTATATCCATGTTCTTTGTAGCTCGAGGGACCTGTTAATGAGAATGTTTATATTTTGAATGTAATAATAAGTTATTGATGTTTTATTTCTCAATACCAGTGTACTGGTGTTCTATTGCTTTCACTTGCTCTTCCGTGAACGACCAGTGATATGCCAACTTTTTCCATTCTCCTGCTGATAGTTGGCGATGTGCGAGCTTCCATAAGATATCTTTCGTGCTGTCATTGCCATCTGAAATTGAAAGTTAAATGAATTGGTGTATTTTTCAATTTGAATATGTTCCATTACATAACATTTTAAATAAGATCAAAAATTAGTGAATTTATGATTATAATAATTATTGTATAAATGAAAGTTTATTAGAATATTTTATTTTGAACTAGTACTGTTTGGATGAGTTTGCTTTCAGCACAATATCATTACTCATTTGACCGAGGTCTTCTTGGGAGTTTCTCCATCTTTTTCTTGCTGATGTGACAATAGGTTTTACCGTAGAACCACTGCATTTGGCTGTGGTATTTTCTTCATTCTGAAAAGAAAATTCATATCAATATTATGATTGAAAAAATACTCTCTGAAATAAAAGGATGAGATAGTTATGTTGATTTGGCAATAAAGTTAAAATAAGAACAGTCATACAAAATTCAAACCAAACGAAAAGTAATTTTAATTTTAAAAACATTAACACAATTTTCAGTTCAGGTTCTTAGCCTCAAAAAGTGGGTGTGATGGTTTCAATTGGCAGAAATCATAAGATTCGGCAAATATATAACTTTTTTTACCATGAAATTTGATCTAGAAAGGGAAAAACGTTGAGGGAAGTGTGTTTTTTCCCTTATTCCCCACCCCTAAATGTGTCCAATTGAGGTTTCTTCAGATTTGTACAAAAACTATCATAGATAGAAGAGAACTGTCAAAGACAAAAATGTTCTCCATTAAATTTAATATGTATTTTATACAAGAAACTATGTATTTGTTTTATCAGAATATGGCCGACAGGATTAAAATACCCGATTCTTATTCCTGTAACAATTCTAAAACTACAAGTCCTATGAAAATAATTGATATAGACATATCAAAGAAAATTTAATGGAGAACGTTATTGTCTTCAACAATTTTATTATATTTATGATATTTTTTACACAAATCTGAATAAACCTTAATTTGACACATTTAGACTATTTGTTAAAAGTAAATATAAAGCTACGCACTCCAAAATAAATTGAAACGGGTTAGAAATAAGCGACGCTTTTCACAAATGGAAATTTCAGACATAATTTTCCACCGAAACGAAATGAATTAAAATTCTCACGGCGTAGTCATATTTTCCCACCCCAAACAAAACCCTTTGTACAATCTCGACGATACCGATTCATTATTCCTTTATGTTGACCAGATTTCAGAGAGAAACTCTACACTTACTAATTCACACACAATAAAAGGGCGACCATTCGAACTGAATTTTCCGGAATAAAACCGACTTCCAACATGTCCCGAATCGTATTAGGAATAAATAACGGCCATCCTAGTAATGCGAGTGACTATATTTGTGCTTTGTATGTATGTATATTTATCGAGTGAAATCAGATATGCACACACCCCTGCGCTCGTTTTGTGGGTGGAGCATCAGAGCTATGAGGGGTTGGAAACCAGCCCCTGAATCGCGATATTTCACCCGTTCTGGAACGTCGACTTCTGGTATCCTGGTCGTGGAGATCGCGTGAGGGTCGTGCACCATCGCGGTCATGAAAGGGTGAATATCAATTACTCCCTTTCGCATTGGGGTTGGTTATTTTTAATGTAGGTATATCTCCATGTTTCATTCTATTTCATTAAGTCGATAGACTAGAATAGATAGATTCCGCGAGAAAGAATACGAATAGGAACCATATTGACGTGAGTGATCGAAGCACTTATTGATGATACATATGAGTTCACCCGATACGATTTTACGAATTTTAAGAAAGAGTTCGAATTTGGCGCGCATTTTCGGCCCAAAGGAGCAACGAGTCGAATTCGGTTCGCTGCATTATTCAAAGCGAGCGGCGGCGGTTTAGGCTTTAATAATTCAACCGGAAGCTGTCCTTAGGTTTTGGCGCGAATTGTAAACGCACCTGCCGCGCGACATTATCATCAAACATGTACACCAACCTAATACGAACGACACTCGCGAGATAAACAACTCGGCCAAATGCGCAACAATTTTGCTCCGGGATGTTTATCCGTTTGCAAAACCGGAAATTGAACTTTGTCACGTTAAATGGAAACGTTTGTCAAGCTATTTCTGTTAAAAAGTGTATTCGTAATCATCTGTATTATTTTTTGACACTGGGGACGGTAGATAATTTCAAGAAACATTCATTCACCTGGATCGGAAAGTTTTTTAAGGAAAACTTTCAAAGTCAGAAAAAAAACTTAGAAATGGAATACAAATATTTCAGGAATTGACTCTGAAGTTGATCTATACGAACGAAACTATTTTCATTAAGATTGTGTTGCTTTTTCTTCCATGAAATACATTCGACGTAGACAATAAAAAATGTTTAATTGTTCTGTTAGATTTATTGAAAAAAAATTCAGAAATGGAAGAAAAATCGCATAAAAATGAAAATGTATTACAAAAAAAATATTTAGAAAATACATGGTCACTATTGAAAAGAAAAACCTTTGAAATTTCCGCACAATACACTCTTCCTCAACATAAATCAGAGCTGCCTTTATGCGATTTGAAAATGCGAAAGCGCAAAAAAAAAACTGAGGAAACTCCAGCTTCATTAAAAAGAGCGATTTTTTTCATTTTTTTGAAAACGTCCGTCCAACGCAGAAACGGAAGTCCTCCGAGGGTTAAAAGCAGAACAGGACCGAAATGCAAAACATCCCCTAGCCGAACACACATATCTAAGTCCATATCCATGTCAATTGTACGTGTGTGGTGTTATATCCACTACATATTTACACAACCTCACGAGTGTAATACAAATGCGAAATCACGAACCGGACACGTATGTATGTACAGCGAACCCTAACCTACCCTTATGTGAGGGTGAGTGCGATCGAAGTACACCCTCTGTGCGACGAGTACTCGTAAATACAGTGTGTGTATAAATGTACTGCATTTATGTAGGGGGAAATTTGAATAGTTTCGTATTTTGGTATCAATTCGATTTGAGATGAAACGATTTTTGATAAAAAATAATTATTTTCTTTCGAAAGAAGAAATTAGATTTGGATTTAGTTTAAGTGTGTTCGTTGAATATCATTAATTTTTCGATACAGTTGAAAATTTTAGTATGATTATCATAATGTATGCTTTAGAGCTCATGAAATACATGATGGGCGTTCGACGCGCGTTTACTTAGTAAATCGTAATAATTGTATGGAACGCACATCGTGTGTTCGGGCACGTATTTACACATATAAAAATCTATGATGATATGTAAATAAATTATGACCAAATTGATCCTAATATGTACTCACGAAAAAAAATGTATCACAAAATTGCGCGAGTCTCCCCCGCTGTACATTGTCCTGCACGTACATACAATACAATACAATGTACATATATGAAAGGCATGTGTCGCGAATTTCTCCTCTCGTATCCTGTTCCCCGGATGAAAAGTATTTTTTTCGCATTGTCTTCGGTTTTCCCCTAGCTCTGTTTTATTGCGCCGAGAGTTTGGCAAATTAGGGAGAGGGTGAGTATTTTTTTCCGTACTTGCTTTAAAAAGGGGTTGTTTCAATAGAACAGATTCGAGTAACCGGAATGAGATATTGATTTTTTTTTATACTGAAATTTGAAGTTGGTTCTTTAGCATTATTCCAATAGAATATTTCGTTTTAAACATACATAATTACACGATACAAGTAATATATTTCAAAAGCTATTAAGTCGTTAGTATTTTTTATCGAGTTATCGAAAATGATTTTGATTTCCTTTCAGAGCGAAAACGAAAAATTATTTTTATTTTGTTGAAATTATCTGTATATAATCATGAAACATTATTCTAAAGAAAATATTTGAAATGCGATAATTTTTCAAATCCATACACAAGCGAATTAGTAGCTTTAATCCGACCGATCTCTGCGACAGATTGAAAAACTTTCTAGCTTTTCGAATCCCAAAATTCCAGAACGGACGTCCTTTTGTCTCGGACTTATAAGTAAATTCGTTTTTGTAGATTGCAGCTAAACTTCCAAAAGTTTCGTAAGAAGTTCGTTCGGAAAGTCGACGTCGGAAACCGCGAAGACACTTTGAATTTTGGCGTCGCTCGACTCGTTAATTGGTTTAATTTTCTCTGTTGGTTCTCTAAAATCCGACCTATTAAATCATTTCATTTAACAAATTGACCGTAAAACTAGAGTGTTTCGAAAATGGTCGGAGTTGAGAGGTGAAACTTTTCGATTGTGTCGGTTCGAGTTTGCTAATTCGTTTGTGGAGTATTTATATTTAAATAGAGATTCGAAAGTTGTTTTGGATTTCATAATGAATAAACGAAACAACTATTATTAAACGACAATAAAGAATATTAATTACTGTGGAAAAAGTTTTATTTCAACTTTATTTTCAGAACTAAATATTTAGCGCGAATACGCATAAACTTTTCGTTTCGATTTGAGTTGTTTAAGAATTAATATTTACTTAATCGATTTCAAATTTATTTATAGCTTAACTTTGAGCTCTAAACTACACACCCGAATGGAAATAATCATATCATTGAAATAATACAAATGTACAAAAGTCAATATTTTTCGATTCAAAAAGGTCGAATATTGATTTTAATTTATTTTTTTCGTGTAGGTGTATAAAAATTCCTTTTACACTCGAGGCCTTGTCCGTTTTGCAATTTCGTTAATTTCTCAGCCTCGAGGCTGTCTTGTCGCTTTGTGAATTTAACCGTCTACCGCTTTGGCCCGTTTTCCTTTCGCAGGACGAAAAATTCGTAATTAAAGAGTAGACTTCGGATCGTCCTTCGAATGTTCCGTTCGTATTTTCGGTTGGCAAGGACGAATTCGAATTGACGTATATGCTCGAAATCCTTGTCGGATATCGAAAAGGTTCTAGATTTTTCACTATAATTTCAAATGTTTGTTTGAATTCATTTGAATTTGAATCAATTTCAATATTTCAAATGTGCAATCCGATTATAAATTATGCGATGAAAATAACGATACTCACTTCCGAAGGATAATCGAGCCTGGCAGTTTTGATAATCATATCCACGATAGCAGTGAATGATCCTCTGGCAGCAGCCAAGAGTGGTGATCCTCCAGCACCGTTTCCGGTTTCAGCACCGGCAGCCAAGAGTGCTCTGCATGTTCCAGCATCACCTCTGGCTGCTGCTATATGCATTGCCGATTCCAAACGCTGTTGAAAAGTTATATTTTTTTATAAAAATGTCTTTAAATTGACATTATGACTGGGGAAACTTGGATCGATGCGTCAAAAATTGAACCGTCTGCCATTTGATTTTGTGTCATATTTGAAAATTTCCAAGGAAAATAAATGAATTTGAAATGAAAATTATCCATTTGAAATAAAGAATCTGTATTATTAATGAGTTTATTAATAATTCTCAAACATTACTTTTCAACACTCGGCTACAATCATTCAATTGTAGATTTGTTACCAATTGGTTAAAGCAAACTATACCTAGAATTAAAAAATGTTAACACATTACTAAATAGCATAGCATACAATTGAAAGATCAGTCCTTAATTTATCAAGGTTTATGTTATCGATGAATTGTTTATATAAAGCACTTTAAAAACAACACACGTGCAAAGCGAGAAATTCGAGAATTTTCATCTCAAACTTTCGCACGCTTTAAGTTCACGTTCCAAGTGAGGATTCGATTTCGAAACTTTCGAACGAAATTTTTCCCATCATCGTCGAGATTCTCTCCCAGAGTACATTGCATAAATTAATAAGAGAAATATATAATATTTAGCTCACCATGTTCAAGCAGTTCAAGTCTGCACCCTTGGCTATGAAATATTCAACGACGTCCAAGTTGTTCGTCTGACAGGCGATGTGTAACGGAGTGTTCCCATCCTGCAACATTCATACGCACATGAAAAATTCATCTCGTAAATAAATAAATATTTTTTCGAGATGATGATTTATTAATCGGTGTGAATGTATCTTTCGAAAATTTATTTTCTTCTCTAAATGATAAATTTATCAAAGGTTGTTTATTGAATTTAATAACTTGATCCATTACAAGAACCATTTATAAAAACATTATCGATCATAAACATAGATGTCTCTTAACACAACATACAACCGATATACATTACTTAAAACGAACTTACCACTGACAAAACTGAATTTGAATATTATAGCACTAGACAAAAACGAAATTTCCATACCTTAGTAGGTTTGTTGATAGCAGCACCAGCCTGCAGAAGACAATCGATGATACCCCTGGAGCCTAAACCGCTGGCTATGTGCAGGCAGGTCAGACCCTTCTGGAACAAACGTCGACATTAATTAAGCCATTACGATCGCTTCGGCTCCGAGTTTCGAATATACGTATGCAAATGGTGCTTTCGGCCTTTGTGCCCGCCGTTTCGCAGAGTCAAAGTTGCACGGTCCCAATTGACGACTGTTTTGTCGGGCGCGTCGATGGAAATCGAAATCGACGGATGTGTTGAATAGATTAATTTGCGTTAAATACATGTGAAAGGACCTTTACGTTTCGCGTTATGTCGTGCTCCGTCTCATACATTCTATTGCCTATAGATTCCGCTTTATTTGGGATCGATAGAATAAGGGAACATAGAGCTGGAAGTTTTGAGGGCAAGTTTTTCTGAAAGGAAAAATTTTGTACTGCTTAAAAATGGAAACCATTTAAGTCACTCTGCAGACGATGATTGAGTAATGAAACAACTTACCCTCGGAATTTCCAACCAGATTCTCTCTTACTTTTTACTGACTGTGAATTGGTGAGTGTGAATGTGTCTTTGAATGTTGATTTTGTTTGAATTTGTGAATATTTACCGAATTTTCTGCATTCGGATCGCTTCCCGATGCCAGTAGAAATCTGACGACTTCTGTCTGTCTGTTGTTCGTTGCTGTGTGTAGTGGTGTATCTCCATGGTTGTCTCTGATGTCCATTAATGTTAAAGGATTGTTTCCGGTGTCTGTGGCGTGTTGCAAAAGGGTAGATACTACTTCTTGATGACCCTGTTCGCTGGCCAAGTGCAAAGAAGTGCGCATCAGCTGAAAAATATAAATGCACCAGTTTTAATTAAGTTCAATTGAGAAAATATCAAATGTTTCTTCTTCTAAAGATTCGAATAAAGTTTCCTCTGAAATTATCATTTCGCGGCGAGAAAACTTTCCGCTAAAGAAGCGAGATGAAAAAAAAGCTGAAATATCTCATTGGAGTTTGCAAAACTATCATATTAAAAGTTTCAAGACTACACGAAGAAAATATAGAGCTAGAGTTATATGCAATTCGAGAATATTATCAAAGTGGCCTATTTCTTTAATAAGCACATCTACCTATGTATTCAATTCATAATTTTATATAACTATTGGCTTATTAATTAATGTGTTCAAATCAAATATAACTTTAACCATTCATCGTTAGTGATAAAGAGTGGACTGACTTTTTTTAGTAAAAAATATTTTTTCAATTTTCACACCACTAAAATGATTTGAATAAATTATAAATAAAATAGTAAAGTAATACATTATCAGCAGATTCCAAAGATGCTCCAGCCTTGGCGAGTCTCCTCACAAGTTTTGAATGTCCTGCTGCTGCAGCATGATGTAAGGGCGTCTTCCCTTCGTTGTCTTTATCTTCTAGGGCTCCTGTAGCTGAAGCTCCTAAGGCCCCTAGCACACCTTCTAATACTTCTAAACGAGCTCTTCTATTGTGGGCTGCACACATTAGTAAAGTTTGCTGTTGCTGTAATTTTCAATTGAATTTTTAGCTGAAGATCTTTCAGTTATGAATGCTTAATTTGAATTAAACTTTTAGAAATTAATCAAAATTATATTATTGAGATTTATATTCAAAAAATCTAGTCAAAGTTATTGGCTTTCAGTTTGACAAAAAATATTACAAAGGTTTCTATTATTTGAGATTAATTAAATTTAATCCGATTACTTCAGACTGAAACTTTGATGTTGATACAATATTAGTCAAAGGAATGTTACAGAATACTGAAAATTAATTACAAAACTTTTTATGTATCGTAATTAAAAAATGTATCATTTTAAATCTAATTGAAAATGTGTAAGATAAACATTTAATGTAATAGATATTATATTAAATATACAACTTATAAGGATTCTATACGGCAAGCTCATTTTCGTAAAAATAACCCTTTTATTCAAATTTTAAATCATCCGAAATCAAAGGAAAGCGTGCACAAAGGTATCGTTTTACAAAAAGGTTATTATTTTTCACAGAATTTTCATTAATTTTCTTTTCTTTTTTTACATTATAAACCTACATTTCGTTCTCGTCTGAATAATTTTCTCTTTTAAAAAGGAGTTAAATAAAGTCTTGATGCAATCGCTAATTGTGTTTACGTGTCAAATTGGAAAAAACCTTTTCACAATATACACGGATTATGCAAACAAATTTCGCGATAAAAAATATTTAGCTAATATTATATTTCGAACGTAAGAGTTGATTATAATTATATTTTAATTAAAATGTATCACGCTGAATGTGTTGCGAAGATGACAATTTTCATATTTCAAAGAAACTATTCGCATACACTGCTTGAAAAGTTCCCTCTACTTTCTCACTTTGAAACTTTCCCATTTGTATGAAACATTTTATTAAGTTTTGTTTCATAATATTCTCGACGCGAGTCTATTACGGCATATTACGCGATTTAATGAAAAAATATATAAATGGTCCTCTTTATTCTTACCTTGTTGACAGATTTGACACAAGCACCTACGTCGAGGAGCAATTTCATAGCTTCGTAATGACCGTGCCATGCGGCCATCAACAAAGGTCTCATGCCATACTGAAAACGTTGAAGAAAAATATGAAAACTGAAATTATATCATAAATATACTTTCACAAACGTGAACAAGCATATTTCTGTTCTTAATTATGAGAATGGTGCAAGTCTGACTTTTTCTTTTGTAGGCATTTAAATGATTCGCGTCTGACTTTGATAAATGAGCAGTTAAAAACAATACTCTGAAATATTTTTTTCGAATCTACAATATTTTTAAAAATGAAATAGGGGATAGTAGGGATATTTGATACTTCTGGAACAATTCGTTATCTCTTTTTTTTCGTTTTTTGTTCCCAATTTCCTGTTGGAAAATCGAAATTATAAAAAATAGTGTCACTACACTAGCAATTTGGTTGAGTTTACTAATGGTGTAGTTAATTGGAAATAATGTAACATTTTTTCATACTTATAAAATTGGATTGAAGATCAAGTGTCCTCAATCTCTCTTAAAATTCGAAAGTTCATTACAATTAAAATTGAAAAAAAAAAGAACTCATTTTCGAATTTATACCACTGTCACAATAGAGGGCACATTTATCAAATGGATATTTTCTTTAAATTGCCCATCAAACACTAACAACAATACGTGTTTTCGTAGCGTATTTCACACAAAACAAAATCAACATAATACACACGACACTCGAGAAATATTAAAATGCAAAACAAACATAACCCAATTCGCGATAGAACATAATTTATTTTCGCGCGGAAAAAAAACACGCTCGAGAGCACTGCGTTAAAAACGGCAATTTTTTTCCAGCCGCAAACAAAGCGTTCGAAATAAGCGGGAAAAACTTTCTAGATTTTCCCACCCTTTAAAAAAAAAGTATTTCGAAATTACACTGCGCATTATTTATATATTCAAAGGGCCGTTTATGTGCTTGCGAACAATTTAAAAAGTGTGCAATTGTTCGACGACACATGTCGCCCGCACGTCGCATACGGGTCGGTCCGAAGAAAGTTCGCCTTTGACAATTGTGAACTTTCGAAAATTCGAAATTTTCCCGCCTGGCTTTTGTATGGATGCCGATACGGCGTTGAATTTCTGTTCGGCGGGAAAATACAAAAGGGCTTCGTTCGAATGTGGTTTGCGCCGTTTTCTAGGTCGATTGTGTAATTGGGTGAATGGCCTTTTTGAATATGTCGAATTATGAAATACAACATATGAATGTTTAGTTATTTATTATGTTATACTAATTTGTCTATTGGTTTAAGGGGTAGTCACCCCTAATCAAAAAATTGTGAGTGGTTACGAAAATTCTGAAATGTAAAGGCCTAGGTCTGGTTCGGATTGTAGTGCCAAGAATAAAAACGTCTATTGTTTAAGTGTTATGTTCATATTTTACAGTGATATTTATAAGAATATTGATTTATGTGTCGGTTATGATTTTTCTTTTCGTGTTCGATTTTCAATGAGTCGATAAGAGTCAATTGTCGCGATCAGCCGTTTCATTCATTGCGATAATTTCACGAAAATTTCGAGTGAAAATAATGATTTTCAATCGTATTTGTTTTTTGTTACAGTGAATTGAAAATATGGTTCCACCTTCAAGGCGTTCAAGGTAGGATTTTATATTATTTTTTAATACTCGCTTATTCACTGTGAACACTATGTTGTCCTCTGAAATAAAGGATGTCTAGTTATCATATGTATAGGGTTTAGAACAAGCATATTTTTTACTGGTCTTTAGAAAATTAATGAGATTTTTTAGGCACAAAATTCCAAAATTCAAAGCAATTTTTTACTATCGTTTTCTAAATTTTTAAAATGAAAATAGTTATTTTGACTTTTCATTAGAAAAATAGTATAAAGAATTCAGCTAAATTACTGATTCTCTACTCTTACTAATTCACTACAACTTATTTGATTTGAAAAAAAAAATCCTAAAAATATGTTTTAAAATAAAGTCCTTTGGTAGTGCTTTGTATATTTTTGTGTACACTCAAACATATGAAACATCAATCATAAAAAAAAACACATCTCAAACAAGCACCACGAACTTTCTCGACAAGCACATTTTGATTTAGAATAGAACGCAGCCAGCATAAAAGATTTCGAAGGGAACAAGCAAAGAACCAACAGTTTGTACACGTTTCGTGAAGAAGCAAGGCTTAGCATCCACGTTTTCTTGCTCACAATCCCCTGTCTTTCCAGACAAAACTTGCCCTGGGGCAATGCCTGTGAATGGCTCACTACCCTTATACATTTCTCTTGTGCGATGTAAAACTTCGGACAGATAAATACCGAGATTTTCTCATGAACGGAAAAGTTATTTAGAGCGTGTGTGTACACGTGTGACTCGTGTTTACGCTGTGCGGCTACTTTGGACATTTTTTTTTCATGGGTAAATGTGCGTTACTTTCTTTAGAAAAGTTATTGAATGTGATTTTCTTTTATTTTCTTACTTTGTCCCTTGCTTCGATGTCGCATTTGGCGTCTATCAGCATTTGGATCAAATCGACGTTTCCTCTGCAGGCTGCCCAATGTATCGGTGCTCTTCCGTACTGAAGATTTTTCAATGTTCAGTTACATTTGTATTTGAAAAAATCTACTTAATTTTGAATGTTTCATAAGATTGAATTGCTTACATTGTTTCTGGAATTGACGTCGCACGGTTCTTTTAAAATCTTTTTCACTTCGTCAGGATCATTTTTGATAACGGCTTCGTGTAATAGTAGATCATTCTTCAAAATTTCAGCATGAAGACCATGGTCGTTAGGACTGGGGGTGTTTCTACTTGGAGATATGTCCATCATCTAAAAATGACATTTAAAGTTATATTACTATAAAAAAATATTAAGTTTTTATAAGAACATATTGAAAAATTATGAAAATATCTTATGTTATTGATAGGTTTAGTTGAAGATACGAAAATTCTGTATGATGAAATATGAGGCACTTTTTTCGTATAATGCGTTTCATGTTGCAAAGTACCCGATAAACTCAATGAAAAATTAGAATCACGTTTATATCGAAGCGATAAATATTTTTCTGTACACATACGTACATGTGAATATATAATACATCGGCACACTTTTATCATTAATCATATATGAAAAAATATTTTTTTATTTGTTGAATCTAATATTTTTTGCTGAAGTCACTAAATCAAATTCTCGCTTGGTTCATTTGCTCAGTTTAGTATTGTTTGCCTTATTAAAATTTTGCTGAAACAGTCACGAATGCCAAGTGAAAAATTTCTTCATAGCATTTCACTCTCTCACTCTCTCCGAAAGCTATATAATTTTAATGAACGTTTCCGCAGAATTTCCTACCTTCTGAATCATTTCAGATTCAAATTCAAATATTTAAACATGAATTTGAAAATTAACACGAATTCCCGTTATCGTCCATTGTTTTAACTCCTTTGCGATTCAGGATTAAATACTGACTCTAGATTGCTTCGAGATGAACCAAATTTATTTATAAAAACATTAATAAAATAATACTTTTTCATTACAATTTCAATTTAATATCACTGTTAAAAATACTTTTCTCTATACTCTCAAAAATGAACATAAAACCAATTATCTTGTAAACATAAAAAAATAATTTTCCACTTTTTGATCATATAACCATAATCTAGGCACTTGTTTTATTTATTTTGAGCCCATATTACTCCCAAGAATTTTCCGGGAAACTCCATAAGGATTTTATACGACCATTAAATTTTCATATTATCATACGAATTATTATAGAGCAGAAGGAAAACGTACGTTTTAATGTTTTTACGTGCAAGCTTTTCCCCGAACTTGATATTTTCCCTTCACCCTCATACAAAACAATTCACATATAACCTTACATACACACATAGATATAAATGAAAAATACGCAACACGAAAAGCTTTTCTTTCACGTCCCTTGCGAGGCTTTTCTCATTTTTTTATTCGCTCCGTTATCCCCGTAAGTAGTTTTTAAAATTTTCCCGCATTTTCCGCCTGATTGAGAAAAATTCACGCCGAAATTTCCCCATATTAAAGCGATATTTCTTCCCCTACAGAATGTGCGTGTTTTAATAAATGGAAAAATTGATTCAGAAAATAATCTAGAGATTTTCGCGCCAGAATATATCGCAAAAGCGAAAGCTTTTCAATCATAATTTAATGTCCGTTCGGGAATCCGTTTAATTGCCATACGTTTTCGTATTTTATTCGAAGATAAATGCGGGACTTTGACTGTGACTATCGATAACGATATTCATTTTTTGTTTTGGAAAAATATTTTTTTCGATGAATTTCAGAGATAGGTTCGAGCGGGTTGCTTGTGCGTGTCGCGATTAACGAGATCGATTACCCCTTTTGAATTTATGTGGTGATTAAATATATATATATAAGTCTTTTTATCTTTTAGATCTAATGAGCTCAGATTCTTAGAGTGTTAAAAAGAGGTGAATTTATTATTATTGCGGTAAATCGAAACAATAAATCTTTCGGATTTAATTTTATTTTTATTAGAGCACTGTTTTGTATTTTATTCAGATACAAGATATAGTCGAGTCTCTTGTATTTTTAAACATTTGTGGGAAAAATTTTTCCGAAGATAAGAAATATTTTTTCTACATTTTCGGAAAGGTTGTAGTGATAAACAATGTTCATATTTGCTACGATATAAATAGATTTTTTTATTTCAAAAATTAAATCGAACTGTTCTAGGAAGGTTTATACGACGAAATACTTAAAACAAATTGATAAAATTTTTGAAATATTTAGCTTGAAAGGCAAAACATATATTAAGTTCATTCATACTGCTAGAAAATGCAATAGTATACAAATATTTAATTTAAAATTATGTTTATTGAAATTAATGCAAAAACTGTCTTTCTTAACGCTTGTTATAATATTACTTCTAATAACTTCGAGGTCTTTTGAAAATTCTATCATACAATAATTACATATAGAATCCAACTTATATCAGTACCAAAATATATCTCGAAAAGAATGAAATTTAATAAAAAGAAAAACAGATAGATAAGTTTATTTACAGATGCATGAATCACTTTATGTATGGTTCGACATCGAACGTCAACTTGGAGTGCAAATCGAATTCTCGAGACAGTTTCAGCGACGCAACCTTTGATCCGACACAACTCTTCGATTTCAGAGAAATCGACGACATTTTTTCTTACATTTATATTATTCAATCGACCGTTTCGGAAAAGTCTAGCGCGATAATAAGGGGCGAGGGAAATCGCTCTTCGGTTTATTTTCGAGACAAAGGCGTCGAACCGATCGTCCATAAATTATTCAAAAGCTATGATATATGTGAAAAAAATCGAATTCAATATTTACGACTGGGGCGCGAAAAAAGGCTTTCGTTCGCGTCAAAGTGAGCATTCGTTCGTTACACAATAAATATCTCGAAAACGGAGCTTATCAATATTTACGAGCATCGCGCCGATATTGCTCGAAGCGTCGTTATTCGAACGAAATTATGGTATCTGTACAAAAATATAGGGCCTATCTATACTTCGAATGCTTCTGATATGTGTCTTTTTGAGTAGTATTTTCGGATTTCGCCGTTGATATATTCGAGCGCTTCCATTGTGCCATAATGCGTTCGTTGAAGTGTGTCGGAAATGTCGAATGTATCGTTTGTTCCGAATATTGTGTTTCGGATGTAGATTTTTTTTTTCAAACGAACAATTGATGGAAAAATTGCGTCGCTTATAAATATGATATTTATATAATATATAGAAACGTTCGCATGTCTGATTTATGGAATAAATATCGCTGATGAACAACATTGTCGACGGATTGAATGGAAGCGGTAATGTATGCATATTGGATTTCGCATTGTGCACTTGATTGTATTGATTATAGTAGTTTAGCATTCGTAATGGAATATGCATGTGAATACTTTGAATAAATCTTTAGCTTAATCAGTTATGTCTATAAAATGATTTCTGCCAGAATCCATTTGAAGCTCGAATATTTTAATTCGATAAAACTAAATCTGAAAGCTTTGAAAATAGTTTTTTGTTTATTTAAGTCTAGTTAGTATTTTTGAATAAACGCTAGATTCGTTCAAATAAACATCTACGAAAAATATTCATAGACTCGTTTCGATTATTAAATTTTCGAATCGCAGATATTTACGTCTGCGCATATTTTTTAAGATTATGGAATCTGAAGATGATAAATATTAAAATTGAAGCAGAACTTCGATGTAAATAATATTATTCAAAATTAATACCCTATTGACCCATAATTGTGTGAATATAAATATTTATGAACAACGAACGGATCGAGAGATTTCTCTCGTTATTCATATTTGGAATGTTTATGTTCCACGTTCGAAATGTTAATTTTTCATCAAATATCAATATTCGACGAACGCTTGATTCGAGAAAATTCAAATGAGCGAGTTTCCGTTTTCACAATCAAGCCTTATATTTCATAAAAAAAAAGATGCAGTAATAAATTTCATGATTTCGAGATGAATTATTTTCATAAATCTCATTTCAAAATAAAATGCTTTAATGAACACAAAAGTAGAATCGCAACACACAGCATTGATTTTAATTCTGGACACTTTTTTATAATATTTGTATCAAATGGTTTTATAGTTTCTTTTATTGTTTCAAGAATTTTCAAGTGTGGTTCTTAATATTGAATTTGGTCCCAACATTTGGAATGATCATTGTGGAAAAACTCGATTTAATGAAAACTTTACTCGGAAGAAATAATTACTTAACAGACCTCGGAGTGTATAAAAATTATATTTCGTCGTTAGTTCTATGTTTTGATGAATCGAGGCAATTCATGAAAAAAGAGTTATCCAATAAAATATTACTTTAATACATCCTAACAATAATCTCTTCCGAGTAATGTTTTCGTTAAATCGAATTTTTCAATTGAAATCATTTAAAATGTCGAAGTCAAATACAAAATTAAAAATTGCACATGATCAGTCTTCAAATAATAATACAAACTACAAACCCATGTAGTGAAAATTTTACTGAAAATATATCAAATCTATCAAAAGCATCCAGAATTCCTCACAATGCTGAATAATAAAAGTATAAAGAGTCGATAGTTCTTTGTAGAAAAGCAATAAGAGATCGACTCCAGTTCGAAATCAAACAATTTTCTTTGTCATGTTTTCGGAGAGCATTTTTCACGTTTTAGGGTCTCGTTTTTTGATCGTTCCACTGGCCCGGAGTCATAATCGAGAGACCTCTGCGTTTTATGACCACTTTATCAAAGGTTCTTTGAATCTTTCATCGGGGTCAGCCTAGTATGGCGATGACCTTTGCTGGAGATTAACGCTTGCGCCCTTTTCTATTAAGCCATAATAAAACGTACTCTCGTGTATTACGCACGAGGCATTAAAATGCGGCCTAGATTTTAGCGATTCTGGTGTCTGCTCGTTTCGAGTTTGGTCAGATTGAATTTTCGGTCGGTTGATCTAAATAATACAGTGAAATGTCGCAAATGAGTTTGGTATTGAGAAGAACGAAATTTTTGAAAAAAGTTTGGAAACGTCCAATTGAAAAGTTTATCATACTTGGGCAATAATTTGCTGTGTCATGTGTATTTATCAAAATTTTATTTATAAAATATTATATATTCTATTATTGGGTGTTCTAGATTTATTTTTGAAATGGATAGTGCATGGGTATTTGTTCCGAGATGGTTTTCTTTATGCGCTCTATTTCTGCGGAAGCAAAAGTCATTAGGTCCAACTGAAGCTCTCTGAAAGCTTCGTTTCTGCGAAAACTAATATTTCTGAATGCAGATATAAAATTTTATATCGATATCTTTCGTTATAAAAAATAAAGGGCGGAAATTTCAATCAAAACAATAAAAAAACGTATTTTTATATTCGAACTTAAATAAAAAATAACTGAATAAAAAACTTTCAATGGAAATTTATTCATCTATAACGAGAGATGAAAAAGATTGTTAACTTTTTAAAATGAAAATAATTCTAGAATAAAGTAAAACTAATTCAATGATTACAAATATTTATGCATTGTAAAATACTTAATAAAGAAAAACACCACTATAACGTTGAGATAGGTTCCACGTTTTATGCCATTTTTTTAATTTAAAATTATAAATTCAAATGTTTTCATTTTCACTAATTTTTTCGACATTTATTATTGAAAAATTTTATTAGGATTGTAAAAAAGGAATTACGTTACAGCGGGTCTACATTTTTAATTAATTCATCAATACATATTCTTGCGTTAGATGATAATATGAATAAAAAACGACCATTATGAGCATCGTAAATTGAACGCGATCGAACAAATCAACATTTTAATATTTAACCACGCACCTAAGCGGACGTTCGATCAAATTTCCACCCCGGGGAAAACAAAAGAGCGAATTTCCACGCTGAAAACTCTCGCGTGAATATTATATTGCGAACGAGAAAAAAAAAATACCCTGCTCGAGAATCGAAAATTTTCGAAAAGATCCCGAGATTAAATATTGAAAAATTAAATCCGAAAAGCGCGGGAAAATATTAAAATGCAAGCTCGGCCATAGCGGATGCAAATTGAGCGCAAATTATGCATTATGCATTCGTACTCGATATTTGCTTTTGCTCGGAGCTGGAAACGTTCTCTCACTCTGCGTTGCAAACGTTCTGAGAATTTAATTCGTGCTAATTCGATACGAGTCGCATTTGGTATGTTTGGTGTAGTTTTGGAATTCATATTGCTTGATAAGCCGGTCGAAATATGCTTTTATTGCATACTAGATGTTGTAATATAGAGTTGCTTGAGTTGAATTTATCGAAATTTGTAATTGTGGAGGAAATTATTAGTGCGAAACTTGAGGGATTCGAATAGGTTTAGTTGGGTTAGGTTTGATTAAGATTAAGGTTAGGTTTATGTTATGTTAAGTTAGATTAAGACAGGCATTGGTTACATACGTACTTTTATTTTTTCAGTTTGAAATCAATCAGATCATTAGTTTGATATCGTATTTTCGCAATATAAAATAGCGTCAGATTAAATTTTAAAGTGAGTATAATAATTCAGAAACAAGTTTATATCATAAATTTTAATAAAATCGGACGAATAATATATTATAGGAACGCATACAATACAAATAAGCAAAGAAATAAACAACCTCTCATTTTTGAACGCAGATTTCCTACTTCGAGTTAAATAATTTCTATTTCTAATTCAACATTTCCAAATCAATTTAGTTATTCTTAAAGTTTTGTAAAAACAATTGAACTGAAATAAAAAAAAATCAATATAAATAATTTGATTGATAATAAGTAGCAGGAAACTGTATGTATTATAGATTAAATCGAGATTTGCTTGCAAAATTGCTTATTAAATGTTCATATCAAATCTATTTTAAGAATCTAATCATATTCAATAATTAATCTGAAAGCTACAAAATAATAAATTGAGTTCGATATTGAATCCGAAGTTAATTTATGGACGTGCACCCGGTACAAATTTTCAACGTACGGTCACTATGGAAACTGCAAGAGTAAGCTCATTAATCGATATTGCACCGGATGCTTTCTTTGTATGCGTTGCACGTTATGTTCCACTGACCGTGCATATAATATATCGAATATATTATTATTCGAGTTCCTGGAACGCTCTAAATTCAGAATTCAATATTGTATGCACTAAGTGACGGTGAATGGAAGCAAACTGTTATGAATTATTCGTTTATTTTCTGCATTGAGTGCACTTGTCAAAGGATGATGTTGCTTTGAATGCGACAGAAACAAACTATTGAACGACTCGTTAACGATTTTTCTTTGAATAAGGATACGATTGCGAAGAACATAGTTTGATTTTATATATTTTTTTGCATTTTAATATAACGAATGTATCGAATTAAAAAAAAAAATATTTGTAAGTATTTAAAATCGATAAAGTAAAAAATAAGTCGTAAATTCCATCGAATTTAATAAAAATTACGATTCGCAGCGTTTGAGAAAGTTTTCTGTAATTTCTTTTGTTGAATTCTCGACGTGCAGCGGCCTAGAAAAACAATGAATTTTCCGACATATTTTCGCAATAATTTTCCGATCGACATAAGGAAAAGACCGATTTATATCCCATTAACAGCAGACCATCTGTATGAGGCTTTGTCTGCCCACTCGAGTTTTAATCCTTTTCATTATTGTGAGTGCTTTCGTTGTACGAAAGACGCGTTTCTTCTTCTGTTTATATAGAAAAAAACGTATTGAAAAAAATTCCAGGTGCTCGTGAAACTTTGAATGACTTTTTGAGTGTCGGAAGTTCCTTTCATTCTTCATTTTGTGCATGTTTTTTATTTATTGAGAAACTAAGTATTTTGTTATAAAACAAGATAGTAGAGCTCTTTTTTTATTACTCTGTAGTATTTTCTTTGAAATTGTGGAAAATTTCAGTTTTTTTTCATATCAAATTTGAAAAATGAAAAAAGATTTTGCATTCAAACAGGATAATTCAATACGAAGTCGTGCCCTAATATTGAGGTAGATAAAATATGAGTGCTTGAACATAAATTTGCATAGAAATGCGTTTTGCATTTACATAACAGATGCCGTGGAGTCGCACAGTTCATCTTCTCAAGGAAAAACTCTCAAAACTGCCAGCTTTTCCGGGCTTCGGAAAACACGTATTCGCTTCTTAACGAGCTTTCAACACGACGAGAGGTTTTCATCTTCGATACCCGTTCGATATGATAATTTTACTTTGTGATTTCATTTTATTCAATTTTCAAACTTCGTATAATTTTTCGCAATGCAAACACTCCAGAGTGCGGGTGAAATCTTAACTAGAAATTTAATTTTAGTTTTTATTGAAAAATAGCAAAATTTATGTTGCAAATCGTGACTGTACTACGTTTGTGGGTTTGTTTCATTTCCCCGCAACAATGTATCGGAGTTTTTCCGATTTTCCATATAACTGTCCGTACAACCCGCTCCCCATTAATTGGTTCCAGCTAGCGACCAATGGATTCGGATTTTAATGAAAAAGTACGTATTTATTTTTTATTTTGCGGTCGATGTTAAAAAAAATAATCCAGACGAGAGAAATATTGAATTTATGCGATTTCCATTTAATACGTATAACAAATGTGTCGACCCGGAAAAATATGAACGTACAATGTATGTTTTCTATTGAATGTGTTAGAATATAACAACAGAAGAATAATCGTAAATTAATTATTCAAAAGTCATCATCGAAACAATGGGACAAACATTTTGTCAGACGAGAATTCGTCATAGATTTCTAAGGAAAATTCAGCGTATATAATTTCAGTTTCAGCCTCAGTTAGACACAATGGCAAACGGGGCGTGCAAGTAACCATGACAAATGTGTTTTCACATCCCGAACTGTACTAACCATAACACCCTATATGTTTGCGGATTTCAAAAAAACCGCGAATAAAGCCCTCCTACAAGATCAGCCTTTCTGGGGTCGACTTACTGAAGATTTTCCAACAGTTTGTGATCTAGCACTAAACGTTGAAATTGTGTCTTTTCTCTTTTATGTTTGCACATAAATTTTAGAGACATTTAAAGTTTGATACATTTAACATAGTATGAAACGTTGAAGACATTCTTGCGTTTGTGTCTTACGACTGTAAAGCGATAGTTATTCGCGTCTTTGATTTGTCTTGTTTGCATTTGTTAGATCTTCAGACCGAGTTTATCTTAATTAAATATGTTCTACGCAAACGTCTCGATCGAAGGTGAAATTCAAATCATCAAATATTTGATTTGCGAAATGAAAAATTTACGGGAGACAATTTTAACATTCGCAAAAATAAGAGCACACATTTCGGGTTGTGGAATGTTGGAAATGTAAATGAGAAAAGCGAGTTTGTGACCTTTAACAGTTGCCGTCTTTTAACTGCGAACTCTATATAGTTGATTGCGTTTCATAAGGTAGAGACGAGATAATAAATTTTCTGGTCGGTGAAATTAATTTGAGACAAACTGCAGAGATAAACTCGTGCGAGTCCTCATTCGCATTTTTTAGGGTGAATTATTTTCAAAGGTAGGAACAAAAATGAAACTCAGAGAAAATTATTTAAAATTTCATGAAAAAATACGTATGAAAATATTTCTATCTACATATTTGTTGAAGGTATAAGAATATATTTTCAACTGGTGAAAATATTACATTCCTATAGAATTTTGAAAATAAAGTTTATATATTTACAATAAAATTAATATAAAACATAAATAAAAAATACGTGTATATTTTCATGAAAGTTCAATTATTATCTTTATTATTTTCCAATATAAAAATCGATTCTCGAAATAACATTTACGAAACAGGATAATGTGAAACACGTTCTGAGTAACGAAAAACGATGCCTGCTTAGGCAAAATATCGAATAACCGATTTATTTACAATTGAATTCGCAGAATCAAAACAAGGCAATTACACTGTTGAGTATTTTTTTTCACGTTTTGTATTATACGAACATTTTTATCGAGAAAAGAATATTGTGTAATGATAATACCGTACTGTGAACTCTGTTTAAGGATATTTGATATATGTTTTTCTGATATAAATTCACCAGATATTTTATTACGAGAAAGGAATGTTTTTATAAGACGCACGTAATATCAATGTAGAAGAGTGACAATAGGAATATTAATTTATTATGATTCGAGATAAATTAAACTTTTAGAAATATAAAATCATTCTTACTGTTACTAAAAATTTGTGTACATTTTCCTGCGATTTAGACGAACGTAACGAAAGAGAAAACTTAATTTTTCCATGGTTTTTCACAATTTTCCAAATTGATTGTTCTTAGAACGACCAAGCTTTCCAAATTGAGAGACGGTGGAAAATGATTGGTTGAAGTAAATTGACTAAAAATAACCATATTTGTGATAAATATTATTTTTTATAATTGAAAATATTTATTTGTATCGATTGAAATATTCAAATTAGGGATAGCTATTTAAAATCAGATTAAGGTTAACATATTTCTAATCATTGTCCTGGTCATTTTAAATAATGATTTAAGGATTTTTTTACTGACGGAAGATTCTACAAAATAAAGGACAGAGGACAATGCATCCAAATAAAAGGCTGTTTTTTGAAACAAAGGACGTCTGGTCATCGCAACTATGATAGATTATAATTCAACTCCGATACCCAAACACATAAAACGTCTACGATCGTTTTATAGCCTAAACTCCGTATGAAGAGCCGCTAGCCCATACTAGAACATACATTATACACGACCGAGCGTCGAATAACGGTTATAAAGCAGTGTATTTTATTAAGGCCAGGTAGTCGAGATACGCACTTTTGCCACCCCCTACCCTTGTATGAGAGGGCTAAAAGCTCGGCCAGGTATCGACGCAACTTTTTTCCATCTTATTCTCCTTTTTTTTTCAGGGGCCTGAAAAGGGCTTTCAGCTCGCTCCACTTTGCGTGAGCCCTACTCCAGCGGACCGTTCTCTCGAAATGTTTATAGTTGGTGAAAATGCTTGTTTTTTACTTATATATTATTAAAAGCGTACGGATTTGATGTAATAAAACCGTCGTGAGGGCTTCGAGAGGTATTTCTATCTAAAAGTATGATAGTGCTGCTATTTTTATTAGACGTTTGATTCAAAAGTACAGTGAAGCTTTGCTATACGTACAATACTCCACTACCCAAAATTCATTATATTTATGCTATTTCGTCGTTATTTTCATCAAAAAATAGTGTGGAAAACATATTAAGCAACTTGTGAATTTATCGATACAATAACCAATATCTCCGATTGTATTATAAATCGTTAACGATTGTTCAGCGATCTTCAGTTCGGTTCAAACCGCGTTTTGAATGACTTCAGCACACTCGAAAGACGAGTGGAACACACTTGCAGGAAACAGCAAAATCCTGAGGGTAATAATTTTTTTCATCGTTGGCCAAAAAACAAAAAAAGTTATAGACTTCGAGTGTCCCGCCGGAGAGTCCTCGACTTGTGCCATCCGAAGACTTATTGCTTTTTATGAGCGAACAACAAACTGTTACGTCGCACAGCATTACGCGAATGTATATTTCTATTATCTTCGGGTATATTTATTTTTTTCGGTGGAAAAATTCGCTATTTCCCTGGACCATAGAGAATTTGTTCCCCGTTCGAAACGCGTCACGTTGATATATCGCTTCGGTTTTCTTTCGTGTGTTTTCGCGTGATGAATAGTTTTTTTTCTACGAAGAATAGTGTTCGAATACGTTCAGTCTTTGATTTTTTATATTTATTTATTTAAAAACAGACCTATTTACAAACAAAAAGAACAAAAAAACAAACGAATTACCATCGTTGTAAGCCAACACCTTTTGACCATGATAAAATTCGTTCACGTAGCTAATTTTGTAATTAAATTACTCTGAAGCAAATTGTTTCGTTTTTTATATTTTTTAGGCTTATAAGTAGGACTTAAGAATTTTCTCGGTTACTCTAAGTGACTTTTGTTGACGAAAAAATATGTGCAAAGTAGGTTTTCGTCAAAAACCCTAGAGAAAAATGCGTTGTGTGCGTACGCGTGAAAATATAAGTAGGAAAAGAGCTTCCGTGCCAAAGTTGAATTCGCTGTTTATTAAGAAAAGGTAGATTTTTCGGTCGAAGGAAAAAAAGAATATCTGAATATTAATTCTGTTGAGTTTTTTTCGAGAACGTGAAAAGAATCCATTCGATCATAAACGTTATGTTAATCCTTAGGTAAGCTCAAGTATTTAATTAACAAAAATAAGAACCTTTTATTCAAAGTTAGAAATATTATTTATTTCGATATTTTTATTATATGATAAATAAAATATTTCATATTTATCAAATAAAATACCGTCGTTTAGAATTACAAACATAATAAATCCGTCAAAATTCACGAGCTAATAGATTTTCAAAGTCGCGTCAGATCTCGATAAACTTTCTGTCG
The DNA here is from genome assembly GCA_024721215.1 of Cheumatopsyche charites. Taxonomy (NCBI): domain Eukaryota; kingdom Metazoa; phylum Arthropoda; class Insecta; order Trichoptera; family Hydropsychidae; genus Cheumatopsyche; species Cheumatopsyche charites. The sequence continues at coordinate 7,820,847 of CM045586.1, read as the reverse complement.
TGAAAATCGGGCACTGATAAAAAGAAAACCTTGAAAAGTTTTCGTATTGGAAAAATGGGGCCTTTCAGAGTTTTAGATCGACTCGATACCCACTTTTGTATTTATAATTTCGTAACATATTACGATACGCAAAAAGCTTTTATCGCTTCGACTTCGGAAACATAATGCGACATCAAAGGAAATCACTACGAGATTGAATACGAAATTCGTCCAGAAATTGCGGATTAGTCGTATCGCATTCTAATTTGTTTGATCGAAATGTAAACATGTTTATTTGGGAAATCGAACGCGAGTGAATTTTTTCACCAATTATGGAAGTGGTTATTCGCGTATGAATAATTTCCTTTTCACGATTAAACGTGCGTCGAACATTCATCGTCATTCATTTTCACACGTGTCACACTCGTATGACGTTTTTCGGATGAAGCTTCAACTTAATTACGCTCTATATATGAATAATAAAATATATGAGCCATTCAGAGCTAAATGTGATTAATTCCACTTTTTGATAAAATGAGAGATTTAAATGTCAAAGAACTTGGTATAGTAATAAAATTTTATGTGTGAAATACATATATTTTCTGAACAATAAAGAAGGAAACCATTTAACGACGTTAGGATATTGGTTAATTGATAATTTATTTTAGAAGCGATTTTAATTGATTTTGTACTCTAATGTAAAATTAAAAATGAATTTTGTATATTTATTATTTCAGAAAATTGGAGTAATGATAATTCCAAAAAAACGCATCAAAAACATTTGATCATGTTTTCGACTACTCGATTTACGGAGTTGTTTACGTTTAATTCTAAAAGACTCTTGCTCGTATGTGCATTAAACATTTTTGAATATTCATACATTTATATTTGAATTATGAGTAAAATATTTAAGCTTAATGAACTGATCTGTATTTAAATGAAAATATGATATTTTATAATCTTAAATTATATTTGTTATATGAAATATATTATTATTAAATTTTCAAACAACTTAAATCCAAATATTATCATTACGCAAATAGTAAATTAGCGCGCCGAAACTAAGCCAGTTTTGATAGCATCCGAGCCAAAAGTTTTCGTTTGTAACCTAACCTAACCTAACCCAAGTATAAACGGTTCGAGAAACACTTATTACCTGACACATTATGTTACATTAGTTCGGTGTGGATGAAACTTTGCCCGGTTTTCGGTCCGTTGTTAGTTTACGCGGTACGTTCTTCGGGGTGTGCCTTAATAATTTACGTGTTTTCGTTTGAATTAGAGAATTCGTTTATAAATATATTTTGTGCGTACACAAAATTATTGTAAATTGATGATGTTCGTCGCAGGCACATAATGGAAATTTTAATTCGCTTTTCCGACCAGCGAACAGGAAAATTCATTATACAGGTATAAGCGTACGTGTGTGTGTGGTGTTTTGATAACATCAAAACAAGTCAATTGGTAAATTGAATGTTTTTTAAAGCGTAGAATTATAATTGATCATTGAACGAAAGAGTTCATTTTGTATTGAATCCAATGATAATTATATATGTATGTACACTTTATACTAATCGATGATCGATGTAAAAAATTATCTAAAATAAATATATTTATCAAAAAAATATATGAAATATTATATTTTCGAATTTCATTTTTAGTTTTAGTAAAAAATATTTTTTTCATCGAAGATAACGTAATCAAAAGTGTTAACGCTCGAGCGGTCGGACCGCCATTTTCACAATGCGTCACGGGTCACCCGATACGTCGGAAAATCGGGAAAATTCGAGCCAATTTCCACTTCACCTACAACACCGGACACATCTCCGCAATAATCGTATAAACACGACATAAAGTGCACCTACACGTAGACCGCAATCTAACGAGCTTTCCCTAATTGAATTTTCCTTACTGTGATGGCATTGCGGCGAATGCAATTTGCGTCCACGTCACAGCTATTTTTTCTTTGCAACATTCATATACATATGTGTATACACGAGTAATTAACTCGTTGAGTATCAACGTGTTCTGTGTATATTTCTGCGCCTACTTTATGCAATTTTCATAGGCGCAGTGTAGAGCGGATTGCAACTCGAGCGTCATTTGAATAGACTGGCGGGAAAATTAGTACTGTTATTATATGAGATGAGGTATAATTTATACGTTATGATGAAATTGTCATTTCGTTGAAATTAGTTATTTTATAACCAGTCACAATTTCACTATCCTCTGTCAGTGAAATTTTTACTTTTGATATTTGATCGATAGTCTAGTGCAAACTAAAATTTATTTTATGAAGCATTTCACGATTAAATGATTAATTGATATTGCGTAATGTGTCATCTATGAAATGAACGAATATTATTGGAAACGATTTGAATTATTGATGATTCGAGTTCGGATAGTATAATATATAGGTCAGTCAGTATGTAAATAAACTAAAATTGGGTTATATTATTATTTGTTCTTGAATTTTCATTTTTTATTAAGTTGAAATTATTTTAAGCTGTTAGTCGACTGAACACAGAATTTGTTTCGTAGTATAGATAGGTGTAAGTACAAATCGTTTGTATACGTTTCAAAATTTTCAAAAAATCTTTTTGAGTATGCTTTTATTTGAATTATACTGAAATGATTTTAGAAATATGTAACTTCAATTAGAAATTATTTAAGTTAAAATGGATAGCTTGAACACAGACGTTGCTATTTGACAAATGTGTAGTAATTCCTTAGTGTTAACTTAACACATTGCCTTCGATTATGAATAGACTAGTTTTGAACAGTTCCGTCACTAGAAAATGATTTCAATACTTAAGCTAGTGAAATCATGACTTCACGGATGAAATCATAAAACATATACATATTTACTTTTTCACTTTATCTACTCTTCCATAGAAAACGCGGTGAAAAACCCGAGAGTTTCCGAATTAGAGCCCATAAATCCACCCAGGCCCCGTTTATGGCGCCTCCTCAACGCGTAACGATTTTTCTATACGAGATCGCAATTTCGCCCGAACAGGAGGAGTCCATCAATAAGGATGTGCACACCGTCCGCGGCTCTTCGCTTTTTTCGTCGGGTCAGGAACAAAATGGCGATTTAGATAAATGGCCGCGATAAGGGCGGATTCGAGAGCGTTTTAAAGCGGAGGTGCCGAGGAAATCGGATCGTTTAATACGGTACGTGTGGTGTGGTGAAATGTGTTAAGCAGGGTGTTGAGAATCGAAGCCGATTGAAAATTATTGGGAATTGTACGGAGAGTTGACTGTTCGTACGTGAGCGTATTGTCAATGAGGAGCTTTGTGTGAGGAGAGTGATTTTTTTAAATTATTTTGTATAGGTTTTCACAAAGCAACTTGATTACTTTGTATAGAGGAAAATAAGAAAACTTGATTCTTTTGGGACCCTCGATCTTCAATTTTGACTTATGTTTTGGACTCATTTTCAATATAAGCCCAATTAAATTGATTGTGAGTGCATTTAAACTTTTTTTGTATCGTTTTAAAAGGAGAATCATAGATAAAAAACGAAAAAGAAGATCAAGTATCCCTGAAAAAAATAAGAGTCCTTACATTCCCTATCCTTTTTTACACATAAAATGTGTATATAAAAAAATAATATATGTAGATGACAGAAACATAACTCACCGAAAGATCATAAAACTGAAGATTTATCAAAATCGATCGATTTCAATCAATTTTGATAAATCGAGAGATCCATTTTTGAAATAGTTCTATAAAAAAGTAAATCAACGTTTTTTCAATGTGATTCTTACCATGATCATACACGATTCAAATCTAGCATCATGAGAATACTGAATCCGATACAATATGCAAAAGTACCTGTACCACTGCTGTATCAGTTGATTGAAAATTTTTCATATTATTTCCGTTAATTAAAAATATTTATTCATTATCTTATTAAAACGAAGCATAATTGGATTTATCAATCAAAATGTCAATTATGAGAAAGGCGAGTGATAATTGTGAGAGCGGTCGATTTATTTGAATAATAACAAATGATTATCGCGAAGCTACTCGCTATTTAATATTCATGGAAATAATTAGTTTTCTGAGGCTGAATTGATATTTATTAGACACTTTCGTAAATAATTAATATTAATCGCAATAAGCTCGAGTGAAAAACACGTTCGATTAGAATTATTCATGGCAACACAACAATAGAGTGACGTATTATAATGCGGTATTTTGACGAAAATATACGTAATTGGACAGGAGCAAAATTGACTTTCAACCGATAGCGACATTTAATTAGACGGTTATTGTGTTATGGTGTTTCACGATGAAAACAACGTCAACACACTGTTAATGATTTAACTAAACCGCACGTTACCAACCTGGGGGTTGGAAGTCTCGTGGGAGGTGAATAATGAAAATTATATAGCGATTGTTTTAGAAAATTGCCTCTGGAAAAAGCTCCAGAATTTACTTAACGAAGTAATGAAGTTGATTAATTTGAATATACAGTGGAAAAAATAAGCAAAGCTGCTTAGGGAATAAAAAGTGCCCTAGAGTTCAAACGAAAATCTCTTAAATTGTCAGGTAAAAACCGAAATGGATTGGTTAAAGTCGAATTAAATTTCGTGTAATTCTATTTAGGGAGTCTCTTATGGGATTTCATTTGAATACATTTTTCTTCGCTTTTATGTGCGTAATGTTTTTTAAATTCAAATAAGAGAATTTAGATGTAATCTCTTATAGCTATTCTAGAGTGATTTTATGAAGAATGCCCATTCGGATAAAAGTTCCTACATTTAGTGAATTCCGAATCTCTATTCAGTTTCGTACATGTTTTCAGTTTTTGTATAGATTCGATCAATCGCTTATAGGAATCAAAAGAATTTTAATAGAAATAGATCAAACATTTAGAACTCTGATTTCATATCAAATCATAGCTACCGTTTATATAACGAATTCTTTTACGAATGAAAATGTTTTCATTCTTATGCAATTTTTCTCGTTCCATCGATAAACATTGTTGACTTTATATTCTATTTTTTCATAATCTGGAATTCCCTAGCAGTTTATTCATGAAAATCTGAAAATTTGGAAATTTTTCAATATTTTCACGTGCAAATGCGTAATGTACCGAAAGCTAACAAATCTTGAATACAAAATTTTTACATTTGACTTGAATATAACGAAAATTGTTTCATTTATTTTTATTTTCACTTCTGAATTTCCAAGAAAGTGAATAAATATTTAACGTTCTTAGTAAAAAAATTCATCGTACTATTTAAAAACATTTCTTTGACAAAAAATTCGATGATAAAATTCAAACGTCTATTTATAAATCATTATTTTATACGAAAAGTAAATAAAGTTGTCGCGCATATCGAGGAAAATTTCTGAATTTCAAGTCATGTCACCTTTTAGCGTTTTCGAGAAGTTTTCAGCTCTGGAAAATTTTTTGACGTAGAATGCCAAAAGCACAATGACGTATATGCCACTCTTATGTTCTTTATACTAAAGCCTCATAATAAGTAACGTGTGCGTCTTAATATAAGTGACTTATGGCAGGGCATTATTGAAGTTATATGCTTGGCATAACGTAAAATTTTAATCGCATCACGAATATAATTTATTTTTCAATTTTCTAAATGCTTCTCATATTTTTAGGACGGATTTCGCTTTTTGATGAATAATTGTGCCGTTCAGAGCTTATCGTGACTTACTTCACCCAATAAGAAGTAAGAAGAAATTTCCTTCATCATATTTTTTTTTAAATAATAAACATACAAATTTTGTTTATAATGAACTTAAGATGTCGTCAATTTATATTAGAATACAGAAATAATTGAAACGATTTTCGAAATAAACAATTTATCAACCAGTGGTCAAACAAATTTTTCAATTTAATCGCATGTAATTTTTATTTATTATTCAGGAGAGATATGAAAATATCAAGTGGTTTGACATTTAAATCTCATTTTAGTATAAGTCGCAGTTAACTCTGAACAGCTCAATTATATTTGAACTTTTCATATGTGGTATGCGAGAGTTATGTTTGTTGTTATTTATATGAAAATGATTTCAAATGAATATTTAAATTAAAAATTTGACTGCTTTATATTCAAACAAGCAAATCTGCTTGATTCTGAATAAACTTTTTCATTTTTTTTCCGGAAAATGGTTGAAATGTTAACGAAAATTGATTCGAAGCATTATCCGCTTAGTCGCCGGAGAGCTTTTAAAGTTAACGCTATTTTTCAAACAGAACCGTGGATATTTTTCATTTCGTTCTATTTGCGCTCAGTGCACTTTTAACGTGGAACGAGTTTGGAAATTTTTATTCCAGAAAAGATATGAATAAAACGCCCAATTGTGTCGAAGTTGTCCGTACGAAGTATGAAAGTGCGCCATTGTCCCCTTTATACGAGTCGCAACTCGAAATACGTTTTTATTCTTTCGCTTCGTGTCATTACTTTGTACGTTTTTCATAAATGTGTTTCGTCTCGAATTTGCCGATCGATTTTTCTCGTATTTTCATACAAAGATTCTATCGTATATACGATTTTTTTCTTTTGATATCGCGATACGTGTACCGTGCGTGTTTATCGAATTAGCTCCGGGAAATGGGATACGTTTTTTTTTCGCTTAAATACAGGTAAGTTCTATTTTTATTTAGAACTAGAACTTCTTCTTAACTTTGATTAAATATGTGCCTCTCGAGAGTTCAGTGTTTCTGAATAATCGATGCCAAATAGTTGGTTTCAAGTTATATAGCACAATTCCCAGTTTGATCTTATATTGTATAAATATAAATAACATAATGAACTACTTATTCAATGTTAAATTTATGAAACACAAATACATATTGATATTCGATATAAATATCCCGTCAATGTAGAAATGATTCAGAATAAATGAAACATCGATGAAAAATCATTGAGTACGTAAATCACAAAATAATATGACATGATTTCAATTTATTATTGACGGATCAGTGAAAGAGAATGATAATAATAAAATATCGTTTCAAAATGATTAGGTTATATCGTTAGTTAAAATCATTTGATCGTTCGATATGGAAACTCGAACGAAATAATCAAGCTAGATACCTATTTAATACAATATCTGAACTATTAGCATTACCTTACGATTGATGATTTCATCAAAATTATTTTTATCGAATTCAAAATATTATGAACCGTAATATTTATTAAAATAACATAATATTCTTATCATAATCCATCAATAATTTTATGTAAAATCAACAAAAATACAAACATACCTTGAAAGATCAAATCTTCACAACCTCAAGCTGCAACCGGAAAAATCTCCCCGTAGAAGCCTCCGATCATCTTACGAAAAAGCGCGAAAATATCTCGAAATATCAATCGAAAAGATTCTGTATTAAAAGCGGCAAAAATTTGAAAAAGCGCGCGCTCGCGAACGTTTGTTTACGCGAGTTCGCGAGCGGCGTGCTCGCTGTTTCGAAGCCTTTACGAGACTGACGAACGCGACAGGAAAACACAGCCTTATAACTGGAGTGCGCCTATTATTCTCACCTGTTTGTCATGTTTTATAAACGAAATGTGCGATATTCCGTTCCGTAGGAGCGAATTTTTATGGTTTATTTATAAATTGATTATTTTTTCATTTTTTATTCATAGTCATTCCTATTACTATCAAATGTCAAAACATCTGTTTGATAGATACAGATATACTCTAGTACATACATCTGTACATATTTTTTTGAAATATATGAAATAAGATTTGCTATATCATTTTAATGAATTCGTTTTTTCACGATTTGAATTTTCACGTATGTATGAACTAACATATATTAACATTTCTCTAATTACTACAATCCACTAATTGCAGCATGCAAATTACTTCGCGGGAAATTCAAAAGGCTTCTGCGGTTCTAGAAATTTGAATTTAAGATATGCTAGACTTCATTTATAATTAAATTTTACTTTAACGTTATAAAAACTCAACTTTTCAATATGAAAATAATAAAGAAAACATTCGATAATTTTAATATGTTTCGAACCATTAACTGATACTGAAAATATCGGTCCGATATTTCAATCGTTTTAAAGCAATTTAACAATATGTCCTTTTTTTTTTAATAGAAATTGGCAGTTGTTATATCTAAAATAATGCTAATGTACAATTAAAAGATATTGAAACATACTTGAAATTCAACAAAAAAATTCACTCATCACATGCATCTACGACAAAATCGCAACTCCGGATCGATGAAGAGAAAATCGAGTTTGTCACTTCGACCCGTGAAGCTTTCCACTTACATAACTCAAGTTCAACATATAACAATAGGCATACACGTACATTTTATATACATAGATATATTTTACTATATGTATGAGATCGTCGTACCGTGAACCGTTCGTTCGTTGTGTCGCACACCTGAGTAATTAGCTTTTAAGGCGCACCGGACGGCTCCAAGTTTAGAAGTTGGCAACTGATATAATAATATTACATCCATATAATTATTATATCGTGAAAATCCGCACGTTTTCCTAAGTGATTTTTCAGCGTAAATACCGCTTTGTATAAATGGGTTCGCCAGTCGTATATTATTCAAAGTTTGAAACGGTATGGGTGCTATTTCGAAACTGGGCTAATTAAGTAAACATTTTCGTTTGTGATTCCGACTCGGTTTTTGGATCGATGATGTGATGATTTTATTTTAGTTGTTTTGGGTTTATTATGGTTTTTTTTTCGTAGTAAATAAACTGTTGAGTATACATTTAAAGTCATTTTTCTTTGACGTATTGTGAATTTAATTGAATTCGCGCAATATCTGAGATCTTTTAGTGATGATAAAATTTTCAGCAGATGACGAGTAAAGTTGTTTTATATTTAATGAAGTATATTCGATTCTGAAACCACATTAATTTTAGTATAAATAAAACGACCCAGTAATCTTTTATTCAAGAAATATAATGGCAGACAGTTTCCTTTTGTGTTGTAAAATTATAAATAGACATTATGTTCTGAACAATCATTATTTCTTACATCTCGAATATAAGCAGAGTACTTTGTTGTGTTATAAATGGGAAGCATGATAGCTCATCTAGGCTTCTAATATTCTTAAATTGATGTCATAACGTATAATATGAAAATATTACAGACAAAAACAAAACTCGATTAAGATTTAACAACGTTCATTTTATGAAATCTTAACTTAAGAAATTAATATATACCTAAGTAATAGATAAATCTTTTGAGATATTTGTTTTTGTTTATTGAAAAGGTGAAAATAATCGCGATCAAATTCAATATTTAGTATGAGAATGGAATTGCAATTATATGAGTAATCAAACATCATATGGAAAGAAGCTTTTTTCGCTTCACAATATATTCGAAATTAAAGTAAACACGAAACGATATAACCATTTCTACCCAATGTAAATATGTCGTTCTTTTGTCATATTTTTTGGCACACACAAATAAACTCGTCACGATAGAGACTACATAAACAACCAAACGATAGTGCGCTATTTTCAAGTCCCGTGTCGTACTAATTAAAAATAAACATTCATATATTAAACAAAAACACGACAGGACCCTACGGTAGTGTCCTTCTCTCAACTCTTTTATTTACCGAATATATATTTTTTATACCCGAGTCTAGTCGGATTTGCGAAATTTAATGTTGATACTGTCCAGATTAAAGTCGAGAAAATAACTGACAAATATAGAATTTCCACTGAATATGATATATCGAATGCAATGTGTAGTCTTCCGAAGGATCGGGATTTTCCTGGGAAAAATCGACATCGTTCTTCGCAAAAGTTTTCCGGACTTTTTCTCATTTTCCGAGGATTCTGCGAAGTAACGGCTATGGCACCTCTTCGCCGAAAAGGCTTTGCTTTTATTTATCGTCAAGTTAACTTTTTCTGTCGAAAGCACGGACTAGTCAAAGGAATGGTTACTGTCGGGACTTAATTAAAATTTCTTCTTTGTTTCGTGCGACGAAATGTGCTGTTCGGGACAATCGAAATCGAATTTGCGTTACGTCTTTTGTACAAAGCCGCGTTTCGATAGTGGAAGTTGTCAAATAAAAAGATTGATTATTTGACGGTTCGCTATGAGAAAATAGAACATAGAAAATGTTTGAAATTTTAACATGTTAAAGAAAATTATGTAAAGCTGAAAAACCGCACCAACTTTAACGATGAGTACATGTTATGTTTTCCTCTATTTTATTTCGTCCTTCGAGCTTTTACAAGCAACGTTATTATTTTTCGGTGTTCAATTAATATTACGGAGAAAATATCGTTTGTATAAAGATATTATAAGCATATCAATTTGAATCAAAAACATCATGCAATCGAATAAAAAAATATTATTGTATTGATTTTCTCGAAGCCGTGGGCAAATATAATTTTCTTTGCATACATAATTTGCGGTCGTCACAGTCGATCAAATATTAATCAACGTTAATTGAGTCAAAGCAGAGTGAGGTGTTATTAATTGTCTACCTGTGTGTATGTGTGTAATTTGATCGTTCACAAAAGGGCTTTATCTAAGTCGAATTCCTTTCATCGAGTCACCCCGAAATAATTACACAGCACGTAGCACGAAACAGTTTTTGGTCAACTAAGTACACGTATAAGTTACGTGTATTGTCGAATTACTATTTGGTTTTGAGAATATTATTTTTAATTTATTTTTTGTGTGTATAAAAATTAAGAATTGTAGAAAAATCTTTTTTTCACATTGATAAATGATGATCTGTACATTAACATTAATTATAAAGAAAACTTAAAATTCTTATTATGTGGAAAGATCAATATTGTTACTTCGAATTGTGTATCTAGTTTTAATTTCCGATGGGATATTGCGGTTATATCATGAACACAAATCTCTCGCTTTCTCGACTAATATTAATAACTTTATTTATGTAAATATGAAAATTTTCTTAAGCCAACATGTTTATTCGCATGAATAATTATCAAATCTTCGGTATAACTTTTTCAAGATGTGAGATATACGAAATATGCGATATCTCGAATCAAAATTTAATAATATGAAATCCGTTCAACATTTCCATGTTAGAATGTACATACGTTGTTATTAAATTCTTACGAACGCGAATTTCATGATGTCGAATGTGCAGTATGAATATGGAATTCAGAAAGAAGCGAACTGCAAAAGCATATTTATATACGTCGTTTACAAATAATAAAATATATTATATTCATTTAAAAAGCTTATAATATTTACTTCAGTTGCAATAAATTAATTCGTATCTCAATCATTTATTATCGAAAATGAATTTTCTAATTACAGATTTATCATGATTTTTGTTAAAAATTGTGATTTTTCTTTACATAGTCAATTGTAAAGGAAAGGAAGATGATTAAATGACCAATAATTTCACTGAAATTTATCCATTTTATAGCAAAATATAATAGTTTTATAAAAATAAAAAACACTACATATCTTCCATGTTCATGTCTTTATAACGGAATGCCAGGATTTACGGCACGACAAAAGGATTCGTATACAATATAATAATAACAAGAAAACACGATGTCGTAACGGCAGATAACGAGTTTGAACAGCGACACACACGCCATAACGATGGGAAAACTTGTCGTTAATTTTCATCCTTATATCATTTCGGAAGACTTCGGCGGAAAATTCGACGCGAAAAACGAAACCGAACCCGAGACCGATTTATGACGGACCGAACAATACAAATTAGGTGCGTCATATTTTATTCTCGAAGAAACTCGAGAGAGAATTTGTCTTTTTCCCTTTTGTGGAAAGTTCGTCTCGAAGGTGCGGGCTAATTTTCCGCGGAAAAACAGGTGGAAAATTTTCCGGGCGCGGGAAAATTGCGACGCGCGACACAAAGGCGTAAATTAAAATTACGCGATTATTAAAACGGTTTAATGGTTTTAATTAATGTCGGACAAATAATGCTTGACCTTGAGATTTGGTTTTCGAAAAATATGCGCTGAAATAAATTATCGCTTTTCTTTAGCGAGACGATTGTAATATTTCAATTTTATGTAAATTGAAAGCTCTTCTGAATATGAGATTTTACTTACATTTGAAAATTATATGTTGAATTCAATTCATATTTTAAATATATTATCATTAGGTATATCGATTATTCAAATTATATTTTCTCGTGCTATTCAGTGAAAGTTTCATTACTTTTAATATAAAATAAAATATTAAATGAAAAAACATTTTGATATGCTCTTTAATAAATTTGACTATACACATTTGATTAAATATTGATTTTATAGCTATGTATTTTGATTAATTTGCTGACAAGCAGAACCAAATGCGCAAAGCACTTGTCTCAAAAATTCTTCATTGTTATAATTAGAATCCAATCCAAAAGAATTTTGATGATGAACTCTGTCCAAAACGCGATCTTCATCGACGTCTTCTTCGATCCAATAGTCTTCAGGAAGGTCTCCACCGTTCAGTTCTTCTGATCCTTGCGACGTCTGTAAAGTTTTCTGATCAACTATTTGATCGGATATTTCATTATCCATCCATCCGGAAGATTTTTCTACAGAGTTCTCAGAAGCGTTTGTGTCACCGTATTTTCTTTGCCCTTCTCTCATATGGTGAGGTTTTTCCTTTGTACCGTGCAGTATGAGGGTTAGGGGTCCTATACGTCCCGTGTTAGTTTCCGGTCCAATCTACAACATTTTTTTTCATTTTTGTTAAAAAAAGTACATTTTTAGATGTTTCTGATAAATTGATTGTTTACTGAATCGAATATTTCTATAGTCCACACTCCAGAAGTTGATTCTCCCCATGTAGCGACTGACATGAAACGCCAATTGTAAAATCCCTTTGTAGAATCGTCGTGTATTCTCGGACTCAATAGAGGTATTTTTGTTCCTAAAAATATAAATACATATTTTGATTAAATTCGAGTTTGTCAAAATATCATTTGATTTCTTTGAATGCGAAAGAATCATTAACATAAACATTGCGAAAAGAAGTTCAATAACATAATTAATACTCATTGATTCATCGAGTCCAATTTAAATATTTACTGTAAGCAAACGCACACTTCAAAAACATAACTCAAATAGCTATTTTTAATTCGCAGTATTTTCCAGGGTGATTAAAATTCGACGATGTTAAACATAGCGCCAACAATGGACGTGCGCTTTTTCACCTCTGCCCCATTCAAAAGGCGGAACCTTGTACATTTGTTTACCCGAGAAAGCCTTATAAATTATTACTATTGTTCTGAATAGGTTAGCAGATAAGCTTTTTTTTCCACATTCACCGTTCGACGAATCCTTTATACGCGCTCTGCATCAACAGCAGCGTCGGCTTGTAACATAAATTTCCATTAAGTACGTTCCCGGAAAAGCGGTGATTCTCGCGAAATTTTCATTTGATTGGAATGTGTTTCGAGTACCTTTGGGCGATGTGAGATAAGCCTGCAAGGAGCCTCTTTTCGCATAAGCTATGTTAACTTTGGCCTCGACGTGCTCCAGATAGTTGACTTCGTTCGATGTCCCATAACATCCGTTGCTTTTGAACACCGTCTTGTATAGTTCGTTGTACGATATAGACACGTTCACGCTGAAAGGTTTCGCATTAATATAATATATGTATGGAAAATTCGACTGCAAATAGTTGGATATTTCTATTTGCAGTTGAATCGTGTGCATATAGGCATTTATAACATTTCGTTTTGGGTGTGCTGAATTGTAATAGAGTTACTTTTCGTATGCTGGAACGGTGCATATCGATTTTTCAGGTACCGTTGTCCAATTGAGGGATGCTTGTACTAGGGAATGGGCGTTCATTAAGCCGAATCCGAATCTGACGTCGAAGCGGAATCCGGCTCTGGAATATTAAAGTGTTGAATTATGATTGAGTTGTCGTATAAACGATACCAACAATAAGTATTGTATCGATGGTATGAATATTTTTTACAATAGGATTCTTTATGACATAGATTAATGTAGGAACTTATAGATGATGGGAAAAAAATGAACATTTTTCAAAAAGTTATAATGTCATTATAAAGAAAACTATGTTTCTATTTGCTTCGGCATACATTTCATATTCATTGGCAAGAAATTAGAAATCGAAAATTAAATTGAATAAGTATTTCCTATGAGTGAATGGAGATGTTTTTCCTAATACTCACACTCAAACCTTCTTTCATATTTCATTTTATTTCGAAAATTTTATAAGAAACTCAACTGTTTCAATGAAATATTTTATCTAGGAATATATTGCATATTAATATTGATTAATTACCCATTCGTTATCCATCCTCGATTATCAGCAAGAGGATCGTATTCAGACGTCCACGCGATCAAATGTTGAACGTCTCTCCATGTCAAATTAGGACTAGAACATAAATCAACCTTTTTTCATTTGAATAAAAAACAATTCAATAACACAAACTTAAACAGTTAACACGAATGCGAACGAAGATAAGGGAGTTTTAACAGTTTAAATACGAATTTCTTTGTTCGCAACCGCCAGAAGAAAGTTTCGGAAGTCGACAGCTTAATTGTGACACGTCAGAGCCGCAAGTTTTTCAGCGCTTCGTTAAAAAGTTTTCCGTCAAAATCCTTCGTCGAGGTCACGAATGGAAAGACGCAATTCCCAGGTTTTCCAAAGTCGAAAAGTTAACCGAAAAGGTTTATCCATGCAGTGTTGAATCGTACAGAACACAGAGAAAGAGAAAACGGTTTGTCTCTAACTAACTTCTCGGAATGTTTCGTATAATTTTTCTTTATGTAATTATATCCAATTAATTTTATTTATAGATAATTAAAAAAGATTGGACGTCACTTGACGATAGATATAATATGTTAAACTTTGCCATCTAGATAATATTATAAATTCGTTTTATATAAGTAAATGATCGATCGCTTTTGAGAGAACTTCTTAAGCAATGTGCATCGTAATTAAGCAGAGTATAGTTAGATTTGAGATTCAGCTTAATTTCCCGATAAGTTACTCAACACAAAGTTCGACCTAAATTCTCTAGAATAAAGTGTTATAAAATGATTTAAATATCGAATAGATTAAAACTTTATTCAAACGAAATTGGTAATATACATTGATTATTAGAAATGAAATTATATGATTAATTAATGAAATTTATCTTTTATATGAAACTAATTAGCTTTTCAAAGATTTTTCTCAAATATTAAGCAGAAAACATTTTCAATTTAAATATCTTTTAGAGAGAAATCTTGTGAGATACATTTCGCAGAATAAATCCTTATGTTTATTAAAATTTACTTAAATTTACATCTGAATAAATATAATTTCTCATGCGAAAGGCAACATAAATTATGTAAAATAATTATTCGTCGTCAGGAAAATTAACTTAACGACTCCGCAATAAATCATACGATCGATTTCGCAATTTCGCCGAACATTCGGCACCCGGCGAAAAATAAACTTTCGTAATTATTTCAATACGCTCATGAGCGGGATATATTTGTTTCGAATAAGATTAAATTTCGGAAATGTTCTGCGAATCTGACCAGCTTAATTGAATTAACTTGTTGGTCGATGATAACGTTCGAATGGGCTTTTTGGGTCACGGACGCTTTAATCATAGGGGAGTTCCACCATGCGAATTTTGGGATGTTTGTTGTGGTCTAGAAGCCTATGTAGCGATGTAGTCTTTGGTTAAATTGGATATTTCTTCTGTAATTCGATGCACATTTGGAATCTTGAGAGATTTATATCGGGAATAGAAAAGAAGAAGTTTTCGATTAAGTGTTTTCTATAATATTTATTCGTTTTTATGCAGTTAATTTTCGTTTGTCTAATAAATTATAAATTAAAATACGTCGTTTTATATGAAAACTGGCACAATAATGGAAATTGTTTTAGAAATTTAAAAAAAAAATATACATGTTAATGTGCGTTTGAAAATTGTTGAAAGAACGTTCTTCTTCGTTATCACATCAAAAAGTTCTATTAACATGAGTATGTTTTATTCTATAGGCAAATATTAACATATTATCATCTTCGCATTGAGAAAAAAATACTTACGAAAACATCACTGAGTAGTTTTAAAGAAGTTTTTGCTTTCCAAATACATTTTATGATTACGATAATAACTTTCCACAATTCTAAGGCCCTAATTTTCAATCTTAAGTTATTCAACTTGAATATTAGTTGTTTCCAATGAGAAAAATATTATTAATGATTTACTTGTTCAAATGAACCAAAATATCATTAATTAGAGTCTCACAAATTTATAAAACACTTAGTTGATCATTAAATGCTATTTTCCAAAAAGCTATTTTTCTAGTTCATGGTTGAACGTTCGATATGAATTTACCAATTTTAATCGGTCAAAATGATTTTTATGAAATTTATCATCAAAATTAAGAAAATCCAAGGAATTATTTTAACAAAAATACAACACAACACTGAAATAGAATAAAACACTAACTTAGCTTCTAAGGCAAGAGCAATGATCCCGGCAGCTAGTGGCGCCGAAGCCGAAGTCCCCGTGTGCTTTATGGTGCATTCATTATTCAGATCGGTCGTGGTCTGAAATTGCAAAATTTTCAACACCCCCATGGCTTTCAACACCCGAAATAGACCATTCGGGGCCCCCATAAATCATCGTGCCCACAATAAAACGTGTCCCGATTGTATGCGCTTGTTTGCGGTGCAAAAAGGTGACTTTCCACCCGAGGTGCGTCCATTAATCATCGTCCGTCGTAATTGAAACTTGTGGTGTAAGATGAATCGGATTCGAGTTCGAAAGAATTTTTGCGAAATTCGGTGTTTGTATGGTGTGTTTTTGTGTGCGAAGGAATAGTCTCGTGGAAAGTGCAAGTTCGTGTTTTTATTGTACGTTTGGGTATTTGTTTATAGAGGGACGCATTTATTATGCGAAAATATGAGAAAGGTTTGCAGTGAATTTTTCATTTGAGTGTCCGTTTTATGTCATATTTGAAAATTATATGTGAATTTAGAAAGCTATCTGAAAATCGAATATTGATAGCTGAATTAGTAATTTTGCAATCTTACGTGGAATTTCAGAATATCTTTTTTTAGATAAGTAAAACGTTTTTCATTTCAAGTTCCATTGCTATATTATAATAAAAAAACTAACTTTAAATGAAAATATTTAACTTGAAATTAAAATTATTTGAGTTGAAACGAGAATTATTTAAGATTCAATCTCAACTATGAAACCCATATTTTTGCATAAAATATGAATTTTCGAAATTAAAAATTGATTAACACCACTGAACACAAATTCACATCAAATCAAATCAAAATCCTCTCAGACAACAATCATCAACAATTCATAACAACCGAAACAATTCCTTTTCACCGAATCATCGCAATCCACAGACATTCACCTCAACGCGAACACACATCACACAAGAACACTGCGTACGCATGAAATATGCAAAACTCGCGCGCTGAATCAAAACGAAACCTTACACATCAAAGCTGGCAACACACCACATCGACAAACCGCATATTTCATTTAGATTCAAAAAGCGAATTTGATGTGTAAGCTAGGTTTCCGAACGAGCGATGGGTAGCAGCGGCGATATTGAAAAATTGAATTTCGTCCGGAAGCCTAGATTTAGTGTGTTGCCAGCTCTTTTCTGGCAAGGTGGGGGTTTGAATAAGGAACTTTGGCCTCGTTTTATCTACGGAACGAGCCTTCGCTTCGGAGGGTTTGGGTTTCGGGATGCAGCAGGAGTCGTTCGCTTAAATAATTTAAGCGCGTTGCGAAATAATGGCACACTCGTTCGGCCGTTTTTACACGCTCGTCCTCGTTACGTTTGCATAGGATTTTTAACGAGGACACGGGCTCGCCTCTCGCCAAATTGGATCGTTTCGATTTGTTTTATTTAGGATTTAATTATTTCAGATATTGTCTATTTGTTAGTTCGATTGATCGTTTTGTTCGGTGTGCGGTTGTTGCTTTTGATCTTGGATCGTTTTATCGATTGATTTATGGCGTGTTTGTGTTTGGTTATTGTGTATGTGTGATTAAAGTAAGCTACTCGGATGAATTTTTTTAGAATAATATGAATTGAATTTTATTAGAAAAAACTTGGGTGAAAGTCCCTTTTGCGTATTTGAAATCTTTTTAATTTACAGCCAGCTCATTAGTTTATATATTTTTTAAATTACTTAAGGTCATAAATTTCAATTATATTCAAAGATTTAATCTACAGAAAAGTCATTAAGGCTCTTTTAATATTTCATGAGATCGTTATATTTAGATCGACATTTAGCTCGTGATATACTTGTATTTTCAATGAGGAAAATTTTAAATTAAAATATTTCAGAATACATATTCATCGCAAGAAAAAATGAGATAGTGCCTATATTTATGGCATGCAATTGTAAACAACAGTCCCCTGGGAAATCTCTCCTCCCAAACAGACCCGTGTCCCATTTTTTTTCATTTCAATGAATATTTCATATTTACTGAGATATTGAAAACTCGAATAGACAATGACTAAAAATACGTCTCACGATCATTTGATCTTCGTAAGCTCCAGAAGAGTACGTGACCGCCAAAGTAGCAGCACAAGGCTCTCCGTACCAAGGAAAAGCTCCTTTCTGCGAAGCACTGCCTATGGCAACGGTATAAATACTTCCGATATATCTGAAAAATATCAAAAATGATACGAAAAGCACAAAAGCGTATATTCGAATGCGAAAAAAAATCGAAATACCCGTCACAGTTGCAATTATCGTGACGACTCCCCCCGTTCCCGTTCGCCCATACAAATATGGTCCCTTTTCCGTTTCGTCCCTGAAATATTATACGAGTAAATACATATATATATATACGAAATATAAAAACGTGTTCAGTGCAAATAATAAAGTGAATCGTAAAACCTTATTGATCCCACGTTCTAGTGCCTCTTGGGCCAATCTTCCTGGACCTTCGACGGTTTTTCCGTCGTCATTTGGACCCCATGATGCGCTGTATATGTCGATTTTATCATAAGCGAAACCTGCGTGATGATATTATTAAAATACGTAATTAATTCATAAAATAATGGATATTTATAAAATTTGATAATTTTCTGAGAATGACGAAAATTGAGTGTGAACGAATTCTTGAAATTCTATAATTACCCTCTAAATATTAAATTTCATGACGTGTTATTTACTTTAATATCAATCTATTTTCATTATTATGTGCAGTATAAATATGTATGTTTTATATGATAATATCGTATATATTCGTACCAAGAGCTGTTCCTTCTACTTTATCATTGACAGTACCATCAAGTAATTTTATACCGCCTATTTTCGAATTGTACGCTATTCCTACTCCACATATTCCATTATTAGCAGTCATAGCCACCTTTAATTCAAAAATTTACATTAAACACGTAAACCAAACAAGTAAAATTCTTAAATAACATTAGAATGTATTAACTTCTCCTGCACAACGCGTACCATGCGCATTTCTCGGTTTGATATGATATCGTGGTAATGGATCGAAATCTTTTTCATTACAATCGTAACTTATTTCAGGATCCTGAAAAAATAATCAATCGTTTCATTAGAAAATTATTTTCATTCGAATTTATACTAAAAATTAAAATAGTGACATCTATTGACGTCTATAACAAACTATTCATTAATTATCTAAAATTTATTTAATACAATGTATTTTTATCTATCGATCGGTCGATAATTTCAATTTAATAAAGTAAAAAAAGTGCCATCTATTGATTTTAATGATACCTAAGCCGTTACTTTAATTGTTACAAATCGCTTCGGTACAAAATCTATTTTCGTTAATCGATCGATAGTTTTATTACACACTAATACAAATGAAATTCGAATACGAATTAGACATTCGAATTATACGACAGTTCATTTGCAAATACGTACATAATTTCGTTTCAAGTCATCATGCGTGTATTCAATTCCGTCATCCAATATAGAGACTCTAACACCTTTCCCAGTAATTCCCATTTCGTACACCGGCAACACGTTCAGATCCAATTTGGGAAGATCGTCTCTCGTTCTAGTGTCTTGCTAAAATTACGCACATAAACCAAAAGCGTAATTCACATAAAGCATCATCGTATATATTTCGCAAAACTTTCACAAATACGATAGAAAAAAATATAATACAACCAACCAAGTACCATTCTTGGCTCCAAAGTTCGTCGTTGAACTGCCTGTACCTCTGTCTGGGAACTTGTAAATCTTCTCTTTTAACCCTAACTAACTTTGCTTCTACATCGTTATATATAAAATCTCTCTTTTGTCTCTTTTTCGAAAACAGCTGTTCGGCCCATCTCACCTGAAAATTCATTAAAAATTAATCGAACTACAAAAAAAAATTGATGGATTAATAAATGATCGATGAATCACCCTAGGATTTTCAGCGATGCTCTCCGGTTTTGAATAACGGAATCCATTCCTCCTTTGAATATCGTGATTTTGATTAATGAACACGTAAGTGTCTGGAAATTCGCTAATCTGAAAAAATGAATCGAAATAGCTGTGCAATTAACGGTAATGGAACTCGTTAAGGCGAAGGAATGTCGGATTAGAGCTTCCGTTTTCGAATTAGATCGTTTTAAAAATAGGCGGGTATTTTTGAAAATTATGCTTGTAAAAGGTCAAAGGGTGCGTTGTGCGGTCTAATTTTAAATTATCGTTTTTGATCCTAATATGTATTAGGTTGTATGTGTTTTCTTATTCGACGAATTGCGTTAATTCGCATCAATTCGATGAAGCGATAACGGAAAGGTCGTAATTTTCAGTGACGTTAAGTTGAATTTATTTTTGAATATTATGACGCTTTTATTGTTTGAACCTTTCTAAAATTATTAATTTGATGTTTATCGTTGAGACGATAGGTCTATTAAAAATAATATAATATTTTACGATGCTTGTGTTTTTCGTATTAAATTATTCATATCCGATTTTGTAATCAATATATTCTTTTTTCACTTGAAATCTTTCAACCTACATAAAATTTAAATTATATATAAAAATACATAAATATATATGTATGTGTGTCGAAAATAGGATAAGAATCAAGTTTAAACAACGATGCTGATAAAATTAGATTTTTATTTATAATTTTCATATTTAAAATTTTCCCCTCGAGCATGTAAATAAATCGAAGTTATATTCATGATAATGAAAGGTTATATCAACAACATGAAACTCGACCTAATATATTCTTACAATTACGTAGTTTACTAACCTATCGAGCGTCATACTACATACATAACCATTCAATACACTTTAATTAGCAAATATAGAAAATTTTCAATGACAGCTAATTTTCCACAAATAGAAAATAAACGTTTCAATCACTGCAGAATCAATTAAAATGAAAACGTGTCAACTATAATTTCCCTGGAGTGAAACGAACAGGTACGACTGCGACGTCGATAAATTAAATTACATTAAACTTGTATGGTAATTTGGCTGGGTTATTTCGGGAAACGATTGTTTCTATTGATGCTGTGGGCGTGCAGCTTTTAATTATGGACGGACGAGAAGGCCGATGTCGTTTTATTATTTTATGTGAAAATCGCCAAATCGATCGTAATGGGTTGAATTTTAATATAATATAAAACTACGTGTTTCGTAATTTATGATTTAACGTAATCAAACATGCTATTTTTGATCGAAAGTTTTCATTATGAGAAAGAGGCGATGTATCGCATAATAATGAATCGATGAAAATAGAGTTTTCGCAAACAATTTTTTTAAACGTATAAGAACAAAAATGTTTGCAGCCTACGCGTAAATTTTAAAACCTTTAAAATGAAAACACAATTTTAAAAATAATAAACTATCCTTGAGAAAACTTTCATACTGTTATCATGAAGATTATTATTATAAAAAATATTCGAATTTTATACAATACAAAAATTCATTGAACTTTTTAAATTTGGAGATTTTCTATACTTTTGAGAAAATATATATATAAAACATACAGGCGAAAATAAATTTAGTGGGGTCATCTATATTATAAATAACGTAACGATGCTCGAAATTTTCAGCCACAGTCGTACCTCGAACCCGCGCATTCAGTTTATAGGCCCACTGCCTTATTGTAAGCTGTAAAATATAATTAAGATTTTATTTAAGTTTTCAATATTATTTTTTACTAAATTACAAACATTAAAATTGAAATAGAAATCGTTATCTGCAATTCTGAAAGAGTATGATTTTTTTTTAATTAAAACTGTCTGCGTCGCAGTTAACAAAAACTAGTTTCAAATAATGAAATAAAACAGAGAAACGTCGCCGTCTTATCTGATTGTAAATAGACAAATATCGTCTGCATATTTTAATCGATACGAATAAATTTTTTATAACTATAAAAATAATAATTGTCACAAATCGAACTCGAACAAGAATGAACGTGCATTCAAAATGCGTCGCGTCGTCGATAATTAGAGCAATTATCTATTTCACCATTTTAATTATTGTTGTGAAATTATAAAAAATACCAAGTCAGTCTCGATCGTTGATTTCTTGAATAAAGACGTGTATCATAATTCGGTCGTTTTCGAATTTTTCGATTTACGTAAAAAATAATTTCGTGATCAGAATGAGTCTTATTACGATTGGTGTTATCTTTGTTAGTGAATAAGTGAGTGTTTTAAAAATAATGTGTACCTTAAAGATGAAGCCTTTTTTTCTTGATTTACTATCACACTCGCATAATTAAAAGAAATTCAATTAAAATCGGTATTTTCGTTAAAATTATAACAACTAACTAAACGGCCGATCGCGACAAATGACTTATCTACTGATTGAAATCGAACGCGTTAATAAAAAATCATAATCAACATGTGTAATAATATTTGTGAAAGTGTAATGGTGTTAATTTTAAATTCTATACAGTGCAACGTGCGATTTCACAGTCTGCAGAATTACGAGTGAGTTTTTGATATTTTGTTTAATTGTAAGCCCGATCTTTCAATCGATTTTCGCTCGACACCAATCATACTAAACACGAGTTTACATATTATTCTTTGATATGATATCATTATCGATGTGAATAAGCAAAACGGGACAAATCGATCAATTATACGAAAATTATGTGACGATTGCACGACACTATGAGAATTGCGACCCATGGTTTGAGAATCGCTGATTTAAACTATAATCAAATATTATTTTCAATATCATACAAGTTCTATGTGAGCACCATATCCGGTTCACAAAATAATAGACTTACTCGTAAATCCGATTTCGTTGATATCTCAACTTCTATAAAATATTAAAATTCAATATTTAGATCGCAACTTACTTTTTCAATGTATTATTATAATATCAAAATAAAAGAAACGGACTAATAGAGTATCACCCAAAAGAATTGGTTCAAAATATAATTTATCTTCTCTTCAGTTTTCATCGTAATAAGGTTAAGCCTATTGAGAATCGAAAATTTGTGTAAAACGTACCCAACACTCGTTGCATTTTTGATCACTGAGATCGAATACCTAGTGAAGTTTAAAAATTGGAAAAAGTGGGGTCGCGAAAAAAAAGTTTGAGAAACCCAGATCTATGATAATTTAACGATATAATAATAACAATATCACAGTTGGGGTATCTTTTGAATATAAACATAACCTCAAACGTCAAATAGAGTAGGAGGGCCCCATGGGGCGGGGTCGCCGTTCGCAAGGGCGGTCGCGCTGGGCGCGGACGCCGCCCACGCTGCAGCGGCCGCGACGCCCGCTCACAGGGCCCCACGTCGGGGGGGAGGTGGCGCGAGACGCCGGCGCCTACGCCCCCCGGGGGCCCCCGCTGCTCGAGTCGGCGCGCCGCGTGCGTGCAAACTATAGGGTGGTCGGGATGATTTTCGTTTCGTGTTGATTAGGAGTTGCTTTCGATTTTATGTTCGGTCGATTCTGCGTTAGGGAAATGGATTTTCGGTGATGCAGTTCGGTCGATTCAAATGCTTGAATTTTGATACGTAACTGATTATATTCATAAGATTGCTCGTAGAACGTTTTGTGAGTTCGAATCTTAAATCTCTTAAAAGGAAATACGATACAGTTGTTTTGTTATTACAAAGAAAAGCTTATGTTTATTTGTGCGATATTTAAAATGGTCGAAATCCGATTTCGCTCGTTTCTCAGAAACACCCAATTGTGCGAATTTCGCGGAATCGCTCGACAGGCTCGCGCGGAAAATCCCTATAAACGATTTTCATTTCGCCGCTCGGATGTTTTGCGCGATGATTTCTCGGAAAACTCATGCGTAAAAGCGAATTTTCGAAATAAAAGCCCTCGAATAACCGTATCGGATACGAACATATTAAAGTTAATTGCGCAATATAATAATTAATTCGAACACGAATTAGGCATTCCATTTGCTTTCGTGGAATATATAAACGATTTTGTTTAATGTTTGTATGAAATATTCATAATGATCATATCATTAGTCAAATTAATATTATATCAGGCAAAATTATTAATTAATAAATATTGATCGTTATTATTTCATATTTATTTAAATAAGTAGTAAATTACTACTTTATTACGAGGGAAGCCCACCATCCCGCCTTTTAATTGCACCCCAACTTTATGTCAGCTTGTTAGGTCGGCCTAGTTGTGTACCAGCAAAACTAGGCGAAACTACGGGCGCCACATTTACGTTTACAGGGAAATCTACATAAAATCGTTATAAAAACTATCGCGAAGGACAGCTTTCCAGGGAGCATACGGAATGCCAAAGTGAATTATTACTGTAAATATTAAATGAAAATAAAATATTTTTATTTTAGCTCGCGATTGTCATAATCTTTAATCAAACCCTTCTGATATAAATATGTCGATTTGCAAATAGCAAAGATCCTTCAATATGTACGAATAAAAAACAACATATTCAAATTAATAAAACGCATCAGAAATTTTCTAACAATCGTGCACCTGACGCATTCGAACGAAAACAAACTCCTAATACCGAACCCATACCGACACACAGAAGCTCGCGCAATAACAGAAGCTTCGCAAGTGCAAGCGAACGAGCGAGCGAGACGCACACATGCGGTTTTCTTAAAGTGCGAGCGAGACGGAGCTAGACGGAGCGAGTGGGCAGTTTCCCGCTTTCCAGAAATAGCTGGTTCGCTTCGGCGCGCTGCTCTCCCGGTGGCCGCGGTCTGGTCACGTGTCCCGCGCGGTTCCCGCGGGAGATACACGTGCCACGAATAACCGCTCTATAAATACCGACGTGTTTCTTTCATGTGTGTGTGTGTGTTGATTTTTGTGATTGTGTGCGCGAATCGTACAGAGTGCGCAATGATTGTTTGGTTTGAGAGTTTTGAAATTTCGGATGTCTTTAATGAGATTTTGTTTGAAGTTTTTCTGATATTTCTAGTGTCTAGTTCTCACCTAGACTTCTTTTGTTAAAAAAATAATTATTTTGATACAATTATAATATTGATTATTGAGTTGATTTTTTTTTTATTCTATATAAAAATATCAAAATTCAAATTAAATGTAAATAATAAAATAATTGAATTAAGATTTACGGAGCACTCTGTACACTTGCGCTCTGGTTCGCGCCGAGATTTCTCGGTTCGGAAAGACCGCTTCGTCGTTCATGTTTTCCGCGTACCACCACGCCCTCCTTTCAGACGTGGAAAATTGATGAAAACTCGCGTCAAGACTTTTCAGAAAATTCTACCGACGCCGCTCGGTTGCGTAGTCTGCTTTTGCGCAATGTTGCACGATCGCAACACGAGTGCTTTGGAACTTGAATGCGCGGGTTTTAATTGGGTTTTTCTTTTTTTTTTCATGAATTTTACAATTTATTTAAATATATATTGAGTTTTAATTATAGTATCGTATGAAAAGTTTGTATTTGCTTTAACGATGGATGAAAATTTCCGTTTTTATGAAGCGTTATTTAAAAAAGTTCAAATGAATTATTTGACTAAATTCTTGTTTTTCAGCTGAAAACAAGCGGCGTGTAATAAAAATTCTGAAAAAAAGTAATACAAGTCACTCAGAGATCTGATGAGTGTTTCAGCGAATTCACTATTTTAAGAACGCAATTTACTTTTTCATTCCGTTTGCAGCACGTGTTAATAAAAGTATTTTTATCCTGCGGCAGGAGCAATCCTACAAGCTCAATTTAGACAACGACCGAGTTTTTACACACAACCGTTGAAATACAAGCACGTACAAAGTCAAATATTTTTAACTCGAACGATCAACGCACCCATAAATTTTCGAAGTACATCACCTACTCGATCGAATTTTTTAAAACAAATGACTCAATACGAAAACGATAATCAATTTTATACATTAAATTGATTAATTTATACGAAAAAATTCAATACGAAAACCTGAAAACACTTCGAAAGCTCTTCCAAACACCAACAAGTGGCCTCGGCTCATGAATGAACGAAACCACCCGAACGAAAAGTTTCGCACACACACACCCACACAAACGTGCACACCTATTCGAAACATTCACACACACACGTAGGAACGTTCACCAACACGATCGCGATGCGAAAATCGAACGCGAGCTTTTCCGAGGCGCACCTCCTGACAGAACGTGCGCTCCGGGTATCGGAAAGCTCGCAGCGAAAGCTCCGATTCCCGTTGGCGGCGCGTCTCCCGCCAAAAGTTCCCGGCTTCGATGTACCGCTGCGGACATCCGTTCCGGTTCCTGCTCTCCCGGGAGCAGCACGTGCTTATTTGAACTTTGAGCTTTCGCTCGCAAGGTTTGTGTTTGCCGAAAGCTCATCGCGCAGAGAGGGGCGTTGCTTCGTGTGCTCGCCTCGTGTTATGTTAGCGTGTTGTAGGAGGGTGTGTTTTGTCTTGTACGTGCGTGTGTTTTATGTAGGAGTTTCGTATTGATTCAATATTTCATATATGCTTGAATTTATTGAAGTTAAGCTCTAAAATAATTTCATTAGGTATCGATTTTTTAGCACTAATGAATCAAATTATAAAATTTTTCAACTACGCTGTATAGTAAAAATTAATATTACTTGACAACTGTTCATTTTTCATAAAGTTTAATGAAAAAATAATAGTATTATATTAAATAAATCAATCTTTAAAATTTCACTTTGTGCAAATTCAATAATGCTTTCATTTTTTTTCATCTTACAACTAGAAATGAATATATTATATAGTGAAGCTCTCGTTACTGAGTTGCATTAAGTTTTGATTGAGTTTAGAGCGAAAAAACCAATTTGAAAGTTTGATATTTTCATTATTTTTCAATTTAAATTAATATTTTTTTCTAACAAATGAAATTATAATCTGCAATTTTCATATTAATATGAAAAATATTATGTCTATGAAAATTATTCATGATCAAATAAAGATAATTATAGTTAAGATTCTAAACCATTATATACTATTTTCATATCAATTTAAATATCAGACATTCGACGAATTTGATCCTGAATATAAAATCAATTTCGATACATATTCCAGCTTTTTGTTATAGCTATAGTTACAGTTATTTATTCATTACTTACGATTCTTGATATGTGCTAAAATAGTCTATGAAGTTTTATTAACATGCTATAGAGTGCGTGTACAGATAAAATGATATTTCCGCTATTGAAATATGTACGATATTGTCGATGATTTTCCGTATAAGCATAGAATATTTATTGATATCAGTTTATTCTACGTGAATGTCGTCATATCACGAAGCAATATACAACCAATTTGTATCTATTTTATCAACGGGATCGACTGAGTTTTATTGCATTTTTATTACTATGATTTCTATATTTTATTATTAACAGTACTTAAAAAATACAACGATTAATTTAGGCATAAACGAATTTAAGAATGTCAAATGAAAATTTGTCATTAAATTAAAAGCTTTATTTTACAATTTCAATAGTTGCAATTCTTTAAAAGGACTTTACATTTTTGCGATCCAAATACATATTTTCAAATCAGTAAATAGATGGAGACTCAAAATAGTCGGGAAACTGAACATGTTCCCCTAATAATTTCCCGAAAATTAGTATCAGGAATTGAAGAGAACGAATCTGCGAAAGCTCGAACGTATTCAACAACTCAATTGTACGTCTTTGGAGTATCTGTTGTCCTGTTAAATTCGACGTTTGGAACCTGTCCGATTGGGTGAACCGAAGAACCGGAAAGAACCGAACGGTTCTCGTATCAAAATTAATTAATGATATAATTAATTACATATTTTTGTATAAATTCATATCAATTAAGATGTAATTTATTAAGATTATGATGTAATATTTGATGATTTAGCTTATTTATTTCAAGTTTCATTTCGAAAATTTAATGTTTTGAGTTTTAGAATGAGCTAAATAGTTTCATATTTATTATAGAGTAGTCATATCAAAGACACAATACTACACCTACTCTAGCCTATTTCAAAATGTAACCCAACTAGTCTTTACAATCAATAAAACTAACATAACATTTCATTCTATTTACGAACTTTAAAATCTCTAATATGAAAAATCACTTGCAATTAATTGAGATATAGCGTTCTTGCAATAAGTAAGAGATATGATCTGTTTCTATTTCGGTCTTGTTTAATATACCCTATAGCATGTTTTGGTTTCAACCTTGGCGATTTGCCGAAAGGCTTTCGGGTTTATTTTCGAATGGCTGTTCGTATCGTTGACAGGGGTTTAAATTTTTAATCGAGGAAGAGCCGTTAAGCCTGGGGCGGTTTTAAAATGCGTATTCC
This sequence comes from Cheumatopsyche charites, assembly GCA_024721215.1. NCBI lineage: Eukaryota > Metazoa > Arthropoda > Insecta > Trichoptera > Hydropsychidae > Cheumatopsyche > Cheumatopsyche charites. The sequence continues at coordinate 7,792,191 of CM045586.1, read as the reverse complement.
GAAAGTTATCCGGTGCAAATGTCAGCGTTTGAATTTTATAGGATTTAGTCGTGTCGTCGTTAAAACTTTCGTTCGTTTGTGAAGTTTATAAAAATATGTTATGTTCAAGGCATATTTGAGAAAAAAATGGTTTTCTGTACGATGCGTATGTGTTATTTTTAAAAATGTTACATTTCCTTGTTTTCATTTTGCGATAAGTCAAAATAATATTATCAAGATTCGAATGGTATAAATGTATGAATTTGTAATCAGAAAATAGGATTTTTACATAATGAGATGGAAAGAAAAACATGCTCTAAATTACATGTTTATTTTTGAAATTGGATGTTTACGTTTTATCAGAAAAAATATATTTAAGGTATAAATAAATTGAATGACACGAGCCATATTATTATATTATGATTACTCCCACAACATTTTTATTTTGGAAAGATAAATTTCCTGATAAAATTCTATAACAATTTTTATAAATATCGAATCGTTAACAAATGAAAATTCATTAAACGAAAACAAGCTAATACAGACATCTAACGAGAAAAAACTAAATTTAAACGTACTCGAATTGAATTCACCACTTAATTTTCACGATTTGTCGATTAAAAATAAAACAAAGCTTTCATTAAAAACAAAACAACCTTGATAAAAATATCTTCCACCTCTTTTGAAACATCAATAATGCAATATGTACATTTTATCGAATCTCACTCCGTTCCCATGTGATGTAAACTATAAATATGACAACCCTTTTCAACCCCGACCTTTTCCGCTCAATCGACAATCTCAAACACAGTTCTCGAAAAACACGTGCAATGGGAGTAGTGATTCATAAAGCAGCATTTACACTATACGATTTGATAAAATTTAATAATTGTATAGGTAGATATTTCCGAAATTATATTGTAAGAAAATTATTTTTACATTATATTAATATTGAAGAATTATCGTAAATTTTGAAAGTAACATCTTTTGATATTAAAGTTCGAATTTTCAATCAATAGTCAGATGTTCAACCTTCAGTACTAATAGAATTGATAGTAGTTACTGACGGTTGAGTTGCTAAATGACGATTTAAAAACATGCTATAAATCATTTGGATTTACATATTAAGCTACTTTTACTACGAATTTTACGTTCATTATTGATACTTCAGCATATTCTTTCAACTCTTTCATGAGATCTATTTATCAGTCTAATAAGCTCATAAATGTAGTGTAAGAAGAAGCGCTAATCATTTGTCTAACTTTGTATAAATTATCGCATTTCAAGCTCTAGTCTAGGTAATTATTTATAGATAGTTACCAGTGAAGAAAAATATACATTCTCTATCTTATAAATTCTTGCATACCAGACGTAAAAATCATCTTTATATTTCCTTCAAATATACTATTTACGATAATAATCCTAGAAAATAGACATAAAACTAACAACACAGTACAAACTCAATATTATAACCACATTAACAAGTCCTTCACAAACTTTTAACACAACTTAAAACAATCGTACAGTAAAAAAACGAATCTCAACCCCGAAACACCAAACCACCCCCTTTCACACATCAACCCTCAAAACCCATCCGATACAACAACCGTATCGAACACACCCTCCAAGTACACGTGCACCGACCCGAGTCGACCGCCCACTTTCCCCCCCTCCCCGCCCACTCCCTCCCCCCTTCCGCCCCCTCGACGTCATCACCCCCTTCGAAGACCGCACCCCCTCGCGTATCTGGGCTCCTGGTGTCGTCGCGGGGCCGCGTGTGTGTCAGACTGTGGCGGACACGCACCACGACATCCCCTTCGGCGTGCCCCAGAGACATACACACACGTTGAGGGTATGTGTTTCAACCCTCTATGTCGTGTGTACGTACTCAGAAAAAAGTCGGCTCTGAGGTCTTGAGGTGGTGCTCTATTATTTTGAGTTTTGTTCCAGTCGAAGTTGATTCGATTGAGTTTTTGGCCGATGGCTGTTTAGGGGTGTTATTAGATTTTCTGTTTGATCGTTTGTTATAGGCGAGTTGATTGATTTTTTTGATGAAATTGATTTTAGTTCTGATCGATTTTGTTGTTAATATCATTATAATTTTTAATATTATTGATCTGTGTGATATTTTTAGTTTGAGAGGAAATTAGTACTCTAATGGAAGTACTTCACATACTGTGATGACTATATTATATTCTAAAGTTTTATCTATTGTTATCATAATGAAAGATTGTTATAGAATACACATTATTGAGATCAATAAAATTGATTCATTATATTTAATACTAGCTTCTGTCACCCGGCGTTGCTCGAAACTATTAAGATTTTAAGCCGATTGTAAATTGTAGTATATTATTTCCCGTTCCCGATTTAATATCTGTTCCCGCTACAATTTCGGTGAAAGAATCAGTCATTTTGAGATCTAAAAATATGTCAATCCCGTTGCATATGTAGGCTTTGCATAACATTGGCTATGTAAAAGCTTCCCCCCTTGAAATGACAAAATTTACGAAAAAAAAATGTTTTTTTAAATTCAAAATGTAATGACGCAGAATCCTTTCTAGTTATACGTTCAATAATTCCTGAAAGTTTCACAGCAAACGGATCAGTCGTTTGGGAGTTCAAGTTAATCCCGTTGCCTATGTTGACCGTTATATCTAAGGGTCCCCCCTTGCAATATCAAAATTTACGAAAAAATTTTTTTCTCAAAATCAAAATTTTATGATTTTTAAACCTTCTCCTATATGCAGAGAATAATCCCTGAAAGTTTCGCAGCGAACGGATCAGCCGTTTCGGAATCTATAGGTAACATACATACATAAATATTATACATACATACATACATACATACATACATACATACATACATACGTACATACATACATACATACAATCACTTTTATTATATTTAATATGATATCTGTAAGTATAGATGATAAGTTTCAAGTTTTATTAAAGTTTTTAAATTATTTCTCAATTCTCAGTATCAGTATTTTAATTGGTTCCTGATACAAATAAATTCACACAGAAACGTATACATCCTATATTGAATTTATAAACTATCAATTAGCAGTTCAATATTCAACTATGGTAGACACTTCTATAGAATTTATATAATTGATTTTTCTATAAATCATTTTCGATCAATCATATTAACATTTTCAACAAATCTAACACATCATCATCACACGTATAAGTAAAACTCATAAAATTTTCCAACATCATAAAAAATCATTTCGACACATCAACTACTTAAAACCTAATAATTCCATCTATTTATGACATTTCAAAATCTTATCTAACACAAAAACAAAATATCCTTCCCAGTTTCATCTCAAAACCACCGAGTGTAGCACCGGCGCGAGAAAAACGCGTGAGATGGTCGTCGTGAGTCGGCACATAGACGCGCATTCGTACCATCGACATAGCCACGTACACAGAGCCGCGGCTCTCGTTCGCACGACATACACGAAAATAGCGAACCGACCTTACAACACCCATATAATAATATAAAGCCCAACTGGATGTTGAAGTATGCGCATTGAGCGGGATCCGTGTTTGCACCTCAGTGTGTGGTGTGGCCACACTTCTCCTCCGTGTAGTGGAGCGACACACTCCGGATTCGGTCGGTGTGTTGTTGTATGTCGGTCGGGTGTGCGGCTTGCTCTGTGTGCGTAGCGCGTAAGGCCTTTGTTGTTGAGGAGGCTCCATTGCCATGTCGAGGATGCTGCGGGGTGGTGTTGGTCCGTTCGGTGATGGTATCGATTGGGTGGTATGGGATTTTGTTTATAAGAATGGTTGGGTTGTTTGGGTGTTAATATTGGTTGATATTGAATGAATTTTAAAGAAATTATTTGAAAATTAAATAAATAAATTATAGTACATGTATTGTATATTGAGCGTGTGGATGAAAATCGGTAGTATGTCAGGAGTAAATTTGCGATTTTATTGATTTATATAATATGAATGATTTTCATTAAATAGAGTAAAATAAGGATTTTTAGCTTATTCGAACTCTTTCGTAATAACTCCGACTCAGCTTTTACTATTGCACTATCGTTAACGGTATAATAATTATAAATAGTTCATTACTAGTGTTCTTTGATATGGCTTAATTTTGAGATGGTATGATTTAAAGTAGGCATAAGGTGATATGATATACGAACTTAATTTTTCCTTGCAATTTTAAGAAATTTTGAAAAATTTCATTTTTATATGACAATATATGAATGTTATTTTCGTACAGTAATAAATTTAACCTTCATACATACATTAACTTAAGGAGCACTCAATTTAACAAAGCTTCATTTTAAAAATGTACGTATGACTTAGGAAAAATTACCCTACATATTGAGCTTAATATTTTCTTTTCCAAACGAATTAAATCAACATTTACATATCATTACAACAAAATACAAGACGAATAAACAAAAACATCATTTCAATTTCGCACACATCAAAAACAACTTATTTTCGAAACGCAAGGGCGCGACCCAATTCCTCACAAAACCTTCACCGAAAACATCCCAATTTCGCGCAAATCTAAACACAAATCCTAACCGACATCGAATTAAAACCTCAAACACCAGTCTATACTTTGAACCAACGTAAAATAGATACATGAGTAATTAAATCGTCTAAATTTCGAATTTGTTCGGGTCACGATTGATAGCCGGTAAGGCAATCCGGGATTTGCAGACGAGACAGGCCAGAGGACGTTTCGTTCCATCCACGGACTAATGGATACGGATCATTGGATAATCCAGGAGATTAATGTCGCCGACAATGAAGCCGTTTGCGAAAGGGACATTCTACCAGTTCTCGGGAATGGTTAATTCGATTCTCTTTATTTGATTTGGCTTCGATTGAAATGCATCGCGCGTTTTCGAGTTCAAGGTGTTTCGAGTCGTTTGTTTTAGATGCGTTTAATTAACGCTCGGATCGGTTGAATACGTCTATCTTTATATTTAAAAATCGATGTTTGTGTACTCTTCATTTTCTTAAATCGTTCATGAGATTTTGATTAAATTTTTCAGAGTTTTTAAGTGCGCATCTGGAAAGGTTTTTGCATCATTAAAGTGATTTTGATTAGTCTCAAGTTTCTCAATCAAACAATGCATATCGATAGAAGCTAGTCTATATGAATGAAAATGAATGTATGTATGTATATCTGTTTTCCCATATGTTTGTCTTCTGTCCATATGTCTGTTTGTCTGTCCATATATCTGTCTGTCTGTTTGTATGTATGTATGCATGCAATATATAAATTCCTTACTTGCTTATTTTTTCGAAGAGATATTTTTTAGGCTTATTATGTGCACATATGGGAAGGTTTCTGATGCATTATATTTTACAATTTACAATTTACGGAATTTCTTACATTGACGTTTCACGAAGAGGGAGGCGTTCCCATGACCTAGCGTAGGAAATATTATATTATGCATGTTCTACACTAGCAATGTGATTGGAACAGTTCAAATTCAGCTTTAAGTCCACAATCTTGAGCAACGATGAGTCACAAAAGCTTAATTTTCATCAATTATATTCGAATTTTACTTAGTTTGTGAAAATTCCGCTAGATGGCTGATCGTAATTTTCGTTCAATAAATCAAACAAAATTAATTTGTTATCAGAATTTATCAACTTTGATCGAATTTGAGTGTTCTAATTTAAATCTATACAATTTTAATGTGAAAACATATGAAATTTTATTTGAAAACGCGGAATTAACTCTCGAATCGGATTTAATGGAAAATATTATTTGTCACGAGCAAATATTTGTTTTTTAGAATGTGTTCGACGTATGAACGTGTTCGGTCAAACGAGGCACGGCTTTTGTGAAAATGCGCGGGATTTTTACATTTCCATGAATCACGAGAGAAACCTCAGCTCGTCGGTAAATAATAGTTGATGTTCGTTTTATGTGTTTTGTTTCTATCCCTTTTCGGTCTTGAATGCTTTCAGTATTTTTTTTTTCAAATAAATATGATATTTTTCGTGTTACGTACGAATGTTTGGTTAAGCGTTTTTCCGCCATTGTCTGAAGGCTTAATGCAAAAGTGGCGGAAAAGTATTTTTTGATATAAGATTATTTAGAAAACATCAAAGGAAATGGATTAAATACGTTGAACAAACCATGGTTCGAATCGATAAATGCAATATTTGATAAAAATATTTTTGCAACATTATTTATTTAAATATCTTTATGTTAATAACTGACTTTAATTAAGAATATTAGGGGAAAAATACAATTTTCGCATATTTTTAAGCAATCAATAATACGAATATGAAAAAAAACTGAAATACCTCTCCTTCGAATCCAAATCCTAACTGCAATGCAATCAATTCCGCAACTTGTGGTCCACCTTCAACCCTGACTATCCACTCGTTGGAAAATCCATCAGCATTTTCCAAACCTGAATGATGACCGAAATACTCACACCCGGATTGACAAACGAAACACACTAATAAAATGCACAAAGCCCCTTGTAAATTCAACATATCGAAATAATATTCGATGTAATTATAATATTTGAAGAACAGAGTGAAGTTGCAGGACGAATAGGACAAATCAAAATAAGGCCTGCAATTAAACTGCCCGAGTATTTAAAGAGTATGGAGTGTGTTTGTATGGAGTGTGCGCGCACATTATCACTATCTACACATGCGATACAATCGTATATTTTACTGTAATTGTATATGTATATAAAATATATTAGAATTAGAAACTGAAGTATTTTTTATAAACTAAAAAAATGTAAGATAACTATGATTTTTATCCTGATTTATTCAGAAGATTTCTCAGATATTGTACATACGTCAGTTGACCTGATTTATTTTAGTATATTGTATCTGATTTGAAAAGTTCATATTGAGGAACAAAATACTATATTTATTCCAGTAGTCAATATCTGTGATGTGTGGGTGTTGCATTTGTGGATTTAGAAAATTCGTTGTTTTGTGAGGAAATTCGATATAGATGTGAATGTAATCCGTGTCGTGACATCAATATTAATTGTTATCGCTTCATTTAATCCTTAAAAGCTTTGACTTTATCGAGAGTGGGCAAAATTGTGGTGACGTATTTCAATAAAAGCTAAATAGATAACGATTAGGCAAATATTTGAGCTGTGATAAGAGTAATTCATGAATTGTATCGTTTTCACGATTTAAGATAAGCAATTGTAATAATTTTATTTTCTGTATAATTTCTTGGTTGATTCTTTTAACATTTCAAAATTTAAATTTTCACTGTTTTATAGAGAATAAATGTTCATATTATTGTTTAAGAAATAAATTATTGAATAATATACGGAAATAAAAAAAAAAACATTTTAAAGAAATCTCGAAAATCTGCGAAATATCTACACGTGTTTAAAAAATAGTAATACAAACCACCGAAATATAAAAAAGTATTTTTTTAAAGCAAATAAAATACAACGAAGAGTCATCTGTACAACGATTTTCATATTTTGTTGGAGAAATTCAGATTTTCCTCAAAAAATCAGGAAAATTCGAATATCAAAATAATTCCTCAAAATTTATTAATATTTATATAATTTTCATTCTATAAAAGAAAAATTCAAATATTAATTAGTAAAAAAATAAGTTGGAATGTGATATAAATAAATAAAAACAGGATAGAAATAGGGTGAAATTCGAAATCAACAAATGTTTATCGAATATTTTGTAGATGTCTCTATTGAAGGGATGAAATTGTAACTTACATTTTATTCTAGAATTTAGCCAAGAGATGTTGATAGAAAACTGAAGCTAACATTGCTAACAATCATTGTTTACTTAATACAAATTAAATGATTTTCGATGAAATATTCTACTATTGTTACATACATTATTTTACATTATTTATCCATCTGTAGAAATTAATCTGAATGTTCGTTTTGTGATAAAGTTGAATAAATGAATCAGATTGAAAACTATGTATTGTTGATTGATCCGATTAAACATATCAAACTCGTAAAAAGTTTAATACAAAAAAAAACAAAGAGTAAAACTTAAAAGAAAAAGAAATCAAACTATAAACACAACCAATACAATACAATAGATTTAACGACACCTGAGCGAAAAGCTCATATCTCGCCACATACACTAGACTCACCCGACATTTTTCTCAAGCCAGAAACATTCAATAAACATCGCTCACACTCAAATATAGATTCAACCCCCTTTCTGTACGTACAAGGTGGGGTTGCGAACACAGGACCATCCCTCATCCCTTCAATATTTGATACGCAGGTTAGAGGTCGCGGTATCGCCACTTCCGCGCATCTGTGCCCATAGAACTGTTGTCGTCAAGTTTCCCTACTTCTTACTATAGAAGAAGATCACATTTAGCCGACCTTGGATAGTTTGAGGATTTGAATTTTTTTTTTGTATTAATTGAAAATCTGTATTTAATTTTGGGGTTTTGGGGGTGGGTCGTGTGCGAAATTTGGAACTTGAGGCTTCTCAATCGTTCGTACCTACGGTCATGAATAATTTATGCGCATTTGCTAGCGTATTTTGGACAAATTGCTGATTCGTATTTGATTATCGCCATTACCATAACGGGGTTGTAACTTCGAGCGGCAAAGAGCGCGGGACGCCGAACGGCTCTCGCTCAAACTGGAGTTCTTAAGACGGCTTTACACCATACGATTTAATTAAGAATCGATTTGACGATAGTTTTATAAGTATTTTTCAATATCATGGTGAATAATTTACATTTAGAATCAAATATTTTGAAGATCGAATCAAATCGTTGGATTATTCCGATGATGGTATTGTTATAAACAATTCGATTGGAGTCATATGAATTATGAAATTAATTTAGTATTATATCACATTAAGTATGATCTAATTAAGGTGATACCTAGCAATAGTGATTATATTTAATAAAAAAAAATCAGATGCAATAAATCGTATTTTGATCAACACCTTTCACACCAGCCGAAGTATGCATAAATTAGTTAAATAATAATAAAAAAAATAAATATTAAATTTGAAATGGAAACTAAATAGATTTAACTTGTAATTTTATTGCAAATACAATGAAAATTGCATTTTTGAAAATATTTCAAAGTATGTTTTCAAGAAACCGATACATGCAACTACGGTATAGTCTCGAGTATGATAGTATATGCTAGTTTTGTATTGAATGTTTAATATATATATTAACTATAATACTGTACATATTTAATCAAATTAATAAGCTAATAATACTTATATTGTAATCTAGTGAATTTGAATGTTGAAAACGCGTCCTTTGGATGAGCGGACGGTCGTAGAGCGGTTCGGTTAGGGGTTCCCTTCGTTTCTTCTTATTCGAAGCCGAAATATACAATATCCCCGAAGCCTATAAGGGGATGGGTGGACGTTGGTAATACACAGCAGCTGTTTGGTAATAAAATTGGTAACAATAAAAAAGCCGGTCGGTTTCTTTCTTTCGTTTAGAATTCGCTCGAGTGCGCGGAAATTTTCGCTCAGGTGCGATTCCCGGATTGTCGTAAACGTCGTTGGTTGTGTTTCGTATTAATGTTGAGAATGTCGTTGTTTATATTCGAATTGGATAATTGAGTATAGGGTTGTATATCTTGTAATCGATTTAGATTGCTTAGATTAAATTGAAAAACTCTGAATGATTGAAATATCAGCCTAATATAAATTTAATTTTTGGTGTTCGTTCGGTTTGAAATTTGACGAATTCTAAACGAATCTCACCTAATAAGAAAAATTGTCTATTGTTGCTTGGATTAATTTATTGTTATCCTTATGCATAATCGATCTAATTTAACTTGCCCTGTATAATGTCGTTTCAATAAAATAATATTAGTCATTTGTATACATAATATCAGATCGACAATTCGCTCGACAAGTCAGATTAGGTTAAGTTTGACAAGGTTTTATCTTATTTATTTATTTATTTAAGACAGGCATAGCCCAAACAATACAATGAAAAATTCCTTAAGTGCAATTACATACACATACACATATAATAATACAAAATGACATACATACACATGCATACATATATATATATATAGCAAAAGACAAAATTTATGATAAATAAGTAAGTTCAACATTAATATGTTTGTTTTTCTGTCTTTTTTCATATTTGGTTAGACTTGATGAGATTGTTTTTTAAATACGATTTCGTTAGGCAAATGTAGTATTGATCGAACCGTATTGAAAAATCCAAAATAATTAAATTTCTTTTTTTATTAAAAAATACAAATCAATCAATCAATCAATCAGAAGCACAAAAAATCAATACCACGCAAAAAACACACATAATCGTACCTCACTATCGAAAATGACGCCTTAACGTTTTTCGCGTGCCCTTAACGCGCGCGATATCGTCTCCCGCGCGACCCCAAGCCCACCCCCGAAGGGCGGCCACTTTCTCGAACCTAGAAAAAACCCCCGAAAATGGAAAAAAAAGCCCGAGAAAAGACGAAAGAATATGGGGAAAAAAGACGAAAATCGCTGACCGTAACCGCCAGGACGGATATCCCGCACAATAACGACCCGCCCACTAGGGTCAGTAATGACCCTCACACCGCCCTTATCTGTGCACCGCCCTGGGCTACTTTCGGCGATAGCTCATCGGCCAATTTCACGCTCGGATCGAGGATGGAATGCGATCCATAATAAAATTTTATGTAATTCGGTGGAAAATAATTTTTGAGTGAATTCCGGTAGGTGTTTCGTGTGTTAATCGGCCATTTTCAGGTGTGTAAATGCCCTTAAAAATAGTTCGATTTATATACAAATGATTGAAAATATGTTTATTGATGAGAAATGACGACTGAAAGGGTCAAGAAGTACAAGTGAATTCGAGAAAAGCGCGTTCAAAGTTGATCATGTGTCTACATGTGTTAGGAATAAGTCGAGTGATTTGATGATATATTGAGGCATACGTTCCGAATTCGTTTATATCCTTTTGCCATTAAATAAATGAGCGTGAATAGAAGCGATTCCTGTGCAATACTCAGATTCGGCGAAAATGTCACTTGTCCCTTTGACCTTTTCGATCGTCAAATACAATGTGCATTTCTTGTAGAGATGTAGTATGTTGAGATTTTTTTAAATTTCATAAGTTAGTTGGGTGAGTGAGGCTCGTGAGACTATCTTGATTGTCATAGATGTCTCAGAAATTAACTAGGATATTAACAAAATAAAACACTAGTTCAAATACTATACGTAAACGTAAGAAGGGATATGGGGATACTAAATAATAAAGTTGATCTCTCGTATTTATAGTAAATCGTATTTAAAAAAATAATATCGATAAATTCTGAATTTAATCAGCTCTACTTTGACACTATTTTTTCAAAATAGATTTTTCAAAAGGTAGTCAGAGGGACAAAAACGAAAGAAGGATCAAGCCTCTCATTGTCAAACGGATCAAGTCTTCTCATCCTTCTCTACACACTAGATTAGTATTTTATCAAAATCCTTGGAAATTTCTAATATAAAATGCTAAGGAGTTTATGTATTGGTTCATCAAAGAATTCTTCGTAAGTGTATCAATATCTATCGTATCATATGAGACATCTATGAGTTTTTCGAGTAGTATCCAAATATAGCTCGCGTATCGACCGGTTTAATCGGTTTAAAAATATAAAACGAATCGTATGAAAACTACGAAAATATCTGAAGCGATATCGTAAAAGTCGCTCTCACATCTACCGCGATTGGAAAACTCATTTATGACGTACGAAATCAGCGAATTTCCCACGAGGACTTATCGCAAGACCCTTTCATAAACTGGATGGACGCCAATCCGAAAATGCACACACAGAATACACATACATTGTAAATATTATTTCATAAAAATAATAAATAAGTAAATACAGCTCTACACCACTCTAGGCTACGTTGAAAATTTTCCACGAACAATTTTTATCGAAAATATTGTCGTTTCATTTCGACGATAAACAAATGTAAACCGATAAATCCGACTAGAGCAATCCGAATATATACTGAAAATAAACCGACTCGAACTTGAAAAAATGGCACGAAGAACGAAACGAAACCGCAATTGGTAAATCGTCGACTTTGCACCCCCTTTGCACCGCTTTAGAAGCCCAACCCAACTCGATCTAACCCAACCCCTCGTTCTTTCGGCAATTAGTTAAGATTTCAACTATTTTCAGTCTGCGAGGTGTCAAAGGCGCTCTTTGTCCTCAACGCAGAGGAGCTTTTCAGTTATTTTTACGATGAAGGCGATGGCGCTTTTCCACAGAAAAGACACCCCCAACTCGAGAGCCACCCTCTGGCGTTTATCTTCTTCGGTGAGTTGTTTTTTTTCTGTTCTTTTTTATTTTTTAGGTATGCTTTTCGTGGATTTTTCTTCTCGAGGGGTTTGTTTTAATTATTTTATTCTCGGGCTGTTTCGGCGTCGTTCAAATGATGTTTCATGAAGGCTTGCGGCAGGTTTTAAGGTTTAAGTGGCAAATGATTGAGTGCGCTTTGTATTTTCGTTGATCTGAGAGTTGATAAGGATATTTTTTGTTAAATTTATGAAAAAATAGACTTATTTCGTATTATTATTATGTTATTCATACAGATTTTTCATTTCAAGTTGAATGTTTTGAATATTCAATGAAATCATTTGAGAATAATTTAAGTGATGAATCGAGTTACTTAAAGAAGTTTGATAATAACTTATAAATAAATATTTGACTTAAAATAAAAATTATTTAAATTGAATTGTAAATAATTTAATTTCAAATTATAATTGAAAATTCTGTGTAAATAGGTAAAGTTATAATATTTTCGATATGAATTTGCGACTTTAAAACAAACTTGAAAATGAACGAAGTGCTACACAAACATCTTCATCGATAAACTCGCATTTTGTCATATTTTTACAAGTTTTCCAACTTTTTTGATCACGCTGAGTGGGTTTCGACACGGAAGAGTTCGAGAACACGCAATAATAAATTAAAGGTAAACTTCTCTTTCGAGACGCGAGCGAAAAAAGCGCAGACTCGACACGAAAAAAGCACATCGAATCGAATCAACCAAAAATAGAATTCAAATTTCACTAAAAAACGGTTATCATCCCGAATTAACCTCCGAGGAGAAGTACATCGCGTATAATTAGCAAGCCGCACAAAAGATCGCGCATAAATAAACCGCCGAAAAGTTTCCGCGAAATTAATCGGAAAAAAATAAGACTCGAGCGAAGTTGGCGCTGAATTTAATTAATAAGTTATCATTAGCCCGGGGCCACGATTCGCCAGGCGAACTGTTATTTAAAGCCATTGTTCGGGCCAAGTTTCGCGACTTTTTCCGCCGCTTCCTTACTACGTTATACCGCCGCTATAACACTGTTATAATACTACGGTACTATCACTACGATAATATTGTTTAAAATTACGACCGACCATTATCATTTCGGGGGAGTTATCGTCTGCGCCATTGTTGCCGCCGATGTCGCGGTCGCGATTACCGCGCGATTTTTTTTTCACTTGGACTTTTTTTCCGCTTGGGCTTTCTTTTTTTTCACTTTTCGGTTAGTGTTTCGTTCTGCGTTCTTTGGAGGGTTTCGTAGTGGAGTTTGTAGAGTGCCTTTTTTGTCTTTCGTCACCGATAAGGGTTGGAGGGCCTTTTTGTGCGCTCGTCCGATAAATGCGCTCGTTGTTTGGGAAAGTTTGTGGGATGTTAGCAGACTTGAATGCATGTCTTTTAAAACTTTATTTTTGTTGATAAGTGTGTTTAATATGAAAAATTAGGCGTTTTAAGCGTTTTAGGACTGGTCTTTTCACTTGTATAGAGTTTGTGTTGTTTTTCTCCTGTTGAGTTTGACAGCTGTTAGAGTGTATTTGTGAGCTTTATAGAAGAAAAAAATGGTAATTGACTAATATGAAAAATGAAAAGTTAAGCCTTCAATAGACGAAGTAATAGTCGAAAGACATATTTATTTGAAAGATTTTCAGTAATTTTCTTTGAACTTGAATATTAATTAGATTTTATCAATATATATTTTCAGCTTTATAATAAAAAACGTCAAAAGCATGAAAACAATTAATGATGATACGATTAAAAAGAATTCGAATGGAAAACATTCAAGGCTTCAAATTAGTCTATATTACGATGAAAAATACGATTTTTTTCTATGAAAAGAAAACAGCCTCGAATAATATTCGAAAAATATATATTTTGAATTTCATAACGACTCGACGTAAACTCGAGAACCGCCAATTAACGTCGCACCGTAGAATTTTCCGTCCTTGGTAAAAAGAATCTCATTTCTTTCGGGTGCCCCCCTTATTTTTTTTAACGAACGCGTGCTTTATCGCGCGTGCAATACGATGACTAGTTTCGTCGGAACGAGCCACTCTTTTCCCTGCCTGCTTTTTTTTTGCCATTTTTTTCTTCGGTTCTGTTCTGTAACAAAAAAAAAATAATTCAGACGCGGTTTTATTTTGGCCGAAGAAGCGCTAATAATGGTCGTCTGCGCTTTTAACGGACGAGTTTTTAACTCGATCGCGACGCAAACGCGATTAACTCGTTATAATGTGCGATTTTTTACGCGGAAGTGTCTTTCGGGTTATGGAATTTGTTAGGTTACATTGTGAAATGTGTGAATTTAGTAGTATTTTTCAGGATAGTTCGACTAAATTTGTTTTAATATAATTCTTAAGCGAGTAAGGATAAAGATATGTTCTTATTATTTAGATCAAAATAATAATCAAGAGCAGGTCTTTTTACTGTTTTAATTAATTAACCATAGAGTTACAGTCAAACTGCCAAAATTCCATTTCTGTTACATGGTTTTTCGACAATTTACAGTTGGAGTATAACTTTATTGATAGCTAACTAAAGCAGTGAAAAGATAGGCACTAAATGAGTAAATACGAAGTCAAATTAATTGATGACTGAAAAGGCACAAGTACCTGAAAAGGTACAAGTGAATTTGCGGTGATTTTGAGAAAAGCGCGTTTAAAGTTGTCCATGTACCTACATGTATGTATGAGGAGGAGGTCAAGTGATTTGATGATAAATCTCGGCACACGTTCCGAATTCGTTTGTATCCTTTTGCCACTAAATAAATGAGCATGAATAGAAGCGATTCCTGTGCATAACTCAATTTCTGCAAAAAAGTAATTTGTACCTATTGGCCTTTTTGATCGTAAATTAGTTTAAGTTTTTAATTAATATAAACTGTTTTCAACCTTTTTTTTACCGCATTGATATTCAGTACGGTACCTATTCACATTATATCAAGCTCTGCATTACACATTCCATCATCTATCGATTTCGCGACATAGAACTGCCTAACAAACATCGAAACCTATAATCCGTTACGGTCTCACATAAATTTCACATAGTAAAAAACTAAAATTTAGAGCATCCAGGAAGTCTTTGGCGCACGTTTTATACGAAAGACGATCACATTCCTTAGACCAGCGGAGTTTCGGGTGACTTCTGAAGAACGACCGAAGGTAATTAACCGAGAAAGAGTGAGCGGACTCTGCACGGGACGTCTTATCATCGCCTTGGTGATCGTCGTAATTAATTCGCGACGAGACAATGGCCGGCGCCATTGTCTCCCTTTCGGGTCGTGACGAATTTTCCGACCGTCGGAAAATTTCGTCATTATATTATACAACCGCGGTGCTCCATTTTATTTCGCGCTGCAGGTCTCGTTTTTCATAATTTTCGCGTTTCTCACCAATTAGATACGTACAAACGATCCTTTCGCGTCTCGCTCTTGCGAATGCGTATTCTGTGTTTCAGATTTGTGATTTGTACCCCCCAATTAATATAATGATACTAGTCCACTTACTTCGATTTTGAGATATTTAGCATCAATATTTTCATAATATTTAACTTCGAGTTAATTAACTAATTGACTTCCTAAGATACTCAATGAGTATTGACTCGATACGATTTTTTTAAAATTTATTTATGTAATGATAATATTTTGAGAATCTTTTGTACACGTTATTTTATATAGTTTGTTTGTGAGTGCTGTACGAGACAGCATTTTTCCGTTTTCGGCGAAGAAGTCTCTCATTTCTGGCAGATTTCCTCTTGTAGAGTAAAAGATCCGCTGCTGCATTTTGAATGCAGTTTTCAGCATAATAGAGGCTTTTCATATAAAGTTAATTAACATGAATGGTGATTGAGGTAGTCAAAGTGTGCTTTTATTTATTTATTCCATCATATAATTATAATCTTAAATATAATTTATAATGAAAATTTATATTAATAATTTGGACTGAATATAAAATGAGAATGTACCTGATATATTATATAACTCTAAAAATTAAATTTAATATGCAAATTGACATCCGATTCGAACACTAGAATAATTTTCATCACAAATGTGGAAATATATTTGTGCACTTAACTTTAGAAAAACACACATTCAAATAGAATCATATAATTTCATCAATGAATCAATTGAATTTATAGTTTTTGAACTATATAATTTATTCATTTCAACAAAAACGAAAACTACAATGTGTCTATTTAAAAACGCGTCAGAGAGCAGAATCGAAACACGATCTGGCACATCGCACAAATACACAATCGAAGCATACTATGTACATTGACAATAGTGGACCTTCTCGTAGAAATAAATTACATTGTTGGCTTATAGTTTCAAAAGTCGAAGGTCCCCGTTCCGAGGATGTTCCCCAAGGATGGGTTTTCATTAAACTGACTCGTACGACCGGGATAATCGAACCATCGGCACGGTTCGATTATTATCGGATACACAATATAAATTACGCGTCAGACGAAACGTATAGCTTTCGATATATATGGAAATCTCATAGAATCTAGAAGGGAAAAAAATAAAACACATTCTAGTGTCTGAGTTGTTGTTCGCGAATGAGAAAATCGGGGGCTGTGTTTGTTTTTGCGCTCTGTATAAATATTGATTCGATGGTGAAATTGTTTCATTTATGAGTGGATTAAAAATATTATGCGATTATATTTTCCAGGGTTATATTATTATCGTGGCAGTGGCGCACTTGTACATTTTTCAAATTTTCCGTTTGTGTGATTCGGTGAATTATAGCTAAACTTTCGGCCGAAATTACCATTTAATCCGCTCCCGTGCAGAATTGTGAAAATGAATCGTGAAGTTTTCAGTAATCAAATACTCGGTGTTTGTAATGCTCGGTTAATAAAGATTAATCGCCGTCGTAAAATGTCCTTCTGATATAACTAGGTTTTTCCGATAACTTTTTAATAAATCTCCCGACGTGTAGTACGTAATTGCAAATCCGCACTTTGATCAGAAATATCATTTCGAGTCAAACACGCTTGTTTGAGTCAAATGCGGTATACAATAATTTGAAAAGGCGTCTACATTATGTATAGAAAATCCAATTTAATTTCACGTAAATACGTTTATAGTGAACTCAATCGCTTCGCGCTAACGCTCGAGTATAAAGCAATTCCATCTTATAAGTTCCCCGAACGAGAGCAGATGTTTATAAATATTTTATTATAATAACGCGCAAGTATCATTAATATCGGGACGGAATATTTTAATAAAAAAAAGGAACAATCTCCTCTCGACACTCTAATGCGAAATTCAAAGGCATCAGATGCGGCACATCTGCGACTGAAATGCGTACATATTATACATTATAAATGTGTGTGGGGCATATAAGCCCTTCGTTCGAAGGGTCCCTAAGCAGTGTTATGTATTTTTGTGTAATGTTTTCAAGGGAAAAGTGCGTGTTTTTCGTATTGAAAGCGACACCGCTTTTAATGTTCGAATAGTTCCCGAGCAAAGGTCCTTTGATGAAACTTTTCGCAGTTTCATAGAAAACATTTGTACCTGTTAAGCTTTTTGAACAGGTTCATATTGCTGTTTATGCTCTGTGATTTTGTCGTAAAGAATGAGAAAATGTGGTGTCTTTGTAAAGAATCGCTCATTTGCATAAATTAAATGAGAAATTTGAGACTAAAATAATATCAAAAAATATAATAACGTTACATGTGAGTTCCACATTAGTTTATTACATTCGATTGCCGTTTCGTCATTCATGCGTATAATTGAAAAAACCTATACGTAAGATTATCGAAATTTCTGAATGAGCCAATAAAAAGTGAAATGTCGATATACACAATCTGAAAATAGTACATTTATAAAGCCGATAAGTCAACGTACAGACGCGTTTTATTGTGTTCGGAAGCGAGCCCGGCGATCGTTATCGATATTCGGTCGGGTTCGCAGGCGAACTTCAATCATAATAATAAAGTTTGGGCCAAAGTTGATATGAAGTTATAATTAAAAGTGGGCAAAAAGCTTAATTTTCCCGCCGGGTTGCCCGTGGCGAAAATAGCCGCGCCGGAGGAAAGTCCGAAAAGAAAAACTGCCGTGAAAATGACAAAATTTCACTCTTATTGTAGATATTTTTTTTTTCTTACGCATATAATATTATTTGTAATAAATAGTTATAACTTGAATGTAATTGAATATTTATGAATTATTATATATAATTTTTTAGATCTACAGTGAAAAAAATATAATATAATATTTCAATGTTATAGTCAGTCTTTCTAAATGACAAATATGGGTGCTATTATATGAAAAAAAATTAGACCACCTGTTAATTTAATATAAAATCTATGGTTTCGATTCAATACATAACTCGATCAATAATATGAATATGTATATAAGAGATTGATTTTATTCAATATCGATAGGTAGCTTAGATTTGATTGTAGAAAATTTATCTGGTCCATACTAACCGCCCATCTTAATATACATTTATGATGAAATCACACTACAATTATACGAATCGAATCAATCTCAAAATTATGCAAACTACTACTATGTGATACTAACAATCACAAAATTGTATCCAGAAACGTACACCGATCCGCTTCGAGTCCAATATGAATATTTAAATAGTGCCCGAACGGCGCGAAGGCGGGAAATGTTTGCTTGCGGAATCGGTTGACAGGGGTATTAAACCATTGTAATCGAAATTGTTACCAGAAGATGACGATAAATTATCGGACGTGTATTACTCTGCAATAGTAATGGGACCGTAACCGTGCGATATTAATGGATATGCCGCTCAACCGTATAACTTTGACAATAATGCCGGGTCGTACAACTTGTTGAGAGAATAATAAACGATAAAAAGACTCGATTGAACAAACGCAATGTATTACAGTACGTCGGGTATGATCTCTAATATGTATTGTGCGAAGTGTAGAGCGGGTCGCTTTTCAACTTTTCGAAGCGACTTTGTGTTGGAAGTTGATGATATTATTTTGTTGAGCTGTTTTAGTATTGAGAGAAAGTTGATTGAAGAAAATTGATATGAAATATGCGTTGAAATGAAATATTTATTTTCAATGTAATATTCATTGAAAAGCTAGTGTAATTTTATATTTGATGGGTTTTTATCGATCGTATGAATAGAATTGAGATTTAAATCTATACCGTTGATTTTATTTTATATTTTTTTCATTTTATATAAAAAAATCATTTTCAACACCCTGACAGTAATTTTTTCTGACAACGAGTAATATTTTTGTTTAATCAAATTTTTCAGTAGAAATCTTTCCAAATGTCAACTACAATATTAAAAATTATACTAGATCAGACTTCAAATTATGAAAGAGCCCACAAACCTAATCAGTAATAATATAGCAAAAAATTTCAACATCTATCGAACGTATTCAAAAATTTTTACTATTCACGTACGTCAGTGTATTAAAATGAACTTTTCTCCCGCAATATCAAAACGCGCAGCAATCAAACGACTCGGCAACAACAAAAGAAATCAGCATCGAAACCTTTTCGAAACACACAGTTTCAAATTCGATTCCCGAGCATACACACAAATCGAATCAAATCCGAATTCTGAATCAATGAACATCCGAGAATTCCGTTACCCACCACGGCCGAAAATAGCGGAGCCAATTGGCGGGAAACGGAATTCGTGCAATAATATCGCATCGCTGCGAATTAAATTTTCGTACACGTCTCGTTAATTATGGCGCTGGCTAAACTAACGTCGCACGTGGCACAATCAAGCCGCCCATCCCCAGCCTCCCCTTTGGCTGTAGACAGTTTTGCGAATCGAGTTAACAATAAATTAAGCCGGACTCTGTCCGAATCCCACTTCCCGTTTTGTTCCGGTTCATACGATTCTGTGGACTTGAGCAAACCTCTGCGCTGCTGCATCGGAGCGAATTCAATTTCGTCTTATTTGAATGCGCCTCGTTTCCGACTGACCGCTGTGTTATGTCCGGTTGTTTAATTTTTGGATGAGTGCTTGAATTTTAGCGTTTCGATCGTGTGATTAGTTACCTGACAATGACATGTAATATTGTGCTTTGTGTTTGAATTTGTGCTGGGTTTTATGCTTCGAACTCACAATTACATTAGAATCAAAATCGTTTGAAATTCAAACGAAAAGTTTTCACCTTTTATGATTTTTTTGTTTTATTTCACAGAATTCGTATTATTTGAAAACAGTGCTATTTATTGTTGAGATTTATTTTCATATTAATTTTAATCAATGTGTTTCTATGCAAATTGAAAAAAAAATACATTTTTTTGCGACAGACTGTCAGTCGTAAACTTTAAGTCTGCAGTTCGAGTAATACTCAGAAAATACAAGATTCACTTTGTAATCTGAGTTAAACTCAATAGTAAAAATATATTTTGCATATAAAGTATTGCAAGATTTATGAAACGGCTTCAAAACTAACGATAGCGTTTACGACTCACTATTCCAAGCAGATTAAAAACGTACACTATACATATACTGTAACCGATCTCTTTATTGTGACAATAATGTAAGTCTGATAATAGAAAAATATAATTTATTATTTCAATGTATTTTGTATGTATTGATTTTATCAGAACGCATAAAAAAAGTCGAACGACGAACGTTAAATTCAAATATGTTTTACTTGAAACTCATACTGTTTTATGTCAAATTCACATTTTTCAAATAAAATTCATGTTTTTTTATACATACACAGATGTAATTTATAAAAATAATCGAATTCTCCGAAGTGAAAGTCCACCATTTTAAAACAAATTAATTAATTGTAAAAAACTTGTATATTTAAACATAAGAAACCAAACTTACACCATCGTCACAATTAGTAGCAAAACTACACTATCGTCCCAGAGCAGCGTCGATCCCGAGACGGGAATCCCGGGACGAAATCCACCAGATAAGTGAACGCGTGTATAAAGACAGAGAGAGAAAGCACCATGGGAAGCCGGACACCATAAAAAACAATGAGATCTAATTTCGAGATTCCTCCACGGCTGTCTCCCCATAGAAGCGAACGTCCGAAGAGGGTCCTTTTATGTCCTCGTACGGAGATTTTCCCGACACCCAATAGACGTCCACGCGTTATGGCGTTCGAGGACCCCATATTCCTTTATAGATCCTTTATAGATCCTCCGTGCAGCGAGGATCTACGTGTCTGCTCCTCCTTTGTTTACGCTTCCGGCTGTAAATTTTCATGGGCGGGAAATTCCTCAGAAAAGTGCGGTTGATTACGGATCTTATGGCTCATATTTTTTTCGGGTTGAATGAGTTTTTTTTTTTTCACCTTGCACGTCGAGGATAATATTATGGTGGACGTGTTGCGTAGTTTGAATGTTATGGGTTTAGTTTGATGAGTGGTTCGAGTTTGTGTGCGAGATTGAAATATGTATAAATTGGGGTTGTTTATTGAATGTTATATTATTAAATAATATAAATGTTGACAGATTTAATCAAATTTAGAATGAGATACATTTTATTTATTTTTATGAAAACATGAAAGATCCATATCTTAGTAATGATTTTGTTTAAATAATCACATTTATGACCTTGACTTTGAATTTCGTTTTTGACGCGAAATTCTAAATATAAAAATGCATGAATAACTTCTACGAAAAAGTGTTGATTTTTTATATGTCGTTTATCGATAATGCATTTGTGTTCGCGTTCGTATCCGGTAGCTCGTATGCACTTTGTGACAATAATTATTTTTTACGATCGGCATAATTATTTCAATTTATTTGTATTGGTTGAAATATTCAAACTAGAGTCTTCCGTTTACATTTAGATCAGGGCTGTCAAACTTTTTTACTTAATAATTTCACCAATGAAATTATGATTGAATATCATTGTATCTTCGATGAATTATAATTCAAGTGTAATAATCACATTTTTTTTCTTCGAAATTGCACATTCAATTAAATACGAATCTTATAAAACGCCATGTTACTGTTCCTTTTCGGAGCTCAATTTAGCATCACTTATGTTTTCGAGTAAAAATATATTTACGTTACATTTCAATAAATTAGAACGCGTTCCGTTATCATAAGCAAACACTCAACATTGAAAAATCACATAAGCGACCCCTATACGGAAATCGCGTCTTCGAGGGTATATCTTCATCCCTTACAATGGCCATTTTGTCGATCGTGGTTTTTTATATGTTCGAGCAACACCGCGACTATCATACATGACATACCTCAATTGACACTTTAAAAATTCGATAAATTTGTATGGTGGACGATAATATCGCCCCTTTTCTGCTAGAGTTGCTCCCCTTGAGCATTGACGAATGTTGAAAATTTTATGTGACGCTAGGCAATAAAGATTAGGATGTTTAAACATGATACATTTGTATTTGAAAAATATGATTTTTTAAATGAAATGTATTTTTCATACAATATAAAAATATAGATTTGACGCAGTTTTGTTTGAAATGAATATTTCGTTGTATATTTTTTTATGTATTTAACGTGCGTATAATATAAAATTAATAACGCAAACCAAACAATACCTTTGACAACGCTGCTTTTTGTTATCGAAACCTTTAAATTGAGCAAATACAATTTGATGTAAAGATATACAATATATCCTGGTGAAAAAAAAAAATGCGAAATACAAACAAACATTTAATCAGTCCGATCCGAACAAACGCTCAGATAAAACACGCACGGCAAACACACAAGTCACACGAGCGAAAACAACCCTAAAAAAATATTCAATAATATCGCGTTCCGTATATAAGCCATATACACACGCGAAAACGAAAAAAATACGCATCCTGACGGCTCTTCACGACAGAATTATCCTAAATTATACGAAATATATTTAAATACCGACCGGCGACACAATTTATTCATATTTTCCATCTAGCGAACGAAAAAAGCTCCCGAGCTCTGGATACACGGGATATTTTTCGCAGATTTCGCATAAGGAAAGAAGAGGAGAGCGAAAGCGCCATATTTCTTCGGTTTATTGGTCCATAATTCAAAACGGGACAGG
Organism: Cheumatopsyche charites; assembly: GCA_024721215.1. Lineage (NCBI taxonomy): Eukaryota > Metazoa > Arthropoda > Insecta > Trichoptera > Hydropsychidae > Cheumatopsyche > Cheumatopsyche charites. The sequence goes on along the minus strand of CM045586.1, from coordinate 7,768,927 downwards.
GCCCGTTCTTGCGGTTTGTCCCGCGGGACCAATAAAAGACACTGAAAATATTATTAGGCGATCCGAGACGGCTAGAAGGAGCCGTCTCCGAAATCGTCCTTAGATGTATTTATTTTGATACTTTGCAAGGCGATAAGTCGAACGACGCAAAAAAAAAGCGAAAACGAAAGGTCTCTTATAAAGAGATTGCTTGTAACAGTTCAGCGAATCGGTGAATTTGCTGAGAATTGAATTTTATATATTTTTTATACGGGAGTGTTAGTTGAATGAATCGAAGTATGAGTATATTGAACGCTCAAATCTTTATCAGTCGTCCGGTGCACAACGTGATAAATTAAGTAGTCTACAAATTCAATGTTTGTTTGATATATTTTTGATAATTATTTTGATTTTTGTCATTGAATTGTGTATTTATTATTCAGAAATTGTATTTAACAAGTAAAAAAAAGGATAGTGCTAATCGTAAGTGCTTTGAAATTTAGATGTATTTTTTCATGCGGATCGAATCACTTTATGCACTAAACGATTAATATGATCACCTTAGAAGTTTTAGCTTACGATTAGTCATATTTTCAAAAAAATATAATAATTTCATTTTATCACAGAAAATATACGAAAATTTTTGTCTCATCGTCAAACAACTTTGTATATTACACTCGTGCGGTATACGGAGGACTGTTTTAATAATGAAGACGAGCCTGACCTTAGGAGTCGTCCCGAGGAAAGCTCGTCTCGTAAACAGTGTCCGATGGCAACAATTTAGCACTTTGGACCTTCTATTCCGTCGACTAGCAGTATGCCGAACGCTTTCCGGAAAATGCGCATTTCATGTTTTGACCTTTAATTTAGACTAGACTTAATTTGTCTAGCTGGTAACGGCAGACCGTAAATGTTGCGCTATAAAATATTCTAAGGCCTAGTATCCCAGTGACTTGTACGTCTAATAAAGTACAGCGTGGCTTGAATATTAGTTTGACAACTTATTTACATGAGACAAAATTTACATCATATTCAAAATTATACAATCGTTATTCGATATAGATACAAAACAGATTATTATGAAATGAAACCTGTCAAAATTGTTTTTTGTCCAATATCTGTATCTCAGTAAAACATGTCGCACGCATATAAATAACTTTGCAAATATTCATGGTGGCACGAAACCTCGCCATCGGTTCACATGGCGAAAGCTCTGATTTATGGTCGAAGGATAACCTAAATACCGATGTGCGAGATTAAAATAAAATCGATACACATATACTTTGCCATTGACATTCTTTATATTCTTTCAAAAACGTCTCGATCGAAAGTAATTTGTTTTAATATTCGAATAGAATTTAAGTTATTTTATAAAAAAAATATATTTCTGACTAAATGTTGTCAGTATCATTTGGTTGAATCAAAATTGAGTTAATGAAATTAACAGAATGCTACGAAATGTGAAACATGTTAATCCAATAGGTCAGAGCAAACACTGGCGAAATGGCAGTGTTCCTAGAATGTAAGTCAATTTCTTCAATGTACACATACACACAATGTCACCGGTCATGAAAGGGTTGTGGAAAGTGGGCCTTAGGGGAGGTTAGAGGGCGGTTTTTGGAAAGCGGTCCATCGGGCCGCAAGACCTTCCCATACATATTATTATTTAGATTCCGGGGTCGGGCGAGGTTATCCTTGTTTATGATAATACAATACGCGCTGCAAACAAATCTTTCTAAAGTTGATCCGGATTTGGAGACTGTATAAACATGGTTATTAGGTCTCGACCCGTGCTCCTTCCTTCGCTGGCCTTCGTTGGATCCCGGAAATATTTTTGTTTATCGTTTTGCGGTTTCCAAACTATACGAATCATACTGCTCTTTTATTCTATTTTAATGTATATTTCATCTTGATTCGAAAATAATCAAATATAAATTATATTAATAAGTTGATAAAACTCATTAAACACTTGCTTCTGAGAGACAGTGTTGATCAAGAATTATTGAATTTCATGCCAATTTCATAATATTGTCTGTCGCGTTCCTGTTTTATTTCTATAGTAAATTCTGTTTCGCGTGTAAGTTATGCATAGTATTTGATACGTCAAAGGATCTGATGCAGTAGGAATGATGTAGTCATCTTCCCTGATATGTTCACGATAATTCTAGAGAGATTCACGGTGAAATGATTATCCGTTTATGATTCTATATGTATTATAATGCAATTTAATTCCTATCTATATCTGTAGATAAAATAGATAAAAATCTTACTAATGATCAATCAAAATTAATCACTATAAATCTTCTTTAAACGAAAATTACCCGTAACTGACCGACGATTTAAAAAAGGGGATAAGAAATTTCAGCAAACAAGCCTTGTGTGTATTGTACCGAGAAAACGAAGTACAGATTTTCCTCTGTGGAGAATTCTCGCAAATAGGCGAGCCTCGAGAGCATAAATTCGCATAAGGGGCTAAGGTGAAAGAATGTACCTCTACGTACACTCACCTCACTACACCGTTTCCCCATGCTTTCCCACGTACTTTCACCATACTATGTTCGGTTGTTAACATGACAAACTGCTTATTCGTTTTTCCCTTATTTACTTTATGCGATCATTTCGCTGGATACGCGTGTTAATTCAGCGCCGAAATCTATCCTTGATGCCTATCCGCATAAAACCGCATAAGGGAAAATCGTATGATTTATTTTTGTTGGTGGAATTTTCCGATACTTAGATAATGATCTATCGAAACTGCACTGTATATTCAATATTTTGTGAAAATACAATGTTATAAGGCAATATAAAATATCATTTGCAAACAAGTAAAGAAAAATCGAACATATCTCGCGTATAAAGGAACCATTCAATTTCGTATGCGACAAAAAAGCAGAAAACGAACGCGAATCTCGTCGAGCATTAAAAAAGTCTCGACACAAAAGGAATAATATTTGATATGAATATTTATAAAGAGACGCGAAGGGCGAAATATAATGAAAGCCACTTCATCCGAGAGCGAAAGGAATACCTTTTGTTAATAACACACTTTTTAATATATAAGAAAGGAAACTCGACGGAGTGAGGAATGTCAGTGGAAAGAGATCCGTTTCTTCAGATCGCAAATGAAGTTGCCTTTGTGCCGTTTTCGGCAACCGAACGCATCATGGGGTTTTTTTTTGCGAGTATTAGATATAGAAAGCAGTTCTCCCCCTTTATCTGTTCGAGTTACATATCAATTTGTGCATTTCTCTGTGTTCTTTGCCATTCAAATTCAGGCGCCCTGTTGTTGGAGATATTAAATATGATCCCTTTGACTGGTCGACTGTGTGTTGGGGGAGAGATGCATCGATATTCGCCGCACTCGTTCGTAAGAATTTCAAAAACCCGATCTCACCTTCGCTGCTGTAAAAAGGATCAATTTTATGTGATATAGCTGAGTTCTTTCGCGTAGAGGGAAAATTTACAGATAGAGTAGCGAGTGAGCTCACAATAAAATTCGAAAGGGTGCTGAGAATATGCATATTCGATAAAGTATGATCCATTTTGTGTATTGAATATTTTTGGTTTATAATAAATAAATGCCGATTTTTTATTTAAAGTTAGGGGTGGACAGGAACACTTGATCGTCTCAATTGTTGTTTTTATCTTTTTAAAAATTGTATTTGAAAAAATAATGTCAATATATTCTGAATTCGATTGAGTTTACTTGCCAATTTAAAGAAATATAAAGTTTTTGATACTTGTAAAATTGAGAGAGAAAGTCGGAGATATAGTGCTGGGGAGAACACTCATCGTTTCTAGCTAAACGTTAGCTAGTGTTTATTTCCTTTCAAAAGCAAGAAAGGCAATAATTTTTAGTTAGACAAACGATGAACGTTTCCCCTAGCTCTACATCTCTCAGAAGGATCAAATATTTTAGAAGGATCAAGTGTTTTCACCTTTTCTAAATAATTTCATATTTGAGACAAATAATTTCTTATGAAAGTAAAATATTAAAATAAACAAATAAATAAAACGTTTAAATTATTTCCATTATCCAAAATTATTTTAAAACGGTTTGAATCAAGTTTGGGAATGTTCCATTTGATATGGATATTATTCAAATTAAATTGAAAATTATTTGAGTGAAATTTAAAATTATTAAACGTGAATTTGATACAATTGAAATTGAAAAAAAAAACTTGTTTTTATTACAATTTAATTCTAAATAACCTGTACATTTCGTATAATAATGCGGAGTGATATAAAAAAGGCTAAATCCAAAAATTAAAATGAAACATTTCAAAACGTTAGATGAAAATCTGATATGCATGCATATTTCATAAATCCGCAACGTTTCGTTCTGGAAAAGCGTCGGCGCGTTGAACTCCCCGGTCGACTTTTCGCGCAGAATTTTCCGACCGACGCCGCGGATATGAGCCTCGGCCAGATAAAAACCTAAAAGAAATGGAAAAATATAGCCTTTATAAGGCGAGCACTCTCTCCGTCGACGTACAGAAATATAAATTTGAATAATTCCGTTCGATATGGCGAAAAAATGCGAGCAAGAGCGGAGCGCCCACGCAACGCTTTGTTTTTCTTTGGATTTTTTCCCAGCGAGTGTGTGTGTTGTAGTTTTGATATTAGTGTGAAAACTTGTGTCGGTTTTTTCGGGTTTTCGGCTCAGTTTGTGAAGGGACAGCTTCACGATAAAGATGATGTAGTTTAAGGTTGGGAAAATAAAAAATAATATACCAATGTCAGTTTTTTATATCGCTACAATTTTTCGTAGAGAGGATCAAGTTTGAAAAATTTCTTCTAGATATAATATTTTTTTAACTAAATTGTTGTATTTTATTTAAACATATATTGAAGTCATAATAATTATATTATATTTATAATATGGATATAAAATTGTATTAAATTTGATTATTTCTATCTAATATTCATTCGAAAATCGATCAGAAATTTTAATATATCTGTTTATATTAAATAGTTTGACAAGTATTGGCGACAAGGGTCATCGATCAGATCGTTCATTAACCGAATACCAAGGTTCGACCGGAATATTCTCCGAGCTGCCTAGTGAAATATCCTCCATCAAGAATTCGAACTAAGACTCAATAGAAAATACTTAAGATAAAAACGGAAAAAAAATCTTCTCATCCGATATAAAAAAAGAAGCATTTCTTATCGATCCGATAAAAATGCATACGTTGAACGTTGTAACGAATTTTCCGGCATTCGGAAACTTCATCAGGCTGTACACTTGTAAGAAAAGATCGATTGGATCCCGGTGGTCGTTTTCGCATGGTACCGATATACATATACTCATTTCGAAGAGTATATGTGAATGTATCAAAAGGTTTTTCGTCCATTGTGCGGAAAATGCATTCGTCAGGCGTATACGTGCCGTCTGACGTAAAAAAGACGATGCGAAAAGTGGTAGCGAATGGAAAATGTATAGTATGCGTATGTAGAGGAGAATTTCTTTCAATTCCACTATCCGAGTCAGTAGAATAGACAAAATACTATCCAATATGAGATTTCATCTTAGAAAAATGTTTTGTATTAAAATTTTGTTCATTTATTTTAAACAGGTATAAATTCATTTATTTAATTACATAAAGATTTTTAAATACATGTTTTCTTAGAGCGTAGTTAGAAGCCAAAGTCAGTGGTAGATATTCTGTTCAGTGATTGATTTTATTTAAAATATAAAGAATTAATTGAATTAGAAACGTCGAAAACTTATCGGCAGATACAACTAGTCACTAAATTCGATCGAATTTAATTAATTCATTGTCTAACGAACTGAATATGTTTCTAGGAATCGTTTCGTTAAATTTATATTTTTTTAAATCGAATAGAATGAATATTCAAATAAACACATGTAACACTTTCCAAGTCACAAGTACAACACAGTATGTATGTTCAAACACTATGTTGTTAACTGACTATATTATTTAAAAAAAAAATATAATCAAACGAAAATTGTCGATTATTCTAAACTCAACATATAACAAGCAAAATTCCCCCAAAATAACCATCGAAATTCGAAGAAAGGGCAAAAATGAAGGTCATCATCGCTTAGCTCGTTTCCAACACCACCCCAGCAACGGATACGTGGCGAATTTCCTGAAAGACTCGTTCAGCTCCTTCGAATCCTCCCCTCAGAGCCATGAACGCCCCTATGCAAGTATCCATCCCCATCGTAAAAAAATACCATGTTTTATTCATCAGTCTCGAGACCGTTTTGGGGCACGCGAGTCGCATATCCGAGGAATGCACGAGATTGACTGTCCCGAAAAACACCTGACGATCGGACGCGTTAAATGCCCAGACGTTATACGAAAGTCCGAAAGAAGAAAAAAGGAAAAAAAATGTACGTATCGAGGGAAAAAAGGAGGCTTTTTATTGTTCGGGAAAACTTTTACGAGTTTGATTAAGTCGCAATAATAAAACGCGCGCGCGAGTTCGATTCGTTAAATTCGTAATGAGCACGGTTTTGGCGTCGGGAAGTTTTTCGGTTATGTTTGGGAATTTTTACGATTAGTGTTTTCGTTAAATTTTATAGATTTTGAATATTGATTGTTTCATTAATGAACGCTATTCGATATGTAGTTCACGCTATGTACTCACTCATATTTTTAAAAATCCATAAAGAACTTTTAAATATTTCATTAAAATGTGCTTATTCAATTGTGAAATCAATCAATACAATTGTGTGTTTTGTGATGAAAAGGAAATGAAGCTCTGTTAATAATATAAAAATAAGATCATTGATTATTTAAATTGTTCATTTAATTAGACTTATCATTATCTGTTTAATGAAATGAAACGAATCTCTCAATACGATAAAATTTTAATAAATTAACAATTCATTCGATCCGATAGTATATGATGTTTGATAAAATGGAAAATCTCGATTGTTCGCATCGCACAGACTGGAAAATAAATTCCGTAGTAATTTTTGTAATTTGATCATACGACACTATTTCACTATTCAATATATTATTCAGGTGGACCGTTTTGTCACTGCGGACAGTTTCTGCTGAATTATTTAACGGTCGACATTATCGATAATGTATTTCAGTCGGTCGTATCTGTCATATTATCGTTTTTATTTATGGGACTACATTCAGAATCCACCGATTTTATGGATGCATCGTTTGTGCTCGGTTTATCAGATGCAACCTAGTTGAAAATAATAATTTCGAACAAAATGCAAATTGTTAACAGTGCTTTCAGGCTGCACAACAGCGTTATAACATTATGCATGAACGGAATAATATTAATTGCATATATCTGGCAATTAGTGGCCGTTGAATGAGCTAATGATAATTTGAATAAATACGAAGATATTATAAATGCGACGAAATATACGTATTGAAAAAAAATCAAAATTTTCCGTTCGGAACAAAATTTCATTTTTCGCACACGCACAACTCGAAAACAGCGCATTCGCCAAAAGTAATTTATGAGTGTCATTTACAACGAGAATATTTTTTTCGATTCGACGCAAAAAAATATTTTCAAACGACCGCTTTCACGAATCGTCTCGATAAAATTAAGAATAATCGACGAAATAACTACGGCAGCCGTAAACGAGAGAATCGACTCGAAATTCCTCCGACACACACAAAAACAACAGAGACAAAGCGTCTACAAAAATCGAAAGAACGAAAAAGAAACGAAACGATAATATAAAAAAAAAAAAAAAATACGATTACAGATCCGTTCGTGGAAATCCTTCGAATTCGGCAGTGGAAACGCACCGGCTGAAAGTTTCCTTTGCGCCGAAACATTTGTAAACAAATTGTAACCGAATGGAGATGATTGAAAGGCAATCTGCGCCTACGGGAAACTTTTCAGCAACCGCCACCATCGCCACCCCTAACCTAACCTAACCCCACCTCGGCGTCTATTTTCCGCGGAACTTTCCGCGCGGGAAATTCTCGTCGAGGCGGCGTCGTCAATAAAAGAAGACAATCCGCACGTTGACGACTTTGAAGTTTGCGCGCAAACCGAGGAAAACTCGTAACCGGTACAATTATCATAAAGGGTTGCCGAATAAAACTACTACCCCCTACCAGCGGCTTCGAGACGGCGATGTTTGTATGTGACGTTTCGAATGATTTCGCTAAACGCTACAAGCGCTCTCGGTTCAGACGTTGTCTCTTTCCTACTTTATACAAGGGTTGTTTTGAAAATTGTTTCGTATTTTATTATGTATTTTTAACTAAAATTTAGAAAGGGATTCCGTGAAATTGCTTAACGAGGACTTCGTATGACGAGTATTGCGTATAACGAGCGCCTCGTATCGATTCCGTATCACGATCACTTCTTATAACAAACACCTCGTAAACAAATACCTTTCATAAAAAATGCTTCGCATAACGAACATTTATCATTACAAGCACCTCTCATAAAAAATAATTTCCATAACTGAAAAAAATGTTTCGCATTACTAGTGATAAGATCGGATTTGACGTCATCTAAAGCATCTCGAATTTTAGTAATCCCTAAAATATTGTTTTGATTAACAAGCATTTTGAATTACGAGTGAGATTTGGAAACGAATTAAGCTCGAAATTCCGCTGTATTACAGATCATTATCATATCAATGTCTATCACTTAATACTAGAGTTCATACTTGTCAAAACTGTCCATAATGAATTTATCCCTAGCTCAGTTTATTATAGTTCAATTGCGTTAAATATAATATAAATAATTCGAAAATTATAAATATTTTAATATTAAAAAAATGTAACACCTTGTATTTTCGGTACGTCATAGAGCGAGTGAGACGCGTATAATGTGACTTCGCAGAGTTTACTGTGCGAATAAAACCGAGAGACGATAGTGTCGAGTAAGCTTGAATTTAGTGGCCTATTGGAAATTGTATGTAAATTAGGGTATATTACATTTCTACCGGGATGGGGTATATGGGGTTGCAGTGGGCCCGATCCGAATCCGATATTGCTTACATCGGGATTTTTACCCTTGCCTATGTAAGTGCTCCCTTATATTCGTAGGGAGAGCTAGGGATCCCTAGCCGAAGCGCGGATAACAAAGTGAATGTTTACAATGTTTCAAATTCGTACTGTATGTTTATCGGCCGCTTATAAAGAGGTCTTGCGAAGATGAGCGACCTCATAGAAATTCATCGGGTCGTTTTCATACCGTTCCGAGAAGGTTTTCCCTGATTTTTCCTCCTCGTGTGCCATGAATGGCTTACGAATTCAAAGATCGTCGAATATATATTTTACGACTCGTAGTGCATTTCTATCGTTGATCTTTTACGTTGAACCAAATAATTGGGAGTTTAATTTTTTTTTCTCGAAAAAATTCCGGATATAGAAGCGTTATGGAAGTGGGACGGCTCGGGCAAATCGAATAAATGAGGCGCGAGAGACCTTATATCTTAATACAATGCAATGAATCAGAATCTTGCGGAGGTATCAGTGCGGAGACACTAAAGAAGATTGATGAATGCAGATTTAGTTGGCTGCTAAAAAGAAAGAGAGCGGTAAGAGGCGGAGAGACGATCCGATACGCGCCCCCGGGAAATGAAAACGCCGATGCGAGAGAATCGCGAATAAACTATGCTGAATGTTGCGACTTTCCATCGTAAACGACTTATTTTATAAACGTGTGTATGCGCATAATATAAATATGTCTCGAATTTAAAGTTTGGAAAGAAAGATTCGAGAGAACGTGCACTCTTCGTCCGCTCGTTGTACTTTTGTATTTGTGAGTTATTCTGTTGAAACGACTCTCGTAAGGTCTAGTTACTCGTAGATTAGATCGTGTTAATTTTTAGTTGAAGTTGGGTTTTCATTTCAGTTAAGATTTGGTTTGTTTGAGTTACATTTTAAGTTAAGTGTCTTCCAAACCGAAAAATCCACAAGTCCTCGAAAATTTTCAAACGATTCAAATCCGAGAAAACTGTTAAATTACTGATAGTTGCTTTTTCGTTCTTCCCAATAATTCACATCTATAGGTACTCACTTTTAATTTTAACTGAAATTCACTAAAACTTAGTCCTTTTTAATGCAAAAAAAAATCTTAAATGATCCAATATCGATCGACATTAATAAATAAATCTATCTCGTTATTGACCATTTAACCGTTTGTGACACAACGTCATTTCATTGGCTTCAAAACTATTCTTAGACTGCATTTCAACCACAACGACATTAATGAAAATACATAGTCCTCTCCAAAACGAAAAATATTCAAACAAACCACAATCGATCAACATCAATCAATAAATATTACACATCGCCTTTGAAGTGCGCTGTACCATTTGTGGCGCCGAGTCACCCCCACAACCTCTATCCGGACATCGGCATTCAAATTAGAGGCTTCATGGTGTAGGTCCGTCTTAGATCTAGAGGGCCTATCCATTGCGGTGTTGCCACCCCAAGTGTTTGTGTGTGGCGGAGTGTGTTTGCCCCGACCGCAGACTGCGGTCCAGTCCGTCCCTGTATTATTACAAGGGATGAATCGCGTCGTAAGGCAAACATACGTGTATCAGGTGTTCTGCTCTGTTGGTGTTTCGTATGTGTGTATGTAGTGCGAAGTTTGGGAACCTGTGTGTTGTTCGGTATTGGGAATTGACGGTGCGTTGTCTATGTGCGGTTTGCGATTGAGAGTTTGGTTATGAATTAATTGCTTCAATTTGCATTGATTGATGTCGAGAATTTTATTGTATTAATGTCGAATTTGATCTAATGAATATGTCCGTATACATATTTGTACTTTAGAGACGTACATTTCCGCTATGAAACATTTCAGAGTTATCGTGTTATTCAGAGTTATCACAAGAGGCTATTTAACATAGTTTAGCCAACGTAATGTATGGCCTAATCTGCTCACTTAACACAATTTGTCATTTTTTGATAGATATTTTACACTTCGTTTGTTATTAATAATTCATGATATAACATAAGATATGTAATAGTAATAATAGCAACGATGACAGTAGCAATAGCAATATTTAAAAGAGTGTCTAAATTAACACTAGGTTACAGAAGCTAGTAATAAATCTATGAGAAAATTTGAGATGGATTATGAATTTTTATCGACAGAAACTTGTCTGCGTTTTTCGAATTATTTCTGAGTATTTATGAGGGATTAGAGCTTAATTAATTTGTAATTTTATGTAGAACGCGCATGAAGATTGTGAAAAATTAAATCTCAATTTCTCGAAAATAATTCGGAACGTTGCGAAAGTTTTCAGACGTTAATCCGAGCTCAGCGTAACTGACAGTAGCTGAAGTGGTTTATATAAATGCTTGAAATTAGTTTGAATTTTTTCCCGAAATCCGTTTGTTTTTTTTTGATTTCATACAAAAATTTTAAGTTGAGGAAAAAAAAGAACGAAATTAATTCACTTTTTATGGCAATGAAAACATTCAAAATTTCAAAAGCTTTGCAAATTTTTCGTTATTAGAAGCCGCAATTTTCGATAATGAAAAGTCTACTTCTGAGAATCAGAGAATTAATTCATTAAAAACAGAATCATTAGAAAAGATGTGATTAAATAAAATTCGTTGAATATTCAAAATGATAAATATTTTAAATGCAAAATTTAATTATGTGTACTTACATAAAAATAATACCATGTAAAATTAAATTTTTATAACTAATCGATACAGACTCACTTTGAAACTTTAAGACAATGACATTCTAACATATTTTCTGAATTATGCGATTTGAATTGTATCCACGAAGAAAGGAAATTTCCTCTTGAACATCTAAATCAGTTGAGGTCCGGTGAAAATATTTACAAGGGCACTTTAACTACAAAGTTGAAATGGAAAATTGTTGTCGGATGATAAAATTCGATTTTCCACGAAAACCCCATAATTATGCAGGATATTGCCATAGAGTAAAATAATTATGTTGCCTTTAATTATCAATTTGAAATATCTTAAGTGAATATTATTCTTTGGTGGGGACACTTAATTATTCTCTTTTGTTGATAAATATTAATCATTTCAATTTTTACGACACAAAGAGTCCTGCAATTCAGCAGCTCCTCAAAATTGATCCATCTTATGAATTTCTCCATAACCTTCACACCACATCCACTCGTTTAACCCATCGTTAACCCTGACCGACAACCTGCTCGATACAAATTGAAAACGACAACACGCCCATCGCGAAATTGCCTCCGCGCAGAACAAACACCTCGATTTTTTCCCCGCATCAATCATACTAGAGTCGGTGCGAGAGAACGAGGCCCTAGCCCGCGTCGTAGTTATCCAATTTGCGATAAACCGGTCGTTTTTGTCTTATTTTTTGGGCCGTGGATCAGGTGTTTGCCCAAACCCGAGACCGGTCGTTATCCTCGACGCTGTGCAAACGCTGCGCGAGTGTTTGTTGTGCAAAATTGGATTGTTGATACTGCTACGGCGAAATAATTTGTCTACGTGAACAAATGCCTCCGTGTGTATCCCGAAGGCTTCGCCGGAGTGGTTCCGGGATCTTTTTGACCTATCGGCCTCGTCTTGTGTGTGTGTAAGTCTGTGATGTCGGAGGCCTTTTGTCGATTTTCGCGTTCGAAACGCGTTGACTTTCAGAGTGAGTGTATGGGGGTGCTTGTTGTCGAAGGTTCTGCGTGGGAGTGTCGTTTGGATGATGTGTGTATTCTATATGTACGTATTTTCTGAGTGTTTAATAGTTGAGATTTAGTTTTCATGAGTTGAAACAATATGTGTATAAGCTCTGTAATAATATTGAATTTTGTTAATATGTCAAAGTAAATAACCTGGACAAGTTATCAGGTCGATTTATTATGCACTTGACAACGAAATATCAAACAATTTTCTCTTTGTTTATGTTTTGATAATTTTGAGTCAATATTCACTTTAACAAATGCTTTGATAAATATATGAATTTCAATTTATATTATATCTTAGATTTTGAATAAAGCAATTGTGTTCAGTCATAATATTTCGTGATAACAATCGTAGTTTCATCTATAACAAGTATCTAATTCATGTTGAAATTTCGAATTATTAAGGAAATGCATTTTTTTTCACATAAATAATAACATTTCAAAAATCTATTTTAGAACTAAGTAATTTAGTAGAGTAAAATCTATAATTAATCGCTCAAATTTTGAAAATTCATTGTATTCTTTTTCATTTTTAAAATTTTCTTAAAACTGACTCATTCAAAAAATGATAATAGTGAGTTATATCGGCGAATAAACGGTTTTAATTTACATACAACAGTTACGTCCACTACGTAATAATTAAGCACTAACTCATAACAACACCACCGTATAAAACAAAATTGGCGCTACACCCCGAGCTTCGCGAGCGCGAACAAAAATAAAATACACATGCACAAGCAAAATGCACACAGCACAGACGACATAATGCAATTTCCATTAGGGGCAACTCTCGCGAATTATTGCAATATCCAATTCAAAATTATACAACGCAAATCGCGCCATTTTCGCTCCCGCGTGTGTGGTGCGTTCTTTATACTTTATTTTTAACATTTTTTTTTCATTTTTTCGCTTTTGGTCGTACGCGCGGCGATTACGGCCGCTGCATTTTCATAATGTGCGGTGGTTGGCAGCCGTGAGTCCCGTAATGGCGCGAACGTTTGAACGAGCGTTAACCCGCGTATAAGGGATGATATTAGCATCTAGGAGGATTAGGGTTTGTTTCACTGTGTCGAATGACTTTGTGATGATGGAAAATTGTTCTTGAATTCATATGTGAGAATATTGCATATTTATTTATTTTAATATGTTTCATAATCCTTTGTTTGTGACTAAATTAAATTGAAATTCATATGTGTATTTTATCTCGAATAATATTTGAAATAGGCTTTTCATATTGTGATAAAAGTATAATCGTAAATTAACTGTTTAAAATATCAGAAAAGTCGATGTAATGAGCTTTCGATATTCTCAATGGGGTTTTTATGAATGCGTGCCGTTTATTTGATTTTTCGTTTGGTTTTGTATAGTTTGCGTCTGGATCCGATCGAGAAATTGCCTATAACGATAATAATAATCCGCATAAAGGGTTGTAAAAACAAGTTTATCGTACATTTGCATATTTATTACTATATTCGAATTTATTGCCATAATATAAAGGACTGTTGCTCGCGAACGCGGGCGCGAGACTACAAAGCAAATCTGAAATGAGCATAAAATGCGCGCGTATCTCCCAATAATAAATATAATGTATGAGAAAATTCATGTTATTTTTTTATTATTATGTGCCACAAGATATTTATCGCCGGCAGTGGTGGTTAACCCTTTCATTACCGACCTAAGAAAATATTTCGATTTTTTCTTTGCGATAAAACAATCATGATTAATAATAAACACAACTTAATACGTTTCCGACGTTAAATGAAATATATCTCAATTTATAATATATTTTTGTTAGTTTTTATGACCCAATGTTGCTCAAAATTCTTTGAACTTAAATTCAATTGTAAGCTGTTATATAATAGTTTGCATTTTAATTCCAGTATTTGCTATGGCTAACGATAAGAGTCTCCCATTGAAACGTAAAAATCAAAAACAATATGATGATTCAAATTTTTTTTAGATATTCATACAATAATCCTGAAAAGTTTCATAACGAAAATATTAGCCGTTTAGACTTCTGTAAATAACATACATGCACACATTCATTTTTATTTATATAGATAAGCTTCTGCCTCTTGACTATTTAGACTTTAAACCAACTGTGAATTGTTTTATATGTGATGTGTGAATTTCCCGTTACCTTCATTTGTATTTATATAAAAGAATATATGATATTTTGTTCGGATTTATCTAGAAGCATAGAGTGATGTAAGTATGACATATTCAAAGATTGAATTTCGCTCCGGGTCGTATATCGCTGAAAACAAATTGAAACTCGTCATTGAATCGTTGTTCTTCGGTGACTTTCAGTTCGGTTTTTCAGCCAGCGACCGTCGACTTCCCAGTTTTCTTTATGTTTCGGTTGGCTGTTGTTCTTGTTACTCTTTTTGGGCGGGCCGAGATATATAAATTGTCTGCAGGATCCGTCGGGATACAAAAACAAGACACTTCCAACGTCTACGGCGAAAGGAGCGCGGAAACAATTCGCCTCCGGAGTGTAAAATAATCGAAGAACAAATATACGAGAGCGTTCTCGAAATTGAAAATGAATTGCTGAAGATAATTGAAAAAAAAGGGGCGGAAAAAGGAAAAACGGGGTCAACGGCTTTCGATGTGTTAAAACGGCGCTATTGCTCTTTTGTAATAACACAAGATGTGAATTCGAGTGCTTTTTGTTATATAATCAATGGGTATTATACAAAAGTACTTAATAGATACTTAAATGATAAAATGATTTAATTAATTAATTTTGATATAAATTGGATTAAAGAGTAAAATGTATGTATAATATTTATTTATGTATTTGAAGTGTGTTTTTTATATATTCCTTTGTAGATTATCTTATATGAAACTTTCTAGAATAATTATGTATGCGTCTGATAAAAAAATCTGTATTATTTCATTGTACAATTTATGTTTTGCATCCTACAAAAAAATGTTTAGTTTTATACAGGATTCTGCTTGATGTTTAACAGAGAAGCTTTCACACATTAATTTATAGCATTACATAGGAATATAAGAATATTAAACATAACCTACATACAAATATTATATATCATTATTTCACATGTTTCGACAGTAATTTTTACAATCAGCTTGAAGTCGATAAAATTTTGAGTCACAACTATCCATTAATATGAACTTTATTCAAATCAACGCATCAGAAATGTAATTTCACTGCATTAAAACGAATTTTATCGAAATTTTATCCAATTTTAAGCCGTTTTCTAAACAGGGCCGACATTCAAAACCGCACAGAACAAACAGCACTCCCTCTTCGGGTAGAGAATCATTGCAGTAAATTTTTCTTCGCGATCCTCGCCCCGGCGGAACCGATACGAGTCATTCATTACCCGCAATCGGATTCCGAACGCTTTTTGCTCGATTTTCATTCCGCGGCCGACATAAGAATAGGTGCTTCTATAGTTGGTACGTGCCAACACCGGTCCAGGTCGGGAAATACGAAATCAATTGAGTGATTAAGTGGCGTCTGCTCGAGATACGACCGATCAAATGTGAACAAAGCGATCGACTGAAACGAACGCCGTAACGTGATTACTCGTTCAGCGGGCCGGCAAAGATTATGTGTTCGTTTTACGCGATTATGTCGTAGTGCTTAATATAATATTAGCTAATATAGTGATTTATTAAATTATATAGATTTAGTGCTTGTTATGGTGTCTGCTTCATATAGGTTTGAGGACGCATTTATGTATTAACACCTTAGTAGATAATTTCGAGAGACTTGAGAGGGTTATTTTTCATGAAAGACGTAAAAATCTTAGAAATGGAATTTAAATGATGAAGTATTTCTATTTCGAGATGAATCGTTTAATTTGAATGATTTTAATGAATTAGTGTGTGTGGTTGTACAGTTGTGTTATGTAGATGTCCTTATTATGTATGATATGAAAGTTTTTATAGCTCTAACGCGTAAGTTTATGATTACATCGTCGTAAACATGATTACGGAAGAAATTTGTTTAATAAATTAAATAATACCAAACAAGAACGCTAAATTGTCTTACAAATTTAAGATGTGATATTGATTTGTATTTGAAATGAGTTGGATTCTTAAAATTTTGTTGAAATATCATTATGTATGTGCTTAGATTATTTAAGTAATTATTTTATTTATAAATAGAAATTTTAACCCTTCAATTACGGAATCTAAAACTTTAATAAGTGTCTCATCAACTTCATGCAATTATTCAATACTTTACTATTTTCAATACTAAAACTATCTCCAAATTTCATTCAAAATCAACCCCAAAAAAACTCAATAAATATCCCCCAAACCTCACAAGAACAAAACCGGAAAATCCGCATTCGCTTACACTTTAAAACTTCGAAACAGCCGCCGCGACCCTAATAAAAGTATGAATTAATTTTCAGCTGACTGTATGAAAGTGCGCAAACACAATCATCGTCATTAAGTCGGGGCCGCGCCTCCGTCCCGCGCGTCCCGGGACGCTTTTTCAATTACACACGGCCGGGACTCTTTGTCCCGGAATTGAATCCGGGACTGTGCGTATCCTCTCACTTATGCTGATGAGTGTGTCGTCCCCCGAAGGTTGACCCTCGTAATGCTGTTTGCCCTTCGGGGACCCGACCTCCGCTTTTCCTTCGCACGTCGCCGGATTCATTCGGTGAAATATTTAAAGAGGGCGACGCCACTTTTCCGCGTCGGCAATCGTGATGTTTGAACTTTACAGTCTGATTGAATTGAGAGGATTATCGCGAGATTTGCTAGATGACGCGTTTAGGTTTGCGGTGGTCGATTTCGGGATTCGATGTCGGTTTATGCCGTTGATAATAATTTTTTGGGTTTTCTCAATCAAATTGCATTATACAGTAAGTTTTCCAACTATGAAGTATAAAAAATGAGAGGTAGTTAAAATTTTAAAGATAAAAATATATATAACCAGTCCTTCAACCACGATCTGTCGAAAATCTACGTGAGTGGCGAAGTTGTACGTGTATGTACATATGTATATCGTTACTCACGTAGATTTTTGACAGTTCGTTGTTTGACTGGTTGTATATTTTTATCTTTAAAATTTTAATTATCTTTTATTAATTTAAAATTAACGGAAAACGTATATTTATGTTCCATGTTTGTATGTAGTACTTCCTTTTACCTATTAGTAAGGACGATGGATGAAATTGCATTTTTTTCATTATTCCTGGAATTATGTACACTTCATACGAAATATTCTCGCTTTATAGAGAATATTTTTTAATTTTAAAACAATTTTCTATGAAAAAATCAACTATTATATTTACACAGTCTCACTAGCAGCTTATAGAATATGAACGTTATTTTCAAAATTAATTTCCATTCATCGATAAATAATTTAAAATTGAACCAAATTCTTTTTAATCACAAATAATATCTGCAATTTAAATTCTAATGATGTTTACATAAATAAATATCACCATAAACATTAATTAAAAATCTGTTAAACAAACATCACATAAACCATTAATCAGAGCACACTCAACGCACAAACATGACCTGAATCGAACGCAAACAGCATCAACACTAAACGATCGACTGAAAATTATAAAATTACCAATAAATCAGCCCAAAAATAATTATAAAAATAACCGATAACGTTTAATACGTAATATGCACCTTCGGCCATACAGAGCGCCGTTTCATTATCCCGGTCCGGTGCAAACACGTCGTCCGGTTAAAGTACGGTTATTGCCGGCCTTTAATGGGAAACGGATCGACCGAATGTGTGCATTGGCCCTTAGAGCATATATACACAATGTTGTGCCGTTGTTTGCCGTCGTCAAACACGCGTGTAATATTTCGAGTTTGCTTTTTGCACGGCAAGCGTTCGCCCGAGACGACGAGGCTCCCAAAATTGGGGAACTTGGGGTTACTTGGGTGCTCTATGGGGTGATTCGGGTCGTTATTGTGTCCTATCTATGTTTTGAGTCTAAAAAATAAGCTGTTGGGTTAAGGCGATGTGCATTTTCATAGTCGTTTTGTGTGTGTCATATAAAAGGTAACTTATTGTGAAATTGATTCAGATTCAAATATGAAATATTATATTTTCGATTCAAATATAAATATTTCGTTTCGGTTGGTTCAAATTCGTTCGTTATGCGAAAATGGACTGTGATTATTTTCGAAATTTGTCGCAGTGTTTTGTGCGATATCGAATTTCAAAAATAAACATCCTATAAAAGATAACGACTAACGCAGACGAAATAATCAACACACCACTACGTAAAAACAATATCGAATTTCGTATTCACGTCAAAAAGCGTGTCCGAAAACAATTCCAATCTAATATTATCGCTTTCCCCAGACGAAAACGCGCGTGTCCCGCACGTATTGAAAGAGAAAACACAACATAATACTATATTACGATGTTATTATTTCATATTTTATCTAAGGACGATAGATTCAAAACCCCCCAATATTGTGTAATATTTATTTTTTACCAAATAGATTCTTTTTCATTTCAATAACCTTAAATTTTACCTAAAAAGCTCAATTTTTCAATCGTTAGTACGTCGATTAAAGTTTTATGTAGCAACGCGTTGATGTTTTTATCTCCATATAACTCTTATCGTTAATACATTCAATTAATATAGGGAAAAAAGTCAATACGTTGTTAAGAAACAATTGATTTAAATAATCAAAGATTAAAGATTGATATTTTCATTTTATATTGATTCAATTTCACATCATTTAGTTAAAAAATATATATAACGTATCAAAACTAGAGAAACAGATATTATACTCGTTATTTGTTTCTAAAATAATTGAT
This sequence comes from Cheumatopsyche charites, assembly GCA_024721215.1. NCBI lineage: Eukaryota > Metazoa > Arthropoda > Insecta > Trichoptera > Hydropsychidae > Cheumatopsyche > Cheumatopsyche charites. The sequence continues at coordinate 7,749,548 of CM045586.1, read as the reverse complement.
TAAAAAGAAATGCAAAAACTAGAACTTTTTCACTAAAAATTTATTCAATAGTAAAGACATGTTATTCCTTAGCTTATTAAGAAGGTACTAACATTCTTGAACTTTCGTCAGTCAACTGAACTTTAACAAGCAATTATAATTCAGAGAAAATTTTGTTTAATAATTTTTTCTACTTACTATTTTGATATGTATTTATACAAAAACTGCATAGTTACATATTTATTTATAAAATTTTCATCCGAAATCATAGATGTCAATAATTTTTCTTGCCCTATATAGGAGACTACTAGTATGTGAACATTTGAATTGCAATATCATAAATTCGAAAACGCATTTTTTTTTCGAAAATCTGTACAACTCAACGATTCGAAAATCTAATTTCAAACCCAAATCCTCTGAAAATATACGCGTTTACATTATATAGAGAGAAATGTGCTTCGCGTTATCGACGGACGTTATGACGGTCTACGTAGAGCCTGAGGGCCGGTGTCGCGCGGGACGTCCGATCGCGGTGTCAGATTGGAAAAGGATCTGCATATTTAATGTAACGGCCTCGTTTACGACCACTTAATATTGGAAATGCCGTAAACACTCCGTAGCTCAAAGGTCACCTGAAAAAATTACTGAAAAAACGTAATAAGGGGGTCGTGGGGCGAGTCGGGAGTCGCGCGCGCTATAATAGTTAAGCAGCCGTTTCGATGGTCGTTGGTTTTTTAGTTGGCGGTGAAATTTAGATTGGATCGTAAAGATATGGCTTATGCTTATTTAATTTGTTGCTTTAATGGAATTTTAAATCATACTTGATTTATTGAAATGATATGATGTTTTTTTTTGTTTCAGTGTTTCGTCTTGGAGAGTATGCATCCGTTGTTTCGAGCTGGTGATATAAGGTAGGAATTTTTTATTCAGATTGTCATTAGTCTTTGAAGGTTTCGTGCTCGAACGTTCTATTACTTCGCCGTAACTAATTTAGATAGGGTGTAATTGAGAATTTTCTTTGAACATAACGTGGCGTGACTATTACATTGTGTGAAAATCGCGACGAAAAGTCAAATATTTTTACGTTGAATAATATCGGTAGCTGGAAAACCGGACGTCTCAATAAAGTGTGTAGAAAATTATGCTATTTCGCACGTATGACATACAAATTGCTTATGAAACGAAACAATGCCAAACGTTATACTAGAATGTGAAAAATGTTTTTTTCTGATTTAATACGTTTTATAAATCAACTATTATATTTCAATAATTCATTTTATATTTATGTAGGAATATTATAAATATATTTAGACCTCATTATTAATCACGACATAAAAGTAAAATTCCACCTTAAATGATTCTTAACGGTTCCGACATTCGAAGGACCTCGACCTTCCCGAAAAGCATCACCACATCATCCAGACACGCAAACTCGATACTATTCCTTATGGAAGCACCTCGGCTTTATAGTTAAAGCGATATGGGGTTTTGCACGACGTTCACCTATCCCCATGGCCAGCTGGGCCTCGCTTAACGACGCCAAGTCGTCCGGAAAACGAGGGTTATCCCGACCTTTTCAAGGTTTAAGGCCAGATTTAAGGACACGCACGCTCGATTTTATATTATGGTTTCGGGCCTCGGTCATAACCGCGGCCCTCGTCCCGATGAGGAGGTTTTCAAGTTCGTTAAGGTGAATCGTGTTGTGCCCTTGCTATGGTTCTAGACTAGTATAGAATCTCATAGCAGCTGGATAAGATTGGTTCTTCACCATTTTAAAAAAAAAATTTCAAGTATAAAGATCTTTTTTTCATTCTAGATATTCTATTTTTATACAGTGAAAATACGTAGTGGTATTTTTAAAATATTGGACTAATGTCGTGTCAGGGAGATTTTTTCGAAATACTGATTACTTTTTCTGGTTTCAGAGTCGAAATTTCATTTACAAACTCTTAAAGAACTATTACTATACATATATTTTTAAATACTTGATTCTATTTAAAAAAAAATGGAACAATATCGAGACAGATTATTATTTTTTTTACCATGTTTTGTTGCTAAGGGGGTATTAATGGTCTTTTATAAGTCAGTAAACAAAATTTTGACTCTAAAATCAGAAAAGAATTCAGTATTCTGAAAAAATGGCCCACAATGATTTTAGTTCTATATAAAATTTCCCTGTATAAATTAGTCATTAAATATAACAATCATGTACTTGTATCTAAATAGATATTATGCAGTACATTAGTATCGAAAAAATATGAATTTTCATAGAATTATTTTTTTTATTCGAGTGTAGTTCTTATCTCACAATCAAACTAGTAAGGGACGTATAGTTTTAGAGGAATTGCCATCGTTCGATTTTATTTTATTATAAGGCTGAACGAGTGGTATTTTGATGTTGATTGTGTGGTTTTAGTTAAAGGTTTTAAGTTCTAGACGATTAATATTGATTGTTCGGTCTCGTTGTCTTTTATGGTTCGTACGCTTTGTTAGACTCGAATATTTGAATACAATGAATATTATTACAAATTATTATTATTGCTTTGTTTATATAAAAAGGAACGTTGAACTCAAAATTTAATAATCGAAGATTAAATTAAGCACTCTTAACATTTTCAACATTTATAAAATTCAAAACATACAGTAGCTAATAATTTTAATTCATTTATTCCATTCAAACCGAAACAAATTCAAATGAAACGCTAAAAAAATATTTATTTTCAAGCAAAATTAATTCCGTGTCGAAACAGTTTACACAATTGAAACAAAAATTCATCATATCTACGATAACAATTTGCAACATTGCGAAATTTCCAAAAAGGACTACTCGAAGATCTGTTTTCACATCCGCTGCGCTCGAATGGCCGTAGAGAGAAACTAGCGGAACTTCCGGCTCTGACCGGAACTCGAACCACCATATTCGCTATAATTCCATATATATATAGCCAAATTGCACGTTGCCTATCTCCTATTGCGGTCCATTGGAGATTTGACACGTGGCAGACCACTCCAAGGTCTGTTTGTCGTGTCGAAGATAGGGCCTTGAGAAACTTCCGGAATTTTCACGAAGAGTTTTCTGCGATACGATCAAATAAGCGCGTCTATTACCTATGGTTTATTTGAATTGTTTGATTAATAAAAAATAAATAAACAAAGCGATTTACATAGCGAATGTATACGTCGATAAAATCGTATTAATTAAATACACGCGAAATTTTCTGCGTAAGGAAAACAAAATAGAATGCTTTGATGGCTCGTTTTATAAAGACCGCTTTGATGTGTGCATTTTTCAAGGAAATGTATATTTCTGTCGCAGAAAAACCGATATAAAATATAAGGCCCCCTTTACGAATTTATTCTTGGAACTTTATGAATCGGCTGTTCGGGAAATTTCCTCTGTGAATACTAGCAACGACAATAACCGAGACACGTTTAAGTTATCATAAAGCAGTAATAAATATGATGTTTTCGCGGAATATTGGCGCGTTTTGTTTTATTTTTCAACTGGGCTATTTCCGTCATGCGAAAAGCGAAGATCCGCAAAAAATCCACACAAAAATTGTTCGCGATATCCCCTGTGGAGAGGTTTAAAACTGTTATGATTTGTTCACGTTGTATGTAATACAATTCCCAGACCGTGTGCGTACGTGCCAAGTTCTTGTGTAAATCTAGAGATTTTTTCCTGGCTACGAACAATCGTACAATGAAGACAAATATCAAACGAAATACATAAGCTCAAATATCGACACTTTTATTAAAAAATATACAGTATTAATTTAATTCAGGACATTTATCTTAATGAATTTGGGAATTGCATTTTCTCGTAACACTTCTTTAAAATAGGTTTGTGATTTAAAGAATAATCAAGTATGGTTCTCTTTATTGCATTTGAGAACAACATATGAAATGATTTTCTCGGAAAAATCCGATTGAACGGAAACATTACTCGGAAGATATAATTATGAAATAGTTATCGGAGTATATGAAAATAATATTTTATTGCAAACTCTATCTATAAGAATCAATACAGCAAATGGAAATGAAAATAATTCAATAAAAAACAATTTTATACATCCCGACATTAATCTTTTCCAAGGAATGTTAATTGAACTTTTCAATTGAAATCATTCCAAATGTCGCCGTCAAATGCAATACCACAATTGATCAGTTTTTAAATTACAAGAGAAAATACAAATCTGGTAAAAATATTACATAACAATGCAATATTCATTCAAAAGTGTCCAAAATTCATCACAATATGTAGTGTATAGAATCATTATAAAGCGCATTTTCGATCAAATTTCCTCGAGATCATCTTATAAGTCATCTTCCGCGTGAATCGCATGAATCAAAAACGATGTCAATATCCAAGTTTATACAGCTTAATTCGCATATGAATAGGTATTAGGCGGCGGAATGCAATTTAGCCCAGGTTGCACGATCCGAAGACTAAAGCCCTTTGGCCGGCACTTGCTAACATAGACATAATAGCCGGCACACCCCCGTGCTCTCATGGGGTGTCTCATAGTCTCCACATAGACACACGTCATCCCTTAACCCTGCCACGTTATTAATATTCCGATCATATTACCTGGGAACGGATTACGCGAATACAAACTAATGGAGCCTTTGATCCCGGCTAGCGCTCCGGAAAGAACGCGCCCAACCGTGCCGGTGTCAAATCGAAAGTGCGTAATTGTCGGTGTGATTTGCCTAATTTACATCGAACGTGATCGTGTATAGAATGTTTTTAGATTAAAAAATATTTTGAATTTTATAATAATTGAGTTTTAGTTCGAAATTAGTATAAAAACCTGATATAACTCCGATATACGTACGCTTTGACATCATACGACTCGACCTACGTACATATTGGCCAAGGAAAAATGCTTCGCCATACGTTCAATATCACGACATAGAACTGAAATCCGTATACATTTGTGTTATTTTATTAAACGTAGTGCTGTCGTGAGTCCAGAAAATTCAAAGATTCAAACAATCCTAAAAATAATGTGATGAGATGAAAGTTTAACAAACCTTGCAACACAAAATCTATACATCACGGCAAAACCTATCACATTATTATAATTTTATGGGTTTAAATAAGAAATCATTTGTAGATACAGAATGGATTAAATCGATTTATAAATATTATAAAGTATGGGAAAAATTCTTCAACATACGTACCAACTGTTGTCTGAAATGGATTTTGTGCGTATTTCAGACTTTCACTGTAATAATGAACGAGTTGAACTATAGAATGTTTCGAATTGAATTTGTATCGTTTTATGTTTGGTATTGATTGAAAATTTATAGGTTTCTTAATGTTCGAGTCTTTGTAAGTATGTAAGGTGTGTTGAGTGTTTCGTAGGACGATAAAAAAATGAGGGGTGTATAAACGATGGCCGAAAGGCGGACGAATGGCCTGTGAAATTGGATGAAGCCAAGGAATTACTCGAGCCAATTTAATTACTTTTCGATATATTACCAATTTCGTGTCCTATCTCTTCGTAAAATATATCCTCGCCGCCCTTATACCGCGACGGACGAACAGAAGTAATACCGTAAAATCTTTTATTTCTCTACTAGATCGCGAGGGTTTATATCCTTCGGTGCCGCTTTTTTTTCATTACTTCTCTTCGGGAACCCTTTTTCTTTGTGTGTATGAATAAATTCAACATGTGCGTGTGCGTGTGAAGAATTGGCGTTTTTTTAAGCGTTGCGACAATTTGGAATAATATATGAAAGCGAAACAGAATAATATGAAAGAGAATTTCTAGGGAAGAGAGAAAATCTTGTTTTTCTTTCACGGTTGAAGTGTAAGCCGATTAGTGAGGAACACGTGAAAGATTGCGAAAACGTATATTACGAACTCGGTAAATATTGTGTTTGTGTACGTGCGATTGAATCTAAACATCCTCTTACAGAGATGTGTATAATATACATACTGAATGTCCGAACTGAAGAGACACTGTAATGGAATTATCTATGTCTATGGAAATAAAAGGTTCACCATGGAAACATGATATATACTTTGAAGACGATCTTACCAGTCATGAAAGACAATGAATGATTTCTGAGTACGTCACAAAAAGTGATGTTTATCTAGGGTATTCGATTATCGTCTATTAAGAATAAGGTTGTTATTCGAAATAGTAGATTCATAGAATTCCGCGATGTCTATTTATAATATTTTCCTGAAATTATATGTTTCCTACAATAACAATGGAAATAATTATCCTTGAAAGATTTTTTTTGCAAAAAAAAACAATAAAGTCTTTGTATAAAGAGGTGAAAATCTTAATAAGCTAATTCTGTATATATGTGTATTTTCATACTATTGAATTTTTCAGTCCCGAGAATATATGTTTTTATGTCAATTTTACAGTTCTATGTTATATAAGAGCTATATATAACAGTTTTTGAATATTGAAAATGGCAGTTTTACAAGTATCATATCAAATAGAACATTATTTTTTGCATTACTGAGACTGTAAGTTTTCTAAAGATATATAACTTTTCTTAATCCTATATGACCATAAAAACGTGTCATTCGGAATTCGATTATATCTATGATATTAATCTGACTAAATGATAACCGTTTACTTTATTCGTCAATTTTCCTTAAAAACAAACATATATTTCATACAAATTTACCAAAAATACATACACCGACAATAATAAACACGCCACAATCGAACAGAACCGTTTGACATCCCCCCCGACCTAAACGTTACGTATTTACCTGCGAGACGTTCCGGAATTGACAGCGGAAACGGGATAATCATCGGATCGGCGAAATATGAAAATCACGTACAATTTTACAATCAAGGATAAGTCACGTTCCCAAGATGGCCGCCGCCCACACCCCGGGCGACATGGCCTCGCTCAACAATATGGCCGTCATCTCGAGATGGCCGAAGATCGTTCCGCGAAATTCGGATGCCATGTCGGTTCGAAGGGTGTTTTGGATTGTTGTATATTGACGGTTGTCGTTCGATTGTTGGGTTTTGTGAATTGTTATTGTTTTTTATTTATTTTTGAGTAAAATTATTTTAGAAGTTATGGGGGTGTAAATGGTTTCAATTATTGGAGTCGAATTAAAAAATTATATTCATGTGAAAGAGATCACATCTCCTACACCTTTCATATGTTCGATTAATTCGAACTATTTAGTGACATCTATGTACACTAATTTACTCTTCGGAGTGGTCTTGCAATTTACTCTTCGGAGTAGTCTTTGCCATCATGGCGAATATTGATTGATGTGGAATTGGGACCTAGGCCTGTTGAGAGAAAAAAAATGTTTTTTTCACTAAAGGATTTTCCACTAATTTATCACTAAAGAATCGCATTTTTCATTACATATTGAATTAATTAGCTTGTAAAGTTTATTTAAATTTAAAGTTAAAGAAATGTGACTTAACATAACTTAAGTTCCTATATGAAAATTACTGAATATATTATTATTGATTTAAAGATTCATGAATATTTAGCATGGTTAACTATTAAAGCGTTCGTATTTTTTAGAATAGAAACCATTATAGATTTTATTTACACGTTCAATTTTTTCATAAAAATTCTTTATTGATTTCTCAGAAATTGTATAGGTAATTATTCTGAAGGAAATGTGTACAAAACATTTTCAAATACTCTATATTTTTATACAAGACGTAATATTGAAAGATTAAAGGATTTTTCACTATGAACGAAAAATTACATTTTCATAGAATTTTTATAGAATAAAATATCAAAGCATCTTTTCAACGCTCGTTTCTACGAAATATTGGATAAAAACACGTGTACTAATTTAACATATTTTTCCATATAAAACAAAATATCTGCAAATTACACATAACGATAACGAATTTCCAATTAATTTCATAATAAATTGAAAAATAAACGCGAAAAAAAAAACAATCGATCTTCCGCCCAGAATTTAATAAAGCGCCTAAAATTAGACGCAGACCAAACAAATTAGCGCCATTTATATAAGCCGATCTCTTAGCCGGCGCTCGATCAATTTTAATTCATCGCTTCGTTATACAATTAACGAAAACTTATAAGCGACGATATTATAATAACGCCTCGAAACCTGGACTCTGCGAACAAAAGCGAGATAAATACGTCAAATTATTCACGGGGCCGTGTAGCGAAACAAAAAGCTCTGTCACATTTTTCATCAAGACCGGCAAACACAATGATCCCGCGGGACACACCGTCCCACCGAAGATCCGGGGTCAATCCCGTGTTCCTTTTTTGGACGGGACGGATTTCGGGACCGGGATTGAGGGGTTTTATATAAGGTAAACGGCTACGTCCTCGTCACTGTATGAGACTTCGTCAGGCTTTCCTAAAATTTAATAAATCAGGCTTTAATGCATATTGTTAACTGTTTTTGTCGATATCATACGATTTAAACGCATTTGTCTGACATTTTGAATAAAATAAAAATATTGCGAGAACTCTCGATTTGACGAAATTGTATCCACATAATAACCTGACGAAGTTATATACCTTTAGTTTAGGGGTGGGTTAGTTCCTAAAGTTAAGGGATGAGTTGTTTCGGGGAGGCAGTTTAATTAGCGCGAGATTAACTGTAGTGTTTTGTAGTGTTCGTAATTATCGCGTTCGCGATAATTTTGTATCGCTGCGATGCGTTGTTGTTTTGTGTTGTAATAATTTTGATGTTGTTAGATGATAGCGTTGATGAGTTGAATTTTTTAATATATTTTTGTTAATTTATTAATTTTTTTTATAATATAAATATTTATTTTATATTTAATTAAATTACGTATTTGATTATGTCAGATAGCAAAAAAGTATCGCTAAATACGTAACATTTTTTTTCAATTATGAAATAAATTCCTTGTATCTGGAGAAATATAATATATTGAAGTGAGTCGTGCAAAATATTCAGGTCGTAAAGATGTCAATTCATACATCATAATAGTAAAATAAACGTTTATTGACTTTTATAACGCTATTATGTCTGTAAAAATCGTAAGAAAACTAAACTGGCAACGAGCAGTATTTTTATAACTGAAACTCTGAATTTATGATGAGCTTGAAAACCGAGCCGAACTCGAAGGAGTCACGTTTAATATAAAAACTGAGATTTTATATGCATTATAAAAGTTAAGATTATATAAAATTCATTTTGCTTTTTCACCCATCTTGAAGATATAGTTTATTCCCGAGCAATTTTCACTTAAAATCGTTCAAATGTAATAACGATGCATAATGTATTTAAATTTGTATTAAAATTATAGCAAATTAAATTCATTTACATAATAGATATACATATTTATTTCAGTTCGTTTAATGATAAAATATCATCTCAATTGAATCAAACTCAAATAAGCAATCTTCTTATTCCAATTCATCAATAACAAACGCAATTTCCCTACATAGAAAAAATCGACTTAATGAATACTTTCTTATACTAACCAACACAAACCATAACATTTATATTTCGGGGCAAAATCGCCCTTGACTACGCTCCACTTCTCACAGCGATAAATATACGTAAATAACCCGACTCATTCTTCGAAGACGAGCCAAATAAATAGGTCATCCCATAGACTTATCAAGCTTTCGAAAGAGCGCTTTCGCCGAACACATCTTAAGTGGTCCCCTGCCCCGGAACAATCATAAAGGGAGGAAGAAGCAGCAGCCTCCCCACAGTCGAAAATATGTTTTTATTATTTTTGCCCAGCTTCCTCTAATGGGCGCTGGAACTGCGCAGACATCAACACTAAATGGCACGTAACGACCCACCCATTAATTCTTATCCGACCCGATTGATTTATGTGAAAGAATACCGGTTAGTTCGTCGAGGACTCGCTTTGACAAACTTTCCATTCATGGCGCAACTTGTTGAGGCATGGGAGTTGACAAAAGGGCGCTGAATTCTCTGCTCTAAAGTGTGTGCTCGTAAATTGTTTCTATGTAATACACGTATAAAGATTTGTTTTTATTTTTGGGGGTCGTTATTTTCATTTTTTAATGTTTTTGTTAATTAAATATACTTGTACTTGCTCCGCGAGATAGCTAGAAAGCTATTACAACGAGACCGACTACGTAACTCAAAGGTTAGTATAGTTAATTAGCATAAGGGTAGAAAATATAAAGCATTTATTAATAATTGAGTGATATTAGGATTAGATCGTTTCTTTTGAATATTTTATCCTTTTGATTAAAAAAAGTCTTCGATTTACGTTTTATGAAACCGTTTCTAAAAATGAATAAAAAAATCCACCTTTATTGTATTCTATGCGCTCTTATTTAATTTTCAAAGTTTTTAGTCAAACAGATTTACTTCTTCACTCTAAAGTAAATGACATAAATGAAAAATACAAAATAATTGGGTAGCAATACCTGTAGCAAAAAAATAATAGATTAGATCTTTACTTCGTTCAGATTAGCTCGAAATTGCTTAGTTACAAATATTTTTTTCTAATTGAATATGCAACATAGAAGATTTTAATGTATACTTTGCGTCAAAGTAAGGATTTAGAGATTTCTTTTGCCGAGTAAAGCTCGCGCACGAGTCTCTGAGAATTTTCATCCGTTGCGATTCGTAACAGCTAAAGACGATAGAAAAAGTCTTCATTCATACACATGTGTTTCTTAAGATTGTATACTTCACGTATAAGTATAATACATATATAACAATGAAAAACGTTTCGAATTCTCTGCGTGCATCGTCAAGATTCAAAGGATCGCTCCCGAGAGCACAAAGGTTCCAATCCTCTCGCATAAAAATATCTGCTACTCTTTGTGTCTGAGATACGATTCGTGCTGATTTTTTCTTCAATATTGCACACCAGTAATTGTGTTTATTCGTCTTCAACTTTTATTCAAACCACGTGCGAAAATTATTGACTAGTAATACATAAATTAGAAGATCGCGTGAAGGCTGCACTTCACTGGTTTATTTTCAAGAAAATTTATTCGTTTCCAATCGAATGTATCATCGTCTAATGAAGCATATTGAACGAACAGATAAAATTTTTCATTGATATAGAAATTTGTTTTATTTATGTATTCTAGAAAAACTAACATATTTTGAATGAAAATTTCATCAAATTGAATCAGATCGTATTGAAAAAACTTTCTAAACTAATATTCTGAAACTTTTACATTTACAACTTATCCTTTTAGACATCGATAGAGTAAAAAAATATAAAATCATATTAAGAACAATATGTGGATCGAAAGAGAATTGCACATTCTCTGCTACGAAATTATCAGATGCCTTTTGTACGAAAGTCACTGTCACACCGTGATATTTCCATATGAATTGTTGCTTTGTCCAGTGGAGTTTGCACTTTTGCCTGGTTTCCTCCGGTTGCATATATTGTATGTATGTCCACGAACGCCGTTCGACTTACCGATATTAACGCTCGAACGTGTCCTGCGTCGTATGTGAGATTTCCTTTATAATTTTGCTTTGAAATGCTATCGAGATTATAAGTTTAGTTGTGCAGTAGGGCTTTGTAGTTTATTCAATATCGTACAATATATAAGTTCCGACGTATATTTGATACATTAAAAATAATTATTGAATTCGAATGTGTTTGTGTTTGAAATAATTTAGGATAGATGTTAATTTGCATGTGTGATCGAAGTACACGTGTAATCGAAACTAAAACAGAGAATATCAATTGGCAACTAAATGATATGTACGATTACGTTGAGAACTGGAAATAGATGTCGACAATCTTTTTTGTGTTAAATATTCCGTTTAGTTTTAAGATGATATTAAATCGTACAATGCTCTGAAAAAAAATACTACATTAATAATGCAAAATAATCTAAAACATTTTGAAAAAAAGTATTTACGAATAAAGTTTCTTAGAAAATTCAAATTTTCCGAAAAAAGTATTTTTCACAAACGAAAGCGAAAAACACTTATGATACATTTATATTTTTTCGTTAATTTTTTTTCATCACCAAATCCAAACAGATATGATATCGATAGCATTTTTTTTTATCTGTAATCGTTCAAATTCACAGAAAAACGAACTTGAAAATATAAATCATTCAATTATTACATCTATGCAAAAATTTTCCCAAATGTGAACACACATAGATTTCAAGAATTTTACAAATGATTTTAGAGATCATAAAGTTTTCAACAAAGCCGAGCCGTTAAACATATAATGCATTACATTATTCAGTCAATATTTTACTTCTTATTGCATTCCTATTCACAATCAGCTTAAAGCCTATAGATCCTCAAGCACCACCGAATCACAGAAGCTAGTATTACACATAGACCAAGCACAATCATCAACGTCAAACACCCACAGTTGGCCACCGCTGATGTTGAGCGTATTTATACTGTCAGCGATGTGCCAAAAAGTTTAGGGGCGAACTTGCGCACGTCGGTAGTGGTGGGCGGTAGGCGCGCACGAAAGCAAAGCTTTTATGGCTTTCATAGCACTTTGGCAACTTTCCGCCTGATTTCACCAGCAGCGTTTCGGCAACGAACTGCTCCTGCTTCGGTCCTTCGAGAACGAATTGTGTGTGTGGTTCTGCCTAAGGGTGGAACGGGATTTAGGGGACGGGATTCGGGGGTGTCGCAACTGTCGTCGCAAATGTTAGGCGTCGAATGTCTATCGATACGGATCGTGTTTTAGTGATGCGATTCGGGCGTTTGTTTTACGATCGATCGATTAATTAATTGATTTGTGTTGAAATGTTAATGTATGAAATATTTTATATATATATTATGTAGGGGAAGTTGACTTCTCGCCTGTTAACTGTGCACTCTATGTCAGCTTATTAGGTTGACCTAGTTGGGTACAATCGAAACTATGGACTAACTATAACTTTTTTCGCAAAGTAATTTCAGACTGACCCCTATAATGAATGATAATCACAAAAAAAGCTTTCCAAAGATAGTCTGATCATATTTGGTCGCTGAGTAAATGTCTCATACATTTTTGCATGCCCTCCTTTAAATTTACACGTAATCATTATATGTAGGTATATTGCTTTTAATTGTATTTGATAAATTGTATAAGTATTTTATACGATCGATATCTGCTTCATTATATTCGAACGAAATTAATACCTTTAAATTTATTCAGCGTATTAAAAAAATGCTAATTCTATACGTGAAATCTTTAGACTAACTGATAATTGTAATTAAATGAAACCTCGAAATTTAAATATCAGAATAATGAATTAAGGGGGGGTCTGAGACATTTTGCCCTTTTGTCGTATTGCAAACTTTTCGCTAAAGAAAATCGGATCGGATATTTTTGCATAATTTATCGCCGTTCATAAATTATTACGTGGGAAGAGTTAATTTCTTATCGATGCATTAAAATGGTGGTTTCTTTAAATTTCTTAAAAGCTTGCGAAAATTATTACTCGCCTCTAATACTCGTTCGCTTTTGCGAAGGGCGTTGCACTAAATCGAAAGCTCTTTAGTTTGTGGTGAGAAGTTTGTCGGTCGTTCGTTAAAGTTAAGCATCGCAGTCGTACTGGATTATAACGTTTCAGAACGTTCTATAATCGATAGTCTGTATAAAATTATATCCGAAAAATGCATACGAAAATAAATCAATAAGAGAAATGAAATAAATATACCGAAGTTATATTTTCTTGCGGTGAAATTATCAATTCAAAACTTTTAGTGATAAAGTCAACACAGTGTATGTAGAGAGCGTTTTGCTCTTTGAAAATCCAGCAATTTCCTCGTTGTTTGAAAAATCTCCCAACGAAAAGAAGACGTACTGTATCGTAAATCATACTCTAGTGGGCAAACGTTTCGGTAACTTTATCTTCGTTATAGTTAGTGTCAAAAATTCATATAAGCAGCGTTTTATTTTGCGGAACTGCCGTTTTATTGCGCGAAACGAATAATTCAACCGTTCAAACGTAATAGTCGAACACGCAAATAACAAAATAAATAACGCCATATATTTTTCAACATTATATCGGCATGATAAACACCATTTTAATACTGTTTGCCGACGTATAATTTTCGAGCCGTTTCCATCCGAAATAACTACGTGCGAAGATCGGCTAGAGTTATATTTCGATCGTTTGATAAGCACACTAGACTCGAATAGTATAGATGACCTATTTTCTTAATGAACGCTAATTCGATATAATTTCCAATTCGAATGCACAGAATTTGCAAGATCAATAGCTCGAAACGAAAACGAGAACACACTCGAAAACTTCAATCGCAATCCGCAGCACAAAAGGAAAAGCCTCAAATCGCGCGTCCTCAACCGCAATTTTTCACACCCCCAACAGTGGTGCTCGAGTCTCACAAGAGGCCGTGCAAGTTGTCGTTTTTTTTCGTCGTTCTGATTTAGCTAAAGTGAAGGCTCCGGTGGCTTAGTCGGCAGTGCACTGTCGTGGATTAATTACCGGCACTTCGTTATTGCGATATTTTTGCTCCCGCGGCGATCTCATACTACCACTAGTACTGTGGCCGTGGCGAGAAATGCGGCTTCAGCCCTTTCTCCTTCGGAAGTGGTAGAGGGGTTGATACTACTGAAACCTCCCTATTGTGTAGAGCTTACAATTGAATCGACCTTTGAGCTGAATTGGAATGTTTAGTGATGATGTTAGATCAAAATCGATACATTTAAATGATAGCATGTAGCATAATTAAGTATCTTACTATACTTCGTATAAGACAAGAAACTATTCACGAATCTTTTATCATTTGACTGTATCGATATAAACTTTCGTCAACATAGTAGTTTTTATTACTATTATCATACGTTGTATATGACAAAAAATGATTCACAAACCTAAAGATGTGTCCACACTTATGTCGGCAGCTTTCAGCGGCAAAAGACGATTTGTTGCATGAAAATTTTATTTTCACAAATAATACATTTTAATTTAATTTAGTCTTAATAAAATAAAAGTTTAATTGAATTAGATTAATATTAATTTGAATAAGGTGTATGAAGACAAAGTTTTTGTACTGTATATTGTATTTTGCAGTCAAATATAGACGGCTTTGATACAATATCATCGATATCTTAATTCAATACTAAATTAAAAACATAACAATATTTTAATCAATTAATTATGTTTTGGTTACGTTTATAAGAAACTGTAAGACTTGTTTCCTTACTTTATCATGCTTTCATACTCACTTCATCTATCGATTAATCCCCTTTTATCTTGCGAAGTCTCCTCTATAAGATTTCAAAAAATCGACTTTCTTTTAGTCCGAAAAAGTTATTTTATGAAAATTTTAAGAATACTTTAAGTAGCTTATTTAATATTTAATATTTGGAGTTCTTTCGACATTCGGTTCAAAGATCGGTCCACGTGTAAACTAGCACATCGCAGTCCGGAACTTCTCTCTCTTCTCCGCTTCGCCACCCCGTCGTCCACTTCATCTGTCTCAGATTAAAAAGCTTTATGTAGTTGTGTGGTGTTTTGTGAGAATGTACGTATACCGATCTGCTTCGGTTGTGTGTGGGATTTTAGTAAAGCTGCTGTCACCGTGCGACCTCTTTTTCGGCTGATCGTTACGTATTTATGTCACTCGGTTTTCATTATGGTGTTTATACGCTCGTGTAGTTCGTGTAATACGAATGTGCGTATATAAAAATAGATTATTTTCAGCAAAGTATTCAAAAAAAATTTTTTTTTTGATATGATGAATGAGTTTTTTTTTTGAGTGCTGAATAATTTTCATATTGCGATAGCTTATCTGAAAGGGTTGAAAATGTATATTTTCCAAGTAATTTAATATTAAAATGTGAACTTTAAATAAAGAAACGATCGACCTCTTACATAAACAATTCGAAAATCAAATACGAATCATTCTCAATTTCGAGTATGTCAACTTGAAAATAGGCAAAAGGAAACCTTTTGTTCATATAAAACGCAAACAAACGCGCTTTATACGCCCACGATAGACAAATAATTGATTTATTATTTACGCAGAGAAGCGAAAGGACATTCTCGAGAGCTCGAAAGCGGCGTCAAACGAAAATAAACCGATAAACCTTCTAAAATAAACCATTTTTTCTAAACACCCACGGCAAATCCTCTTCCAGCGCGTATAGGAGGGAAGAGAACCGAAGGGCACGAACGATAATGCATTTATGTATCGAGAACACGGTGCGCGTATAATGCCCGTGTCCCTCTATAAAATTGTCACGTAAGGACGTGTATATAAAAATATATATAAAAAATAATAAAAATACGCACGTATACCTAGGATCCGAATCGAATCAATGGCCGGGATATCGAATAAATAAGAACGGGGGATGTATGGGGGTGTGTGCGCCCTCTTCCCTCCGTTTCGGTGTCGGATCAAATATATTCATTTGGATTCAACGAGCCTGTCCTTCGCATCCTGGCTACGGCCCTGGACGGACTGGGACGGACTGGGACGGGTTCGGAATTTAAATTCGTCCCGCGGCAATCACGGGACAATAATATCTTTAGAGGATTCCGCGGTGCTCGGGACCGTTGTTGGTGTCGGTTACGTGGATGACTTTGATGATTTTTCATAATGGAAATATCGAATTTTTGTGTTATGCTTTACGTTGAAATATTTAATTTGAAGTAAAAATGTCCTGTGATTTCAATTCGTGCGTAAAAATTGATATTAATTGCCAATTTTAGGAAAAAAGGGCCGTTGGTTATCTGTCCCGTATGGTCATCTCTTCCGTATGACCATTTCTCCTGTATAGCTATCTCTCTCGGAATTTCTTTACATAAGTCAGTTTATAAATTTTACTTTTGTTAAAGAGCTATTTTTTTGGGTTGTAGCCACATCGAAAGAACAATCGCTCTACTACTTATAGTTGTAGGTGTCGTATTCGCATATAGCGAACGAATGGAAAGAATTATCAGTCAAAGTCAATGATTGCGTAAATTATTTTTTTAGAAATGTTTTCAACATAAGTGAATACTATATTTTTCAATTTAATTTCAATTTTAGTTTGATTTGACTGCTCGCCTTTTCGAAATATGCAAAATACATGTACGAGTATTTTATTCGCTACGATACAGAGCGTATTGTTTTCATTAAATCATTGCAAGTGTTACTTATTTTATTAAATTGATCGATATGCTTCGCCGATCGAGTCAACCAAAATTACAAATTTTAATCTAAAATCAAATTTGCTTTGAAGTAATTCTGTCTCTGATTTTTAATACCTGCGAAAGAGACCGTCATCCGTATCAATTAAATGTTTTGGTTGTCGTCGCCTACTTCGAAGGGCGTCGTTTGTTTTCGCTCTAGCACTGTTGAAAAGTATGTTTCATTTATACATAAATAAAATTGATAGATATTATTCAAGATTGTGACGGTTTTCGTATAATTTATTGCTGTGAAAAGGGCGCGTTCAGCGATTTTATTACTTCGTATTTTGGATGTTTCGCTGACTAGGAGAGTTCGAAATAAATTTCATTCGAGATGAAAACGTATAACTAGCGTTTGATGATAGATTTATTTTTTTGTGCCTTTTTACATAATCTCGACCCAGTTTCATCCCATCTAATAAATATATTTTCATATTCTAATCGATTTTATCTCCAAAAGAAAAAAAAACTCCAATTATATTTTCCATTGCGAAACTAACAACCCATATCTGAATTGCTACTAAAATGGCATCTATTGTTCGCTACAACTGACCCTTCAAATGCCAATACGACCGAATAACATTAAAAATCATCAAAACTCCCTTAAAAACATAAACGAGAGGCATTTATAGACGAAATCAAATTATTTACTCGCGCAAAATTAATTTTGTTTACCGGGCCTCGGCCAGGTACCTACTGCAGGTGTTTCAATTTTACGGGCCGTCACGGCTCCCCGAAGACATTTAATTAAATTTGAATTAAAACATAGTTAATATATTCGTCTAGGGGTGGGAATGGGGTGGAATTGGGCGGGGTGGTGAATTATTAAAGGGCCATTAAATATTGCGCCCGAGTTAATACGTCCGCGTCGCGTCGCGCTGTCCCGGCCCTTTTCAAAATCGGCACTTTCACGAAGGTTTCTGGGATCTGGGTTATGTACATATGGGATATGATAGTGTGCATTGTGCCTAACGTTTGGTTAGGCGTATTTGGATTGATGGGTATTGAATGGATGTGGGCGGGTTTGGTGCTTGAGTGCTGGATTTAGTAGTTCCTCCTGCCTATATTATGCGAAATTTCGTTTTTTTTCGATATCGGACGCGTTTAAATCGGATAGTGTTTCATTCGGGATTGTCGATTTGAATTTCGGTACGGTTACGTCGTTACGTGATTTAGTGAATAAATTATCCGGTTGCGTTAAACGCTTCAGTTTGATTAAGTATTCATAGTTAATTATGTAGATTAACAGGTTTTACTAATATATGTTATGCATACTACCACTTATGACCCATTATGTGCGAGCTTTTATCTCTAAAATTTTCCCATTATCGCATCACTTCCTCTGAGAAAAGAGATTCTTTATTACCTAAGGTAACTTCAGAAAGCGTTCATGTAAATAATAGAAACAAATAATTTATTTTTATTTAAAATGCATTAACATTCACGTGGCAGAGATGTGATGCAAAGAGGAACGTTTTTCTTTTCTCGTCAAACATTAACTAGAAATTACTACTTATCTTACTCTACATGCGAGCACTAGAGCGAAAAAGGAAATTATTTCTAGTCTGATAAATTATGAGAGCCTTCCCTTGCACTACATCTCTGCTCTTATCCCAATGATTTGAGAATAGGGTAATTCCGGGAAAGATTGTTACCAATTTTCTGAAAAAAAAACGGCCTTCGACCAATTCTCCCTTATCTCTCATTGAATTACCTAAATTGGAGCAATATATTTCAATTTGCAATAAATTCAACAAACTCAACATTTCTCATTAAATTGAAACGCGAACATAACCCGCCATAACCTTTAAATTATAAAGCGATAAAACGCATCGCCGAAACGTCGCAGCCGCATCGCATCAACTCGGCACAGCCTCTAATAAAACAAAACGCCCATAAACAAACAATAACCACGAACGAAATGAAAATATATACATATATATATATATATAAAGCGATATACGTAAAAGAGCACAATTACCGAATACGCACAGAAAGAGAATTGTTGCTCACGTTCGCAGGCAGTAAACGGTCGCGCCGTAAATGCACAAATTCGCGAACTGAACCTACGGCCGACTAGTCGGTCGTAAAAACCGACGAAAAATGAATAAGGTACACGCTGTGCATACGTACATACAATTCTTAAAGTATTGTTGTGTCATGTGTGTGTTTGTTTGTGTAAACGCTGTTCTTTTTGGAAGCGAAATCGTTGGTCTGTGAGTAGTTTTCGATTTGAGGTTCGTTTCGTTCGGAAATTTTTGGTTTAGTGCTTATATATTTTTTCAAATTATCGATTGAGATGATTTCTTTGAAAATAAATGCAATTTTCTTAAAAATTTATTCAGATTTTTGAATAATATAGGTGTGATGGAAAGGATTAAGTCTTTTGTATGAGTGAATACTCAAACGGTATTGAGTTCTCTGAGAAAAGTTATCTGGACATTTACGAAAAATTGTTTAAAAAATGCTGGTTTCTAAAGATTTTTTTTATAAAATTAAACGATATCCATTTCAAGTTAAATATTTCCAATTTCAAATTCAATTATTGCAACATTTTAAGAAACACTCACTATCTACTACGAGTGGAAGGGACTCTGCACAATTTTTCGAGAACACAACAGTCAACTGCACATAAGTGCCACTGTAAAAGATTAAATTTGTTTGAAAATTATTCGTTTCAACTCAGCAGTAGACAATAAATTAGGTTATACAGTCGAATTTGAATTCAAAAACCTTTAAATTCAGATTAACATACAAGATCTCAATACATACAGATCTCAATCAACTCGTTCGTACCTCACACGCAATTAATATCTACATATATTTTTCATGAAATTGAGTTATACCACTCTCAATATAACCGGTCTTCATAAGGGATTCGGCATCTTGGGACACGAGCGTATGGGAAATTCGCCGGGATATATGAAATATTTGGGCGCGAAGAGGAACGCGTCCCATATTGCGCGTTATTAGCGCGTGGGAAATATTGCGGTATATATCTTTTTATTCTTTACGATCGATGCCAGTTCGTCATATTTATAAACAGATGTCTCGCGAATGTGAGGGGGTGTTCATTACGGGTTTATTTGTCGTGCGTGTATCGCCTGCGGTTGAACGAATTCCGTTTCAGATTCAAGATTCGATGAATCAATCTCTCAGCATGTTCATAATTTAGTATGATTAGTTTTCGAATTATTCGAATATGAAATAGTAAATCGATTGGTATAAATACGCTATTAATTCTAAGGACGAAATAGACATTACCGACTGTAGACAAATTTAGTTTTCACTGAATCAGTTCGTGCTGAATTTGATAGTAACAGCGTAATCGCTTCAATACTGCGAAATTTAATAGAAACGCAAAATCAAAAACAGCCAAGTAATTATTGTATTTGATTGAAAATTCAACGACAGATTTCAGACTAATAGAGTATCGTCGAAATACGGCTCTTAATACTGCGATATATTTCAGAGGGCGATGAAATATACAGAGCTTCTGGGCATCGAGTGGGCGTCCTGTAGGTGGTTCTCGTAAACTCTAATCCTCGGAAGGAAACCAGTGAGGCCATGTGTTTTTCATTGGACCGTTCATGCGAAAAATCTACGCGAATAAGAGACGATGGGCCATGGAGGTTTTTCTTCTAGAGTTATTTCCTTATAGAGTGTACGAAAGTTTTTTGCGCGCGGAATTCTGAATCAAAACTTGCTCTGTTTTTGATTAAAATTAAGATTTTATTTCGGTCGATTTTTAAAAAGAATAAATTAATTGACGATCTATTAAGATTTTTTGTCATTTTTTAATGTTGCTGAATTGAACGAACTTGGTTTGCGTAATGATTTGAGTTGTTTTTACAGATTCACGATGCAGATTATCTGTATCGTCATTATGCATCAGCAATTCATGTTACATAACATTCGAATTGAATGACTAACGACCGAAAAATAACTTATAATAACGACAATAGAAAACAATAATGTATTTACTCAAAAATAATTAACAAAAACACCACTCTGATTATCCAATCAAGCACTATGTAATCACTCAGCGCTCGAATCCGAAACAAGCGCATTTCGAAACTGCAACCCCCAATACGATTTTACGACACAATAGTGGGTGTGTTTTCTCGTTTTACGACTTAAATTCGGCGGCAAACCCATATAAAGAGCCGCAAATTCGTCTTGCCTACAGTTTTGTCGCACAACACCCAGGTTTCGCGTTTAATATTTTAATCCCGGAGGCCGCGGGCCATTTAACACCGACGCCGCACAGGTTTCAATGGTAAATATTCCGCCGCGTTTGTGTTTGGACTTTTTGAATGGATGCGATGAAAAAAAATTAAGCGAGCTTTCAAAATAAACGCACGGATAGAGTGACCGCATTTGCACAGTATACAGAATAAATTGATATTTGTTCGGAGGCTTAATTGTTGTGAAATCGTGAGTGAAATTTTTTTTCATTATTAATCGAGTTTGTTAAGTGAGGGGTTTGTTTTTAATCAAGGATGTTAGTTCAGTTGCGTGTTTGTTTAAGCAATAGTGAGAATTATATTAAGGTTGATATAATAATAACTTTCATTTGTGTTATATTATTTGATAATATGTAGGTTGTGGTAAACAATGCGAACTATTCGGGAATTATCCGTTCATTGTCGAGAAGATCTGATGAGTCAATTTTCGATAAATTTCATTTCAATTATTGCTAAAATAACAAAATCTTAATTATAAACAATGTAAATATTGACATGGAATCTATCACGAAAAAATTACTACAGATCGTAGTCGAACTTTTCTTCAATGACAAACTAATTTTTGAATGATCGTCACTTCTTCATATCTACCCCTAATTAACATAATGAAATCATATTAATCAAATTAAATTATTTCAATTAATAAAGTAATCGATTCTTAGACTAATCTATACAAATATATCATTCAATAATTTTTACAAATAAAATCGATTTTCAACCAAAAACATCAATAAAAAGTCAATGAAACCATCAATACCAAACAGATACAAACTCGGCACACTTCAATCACCAATCCACGTCGAACATTTCTCACAAACAAACAACGGCTCACACACACACAATACACATAATACAACAAACAGAAGAGAACAAACGAGAGAGAGAGCACTTTGTAGTCGAGGGCCGCGACTCCTCCATCGGGGCATTAGATATTTATGAGTCGCCGATATCTCGGCCGGGAGATAAATTGACTACCGAAAAACCGCCGCGCGAATAAAATATAGTCGAAAGCTCATTCATAGGTGGCTCCCGAAAAGGAGCAAATATAATAAATGTCCGAGCATAATTTATCGCGGGAAAAACGCGCGAGCGCGGAAACCGGGCGCGCACATAAAACGGACGCGCTATTAATCACGAAAGGTACGCAGTCACCCCGGGAATCCCGGGACTCCCGGGACGCGGGACTCCCGCGAATCCACGCTTTTATAGAAATAGATTTTTTTTAGTATGGATGCGTCGTTATTTATCGAAATCATCTATATCTATATTATAAATACGCTAACGATGCTTGAAATTTTCAGACTCGACTCGGAAATCGAACCCGCGCCTGCAGATTATTAACCCACCGCTCACGCTCTGAGCCACGGATCGTAATTATGGAACTGCATCGTTTTACATATTTAACACGTAAAATCTTTTTTTATTTCACACATAGATGGCAATACGAATTTGATTAATTCCGAACTATTTTGATACACATGCGCCTACTGCTAGTTATTATAAATACGCTAACGATGCTCGAAATTTTCAAGCATAGCCGTGAATCGAACCCGCGCCTGCGGTTCATTAAGCGGCGTCGTTCACTCCGCGCCACCGTCATATTAAAGCAATGCGTAACTTTTTACGTACATAAGGTATTCGACTTCTGTCCGAGACCAACATTTTAATCATCAAAATATACGTATTTATATCGTAGGGTTAGGAGGCTCCAGTAAAAAATTCAATAGCGGCACGTTATTACCGGTTTTTTCAATTTTAAATATTTTTTTCGCTATTTTTTTATTTCACACATAGATGGCAATACGAAATTTTATAAAATTCCGAACAATGCAATACACATAAAATTAATTCCGAACTATTTTGATACACATGCGCCTACTGCTAGTCAAAACTAATTAATCTGAATGAGATTTCAATTTTTTTTCACATTTCATAAAAAAAACATTTTAATATCAACGAGAGCGCAAAAATTTATCTCCTCAGATTTTGAACGAAACTCGATGGTAATATAGTGCAAATATAGATATTAAATAGCGATGAAAATTATAAATGCTACTCTCAATATTTTTCCTAAAAATCAGATAAAATTTCAGTATTTATGCAAAGCATAATAAACGCGCCCAAATACATAGCTAATATGTATATTATATTTTGATCTGATTTTTTTTTTGAAAATTAGTACGTACAGTTTTTCTTACTGTTAATCACAATATACGAGTGAATTTCCTTAGAAAATATTAACAATCATCTGGTTAGATTAAAGCTGTTTCGTCAAAATCATGTGTGCTCCTTCATAAGATTGAATTATCATATCATAAACATAATCTAAATCAGTGTACTATTTTATCATTTAAATTCATATAGGATTTCATGTATGTTTAGGGGTATAGTGTAGGAGCTTTTTGGTTTGACCCCTGCTATGTTTTTCGTTCTTTGGGTCGAAATCCGAAAACCGAAAGCTCAGTCTCTTGGTGCCGCAATTAGTTGCTTGTATTCTCTTGTTGTTTGTCTCTAATTAAACTGTCTTATGTTAGGGTGGACGTTTGAAAGCTGAATAGGATGTACTGCAGTGTGCTTTTGTATGTAATTGCAAAAAATCATGCGTTGCTAAAAACTAACGTGAAACAATTTTTCATTTAACACAGTTGATATTTTTTTATTTTCTAAACATTCAACTAAATCAATTTATTAGAAATAATATTAGTATATTTTCTTTTATTTATTTATTTATCGCTTAGAATATTTTTATCAATCGTATACTACGAGGACTTTTCCTAAAATGAACTCGAACTATTTTAAGCTTATCGACGTTCTGCGAAAATGGCTTTTCACAATCACAAAATAGCTTCTTTAATCTTCGAACGAATATAAATCGAAAACAAAATCGGTAGTGAATCCGTTTATAGGCACAAAGCTGCTGCTACAAGCAGAATGTTCAAAGAACCTGAACGTCTATTTAATTTAGTAAGTCGATTTATTTAATTTTGAATAGATTCCTGAAGTAAACAATTATTTTATATTTCGAAAATGGTTTCAGTTTACTGAAATGATAGCTTGCGTACAGTTTCTATGATGTTGTAATCCTATTATTAAATTTTTCGCTCTATTAATGATACAGCACATTGAAAGCACACACATTAAGTACTTTTCGATTAAATGAAATATTTTACTCATTTAGAATACAAAATAAATATAATCACACACACCTGTGTATTTTCGACAATTTATACGGTCGATTGAATTACCGCTTCACAGTTTTAATTAGAATTAATCAATCCACTAGAGAAAACCACTCAATTGTCAACTATTTACGACTTCGCGCAGAATTAACACGCCTGACTTCAATATCGATTTGTCTTAGCCGACTCGAGGATAGTGACCCAATTTGTTCACTTTGCTCTCAATTTGGACTAATTTTTACTTGAACTGATCGCAATCAAACGGAAGAGAGTTCGCAATTTTTGCCTCAAAATCAAACGACCCATAAAAATATAATCTTTCGAATATTTTTGATCGGTTTTAACCCATCATTTTTATACTTAAAAAACCGCAACAAACATGAAAGGTAAAAACGTCACGGATGTTCTGTATACAAGTGAGTTTCCTCGAGATCCCACCTTTCTTTTCGATTCGGTGTCCCGGGACGGGTCGACCTATAATTAAAGATACGATTGTGCTTCTGCTAGAGAAAGAAACGCGCAGAGAAGATGAATGATACGCCATTAAGATTTGAGGTATTGTGTTTCTAACGATCCGGATTTCGTTTGGGAGAAAAGCTCGAGGATTTTCCGAGCGGCCGGAAAAATGGACGCCGCGATTACGACGAGGAAAACCCCTCGAGATGGATATGGAGAAAGGGAAATTCGCTATGTTGCTCGTTTTGTGTGTGTATATTTCGTTAAAAAATATATTAATTGATATCTTGAAAAAAATATTATTTTCATCTGACCGAATTTCAAATTTGAGTATTTTTTTATTAAAATTTCAACATAGTTTTTTCGTGAATGAAATCATAATTTTGATTAAACCATTTCGAAGTTATTTCAATTTATATCTGACATGGAAAAATTCGAAGATTATTAAGAAAGTTTCGGTCAGCTCGATAATAAACTTAAATTCAGCGAAATCTTCATTAAAATCGCTTCAATAATACTTGCGAAATATAATTTCGAACTGCGACTTAACAATTTCAATAACGAAAGGTATTTAATATATATTTATTGTAAATTAAAAATGAGAACAGCAGATTTCGACACGAACAGATTCCTTTCGGTCGTTTGTCTAGAGATTATACAGTTAATTTTCGAATTGTGAAAATGGGAATAAAATCCGGCCCGATTTGACATCGAATAAATTAATTTTCTTCCGAAGAAACTAAACAGTCTAGACTGAATTAATTTTATGCGCAGATTGAAAACTCATTTTCCAAAATTTATCTATAATATAATAATATACAATTGTCTGTATATTTACACACACAAAAAGCGAGCATCGCGGCATAGTAATAATTTCGAGCTGCGGAAATCTTGTTAAAGCGTTAATTATCCTGGCTGACCGAAGTCGAAATCAAATAACGAATCCTGAAATGGAACAACCAAGTTTCGTGTATAATTAACACCGTATCCTGGAATAGAGAAAAAATTGTATACGTCCATAACGAATCGGAAGTGCGTAAAAACGTGTCGTCGTAACGTGCGGAATTATCGCGTAATCTCGCCAAATTAAGCTCGGCCGATTGGTCATTTTTCGAAGAGATTTTTCTTATTCGTACATATAATTTTTGTTACGTATAATATAAATGATTGATGAGGATGAGTAATCCAATATTTTCTTCCTTTTTTTGGATTGAGAGAGAAAATCTGTGGCGAAGTCTTGTTCTATGATAACTTCGCGGTACATCTGGTGTATATTTGGGATTTGTTTGCTTTTCGAAATTAATTCATTATAAACAACTTATGAATATGCTGAATGCGTATGTTGATTAGTGATCACAATTGCGCCATTCAGAGCTAAACGTAACTAACTCTACTAAGCAAGAAGTCGAAAAAAACAATTAAACTTTTTTGGTACGTTTTTCAAAATTCCCTTCATTATTCCATTTTTTTTAAATATTATAAATATATGTACAATTTTGTTTATAAATATGCTACGAATGTAATCAGTTCACATTAGATTAGATAATTTATTTAAATTGTTTATAAAATAAATAATGTTTTAACTATAATAGATATCAAACATATTTCGTCATTAAATGGTATATAATGATATTTCAAATACATATAAAACATATGACTAAACTAAGTGCTTGGACATTTAAAACTCTTTTTTTTTTCTTCAAAAAATGGAATTAATCACGTTTAGTTCTAAACAGCTCAATTATTCCCCGCATACAAATTATACAACGGAAATAAGCGAATTTGAATGCCTGTATTGATATTAACACGACGTGGAGAGCTTTTGACCCTGTATAGGCAGATTTAGTGCAGCGTTCTAATTCACTAGCACAATTATGAGGCTTTGTGGCTTATGGGGAAATCGCTTATATCGAGAGCGTACTGCAATTACGTATTTACCGACATACGACGCGTTTAATGATATGAAACGATCGATGGAATCAATTCGTTATGATCGTATTCACGAAACACATATTTTAAGAACGGATTAAATTTCATGATATTGAAATGTAGACAATTTATAGAATTTATTATAAATCTGATTTACTTATATTGTAGTAATATGTGCCTGTACATAGTTGATAGCATTATCTTATGTAGTATGTATTCTATGGATAAAGAGCTTCTGTATCCATAATGTGAAACTACGGTTGCACACAAGTGTCAGCGTGCAGGTAACGCCTTTTCGTAGTAGTTTGTGCAGGTTAATGTATCGCTACGAGAATACATAACGAAAGTCCTAATACAAAATGTAGTATCCCAAAATTAACGAATAAATTGCACTTATATTCAAATAAATAAATATTGTCATAGTTGATATATGATTAAATTTAAAAATATTGTTTTGATTTTATTTGTATATTTTTTTCGAAAAAATCAAACTGGTTTGTGAAGATAAAATAAGTTTAAATTAGATACAGAGTTTTGATAGGAGACATCGGCGTTCGGTCTCTAGCGAACAACAGCTGAATAACTGCAAACAAAAGCGGTCGGAGAGTTAACACTTTTGACCGACTTTTTACACTGTTTTATTTCACCGGCAACGACAAAAGTTACCTCAAACGTACGTACATACGTGGGTTATTCTGCTACCATTGAGTTATGATTTGAACACGAATGAACGCAATTGTGGAACTGTGTGTGTCGCATTATGGGAAAACAACCGTGAACAGAACAATAAAATTGTAACGTTTAAATTTTCTCATTCGATATGAATTAGAGTTTTCATAACTTTTGTCTTGAAATCTCTTTTTTTTTTTAATTTAAAATAATCATTTTTTGAATTTGTATTTAAATAAATAAAATGCATCGAAGATAAGCAAAGTGTGAAGCTTTACTCTTTTCTCGTATCGAAGTCTTAAGAGCACTTTACTGCTGAAAAATTTAAGATTTACTACCTTAAATCTGTACTTTGTTAATTTTTTCATTTTTGATGGAATATTTGCTATTTTTTCGTTCGTTTCATTAATGGACATGAAGTGCATTCCTATAAAAAAACTCTCACGGAAAAAAAGCTCATGCACGTATCCAGTCGACTTCTAAGTGAAAATTTTTACATTTGCACGAGTGCAGACACTGCTGTGGAAATGGCACCTAAAAGGTTCCGCGTGCAACGTTCGATGTTCAATATTGAAGGGGACAATTTCGACGTGAGGTCGCATGAATATGAATATATTTTATATCGCACAAAGAGCAATTGATGTCGTACGTATGGTACACATGTACCTAATGTCGAATGTAAGATGAAAAAGCTCACGAGACACACATTGAGAGAAAGAGCACGCTTCGAACGCGATGAAAATGTATTCAAATTCGACAGATAAACGTAATATTATTCATTGATATGTTGATAGCGATATATTTATTAATTGAAATATTCGCGATACGATTTTAGATTATTACATCGAACCGAGTTCATCTAGTCTGACATTTTAATTATAGTGCGTGCAATTTGGATGTTATGCGTGTGTTTATAACATGCCAATCATAATTATATTACCAGCAATCGCGGTCGATAAATTAGCATTTCCATCCCGCTTATTATCAACAACATTCATTCGTAGAAATTGATTTGAAGCGTCATCGACATCGATCCTTAATCAAATGACACGATTTCATACCATACATTGAAACACAAATTACAATGAAATAGGCCAAAAGGACCATGTGACATTTTTATCGTAATTGAATTAAGTGTAGAAACTTTTTATATATGCATTCAAATGCAAAAGGATATAAATGATTTCGGAACCATTGAGATAAATCATCAAATTACTTGTCCCTCTACCAATACAGATACAATTTACTTTGAACGCATTTTTCTTGATATCAACGTCATGTAACTTGAACCCCTCAGTCTATTTTGTCGTCATATATTTTCGTCATAAAATAAATCTCATATTTTCGCCGAGCGGCAAATTGAAGCATGGAACGGCATCGCAGCCGCATAGTTCCATTACAGTTCACGGAGCTGCGGGATTTCCTCGCGAGGGATTAAAACCTTGTTTCGTCGTATTTGAACGTGGACTACTTTCGATCTTCCCCCGGAGCCCCTAAGAAGGACTTCCAGTGTGGAGTGGAAGGAAATTCGGGATTCAGGAGCCGAGAGGAACTTGTTTGCGATGGCCGC
This sequence comes from Cheumatopsyche charites, assembly GCA_024721215.1. Taxonomy (NCBI): domain Eukaryota; kingdom Metazoa; phylum Arthropoda; class Insecta; order Trichoptera; family Hydropsychidae; genus Cheumatopsyche; species Cheumatopsyche charites. Next base: position 7,720,428 of record CM045586.1, on the reverse strand, counting down.
GGGCCGCTCACCTATAGTGTACTTACACTATAGAGCCAGTGGCGCACTATTGAAGCGTGAATTTGTTTTGGATTTTTGTGCATTTATTGGAATCGATGAAGGAATAAATCATATCGTTTATATTATTGAATGTTCATTTGAAAGTTTATTGCATAATCGATTGATGCAAAGTGTAAAATTTGATTGCAGTGTTTTATCATCTGATGATTATTATTGCATATTCATTGAAATAAAAGCATACTTGTTCAAATTTAGTAAGAAAATATATTCGGGTAATATTATATCGGCAAAATATTCGACCTAACCTAACTAAACCCAATACTATCCAACTAGAAACACTAGTCGCGATACCAAAGAGACAGACCTATTCAGGGTAAAGTGGGGCCAAAAGTTCCATGTACAAGTTGCTCCGAAGCTGTTTCGTCACTCAGATATCGTCATCATAGTAACTAAAATGATTACCAAAATTGTGCACTACCTGATATTTTAATTTAGTTCTTTACATGGTATTACTATCCCTTTTCTCACAAAATTATTCCTTTCGAAACAACTTAACCCCGAAATTTCTATCTCAGATTTTTCTACAAAAGAATTTTCTTCTTATTTTTTTAAAGAACGAAAAAAACATTTTAACTCAAATTACCCATCTTAGAATATCATATTGATGATGGATTAATTCAAATATCAAAACAATTCGAAAGTATCGATCATAATTCAAATACATAATTGGAATGCCTGGTCGTTTGAAATAAGGCGTCACACGTTTCAGTACTTGCATCAAATCATTCTCTATTGACATTAACTTGCATCAAATCATTCTCTATCGACATTAATCAAAATTATAGATTATTTAGAATATTTTATATATAAAAAAAAAAAACAAATCAACAAGAAAAACCTTCGGCTTCCCAGCAGACCTCAGTCGCGACCGGCACGAGTCTGAAAGTTCACGCCGTCTGAATACAAACAAAGGGCTTAACAACTCTCAGAGCCCGGGTTTCTCTTGGTTCGGTTCCGCACCTGTCTCTCGAAGGGGCGGCGAATTTGTCGGTGGGTGGTTTTTCAGTGTGCACCGCCCCTACGGTGCCGTGTGAATGGGCCTCTATCGGATAACGAGGCCCGCTTTGAACCCGAGGGCCTTCCCTTTGACGGTGGTTCGATCGGATCGAGTGTCGGTGCCTGGGGCCGTTTTGCCGGACGTTTGACGACGTTAATTATGGGTCAGGGGTGTGTCGGGATGCAGGGTTTGAAGTGTCCATGGTGCGAACGGATTTGATTCGGTTTGTTGCCCGCGTCGATTGTTGATCGGTTTCGAAGGAATTTTGACGTATTTTGTTCGATTGTTTTGTGTTTAATGAAAATTTGAAACAAATTGATGTTCCTATTACTGGTTATTTCAATGAAGCAGCAAACAGCACTTCTGATCAAAGTCTGATCCTTGAGGTCCACATTGTTGACTATGCTACGTGCTGAGTACTGCTTGCTGCTTGTTGTGGTACGCGAAACCTAGCTGCATGTGGCACGCAGTGTGGTCAGTTATGGGAACAATGGAGACCCCGAGAAACAGAATCCATTGTTGTCATCGTTGAGCAAGTTGCGTACCGTGTGTCTCTTGCTGCTTGTCGCAGTACACAAAACGGGCCTTGGGTGAGCTGTATAATGGTAGAAATATGGTTATTTTTGTATGTGCATGCATTTAGCTACAAACAATTGTATTCTCATCGTTATACAGATTAAATTTGTTTGTTTTCACTAATTGTGGGGTTGAATAAAACGCTAGTGGGATAGCTACATATATTAAGCATACGAAGATTGTTCACGTATTTTGATCATCAATTTCATATAAAAAATTAGAAATATATTATACATATAGACTGAAAATCGAAAAATATACTTTTCAATGATTTTTTATAAAAAAAAACGGATTTTTTTAGATGCATTTTATACTAGATGTGATAATGATGTATTGCATATTTTTATTTATATCGACGTTCATACTTATCATTTGAATTCTCGACAAACTTTAACGACGAAACTTTCCAAAACGATAAAAAAATAAAACTATGAAAACAACGTCAGCAATAACACTAATAGGCGACTTCCTGCAATAAAGCGGGCTGGTAGTCGAATCGAAAACAATTTTCCCGATGAAATATCAATGGGAACGGCGTCGTTTTCATTTATACCCCACTCGAACACACACACGCAAACTTTGATAGCTTCACTATACGAACCGAGACTTGGTCGGATCGTGTATAAATAAAATTTTCAGCTCGTAAAAGCAATCGAACTAAGCCGAGTGGTACAAGAGTACCGTGTGCAGCGGTCGAGCCTGTATTCGCAGTACCTTCGTTCGGATTAAAACGGTCTAGAAAAACTTACTAAGAGCACCGGTAGTAGGTGGACTCGATAAAAACGGCAATAAAAATAATCGCTGACTCGAATATTGGCATATGTACTCTGGGGAATCTGTGAAATATCGGCGGATTCGAAGCCAAATGTAATGCGATTCTCACGAGTTCGAATAAATTTCAAAACAGTTTTGTTGTTGATTATTATTTGTTTCGTAAAATATCGAAACATTATAACTAATCGAATGAATTAGAATCAAAATTTATGTTGCGATATTGAACAATGATTGTGTTGCGCAAAGTTATTATTTACTTAATAGAGAACTTATATAAACTACAAGTTCAAAGTTTGCGTCGAGAGTTTGTTGTCATTACGATTTGGATATTAGGTATTACCGAAAATCGCGCCATCAAGGTTATGCTCGAAATTAAATAAATATACAGATATTGTCTGTTCCGAAGTTTGTTGACAAAATCATCCAATTACGTACAGAAATCGGTAAATCTTTATATCTATATTTCGCAACGAAATCGTTGAAGTGAACATATTTCATAACATGACAGAACTTAATATTAAGATGCACACATGTATACAATGTGATATTTTGCGTCAAGAGTTTCGCGAGTCACACTAGCCGTAAATTTCCTATGACCTTATTTCTAACACGACCTAAGTTAAACCCACGTAACCATAAAAACTGCATCCTACATCATATATTTCTAATCAAAATGTAATAACAGCATTATTATCAACAAACATTAAAACTAATACATTTCTTTATATGAAATCAGTTTTTCACAATGTATATGCAAATTCAATATATTTTCATTTCGATGTCAATGAAAATATCAGGAATCATATTCTCAACAAGAATTTAACCTCTATATGAAAATCTCATCCCAATTCGCAAACGGGACCAAACTCATACAAAAGTTGAAACCGAGTCCAGAAGACTTCATATGTCACCGGACCCGTGAGGTTTCCTCGCTATACATTATTTTCCACCACAGTATTATATTTAGTTCCAGGGTAATACTTGGTAGCAGTACAACGGGACATGAGCGATGTCGGCGTTGTTGTGTCGTTTGTAGTAATAAAATTGCTCAAAGTTTGCCGCGGAAAAATTTCAAATGCAGCCGCTCCTCGCGGAGTCTAGTTCAGTTTTGTACTTGAGAACTGTTGCCGCTTTAAATTATTTTTCAGAGTGTGTCTTGTTTGTTGATGGGAAATGTTACTATTCGGTTTTATTTTTGAGTCAACAAAATTTTATTTATCGATAAAAATTTGTATAAAAGTATCATTTGAATCGAATCTATCGTATTGAAATTTGATTGGATTTTTTATTGAAATATTCTAAGCAATTCATTCTATTATTTTTGTGAATATTCTAGTAATATTTTCAGGTCTACACGATGAAAGATTGGCGGTACGACGCGCTGAGAAATGAACTTTATTTGTTTTGATCTGTTGTTATTCTTTCCGCTAGGACGTAACAATCAAAAAGTTTTATCACGCGAATTAGATCTATCTCATCGGGAGTTTATCCCATTGTTAGTTTGGCCTCGTCGGAAAATTGATTTCGCTTTACCACTTCTATATATAGAATAATAATATTATATATATAGGGGCGGTAGTTTCACTTCGAAGCCAGTCTCTTCTCCTGTTTATTGTGTTTTACTTTATTTTATATCACTAGAAGAGGCCATATACGCGGTCAATTATTCCATTTTCTCGTAGGTCTAAAAAGTGTCGTTCTGTGCGATTTGCGACGTTATTGTTTTACTGCGAAAATTATTACGTATAAATTTTACGATGTCGATAAGAAACTAGTGGTGTTGTGTGAAAAAATACCGTTTTTTTCGACGTTCAGTTACGGCGTTTGTCATAAGCTCAAATAAAAGTTTTATGATGTATGCTCATATTGAAAATAAAACTGATAATTTTGCGAAATATTTTATTGTCGACGTTAAAATATATTTGATAAGTTTTTCTGAAAGTATTCAGCCGTGAAATGTTGTGAAAAATACTTTTTTTTTTCAAATGAAAAAAGATGAAAGATAATTTTAATTAAATTGGTCGGATGCACCTTTTCAGTGAAATTGCAGCATAGCTTGGGACTGTTGTGTAATAGTGTTTTTTTAGTCATTTTTTTTAAGATTCTCGCGAATACATTTGCATTTAGTAGCATTCGTGACACGAAATTCTCTTCTAGCTAAAGAATTTAATTTATTTTGAAACCTTTTTTTGAATTCGCAATCAACAATTAAGTGTTTATGAAGATTAAAGATTAACAAATATCATAATATAAAACGTAAGTGTGATTCAGAACCATAATATAAAAATCGACTTACCAGTAGAACTTTTAATTGCTTATAATATTTTTAACTTAAAATAGATATTTTATTATTATTAACGTGACATTTTTGTAAATAGAATAAAATATAATATTATGAAGCATATAAGAATCGTCGAATCCACACATCAAGAAGCACTGCAGAAATGCATTCGCGAATGCATTTCAGCACCGATAGCTTCAAACGTAATGCATTCCAAGAACTGAAAGCTGCGAAAAAATCCCTTTGACAAGACGTACCGTAAATATCATAAAATATTTTAAGACTACCCGATAGCCATAGTAGCGTTCTTTCCATTAACGACGCGTTAAAACGAAAGACCGAGATTAACGGCGGGAAACTCTGGGCGCGGAAAAACGCGAAAATTTCGCACACGCTTCCCACCATAATGAAAACTTGAGGAGGAATGCGGAAAATTCGCAAGAATCATAATGAAGTGTGGCGCTCATGATTTATGGTTTCCAGGCGAGGGTTATGAGTGCTTTGTAGGTCGCGAATGTTCAAGGATTAAATAAACGATGAAGTTTTTTTAATTGTGTTTTAAGTACTGGGTAGTAATTGTTGCATTTCGGAATTGATATTAATTGATTCTTTGCTGAAATCGAAATGTATTCACGTTGGTTTTTTTATGAAATGAAAGATTATAGTGAATATATTGTATGGAATAGTCAAAAACTTACAAGGAAAGGTTTCGTAATGATCCCCATCGATTTTGACTTAAATTTGTATATATCTACATATGTAATTGAAGAGATGAAACATTTATGAAGACTGAAAATGCAACTTTCAATAACAATTCAAATATCGTAGTTCAAAGTTCCGTATATTTTTAAGTACACTAACAAGAATATATTTTTTATAAGAAAACTTTTGATATGTATCGTCAATGGGTTAATAACAATTTTAACTATATCGTTTTAAATTGAAAAGATATTTTAACATACTACAAATGAATCATTATTTTGTTAGTGAACATAGCAAATAAAAAAGTATACTGAACATTTTATAAGAAAATTAAAAAATTATTGAAAAGTTGCACATTCAATACATTACATTTCTTCAATGTTTAATCAAAATCAAAGGAAATTCATTTGAAACCTCCTCGTTAAATAAAATCAAAATAATTGAATATTAATACTACAAATAAAACAATTATTTGCATATAAAATTGCGAAAATAACTGAAAGCGATTTCGTAGCATTGCTGCGAGCGAAGGAAAAGTCCGTCAATTAAAACAATGGCAATAAATACGACGGCACATCAATTAATTTCAACGACAAACAAACGATCGAAAATTTCTTGTTCGGAACGTAAATTTCCGCCGAAATCTCAAATTTGACATTTTTGTGATTGGCGCGCTTTTCTTCGTTTCAAAAAACGGTATCGAGCGCCTCATAACGGACACATCTGTCAAAACGTCGAGCGTTACAACAATAGCAATTGTCGTGCTTTCTTTGTGTTATTTTCTTTGTTCTGTAGAGTGGATTTGGGAAAATACTCGTGTGTATCATTCGTATAATACACTGTTATAAAATATAATATATTTTCGATCCTTCGAAATGAATTTTAAATATTTACTTTCGCATATATTAAAATGAAAAAGCGTCTACTTTGTACACATTTATTATATTCAAATAAATAAATAATCATCGAAATGAATATGTTCTTGTAAATCTGGATGTTATATAAAATTTAATTGAAACTAACTCAAATATTTAAACAAAAAGTAAATCGAGCAAATAAAATATTAAACGTAAAAAAAAACAACCGGTTTAATATTCCAATTAAATACTTCCAGTACGAACGAACGCGTCGACCGAATTTGATTAATTTCCCACCAGACTTTTTAATTCTTTTTTCTTTGGCGTTCTTTGGCTTTGTTTTTCCCTTTCCTTTACTTGCGGTGTATATTTTTAAGAAAACGTGGTTCGTTTAACTGGATTTATTACACAGCCGAGCTTTGCGAGGGCCGGCGTCAAACCGAGAGATTAATCGGATTCGGTCAAAATCGAGGGCTAAAGGGTTAAAGTAAACGACTCAACTACAAAAGCTCCAGATTGTGTTAATAAAAAATTAAGTGGGTTTACGTACGATTGTAAAGGATCTCTCTGTCCTCCCTCTGGCTCTCTCTCAGACTGTAATAAATCACGCAAATTACGCAGTCTCGTGTTTCGGACAAAAGATTTTCTTTGGGACGGTTTATCGAATGTGAAATATTGAATGGTTTTACAGCGAGTCAAACTTGTTTGTTATCTCGAGAAAAAATGCATTCGATGTTTTGCGAAGAATCTTAAGTAAAGATCATAGATGTCTCTATTGTATTTTTTGTCTAAAGTAGACGATCTTGAAATATTTTATTCAGTATCTTTTATTTGTACCAATGAATCTTTTAACACTATGACAGTAGTGTTTTGTCATGAAATATTTTAAATGGTTAGTATTTTTATCAACATTCAAGTAGGATTTTTTCAATTTAACATTAAGATGTGCTATTCGTTAAACATATTTGATGAAAAAATGATTTATCCTGAGGACAATGGTAAGTTAACTTGATCATTGTGAACACTCATGTATGAGTTAAAATTGGTCTATTTGAATATCTACTATCAACATAGTATTATACTAAATATGACAGTGGACGGTCAACTGGACCAATTTTCACACTAATTTGACACGAAACAGGATGCTTATATTAGTCAAGTTAGCTTGTAACTGTCCAGTGAATTAGCCTACTATGTAAGAATTTTCTGTTAGATTATTTACTTAAAAAAATATAATTTTTCGAGTACGCGTTTCGTTATTTTTTCGCGAAATCCTGCAATCGCCTAGCTTTGTCTCCGAAGCGTTTTTTTCCATCTTCTATATCGAGGCAGTGTTTATTTTGCGAATCCGGCGTCGGATTTTATGGGAGTGTCGAAGTCGCCGGTCGCCGGGGAGACATCGTGTCGCACGTCCCGGCTGATCACCTCAGAGACGCCGACAGTGTCCCGGGATTTCACTCAGCGACTGTGGGACACTGCGGGACGCCGCTACGACTGTGCGGGACACTCTGGGACTGTTCTCGCTGGACGAGACTACGAGGCTTTACTGGGCTCTGGAAATTCCGTTCGAATATAAATTTCGATAATTTTTAGTTTTCAGAAAATATTTTCGAATTTTTTCAAAGCTTAGACTGCAGTTTTGGCGATTTTTTAAATTTAATTCATTTTACTTACTGTTATCGAGTAAATTTACGTACGATAGTTAAAATTAGTTGACTTTTTTTTGTAAAACACTGAACCTTTTTAAGGACTCTAGAAGCCCAGATATACAAGTGTATACGATCAAAATTTTAATACGTCATTATCGAATTCAAATGTATTTTATAATCATAAAAATAATGCAAAAGTTGTTAAATAATTTAATAAATTGTATCGATTCAGACTTATGTATATCCTTTTTAAGATTGAAAAATTAGAATCAATTAGAGGCAATTTCTATAATAATGTGATATGAATTTGTCATTTTTAACTTAAGCTTTTAGGATTTTCAAATATAATTAAAATAGATTTTAGGTAGTCGTTTTACTCTAGATGAGTTTTAAAAATAGAATAATTAAATTTTTTTTTGCCAATAACGCACCGATCAAAGAATAATTCATTTGTACTAATATCAGCTGTTCATTTATTGCATTCGATATTTATTCAGAATTGAGCTAATTTTTCAGACAATCATTTCAAAAATCATTCTATTTCTATAGACCCTCTCACTTAAATTCTACGATGAAAAAAAAAACAACAACACACCATTGAAAATAACTAGAACCTATAAAACGGCGAAAAGGTCAAGAAAAAAGGGGCCCGAATCGCGGGGGTGCGGTTTCGATACAAGTTTTAATTAAATCCCCCCGAATTCGTTTTTACGAACTTCGCCTTGTAGTGGCGAAATAAAAATGCCGCATAGTAAAATCGGGGTTATTATTTTCGAGTCCGTCGAAGTTTTGTGTCTGGCTCGCTCTATTTACGATCGGTTTTAAAATGCGATTAAAAGTTGACTTATCGGTTCGACGCGGTGCGCGAGCTCGTTATCGCCGACCATTGGCCATAATTCAACACTTGAAAAGTGCAAAAAATACAAGTCGTTTTACGATTCGGTATGGTGTTCTTACTGAAAATTGTTCGGGGAATTATGTGCCCGTTCCACAGTTCGAAAAAATAAATTAGAAATTTATTGTAGCCTTTTCCAGTTTATTCGTTCTTGTTTGGTATAGATATGATGAATGTTTTTCATTAAAAATGAAATTAATAAAAAACCAATAAACTATGAAAATGCATAGTCAGCTGATAGTGAAACGATGTAAAGCATTAGTGCATGCTGCGTCAGGTTTCAATATGTATTCTTATGATATAAAGTTTGAGTTATGTTGGATCTTGACGAGAGTCGCGAGTCATTTTTCTTAATTTATGTGATCATTTATTTGATCATTTCTTTCGACTATTAATTTTTGAAAAATTATTAATTTAGAAATTTTCAAAACGATTCTTAAAATGTATCGTCAAATTCGATCGAGTTTAGTGACGACTTTCACGAATTGAAATTACTCATAGGAGTTCCTAACCCTTACAGCTGCTCTTTAGACGTAAATTTGATGAATATAGAAAAATTAGTAAAAATTTCTCAAAAAATGATAATAAAGAAATAAATGCATTGAAAAACCAATTCAAATCGCACAATCGAAAATCGGAAACATTGAACCCAAATCGAAATCAAAACGACACAAACACGTGCCGACTATCAACCCCAATACGTGCAGTTCGAATTTCCCGCCTTCGCGTAAACAAACTTATGCACATCTACGCTTCTCAAACTGCGGTTTCGATTATCTCAACAGACGTGTCGTTCTCGATACTGTGCCACCCCAGTTTAACGGTTCTCGCCGGTTTAAGATCGAACACGTTCCACATGCAAACTGGCACACGTCGCCTAGGCATTGTGTGTAATCGCTAGTCGGAGTGCGCATATACGTAGTTCTAAGTACGACAGTCTGGAACAACAACGTGTGTTCGACGAGTGGCGTTCAAATGGCTCTGCGGCAATTAGACGATGTTATAATTGAAGGCAGTTAGATGTTAGAGGTGTTCGCTTATGAGGATCGTTGTCGCTGCTGTGGTAATTTGGATTAATTGAATCGTTCCATTTTATGGCGTTCGATATTGGTTGAGTTTCTTTTTAATTGGTTTGAAGTTTTTATGCTTTTATTTTGAAGTCGATTTTTCGTATGTAAGAGAGAATACAATTATCTTTTTTCGAAATATGCATAAGTGTAAATCCATTCACTTTCGTTACAAGATATTTGATGTTTAGCTTTCGACTTTGTTGACACATAATAGAAAACTTCACTGATTTTTTTTAAGATATCGTAAAGTTTTAAATTACGAATTCCGTGTTCTATTTCATGATGATTTACATCAATGAAGATCGAAAAAAACGACTAACCATTTTTTTTAAATTTGTGGACTTATACTAGTGTCACATTAAAGGGCATAATTATGAAATACCTAAATTAATAGGTGTAATTTATTAATTTTACTGTGATACATATTAGTTCACCGTTTCATAATTGTAATTTCTCCGCCATGTTCATATATTTTTCATAGAATTATTTATGAATGAGGACGAATATGAAAAACATAATATTTCATAAATCTTTAAATATGCTTAAGTAATTTTTCGAACATAAATCGTTTTATCTTTACGAATTTCTTACACGTGTTCATAATTCAATGGAGTATATAATAAGAAAAACTCTATTCATCTATGCTTTTATTATTAAATATAATAAGACAACCTCATTTTTTACGCTTAATACGCGATATAAATAATGTATTTCTTCGCCGACGAAAATTTTGATTTATAGTCACGAATTGAATATATTTTTCACGGAAAAGTGTAAGCACACATTTTTCGACGAGACATGTGCGTAGAGCAAAAAAAATCAATGTCGATATATCGATTTCCTCTTTTGCGACGATAACAAAAAGCCATGAAAGGGAAATTCGCGCGCTTCCCGCCCAATACGTTCGGATTCGCACAGTCGTTTCTTGGATCGAAATATATTTATATGTTATCGAAAAATAAAATAAAATAAATAAATAAAGGGGGCGAAAAACAATTGACCCGTTCGCTCAATTTCCACGGGTTTGATTTCCGATTTTCCGACTACTTTTCGAAGCGAATTTATTCTATGTATGGCGAAATATGTATCTGCGGATGACCTTTTCTCTCATTTACGCTTATAAAAGTCAATAAAATTTTGATATATTTATATATACTTAAATCGCTTAAAATGTTAAATAATACTTTTTACTTATAATTGATTGAAAAATGTGATAGGTGAGCCAAATTCACGTCAAACCTGAACAGCACTTTACGTTTAGAGTTCGGAACATTTTAAAGATAAAGCTCATAATAAATACCGAAACACCGAGAGCCAGGTTGTTATTTATATCTCGATAGTATAGTTTCTTGTGAAGAATATTCGTATCTCGGCAGAAACATCAACAACCCTGTTGTTCTACATAACAACGCGAACTATTGTTGTTCGCTCCTTATCTTTTAATGAACGCATGCCAACTTTTTGACTTTAGCGAAAACTTTGAAGGTTCAGGCGGCGAAAACTGCTCTCATATAAGATTGATTCAAGTTGAAGATACTCTGGAACATCGATCATAAATTAGATACGAATTTTCATATAAGATTTTCAAATTTACTTCAGTGAATGATTCAGCAATCTTAACAAAATAATTTGGCACTTTTCATTATTAAATTCGGCTCTATTCTCATTTATTGTATTCATTTAAGGTTTTAGATAAGATGATATGCTTCTAGAGTCTCTGCGAAATTTTTGAATTTAATTCATATTGCGACTTGAATCTTAACACGTATAGATCCTAGCCGATGTGGGCTCAGATACTGATACCTCAAAACTATTTCCGCAGCGGGAACAATGTCTTGTTTGAATAGCCGATCGTAAATCTTGACGGAATTACTGCTGAATGTGTGCGTGTGTCCCGTTATAGATCTAAATGTACGGCCAGATAAGTAAATAGGTCTATATGTCGGACCAAAGACTCGGGCAAACAAATTGGTTAGTCGATAACTTTGTGAGTGGAAAAGGATGTAATAATGAACGTTTCCACTCTTAATTAACGATCGCGGTCCATATAGAGCCTGTTTTGTGCTCTCGTATACATTTAGTAATTAACGGTTTGTTGTTGGTGAAAAAAATGTTTGATTGATTAAAACGCTTCGGAATATGAAATGATTTATTGAAGTATGAGAATTTTTATGAAAGCTGTGTTTCTCAGAAAAACCTTTATCTTGAATTAATAATGTGAGTATTTTTTTTTAAATCAATCTAGCAACAAGAGAAAGTATATAAATTTAAAAGGTCTCAGACATTCTGAGAATCGAGTTCAGCACAACGCGAACCTTTTTCGGATTACCTTAAACGATCTACAAGAATGAAACGAAAAATAAATGAAATAAAACAAACACACACAAATGTGTGTAGACGAAAAAAAAGCTGCTGACTACACATCGTTCGCGAACCGTTCATTGTCCTGGCCGTCGGAAATTTATGATAATTCGCGAAATCTCGTCGCGTCCCGCGGGAAACAGCCGGCGAAAAACAAATTTTCCATCGGCGCTGACGCGTCGAATTTTCCCCACTTTTCCTTCCCCGTCCTGAGGGTTTTCCCGGGGATTTTCCCCGATTTTTTCCCGTTCGTGTCCCGCTCCCGTCACGCGAGCGCGGAGCTTTTCCGCCATCTGTCCGTCTGTCGGAAAATTCAATCGGAACGCTCCCCGAGGTGTATTCGATTGGCGGTGAGGGGTTTTGTGGATATAGATTTCGATTCGAGATTCGAAGAATCGGATTAATGTGGATTATGCGTAATGCCGATTGTTTCGATGATTTGATAATGGACGGTTTGAATAACGGTGTTGGCTTAAGTAATTTGTATGGATTTGATGAGGTTAACGAGTGGTGTTTTGATTATTATGCATAATGTTCGTGCACGTGTATTTAGAGTTCGAGTAGTTGTTTTGAAATTTGATATTAAAAATTATGTTTGGATTTCTGTTGAAAATTCATAATATGCTTACTAACAATTCAACTCAGATTCCTAGAAATAAGGATGTTATATTATCAATTTCCGTAAGTTCGTCTTTCTTTCGAAAAAGTTGAATAATAAAAGCAAACTTCTATTATAATAATATATACCTTTTCTCGGAAGTCGTGTGCTTTTTACTTTGCGTTGTGAGTTTCATATTGATCGTAAATTTTTAATAAAGACGAGATTTTTATTGAAACTTTAAAGCTTGTAATATTTTTACGATCTCTTATAATTCCGCATTCTCTCTCCGAAAACTGAAAAACAAAACGGAAACTTTTACTGCACGTACACGAGTCACAATATGCAAAAACTTTTAAAACGCACATTTAAATGGATATAGAACAGTTCTTGTTAAAAATCAGACCGAACCGAGACCGGGAGTTAAATGAACTAAACAAGGAGCGAATTGAATTAATTTGATCCCGAATCCGAATAGGGATTAATGGGATTGAGAGCGGTATTATGGCTTTTTCGATATTAGTCTCGCTTAATCTACAATAGAAATATCGAAAGCACGAAAAGGGAACGTTGCCGCCCTTAATAATAATAATAAGCTTGAAAAAAAAGTTCTATTGAAATAAATTACTTAACGATTGCATCGCTTAAGCGGTCAATAGTGCCAGTATATCGGCAGGGGGTTGCATTGTTAAATGCACGCGATTCACCCGACCCTCTTTAACACCTATTTATTATGTTCAAATACCATTATAAAATATTGAAAGGGTGTACTTAGCGTCGAAAAGGATTTTACATACTTGATTTACTATTTGTCATTATGTCATATATTGTGTAAATGGAATTAATTAATGAGAGAATTTTTATCATAATAAAATAACTGTTTTGTATTTGTTTATAATGTGAATTTAACTTTAAATATTTTAAATTTTTTTTTCAAGTATTGAATAATTAGTTGATGAATGTTTTGATTATTTGTTATGAAAGTGTAATAACTTTATATAATAATAGCTTACTATGTTCGTATACTATAACGAAAATTTCATATTTTGAATTAATCGACTTAATTGCCATCCAGTTTGATAGTGCACTAATATTAGCACTTCCGTATGATGTGTCAGGCTCAATATTCTCGTAATATTTGATTCAAATCATCTGGTGAAAGTCGGATTGTCTTTCAAGTTTCTAGCTTCCTATTAGCAGATATTCCATTTTAATTATAGAAAAAATTCGTGCATATTATATTCAACCACAGTTCTTTAAAATTCTGATTTCTCAAAATCGCCATCAAATTAAATACCCTAGTTGACTTTTAAATGCATCATATAAATAATTGAGTTTTTAACGTAAAATTAATATAATATCTTCAGGTTATTTTCATGGATTTAATTTCGGACAATTTAATCAAATTAAAAAATCTTGCATATAATATTCAATTCAGAATGACTAGAGTTTTTCAGTTGTTTCATATAGAGAAATTTAGTTAAAATATGAAATATAGAAATCCTGACGTAGTCTCATACATTGACGATGATAAGTCCGTTCACCTTACATCTTCAAATAAATAAATAAAAAAATAAAGCTAATATCAAAATCTAAAAAAAAACATAACACAGCACAAAAACATAACCTCACCTCAAACAAACCGACCTCAGAGACAATTCGGTCCCCTACCTCCGAAAAGCGAGCACCTCGAGCCGGGCCTCGCGCTCGGAAGAAGGGGGAGTTCGCGCGCGGGGGGCGCAGCGCCCGGGGGCGCTCTCGGAGCACCCTCTCAGTCTTCGGGCGCCCGTCCCCCCGTGCGCATAGGGCGCGCATGCCCCGTGGCCCGGGCCCCGTCAGTCTCGCGCCGAGCCCGCTCCCGCGACGACGCCCCAGCGCCGGGGCGCGCGCCCCCCGCACGCGCCCCCATCTGTCAGTCCGCGCGCACCCGGAAAAACCGACCCTCTGTACGGAAAAATCCGGAAAATCGCCGGAAAAGCGCGCGCTCGCGCACGTTTCGCGCTCTCGCTGACGTAGCGCGTCGATCTCTCTCTCTCGTAAGTATCCGCGCGCTCGAGTGTGCTTTTCCGCGTTTTTCGGATTGTGATGGTTTTTTGTCGTTTTTCGCATACGGAAAAGCCGGTTTGGATTCGTTCTTTAGTTTATGCGGATTCGTTCGAAGGTTGAGTGTTTTTTTTTTTTTTTTTTGGTTGTATCCGGGAGGTTCGTGAGATATTTGTGTGTGTCGTTTGCCGGATCTGGGTAAAGGTTTGGTTTAAGTGTTTTTCGATTTTGTACTGTTGTCAGTTTTATTTGTATTGTTATATTGTAGGGAAATGTTTAGGTTGATAAAATAATATTATAGTACATAATTTTATGTTTAAATGTTTATGTTTTTGATTCAACAATTCTTAATGATCAATTTAATAATAACAGATCGCATTATCTATTTACCGCTTAACTGTTTTACCGATAAATAGCACAATTTCAGGATAATTATCGGTAAACAAACCGGTAATTACTGGTAAATTGCAATCCTTATTAATTATCTTGCAATAATGGAAATTTTAATGATTAACTTCAACAATCGATCAAATATTACCTAATTAAGATATAAATATTTGTATACTTAAAATATATTAAGAATGTATAAAATCTTTTTTTTTCATTCAATGTTCGTTTACTTCTTAAACGAAATCGATATAGAGCAAATAAGGTTTACGTAAAAATAAAACGGAGTCATATAAAGGTTCAGGAATAAATCAAGATTTACAACGCAAACGCGACATTTAACTTACGCACTACGCCGAAATTGAATTACAAGCGAAACACTCGCGAATAAAATGCGCACAAACGAAATTTATTTCAAACATTAATTACGCTCGCTTAAAAAAAAGAAAGAAATACTTTTTTATACACACAATATAAAATACGACCCGACATTAAAAACACATCACTTACGCAACTACGTTCACACAACGGCGAAGAACCGCACAACTTATTTCGCATTCGAATCGTTCAATTTTAAAACGCAGACATAATTAAACATCGCTCAGCCGAACTCTCATTATTTACCAATTAATAACAACGATTTCAGGCCGTGGAAGCCTCGGAAGTTTTTCGTCGTCGGATTAATTCTGAGCTAGGTGCTCGGGTCTTAACAAGTTAATAACGCGAACGCTGAATATGAGAATATATTTATACTTATGTATAGTCGTGTGTGCCTTCATAATGTGATATAGCGTAACGAACACGCGATTACTTCTTTAATCACTGTAAATGTCGTATTAGTGCCGTGTATAAATATTTGGCGGGTGTAAAATTTCGATGAAAGTTTCCAGTTAAGCAATTCGGCTTAGATTTGAATTCTAGAAACGCTTCCAATCAAATTGTCGATATATTAAAGAATAGAATATCTATGGATCCCAATCAAAATGTCTATTTAACTATTGGATAATCGGTTTTTGGTTTTTAAATATTCTTATAAATAAATGAAAGACGGGTTTTAATCTTAAATGTGCTCTGAGTAGTTTTAATACGAATCATACAACTATTTTACTTATTAAATCTGACTGGAATACAATACAGATTTGAAGTAAAATTTCTAAGTCAAAGAAAAGTTTGCTTCTGATACCTACGGAAAGCGTTTATAGTTCAATTTAAGTTTACATCACATTACACAACTTATCCCATTATAAATAAGAGCACAACTGCTTATTTTAATGGAAAAAATAAACGTATTAGTGAAAAAAATTTGAAGGTCTTTTAACTAAGATGGATGTAGCTATTTTTTTGGCTTATATAAAAATTCGCGAAATCCGGTTTCCGGTTTTTTTTCAGTTTTAGCCGACTTGGAAGCCATAGTATGACTGAATTAATAGCGGATTAGTTCACTTTACATATGATACGAGTGTTGTAACTAAAATGAACGTAACTTACATCGCCGTAATATGATTAAAACATCCATTTTTCATTTAGAAAAAAAGCGAAAGAGTCAACGATAGGCGTATAATGGAAACATTACTATCGCGCCACAACCATGGACTATAGTTACATGACTATAAAACATAGTTTTGTGCAAGTCATTCGAGAATATTGGCTTCTAATCCCCTATGCCCGCATATAGTATATATTCCCTTGCGATGGCAAAGGGGTACAATATCGAATTATCATACTTCGATCTTATCATACGGCAGGGAAAGAATCGCCGATTTATATTGGGATCGCGTGCTTTCGAGCGTTTTGCTTTCAAATTTATGTAAATAAAATTTGGCCCGTCGAGTAGACGGGTCGAAAATGTAATAATGCGAAAAAATCTCACGTAAAATAATTCGCACACGCTATACGAGATAAGGAAAATTCACTAGAGCGAAAATTTCCCGCGCGCAGATAGATACACATCGCGTTCGCGAAAATGAGGAATTTTTCCCGCGCCAGATATACATATAAGGTCACTCAATTGGATTTGACCATTTTTTAAAAATATAACACGAGGGTTGAAATAAAACTGTATTTTATAAATGATTGTATTGAATATTTTACAGATTTTCAAATTTTATTATAAAAATAAAATATGAATAATTCACAAATATTTTTGAACATTTTCTGTTTTTAAATTTAAAATTTGTTTTCAATATCACAAATTATTTATTATTACTCCTTAAAATTATTAATATTTCATTAAATGGCCCTATATAACGTCCGATATCGACGAAATTCGTTTAGGGCGCTATTATGTCACGGGTTGCCAATTAAGCTCTTAAGCTGATTTTTCTAGAAACTGAAACGTTATTTTCGTATTCTTTTCAATATCGAAGTTTTTTCATTAAACTTTCTCACAAATAATTAAAACGATCGTGAAAGTAAAAAAAAATCACGCTGAATATTAACGAGATGTCCTTCCATGAAAATATATCTATGTATATTATGGCGTGCTTATTAATACGACCATCAAAAGTCTGAAGATTGAGTCGTGTTGGAAATCTTGACGAATAAATTTACTTACTTTCTTCTTCGGCAGAGAATTGAGATTCGGCACAGCCATAATTGAGATAATTTCATATCGACTACGCCGCTCGAACGATCTGTGTATTAAATTTCTTATTTAATGTCAATATTTGAGTATTTCAAAGTTTTCACAAGAGATCTGTCTCTCGTTTCTCAAAAATTTGTCTGTGCAAAATTCTTAGAAACGAATAATTCGCTTAGTGACTCTTTAAGTATATTATAAAAAACCGTTTTTACTTTAGTGTTAGATATTAAAATTTTAGTTTCGCTTATTATCTTCAATCATTAGGACAAATTAATTAAGATTTTTTCAATTAAAATACAATATTATAATTTCAAAAATTATTAAGGAATCATTTCTTATCATTATTTTATTTATATTTCAAATATTCTGCTTTTGAAAATATAACAAAATTGTTAATTTAAAAATATATTTTTTCCATTTGTATTTTATGGGTTTCGATTATTATCATAAAATTTTGTCATTCTCTGATCGAAACCAATTAGAAGGCTGTCGGCTATAGAAATTCCTCGTTCTATTGAAATATTCAGAATTAATATCCATTCAGAAACACTCTAAAATCGAGGCGTTTTCCAATATCGAAGCAAATTCTTAAAATAAAAACGCAATTAGCCGGTAATGGCGCCGTTAAGGAATAATTTCGACTAATGCTCGAGGCGCGCTCGAAAACCGTTCTTGAGAAATGCGGAAGTCGGAAAAACTTAAAACTACGTCTAAGGATTTCCGTGCACTCAGAATGTGCATATCAACGATTAACCGAATCGTTCCGATAATTATAATTGAAAAAATGTGTTTATTATCGCGCATAAATGATTTTCATTAAAAAAATAGGCTCGGTTGATATAAAAAAATGTTTTGATCCAATTTCATAAATAAATATAAATATATGTATGAGTAAATTGCAAATTTTTTTTCTCTGAAAAAACGGATATTAAAAGTCGATATATGTCAAAAGTATACAAACGATAAGCTATTTGAAATGATCGCTTTTTCAAAAAAAAAGAGCTTTAACGATTTCGACGCGCGTCAAATATAAACTATCAAAATTGATCGATTGAAAAACAGCTCGTTTTTGTTTTTGTAAATATTGTTTTTCGACATAAATCTAAAAGCTCGTTCATTATTCAATGCATCGACCGACAAAATGCGGGAATATTTCGCGTACGCACGATTCATTCGAAAATTCAGCGCGAACAAAGTTCACTCTCGTTGGATATCGATGATAAATCGGCAAAGTTGCGACTATGCTATTCATTATTTATGTACATACTTCACAGTAAACTTAATCTTCGTCCAATATCCGATTCGATTAAGGCCTCCGTGTACATTTTATATTGAAAAAATAAATCGTACACACAAAGGCAAGAATAACAAACTCCTCTGAAGTCGAGCGGAACTCGACACGAAAGAGCTTGCGGCCCGTCACGAACACTCCGGACCAGAAAGAAAGGTCGTTAAATTTATGGTTTTGTATCGGTTTTCTATACATTTTTTGCGCCATTTTCCCGACGAACGGTGAAAATTTCACTCCCGAAATTATGTAAGGAGCTGTCGGCGATTTTCGACGCGATACAAAATATTGCGATGAGAAACAACACCCATAGCAGTCGTCAAAAGACGCAAAGCGAACTTCGTATTTATTTTACGCGCCGCCTTCTCGGAATTATTTTGAATATGTAAATATATAAAACGTGGAGCCCCCCTTAGAGCGAAGGCGAATTCCGAGTTTAATAATTATTAAAAAATTCTTTTGCGTATTCGACGGAGTCGTTTTGTAATATTGACGCGCGTCCAAACACTGGTACAGGAGCATTTTCTTAGGGTTTGAGTTCAGATGATGAGTGTGGGATCTCATATTATATTATTTAGAATCGTCCATTTGAATATTAATTTGTGTATGTTTCATTGTAATAAATTAAATTTGATGGTTTCGTAAACGTTAAATCATTAAAATTGTTTTTGATGTTCGTTCTGTTAATATTGTTTATTTTTTTTAATGTTCATACATTTATGCGAATTCTAAAAGATAATACCTACGCATGTTTTGATTTGATTGAATATTGAATGAAAATGCGAATATATATATAGCGTATTTATATATTACCAATTCGTATTTAGTGTTTCATGGAAACCGTAAAAAAATTTGTGTAGATATATGAAATTAATCCTCGCTTCAATGTTATGTATGTAGTCAATGAAATACGTTTCGTATTATACACATTGTATAATATTACATTTTTTCATTCACAGTAAATGTTTGAAGTTATAAAGATTTCAACAGTCCTTATTTCAACACTTTTCCAACGCCGTATATAATCTGAAAAAAAATGAGTAAAAACAAACTTTCTATCACATTTGACCTTTTATATTGGCGAAAGCCTTTTTGCGACCGTCATATATTACCGACTGTCAAAGCACAATACGAAAGTTAGCGAAACTGTCGACTTTTTTAATCCCATAATGTAAATCGGAAAAATGGGGTAATAACGTGAACGGCCTATGTATTCTTCGCCGAACTTTTATTAGTTCATATAACGATTTTTTAACGAGCGCGTCATTTCGATTTATCGCTTTCGAACCACTCACGGAACAAGATTTATTTTGATTGAGTCGATTGGAGCGAATTTTCGCCTCGAATATCGTAGAAATAGTTTAGATTGCGTGCGAATTTTCTGAAGATATTGCAAAACTTTAATTCGAATAATAAATGTGTTTTTTTTTCATTTTTCATTTCGTTCAACAAGAATCTCATAAAGATTCCTATCGATTTTAATGAATCTTTGTAGATACGTAGTGTTAGTGTATCTATAATATAATTATGAAGACGGGAAACGTGATTCTCATAATTCTTCAATTATCGCAAGTCAAAGCTTAGTGCATATATTTGCAAGGTATACTGATAAAATATCGTCTTAAGTGAAGCTTTTCACATTCTTTTTAATATTATTATTGTTGTTGCCTTTATTTCGAAATATTTTGTATAAAACATGATTCTTGTTTGTGTATCTTACTTAACTATGACCTGCGATAGAAGAAGAATTATTGAGAGTTGCATTTTCTGTCTTCACAACTGTCCAAAATTAAGAAATTTTCATCAAAATTTGTGGGGACCTTTATGAAGCTTTCCCCTTTATGATACAGTGAAAAAAATCAATCAATATTTTTTTCATATATTACTATTTAATTGATAAAAAAGCAATTTCCCGAACAAACACCGTCCGAAACATAATTCGAGCGCGCGCACAAAAATCATACCCAATTCCGATAAATTTCATCCGAACAACCTCGGGCGTCGGATATTCGTCGGAAACTAATCAAAGTCGAAAGTGAATGAGCCAACACACACAAAACAGGCATAAATTCATCCGAAACACACACAGAAGACGACATCATACACAGCGAAAGACAAACAGGGCGCTCGTTCGCGACAAACTATTACCGATATCCGAGTGCCACACATCGAGCGACGGTTTTGCGCCTACACACGTCGACAAATTTGCTCCGAACAAACACACATGCTAACTAATTCACAAACACTCGTCGAAACATGCACACAAATAATATTTTGCAAAAGCAGCGCCCGTTCGTTAGCCGGAGGTTGTGTGTGCGTTTTCGTGATGTTTGACGTCTCTGTGCGCGGTCAATGTATGGGACTAAATGTTGGGTGATGGGATTTTGATTATGTTTCGTAGATTGGTCGAATTCCGCATTGAATTTGAATTTTGGAGGATATTAGTGAGTCGATAGTGCAGTGTATGTGCATGTCGTGTCGATTCTGCATGCTTGGAATGCCTAGGTTCTAATCGTGTCAGTTTTGGCGAGTTACGTGTGGTTTTTCTTAATCAAAAGTTACTCGATTGTATCATTCGAATATTTGATCTATTTTGATTGAGATATGTGTTGATTTGATGCTTTGAAAATCGATTTTTATATTAATAAGCCACCACACCTGCATCGATTAAATTAGATCGATTTAACTTCGACTATTGTGAGTAGTTATTATTCTTTAGATTTTCTAATCTAAAGTCTCATTTCTTCGCTTTAAAGCAAATAAAATGAAAAAATCTAAAAATACCTGTAAAAATAGATTCGAAGTCAAATTCTCAGAATTTCATACGAGAGTTAGTACGTCAATTTCGCGAAATGTGCGAGTGTAATGTGACTTTAAAATTTTCTTAACGCGATTTTCAAATCTCACAAATTATTCCTCAACGTACCGCAATTACATTACGGTTCCACTCGAACAAATTGAGTTGACATATCTTGAGAAATTTTCTGCATGATAATGTTCAAAGGCATGAATACAATATTAGTCTGTCTCTGAAATTCAGTATCACTAAATTCACTTGCTCGAATAAAGTAAGTACGTACTGAAATTTTCCAACGGTTAACGGTGAGTCGGTGAGAAAAATAGTCGACGTATTTCGCTTTTCATTAAGTCTAGCTTTGTATGTGCTCAATGAAAATTGTATTTCTGTGGTGCAAGAGTGATTGATGAGCTCGCACTTACAATTCGAATGTGCATTAAACTTCATTTGAACTGTGTATAAGAATGTGAATTTTCATTTTTATAAATGTAGAAATGCTAAGAAAAAATATTAAATATATTGATAAATAATACGATTGAAAATCTAAAATAGATGTTTATCAATATCACTAATGGTGCGATATCGAATTTCTATCAATTTTCGTAATTGATTGATTGCTATGCACGTAATAATAATTTATGACCGCTCAAAATACCTACATAAACTGTTCACAGCCCACAATATTACTTATTACTTATATAATATGTTTTATTTGATTTCAAAGATCGAGAGCTCTTAATAAAATTCATACGTCCTTTTTGAAAACAAATGACCATGTTCATGTACAATTTTTGCACCCAACTCAAACTACTTATAGGTCACCCATGGATACCTTTTGGCTTCAAGGACCTCTAGATTTAAATTCAGATAGATTTAAATCCTATATTGCGATCGACATGAGTCAATTCAAATTTATCATTTTCGCATCTAATACTTAACGAATCAAATTCAATCTTACGCGGAGATACAAAAAGACACCCGAAGCCGATTTCCTCTCGGATCGTTCGCGATATGGAAAAGCGTTTTTCGCGACCGCATACATTGCGGGATCTCGACTCGCTTCCCGCGAATAAATTTTCCCGCAATAAAACCGGGGAAAACTGGTTCGCGGGAAAATCTGAGCGAGGAAAGCTCCGCGGGATAAACGAGCAGCCGCCTTCCCATTTCCTTTCGCGGGGAGGTTTTTAAAATAACGGCTCTAAGCCGGGACACGCGATCGGCATATCAACACGCATATTTTCGCTCCGCACTTGTATATTTCGTATTATATGTACGAGTGGATTTTTCTTGTCGTTTCCTGCCGAGGATGAGGGATTTTTTTCATTCGAAGGGAAAACAATGGAGGTTTGGATGGGAGAAGGCTGCGCGTTCAAGGTTTCGTCTGTGAGATGGTTGTGTTTAGATCTTTCGGTTGAGGGTTGAGTTGATTGTTGTAAATGAGTTTATGGCTTTAATGTTCATGTGTGGTGTAATTTATAATGAAATTTGATGGTAAATATGAATTTTAGTTCTATTTTTGAATTTCAGTCGAATTATTTTAAAGTTGATTGTATAATGACGTCAGTGTGCTTCAGTTAAATGGCTCATATGCAAAAAATGCCTTCATGTTTTAGAATATTTCAGCATAGTAATTTGAATTTATGAGAAATAAAAAATAATTTCTTAGATGATATCTAAACGATTAAAATATTTTTATTATGAAATATGCATAAAATAACAATCGAGTATCAGATTGAACCTTTCGAAAAGTATTTTTTTTATAATAACGTGCCGACAACCTAATATCGTAGACAAAACTGAATTCCGATAAAATAACGCCAATATCATCACAAGAGCGACCTCGAATATCTCGATTCGCACTTTTGCGACAAAATCATAATCTACATCGCACATAGACATAACTATAAAAATATACACATGTTCTTACGTACGCACAAATACGTATCCAAAAGCTCACAGGATCGCTTATGATCCTAAAGCTCTATTCTTACGATACTAATTTTCCAATTTTACTCTAAAATATCTCATTGAAATTCCAAATTAAATATATTTTATTGACTCTACAGTTCGAATTGAACATGAACCTCCGTTTTTCAGCGGTTTTAATGATTTTTGTTTCTTTCAGTCAAGTTTGGTTCATCCTTAGACCAAAATTTAATACGATTTTTAAAAATTTTAAATAATTAAAATGAATATTTTTGTTATTAGACGGTATATAAGCGACCTTAGACCTATCTGTACGATATTTGTAAGCGAAGCAAGTGCGTGCCGTTTACACGCAAACGCGTTCACTATGGCGATATCGAACGCCTCCGAACCCATCGCAAAACCATATTGACAACTCGGACTAATAACGGCGAAGCCTTTCTCGGACAACAATCAAAGGGCCTTGGACCGAGGGCCCTTTGAGTTAGGGCACGCACGCGTAATCACAAAAGCATAACTTTGCAGAGTCCGCAGACAAAGAGAAGCCTCAGTCACTCGGGTTTCGATAAAATTCCGAATCGGAGGGATGCATTTCGATTTCGGCACGCAGAATTTAACGCCACTTTCACACTTGAGCAGATCTTAAAACCAAATATTAAATGTCTAAAATAAATTACGTTCAAATTCCAATTAAATGAGTTGGATATTTGATCGAAAATTTGAATCTATCGAGCAGTTTTTGGGGTTTGATTATGATGTGAATGTCGGATTTTGGTCTTGAAGGTCGGTTTAGGTGTATGAAGGGCTGCCGAACTCTTTTTCGATGGGGATTCATATGTATTTTATTGTGTAGGTATCGCTTTAGGGAAAAGTGTTACATGTGCGTGCCGCGAGGCCAGTTAACGCGAAAGTTCTGTACGGGACTCGATGTTCGCTCGCGCGTGAAAATCCATGAGAACGTGCGTCGGGAAAATTTTCCCGTATCGGAAAAACTCGAGAGTAAGCCGTTCTATCGTATTGTGCTTACGTTTATGGTAAAAGTCTTTCATATACTACATCTATACATATTTATTACTTTCAATGAAAAATATTTCGTATCGAATAGTTTATCTAGCCTCGATTCTACGATCACCAAATCTGATCATTTCAAAACATAAAAACAAATCGAAAATGTTTTCGCAGAATATTCGATTCCGTGGCGCGATAAACCATCAACACTACAAAGTTTCAGCCGAACACCATCGGCGGGTTACTTTAACGGTTACCATTGCCGGTTATATTTACGGGTTCACGGAAAATAAAGATCGAACGAGAACACAACGGATGCGAACATCCGCCATTATTTTATTTTCCGGTTCGGTCCGGTTCGCGGGCGCGAGTTCGCGCAAAAGCGGAAACCGACCGTGATTTACTCGCTACGATGTGAAAACTACTATGTTTTTCGGAATTTTTGTTTATGGTTTTTGTATATTTTTTGGGCTTTTTGTATGCGCTTGTTGTGCATCGTGTTTTTATCCGGTTGAAAGTTCGGAAATGGGGGCGAGTTGTGACAAATTTTTACATGTCGGTTTTATTGCGCGATTAACTTTCGACGAAAATAGTTTTTATTTTCAATGGATTTTAGTACTAGTCAGAGTTTAGCTTCTGATTTTTATTGGTTTTTATGATTATAGACTCTTTTGGTCAGCGGTGATCAGCTCCTAGATTAATCTTATGTTCTCAGACGTATGTCAAATATAATATTATCGACACAATTACAGGCAGTCATCCAATTACAAATTGTTTAAAATCTTTAGAAAAAGATGGACAAATGTACTGTATCTGTCACACAGTTATTTGACAATTATAGTTGGAAGACTGCCTGAACTAGTCCTCCGCTCATGATTGACCTCAAGTGGCATTTGAGAATTAATTTTTGAAAGCTCACTTCGAGAAATAGTATGACAACAATTTTTAAAATCAGATAAAGTAAATATTCAAGAAAGTTTAACCAAGCGAATAATTTTTAGTTAGGATAATACTTTTTTGCCTAGTTTCAGTATTGGATTTGAATCTAACATCTTCACAATATTGAATCCATGTGCATAGATACTTTCTGCGTTACTGAACTACTTTCCTGGTTAAAAGTAAATTAAGATATTTTCATTTATTATTTCAAAGCATTATTAAATCCAATTGAAGCAAAGTCAATACGTAACGAGTACATATTAGCTAATATTCTTCGAAAGTTGCCTCCCCCAAGAATAAGCACTCTGCGCGTATTCCAGAATGGAAAAGCGGCCGTTTCGGAAAATGCTAAAATATTATTAAAAAGTTGTCAGAGGCGCGCAACTCCACTTCTGAAAACATTTAATTAAACGAAGCACTTCGTTGCCGCTGAAGAAGTACACGAGGAGGCGAGTCTTGTCGAAACGTCCGAATGACTGATGAAATATTAACTGCCTTTTGAGGAATATTTAACTCTCGGTACGCAAGGGAACGACCCTCGTTTTATCGGATTGTTTCTGCGAAACTTATAATTGAGTGAATCTCGAAGGAAACTTTGCCGTATTTTTTCCCTGTGCAATTTTCTTGGCTTTTTTTTTAATAATCTCGCGAAGAATTCATGGAAGAATCGGAACAGATGAAGTTAATTGACTTACACGGAGCGAGTTTCTGCTCAGATTCGAAAATAAAGTGAAAATATTGTATATCTATAACGAGTGCTTCCGGGCGAGCTCAATAATGTGGCGTAATGAGATCGATTGTTAAAAATGCCCTTTTATGCGAAAATTCCGCGAAAACCTAATTGAAAATCGAACCGATTCTCAGTAAATGGAGTCATTATTTAGCCTTTGCTTGAATTGGTACTGAATCAATGGAAAATATGGATATTGATTTGATTGAGTGTTTGTTAATTCCTATGAAAATTTGTATAACGTACAGACACAACCAGAATTTTCATTGATTTTAGTATTTGCAAAATTTTCAGAAATCGTTAAATAGTATTCTGGTGAATTTCATTCACACATTTCATTAATTCCGTGCTTCTATCGATTTCAGAATGTGTTTAAGAATATCTGATTTGCCAATATGTACTATTAGCAATAAAACTAGAATTTATTCACGAGCTTTTGCATTTTGTATGGCTCTAGAATTGTAGCAGAGTCGATACAATAGTGTTGCGCGAGCTTGTTTTGTGTTCGCTCTAATTGCTAACAAACATTGCGGATGAGGAAATTAGCGATCGCTTTGTATGCTGCCAAAGGAAAATCCCATGAAAATAAATTTATCATGATAATACGAACACTGAATGATAATCCATTTAAAAATAACTCGATCGAGTATAATTAATGAAAAATCAAATATTCGAGTCTCTTTAATTGGTTCGATGTTAACAATTTTATCAAAAAGATTCATGTATTCAAATTTAATGAATTAAAAGATTTTTATTTGATTTCCTTTGATGAAATGAAACATTAAAAAAAATACTTGCGAAAATGTATAAGTTTTATTCTCATTTGCTTCATCATATCGCGCAATTTATACGAAACGTATTCACGTAACGAAACATTTTCCGCTGTGTCTGAGTTTTAACCTATATCAACACGAAGATGATTTGAAAGCGTAAATAAATTTGAGTTTCTTAAGAAATTCTCGAGTGTGATGAAAACGAAAAGTGTGCAACTCGCGCGACCCGAACAATTAATCATTCGAAAACTTGAACCGTGCAGAACTTTTCAGAGTACGCGCGCTTTCATTATAATAAAACGCGTTTTAAACGTTTCTGCGAAATTTCAGTTTTCCACTAAATACAGCCGAGCCGACATCCAGATGTGTGTACTCACTCTGTGTGCTTTTGAAAATGTGGCCGCGAAAGCAAACGTTCCGTGGAAACTCAAAATTAATGTACGACCTGCATTGTTTACACATAATGCCAGTAACTAGCTATTCTGAATTTCGCAATATTAGCTAGAGTTAGTTAGCCATTTTCAATAGATTTTGTGATTTTTTTAATAAAATCTAAGTCTCGAATAAGTCAGAATATGCATCAAAATCAAATTGAATTGTTTAATATAATATCGAATAGGTATGCAAGGAACATTTCATAATCATGAAATATTTTTTTAACAACACACAATAATATGTGAAAAAGAGTCAAATATCTTCAAATTGTAAGTACTCTAAATGATTATTTACATGATTTTCTGATTCTTGCATACTTGATATGCCATTTAAGAGCTTTTAGGAGAAAAAGTGACCCTCTCTTTATACTATTGTCGAAGCCGCTTGAATAGTTTCGTTCAATATCACAATATGTCATTTTTCAACTCCATTTTTTCGATTCGGAGAATACAAAAAAAAGGATAATGCGTAAGATCTTTAGATTTGAAGCTTGGGAGTCAGATTGAGTTATAATAGTCGAAATTTCAAGATAGCGCTGGTGATAAATGTTCTTTGTATTTGGAGTTTCACGATCTCAAAATAGGGGTGCACTAAATTGGCGATTTCTACTTAACCCATATTAAGATTAAGTTGATTCTGAATGGGTTATAAAACTTTTTATTAACTAATTCAATTTTATTGCGACTAGGAAAACTGCAGAAAATATACATATTTCACAACTTTTGGCTCACACCTCGTACATACATAGATGAAGCACAATATGTATCTATAACATTCTCTTAAATCTAGATTCGAGTGAAAAAATCGGAATGCCCATTTATCAGTTCGAAATCTCTGTCGAATTGATCAATCATTGTTCCATCTGAGGCACGTTAGTGATACGTTTTCGAATCCAAACCACGCTGTAAAATCATTATCTCCCCGTAATGGAACTCAGTTCGAGTGATACGGCCGTTGGATAGGCGCAGTTATTTGAGCATTTAATGCACTAAAAGCCCACGTAATGCCTCAGGAGCGAGGCTTTCAGGCCGTATCAATCTTCATCAAGTCAAGAATTTCGAAATTCTCGAGCCGGCTTGTATATGATATTTATTATACGAGCGTTTTACTCGAAGCGACTTATAAATACTCGACGCAATACATACGCTCGATACAAACGTCAAGACGTTTATCTCGAGCGTGTGAAATATCGTTTAATTCTAATATAGACATTTGTCAGACGAATCACTGTGATCAATTTTAATTTTGAATCGTATTGATTGTTTAAATAGGTCAATGATTCAGATTATATCTTTTCATTACAAGAGGCTTCATAAAGGTCCACGCCAATTTTGATGAAAATTTGGAGAAATGTAATGTAAGTGAATACATGGAATACTCAGTTACGTAGAACGACAAAACTCTCATTAGTTTTTTTTAATTAATACAGGTCAAATTGAGAGTTGATTATCCATCTTCACTACTATTTCATCCCTACAATCTCACACTTTCAAATACAAATTTTCATCGAAATCGATAGAAACCTTTATGAAGTCTCTCCTCGTGAGTTATTTTCAACAGATTTACAAAAAATGTTTTCAAAATATAATAAATTTAAAACAATTTTATTATTTTTCGATTACATAATATGAAAAAAATACGTGCAGCATCAAAATTCACACGTAAAAAACAGAACACTCCAGCTTCACAAAACTAGCGCGAGTATGGATTTTCGAACGCGATATTTTTAATTAAAAAATCCGAAATGCACAAAAAACACCGATGCACAATTACTCGCCGGCCAAAAGCGGGAAAACTAGATAAAAGAGGGCACAAATCACTAGAACGGGGAATAATGGATTTCGCTCTTTGCACGTGCACATAATAAATTCGTTCGGAAAACGGTGGGCGTTGAAACGCGAGAGACGTCAGATGGGACGCTATTAGTGCAACAAATGCGCATTTATCTCGTCGAAATGCATTCACCTGATGCACTTGTGGAATCTGCGAAATCTTGGAAATGCTTGTGGCTCCGAACGAACACGTTCCCCTTGAGCGGTTCATATATTGTGTGCGTTGTACGTTCGCATTGTGGAGGGATGTGTTCTCGCCGAAGAGCTGCAGGGGGTTGAAAATATGTTCGATGCGAGGGAAATATTAATGGAAATAATGGAGATGCTGGGGGTGGAAATTGAGTGAGGTATGTGCGGGTGATTAATGTAATGGGTCGGATTAGATGAATGTTTTGATTGTGGGGAGGTTGAGTTGTTCTGTTGGTTTTGTGACTGTTTCATTGTACATAAATATTTTCAGAGATAATTAATTGTAGGTTATTAAAGGCAAGTCTATCAATAATTTGATTGTAGACTATCGATTTGATAAAATTGTTTATATTGTCACAATGGTCATCTAATAAACGCTATTTGATGATCGAAAAGCCTTCACTTACGATTAGAATCCAATGACCAATGTAATATTGTCAAAAGAGCTATATTAAAACTGAAGCAAGAAAATTCAAATACATGCATAGAAATAAAATTCACATGTTTTAGTAATTTAATTAATTTAAAATGACCTTCGAAAAATTTTTGCTTTTACGAATTCAGGTTCATTACTCTTGGGATGTGTTCGAATATGACAAATGGATATCGAACACTGTTAGCTTTTCCGCACTTATTTCTGTTATCCATCATTTAAATAAATCAAAGTTTTTTTTTATATTCAAATAAGTAATATAACCACACTAACATATGATACTTAAGATATTTTCATTCTTGGAAATGTGCGAAAGTCAAAAATCGATGAGACCCTCCAGAACGGGAAGACAACGAACGCATTACTTATAACTTACACATACGCGATACTTCGTAGGGATTTTCCCTAAACGTAATGAGGCTCTAAAATTGAACGGCCTTACTTCCTTAGGCCCCATATACGTGTACTTTTGGGCTGTTTATTTTCACGTGTCGTACTAGGCACAATCTCACGTGAAATTCCGCGATTTTCCATACGATTAAACGACCCACTCTCTCTCTATTCTCTATTCTCAGACGGTAGTGCTTTTATTCGAATTTCATTCGCAGTCATACTTATTATATTATACGAATCCGAAACGGGGAAAAAAGTACATTGAATTAAAATTCTGTAAGTATACGAATTCTGTGCGATGTTTTCGGGTAGGGTTTCTTGAGGCTGGTGCGATTTTTCGTATAATTTACGAGCGCTCACGCGAAATTGCCGGGAAATTTTTCGTGTAATCTGATGTGGCGATAAAATTACAGCTTGTTTAGAATTTTGTTATGAATTATGATTATCTAGGGGTATATTAGCGTGAAAATGAATTTGCAAATGATACACATGATTTGTATTTGGTATTTTTCGTTTTGAGGGTGATATGCACGATTAAAATGATGAGTCATTTACATTTTTAAATACAGATAATATATATTTGAAAAATACGTTATTCAGATCTTACAGAAAATTGTATTAAATAGAAATAGTACATATAATATTATACTTGTATATTAAATTTTTATTTCTTTAATTGAAAATTTTATGAAAGTACACCTTTGAAGCGAATATTCAATTTCATATTCATAATTCAATTCAGTACGATATAATATGATAGAAATTCACATTCAAATTAAATTTGCAGCAAAATCAGATATAACATCTCAATGAATATAACGTTTTAAATCTATATAATTCATACACAGGTAAAAGGAAGATTTTTTAATTTCGGTCCGAGTGCAGTCGAAAAACGGCAAATTCGACTCGAATTTTCCCCAAATATCATTTACAATCAAGCGAAAATAAATCACACCACCGAACACGATACCTCAAACGAATAATTCGACCCAACACACCACGTTGAAAAAATAGTAAAAAACCGAAATAAAAACGAGCGATTCGAATCGCACGAACCGACCGCATTAATTCAATACGCGCACCCGACTCCGCCAGTATGAAATTCAATTTGCGACGAAAGTTGCACAACCGTATAAAGCGCACACGTCTTCGAATCTATACACACACATTGTGCAAGGGAATCCAGCGTTTCTCAACACTATGTGTATCTGTGCGATGAGGGCCCTCGTCGTTAACGGTATGCAAATCCTAGACAGTTTCGGATTCGGAGACGAGGACGACATCCATTTAGCAGGTGAAACGTATGAGGGATCTTCGGTGGAGCATGTGTTCTAAGTTTGGGAATTCGCACAGATCGTGTTTTGGAGGCTGTGCATCTCGGAAAATGCACTTTGCTCCGTTTGTGCACCGCGCTCGGAGTTTCGCGGTCGACGGTGCTTGTGCGTGAAATTGTTTGGTGTTGAAATATCGTGTGATTCTGTTTGAGTTTGCTTTGTATTGAGGTTTCGAATTTGGCGCCCTTTTTGGGGTTCGTTCGAATACGAATACGGTTTTGTGATATTTGAAAGAAATATCGTAGATCTTCTATTGATGAATCTCTTGTTTGAGTTTGACCATAATATGTGATTTTCTGTGTCGAATATGCAATTTCGAAAAGGGTACATTTTCATGTGCTCACGTGTCCTTTTCTAATTTGCATATTCAATTATAAATGAATTATTATGATGTATGAATCGTAGTTAGATCTTAAGGCAACGAATTTGATTAATGTGTATCGATAAATGATAAAATTTAAATTTTCATTAATTAGTAATGTAACTAGTGATGAATAAATTATGATATCATTTATTTGTCGATGCATCTTGATTGAATTTGGGTGGTTGAGATATAAAATGCTTTTTATCAATACAATGAATGTATTTTATTGACTATTCAAAGATAATTATTATGACAATATTATTTATTTTGTAGTACAATAATTGGAAATGTCAATGAACGTTATTATGAAATTCATTAACGAAATAAAAATATTGCATTTTCATGACAGAAAAGTTAATAAGATAAACATCATAATAACATTTGTTTTTATGAATTAAATCAATTTTCAAGAGTTTTCGATCATTGCACGAATAATATGGAAATCTGCTAACATGTTTTTTTCGACATGCCAACATTTCGCAGGGGGAAAAACTTTGATATACTGGTTTCTTCGAAAACTCGATTTGAATATGTTTTCTGAATATTCACCGCAAGACGTAAGCAATATGAAAAAATATGAGGAAACCCTTGGAAAACGCTAGCGTACTACTTCTTCAAAGTTTCAACGCGATATCGTCCTTGGAATGTTTCATCGAAATTCACCGTGATCAATATCGGAAAATATATAATAACATTATATTAAATTAATAACATGAAAATTTTATAATTAAAATAAAATTTGAAAAGTTACGTTATTAAAATGATATCTATTATATTTTTATTATTTATTCACTTAAGAAGATTTTTTTTTAATTTAAGAAATACAATACTCTTACTACAATATCAGAAAACGATATCTATCGAGAATGGTTTGAACTTTAAACCAATTGGCACGGCTGTTAAGTCGTATGGGTCTTTTGTTTGAACGCCTTTTCCGTACTTAAAACGTGTTTATGGTGTTCGAAGTTCAAAATCGTTTTAAAGAAAATGCATTCCGTCGTTTCTCGGATTAAAACTTCAAAGTGGGAATTTTCACGCCGGTGGTGTTCGATGGGTCAAACGTTGTACTAGAAGTGTTGGAATATAGTGTTTTATGGATGAAAGAAATAGAGAAAATATTATGAATGAATGTCTAGTTTATTATCGATGAATTATTCATTGTGCGACGATAGTTTAGCTCCATGAGTCGTAAAAGTGGGTCTCGTATACAATTTTCAGTAACACAGCTCGTAAGTTGTACATGATGTATCTATATGTGAGCATTTGTATTAAATAATAAGATGTATTCAATTTACATAACATAAGTTATTATTTAATTTCAATTCTAATAAATTACAATTCAACTTCGATATTTTTCGAGTTTAATTTTCATGATCAATTTTTTTTTTAAAGAAAATATTTAACTTGACATGGAAATTAATTGAGTTTGAAAATGAAAATATTCAAATTGTATGGAAAAAATAATATTTTAATTTTAAATTATGAAATAACTCGTGATCGAATAAAATCGGGATACGTTATCAATTTGAAAAATTCAAATTTTTTCATAGAAAGCAATTCATTTATTTTCTTCACTCCGATTTTCACTCAATCTGAATGCGTTCGTGTTTTCATAAATTTTATAAAAAAAACATTAAAATCAGTGAAATAAGTGTTTGTGCAAATCTCAGAAAATTTCTGTTACATTAAACTGTAATTTATACATCATTATTCCTTCTAAAGACACAATCAACCTATTATATGTATGTACAATAGAATAACCAGATCGAACCCGACTCATTATCTCCCCAAACGTCATTTCTAATTAAATTCACACACGAATTAACACTTTCGAGCATCGTAATTCTTCTACAGAGTTCGACAAGCGTCTACGAACAAATCCATAGAATTATCTTTTGCGGGTATCGCTACTTCTACGACTCTTTTATAACCGGGTTTTCCTCGTGGGAAATTACACGTGATACGTTTCCACGAACGCCGTGTTTCATACACACAATATAATACATTATATGCGCGATACATTAACATTTTTTTCGTTGTTGTATCGCATACAGATATACGTATAATATTTTCGTGTACAATGCGAGGTACTTGGAAGTTGCTATCTTCATTTATCTACAAGGCACGAAGTGAAGTCGCTTTCCCTACATCGTATCGCGTGGAGTCGCTCAGTCCGAATGGTGGAATGAAGAAAAATTTGATTGTATAATTTTATAGGTTTCAATCACGAAATTCGTGCGGTTTTTTTACTCTACGATTTTTTTTTTCATTGATATTATATTTCCGTATGCGAGGCTTCCGCATGAAAAATTGTGTTTCTATTTATGCGATAAGAGAACGTTACTATTGCGGTTGAATGCGAGGAAAATAAATTTTGGCTTATTATTTTCATCGTATTCAAAAACTTTGATCATATTTTGTAGTATGAAAACTATTTTGAATTTTTTATCATAAAAATCTTAAGATTATTTTTTGTCAATTTTAATTTTTGTATTTAATTTATTTGAGTTTTTCCTTTATGAAGTAATAATGAAATAATAATAAAATCAAATCAAGTTTAATAGTTGTAATGAGTGATATTTTAAGTTTTTTTATTATATTTTACTGAATATAATAAAGAAAGTGGCTATAAATTCATTAGATTAACTTTGTGAATATAATTTCATCAAGTTTTCATAAAATTAAATAAATTAATGTTTTCTTTCATAACGTTCTTCGGTTCAAAATTTCAAAGCTGAAACGATAAAATGTATTTAAATCGAAAGAAATCCAATTTCCGAACAAGATTACTTAATTTATTTAATTTCAAGAAAACCTGGTGAAGTTGCATATACTGAAGAGTTTATACCCTATTCAAATATCGAACAAAAAATCGTCTAATGATACGAAAATATGTAATGCATGTACTTATTCGACGCCACGAGTAGAAAACAGCCATTCAAACCTAAAAATACTTCCGTTTCGAATAAAAAAAATATCAAACGTATTAATATGAAAGACCACCTCTGCGTATAAACCCACTCATTTATACCGAAATAAAAAAAATATTTTTTCACCAATTCCGAACCGAACCCTGAATAATATTCAATCCGGTATACGAAACGCACACGTGACCCAGCATCCTAATATTGCGTTCCGAGAACCGCACAACTCCTAAAAATCCTCATACACTTTTGATTGGCGGAATATTTCGCAAACAAACACTCTCGATCCTTATGCTCTCCTTATTTTTCCATACGTACAGAAGGTATGTGTATAGAAATTCCTTTATTTTTTGGCGCCCTTTTTGCTTCGCAGTGTAAACAGTGGGCCGCTCTCGTACGACGTTGATTGATTCGCGCATTCCCCAACGGATAGATTCGTCTTTTTTGTTTTTGGTCTTATTTTTTTTTGCTTTTCGCTTCTCGTCTGTTCGCTCTCAGTCGAGATTTTTCGTCAACTATCGTGTGACTTTGTGCTTTTTTGATTTTTTTTTCGTTTGATATGAAATGTGCTCGCGATTCGAATGAGTCGAGTTATGGAGTCGTTCAGAGCTGATCGTGAGTAATATTATTTTTTGACGAAAATGAGATTGAAATGTCAATGTACTTAGTAATATGAATTGATCACATATTTGAACGAAATTTTTAGGTTTTCAAAAAATGTGTCTAATACGTTTAATAGTTTTTCTTGACTGCTTAAATAGGTTAGCCACGATTTGCTCTGAACGTCTCTTAAATGAGTCGTTCTGTATGTCGATAGAAATTATGGTGGTTTCTTTTTTAGATTATCTCGTTTTTGTATCGAAATTGTGCGTGTTTGTGTTGTATGAAGTTTGATTTGTTCGTGTAAGATATGTGCTTTATTCTTTCCGATAAACTTTGATTATATAGCACCACAGATTTATCAAGGTTTCTTTTATGAATTGTTATATTTGAAATTGTAGAATCATAAAATTCTATGAATATGTTTCGTGCGATGATAATACATTGACGTCACACATATCGTAACAAATCATAAATACCGAAGCGTTCTCAGTAAATTTCGCGAATAATACATATAGCGTTTCCGTGTTTCGAAAACGAATTTTTAAAATTTATGCGCGACACATACGAAAACGTCCAACGTTTTCGAAAACTCCATAAATCTATCACGCCGCCGTGAAAAAGAGCGGCAAATAGGGTTCGTTCGAATCAGCAGAAATTTTCTTTTTTTTTTTTCATAAATTCGCGCGAAAATTTTTGGCCTTAGCACCGGGACAAACATTCGAATGTAATTTAAAAACGTGCTTAAATCCGCGTACTCGTTTTTTCACATATTTTTTTCTGCACAGCGTTTTTCTTTCGTTTGCCGCCTTTTTCGACGGGAGAATTTCCGTTTTATTTTTCGCACAGCCATGGCCGGAAAGCGAAGGCCTTTGGCCACTTGCCCGTTTCGTGTATAAGTTTTCCGCAAAGACCCGATTCGTAATCCGAATACTGTTCGACAAAACGTTTCCCGATTATATGCAGTTTGCAGTTTTGGCGTCTGACGCGTGTGAAATCGCGTTCCAATTATTGTGCCAGACAATAGTCTTGATTTTTCTGTAGTTTTCATTTGATAAATAAAAGATTTTTGTTTTCATTCATATGATATCACAAAAAGCTGATACTTTGAGAATTATTTTCATTCGTATGATTTCGAAATTCTTATATGAACATTCATTCCATGAAGTGATTAACTTCAATTTTTGAAATTAATTTGTACACAGGAATAATAAATCGTTTATTTCAGAGGCTATTTTTATTCAATTCTGTACTCTAATGTGAATTGACCACATACGTAGCTTATTATGTTTCATCGTTTTTTTGGGCTTTTTATATTAAGTTAATCGCTTTGTGTACTGAACGGCTCATATAAGGACTTGAAATATTAACACACGACCGTTCTAAATTTCCAAGAACATAACAAAGCCGCGGAGCGAAGACTCGCGTTATTATCATATTTCCACGTATTTGAAAAAGGAACCAATTAAAACGAAACAATTCCAAAGCATCTAACTTCAAACAAAACCGACGTTATTACATCATATACAAAACCGCAAGCATATGAAAATCAACGTAAAATGACAATACGCGAAACGTTTGTTCGAGAACTCGAGCGCCTTATAACGGAACGGCGCTAAACAACGCATCGATCGACAGTTCGTTTTAATTAACGAGCGAACGAACGGTAACGACCCCGAATTGTCAAAATTTCTCGAGGCGAAAATTAAACGCTCCAGACTCTGAAAATCGCGAAAAGTTTTTCCCGCTGTAAGAACCGCCCCGAGGACGAGATGTTGAAGTTAGGCACCGAAAGTTAACCCCGCGGGGCGCACTCTTTCCCCATGGGCCTCTTAATTAACGCGTCGAATAATCGAATCATTATTATTTTACATATATAACGCAATTTGCGTTCGGGGAGGGCCTCGGCTAATTTCTTAATGTGGCGCCCTTATTGTGTGGAGCGCTCAAAAATTTTACAAATGACGTGATACGCACGAACTGTAATGAGTTCCTAATTTTAGATACTGTGGAATATCGCTTGATGAGATTCTCAAATAATGATTTACTTTATAAAATGATTGCAATACGACTCACTTATTGAACGATGTTTCGCATAACGAGTGACTTGAGTTGAGATATAGTGACATCAAATCGAGGATCATACATACATTCATCTCGACTTTTCGTTGTTCAAAAAATATTGTTTCGCTCAATGAGTGTTTAACATTAAGATGAATATTTGGAATGAATTATTCTTATTTTACAAGATTTCAATGTATTATTATTATTATTATTCATGTTTATGTTGTTTTATGTTTCTGTATTTCCATTCTGCACAGTCGTCGCTATGGTTCTACTGTCAGGCGGCTGTGCAGGAAGTACAATGTGAAGATAGAAATAAATAAATAAATAAATAAATTTATACATTTTTTTAATTGATTCAAATTAAACAATTTTTGGTCCTTTTAAGGACAATCCTTACACTGACCATATTGTTAGCTAAACCTTTCATTAGCTACCGTTTTTTTTTCTTTAAAGAAAAAATCGATGTTTAATAAAACTAACTAAAAAGATCATCGATTTTTTTAATTTATTTATGTACTAAATTCATTTGATTTTCTTTTACTTTGACTTTCTTTGACGTTCTTTGTACACCGCTATGGAATCGGCCACTTCGCAATATCGCACTGGGTTTCTCCGTATAAAGTGTTCGTTCATTTACCGACAGTCTTTGCAGTTAATATTTAATTAATAGATTAATTGAAATTTCAGCGTCGCATAGTGACGCGAGGAAGTCACAAGTTTCTTAGGAGTTTTCGCTCTATTGTACCTTGCGATTGCTTTGATTTTAATTTGCTGTTCTGTTTCTGGGAACGTCGCGTGCGTCAATTGCAAGTTTGTTTTAGGTGATTAAAATTGTGCTTGTCGGGATTCCGTTACACGCTTTCGTGATTTATTTACCAGATAAGACTTGTTAAGATTTTCAATTACTTGAAAACTATCCGTCCGAATCAAATGAAAACTATTTATCAGAAAATAGAAATAGATGCTTTTCAAAACTCATCAAATATTGAATGAATGTCTAAATATGTACATTTTGTTAAGTGGATGAAAGGATTGTGTTGCTTTTGAACGTATGAGTATAGAGTAAGTGAGAGAAAAATAACTCAATATTCTCACATACAAGAATATAAGAGCATAAAATTTAACACGAGCTTTTAATACCCACAGAGTGGCGAAAAGCTTTTACCATATTATTGGCTTTCACCACGTAGAAAATTGTTCCCGGTATTAGATATAATCAACTAGAATTAGAAACTCAAGTTGATTGTATCCAATTTATTTGTTTGTGATTTTTGATTATAACATTACTATTGTAATGTTAGATAATTTATTTCAAATATTTATACAAATATGTTTATGTATACAAAGATAATACATTAATATAATATATGTTTTTTTGTTTTATTTTCAGATATCACAGGCAAAACGAACAGCCTAAAACAGTCATCAATCATACGCCGCGAAAATTCTCAAAATATATGAAATAAAAAAAATCGCACACACAAGTATATCTCGTAAATAAACATGATGAATTGCAAACGGATTTCATCGAAGCGCTGAAAAATGTACGATATAAAACTTTAGAGTGATTTCGAATAATACTAAAAAAGCACGCATAGTTTTCGTATTGGAATGTTTAAATTCCAATCAAAATCCTATTAATATCTCGTCTGTATAAACTCAGTGCGGTTCGCGATCGTGACTCTA
The DNA here is from genome assembly GCA_024721215.1 of Cheumatopsyche charites. Lineage (NCBI taxonomy): Eukaryota > Metazoa > Arthropoda > Insecta > Trichoptera > Hydropsychidae > Cheumatopsyche > Cheumatopsyche charites. The sequence goes on along the minus strand of CM045586.1, from coordinate 7,680,879 downwards.
TTATTATATATAATATAAAAATCTCATAAATGTGCGTTAGATAACTGAAAGTCGATCCGATCGACATTTAAAAACTTTCATCTCGTACACGATAAATAAAATAGTTAAAAATGGGAACTCTAAGAAAAAGGAGATGGTCACATCCCACGATGCTGTCACCTCATCACATCTTCGGACTTATTCGACTGAGGCTTTTCTATGCTGTGATTTTTCACTACTGCTATGCGTTGGCGTCTACGTCTTTGCCAGTTGGTGTTGTAGCTGGAGGTGAGTCTTATTTCATATTTTATTAATAACTCGTGAATTTTGCGATTTTGCATTATTTTTGACCCTTTTTCTGGGCAGAGTCTCTTATTTTCGGACTTTGCTTGCTCTTGAACTCAACGCTATTTTATGCAAAATATTTTATTCTAAATGAAATTAGTTCCATTCGTAGAGATCTGTATCTTATATCTAAGATTTTCGATCGTTTTTTTTTTAATCACTCTTCTAATTATCTGCTGTCGTCAAAGTGTTGATAACTTTTATAAATTTTTGACGTATTATATTTTGAAAATATATCTCCGACATTAAATCATCATTGCCGAAAACACAGAACACACAAAGAATCTATCACAATTGAGAAAATCTCGCCGGCGAAATGATTAACGACACTTTGAAAGCCGAACGCCAAACTTCGCCCTCGGAACAAATCCGCCGAAACAAAAATCGCAATTTTTTGCACAAACACACATTTTCGGCTCGAAGACCGCAACAACGCTCCGTCTGTGTGTCTGCATTTTTTTTTTCGTCGCATTTTCGAGTCCTCCTCGGTCAAAGGGAAGCGTCACAATGGTCCGCCGTTTCGGTGCTTTTATTTCGTCGTAAAGAGGGCTTCTGTTGTTGTCGCCGTGCTAAAAAAAAAGAGCTTCAGACTGTTTTAGCTTTATGAATATGAAAAATTTGCGATGTTCGTTTATTTTTTCGCCGACTCGCTTCGGTGTCGTTTCTAATTGAAGCACTATTTGCATAATTCGGCGCGTTTGTTTGTTTATACGGTCGTTTGCTCTGACGATTGCGGTTGTTGCTTTTTTTCGGCCACGTTATTGCTTGAAATGTGCACCGGTTTTGAATTTTTAAATTATGCAATATTCTCGTAAAAATAAAAGCGGTAATGTGAATGGGTTTCGTTTTATTTTTTAATTTTAATAACGTACTTGACATTTGAATAGAGAAAAATGTTGCTTAGAAGTTTAATTAAAGGGTTAAAAATAATTTAAATATTTATTAGAAGCCTCATTATTATTCATGTTTAGGGTAATTTAAATCATAAAATCGTGATATTATACTGATAGAGTGCTTAATTAAATAATAAACTTAAGCATATTTTTTGCGCACGACTTTTAACAAAATAAATGGATATAACTTTGTCTGATCAATTTCGTTGATACGTAACTTTGACAGATTTTTTAAATTAAATAAATTTAACATTCTCGCAGTCTTTCAAATTATCAATATTAAGATGATTATAAGTGTATAAATTATTTTATATCGAGAAATAAGTCAACATGCGCAAGATTTGTTAATACATTTAATTAAACAAAAAGAGACAGTTTACACATTATGACGAGGTTATATCCATTTTTTTTACCAAAGTATTTTAAAGGTCATTCTAAACATGAATATGGATTTTCATGAAAATCACATTATATAGAACGGCATATTTTGTAGAAAATCATGAAATTTTCATAGCGAGTGGTTGAGATTTTTGTCTAAAAATTTTTCGAGAAGACTTGACGAAAAATCTGTTCACAATTTGACCGGCTGGCGCGTAGACAATGTGCTTCCCCCTAAACACGCGTAGCGATGATAGATAACACTTGATAGTTTTTCCTCGCCGAGTGACGTTTTATTTAATGGAAATTTTATACGGATTTTCATCCATTTTCAGCGGCGGCCGTAATGGTTTTCCGCGCGGGAGATATTTCCCGCTCGCCTCGAAGTGGCTAATATTTTAACAGTTTTTTTTGCGGCTCCCTATCCTCTCGCCGAGACAAAATATCGCCGTAATAAGTTTTCCATTTTTTATTTTTTCAGCCCGCTCTCGTTTCGCCTTCCAAGGTGAGAAAAACGTGTGTACTCTTTGTGTGTGTGTATGTGTCTCGGTATTAAAACAAAAAAGGACGAAGGTTTTCTGTTCGTTAACAGTATTTTATATGCTCGGATGTATCGAGGGAATACGCAACCGCACAATGTCGGAAGGTTCAAAACGAAAAAAATGTATTACGCGTAAATAAAAAATACAATCGATGTTTAATATGTATCAATTTTCAGGAGTCAGGCTATAAATTATTCAAAATATTGAAAAAATATTATTATTTTCTCTTTGTTTTTTTTTTAATCTCGTTCTAGATTTCAGTGGGGATTAAATTAATAAGATTAATTTATGCTCAGGTATTATCGAATCTAATATGAAATATATTTTTAAAATTTCATTGTTTTAGAACAATGGGCTAAATGCGAAATGTTTAAAATTTTCCAACATCGGCCGTATCAAACCGAAAAGTTATTACACAGTATAAATTTGTTTCTTTATAAGTAAAAATCGATACGACTCGGGATTATTGAATAATGCCAAGAGGATTACGTGTTTAACCTTTCACTCTGGCTGTCCCATGTCAATTTTTTCATATATATTATTCTCGTTCCTTTTCCCTTTTCGGCTTATAAGTTAAAAGAAAAACAAACAAAAATATTCAAAACAGCTCAACTTATAAACTTATCAGATCCCACATACATACCTAAATTGAAAAACGGCTTAAATGAAACATCCCATATTCATCAATATTATAAAAATTTAATATTAATTCATGAATTTCATTAGTATTTTAAAAATAATAATAATATCTTTGTTTACAATCGACATTCAAGCGTATGACGCCCATACAATTTCGCATAGTAATACCTCACACATAACATAAAATATTCCCCAAATAACATAAAAATAATAGTTCCTTACGTATTAGATATTGCGAAAAAGGCTGCGGATGCGAGAGAGGTTCACGCACGTGACCTTTGATATTATAATTTTCCCGCCAGAAACCGCAGGGGGACAAACGTTACGGCAAAAGGGCGAACGCATTAAAAGAGCGTTGTTTTTCCGTTCTGCGATACACGAGCACACAACCGAACGTGCCGTTTATTTTTCCATATCGAACATTCTCGTACACTGGTCGGTTCTACGTAATTTATTTGCCTAGAGAACGATTCTTTGCTTTTCCGGCTACGGTAAATATGCATACTACGGTATGAATAGAACTATAGAGGTTCGATTTGATTATACGTATGAGAGAGGGTCAGATTTTTCGTAAATAAAGTGTATTGGGTTAGTAATATTTTATTTAAATACTAGTTTCTGTGACTCGGTATTGCTCAAAATTTTTTGAAATTTAAGCTCATTGTGAACTGTTGTTTGGTATTTTACGATTTCGTAGTAAATCTCGTTGTACGTGTATAGAGCGCAAAATGTTTTCCACCTCTTGATTGCAAGAAAGTCCTCCTGAGAACTGTCAAATGATTGAAATTCCCTTGTTTATATGTAAATCGTAAAATATAATGATCTATAAAACTTTATAAGCATAATCATTACGAATCTAAAAAGTTTCATTCTCAAAAATTAATTTAGCAGTCTATAAATAATACGTAAATATTTTAAATTTTATTTATTTGATTAAATCATCCAAATGGAAGATGAACGATACTGAAATCAGAAACTCGTAACTTCAACGTGAAGAACTAAATTGAAAATTTCACAACGTACAGAAAAATTTTACGTGATATCATTCATGCAAATATGAAACGATCCTTTGATATATGAACGAATCCTAGGAAAAAGCCGGTCTCAAAGCCTTACACCACAGGTGCGTGCAATCGCATCTGCAATGCAACACATCGCCATGCACCACCCTTTCATCATAGAAATCTCACATATAAATATAATATCATCATATCATGTAAATAACATCGGTCATCTCGCATTCGAATCACGTCAACTTCGCGTCGTAACTACGACACACGTTTCGCAATTTTTATTTATTGGGCGTACGTATTGATTTTATGTTAACCCACATTTTCGCCTCGCGCTGCACGGATTTCGAAGCTCTTTTTTTCCATATATATTTTTCGGTACTTTCTGGTCCGTTTTGGTCGTTCTTTCTGCTCGAAAACGATAGCAAATATATTTTTAATGGGGCGTTTCGGCATCGATCATATCTCTAGCGGAGCCGATCACGAACCAGGGAATTAGTTTGAGTACCACAGTACGATCGGGAAGAGAAATAAATGGTGCTTTTGTTTGTTTTGGGGGAGAGCTTTTAAAATTTCTCGGTTCGACGAATATTATTTGTCTTTTTATTCGAAAGGATTAGTTTTACTATCATTGGGTATTCATTTTGATGTTAAAAAAAACGATCGATATACATATAGTTTTTAAAAAGCTTTCATTCGTAAGAATCGTGTTCTAGCTAAACAGAATCGTCTTATTGGCGAATTAAGAAGTTACCAAAGGAAAGGGGTTTTAAGTGTCTGCAGCCGAAGAAGTTATTCGCGACTCAAGAGCTAAATTGAATTACCGACGAAAATTCAGAGTTCGATGGAAAACTTGTGCTTTTACTACATTCCCCAGGACGAAATTTAACGTAGAGGTTCTTAACCTATCGTAAAATTGGCAGTGTAGAGAACGAATCTCAATAGTGAAAACGTAAGGATATCTCTAGCCAGTGCAGCTTCTTTCCGAATATGTATATGTGAAAGAGCTTTCGGAAGTGCTGCATCAATCTTCCGGATGCTCTGAAACAGCTTTTCATATTGTAATTTAGTAGGAAGTAATGCTTTTTTTCTCATGAATTCATAAAGAGGTACATATTATTTTAGATTAATTTAACTTTTTTTCCAATTTTAAATTCATATTTTCTGTGTATGTAATAGAAATAGAATAGTGACGAAGTAGCAATGCTAGAATTTTATATTTTTTTTTACAAAGTATCGAATTAGGTTGATCGATTTTAGGCACTCGTATACGATACAAAAGGTCTTAGTACGTATAACATATGTATAATATTTTCCCTACATTTCCATATATGACGGCGCGAGTCTAATGCGAAAATAGATTCGATGATTTATTGCGCGAAATGACCGACCGGCGAACGACGCGCTTTTCCGGAAGTTTTCCGCCCAAAACTCAGAAAAACCTTTTGTGAGAGCGTCGATATGCGTTCGAATTGTTTGTTTGAAATTCGTAAAAACATCCGTTTCGATAAACATCCTTCGCTTTGTTTGTAAACTGATTGTTGTGAAGGTACATACGCGGAATCACAGCTTACCTGTTTCACGGAATAAGTAGTTTGTTGTTGGAGTATTTTGATTTATTTTTGGAATTGTAAATAAGTATAATGAAAACTACGGTCTTATATTATTTTATATGTATTTTATTAAACGTGTATGTTATATTGTAAATATTACGTTATATTTAGGTCATTTTTCATACTTGATATTATTAAATTTTTCATGTTGAAAATTTCACTTTAAATAACTAAAAATATTTTTTCATTATAAAGGATAAAACAATATACACACGAATGTACATATATAGACCAATGAAAAATTCAAAACCGCCCGTAATTAAATTCACTTGTGTTGCCTGCATGAAAGTCAACTTTTTTTAATATTATTTTACGTACAAATTCAGAGAGTAAATTGGGTTCGAAGAGGAACAAGCGTTCGGCCAAAGCATTTTTCTTTTCAATTTGTTCAGCAATCCCCTGCATTTTCCGTATAAAATATAAAATTCACATATTTTTTTGTATTATTATCGAGTCGTATTGTAGCTTGGGGTTTTAATTTTCCATTTCACTTCCAATGCACAAGTGCAGGATATGAAAGGGGCTTAAATAGCGTTTTACCTTCAATTTTTCTAGTCGCTGTATTTTTATTAGAAACTAAGCATTTTTATTCACTGCATAAACTGTTTTTTTAACCATATTTCAGTCTAAAGTTTTTGCTCATCACTCTTCACAGTACGGATTGCAGTTGAATGGAAAATTGCGTTTCGCTTCTATAAAATTGTATAGTAAAATTGAAATTGAAAAATTGGAATTTAACAGTTGAAAAAAGTATAAAAGTTTTGAGTGAATGGTTATGTATTCTTAATCGAATGAATTGATAAATTAATTTTGGTATCAAAAATGAAAATATTTTTTGATAGAATATGACTCGATTTTTCAATTATTAGTTTTTCATTTCGAATTATAAATACGAATGTATTGAATTTTTTTCTGTGTAATATTTTATCACTGATGAAAATTCTCGTAGCATATACGTCAATATTCTAAAAAGTATCGCTTCTATACTTTCAAGCGCAAATCTCAAAATTTTAAAAATACCTAAAAAAATTAACTAAAAAGAAACCACAACGCGTTCATTACATTCCCTGAACCGAGCCCAGTTTTCAAAATTGATTTAGAGTGAACCTCGAGATAAACCCAGGAAAGCTTCGAATATCCACGTATTATACTATATTTCATTCTTTTCGTCGGTGGGCCATCGTTAAAATGAGCAGAGCGTAAAAACGAAACGTCAAATATGGCGGCACGAAGTGGTTTCGGGACAACAAACAGCATCCATTTCGCGACGCCATCCATCAATCTCGCCGCGGCCATCTTCGTGTGAATAATTTCGCACGCGTAAAACACACATATTTCTGTCGACGACTTGCTTCCTCTTTTTTTAAAGGTTTATGGATGATTTAGACGAGTTTTCAGTTGTGAATGTTGTGGTTGTTTCGTTTGGGTTTGATTGATTTTGGGAAAAGGAAGTGCGTGCGTTGATTGCTTCCGTGTTATATAATTTTAAAAGGTAGTATATTTTTTACGCATGTTTCATCCTAATTTTTTTTCTTTTAGAATAAATTAATTTAACTCAAAAAATATTTGATTTTTTTTGTTTGTACGATTTCATAACTGATCGTTCGACAATATAGAAAATTATTCAATTATGAATATTTCGAAGCATTTTTTTTCCGAATTCGAAAATCGTGCTTACATAAAAAATATTGGATCAACGTTTAATTAATATTTTTTTACAAAACTAAGTTCATCGAATCTGAAAAAAATAAACTCACTCCACTTGGTACTTGCAATAAGCTTATCCTACTTCCCGAAAATAACCGTTCCATCATAATCAAAACATCATCACTTACAAACATCATGCAACCAAATCATAATTGGACATTTTTTTCGCCCGCTTTCGTTCAGGTGCGCTCCAATAAAACAGACGTTTTGAACCTTCGGCATTCGAATTTCCAAAAAATACTAACATAATTTCACATAAAATACCTTTGAATAAAAAAAAAGGATTTCATAATGTTCTTACGTAGACTTGACGTGAGTTGAAAAGTACACGTATGCATTAATATTAATTATGAAAATGACTCGAAACTAGAACTATTTAATGAATCATTAATCGTAAAAGGTTCGCGACGCCTATCTTTCAACGTATTAAGGTGAGAAGTATAATGTGTAAGTAGTGGGTGGCGTGTGTTTTTCGTGAAGCATTCGAGTCCACGTACACGTACCGCGTTTACGGGGTCGTTTAATTACGCGACTACGTGGGCCAAGCATCATTAATCATGTCCCGAAACGCCAGTCAGCGCCCCTGCCGATTCAATTGTTGGCCACCTCTGCCTTCTGGTTAGTTCGGCTAGTTTCGCAGTTTTCAACAATGGCTTGTTTTACAAAAGTGTCGCTTTCGTTCGACGCATGCACGAGTCGGTTGATGAAAGGTCGAATTTTTCATGCGAAACAGTTTCGACATACGAGACTCTTTTTATCAAATTCCGTTTAGGAAAAGATTTTTTTTGTTTAATTTCATTTATTTATAAAAGAACATGTCTTATGCTTATATTCCACACACTCTTAATAGAAACTAACCGTAGCGAAAAACCAATATTTCTATACCCCTATGGATTGTTCCAGTCGATAATGCCACTATTAAGTATTGGCGATTTTTGTTGATAATAATGATTTGGTTGAAAAAATTAATAGGAAATTAGTGAAAAAAGACAATTTCCAACAAAAATGCTTATCGTGAAATTTTCATTAATTTCGAAAGCTGAATTGAACATATAAAACAGTAATTACCTGTGTTGCCTTTACTGTCGGAAAATTTCCATGTTAAAGACATAGAAAAATTGATTTTTCGCTGCGACTAATATCCAAACAATTTTCCAACAATGTAGTTAAGTCGTTAAAGAAATGGTTTTTCATGTTAGAATAAAATTTAATTGAAAAATACTATTTTTAAACTCTTTACTCATAAATTGAATTTAATGAAAAACGAGTCTCGTACAAATGCGAACTATTCTGAAACTATATGCTAAATATAATGGTCAGTAGGTCACTGTGAATATCGTTTAGGATTCTCTCGTATACGAATGTTGTTAATATGAGGAAAGTGGCGAAAGTTCTCGGATGCGAAAGCAATGTCGCGCCATATGTAGCAGTCCATCATTTTATTAGAAGCCGTTGTCGGAGATGATTGATTGATTGATGTGGTTCGTGCGTTTCTATGAAAAGCGTTTTAAGCATACGCACAACGCCTTGTTCTAACATCAGAACATTACATCGAAAATACGCAAAGAAACTTCACCGTTGAAGATTTTCATCAAATTAAAAATATTATTTGTATGCGACTTTTTTATGAAGAATTCACTCGAAACACGTCTCGGAGCAATTGAATTCTGCGTAGTCCTTTGTACCTACTCAGGTTAGATTTTCAATCGTATTAATGAATGTGAGTTTTGCAATATTTTAGTTAAATTTCATCGACAATCGCTATACATTTCTTTTTAATGAGATAGGCTCTATGCTTGAAATGAAAACCAATGTATAAAATATAAATTTATTTATTTTCAACGCGAACATTTTCAAAACTGTGCACATCATTCATCCTAAAAATAGGACCGAAAAGTATCATTTTCGCACTAAACCTTCCCGTAAGTGTTTTATGAACACACAACACGTACGATTCGAACCGATTCGAAGTGACGCAACAACACAGAATTTTCCGAAAATGTTTTCAGCACGCGCTCGTCGTGCGAGTTTTCACCGCAGGCCATTCTGGCAATATGAACTTTGTAATTTAGTACGATTCGAGTGTAGCCTGAGAGGCGAGAAAGATCGCAGTTAAAAGCGAAACACCGCGAAATTTATTACTTTATTAAAGTGGGAATTAATTACATTTTTATCTTTGGCCGGGCACGCCGCGTTTTTATTCCTGGACCTGGGAGCGCAGTATTGTTTTCGCGCGCGCCGCGTATTGCTATTTTTGTTTGTTGGTTCGTTATTGTTTTTATTTTTCATTTTTCTACTCAAAGTTAGTTTTGAAGCTTTGTAGGTTTCGTACGGAGTTTTTTTTTACACCATTTTCACATTTTTATACTAACATTTAGATTTAAAAGTTCAGAGTAATTATTTCATGAACTTCATACTAAACGAAACCGTGAATTTTCGACAATTTTGAAATCAATGTTTCAAGAATTAATTTAATATCTAAAGATAGCGACACAAAAAATATTTTGAAGTCAAATAGTTGAAAAAGCACTGGTTTACGCAAGTTTCCTTCTGTCGTTCTCGGTGTGTGACATTTTCAAATATAGATTTTTGCGTGTTGAAAAAGAGTGTATGTGGCGATGCGTGTTATCATACTTTTTTCGGCTCTGTCGACTTTTAGAAATATGTAGGTTATGGGATTTATTATTATTTTTTTTTAGATTCGTATGTTAAAAATATTTTTCCGATATGTTGATATTTATAGAACTTTTCATATGTGAGGAGAGAAAATGAAATTTATTTCGACCGAATCCCTTCATTGACACGATTTTTCGCTTGTAACCGCAAAATTTATACGAAATATAAACATTTATGTTCAATATGTAATCACTGAAAGCTCAACCTAATTGAATAACCACATTTTTCTAATAAAGTTTCCATCAGCAAAACACGGCCTCGATTCGTTCGAACGCAAGCCAAACACTTAAGGCGAACTCTGGCACGACACGGAGCGGCTCATTTCTTAAATGTATACTTAAATAATTCCGAATGTGTGCCTTGGCAATTTTGGCAAGATTTATCTTCACATACCCCGCATACGATATGTACGCATCGCGCTTATGTGGATAGGTTAGGTGTCGTGTGCGTATTGTTTCACGTATAATTGAACGTGAAGAATCGCCGAGGAAAAGCTGCGGTGACGATGGAAAATATTGATTTTCCGGCTCACTCCGAGTGCCATCTACATCATACTGAGTAAACATTCAGCGAAGGCTTTCTTCCAGCTGAAAATTCATCTGAAACGTACATATGTTACGTATATATGTATGTCTGTGTGTTTGTATGTGGCATGAAAATGTTCGGATGCGAATGGGAAACGAGAGCACTCACCGGTCGTAGAACGTGTGTGTGTATTTTCTGTCGAAAGTTTATACGTATAGTTCGTCGAATGTTCTGAAATTGCTTTTGGAATATAAAAATCTGTATATTTTGGCTTCAATAATTTAATTAAATCGATTTTGATATAAATTTGAAAATTAATGTTTGCTATGTTTTATTCGTACTAAATGGAGAATTTGGTTACAAAAGTGAATTTATCGAAATTTGAGCATTTTATTAATAATCATGACATAATATATTGAATGAAATATCACCGTTTTCCCGAAAGGATTCGGAAAATCTGCGGCCGGGCAAATTTGTTTTCTTCCATATCGCACCGTATTTGTACAAAGGGTTAGTTTTGGCAACGTAACATTTCACCGTAACGGACAAGCGAGTTTCCGAAAACTTACTTGCGAACATGCGATTTCGTACAAATTCGCATTATTATTAGCCGTCGGTGTGTGTGTGTGTAGTTATATTAAAAACCTTTCTGACGGTTTCGGTTTGATGAATCGTAGGTGAACGTGATGTGGGGTCGGAGTAAATTTTGAATGGTTGCCTCACTATGGCGTTTATTAATTAATTCGAGTTCGCTCAGAAAACTGAAATAGTTGGAGTTGAAATGAAGCTGTCAATTAACCGGCGGTAACGGATATGGATGATACAAATTATGCTGTAGAGAACTTGCTAGAATTGTTAATTTGCTTCCGAAACTTGTCTGGACGACGAGTAACCAATTACTAATTTGATCTCACTTACTATTTTATATTTTTCAAATACTTAATAATTCATTTTAACTTAATTAAATTAAAAAACTAGCTATTAAAATATAAAAATATTTCATTATTTCTTGAAATTCTATTTCAACTATTTTCAATCAACAATGTCGTATTATGTAAAAATTTAATATTGAACATTTTTAAATTGAATTATATGAATGAAATACCTAGTAAAGAAAAATATAAAGCATGTGAAAATTGAAAATTGTAACCATCATAATGCATATAATATGACAGAGTCGACGCGTTCTTTGATAGCGATTGACACATAATAGCTTTTCCGGGAAGCCGCTCGCGTCCGCAATTTTCTTCGGCGACCGGTTATCAATTTTCCATTAATGGCACCATAATAATCCGCCAATTAATTATCGGCAGGGTTGGAGCACCATGAGCGACCCATCAAAGCGAAAGAGAACCGGTTCGGAGACTAACGAGACAAAAGAGTTTATTATATTATAAACCGTCACCAATTTTCTTCGCAGAAACGAGAAATTTTTCGATAATATTCACATCAACCGTGATCGAATTCGAATCCCTATCGCAGTTTCCTAATATGTCGGTGCAACAGCTGTTCCACTAGAACACCGAATGAATATTTAGCAGCGAATGCCGAACAGACAGTGGGTGTTGCTAATATCTGTTTGTTCGTCGCAAAGTTGCAACAAACGTTGATTGGGATGCACGTGCATGTGTAGTTGCATACGCCACTGAAACAAACAATACTAAATTGTGTGAGTTCGTATTGAATTAGAGGCTAATTGTGTGATTTTGTTTGCAGTCGGTGGTGTGTTTGTGTTTATTAGTTTTTTTTTTATTTATTCAGAACGGTTTGTTATGTGGGTGAGTCGTAATTGTATTCTGCTTATTAAAAATAGCTCCATATGGTTGTATATAAAATTTGATTCCGGAAATTCAGTAGTTGGTTACTCAACTCAAGTATTAAGTGGCACTCTTTAATGATTTTTTTTCACTCAATAGAATTTTAATGTGTTAGCAATAGAAACTGTCATTGACGATAAAAATACTATAGATGAAAAAAACATCAACTCGTGCTATGTAACTGACGCATGAAAATTCTGATCTAAACGGTATACTCGTAAATAATTTTTCACATAAACATGAATGAGAATATATAAAATATAATAAGTAATACATCGTAGAAACTTACGTTTCTACTCAAACAATTTTCATACGTATAACTTTTCATCATGAATAAATGAAAAATCTGTAGCGTTTTCAAGCAAACCAAAGAATGAAACGTAAAGATGCTTCTGAAGTTTTCAGTATTCAGCCGTGTTTAAATTTTAATTACGACGCGAATAGAAAATTCACGACCTCCTCCAATGCAAATAAAATTTTTAAAAACGGCCATAATTCGAAAGGCAAACAATTCGACCAAACAAAAGCTCTCAAAAGCTCGTCAAGAATTCATCCAAGATCGCTCACCGTTTAACCTGGAACGCTGCAAAGCCAACGTTTTCAGCTGAAAGAAGGCGCCTGCTCCACATTTTTTCTTTCTTAAAACACAGAGCTTTGTCTTTTTTATTTGTTTTTGTTTTTTTTCCCAACCCTACACTCGGAAAGTTTCGTTTTGAAAAACTCCGTTTCGAGCATTCGGGAAAAATACCGTTCTAGAATCGGATTAAAAGAGCCCATTTTTTTCATTACGCGCGTATAATTTATATTTATTGTGTTATCGGGCGTATGGTACGATTCGTAACCATTATTTAGAAAAAGTGGATAATAGTTGTGCGGTACATACTTGCGATTAATCGTTTTTTTTCTACCCCATGTTCTTTTGTAGCGCGTTCAATGGAGGTAGAGACCTTTTATTGTAAACTTAACGAGCAAGCCATTGTTGACAAGGCATTCATTGAAAATGAGTTCATAAGAAACACGAGGAGGGTTGAAAAATATTACACATTCAAACACAATTTTTTCCTCTCTTCTAAATCTATTAGCGCGTACCATCGGTAACGATTGTTTTATTGTATGAGGGGTGAAAAAGTTTCGTTTATTACCCACCCGTCCGAGTCCCGGTTGATTTTTATTGTGCGACGATAAATTATGTTTAAGGGGGTTAGTGTAGAGAAAAAATGAGAGCGCGAAAATCCTCCATATACCGAAAGGGATGTTTATGACCAGATAAGTCCGTCGTATATTTTGCGAGAGAGTGTTCTAGACGAGATACGTCAATCAAGGCGATCCATCACGACGAGAGCGGGTCAAAAATAAATTTAAAAAAATTCAGAAAACACATAAATAATATTTTCGTTCTTATAAAATCACAATAAGCACATATTTTTATATTTTGTGAAAATTCTGAATTTATCAATAAATTATGCTGCTTATCTGAATGAAAATAAAGGACAATGCGTAGCTTTTTATGGAGAGTGGACCCCACTCTTCAGCATATTATTATTTTATAAAAATTAACTCATTATAATCCTAAAATATTGCTACGATCGCATTTAACTCCGAAATCAATACAGTTCATGAAACGAAAATAGTTCACATTTATTAGTTTTGTTCGCCCGTGAAAAAAAAATGTTTGAAAATGGAAACATTTTTAAATCGATTTTCCATGAAAACCTCAAATCTACGTTGAATATCGTTATAATAAAAATTCACGAGATTACTAATGTCTATTGTTTGACATTTATTTTAAATCTGTAGAGTGGAAGACTCCGTTATTGTACATTCTCCTCTGTGAATCATTCAGTATCAGTAAGAGGTAGCTTTCATTGTCTACTGCATATATTTCAACTAAAAATATTTTTTTCATTTTCAAATTATAACAAAAAGCGTAATGCTGAGGTAAATGCTCATTTTATCTAGCTAGATTTTAGCTAAAATTTATTGACATTTTCATCCTAAATGCGAGAATTAGAGCAAAAAGTCAATAATCTTTAATCAGAAAAATGTTGAGCATTCCTCTGTTCACTAAATTTCTAATTATAACCGACTGAGTTTCATATTCACAATCCTAAAATAAACTATAACATACTCCAAAAAAATCGATAAATAAAAAAGTAAATAATAAAAAAACCATCAATATAATCGTCGTTGCAGGAAAAAGTCGACACAGCCAAACATCAATCGGAACGTCAACCGTTAAAAATCGTCCAATTAAATCCGTCGACGCGCATCCGTTTAACGGCGCCGTTAATGCGAAAAGCGATGATGTTTCGGGCGCATAACGAAGCAATAAATATCGCCGAGTCGCGTAATTTCAACCGGCCCATTATATAAAAGCGTGAGTTTGCAAAAATGCCAATCCCCCCTCACACTATACAATATATAATAGCCCAGTTTAACGAATATTTTTTGAATTCGAAACACCCTTTCGTATTCGGATTTTGCGTTATTCAAGTTATAACTTTCGATCGTTAGTTATTCAATTCAAGTGTTATTTGGTTGATGTCTTTTCCCGTACAGAATTATATTCGCAAATGATTATGATATACACTTAAAAGTTCGAATCCAATAAGAAAAAAAATCAACTCGTGTTTCGCAGTACTAGGGTTGAGTAACTAACGATTGAATGTATGAACCCAGAAAATTCATGTCTTCTATAAATTTTTCCACCATAATGTTCTTAGATTGTTCACGTCATCATAAAAACTGAATTCTGTTAATAAAAATAGATAAAAACCACAAACTATGTAACTCAATCTTGTTCAATACAATCAAGCGAAGCTTCGGCAAATATTTTCACAACGTCCCACGCGCAATTTTTTGACGCGAAAATCGTCAGAAGGGCGCGCTTACGAATAATAAAATATCATGACCGAACACACAAACATTTCCATACACACATTTATGAAAAATTTCACGGTGTGCACGACGAGAGGTTTCGCAATTAAAATCGTGCACGATGCGGTTGTTTTATTTGCTCGCAAAAAAATTAACGCGCGTCGTCTGCCCGTGGCGTGTGTTGTTTTTAAAAGCTGCGTGCGCTCGTTTTACACGGGGTCGATTCGAAAAGTTCTCCTTTTTCTGTGTTTTCCGAGCTTTTAAAGCTCGTTTGTTGTTTGTCGAGATTTCGTTTATTCGGGCAAATATCGTTTGTGTGGGCCATGTTAAGAGCGTAATTTTTAATTAATTCGAATTCGCCCGAACGTACTTGTGTGTATGTGTGGAGCTTAGGTCTCGCGAAATGACTTGCTTGATTGCGTGTTTTTTTTTATTTGTTTCGGATCGATTACTTTTTTTCAAATATGGGAATATTTTGAAGGTCATTTGATGAATGATTTATCGATTTTTCACTGTAAATTATTAATATTTTATGATTTTTCTGTTAAATATATTCACCGAAAAGCTGTATGTTGGAAAAAACGGCACTTTAAAAATACAAAATCTGTTAATTTGCTAAATTACTGAAAAAAACATAACAGTTTTCTTCCGAACGATTTTCGTTTGATTCATAATCTAATTATCACGTCTGGAGTATCTATAAAATTGGCGACCATCGAAGCGATTCGAACAATTTCCCAACGGCTCGGAAAAGCGTTAACGAAATTCGCCACCTTAATTTTTCATGTCGAGTTAACTGTGATCTTAACCGCCGTAAAACGAGACCATTTCGCTAATTATTTGTGCTCCTCGTTACGGAAATGAGTTAAGTTCGATCTAAATGAAACGAGATTGCCATTTCAGCATCGATCCAATTCGTTGCGATTTCAGTAATGTAATATTTTTTGTCAGACTATGACTATGCAAACCGATTAAAGAGTTCAATTTTTGAAGGATTGAAAAACTCGATCAAAAAATAAATTAAAATCGTTCACCCAATGACCACTCGAATTGCCAAAAACACAATATAAATCAAACGCACCCCAAAACTACCCTTAATCGACGATGACTTCCGAGCCCTCCTCATTCAACTGACACATATTCGAGTTTAACGACCCTCCCTTACATGGGGTGCATTCACAAGTGACAAAAAATGGTATGGCGTGTTATGGTTATGGTCAGCGTTTTACATTATTATATAATAAATCGAGATTTTAGCCGTTCAGAGTTAAACGTGATTACCTTCAATTTTTTATTTATTTATTACCATTAGTTAAAACCATACCGACATTTCAAATCTTTTAATGTGGTTTTAGAAATTTCATTCACTCTTTAATATTTGCAGATTAAAGAATAGACTCTTTTATGTTCATAGTAATTTCATAAAATATTTTCCTTAATTACACATTTAATGTTTGGTAATCAATAGGACTTAAAAAAATATTATTATCTAACATTAAATAAATATTAATCTGATATGTATTATAATATAATTCGTATTGTGGTAGATATAAATTTAGGTTAATGTTTTGAAATCTCTTATCGATGGCAATACATAAGTATATTTAGATTAGCTAACATTGTATCATATTTATAAAAGTATAATAAAATGAACTTAGTGATGTAATAATGTACAATTATAATGTAATAAATTTTCATTGATTAAATCGGAACACGTACATTACATAAATTAATCCAAAATTTGTCCATTGTTGGATAATTTACATAAAATTGGATTTGATTTGAAAACCACGTGATTTTCAATTCATTTAATGACGTGTTATAGTTATATAAAGTTGGAAATTTTGTATTTCGTTCCATCAAAGTATCGGATATTTTGTTATTAGAATATGTATTCGCTAATACTTTTATTCCTTGTGATAAATAACTCAGGTGCAATGGATATTTCGAAATTGAACCATGTAAGTTTTTTACGAAGTTCATTCTTAAAATCATATATTCGATTAATTGATTAATATCTCAAAATATGTATTTTAGGGTGAACTCCGTGTAGTTGTTGATTATATTCGTTTGTGTAAAGGTTTCAAGAAACACAACATTACACGTATCGATGCGAACTTCACTAAAACTCCTGATGATAATGTTATTATCACATTTGATATAAATATACTCGAGAAAAGTGGCCCAGTTGAGGTTTTTAAAATAAAAATATATTTGAAAATTTCAAAAAATATTCATTGCTAATAAAAATCAAAAAAACTAATACAGATACAGGCAATGTATTATTTTAATATAAATAATAAATACGTGAGAATGTTTTCTTACAAAACTGACGATATAGATCAAGTCCTGAACCAATTACCTGAAATTTATGATAAGATGAAACCTATGAAGAACAAGAAGGATCATAAATATTATCTTTATCCGGTTATTTCCACACATTTTCAAATAATTGCATATTTCTAAAAATCTTATTTTTCGTTTATTTTTAGGCTCATGATGTTTTCACTCTAGATTATGCAGAATACGTTCGTATATTGTCACACAATATAGGAATACTTATTAAATACAAGATGAAAATAGACATATTTACTAAACATGGAAATGCCCTTTGTTTGATGATTGTTGGAGAAAACGTAAAGCCAAATAAATCTATTAAGACTAAAACTTAATATTGTAAATTCAATAAACTGAAAAGTTACTAGCTATTAGCTAATAACATTAACAAGTTTAATGTATTTTGATTTGAATGATTATTTTATATTATTGTATTCAATGATTTTTATGTTGTGCGTAATTTTACGAATTACCTTGAATCTGAATTTTCTACAATATTTTTCGATTTGATGCTTTATACACAAAGATCGAGTCGGCGCGAAAATGGAAAAACATAGAGATCCTTTCGTGTGTAAAATTTAATTTTTCATTCGGCGGGCTTCAAAATGAAATACAAGAGGCAGATAAATCGGCTCCGACCCGTAATCTTGTTCACAGATGAAAAGTCAGACGAAATTAAAGAAGGAACACTTTCGACTTTTCGAGCTTTGTGGCCGCAAAATCTCGAATATAATTCAATCTAGGACGATAAACCCTTTTTGCGGCAATGGCGACAGATTTGAATGCGTTTAATTCTGTTATAAAGGGCGAAAAGTTTTCGTTCTACATTTTCGCGGATCGAATAAGATAATTTTTGACCTACTTAAGCAGATACGTATGTATTTATTATATATAGTTTTCGATATTATATTATTTTTTCATTCGCGATGAAAAAGCATATTGTGAAAAACATTTCTGTTTTTAAATGAAAATTAATTCAAAAGATTTTTCAAATTATGGAAAAACAAGGAATGAAAAGAAAAAGTAATCATATCATCTTAAAAAGCGATGTTAATTAAAGATCTCACGTTTGACGTACCGTAACGTTTCCCTTTGTATTTTTCGTCGACCGCAAATGTTTTTCTCATTTTTTCCGCATTATCAAAAAGTTAATTATGCGACTTTTTTTTTACTCGGAGCTTATTTGATTGGTACAGTTTTTTAAATGTTAATCAACGCGGTGAAATATAAAAATATAAATAGAGAAGAAAAATACGTTATATTGCTTATTCATAATGTGTTTTTTTAAAAATCAATCATAATATTATACGTGTAATTTTATTTTGAAAATTCGTTTTTATTCCTAGGAAAGTTATTGGTATATTGAATTGAATTTTATATAAGAAGAGAAAATTCAGCGATTAAGTAAATCGGATTGAATGAAAGTAACATTTATTTGAAATATATATTTTATTTGGAAATACTAAAATTTCGCTTTTGAAAGGATATCTTCGTCTTCATTCTGTGCGGCTCTCCTTTTATGCTCAAGTGAATATCTCGCGGTGCTATAATACTTTCATCGCGATATTATGAAAGATCTAAATCGATGTACACATAATAAATTCGGTTGAGTATATTTGCTTTCCATTCGATTATTTAATAAATTTCAATATTTATATATCGCTAAAACAACGTATTAAGAAATTTTGTGTGTTGCTTTTATTTTCGTTCTAGGAAAAAAATACATAACGAAAACACGCGACGACGATCTTACAAAGCGAGCATAATAAAAACGACGACGAATCACGGTTTCGTGATTTACTCAATTTCGCGTACGATTCGCCAGAATTGTGGTAATTGGGGTTCAGTTCGAGATATCGCAATAAGAAACATAAAAACTCCCTTTTCACGAAGTACAATAAAAAAGAACCTTGAAAATCACACACAAAAAAAATCTTTTATGTACGAGAAACCTTAACAATATCGACCTTCGACAACGAAACACCGTAATTAGTCTCATATTTTTCAATGAAAATAATTAATGTTAATACGTATTTCAACTTAATTGAACAATGATTCAGTATGTACATATATAAATTAGTATCAAAAACCGAATTAGGCCAGTGGTATGAGATGTTTACACCTACTCTCATCCGATTTTGCACTTTCGGGGCGTTTCGCAAAGACAACAGATTAAGCGGCCGACAAAAGAAGTCCTCGGTGAAAAAGTGCCGGCATCTTTTTCCATTTACGGAAAATTCATTGCTAAAATGAATCTAGCTGCGAGGAGGGGCACATATGTCCCCGGCTTAAGTAATGCGGATCTACTGCAGCGCTTTTCCGCACCCGGAAAACTCACTGTACGAAATGGCACACGGTCCAATTTTCGAACCGGAGCACACAAAAAGGTAGATTCGTTTAGTGCTGGGAACGATTCGGAATTTTCGTATATGTAACCGATTCAAAAAAATCACGTGAGATTGGAAAATATTTCAGATGAAATCTATATAGACTCTTTAACAACTTATCTTTTCGCAGTGAAACGTTTCAGGATTATTTTGGGTACATTTAGAAAAGTTTCTGTATCACGCGAATTTCACATTTAACATTTTATAATATTTGAGATTTTTAATTTGACGTTTAATAGGGGGACTTTCCGTTGCTCAGCTGTAGCGAAATCTTACACAACCTATACACGGAATGTATTTAAATAGATATATTGCATTTCAATTGTTTCGAATTCGTTATATTATAAATACTATACAACAGTTCACAATCGGTTTTAATTCTAGTGTCTCGATTAGCTCTAGAGCACAGTAGCTAGTATTTTATTTTATATTTTTCTCTTTTTAAATCGTATGCTAGTAAATCATTCAGAACTGTCAGATTCCATATAAAAAAAAAATTGAACTATTGAAAGGCAATTCCTTAATAAAAATATATTTTAGATGCTTTCATTTTAACGAACTTGTCTAATACCTTTTTATATTTGATTTTATAATATATACATATACAGAAAATTAGCAAAATAGTTGAAAATCCGCATCGAAAGTCGATTATCGCGTTTCCATTCGCACGCTTATAAATCCCGGGCAGTAAATTCGCGATAGAGAGAGCTTTGCTCGGCGCAGTGCTCCGTTGCTTTGCATTCGCACGCAATAAATAGCCATTAGCGAAAACTGGCGGTGTCGTAAATACTTGCCGATTTAGAGCAAAAAGCCGAAACCTAAGTGGGAAGCTTGTACCCCGGCCTCCGAAGGGGGTTAAAACGACCGGAACTGTAATGATCTGAAAAAAGGTCTCGGGGGAAGCAAACGAGCGACTTTTCTGAATGACTTTTCTTAGCGCATTGCGATTTTTACTTTATTTTCTATTAGAATTAGAATTTTTATTTTATAATATATATTCTCAAAGAGATTTCATAGAAAAAAAAACAGTTCATTGATTAAGATTATTGAGTGAATATTTATAAAAAAAATCGATAGATTTTTCATTGATACACAATCAAATGTTCATCTTTTTTCCATTTAATTTTTTGAAAAGGATGTCTTTCAATAGCATTCGAGTCGCCGTTCGAAAATTAGAATAAATGACTTATCGCGATCTTTTCTCGAGTGCGTTCGATTTTTATTCATTCTAAATATACGAATACTTCTGTTTCGAGGGTTCGTCGTTTCAAGGGCTGGGGTGGCAACGTGGCTTTCGTTATCTAATTCATGGCCTCGTCGTAAAGGTTTTACGACGGACTCGAAATAAGCAAATTTTATTTTACGAGCTCAGACGATTGTGCTGCGAGAACCTTCGAATAGACTTCGATACTACAGATCAAAGTTTTAAATTTGATTGTTTTCGAAGTGAGGCTGTACTATTTTTTTCTCTATTCGAATCCTTACATCGAAATAAAATTCAATTCAATATTTAAAAATATATGTATATAAATATAATACAATATAAATACTTATTCAATAGAAACTTAACAACCCAATTACTTGAGTTTCATAAAAAAAAGCTGATCGTAAAATTAAGATTTTTTTATTCCATTTTACTTCTCGATACATAAAATTTCAAATTTGAGATTACTGAGAGTATATTTAATTTTTCTAAGTACATTCAAATTCAGTTTCAAGGAGCAGGATCGTTTGTATAATTATTACGAGCAAAGTATAAAATTAACGATGTTTTAATTGCTATTGTTGAGCTTCGTGTAATTTTTTTTTCAATTCAGAACAGCTACACAAATGAAAATCGACGATGTAGTTAATTGTTTGTTTATTGACTCGTTGTTTTTTAGGTCTTCTTTGTTCATTTCGACTGAGAGTTTTTCTGATATTCAGAATTTATTTTCATGCGATCTTTTAAAATTTTTCATTGTGAAATTTGAAGATGATAACATTTTTTTCCATTCAATTCCATTTTATTCCCCCCTTTCGCAATAAAGTAGCGAGCAACGCTTTATATTCTTTTCTCAAAGTTATATTCGGAGATTTGTATTTTTTACGCGACGACAAACAATGTTTTTACAAAAACGAAATTTCCCATAAACTGAAATCACCCTTGGTATTATTTTTGTGGCATTTTTCCTTTGTCGAGTCGAAATTTTTATTTTCGCTTGTTACTTTATTGCTTCAAATTCGAACCTGCGGCTTGTTGCTTCCATATGTTCCAACTATTTATATTCATTCGTTACCCCTTACGAATGTGTATATGTAAAAATGAAGAAATTCGAAACATCTTATGAAAGTTCCGTCGCTAATAATATAAAAAGTAATGGAAGATACTTACCAACAAATGCTGCTTTTTTCTTTTCCTTTTTCCCGGTAATATCTTTTTGTACGAATCCACCCGTCGATGGTGTTGCCGAAGATTATTTAAGAAATTTCCCAAGTAACTCTGAGCAATATCGTTTTACTAGCTCGAAATATTACATCGTATAAAAGAAGAAATTGACTTATCCGAATCGCGAACGGTTTTCTTACCGAGAGAAAAGTGTAGACAATATATTGTAAGAGTATTCCGATTGGTAAACAAAAGTCAGTTAATTCGAACAAAAGCTTCATTCAGCACTATGTTCGATTGAACGATTTCAAACTATGCTTTAGAATAGATCAGAGGTTCGAAAACTTATTTATTTTTTAATGTCACAATATTTTTTTATATGGATAAATTGTAAGTTGATCGTATTTTTAATACGTTTAAATAATTTGATAGTCTACAATTAAACTAAATTATGTATCAAATTGATTGAATATTTTTTATTGAAAATTTTTCGTGCTTTTGTGAAATTGAAAAATATTCATTTGTAAAGTTTAGACATCTCTGGAATGGAAAATGGATCCAAAAGGACACTTTTGTTTCACATGCGATAGTAGCTTTCGAATGTTCGTCGTAACCCGAACAGTTGAATAGACGAACTGATCGCTTCAATAGAATTTCACATTCTATGGACGTTTTCTTTGCATTTAACAAAGCTTTGAGATCAATATAGAACATCATTAAATTTCCTATTGACGCGAATTTTACCCAAGCGCTCCTCAAACATTTCTAACGCAAACATCATATGATTAATTTCAACAAAAAACATCGATCTGCAATCGAATCAAACTTCCCCCAACAATAGCGTATGCACAAAACTCATGCATTAACCATCCATCTCCGAGTCTCTTAAAGTTGATTCAACGCATAATGTGCATCCGCAACGTAAATTAAGCATAAAAGAGGGTAACCGTTAATACGAGTCTATGGGGATGGCCGGTGGCTGTGTGCAAACACATTTGGCAAATTTAATCAACTTAATTGCCGGGCTGAAAGTGGATAAACCGAGGGTTATCTTCGACCCCTGCTCTGGTCTAGTGCATTTTGTGTTGAACGGGGGTTGACACGTCCGATACAACCGTGCAGAGTGTAAATCTAGAGTCAGGTAAATATTTGAACGACTTTCGATGGAAATTATTGATGTTGACAAATTGTTATGTGAATTGAATGCTTGAAATTGCATATTATTGACGATGGTGAGTCAATCTAAATAGAAAAATGAAAAAAAATCGAGTATTATCTATCGCAGTCGTTATGATGCATACCTATAGTGTTGTGAAGAATTCTGAACACTTTTATTAACGAATTTGAGAAATTGTGTCTTTTTTCGTAAAATTCGTACTAAATTGGCTTCTACTTTCTCTTATTACTTAAAACAAAATCAATCACAATTCTTAATGTAGCATTTAGCACCTATATTTGGATTGATTTTCATGGAAAGTATAATCGGAAACATAATTTGGAAGAGGTTATTGAGCAACAGTTGTCGGAGTGTATAAATATAATATTTTATTCTAAGATCTACACCTTGAAGAATTTAGGCATTGAATAAAAACAAGATTTATCCGATAAAATATTCATTTTACACACTTTGACAATAACCTCTTCTGAGTATTGTATTCACTGTTCATTTCATTTCCGAGATTCTTTCCATGGAAATCATTGTATATGTGGGTGTCAAATGAAATATTAAGAACCGTGTTTGATCTATCTTTGAATTATAAAAGAAATGACAATCTTCTTTAGTAAAAAAAAAACTAAAAAATTCGACATTTATCAAAATCAAGTGTTTATAAATCCTCACAACACTGTATATATGCAATATAATCGAAATTGAGTTCATTTTTTATGTGATAACCTGCATCAAAAACATATTTTTTTTATGAAAATCCATCAAACCATGGCAACTTATATTCAATCGAGTGAATTTATACGAGTTTCAAGATTGACATGTCGCATATGCAAACTGATCCGTGTACCTGAACACAACGTAAACGTTTACGTGACGCTGCACCACGAGATCGCCATTACGATAAGGACACTCGCCAATCTCTCGTACGGTGGCCCATTAAACGCTTTCGTGATCCGAACGTAAAACGTATCGGGATCCTAGAAATTTTCAAAGCTTCCAGTCCAACTATTCATTCGTATATAAATTTAATTCAAGAAACGAATAATTAATTTAAAAATATGATTCGGATCCTCGTTTATAATCACGAGCCGGAGATAATTCCTTTGAAGGCGGCTCGCGAACAGTTCTCGCAACTTTGTAGCTGCGACGTCGTCATAAAAGTTAAAGCATTCGGTTAATTTATTTGCCGGTAATAAATATTCTCGGCGACTTCCCTGTGATGTCTGCTGGCCGATTTTTAGCCGTCGAGCCTTTGTCTCCCTTCGAGCGAGAAGGCAACTCGAAACTTACCTCAAAAGGACGCCGTAATTGAATTTGCGTAACATTTATTCGTTTTCGGAACACTCGCAGACGTTTCCTGGTTGGATTTCCCGAAAAGATGTCGCTCGCAACGCGATTAATGCCCCACAAAGAAAATGTAAATATATAAATAATAAATTTCGGATACGGATAGGAACTGTCCCTCACGTTCGCCGAGGGATAGGAACTCGCTCCTCTCGCCGTTTTCGCCGAATATAATAAATATGATGAATTATTTACGAGCGGGTTTTGTTCGTATGTGTGTGATAATATAATATTTCGGAAGCTAATATCTCGTAGGCTGCGGCTTCCGCGCACATTGTCGGTATGAAGTTGAGTTTGGATATTGTTTGAGTTTATGGCGCGTGTAGTACGCGTAATTCATACGAATTTAGGCTTTGGCGGAGTTGCGTCTAAGTCGTGAATCAAAAAAGAAGAAGCCCTTCAAGTTGTTAAACAATGCGCTTTTGTTCAATTATTTTATGTATAGAATCGTATTTCTCCTTTTTCGGCGAATATTGATAATATGATATTAAGAATTTACTATGTCTTTATGAATATTTTCAAATATGGCTCGGTAGACCTCTCGCTGAACCAGAATCATGCCAGTATACCTCACTATACCCTATGTTATTTCTTGAATAAGTATACGAAACTTTGAATATTTTTATAAAATAAATATTCATTAGACGTAAAATGAAAGCGGTATTTATTACTTTAATATTTTTTATCACAAGTAAAATAAATCAAATTAACCTACAAAAATTACATTAACTCCGACCTTCAGTTCGAAGGACGCGTCGAGTCGAACGGAACGACGCCGCTCGAGTCTTCTCGGAAAATCCGTTAAATGAAAAATCGCCCACATACAAATGCGAATCCTCGGATAAGCACTAGCCATCGTGAAAACTCTCAGTGAATTTTCCCACTTTCCTACGTTTTTCCACTGACCACGTCAGTGCCGTAACTCAAGCTTAGCTCCGTCACCGCGCTCATAATGGGAACGAAGCCGCCCAGATAAGACCTAGCTTAAGGACCGTAGCACACCTAACAGTACACAATAATAGATAGAAATGAATGATGAAAAAACAAGTATCCAAAACTCTATTATAATGCGAAGGAGACGTAACTCGGATGGCGATTAAGCGAACGCCCCGGGGTAGATTAGCGCTGCCCGAATATTGAATCGTTAAACGAGTCGTATATTAAGTGGAATTTCGTTATGCGCAGATTCCACAGAGCCTCGTTATACGAGGTTGTGTGTGTGTGTTTGGTAAATTGCAGTGTTTTCCAAATGGAGTTCGGCGAGGTTGTGTAGTTTCGCGGCTCAATTGAGTTCTGGGGAGCAATGATGCTTCATAGCGCTTTTGAGTCGAATCGTGCTGTGTTAAATTTTATCGTCGAATTTCAGATTTAATTTTTCTATTTAATTACTGATTGATTTTGAATTCGTATTGGAAAGTTTCGGTTTAGTTTTCGTTGCAAATCGAAATGAAAAGTTTCGATGCCATCCGGGAATTCTAATTTAGCAGCTTAACTGTTTCACAAAGCAAATAATGCTAATGGCAATGTATGTATAATAGATGTGAGAGATGATGCAGTAGTAGTGTGCGAAATACAGGGAATGAGAACTAATTTATGTAAGTGAAATTTAAATTTCACATGGACTTAACAAACTCCTCATACATTGTAACGCGTGTTCATTATTATCACAGCTGGATGAATTACTCACATTTTGAGCTAGTATAATTTGCTGATTGAATTTGTAAATCACATAGACTATTCTAGATCTATACACGGAACCGAAATTTATTACATTAAAGTTGAAACATAAAAAAATAATATTAATTAGTATTTATATTTATAAATATTTTGATACATCTCTACCTAATTCCCATTGATTGAAATATTTAATATCTGTCCATTTGCAATGAAATAAGGGCTGCTACATTTTGAGATCGATCTTTCCACTCCTTCAATCAAATAACCAGAAAGTTACAGTCAGTCCTTCCACTATGAACTGACTGTAACTCTCCGATTGGTCAACTAGAGTTAACGTCAATCAAAAATATAGTCAAAAATTGTTCAACGAAGGTAAAATTTGTATTTTTTCAGTCGGAAATGCATTTAACTTATCAATTTGGCCGTATCTGAGCGGTGTGCGAGAGAATTGCACGAGAGTCGCGCCGTTTTCGCGCTTATAAATTTCGTTGCACGTTGCAGATTCGGTCTGTGTGCCGCTTTAGCGCACAATTTACAGCCTGAAAATGCGACCGAAACGTTTTCAGGGGGCAAACCGTCTGTTTTTCGCCGAGAAAAACTGCCCTTCCGCTTAGTTTGGTCCTTTTGGCGCGAACGTTCACAGTGGCCAACGTACACAGCTCACGGTTATTGCCCGAATATGAAACTGAATTATGTACATTTTAAATTTTTGCGGATTTTGGCCGAGTTCTGCACAATTTTCAATTGTGAATGCTTTTTCAGTAAGTATATAGCTACGTTTGTGTTGCTAGATTAAAAATGCTTTTATCCGTTTATTGAATTCGAATGATATCGGCTAGTTTTCTACTAAATAAATTAAAATGAATGTGTCCATGTTTATGCATGTTATTTATAGACTTCATAATGGCTAATCATTTGATAGTGAAACTTTCTTGAGTTATTGTAAGTAAAGGTGTAATAAAGATTTCTACGTCTTTATAATTAACATTTTACGAAAAAAAATACCGGGATTTCCATCGTTTGACAGTTCTCAGGGGGCCTTTTTGTAGCCCAATCACAGCAAATTTTATTCACAGAAACTGGAAACACTCTTAAATCTCGAGCATCGCCGGCTTACAGAAACTAATTCCTCATATGTTTCATAAGAAATGATTCATTAATAAGTCTGTTAAACCTTATAAATAACATAATTGATTTTTCATTTTTTCAACAATTATTTCGACAATATTTTAATCATCAACTCTATTCATATGATTCGCTTCCATATTAATCAGAATCGATTCATTTTATACTAACTTACATGCGAATTAAAGGAATTCAGTCAATTTAACGCACTAATTCGAAAAGCGGAGTACACATACGGAATTTTATTGCGTTTCAAACGAATGTTTCGCGCATTTCGGCAAAAATAATGAATCGTCGGATGTGTTTGCTGAGTGTACGCGTTATTTGCACAAAATCGGAACAACGCAATTGTCGGCAATAATGATCGTCGCTGCCCATACAAATTACGCGTTTGCTGACTAACGCACGTGAAAGCTAATAAATACCATTCATATTTTAACTTAATGGTCGAATTATATGCGTTCGTTTTGAAACGCGTTCAATGGTTGTCAAACGATGTATTCGCGTAAATTATTTAGCCGTAATATTTCATACCTGCGAGCTTTTGCATTTCGCGTCACGTTTCGCGTATCGAAATTGCGCGAATTTTCGATTTCGAATGTATTTTCAGATATGCGTGTAATGCCCTAATTAATTTGTCAATAATTTCTGTGTATTTAGATACATTTATCACGGCATCAAATCGAGGCATTATAGAAATTGTATAGAAATTTTCTCTAATGAAAATTATTTCTATTTGCGTTCAAAATCAGTTCGAACTCAATATAAATTTTCAAAACAGTCAATCAAATTAAAATTAAACGAAATAAGCAAATAGGATCAAGTGATAATTTTATCAGTATTGAGTTATTTACAAATATTCTTTCATATTCAAATGTTTTGAAATTTATGTGCTGACATACTTATGTAATTAAATTATTTGTTCTCTTTTCAGTACATATACATAAGTAAAACAATTTTTTCTCGAAATCATTGCTATATCACTTTAACCCCTTGTCTATTTCATCGCCAATTAAGAAACTGGAACAAGCAATTCAAAACGATTGATTCATTCAAATTAAGATATCGAAACCATTCGTTCGCCGAAACGGCGCGAAATTTCACACATAATCCGATAACACAGCTTCTGTTACATTCCCACAGGCGAAGCGACAGAAGCATCAGACACTTTCTAAAGCCTTGCAATAACAGAGTCTAAGATTTCCCGGGAATAATTCTCGCATAATGGGCAAAAGAAGCGAAACCCACGAGCCGAATCCCGGCCGGGATAACGCGCGGGAAGTGACGGTGCGGAAGCTAAACACTTCGCCAACAAAACGCGCACCTATCCCTCTATTTATTATACTTAAATGTACATTCGCATCGCACACTAAAGCGGCTTATTCCGCAAAAGAGAGTCCCGTTTCGCTAGTGGGAAAATTATATCGCACGTACGTATTGCGTTCGAAGTGGTTAATTCGAGTGGTTAGTGCTTCGGGATCGACGAAGCGAAATTTCGTTCGGATGTTGTGCGAGAATATTTTCGAGATCGTTATTTACATAAGTTTGGGGATAAATCGATAAGTCTCTTATTAGTGCAGTGGTGGGAAATGTTTGTGCTTGCCACGTCGATTCAGATACTTGGGATGTCTGAGTTCGATTCAGATACTGGCTAGAATCACATGTTTTTCTAAATTGACATGAATATTTGATACATTGTAATAATTATTAAATAGTGGTTATATAGGTCTTTAAGATTAATCAAAACCCATATTGTCTTATATTGATTGATCAATTTAGCAACAGCTATCGATCGCTTTTATTTAGGCACTCTTAAAAAGCCTCTAATTTTTCACTTTAAAGTAAATATTATTAAAAAATATTAAACTTACAATAATTCAAGAGTAAAAACTATAGTAAAAAATGTGAATATTTGAAGTTTCAGACTTTATATACTCATAAATCCAGTAATTTTTCTCAGAGAAAGGATGGTCACATCGATGAACGCTCGGATTCGAGGTGTATATGATATGGGTATATATCGTGGATATACTGTACCTATCGGAGATCCGATGCAGGGGAAGGAAGCGTATGATGGATGGAGGCTGTAAGATGGTATCTCTGGCTTCACGGCTAGCTGCCGCTCAGAGCTACTAAATCGCGAAAAACGATACCGAAACTCGACGTTGACGCTCCATTGACTCTGCGTTTCTCTGTTTATTTATTTTTTATTCGTATGCTTTTTTAATGTATCGTATGTGTGTGTAGTCTGTCAGCCAATTTAGACGTTTTTGATGTGAAATTTTTTTCTGAGGTTTGGCGAGTATCTAAATATTTTATTATACGCACTTATAAATCGTTTGAGATTTGATTTATAAAATAAAATCATTTATACAAAATATTAACTCCATATAAATTTCGGGCACCTAATATTTATCACTTCACCTGCTCTGAGCATTATATACAGAACCGACTATTTTATACGCATTTTCTCACGTATCTCCCCCAAGTTCAAGATGAAAACGCGCGATCTTGACTTTGATGCCTCTTTTTCCTCTCCCCGCGGTATAAGCTAATAGTCGAAATATTCATTTTTCACACCCTCCGGAGGAACAACTCGAACGAGAAAGTGCTCGACGAGGGTACGACGTGGGCCGAGGTACGAGATCGACGAAAAACGGCCCCGCGCTACTAGGTTTTCCGTCGGCGAAAATTTTCCGGATAATAAAGTAATTAAACGTTAATGCTCCGCGGAGAAAATATAATAAAATAACAGGGGGGGGCCGAGTGCCGTGTGCGAGATAACGAGATTTGAAAATTTACGATGCTGCGAAAATTTCCGCGGACATGATAAATTCATAGGCGGACCGATATCGTGAGTCTCTCCCTCTTTCGCGTTTCTCTTCGCTTTTCTTCGGCATTACTTGCTTGCCTTATGGGGGTGTGAGGGGGTTTTCTGTTCGAAGGCTTCGGGCGAAATTGGTTTTGATAAAACAAAGAAAATTTACGACGCTTTTATGCGCTAAATACGGCGTCCGGCGACTTTTAGCGCTACGTGAAAAATCGTATTGCGACATCGAAGATAAATTGATACGTCGATAGAGCGATGATCGCTTAAATTTCTGACGCGTTATTCTACTCTTATCGAAGATTTGCATATCTATATAAATAAAAATGAATAAATGTATGTGTGTATTATTCGTAGACTTCTTAACGGCTGATCTTTTGGTAGTAAAATTTTTGAATGCATGTCTAACGACGAGTAGGATTCTACATCATTACATTTAAAATTTCACATATAATACAATGGGATTTCTATCGTTTGAAAGTTCTCAGGGGGGTCTTTTTGCAATCTAGTCGTAGCAAATATTAAGCACCGCCTACATATGCAATTAGATTCACTTCGGTAACGGAAAAGGGAAATACTCTACAACAGTTCAAATCGGCTTAAAGCTGTGCTTTTCACTAATCTTAATTAAAGTATAACTCATGAACATTTCTCAATATATATAACTCAATAAAAAAAAAACTCTAGCATCAGTTATAGTTTAGTTAAGGTTAATGAACAGATAGTACCTTAAAGTACAAAGCGTCTCAAGCAAAGCCGGCTCACAGAAACTGGTTATTATAATCGAAACTAGATTCAATCGTAGAACTATGAGCGAAATACATAAATGGATTTCCGATGCGGCATTAATAAATCAAATCGCTTCTAATCCACAAACGAAACATTTCTCGGATGATTGCGCAACGTTTCGGTGCAAAGTTGCCCCATCGCATCGTGGCCGTTGACAGTTGCGCATTATCGCAACGAACGTGTTGCAGAACGTATTGGGAGACCGCAAGTTCGGCCAGACTTTGTATGTACATACAATATTATATATCTATAATATAAACGGGGTCGACTTCATATCGTGATAAATACGGACAGGTAGCCCCACCGAATACACAAAGTGCTCCTCCGATATCTGGGTGCAACTCAGAAATCTTCGCGTTACGCCACTAACATGCAGGCTCTTTGTATCGTTTATGCCTTTGTGCTTCGATAAGCTTCCTTGCTTTTGCGCTTTGCGATCGTTTCTCAAAAGTGCGATTTCGCCTCTGGCTGCTGTGCATTGTTGTTGCGATGTTCGAAGATCGATCGTTGCTGAAATTTCTCGATTGAGCCTTTCAGTGCATAACGTAATGTGGCACGGGAGACAGGAGGTTCAAAAATGATACATAGCTTCGGATATAGATCCTTGACTTTGTCGCCTTCTAGAACGAAATTCGTTTACTCGAAAAATTCACACTCATGTTTAATAGATAACCAGAAGACGTTAAAAGTAAGAAAAGTCATTTCAAATGGGGTTCAAATGTTAATTGGTTCAATTCTTTATATGATAGTTATTTTTCCTCAAATGGATGTATCGTTCATTTAATATTAAATATATTTTATATAGCTTTCGACAAAACGTGTCTATCGATATTCGACTGAAAGTTAGTCGTATAAACTCGAATACGATGGTCGCTGTTGTCCTGAAAGTTTGCAGTTATCTCTCAGACACAACTTTTCCACTCTCGAAAAATACGCGGAAAAACTAAGTCCTGCGGAGTGGACATCTCTCAGGACTTGTACTCGGTATTAGGGAATTCGACTTTTAACACGAAAAGCAATAAACACACACGTATAGAATTACGAAAGGAAAACGCAATAGATCGTATTTACATTGTCCGAGATTATGAAAGTGGTTCCATATTAAAGCACCGTGTGTACTCTCGAGTGCAATCGTAACTTGGACTCGGTTACTCCTGCGGGACACTTACCCTAACTGGAACCGCGTGGTTCGGATTTTATGCACTTGAACTGTGATGCATGACCATGGTCCTTGGGACAATTAAGTACACCCTTCGGGTGTGTCTGCACAACCACTCCAGGAGGAACGTGCCCTTAATCCGTGAACAATGTATCAAAATCTAGGAACTTTCGCACCCCTTCGCTCTGTGATATTGTTAAATTAGGCGAACGAGTTCATTTGTCATGTTGAATTATTGTGCGTGTATGTATGTGTCTGATATTATTATGAAATATGTCTTGTGTAATTTTCGATTATGTGATATATATATTTTGATTAATGTGTGTATTTTTTTCTTTGTTGCAGGTGAGTCTATATTTTTATTGACTTCTAATTCATTTTGGTGAGTTTTCATTGTATTTTCTCAAAATTTTATTTTCAAGAGAATCGTTTATTTTTGATATTCAATTTGATACTTTATATAATTATTGCAAAATAGAAAATTCGAATTCAAATTTCAACATATAGTCGATGACAATTTTAATGGTCAACAAATCAAACACTAATTGAACATCAATATCATTAATGTTAGTATCATCGTGATTAACGTAAATGCAACACACTATATAAATTAACTAGTACATTGCAGTGATACGTTGCATAATACGTGTAGTACATATTGAACATACGTTTATTTTTGAAATGTGAAAATAAACACAATAAAATACCTATAGATGTTTTAAAGTAGATATTCTTTAATTCAAAAATGAACAATTTTTAGTGGCTACGTTTTCCAAAAACGGTTATAGCATGATATTAAACTTTCATAATGTTGTATTATTTAACATTATAGCCATACGGTGACTAAAAATTTGATCAAAAGACATTTCGGAAACTTTCTTAAGTGGAAAATCTCAACTGCCAATAACAATAAACTCTACCGTACCGTAGAAAGAATGCGATATAGTGAGCACCTCTTTTTGCCATTTTATAAAATTTCATATCGTAACTTTTATGACGCGAAAAGCAAAACTAAATTCATTTATTGCGAGAAAAAAATTCACGTCTCAACAAATCAATTCGCATTACAAAATTCTGAAGTTGTGAAAAAAAATCTTGAAATCACTAAAAAGCAAATAGTTTTTTGTCACCGTCTCCGTGAACTATTCGAATATATCACGTCGATTTCTGTTCTTCAATATTAACCTGACTCTTCGGCCAGAGAAAAAGAGCAGTTTTTTCCAATCCAGTAATCCCTAAGGATAAAATACGAAGAAAAAAAATATGCTTACACGTATAAATTCGTAATTCGAACCCTTTGAGGACGATGCCATTTTAAAAACACACACTTGTACGTAGAAGGTGACCTCGAATCTCGTTCTAAGGACTTTTCTAATATGTAATTCTGTGTTCGAGAACATGTTTACACCTTTTTCATATAATATTTAACGTGTAGTAGGTACGTGTTTTTCATTTGAGAGTATTCAGTCGACTTTTTGTTCGTCAATGTCATTTTCAGGCATTAAAATCGATTGAATGATGCTTGCGGTTCGCTTGTTTCCAATAATCAAAATCGCTTTATTATACATGCGAAAATATTATCTTTTCAAATTTGATTTAATACACAGATAAAACATTAAAAAATATTAAGAAAATCATACGTTCGTAAGTGTTATAGTTAAACGATCCATTCCAAGAACAAATAAGATACAAACTCACCTTCAACATGCATTTCGCATTTCCATTTAGTGCATCATATTTTGAACAACTTGCAAGCGGGTTTTAATATCTAGTATAATATGTAAGCATTTTACAAAACCGCTTAGTACGAACGCGAGTACTACAACAATTACCCAACTATTGTACTTGTGTTTCGCACAACTCGGAAGATGGTTATACACAATGGCCAAAGAGAAGAGACACAAATATATAAACGTAGCAATTAGTATACAGAACAATGTCTAAAGATGATAAAAATCGATGATAACGTACGTTGAAGTATTTTAATGCGATTTCACTGTTTTGCTTCAATTTATATAGCTTTGATCTGTTAAATGTAAAGTTTATTTTGAAATAACTGAAGATTTATTTAGCATTTTTTAGCATTAAGTTACTTTTTTTTTGTATTGAGTTTGATCGTGTGAATTCACAAATTCGTAATAATAAATGTCAAATTTTATATAAAAAAATACGAGGAATCGTGTTTTGTTATGCTTATATTAAGCAACTAAACTAATATTAGTTCATTTAATCTGTATAAAATTTTGAATTTTCTCATCGAATCGGAAAAAATACAAATTTTCACCGAAACACATCCTGGAAAATCGTAACAAAATGGAATAAGGATACAGATTCTCGTAGGACAATTGGGGGTAGTTCGGTCTCGTCTCGCCCACTATCCAAACTGCATAATTTGTTTTATTTTATTCAAGGCAATAACAGTGAAGTGCACCGCGGGCCTCGCTCGTAAATAGGGACGCTTAAGCTCTGTCGCTTATTGCCGACTTGCCACAATAACACCGCCGTGTTTATTGTTATCTGGCCACCTCGGAGAGAATTACAATTAGACGACGACGCTCTTGTGTTTGCATGCTTCGGCTTCAGAATGTGCTGAAATTCGCCTCGGATACAACGAAAAAATAAACTCGTGTTCGTGTACATTTTACGTAAAAAAAATAAAGTAGAGGTGCGGCGAAAATGTATGGGATTTGTGTCTAAAAAGTAAAAACGATTAGACTAACATATATTGGTCTAAGAGTACGTTTTGATCATTCTCCTTTAACAATTTTAAGAAATCATTGAATGAAATCCGTATATTTTGATTTACGAGGGATTGAAACGACCCGAGTTTTATTCGACATACGTCAACTTTGAACTCGAATAAACTAAACAGTCGTAAACCGGTCATTTTTATAGCGCATTTCGGACGATATCTATGCAAATCCGACTCAACGTTTAAGTCGCACTTTTATCAAAGTTGGCATGCACGTATACTACGTCACAATTCGGACATATTTTTACGCGGCTAAAACTTTGCCGACGTCACAACGCTCCGATTTACAACCGAAAGTCGACCCGAAATATTTAATATAAAAAGTTTCGAAAGCACACCTTGCTTCGATACACCGCCGAAAGCCATAAAGAGCTTTCCGAGGGCGAATATAAATTTGAATCCTCACTCGACAACTTGGTCGTAACGACGTACCTACTCAACAACAACAACGCAAACTAACCAATAAACTGAATTCTAGAAATGTCGATGTGCACGCCAAATAGAGGCTTTCACGAGTACATTCGTATGTGGTTGATGTTCGATCGAACGTCTAACGAGGAGAGGCTTTATAAAGGTCCTTTGCCGATTTTGATTGAACTTTGTAGAAATGTGGTGTAAGTGTAGATTTAAAATTGTTGTGAAGACGGAAAACGTAGTTCTTCTGTAATTGCGAGTCAAAGTTTAGTATATTTATGTACATAAAAAATATGCTGACCTTTGACCTGTGATGAATGAAGAATTATTGAGAGTTGTGCTTAACGTCTCCTCAACTATTTTATGTAGTACATTTCTATAAAGTTTTGTCAAACTCGGTGGGAATCTTTATGAACACACTTTATACAAGTTTTGTGGGGAAATTATCGAAAATAGTCTTAGGACATATTCAAGAGATTTATTCACACATTTGCTGTTAAAAACTTTCCTAAATATGTTTATTTACTTCGAAGTACTGAACATTTTGTGATGTACATGCATGCAGTTTTCAACTTTCATCATCTTATTTTATAGCTTTAGTTATATTCTCGTTCCATCGTTTTCAAGTTATAGCTCAATTTGAAATTTTCAATCTATAGAATCGACTATCGAATTAAATTAAAAATTGAATCCTAGTAAATTTTCACAGTAACATAAAATTTTAAAAGCACGTCTAGATTCACTATTCGTGCTAAAGTCGCGCAATAAAACATTGCAAAATGCCGCGCGCGCACAAAAGCTCGCAGCGAATCCGTCGCATCAAACCGGGATTATTGTCTTTCGGGGCGGAGGGTCATTATAAAAAAATATTTAAACAAAAAAAAATTAAAGCGAGGGGGCTTCGCGGGCATGTATGCGTGGAAGCTTCGGGCGATATTACACGTAAAATGAATCGTAAATAACGCGAAAAAAGCTGCATAAGCTCGGGGCTCAACGTGTTCATTCCGGCGTGCGACGTATCAACGTGCTCACTGTTGTTGTACTAGGGTTGTGGAATTGTCGAAAATAATATTGCTCAGATTTTATATTTGACCCTAACTTCCCCTTGGGTGATACTTACATAAGATTCTATTTTGATTTGACTCAAATAAAAAATATGAAATTGTTCCATTTTAAAATTTTCTCATCTGTGAATATAAAAAATTATAAGTTTATGGTAAAATATTGAATTTAGATTCTGAATAATATAATTTTTGATGAGATGTTAATTCCATGGCCCTGCGTTAAACGGTTGCATACATTTTTCGCTCGCGCTAAAACGTACATGTACATCGCACACGTGAGCGCTCGATGAAAATTTTCATAGAAATCGGCATGCCAAAATGGTGAATTTTCCTTTTTTTTTATATAAATTTTTACACGCGAACGAAACTCGACACGGTCGTTGAAAAATATATTTACGACCGTTTCGGTGGGCGCTAAAGCGTTTTTTTTTCCATTCGGATCCGTTTGTCCGTTAGTTGTTTATTTATTTTTTAATAAATATATATTTGCGTTTTGCATCGCTTTTTTTTCCTCGAATGTATGTAAAATTTATCTATCTTCGATGTTTTAAAGCGATCGGATGTTGTCCGTGTTGCGGAAGTGTCGATACTCCGGATAGAGTAATAAAACGGTCGGTGCTTATTTATTATCTCGTCGTTTATCAAGTTGATTTGTGTTTAGATCTCGATTTATGTGATTTGTATACAATACGCATTAGAGCACTATAAAATCGTAATTTAAATTTATTTAAATGTAAGAATGTTCGTGCGTTCGGATGATCATGATTCGATTTAAACTCTACACTGTTGATTTTAATTCTGAACGCTTTTCTTTATGAATTGGTGGAATACCTATTGTATTTTTTGTTTAAATTGGTTTATAGATTTTTTTTATAATTTAAACAAGAGTTATCATGTATCATCCATGGAAATCATTCCAAATGTCGATGTCGAATGTAATTTTTAAAACTGTGCGTTATCAGTATTCAAATTATAACTTAAATTAATAATCTTTTATTTTGCAGAAAAATGCAAAATGTATCGAAATTGTTTAGAATTTCTTTTTATAGCGTATATTTTCCTTAGAGAAACTTCACACATAATTATTACAGCATTTAAATTGAAAGCTTTATAACCACATAAGCGTGTATCTAAAAACAATCCACTCCAGTCGCAATTAGACCATAATAGACCGTACAATAAACCAACCCAAATCCGCCCGGACAAAAACGCTTAATGCACCCTCTCCTCCGCACAACGACAACAACTGCGCCATAAAACAACGACCAAAGGACTACTCGGACGTAGAGAAGTGTTATATCGTCATCGAACAAACGACGAAACCGAACCGGAAACGGTGCATTCCCAGTGCAATGTTTACGACCGTTTGCATTAGCCGCTCTCGTAACACGGAACGCTTTCAGACAATGCATTTCAACGTTAGGTGTTCGCGTATTATACGACCGAGGTCGCATTTCGTCCGGTAATCTGTTCGATAATTATCATATTGCTTGAAATATAGTCGGGCGCTTTGTTCTCGCTAAGGCTAATGCGCTGCCGGGCAATTTAACGATATTGTCGCGTATGCATTTGCGTTGGTGCATTTCTAATGATTCGGCCGCGAAGTGCAGCGAATGCTCTTTCCATCTAGCCGAAGTATTGTAATGCGATTTGCATGTAGTCTGTGATGTTGCTTTCGGTACAGTGTGTTGGCGTCTAAATTAGTTTTGTGTCTATTAAATTGTATGATTTTGATACGGGTTTTTCACTTCATATTAACATGTCGTGGATGGATTCTTGTATAAGCGTTTTTTCTACTCTTGAGCTTGACGTTATTCTTGGAAAAAATATCGACATAATTATTCGGAATAAAAATAGTTTTTATAGATTTACTTTAAACTTCAGAGTCACTTCCTATTTTCAATTTACAGTCAGACGCTGAAATTCGACATTTTCGTAATTGCTATCGAAAATTGAGTAACCGCAAATTGTAAATAAATCATTTGAAAATTAAATTCATTTTACGCAACTCTCTTTGTAAATAAAATTTCAACTGTGAATTGTCAAAGCTTTCATTTCGAAAAGATTATTTCGTCTCATTTTCTCGACGCTGAAAATTGATTAAATCCACACTCTCAATTATTTTTCGCGTTCGTTTGATGCGTACAAATGAACTTTTCATTTTTAAATCCTTTCAAATCAATCGAGCGGATCGTGAAAGCATTCAATTTATTACATTTTTCTCTCTTTTACATTTCGATCGAACCTACGACCATTTTTCAATGTCTAGTGGCGAATGAATTTTTTCAATTAAACCCGTACTTTTAAATCCTCTTTATTTCATTTAATTTTGAATTCGCGCTAAAATATATACATTTCTAGATATCTTTTTCGTTTTAAAATACATTTGAACCCATAAAATAATATTTCAAATTATAAATTGAATCGATTGAAATATGAAATATTATGAAATATGAACTAGAATTTTCAATTTAACATAAATATGATATTTCATTCACAATTTCTATTGAAGAAAATCTTCTATGTATATACATATCTGAAACGAGTTCAAAATTGAAAAAACTCAAACATACACACTTGTGCGACTTCAAAATTTACCTAACCGTCACAGCTATGGGAAAATTTCAACTCGAAGTTGATTTAAAGTCCGCTTTGCGATGAAGCCCTGTGATTAAAGCCTCGGTCCGGGTCCAAAATTCAATAGGTGGCCGTATAATTTCAACGTCGAATTTGCTCCACGGACCGTGTTCGTAGAACGTGTAGAGTACCTACTACCTACGAGGGGTGTTCTGAAAGTGCGCGCTTTACTCCAGCGGCCCTCAAGCGCGGGGTCGCGGATCTCGTAATATGTGGGAAAAGTGAGCTATGGCGGTGTAGTTCGAAATGGCTTTTACCACCGTTGTTTTCTTGCTCTATTCTGAATCGTTGCTAAGCGATGAGTTTGCTCCGTTGAAGTTGAGTGTTGATGTTTGAGTGTGTGTTTTATGTTAATTTGAAATATCAACGGGGGTTAACTTTTTTATAATTTTTGACTAATGCTTAATACAGTTTGAATTTCAGATCATGATTTTTTCAAAAACCTGTTAAAAAGTTAAACTTGTTAAAACTTTTCCATATAATTTTTACTCTCATTTATTGAACGAGAATTTTTCGTGAACAGCTTTTTAAAATTATTATATAAGTTAACACTATAAGGACGGGCTATTTTTTATTAATTAATCGGTTTTAATGAAACTTTCAAAAGAGTATAGTCAGATACATTTTAAGCGTTGGTAAAAAAATAGTTGTTTACAACCAACGCGAACGCGGGACTCGTCTTTACGGTGTCGATGCTAATAAAATTTTCAAATATAATAACATATATTGAAATCAATATAAATTATAATTTTAATTAAATCACAATTTACACCATCCGAAATCGTAACAGACCAACGGTTAACCTAAATAGCGGTTTTCCTCACTCGACACGCACCAACACTCGTTCGCCGAACGCGTACATAAATCAACACGATTCCCACTTTAGAAATCAATACATACATACACACCTGGAAAACGTATTACGCGAAATATTATCGGCTTAGGCCTGTACAGGGGGAGGCGCGGAAAACCGAACCTGCCCCACATATTAAGCGGCCGTATTCAATTTGGCGAAACGCGCAGCCGGTACTTATCTCGCAATTTGCGAACGCGTTACCCAACTCCACATTGTACGCTGAATACGAAATGGATCTCGAATCCGAGACGGATTGTTTCGTCTTATTATTGTGTCATATTTTTTTTTTTTAGCTCGGATTGGATGTTTTGCCCAATGTCTTTGTTTTGAGATGAATCCCGATACTAGGGGTACAAAGCGTGTCTCATATAATTCATGAAATATATTTTTTTTTTGAAAATACAAATGATGTCTGAAAATGCAATTGACTAGGCGGTGATTAAA
The DNA here is from genome assembly GCA_024721215.1 of Cheumatopsyche charites. NCBI lineage: Eukaryota > Metazoa > Arthropoda > Insecta > Trichoptera > Hydropsychidae > Cheumatopsyche > Cheumatopsyche charites. The sequence goes on along the minus strand of CM045586.1, from coordinate 7,640,530 downwards.
GTGCGCTCAAAGTTGAAGTTTCTACATGTATTAAGAGATCGAGTGATATGATCGTATATTTCTGTACACGTTCCATGTTCATTTATATGATCATAAATAGAAGCGATTCTTGTACATAACTCATTTTCAGCTGAATGTCATTTGCACCATTTGACTTTTTTAGTCATCAAATAATATCTATAAAAAGTGTCAATATTATTTGAAGTATTCTGTATGAGCATATAAATATTTTTTTCTTGTTTCTTCCATGCCTTTAATTGGTTTCGATTTGATTCTAAATTTAAGCTATTGCCCGCTTGCATAGCTTCATTTATGACAAAATGACATCCCTTTACTTAATTTTTTTAATCTCTGTGAAGGAAAAGTATATATTTATAAACCTGAGAATCCTGGTCATTCAATTCGACTAATTTGATGTTATTGAAAAGCGCAGAAAATGAATATATTTCATGACTTTTGAAACACACCTCGTATTTTCAATCGTTTGAGAAAAACTACGTACTTTTCGTGAATTTTTTTTATTCGCTATGACATCATTTTGTGATACGATTTATTTATTATAAATATATTATGAAAGGTAGAAAGAAAGGCTTTTCGGCCGCTCTTCGAGAAATTCTTCGAAACGGCAACCGGCGCGCTAACTCCAGAACAATCACATTAAAGTAATCGCTTTACGTGCGTTTGTACAAGACGTTCGGCAAAGAGGAAAAAAACACTCTCAGGCAAAAGAAATCAAAGCGTTTTGTAAATAAAATAAACGCTAATGCGGAAGGTAAATCAAGCTGCCATGTTTGTTCCGCGTCCCTAAACGGATTACGGATCGTCGCTGTCTGATTATGTGCGATACGTCGTTTCCAGAAATTGTCGATACTCTGAGAGGTCCTTTGACGATATTTGCCGCTTTTAGAATAGTTCTCGACTCGTCTTATCTGTATTTTCTTGTGTATTTTATGTAGGTTCAACCGTGTGAAGGAGATAGGTTATAGTCATGTGAAAAATATCGTGCACAAATTGAATTATCGTGAAAACTACAGATTTTTTTTCGCTCGTTTTATAAACTTATTCAACGTATGTTATGTGGAATATATCTGTTTGTGTGAAAATGTGTGAGCGTGATGTACTGGAGTTTCTGTCGTCCTTATAAATATTCAAAGTGAAATCTTTGCGTGGCGCCACAAACAGCTTTCGACTCGTTGAATCATTGATCATGGAGCTTCTTGTTAAGTTTTATCTAGAAATTGCCTCGTTTTATGTGTTTTGAGCACGTAATAGGTATGTTTATGAAGCGATATTGCTACTACATAATTAACATATTTATCAGGCAAGCAAAACTTGCACGTAATAATAACACATGTTATATTTCAGAAGATTTATCAGGAAACAATGATGAGAGAGGTCGAGATGAAGCTTTTTTATAAAAAAGCAAAAAATATCATTTAATATCGAAAGTACTCGAAAATGGGTTAAAATTCTGACAGATAAATAATCAATCAACCGTTATTTCATTGAATGGAAAAGAGGCAAATTTAATTCGAACCTGTCCAATTTGCGAGCATTCTTCACCGCCGCACCTTACGTACTACCTCGCTCCATCTTCCCTCTATACTCCGGGGGAAAAACTCCGCTTTTTCAGTTCTCTAGCGATTTTCTGGCTCTTTTTTCCCCCCATTCTCCTAATTTTATATTTTATTTTTTCGATAATTGCGAGCCGCGTCGCCCAACACCTGGCGCCTCTAACTTAATTTCGGTGCACGCCTTTTTTGTGTGGGGAGAACGATTTCGCACCGATTGTTGCCCGAGGCGTTAAATTGAATACCCTCTTACTATTCGACGAGTTTGTGTGAAGTTGTGAATTTAGAGCTTGTCGATGTTTTTTTTATTTATTTTAATATTTTTGTTGCATCAAAAAATGAATAGATTATGATTTAATTTCAATTGTATGCTCATACGTGCAATTAATATGATATAAAAAAATCAAGTCATGTTTTGTGATTTAATAAACAGATCAAATAATCTTATAGAAAATCGTAAATTGATTATTTTTAATTGGAATTTTTTTTATATAGAAAGTGCGTCACTTTCCCCTAAGTATAAATGCTTCTAAAATCGAAGGAGAAAGGTTTTTTATTTTATATTTCGTTTCGATTTTATTTCGTACTGTGTTCGCACTCGTACGTGATCGGTTTCTTGGCGGCGATTAAACGGGGGTGCGATTTCACGCGCACGTACTTCACCAACTGTGCGACTAAATCGAAACTTAATAAATGCTTTTTTATAATTTAAAATAAAATTTCTATTCATCTATTCTCACTAAATCTATTTCTTTAAATATACTTCGATGAAAATTCATATTCGATCTGATACTTTTGTGATATTTTTTTTTCTAATTAACACATCATGAATATTAAACATCAAAGTAAAGATTTCAGCGCCGCAAAAACATATTGTTGCGTTGTGAAAGTTCTGATGAACACAACTACGTACTTTCTTCGGATAGTTTGGATGTGGAACATAGACGCGATGGGTTCGCGTATTAAGTTTATCCCGAATAACACCGTAGACGCTTAATATGCATTTTATAAGCGAAACATTCCTAGAATTTTCCAGTACGCTACTCTCATCGCCGTGCACGAGATTACATTATGCAAAAGCGGTTCTCAAACGGTGTATGTGATCTCGCGCGTGCACTCCTATGTGTTCGAATATACACGTGTAGTGTTATTATATGTGTGTAGTACCAACGTTGGTGTATTATGAAATTGTTTATTCTTTTGACGTACGCGAAAGAGCATTTTTCGAATTGCCGGGTTGAATTTTTCATATTGCGCAAAACTAAGAACGGACGAGAGAGAGTCGGATGTGCAAGAGATTGTGACATAATTTGTTCAGTTGTTACACAGTTGGATTATGTTTCAGTTCAGAAATTCTCTTTGCGATCGATATTCATTTACACAATGTAGATTTTCTTTATAAAATTGCAATTTCGTATAAAAGTGTCATTAATTTTTGTGATTTATTTCGTGAAAAACCATCGATTTCCCGCAATGAAACGTTTCGAAAAGCAAAACCGTCGAAATGAACTGCATTCATCGCGTTCTTGGCTCGAATGAAGCCCGGAGGGCAATTTTGAATTTCCAACTAGCGGACTCGGCACGTTCTCGCCATATATCATGTGGAAGTGCCGAAGGTGAACGCTATGGGGGACACGCCCATTTTTATGGCGAAAACGTCGCTATTTATAAACGAATTGCCCGAAGATGTGATTTTATATAGGTTTTCCATTGAACGAGTATCGTTCGATCGTGAAATGTTTGCTTTTTTATAACCATTTTGAATCTTATCTGTGTTTGATGTAATCTTTGTTTTTCAAACTTGAGTCTTCGATTTTCTGCAGTTTCGTAATCATGAGATCTTTCAGTTAGGGTTGATTAGTATCGGGATTAACCTTCTTTTAATTAGAGGTTTCTACGAATTAATGACATTGCGTCAAATGTCATAAACGCAATTATTAGTCGAGAAAGATCTGAAGTATCTATTTTTGAGAGACCGCTTCGTCAAATATCAAAAAACTTTTTATGAATCAAATGGAGTTCATAAATATTTGAGAAAAATTAGCGAAGCTGACAATTTTCAGTTTGGAAAATACATTCTTGCCTAGTAATGATATCGAAATTTAAGCTCAGCGTACTTTATCATGTGAATACATACTAAAGATCTATTGACTTGAGGGCAATATATACCTACCCCGCTTATCTTTCAATATCCAATCAGATCCAATTGGATCTAATTGCAATCGGAAGGATAAGCAAGGTATACACTGCCGTCAAATCAATCGATCTACAAACCCTAATTGATTTAATCAGCGTTAATTGAAAAAAATAAAATTCGTCTGGTCTATTTTATATCACCATCATAACATCGTAGCGGAAAACCACTCGAGTTTTTCCCCCGGAAATTCAACTAACGCCCGATAAATTCGAAGCAAACGACGACAAGTATTGCCGTCCGAATGTTTACAGCCGTCGACGGAGCGTACTTGGAAAGTTTTCCCGTTCGCGGGTCGTTTTTCCGCCGGAAAACTGCCTCGTGGAAAACACTGCGAAAGTTCGTCGGTAATGAGCGGTGCGCCTGGAAAATCGAGAATGCATTCCGGGAATCGACGAAGCGTGCGAAATTCCCGGGATTCGAGAATTCTCGACTTTGCGAAACGGCTTTTATTCGAAATAGCGAAATTGAAGCCGAACGCGAGCGACGCGCGTGGTGATGTTATTGACGCTTCGAGATGAAAGTCTCGAATGTTATTTTTCGGTTAATTCGAAATTTTTATCGTAAACAATCGCTATTTTTGAACTCGTTTTCGCGTTGTTTAATTTGGAAGCGCGCATTTTGTAATCTTGTTAAAATAACGAAACCGATCGCTCATCCATAAAGCGGTTAATTGATTATCGTAGCTGTTACGGACGTGTGCACAATTTGCGTTTTATTGGATCGCTCGGATTGATTGGAGACTGCGAAAAAGCGAGCAGTTCGATTTCGATTTTATTTTTTGGGCCCCATATAAAGATAAATAAATGGATGGAAACAAAGCCTCGGCGTTGATTAAACACGAAAAATTCAAATGCCCGCCTCATTGATGGCATTATCGCCCCCCGTGCTAAGGGTGCTGAGGGCAAATAGAAAAAAATTGAAATTGCCGCTTTTTCTCATTTCGGTTCCGCTTTTTTCTTATTTTTCTTATACATTGGGCTCTTTCTATCGGTGTATACATAATATTTATAATCATAAAAAGGAATGTCGGGTGAATTTTCCTTTATCGGAAGATCTTCAATAACGATAGTCGTTAGGCACGCAACGAGATCGTTTTATGAGCTATTCGTAACATAATTGCAATATTTTTTTTTTCAGACCACTAACATTCATTGGTGGTTGTGAATACATTAACTAATTTTACTAAAACTGTGATAATTAAATGAAATTACTACTAAAACTGTTGATTTATTACATCGTATAATTTTTTTTCTGAAATGAAATTTGAATATTTACGTAATTTCGATCAATAATTTCACTAACCGACGCAAAGTATATAAACTCAATAATTGCAAAACTCTCAACTTCAAATGATAGCACTCGTGCAACAATCGTAATTGTTAATTAAAAGTTATTTCTAATTATATGGACACGTTGTTCGCATCCAACTCGCGTAACACACCTGAGAAACTTTCGCACACTCGCACAGAGCGGAGCAGTACATTTTTCAAGCGGAATCGCGAAGTTCTCTTGCGAATTCGAAACGAACTTACTTTCGAGTTGAACCTCTTGTCTGGCTGAATCAAAACATAATTAAGACTTAACCTATTCATTTCATCCGAGGCGAAAGTCTCGCACGACCGAAACGCGACCCGCTCCCGACGAACAAAAGACACGGAAGCGGACATGGCGAGTACGTTCTCGGTATCATATAAAATTCGCCTGTGTTCGTACGTCCGTCAAACAATAATATCGTATATAATATTTGATGTGTGTGTAGTATTATTATGTGAAAGTTGGTATTTGTGCGAGTTTGAACTTAGCCGTACCAAGAAAGTTTTCGCGCACTGAATTATTTCGCCGCGGCAACGTTTTCGTACATGAGAACAGGGTGCTTCTGAAATTATCGAAATCTTGTTTAAATGTAATAGAATATGATTTTATTTTGATTTATTATTGAATTGAATCAAAAATCATGAATTGATTTATATTCATAAAACTTGTATTTTTTTTAATCATCGAAATTTTTTTTTGTAAATTCAATATTCAAGCCGAAAAACATTGAATAAACTCAAATCAATTGCTGTTAAACGCATTGTAATTAAAAATAATCGGATTGAGAACACAACTCGTATTTCATATGTGCCATGCAAAACCGAAACGTGTAGCACATTTTGCGTTTTCGAAAAGGCGGTCTCGCAATTTTCTTTCATTTCTCGTTACATCGTCGTCGTCTTGTCACGCTGAAAAAGTCTTTAAAAGTTTCTTTATTCTGTTAAGTTCGTCCTCCTCTCGAACGGTCGGAGCCCATTCGGAGGAACTGCCGTCTATTTATCCCGCAAGCGAACAAGAAGCGTAAAAGTTAACCTTTTAAATCGAAATATTCGAACGTTCGTCGGAAAATACACTCCCAGTCTCCACGATAAGGTTTTTGTATACACAAGTGACAGGAGAAAAGTTGTTGTTGATCGATGTTCGTTACGTAGAATACTGATTTCGTTCGGTCTGCGCACGGAACGTTTCGGCATCACGTTCTAGAGCACGAAACTCAAATCGAGAACTTTGGCATTCATTTCATATATAAAATTGCTTCAAATTTTGCAAAACCAATTGTGAACGATACGTACAAAACGACAAAAAAAAAATGGATATCGCTCATCAGTTAAGTAGAATATTATACGAAATATAATATTCCGCATCAATGTCAACTCGAGAATAAAAGCCTCATCTAGACGAGTACGACCATTTCTCTTTCCGCAACCGTTCGCGACTTATTCAACATCACATTATCGCTTTTCTTTCATCAACTGCGAGAGGGAAAAGAGAACCGCCGACCATCGAAAATATATCGCCTCAACGGAAAATGGTCTCGCAGAAAAACTTACTTCCGTACACTCGGCCCTAAAGCCTCGACTATGTATCTCGTCTATTATTTTTGTACGAGTTCGTGCCACTTTCGAGCTCCGGCTCATTTGCGGAAAATTGAACCGTGTAAAATCGGCTCCTTTACAAAGTTCGTTATAAGCGAAACTCGGAAATTCGACTATTTCTGGATGGGGCCCCACGGTTTCGGCATTCATCCACGATTTCGACACCCGCCCATGAGTTCGTCTTTTCAGCTGAAAATCGACCTAGATCGTCCGTAGTCTCGTCCTCGAGGACTTTTCACGGTGGTAAGCCGCTTACGTGTAATGAGAAAATCTGAACGGTGTTATCGATGTCAGCCGAGTACGCTAAATAGCTCGCAAAGTGGATATTATTTAACTTTGATTGCTTTCTAGAACGCATAGTATGTTCCGAATGTAATTATCGTTTAGATGGACTCGATTTTGTAACATATTTCAGAAATTAATCAGCTAATTCAGAACAATGATCATATTTGATGTTCGAAAAAAAATTTTTTTTCAGTCGAAATCTAAAGTTCTTTCATAAAAAATGCATTCGATATTGATGAGAATGAATTATTTATTTACGGAATATGATTTTTTACTTTTATAAATTTTAAATCAAATTCAAATAAACTAAAAAAACTTGGCATTAAGAGATCAAACAGACATCCATTCGACATTTATGAATAATGAATCGCAGTATCGTGCGACCCGAATCAAGCGAGCGGAATTGATCACGTTCAATTTTTTCAGCGCACGTCCAATCGAACGCCATCGTTTCTCTCTACAAAAAAAATATCAAAAAATAAAACATACCCAGAATAGGTAAATAGATCTGAAATACGCAAGATAAATGCTTTTGGAAATATTCGACATCGGAATTATTAGATAATATTTTTTTCGTGTTGTATAATCGTTGGGTTGCTTTGATATTCATGCTTGAATTGGATTGTTTGATAATTTGATATGTGATTTATAATATTTTATTTTCTGATATGTGAATCGTTTGTGAGTTTCTCAAGTGTTGATTTTATATCAAAAAAGTGTTTTGATTCTGGTCTGTGTATTGACATTATTTTAATACATAGTTTGATGTCATATTAATTTCATAGTATCGTATTTAATGTAAAAATTACTCAAAATAAAAAATATAAGTTTTATAAAAGTGCAACAATCACTTTCATCGAACGCACATACAAATATATCACACCTCAGAATCGTGACCAGAAAGAAAAATCCTTATGTTTGTTCGAGTTGACCAAGAGCTGTCGCAAATCCGATTCCCGAAATAAAACATTCATACCACTCCTACGTAAGGTTACTTTATTTCTGTCTCAACGCAAACCCACCTGTCTAGAAGTATTTCTTTATAAAATGTAACACATATTTCCTCTTTCAATTGCAAACTACAGAAATAGCTTCAATTTTAAACTTTTACAAACTAAATATAAAGATTCAATCGTTCGATTTTATCTTAATATATAAACGCTTGACGTATTATATATTTTTTTCAATATCAACACAAAAACTTCATAATACCGAATAATCCATACACGAATATCACATCTGTTTCCATGTAATATACACTCGTCATCATTATTGGTGAAACGGGATGCAAGTGTCACATGGCTGTTTTAATACCATACCATTGGCTTGGAGTGGCATGGCATTGGTATATTCGCTAATGCATTACATTATTGACAGCACAATCGGTCCTTTATTGCATACACCCTAATGAAATAAATGTTAAACGGACGCGCGAGTCTGACAGGTCGAGGGGTGCATAACGATGACCCCTTTACGGAATAGAGGATGGACCGAAAGTTCTAAATTCGCATATCTGTTTGTTTTTTGATTAAACGTGTATTTTTCGAATATGAGTTTGAATTTTAATTGGAAATATTAGCAGCATGTACTTGTATCGTTTTATTTTCAAATTAGTTAGGTATCTATAGGCAAGTGTATATTTTAAAGTTAAAGTATTTTTAAACTAAAGATAGGAAAAGTACAATGTTTTTTACTGACGCCTATATTTAAAAAAAAATCACATTCATATAAATAACAAATTAATTAATTCTCAAAAAAATGCACGATTATTAGTGCCATCTGTTCATCTATTTTATAAGTATAAATGATAACGGTAATATTTTCAAATTAAATATCGATTCATTCGTATCGTTAAATTGGAATTTCAATAAGCAAATGTGTACATTTATGCAATTTAAACCATTTTACATTTGAATTCTGCACTCGACAGAGACTCAAGTACTCTTCACTTTAATAAATCGTGTAATATCTATTATGAATAATAATTTCGTTTATAACATCAAAGCACATCTTGTTAGAATGAAATTATGAAATTCACACATTACATTATCTAAACCTATTTATGCAATAACAGCAGTTTATATCAAATTGTAACCCAAGTGTCATACGGACTCTACAGACACTAACAATCATGCAATTTCAATGAAAATAAGTCAATTTAAGAACCGAAATTGAAAAAAAAATTAAAATAAATATTTTTTTCAATAATAACCCACCCTGTATTCATACACGCATTGACGGGCTTAACACGCATTAACGACCCCCGATTGTCGATGGTGCGTCCGCTGGCTGCACTTACCGCTAATGACGCGAAACGTCCGTGAAATGACCGTAAAGCGAATTTCGCGCGCAAAAATAACACAAATGCGGACTTTCGGATGTTCAAACGCTCGTTAGCGAACGGCACTCTTTATGCGAACGCACCGCGGTTCGAGCCGTTTCGAATAAATTCGCTACGCGCTTTTTTCGTGGTGTGTATCGGTTTATGTTATTTTTTTATATATGAAAATCGATTTGGATTTATTATTATGTCCGCTTCATACTCATAGAAGTATGGGAGAATGAGAATTCACGCGCGAACTCATGTATGAAGTGCAAACGCGCGAAACATTCCGATTTTAAGGCATTCGCGGATATTGTCGTTCACGCTGTGAATCTGGAAGAGTTCGCGTATCTCTGCTTTTGTAATAGATTCAAATTTACTTATCTATCATATAATTTATCTATGTGCAATCCGTATCAATCAATATCTAGCATTATAAATTTGAATCTCCAAAATAATCATGTAAATTCAACGCTGTTGATATTGATTTGATGTCACAAATTTTTGATTTATTTTATTCAGTAGGCAAAAAATGAATTTGAAGAAGTTAATTCTTATTTATCGAATAACCGCATGTGTACAAATCACTTAGATTTCGACAAGACTAGAAAATTGATGTCATTAATAATGATTTACTAACTCACACCACGGGGGTCACAAATTATAATAACATTTGTGAGTGTTTGAAAATTATAACCAAAATTAAAAAAATATCTTCATATTATGAATACATTAGATTCGTCAGCTTTTCAGTTATTTTTTACAACTTTTCTGACAAAATCTCTTGTAATAAATGGGTCAAACTTTTCAATCTCCAAATAACACGTAACCGTTATTTTTTGAAATCAATTTCCAAGTAAAAAATCGAATAATTTTTAACTACAAAGATACTCTATCGCATCTTTTAAACGTAATAAAAAAATAATACATCAAAAAATGCTTTCAAGAAACGCGATCCATAAACGCAAACCCACTCTTGAGCTACGAGAGCGAGCTTGAGATTAACGCGCAACTGGCTCCGCGTTCTCTTGCCCTCAATCGCAGACGCGCTCCGAATATTTATCCTTTGGAAAAAGTGCAAAATAAAAACACAAGCCCTCGCAAAAAATATAGCCGAAAAAATTCGGATGCTCCCGGTGCGAGCGGCCACCTAATTGTGTTGTTCCTCGGTACAGGGTCCCTACGAAATCCGGGTCGAAAAATACGCCGGGCTGCAGCCTATTTTTCACTTTAATAACAAGCCTGCCGAGTTGCGAAAGAAACGTTGTTATTTCGGGGCGAAAATGCCAGAATACATTAGGGCCGGCCGAGTAACAAGAGGGATATGGATCGGCCTGGATATCCTTATTCTTCAAAGGGAAAGGATCCGGAAAAGCGCCGAGGAAAATATGCAGTCGAAGGTCCCTCTTTCGGTGTTGGTTTAAATTTACGATCAGGTTCGTTTCGCTCTAAATTGAAAAATTATAGAGTTTTAATCAATTTATTTTGAAAGCTTTTCGAAGTGTGATCATTTTTTGTATATTGCCTTTAAAAATCAAAATGTTTATTATATGATTCAATATGTACGCATATTGAGAAATTAACTAAAATTACTCGTTGATTTTTTTTCAATGGTTTCGTTACCGAAAATTATTTTTTTATATTATATTTTTCTATATTGTCCATAAATGGCACAACTACTTATTATACCATAAGGATAAAGGTAACGGAGGCCAATTACTTTTTTAACATTAAACGGAATAAAATTCGAAAGGAACGATCAACTAATTAGTTACGAAAAACATCATGTGACTCTTTCTTAAGTAAAAACAAGATTTCTTATTAGTAGTTTCAAACATTAATTGAGATTTACCGGTACATAAGTCCGTTTCGTTTCATATTTCAAAAGAGAAACATTATTGCAAAGCAATATTGCAGCACGAATTTTCCAAAAGTGTCGCACTCCCGCACTTCGTTCCGGGGACAAAAGTTTTCCTTGTCCAGATGATTTGTTCCCGCGGGAGAGGTTATTTCTTGCCATGGAAAATACCGTGACCCCCCTCGGTTTTTTGATTTACGATCTTCAACTAATTACTCTCGAAACAAATGCGGCCGAGTTGTACTTGGATTTAATTTGTGCGCGAGTTGGCTTCGTTTACGTCATACAAGAAAGATCGATCTACTCTTGTTTAATAATCTTATTTACTTACGAATTTATTAAATTTCATTTATTTTACAAAATATAATAAATGCCTTAAATTGTTTGATGTAATTTGAATGTGTACTAATTATTTTTTCTTTTGTTTCAGGTGAGTGCAACAATTCATTCGATCTACTTCAACAGAAATCGTGAGACATTTGATTGCAATTTTTTTTCGAAACGTTCTAAATGCAGTCGTATATTTCAATATATTTTTAGAAAAGAGGTGAAGTTTTAATGGTTCAGCTTACATAAACTGTGGAGCCAATAATAGTTTGACGTTCGGTCCCCGGGGTCCCTAGAACCCCGGTTCTGGACAACTTTGAAAGACTGGCCATTCCGTATTTTATATTATATACGATCGCGGTTCGCAGAGTTTACGGACCAATTTGCCATATTGACCGAGAAAAAGTTTTCTTTCGCCCTCTTTCCACTTTCAATATGGCTTTCGTTCGCCTTTTTCATTCGCTTTTTTTAGTTGAAAAGTTAAAATATGAACTAAGTAAATCATTTCTATAAATATTTATTCCACTAATTGATGGATATGTTCGTTAAATCGATAAATTATATAGAATATAATCGTAATTAAAGTAAAAACGACGATAATAAGCCCTGACGAGAATAAAAAAATAGGTCAGACCGAAAAGAAAAAACGGCGCGCACGTCACATTTATTCACCCTTCTCAGCGATTTGCCACCGAAACTTGTCCGACCCAACCCTAAATCATTTTAATTTCATATTATTCAAATCTCGAAACTCTTACACCTCCCACCCCTGCTTCCTTTTGCATATATATGTATAATATTCTCGAAATGGAAGGGTCGTATCCAACTTTTGATCGAGTCTGACTTTCGTTCCTAATTCACTATTTGACGCATGTCTCAAAAAAAAGCAATTACTGTGCTTTCTATTATATTTCACATTCTTCTTATTTTAATTGCTTTTCGGACATAATTGATCCATTACAAGCTTATCTTTTCACTGTTCTAGTTTACTAACCATTGAATTTCAGTCAGGCCTTCAACTACGAATCGTCGAAAATTTACTGAATAGAGACAGATTATGACAGTTAGTAGTTTAAAGACTGTCTTCAACTCTGTGGTTAGTTAAATAGTACGAGTACAATGAAAATACCATCCCTTAATAAAAATTTAAGTAATTTGATAACACAAACATTCTTTTTTTTATATTTATCTGCTGATAAATTTATCAATGAGTGTGAATAAAACGTATTTTATCTAAAAAAACAACTTAATCTTTATTAATTTTTTCTCACATTCGTATTATACAATGGAATTTTTATCAAAACTAAAAAAATCTTTCAATGACAATTATCGCAACTAAAAGGTACACAATTTTGTATTTTTGGATCAAATTTATTATTTGTGGGACATGGTCTATTAACAGGGGGACTTCCTCTAGCCGTACATTCTCTGTAAAATCTACAATCATTAGGATAATAAAATAATCCCACTGACAAACAGTTGCCATTCTGATCTTCAACGTCAGGCGTCATATTGACACAATTTCCAGTAGTTACATTGAAATAATGATTTTCTAAGCACATATACAGCTCTGGAATGAATCGATTTGTTGAATGAATATATTCTTGTTTACATCTGTAGTATATGTTAGGATTTTCATCGATTGGCCCGGTTTGAATCGCACTATTACATACTGGTACTGGTGATGTGCACGTGTCCATATCTACTATTTTTCTGTTACAGCTATTAGTTGCAGGATTAAAGGCATATCCTTTACCGCACTCTGTGTGACGGATAATGCCTCCTTCCAGACACATGTAGTATTTTTCACAATTGTAACTATCAGGAAAGACTCCTATACCGTGACATACGGTTTCGGTCTCATCACCTCTATCACATTCATAATGGCTAGATTCGCCACATAATCCTGTGCTTTCTTGACAAGTAGTTCCTGGTGGACAATATTCCCACACTTCGAAAAAGTCATCGTCGCCTGTAGGTATGCAGTTATAGTATGACCAGCAATCATAACACATGAAACCAGGCTTAGTGCATGAAACTGCCCTTGTAGAGTTATTTTTCGGTAACGATTTACATGTCGCAATAGTCTTTAATGAAAATAAAAATTGAATTATTCCGTGTTATATACATTTCGTATTGCACATTAATTTTGTACTTACAATTGTTAAAAGAAGATATAAAATTATCGTTTTTATTGCCATTATTCAATATCGTCTATTCACACTAAATGATCAAACAATTGTGAAAATATCAAAATGTTAGCATCACAAATTGTCATTGTATAAATACGTAAAAGATAACAATATCATGTCATTGTATTATATGTCATCTTTCGTCATATCATCCGACTTCAATTTCAAACAAATTCATAGTAAGCTAATCAGATCTAATCGTTCACAAATACTACAAATGAGGCGTGCAGTATACAACCTAATTAACTTCATAAAACAAAAAATAGTGAAAAACGATGAAACATGTTTGATAAATTTTTCAAAATTCCCTTGAATCATTCAAAATCAAATTAATTCATTCCTATAGATCTGATTCGAGCGTCAGAGCCAATTCCTGCAACTGCTTGATTCCATCTCTGAAATTTTCATGAATTTGCAAGTTTTTCTTAAAAATCTCTTGAAATCATATGAAATATTAAATTTCGAAATGAAAATTTTCTTCCACTTATAAAGTCACACGGTGCATTCGTCTGCTTTGATGAAGCGACTCCAACAGGTGACCCTAGACATCGTGGCTAACCCCAATAGTCCGTTACTAATGTCAGGTTCACCCCAGGCATTTCCACGCTGAAAACGGCGGTGGTTTTTCGGAACGAAGGGTACGAATGCAAAGGGTGCGTCTTTGTGGGTACTTCACCCACAGTAAACTCTTTGGAATCTTGTAAATTTCTGCATGAAAAGGTAAATTGTGCATTGTGAACCGCGCGAAACTCGTCGCTGAAATTTCATCGAATCGTCTTGTTGAATCGCAGAAGACAAATCTTAAATTGTGCGTCGATGGATAAAATTGTGAAATAATATTTGTGATTGAGTGTTAAATGAATGAAATTGAAATTTCAAAGCCACTGCTGTTATTTGGAAATGAAAATGTTTTCGTATTTTACACGATGGGGTGATTAAATTTAGCTAAACGGAACAGAATGCAGGGGTGAAAATTGGGCTCATAGAGCAAATGGTTAATTAGATTTAGATTACTCTCGGTTGAAAAGTATTTTTTCACAACACGATACGATGATTAGGCAAAGTTAGACTTAATTAGCATTCAAAGAATTTTTATTGAAAAAAATACTGAAAATCCAATAACATTCGACGAATCAATTCGTGACTCAGAAAATATAAATATTTGATGAAATTTATTTGGACATGAAATTTCGATTATAAATTACTCAAGTGCTACGTAGTAACGTATTTGACTACGTCACCAATAAAAACTGTCATCGGAGATGAAAATTCTATTGGGGAAAAAACATCAACACCCTTGAGTTGATAACTATTGAAATTTTTGGTATTTTTTTTTAATAATTTTGATTTATACATAAAACGTAAAAATACACATAAAACGACTGAAATAAAAAATGAAAAAAAAAATCAGGAAAGAACAGGATCGCTTCCGACGTCCATTGTTACGTCGGCTCGCACAATGGCTCATGCCAAAGATGGATGGATACCGCTCTTCGTTACCGCGACATTGTTTCGGCTCAGGTGTGAAACAATCACAATGGTGTTATTGAACCGCGAAGGGTTGAAACCCTCCCCCCATATACACCCCCATGTAATTCTCTGCCACCCATTTGAGGTGGGAAATGCTGAAAATTATTATGTTTCCAGCGGGGCGTTTCGGAAACAATGCGACGAGCGGGCGACGAATTTTTTTTTCAAATTGATTTTCGAAAAAGTGATTAATTTTATGTTATACGAGAAAATTGTGCATGTGTTGATGTTTTTATTACTCGTTTATTTTCGTTCGAGTTTGGATTTTAATTTATTTTCGATAATGATGGTTTTGGGTTTCACTGTATCGCAGATTAAATGACGCACGAAGTAGTGATTGATAATAATTAAAATTAGTGTATAGCATTGAGAGATTAGATTGTATTGATTCGATGGATTTTTTTATCTTTGTTTATTTAAAAAAAATATATCAAAGTAACCGATATCTGAAAAAATTTGTCTGAAACATGTCTACGTATATCGAATTACTTATTTTTTGTGGGCTGAAGCTTAAGTGCCTCCACGGATTCGGCAGAGCGAATATTTCTTTCGATTCGGGCAATAAAATTTTTCATTTGGGCCGACCAGTGAAAGTTCGAAATGAATACATTATATTTTAACGGGCCCGCGGTAAAACTCTAATTAGTTCCCATGAAAACGTCTCTTTTGCATAAAGTAAAATGAAACGCAATTAATAATCCGAATTCCACCGCGCGCGAAATATCTCCGTTTTTTGAATATCACTTGATTATACTAATTCGTTTCTCGTTTTTAATACGATTCGTTTTTACGACCGGGAAGGTGGGCGCACGTAAATCCGCACGCGATCCCTTCTTTTTACATTTAATATGTATTTTGCTTTCTCCGTTGAATTTTTCCGAGGAGGTGAAAAAAAAATACGCCCTAGCTTGGGTAATCGCGTGATTAATCGTCGCTTTATGCGCTCGTTACCAAAGTTATTACTAATGACGTTTTTAGTGTCATTTTTTATTAGAACGTTGCACTTTGTCGTAATGAATTTTCGGATAGATAAAACAATCGTTAGAAAAGCATAGTTCTTCGAATGAGAAAAACCAGGGTATTTCAAATGGTGACTAATTAAAAAAATGTCGTGTCGCCGATTTTTTTAAATTTTCCTCAAATGGTATTTTCATAGATTGAAATTCTACTAATTTTCAGAAAAATTGAAAAAAAAAATCACTTGTGCTATTTTCTCTCAAATCTAAAATATACGCAAATGCTTTTTTTCGCTTTGAAATTTCGTATTTTGCTACTTAATTATTTTTTTGTGAAAATATGAGAAAATGGATAGATAGTTTTTGGTGATGTGTTCTGATCAAATAAATATTTAAATATTATTTTTTGTAAATTATACCTTTTCCACTATATTCTATAATTTTATTTTGTTCAGCGAATAAAATCTTTATGAAAATAATATGCATTTGGGAGATGGAGGGGAAGGAATTATAAAAAAAAAAGTGGTTCGCAAAGAATAGACATTAAAATTATTGGGTCGCGGAAAAAAATGTGAAAAACCCTATACTAAAATTTCTTTTTTTTTTAATTTCAAGATTTATTAATCATTAAAAATTCTCATAAAAATGTATAATTTAACGGAAGCTATCTCGTTAAAATCATCGTCGAACGAGAGAAGGGTGTCGCCGGAAGGGTTTGTTCTCGCTCGGTTTACACGCCGCCGAAGGGAACGGGACACGCATAATGTAGTGGAGCGTTTATAACCTTTAATGGCTGTTAATATTTCTCCTTATATTATTATCACGAAGCAGGGGGGCATAGCCCCGAGCTTGGGGGAGCCATTCATAGTCAGTGTACATTGTATGTTTTGAAATTGTTGTACGGTGCAGCATAATCATCATGCACACGAGCATTCTTTGAAGGAAAATTGTGTTTTTTTTACTCGATTTTTTTTTTCAATTTAGTTTGTAACTTAAGTTTGAATATTGAAATTAATATATGGTTTCATTGAATATTAAAAATTAAATAATAAATACAAGTTTAATTTTATACTTTTTTTATTAAATTTATATAGTACAATAGTAAAAAATTACGCTTTGCACGTAGAGCAATCCATAACTATACATTTTTTCTCAATCAATCCGAACTTTTGACCAGTGGGACAAGTTCTATCTGTAGGTTGACTTCCTTTGGCGGGACATTCTCTGTACCACAAGCAATTGTCTGGATGATGGAAAAATCCTTCTGCGAGACAGTTTCCATTTTGATCGACAACATCGGGTGTATAATTTATACATGCATTCCCATTATAATAGTGATTATCCGGACATGCATTCAGAATAGGAAGTATATGATCTTCCACAGTCTCCGTATCTTTACACTCGTAAAATATATTAGGATTTCCTTCCAAAGCTCCTCTTTGCGTTACGTTACGACAAACAGGGACAGGAGATGAACATCGTTCTTCTATTAATTTAGTACAGCGGTTAACAGAAATATCAAACCCATATTTACCAAAACATATACCGATCGATCCTGTCGCAAATTGATCACACAAAAGGTATTTTCTACAATTGAATGGATTAGGAAATATTCCCGGCGCATGACATTGTACATCATCATAGAAACTATCACATTCGTAATGAGTAGATATTCCACACTGTCCTGTACTATCTTGACATGTGGTATCAGAAGAACACACTTGCTCATCTTGTATAAATTCTCCATCATCGACTTCTATGCATCGAATAGATGTCCAACAATCTTCACAAACATATCCCGGCTTCTTGCATATTACACGATTCTTTTTTATTGCTATCTTTGTATCATTTTCGTTAGCTTGAATTTCTAACTGGATTGTTAATAAAGAAAACAGACGAGTTTAATATAATTTCGTTCATTTTTTAATAAGATAAATTGTTTTTACTTACGAAAAACAGTATCGCGATCAAAAAAAATATTTTGGACACCATTGCTTTGATCAATATCTGACAACTAAATGATCATGAAAATTGTATAGAGATAATAAAATTATAACAGTTACATATTTATCTCAAGATAAAATAAATTCAACTTTAATAACACAAAAGAATATAATCTTTTAAAACAATAGATTTATAAAGAACATGAGATTTAAAAAAAAATCAATCATCAGATACTTGATTTCTGTCGAATAACTTAACAACTCGTAGACGGATTCCGCGATATCGTATTTTGTCTACTGTCTAACTTAAAGCCATTTTATGGGAAAAAAAGCAACACGTTTATCCGGAATAAAATTAGTTTTGTTCGTATAGATCTGTTTCTAGCTAATATTAATTCCTGCAATATTTGAATTCCACTTCTGAGATTATTATAACTGAAAGTTCTTCTTAAAAAGTGCATGTCTCTTGAAATTATCTACCGTCGCCAAGGTGTTAATAAACGCAATATTTTCACTTCGAATGACGGAAAAACTTCGAATTTAAATCACGGACGACCCGAGAAGTCGTAAGTAACACGCTCCCGAGACGTTTCATCAGATGCAACGCTATCTCGCGAATTGAAAATAAGAAAAACTATTTCGCACGTTCGCTCAATACCCAAGGGAACACCAGATTCGAGATCCCAGATTCAGAAAGAGGGAAAATCCCGGCATCTAGGGTTGAAAATACATATCGATAAGGGAGTGTGGGCTGTTCACCGTTTTGTACCCCGCATCGTTTTTTATCAGCTGACTTGATGTTGGCTTAGATTTGAAATCTCACATTTTTCAAATATATGACAGTCGTATTTTTTTTTCAATTTTCTGAAAAATATTTAGTTGTCGTTTATAATTTTCGAATCATCATTCAAATTCGAATCATATTATTGTGATTGATTTATTTGTTCTTTTATTTTGTTTCCTTATACTTTAGGATTATAATCATCAAATTGTTATGCTATCAATCAAATTCTATTTCCGAGAAGAAAAGATTTGTTTTACAACAATACAATCTTATCGTTTTTATTATTATATGTTTTCTTTTGTATTTTTTCCGCATTCTGGAAAAAAACATTAACTATTTTATTGATAAAATACGAATAAACATATCAAAAAGTACAAAAATC
Source organism: Cheumatopsyche charites (assembly GCA_024721215.1). Lineage (NCBI taxonomy): Eukaryota > Metazoa > Arthropoda > Insecta > Trichoptera > Hydropsychidae > Cheumatopsyche > Cheumatopsyche charites. The sequence continues at coordinate 7,621,273 of CM045586.1, read as the reverse complement.
TGATAAAGCCGAACTGATTACACATTGTATGCAAATAGCGTACGCATTCGCGATGAATTATTTATGTTTCACAGAAAATGAATATATCCGGCGAATCAATGCAAACTAATAAATAATACGAAAATTAAAAAATTCCAATTCGAAAAATGTCAGTAATATCAAATCGTGAATTATGGCCTCAAATTGAAAACATACACCAACGAATTAATATTGAGACATATATTGTCTTAATTTGTTATTTTTTTGGAACACTTAAGTTTTTCTATTTATTCTTATTAAAATCTATTGAATTTCTATCACTTGAAATTTTACGAGAGAACCTATTTATCGTTGACCCGTAGATCATAGTATGCAATGCCAACACATTTTTTATATTTGAGCAAATATTTTTCATTTCATTTCGTATTTGATATTATCACAATGGTACAGCAATTAATAATCAGCTCAAAGTTCATAGAATCTCGAGCAACCCTTAATCATAGAAGCTAGATGAAATTATGACATCATCATTAAATATTCTTCGCACGTATTTAAACTGAAACAACCTTCACACGAAGGTCGACGAGCTCCTCAAACATAATTTAACAATCAATAACTCGACAAGCGTTTAAGACCCCATACACAACGACTTCAACACACACATAAATCCACATATATACATAAAAGCATCTTAGTAGAGTGAGGCCAGCTCGACCAACTTTCCCGAGGACGTCAACGCTAAACTTTCGAGTGATTACGGTGACGAAGAAGCTTTCAGAGCCGGGTGGTTCGGGGTGGACACGGTCGGCAGAATGGAAGTCGAGATTCTGCGGCAATGTCCTCGACGGGAGACCAGCGACGACGCGACGTGGCCAGGGTGGAATAGTCAGGGTGCCTCCATCAGGGGGTGCGAGTCTTAGGGTCTGGAGCACGAGCTGCTCGGGAGACGTGATGCGTATTAATGGCTTATCGATGACTTCGAGATCCCCTTCACTTGATCCCGCTAATGATGGGTTCTAGGGATAAAGTCGCACGGGATCGAAACTTGACGAAATCGAGACGAGTGGGAAGTTTTGATTTTTTTTTTGTTTGTTTTGTTTTGTAGTCTTTCGAGTTTGGTTTATTAATTATATTTTTATATGAGAACTTAAGAAGTTGAGGGATGAAAGTGATAAAAAATTGTTCAATGTGAGTTCTAAAATTGTTTCTTAATATGTTCATTTGTTTTATTTAAAAATAATAAAAACAGTTTCAAGATCGGTATTGACATATCAATACCTCAAAGCAACATTATATATCTCTATATGCGTGCATGTGATTGTCTTACTCACACTTAATATGCTTTTAAATGAATGAAAAAGAGATACAGATACGATTTATGAATTCTATATGACGACTGAACTTCACAAAGGGCACAAATGACCTTTTTTATCGATATCGAATCGAGTACAGAAAATGGTTCTATATCTATATTATACAGAACCATTTTCTTACTTACTTGTGCCCTTTGTGTAATTCAGTCGTCATATAGCTTTAAGATATCGACATATTACATCACCAGACCATTAAACACCTCTAAAATATATATTTAATTAAAATAAATATTCAAATCAGAATATCTTTCACTCTAGTTTAATTATACCCGACGACTTCTAGGTTCTTAATATCAATTGAAATGTTTGAACTTTCATCATAGTAAAAATGTAATTCAATATATTTTGAATATCGTATAAATACGAAGTTGAGACAGCTTATATAGGTGAAAGTAAAATCGACCGAAAGAATCGTGAATAAATTGTATATTTAATATGTGCTCGACGCGTATGGGTGGAATAACCCTTGCACTAAATGTTACGCAACCCCGCATAGAGGGGTCGAAAATATAATAGGGCGGGTGAAAATAAGAAAAATAACCGACCGAGATAAGGTTGACACGCGAAAAGTTCATCCCTGTAATACGGGAGGCTAAAAGAGGTTAATATGGCTCTGGATAACGTGAGCTGAAATAACGTAAATCCTCGCGGAACGCGGAAAACTCCCCTGTGCTCGGAAAACTCCCGGAAAACCCTCGGGGATTATCACGTTTTACAAGGTCGAAAGTTTCCAAGAGGGACGTATTCAATTCGAACCCTAATTATATGCTCGGGGCATGATTTTTATTTCAGCTTTTTACGTCAGCTCTCTCGATTGAAAACAAAACACTGACGTCATGCAATATTTCAATTTTAGATTAAAAAAAATTGAACCTAATTCTTTCGATAATATTTTTTCTAATATTAATTGCAATGCATTGAATAATTAATAATACAAAAGTACTAGCAAACAACGATTTTCATCTAAAATTTCAATTCAGTAACCGTTTTTGATCCCGGATCGAGAACGGGTGCGAGTTTCTAACACACCTTCGCGCTTCTGAATTATCGGAAAATACCGATGTCATGTTTGTATCGAGTATTTCAGCCCAAAATCCGATTCGCATAATAAATCACGGTGCGCACCAGCGACTGCCGGCTTAATTAACTGTATACATCCAAATTAGAACAGACCAGATTTAGACTAATAACCACCGACCGCGTCCAACCTACCAATTACTTATCTGGCTAATGCGATTTGCGTCCGGACCACACCCCGTCCGTTAAAATTCGATCCACTGTGAGATATTTGTGTGTGGATGCAGCTTATCTTTACAAATCGTACACACCTGATCGTTCGATGCGAGCGGAATAGTGAATTAATGCAACGCGGATACGCATTAGTAATAATTTATCGTATTATTCCATTTGCTGTTCGGTAACATTAGTTATTCAATTTAAGATTCTTATGAAATTAATCCATAATTAACTAATGTAAATTGTTAAAAATTTATGCGAATCAACAATTTTTCAACTATATTTTCATTTATTGTTGATGATACTCAACTAGGACAGTCTAAAAAACTGTCATATAGTGGGGTACAGTTAACAAACGGAATGGTGAATTTTCTCTTCATAAAATAAAAAATCATGTAACAAAATATAAATGAGACACGCAATATTTTTTGTCATAAATCTAACGAATTCGCGACCTGGTCAACGCAATCTCGTGTTGTTCGCAAGTTTACTTGCCATTTTCTCTCTTAATCTTCTACCAACTACCGACTTCCCATACCAACTTGGAGCCGTTTCCTCGCAGTCTCTTGATGAGAGTCTCTTCTCATATCTCTCTCCAGCTTCCACTGGATGTTTCTTAATCACGCCAACGCAGCTTTTTCTGTTCGCAATGCGAACAGAAAATGTTATTCTGCGAATCGAGCGAGTCGCTGACGAGCCACCCTCGACCCATCGCTGTCCTAGTGTCGAAAATGTATTCGTTTCATTTTGCAGTTTGACGAAAGAATTGCATTGAATCAAATTTTGAATTTAAATGGATCAATTTGGAGGATTTTTTTGTTTTTCGTTGATTTTTGAAGTTTTTTGTATACATATACTCACATATTACCTACTTATAAATTTTAGGATACTACAATATACTTGTATGTGTATTAAATGAATGTTTGTACATAATGACCCAAACAAATCTTTTCATTCAAAAATAGATATTCTTAAAAAAATAAACACATTTTTTCTGAATAAACTGCTGAAAATCTTCTAATTCGGACCAATATTACATGAGAATCGAGTATATTTCTGAAATAAATGTAAATCTGAGAAACAAAATAAGCCGATATTCGTATAAAATGTTATTTGTACATTTTTGTGATATGTTATTGATAACATGACGAAAAATAAATAAGTATTTGTTTTTTCGTATAGGAATCAAATAATTAGACAATAGCGTAGTCGTCTCGGGTGGATTTTGTTTTCTCATGATACAGTCTTACGGTCGTACAATAAAAAACGTATAAAATAAACAACGTCATCGGACGAATTTCTTTCGGTGAATATAAAACAAAACTTTCCTTCTCCCTTCGGCTCGGCCTGGAAAAACACGTAAAATTTTCCGTCCTCGTCGCGTCGTGTTTTCGCAAAAAGAAAATTCGTTCCTAGGAAACCGAGAGTCGCCTCGTAACCGAATAGCCTGTTTACGATATTACGTCTCCGAGTTTATTTATCAGCAATTTATTAAACATCATCGGAGCGTTATTACGTACCATGTATCTTATGCGAAAAATACGTACATTTTACTCGTACAATATAAAGAAAATTCCCCAGTTTTCGCATAAACAAAGTCCGGTGTGCCTCCGATGTGTCGAGTCCCGGGTTAGAGTTACAATGGCACTCGTAATAGTCATGGAGATAATCCTCTTTGTGACGCTTAGTAAACAGCGAGTCTTTGAGGCAGGACCCTTCTTCGCATTCTCCGGTAAACGCATTTTCCTTTTATCCCATATTAAGCACGGGCACGATGCGAGACTAGTCTAAATGTGTCGCCGAATGAAAATTTCCCCAGAGCTTTTGGAAAGACGTCGATTTTCAAAGGTAATAAATAGGTTCGGAGCTTCAGGCTCGTAAAATATGCAAGCGCTTCGAATCAACGATTCGTTTAATAGATTAAAATAGAGTGCATGAAAATACTTATTTTTTTTTATTAATAATGCAATTCGATTCAATAAAATTGAGTATCTCATTATATTCATAACAAATAATTTTAATTTCTATTGAAAATATTATAATATTGTATTGTAGAGTTTCCTATTGTTGATAATATCATTCGAAAACTTCAACCATGAATTATTTCTCATTCCATGTTTTTGCGCAACACATTTGGACTCGAACTTATTATTTCGATAGCGAAACTCAGAGGTCAAATCCGCACAATGATATTTCAAATAATAGAAATGCCACACTGGAAAACCAAGCAGAGACCTTCAGGCATATTGAAGGCGCTTTCTGGAAAAAAACTGATAACAATCGAGTGCGATACAAAACAGGAGCAGAAAACATGAACTGTTCATTCGCACGCAAAACAGATGATATATTACGAATGTGTTTTGCTACAAACTGAGAAAATGTATTCGGTTAAAATATGACCCGTGGGATCTTCGCCATAATGCGCTTTGGTTTCGCGAACAAATGTTTCGATTAGATTGCGCGGTCAATACACCACTGACATTTGCCGATAAACCAGTATTATATGCAAATTCGATTCGCATTATTTAAATAATGCTGATTCGCCTCTAAAACACAAATTCGAATACAAATTTTGATTCATTACGTACACACGCGTTCGGAATCGACGCGAACGCGAAGAAAATTCCGTTCGCTTTTCTTTGTACTATGGGCGAAACTGTACGACTATTTACTGCGTATATACGATAAGGCTGGTATTATACGGCATATAATGATTATAGAGGTATATACGAAGGCCTCAAGCGCTCGACCAGGGACAATGGTGGTCGTTTTCAAAGGGAAATTAGCGCGAGCGACCGTGCCTAATGGCGTAGGTACGATTTCTACTTTTTGACGTCGGCACGGAGAGCCGTTGATAAATGGCGATTTTCCGACCGACTATTAAATTTTCCGATGTAAAATGCTTGCTCGAGTATCACTTATCGCTTCTAGTTTATAATGACTCGAACCAGTATTTTTTATTACAATATTTATTCGCACACATGACTAATAAACTATTGATTTTCATTCTGGATGCTTTTTTATCGGATTTGAGAAATGTTGATTTTTTTTTGTGAAATTTGTATTAAATTGTATTTTTTTCACTTTTCGAAGTGTTTATACATTGCATTATAGAATAGACCTCTCTCGAACACACTTCATTTTTATTTTGATGAAAGTGACGAACAAACAAGACCGTGCCCGAAAAACCAGGTGCGTGCATCCTCTCTATCTCGGTTTGCTTGATAAAAAAAAAATCGAGAGACCGTCAACTTTGGCAGGACCCTTTTGATGTCTCCCTTTATCTAGGGCGGGGTTTTTTCCGCCCTGGAACATTGTTACCTTCTGGCCTCGTGCAAAGAAGAAGGGCTGGTAATGTTCATTGGCAAAGTTGTGTGCAAAAAAGGGCGGTTTGCCATCGCGGGGGATCGTCGCTTCGGTAAACTCCGCGTGCTAAGGGTTAATGGTGACGGTCGATAATCGCTTTGTTTGAAGGTGCTCGGTTTTTTTTATGATGTCAAGTTTATTTTGAAAGTCTGTACGTATTACAAAAATTATATAAAGTTTTTTTTTTCGATGATAATAATATAAGCCTTTCTGAGATAAACGTAAATAACTCCACTAGGCAATAAGTCGAGTAGAACGATCGAATGTATTTAATGTGTTTTTCAAAATTTCTTTAATTGTTTAATTTTTCCGAAATAACATAATATCGAAATTATAAAATTGATTTTTCACTATTATTTAGGAAGATTGCACATAGAAAATGCTTCAGTCATTCATCAATGATGTAGAGTTAGTCACAATTAAGTCTGAAAGGTATACATGTGTATTACATATATTTATGATAATTTAATTCAATGAAGATAGAACGTTATCCTTGAAGGTTACGAGTCGGGGAAAAAATAATTTTAACATTTCGTGTCTGTATATAAGTAATCAGTTAAGCTAGGGTCAATATTGTACGTAGTATATTTCGCCGGCGACCACAATAAATTCACTTGTATCCCGCAAAACGCGCACGTGAACCGTTCGCAGAATTAATTTACGACCCGTCGCCGTAATAGAATTTAACCTGATCCTGAATTCGGTTAAGTAGAATACTAAAATAGTTCAAGTCGCTTCATTACATTTAACCTTTTTATCTGAGTGCCGGGCGATCGGCTCGAGCTTTACGATCGACTTTTACCGCGAAACTACTTAAGTGCAAAAATAAAATAAAAAATACTGTAAAAACTTTGCCACTAAGAAAAAAAAATGCCGAGAGTTTTAATTCCTCGAATCGTATCGACTTGATGAATTCGATTTATGTGAGTCTTTCGTATTATCGGGTTTATAGATTTAGTTTATATGGATACTGCTATGTACGAATTCATAAAATCTCTAAGTCGTAAAATGTACATTCAATAACGTGTGAATAGTAATATTGTTATATATTGGAAAAATGATCAAATTTTGTATTTAATTAAATTTTATTGATTTTTTTTATTATTCTAAAACAATAGATCAATTGAATAGCTCATTTTCATCGAATGATCTTCAAGGAATATATTTCGAACATTTAATGCTGCCAGTCAGCTTACTCATAAGACTGAGTTCGATTCCTATAATGTTCTGGTGAGAGTCAGATATCGTTTTTCTGAATTGATTAATTGATACTAAGCTCGTTTGTATCTTTCGAATATTGATCAATTCAATTAAAAAAATGTTAATTTTACATTTATTAAAAATCGATAGTAACCCACATTGTATTCTTCGATCAAATTCGACCGCTTAAGCAACATCTATTGTCTGCTTTTATCGATGTACTCTTCGGAGACTCTACCTAGCGATGCTATTTCTTCACTTCGAAGTCAATAATATTTCTTAAGAAATATAAAAATAATTGATAGCATTTGTAAAAATAAATAAAATCCGTTATAAATCGAGATTAATCATAAAGTCACCAGTCGAATTTTCCGCCGTCGAGCCGCCGCTAACTTATTTCAATCACTGCAAGGATGCGACTCTTTGGTAACGTTCCAGAGTCGAGTTTCGGAATGAAAACGCTCCGCAGCATATCCCATACATTGGAGAGTCTGAAAATTTATGTGGTAGCTCTCTTGCTCGCTGAAAGCCTCTCGATGAATGGAGCTTTTCTGCGGATGGTGTACGTTCGACACTTGTTTCCCATAACCGTAAGATACGCTTTATATAAACGTTGTTTATCCCGGGCCTCGAGCCGTTTCGAAATTTATGCTTTCGTATGTTTCGTATGCTTTATATTTAGATGTGTGTGTGTGTGTGTGTGTATTCAAATGGTGTTGCCTTTAAAGGGATGTGCTTTGACTTTTCTGTTTTTGCGTATTCCTCTTCATTTTCGCGTGCGGAGTGGTTTGCGTGAGCCGTTTTAAGCCCGAGTCTCTCGTGTTTTGTTTTATATTGCAAATTAAAATTTTCTTATAAAAATAATAAAAAATATTATAAAATTTAATTTGAAAAGAAAATTTATAATTTAAAGAGATCAAATACTTTCATTCTCTCACAGAGTTAACTGGCTTATGAAATCTTGCATAATATTACTTCGACGAGTAGGATTTAACATTCGACAAACCATCAAAGGGCCATGTAATCCTCTTTAATTGGAAATTTTAACGGTTTACGTTTCAAAATTCATATTTAATACCTTGTTTGCGTGTCGTATACCTAATTCTACAGAACTAACGAACGTTCACCTGTAAAAATTAAGCCTCGTTAAAACGCGTAGCTGTTAACAAGTATTAACGAATCTGTTTAAAATTTTGGCCACTATTTTATATATCAAATATTAAATTTATTTTAAAGCGCACAAATTCATTTACAAAAAAAATATTTGTATACCTGTTTTTTGGAATATTCAAATTTATTTTTAAAATCAATACAGATTTTCATGTGAATTAAACTTTTCCATATAGTCATTCCATTTATATAATAAATAAATCATCAATACTAACTTTGAACTATTCATTACAAAATGTGACTATTTTCGGATAAATTCAAACTGTTTCAATAAGAGAACACGTGTTTATACCTAAATAATAATAAATATAATACATTCGACATCAGTACAAGAATAACATATCCTCCAAAGACTCAACATTTCTGTGTATTGCTAGCTAACGTTATTTTCAGTGTCTCTCGTTAACGGGTGCCGAGCGAAAGCTTTACATTTAAGTCTGCACACTCTTAACTGAACAAAACCTGTGGAATAATTAACTATCTCTATTCATTATCGCCGTCATGTGCACATATGTACGTATGCATACATAAATACATACCATATTATGTATTATCAAGCACTGAAGTCTGCAGATCTAGGCAAGAACGTGCGTATTTTATAACATGACGTAGGACGATAGCTTAGACAGTGTTTTTGTGTTCGTATACACGTCTCGTTATGCCGTTAATAAGATGAATTGTTAATTTCATACTGGTAATGAGATGTCACATCCATTAGGGAAAGTCGCAAGAGCTCGCACTTTGCCATAACAACGCATTAATAAACCAGTCGTGAAATAAACTTCATAATTGAACGATGTTTGCTACATATAAACGTTCCGAGCGATGCTCGTCAAATTTCTCAAATCGAAAAATAAACGAAAGAAAACACTATCTCAAAGCTAAGTGCTTCTATTCGAAGTGAAACCTCTTTATCAAGGGGTTGAATTTGTCTCGAAGGCGCCCAATTTGGTGTAGGGCTAAGAACGGCCTCACGTGCTCGGGCTAATGTACGGCCCATGGATGGCGAAACTTTCAACCGAGCCCGTTAATTTCTCTGATTGTCTCGGTTTCTTCTCGGAACTAATTAGGCCAGGGGACGACAGTATAATTACCGGCGGCACTATAAATCCGTGACGCGTTAACCGAAACGAAAGTTGTAGAAGCGCTGACTTTTCGTTTACGCACTAGAAAAGCTCTACTGAAGATTTGTCGCACTCTTTTGTGATTTTTTTCTCTCTCGCATTTTATTGGTTGAAATTAATTGCAGAATTTATAAAATCGACGCATTCTTGGTTAGAAAAAAATGTCATAATCTAAGCTTATTTAATACGATTTAGCGTAAAGTAGATCACAAGCTCGAACATCATTGTGACAGACAGAAATTTTTTTGCAATTATTATATTAAATATTCGATCATATCTTCGTCATATTCGTAAAATTCGTTTCACAATCTTCATTTTTCGAACATAAAGACGCATCGACCTTCAATCCACCTTTAGTTTATTAATATTTTAATTAAGTAAATGTTTCAACTCAATACTCAAATAAGAAATTACTTATTTTGATGAACAACAACTCTTTCAAAGCTTTTCTTGGAAGGAATTGATACCTTAAAAGTCTGAATTTTTCCAACTATATTTCATACTCATGAGTAATAAAAAAATCGTGGATGAATGAATTGAAATAAAAATACAAAATATATAATTTTAAAGACGTAAATCGTATAATCGATGTCTAGACATTAGATACGATGAACTCGTATTCAAATACTCGTAACAATGCGAGCCAGTTCAGATTCCGAGAGGAGCAAATTATAAATTACCACAAACGGTATTGTGTCAGAGTATGGTATGGTTGCTAGATTAGAAGTCTTTTTGTGCCTAACCGACAAACTATAACGTAATAATATGTGTGCGAGCGAGTCTCTTGATTAATTTGCGGTTAAATGGAGAAATCAGAAGGCCGTATGGCATTTTCAATTATTACCCGAAAACCGTCCTCAATAGAAATCTATTCATTAATTAACGTTTTAATTGATTCGTGCACAAAATTCACCAAACATTTTCTAATCTAATAAATTAATAAAAATAATTATCTTATATTCTATTCAATGTCAAAGTCAAATCATAGTATCACAAGTGAAACAATAGTTCTAGGATACGTGTACATACGTATTACGAACTGTGTGCTACGTTTCGAAGAGATCCGGGATGTGACAAATACCTTTTCACTAGTATATACCTACGTTGATTGTCCCTTTGAGTCTTTTGATACTATTATGTTGTAGTATGCGTCGTTAATTATGTGTACATACTGGGATAATGAACAAATCTTTCGATAGTGCCGCTTTCATCGATGTCGGAAAGGATATACTCGGGTAGAGCCTTATTATGTGCGAGAAGTCAATTCATCACTAATCAGATTATCGATACTTATACATATTTCTTAGATGACATTAAATTGAAAAAATATACATATCGATATTATAATGTTGATTTATTATTTATAAAATGCATTTTTTTATTACAAATTCAAATGAAGAAATATAACCAATATATGCGAAATCGCTTAATTTATTTAAATTAAAACCAATTGTGGCCTAATCTCACATTTTCGTGTTTTGTACACTGTCGAACTCAACGTAATCTCTTGGGGAGGAAAATCAGCTTACTTTGAAAGTTTTTCTTAAAAAGTTGCCCGTCTTCAAGTGGTTAAGAAAATTCGATATCCACTGACGAATTCATAGCTATTTACATTCTAATTAATAATTTCAATCTGAAAAAACATTGAATTAAATCACTCCGACGAAAATTCAACCAATTTCCAAACCGACCAGAAAAATCTTCACACCCCATTTCCCTTCAACAAAACATTCCAAAATTTAACAAAAAGCCCACCTCCGCTTAGAAACGAGAAAAAAAAATCTTTCACGCAAGAAAACTCCGTGAAGAAAAATCGAACGACTCTCCCCACGATCCAATCGGTTCGGAGAGGGTTATCACATAGCTGGCTTCACACGCTCGATGGATGATTTGTGGTTTTGAATGGCGTTATTAATCATAACCCTCGCGGGACCGGCTCGCACTGTATTAAATTAATCCCCTATATATGTAAGCGGGCCCCGTACTGTGCAGGGTGTGTACTACACCCCGTTCAGACAGTAACTCCTCGTTTCGGCGTCGTGACTGATGACGGAATTAATTCGCACACGAGGGCGTCTAATTTATGGGGCGCTAAGAGAGGATGATGGCTATGCGTGCACGGCTCGATGGTAGTCGATTTTGGGCTGTGTGTTGGAATAGGTTTTAGCTGATTTCGTGGAAATTCGGTCGAGATTGTGTCTGTGTGGTTTAATTGTTTGATTAATATTAAGTTTTTTTTATTGTTAGTTGAATGGGAAAGTGAGATATTGCGCTTCAATGAATGGGAATTTGGTCAAACACTAAATGTTGTCACGTATCTATTGATTAAATAGGTAAATAGAGTCGGTTATTGGCTTACACGAAGCGCATTATCTTGCATTTACTACACTCGGATATCGATATTAGACAGTAAATACTGTTATTGTGCAAAATATTAAGAACTTAATAATACAAAAAAAAAAAATGCAGATATCCAATTTCATCCGAATTTCTATCGAATCAGCTAAAACTCTATTATGTTAAGTATGTCACTATAATTTTTCAAATCTATTTTCTCTATTTTACAGATAAATCTATGACCTATATTTTTGCATATTTTCTTTTATGTATTAAAAAAAATTATTTTAAATGTATTTAGATATTTTTTGAACATGCACTTCGATAAAATATGTTATCAATTTTGATGTTGGCAACCCTATTTTTTTCTAATTCCGAATATTTCATAATTCATACACATATCAGAAAGCACATTATTCAAATATAGCAGAAAACTTATGAATAAAAATTTATATTTATTTTGAATACAAAACGTATTCTAACGATTCCAACAATCGATAAAACACCAAACTCACCAACAAATCTTAACGTCGTATAAATTACGATAAAAAATACTCCGTTTATACTAAACGCATTAACCCTGCTATAAGCGTATAAATACACGTTTTCTTTCATCAGTCACAACATATCTAACCCAAGTTTCTGAAAAATCCATTCGAATAGAAGCAAAACTAGTACACGAACGGAGCCAAATAGACGTGACGTGTCCCCTTTCATGGCGAAATCAACGGGGGCCAGTGTTGCGCGGAGTTATCCGGTTTCAGGCTTTTCACGGTTTCCATTCCGGTTTTTTCTTCTCGTTCGGACGACTAATTATCCGGCTTCGGGACGTGTTCCGCTCCAGGGATGCGGGTTTGTGTCCTTTCAGACTTTGACGATGGCGTGAGGTGAAACCGAAAACCCATGGGTCGATGGGAGAAGACCCTCAGGTCTGACCGGACTAAGAGTTTGGTCTGTGCTGAAATTCAAGTAGTGTTATACTTGTTTATTTGCATTTATGAATCGCTCTATATTTGTATTGTATAATGCTTTAATACGGAAATTCCGAAATACCGATATTGCTAGTCGATTCTCCGAATCGATTCGAGGGGTTCGGTTCATACTTTGTTGTGTGTACGTTTGCGTAAAATGAAACGTCTATCCGCGAAACGGAAAATTAGTTTTTGAGCGGTGGAGAAATATTCGTATTTAGTTTTAGTTTCACGTAAATTTCTATGCTCGAATTCGTACAGAGCTTGCTGAAATAATATTCGCGTATTTATTTGAAATATTTGACAATTTCTATTCAAATTACTTGGATAAATGAAAATATTATATCGCAGTAATTAACGATCCTGGCACAAAAGCAGAACCTGAAATTAATTCCACAGACATATTGTATGTGAATGTATTATAATATCAAAAATTATTAAACATTAAAAATATTTTAGATGAAAATAATCAGGCTGTATTGTGATAAGTTATTTTGAAAACCCTCTACTGTTATGTTAGACTTAACCCTTTGGTGGCTGAATCTCGTACATACAATGAGCACAACCCGACAGGCGCACGGCTATTTATCTCTGACTTTGACAGGTTTTGTTTATTCGGCTCTCGTGTTACCACAGCACCAGTCTCCCCAACGCAATCTCCAAACTTGTATCGAAGCCAAAGAATCGGCTTATTTTCTAGATTGTTCACGACTGCGAGTTCCACTTTGAGTTTTTTATCGATCGTACGTGCCGGCAGTCACGATTCCTAAAATGCTTAAATCTTATTGTAACTCGAGAGCTTGTTGATTTAGTGCGATAATGCACTTGAATTTGTATTTGTATATAAAAAAAATGTATAATTCATCTCAAAATTCATTTCGATTGGATAGAAATTACTTTTGATGTCGAAAATATATTCTGCTCATTGACGCAATCTATTAAATTCAAACCTTTGAATATAAACGTACGAATTCGATTCAAATTAAATGGCCATTAAGTTAACCGCGGTCCGATGGTTTCACGGACCTCCGAACAATTACCGATAAATCTTCCCCGTGTCACTGCATATGTTTAGGATTCGAGGGTAAACGTAGGTTATGTGCAAGACATCACCCTTTCAAATTAAATAAAACATCGATTAATCCACAAGACTGAACGTTTAAGGACACAAAACAATGAACGCGATAATACAAAGGCGCGATTTCGTGAATTACATTCGATTCGACCTGAATCTCAGAATCTATTGACGTGAAGACACATTGTATGGGTATATAACATGAAAGGGTTCGATCTAGTCGGTGCGAGATCTGGATGAGGTATAAGACAACACTGTTTGAAGATACACGACCAACTTGCGATCTGGTCGAGGGTACGCTTTCAGGTCGACAAGTTTAACAGCCCTGGCGATGAGCAAAGTTAAGGTGGTGGATAATAGCCGGGCTGTGAGGCGTAATTACCCTTAGGCTCTGCTCTGGATTAATTTATTCGCACCTTTCTGACCCTGAGCGCAACCCTGCGTCAGACTCTTGTAACCTTTTGATGGTAGGGTTCGAATTCCGGCGCACAGGTACGTCGAAGGCTTCGATAAATCGGTCAGAACTTGTCTAGAAAGTCCTTCAGAATTATATGTAAAATGTTTTTTTTGCACATTCAATGTGAAATTATTCTACTTTTGTTTCATATCAATGGTTTAATTGAGATTATGACAGATTTCTATTTACGTATTAAAATTATAGTGATTCGATTATACTATAAATATACGTAGTTGATGTAAAATGGGGGTTCAATTCGAGGGAAAAAATATAATCTTTCGCAAGTTTCACTTAAGCTCTTGGTTCTCCTTAATGTTTGAAAAGTTTTGTTCGGTAGATTCGGACCGGACGCACCGAGCACTGGCAACTTCTAAACTGTAATAATCCCATTAAGAACGAGTCATTAGGGTGAAATAGATCTTTTTAACACATAAAACAGTAAGAACAATTCGGTCCACCCGGCTGCAATATTAAAACATTTTGCGAGAGAGATCTATATACATTAATAGCGTGCTATGTCGTATACGTACGGCGCTAATTTTATTTAAATTATTGCGGTTCACAGATTCAAATGTGAAAATTCGGAACGAAAGCCCAAATGGAATATTAAAATATCGAAATTTATCGATAAATAATTCTTGTAACGGAACACATTGGCTGTTTTGTATTTGAATTCATTTTGATTTACTACCCCGTATAAATCGAATATATTTTCAAAATAATTATTTTTAATCGAACAAATTCAATCCGATTTATAACTTCAATATTTTATATAACCACACGTGTTTCTTTCATCTTGCCGCTTTCAATCATTTATTTTCGTTAGATAGAAAAAAATTCGGTCACGAACCTATCTATCTGTACCGAATTTCACAGCGCGCTCTCACCAGATAAATTCTACCCTGAAAAAAATATTTTTAGAAACCATTAACGTCGAAAACGGAGGAATCACTCGATTTTACGCCGCTTATTTCCCACGACCGAATTTATCGAACCAACCTTGAAAATTTATCACCGAAACGTAAAATTTTTCCCAAAACGAATCACATGTAAAAAGAAAAATCCTCACAGCGACTATACACACACACAAATCTATTCGAATACAGTTTAATTCATCAAAGTTGGAATGGACCACACACTCACATGTCACAATGTGAATTAAAGCGTAGCATGACGTCACCGTACAAACTCATAGTGAAAAGTCTGTCCGTCTCTTTCGCGAGTAAAGTATGTATACTGTACGCCAAAGACACTGACTTTCCACTGTGCGTTTGTAGAGTTACATTACGTTACGCGTTAATTCGTCTATATTTCATTAGTATGAACACTTTGATTGTTTGATGACTCAAAATATATCGATTTTACAAGCATGAAACAAACCAAAATTTGCACTCCACACAACGAAACTACCCATACCCTTTGCTTGGCCGCCCCTTTTACAACATCTGAGCAAGAGAAAGAGGGCTCACTATAAAATTTTGAATGGGAA
The DNA here is from genome assembly GCA_024721215.1 of Cheumatopsyche charites. NCBI lineage: Eukaryota > Metazoa > Arthropoda > Insecta > Trichoptera > Hydropsychidae > Cheumatopsyche > Cheumatopsyche charites. The sequence continues at coordinate 7,605,496 of CM045586.1, read as the reverse complement.
AACTGCCCCCATAGACCTCGGCGGTTTCAACTCGACTCGAACCCGAATCAAGCCCTGGTGAATGGGTCGGCTTCCTCCACTTACCCGGTGCGTTCCGGTCCCTCCACTTTATTATGGGAAGATGTAGCCGAGAGACATAAAACCGCACAACACCATCACCCCCAAAGAGAACCCCACGACCCACCCTCGGGGCGCCGCGTTTAAGCCATGTTAATAGGATACAAGGATACCGCTTCGAATGGAAAACTAAATGGATCCGTCGGTGCCATTTTTCAGGATGCGGATTTCCCGCGGTCTGCAAAAGGCCCAAATTGCTTAGGTCGGGGAACTTTTGATCGTGCTAGTTCGTTTGATGGACATTTCTTTAGTTAGAATTTGTGTTTAATTGTATTCGAGATGATTCTTATCAATGAATTCGTATTTCGATTAACATATCGATACGGTTTAGCAGCATTAGATTCGCATTTCCATGCATGTTATATCTAATATGTGGAAGCTTCATAAAGGTACTCATCGATTTCGATGAAAATTTGTAGCTTACACAGACATTTGTCGCAATATCTCACTATTCTATTCAGTTATTGATATGGCAAGAAACAAATCCGGAACTTTTGCTTAATAGTATTGATATGTATGTATGTGTATTTTTTTTTCTATGATTAATACTTATTAAACAATATTTTAAATTTAAAAATGCGCCCTCAATTTGACTATAAAAATATGAAAATGCCTTTCTAGGCTAGTAAGCCAACTTTTCTAGATCCTTTCCATATATTTTCCTAGATTTATCAGCGCTTGTTTTTCCTAGCTCACAAGGCAAGCGAGTTAATTTGTAAAGTGACCCATACATCTTTCAACTTTTTTTCCGCCACACACGCCTACGACTTCGACTTAATACAATTGAACTCGTTCCTTGCGACTCGGCCGCGCTTTAGGTGTGATAATTTATTCGCCACTCCTGCAAAACTCGCATTTCTCTCTTCCGAACGAACGAAAGCAAAAGAAAAAGCATCGTCGTATAGAAAAAAATCCCGGATATACATAAGTTCAAATAATCGACGCAAAGTTTGTGTCATCCTCGCGGTGAGAGTGAAAAAATCCCATCGGAAAGATCGTGAAATAAATTTAATTAATGTAATATATTTACCGGCACGCACTGCCAAAATACGTGAATTATTCATGCGAGTCGTGCGAGGACCATAAAAATAGCAGCCCCGAGAACAAGCCTATAGATATTCGCTAAGGGCGGATGGGGATAAAGTGAGGAAAATTCTCGTCGGCGCTAAGAAACGCTTTTTCGATCCGTATATCATGTATTATATTGCGCGTGAAAAATTGAGGACGAGTTTCGGATCTGATGATGAAAAATATTGGTGTCCCGAAATCTCCAAACGTCCTTCGCAACGAAGTGGCGAGGAAAAATTCAACGTGACGTTAAGTGGCGTCGCATAAATTTAATCAACGCTTTGCCGCCTCGAACGAGGCAATAAAAATGGCATCTTGGAAATATTACGAGAGGCGATAGTTTTAGGCGCCAATATTATCATAATTTTAGAGGTTCGTAATAAAAATGCGAGGTTATTATCTCGCCGCTTGATGCAAATGAGTCGGTTTATTCCGAACGTGGTTCAACCAATGAAAAATAATGACGGCGATGATTTAATGAAAATGTGATATATACAAGAAAGAATCGTTATATAATTCTAGTTTCAAATCAACTATTCGTTTTAACAAATTCCAAACAATACGAAATTTATAATTACGAAACACAAATACGCAGAAACGAACTTTTTGTTGTTATTGTACTCATTGTGGCGGCGCACCGCGCAAATTAATTTCATAAATCATGCAAACTTAATATGTTGGAATTAGGCGGGAAACCGGAGCATGACAGAAGAGTCTACGACACTGCTGAAAATGAGTTTCGCATTTCGAACGGCCCTCAAACTGTGGCTCCCTTTCGCCCCCATCCTCGGTTTTCTCCTCGCTTTCGGTTGCGCTGGGCCCGTTTTTAGCCCGTTTTGGCCCACTTTGGCCCACCTTGGCCCAGTGTGGGCGGTGGGAGGCATCGCACGTGTCATCGTCGCCCACTCTCTCCGCGTGTTGTGGCTCACAAAAGTTCAACAAGAAAGTGGTTTTCGGATTTGGCGGGGAATTTGCGACGAGGATTCGCGAATGTAAAATTTCGCGCCATTGAAAGCTCGTTGGAGTTTCGGATTCGATTCGTTATTTAGAAGAAATATATTTAAAATTAGTTAACGTATTTTTTATTTATTTTCTTCTATAAAACTTCCATCAATTGATCATTTGAAAAAACAACATGTGACTCACCAGAATCTGAGAAAATTCTAATCCAGCATATCAAGATAGTTGATCCTGAAACTATTCGCACAAATACTTATACGATTTCCCTATCTGCTGGCTATTTTCACGATGAAAATCTTAGTATAATAACAGTAGTATAAGTACCGCTTTAGTTTTTCGAGTGTCCCGACTCACTGGAATACGGACGGCTTTAGTTTTATTTTTTCCTTACGGATTTTATTTTGTAGCCGTCTCGGACACGTACAGAGTCCTGCTTTGTCACCATTTCGGCCACTATGACCGTATATCTGTTTGTTCGGCAAAAACGTCGACCGGAGTGTTGAAGTGTTTCGTAGGTCTATATGACGTACACGTGTACGCAAACACACTCGCTTGGATGGGATTCGACGATCTTTGCAGACACGAAAATAGATAAAATCCATCAACTGAACATTGTCTGATAAGCGAAGTGTTTGTTGCGAAAACTGCCATTTTGTGTACGTACAAAGAAAAAAATGCTCTTGACATATAATATCACTGTAATATATTAGAATCGTATATTTTTTTAAATGAATTCGCGAATAATAAAATACTTTACATATGTTTTTTTAGCGTTTTATACAGAAACCTCAGTCTAAGTGACCTACCTAACGCGCTTAACAATGAAAAATGTAAACACAACAAAGACAAAACAGAGTAAAAAAATGAAAATATATGCCCCACTTTCTGCAACACCATCCCCATATTTTAAATGTTAACGCTGTAAAGATTTACATACATTTTCTCAGGAAAAAAAAAACAACTTCAAATATTCACGTGGTCGAAAAATCTATAACATTACTCCATTTTTCCTCACTACCTCTTCAGACTTCACGCTTTTTTCTTTTTTTCTTCCTCACGTTAGGGAATAGTGTATTTCCTCCACAGTATTTACGTCAACCCTCTGAAGGAGACTTCACTCTCTTTGACGTCTGTCACGTCGTGATGGGGAAAAGGAACTGCGCGGGTAAAATCTTTTAAGGGGCGCAAGTGTCTACGAATTTTTATATCTTTATGCGTATTTTTTTATTATGACTTTATATGCGGTCGGTATTTATATCATTGAAAGCTCCACGTGAAAATCTAAGTCACATCGTTGTCACATTTCCTCCTAAACACGGCGACAATGTATAGAATGACATCGTATTTGTAAATATCGAAATATATATTTTTTTCAATGGTGTTAGTCTGAATTAAAAATAGGCATCGTTAACATGTGCACCATTGTCTATTTTAAGAAATTACAATTTAAATTCATATCTGAGCACTCACACATTACGCATACGGACTGAGGGGTTAACTGCGAGATTTGGAGCCGTCAACCTCTCAGAATGTTCACAGTCTAAAGAGAGCCATAAATAAGGGCGGGGTCATATAACGTGTCGCCTCAGATGTAATTACAAAGGAAAACAATAAATTTCACGGTTGACAACGCGACTCGAGTGTATAACAATATAATACGACCTTTCCCGCTGCTTCGCCGCTTAGCAATTATATTATTCCGTGTAAATGGGGAGGAAAAAATACGGGAATAGGCAGTATATCAATACTTCCCACGCGCGGTTCGAAAAAGGGGGTTGTTTTATGATGGATCGAGAGATATTACGTTGTTTCGTTTCGTGTGTGGGCTTTTTTATGTAGTCATAATTCGAAATGATGCTTTTATACGTGTTCCCCGGTTCGGATGTTAATTGATGAATCGAGTCGAATGTGGCGGTTGGTTGCGCGAGATGTAATCTTGAAGGCTGGTGAACATAACGACAAATTGACAATGACAGTAGATTTTGGAAGGCTTTATTATGCGTAGAAATTAAGAAAATGTAATTATTTGAAGAACATGTTTATTTAATTGAACGTATTGATTGGCAAGAAAATTCTGTAGATTAAAATATATATTTTTCGATTTATGTCAACATATTACTGGATTGCCTTATTAATTTAATTGATAAACATATTTACAAGCCAATTGAAGCTTTAATGAATACTCGAAACAATAGACTATTTTGAACACGTAAGCTTATAAAACGCTTCCTTGACCTACACTCACCCCATAACGACCTAATAACATCGTTTTCCCTTCTATCCACGTCAGTTTACCAAATATTTGAACTTTTCATTGTGCAAATGATAGAATTTCCCCTACGTATTCAAGCTCCGTACATAATTCAATACTGCCAAGACGTTCATCATTTACATTCTACCCCTCGCAAGCTGAATTATACATCCAACGTATACGAGATATTCCTTTCATTCATCGACACGCGAAAATAGATATTTCCGAAAATTTCGACTGTTGAAAAAAGTTACCTGGTAAACAATGGAACATTTCTGGAATCATGATCGCTTTCTTTTGCACAAATAAAGGGTTTATACGTTCTCTTCGCAAACGCCTTGTTCCTGGGTTCTTTTTACCATCTGGGATTTTCTTCGGCGACTTGATTTATTGCCGGGGCGGATATGTGGCGATCTGAAAAAGGACCTGTAAGAGAAATATCTGAAAGGAGACTCGTACCTATGTATTATATTTACTTTGGTGTTACGTATGTGTTTCTTTTTACGTTTGCCGGTTTGAAAGTTGTCGCAAAAAGTGCGACACGCGGAGAGAATTTAATTGCCGGAACGTGGGTGTAGTTCTGTTGGGGACTAGTGGTAAAAGTTTGTAACTTTATATATTGCCTGTTTACTAAAACATGTAAACGTATTTGTTGATATATTCATGAGAAGATGTGATGTCTTTTCAGAAAATGTTAAAACATGATATGTATACGCAATGTATACATTCTGTTACGTAAATGTGAATAAGAAATATTTTCAATTTGGTTAGAAAATCATTTCAGTTTGCGGAAAAAATAATAGAAAATCTTACTTGACCATAATACCAAGCTTGCTATAAAAATTTCAAATTGAAAGGGTGAAAACTATCATATGTACACACAAAGACAGTGGATAAAAATCACATCTTTTGATTGTTTTGTCGCGCTGGATGCAGGGAGTCAGTAGATTTTCCGTTTGCACGCGGGTTTTTCCGTGTTTTTTCCACATTTTTCCACAACTTCCCCTGCATTTTCCTTCCTTCTGCCCCCACTACTTTTCCGGTGTGGCTGCAAAAAGAGTTCAATTTCGCCGGCACTTTCATTCAATTACAGCCAGAGTCGGTTGTAGCTTCGCTCGGGCAAAGTACAAACGGACGACTGCGCTCATATAAAACTCCGCTTTCATTCTTTAAATTTTCCATTAAAATGCTTTGATTTCATTTACGCAACCGTTTTTTATACTCTTCTTTGTACCGAGTTTGTTTAATTAATTTAAAGCGATTTTTCCCCTAGAAAATACACTCCTCTTCCGTATTAAAAGTATACCTGAAAATTCCATCGTATAAAAATATATTTAATGCATTTAATTTATCTTTGAAAATATAAAAATCATTTATGTCATTTTTTCGTTGAACTAAAAGTTTCGAAGCAACTTTGATGTGCTTATATAAAACTTTTCACGATAATTTCCTTGAAAGAGGGATGAAACAAGCTTCTGCTTTTCTTTAAGACTTTTGCAAGACCGACCCTGATGGGTCGTTGGCCGTACCTTAAGGGCTATAATATTAAAAGCCAGTTTGTTTTTGGAAACTTTTCTATATGTGATTTCACATATGTTTTTGAAAAGATTTCAAATTATGACACTTTAAAAAAATGCATTTATTTTGGACATTCGTGAATTTCAACGTATTTACGGATAATAAATATTTTTGCTAATTTATATATGTCCTAAAATTCAATGGAAATAAGTCAGTCACCTTAATAAATTGTATGGTAGACAGTTGTCGGCCTACATTCTGAACTTTTGCTTGGAATATATGCACGCGGTAGACACAAACTTTAAATGTCCTGTTTTAAGGACATGTATATGGTATGTTTCTTGTTTTCAGTTGTCCACTACAGCTTTGTGTTTGCGAACCGCAGTTTGATAATCACTATGACAAACTTCCCGCCGAAACAGTGTCAGTTGAACATTCGGCTTGGTTTATTTGATATTGCATTCTAAGACGCGTTCGTTTCGATAATTATTTAATTACACATGACTATATAATTCACTAACTACATATGTTTTATATGAATATTTATACTAATTTATTTCTTCTTTGTTTCAGGTGAGTCAACCCTTGATTTATTTTCAAAATTTTACACTCTCTTCTATGTAAGGTAATTCAATAATGGTTTAATCTTTTCATTCATAATAATAATTTTCGTTCGATAAATTTAATCCGATGATATATACATTTTATTTTTTTGTGTGTCGTAATGAAACATAATATTCAAACATGTTGCAAAATGATATTTATTTTCTCTAAATACATTTTCTCTTTGTGATACTTATTTTTTTTAATGAAAAACACTTTTTGCAAAAGCGAAATCCTAAGATGAGCCAAAATTAAGACGGATGTTCTAACGAATGAAATAAGCAACGCGAGCGTGGGCTTACTTTTTCCTCTCTTTGAAGAAGACAAACATTAACGTTTGTATGCCTTTTAAAAATAGTCTTCCGAGTATACACACACACTCGAATGCTTAAATTTGCAAAGAGAAAATTCGAATTCGACTAAAATTTATTCTTTCATTATGCTCGTTCGTAATTTCAGAGTCTAGTTATTAATTCATCGCGTCGACGAACGCGAACAACCCCAATTATTCACCTTCGTCAAAAAAATTAAGGCACAATAGTTCTTTCATTTTTTTTGGGTCCATTCCCCGATGGCAGTTTACTCTTCAAAAGCTCCACTCTCTATTTTTTTCAGGCTTTTTTTTCCACGTTTTTCCACAAAGGTACAAACGGGGACGCGGTTAGAAAATATTTTCGGCGGGCTTTTGTAGTACCTCCCGCCCCGCAAAGAAAATCTCTTGTCCCTCAGGAATGTTGGAAAAGGCTTTATTTAAGGTTTTTTTATATATTAAGCTTTTTTCGGGTCGCATAAAATGATTGTGTCGTCCTATTTTCGTGTCCGAAGCGTAGCGCACACACGACGCAATACGTCAGGCAATCCGTAACGTTACTGAAAGGAGACACAAATAGTTTGTTATCCATATTGATGTCCACCCCTGGGAATTGGCTATCAGACCTTATCGTCTTATCAATAATGTAAAAAAAGACGAATGAGCTATATTTTTCCTTTTTTCATTTGCGTACTCGAGGCTGATTGTATTTTTTATCGATTTTCCTTATTCCATTACTATATCTATTCATAAATATATATCATATAATATCAAAAAAAATGTATCGATTGTATACATTTAATAATTTTCCATCTCGTTTCGTTACGTTAGTAGTAAATCGATTTAATATCCTTTAAACAACGCGATAACGATTCGAAAAAAAAATCCGCAACGCTCACCGGAGCCTATTCTGAATATTCAATATGAAATTACACGAGATAACGACGAATATCTGCGCCCAGAATCAACAAGCCGAATTTTCACGAAAGAGAGTAATGAATATGAATGAGCCTCATTATGGATATGGTGGGTATTGGTAACTCCTCACCTCTCCACTCATCCTCCAATTCGAAGCCCACTTTTTAACCCTGAATAACTGAAATCGATCGCAATAATACCCCACTGAAGGCTGAAGGGGCAAAAAAAACTACCAGTTCATCGAATATTCAAATACGAGAGCGAACGAGCTGAAACGGAGTGCTGAAATTTTCCTTTACTACCCCGTGTGAAATTTATATCGCACCCGCATCGGGATGAATATGAATTTCGGGATTTCACCGAGAGCTTCGATTCGGTGATGTTCGAGTATTTTATTATACTTATACGTGTGTATTTTGTAGAGGGATCGCTTATGTGTAATCACGTTCCGATTTTTTTCCCTCCGGATACTTAAGGAACAAGTGTTGGTTTTTTGTATAAATTCCGTTTGCTCAATAATTCCGATTTTTTCATCTCAAAAGTGATTTTTTTATCTGAAATATAAAACTAAATGTTTCGATCTATAGTAGAAGGATTTCAGAATCTCACTCGAACACTAAAACGGACTTTGGAACTCGCTCTCGGACAAACAAGCCTTCTAAGTCCACCTCGCCATGGGGTGGCTCACCATCGGAGCCCCATCAGGGGAAGGTTTTGTTAAATGAAAGTTGACATAGATTTACGCTTCGCCACCGTTGATAATAAGAAGGAAACGGAGGGCCGCTTACAAGGGTTTCCACCATTCAACGCCGGTTTCCAAATTGGGGATGAAAACGCAGCGGGGTCCTAGGGTTTCCTTGAGAATTTTTCGTCAGAATGAGAAATTGCGATACTACGACATAGGTTCGGCGACTTTGCAAAAAAATAACCGTGACTAAACGCAGCTTATTTTTTGTGAGGGACGATTATTTTTTTTCTAAATTAGACATGTGCGTATTTATTTAAGTACACAATTTATATTTTCGATGTATAGTTTCTAAGAATAAAAAAATATCTTGACTCGTATTGACCGAATCTCATATCTCGATAATTTTGATATTACTCGTGGGCTGGATCCCTCTTTTTTGCATTTCGTCTGCTCTCAAACTAGAAGCCAATTCTTGGGGAAAAAATTAACATATTTATTTGAAATGAAATGAGTTTCGTTTGTATGCATTTTTTCGAACTTCAAAGTCAATCGCTACAATATTTGGATTCCATTTTTGATTTTTTTTGTCTTTGAAAGTTTTCCTTAAAAATCACCCATCCCAAGAGAATGTCTCTTAAGATTATCTTTCGTTTATAAGATATTCTGAAAATATCTAAAAATGAAAAAAAATCTTATACAAAACTCAATAGACTATAGACTTATGACTCATACGAATGTATGATAATTTTTTTCGCGGTGTTGAGCGTTCGCGCAATTTCCAAGCGTCGTTTCGCAATCGGCGCTAAAGTTTTAACGACGCCTGCGAAATTCGCAAATAAAACTTTCGGCGACGTCTCATAGCCTTCATATTTCGGCATTATTCTGAATGCGTACAATAAAATATTATTTCTCATACCTAGGACGCAATATCGGTTCGCGAGGTCGCAGCCACGACGATTCCCATACACGTGTACGTAACGGACAAAAGCTCTGCGGAGACGCCTTGCGTGTGTCAAAGGAAAGCTATTGTTGTTATAAATATATCCGTGTTTGTTGTAAATAATTGAATCTGATATTCGCAGAAATTCGGTGACGTATTGTTACGTTTTGGAGATGTGTTTGTGAGATGGAAGAATGTGAGGTTAAATTACGAATTGTAAGTGTGTGTAATTACGAGTGAAAGTGCTCCGAATTTGTATTTTATACGCACATATGAATTATTTAGCTTGTATGAAAATCTATTGAATTCATATATACAGATTTTAATTAATCGTTCATTGCTTTCACGATTATTTCACTGAAATAAATATTTACTCTTGAAAATTTTAATGAATTTTGTTTTATATTTTCATAAAGAGAATATAAAATTGTCAGGCACTAATTAAAATAAATATTAGAAAAGAATATCAATTCACACAAAATATGGTCTTTATACATATATTTATTACATTTATTACACAACATATTGATAAATATCTTTTCATTTCTATCGAGTATTAAATCTGATATTGAACAAAAGTCCCCTCTTCACAAACTTCTTATATTTTCAATTACATTGCTCATATTGTTCAATCCGATACTCTAAAGCACAATAGAATGTCTCTACAAATTCCCACCCTAATTTGACACGATTTGACACAACCACAGTTAGATTGGCTCTACACCAGAACCGAACTAAAGCTCGCTTGGCAAGCGTTCGCATCACTTCCATCGGATTGTTTCAGCGCGAGTTTTTCACAGACTGAAGCCAATAATATCACGAAAGGGGGAACGTGAGGCTATGTGAAGTGAAGTGAAGTAACAAGTCGTAAAACGGAATGTCTCCGTCAATTGTCGTAGTTTGCCACTATTTCAAAAGTTTACCCCGAAACGCGCCGCTTGGCCGTACCACCGAAGAATATTATTATACGAGCGTTTTCTATGGTGTGCGTTCATATGGCGGAATGCTATGGTGTGGGTGTGTTTGTTTCATGAAAATCGTTTTTCAGTGATGCCTCCGTTTCAGATACGAGCGTTCATAAATCGGCTATCGAAGCTCGTATAAAAAAGTAACAAAAACTTTCTATGGTGCTCCGAATCCGCTGTTGAACGAGGCGATTTTTGTGTTTTCGCAAGTAAGCGGGTCGTTCAAGTGTTTAGCGTGAGTCGAATTTTTCGTTTTATTAGATCGATGTTTTCAACGAATCATTCATACTAGTATGTAAAAAAATATTCGGCTCTATACGGCTGCGTATAGAGTTTCTAATTTATCTACATCTCTCGAGAAATCCCATGCATTTTCCGAGAAATTTCTCGATAAATCATTACAGATTCTGAGTGCATAGGGGAGGATCGACAATAGGCATGATCAGACTTTGCTTGGCTGGTAAGCACATCACTGGGCTAATTCGAAAGAGCACCCTTCGTCCTAGGCCCAATAAAATCGGCCTAAATTCGGCCCTTCAATCACGCCTGTCCTTTCTCACTTAGCGCTTCGACTCCTTTTGCCTTCGATGGACATATATCTCCATCTGGACGCTAAGAGAAAACTCTGGTAGGATCTCGATTCCGAATTAGTGTTTGTTTTTTCAGAAAAAGGTAGTTTCGCTTAGATTCAATACTCGTGTTCGGTAAATATTTCAGTTTCCAAAATTCATGTCTTTATATAATATTTGAGTTTTTCTTCATATAAAATTTTTATCGATTTCACAAAGTGTTCGTGTTGCTATTTGAATTATGATTTGAAATACATATTCAATTTCAATGAGACCCTTTTAAGCACATTTGGCACAAAAAATGTTCGAAAAAATTTATTCAATATCAAGCACACTTATCACCAATTTCAATGCTTTGAAAACATATTCGAAGCATGAAAAGAACACGCTTCAAACGCACGAACGTTTCATTATGAAAAGCAAAGTTTCAAATTTCTACAAAATTCGTGGAAATATACAAATTAACGAAAACCATTCAAACAAATCAAATATGGTTCGTATATAGACCGTTGAAATTTAAATAGCACATTATGTGGGGTTGGATCTCTTCTACAACCAACCCTCCCAATTAAATAACGTCTTAATGAATCACAACTCGTTAACTGAAGTACGCGTACACTTCGCTAACAAGAGTCGCGAATTTTGAAAGAACCACACATGTCACTAACTGAAATATGCCGAATGTATCGAAACAAATGATAAAGTCGTCTTTGGCCCGAGAAATACACACAAAAGGGGCTCTCGCTTTCTTACTTCCAATTAATAAACATCGTGCTAACTTTGTAAGACTCGTCGTTATGGCGAGAAGGGGTTGAAAGCCGATTCCACAGAAGACAGAAGTCTCCAGAACCCCCAAAAAGGGTAGGAAGATCCCCAGGGAACTTGCCCCTTAAGAGCTTCGAGGCTAATTATAGGAATATCATGCAACTTTCGTTAACGAGGTTCGAATGCGATCGCTTAAGATCAGCGTATTCATCATTCGGATACTTAGCGACAATGTTGTTCTCGCAAAATTATATAGAAATAATATACGATTTTAATCAAATGTGTATGAAATTGTATAGAATTACGAATAGTTGAATCGCATTACTAATTTCAATTTTACTAATCACACCCGAATACCATCAAAAGCATCCGATTCGAATCGTTTCTGATTCGATTCTCACGCAATTGATCGGTGTGCGTCGTCTCGTCTCGTTTCCCGCACAACAAAATCGTTTGATTTTGTCGCTACTAGTTCGAATTAATATTAATAGAATTCTAAATTGCGCACGCACTCGAACGAGAATCCGTATTATATATACTTACACATCGTTTATGCTGGGTGTTTAGTTTTGACGAGTATTTACCTTCCGCGTCTCGTAATCCTAAGCTTGCAAATTTGATATTCGCGAGTCGCAAAACACGCCGAAATACTCACTCTAGCAGGTGTGTTTGTTCGTTAGGATCAAAGTCACCGCAAAATTTTCAAGTACGAATCGTATATAAACGTAATTAATTTGATTGCATATATTTTGTGATTCGTTTCGCGAAATAATACATCATAAAATATATGCATGAAAATGGCTCACGATGTATTGAAATGACCCAAAAAGCTGACTACCGAAAATAGAGATGCTTAGCTTCTTATAGCGAAACGTTCGTTCTGAAATTCTTCAGCTAGCAGTATACAACAGAGCAAAAATGCAAGTTGCACTAGAGTTAAGCAAGTTGAGCTGGTGCATGTGCATCTCGCAGATGCACAAGTATGCAGTGGGAATCCTTGGCCACAAGACCAAACTATGCCACGCTCCATTTGAATATTTCTCGTCTAATGACGTACACATTCTAAGCTCCAACTTTCCTTGCAAAGATCGAAAAATCTACGTATAGCGTAAGCAAAGTGCAGTTGCCTTTCGCAGTAAGCTCTCGAGCGATAATCCTGGTATAAGCGTTCTCTGTATGTCGACTATGTGCTCTTGTCATGCTTATTTTTAGATTTTATGCTTTATATCGGATACATTATAGTAGCTTGTTAAAGTGTGTACATTCAATTTCGTGACATAAATGTATCAAATATTTTTCAAAAAACTTCAACAGATATAGCTATTCGTTATCGTTGAATAGATAGATTTTGGAAATAATATTACTATAACATTTCAACAAACATCATTTCATTTTATTTCATTTTCGGCGAGCAAAAGTGGAAAAACGTCTTCGGCGCTAAAAAAAATAAACTGAAAAAAAAACGAAATGATTCACGCTGAAACTTTCGATATCTCCCATAAAGTGTGAGTTATATGCCAAGTTTTATCGCAGCCCCTACTTATACAACCCCTTTTTCCTTCACCAATAGTTGTCGATTGTTCTTCGACATTCGTGCAATTTCTCAAACCTCACGCTCTAAATGTAGAATACAAAATAAAAAGAATGAAACGAAAAAGCGTTCCCGTCCAGTAATTTAAAAATTTACCTCGATATTGCTTGTCGATTTATATTTCGTGGATTTTCGCGAAATAGCCCCGAGGTAAGGGTCTGCGTCGAGGTCTCTTCAATGCACGAATAAAGGGAATTTGTAGTGCGTGCGTGTATATGTGCGTAATCATATGAAATTGAATGGCAAAAGTCAGCTCGTCCCTTTCAAAAGAAAACGCTTTAAGCGTGAAAATCTAGAACTGACTGATTCGGGGGAAGGAAAAAAGGAAGAGAAAAAGAAAGGAGCTGGAAAAAATAAAGGAGCGACGATAGAAGCGCACAGATAAATAATAAAAGGAAAAAAGACAGGAATAAGGACGGGAGAAGCAAAAAAAAATGAGCGAAGAGAAGAGAGAAATAATTCCCCTTTGAGATCTGAAAAGAATGGGAGTAGAAAAGCGTATCTGTTGGCAAATTGTAAACGCCGCCGTAATTTTTTTAAGCGGAACAACTGACGTGGACGCGAATGCCACTTATTGAATAATTATGTTGAGAGGAGAGTGTTGCGTCTAGATTTAATTTTTCACTAAAACCCATATTTTATATAATTTTGTTAAGAATTATATCTTATTGTTAGTATAGTTGCACGTTATGAAATTTTAGAGCATTATTTCATACTTTGGACTTTAAATTCAAATAAAAAAAATATTTCTGATCATTTTTTTTATAATAGAGTTTAATAATATATTTCTAACCCATATTAAGAAAATTTCATACTTATACTAATGTTGAATTAATTTAATTGAATTAGTTTACGCTTGCTCTTCAACAATACCATAGGGGAAAATTTAACTTTTATTATAGCAGAACTATGAAAAGTTTCACGTTAATAATACTTTCTTCTATGATCTAGTACAAAATAAAATATATAATATGTATTCGTAGCTTTGCAGCGATTCGCGATAAAGAAACAACGAAAAATGGTGAGAAAAAAAAACGAAAGATTTAATTAAGAAATTAATGTAAAAAGTGAAAGACGGCGCGAAAATCACACGCACTGCGGCGTTCCATAATTCGCAAACGCGTTCGAACGAATGTCGAAGCGAATTTTCTCATTTTCCACGCTTTTCCGACTCTTCGCTCGTTGTCGTCTTCAAACATAATACACTTATATGTTTTTTTTTTTATTATTTTATATTTTATTTATTTTTTTATACATACTTTCTCCGACGTATTTTCGTATACATATACATTCTTCCGCCTTTTTTTAACAAAGATTTATGCGCTCGCAAATATGGCGGCACGTTTGTTGCGCGGATGATTTATGGAGGCGAGTTTTGACGGATTCCTCATACATTTATTATTATTTCGTTTCGTCATATTTTCATTTTGCCGCCGTTGCCGGTTAGTCGTCGTGGTCGTCGAATTTTTCTCCCCCTTTTAAAAAAAAATGGATATTTTGTTCCACTTTTTTGTCTGTCGGAGGCTCATTTGCATGATTCGCTATTCGCCTCACGCCCATCGACGAGATTTTCTCTCGTCTTCGATAAGTTCTCGAAGAAAAATTGATAGGTCTTATGTTACAGAATCAATACTTAAAATACGCTATGGTAATTTAATTGTAATGTATTCACGATTAAAATAATATTTCATTTTGCTTGCGTATTTTGATATCATTACTATTCGTGATATTTTTATTAAATAATTCGTATTTTTAAAAATAATAATCATCTCTTATAAACTTCATTTGTCATTCGAGTTGTATTTTTTTGAATATATCATTAATATAATTCGAAAAAAATTTTTAAATTAACACATAACGAACCGATTCTCAAAATTGCTCACGACACTTCTTATCAGTATCTATTGAATTCGATCGATTTACCATTTCTTATCGGGTATTGATACTACTATTCTTCAACGTTTCTACCTCTGTGTCCCAATATAAAGCGAATAATATTAATCTATAAATATAAAAACTGTGTAGCAATACCTATGTAAAAAAAAAATCCATGACAACCCTATTTCAATTCCTTCACACATACCCTTATCTCACACTCAAAAACCTATCATCTTCGACCTTCAAATACAAAAAAAAAACACAAACAATCAAATATCTTTTATAAAAATACAAAAAAGATACGCCCTTCAGATGAAAAACAAACATAATATTCACAAACATCGGCGCGTTAAACGTTTCGGAATCAGCTCGAGGCACGTGCCCCTCTCTCGAACGTGCTCCTGGCCGCCGTAAAACAAATCCCACAATTCGCACATACGAATTTTCCACCGACAAAAGGAAAAAATATACGTATTTCCCTCCGATACGTATACGAATATGTTTATTTGTGTGGCGAAAGCGTTCGCGATAAAAACGTTTGCGGTATCGTCGAACGCGTGACAGCGGCCTTCCTCGGCCTACGTGCGAACACTCCTCAACAAACCGAACGGCAAATAGACGAAAGAGCGAACAGATAGATAGTAGATAGATGGGTAGATAGATCGAGGAAAGGGATAGGACCGAGGGACGGAGCGATAGTGGGCACAATATCGGGGGAAAGTGTTTTTCGGCGAAAGGAATCGGAAAACTCGTCGACTTGCCCCCCGCGCGTGAGGAAATTCTTCCTGGTGCGAAAATTTGTCGGAATGTTGCGCGATAAGAATGTTCAAAATCGACATTATTTTTTTAGAGGAGGTATTTTCACTTAACTAGAGTGTGTGCTGTATTTTTTTCTATCGAGTTTGTTGTCTTGGCGTGCGCGCCAACTCGCGATGTCGAACTCTATGGACAAAAAAAGTAAGTTAACTAAAGGTTAAAGTTAACACGAGTGTCACTTAAGAATGAGAATATCGGTCCATTTAATTTAAATTTGAGAATTTTTTACCTTGTCTAAATTGATTAAATTCAATCAGTTTAATACCATATTCTATAATAAATTACTATTACTCTTTGGAAAGTGAATGATTAATTGAGAAATTCGGATTTATTGAGTGGAAATTGATAAAAAACTGATGGTTTTATTAAAAATATTAAATATTATCTCGTGAGTGCAAGAGATGTGAAAATTGCAATAAGAATATAATTTGGCTCTATTATGACGGTGCTTCAAGTGTATGGGGCTAAAGTAAATAAGCGCTAAGTAATTTAGAAGAAAATCGATGAAGCAATAAGCATTAATGATTATGCTATGCTCGCACGTCGGCGCCTTGCGCAAAAGCCTCGTGGAAATCAAAGGGAAAATCCTTATTATTGCGTACGGATTACAAAAGGAGGAAAAATCTCGCCGTCGCGCTCAACACAAAGCCTTTGAGGGCAAATTCCTTCGAGTGCACTTCATCGGCCAACGCGAAAATAGAAAAAGGGAAGAATAAGGCAATGGCGACGACGACTTCGAAGAGAAAACGCGAAAATTGGCCTTTTTCTACGCCTATTTTCCGACTTTCCCACCCGGTTCTTGCCTCCGCCCACTTTTTCAGACTTCCCGATGTCAGCACGGGCACCGAGATTTTCCAGATTTTCCGGATTTTTCCGCTCTTCGTTTTTCATTAAGGCTTTAACGCGTGCGTTCAATATGGTGTGCTGCCGCATTATGCATAAATAAGTCGACTGTCTTAATTTGGCGTTCATTTCATCGATTTTTATTTCGTTTTTATGTAGCTTTCATGGCTCGACATTATATTGTAATTTATTTGAATGGCTTCATGTAAAAATGACTAATGGCGTTTTATGTCCATTTGATATGAAATATAGATAGATAACGAAATGTATTTTGTCTTTACTATGTTTTTATATTATTCTAAAGTAACTAATATCAAAATCGTAAAAATCTAATACAATCATCACAAAATTGGCATATGTACGAGTTTATTCGCATTCTTGAATTTCACAGCTATTTCATTTTACTGCTTTCAGTAAACTGCGAGGATTCAACCACCAATAAAATTAAAACAATACTGCTCTTTTTTAGATAATAAATCTTCAGTAAAATCTTATAAATCGAATCATCGCATAAAACTATATTATTATATATTGCTATATTATATGTGTGCCTTGAAAAATACTGCGAACAATCCAATTTGGTCTGGAAGTCCATAAAAATGGCGATGTCGGCGGTCAAGCGAAAACGTTAATAAAACTTTACTGCCGTGAATTCATCTTATCATTGTCTCACTTTTTCCGCGCAATTCAGCCCGCCAAGTGTACCCTTTTACGATAATCTACAACCCTCGAAAATCCGACTTTATTTATTTATTTACAAGAGAAAAAAGCCTCGACTTAGCGAGCTTTAAAAATCCGAGCCCGCCTTCTGAAAGTAACTAATATGCGCACATTTTTCTCTGACATTTTATGCACTTACATTTCATATTGATCATCCCAACATTTTTTCATGAAACTACAATCTCATCAAATGTTCTTTTTAACAATAAATAATCAAACTTATAAAGATGGGAAAAAATATAGACTCACGTACAGAACTAATTTTGTACTATCAACTAATATCATCATACGTCTATAGAATCATATTTAAATATTCACCATATCCTAATTTAATTTAATTATCTAGTTTGTTTAAAGGCTTCATTTTAAGTTGGGTTCGTCTATTGCTCGGCTACATTTCACGTTGATATAGGGCGGGCTTTGGTCCTCTAAGGTCTCGAGATTTAGCGCCGCACCGAGAAAACGGCCCCTAAGACTTTAATCCGTATTTAATGCAATCGCAGTGCTTAATTGCAATATTAGGCAAATGAAAAAACGTCAGCGCCTCGGGACTGAAAATTAATTCGGTCGTTTAAGGGTGTTTGTTGTGCAGAAAGTAAGTTAGACCCAGAGGAGCTGCCATAATTGTACTCGAAACTCTTTGAAATTTTATACAATTTTTCAAAATATAATTTGTTTGATTAAATTAAAACAATTTCATTTCTGCTTAAAATAAATAAATTCAAAATTTGAAAATTAATAATGCATGTTTTTCGTATCCGTATTAATTATTAGCGTCGAGAGCGAATTTACACCCGATTGGAAATTCACACTTCCGATTTCCGCATCGCACGATAATACAACACAATCACGGAATAAATTTGAATATGCCAACGAAATATTATGAACGTTAATGTTTGCCTTTCGTAAATTGCGTTCGCCCTCGCATATTATACACATCCACCATTGCACGACCCATTACCGCGTCACTTGCGCTCAAATAAAGCTACGAATTGAACGGAAATGGATCGCTGGCTAAACAAAAGAAGCGAAATCCAATCGAAAACACATCCGAACCGATACAACATACAAATATGTCGTAGAATCGACGAAAACCCCCTTAGCGTGCATGGGAAAAATCGACGAATTTTCCTTTCGCATGTGAGAGAAAATTGAGGGAAAACTGCGAGTCGGTAAGGGGTTAACGCGATACGATGATATATGGGTTGCTCAGAGAGAAAAACCACTTGTCAATGTTATGAAAAATAACGTGCGGAATTATCGGCGCCCCGAGACGACTTCAAAGGGTGAACCGATTAGGGTGGTGAACAAAACAACGAAAAAAATGGATTCGGTCGTTTTTTGTCTCATTTTCGTATGTTTATTTGTTGGGGAGGGTGTTTTGGAATGGTTCGATGAATTTTTAGGGTTACGAATCGTGTGTTCATCCAATTAATATTTCCATTATGGATTTCTATTGAGGAAAAAAATGATTAGTTTGAAGCATATGTGAGATTCATACGTATGTATTTCAAATTCTTTATGATACAATTGAGTCGAATATTCAAAAATATCATTAGCATTATTTCTTATATTGTTTAAAAAATTGTCAAAAATATATAATCCATATAAATGTGTGTATTTTGTACGCTAAGAACAAAACAACGATCCGATACCTCATCAAGAATCGTTTTGCAACTTCAGCGAAACTCCACACCCTCGCCACACACATGAACTCAACTCGAAATAAAAACAACTCTATGGGTGGGGTAGCAAATAAACACACAACACATAAAACACATAGACAAACCATAATTCAAACGTGCACGTACCCAATGCGATACACATCGATTCCCTCATAAAAAAAATCTAATCAATTTCCCAGTCGAAGCTGTATCACAACTCCTCGAGGTTTTTCCGAAGCGTATCGACATTAATTTCGCAACTCGCACCGATAGATACGTATAGTTTCTTTCGGCCGCTGCGGTTTAATATTCCGTCGTATTCTGAGAATCGCTCGTCTTTTCTACATATACTGAGATATATAAATATATTCTCGGTGGCTTTTTCCATCACCGTCATGGTATAGTGGCAATACATAGTGGCAAAGAAAGGAGTACAGCCTGCGAGCATAGCGAAGCGCGAAATCCTCCGCGAAGTGTCTCCTGCAAGCTCGCTTTCGCTTCGTCAAGTTTTTAATCACAATCTAGGCAACGGTGCATCTGGGTCTCGTCTGCTTATTTATTTTTATGTATGGGGAATGCACGAAATGTCTACGGAATTGCGCGGAATTGGAATTGTGTCGAATGCAGTGCAGCGGTGCTTGATAAATAGATCCCGCTCCGAGTGCGGATGTTTAATTATTCACCAATCGGAAATGCGTCCAAATTTTATGCATTAATATATCAAATATGCAAAAAAATTGCATATAGATATCGATATTTTAATTAGATTACGAAAATATAGGTCAAATTGAATCATCATGAATTACGACCTCTATTATGTAAACATTAATAGATTTTTTTACTTGATATATCTATAAAAATCTTATACCCAGATTTACTAAATTAACAAAACATATAAAAATTAAACACACAACCTTAAAAAATCTTATTTTAGTATATAAAAGACCCAAAATTTATATATTTTTGTACGTTTTCCCGAAATCCATAAATACTCGCGTACACAAAACCGAACGATTCCATCGCACAAAGACGACGACGACGATACTTTATAAATACGAAATCGGAAAAAAAAACTTCAAACGAAACATCACACGGCCTTCTCCTCTCACACACAAGCTTCGGAATCAATTAAAATACATTAAGTACACTTTAATTGTAGGCCGTTTCGTCGGAGTGGGTGGGAAACGGGCGGGCATCGATTCGGTCCGAAATGGCGAAACAAAAAAATGCGCACATCGAGGGAACGAAATGAAATAAAATAAACGTCTGACGATAAAAACCCGGGAAAAAGGGCCTCCAGTTTTCGGGTCATTGTTGTGCACATTCGCGTTACAGAATATTTATTAGATTAAGCTTCCGACCCTCACTCACTCACTCATTCGCTCGCTTCGGACGATATTGGTTCGAATTCGCTCAAATTCGCTCTCAAGCCCGTACCGCTGTAGGATCAGGGGTTTTTCGTTGAATTTCGGGTGTGATTAAAATTTTATACAGCACTAGAGCAGATTTGTCGTCTGTTATTGTTCATAATTAAATTCGGACGAGGAATTGCTTTTGATTGATCGGGAACAAGTGTATTTTTTTTCTTATGAAAATTATAAAATAATATGAAATGTAGAGATCTAGTTGTTTGAGTTATTTACGTGTATAAATTTGTGAAATCTGAAAGTTAATTTTAGCAGATTCCATGCTAAGGCGACTATTTTGATCGTATTTGTAGGGTAGGTCCCGCGTTTGAACAAATTTTCTACTATTGAACCAAATGTTATCTCTTTAGAAAAAACAAAGATATTCATTTCGAATGAAATAAGTTACATTTTTATAGATTTTTTTAAAACTGTATAGTAAATTACTGAAAATTTGCCTAACCCATGTGGATATCTCTTGAAATAATCTGCCATATTTAAAGTGGTAATCTAAAATTGGAATTCATTACTAGCATTATTGTTTGTTGCATGAAGATTTTTTTAATTAAAATTAACAAAATAATAAATTCACGTATATATTTTTTAATTTATTCAACGCATACATTATTACGAATTCGTTTCGAACACATGTAATGATTTCGTTTATATTAAACAGATTGTATCGAAAACGTTATGTATTTTAATGTAACACAGATAAGCATATTTTATGTCAAAACACGTTTAAAATTTTGATGAGATGAAATCAAAATAGAATTGAACAATAATATTTACATAGAGACTTAAATATGGTGGTGCGCCTCTGAATTCGAAATTCGCTTTTGTTAACATCGGTACCACGTCGAAAGGATACATGAAGAAGGGACGCGGAGGCTGATCCGCTAAAGGGGAAGGTACGGTTAGGGGTCCAGAAATAATTGAAGCACCCTTAGGTCTCGATTGAGTTTTCAAATTAATTCTTTCCGCGAACAAAACGACTTTTTACCCCGTTCGGCCCTTTCTCGGTACCCTCGTCCGGTCGTGAAATTCCGCTCATTAAAAATAGAATATTCCTTTTTTTCCGCCCCCGACCGTGATTAATTTTTATTATTTTCTTTTTTATTCGACCCGTGCCTTTTTATATATATTTTTTCTGGGCCTTTTTTGACCTTTTTTTTCATTTTCAGTCGAATGGAAACGATCAATCATCCGCGTACGTTGGAGCGCACTGGTGTATTACCGGATCGTTCGCTCGTTCGCTCGCTGATGGGTCTCGTTATTCGACGTTTAGACGCAATTTTGTAATTTAGATCCTTTTGACGGATAACTGTAGAGTTTAAAAGTG
The DNA here is from genome assembly GCA_024721215.1 of Cheumatopsyche charites. Classification (NCBI taxonomy): domain Eukaryota; kingdom Metazoa; phylum Arthropoda; class Insecta; order Trichoptera; family Hydropsychidae; genus Cheumatopsyche; species Cheumatopsyche charites. Next base: position 7,583,564 of record CM045586.1, on the reverse strand, counting down.
AAATTTAACTTTGATTTGAGTTTGCAATTAATTTGTTTTAATTAATTGCCAAAGAAAGGATCACCTTTATTTGCAATAATCTATAAATGAAGCTGTTTCGTTCCATATTAATAGATTTTATTTTAAAAGCGTCTATTTTCATTTTCTCGAAGAGATTCTTATAGTTAACAAGTTTTCCTAGAATTTGAGCTTTCAGAAATATACTGTGTATAAGATTTTAATGTCTTATTTTAGTCGTCTAAACATTTAATAAATTATTATAAACGTACAATATAAATATCCAATTTCATTTAATTTTAAATCTGAAATATTCCATGAAAATTTATTACAATACAAAATCAATATAAGAAAATCTGTTGTTTTGCTACGATAACGATAGACACTATTTTCGACGTGTGAAAATCCGGTGCACAAATCTAGACAGAGTTTTTCAGCGCACTTCACGGATTTTGCATAAATAAATTATTTATGTATTCAAACACAAAAAGGGTTGTATTTTTTTTTAAAACCACCATAGGTCGGCGTTTCTCTTGTATATTTGATGTCACTGGTATCAGCACTTAGTCTGAAAGCTCCGCTCTGAACAAACGTGACTGATTGCGCGAGCCGCGTAATGAGGGTATGCCAAAAGCGACCTTCCGCGGCACAAAACTTCTCATTTCGGCTTAATGGATTTATATTAGCGAATTTGCTGAAAATCCATTAACGAAAATCTGTCCGCGGTAAATATCAACAGCGATAATTTTCATAGAAATCTGTGTTCGCGTCCAGCATGCGCGAGTTTGAGAAGCCGTTTATTGCCCGCTGTATAGGAAATTACTTCCGGCATAGTTGTTTCGATTTAATTTTAGTAATTGCTTTTGTTAATTTTTCGTGAAATATTATCTTATTTGAAAAAAAAATACTCATCATAGACGGATCCTGCGATATCGTGATAATTTTGATTTTACTTGTGAGTCGGATCCCGCGTTTTCGAACTTAACGCCATTGTTGAAGAAAAAAGCCACATATTTATTCAGAATGAAATTATTTTCATTTGTATAGATTTTCTTCAAACTTCTGAGTCGTTTCCTTCTATATTTGAGTCCCATTAAGATTTTCATAACTTTGAAAATTTTCTTTAAAAATTCACTCGTCCCAGGAGGACGTCTCTCGAAATCATTTACCGCCTACAAGGTGTTGATATTACAAAAAAATACATCGATCCGAAAACTTGGTACTTCGAAAAACATATCACCTTCGTCGAAGATTCAATTTTACCACCACACGAAAAACTTTCCATCATTCCATCGAAGGACGACTTTCAACCCACGCCTACACGCGAAGAGAGAGAGAGCGTTGTTTCCGCCGAAGTGAAATTTTAATTGAAGAATTTCTAACGTCGGCGAGAAGGAAACCGGCACGAGAGCCTAATCTCGTGATAAAGTTTTGTTCGCAAATTGGATTATTCGAACGCATCGGCTTACAGATTATGCCCGCTAAAAGCGTCGCCGACTTCGGTGTGCGTATCCGATGACAACGGAGTGCTTTTATTGTCTTAAATGAGCTTCGACTTCGACAATGGTGACGTCGAGACGCTCCGGCTCACAATGGACGCCTCTATAAGTTGATGTTCGAAATGATCTACATTTTTCTCATCTTTTTCAAATTTCAAGTAGTAAAATTGAAAAATTATTTTGTTCGAATATATTCTTTTTTAAATGAAATGTATTTTTATATAAGACACCCTCGTCACATACACATACGAGTGTATAAAATCGGGTTAAGTCGTGACAGCTCCACGCACAAATCTTCGTTTGTCCGCCGGCGCGCTATCGCGTTATAAAAGAAGATCCTAACCCACACCGAAACTTCCCCAAGACTCCACAACCTATAACCTCAACCTCAACTCACGACTGAAATCTCATTCTGCAGCCAGGACATTCCCGTATACTCGAGACCCATCTCATACCTCGGAGGAGTCCTTTCCAGTTCCCTTTTCTCCCCGTTCGGAAGACCTCTCCCACACCTAAGACCTCACTAAATATTTTAAAAAACAAACGACGATAAGGAAGAGCGCCGAGGGAGGAGATAGGACCGCGTTGGGTTTAAATAAAAGCCGCAAAAAGAATGAGATATCGCCGTCCGAGTGTGCACGGTGCCTCTCTCTTTTCGCTCTCCGCGAAAGTGTCCATCCATTAGAATAATAGAGTCCTAAATCATTCGGCTTCCTTTGCTTGGCTCTTTCGGTGTTCACTCATGCAAAATGACCGAGCTCTCCTGTTCGGAACATAAACGAGTGCTGGCCGTGCGAGCGGTTCTTGCTTGTATCGTAATTTTTGAGTTGAGGCCTTTTCCTTCCGCATTTTTTATCACACATGTCTTTTTATCAATCGATTTAAATTTTCGAAAGGAAATAACGATTTTTTAATTATTTCCACAAACTATTGTGTGCATTGAAACTACTACTAAAATTCAACTCGCCAGCGAAGATTTATTTTTCGGGATAATGGCGGTCTATCGGCATTAGATTAAGCGTGGTTTACGATCCATCGACTTTCACTAATCACTTCAACCCTTAAAAAAAACTGATTCACCAATCGCCGGATCTTTCAATAAGGATCCCACTTTATCAGAGACACAACTAACGATCCTTGAATAAACAAATCTGCTAACATGCTCGGATAAACCACGGGATAAGTCGACAAATTGCACATCGACGATTAAGCGCACTCGCTCTATGTTCTCCAAATAAATACTTGAAATGAGTTTGAAAGTTTTTTATCGTATTCAAAATTGATATTATCGAATTTTTATATATCCATAATGCTTGGTTTCCGATGAATGTCGTTCAAAGTACATTTATTCCTCTGAATGGTACCGAGTTGATGCTAAATATAGTACACTACATGTGTACTTTGTACACTAGCTAGCGACATGTTTGTTAAAGTTTACGGTAACCGAGTGCGCTTTAACCGTCTCGGGTTTTAACTACACCCCGGGGTGTCGTCGCGTTCTTAACTCGACGATTTCGAGGGGCCGTTTACAGTTTTACATCGTGGAAAAAGTTAAAAAGCCGTCGTGTTGGCGTGTAAGTCAATTGTCGACTTTCGGATGGGCAAATTTGATAATAGAGGCTATTATGTGCCGCCAGTCGACGCCATTCCAAATAGGAAAAAAATGCCATTTGATGTCGCGTTATAAAAATGTTCGTTGTGTTTATGTGATTTAAGTTATGCTATTATATTATTTTTATTATTAGAAGTCGTATAAAACATTTGTTAATGAAACATTGGGCTCATAGTTCTCGTAATTCTAAGTTCAAGTTCTATCAGAGTTAGTCAGGGTCCTACAGGCACATGTCTTTTTCTTGATTGAGTAATTGAAATGATGCGAAATATTTGATGAAGTTATTGGCTTCACATTTATGGTCAAAATAATATTGGTCTCGGGGTTAACCATCTCTTAACAAAAAAAAAACTAAGTTTACGAAACCACTAAAAAACGGAAGCCTGGGTCTAATCTAAAAAAAAAACTTTTACCGATACACATGTAAAATCGAATAAGGCGGTTTTGTCACATCCTGAGAGGAAAACTGAGATTTTTTCGCGATTTCTTAGAGAACTGTCAGTATTATTCGTTCACACGCGAACGGTTCGAGACACATGCGTCACCTATATTACTCAGAATGTTCTTTCGCCGTACACGTGACAAATTGAATGTACTTGACAATAAGTTAATTTTTTTGACGTTTTCACACACGTGTTCGTTATTCATGTGAGTAGTAAGTTTTATGCGCACACCCTCCATATTCGGCATAGGGCAAAATCAATTTTGTAAGACGCAAACGTTGCGGAAAATCGTTCTATTCGCGCTACGTTGAATAAGTGGACGTGGCGTATTCGATTTTGATTTAGCCACAATATATTATAAGAAAATGATCTTTGAAAATATCTCTGTCCGCATATTTGGGAAATGATCGTTTTTATAATCGATTCGTTGTTGATGTTTTTGTTGTTTCGTACTTTTTCATAAATTAATGAAAATGTGTTTTTCTCTCGGCTTATTTTTGTTGTGAATGCATTACGGATATCATGTCGAAATTCAATGATCCTCTCGGGGAAGATTAAGGTGAAATTATTTCCCGTTTTCCACATAGGAAGAAGATATGAAGGGGAATGAGAAATGAATTGAATAAGTAATATAATATCATCTGGTGTTCGTCTGAATAAACCAATTTAATATTTAATATTATCATTACACATAGTGAGCATATTTGCAAACTGATGTTAATCGTTTCGTTTATTCATGAGAATTGTAGATCAAAACCTCATTTGAAATGAAAAAAATAAATACTATATAATCAGTGTCAAATTTTCATGATAATTACTAAAAATAAAACTGGTAATATTATTAAAAAATGCACGAACCTCATATCAAAAATAATAAACCCTTTAATTTAACTCTATCAAACCACAGCACGAAGCCCATTTCGATTTCAAAAAACGTCACCCCGGAAAAGCGTGAAAATATAATAGACCGAATTATCTCACACTACCCCACACGCATCCCCCCATCGTTTTTGCACCCTTTCCGTAAATTATAATTAATTCAATTAGTGTTAACTAAGGGGGGGAGCCCTAGCCACGTGATAAGAGCATGACACGGGTCCTTTTATTACGAATTATTAAGTACAAATTTATAACTTGTTACGTATTCAGGGGGAGGCCCGGCGCACTTTTTGTCCGCGCCGGTTGAACGCCGACACTTTATGAAGTGGCTCGAGAGCTCGTAAAAAGTGTGAATTATTAAAACGGTGCCCCTCCTAGTCGTTTTGAATTTTTCCTTTTTTCGGTGAAAATTTTTAATCGCGGTAGTTGTATTTAACAAGCTTCCGCAAGCGCGAGGGGTGCCGCTTTTGTGGTGCTGTCGCGATTGTTGAGGTTCAAATGCATTTTGTTTTGAACGAGTGCATCTATTGTGTTTTTGTATTATTGTGTTTTTAGTGCACTGATTTATTTACCTGAAAAGTAGAAAGTGATGAAGTTGGGCTTTGAAATTGAGTTTGTTATGCCTTTTTGCACTTAGAATGTTCGCTTCAGACTCGTGCATGAGTATGGAATAAGCTTAAATAGAATGCGTCAAATCTTATAATCAAAATAAGCAATGAAAATAAAATAATTAAAATTATTCTTGCAAATGAAATATAGCAGAGTTTTTATACAATATCTGAAAGAAAAAATTGATCTCCGCCTATTTATAAAACGAGTCAATTACCTTCGCGCGAATCGCCAACTTTTTAATGCGGCATTACGTATTCATAAAAATTTCCATTCAAGGCGGTCTCGAATCTCAAATAAAATTCATTCCCAGATCTAATGAATCCAATTAATGCGATTCCAATCTAAGGTGACGCGGCAATAAAATAATATTTTTTTGGCGCCCCTCGCGAATTTCGAGCGCAGTTTCAATGAGCGATGAATTTTAATATCGTCCATTTGGAGCGGGACCGTTTTTCCCGCCGATTTTTTTATTTTCTCCCGCCGACTTTTTCGTCGTGGCGATTTTTTTCTCGCTCGAACTCGTTAGCCCGAGTCGCACACTCGAATATCGCCGAATGATAATTAGGACACTCGTCCGGGGAGAGTGGGTCCTCGGTGTGTCCTAATGAAATCCCGCAGTCCCCAGGTGCTCCTTCTGCCTTTTTGCGCCGAAAGAAACGATGTCTCTGCCAATGCATATTCATGGAAAATTATATTAACTTTTGGCGGAGGTGTGCCGCCGCTTGATTGCCGATCGTCGCGTTCCGATGATGCGAAAATCTGATTTTCCAATCAGAATCGGTTCTGAGAGGGATTCCATTTTTTTTTTTTTCGTATACTGTATTGTGAAAATTTTTGGTCTTTTTTGATTGGACTACTCAGATAACTGATGCATAATTATTTTCGTTTGATCGAATTTTTCAAAGAAAATCATTCCAAGTAATGTAATATTAATAACTATACTTTATCGCTCTTCTAATTAAAAAGATATATAAACTCGTTTAGTACAAATTTTATGAGATAATGCAACATTTTTCAAAATCTTTAATAAAGGGTCCTGAATTATTCAGAATACTTTACAATTGTATATACTAATGATGAATTTTATTTGGGTATTTGAATTAATTTATCTCACTAAAAATATTTGCATACTACATAGAATAATCATTAATTTTTCATCAATTAGATCAATGCGGAAAAAACACTTCAACTCAAGTACTTTATTATCGATGAATGAATCTCATTATTAGTCTTCGATTTATGGAAATGGGATTGAGAATATTAGCTGAATTGTATTTTATATTTTTATTATTCGAGCATATTATGTATATCTCAAATTATCCACGAAAATATCTCAATCTACAAATAACAAAATTATTACATGAACACAATGACTGCGAGATTATTAGCTCGAAAAATTATTTTTAGCACGAGAATAAGAAATAACATTGTGATACAAACGCGAAAGTTTTACTCGTTTTCCTTGAACCAATTTCGTATTATGTTTCTTTCCTCGTATAACTTACATTCGTCGGAAATATTACGCGCGTACAGTATCTCGCTTTTCATCTATTGGAGCGTTCGGCGTTCTATATTTTTATCATTTTTCACCAGTATCGCGAATAATTTCGAGAAAACCGAAAGAGAAACGGATCGCTGAATTCCCCTGAATTTCCGATGCAAAAATATCGCTTTCCATTCTCGCAAATGCGACGATTATCTCGCCAATTCTTTCCGCAAAGTTCGCTAGCACAAAATAAAAACAATATATCATCCCCGCGTAGCTGGATTTTCGTATGCAACCTATAGATTTTCCCGATTTTTCCGATAAAAATCGCAAAAATCTCGCGTAAATCATCTGACAACTTTATGTGTGCGGACGCGAATCCAGTTTGTGTATTTATTTGTATGTGTCGTGTTTTATCGCCTGTGCATCAATAGGCATATATTCAAATGTGAAATGGTTTTCTCATACGAACGTGTATATGTTTCGGCCAAATAGGTCAATTTGGGATGCTTTGTGGGAAAAAATGTTACGTCGCTTGAATATTATAAAGAGGTTTCGTGTCACACTTAGCCGAACTGGGTTACACGCTGGCTTGTTGCCCGTTAATAAAATCATAAAGGATAATATAAATATTTCATGCTTTCACTCAAAGAATATATTATTTTTATACAAAAATCAAGGTACGAATAAAAAAGCTAATTTCCATTCATTTACAACACGTAGGTTGAAAAATTTTACTCTGGCATCACAAATAAAAAATATTTAAATTTTTAAAAAGTTTTCTTTTCAAAATTTTTGATTATAGATACAGAACATGTGTCTTTTACATTCATAATACAATATTAAACATGCATGCGGATATTACTACGAGGCTGGTGCTAAATTCCGTTTCGCCATCCGGAAAATTGTATTTTTAACGGTTGTGTACACGTGTACGGCAAAATCCTTTCGTTAATTATAACCGCAATTAAAATCGAATTAAGCTGCGGCTCTGAGGTCTTCACCCTTTCATGAAACCTTAGAGGATTTTTCTGACCTCTTGTCGTTCGCGGAAGCCTTTTCGAAATGTCAATATTCCCTCGTTAATGATCGTCCCTTTGAAATACCGTGGAAAATTTCGAGTTAATGTTTAAATTTCTACAATGTATAATTTTGTACAATTTTTTTTTTCAATTCGACCGTAAAATTCAAATTTACTCATTAATATAAATATTATTTTTCAATTAGAACCTTTTTAAAATTTTCAAGCATTGCTAACATAAACGTAATAATTAAAGTTAAATTATGGATTCGACACAACATTCACGTCTCAACCGCAGATACAATGAATTAAATACGCTTCAAACAAAATAATAAGACACGCGAATTTACGTTTTCGCGCCTCGTGAAAACATGTTTTTGTTTCGTTGAAAACTGTTGCATTGCGAACATGTTTACATAAAATATCATTATAGAATAACCATAAGGCGACGGGGACTTCATGGGGGTGGTTTTTCGGAAAAGCGTCTAACAGGGTGTGGGGCTGAGGTGTGGCTCTGTGCGAAATTTGCATCATAAATATTTATGTCACGATTCACTGTACAACATTTTATATTCGAAACGTGTGGAGGGTGCCTAAGCGGCCGGCCCTGCAGACTGCGAAAGTCCTCTGTAAAAATTCCTTCTCAATTTTATTAATGTCGGTTGACTTTTAATTGTTGTTGGATTGGAATTGAATTCGGTTCGAGAGTCGCGAGTTTGAAATTAATTTTATGTCGTGCGTGCGCTTTGCATTAAAACGCGGTTATTTCGTTCGGGGGTTTTCTTGTTGCTTTAAAATCGTTTTCGATAAATGACTTTTTTTATTCTTCTAGTGAATTTCTAATTATTTATTTATTAAAATAAACCGAAGTATATTTTAACCGCTTTATACATTTTTATACTGAAAATTTTATAATTCATAATGATAAACTTCATATTTGGACGATGTTATTATGAAAAAAGAAAATCATACAAACGTGATTTGTATTTGACAAATTATTCGTATTTTTATCATCGTATACTTGTATTTTTAATGTAAGCCGGTAGGATTTGTCAGAAGATTTCGCGAATGCGATACTGACTTCGTTTTCTCTTGAAAAATGAAATTCGACGAAAAAATTACTGCCATATACGTATAATGCATATATTCAAATAGGACACGAACATACATTTTTTTCGTGCAAGAGCTCCGAAGCGAAAATATTATATTTTAATGATGCAGATAAACTCCCAAGATTTGCGAGCGATTTTCCGAGACGTCGTTATATGTACGTATGATAATATATGAAAATCGTTGTTTGACATTTTTGTCCAAATGTGTACACGTTATATTATACATTTCCGTATGTTTTTTGGCGAATATAATCTCGAAATCGCGCACATGTAGCACAATATTATACAACGAAATGAAAATATATTATTACGTACTTTCATCATTTTCTTCTTTCAATACAATCGTGTATTATTATTTATATTAGAACACAACGAGAGGATAACTTTGATCTAGCTTCAGTCGTAATCCACAGATGTCACACTACATAATAATAATAATCTCACAAATATTGTTGACATTGTTTTTATAGAATTTATTTTAGATATAGAGTAGTATTGATTTATTTCTATCCTGGATGAGCTAAACTATTTTTAGAATCAATTTATATATAAAAGATTAGACTTTTAGTGACAAGAAAACAAACTGGGTCCTTTTTTCTATTATGTACAAATCAAATTGATATTTATATATCAGAAAAGATATTTATATTGTTCTAAATCAATCTGACTAGATAAAAATAGTAAAGTGTAACGATTTTTTTTTGAAAAAAAATATTAAGTACAGATCATCCGAGTCTCTTTGATCGAAATCCACACCTTTTTAAGATTTTTTTTCCACACATCGTCCTCAATTTTTCCGAAGTTTTCCGGTGGAGAATCGCGCGATCGCCGACACTATCCGCGACGTCCATACAAAACGAGCATGGCGCGCTGGACGCCCACAATGGCCCCCGACATCCTTACAAATGGCCGCCATTATTCTTCGGCTCCAGGGGTGGTCAACTTCGGGCATAAAGGGCCCTTTCATGTGGTGAGTTTGCTTCGAGAGCGGCTGGAGGGACTTCGAGTTTGTAGCATCGGATTGGGATACATTTTTTTTTAATTTTAATAATTAGTGCATTTTTAATTGTATGTGGATTCGAATGAATTTTGATTTTTTTAATGCACTCGAAAATTTTCCATACTAACAATAAGTTGCAGACAGACAGATAGACTATGGAAAGTCGAAAGTGTAATTATATTTATGATATTGAGATTTTGAAAACATCTGATTGAATTTGGTATTTTTTTCGTTGAATTACTTTTCTAAAAAAATGTACGAATTTAATTAAAACTTTTTAGTTGATCGATATTCCAAATTTTATAAATTTTGGTTAATTATTATAAAAAATCAATTGCAATCTCATCTCGGTTAAATAAGCTGTCTAACTAGATAAGTTTAATATAATTTCCATCGAAAAGTTAAATTAATAAAATTATTCAAGATCATATACTCATACATATTTACTGAAAAAGTCTTTTATGAAAGCTGTTACTTAAGTTGAATATTTTTTCTTATATTTATAAAATCCTCGTACATTCGATTTAAATAAGATTTTTCGGCATCATTTTGGAATTCAATCTCGTCGCTTCGAATAGTAACTTTATTAAAATTTATCGAAAGTTTTAATAAGAATATTATAACTTCAAGTCAAATAAAATTCATATTCGAATCAGATTTTTATTAAATTTTATAAAACACACAAAACTATCCGTATTCCAGTAAGAAAATTCAAGTCGCCTCTGGCCGACGCGAACAGTTAGTTTGATGTTTATGCCGGTAAATCCCAAGGATCGTCATGTCTTAAAAAAAGCAACTTTTGTACGTAATTATTCTAATGGAGTAAGCCGGCGAGAAAAACGCTCCCCGTGGCCGTTTTCTTTGCGCGGAAAAACAGACCTTGCGCGAGAGGAAATCTTTTAAATTTTCCACGTTGGTGTGAGAACGCGGAAAATCTCCACAAAGAGACGTAAGAAACCACCCAGTTTCAACCCACTTTTCTTACCCAGAATTCCCGTCTTCCCGGTCCGGGAAATCTTCTCGTCTTCTTTTCTCGGACCACCCGTCCGGGTAATGAATTTATGTCTATTAAGTAAAATTTTATTTCACTTTAAGTTTCAGCCCAAATCCGGATCCGAGCGCAAACAGGACAAGAGGGAGATGATTTCGCATAAAACGAAATATATTTTCGGGATCGGGAAAAGTTTTCGGCTTGCTCGATGGCTTTTTTCATTGAGAAGCGACTCAAAAAATTTTATTCCCCTTTTCGGCGGCGCAAAATCCACTCTTTAGTAATACAAACTGTCAAAAGAAATTCTTTAGAATTACATTTAAATGCTGAGTGGCTCGCAATAAAACGAATTTATATAAAACATTGTTCTGTGTAGCGAAGCCAGCTTTTAGATCGGATCGTAATTGAATATTTTGAGTGTGTTTAAAATTTTAAAATATTATTTAAAACATTTATTTTTGGATTCCGAACGATATTTCGTGGTATATAAAGCTATAATTTGAAACAAAAATGATATTCGAAAACTAAGGAAGCCGTATTTTCATATACCTACATATGTATATGTGTGTAGGTATATCTCATGTGATAAAATCTTACTCCAGAAGCATTCTCAGTAAAGTAGATTTTAAAAAGAATCATCTCCCATCCTTCTAAATGTACGCACTTCAGAAACTGCCTTCTTATTATACGTGCAATATTTTATGATGATAGAAATTTTGATGACATATTTTTATATTCTAATATTTCGGAATAACTTAATAAACGCATATTTAAAATGAAAAACCATATGTTTGTAAAGCTTCTAGATAATTTCTCGAATTGAAGATAATCGTTTTTTTTTCATCTTATAGCAATAAATGATAGTTTTTTAGTTTTTTTCAGTAACGAATACTTAATCATATCGGCAGTAAAATAATAGAAAACCTATTGGAATGGTTAACGTTTTCTTTTATTTGTGAGAAATATTGGAATTTGATTACTGTTGTAGAGAGAATAGTCGTTCTTATGGGTGCTTCGCATTCTTTTCTACACGAATCGTCAAAGAACTCATCCTCTACTCGGTAAATTCATCAAGAACCTATTTTTTTGACCTACTTTTCTATTTATCTTGAGAAATATGACGAAACATAAATACAACGGAGAAAAAGATATTTGACATCATATATTCTCTCAATTATAAATATCATTTCATCCGTTTATTAGAGCTCAATAAATGTTATATTCATGCATTTCATTTATTATTATTTTCTCGTTTTTCATTCTTTTCAAAGTCGCATCCGTTACCGAGACGGAGTATCAAATGCATGAGAGGATGTGATGTGGGATAGACAAGCATATTACTGACTTCGCCTGTGATCCTTTAGATTGTTATCTGAACCGGAAAATAATATTCCATATAATCAGAACGGTAGAAAAATCATAATATGATATTTTTTTCTCTACAATGCGCGTATTGATATTATTCTATTGAAAAACTTTTCGAGCTAAGCTAAAACTTGGCACATAAATACATATTAAATTTCGTAATATATCAATTTCGATATTAATCAACATACCTGCTTCGGAAAAGATTGTTTCTTTTACATTTATATTTTATGTATTTTTTTCGCATTGAAAAATATGATAATAGATAAATATATAATACATTTTAGATTCAGATGGGATTTAACAAATGATAAATCATGCGAAAATACGCATACCCTCGACTATTACATATATTTATGACGCGAGGCGTTATATACGACATAGATGGAAAACTCCTTCCGGATTAGAATGAAAAACTATTATAATTCCCCTTAGTCATGAGAGCGAACCTCGCGACGTCAAGGATTTGCACGGGTCCCTTTTCATTATTATACGCTCGGTCCCCTCTTATTCATTCCCCTTTTTATCTGTAAATTCACCTTAGTTTATTTCCTTTCGCGCAGATAATTCCGGCTTATAACATCAATATCCCACCCCATGCCCCCATGGCATCGGAGGTTCCGTAGGTTCCGGAGGTTTCAGAGGTTCCAGAGGTGCCCTGCGTCCTCGAAAAATGTTCCTGGGACACAACACAAAGCCCCAAAATATAATCCCGTAACCGTAAAATAAAGCAGGACGTCCCGGGGAGCCCTAGGGGTCCCGGTCGTAAAAGCGGGGTGTGAGGAACTGCCCGGGACACGTATAAGAGGGTTGAAAGAAATCACCGCGACAAACCCATTTCAATTTGTCAGTGTGTCATGGTATAGCGGGCTATACACACTGGCCCCCGATCCCTATGTCAATATTTTTATGCGTGTATAAAAAAAGGTCTTTTTTTGTATTCGAAGAACGCTCGTCGTGCATCTTTTATAAGGATGTACTGTGTGAGAGGTGTCGATGCTGTAAGGATGCGCGTTAAACGCTGATTTTGATCATTTCAAATTTTATTTAAAAAATATATTATTATTTATACATACAGATATAGAGACACATATACGTGAGTATGTGTATACATACATAAATGGCTCAGACAGCACTTGGCAGAAGTGCACATGGATGGTGCTAAATCGATCTAATTAATTCAACATATGTTGGTAGTTGATCTATTTTGCAAAGCGTTAAATTAATACATTTTCCGAGTCAAATATTTAAAAAAAAATGACCGAGCTTTCATATCAATTAAATAAAGCGACACGTGAGTCTTATCTGGAATCGATATCAGCATAACGAGTATTCTGAATCTATGTGGCACAAACATTTTATATCACTAAACCATCGGCTGGTTTTATATTATATTAATATTTCACTGATGTTTATGATGAAATTGTTGGTCATATTTTATATAATAATATAACGTGATGACGTAGTGTTTGCGGAATTATGATTTTCGTGAATAGCTCGCATTGTGTACTCGCACAAGTCGACAATACATTATATTCGGTTGACTAAGTGCTGTGTTCACCAACAAGTTTGCATTATCTCTTAAACTCGGTACAACATTTGACCAGTATGTTGTCCGTCGCAGCAATGACATATGGCCGGGAAACTCGTGCCTTACTTCGTCTAAAACAACTAACTTTGGTGAAAACTAAAATTATGTTTTAGCCTTGTTCCACTTCGTTTTAACGATTGAAATGTGCTTTAAAGAAAATCTATGAGTAATTTTGCCTTAATGATATTTTGTTGGAAATTGCTCGTTTCGATTTGATTTGCTTTTAGTACCATATTCGATTTATATTATTTCGGTAAATCTATTCGATTGACCTTAAGAGACTAGCATTGAAACTAGATTCAATATTATTATATAAGATCTAGTTCCTCTTGGGAATATCCGATAATTTTCATCGAAACTAAACTAGACACATTTCTCATTGAGAATAAGATTATCTCGGGATTTGCCTTTTCATGTAATTAATTGTATTTTTTTTATCTTTATGCTTCTTAGAAATTCATTAAATTCCATCGCTTCATGTTAATAATAAAACTTTGATAACAAAGAAGACAATTTTGATGTTGATAATATGTTTATAAAAATTTTATATCAACGTTACATTTTACACGACACGAATTTTAATGTTTATGAAAAATACCTTCATTATCCATGAGTTTCCTTCGTATATAGGTCAAAAGTTCTCTTTTTTCGTTTGTCGTCCATTATAAAAAGCTTCTTAAGTCACGCAAGCCACTCCTTTACTTAAAAACACAATAAGACCTTACAAAAACACTTAGGTATATTCCTTAACACCTTAAATCTTAAAAGACATACAGCTTTTTTTCATATGACAAGAGATGTTTTCACACATTCAAAATATAACATATCTATGACAATATTTTGTGACATCAGAGCTTAACTAGTATATTTATGAATATATCGAATATGGTGATGATGGTGGAAGATCAAAATTACGTTGAGTGATAAATTGAATGAAAATCGTATTCAATAAGGCATAATATTTATCTAGCAGATTTTAAATCAGAAATTGTCGATCCTCGGGTTTACTCGACCGGTAATTTCAATACTAGCCGATCGTTTTAAATAATCCACTTCTCGAAAAGTGGCAAAGTGACCGAGGGTTGGTCTACGTTTTCTTCGCACTCCCAAAGGGTGAGGTCCTGGGAAAATGTCCCGATCGAAGATTTATGGCGGTGCCCTTAATCTCGGAATTTTGCCGAATTTATCAGTGCAGTATTTATTGGTGAGGGGGGACCCGGCAACCGAAATTCTCCAGAACCCAATAAAATTGACCGGAATTCGATTGTCGCCAAATCGATCGTAAAACTAAATTTTAATGTTATGTAATCTCGGGCGTTCCGTTTGCTAAGTCGTGAAAACGCGTTCGCAATTCGTCGATATGTAAAATATTGCCTTTTATATGTATGTATATTATGTATTTGTTTGATTTTTTGCTTTAAATTAAATAGTAAAATTTAAATTGAAAATTAAATAAGCAAAATTTGCAGGACAAAGAGAGTTCACAAAAATTATTTTCACACATCGTTAGCGAAATAGAAACAAAAAAAAAATTCGCGAACCCACATGGCACAGCTTTTTTCCTTCTCCCGTATGCAAAACTCGCAGATATAAAGTTTCCTTCTGTAATTATCGCTCTCGCGTTCGTATGGATGCACTAATTGCAGCACTGGCGGAAAAACCGCATCAGTTTTTCCGAGCGGATCAAAGCGCTCTTTCAGAAACGCACCATTCCTTAAATACACGCTTCGATATATAGTACGTACTGGGTGTGTATGTGTGTTATAAAAAGTAGCGTTGTATCTCACATAGAAAATAGCGTGTCACTTTGCCGGAAAACTGGCTTTTTCCGTGGAAAAAGCTGAAAACTTCTAAAGGGTTGGAAAATGCGAGTCGCACACGCTGCGCTGAATAGTTGAACGAATCCCATTTAAGTGTGCGATCGTGTCGTCTGCTATATGGGAATGTGCGATACACATTATGCGATATGTGTGCAATGATGAAAATTTTTATGGAATTTTTCCAGATCGTGAATGGGTGATATGTTTGCGATGATATTTCGAAGCGTTTAGCGCGTTCATTGTGACGGAATAATGCGAACATTTCGTTTTCTCAATTTTTCGATCCACATTTGATGCTTATTTTCAATAGAAAACTATTTTCAAATATTATTCTTTTACAACTCGTGACCTGCGATTTTCTATAACATTTCTTCTGAGCCGGTTCTCGCGTTTTCTCATCAAATCTAGTTCAAACTTCAGAGTCAGTTTTTGCAAAATTTGAATTTCATTTCTATTATTTTAATGAGTTCGAAAGATTTTCTTTTAAAATCGTCTTGTACAGGTGAATGTTTCTTAAAATTACCTATCGTACTCGAGGTACAATATTAAGATGGCTATGTATCACATGTATGGCAATCCTAGCAATATATTATAGCATAGTCAAATCTGAAAATACTTGAATTTCGTTTAAAGAATATACAAAATTAATCAAATTACATTCTAAATATATTTCAACACGCATCATTCTCTATTTTTTTTTTTCTAAAAAAAGAAATACCACGTTAACTCGGAAACGTGAGCCCATTTCTTCGTGCAAGCACGAAAGCGCAAACGTTATAGCTACAAATACACACATACAAACATACGTAGACGAAATTCATCGTCTTTCCAAGTACGTACACCGGTACAAGAACACGGCCATCCGAAGGGAAGGTAGTCGTTTCCTTGAAAGCCTCCGAACTGGCCCCGAAGGACGGCCGGCACACCGTAAAACCTATGACGGTGATGGACGCCGACAAACACCTTCGGGGACACTAGAGAATGGCGACATCGCTCACTCTCTAGATACTCCAGATATTCGGGATGCCTCAAATATTAAGTCTGATAATGTATAAAGCTCGTAGAGATTTATTAAATGTCGATTTAATTGTTTTATTTTGTGGTTTTAGGGTGGAAATGTGAATTAGTGGAAAGTAAGTCGCGCATAGTTTCAATTGATCGTCAGTAAAAAGGAAATCATACAAAATCACTTATGAGAACAAAAAGTATTAGTGAACTACTTTTTGTGACCTGTTCGAGATTTTTCGAATTTTAAGTCGATTGTGAATTGTTGTATAGTATTTCCTTTTCACAAGGCAAGTCTCGTGATTTGTGTATGATTTGCATAATATTTGCCTCAGTTTTGCTACAGCTAAGGTACTCTTCGTGGATTGTGAAATTCTGTAAATTGTAAAATATTATGATGCAGAAACCTTCCCAGAAGTGCATCCAATAGCTCTGAAATGAATCGAAGTCAAATGATTAACTAATAAGAAGTATCGAGCACAAATAGACAAATATTGTACATTAACTTTCATTTATAAAAATATCATAAAATGGAAATATTACTCACAATTAGTACATGATCTTTAAAATGATGATAGAAAATTATTTCAAATTACAATGACATAGATATAAAAAATATTATATGAATACTGAAAGAGATGAAGTATTTCAGAGTGGTTTGAATAATTTAAATATTCCAGTATCAAAATCTTTAGAGTATTTTGGTATTGAGTTACAACATTTTAACATGCGAGAAGCTTTTTTCCGCTACTGATGTAAATAAATATGAGAGTTTTCTGGATAAATTTTCAGAGGGTGTTCCCCTTCGTTCGGGAACTGGAAAAGCGATCGTCAAAGGCGGCATTTCCTCTCCACCAAATTAAATTACCGCTTTTAAGTTAATTCGATGAACATTTTCCTGCGATGAATTTTTTTCGCAGGTGTCATTTACACCTTAATGTAATTTATATTTTGTAGTAGGCACAACATTTTTGTGTAGGTGTGTTGCGAAAATATACTAATGAGATTAGTATCGAATCATCGCGCTGACGGAAGCGGGTCATTCTTAATTATTAATGATATGAAAATGACGATAACATCAAAATATTTTTAAAATATTCATTTTCTTTCAAAACGTGTTTTCGATATTTATTATTAATCTAGAGATTTTTTATATTAAAATATATTTAGCTGAAAGATAAAATATTTAATTGAATGTTAAAGTAACAAATTCATAAATAATTCTACTCAAATGTCAATAATTGATTCAAAATCTAAATAAAATTTTTCATTTAGGTTTCTGTTTATAATTTAATGAAACCTTTCAAAATGAGCATTCACCTTCATCCTCCATTGATGATATAAAATAATAATTCCAGATAACGCAAACATTATCTCGTAAAATAACAACCCGACAATATCTCCGACTCGAATCCCGCACGCAAGCGTATTTTTATAGCGAAGCAAGCCACATACACAAACTGGCGCATACACAAATACGTGTTTTTGAAATATGTTAAATCATAGTGGATCCGAGGCAATTTCCATGAAATCCCGGGACGCTCCCGCGCCGCGTATAAACATCAAACTTCCACTTAGAAAATAAACCGAAGATTTGTGCGAGCGGCCTCGGTTTTCGGTTTTATTGAATCCTCCGGCGTTTTATTATTCGAAATAAAACAACTTTTATGATGTCGACATCAGGCGCGGATTATGCTAATACGGATCCGAGCGCGACAGCCTGCAAAAAAGTGCAAAAGCAAAAGCGCATACACGAAAGCCGAACGATCGCCTTCCGATACTACGTTCGGGCTCCGCTGGCAATCAAATTCGATCGATCCAGTGGCAGTAAAATGAAACGGTGTCGATTCGCGTAGGGTAAGGTGAAAAGGTTTATTTGTTTGGTATGGCTGCGTGATTTCGCAGAAATCAACTTTAGTGCCGCTTTCGAAGTATCTAATTTATTTTATGTTTTGCGAAGCGTTTTCATAAATTAAGTCATAAAAGAGTATTTCTTAAATTATTTTTCGGTATAATTGGAAATTTGTGCGAATATTAGTAAGAATTTTATATTTTCTCCTTATGAAAAATTTTTGCGAGTGAAGACAGTCAAGTTAAACACTGTTATTTACGTCAATTTATTCAAATCAATAATTGAAATTCATGAAAACTTCACATTAACCATTCTCATAGTGATTTTTTTTATTCAATTTTCCAACCGACTCACCATTGGTGGCATAAGATCAATTATTCCTAGTAACATATTACAATAACGTCAACAGAACAGAATTTTCATTGGAAGGACATAGAAAAAAAATCATTACCTGTCACCTATCTAATACCTAGTACCTAATCAGTATCTGAATATTTTTCTAACTATTCAAAAATCTGTAGTTTGATTTTTCATTTAAATTTATTCGAAAACGTTCCGTTTTTTTAACAAAACAACTACATTTTCAAACGCATCTTGAATATATTTCAAATTCATACGTACAGCCATCCCAGTCCAGCTCGCCTCCCCAAAACTATACTCAAATATAATATAATATAAATATATGGCAAAGTTTATATAAAAATATATATTTAAAATATAGCCATAATCAAAATTCACTCAGCCAGCACACGTACACACAATATACAAATACTCGTCCTTGGTCACGATGCTGCGGGATCCTGTCCACCCCTATCCTCGCAAACCTCGCCAGATAAGAGGCAGATTTCGACCGAGGGGTGAAACCCACCCCTAGACCACAGCATACAAATACGTTGACATAAAGAACGAACCCCTTGGCTGCGGTGGACATTCTTATGAACAGAATGCCCCGGGATCAAGTCCGGTCCCGGTCACAGATTTTCCTTATTACTTCGCTCAGTGTCTTCGGGACGTACGACTTTTATATACTGAGGTTCGTGTTTTTGCGATATGTGTGTATGTGTATTTGGATATGTGTTTGTGTGATTTATTGAAGAACTGTTCTCGTATATGCAATTTGATCTGCATGTGCTCTGAAAACTTTATTGTTTACAGTGCACCCCTCTATAACGTCGATATTGGTTCCACATCGTAGGGGATTTTTTTTTAATTTTAGGAAATCGTGAAATCAAATTTTTTCATTTTTAATATTTCTTTGGCATTTTTACGTTAAAATAACTAGAATGTCATTTTTATTGATATTCTCAGTATTTCGTCTGGAACAATTTCCGTGAATTGCGGACTGGGAGGACAACGCAACACTACTAAACAATATTATGCTAGAAAATTTTAATAATATTCAAAAAAATAACTTTATAGGGAGCTTGAAGATTGCATCAGAAAATATTCTCAAACATTATAAATGGGAACTTTTTATAAGAGAAAATGTTATAAAGGAGTTTACTATGTATGAATTTTTTTTAATATATTCCAACTAAATTAAATAGGTTTATATTTTAAGCAATAGCTACCTACTTTATTTGGAAGGCACTCATTCGTTGTCTCTTGCACTTTTTGCAATATCATATGGTACATTACGAAAACGGAAAAAGAAATCCATTGTAGTGTGACTACATCGGCGATAAGTTGAGTAGACAGTAGAAAGGTTTCCTTTCAATCTGAAAACGTCTTCTTCGCAGTAATGCACCGTCTTTGTATGAAAGCAGTCACCCGTATATGCTGTTGGTCATATTTTTATTTAGTTTTTTTTGCATTATGCAGTTTCTTTTTCAATTGGTGCGTAAATATTAAATAAAAAATATACCCACATATAACATTTATAATCAATTCATAAACTAGATATTCAAAAATCAACAAAAGCTAGTGTAACATATTTCTATAATTTGTCAAGAAATAAAAACATTCTTCGCATTCGAATGAAAATGTATATATTTTTGTTATACAATGCAACTTCCTTTCTATTTTAAAGATTCAAATATCCATTCACGTTTGTTACAACGCTTTACCGTGTTTGTCGTATTGACCGGTAACTTTGAACTCGATATCGCTCCGCTTTCATCCGTTTCAAATCGACACAAAAGCACTCCTTTCAGCCCTAAAATAAATGCACTCGGATCGTTTCGCCCACATACCAACTACCCCCCACAAAGAACGCCATCCACTATCTTTCTCTATGCGATAAACCAGAGAAAATACTACAATTTTCGCATTCAAATTTTGAATTTCGATATTTTATTCAGTTCCAGGTACAGTGAGCTTAACGGGAATCGCAGCAGATCTCCAACCGAGACAGAGGTTCCAGGTCCAATCGGAGAGACCGTACTTCGATGATGTTTCTCCAAGAAATGTTACGGCCATCGTTGGACAATCGGCTTTGCTGAGATGCAGAGTTAAACACATGGGCAACAGAACGGTGAGTCTCAATTCTTGGTTTATTTCAAGTTAGATTCGATGCACTTTACACCTCAATAGTTTCTGTACGTATTGTGTTCTTAATCTCCCCTGCGGGAACTCCGATGCGAAAGTTTCTCTGTGTGCTATCTCTCTAAAGGATATGCACGAAGTTCAAATGCTTCTTAATCCTCTTAATTCAAAGACTTGTTATTTCAATAGTTTTTTTTTATACTAAATGTTTAAATATTCCACATTTCTTTCATATTTTGTACCATGAAAATTCACTTATATTTTTCACTTTTTCTTAAAAATCAAAGTTGAAATTAAATTAAGAAAATTGAAGTTAAAAAGTACTTAAAGACCTAACTAAATCAATCCAAGGGCATTTTCATTTTGAATCAATCCATTTGTAGGACGATTTTCGCATCGTTAGGTGGTAGCTTCTGTGAAAAGTTTGTTCTCAGCGCGACAAAAGACATTAAAACTATCGAGAGTCCATTACCAATGAATGGAGCCCTCTTATGTTTCTTTTGTTGCTTTCACTGTATATTTTTCGAGTAAATAACTTTTTCGATATACGAACTGGTGCTCCGTTGTCGGCGCAGCAATAAAAACTCCCTTCAAACATTCGTTTTGAATAAAAGTATAAAAGTTTTCCGAGAGCGAACGTTCGATCTGAAAATTTCTGCCATTCGATAAATCCATTACGGACGCCCTTTCAGCGGTAATTATTACTACTGTACTTAATTAACTGACGGACCAAGTTTTCCCTAATCTAGTTATTCGAAATATGTGAAGCATCCATTATTATGTTAGGAAACAGTGCATTATGACATCAACATTGAGAAACTTGCGAACTCGCATACGGCAAGTATGTGTATACAAATTATTATCAATACACTCGTCTAACATCGCCCATAGTATCTGAACTTAGCCATACGAATATGTTTTGTTACGAAAGTTTCCTACTAAAAGCTATTCTCGCATTCGGCTATTTCTAACTTTATATTGATTTTAATTATGGCTTGATACTATGTATCTCTCGTCTATTGCACAAATTGAATTTTAAGTCTAGAGATAATTTTGTTTATACGTTTACGTTGTGTTTGCGTCGAAAAAGCAACGCGCTTGCCAAGACAAACTCTTCTTGGACACTGAAGAATGGGCGAGATTAGAGGCCAGGACGCACAATAGAATTAATGTCCTTCCACAGTGTACTAGAAATGAGCTTCTACATGTAAATGTACATGTAAGAAAGTAACCTTTCTTACGGCTATAAATATACGATGACCCGAAAAAGTTTTCCAATTCCTGAATTCATTCACACATGAATCTCAAAGCGTGCCGTTTCTAAGAAATTTACACTTTGAATCATATTGATTTGAATAACAATTCGATATCAAATGCTACAAAAAAAAAATCATTTCGTTTGTTTTATTATTATTTGTATAAAAAAACGATAGTGCAGCATTGTAAATCGTTTGTGAATGTTACATAGATTCAGTGTTCTTGAGATGCCTGGGTTCCAGTTCTGTCAGTCTCTAGCAAGAATCACGTGTCGTTTTTCTTAATCAGTTAATTTATTGGAAGATCCGATAATTTCTTTCTGATATTTTGAAGTGTTTATTTAAAGTTTTTCCAAAAGGTCCCTGAAAATGGTTTAAAGATTCCCCTTGTATCGATTTAATTCGATCAATTTGACGACACCCAGTGTGTGCTTCTAATTTTCTCTTCATAGTTTCTAAACAAACAATTCTACTTCTTCACTTTTAAAGTGAATATTATTAATCGAGGAATATAAAATAATTATATAGCAATACCCATTTCAATAAATCAATGTATTTTCCTTCAATCAATCTTCAACCGCAACGAATAAAACAACCATACCGGAACCGGAACGACTAAAAATCCGAGTCAACGTCCGTTGTGTGTTATTTAAAAGAAATTTCCGCTCCTTCGAGTCCCGTCCCGTCCCGCGGGACTTTCCCGAGCAATCGACGTGTATTATTAGCGCTTTTGAGTCATAACGGTCCTATGGGGGGGCAATATCAAACGAAACTTCCCTTGTGCCCGGTAATGGGCCTTTGTCGATGGCTATTCTCGGTCGGCTGGGTTTCTTGGGCGTTTTCGTTTTATTATGGCGCCGGACCACCTTGAGAAACATAAAAGCCTCCTGCGATGATCCGTGGATCCGGGCTTTGAGATAGAGGATAGAGCTTTAAGAGTACCTACCGAAAAACTGGGTGGATGTGAGTCGAGGCTAACGTTTATTATTTTTGAAGATTTTCGGTATTTTATTTTTAATTTGATTTTTGAAAACGATTCGAGTGAAGTGTCTCTTCGAGCGAAGTGTGTGTGAGTTTTCACGAGGTTGTTAATTTTCATATAAATCGTTTGCGTTTTATTAGCGGTCGTTATCTGGTTAACGCCTGCGTACGCTCGAAATCGCTTTTCGCTTCGTTTCTTATTCGCGTTTTATTTTATAGGCTTTATATCAGAATTTTCATGTTTTGAATTAAATTTCGTAATCTATTCGTACTTATGGCTCATTAAATTGGATACTTCGAGCTTTATTTCGTATTAATAACTTTTCGTTTCCCTGACCTAAATATATATATTTTCTTTTGAAAACAAACAAAACTCGTAAAAACTAATTACAAAACATTTATTTAGGATTCGAAATAAATTCGAATGTTCGTATCAAATATAATATTAACGGATATATTTTTTTTATAAATGTTCGATTTTCACTTAGTCAAACGAAATACTAAAAAAAATACAAAATGGAATAAATTCTTACACACTCTACAACGCACTCACCCAATTTAACCGTCGAAGCAGCTTCCATACTCTTATCAATTTTCCGCGCGTACATTATTCTATTATACAGGCGTTGCTCCACTAAGATTTTCGCCGTGAGGCAACTCTCGACACCGTCGGGGTCGTAAAAACTCACATAATATTTTATTATGTTATATAAATACGCCCTTATAATGTACGTATATAAAATTTATATATTATAAGAGGTGAACACGAAGCTCGATGGTGTGCCCGGCTTTCGGCACGTAAACGCCCAAGCGTATCTATCACCTTTGGGAGAGGTAACCTTTATACGATATACGTTACAATATTATATTCGGCAGAAAACGTAGGCCGAGGGAAGAGTTACTTCTCACTGTTACTCTCCTTACCCTTCGTCGGCAATTTATACGGCCTTGCAAAGGATATAAGAGGTGATCCATTCAAATTAAACCGCCCTAAAGTAGATTATCCGAGAAGGTGCTGCGTGGCGGACGGTGGAAACTTTCGTGCTATCCGAACAAGACTTTTTCGATTTCTATACTTTTTAAATGATTTATTTAACACTGAGTATATTTGGTCCTTAAGAAAATAATCAATATTAATCTTATTACAAAAAAATACGTAGTTGATTGACGAAATTCAAAAGTTCCGTTGAATAATATTTGAAATACAACAAAGCCGTTCTAAGTTAGTTGTAACAAATTCCACTTTTTGAAAAATAAGAGTTTTAAATCTTAAAACTTTAAGTATTGTCATAACTTTCTTTTATGACATATCTTTCCTAAATAATAAAAATAAATACCACTAAATGACAATTTTTTTAAGCCTCCGAATAATAGATAAATAATTTATTTCAAAAGCAATTTTAAATATTTTTACACTCTAATTTTAACTGGTATTCATACATACATAGCTTATTGTAAATAAAAGCATATTTATTTTCCGAAAAATTGAATGATGAAGGGAATTTCGAAACACGCACGTTATGCTATTTTTTTGACTTCTTCTCTGTCACGTATAACTCTGAACGGCTAATTTAATTTTGAAGGAATTAAATCTATTGGATCAATTTAATCTTAACATAAAATAACACTTTGATGATAAACAAAAATTTTGAGTAATATTCGAAACATAATTACAAATCAACACAGTAATTCATTCCGTTACGACTGAAAGCCGTACCGCCCGCTTAATTATATCGTTCATACATTTTAATTACGGCATATTTCCGCAACAGTATAAAATTTACACAGCCAAAACTCACTCACTTCCACGACTCTGAAACGGTCCCTTTTTATTTTTCATTGAAAAAAATCGCTTTTTAATATATTTTCGAAAGCGATGAGCGTTTTCGGCATGGAATATTTACGCTCCGCGAAGAATTTTCTCATCTCGCGTTTCGTTCCGTAGACTTGGCGGAAAACACAAACAGCGCTTTAACCCGCTCGAGCCGCGAGCATATAATATTCACGAAGTCGGTTTGTTAGCGTGGATTATATCGTGAATTTTAAATGATGTCGAGGTTCTCGTGTGTATACCCGCCGACGTACAGCGAATTCCATACTTGCCCGGAGTGAAAAATATCACGCGTGCGAATTAAAATTGGAAACGCGTCCGAGGCATACACAAGCCGCAACTCACAAATGCTTTTCAATGTTTTCATTTTTTTCATGAAATTTTTTTTTCGCTTGTTAATCGGATGATTTATTCATATTATTGTTAAATAATTCAATAAAAGTACTTTTTTCTCATTTATTAAAAAAACGTACTTTTTTTCACTCTTGAGTAGAGTTCACTTTAACTTTAATCATTTATGGCTAATTTTTTCACTAAACTATAACTAACAATAACCAATTTTTTTTTATCGATTTCAATGTGTGTTCACAAACCCATAGTTTTAAACACTATAGAATAAAAAAAACGTTAGCTTAGTTTTGGTTTAGTTGAAGTTAGTGAATAGATCGGTCCTTAATCAGCCGATAGTTCTTATATTAAAATAGAAATTTAGTATTTATGTACATATTTATTCATTTTTAGAATGAAAATTAGTCATTCTGATTTATATTATGCGTTTCGAACAAAATTCGAAGTATTTTTTTTAAATTTTAACTTGATAAAAATACACGTTCGTTTGATCTAGATTCTTAAAAGGACGAGCCGTTTTCTTAATGTTTCTCGTACTTTCAACTGTTCAGAATGCATATTTTATTTTATTTTTTTGCCTTGTTGCTGTTAATTCTCATTTTTGCCCATTTACGCACTCCCACTTTCGCCGTGCTAAACTTTTCTACCTCTCCTTATTTTTATCTTCCTTTTTATTTCCGCCTCCCCTGTATACATATTTATTTGGTGCCGCATAGAAAAAGGAGCACACTTATACAGGGCTGTCAAATATTACGATATATTATAATTTATTTTATGAATCCTTTTATATTTAATCGTGATTTAAATTTCCTCGAATATCGTTGGCACAAGTCTATTCTGTTTTCTTAAACAGATATTTGAATCAATGATTTGCTTAAATAATCGACAACCCTAAACATACAAAAAACTTGAGCTTTTTCTTCGGTGCGTTTAAAATAGAAAACTCTTTTCTGCTACTATATGGCCCTCGACTAGACATTCGATAAAAACTTTTTTTATTATCACCGCTTTTCCGACTCCTAGCGCGAAAAACACAATCCAACCAACGCAATAAGACGCCGTTTTTCTTTTATTCTTCGCCGATAAATTGTATATTTCTCGAACTCGTATATAAATCGCCGAATTCGGTCGAAACAAAAAGGCTGGAAGCTGAAAAATACTGATCTCGGATACGTGTCTGAAAATGTTTTCTGTGTGAATTTTTGAGGAAAGTAATCATCAAAACTGGGTTATTTCAGACTGATGAAACAATTCCGTAATCCTTCTTGCAAATTATATTCGAAATAAACGTAACGTATTTCAGATATACGTTTGAAAATAATATTATGTGTGTTTTGTTCGAAAATTTCACCGCTTCGGGACACGTCGAAATGAGAAAATATGGAAGCGGAAGCCAGATTATAAAGGTTCGTTTTGTTATCTGAAAAAGCTTTGTTCTTTATCGAATCATTATTGCGCAAGTATTGTTTATGCGATTCGCTTTTTGAAAATATCACCGTTATCTTTCGCGCCATTCCCATGAAAATCGACAATATAAATCCCTATTAAAATAAGTCAGAACCAACTACCGTTATCATCGTGACAAACAATTATTACAAAACTTGTCTCGTTCGGGCGAAAGTTTCGTCGAATCCAAACTCTCACATCTGTCTGCGAATGTGTGACGTCTTTCTCTCTAAAAGCGTCATCATCGACTTCTCCACATCAAAGCAAGAACAAGAATCACTCACCCTCGCAAGACACACGTCTCTTAGACGACGAAGATGTATCCCAACATAGCACTTATGACGTTGCGCTTATAACGTGATTAATGCAACGCCCGAGGAAGACGCGGAAGCACCCCTTTTTGTCTCAGCCCTCTGCGAATTCAGGTATGAAGTGATATATACGGAAGAGAGGGTTCTCGTACAGTACGGGCGTTGAAGAAAATTATGTATTTCGTGAGTGCGAAGACGACTCCTGAGAGTCTCGGAGACGTTTTAAACATTTGAAACGGCGCCAACGCGATCGTGATGAAAGTTACGGTTTATAGACGCTCGGTACGTTTAGGAATGTTCCAAATCCCGGATAGTTCCGATTCGGTTCCGGTTCACTTCGCGAGAGATTCCGGTTTAGTAACATAGATGTTCGTCGATACTGTATCCTTTCGATTAAATGCTGAAAATAATATTATTTTAAAATTCAGCTGATAGTGCAGCGGTATAAAGCGCTCATACAATCAGCATTCTTGGGATACCTGGGCTTGAGTCTTTTAGCTTTTTATGAGAGTATAATGTTAATTTTATTAATTGTAATGGAGGCTTGATCCTTTCTTTCAAATATTTTATTTGAAAAATAAATTTAATACTTGACAAAACGATTTCTATTAGTGATTACATCTTACTTCATCTGTATTGATTTATGCTTGCAATCTTACTTATTCTATAAAGTTTCTAACCTGACAGTTCAAGTGCATGATAAATTCGTATAGAAAAGTATGTATTAACCAACACCTGTGTATAAAGTTTCTAACCTGACAGTTCACTTTAAGTGTATGATAAATGCGTATAGAAAAATATTTACTAACCAACACCTGTGTAAAAAAAAACTCATTTACAATAAAATTCCAAAAGCATCACATTATTATTCGACAATTAAAATAAACTCCTCGCAAAATTAACCGAAACTCGTTCGCTCCGCAAAAACACGACATAAAAAAGCTCCGGTCCGAAATCGGCTGCGTAAAAACATACAGCAAACGCATAACTGTCACACATAACACTCCATATAAGACAATTATGCGAGCGAGCAGTAAAAATGTCAAACGCTTCCTCACTCGACGGCGATAAAAACTAATTTGCGTGTGCGAATTTTCGACGTCGACGCGCTAATGCGACGCCAGTTACATACAGATTATTGTTTATGTGCGAGCCTTTGTATGCGAACGAGCATCGTGTTTTGCAGCACCCGGTACGCGAATTCTGTGTGTTTGTGTGGGTCTGCTGTGGAAAATGCTGCTGTGGGTGTCGGAAAAGCCCGCGTTCTGGGGAAAATTTTCGCGGAAAATTCGCTTTACACCTGGGCGAGATTTTACGACGCCGCAATATGCGACGATGACACCGCGAATAAGAAATAAGTGACCCTGTTTGATTTTTTTTTTAGTTTTTGAATTCGTACATTTGTATAATAAAGTAGATAATATGTAAAAGTGTCCTAACAGTCTAGAAAGCCAATAGTACGTATGTAGATTGCTACACATCGATTATTATTGCTTATGAAGTGAGACGAAATCCATCAAGCTTAAGACTAATGCAAGCATCAGCACATGTAGGTTTTGTTGTATCGATTCTGAAACTTATAATTTTTAATCAAATTTTATTAAAAAAATCTCCCTTGCAAATTTTTAACTTAATATGTTAACGTAGTAGATAATTTTTTAACAAAGTGTCGTTTTTCATAATATATACATCCTAGAATGAAGATAATATTTTTAATTACGGGTTTTTACAAAGGATGCTAACGTTATTGAAAACGATTTTCAGCACTTTTCATTTTGTTATTCAATTTTATATTATCAAAAGCTCGATAGAACTGTGTGATACTTGATACTATTATATGCTGAAAATATAGATAAATTATGATTTTGTAATCATATTTATCAAATAACGAACATCGATATGATTGTGTATCGATATTTCGTTTTGTTTTTGTATTTCATATGAAAATAGATAATATGAAAAAAAATTGAAAATTATTTTGGATGCACATTTTTTGTTAAAAAATAGTATACTTGATACGATGAAACATTTTCACGTTGTCATAATTAAAACACTACTCGAAAAAAAATTCTCTAACGAATCGTGCGATATTTTGCATTATGAAAAAAGCATCTCAACATCCACTTGATTTATTTATTTGGAGTACTTTTCTTCCTGTTTTACGGCAAAAAGTGAAAAACGACGAGCTCTTTTACGTGGTGTTGTTAATTTTATCGCGACATAAAATGATCTGCTTTAAAAATTACTCCCAGAGGAAATCATCAAAATTTTAACAGTCCATCATCTATCTAGACTGCGTTTTTATTTTAATTTTTTTTCTCATACAAAATATTTATCGTATACTAAAAAACTCATTTCGAAATTGATAGAATCTAAATAAGCTTTATTTATTATTTTTATTCTGAAAGGGGTAATAAGAGCAAAATAATTGAATTTTATCCGAACTGTTAGCTATAGTTATTTTGTTCACATTTACAAATTAGTCCAATTTTCAGCAGCACAACAAAACAAACAGAAATAAAAAAATAATCTCTACGAATCGTACTTGTCCTATTTGTGTTATTTGTTTACCAATTATTTGTTTTGATAACTCATGGACCATTTTTTTCTTTTTCCGTTTCGCCTTTCTTATTGGCTCAATTTGTTTCAAAGTATAAGCTTATCCAATTATTCTACTGCGTATCTCAACACATTCATACAAAAATATAGATATATTTATTTCATAAATCAGACAAAAAACTCTGCATATTGCAGGCATTCAATACAAATACAATTTATGAAGTTTATCCTTTTTTAAAATGTACTGAAAAGGTGATTCACCCTCACTAGTAACGTGTTTTAAAAAAACCATTAAGATCTAAGTCTTTTTTTCTTTCCTGAGCGATTATGAAACATTTTCGTTAATACCCAACTTTTTAATGTTACACCGAAGACTCATAAAGTAGCGGAACAATTATTCCGAAGGGATCGTTTCAAGAGCATACGACTTTAAACAATTCAAATTCTCAAACTTTTACGAATAATGCGAGCGACAAAATCGAAAATCAACTTAAATATTTTCTATTCTTCGACACATCTTGATATGAATATCTCTTATCTTATTTTACATTGGATTATCTTTTTTTGTTGATAAACTATAAATTCTTGTTCTTTTCAATATTCATTTATGAATCGTAAGATCAAAAATGTTTTTATATTTAAATATTCTGCTTATTTAACATTCAATTAGTTCAATTTACATTTAAGGATTAATATCATATCGATTCAAAGTTTTACTGCATATTGAATAAATTATAAATCAAATTAGAAAACTATTTAATTTATTATTCAATTCATTTTTTTTTTTCAAACTAATGCTCAACAGACGTGAAAAAACGTTTTTAAAAGCAAAATAATTTCACAGCTTCGTTGCAGACGGGTGAAAAAATTATGTTTGAATTAAAAGTTTTGTCGCTGTTTCAGTCTCCGAAAAACGAGCTTCAAAAAATTATACATAGATACGATGCAATATTTTTTCGTTTTATAAACCACAATACTTTTTAAACTGCAAGTATTTACCGATTAAAAACAGCATCCAACTGAATAAAATACGTTTAAAAGTGAAAAGGGAAATGACAGATGTGTGCCCCTTTCATTAGGTCCACACTATTCCATTGGGAAATTGAATCGGTAACTACCCTAAATTGCTTTCAACCACAAATTGCTTTCGAATTCGCCACATTTGTAAAATTTGCAGCTTTTGAACTGCAGCGTTTTTTATTGAAAAATATAATCGACGTGGAAAACGATGAAAATGGTTTTATGAACAAACTTTGCATTTTATATCAATTTGAAATACGTATCGTAGCATCGTAAATCGTGCCAGATCCGACGATACTTCCGATATTTAATTGACAATAAAATATATGTACAACAACATGCAATTTCAGTCTGAATTAATTTATATGAATTTTGTGCGAGCACGCTTCGATTGCTTCTCACAGAGCAATTAAGGCTCACCATCATTGACGAGGCAACCGCTAACAGAAGCCCGTAAACAATAGGCCACAAAACTACGGTTGAATGGATTCGAATCGAAATTATATTATAATTATTGAATGTTAAAAATTTAATAGACTTTTATTAAAAAGGTTATATTCCAGTTTAACGACATTTATGCGAATATATTTTCTATTATTTTATTCAAGAAATAAAAATATTTTGATACTCTGAATATTTTTCTAACATTTTGACATCTAACGTAAACATAATTATAATTATGACCACTGCTCATGAAAGTTTACCTTGAATAAACTTTATTGTTTGATACACAATACATCGTTCAACCGGCCTACACACGACGTTCAACGTTAAGTAAATGTCAAAGAGTAATTAATGAATATGAGCATAATTTTGCTTTAATCACATTAAATATTAATAAACTCAATAAAAAATTTCGCATTATTAAGAGGATACAAAATTAACTCCAACCATATATTTTCGATTTGAATTTTGGAATTAACACCCGATTTTTCAACAGTTAGTCACTCAACACGAGTTTACGTGAGACGAACTTTTTCACCTATAAAATTTGACAAATGAACACGATCACGTTCAGGATGAGAACTGTCAAATTCTATTGGGGAGGAAAACGTGAATTCACGTTACGTAAATTTGTGTTGAGTAACTAACTATTGATTAGTCAGGCCTTAAAATACAGATTCCCTTCTATAACGTTGAGATACTCGTAGGTTCCATGTTATAGGAAGTATTAATTTATTTTTCGATATGAAGGAAATCTCGAATTTAAATATTTTTATTTTTACGCGATAACCTGCACAAATGACTAGACTCTCACTTCGACCAATTTTCTTCGTATTTTGTCGGGAAAAATATTTCCATGAATTGCGAACTAAGAAGATTAACGCGACACTTCACCAACCTATATTTAAGGAGGTTCGGACGTTATAAGAGAAAACCGCGGCAAATGTTATAGAAGGAAAACTTTTCAAAAGAGGACGTAGTATGAGGATTTACTGCAATTGATAATTTTCTGTAGTAATCACATTTAAGAGACAAAACCCAGAATTTCTCAACTTTCTTCCTCGCCATCATCTGACTCCCGCTCCTGAAACACCTTCTCCGGCCCACTTCGAATCTCTTCGGCAGAACCTCCTACGAAATGACGAGACCACACGCCGTTACGACTCCTCAGACATCGGAGTCACATTTGCATGATCGCTTTATAAGCCGGCGGCATGCTTTCGACTGAACAAAGGAGTGAGCCTTCTTTTTTTGCCTCTGGCCCGCCGCTAGTTTCCTTCTCGTGCCGACGTAATTGTCTTATTATGCAAAAGTGCTTCCTGAAGTTGCTACGTCGAGTGGAAGTTTAGACATTTTAATTGTTTGCCGTTATGGCTGTTGTTCTTGTTGTTGTTGTTGTTGTTACTGTTCAGCTGGTCGTTGTTGTTGGCTGGTGCCGTTTTGATATTTTGCCGGAGACGTCTTTATTCGAGTCCGCTTCGCCACCTCGGCAAATCGAAATTCGTGCAATACTACAAATTCGTACGTTTAATTCTTCTCGAACTGTGGGTCATGAACTTTTCTAGAGTCACGCGACTGAATATAAAATTTTGAGATCTGGAGAAAAAGATTTTTTTGAAATACTTCGCTTCAGATCTTCGCCTTGGTCCTAGTTTCCATTGACAAAAATAAAATGTTTCTAAACGAAGATATCAAAAACTATTACATATGACATTGATTAGAGTCAAGTATAAATATAAAGTTCAGTAACTCGAAAAAATATTCACTTCAGATCTCTAAAAATGTTGGTGAATGTAAATACATTATGTTCATGCCGAACGATTCGGGTAGATAGATAGAAATCTATCACCTCTGCTCTTATAATATGTACCATATAATGTCATTATACAGTCTGTCTAGGAGCAAACGACCCTGACCAAAAATAGCCCATGATATATTATAAATTTTTCTATTGTGAAAATCTTTCCTTTTCAATTGTCTACCTAATCAAAAGAAATATTATCTTTCAAAATGATTTTAAAATTAGGTAATTACAAAATATTATTCGGAAAAAGAGGATTGTTAATAGAAAAAAGTTCACGAAGTCCTACACTCCTCCCCTTTCATTTATTTACGTTCTGTTTCTTCGTCAATTTGAATATCCCGTCTTTTTTTTTTGGCGCCGCTTTTGTCTTGATGTCGTCGACCACCGATTGGTACGTGCTGGTAATTTCATTCATTTATGCAAATTACGGTTTGGACTCAATTAGCGTACACTCTCGTTATGGCCGGCTGCGACAAATTTCGCATTTTTCATTCCGTGTCAAACGGCGCTTTTCTTGACCGCAACGCGTACGATTCGATCTCTCAAATTACTCACATACGTGTGTATATGCAAAGTGTGTGTGTAAAATGAAAATATGAAATTATGACAGATTTGTTTCGATAGCGTTCGCTGCAATTATCGTTGTTTATACATTGAATTATTGTAAAAACATAATTTGATATTGAAAGAGAAATATTGAAGTCGATTATTTTGAACTAGCTTTTGTGACAGAAACTGCTCGAGACTCTTTGGACTTATTATAAACATTAATTTCGAATTGACTTTGATTTGGATTGATTTTGAATAATGACTTTGTATAGTATTTCCTGTTCCCATTTCATTTTCTGTTTCCGTTCCCATTCCCATAATAAATCCTATTGCGTAAGTAGATTGTGTATAATATTTGTAATGGTCAAGACCTTCTCCTTGAATCATCAAAAATTAAATGAAAATATACTAAAAAATAAAATGTAATGATGCAGAAATATTTTCAGATATATGTACATACAATAATTCTGGAAAATATCACGGTAAATAAATCAACTGTTTATGAGTTTATAAATAACATACAATCATATTTATTTATATAGATATGAAAAATATACCAGCGAATTTAAATTCAAATATTAGTATGATTAAACGAACGAAACTCTCTTGCGTATTTATTGAAACGCTCATTATCTCATTTTAATGAAATTCAATTCACGCTTGAACAAAATTCGAATAATCCCGGAACAATTGATTCATCACATCGAGCAAACATAAAAACAAACCGACCGCTATGCGAGTGTACATAGTTAATTTGATCGTTTTGAAAAGCGCCCCTTTTACCTACATACACACAGTTCAATTAAGCCGGTTTTATTTTCGCAGCACGAAATATCGGACCCACTCAATTATAGCAGTTATAATAAATACCGAACTCCCCTCACTCGATTTCTAAATACGAGATAAATACATCTAGATACCGCTGAGAGAGAGGACGCTGAAAGGAACGAAAGAAGCCTTAAACGTTCGGTTCGACTTTATCAGATGTATAATAAAGAAGTCCCGCGAAAGATGTGGCCGACGTTACAGCGTCGGGGTATTTATTGTATAGGACCGGGTCCTTTTCTCCGTGGCCTTTTCCAGGGAGGCGGGAACAAAAACTCAAATAGGGAGTCGAAGGGACCAAGTTTTCGGGGAAAGTTTCGCTTTCTTTCGAGGCTTCTGTCGAGCGCGGCGAAGTTGGCCGCGGTCCGATTTACCTTTAGGACGCTAAACTTTTTTCGCTAAATAAACTTGTCAATAGCTCTCGGTTATGTGGGCGCCTCCTTTGCTCACTTTCTGCACGAATTTCTGTTTTTCGACTTCGATTTTTCGGCTGCATTTTGGCTAGCTGTGTAATTGCTTATATCGCTTATTATGTGAATCAGAACATGAGTATATACATATACATATATTATTTTATAATTCTTGGGAAAGGGTAAAGATACTTGATTTCCTTTTTTGCCTCTATCTGTCTTTTGGGAAAATGTATTTAAAAAAAATGTATCGAAGTAAACCCAATTTAAATCCATATGTATTGATTCTATATTTTTCAAGTACCATTTTTAAAAAGAAAGTTAGAAGCAAAAACGAGGATCATGAAAAGAAAACAAATCTTTTCACCCCTTCCTAAATATTCATGCACAATATCAAATTTTTCTATAACTCAAACTTGATTCTTTTATTTGTTAATATTTTCAAAATAAACTAAACTTTGTATAAAATATTTTAAATTGAGATAAGCATAATAAATCGATGTTATTTTCAATTCAATAAATTCATAAAGCTATTAAGAAAATTTTACATGCTATAAATGGCATTATATTGGAAAGTTAACCTTTTAAAATATTAGTCAAGTTCGAAGCAAAGCCAATTACGGCTTATAAATAATCCAACGTATACGAATATTAATTACCTTGCATGCACATATGAATATTTTTAGATTCTATGTTAATATAAATTTGTTTTAAAATAAAATTTTTGAATAATTCACTAGAAAAACGTTTGACATTTTACTTTCAAATAACACAACTCAACATATGCAGTAATAAAAACGCAAATTCTAAATTTGCAAAATTCTTTAAATAAACATGCGATCAAATTATAAAATCTTATTATACAATCACAAGTGTGCTTAGGGGATACATGTATGAAATTCTCCGGAGTTCGTCGCTTTTTTCGAAATTCCATTGCTCGAAGTGTAGCTCGCACATATCAAAGGTTCCGGCGCTAATACGTGTGTCAACCCTTTGGACCGTATCAAAGCCCCGGGAGGCCTTAATTTTCCTCCGAGGCTTGAATGTGTAATAACCCCTTCATCCTCGTGTCGCAAGTTGTAAGACACTCGAACATTAAAGAGAAGTAAATTTAAAGCGTTCGCCGGCGACGCGCGCCAAAATTAAAGGGCGCGCGATGAATTTAAAACAACAATAAAACACAGAAACGCCCCTTTGTATTTTGTACGTGGTCGCGTTTATTTCCGACCTATAAATACGTTTGGGTGATTTTTTTATTGAATAGGTTATGTTAACTGCTTTTTATTAAGCTGTTTTTTGGCGATTTTTCTATGCAATCAATGGCGCTACAATCTATGATGCATTTGGTCCTTTGCTTTTCCGGTAACCATGAGTTTTTTAAGTTAGTAGTTGATATGCTCTATAGGAGCTTTTTAATCTTATTTTTCTTCTCATAAGTATCATCGAGTTAACGACCTGCTTATTATTCGATAGTGTGTCAAATATTATTTGTCTCGCACGTATAATCAACTTCAAGTAAGCCTTGTGAATTCATTTTTGAAAGATCTCTTTGTGAATTGTTATAAACACTCTTTCTCAAGTTAAATAGAGAAAATATTCGAGAAAAGGTAACCGAGTGAATAATTTTTGGTTTAGAAAATCCACTCTTGCTAAATACCAGTGTCGAAATTCGAACCCAGCATCTTCACAATACTAATCCCAAAGTAACGTGTGTATATTTACTAAACCACTACGTCACCAGCGTGGATATCTATTCGCTTTATTTAAAGATTTTCGAGCATTTAAATTCTTTTGATGATAGATGTATGTAAAATCAAAAAATATACCTAGATTAATAATATCAGGAAATTATTAAAAAATATTAAATTATGTAAATTCGACATTTTTA
Source organism: Cheumatopsyche charites (assembly GCA_024721215.1). Lineage (NCBI taxonomy): Eukaryota > Metazoa > Arthropoda > Insecta > Trichoptera > Hydropsychidae > Cheumatopsyche > Cheumatopsyche charites. Next base: position 7,547,123 of record CM045586.1, on the reverse strand, counting down.
TCGATGTCGTATATTTATTCAAACGAGCGTTTTACATACAAAATCGACGTAATTACATACGAACACACACACACACGTGAGCTGAAATTTCACAATTTCCACGCGGCCTTCGTGCAATTTCGTATTCGTCACCCCCAATTATAACACGCCACGCTGCAAAACACCGACACTGATTTATGTTCCGGAGCGTAACAAATGCGAATCTCTCGCCTTGACCCTTTCCCTTCTTAGCGAACACAACCCCTTCTGTTTTGCATCCGATATGCGAAGATATTCCCTACGGGACGCCGCACTATCGCATCCCGATATTCGAAGTGCGATTGTGGGAAAAACGGAAACGGAAGTGCGGGAAATTCGCAGTGCATAGGTTCGGGGGTGTGTCGTGTTGTTCCCCTTCATAAAACGGCAGTTGCGAAATGCACCGGTGCTTTTTATTCGTAGGTCTCTACGGGGATAAACGTCTCATTGTCTTGCCGCAAGTGCGACGCGTTTAAACGTGAACGGATGGCTTTCGTGTCCGGTGGGTGTCGGATTTGCGGTATGTTTAGGGTAAACTCGGTTTGAAATTTATTTCAGTATTCTATCTATCTAAATAAATTTATAAGTGCATATAGACTTGTTATATTAAATCGAAAAAAAAATGCGACTGCTAAGTTTTATTACATTAACTGTATTTTACACTGCGTCTAGTCCCGTCATTTGGGAGGAAGAAAGAGAGTTAATTGGACAGTTTTATATAAATTTCTATAATGGTAAATTTTTATAGATTTCGCTGTGTTCTTTCTGAGTATCAATTTTAAACATTGCTTTTGCACTAATATTTTAAAATCGTGGCTCAAGATACAAGGTGTCAAAATTGATATTCAGAAAGAGGTTATCGAAATCTATTAAAACTACACATTTTAGAAACTCCTATGAAACTTCCCAGATGAAACTTTCAAATGGCTAGAACATTGCTTAAAATTAGAAGAATATCAAATTGTCATATAAAATTAATTTGTTTTTGAATACTTTTCATCACTTATTACTTAATAGATGTTATATTAACTATTTGATCGACACAATGCTCGACCTACTCTTACTTAAAAAATAGAAAAAAAAACTTAACCTTACCTAATCTTACATCGAAAATCTTGCCGATTGCGAACATTACACAATTTTCTTCAAATTACTGAACAGTTCAAAAATATATACATTCCATAATAAATTATTCAATTAAATATTATATTATTTAAATCATTAAAAAAAATCAATCCAAACCAATACATCACACTCAAAACAGATCACCGACCCCAAACAAAACTTGAACCCCTATCCCCTATCGAACAATCGATAAAACTCATCGTAAAAACAACTACTATATTCCGAACAACACATCCGAGTGCTCGACATGAAAACAGCAATAAATCGGACGTCCACTGCCGACTAAAGCGCACCCCATCCGCATACAAGGAGGAGAGAGAACACGGGGCTTAAACCCTTGGCCCCCGGGCGTCGGATTGAATATAAATTAGCCGCGGGGTACGTGTCAACTTGGCACGGGACGTAATTATACCTAAGGGGTGTGGGAGGTTCCTCTGATAAAATTCCACGTTTCCAGTTTAGCGACGGAACAGACCCGAGGGGTGGTTTTTCAGCGGTTGTTTGTTTTCTGGGGGTGGAGGGTTTAACGTATTGTCGGTACGTATGCGGTGTTGTGAGGTATTCTGGACGGTTTTCTTGATGGGTTTGAGAATTGTTGGTTTTTTCGTAAAGTTTAAATTTATATGAAGACTGAATAGGTCAAAGGGTACAAGTGATTTTAAGAAAAGCACGCTTAATTTTGAAGATGTATTTAAATGTATTAGAAGAAGGTCGAATGATTTGTTGATATATCTCCGTACATGTTCCAAGTTTGTTAATATTCTTTTGCCACTAAATATATGAGCGCACATAGAATCGATTCCTGTCCATAACTCAATTTCGGCAAAAATTTCACTTGTAACCCTTGGCCTTTTCAGTAGTCATATATAATTTATTGAAGTTTGCTCAAGTATTGTTCTTAAGAACCTTATTTGACCTTTCTTCTGGGGCCTTCTGTCAAACTCAACTCTATTGTATGAGGAAAAAATTTACATATTTATTATTAATTAAATTAATATATTTCTTGTAGATCTGCTTCTATCTTAATAATCGATTCATGCAACATATGAATTTGATTTCTAAAGTTTTTATGATTTTGAAAGTTTTCATGAAAAATTCATGTTTTTTGAAATTATTTAACGTGTCCAAAGTATATTGTATTTGGTGTCGACATTTGGAATGATTTCTTGGAATAATTTGATTAAACAGACGAATTACTTCAAATAAGTTAGTATTCAACAACTAATTGAGTTTTCGGAATGTTTAAAAATAATATTTAATATTAAATTCTATGTTTCTAAGAAATGAGACGATGTATAAAAACAAGATTTGTCAAATAAAATCTTATTTTACACAATCCGCCAAAAATTTCTTCCGAGTAATGTTTTCATTTATTCCCATTTTCTATGAAAATAATTCCAAATGTCAGTATCAAATACGGTATTAAGAACCTTATTAATCAGTGATCAAATTAAAAAAGAAACTACAAACTCTTTCAATGAAAATTTTGCGACAAGTCACAACATTTTTCAAATTCATCATAAGTGTCCAGAATTCCTCACAATACAGTAGAGCGTGTCTGTTAAATGTCGACGGGATTCGTGTCGCGACGTAATGAGGTCTCGTGTGTATCGATGCCTTGGGTATATTATTTTTTTCGATACGAATATTGTGGTATTATTTTTTCGTTGTATCGAAAACTGCATTACCGAGTCATGTTCGACTCGTGAATTATTCAAATTCTTCGGCGTCAATACGTCACGCTCGCTCATAAGCACGACATTCTAATGTCGTAAATTCGAAAAAGATTTATTTTCGATACGTTCGTTATGCTTTATTTGTATTCAGCGGCGGATTTATGTACTCGGTTTTATACACATTTGAAAAATGCATAAATCGTTGGTGATTTACGTGCTTTAAATAAATAAAGAAAAATAGCACACAAACAAAATTACAATATTATTTATTAGTTTTTCTACTGTGAGTTTTTTGTGTCTTATTTTATTATTTGTTAATCAAATAATGCTTCCATAAAGCAAATAATAATGTTTGTTACTGATGACAATCCAGACTTTAATGAATATAATATAATCAACGTTAACGACATAAAGTACAACAATTTGGGCGAAAATATGAGATGGGTGTATCCACCCTCAAACACAAATAAATTTGTTAATAATTTACTCATAATAATTTCAAAGAAAAGTGATAATCATAATCAACCCCGAATACAATTAAACTTATAAAAAAAAATTGACATGAAAATCCATAATAGAACATAATATGTCATGACTATTTCGAATGATTAAATTCGATTTTCCATAGAAGTTACAGAATATGCCTTAATAGAAAAAAATCATCAGTTTACTGAAATCTGATGATTTTCATTGTTCGAAGAGAACATTTTCACCCATCCCGTTTCTGATATTACAAACATACCATCATTATCACACACAAACAAACAAACAAACGCTAAAAACCCACATCCAAAACGTTCAAAAGACAATTTCAACACGGCTAAAATTCAAATTCCCGCCGAAAAGCTTCGCTCAATTATTAACGCATTCAATTAACGTTATCTCGGACCCTAAGCCCGGCCGCAAAAGAATATTGTCCTCGGCCGGGGCTTAGGCGAGTCAAGCGTGAAAATTCGCACGAACCGACCTCCTTCTTGTGTCTATGACGGTGTTTCGAAGTCGGTACCCACATGCGAAGGTGGACAACCCAAAAATCCGTGGTGTTGCCCCATGTGTGTTTATATACGTGGGATATGGGACGGGAGCAGCGCCAAGGGCTTAGGGTCGGCTTACTGCGACGGACTCCGATGGTTAAACTTTAATAACTCGCATGCCCAGTCCTCTGTATATGTATACGTATAGAATATGTTCGGTAAGGATAGTTTTGGAAAGTTTTTTTAGATGTTTTTCTCTTTAATCATTTCTTATTTACTTGTATTTTTTTGTTTTTGATGATGCTAAAGTCTGGGACGGAACTGGGTATTCGCTTTTCGGTGATTTCTTAAAACTCCCATAGATGATCTGTTTTGGCTTTCAATTGAAAAAACGTGTTTCTATTGTTCATTTGAATTTAAAAAAAATGTTTTTACCCTATTCCAAACTATCATGCAAAGTTTTTGATCAGGGGTTTTTCCGGTTAGAGGCGGTTAGCTCTTAGATGAACTTTCTTTTCTTAGAGATGTCTTTGAAATATCGATCGGCTTATTATGCGACATTGAATTAAATATCATTGGCATAGTTATCAGTCGCATGCATTGTTGACTTCAAACGACACTTGAGGATCTATTTTATGAAATCTCATAAACACACTTCTCAGAATCAAATGGAGTAAATATAAAATTTTTAGATACGAAAATCCACTCTTGCCGAGGTGCCGATATAATATGGGAATTGAATTCATGTATTATAACAATACTATGTAATATTTATATCACTACACTACCTTCTTGGCAATCAATCATACTTAAATAATGGTGAAAAAAAAGCTTCTTATTTCATATTATTTTTTAACAACTTAACGCCATGGTAATTGAATCAAAACACAAATCGATTAAACTGTATAACGGTTTATGTGACGGAAATTCTAGCCGATTATACATACAACAGTCTAGCATAGTTATTTTCGTGCACCATGATGAAGTTAGCGGCAATACTCCCTCGAGTGCCACGCTTCTCACAGCCATCTCCCCCATCTCGAGTCGAGGAAACTTAGCCAGATAATAAAATCATAGAACGAAGATGGAGCCAATATAAGTCAAACTCTATTAACGACACGCCCCATTAAATATATTGGTCGAAAATCCGACGTCGGAGTACTAAATCGCAGTATCCGCCATCCGAAGAATCGTTAACGAGACGAATCGGAAGTGTCACATTAGCTACAATCTCTAGGCTGAGAATAGTCGGTCGGTGTTCCGTTACAATTATGAGCTTTACCGTTGCTATTTCTGTTATGTCGCTTCACCTCAATTTTCCTAATGATGTGTGTTTTCTCGGCATTCCGACTCCGAGGGACTAATGGTCGCTCGGATGAAATTTCATCCCTTTCAGAAGTTTACAGTTCGTGAAAAGTCTACCTTTGCGTAAATATATCGTACCCTTCTTGAATATGAACCGCATGGTTTTGATGGATGCTCCTTTGAATGAATGAGAAATGTGACTTTACGCGGCGGTTTAAGTGTTTTAGTTTCGTGAAAATTACCCAAATGTACATTTAAAAGAAATATTATTAATTAACAATTTCATCATTTTTTTTATTCATACAAACACTATTATGAAGGCTACTTTAGTCAGCAAACACATCAACATTTCGTTTGTAGCTCGATTAAAGCCTTCGCTCTTACACAGACGTACACGTACAAAGAATCGAAGAGCCACCGGTTCGCTATGAGGGAGTCTTGCTCAGGAAATTGCTCCCGTTTTACGAGCAACTCGATACAGATCGATGAGGGAGCAAATAAAAATGGGCAAACGAAAGCCGGCCATCATCATATCGAGTGCTCCTTCGACGGCTGGACGCCGTTAACATTCAATTTCCGCCGTTAAAGAACGTCATTTCCCGTCGGCAAGACCTCCCACTCTTCGGAGCTGGCTCCGACTCCTCGTCTCGGCCCTTTGTCCCTGTAAGAGGTCCTTAATTTCGGCACGATCGAATATCCGCTCCAGGTGGCTTTGATCCAACCCCTTCTTCGGGAACTGTTCTAGGGCAAAAAAAAGGAAAGATAAAGCTCTTCGGTCGTTCACGCTCGACGAGCTCTCGGTTCCTGCTCTGACAAATTAACGACACAATGCTTCGCTTCCAGATAGCCGGGGTTGAAATGAAAAAATAAAATCTCGTCGAAAAAAATCGAAAACGCTCCTTGCTCGACGTCGCGGCAATTAATGTCTGTTTTGCAATTTGCTCCGCTTCGTGTGGATTAGACGGAGGGAAATTCAACGTCTCCGAGAGCCGAGACGATACCCATTAAAGATGTATTATAATTGAAATTTTAAATCGACGCCTTTGATATTCGCCGTTTTCTTTTTTCTTCGGCGCCGTTACAGTCGATAAGTCTCGTCCGATTCGATGCGATCGGGTTTTTTTAACGAAGACATTAAAAAACTTTTCCTGTCGAAATTCGCTAAATTGGTCTTTGTGAAAAGGATCTCCCTTTAGGTGTCCAACATTTTTAATTGGCATTTTTTTCGGTATTTCCGCAGTCATTATCATTTGAACATTTTAAGCCTTATTATATCTACATGTGAATATTATGTATTTTATTAAATAATGAAACTAATTTACTTTTTTTTTGTTACAGGTGAGTGTTCCTTTAGAAATCTATACTAGGAATTGATTATGTATTCATCAATGTCATCGACCTGGTGATCAAAAACGTTCGTAAATTATATTTTTACAATCTATTCATACTTACCCACTGAAGCTGAAAATATATTATGCCACTCTTTCATCAATTTCATGAACTCTCTTAAATATTGAATCTCAATTTTTTTCGATCAATTTGAGCTGTATAAGTATAGATGCGGAATTGAACGACTTCTTTGACAATTACCATAATAATCTCGGCTTTTTTAACCTTTTGTACGAGCTCTTTTCCGATGCGCCATTGTCGATGTTCACATTGTCGAAATCTATTCAATTTTGACAGAACTCGCCCTTAGCAAAACGCTCTCGCTCTGGCCACATTGTTCAAAAGGATTACATCTGGTAGAAATTACGACCGACCGCTTTTGTTAAGAATCGATTTTTTTCTTCTTTTTTCATTTTTTATTCGGACTAATCGCTTAGGTATAGTTTTGTGGGTAAATTAAGCAGTCATTGTGCTAAGTGGTTTCGCAATTCGATATACAAATTTTCCGATATGATCTGATTATTTTGCTAGGTGAAACTGGGTCGGGCGTTAAATCGGCCGTGACTTCCCGAACGATTATCATGCGCTATCAAAATATTTATGACCTCCTTCGTGTATGGCAAGTTTAAAATTAAATTATGTGAAAGGAATTTATTCGATTATTCTCCGAACGAATCCGAAATTTATTTATGTACATAATCTTTAGCGCTCACGCCCGATTTCGAATTTTATCATGCAAATGAATTTTATTTTATTTTAAACTTATCTGCAATGCGTAGATTAAATATTGTATAAATTATCATAGATTTTTCTTTCGACTTTGCATTTCATTAAAATCGACTTAATCTAATCGCATATTAAAAAAATATTCGATCTCTACGTATTTTTTAAACAAAACCAAGCATTACACATTCACTTCGCACAAAACCCCTACTTTTTCATACAAGGAAAACCGTCGAGTTTATTTTCAGTCTACTACATTCACGTACACACCTGTACATTTTTTTAGGAAAAAACCCGGCGCATTTGTACAACCACTTTTTGCTTTTCGATTCGTCCATCAAAGCCTTCGCCGCGTATAATGGCACTTGCAGGTTGCATTGTGACGATGCACTCTCCAAAGCTCGCGTGTGATATGCAAACAAGCATCGCGAAAGGGTCCCCATATGCAAGCATCGAAGGGTTCCATGGAAAATGGATGGTATAATATATCTATGGACGTTCTAAAAAGTATATAGAGCCGGAAAAATGATACTGCGTCTGGTTTGAGGCGGTCGGGTGAAATCTCCCGCTCGAAAGCCTTGTTAAAGCCTCTTCTGCTGCGTTGTTTTCTTTTCATTTTTGGCTTTATCCCGTGAAAAATTTTAGGGGTAGTGCTTGTTGTGTTTCTGTGAAATTTCGGTTCTCGCGTGTGTATCGGTGTTTATGTTGCTCGGCTTATAATGTGAATTAAAATTGTAAAGCTTTGTCGATTTACATACATTACATATATCTACGTCCTTTACAGATGTAAAAATTTTGATAAAAAAAGTCTTTATTATATATCGAAATCGCTTTTAATAAATTTTCTGATTTTACTCAATTCTAATATACAATATTCATTTGTATATCGAAAGAAAAACGGGCGAAACTTATTTGGTGACCAATTACGAAATGTCGTTAGAAATATTATATATTTATTTGTTATTATGGGAGTCAATCTCAAATTTATGTGTGAGAAAAACCATAGCCAGAAATCTCTGTAAAAAATAACTTATTTAAATTAATAATTTCAAACATTTTTATACCTACACGAAAGTGCTTAATTTCGTTGCCTTCTCATTTGAAAGCTAGTATGTAAAAATCATTAAAATTTAAAATCGGAAAAAAAATCCAGGATCAGTTCATAACGTCTTATATAATTTACACATTTTCTCTTATGATATTAAATATAGGTTACACGTTACATAAAATCCATCGAACTTTATGATTTATGCTCTTTCACACGAAACAATCCATTTTACACAACCGAAGAAACTTTCCATACAACACACAACCCCGAATCTAACACACAAATCCCTCAGCGAAAATTTTCAAAATATCCCCACATACATAGACACATATATAGACTCGTCGTGTTAACTCCATGAGCAGATACGTTCGACCAAAGTTCAGACAGACCGTTTCAGAAGTTCATTTCATCGGCTATGCAAAAACACGTAAATTTCTGCTCGGCCGGGTCACGCTCGCCGCTCCGCAATCGTTACTGAATTTGCTTTTAATGTTCGCGTGCACCATGCAGTTCCCATAAAAAGCGATGCAAATAATTGCATAACGCCCGTGGCTTTGTTTTTTTCCCCTTTTCGCCTTTTTATTTTCGTATTTTCTATACGACGGTTCTTTTTCAGCGCGCGCTTTTTCAGCCGGGCCCTTTTTAAAAGCTGCCGTTTTCGAAGCGCAACTGAAAAGTTCTGTTTGCCGAAGACAAATACGTGCAGTCGATGCGCGGTCTTCTATAAAAATTTTGTTGAAAATATAAATTTTATGTAGATATCAAACATTTTTAAAGTTTTCTGATCAATTCTAGAGATTGATTCGTTTCAGATATTAAGATACGTTAATGTATACTTTGATTAAATTTTATGTTGTCTCGGCTTTTCGTAAATTTTTTTTACTCTTAACTATTTTTTTTAATAAAATTATCGATATAACTTATCACGATATCCTTACTGACATTTTTTACATCTTCAGTAATTGACGACTAAAAATGCTAAAGAAGTGATCAGGCATATGATCAATTTATTTTTGCTCTATAGAGCACCGTCTATATTTCAATCCGATTATATAAAAGAGTCCTGTAATAGTACCAAAATAATAAAAAAACCTGAATAAAGTAAAACCAGAATTGAAAAATGTGCATCAAAATACGAAGCATTCAAAGTAAATTCAATTAGAATAAAAATACACTGATGGATCTGAATATATTGACTGTACAGACACATAATTTCGCATTGTAAATTTTTTCATTAAACTTTTATCACAAAATTATTGAAAACAAAATATACCAATATCAATTTTCTAAATATATTTTGTATGCAGATTACATAAATTCAAATTTTATGTCATTCGAAGGTGTCTCGTCGGATTACGGCTAAGGGCAAACAGTAGTAGGGGCGCGTACACACGATCCTCGACGGACCGCGTCCGCAAATTGCTCCAATTTGCATGTAATCAACGGAAACCGTGTATGTTGTCCAGTGTACTAGTCCACCATATGATGGTTTCGTGGATAGTCCTCTGGCTCGTCCAGATTCAGGATTCAGTTCGTACACAATGTTGCCAGGATGGACCGTGTTGCGATTCTCGGTTGAGATTTTGTCCGTTTTAGCCCGAATTCGATGCTCTGAGGTCGTTTTTGATAAGGATGGTAAAGTGAGGTCGGATAAGTGGAATAGGTTGAAATTTCATACGGGGAAAATATGGATATGGGGTCGACGAGGTAATTTGTTTTTATTGAATTGATATTGTTATCGTGGATAATTATTTAAGTTAACTTCGGGGCGAATTTGAAGGAAATGTTTTCTCGCATTTTTTTTTCAGGGTTATTAATTAAATTGGTATTATCGTTGAAAATTAGTTTGAAAAAACCTTTTTGAATATTTTGCCTCGTTACGTAAAACTTTATAAACCTTTTTGAAATTTCAACTTTTAATTCTTGATCGTTTACGAGAATATTAATTTTTCAAATGTCAAGGTCAATCTAAATCGTATCAATGTCATATTTTCTTTTCTGAGAAAAAACGACTCGTTAAAACTTCTAGAAAAATATTTAAAAACGAATTAATTAAAAATTATACAAGCACATTGCCGTGCACACGAAACGTTCAAAATCTTCGAGATAGCACGTTTCGAACTCGCGGCGCTCATTATAACGTCTTCCCTTTAGTTTCGGCCATTTTCAGCGGTGATTAATCGGCACACGACTAACACACAAAGAGAGCCGAAACCCAGCGGCAGAAGAAGAAAGAGAGAGCTTCGGGAATATGAGATAAGTTTCGATATTAAGTTTTCGGTCGGTCGGGCTCTCATTGAAATTCGCGTTGCATACAATTTCGCCGAGGCGCTTTCGTCGCAACTGCTCGCCGATTCTTGTTCTGCGGAAAGCAACTTTCTTTTTAGACGTTTCTGCGAGGAAAGTTTTTTCCCGAATCGCGAGTTGTGTGTTTCGATCCTTTTCCGATTCCGTTTTTGCGTCCGTCGAACGTTTGATCGATGACGGTTTGAATCGTATAAATAGAAAATTTATTTTTATTTTATTTTTTATTCAAAATTGAAATGAAATTGTTCATTTGGGTTTGAACTTTCATTCTATTATTACTAAACTCGAATATTTTGTTGTCTATAGAATTCTTATCGCTACACATTCAAATTCTACGGGGAAAAAATACATCAATACTCACTCTAGTTAAGTAACTAACAATAGAATGCCTTAGTATCCATTTTCACTTTTTTAACTCTCATGTTAGTTAAGTACGCTAACTCTTTGAAAAATGTAGAAAGTCTTTTACTTGTGAAGTGATTAGAACTGTACCGTCTCCGATTCTCGGAGAGCTAGTGTATATTACCAACATAAAGCTTAAGTTTTATTTAATTATATAAATCAATTAATATATTGTTTACGAATAACAAATGGATCATGTTTTAATCATATTATCAGAATATTTTAATCATATTATATACTCAAATTTAAACGGGATGAACGAACAATGAAAATTATCATCAACTAATTAAATCGATTCGTTAATCCTGGCGATTTTAGAAACCTAACAATCGCTAGTCCACCTATCAATAGAAACCTATCAATCGCTACGTATCAAAATCGCCAGACCGAACCCCGAATCCACTAAGCCCACCGGAAAAAAAAAATGATAAAACCAATAAATTATTCAAACGATCCATTCCTAATACAAACACGGCGAGCATCGAATACAAATTTATGCAAAATCTCCGAACAGAGGAGGGAAAAAAAACCATTAACAATCCAGCCCGCGAACGAGAGCAAACACCGCGAACCTCCATTAGCGCACCTAGTAGGCACCGTAAGCCCACAATTTTCGCGAAAAACTTCTTTTTCGAGAATCAGATATTCGCAGGGCGTAAACGAGCGCGATAAGTTAATTCGGTCCATCGTCGAACCGAGAACAGAGAGATGGCTATCTTCCTGGATCCCTCCTGGATGCTGGATGCCTGGACACCGCCAGGACCTGGAGACTAACGACGCAATCTCGCCTCGGCACGTCCTGGCCAGGAAGGAGTCACGTCCGAGGCTCCTAACGTAATATTGCTTAACTTGTTTTATCATTTACTTAACCCCAGCGTGCCGAGTTCGCTAAGGAGACGGCCCACCCTCCATTGCCTCGGCTATTTACAATTCGCCCCCGTTCGTTGGGGTTTCGTGTAAATCTTTTCGTCGGCTGCTGCTGCTGCTTCTCGATGAATCGACACGTAGCCGACATTTAACTTCTTTCGTCGCTTCGATTGAATGAGACGATCGTGCGACCGTGCGGAGAAAATGGAAAAAGTTTCGTCCGAGTCGGCACTCTTTTTTTCTCTCTCGGTGGCTAAACGTGATCGAGGAGAATTATCATTTTCGGTTTGTCTAAATAATTTTTGTTCTGGGGTGAAAATGTTCTTTGGAAGTAGCGACGAAATCGAAAAAAATAGTCATACATAAATAAAAGTGCTTCATATCTTCATAAACGTATTTTACAAAAGCAAATTATCCAAAGAGACTTGGGAAGGCTGCAACCCTGCAGCCACTTAGAACCTGTCGCCATTGTCTATTTTTCATTGATACTTTTTTGCCAATTAATATCGTATGAAAACGCTGCGATTATTTTACTTCGAAAATGGATGTCGCTAATTCTCAAAGGGAGTGCTTTCGTTTGAATCGTTCATATTATTCGTAGTCATTCGGTAATCGGCTTACTACCAATGTGCTCTCGTTTTTATGATCCGATTTCACGGCAGACAATGATTCACTATTTGTCAGATTTTACCGTTGAAATTCTTTCTCTATTATAAAAACGTTATTAATCTTCGTCATATATAATGTTATATGTTTATTTCTACTGTGCAGATTCTGTGAAAATTTTCAACGAAACTATCGTCGCCGAGTTAATAAAAATAATAGAAATAATCGCAACAAGAGTAAATCTTTCAAAGTTTGTCCCCCCCACACGCAAAGTTCAAAAACTTTTTCCATTTCCCCCGATTCAGTTTTTGAAAGATGAAAATGCAAATGCAACCTGCATCCCAGTACGCTGCCGTCCTGGAATAAAGTTGAGAAAAAAATCGAACAAAAAGACAATATACAATATATTTGAACCGATCCAAAACCGTAAATAGGAGCGCGAATAAACGAAGAAGCGAAAGGTTTTCGAAATACTCGTTCTGTAACTGAATTCAGATTCAACGTTAAGAAAAACTTTTGACGCTTGGGAAAAGTCTTTTTCCAATTCTTTCAAATATATTTTACGTGCTGAAACGGGGTTAATTTGTTTTAAAATTGCGATTCAAAATATTTTCTTTCTCTTCCTTTCGCGTTCCGATTTGTGCTCGGTCGAACTTGAAAAAAAATCGACAAAAGTATAAATCTCGTATTTGTATAAACACTTTTCCGATAAGCTTTAACTGAAATAAATCTCGCTTTCGACAAGCGAAATACACTCCAGTACGCCTACACCTTTTTTCCTCTATCAAAATTGTGTGTTTATTTCGTTTTTTCTCTCGCTGCGTAGCAAAGTTATAAATCTGAGTACGATCAATCATCCACGACATCTTTTTCGTTTTTATATTAAAGTAACTTGTGTATCGTATCTGACCAATACGAACGTTTCCTAAATGATATTTGATTCACAGCTGTCACTTGACTTTTATAAGCACACGTTTTCGTATTGAGAATGTAATAATTCGATTTTTTTCCTGTTTTTCTCGTAAACACTTGTAACTTTAAAAGTATTTACGAGCTTTGACCACTTTTTCAGGTGAAATTCGCAAAGAATTCTCAGCGAGCTTTGTCGTCCTCTTGCAGCAAAAGTATCTCTCTTTCTGCTTGTACCGGTTCTTCCCAAAAGGGGGAGAGAATTCTTTGTTTCGTGCCGGGTCCGAATTCGAAAAGAATTATACCTTCCGGTTCGTTTTTGTACAATTATTAGTGCTGATTTATAACGCGAAGTTTCTCTCGCGACAGTGAATAATGCGATGTTTCGCGCGCAATTTTCCCCCCCTTTGAATACAACATTTTTATCCTTTCACGCGAAAATAATTCCTCTTATTATTGTGTATAAACGCAAACATTTTCAATTTATCATCTAAAAATATTTTCGCCCTCTCGCAATACTTTTTCCAACAATCAGAAGCACGTACGCGGTTTTAGAACGTGGAAACAATTCGTGAGCGCAGTTAATAACTTTTTTCCCATCTTCAATGCAATTTTGTAGTCAGGAAGCTATCTCCCGAGCCAAATGAGATTTTCATTCGAAAAAGCAGTCAACAATAATAGACTGATGAAAATTCATAAATCTCATCACATATAAGATTTTTAATCAGCACATTCTTTCACATAGAGCGAGTTTTCTTACTTACTCTCTAGAGTATTTAGCATAACAGCGCGCTTCTTCACTTTAAAACAAGCGAATGATATTAATTGATAAATTATGTTTAAAATGGGTAGTGTCTACTAAAAATAATATAAAATACCCTTTTTTCCGTAAAATGAATAAATACACTACAAAATCAACGCTGAACGAAAAATATACAGTGTTTACGCAATAAACACCGAATTTCGCTTATAAAGCATTTAAGGGTTGCGCTTAATATTAGTATGGCGCCGTCTACAATTCCGTAGTCTCGTATAGTTATTACGCAATTTCAGACCCGGATACGTAGCCATGGGGTCGCTGGGGGTTAACGAAACCCCCGAACGTTTCAAAACTGTCAAAACGACGAGAAAACGTTAACATCGGCCGACATTTTAGGGCGAGCCAAATTTTAATTTAGTTCCAACTATCCGGATTACTCGCCGTGTGAACAGAAATAATATGATATACGTATTTATAACGCTGTATACAGACCGCAACGAAACGCTTTTAAATTTAGTTGGGTTAATATTATAATATGTACTGCTGTAGGGGTTGGGCTGCAAGATAGTTTGTGGTTTTTTTTGTGAAAATTTTTACATTTTTTTAAGGTGGACGCATAATATTCTGTATTTTTTTAATTTCTCTATTTTAAAAGCTGTGAAAGGGCAATAATTTTACGACAACATCGTACGATTTTTCGTAAACTCCACGATTTAAAGCACGTATGTTCACATAAGTGCCGACACATTTTTTCTGACAAAAGCTGTCACATGCAACGTAAATGTAAAAATTGTTTCAAAAGAATTTTCATCACGTTCGGGGATGTTTGAGTATTTTTTTTCATTTGACATCTGTTATAAATATCATACATTCTCGATGGTATTAAAAATTCACATAACATTTAAAAGATTATTTTTATCCAATATCATTTTTTATTTCAAATGAACTCTTCAGTGAAAATATTATTATTTTTATATATCAATGAAGTAGTATATTTTAACTTTAAAACATTTTAAATGTTCAATGCAGCCCGTCCCCGAAATTTATCGTTGTATTGCGTGTAATTGCAAAGGACTCGTTAAACGAACGGAAGCAATATACAAATCACGGCTCGGAACCGAAATATAAAAACGGCTTGTGAAAAATAGAAATATGAAAGTTTTTAATGTGCATATTTTCGCGTTAATTTGTGCTATTTCGGTTTATCGTTTATTACTCTGTAAAACGCAATCGTTACTCAAACAATTTCGCCTTTAATTTTTTCTTCCTGCCCCGTATACGTCCGTATCTTGATTAAAATGCTACTCTTTCATAAAAATTGCTGTGAGGACGCTTTTCTTTTTTATAACACAGCGCATTTCTTTTCGTACAATGAAGTTATTTCTTTATTTCGTTGATGTGGTCGACAAATGAAACTATTCAAAGCATCTTTCTTTTAAATGTTTTCCTACGTATTTACGTTCACAAAACGTTGAAAAGAAAATCTTGAGAATGAAATGTTTATTTTATTGTATCTCAAAATTTATCAAAATATATATAAAAAATAATTCATTTTTAAGAGTCTAATGAACAAAATTCAAACTAAATCTCGAATATTCCAGCTCGAAAATAATCCGAACCGAAGAGTCGGTTTCAGCAGAATCGACACAAATAGCACACTCAATAATAAAGCGAATTAAGCCGCATTATAATTCGTCTATTAGAGCGCATTCGAACTCGCATATCTCTTCCGAATATCCGTGGGAATGAAAGAAAGCCTTAATCCACTTTTCGTCGTATCGGCGTCGGTAAATTTTCCATAATGCGGTCGGTCGTTTCTTATCGGCGGCATTATTGCCGTAAGTGTACTTTATTGCCGACCACGTTATTATTGACCGCCACGGGGCATTAGAATAACAATGGGCACCTCGACTCTGTCGCACCACATCTCCCCATTTTTGCTAGGGGCTCGTATTGTCGTCCTTTGTATGCGTAATAGGCGATGTTCGGTCGATTCTTCGGCTACATTTTGTTGTATGAAATATATAAAATAGCTTTAGTTTAGAGATACGCAGGGAAATGCGGGCACATTTCGGTAGTGGGATATATTGGGATTGTTTATTTTTCTCAATGAGAAAGTACTCTTTTAAGTGAATATTCATTTAATTATACTCACAAGAGTACAGAAAAACGTAGTGACTATTTTCGATCCGTTTATCTCAAAAGAGATTGACAAATGAGTGCTATTAATTCATACGTATATATTTGTTAATACATTCATATGTAAGAGTTTTTCTTTTTGTAAATAAAGTACGTATTATTATGTGAATAGCTGTTTTAGTACCAATTTTTAACATACTCGTACATGATGTTGGATTTTTCAAAAAGTCGGAAATCGTTGCCGACAATTTACGAGATTGTATCGGCAATAATGCTTATCGTTATTGCTCTGTACGTACATTTTCAATCACGCTACTAGACGGTCAGATGCCGGAAAATCTTCTTCCGAGGAAAAGTGCCTTTTCCGGTAAAAATTCCCATGTATTTGAAGAGTAAATGCTTTACTTTTAATAGAATCGTTCAATTGTTTCACACATTTTCATTGAGAAATTAATTTTATTTCAAATTTTGAAATTTGTTTTTTCCTTGAAAAAAATAGAATTTTATTGAAAATAGTTAGATTAAAAAACTCAAAATATTTTTCATCAAATCTGATCAGTTTGTCAAATTGAAGTTTGAGAACCGACAAAAATGTTTGTCACTTTTGAACTGTGTATTCTAAAATAAATTCCGATAAAAGGGACCATTACCCAATTTCAAAGGCATGCCTGAGGAAACGCTTAGAAATTTTCAAATACCGCCTTTCCAAATGACTGTTTAATATTCTGAATACGAGTTGCAGAAAATATTTAAAATACATTTTTAGCTTTGTGTACGATGAGCGTAAAGTGAAATTTACGACTGAAAAAAGTGAAGAACGACGTTCGCGCATAAAGCGTCGCTCATAAATCGTCACGAATAAAAGGAGAAAAAAATTGTTTCCTTATATAAACATATACTTGCATAAATACGTTATGCGAGAGCGTCTCTAAAAAGGTTCATTATATTTTTAATTTATTTATTTTTTCCATGTTAAGAGTACGGCTAAATTATTCATAAGGCAGCCGATGCTATATATTCAGATTAGTTCATCTCGGATTTTTCGAAAGAAGCAGAACCGTTTTTCATTAAACCTCATTCATTTTTTTCTAATTGAAAATTTAGATTAAAAAATTTTCCTCTCTCACTCCATTTCGGATGTGTACGTATAGCGAAAGAAAGCACTTTTTCATCTTATTCGATTCTCTCGTGCTTAATTCAAATTATCTCGATTAATTAATGAATTTTTGTCTTTTGCAAAGATTTTTTTTTCATATTTTTCACATTTTATCCACGATGTATTAGATACTATAGGCTTTGCTATATCTTTGCTACATATTTGCTGTACGATTGCTACGTCTTTGCTACATATTTGCTGTACGTTTGCTACGTCTTTGCTACATGCTTGCTACGTCCTCGCCATGGCTATGGCGTCGCCCGTGAAATATTAAACTAAAACTTTCGCAGATTGTGATATATTTAATATAATTTGTAAAATGTAATGATGTAGAAACTTTCCTAAATTTTCATAAAATAACTCAAGAATTTTTCATTGCCATAAAATTAGATGTTAAAGGGAATATCTTATATCTTAAAAATACAGACGTTAATTTATTTTTATCTACAATAGATTAGATATGCACAATTACATGCCCTCATACGATCTTTAAAAAGCATCGAAAACCTCAATTGAATCGTTAAAACTAAATTGATTCATTAACGACGCCGCAGTTTTAACGACCGCGCTAAACCCATACGATCCGAACGAAAACGATATTATTTAACGACCGGAAAATGCAGTCGACTGCGGCTCGAAAATGGCCAAAACGCATTCGCAAAAAGTGGCCAGTGTGCAGAAAATGGCCCGGACCGTCATCATCAGTTCTTATCTGATTTGGTTTAATTTTGTTGTTCCGTTGTTGTTTTTGTTTCGTTTGGAAATTTAACGAACTGTGTTACATGCATTCGCGATAGCGACGGCCGTTCAATCATTCGGAAAGTGTTGCAGCAACGAATCGTTTATTCGTTTCTATGCGGCTGTTTAGTTCGTGCATTGTGCGCATTTCAATGAAATAATGCGATTTTACTACTGCGAAAGTTGTATTGTGCTTATAATAAAAAGTTGAGTTCGACTTTGTTGCGAAACTCTATTACTATGCACTCATATGTGTAGATAGAAAAAAACTATTTTTACTATACATTTCTATATTTCAACCGAAATTTTAATAGTTTTTTTTATATTTTGTTTTAAATGTGTAAATTTTCGATTAATAAATGTACATAATAAATACCTGCATGTCAAATCAGTCACATATGAAATCCGGAATTTCCTCGCACAGTTTGCGAACACATTTTTTTCCATAACATGCACACATTTCCTATTCGAAACACAATCCATCATCTACACACTATATCTGAAATACATTTACGAATATATAGTCAAATAGCAATTTAACATACTTTGATACGCAATTTTCTGTGATTGCGAAATCGTCCAATTCTACCGAATAAAACACGCGAACCTAACTACCTACGATTTTGAATAATCCGCATAACGAGTTGCTCAACACAAATTGGCATTTCTCCTTATTCACATGAAAAAACTATTTATTTATATATCACATTTTCTAATATTCAAACACTTTTTCAGAATCGAGCATTAGAACGAACTTGCGGCCGAATTCTTCGCCGAAAAACTCATTAGAATCGCATTCAAACTCGCGTACATTACCATAGGTCTCTCGGACGTGTAAGAGAACTCACTTGTACGTATTTTCGAAGACCTTATTTCCATTAAACCGTGCCGAAAATTGCGCTAATGCTGAAAATTTCGCGTATTACCTTCGCCGGGTTTCAGCCGTCTCGTGCCGTTATGGCGTGACCCCGTTAAAGCCTCCGGAATCGCTAAATAGTTAGTCGTAAACTTTTACGGTTAATATCTTCGAACTGCACAATGAACTCGCCGCATATAAAACTGTGTTTATTAAAGCCTAGCTAAGGCAATCGAGGATAATTTACGGCTTGATTTTTCTAAGAATTAAAGAAATTCATTGACAATTTCATTTAATTCAAATCGAGTCAATGTTGATGACATCCGTATTGTCTGAATATTTTTTTGGAAATTCTGATTGCAAAGTTTGAGAATGTGCATACATTGTCGATTTCGTCGAAAAAACATAATCAAAGGCTTAGTACGAATTTTAATTTAAGCGTTTTTTAGTACAGCATTTCGCATAATTACAGCGAAACACTTTCGGAATTTAATCAAAAGCTTTTAATCCACTTGCATGCTTAAAGGCTTTGTCGTACATTTTTATATTTTTCTCTCGCTACAAACGAAAGCGGTCGTAGAACTTTTTTAATTATGACACCCAATATCCCGTATGTTATTATTTTTTAAAAATAACGGCGAGTTTAATAAAACTGCGCGCAATTTTTCACAGTGCTTTCGCACTGCGCTCGTAATTAAATTAACATTAATCCAGACAATTTCAAACGAAAGTAAATAGATGCACATAGCAATTTTTGAATAAGAAAATACCGAAAGTTTCCATCTACGTGGAACGAACCGAGCTTAGTTCGGAGTTGTTTTGCAATTAAAACTTCAACTAAAAAGCTCGCATACACACAAGCACACACTAGCTTAGAAACTATTTGAATTTTAAATGCCACTTGAAACTCTGAAAAATTACAAACCTGAAAAAAAATCCGAAACAACGCAACACAGACATCATACGTGGCACGTACGAGTTTTTAACAGTTAACCGTGATTTAAGTTCGCGTTCGCGTAATTAACATTTCCAGTCACGCCAGTTGACTCGCAACGACGTCCCTAATGAAAGTACATAACTATGTACATTTTATACACAGGTACACACACAGGTATTCGGGTACATCGGTTACGTGTGGTGTATAATGGTACACATCGTGGGTATTCGACGAAAGTTTCCGCGAAAAAACACCTGGAAAATGCACGAGCCGCGTCCGAGGGGCTTTACCCCGAGGCTGCTTGTACGTGGTGAGCTTTGTAGCAAACACGGAAGGCTTTCATAATTATCAAAAGCCTTCAGTCGAGGCATTTTCGAAAGTTTTCACCCTCAGATATTATGTCTGATGTGTGGGTCTGAAGGCTGTTTTTTTAAGCGAACTTCTAGGTGTTTTTCTTAGTGGAAGTTGAGATTTTGGGGAAAAATTATTAGTCAAAATTTTAACCATATTTTGATCAAAATAAAATAATAAATATCAATTTTGTCGACATGAAAATATAGAACATAAAAATTCTGATCAGAAAAATACACACCTTAAAATTACTATTTCATAGATTCATCTTATGAAATTCAAAACAGATAATGAGCTATTTTTAAATATTTTTTATTTGAAGTCTTCTTCGATCTTTTAGAATTCAGATCGATAAATCATTTAGTGCTATTTCTCTCGATTCTACCATATCGAGACGTTGAAAAGTCGCTTTCGCACCAAGTCGATAATATGAATTTTAAATTTGTTCTTTGCGAAAGTCGTACGTATACAATCTGTACGTTCAGTTTTGCGAGTTCAAGAATTTACGACTTTCGCTAAAAAGAAATATAAAAAAAATCTAAAAACACGGAAAATCCCATGAAGAAACCGAAATGCAGCGTCACGATGAAAAACTCAGTAACTCACGAACGAATTTATCAAACCGTGGATGACAGCAAACTTTCCGTTGATATTACGGCCATGTTAAACTAGAACATTTTACAAAAGTTCAGCGACGTGTATTTATTAAGTTTTTTGTTCTCGAGGCGTTTTGAACAAAACGCTCTTCGGAAAAGCGTTTGCGACGTTTATAAGCGATGCATTATTTATGAAGGATCGCGTGTTTCGTAATATTTTTTCCTTCGCATCACAAGCAATCCCAATTATGCAATTTATTTAAGAACTATTTGCGAATATTCTAGAAAAGAATTCTAAAAATGCCATGTTTTTTTTAATAACCAAGAAAAAATAGAACTTGTATCAATTTGAATATATTTTTTCATTGAATAATATAGTGTATCTGAAGTATAAAAAACTGACTCAATTATCGCATCCTAGCAAGAATAGTTTTCTTTCAAGGACGCCACAACAACGATACGATATTGAAAATCCATCAAGCACGATGAAGATAAAGCAAAAAAATATAGCCAGCGTGTACCATCCGTATCCAATACAGATGTAAATGCGGCTTTATCTAGCCATTAGGGCCAGAGACGTAGAAGTGCCTAAGTCGAATTTCATGCCGGCTCTATCGCATATAAACTCTCATCCTCTAGGTATATTCTCGTTTACCAAGTAACGGTTAAGTTCGTTACTCACCAACCACTGTCTAAGCCCGAAGCTTTTTGCCCTCAGATAGTCGAAAGTGTGTGTGTGAACTATGTGTGCACGTATATACAGAGCGTGGCTTCAGAACTCGCTAGTATGGGTAGTAGAGAAGGATCGAATTTTATAGCGGCACTATAATCGTAAAAAATCCGCATTCGCATATAAATTTTCGAATACGATCACTTTATAGTATTCTTTCGATTTTCTGTTACTAGACTCGCGCTGTGTATGCGTGGGTCGGTAGTCTGGGGTAAAGTGGAAAATCGATAAATATCCGCTTTTCATAATAAGCCGATTTATCGTGTCGACGCTATTTTTATATGCTTATTGAATCTCGTTGAATGGCAAGAAAAATCATGAATAAACCTACACAATTTCTTTTTCATATTCTCGTATTTCTGCATATATCGGGTAGTATTCAATTTTTTCTCCTTGCTCCATCGGGACGGATAGCTAAATTGGTTCAACAATGTATTGTTGTTCGAAATGAAATGAAAACAGTACGAATTAATGTTTGTTTTTGTCGTTGTCAATAGCTGAAAAATACATTTGAGTTACTTTCGTTTGTGACGTTGTTTACCGTGAAATATTATATTAAACCTTTCTGACGATCTACAAAGGAAAAGCTTCGGCTTTTATGCGAAATGACTCCAATATAAATAATTGAAATCGACTCACCGACGAACACATTTCATTCTTCACAACAAAGAAACATACACAGACGTATTCGACTTTGTTTTCGTCAACAAACACATCATTTTACATGTTCGAGTGACTCGGACACTTCATGTAAATTCGACTGGCTTTTACTTTATACGCCCTATTGACCTTTTGTACAGTTTCCCTCCGACTTTCTTCCAGGTATTTTTATACGCGGTCATGTTTTAGTATCGTAGATAAAGTCCGTCCGAATTATCTTCCATAAATCCGTAATCTTCGGTCGTAAATCAGGTTTTCTTCGATATGTTAGCAGGGCCGATGGCAAATATAGGGACATACATCAAACGAGCCCTTTTTCCTCCGCATCTAGGCGTTATCGCACATAATGCGTTCTCTTCGTGGTCCCTTCGGGCGAGATTTTATTTCATACCAAAATAATCAATATTCTCTTATACTTGCTCAGCGTATGTGTATTTTATCATATGTCTAGATAATACTGGCAAAATCATATTAGAGTCTACGTATAGATATTTATCGGATAAAAAATAAATTTAATATTACGGAAACGAATCGAGTCCTTAATGTAGAATGAGTTATGATTTTCTCTGTCTAGGCATTCTCTTTTGCTAAATGATTCGATCTCGAACTGAAAAGCGGCCCGCACTATCCTCTCAAGGCGATATGATCTCTACGAGACCTACCCCTAATTGCTTTCGTTAGATTTTCAACCCTCCAAAGGCGATTTATACAGCGAACGGGTATGCGGTGAACAAATGGTCGCCATCCGATCATATATTTTTTACTGGGCGTCTGGCGTTCGGAAAACCACCCTTTCTTATACACCTAACGTGTTTCCACCCTGTCTTATATTTATATATTATTTTCGGCCCTCTTATCGCGTCGGCCAGGGTTGGACCCAACCCAATCCGAAACTCTCCCCTTAATACAATCACCATCTTTCCGCACTTTGCTCGTTATCCAATTTATTATACGCCGCGTTAAATTTTTCCGAGGAAAAAAAACGATTCGCCTGTATTATTTATATGAAAGAAGGCACCGTCGGGACATCTGTTCGCCGCTCGGAATGCTTCGGTCGTTTTATATAGACTTTTCGCGAAGGGCAAAGCGAAACAAATGGCATTAGGAAATGAGGCTTTCACGCAAGTTTGTATCAATTGTGAGGAGACGGGACCGAGCACGCACTCGTTTTAAATTACGTCAAATTCGGCTGGGGGTGTTGTATCGGATAGTAAATTTCGTCTGAGCGATTTGTGAGAATCGTGTGCGCTTCGTATTACTTACAAGGTTCTTAGTCGAAGAAAAAATTCAGGTTTAATACTTTATAGATAAGATTGCCCTTCTTGATGTTTTTACGAGCTTTGTTGATTTTTTTTTTGTTTCGAGTCGTTGATTTAGCGCTTAAGTCTACGTGCATTGTTGAA
This sequence comes from Cheumatopsyche charites, assembly GCA_024721215.1. Classification (NCBI taxonomy): domain Eukaryota; kingdom Metazoa; phylum Arthropoda; class Insecta; order Trichoptera; family Hydropsychidae; genus Cheumatopsyche; species Cheumatopsyche charites. Next base: position 7,523,448 of record CM045586.1, on the reverse strand, counting down.
CTTATGACCTTTTTAATGATTTTTTTCTGCTGTTTTTTTATGCGTATTGTTGCCATTTTTATACACATTTATTAATTAATATCGTTTGCTTTAAAAGTTGAAAAGTGATCCATAAGCTAGAAATATTAGAGAGTAAATAAGCGCACACAATAGCTGTCGCTAAATTGATCGAATTTACTCGAAACAAATTAATTGGATGGTGATTATTTTTGAGAAATAGTTTCGTAAAGTATTCAATTAACACTTATTTCGAATCAAATATTCAAAAAGTACGATCCATTCACCATATCGATCATGAAAAACAGAATTTGGACTCTCATTACCACCAACTAGACTCTATTTATCATTATTTAAAAATTTAATATAATTTGGGAATAAAATCTGTTATTGGACTTTAAATTTATTTATTCTCAGATTTAAAGCAATATATGAAAATAAAAATAAAATAACACATATCATGTTGATATGTAACGCAAGCACAGTTTAAGATCTTCAAATTTAGCAGCGCAAAACAAGATAACTCCTTCATAATCTAGTGTTACCATCCTGAAAGCGGATTACGCTTTCAGGAAATTGGCTGAACATCCTCGCCAACGGAGGGTGTCGTCCTCTCCTCATCTAGAAACCTCGAAAACCGTCTCTGTATCCCAAGTGAAGGGAACGAGGGCTATCCACCCTTTGAGATATCAGCTTACGCCTTGATATACCGCATTAAGTTCCATTACGATGCGATTTTTTTAATATCGCGGCTCTTCTTATTTTTTTTTTCTCGGCTCGCCTCTTCTGCACCCATCTCTTCCTTATACTCCAACATAAAATATAGTTTATGGTAACGACGGGGGAAATTTAGTTTTATACACGTGTGTACATGTTATGCGTATATCTAGCGTAAGTAATCGCATAAAATAATAAATTGTTCGTTGTATCCGTTCACCTCGTTATAAGTTTTTTTTTCACATGTGTGGTTAAATCTTCTGAGCAATTTAAAAATATAAAAATATTATTTTAGTCGAAATAAATCAATTTTATGTACTCTGATACATTAATCTTTCGTGTAATATAAATCTGAATAAATATGCATATTAGCTTCATATTCAATTTGATTTGTTATAATATGCTATTTAGTTCAAAAATGGGGTAACTTACAATCAAAAAACAAAATAACCCAAATAAATAGGTCATATCTAGATTGTTTTTTCCACATCGCCCATCGATATCCAATGAATCAATCGTTTAAAGGAGAAATTGGAGCGGAAAACCCTCGAGAGTTAATAGCCATCCTTACGTTATCGGAAAGCCGAAAACTGCGAAGGCGCTAAACCGAAACGAGCCACAAACACACACACGCGGGCAAAAGTAAAAATCAAAGAATAACTTCGCAACTTTTGCATCTTCAGTGGAAAGAAAACGGAAAATAACGTCGGCGTCCCTCCTCGGACTAAAATATCAAGTCATTAAAAAGCATCCGGCCTTGTGAGCACATCGCATAACTCTGAATAATAACCGCCATAAAGTACTGCGGTAATATCTATAAGTTATCCTCATTTATTCATGGAATCCGCCGATACCCCATCTCTGAGCCCCACCTTGTACCATCCCCTTACATTCTCACCCTTTCGCTTCTGAGCTTCTTCGGTTTCCGCGGCCGTTTTTCACCATTTCTTCTCCGGTGGCTTTCTTTTTTCTTCCGTCTTCTCTGGGTCTTTTCAACCCTTGTTCTAGCGGTGTGCTTCGCTTCTTCTCTCTCATCCCTTTGCCGAGTCTAATCTGCATAATCAATCATTTATGCTCGGAATGTGTGTGAGATGATGGGGGAATGGTTTGAGGTGCGTAACCCTTTCGATTTCGCTTAGATACCAATTTTAACGCTTATTCATGTAATAATTCGATCGATTATTTAAGATTGTCCATTAGTGAAAGTGCAGGATTATCTGTGTTCGAGGTTGATGAACGCACTTAAGGTAACAGACATTTGATGCCTACTCAATACACGTAGGATTTGGTTTGAATTAACATTAATTTTTATCCATATAATGACGAATTTCACAGTAAATTAAAATGAAAATTTTGTTTGAATTCGATTTAAGATTTCTTTTTTATACATTAATTTTAATATATGGAAATTCTGTTGAAATTACATTATTCATACTATATAGAAATATTATATTTCAAATGCAAATGAATCCGAGTTCATTCCGAAAATAATAAAAATCACTCTACTTATCTCTGAGACTTTGAATAAGAGCGAGGTGCTAGTCTCGCGAAATTCACATGTATTATTTATTTTTATTATTAAATGACCTCGAGGCGGACGAAATTTTAATTTTTGGCGAAACCGCCGCTTCCAAATCCCCGAGAGAAAAACGAAAAGGGGGGCAAGAAAAAATATATATGTATGTATATAGCAAAGATGGAAAAACGTATTTGCGCTTCTCGCAACAGAGATTCGTTGCGTAGACACGGCCCCGAGATTTATGCGCTCGTAAACAACGGATTCGAGAGAAGTTTGGCCCGATTTTACCAAAACGGCTCAAAACGACTCCCTTTTTATACCGGGTCGCAATAATACACTCGGCAAAGTATTTTTTAAAACTCTGCAAAGCGCGAAATTATGCCCGCAAGAAGGATAGTTCTCGGACTCGAAAATCTTCTTCGCCCTCGTCCCCAGTTCCACTCTCTCCAAAGACCGGGTGGTGGGAACTGTTTAATTTCTTCTCCGAGGTTAGGGTTTTCGGGGCTGTGTGAGAATTCTACTCCAACTCTTTCGGCTTATTAACGTCGGACCAATTTGGGCATTCGAATTAGGCTCTTGGAAGCTGAGAAAATGCTGCAGCGCGAAACAAAATCCCTTAGTCATCGTCGAAGTTTGCTCATTAGGAAACACTTTTTATATTTAATGGAAAAATGCTTCGCCCCCCCATCGTCTTTCCTTCTTCTTCTTACTTCGTTTCGCGTCTTGCGTCCGTTCGCGATCGTTTCGATAATTCAGCCCCGGGTAAAAAGTTGAAATAACTTGGTCAATTTAATATTTGCAAAATTGCTACGGCCCGAACAACGCCCGAAACTTTATACCCTTTTGAATTAAAAGAAATTTTATTATTTGAAACATAAGCTATTATCGAGTCGGTTCTGTTCGACTTTTTCGCTGGGAGAAATTTTGAGATTTTCTTTAAATTTTTGAATAACAATTTAAGTATAATAACGAGGAGAAATGTAAATGTTACAGTAGAGTAAATCTTTAATTACGACATGCTAAAGTTTGTTAATTTAATAAGACGCTTATAGAAGATGATCCATCTGGAAAAGTTTAATTATTAATATTTCAATCAAATAATAGATATTTTTCATTTTAATAAAACTGATATATAATAAATCATTTCGTGACATAACTAAATTAATTTCCAGTCGCACGAATCTCACACCTAGTAAATTATTCAAAATACATCTCCGAACTAAAATCGCATTAACCTAATGCACACAAATTATTAACACCGCCCTCGAAAATGATAAACTAGACCACTAGAGACACTCAAATAAAATATTACAAATGGAAAACCCCCCGAGTCGGAGGTTTCGCGAAAACCACCCTCCACCTAAAAACACCCCCACAAACCATGGTCGAAATAAAAGGGCGCTTTCACACGTGTGAAGAATGTCCCCGACGTCGTCGTGCCACTGGAGATCGATACGACCGAGGGTTGGCCGCCTCTGGTTTCGGGTCGGGCAGGGGTGCGAAATGCCCCATTGTTGTTCGCACCGGTCCCTTACCTGTTCGTGACCCGGAATCAATGGGAATTACGTTTTAAGTTCAAAGGTTGCGTAATTCATTGTTACGCGGGTGGGACTAGGCGTTGACCCGTTCGATCTGTATAAGCTTTCGTTTGTGTGTGAATATGAGACATTTTGTTTTCCGATCGTGTTTGTAAATTATTTGATTATTTTTAATTTAATTATGAAAAAAAATATGACTTCTGTGAACCAACATTGACCAAAGATCTATAAACATTAATCAAACGTTGCGTATGTATTCCATGCCAAATGTTTGTCACGGCTAATGTAAGTTCCTCACTCTCTTCCCATGAAACATCAAAGTATGAAATCCCCTATATTATAAAAAGTTTAATATAATGAAGTGAAAAACATTCCATGTGTTCATACAATAACTTTATAAAGTTTCATTGCGAAAAGATAAATCGTTCCGTACTGATATATATACATACATTCATTTACATTGATATATCTAATTATAAAAAGGTATTCAGTTGTGGTTATTATTTTTCAGTCTGATTGTGAATGGATAGTATCATTCATTTTTGTAGCGGAAAAGTTGAATGTTTTCAGTTCTGTAAAAGAATCGCAGCACAAAGGTGGAAAGATTAAAAGGTTACATAAAATTGGTTTGTTAAAGCAAACGAGTATCGAAAAAAAAAATCTATTATTCGCTCAATTTTATTTACGGGCAACTACTCTTTTGCGCTTTAATTAAATTTTTTGTTTCGTTATATCAGTTAATTAATCTGGCTTTCTTTTATTCCGCGAAAGTCTTAATGAGAAATAAAAACGCAAGGATACGTTCCGACATAAATACAAAGCTGTGTAAATTTATTTGGGAAACAACGAATTTCATTTAAACTTATTTCGATTCAGCGTTGATCGCATAAATAATCGCTCAAAGGAAAAAAATACAAGTCCAGAGAGTAGAAACCGCTTCGTTCTTCTCTTTTTATATCCTATTAGAATTTTTCATCCCCTCGGGTTGATATGAAACTCAATTTGATAAAACTCCAATTTTTCGCAACCTTTAAACTTAACGACGCAATCAAAATTTATGTACGACCCGAATGTTCTGCGGCCCTTACACACTTCTTTTCCGAAAAGGTTAAAAGTTTTCACGAAAAGCTTTTTCGCCGAATGAAACGAAAAGAAGGATCCTTTAGTTTTATTGATTTTCCTCGGAAAAACGACTTTTCGTCAACTGATGAAATTTTTCAACTACGTATCATTCATATGCGTCGCAGAGAGTTATTCGAATCGATTGAAACTATCGGCTTTGAGATGATTCGAAAAGTTTTATTTGGATGAAATAACTTTGCATCATTCGTCTACTTCAGAGATAGATATTATATAATTACGGTGACCAGACGTCCTTTATTTAAGAGATAAGTCCTCTATTATTACGGTTTATCTTCTAACTATATTTCATTTATATAACTGACCTTTCGTCCTTCATTTTGTAAAATCGTCCTTCAGCTAAAAGTTTTAAATTAAAAAAAATGTTTAGTGTTTAGTATCGAATATTATACTAATTTTCAATTGTTAATTGTTCAAAAACAATGAAAATATAGAGAATTTTTGATATATTTGTACTTTTTGAAAATTATGGAAAATTTGAATTAAATTATGAAAACTAGATTTACTTTTATGCTCTAAAAAATCGTGCATAAAACGCAGAAAATAAACTATCAGCAGGGAATAGAAAATGGAATATTTATGAAAAAAAAAATGGTTTTGTAGAAGAAATCGCTTCAAAACGTTTTCATCGCTAGGCAATTTCTGCATAAATTAAGTTAGTTCACTCATCGATGAAAGTAAGTTTTTCTTTGCCCTATTTCTTCAATCATCACTCCGCGAAAACTCAACCCCCAATCACTATTACAAACTATTTTTTTTTTCATTTCAGTCCATTTTAAACCACACATTTTACACATATTTATATGAATAAATAAAATTATACTAAATAAGTCCAACCACCATCTAACTCAGAATCACCAGCCCATCAACCCATTACGCTGATACTTTCACCTGCCATCAACCACGTCCCAATGGCGCAGCTCACGCCACGACCACATGACGATCGACCGCAGCCCAACCCAACCTAACCTAACCTAACCCAACCCATAACATAATATATAACGATTGTAACATAGCCGGATGCACCGATGCACTTCGGGCAGGTCCTCCTTGCGGTTTAATTGCCGTTCGGACGGTGTCACATCTGCGTAATAAGACCGTATAATTTTATGCGGCAACTTTGTCCACGGTCGTCGCTGTCATAACCCGGTTAATTTCGAATGGAACTATGGTCGATGGGGAAGACAGGGGGAGAGATGGGTCGTCTTTCTCGGTATGGAGATTCGACGCTTTTAGATCTAGGGAGAGCCGGAAAAGCGTCGAGCGGAGATGATGCGAGGAAATTGCGATTTTGAGAAGTTTATTGAAAATTTTTGACCGAAGTGAATGTTTTGAATGTAATCAATATTAGTATAAAATGAAATTTTTGCGTTTATTTTGTCTGTACAAATAAAACTTAATGCATTTTGTATTCGTATATCTTTGCTCGATTGATTCCTTTAGCAATAAAATGTTTCAAAGTTAACGTACGCACATCTGGAATAGTTTCTGCATCATAATATTTAACAATATATTCAGAAACTTTCAATTTCTAATTTATTAGTTCTTGGAAGATACCTTGGTTGTAGCAAAGTTGGAGCAAATATTCTCTATCGACTTAAATTTGAAGAAATTCTAACAATACCGGTCATACATTGAAGCCAATATTTCATAAAAGACAAATTCACTAGTAACATCATTATCATAAAAACATGAACTAATGATGCAATCAAAATTGCATAAAAAACTCATATGAAAAAATGCTAATGTATAAATTTTCAAAATGTTGTATGAATTCTTTATTCAATCGCCAAACGTTTCCGAACACATCAGATAGAGTTTTCACTTTGTACGCATGCGATTTTTTCCTCTGCCATTCACGAACACTTTTCCGAATTTCCCGTTCCGCTTTTCCGGACCGCGGCGAGCATTTTTAATGAAAAAGCCGGTAACAATTATTCAGCTGGGAAATAAGTTGAAAAAAATTCGAAAATAAAACCGTGGCCGGAATCGTAACCCGGCAAAACGGCACAAAAAATATTCTATATCCACAAGCACTGTCCGACCGAACAGACACGTATGTATGTATGTACGTACCCGAAATAAAGCTGAATTTAAAATGTACTCTCAAAATACGCGGAAAACTCACGTAGAACTTGAATTTTAGTTAAATATATAAAACAAACCTCATCTATGAATACTATAAGTGTTAACTTTTCAATATGATCGCCTCTCATATTTACGAAATTGGTATATTTTTCATGGTAATAAATTAAATATGATTTCATGACATCTTTCTGGTTTATATGTATGTATGTCTTTACTTTTTTTTCTATTATATTGTTTGTGAGAAAATTTAAGTTTCGCAAAAGCTTTTCTAATGTTACATGGTTCGTGAAAAAGGGGATCGCCGCATCACTTTCGTTCAGTTTGTTAGAAAAAAAACGTAATAGTGTCTGGCTTAGAGCTTTTCGTTTCAGGATTCGAATTCTGTCCGCGAAAAACTCGCATTTTCCGCGATATTATTTTTCTGAGCAATATCGGTGTCGCGCCGTTCGAGCTTCTCGCAAATCGATTCTGCGATATTGAAAAATATATCCGAAACCCTATCCGTGACTGTTTATTTGGTCCGAATATCGTTTTCTTTTACGTATAATGCTACGCTCATATATGAAGATGAAATTCGCGCTCGATACTAATTCGATGAAACTTAGAGAGTGTCGAAACAAACCGAGTTACGAAGCACTCACATTTATAACTTGCCATCGAATTATTTTATTTTTAATTGAAAAATATATTATCTTATAATTTCTTTTATTCAAAATGTTTTTTATTAAAAAAACTCTCATCAGTATCTAAGCATCTAACCCTTCGTCCATCTAAACGGGTATACCTTATTCAAAATAATTAACATCTTTACGACGGGAGATCAGACCTAGTCCGCAAAACGTGAAAAAAAGCAGATTTTTCTTCATACAGAGCGCAATTTCAGCGAAGCCTTAGCGGCAATCTGTCTCAATTGAAAACTTGTTCGTTGCCCACGCAGACAGGCCCTCGTTCTTATTGCCGACCGACTCAAAACGGCTACTAGCAAAAAGCCCGGCGGTTGAATGGGGGTTGAATCCCCGGGAAAAAATGGCTAAACCCACCGCCGAACATCGTGTGGGTATAAAAACTCAAACGTCTCGCTGATACCGTCTCTAGAATAGATTTATTGCGTTGCGATCTCTCTCCGGTTCGGTTCTCTCAACACTCGTATAATACCAACTTTACTTTAAGGGGGAGACGAGTTAGAAGACGAACGGTGGGCGTGCATTATTTGCATCGAAATGGAAACAGAAACGCTCGAATCTCACTCGATGACAATTCGTTTATGCGTCGAAAATAGATTGTTTTGGTAAGTGGGGTGCGAATGCTTTTCGAATGGAAATATTCTATTTGTAAAGATGCGGATATCATTTAAAATGTGCTTCGTTTTCATATATCAATCTAAAGAGCAACAAAGGTTTGTTTTCTCTAACGTTTCGCAGCGTACATTGCTTTGTGCTGAAAGTGCAAACCGCAGCGGAGAATAGAAACGCAGCAGACATCGAATGCATTGTTAACGTAGGGTAAATTCAATTTGAACTTTACTGCTCGCGAAGAACTCCTTCAAGTTGCTCATTATAAATGTTTTCATAACAACTCGTAATTGAGCGATCGTTATATTTTCTTCGACGAGAGCGCGCCTGCCTCTCAATAACGACTACAATTTTGCTATTAGAGAAATTTTCCGAGCCACGTCCGTTTTTAGTGCGCAATAAGCTCTAGTGGGTTCGAGATTCGAAAATTCGCGTTTGTAAGAAATTGGAGCGCGATACGATAAAGGGAATCGTTTAGTAAGCCATGGTCCGTTCTCAGAGAAAAAAGGTAAAGATTCACGTTTATTAAGCGCCAAACGATAAGAGGCCTACCCTCGAGTACGTAAGCCAGGTGGAAACAACCCGCGGATTGTATTCAGATTACTTTACCTAAACTTTTTTTTATAATACACACAATGAATTGTATTTTTAATTTTTGATTTATTTGCTTACGTATGCATATTATTTTCATGTTGAATCAAACAATCGCTCAAGTATTGAATCATATCAGTTCGAGTTCGAATCAGGCATAAGCCGCCGCTTTTTCAGCGGTTTTGGAACATTGGACTATTATTGGTAAGGTGTAGCTAGCTTTTAGATTAACTCTACATTAGTTATAAATAGCATAACACATAAGGGCGATATAGTATATCGATATAATCATTCGAATGAAATAATCGAGTCTCAATATCAATTAATTAATTGAGAAAAACGACACGTGACTCTCGTTAGACCCCGATAGGATTTGAAAACAGCACGCTGAGCCCAACGTAGTATCCACAAGTGCTTTGTAATTAACTGGCTCATATTTTATTTACATTCATAATTCATAATATCCATCAGTTTCCAACATCTGATTCTGTTTCAACGCAGAAAAAAAATCGTTATCGCTCACGAGCGGAAGGATAACGAGAACGAGAGGACTCAGAAGTGGCATCTTGTAGCTGCGGCCCGAGTGCCGCTGCCTCGTCCGCATCGTTAAATAACAAACGCCCTTTGTGCAACATAACAGCCTTCGAAAGACAAAATAATGAAGTTGGAGACCGACCCTCGTTTCTTTGACGTCCTTGCGCCGGAACTGCGACGTCTGCCGATCGTCAATCCGCTCCGTGCTCGCTAAACGTTTCATTATATCACAATTAAAGGTATCGTGATGCAATTGCCAGACAATGCGCATATGTATGCAAATTGTCTAAACAGCCGAGATACGATAGTCGAAGGCGGTGGCACGTTCCTACGTTTGCTCGCCGTTAGACGCTGCGAATAATCACGGAATGTATGCGGAGCGCGATGCACGTTTCCCTGCAATAATATCGTTATAAAGATGTTCGCTATAATTATCCTTGTGATTATTGCATACGAATGAGAAATGAATTTGCCGGGTGGGATTCGAGTTCGGAACTGAAATTTCGGGCGGAATCGTAACTGCATTGTGCGGAGTTCATAAGAGTACATATGTAGAATGCAGTGACGTAATAAGATTGTAATTCGATTTGATTCCATTGTGCTGTGAGGGATTCTAGACGCTTAAGATCGATTTTTGCATTTTTCAATAAAAATTCACCAAATAGGTTCTTACTTTTTATAATTTGTTGACTAATCAATATGGTTATTAATATTATATTAAACTTCGACATTTGTAATGATTTCCATGGAATTTTTTATTTAATCGGAAAAAAATCTCAGAAAAAATTATTGTTGAGGTGAATAAAATAAATATTTTATTGGATAATTTTTATTTTTATACAATTCTTAGAATCTTCACAACGTAGAGCTAACAATAAAATACTAATTTTATACAACAGTTGTATAACCTCTTCCGAGAAATGCTCACGTTTAATAAAAAATTTCCATGAAATATTCTTTCGAAATGCAATATTAAGAACCGTAGATACCTGATTACTCTTTAAATTTAAAAAAAAAACATAAACCCATATAGTACAATTATACATGTTTTCTAAAATTCGTTAAGATAAAATTGTAGAACTCCTCACAACACCGGATATATCGATTATCTTGTGTTATAAAATCAATATTTTCATCTAATTTATATCTAAAAATGAAAAAATATCGAGATTGATTTTCCTCTTTAACAAAGATTTTTTGGAGCTATTATCTCAGATTCATCCGCAGCCCATTTTCCCGGCTTGTTTGAGCCGGGACAAACAGCTCCGGCTTAATTCAGTGATGATGTTGTAAGATCAGCTGACACTCACTTGACACGGCCTTCTTGCCTTTTTCTCTTGCAAATCTCCTTACGCGTCTCTCCCCATACTCTCGTTGCCATCTCACCCTCGTTCACTCCGCCCTTAATACCTTCGTTAATGTGAAAAAAATAAATCACCGACTCCCCGGCGCGCTTTTTGCAGCTTCGTCTCTTCGCAACGCGAAAAAATCCAACAAAGTGATATTTAATTTTCATTAAAAAAATGTCCTCGAAAAGATGTACAAACACGCGAGAAAATCTTCGTCTCGTTCTCGTGTAAAATATTCATTTTATAGAAGAAGCTTATAAACTAATTTCGTGTAGAAAATGTTTGGTTTACATTTTGTAATATTTTTTGATTTAATTAAATTTTCGATGTGCTTTGTTCATTTTTATTATGAAGCCTAAAAACATATTGATAATTATTATTTCCGATTTATATATATTTCTCAGAAATAACGTGTCTAATTAACTATAATAATCACATCTAATCACATCCTATGATGATCTTCACGCTGACAGACTTAATAAGATATGATTCAAATCAAATTAATTAACAAACATAACACGTATTAATTTGATATATGTCGACTCTTGAAGCCAACTACGGAAAGCAACATTTTTTTTCGAAATCGAATTAAGAGCAGAAATTATGTCTAGACATGTTCATACTGTTCATATATTTAGTGACAATAAAATTCAAGCAATTTCGGAATACGTGCTGAGATACAAGCATATCATTAAATCACTCATTCCTTTCTTAATACACATCAATCGATGCTCAACTTTTCCTCGAAATCACATACCGCAATCGACTTCTACGCACGTCACATACATACATAACGATAATTTCATAATTAACGATTTCCAAGAAAACTCATCATCTCAACGACAACATCTACTCCACAACTATAAACAATTATCCAATCGACAATCAAACGAAATTTTCATGATTGCAACAATCAAATCACATCTAGCATATCCTGCAACACTCACGATCAGAATAGGCATGCGCGAGTACTTCACCTTAACGTTCGTCTACGGTGAAAATATAGCGACCATGGGGTGGCCTAGGGGGTGGTAAAATGGCGCCATTTACGGTCGTGGAGCTCGCCGGGTAGTAATTTGTAGCTTGACAGTGTTCCAAGACAAGAGACTAATTAGTTCCTCCGTGTGTCGTGCTGCGCGCGCACCCAGAACCAAATTAACCCCGGCGACCAAAACTAGCTACGTTTTTCAACGTCTTCATTTAAATCTGAGAGAGTTATGATGCGACAGTTGAAATTTTGCCATTTTCGAACCGAGAATGTTTTCCATAGAAAGATCTCTTAATTTTATTCGAGTCGAATGCTGTTCAAATTTTGATTCATCATATTTATTGAAATTAGATTTCAATATCGATACTATCGTTTTTTTAAGTCGGGTTTGAAATGTGGCGTTTTTTAAAATTGTAATGAATATGTCAATAGGATCTTGTAAGTATAGAAATATTAGTTTTTTTAACGCGGTCGAACACCAAATAATCATACTATAAATATATTTTGAAACAAAAGTGGACTTACGCCACTGTTACAATAATGTACGCATTCGTTGTTCAAAATATCTAATTTTCTTTTCATGTTTACTCAGAGCATGAAATTTAATATTTTTCTTTATATTTTTTTCTCTATTGTTTAAAATTTCATAAATCTAAAACATCCACATCATAACTATGTCATGATTCAAAATTCTCATATTTCGTATTCTAATATGAATCGTATTTGATACACTCAACTAAACATTGAACAAGCTTCAAGGCACTATAACATTTCCTCTATCCATTGTATTCGGACTGCAAATAATGCAAAACGAAGCCTACACCCTTATCAAGAATCGGGCATATTTCACGCACACACAAACCCTCAAATTGAGACCAGTACATGCAAGAAACATGATATTTATTTACACGCATACGTGTACGTAATGTGTTTATTATTGCGAAAGCGCTGTGCCTCGTTTACTAATGTTCCATTTGCACGTTAAACGCAACACAAATAAACTCCGGCACAATCAGATTTCGTAAACTCGCCGCAAAGTTAAATACAAGTCGAGAGAGCGTTTATATATTTCTATATTTGATTTCGGCCCGCGATATACCGAACTTTGATAATTTTATTCGAAAGTAAAATAATTGATTCTGCGTTGTTTATACGCGAGCGTTTGTTTGTCTTCGTATGCTAGCGATATCGCGAAAGCAAAATAACGTTAGCGCTTTGTCTCGACCGAAATCGTGTTCGGCACTTTGTTGTTAATTAACTTCGACAAGTGTGATGTTCAGATTTCAAATATTGCTTTTTATCAAAGTATAACATATTCGAACATCGGCTGAAGATGCCTCGTTAAAATTGAATTCGAATATTTCGATTTTAATTTACGCTGACTAAACTTTTGTATAGTTTCATTTAATTAGTTTCCACTTTCTATGTATTACTTAAGAGCGTTTGTCACATTTCTAACAATGGCTTTCCGAAGGAGTTTTCTTTAATAGTGCAACGCTCGTTCGAACCGTGCGAAAGCGAAAATCGAGCAAAACACGAAGTGTCGCTAGAAAATGCGACACAAGCAAAAACAGATAGTAAATTGCCAATTATTTCAGTTTCTTCCCGAGCGAGCACTAACCATGTTTTTTCGCACTTATGTTTTTTTTCATTTCATTTTATTTTTTCTCCGAGTCTTCTTCTGCTCCAATTTCGAAATTGCTCCTATATAGACTCGCATCTTTCCGTTTATTGCGCGAATATTTTTCATCCAAAACATATGAGAAATTGCTTCAGATCATTTCATGAATATATCGTTCATATGGCTAATTTTTAACTTAATTAGCATTATTAGTATTGAGAGTTCATGAACACGCTTTGATAGCTACAAAACTATAAATATATAAAAAAAAACTTGTTAAGTTATAGTTTAGTTAAGATCAGTGAAATGATCGGCCCTTCATGCTTTTTTCAAGTTATGCATAAAATAATGCATCAACGTCAAACTCCTCCATAATATAAGTTGAATTATGAAAATTTCCCGCTAAAAATTCGTAAATTTTCGAGCACCTTCTTTCCGAATACGATATTTTTTTTATTATAAATATTTCACCGCTCGATTTGTGACACGCCATTACCGGGGATGACAGCCGATTGAAAACGCGAATTCAAAGAGCCGCTGGACCATTCGACTGGAAAATACTCCGTGACTTGGAAATTTTATTTTATCTGTGCAAAGTGTGTCCCTTTACCGTGTCCTGGGGATCGTGTCCTCGTCCGAGAAAAAAAACCTTGCTGCGAACTCGAGTCAATATTTCAACGGAGCGCACCCACTCGACTATCGCTGGATTTTCTTACGATATTTATTTTTCCTATCAATGCTTTGTTTATTTATTGTTTGCTCTTTCTTGCGTTCCTTCTTATAAAAAGATCGAAAAAATGGTATATATTCGGAAATTTATATATTCAAACAATTTTAAAATAAATTTTTCATTTTATCAATAGGTAATTATTTTTTGTAGAATTTCTGAACAATGGGCAAAAAATTATGTACTGTGGTACTCGCTCTAATAATCATAATTGATATATCATTAGAAAAGACTATTGTCGTAGAAATACGTCTGCTATGGCACCAGTTCTCGTTCTAAGTTCTCATTTTTTTACATAGAAAATTACAATATGGATGTTTATTTATCTCCGGACGAATTCAGATTTGAGACTAGCGGCAATAATATTATAGTTCCTCTTGATAAGACCTTGTTTAAAAAACGCTGTAATAATGTCTATCGGAATCGGGTATCATTATTTCTATTGTTCTTTAAAGCTAAAAATAATTATAAAGAATAGTATTTTATAAAATAAATATACAAGAAAACACATTTCTAAGCGAAAAACCGCACTTCCAGCAACGGCAATAAATTCATGACTTTCTTACGTGGCGCGCTCGTTAACCGACTTCCGATCGCCGACGCGAAAATTCCCACAGAGCCTTTATTAAAAAGTCGTTTCTTTTCGTTTCCGCCGCACAAAACTCACTCGAATCTTTATTGCGAAATATATAAAATATAGAGAATTTTTATTTTTCGTCAACGCAAACAATCCACCTCGAGGTAACCGCGAAAGACCAAACTCACCAAACTCATTTCACTTTATAATCCGGCACCGCCGTTCATCCGGTGCAGCCGGCGCAAGGTGCTCCGCTAAATTCAGGTCGCAAATAAGGAAAAATGAAAAGTCATAAAGGGACTCTCTCCGGCTTCAATTATCCTCATAAATTATTTATGGCTTGCAGCGAAGGCGCCGCGAATCGAAAACAATGGGACTTGTATAAATCAAAAACTCGCGGTATTGCGGTTTGTGTACATTATAGTTTCATGGCTGGGGCGATTGCTTTCTTTTCCACCGTCTGCTGCTGAAGCGTCTATCTTTTATTCATCTTCGTTAGATGGGGAAAGGCGAAAAATTAAAAGGCAATCAACGTTTTCAATAAGGCGAAGCCGTCGAAATTCGCTAGCCTCTTCGCGAGAGCGCTCTTTACGAAATTTCTCAATAATTTTCCATTGTTCACAACTATAATATACGAGCAATCAATTTGTGAAAGTTAATTTGTTTCATATTAAATCGATTAACTATTATTTAATGGGGAAAAATGACAACTTTGTAAAAAGTAAATGTCTCTTTTAGTCAAAACTGTCTATAGTGGCGCTTCAATATTACTTTCCACAGCGAACTAGCATTTTCGTATGGGAATCGTCAACATTTTCATTCGAAATTGAGCTATGGGACTATTTAAATATCTTTACACAAGAAAGACATGAACAAAGAAAAACAGAATGACGCTTTTCTTACGATTTATTGCGTAAAATATCGATGGGAAAAATCCTTTGTTCAACAAATGCAAGGATTTTTTTTTACAATAACATTCTGATATAATTTTAACAATTTGCATACATTTACCGAAATGCATTCCGAAACGAGAATATTGCAAATTCAAATTCGCCCTTCTAGAGGAAGGCAAGGATCATTCCCGAATTATGCAAACGAGATACCCGAATGCGACACAATTTGAATTTGACGTGACTTTGAATCAAGGAAAAAGAAAGAGCTCACCGCTAATTGACCGCATTTGTCCGGGGCGTACTTTGTATGTCGGCTGCGACTGCTAATTGTTCAGAAACTCGTGCTTCTTCGTCGCCGCTGACAATTGTTAAATAGGTAGTTAAACCCGTACAAAATACGTAATCAACACTAATTGGAAGTGCAACTGAAGGGGTGGAAGGTCGCAGAATGCCTTGCGGGACGCCCGTTTTGAATTGAACCACTTTGCGCTGCACTACGTAGTTTAAACGTATTTCATATCGAACTATGAATATTACCGGCATTATATTTTAATTATATGAAATTTTGTTTTTTTTTTTCAATAAATTTACATATTTATATAAAATTATGCGTAAATGTTAACTGAAAGTTCTTAATGCCGCCCATCTACGAAATGCGTCTAATTTGAAAAGTTTTCCGGGGCGGTTTTTTACATCGGTTATAAATATCGTTTCGTGAAATTTTGACGTTGTGATCTCTATCCGCTAGACGTGTCTCGTGATATATTACTTTCGAAAATCCATTACGTATTCAAATTTGATTCAGCATTCAAAGAGTCGTCGGTAGCCGCGCCGCGTACGAATTAAGTCGGGAACAGACTGTTCTACAACACGAGCATTCATGGTAATGCGATTTTTTTATTCCCATTTTTTCACGATCCTTTGTTTTTCCTCTCCTATGGGGAAATTTTCAACTGATTAATTCAAAAAGAGATTGTAGTTTTTTTCTCCTTTTCTTTATACGCAGACGACGGCATGTTGTGTCGTCACATTTGAATAACCCCCCTTAAGATAACGCCTCCGAGACGACGAACTATGTTTTCTTAGCCGTTGCTCTTAACAACCCTTCTGCGGATGATCATTTAATAATTTAACCCTGGGCGACCTAAAAATTCAAATTTCGAAACTTCGTCCCACAAGCTCGAAGCATATTCTTTCTCTGCGTTTGTATGTGGCACGCTTTGCATTATTTTTTCTCTATACGTACATATTTTTTTTTTTAAGTAAAACTGCGACCTTTTTCGAAAGTAAAGGTCGTTTTGCAAAGTAGACGTGGCTGTTCGCTTCGGCTATTTTTGCTAAAAGCGGGATTTGCGTTCTGCTTGAGTTTTGCATATTTCTCGATAAACACAACGATAAAATATTACGATTTTAATTGCACGTCAGATCAAAAGCAACTTAGCATAGTCAAAAAAAGTAATTAAAAACGTAACATGTTCAACTGAGTGAGTCTTGATTCATTTACATTTTCATGAAATATTCAATAGTTAACCGAGAAAAATCGGTTCTGTTTTTTCAATGTTTATGAGAATAATAGGTACCTTACACCTTGATTATTCAATTACCTAAGTAATCGATATTTCCATTTTTTTATTGAACCTTGAAAACGTTCATAAAATTAACTTTTCAGCAATCTGATAGTGAAGTGGTATAAAGCGTTTATGATTGATTTAACATACTAGAGATGCATTGATTCAAGTCCTGTTTTGACGAAAGTCACATGTATGTTTTTTTAATTGATATAGAGAAGTGGTCATTTATTTTGAATGTTTTGTCTGTTAAATTTTAAATAGATTGTCGATTCAATCCTTTATAAAATGGATTTCTCAGCTATCTGGGTTTCCTGCCTACAAGTTTCGGTGTGTGCATTGATTTCTAGCCTAACGGCTTCTATCTCTTTGTCAATTTAATGAGCAATCGATGTGTAATGATTTTCCATCTACTTCAGCCTTCTAGATTGTTTACATGTATCTTGATAAAAAATATCCCATATATGTGTAATCCTTGACCTTAGACTATCTTGTGTAAAATAAGTACTAGTACATATTATAAAATTAAAAAAAAATCCACTTCTTGACAAACTCGAGCACTTCTCAAACCAACCAAACCTCAATCCACACGACGACATCAATCAGACAAACGAACGACTCGAATCAGCACCGAATCGAGCCAACCTTCGAATCCGAACAATTTTTTCAGGCCATATCTAGCAGGAGGCTTCGGCTGTGGACTATGCACAGTGTTCCTATATTCCTTCCTTCCTTCGCAGCTAGAGAGAGGCTAATCGCCCTCGTAAATAATGTAG
This sequence comes from Cheumatopsyche charites, assembly GCA_024721215.1. Lineage (NCBI taxonomy): Eukaryota > Metazoa > Arthropoda > Insecta > Trichoptera > Hydropsychidae > Cheumatopsyche > Cheumatopsyche charites. The sequence continues at coordinate 7,505,533 of CM045586.1, read as the reverse complement.
CTGTCCTCGACACCAGCTCCTAATGGTGACGTCTGTGTCTCGCGAAATTATTCTGTCGGTTTACGACCTCCGGGTCCGACAGTTGCTCCTGACTTACGAACTGTTACGATCCGACCGGAAAGCCATCAGTATAATTCGATAATTTTTCCGGATTTTTTTTAAACGGATTCATTTCGAGTCTTTGATACTCTCCTGCAGATGCTTCGCGTGCCGTTTTTGTGAGTTTGTGCGAAAAAGATACGCATATTGTATCAAGGTGAAATATGAAATTATTTGTTTTATAACTATCCAAATTTGGTTTTGTGTATAAACCTGACTAATGAACTGTTAAGATTCTACAGAAAATAGATAAATTTTCCAGCTTTTTTTAAAGAATTAATTTATATATTTTCTCATAGACGCTACGTATGACGTTTTATTGAGTTTGTGAGAATAATGCATATTATTATATCAATGATAAATATAAAGTTATTTGCGTATGATCCAAATTAAATTATTTGTATATCCGTATTTGATTTCCGATTTCGAAATACAAATATGAATAATTATGAGTCTATTCATTTTGTCAAATACGTATAGCCGATGACGCAAATTGCAATCATTAACCATTCCAATATCCGCAATTTCAATTATCGCTTAATTACATCAAAAATGCATTTACGAATAAAAAACGCACCTTTTTGAACATTCATTACGTCAAAATAATTACATACAAAAAAAACTTAAAATCATGCAAAAAAATTAAGAATTTTAATAAAAATTCCTTGGAATAGTATGACATTAAACACTGTCATTATTCAAGTGTAGGTATATAGAAGTGTCAAGTCGCAAAGCCTTCGCAAACACGCACGACAAATATTGTCAAAGCCACTAGCGCCGAAGTGTCAACAGAAACGGTTATGTTTAAGTAATTGAAATGCACACACAATGCACGCCCCGTAATTAAAGCTCGCGTGCAGCAAACAACGTCTAGTATAAAGAGAGGGCTCGTTGCCGGCACACTCGCTCCTTTTGATTAAGGGCGAATTCGCAGTCAAGTTTACGACTTCCACACACTAGAGACTGCCTGTGCTCTAAATGCGGCTATAGTTTGTGTCTAGGGTGACCACATTTTCAAAGACCCAAAATGGAACGCTCGGAAAATCTTAGGACTCCCAATTCGATTTGTTATTTCGAAAACGGAAAATAAAACGACGGATGAAAATTTTTTACTGCTTGTAAAAACTAGTCGAATAAACATTATTTATTCCCCCTCCCCCAAAGTGTATATCTGAAAACTTTCTTAAAATTTCAAATGTGCATTTGAAAAAAAGTCATATTTTTTGATTATCTGAAAACGTCAAAGATTATTTGATCCGCTCAATCGATTTCTCGAAAACTAAGAAGCATAAGCAAGATACGACAAAAATGGGACTTTCCTGGTAAAATCAGGAAGTATGGTGACCCTATATATGACTCAGTTACTCACTGCTCGCTCAGTATCCGGCGTGGAATTGTTAATTCTCGCTTTGCTCGCATCTGAGCCGGGATCGTTTTGATTTCTGTAATTTTAAGCCGTAGTATGCGCATATCATATGTTCGTATTGTTCTGCGCGGATTCCGAACGAGATTCGAGACAAAGGACGTTTTCGAAGCAAGATAAATGGATGCTAAAATGTCGATTGTGCTCCACGTCTGTCTTATTGCAGTTAATCTATTGGGCACGGAGCGAGTGCACTTGGCGTTCACCGTTCGTTGCACTTTGCGCATTCGAATCGGTCTATTCTAATATTGGACGCTCTTCGATTGGATTACCAGTTTTATGTTCTGTAAGATATAAATTCAGAAAAATGTTTTTCCATTGATTGCATAAGATTCAATTTACTACTAGATATTCAGCCGTTAAGATCGATTTTGCATTCAGCGTCGAGCTTAATATTCTTGTGCTGCTAGACACGAATTGTCTTATGTCAGGGTTTCATCAGATCCACGTATTGTTTTTCTTAATCAATTGATTGATATGAAGACTCGATTGTTTATTTTGAATGTTTATTACTTAATATATTATTCAGTATCCTTTTTAAAGAAAAACTAGATATAAAGTTTAATATATGCAAGTATGAATATCTCGAATATACAACGCAATATGATAATCACCGATGATTTCATACAATTAGTGTGATATTTCCTGCTCGAGTTCGAATAATATGTTAATTTCCAGTAGATTATCTCGGAGACTGGCGACGATTACGACCGTAACGGTATAGGTGAAGCTTTCTGAAAGCTCTCGAGGAAAACGTACATCGTTAAGGTACGTTTTAGCGTCGGGTTAATCTAGCGGCGTCGGCGAATTTCCAGCGAAACTAAAAACGAAACCCGCGTACAATTTGCGCGAGAGCATGCTTTTGCTCACCGCGGTTTTCGCCGTCGTGCTCAAGAAAATTATCAAAAATTAACGTCGCGAAACGAAGGCTCTTGCACGGCTAAAATATCTCGGCATGTTGCTCTATAAGCTTCTCATAACTTCACTTCATTATGATGTGATTTTCCGGTTAGTCAAAACATATTACGTACGAATGTTTCAGACTCTGTAATATAAAAGTGTTACTTTTAAATCTCTCTTTAAAATTTTTATTTAAATGTAATTTTCATTTTGTTAATTAAATAGAGTATGAGTGAAATTTTTATTTTTAATTAATCAATATTTTATTTTTTGAAAATTTCTTAAGAATGATGTCGACCATTAAAGCCAAATCCCATACTACATCTAATCGAAAACTCGGCAAAGATACATCACAGTTCGTCAGTATTTTTGAAGATTTTATTTACTTTATGTAAAAACTACATTTTTTTTTTAAGTTTTTCGATATTTAAAAGTACTTTTATTAACTACCCACCCTTATACTTCTACCGAAGTCTGAAAAAAAAATTTTTTTTTTCTAAAAACATGCCCACATTTCAATCGAAAAACACAAAAATTATGTCTCTCGTCAACCGAAAACGCACAATACACATCTGCCAAAATTTGGAATCCGTACTTGTTGCAAATTTACGACATGTCGAGATTTGACGCGTGTACATGACGTGCGGGATTATAATGCGTTTGTAAAACACGATGTGCGCACACAAAAGCGCCCGTTCATCATCGCCGGATGTGTTCATATTTATTATCATTATGTTATTATTATATTGTACCTACTAGGAGGCGAGCATCTTTGTGTTTTAACCGTGTACGTATGTGTGTTCTAGATGTAGTGTTTGGATGTTTTGAGGCGAGTTTTGAGGTAATCACGGCGAAGGGACTGCGGCGCCGCTCTAGGCTATTTCGCATATTTGAGATAATTAAGAGAATCCCTTACTAATCAACTATTAACATTGCAGAACTGAAACATTCAACTATAATATGTCGTCCTTAATAAACTTACATTTTTTTTAATATTCATGTCAAAAATAATGATAGATTTCCGGTACAATATAGCTTTATTGTTTCTATGTAATTTTTCGATTGATATAAGTAAGGGGTTCAATTAAGTCGAAGCTCGCATGCAAAAACAATCCCCGGTACATAAGAGTATTATGATTGTTATTTATGTCCCGAACAAGAGAGATAAAAGGACCGTCCACGTTATTAGTGCACGAAGAGTTTAATCCCAGCTGGAAACTACCTATCGCCAAATATTTTAATTAAATTTCATTCCATTAATGGACGAGTCGAGTGGAAAGCGACCCGACCAAAAAGCACATCATCGAATACCCACAAAATGCCGATATTCATATCGAATGGTTCGAATTGTTTATGGCATAGAAGTCTCTGATCCGTATTCGTATCATATTTCCAATATTCATTTTCTAAGCGTATAAATCGTTGAAATTTATTAATTTCCTATCTATTTTGTTAATCATATCAAATCAAAATGAAAGTACAATGTTTATATAAAGAATGCTTAATCTAAGCCTGAATTTCGAATTGATCCAGTTATTCTTATAAAATATATTCCGAACTATAAATTTTGTTCCAAATATAATATAATAACAAGAAAACTTCGAACAATTTTAATAAATAATCTGAAAATAGATATTCTCATGTTTGCGAAAGAAATTTTCATTTCAGTTTTAACAAAAGAATTTCGCAATATGTATTGATCTCGCAGAACGGCGATATACATACTATAAGCGAGCATTATTTAGTGATAAAGCTTTCACGATCTAAAGGATATAAGCTGCTTCGAACGACCATTACAGAACCCTTTCATGTATGTCGTGAAAATTCCCGAAACATGAAAGCCCGCGCACATATTTTCACGTAAAGGCACTACCGACGACAAAATAGTCCGGGGAATCCAGAATATTATATTATCGTCTTTTTTCTATATCAGATATCGAAGCTTCGCATTGTATGTATATGTAACGTGTAAACTCGTAGCGTTTGTTGAAATTCAAATGAACCGAAATCTGGAAACGTTGCAAACCTCAAAATGTATGCGCGTATGTTAATTTCAATCCATTAATGGAAACTAAAAGCAAGGTTGGAAAGGATTTAAGGATTTCGCTCCCAGGTCGTCCGTGAAAATTCACTATGCTCGTCGGATGTGTTACATCTGTAGTATTTTAGGTACGAGACTCCTCACTTTGCTATGACGTTTACGAAATTGCAATTACATGCAGATTTGTACGTCTGGAGTGTGTTTTGAGAGCACGAGATGCGACGAATTTTGCATTTCATAAAAAACTTTCGTCTTTTTAGTAAAATTTAACTTTGTTTTCGACTAGAAGCACATCTTTAAACTCGGCATTTTAAAAACTTCCTGGGAAAGTTGTTCAAGTTTATGAACTTATGCAGAGTAAAATTTTGTACAAAACTGTAGTTTTTAACCTATTTCGAAATGATTTCAATGAAAATGCTATTTTTAAAATATTCTTATAAATAGCATCATATTTAAAGCATTTTTGAATTATATATATAATTCTCTACTTGAAATCAATCGATGACATTGAGTGGGGAACGGTTAACAGGCAAGATGGTGGGTTTCTTTCGTAATAATAATAATACAAAATCAATCGATAATATTATAACTATTTTGCAGTCTTAGGTGAATATTTTCGAATATCATAATATAAGTATAATATAGAATACTTAAATCGAATATAATTCAGTGAATATATAATTCTGCATAATAAAAAACACAAAACGAAAACAAAAGACACAGCACAAAAGATATCCATCTACAAGAGATAGAATATACACACATCCACCCTTACCAAACTACACACATATCCCCGATACAGAAAATCCGCCCCGAAAATCCCGAAAGTAAAACAAAGCCCATGGCTCCGGAAAAAAAAGCCCTCATCCTCCGCCGCACAATAAAACATTAACCACCCATATTTCCAGACATCGCCTAATCAACCCTCGGCTGACCATAAAAGCGCTGAATAATTGACGCCCTTATTAATTTTTTAGGGGCGCACGTGTCACTCGCGCCCTTCGCCCCCCCCGAACCCCGCCCCTGGCCGTTTCTGCCCGCGATTATGAATATTTGATCGCGGCCCACGGTTTGGGCACCTCGGTAATCCCCGTGAGTCGTCTGCTGGCTGGCTATCAATTTTGCACGAGGCCCACGACCGCGAGATCGACGCGTCCCACCTTTTAGCATTGTGAATACTTAAGGGAGAATTTCGATGAGGGGGTAATGTGGGGGTGAAAGGAGGCAAAAGGGGAGGGTGCGTTAAAACTATCGTTAATTGCGAAACGGAACGCGTTTATGATTATTAAACAGCGACGGTGACAAGGAGGCGCCGGAATTATTAAACGGCGTTATGATTGTGGTTTTTCTGTGAATTTAGATGGGAATATTAAATGGGTTTCGAGTGATAGTTTTGAATATTTATGTTATGAATTTGAATATTTTACAAAGTCTATAAAATTTTGTCATATTAATATGTGGCGTATTTTTTATAAAATGTGGCTTAGAAAAAAAAATAGCATCATTCTTTTCAAATCAAATTTTAATTCTGTATAAAAATTGCTTTAAACTACCTTCCTACATTGTTAGAAAAAATATATGAACTAGCAGCAGGCGCATGTGTATCAAAATAGTTCGGAATTAATCAAATTTCGTATGAGTTTATTGCCATCTATGTGTGAAAAAAAAATTTCACGCCTTAAATACGTTAAACGATGCAGTTTCGTAATTACGATGATAGCTCAGTGGTAAGACGGCGGGCATAATAAACTGAACGCCTGGGTTATCGAGGCACGGCTGTGGCTGAAAATTTCAAGCATCGTTAGCGTATTTATAATATAGATATTACTCATAATGAGAAATCAATTTTTCTATACTTTCACGTAGATTGTTTTCGCTAGTGACGTCAGTAATTAACGTAAGCGAATTCTGTTGGCGTTCAGTTATGAATTTTTCAGCAAAATATAATTTAATTTTTAAAAAAATAATATGAAAATCAATAAAAACTGACAATTCTCAATAAGAACGTTCAATTTCTTTATATTTTAAAAACTAATTTGATCGATTTGACGTAAAAGAATTAATTAAGTAGTCTTTATAGAAGGGAACTTTCCATGTGGTGGTGTGGAAAAAATGATTTTTTGCCATAATTTTTATTTCAATAATTCTTCAAGTTATGTAAAATAGTAATTTAATAAATAATCTTTCACAATAAAATAAAATTCAATTTGAAAAAAACATTTGTATTTATTTTTTTCTACGCGATACTTAATAAAAAATGCGCCTTGTAGTTTGGTACGTGCGAAATGAAATCGCGAAAAAGGCCTTGAATAATTAACACGAGCTCCACTGTCACCTCTCACCTAGCACGACTAGAGCAGCCACGGAAATCCTCGAAGAATTTATAAGGACATGCTAAATTGGACCGGCGCTGAAAATATTTCTCGACGGTTAATTCGGACGTTTTAATTGCCCGCGGAGTTAAGAAAAGTCGGCCGAATAAGCTCCGGATTACTCGCGTTATTTATATTTGTTTTCGGTTTTCGGGGCGAAATTCTGCCGCAAATCCCGCTACCGAATCTCCCGTGGGGTGAAGTTGAGGAAAAACGACTCGGGAAAATGGAAAAGCCCCGGAAAAGCGGACAGAACTGCTTTAGAGGACGCCCACTTCTACGCATTGTCGTCGGTGGACATTTTCTCGAGTAATTCTCAAATTAGTCGGAAGCGGTCGATGTTTTATAATCTTGTTGAATTTATCAATAATAATATTTTTCTGTTCAAAGCATTCAATCGTATCAAAAAGTATGAGCTAATTATAGCATATAAGCTTCAATCTGTTTCATCATGTTACAAATGGCATATAAAAGATAAATAATAATATTTCATATCAAAAAAAAGACATATTTAAAGATTTTTTTCTTGTATATTTAATATAAGCAAGCGTTTTAATATTGGTTTCAAAATGAAATCATGTAAATGAAATGAGATTTTTTTTCATCCGATTCGTACATAAATTTGATTTTTTTTTCTTCACATTGAATGGAAACTTTTCGATACGCAAAAGAAAAGTTATTTTGAGATTCGTTCGAAAAAATATCACACGTTCTAAAATAGCGTTTTAATATGTAAGTTTAATATTAATAACTTGAAAAATATTATTGATATATTCATGGCGAATTATATAATATAGACGCGAGCTTCGAAATTGATTTATCGAACGTATACGACCAAGTACGTTTTTCCAGAATCGAAATCCCCGACGCATATAAAAATGAAGAAGAAAATCCGAACGTCTCGATAATCGCGGAAGCCCTCCATCCAGCCCGCCATTATCGTTTTTATTTTCATTCCATTTAGAGCGAGAATGAATCAAATTATAAAGGACGATATATTTTTTTATGAATTCAATTTATATTCCCCGAAGGCAATCACATGCCTGAATTAATATCCTTTTGAAGTGCGCGCTTGCTGGAGCAGGGGCGAGACCGAGGTCCCGGATTTGGGTCCTTCTTTGTGCGGGTCTCGAAATCCCGACTTTTCCCGGATTTCCGAGAATTCCGGAATCCCGGAATCCGCAAAATGTCCGAATGATCCGCACGTGAGTAATTGATATTGTATTCGGCACTATTGCGTATTCGTCATGCGAAGACAAAAGATGACCCGCCGAGGCTGTCGTAAACGATATCGATTTTATTGAAGGTCTCTTATGCGTTTCATTTCAATGGGTATTTCATGACTTAATTTAATTTATTCTAGTATCGATTGATTGTTTTAACGTTTTCAAATTAGTTATATTGAAATCGATTATACTTTATTGTTTTGCTCTATTGAAAATGAGTGCGTTTTAAAATGATTAGTCCCTGCAGGATTCTTGAATGGAGTGCCTTATTTTCAATTTCGACGTTGATTTTATAAAATGATTCTAGATAAAAATTAGATCCGATTTCTAATCTAAATTAATAAAACATAAAAAAACTCAAATTTTAATATTTTTTACAGAAATGTGCCGATCTAAATTTAAATAACGTGATTTAATTCGAATAATATTCTAAGTGGAAAAACTCATAAATGAATTCAAATTGTAACATTATTTACAATTTCAAGTGAATTGTCGATTTATCAAAACAAATGAAAGCATTACAAATGAATTCCGAAGTAATTAATCTTTTATATTAAATTAAGCTCGACATTTGCAGTCGAAAAATTCCCATAGTAAAACAGCCAATGACAGACTGATGGACAGATAAACAATCAGACACACGTTAGTGCATTCATATTATCGATACTTATCGTATATGTGTCCCATTGTATTTTAAAACACATCAATTTTCATTGAAAATCTTTCATTCCATAACCGCGCTCGGATAGATGAAATAATTACAACAAAGCAATTATAGCGGAGTCGGTCGACAGAAGAAAACTCGTCTCGTGGGCCTCCCGGAGGCCGTTCGGAAAGGTCCTTTTGTAGGACCCGGGCTTATCTGCAGCCAATTTGAATGATAAAGGCCTCACGAGGCCTTCGCAAGCTTTGACTCGTACAATACGCTAACGAAACTGTGCACCCCATTGAATCAGCGAAACGAGGCCGGTCGGTTCGAATCGGTCGACTTGCTTTGTGTGCTAAAACTCAAAAATACATGCTTGTAATTGATTTTTTTTTTTGAAACGTGAAATCATGTTCACTTGTTAAACTTTTAGAGATAATATGAAAATATACACTTTGCAATTTACGGTAAATCCCCGTATAACTTACGATAGAGATCGGTTCATTGATTGATAGAGACTGGGATTTTTTCAATTTTTTTATTTTAAATTTGGATTGACGTTTCTCTAATGAACAAATGAATTTGAAATACACATTTGATCATTTTTTAATAGTGTGAATTTGAAAAAAAATACTTTAATAGGTATAGAAAAGAACTGCAGCATTACTTACGTGGAGTTTTCTTATAAGAGGTTAAGTTATTGAATAGTTTACTATATCAAATTTATCTCAGAACTATAGTATTGTCGACAATTTTGTTCATTTTTATCATAAAAGTAAATAGGTGTAACTTCATTCGGAAATTTTTGAGTGACTTCCTTTGTGCCTTTCAAATTTGATGATCGAAATCAACATGTCGTAAAAGCTCTGTCGGTAAAAAATTTCATTTCGTTCCAAAAATTTTCCTGTCCCGAACATTCTCTATTAGGGTAGATGGAACGCTATTGAAATTTCCACCAGGCGACTTTCCAATTTTTCTCTTCAAAAATTGATTTTTCGTCCATACAAAACGACAAACATTTGTTTCAAAGCGTTCCCGATCGAAAAGCGGTCCGCTCCACGCGAAATTTCGAAACCTCCTCTAACGATCGCACACGGTTCGACAAAAAGCGCACAAACGAACGAGAAATATAATTTTTCAGCGTCGTATAATACTCGAGCTGTGTTTGCGCGAATTTTCCATTTAACATTTTATTATTGCCGATCGCGCCAAATGAGAGTCGAGCATCAAAAGTGACACGTATTAAATTTAACGATCCACCGGCTTTTCCACCTTTTCTCGACGAGAAATTTCCTCTGCGTCTCGAACGCTCGCAACATTTAAGGAATATAAAACGTACGCAATTCGCATATAAAATACACCGGAGGAGTGAAAAAAATATATATTCGCGCCAGCCATACACCTCAACGCCTTTTATGTACACGTATATAAACATGATTGGGGCCCGCCGAGAGAAATATATTTTTTCATCAAACGCAGCTTTCGGTCCCTCTCTCGGCCTTTCAAAAATACGGTCGAGTGTTGAGCTTAGGTGATTTTTTTTTTCAATTTTTACTCAAATTTATGCTTCTCTACATTTTTCGAACTTTAAATTCTAAAAATTGCATGAATTTTATAATTTTATTTTGTTATAAAAAATACTTAATTTAATTTTCGTAAATAACTAAATTGAGATGAATTTAACAAAATTAATATTTTAAGCTAAATCGAAAAGAATTTCATTATCATTGACTATTTTTTCTATCAACGTTACATGTATTAGCTTTTGTTATTCAGTATTGCTCAAGACTATGAATTTTAAATCGGTCGTAAAATGATGTGATTAGTTTCGTTGCGTATGCGAACCATGAATAATATTTGCTAAGACAGGGCTACAAAAAAGCTCCAGTTGTTTTCAAGAAATATTTTAGTAAAAAAACCGCTAATTGTAAAATATTAAATATTAATCTTATAATATAACTACTTAGATACCTTCTCAGATTTGCACATATAAACCACGGAAAATTTCGCTGTGATATGATTAGTCCTTAAGAAGTCAATAAATGACATATTTATATTCATACATACGTCTATCTTTATCTTTCATGATTCGTCCGGATATTCAAAAATTATTAATCAGACCTTCAATGACGTCATTGGTGGAGTTTAAATATGAATGCATAAATTTTTATTTGCATACAAATTTTCATCGAAATAAAGCCACAAATTGATTTTTTTATTATTTATTACAATTATAAACTCTTGCTACATAACTCTCCTCAATTTTTCGGATCGGCAGGCGGACCTTCGGGGGTGGTTTTTCCGCATTATTCGAACCGGGAGTTTGGGTGGGTTAAAAGGAGTTTTCTGCGATTACCTTTCGGTTACGCGAGAGCCCCGCTGACAGGTGATGAATTAGCACCTGAAGTTCCCGTGTCAGTGAAAAACGGCAAAATTTAAAAAAAAAACGCGGCAAACGTTTGATTTATCAGCGGCGGCTTTTCGCATTATCGATACACAACGGCGACGATTATCGTCGACTCTGCGAAAATTCGACGATTCCTCGAACCCGAGCTCGTCTTCCTTCCTCTGCTCCTCCTTCCACCCGAGGCTTCTTCTGCGAGGATCGATCCTCGTCATTATCCAAATTGGACGGCGTTGGGTTCGAAAATAAATTCCCGGATTGCCCGAGAGCGAAATTAATTTTTGTAATTGGCGAGCGTGGCTTTAATTTGCGTCAGTCAAATTTTCGCAATCGTCAGTTGAATATTTTATTGTAAGTAAGTATGCAACTATAATAAGACGTGTCATTTATATGTGATTTTTCGAAACTATTCGATTTATTCTTATATGAGAATAATTCAATGCAACCCATATGAAAGTGGTCAGCGTCTGAATTTATAATAAATGAGAAATGTTTGACGAAAATTCCCGATAAATACCCTCCATATTGAGGCCCACAAGTACAACACCCACATTGTCTTCGAATTGAGTCTTCAAACATTTGACCCGAATTCCACTTTCGGGACGCTCGACAACATCCTACCGCTCCTCCTTTATATCCCCTACATACATATTATATGATAACGTCGAATAAATATATAATATTTGTAATACCATACCGTATCATGCCCTATACACCGCGAACCTTCGTCAAACAAAACCATTATACGTATCCGAATCTATGAATAGTCGAATGTGTTTTCATATTTTAAACTCAGACGATTTAATTGAAATATATCGGTTACGAATCTTCAGATAGAAATTTCGAAGAAGAGAATTTTTAAGTTCATTCGGTGCAGCTGCTCGATATGAGCTCGATCGATTTTCATTTCCAGCGGTTGGCTGATCGCAAAATATTGATTCTTTTGAATTTGCATGGAATTTAAAGGCTCGTCGTGCATTCGTCCTACGTGTGCAATGTGGTCGAATAACGGAAAGGAGTCGATATGGCAATTTGGACGAAATGCAGACGGTGCCGCGTGTGCCGAATGCGAATCTGTGGCCGACGCCATGAATGCCAAATTTGAAAATTACCCGATCCCCAACACTGGAATCGATAAACGGTTTAAATATTATATTTGCCACTGCGACATTGTACTTTTTTCTATTTAATGAAATTTTCATAAACTCTAAATTGTATTGGGTTTTTATATTCAGTTTTTGAGATTGTATAAGTGAGAAAAATTTGACTAACTCATAAAGAATCAGCTGTGTTCGCATTGCACATAAAACAAACCGAATAGAAACTGACGAATGAGGTACAACTATACGACTATACAGCTATCATTTTTCTTCTCAGAAAGAGATGACTTCATAGCCACATAAGTTTCTGATCAGTTTGCTTCGTTTACAATGTGAACGCAGCTTAAGTCTATAGCAATCTAGTAGCAGAATGAGGTATTATAAAAAATATCCTGGACACGACATCAATTCACATTTTTTTAGTTACTACATACAATTAATTTTCTTAATAATTCATATTGATTTTTGTAATAAAATCAGATCATTTTGTCTTGAAAGGATGTCTTTATCAATTTAAAGACGTTTCTATGTGCGAATAAATCATATGATGGATGCTCACGTAGTATTTTTCAGCGCCTGGCGCGAAATTCAATTTATACCAATCGACACGCGACGTCGTTCATTTGTCGCGAACAATTCTCTCGTATATTCCACACTTTCCAAACGACGACAAATACATACGAGAACCGAAAAAAAACGAGCGAAAGTAAAGAGAGAACGGCGAAAAAATAATATGATATGTATAAAAAAAAAAGGAAAAGCGAAGTAAAGTTCGGCGTCGGCGTCGTGAAAAATATATTGCCGCACTAAAGCCGGTATTACCACAATGTATGAAACATAAAAATAATAATATAACTGAAAAGAGGCAAGTTGTTTTCCGTACGAACATTTCTCGAAGAAAACGAGTTGGCTTTCCGCGACGACGAACTACGCGGCTTGTGCGCTATCATATTCCTTCGCAGCGAGTTTTATGCGTCTCTTGCGTGTGACATTTATACAGTTGACTGATATGCGAAATTCGGCGAAATATAAAGTTTAAATGGCCATCGTTGTGGCCTCTCGAAAGGGGAATGTGTCGAGCTCTCTTGCTGGAAAAAATTGAGACGGTGAAGTTGATGCGAGGTTAACTTTGTTCGAGTGCTTCTATGAATTTTTGCGTGGTTTGTGTGAGTTGGGCGCCAAGTCATCGATCAAATGTATCATTGTTCTGAAATGGATTTTTTTTTCATTAAATTATATATTTAATGATAAAATTTATGTTTATTTTCATTTAAAAATCATATCACTAGAATATTCATTATCTTTTTTGCAACCCTGCAGTGTGTTGCAAACAAAATATAAAGTCCTAACATAAAACCTTAATATATATTTTACGTCCGATAATATATTTTCCGAATTTTATTAGGATCCCAGTGATTGTACGCGACATAATTCAATAGTCGAATAATAGCCTATTAGGCAACAAGTCGTATGGGATTCAACGTACATATTGTATATATTTGGTCTTTTTTCTTGTTCCACACACTGGGTTACCGAGCAATTTGTTTCCTAAGTTATCGAAGCCTAAAAAAGGGATACGACCATCAATAACGTGGCCGGTCAATGGCATGTGGCTCGAACACCAAAATCCACCATGAACCTTTTCGGAAAATTTGCAGTCACAACAATCAACATTCACTGATTTTTTCCTTAAATATCCAGCACAATTTACATTCAAGAAAAATCATATCATTCTATCAAAGATAATAATAATACATAACGAGAGTAATCTTCAAAATTTGCCTAGTAGAAACTAAGTTGTGTAAAGGAATAACCTGAAATAGCACATGAAAGGAGTCGGCTCTAGTTATTTCGAAGTCCAGTCTAATGCCAAAACGAATACGTTCCGGGAGGACTTCTTGTAGCAATAACAGTTGTGTTCCGTAGAAGTCTGTGAAGTTGTCGTTGTTGGCTCTATGGGAATTGTTGTCGTTGTACAATCCCGGACACTTTCTGAATTGGTTTCAGGTGGTCGTCGCAGTGAGAAAAATGATCCTGTTCTTCCAACAAGCATTTTGTTTCAGAATACTTTTACACTTGTTAGGATCCAATGAATCTAATAAAAAAAAATTGAGTATCAATTATAAAATACTGATTTAATTATCTGGGAAAAAATATTATAATATTTTCACACCATAATTCACAGAGTGCGCATCATATATTCCGTAGCGTGAAAAAATCGACGTATTTACGATATCGAAACTCTTGCCAAATAGTCAAATAGCAAAGGCTAAGACCTCCGGAATATGAATTATTATGCATATAGCGAAAATTCCATCCCCCATGAAGCGGAGTCAGTGAGTTAACATTATGTACGGTCAGTATTGCGCCGGGTGAATTTAATCATGGGGATTCGGATCGTCGCGTCACCGACGAAAAATTTATTGCCATCCTAAACGTCATCTGATTATTTATTAATGATATTAATAACGAGGATAGGGTCACCGGATCAACATAAATAATCTTCGTCGTCCTCTCTTTTCGAGAATGTTAAAAAATAACGGCGCGGCCCCTTTCTGCTGTGGTGAACTTTCGGTACTTGCTTTGTGATGCGTATTAAATTTTATGTACGCACAAAGTGTATTCTGAAAATATAAATAGAATTTCTATTCGATTTTCATTTTATTTATTATTTGTGTAAATTTCGTATTATTTATAACTATCTTCTGTGACCCGGCGTGACTTGATCTATTGATTGTAGACTATTTTATACATAGAATTCATAATGAAAACGAAACGATCGAAATACTACATACATTTCGGAACATGTTATATTATTCTGCTTGTTTAATTCGTGATTAATATTTGCTTCATTTTCGCTACGAATAAAGCTTCCCGTGAAACGTCAAAGTATAAAATTTTCATTGAATGCAATGACATAGAAACTTTCCCAAATGTGGACAAATAGCTCTAAAAAGTCCCAAAAAAAAATAATATTAAATTATTTAATATTAATTAATTTCTATAAAAAATACTTTGAACATTCCTTTTATATATTAAAATAGAATCTGCACTTATTTACACGTGTAAAAGCTCCGCTTTTCCCAAGGTGTGTTCGCCGTGTTTTCGCCGCGGGGCCATAATTTAAAATAGTTTCTTCGCCATTGTCGCCGAGGCACTTCTCGAAGTATTTATGGGCTTCTGAGTCGTAAAGCTCGATTCGTCGACGCCAAAGTCGAGACGATGGGTACCAAGTCTCCCCGGAGACGAGAGACATCGAAGAAGGTCTGTTGGTTGGTTATCCATCGTCGACGGTGGTCGACTCTGATCGTCTGATCTCGAAAACGTATCTTTAACTCGAATGTTTGTCGAAGTGTCCTCTGGGATTTTTGAGGTTGTGGATGCTGCGCTTCTTTTCGTTTGTTTGTTTTTCAATGGAGTTGTTTTATTTCTTTATGGGGGGGAGAGGTGGTTGTCGAAGTGCTTGGGAGTCCTTTGATTTTGGTATGAAGTGGGGTTTATTATTTTTAAATAAAAAATACAATTTCGTCTAATAGTGTACATAAGTAGTTACATACCATTGAGTAATTTTATTTCTATGAATCACATGATATATTAGATCACGATAAATATCCACAAATATATACCGAGTAATCAACTCGTTACGAAATATGTTCTCGCTTTTCATCTCTCCTCTCATCACACATCAAATTCATTACATAAAAGAGTATTATTTTCATTGTATTAACGAGGCGCGCGATAATTTCTTTTGACATCTCGATACGCGTTGCTTTAATGAAGGGTCATCACACGTTAGCTCACTTCGCATAACACACCTTTCGATATCACATTACTAACACAATATATCGATCAAAGCCCTTCAAAAGTGTGGATAAGCCCTCGAGTCGAGTGCGAGTATCAAAATTCAATTATCTCCATCGCGTCCGTTCCTTTTCACCGATCGGAAAATTGCTAGACTCCATTCGAAGTTTTTTTTTCTATTTGTATGAAACAAGTTCGATTCGATCAACTGAACTAAATGCATGGGACGAAAAAGTGTCATATTTCATAATGATGCAATTTCATTCGATAAATGTATATGGGAATTGTGTGATGTGTAATTGAAATGTGATATTTTAACAGAAGCGATTCTTCATATAATCTTATATAATGTTGTATTTTTACAATTGAAATAAGATTGTTTTCAGTTTACGTGTTTCGAATATTAATTTAAATTTCAAAGTTGCGAAAAATCTTTTGCTTTTTCGAATGAATAAATTTGGAACTTTTAAATGTGCATTATTCTCACAAACCGTTTGAGTTTAATTCGAAAGCAGTGAACTTAAACATTATCATTTGGGCTTGATTTTATTATGAAATAATTAACATCTCTCGCTTTAACAAATTAAAACAATGAATATTACAACAATTATTTCAAAATTACAATTTCAGATTCCTTCGCAATTATTTATTGTGTCAATATAACAATTCATCGAAAAACGCTAAAATTGAATAAAATGATTATTCACGAACTCATTTTCGATTCTCGAAACAATCATCATACTTAAACAAACCTACACCACCCGCTAAACCCACGTGAACCGTACACCCCTTAGAAGGGCTCGAATTCGCCTTCGCAACCTACCAAGACCTAAGACAAAACCGGCACTATACACACCGAAATGCGTATACACACACGTATATAAGCCCTAGAAGGGAAACGGAAGTTGGAACCGTACGAAGGCACAATAATTGCGGGCGGACCGACCCCAATGACAAGTTACTTAGCGGAGGGATGGTGCGCAACTTTAGACCGGGCTGTGTGTAATTAATGCGCCATTACGAGACGTATAACAATTGTCCGAATTAATTATGCGTGCGCATGAGACGTGCTCGTTATTTGAACGAGTTGCGGTGCGATTATGAGCCTAATGCACTAGGTTATGAGAGCGATTTTGCTTCGCGAGGAGTATAACGAGGAGAGTAAATGTTCCTGCTGATTTCGATGAAAATTTCTAGAAATGTCATAGAATCGGTCTTTTCATTTGTTTAGTTAACTAACTAGAGAGTCATAGTCTGTCCTTCTACTATGAACTGTCAAAAATCTGTCTCTTTTCCGAGAATTTTTGACAGATTTTAGTGGAAGAACTGACTGGAATATTAGCGTTTCGGTTTTCGTTATGGTCACACTGTGGATTAATTAATTTATTTAACGATGCTATTGAGTTGAGTTGTTCGAGCGTGTTTTCGATACTTCGAGCACGAATCTGAAATTTATTTAATAGTGAAGCTTGGTGAAATTTTAAAGTGTTAGCGCCGAACGACCCATTAAAACGAAACACGTGAAAATTGCCACTCTTTAAATGACATCATGCGATGCGCGTCATAAACGTCGTCCGGCTTAACGAATCGTGCAATTTTCATCACTAACGAGGAAAAACTTTCAGCTTTTCGAAAACTATATTTTTCGCACGAAAACGAACACTCTAGCAGCTATATAGATTTTTTTCGTGTTTGCTCAGTTCGAAATTAGTATTGAACACGAAACCAGGCGATTCAAAACTATTTTCGTGTATTTACTTTGGGAAAAGTTTTTATTGGGCAATCTGAAAGATTGTGCAGTTTCGCATAGACCATTAGCTTTGTTATGTCGTTTGATATTGAATAACTTTTTTACGCAGTAATTTTTTTCATAATCGAATTTGTAATGATTGCGGAACGTTTTGGCAACTTTAATAAGACAATGTATTATTCATTCATATAAATTCGATTCGTTATATGAAAATATGGTTTTTTCGACAAAAAAATCAAATTTACTATGCATCAAAGCTCAATGAATGAAAAAAAGTAATTGACCCGATTTCTATGTAACGAAAAAGCACAAAACTCTTCACAAATTTTAAAAATCAACTGCGCTTTTGAATCAAAATTTTATCTACTTTTCCTGAAGCAAACCTTCGTTCTTGTTTATAAACACACTTTTTCATTTTCCTCCGAAGATGAGAGAAGCGATTTACGCCCGATTGGGTCGTCCGAGTCGTCGTTACGACCTCTCGGATGGCAAACAAGCGCGAAAATCAAAAGTCGATTTTTTCGAAGAGTGGAAAATGGAAAAATTGGAAAGCGCCAGGCATTTTCCGACGCCATTACGGCTTCTTTGCAAAGTGTTTTCCTTGCATCGAACGAGGCGCTACTTCGCAACATTTTTCTCGCGACCTGTATTGTGTCTTCTTAAGCCCAGAAAGAATGATGCACTTTAAAATTTAGATATTATTTTATGAAAATTCATGTAAATATTTTATAACATATTGTGATTTAGATATTTGAGTGTTATAGTCTCTAGTCATCTCTTTTCTGCCATTGTTGTAGAAGCGAGAGTCGTTTCGGATGAACTTTTGATACACGAACAAAAAGTGTCGCTGTTAATCAAAAATGTCTCTGTTTTGTACTTTCTTCTTGCTTGTTGACTGTCGTTGCTCTTTTGCGTTTTGTCTGAACTGTGGTCTCGTAAATATTGAAGGATGACCTCTTTTCAAAGCGGTGCGCTTTCGTAACGTGTTGCGCTTTTTTGATGTCGTCTGTGTACAATCGAGATATTCCACTTTTTCGTTTTACATTCAGATTCTGAGAATTAATTATTCTGTCATTTTAATCTACCAGTGCGTCAAACTGAAATTTGTATTTTAATTGAGGAAAGTCGCGTAAATGGAATTTTAATTAATTTTCGCGAACCTCACATTCTTGGAACCAATTAATTGTTCAAAACGAGAAATTCTTTCATCGCAATATCAGAAGTGGTCTCAATTACTACAAAGATCACTCCAATATTATTTCATCATATTTATATTTAGCGAAATTGAGATACACTTTGATGTTATGATAAATCACATTAACAACTTCTCAGTATCGAAAAAAAATGAACATGTTTTCGAAAATAATTTGATAGTAACGAAACAAAATAACTTCCAAATTATCACAGCCTCTCTCTAAATCTCATAATATTCTACAATCATCCCTCTCATTCATTTTAAGGGCTTGACGAATCGCAGGGTCATTTTTCGCTTCGATTTATCGAAACCCTTTGGGGTTGTTCGGTGGCCTCGTTTGTGCGAACGTTCCCCGTTAATAGTTGTACACTTCAATTTCCTAACGAATTTAACTTTGAATATTCGTCTGCGTCGATCGTTAGCTCCCTCGGTCAGTTTTCGATTCGGAATCAATCGAATCATTTCGCAAATGTGAATTTAATTCGAGTTCGCTTCGGTGCATTTTCGAAAGCGATGGAAAGTTTTTCCACCTCGTCTAATGTTTTATGTTCTCTCGTGTTTATCGGTAGAGTTCGTTTTGATGCTCGTTGAATCATTTAAAAGTTGCTATGGAGTGATTTAAATGAGTTGTGGAATGAAAATTGATTGTTTTGTTTATTCGTTTTTAGTAAAAACATGCTCAACTTAATTTTTTCACCAAAATCCATTTGGTTAATTGAATCATAGTATAAATATATATGTTTTCAACTAATCAATTCGCAAGGTACGTTCGATCCTCTAGCTTCCAGTATCGCCATTAAAATCCAGAGGATGCCGTTCCGGTTTCAGCAAGTATAAGTTTCGTCTGGATTGTAATTAGAATTTAATTCTCCATAAAGCGTCTTTCAGTGTTCGTGACAAAATTTATAATCGCTCCATTTGTGTGTGCAAGTTTGGGGAAACTCACACCCCTTTGCGAGAACTCTTTGCCACCCCGAAGATATCTATTTGTGAAAATAATTCAATTTCACTATTGATTCCATATGTTGATATGTACATTAGATTTTATTTAGATTTCAGAATATATAATACTTAGAGAAATTTCTAAAGGAAGTTTCTTAAAACTTGAAAGCACGTGCTTAATGCGCATGATGTGCCTTATAACGGAGTATAATAGTAATGTAAACGAGTCTTATGCGGTGCTTAAGTGTACAAGGCAATAATCTAAAGCTTCTAGCTTTATTTTAACAATACATAAACGATATGTTCTCTGAGTTGAATTTTAATCGCTTGTGTAATGTTTGTTTTGCAAAATTACTTCAGCGACGATGGTTAAATTTAAAGTCGTTAAACGTATAGAAAATTCGTTAATGATTTTATTCGCAATTTTGTTCGCTTCTAGCTGAGCTCTTGGTTCGTCAAACTTTTTTAATTAAGTATTTTCAGAATAAATAATTTAGCCAAGAATCGATTAGAAAGCCTACTTGTTGAATCTGTGTGCGTTTCCCGGAAAATATAGGACGGTCTTGCGCATACGTTTCACACAGTATAATACATTGAATTTTCCGGTCTACTTAACGAATCGTAAATTAGCCCACATTATCAAACAATCAAATTATATTTAAGTTCACAATGTGATATAATAACCCAAAATTCAACATCACAGCACAAATTCACTCACTTATCGACGACAACGCCAATTTTGATACTTCACAAAATTAATTATCGAAAGTCATAAAAACAAAGCGCCAATAAACGGCACCTTTTCACAATCTCGCTAAAAACACCAGCCAAGAAAATCGACCTATCTGAATATCGAAAATCGCCATTCGAACTTCCGTAATCTTTCATAAACGCCCAATAACGATCGATCGTCATGAAATACAGTAAACCCCCTTATAACGTCAAGATAGGTTCCATTTTATCGGAAGGTGGACGTTATAAAGGTCTTTTTTTTAATTGGAATCGTAAGTTCAAATGTTTTCAATTTAACTTATGTATATATATTTATTTTACGTAATAGGCAGCGATATCTACTTATATATTTTTACGTTCGATAATTACGTATAACAAGATCAAATAATATAGAGCTTCTGAAGTATTTCTAATGAAAAAATGAATTAAAAATATTTTTATTAAAATTCTTATGGGAGTTAAGAAAATAAATGATATTGAAGTTGAGTCAGGGGGTCATCTGCCATTTTTCCCGAAATTGAGTGAAGTACAGGAATCAAATTATCAGATGATCTCTTTGCTATATTTCATCGTCGAATAACATCATAGGTGGTTTGGACGTTATAGCGAAAAGTGCCGCAAACTTCACAAGAGGGTTTACTGTATTTTGGCAAAACGTTAGGTACTGATCAGATCTTTAAAGTCGATTTCGGATAGGAAACTTTGCTCGGCATTGTTCGCCTAATCGAAAAGCAAAGTTTCGCAGAAATCGTCGATAGGTGGGCAACCCTCGAAAGGGCTCCTCCGCAAGGACGTTTCAATGTAGCGATTAATTCGCGCAAACGGACCGGCCGACGGACAGATAGATGGATATTAACTAATTAAATCGTCAATCACTCGGGTTTTGGACGTGGGTTCGCTCCGGGGTCGTCTAACCCAACCCAACCCAACCCTCGGACGCTGGACGGGGTCCAACTATGCGGGGGAAACCTATAAGGGATAATCGAAAGCGATCATCCCTTCGATACCTTAATAAATGCGCCTCGGGCTGAATTCTTCGGATCGGAAGTTTCAAGGTTGGAAGTTTCGGAAGGTTGACGGTGCGTGTAGTCCTCGAGCGTAATGTGATTATGATTGTTTCGGGCTTTGTTTCGCATAATTAATCGACTTTAAGTTCGAGCAACTTTTAATGAGATTCAATTTTTAGTTCGCTCGAATTGTCGTATTTCGGAAACGTGTTGTGAAGTTTCGGCTCATTATAAAATTATAAGGGTCACATATTAATAAAAAATAAAATATTATACAACGTTTGTGTGTTCTGCTTTAATTAAAAAAATCTTCATGTAATGTACGATTACATAATTTTAATTACACTTTTTATTACAAAAATTTAATACTATGAACATATTATTTATTATACATATGTGTTGTTCTTAATTAAGTTACCAAATGCACATACACTATTACAAGGTTCTCAAATTAATATTGATGCATTAGGCAAGCTAACAAGATGTGTTTAGTATTACACATACATATATAGGTCATAGACTTAATTAACTTGTCGATTTAGCAACGGATGACTGCCAAGAGCTGTAAGGGTAAATGTCATCAGACTGACATTTCTCCATTTTATGGGATCATCCCTGAATATTTCTCTTAGTTTTACCTAGCGGCGCTAAATAAATACTCGTGAAACCTAATCAATACGAAATGTATTTAATATGTCATTCATATAATAATATTTTAATTGTGGAGACTGTGGGCTTAAAGTTTATTTTGAGTTTGATCACAAACTTTGAACAAAATTTACGACAAATCAAAATATATTTTAGTGTCCGCGTAAGATCTCTTCTCCAGACATGATCACCACACAATTACGCGGCTTACTTATTTCACGAATACGATCTCTGTTTGGGACCGAATCATCTATGTTCATTCTGTTTGTAAACGTAGATTGACAACTATTTGACAGTTCTTCATTGATACCAATCGTCCCAGTAACACCAGAACGGCCGTTTAACTTTTCGCCACCACGCTTGCGAACCGAATCGGCAACAGCAACAATCACAATCCACGCTCAACAATAAGTTGGCTCACCTGATCAGGAATTGCAACAATATTGTCTGTCAAACTCGATTCATTTTTCCGCGACAGTTTTTTAACCTCGCAAAGACCAGCCTCCAATTTAGCATCAAGAGCAGGTAGCCCACCTCCGTAACTATTTCTTTGATCCTCTCAGCAGCACTCTTAATAAGTTGAACTTCAGCTCCATTATAGCAGTTTTCAGGCCGCTCTTCTTATCAATACAGCTGATGCACTCAAGTATAGAGTTGCACAAAATCGCAATCTCGAAAAATTATTCTTTTCAAAACAACATACCCTCATAACTCAACATTATATAGATCGAATCCGTCTCGAAATCGAAAATGCAAAACACATTAAGATTCATCACAAGCCAAACCTAATCCCGAACTAAAACGCAACAGCCAAAGAGCTCGATTCGCAATTTAATCTGACCGCCTCGTATAACACGAATCGGTCGTCGTGCTATAGAAGAGGGTCGTCACGTCACACTCGCTCACAGTTCCACGTCGTGTGTCGCAGTCTGAAGATTAATCCGAAGCTTCGGCGGACGTCGCCCGAAGCCACTTACTTGGCCTGCACCTCTTAAGCTGAAGTTGATAAACTACGACTGCGACGTTCACTTAGCCGCTCGCTAGTCTCTCGTTCAGATTAGCGAAGACGCTGTATCGAAACTCGACTCGTTTTTGTGCTTTTATTTTGTTAGGTGCAGTTTCTGTTTCGATTCTAGACTAATCTGGGCTGTATGATTGCCTATTGCTAGTTGGAGTTTGGTGTTTTGCGATTTCATACTCGTTGTTGGTAGTTTTGAAGTGATTTGTGAGGAATAGATTTGTAATGTTAAGGAAAACGCTCATCGTATATCTAATTAGAAATTATTGCCTTTATTGTTATAGTACTTGCATTTAAAGCAAGAAAATAAATAATTTCTATCTAGAATTGATGGGCATTCGCCTAACATTATATCTCAAGGAACCCAGACGCTAAAGTTTTACCGTGTTCACGACCATATTTTGAAAAAGTTATAGTCAAAGTTATTATAATTATAGAATTAATGAAATTTTGATCTCATAATACTTATATTTTACATATTAACTTCTGAATGAAAATGTAGGAATTTACTCTCTGTGCCAAGTGACCAGACAATAACCAATTGAATCAATAGAAACATAGATTAGTTATTACTTAACCACGTTTACGTTCACAGAAGCGCAATATCTCGCTTTAACACTCAATTTAAGTCTTATTAATTCAATTCAATTAATTACCAAATCTTCGTATTATATTGATTCAACTCATAATTTCCAACTCAAACCATTCAATCAATATATTTTCTCATCAAATTCCACCCTCGAAAAACCGCCTTTTCGCCGGAGCGCAGCACCGCACAACTACGAGACGCGTCCTTGAGCCCCGAAGTTGATGTAGATAAATTAATGCATGTTAACAAAAGACACTAAAAGCAACATAAACCAGAGAGACAACGACGCAGAGAGAGAAAAGGCTCCTGATACGGGGCCGGGAGCACGTGACCTGAGCGGAAATTAAGGTCGGCCAGAGATCCTAAGGGTGGATGGAGCAAACTCACCCCGTTCCCTTGCTTTGCTCCGTTTGATGGAAGAACTCACCGTGGGCATTGTGTGTGCTCCTTGTCGCAGGCTCCGCTCGACCTTTCTTCTTAGAACGGCCCACGAAAAAGAGACGCTCTCTACAATGGTACCGATGTTCTGTCTCTACGAGGAAAATAGACTATATATCATTCTGAATGCTTATTATCTCGTTCTCATGAAAAAATATATGTATTTAAAGTATAATAAAATTATAGTCAACTGATGGTACAAATGTATGTTCACTCCGCATCGATTCTGCTCACTCGTGGTAACCTTAGCTCAAGTCCTGGTCGTTTTTTTTAGTGTTGATCTTTTTACTGTGTTATTTAACTAATCAGAAAGTTACAGTCAATCCACCAACTGCAAATTATCAAAAATCAGTATCTGTTTCACAGATTTTAAACAGTTCATAGTTGAATGAAGACCAAAACTCTCTGGTCAATTAACTATAGCAGTCAACAAATCGTCCCTTAATTGATATGAAAGTTCAATTATTTCTTTCAAATATTTAATCCATTTGCTTCGAGAAAAGTATTAATTTAACACTAAACTAAATTATTTCTAAAAATATCACCACTCTTCTCATCTTTATCGATTAATTTGATCTATTTATCCACATCTATAGTGGGCATTAATTTAATCTTCAGAATTATCAGCCTAACGACTTTATTTCATAATTTTAAAATTATTAATTAAGAAATATAAAAGATGTAGCAATACCTAAAATAAAATGTATTTTTTTTATCTTTTCAGGTTTCATGGATGAGGAAGCGAGATCTGCACATCCTCACATCTCACATACACACGTACACAGGAGACGCGAGGTTCGGAGTCAACCATCCTGAATCTTCGGACGATTGGAATCTGAAGATCGAATATGTCCAGTCTAGGGATGCAGGCATTTACGAATGCCAGGTCAACACCGAGCCTAAAATCAACATGGCCGTCATGCTCAACGTCGAAGGTCTGTGCCACAAAAAAAACACTGTCACATTTCAATTACAATTATCTCGTCTCTCGATTGGTGTTCAATTTCGAAACTCGATTTAATTCGTGTTAGATTTTAAGATCACTTCGCATTCAGTACCATTTCGTTTATTTATTGGAAAAAAATACAGATTTTTTGCCTCAAATTGAATTAATTTTATTCACAAGTCAACACAGACAACGTTTACTCTCATAGTTAATTGGAAAAAAATCTAGTTAAATGTTAATACTTCTCGACAATCAAATTTACGTCAAATATTACATTTGCAAATAGAAGCATACTCTATTTCAAATTCACTCGCTACATAATTTAAATAGGAATAAAATCGTTTGCGAAACTTTTGCTCTCTCGCTATTTTTTCACCTGAATATCTCGTCTTCTCCGAATCGCTTTTTTTATTTGTTACGCTCTCATCGTCTTTTTTTCAATTTGAGAAAAAAATACTTTTTTCGCACGAAACGAGTTTCTCGTTAATATTTAACAACGCACAAACAACGAGTCTTATTTTCGCACTGTCGAAAAAACGTACAATATATACGAACAAAATACAATTTCGCATGATATTTTTTAACCGAAAATTAATGCGAACGGTCTCGGTGTGTATGCCACATTACCACATTTTTTCGTCACATGAGTTTCGTCGATATGAATATTTTAAACAAATTGAAATTAAGTAACAAAATTTTATTCAATATATATTCAAAATATTCAATGAACCAATCTGATTTTAATATTTTTTTTATAAGGGTAGTATTCATAAAGATCCTTACAATTTTTTTTATATACTCGTATATTGGATAAATATTATAGATATAAAAATTAATAATGGTAAACTGAGAAAGTACAATTCTCAATGGTTTTGTCAAAAACTATGTTGAAATTTCATACATTGTTAGGTATGTTGACAAAATAACGTTTTAAATGAAACTATTTATATATTTTGTTCAATGTATGGCAATATTATTATTTGTTTATTTATCTATTCAATGATAGATGTCATAATGCTACATATTGAACGATATTTTGTTAGTCTTCTTTACAAACAGATAGATATGCCTACTGATCTTTAATCTGATTTTTTAACAAAACCATTAAAAATATAATTTTCTCGATTCACTTCTATTATTATGTATTCTTTTCTTATACTTTTCTACAAACTTTCATCAAATTGATGAGACTTTTTATAAAATCTCTCCTTGTTAGTAGTTTCAAATTTCAAATAAGTTTCTGATTATTATCGTTCATTTATTGTATAACAAGACTTTTTTTGAACATACATATGATATAACCCTGTATTTTCTCATTCGCGCCGGTTATGAGAGGACCGGGAAAAGCTCGCCCACATAATGTCTTTATTCATTTTCCGATTTTTCCGCGTTCAGGGATTTCTCTTCGGGCATCATGCGGGAGGCATTTGTCTCGACGGAATGAGATTTCCCGGCTTAATGACGATATTCCGACGGAAAACTGCCCTTTTTTCCGTCTATCGACCGAAAGGGCCTACGTCCTGCCGCCATTCGACGATGACATACATAAATAAATAAGGGCTTTTGGTTTTGTTTCGGTCGAAATGGATCGAGAATATCTACGGTCGTGTATCTGAGCAAAAGCTTATTATTTTGCATTCAATTATAACTAAGTTTCATTCGAAACTTTATTTTTAAATATTCATTTCGATTTTCAAACAATTTATTTATAAATACAAACAATTCATTTTTTTTTTCAAAAAATATTTTCATTCACTTTCGATAACATTTTTTGTTTTCGTTTCTTTGTGTTTGTATTGATTGTATTTTTTTTTTCCTTTTGAAATACGCTGAAACAGTGATGCGATATCTGACTGCTTTTATTATACAAAAAATATTTCGAAATTTTATATAATGCGTTTCTGTAGAGAAAAAATACACGTGAACAAATTCCATTTCAGTTTACGGGAAATTCGTTCACATTTTTGTCGCTTAAAAAATAACTGAAATAAAACGATTTTAATCCTACTAACAATGTGGAATACCTAAAAACACTTCACTCACTCGTGTTTTGAAATATTTATATAATAAAGAAATATTTCATCATTTTAAAATAAAGTTTCGATGAAATTCAATTGATATAACCGATTCTGTTTATATGTATGTTAGAAAAAAAATACGATTCAATCCACAAATGCGTTTAGATTCAGATTAATCGCTTCGAAAACTCAATTTCTTAGATCCACACAACGTTCTCGAGTTGAATCCAATGTGTAATCGGGTCAAATATTTAACTCTAAAGTCAAATAGAAGTTAACTCGGAAAGAACATACATCACTCTATGAAAGATTGTTGGAAAAATTGCATTCAATTTGTAGATACGATTTGAACCACTTCCGTGGCGCTTTTCACACAATGATTTTTTTTACTCTATTTGTATCAAATCTTTTCGGCAATATAAAATTTTATTCGTCTATTTCCGCTCGATTTCCCGAAACACGATTCGATCTCGGACATTTAAGTTTCCTTATACGAACCTATAAATTCGTCGACGTTCGTTCGTGGAAAGCTACGAAAATCTCACGAAATTCTTTACAAATCCTTTCCGAATTCCGAACTTTATACCAATCGTATCATGTTATACATTTCTATTCGAAATCGATACATTGCTGAATAATTTACGCCTCCAATATTCTAAATATAAAACATATTTGCAACACTCTGTACCTATGTGCTCGTGCTTCGTAGCCGTATAACGACGGTTTTACATATCGATAACGCCGTATCATTGACGTTCAATAAATTAATTGCGTTCGCTATTAAATATCAATTACTGCTATACTTAGCGCTCGTAAATTATGAAGCTTTCAATTCGTTAAACAATATACAGGTAATTAGGTTATTAATACGTCAATGTATGCATATAAAGTACATGCAGATTTATCGCCCGGCAAGAACAAAGGAAAATTCACACAAAGAGATTTCGCGAATCGATTTCATATATTTATGCAATGTACATCGGTTACACTGCAATAAAAATACAATCGTATACTTTTTGCGTTTTATACAAAGACACGTAGTAAAATGAAAAATACTGCTGATACAAAGTTTATTTGTATCAGAACGTATTTCACATCTGCACCAATTTAAGAACGACGTAGTTTTTAAATTATTGCAGTTTCATTCGATTATCACATTATGTAAGGTGAAATTATTTAAAAAGTGACAAATGAAACGATTTTTTTTTTTCGTAAAATTGAATGCCTGTAAAAATCTTGAGCTGAAGCGTCATTTACAAAAAAAGAAAAAGTTTTTCCTGCGGGTTTCACCTCCACATTTGTTGACAGCGAAAATTCCGCAGGCGTTATTTACAGAAGCTGTTGCTGCGCGTGAAAAACTTTCCTTCGAAAAATCAATTTATGTTATGGCACTTTGTAAATTGTCTCCGTTCGGTTGAGCCCCGCTTTTTTGACGAACGTGCCCCCCTCAATTTCGAGAGGAAAAAAAAAACGAGCGAAATTTTCATACAAAGAAATATTATATAATAATATAATCTTTTATTGTTCTTTTCGATATTTCCGAAAGCAAGTCTCATTTGTTCATTCATTTATTCGTGAGGCGGGCGTGTTTTTTTATTCTTTTATTTTCGTTTTTGGAAACTAAGTTTGTTCCCTTGGCCCAGTTTGGGTGAAGCATCGATCATGTTCGAAAAAGAAAATGGCGTATTACACTCAAACGTATGTACTTGTATTATACTTTGTTCGAAAGTTTCGTTTGACTTATGTTTTTGATCCGTCTATTACTTTACGAGAATATCCCCATATAATATACATATATCGAATTATATATAATTTTTTCTCTTGCTTGAGTTTGAAAAATTGTTGAGAAAAATCGTCGATGTTCATTATTTTTCTCGTTATCTATGAAATATGAAACTTTATATAAGAACAAAAGACTATCGTTGCATACAGTTCAACTTTTGTATTAAAATTTTTAAATCGCTATTTTTTTATATTAAGGGCTGATTTTTACACTGTTTATGTTAACTAACCACAAAGTGAGTCAGTCCACCAACTACAAGCTGTCAAAAATTCATCTTTGTTTCGTGGAATTTCGGTTGAATAAAACTTTATGATTAGACAACTACAGAAGTGAAAAGATCGTCCATAGTTGAAAATTTTAATCTGAAAAAAACTTTCTAACATCGACTTGAAAGTTATTTCACAAAAAACTATTTACTTTCCGAATTTTACACTTAAATTACGCTTTTTTTGCTAAGTATTGTAAATATTATACAAATTACAAAAAAAAACTTCAATATATCAGACTAAATAAGTCGCAAGATAAATCGTCAACACCATCATCAAACAAACATATACGTTTAATCTACCATCGAATACTCACGATGTATTGACCATGTGTTAGATAGCGGAGCATACCGACGCTTTTAGACCTCTTCTATCATATCTACTATCACTTCACGTCTACTTTATCATTGGTTTTGTTTTGCTTTCCAGATGAATCCTTCCTCCTGACGACCCCGGCCCCGTCACACCAATCCACAGGTCAGCATCCCCTCACGTTGCATTTGACCGCTCATTTGTCTTGCCTTGTTTACTTTATTTATTCTCTGTTTTGTTTCTGTTTCTCTTATCGTTTCTGTGTGTGTATTTGGACAAAAAAAATACCCGAACACTACATAATTTACATACATTCATCTTATCACAGTCGTCCCTGTTGTGTCTTGCTTGTGTTCTGTGTGCGTCTCTCGATCGGATTTTTGTGTGTGACTTTTGCATTTTGTTGTATTTGTCTTGATTTTGTATAGCGTATCCTGTATATTGTTGGTATCGTTGCTGAATTGTTGAAATTTTGTTTCGTTTATCTATTTTTTTTTTTTGTTTTATGTAAATAATTGTGGTCGCTTTTAGATTTTTTCCGTATGAAAAAGCATGATTGCTTCGCCGTGGACAGTTGTTGAAAAGTTGATTGTGTAGTTTTCGTATTTTTTGCCGTGCATTTAGCTCGATTTTATAAATTAAAGTTGTATTGAGCACATCTCTCGTCTGAGGCTTTCATATTCGATAATATTGTAGAATTTTGCTGTATTTTTTGTGTATTCTTGGAAAATCATTTTTAATCTATTTCTGTACGCATTATTGTGTCAAAAACAATTATACACGTAGCAATAATTTGTTTTTTTTTTCGTCGTTTGGACTGTGGCCAAATTCAATTAGAAACACTTCCAATAGCACAAAAATGAGATGAAAAACGAATTTAATTTTCAATTTTTTTCCGCATAATCCAATTTCGAAAGATTTTCAAATTATACGAAAATTATATTGGAACAAAATCAAATATAAAAACGTAAAACACAATCAAATTACAAATGAAAAACACCTTAGGCAAAACATTTACATTTTCACGTACTATTTATAACTACCGAAAATTTCCAATATACTAAAATAACATTTCACGAAATATTATTTTATCATCATGCCGTTATAATATTCATAAAGCTTTCTATACTTTTAGCTACAAACACCCCTCGACTTAATCTCAACTAATCCTACCTTGTTTTAACAAAAAGACTAACATTCAATAACAACAAACTTTTCCACGTAAAAATACTTTAAATTAGTAACATAGTCAACAAATTTATTTGATTCAATATATTGAAAATCCTTTATAATATCGACTTTTAAACGTCTCGAACACAATCCAATTTATCGAAAAACCACTCGAAGCCACCACAAACAACCCAATCACGACGCACCGAAGATTCGACCCAATTACAAAAATTGGAGTGGCCGAAAAAAAGCCACACCGAAACTATCGATAATGAGCAGTGCGGAATTCCGCACGTGCTGGGCCCGAAAACCTTATACGTACATATAATACACATATAGAAATTTAGGCCGCGTGAAATATGCGATAAAGCAGAGAGCTGGGCCGGATTTGGGTATATTTTGGGCCCGGGCCCAGTTCTCGTTGATGTTTGCCCAACACCTATTGATTGTCCGCAAATTCGCAGGCGGGCCACGTAATTGCGGCGAGGACACTTCGCACCCGAGCTGCATACGGATCGAACGACCTGTCTGAACGTGTGTATATAGTCGAGTGTTTGTGTGCGTGCGTGTACGTTTAAGGCTGTTTAGGGTTGTGGTATTTTTAAAAAAAAATGTTTTTGATGGTTGGAGCTTTTTGATGGACGATGTTTAGTATGAGAGTCAGAGGCCTTGTAGACTGCCTTTTGTCGACCGATGATTTAGTTGGGTGCTTTTTTAATGTGTTGTAATGTGCGTACTTCCATAGTGATTAAAGAGTTTGACTTAATTGTCGTCCGATATAAACACTGTAAAAAGAAAATCTTAATACCAGCCCGAATTTGGTTTATTTTTCAGACAGTTCAAAATTCAAATTACCCATGGGCATTTTCAGTATTATGTGAATTCAGCTCAGATAGGGTTGCTCACGATTACAGCGATAGTGGGGGGGCCAATTTCCTGTAACTAGCAACTAAATTCAATTTCAGACAAATTCCAGTATACAACATTTTTAAGATTTACTTTTTACAGTGAAGTCTGCAGTCTGCGGGAAGTCTCGGTATTGATAAATGAACTGCTCATTGTCAGTGCATAATATGATTAAACCCTTGAAAAGTCAAAAAACGATAAAAATGTTATATGCGTTTTTCGAATTCCCCTTCACTATTCGATTTATCGAAAACGTTATAAAAATATACAATTTTTATTTATATCGAGTCTCGAATGTGGTCAATTTACATTAAGAGTATAGAATTAATAAAAATGGCTTGATTTAAATGATTTATTATTCGGTGGTCATACATATTTTTGTAATTTGTATTATCTTTATTATTCAAAAAATATATTTCTTATTTAAAAAATATGACTATACATTTACATCTCATTTTCTTTTGAGATAAATTAATATGTTTATGCACTAAAGACACATTTGTTTGTTGAAAATTCAAATTGAATAATTGTAATCTTTGAGCTTTCTAATCACGTTTTCGAAACGGCCGGAACATGAACGCTCGAATTAATTACGAATTGTAATACGATCGTTTTCGCGAATTTGATTTGCGATCACGGCTCGCTCCCGACGTTTTACTGTTATCGTTGCATTTCCATTTTGCGCGAGGCGCGAAACGCTAAAGGGAAATTTTATGAAAACGTCATTGAAATTTCAAATGTAGCAAGCATATAATACGAACGGAAAAAATAATTATTATTCCTGGCGCGCGTTCAAATATCTTTCCAAATTGCTTTTATTGCACGGAAATAATGTTCGCGCGGCTAATGCAGCGTTCCGTCGGGCGAACTTCGCCCTTACGGCCGGAACGCGGAAAGGCCATTTTTGCGCGACAAATTTAGCGCGCTTGCCACCTTCCTAGCGCGATTCGGTCGTTCCGAGCTCATAAAAAGCGTAATACGTTAACACAATTAAAACATTCGTTTCGGGTCGAGTCGAAAAATTGTGCGAATTTTACACGTGCGAATATATCACACAATACATTCATGTGCGTCAGCGGTTTCGATCGAATTTTATACGGATATATAATAGTTCAAAGGGGTGTTTTTATGTCCGTTACACCTCGAAATCCAATTTAATGAAATGATAAAAATGCGATGTGTTTTCGAACGAAAGCGATTTTGTTTGTTAAATGAGTCTTTTCATGTTGTATTCTTTTGATTGTTATCCATTTTATCTCGTAAAGTACATAATCTTGTTCTTATTATACGTTTAAGTATGGTATAAGCATATACAGTACATGGATGCGTAACGAACTTCCCGTTTCCCAGTAGACAACTCATTTCCAGTCAGTGATAAAGGTCGACTTTTGGTTTGACTCCTTTTTTTCCTCGGCTGGCCTTTCACTTGCTTTCTTAAACGGAAAGAAAACCTTCATCACGCACGAGGAAAGGAGAAACTCCTATACAAGTATTCTTCAACATTTTTTGTAACCTTGAACGCAACAACTATTTCTTATCTATGAGAAACAAAAATAAGATTTATTTCGTTTAACTCGATGAAATGGAAGAGAAAATAAATTTAACCCAGATTTCATTATATAAATCATGAAACATGAATAAATTATCCATTGATGTTATATTTATTGTATTTTAAATGAATGTAATAATGTAAATCGCTATAACTTCGTCACTATATAAAACAATTAACACTTTTACGAAGTTTTTATATTTATGCCTTACGAATTTATAGTCCTTTACTTAAATGGTGACGAAACAGGTCAAGGAAATTTAATGACATTTCTTACAAATTATTTGAATACAAATTGCTTTTATGAATTTTCATGCGTTTGGTGTTAAAATGACTTTGGAATTCATATCATTAAATCACTTGTCTCCTTCCCAATAAATATTCTCAATATTGAGCACATTATCTCGAAATTTTCGCAATAACATATGATCCCCTTGGCCTACTTCATCATCATATATTATACGATTGATCCATATGAATAAATCATCTTTTGAAACATCATATTTTATATGTGATTCGATTTAAGTATCTAGAGATATTTTGCTGCATTTTTCTAGGATTTCCCACAATGCCTGTATCCAAAAGATTTCTGGATCCAATATTTATCCCTGTTTTATTTTCTGTTCAACTTTACAGCCGCTCAAGCGAACATTTGGGGATCACAGGAAGTTTACGTGAAAAAGGGCAGCACAATTTCCCTCACCTGCTCCGTGAACGTCCACTCCACGCCTCCGTCGAGCGCGTCGGTGCTGTGGTGAGTTGTCGTGGAAAACTGCGATTTTTCCGACTTAAAATTGATCCGATTTTAAAATTTCTTTCTGTGTTTGATTGCACACAGGTACCACGGTGGTTCTGTGGTGGATTTCGATTCGCCGAGGGGCGGTATTAGCCTGGAGACGGAAAAGACGGAGAGCGGCACGACCAGCAAACTGCTGGTTACTAAGGCGGCTATTAGCGATTCTGGAAACTACACTTGTGTTCCGTCGAACGCAAATCCGGCTAGTGTCATTGTACACGTTCTCAATGGTAATATTGTTTCAGAAATTTAATAGTGTATTGTTAGAACTAAGTGAAGTTAGGAATAACAAAGTTTCGTTCTAAGATATAGATTTATCAATAAGGTAATATAATAGCTTTATTTATGAATAGAGTTAAAGATATAGTATCAATATTATTGAAGGTTTATATGGAAAAATAACAAGCTAAGATAAAATCACTGTTCAATTAATTATTATTAACTCAATTTTAAGAATTACAACAAAAAAATCTTTCTTTTTTTTATTTTTACTGTAATATGATATTTTGAAAATATTTATTTCGTTAAAATATTTAATCTTGCCAAATTTATTTATTTTCAATAACATAATTCTGGAATTTCAAGATATGCTTTGAAAATCAAAAATGCATTATTTTCTCTTTTACACAATTCTTTTATTCAAAATTAATGCGGCAGTAATGCATGAAAATAGCAAACATATATCAAAATCTGTCAAGCCATAAAAAAAACACCAACACGAAAAAACCACACAAATCCTCAGCAAATATATCATCCTCGCACCGAAATAAAATAAAAATGCATTTTCAACCCTCGCGCGACATCCACCAACATCTTCGGCAAACCCACACACAAACACAGCTAAAATTTCTGCAAAAGAAGCTCCTCAAATGCGTATTTAAACCGGCCTCCGATATTAAAAGCAGATATACTACATAGTAAAAGCGGCCAAGATAAACGGCCCAGATTAAGGCCCCCCGTGCCTAATTTTTCACGCGATAAAAGCCCAGTACTCGACGCCCCATACCCCGAAAGGGGATTTTTTATATGCGTATATATATTTTTTCATTTCGAAAATCGTCCCAGTCGCGGGATCGGCGCTGAAATATTGCAATTTTTGGCGGCAGTCGTAAATTACGCGACCGGTCCGCGTAATTGACGGGGCGCGCGCCACCAAAACCCGTCAATTTGTACAGAACAGTCGGATTAGGGAGCGGTGCAACGTGTGAGCCGGTTCGATATAATGAAAATCGGCGATTTTTCAGCTGAAAGCCGACTGATGGAGTGACGTGTGCGAACAAGTTCTACCTACGTGTTCGATGACGTTATTGATTTTTTTTTTCGTTAGGCTGAATGCGTTTTGGGTGTAAAAAAATTTTTGGATTCGTATAAAAATGGTTCATTCGAAAAGATTTTTTTTTAATTCGAGTTTTTGGAAATGTTTCGATGTGCATATTCATATTTTTCAACTGTTATTCGCGTAAATATGTATATAACTAGAAATAGTGTCATTTACGTACAAACTTTCAATCGTTAGTTACTCGGCTAGAGTGGTAGTTTATATTTTTTTTTCTATAGAATATGAATGTAATTTAGACTGTCATTAACGGTGATAATTTTGCAAGAAAAATTAAATCAATCGAGTACCTAGCGAATGAAAATTTTGGCCTTAAATATTTCATTATTATTCTAAATATATCATCAAAATTATTTGACAAAAAATTTAAAAAGACACATTTTTGAGTTAAAAAATATTGCAATTTATTTTTTCTTTCTTTTCTTTCATGTTATAAATTTAATTAAAATATATTTTGATTCAGAAAATATTATTTTGGAATGTAAATTAAAATCTAGTATTTACCGCACACAGGCATGTTAAAGCAAATAATAAATTCAATTAGTTTCGCTTTTTTCAGATTATAATTAACGATTACATAGAACGTGCATGAAACGCTTTGTATCAAATGTATTAATTATAAATTTCGAAAATATTTGAGGATTAAAAAACGCGAATATGATTTAATTACAATTGATTATTTTTTCTCAAATATTAGCATTTAATATGCATGAAACTTTTTCAACGGCGTAATAACGTCGAAATTTGATACAAATTCAATATTGAATCTCTCGCGATCCAATTAGAATTTCGTAGAATCGCATTTTTTGTCACTAATTCAATCAAATAACTTCTGCGAACATCGCACAAAAAAAAGTACGAGCACTCGAACCCGCCATTCAATCATTTTCTATTCTACATTACGGCTCATCTCGAAGAATTTTAATTCAAATACGGGTCCGAAACGAATCGATCAAATTGGACACTAATTTTCAATAATTTGTAATGAACAAAAAGTAATTTGAAAATCTTTCAATATAACAATTAATGTGATTTTATTTACTGTCCGATTCGTGCATCGATAAATAAAGAGGCGCATTGAAATCGTCCATTTTATTATTCGGGGCATAATAAAATGGCGGCGGTTCCGCACTTGCGGTAAACCCCTGATTAATCGGAATTTCACACACAAACGGACGACCGGGTCATTTTTCGTGATAAGCTTTCGAATTAAATACGTACACGGTCATAAACACCTAAACGCACATTCTCCGAGCGCATATTGTACAGGGTGCTCATAAAATAGCTGTTCCGTTTCAAATACTTGTTAAGCATATATTTTAAATGGCTTTACAGCCCGAATCAGAGTAGTTGAACCCTATAAAAATCGTATATTGGTCATAAATAGTACAATCCATATAACAGCAAACCAATTTCTTTCACAAGTAGAAGCCCTGGTCGCCGATAGATGTCACCCACAATACAATTACATCACACATATTATTCTGTATGATATGCTTAGTTTCAAAATCTAATTTATTTTTAAAGTTAAATGTTTAGCTGTTAAAATTTCCTAAAAGTTCGCCTAAATTAAATTTTGAAAAAACCTAATACTAAAATTCATTTATATCGCAAACATTTTGAATATGATTTTAATGCTTATTAATTTACTGGTATCATTAAATTTTGAAATTGTAGATACATTATAGTATATTTGCAAAATATCGCTCTTGTTTTTGGTCCGCTTTGTACATTGCACACATTAACGAATGCATAGGCGTTTTATAAATTGAACGTGAACCCGTTGGACAATATTCAATTTGCAATGTTTAATGCACGTATCGGGAAAACGCTTTGACAACGATCCCCATGACCAACTGATTAATTTTCAAGTGATTAAACGTTTTAAATGCCAAAGCGAAACGTATTATTTCCCGGGAATTGCGAATTTTCCTTTTGTTCTGTTTATTTGCAGAAAATTTAGAATACGATGAAATAACGCTTTAATTATATTATTGATAACACAAATAATTGTATTGCGTATTATTCAATGCTATTTATTCACATAGTATTGAATTTGAATGATAGGCTTTCACAATAAATTATTTTTAATTGATTGTATCAGATTTAACTTTTTTTAATAATTCAGATTTTTTTTTCACGATGATCTATTTATACTGAAAAGTATATGTATATTATACTATAGTGAGAGGGGATTCGTTTAACATGTATACAATAAAACTCGAATCTCGTACAGAGTTTAGTGAGAGATTTAATTCGAAAAGGACCCAATATTTTCCCATTCGAAGGACATTAGTTTGCCTCTTGTACAAACGGTAAATTTACACGTTGACATCAGCAAATTGCCAACGATAAATTTTCAACGAGCACTCGCTCTAGCTTTGCTTTCAGAGACATTACACGTTTTACAGTCTTGATACTTTATTTGATTTTTTCTCCTTTTTTTCCACTGGGAACTCTTCTGATTCAAATTTTTCCGCCAACGATAAAAACGATATATGAGAGCGAACATGAACGCGGACCGTTGACTCAACGTAAATTGCACAGCAATTTTTTCCGGGCCATTAAAAGTATGATGCTGCACATGCATTTTACATGCATCAGCATTTTTCACATGCATAAGATTGTATGAAATAATATTTTATGTACTTCGATTTCAGCATATTTTTCACCGTTCTGATAAGTAAACTCCCGTTCAGCGCTTGAAGCTATTTTTTTTTGAAAAAAAATATCTTCATTCAATAATTTATTCACTGAAGTTATTATAAAATTTTAATTAAAATATAATTTAATAATTTATATTTAATATCGCCATCTATCGAACTATTGTAGATTTACAATTTGAATTACGATTTCATAGTCAAACAGCTAGAATATCTAGCGACTCTACTGATAAATAATAATTTACGTCCACGCGTGTAACAGTCATCGACAGATAATTCGAGGCTATGGCCAAAATTTTCAAAATTCACCACCATTTTAAGGGAGAAGGGGGTTTGAAATTCGTGCGACTTTTGCATTGAAAACGAGTGATTAATGGCAGCGTATATATCGCGCGCCTTACAAATGGCCCCTATTAATATTTCGAGTTTAGCTCCTCTGACTCTGCTGCTCTGTCTCTCTTTGTATATATGTATATTTTCTGTTATGTGCATGAATATAATGCAGACCTACACCAGCTCGTTTCCTACGGTTTGTGCGTATGTATCTGCAGCCCATTTGTTTCTAAATCTGACTTACTCTCTCGTCCTGTTATAACTCTTTGTCCTCGGCTCTAGAAAAGATTTAACTCGGTCCGCTTTTGCGTCTGCAGCATTTTATTTCTATCGTTTGAACGGTCGTATATTCAAATTTTATTAGATCAAGCGATATGTATGGCCTTTGAATAATTTTCGAGTCGGTTACTTTTATTTTATGGATTGTAACGGAAGTAATTATATTCGTAGCTAGAGATAACACAAACGACAAAATACTTTTATTCATTTTAATTGAATATAATTGATTTCATATTCATGTTTGAATTAAAAAATGTTAATTTACAAGTGGTATTTTATAAAATATATATTTCTTTTTAATTTCACAGGTGAGCATCCAGCTGCAATGCAGACAAGCAATCGTGCAGTATCCTTCCACGTATTGTCTCCAGTGATAGTCGGAATCATCACATACATTATATCGGCATTCTTCATGGGTAGATGATCATTTTGAATGGTGATTTGTTTAGATTTATAAGAAGATTATATAAATATTCAGCTAAAAGAAGAATAAACCATCAATTTGATAAAACATAAATACTCTATGGACATTTATTTGTACTGAAAAATTTGCGAAAGTATACTATTCATAAAATGATTTAAAATAGTGAATGATTTTAAGATAATAATATGATGAAACATTTGAGTGCATATTTTTATTCAAATAGTGTCGTTGATAAACGTGATTCGTTTTGTTTTTCCGAAATTTCTATATCATTCCGCATTGAAATAAATTGAAACATCGAAAGCTTAGAACGTATATGTGATGTATGTTCATACAGTTTCATATCTTATATGTTTTCGCTCAGTCGATTTTAACAATTTCCACTACTCATAAGATGTAAATAATTTTATATGAATATGTAAAATGTAAAAATTACATAGTCAATGAGAGAATAAAATTTATATTTAATAATTATTACGTGAAATATACTTATATGTATATTCGTAAGAATGTAATCATTAATCGAATTTTAATTTTAAACTAATAAAAAAACTTCACCTTTAGATAATATATGCATATAACGTGTAAATATCAATGTAGTAATTTCCACATAGGATCTAGTAATTATATATTATTATAATTCAATGTAGAAACTATAATAGAAATGAATTTTGCAAGAACGCTGAAAATTTTGATCTCATATGAATGGAAATAGTATGTAAATAATTTTAGAAAACACAATTTATCCTTGACATTCCATCACATTCCATGCTTATTTTTTTATGATATGTTACTGAGACAATTTATCCTATATCTTAATTTTATTATGAATTCTTATCACAAAATTCTTAAAAAAAGTGCGTTTGCAAATTTAATTTTCAGTCTATGAACACAATCATGACGGCAATCAATTTTCCCTTACCAAATATGTTCCATTATTTATTTACAATAATTATTATACCCTAAATTTTATCAGACAATTGTATATATTGAGAAGAATTTAAAAGGGAAAACGTTTGAAATATACGTTCATCATAAAAACATGCCCAATATTAATTTCATCTTATTTTTGGGTAAATTGAAGGTATTTTTCAATCGTTTTATTTTAAAAGTGAATGAAATAAAGTACGTACTAAGAAGGTGATATTCGAATTTATTGCAAACGATGTGTTGTGAAATACTAAATTTATTATTATTGAACAAGAACAAATATTGTTGTTATATTCAACATTTATTATTATATTTGAATAATTTTACGTTGTTAACTGATATTGAAGAATTTAAATTAGTCTTTGATTTTTTGATGTTGAAATATCTTAGAACATCTATCTACTTACAACTTGCAGTATGTGTAAATTTTCAAAGAAATATATTTCACTGAAAAAAGAACTAATTTTACCAAAAGGAAATATGTTAGATAATTTCTGTTATACAAAAATATATACAATGTGTAAACACAAATAATCCTATCTTTGTACGTTTCCCTAAATGTGGTGTTTGAAGGGGAAACCAACCGTGGTTTGTATTTTGTAAATATTTCCATAATGATATTAAATAAAATAAAATGGACAAAAGTAAATCCAGTATTATTCACAAACTGATCCTATATTCTCGTCCAGCATCCGATTCCTTTAGAGATACTTACATACATGCATATACAAACATAAAACACACACACACAGTCACAACCACAATCTGAAATGCATTTAACGTTAAATAAATACGAACGTTTGTTTTGTTTCATAGTTAGTGTTCGGCTTGTGTACACCGATAGCATAATGCACACTCGTTCGTACGTATGCGCGACGGGAAAGCGATTTTCCCCTTGGAAAAACTTTTAATTCTAAGTTTTCCACCGGCTCGTACACTTTTCCTTCCACTGTTCGGTATACACACAAAAGACTCCGCCGTTACGTGCTATGAATGCATAAGGAGATTATTAAAAAGCGTGCTTTCACCTGGAGAGCCTTAACAGCCAACGGCGGGATGGTAAAGGAAAAGAAAGCACTCTGTTTCA
Organism: Cheumatopsyche charites; assembly: GCA_024721215.1. Taxonomy (NCBI): domain Eukaryota; kingdom Metazoa; phylum Arthropoda; class Insecta; order Trichoptera; family Hydropsychidae; genus Cheumatopsyche; species Cheumatopsyche charites. The sequence goes on along the minus strand of CM045586.1, from coordinate 7,464,404 downwards.
TTAGAAGGCGAAAATAAAACTGCTTGCTTTATCGACTATTCGAATTCAAATTTTGTACGTTTCGTTATTTTTCTAATTAAAATTTGCGATTTTTCACTTCGAGTGTATCGTTTTTTCCAGGCTGCTTTTATTGTCCAATCGTGGATTGAAGCTATACGATATAATTTTCAAGATGATGTTTTAATGAAATCAAATAGATTCTCAAATTTTCATAGTAATTATTCGTCAAAATATTTGTATTATAAAATACTTTGAATCCTTTTCCGATAATTTATTTTCGATTTCGTAACTTTTTAAATTTCTAGCAAAACTCCTTAAGCTCAACAGTACACGTTTTACAGCGTTCCCCTTCGAACTCAATGTTCTTGAAAGTTTCCTACTGCCCACCTCTTTTCAGACAGTGTACACTTTTCCGCAAAGTTTTTCCCACTTTTCCAATCTTTGAAAATATTTCTACGCGTTTGCGCTACAGATAGTTCGAGTTTTGCCGCAAAAAAACCCTTTAATATCGTTTTAATAATGGCAATTTGTCGCCGGCAGAGCGAGAAAAATACCCGCATAAAAATTCGATTCAGAGACACAATCGCAAAGCAGAAAATAAATGTCTGATATTTCGAGAAAAATGTTTTTTTTATAATTCAGAACTCTTTCAAGCATATATAGTATACTTTTTTTTTTAAGTGACAATACTCACCAAATCATACCTAGATCCTAACTTTGCAGCGGTCGTAACCATATGCTATTTTTAAGTTAGAAGTAATTAACCCCTAAACCAAACACTATAATAAATAATATTTTTTATAAAATACAAAAATATTTTTATATAAGCACATAAAACCTTTCAAACACACACATCCATCCAAATCGAGACACGTATGACGAATTGATCCTCACGCACTCAAGTTACCGTGTTAACGCCCGTCTGCGTCCCATCAGCGAGTTTAATGGTCCGTCGAATTACCATCGATCGCTGCCTGCTTCAACCCCCTAACATCCACCCCAATTGGAACAATGTGTCATGGAGGACGTTAATTGCCGTAATATTTGCAATCGCTGCCGAACCCGGTAATCGCCGCCTCTAATGAATATTGCCGCACGAATCTCTCGCATAATACATCCGAAAACCCCGGTTTTACGACGTACGGCTCCAGGTATGTATGGGGTCGGTGTCGCACGAGCAGAAGAGGAGGGTCGTAAAGTGAGGAGTCGGCGGTGAATGGGTTAATAACGTATTAGACGCGTAAAGTTCCGGGCTCCGAGGTGATGTGTCGTTGAGTGATGCGTTTCCGTTTTGATTGGTTCGATTCTTGAATCGTTTTGATGGTGATTGTCGTAAAATGAATCACATTGTTTGTTTGAAATTTATTATGTCTGTATTTTGTTTACAGACTCCTTAATGGGTTATTTTTTGTAGTGAATCTTTCCAAGATAATATGTGAAGATTTCTGCATCATTTTATTTACATTTAAATTTTACAATTTCCCGGATTTCTCACTTTGACCTACTTACCCATAGTCCAGCCATAGCATCTGTTATATACGTTCTACATACGCAACGTAATTGTTGCAATTCACAATGAAAAAATAAAATCACAAAGACTGATTGGTTCGAATTAAAATCATTTTGATTGATTTAGAAATTGATGATTGTAAAATTAATTTTACCAGAATAAATAAGAAATATTTTCTCGTGAAATTCTCATTACTGTAATTCACAAACAGGTCACAGCTGCGAGGGGAAAAAAAGAAACACCGAAGTCTCCCTAATAAATTAATGGTCATTTTTGGGAAGTTTTCCTTCGTAGCGTTCACAAACGAGACCGCAAGGTGAGATTATACAGTTAAAGAGGGAAAAATCTTCGTTAATGGATCGTTGTCATTTCGTAATAAATTGGCGAAACGGATTACCGGATACCCAGAGAGGGAAAGAAAGTTTTGAGAGAACGGGATGGAAATACATAGAAGAATATATAACTGAAGTAGGAGAAGAGCGGCCATGCCGAATAAGACTCTCCACGCTAATGGAAAAATAAATCTGGAATATCTTATTTCGCAATGGGCGACCATAAATTAAACTTAGCAGGAACTTTTGTGTTCGAACAGAAAAATTTACGACCTATTTCAAATATTATATTTACAGTAAACACGGCACAAAAGAGCAATGAACCAGCAAATCAAATGTCTGCAATAAATACATATTCTTGAACTTATAAAATAATTATTCTCAAATAATAAATATAGTTCTGTAGAATGAAAGCTCTTTATAACAATCTGAATCATTTATTTTGTACTTCATATGGAAAAATTACAAGTGCTATTGGGTTTATTTATACACATTAAATTATATACAACTATAGTGATTCAAAATAAACCATAGTATTTTGCCTTAAGCTAAATTATTGTATTATCCATCGACCCATTTATAAAATATCTTAAATACAAATAAAATATATTATATACAGAATTCATCTTATATACAGATATTATAAATTCAAATATGTGAAAAAAAAAGGAGAAATTCAATTTTGCAACGTCTTTCCACATTACGGTCATATTTCTACCTCACATTGCGAATCCAATCTGAGCTGCCCAGTACGCTGACCATCGATGCAAACAAGATTTGCGTGAAAATGCATAAAATTTTCCAAGGTATTTTCCTCTGCAACGTTGAAAGCTCCCACATACCAGACGCTCCACTCGCCTGATCTCGTTGCATCGGCTCGTAGTGTTCACCTGTGAAAAATATTTCAAAAAAAAAATCAATCCTACTTCTACACATATTGAAATATTTCATACAACTCCCAAGAATTCATTTATAGGCATATGTTTACAATATGTTATACAAGGCATGTTTTTTTATCAAATACAATTTAAGAAAAAAGTATATAAAATATTATTTTTAAATCAAATTTTATTTTTGTATAAAAGAGATTTTTTTTAAATGTTTACCATCTATGCAGAAAAGTATTTTGAAAAATGCTCGTTCATATTAAAATAAAATATGATTTGAAAGAAATGTTTTAATATACTTTTTTTCTTAATCAATTACGACCGGATCCTGCGTTTTTGTGTTCTATCTACGGTCGAACTCAACGCCATTTCTTGGGGTAAAAAGCTACATATTCATTCGGAATGAAATGAGCTTCGTTTTTATAGATTTGATTCAAACTTCAATTTCAATTCCTGCAACATTTGAATTCCATACTAAGATTTTTATCATCGAATTTTTTTCTTAAAAAATAAAAAGGAGTAGACGTATTTCTTCAGCGCTTTAACACTATCCCACAATATCCGCCAAACACACACTAAGCACGCATTTTCCTTCAGATTTTTCTCCTCTCTGCGATATTTTTTTTCATCGCGGAAAGTTTCCCCGTGACTTATCTGCGAAAAAGTTGGCCAAGCTTTCGTTTGGCCGGCGAGCACACATTTCGGCGGAGCTCTGACAAACGGAATTAGCATAAAATGGTCGAAGAATTATTGCCGGGCCACTCGCAGGGGTCGACAACCAGAAGGCTTCGAAGGAGAGGGTTTCGCGATAAAGGTCGCCACCGCCTTGATTTATTACCAATTTTCTTTAAAGCAAAATGACCCCTGCAAAAGAGAGCCCGGCTCGAAAGTGGCCGTATGTTGTACGCACACATGAATACGTGATGGCGCATTGTCGTAAAATTTATTCGAAAATTAAATTTTCAGTTTGTAAAACGGGTATACGTAAGTTATTTCAAGTAGACAAGTGGACGTATTACGATAATTTTTCAAGTAAATTATCAGTTTTTTTTTTTCGAGATGTCTTCATACAAAATAATATGATTTATGCATTATTCGTTACAAATTTAATTAAAATAGTATGAGAGCATATGAAAGTCGCATAGATTGAGTTTGCCTTTTATATTCTTGCGCGTGCACATATAATGCATAATTTAAAGATTGTATGGTCACTTTTCCCGTGGGGCATGTGCTGTGTGAGCGTACGTAATATTAAAAATGTATGCAATAGCACTAAGTGACTGCGTGGAGGAATCAAAGGTTACATTACCGAAACCACATTCGCCTTTTATTGCCTATTTCAAGTTTTTCCTGGAAAAGAGAACATTTAATTTATTTTGTATCAGATCGAACGTAGTTAGACTCGTTCGCAGACAAATCCACTTTACTCTCCGTATTAAATGATTCTAGCGAGCTACGTTTTACATTCGTCTGATAATAATAATACTCAAAGATGGAAATTCGGTAGAAATGTTGCATAGTATTAGCCTTGGAAAATATACAAAAAATATCTACATCATTAATTTTCTTTACCGAAAATTGTCTTCTTAAAAATAAATTCCGTATTACTTAATCTTATCGACAATATTTTAGACATAAATAAATTATTTAATAGTTTTATGAAATATATCAAAAAATTCACTCACTTTCAACAACATTTAAATTAACAGTATCAGGAGCAACTCCTCTTCCAGTACAAGAATATTTTCCAGCATCTTGCTGATGAACAGCAGCTACAGTCAAGCGACTAGAAGCATCTCTTTCACCTCTTTCAGTTTCTATCGATATTCCTCCACGTTCAGCCTGCAATATTTTTCCAAATATGAATCCATACTCTAATGTATTAAGAAATATTACATAAATGGATTATTGAATCAATTGATTGGAGAAGAAAGTTACCTGAAAATTAATAGCGAGTCCGTTGTGCACCCACTGTACGGTAGGTACGCCACTCGGCGCAAATCTCGGCAGGTATTTTTCCCTTTCGTATCCTTGTCTAAAGGCAACCTTACATTCGAAGGTAACCACCGATCCCTCCTTCACGTACTGCTCCTTGGGACCGGAAATGGAGGCTTTTAAAGCGGCCGAAATCACTTCAGGCGGAGATGGTGAATCCTTCAGCGGCGTGTCTGAAACGAGAGCAAATGCCTGTATATTAGGTGTGACCCTTGAAAACTCTTTTTTGCAATTATTTTGATTGAAAAAAATATTAGTAGACGAATTTATTTAATTTTTATTTAATCAGAATAATTAACCGTTGATTACCAATGCGTGTTACACTACGCGCCTAATGTATGCAATCTTCATAACAGCAGTGTAGAGCAAATGAGAATCAATGTTACTCTCTCACTTGAAAGATTTCAAATAAAATATATCACAATTTATTCATATTAGAATTCTCATAATTTCTTTGTATGGAAACATCCACTGTAGATATGAGGTTTTCATGAAAAATTGATTTTCAATCATTCCGTATTCACACTAATTTTTGTATGCGGGCGAAAGAAACTTATGGAAGCGATCTAAATATTTTCACGAATTTTATTGATTTTGATGTTGAATGTGATCATAGCCATATTTTCGGATCATAATGAGTTAATTATGAGCAAATTCACAATAAGCACAAAGAGGGGTTCACTCGACATTGATAATTTCACATCATCCTTTCAACCCGAGTGTCACTCACACGAACAGACAAATTAACACTTTTCTTATATTAGATGTAAGCATTTTCCAATCTCAATTCATCTTTCAATATTGTTTAGCGTTGAAAACTCGCAACGTAGAAATTTCTTTATTGAGATGAAATTCGTCTATATTTTTACTTTATGTGAATTCTGTAAACATTCTTATTGCACTACAAATACCCATTTTGCTCGAAATCGCGTATAAGTTCAGATATTATCCGTAATTTATACGTATTGGCTGCATCGTACGATGACTAGACACGAAGCATCGAAACAACGATTATTAAGACATGTGAACGAAACGAAACGACGACAGGCGACATCGCCATAAAATCGAATAAGAAAAGTCAAATTTCGTATAAAAATTCAAATACGGCTGCGGTGAATGACTTTTACATAGCTTCCAGAGAGCTTCGGCTTTTTTCTATGGAACAAAACTGGTGAAGTTTTTATTACGACATCGTTATAGAGTCGACGAGCACAAAGCGAAACTTTTGCTAAATATCTCATGTAAAAATAAATTTTAAAATTTTGTACGTATTATTTATACAACACATCAATCGAAAAATATGCAAATATGAATCGGATACTTTCCATTCGTAAATTAATTTGAGCGATATTAAATCAGTATCGTGATGTATTTTTTTTATTTGATAACACCTACAATTTGACAGTTCAAATTGCATCCGTTCATCCGTTTATTGAAAATAAATCATCGCTCGAATAGTGCAATTATATTTTACAGCTCCGATCAAATAAATTTCGATACATCGCGCCGTTTAATGAATCGATTTATGCAAACTACGTTCATGAAAAAAGCCGATTGCATTAATTGATACGTGCAATTTAAATCGCAACGCAATTAAAACTTTATCGATACGACCCTTTGTTCCGTCGAAATTTTTTAACACTTGTTCAAACAGATTCCTGTAAATTTTATACATCTGTACACAATATTCAAATTAGTTCAAAATTGCTTATAACGATACGCATACACGCGATTACGATAAGTGTTATGGGAAAAGTGTTACAGAGGAAAATCGACTAATATCTATTATTTTAATAATAAAATTGTAATCTACTTATTAATTTAAGACACTTTGAAACTTTCATATCATTATAAGCAATATTGAAAATTATGGCTACGCATTTATCTTATAAAAACCTTCACATTAAAACATCGTCATCCAACCTCTGTTCATTCAAAGACCGTTTAAATTGTTCGAAGTCAATTAGAAAATCATTAAATTTGAACGGTTTTCGCAAACATACGAAACTCGACAACATTCCCCTAAACACTCATATCGAATCCAACAATATTGTTTGTTTACCAATTACGAAAGTTGTAATACCTAAACGTACACACAGCCACAAACATACATACACAAAACTGCTTAATGGCGCGCAGAGTTCGATTCTTGGAGACGCGGAATAGTTATTCAATACTCACACGCGTCGAGATAACTGTTAATATTTGCCCCTAGGTTAATTGCGGCTGTTTAATTGAATCACTCTGAGGCAATAACCCAACTTCGGTGGCACAAGTCGAAATCAATTACGCTGCGAAAATATAAACGCCCCAAAACAGCGAGACGTGCAACAACACAGTATAAACTTGGCACTGTCTCTACAACTACACCATTCGATTGCTGCAAATTATTTTTTTCAGCTGAAGGCTTTTGAAAATTGAATTCGTGCTATTGGATTGTATTTTTTTTTTGTTTGTTTCATAAATCCGAAAAATGGCAAATCGAGTTAAAATTGTATCGATGTTTTTTTTTTATAATCTCTTAATTGAATTTTATTTTTCAAAATCTCACCTCTGACAGTTAAATTAAAGAATCTGCTCATCTTCGGATCAGTATTGACTTGGCATTCATATCTTCCAGTATCTTTAATTTTCGAGCTCATTATCCTCAAAGTCCAAGTTTCATTTTCAGGCTTTTGAATGACGCTGATCCTCTCATCAGCCGTGAACGTGTACTGGCCACTGGTCATTATGTGCAAATCCCTCGTACGTATCCACGACACCTGAAAGCAACAATGCACATAGAAATTAATAAAACAGCACGATCAATTAACAGCAATGAACGTTTGAGCCGAAGAGAACGAGCAGTAGTGCCCGCTTAAAATTCAACGACCGTACTCGTCGGAAGGGTTAGGAAAAACAGGGCTCGACGTTTGTAAATATGAATGAATAAATATAAAAAAGGTTGCCCTTTTTATGTACGTGAATATACACATGCGAAAATATACATCATCCCGGGGCCGGGGCTGGATTAAATTGTTTATGAAGACTCAACGTTAGAGGGCTAATGCCCCGGGTCACAAAAACTATAAAAGTAACCTGCAGCTGTGACGGGGAGGTTGTTACGAACAACAAAGGGGCAGCGACGCCGTAAAAGAGATTAATACGTCGTAACTGTGTCGCATTAAAATTAAAAAAACACATAAAAATTTACATTGCTACGGTTGACTCTCGAGATGAAGGCTACGTCGAATTGCCCTGGAATTACGGCGGAGCACTTGCGACTGCGATATAAGACTTCGGTGCGCCCAGAGGAATTGAAATCAAACAATTTCTGCTGACGTTTCTAGAGTAATAAGTTTGTTATGAGAAATAAAAATCTAATTTTTGCGACTTTTCTTTTTTTATTAATTACAGTTATCCCCTACAATATGAGATCCTCGAAGATGCGATTCTCATAATACGCGAGCGGCACTATTCACTTTATGCGTTCCGGAGTAACCACAGTTGACCGAAATCAAAACAGACTTCTCGCTAAATATATTGATAAAAAAGTATATTTTATCTTATTTATCAAAAAGATGTAAAAATTCACACACCGGTAATAAAACTCAAAGGCCACAAATTTAAAAGACCACCCGTACTACGTGTTTTCATAGGATGCAGAACGTATCTCCAGGTTCTTCGAAGAATTTCTATATTTCTGACTAATCAAAACGTGTACATCAGTCACGAGAAAAACACACCACTGCATACATCCGTCTCTATTTTTTTAGATTCGTTGCTAGAGGACTTATTGTACGTAGTTTCATCAAAGCATACGCACACTTACACTTTCTTCCCGAGCTCGTTACGTATTCGCTTTCGAGTTTAGGCGTCGACGTCTTTCGCATTAACGGAGTCAATGCCTCATTTCGAAACGGCACAAATTTTAATGAAATGTATGAGCGTTCGGAGGTAGCGGTCGAAAAACAAGGGCAAGCGGTTAATTAGCGCGGGAAAACGGCGAAGTTTGTTTATTAGGTCGTGAAAAGTTCCCGTCCGTCCTGCCTAGCTACCCCTTTATAAAACGGTCGAGTTGAAATTGCCATTATTGCATAATTAATTAGCGGAGTAAAAACGCGCAAGTCCAAGTCGAATCGAATTTGCGGCCGCTTTAACGGCCGATACTGTTATGTTGCGTCTTCTTTGTGATAAGCTATAAAAAAGCATTTTATTCCTTTAACCGTAATTATAAGAGAAACTCTTATTCGATTTTTTAATTAAAATGTCAGTATTCCGATGAAACTTAATAAATTCTAACTTTATAATTACTAGAAATATGTTGAACGAGAGAAACTCTACAGTTAACTCAAATCGCTAATTCTAATTGTAAGACAGTAAATTCACCATTCTCATTAAACATTTTAGTGCCGTACGTTCTATCATACTAAAATAAGACATAAATCGAAACTGAATCTATCTCCCGAAATCGTGAACTGTCAAAATATTTAATTTGAAATTCGCAACGCATCACAGTTAACCCGTTCGCGACCGGAACAATAAAAAAATATTTATCGCCCCGAGCGAATAATTAATCGGAGAGCGGTCAGCGGTCGCGAACAATGACCACACAGGTGTAATCAACTTTTGATTGCAAAAAAATCACAATATCCATAATTGAAAATAATTTTATTTACATATGTATTGACTAGAGTCAGTGACTAGCAAAATTACTCGAGACTTCATAGACTTAAAGCCAACTGTAAACAGTATAGTTTATTTAGTTCCCATTCCAATTTCCGTTCCCGTTTTCGTTCCCATTTCCGTTCCCATTCCCATTTTCGTTCCCATTCCCGTTCTAATTTTTATAATTTATCATGTTGTGTTAATTGTCTATTAATCGGAATTGAATGAATTATTATACTCTTGCCAAGAACACAACTCACTCTTAAAAATAATTATATATTTTTTATTTTAAAACGAATTAAAGAAAATAATAAAAACCCTCAAAAATTTCCTAGAATTGAAAAAAAATCAAATAAAATTTTCCAAAAAAAAAAAAAAACAATCGACACCATTCAAAACGCAAATCGACATACTTACAGACCACGCATCGAATCGCTCACAATATAAAGAGAAAACAATACAATAACAGCGATAATAATATAATATAATACAATAATAAGGGTCGTATCGTACGTGTGTGGGCGGCGTAGAAATCTGTTATGCGCACATCAACGCGGCGTTTTATTGCGCGGACATTACACGGCGACAACCGCGCCCGTAAACCGCCCCATTTACGATCAATATAATATTTCATAGCGCACAATAGTACGCCGACTCGCCGCGGGGGCGAGACACCGTCTACGCGGGCGCTGTGGTGGCAACCCTTTCGCCGGCAATAAGGGCGCGAACGCGTAAAAAATCTCTTAAAGAGGGGATTTAATCGCATCACGCGCGCATAAATGTTTACGGTTGTCGGGTGGCTTTTTTATAAATATTATTATATTTTCGGGGGGTGGATGTGTGTTGCGTGTGTATGTCCTATCGAGTCTAGGGGAGGTTCGATTTTTTTCTTTTTGCATGTAGTTCGGTTTATTTCGCTCGGATTGTGTTGGATGCTGTGAAATGTTCGGATGGATTGGTTTGGTTTTTGGTATTTTTTTTTTCGTCTTGTCACAACTTATTTTCATATCGAAGAAGGGGTACAAATATGTATGTGCTTTATCATTAATCAACATGAATTTTATACTGTAAAATTTAGATCATATATTAATTCAATCATTAATATGTATTAGTGTTTGATTTATGGATTAAATCAGTATCATCTATTTATTTTTGTAGTAGACTTAATTTGATATAAGTTTACATATACCAACACAAACCTGTTGCGTGCCAATTATTTTGTAGAAATGTAATTATTCTATATTGTTATTCTATACAAATAATAAAAAAAAAAAACAGACGCAAAGAGCACCAAAATGGTTTAAAATAATTGCACTCAAAGGTTTCAACTTGACTTGATTCAAAAAACACAATGAAATTAATTTTCATTTGTATGTACGACATTCAATTCTATAATAATTTTACTATTGATGAAACGAAACTAAACAAAAAATCTTCTCGTAAAAGAGTAATTTAAAAAATGTGCAAATTAAATTTCCAATTTTATTCGCAATCACAATAAAATGTCTAGATTCTAATTTAACGTTCGAACATAAAGTGCAATTTCTAATCTGACATTTTATCGTACTTGTCATTATTATTAGAGACCGCGATCCGAATAAAACAAGCTTTTATCAACCGAATTAGAGGCCATCCTCCATATCCAATTCCATAATTGAATTTTCACGCTGGCACGCACACACTTCAATCCCGCAGTTACGCAAAGCGGAATTTTCAATTTCGAACGACCCTATATATCGCTCGAGACGTTTAGCAGTCAGACACCGCAAAAAAAGCACAAACATACAGACATATATACGAATATACATACACACGAAGTCGTCAAACGAATGACGTGGATTGATTTCGTCGCCGCGGCCATTTGTAAAGTTCAGATTGTAGAAAAGTGTAGAGAGAATGTCGAGACGTATTAAGCGAGGTTTACACATGGACCGAACTTTGGATATAATCGATATGATCCTAATAGAAACGTCGATGGTTGAATCAAAATGTATTTTGTAATTTCAATTTTTGAGGTGTGATTATTTTGCTATGAATATTTTTAGATAAAGCATTGTAAAATGGAATGAAATATTTGTGTGAATGTATAGTCGAATGATCGAATTTTGTAAATCTGTTTTGTAAAATGTATTCAACGTTTCCAATGATATGCTTCAATTTGAATTTCGCAGAATTTTAATTTGAAATATGCTTGAAAAATTGATTTCGAAGAATATCGACTTTTCGGTGTAAACAGTCGTTTGAAAACGTGTTTTAATAAAAATGATTAGTCACAATACATATTTATTATTTAATATTGAATAAATACCATTTCAAATTTTATATGAAACCATTTAAAACGTGTTTTTATCTGAATTATCTTAAAACTTTTGGATCAATTTTTGAAATGCTTGATTGTAACAATTAAAATAAATTTGAATATATGTATGTATGTATGAAATTTATAGGCTCTTAAGCGACTGATCTTTGGCAACAAAACTATCCAGAGTAATTGCATAAACACGTGGGAAGGTTTCAGCTTCATTCAAACATTTCATATTTTAAAAACAACGGAATTTCATTCGTTTGATGATGCCCAGGAGGGCTTTTCCGCTGCAAATGCTTTACATACGCAACAGGATTTACTACAAAAACTGGTACAGAATAAACTATACAACAATTCACAATCGACTTAAAATCCAAACACCGAGTCACAGAAGCTAATATTCAATAAAATTCTACAATCAGTCTACTTTGAACGTGTCAATCATTCGGCCCAGATGCAAACGACGCATCTACAAGCATCAGCATCAAACGACTCACAATATTTTCTATTTCTAGGAGCTACCAGAATCCCTCTCGTCTCTCTTCTCATTAGCGCTCATAAATCTTCTCGGGCACACAAACGCTCCGGTTTCTGCGTCTCTCCTATACACATTTTTATGCTCGTCTATTTTTCGATAGGGTATGGACCCTTTGTGCCCTTCGATGACGACAGCACAGCTCCTCTCCTCTCTTACCCTACGGTGTTGAGTCCGGTTCGTTCTTCCGGCTTTTTTTAAGGTCTTTTGTGTCGCCGACGTCGGACTCGGTTCGAATTAAAAGAAACGAGATACGATAGGATCGAGGGGGTGACTTTGATTAAAACCTTTTTTTGCGTTTCGAGTCGAGTGCATTTGCACTCCTTTTGAATGTTTTAATGGCGAAGTTTAAAAAATATTGGAGCGATTTGTTTGTTTTTGAATGTGTATTTTGTGTATAGAAAAAATTCACAGTTCAGATATAAGTGATAAAGATGCCATATTGGAATATTTTGAAATAGTTTCTGTAACTTGGTAATGCTCAAGAATCAGGATTTTAAGCCGAATGTATGCTATTGTATAGTATTTATTGCTTTCTTTTAAGTTCTCATTTGCGTGTCTGTAGTAAATCCCGTTGCGTATGTAGGCAGTGCATAATATTTGCTACGATTATTCTAAGGCAATGGCCACTTAAATACTATCAAAATAACAAAAATTTCGTAAATTATAATTATAACGATACAAAATTCTTGCCAGACATGCACACGATAACTCTGAAATGTTTTAGTACAAAAGAATCAGCTATTCAAGAGTGTATTGAGCACAATAATACGGACACATATACAAATGTTTATTCAATTTAAATATAATAATATTGAAATTAATCAATTATATCATAGAATTTTAACTATTTTTAATAATTATTTAATTGAATTAATAAACATTCTCGCTAACACAAACTAAACGATCACAATAATCTCACAACATAAATCCGCTGAAAAATACGCATAAACAACCGCGAATTAAGCAAACTCTTTCGACCGAGCGCAAATAGCGCGAATTAAGCGCTCGCTGCGAAAAAAAATACGAAAAACACCCGCAATCGAATCGAAAAGCGCGGGAAAACGAACGATAACAGCCGAAACCGAACTCACACAACACCAAAAACACTCACCTGAAATACATATAATGTACACACACACCACAAAAGCGAAGCACTCTTGCGAGAGTGGAAAGAAAGGAAGAAAGGCACCCCACACCGGCTTGTCGAACAGAATATAGTGCCGCCGGTGAAACTTTTTATTGGCAATATTTTTTAACGCCTGTTTGTAATTCTGGTCACACGAAACAAAAGGGGCTACGAAAGTGGGCCGACGGTGGAGCGAATCGGCTCCCCCTTATAGGATTAGCGGCTCCTCTCGCCGTAACTAAATTTAGGGGGTACGAATAAAAATCTGCGGCCTGGCCCTCCGTCTCATACCTCGTCGAAGACCCCTTAATCCGCCCCGTTTTCGAGGTAGGGGTGTAGTTTAAATTCTTCCGGGGATATTGTGCGGTTTTATTGAGAAGGTGTCGCACCGTTTTTATTATTTATTTAATACTATCGCGACGCTGCTCCGAGGTGAAATTCAATGGAATTTGTGGAGATACGAAGTGTCTTTTAGTTTTTTCAAGATTAAAAGTGTATTCATACTAAATATATAATTAATTCAATAAGTTTATCAATGGGTAATTAAGAGGTGATAATCTTTAATACGTACAAACGTCGTTTAATGCAAAATATATAGACATAGAAAACATACTGAAACATTCTTTATCATTACTCAATATTATTTTTATAATTTTCAATTCGTACATGTAAGCATTCACAAATTATATTGATCGTGCTCTAACTACAATTCCCAATATGTCATCATTCAAAACAAAAGACAGGCTACGTACATCTAATCAACCCCTATATAGAAACGTATTGATTACATGTGTCAATGGCATTATTAACAATCAACCCCTATAGACAGTTCGCAGAGTCCATCCCTGGTCCATCGAAGGTGGTCTCTTCCTCGACGTACCGTTTCCGTTCCGTTCCGTTCCCCTTCCGGCTTCCGTTTTCGCCGTTTGTTACCTTTACATTATTATAATACGCATTGTGTTATTATACGTATACTTTGTATGCGGTATTATATGCGTGCGCGTTTATGACAATTTTATTGAGGGGAAATGTGTACGTACGAGCGTACGCTACCATAAATACGCTGTGTACCATAAAATGTACGCGGATTTCTGGTCAAAATGGAATTTAACAATATACGACATGAACACTGATTCGTAAAAAAATATAAACAAGATTTCATTTAATTTTCATATTATTTTCTTTGGAGGTAACGTATAACTGAAGAATACCTTATCACAATGCATGCTCACGTATCCTTAGTTAAGAATCTCATAAAGCAGAACCAGAGACTGATGCGTTACAATGTATGCGATGGAAACAATGTAACTATTTCCTTTCCATTCAGACGACAAAAGATGTATTTTGAAACAAACTGTGCTCGATTCAATTCAATTTAAAATCGCATGGACGTTTAAAATATAAAAACATCTCAACCGCAAACGATTTAGTATGACGCAGCGAAACTCTTTTCGCGTGCAATTCGAATTATTCGCGACGACCCTTTTGCCAAAAGACACCCTTTTGGCACGGGGACTTCCTGCTTAACAGGGGAAAAAAATACGAAAAATGCATTTCGGAAGCGACATAAAATGGAAGGAGAGCTTTAAGTTACACGAATAAATATAAATCTACATCCGAGACATTTCAGCGTATTCCTTTTAGAAGCGGAGTATCGCGCAGAATCGAATCATTTTCTGTCCCAATTGGCGCACATTACTTGAATAACAAGGAAAAAATGAAAACGATATTATACATGATAAATTATTCCTATTTTTTTAATATTTCGAAAAATTCTAAAGACGCGATTTAAAAAAGTTTCGTCAGAATATTTTCAAATATTCGAAAATTTAAAATGACCCATTCTATAAATAGTATACTGAGTACAACACTTTTCTCTACGTATAAAAAACGCTGAACAAATACCCGCAAAACAAATACACTCGGGCTAAAGAAAACGCGAAGAGTTTTCCCTGGATCCGTTCGTTCGGAAAATATGGCACAATTTTCTCGCGCTATTTTCCCCCCGACTCATTTTGTACTCGCTGTATGTTATATATGTATTATATTGTATATTTTTTCGTGAGTTTTCTCGCTCCTTCTTCGCGAGTTGAATTTTATTTAATATATCAATAAGGATTTGATGCTTTCAGATATCTCGTGCGATATCGAATTTCCTTTTTGGAAGCAATACAATGAAAAATACGCTCGCGGTAATCCTTAAGATTGAGATAACGTTTTCCGTGTTTGAAAAGTACCCAACGACTTGTCTCGCTCTTCCATTTGTATCTCCACTTTTTCTTCATAAAAACGACGCACATCATTCTATCGCGACAAATTCATCGCTCGAATTTGCTCAACACGCTAGAAAATATTTCATAAAAATATATAACTTATTACAATTTTCAATAATTTTACAAAAAAAAAAAACTTCATGTAGTGTAATGATATGAATACGAAGCTTTATTATTTATTCAAATGACATTATGAATAAGAATTCAATTCACATTTTTAAATTAAATTTCAGTATATAAACTCTAAAACGATTCAATAGAATATGTCGAAGAGTTTAAACCATCATGAAGTATAATGCAGTGCTCCGCTCTTTCGATTCAACATTTGTACTTAGGAAACGTTCCAAATGTACGAAGAACGAGTGCTAGAACACCGAAGACAATATAAATTATTTGAGAAACGCTGGTGACAGCACCAAGAGACTGTCTGTCTTGCATGTAGCCTCCGGCTAACCGTAGAAAATCTTCACTATCGAACTTTATATTTGAGCTCAAAGCAAAGTGGCACCGCTAAAAGGAAATAATAAAAGTCGTACAGCGACAAGAGTTACAACTACATTTCGTACTCTGGTATGTGGCCTAGTCTCGAATAAATGAAAATTTACACACACAACAATATTCAAAAATATCTCAGAATTTTAAAATCGGCACACCAATAGGTATATCGAAAGAAGGTGAGTAAATATGTACTCATCCAAAAACTGATTTCAAATGTATCTTCATCAATAGATATTAGCATTCTGATGATTCTGATGATGTACTAACGTGCGTAGAAATGGAAAATGATAATTACCATTATTTTAGTATCAAAATAAATTAATTATCAATATATTCACACGTGCCCCAGGATTGAGTACATCCAACTTAAATTTTCGCTCACTTTTTTTCAACCTTAAAAAAATAAATTCGTGCGAAACTTTAATCAAGCGATCGAGTAATTCACGGATCTAAGACGTTTCATTAGGAAGCGCATTAAGTTAACGTCCTCTCGTGCACACTTCGATATTAAAACGAAGTTCACACGGAGTTCCCATAAAGAGCTAGACTAGCCAGATGCAGTCCAGAAAGGTTGAGCACCGCTGCCGGTAGAATATAGAGCTCGGGTCGCCGACTGGCATCACCTGAGATAAGGTCCGGCAAAGTGTGGCAATGGTCGCATAAAAAGCGGCACGTACGTATAGAGATAAGGTCAGAAGGGATGGATATTGATACTGGCCGTAGAAACGGAGCTCTCGATAATGTTCTAAGAGGGGCGAATCCGATTTACTGCTTCCGTGTCCGCGATAAATATAATAATATCGAGTGCAAATTACTGCCGTTTTGCTCTGAATAAATTTCGTGTCGTGCCCGAATCGTTGAGGCGGATCTAATGTTTATTTTATGGTGAGTTCGTTCGTTTTCGGCCTGTTAAGGATTCTGTTCGATGAATCAGATTGGATATTTTTATTTAAATAAACGTTACGTCTGAAAATTTTAGATAGATATTTATTCGTTCTTGTATATCTATTTGATCTTTATATAATTTATCTGTTATGTTATAAATAGGCCGCTATTGATAATCCTGCTCAACAAACAGACAGTTGAAGATGTCCGATAACGATCAAAGTTTTCGCGAAGAAAATTCGTCAAACGTCAACGAAAATCGAAGAAGTTCAAAGTCTTAACATTGACCTCGTGCGGTTTCGAAGTTAGCGTCGATTGAAAGCATTTGAAACTTTTCTGAGAATTTTCTGAAATTTCTATATTAATTTTCCGATAGAATCAACGAGTGTTTGGATTTTCAAAAGAAGTTGCTTAATGTGAGAAAGACGATATAAATTCGAATTTATTTGTTTGTTCGAAATTCATATAAAACTTTATACAGAATCGGAAATTTTGAGTTAAATCGTTGATATCACATACATATGACGCCATTGAAACCAAGTGAGTTAAGTGACATTTTTCTCGAAATATATTTAAGAATATAAGAACATTTTCAGATATTTGGCGATACAAACAATTTTGAAACATCATCAAACTGCTCGTTTCATTCCTAATACATGTCACGCTCAACATCGAGAGCGCTTTTTTCAAATCACTTGTCTTCTAAAGGCGTCTTATGTATTTTATATATATTTAATAACATCAAATACGAACATAAAATCGATAAAACATTCAAAACAAACGAAAAAATAAATAAGTGCGAATCCGTTTTCGCCTTTAAACAAAAACAACGCAATAAAAAGAAAAATCTGAAATCGTGTCATGACGAATTTTTCCGAAGAGTATTTTTTCCATTCAGCACGTCTTTATCAGGTGCGTGCAAAGGCGGCTAGGAAGTACGGTGCTTGCATTTCAAACAGCCGAGGCCCTTGTACCTTCGTCAATTTTGACAATTGAAAAAAGTATTGTTTTGCCGCCTGCGCTCGCAGCCTGTTTAGCTCTGTTTCGCACGCCACCGACGAAATTGCAAATGCTCTCTCTACGTATACGTGTGAGCCCCCAAACCTCATCCTATGCCCGGGGCGAGATGAATAAAAGGTAAAAATTCAACGTGGAAGCCTTCTTCTCGAGAGAAAGCCAAAAATATACATATGTGTGTGTATGGAGATGGAGAGAGCCGAGCGGCGGTAGCGGGGTGTATAGTTTACTGAATATTTCGATCAAAGGAAAAGCTTCGCTTGTTCTCGGAATTTACATACTATATCCTAGCGCTATTTCTCTTACGGTGTTCTCGAGATCGAAATGTCAATGAATTTTTCACGATATTCCTGCGGGTCAGGAAAAATCTACGGCTCGTGAAAAATAAATGATGATTTTAAATCGCTTGCTGAAATAATATTTATATGTGTGTTCGTTCGTTTAAGCTTTTCGCGTATCATGAATTTGAGTCTGAATATTAAAATGATATATCAAAAAAAAATTAAATCAGTTGTATTTTTTTTTTGTTAATATATCTATATATAATCTCACCGCAATTATTTATCGAGGAGAAAATACAGGTTGTTCTAAAAAAAAACACATACTGTTGATCGGTAGTTGCGCAAAGTAAGTTTTAGCTATCGCCGAAGGGCTTCGAACTTTCAATTCAGTCTACGTTCAAACTAAACTCCTCGTGAAACTGAGAATGTTGTGCTTCGATTAAATGAACATAATATTCTTCAGATTCGAAATTAAATTTTAATTACTTTCAATTCGAATGAAATTCATTATGATATAATGTGCAATACAATTTTCATATTATCCTTTGTGTGAATTAAGTTTCAGTGATATTCTAATGCATCATCATCCAACATTTTTAAGTGGCTTTGAGATCCCGAATTTTATATTTTTGAAAGAATATATTACATAGATATTCCATAAACATACCAGAGAGTTATTTAAATCAAGTTAAATCAAAATATTTTTTAAAGATTTACATTTTAAGCGAGCTAAAAATTATTATTAAAATAAAATACAAATCCGGTCTACTAAAAAAAAAATCTTCGACCTGAAAAACCAGACATAAAAAAACCGCCTCATGACAAACGACCCGAGAATATCCCGTCGGCCGATATTAAACCGACCTATGGAAATCGGCGGGAATTTTCCGAGCCCCGATTTCCCGATGCGACGACCGTTTCCCGATGCAGCTTACGACGTCCAATTTGTCACGAGCACCCCCACGACGGATACGTTTCCCGCTCTCGTATTACATTATTATGTTATATTACGCCGTGGGTTTCCGCATAGGGAAAGCGTCGTTGCCCGAATCCCGGGACGGCGGTCAAGTGTCCCGGGCGCCGAGTGTCCCGGGACCCTTAGACCGCAGGTGCAGCCGCCTTATCGTATGGATAACACTCGCGTCGTTTCGTCGCGATTTTTTTTTTTTCAGGGAAAAACCCTTTGGATCGAGAGTGGCAATCTCGATTTTATGGGGTGGCTCGCCCTAGTGCGTGACAGAGTCGTGTTCGTATATTTTACAGTTGAAAAATCGAAGGATTTTCGAAGATTCGATCGCGGTGTTATTTTTTATTTTGTGGTTTATGTGCGTTTTTTGATGTGTGCTTAAGTGAAAATTTTAGATTGGGCTATTTTTATTGTGGGTAGATAAGAATGAGTCCTTGTTCATACGTGACTGGTTAATATTTATAGTCTATCTAACGACTTCCTGAAAAGAATAGAATAGACAAATGATAGATTGCTTGAGACATAATACGTTAGAATTAGGATGCAAATCATGCATACAAAATATTAAACAAATTATTTAAGTCGATTTTAAATAATACAGACGTCATCATAATCATACAATATCATGAGTATCATCATCACACGTCATCATGCGACAAATTGATGACGATCTAGTTTATGTTATCAATCAAATGACACATAATAGCATATTACACATTTTGAATCTAACACAATATCCCACCTCTCAAATTGAACCGAAATAGCTACACACCGCATACGACGACTGAAAAGGCCAAAAGGTACATATGACATTTTTGCCGAAATTGAGTTATTTACATGAATTGCTTCTATATATTTGGTAGCAAAAGGACATAAACGAATTCGAGATATATCGTCGAATCACTCGACATCCTCCTATAAACGCTCAACTTCGAGCGCACTTTTCTCGAAGTCACTTGCACCCTTTGGCTTTTTCATCCATCATATATTTCCTAGAGCAGATTTTCGAGAGCAAAAAGCAGCCCGTTTCGAGGGGAGCAGGGGTCAATACTTGAAGAGAACGCTCGCCGAGGGCAACTGCGCGAAGAGGCAAAGGTGGAAAAGGAAAAAGTTTCAATCCGCTCCTGCGGGCTCTCAACTTTCCATGAGATTTATGATACAAACTTCAGCCAGCCTCCGAGGGGAGGAAAACGTGCGGCTGCCCTCTGTTTTCGCGAGTCAAGCCCGTAATAAGAAGGTGAGAACACGCTCGTTGCGAAATTTACACCGCCACCTTTCTGTGCCTCGGAAACCATCCTTGTGTTATGTAGCTTTGACTTTTAGACACTGGGTCGATGAGGAATTTCTCGCCTAGTGACCGATTTCATTTTTGGACCTGGTCTGAATTTGGTGGTTCAGTTAAATTACTGATGCATATTTTTCGCTCTTCCTCTATCTAATCTAATAGATAATTAAAGAAATATGTATATGTAGAGTTTGCTTTGGTCAAAACAAAATGAAAAAGTTTTAATTAGAGACACTTTTAACTCTTATACAACATTGTGAATATTTAATTCTCAGAAACTCGCTGAATTTAAAGTAAAAAATCAATTAATTCTACTTAAAAATTACATTTACAGAATTACAAAGTATTTTCAATGTAGATTCGCCGAAACATGAGATTCATATTTTGAATTAAATACTTTTGCGCTTTAGATGATTAAAAAAATATTTTATATCGGATGTACATTTCACAAGGAACGTTCGCCGATGACATAATTAAATTAATTTCCCATAAAATTTCAAACTTCAAATATTTTCTCTCGAACTTCAATAATAAAACACTTCATCGATGAAGAACTGTTCAACTTTCGTTCGGCCGCTGTTAATTAAACTTTCAAACAATAAAAGCAACTTCATTAGCATACAAATGGCTTCTTCATTAGATGATGTCCAATTTATCAAAAACGTGCTCTTAATAAAATACAATGTTTCACCGAAAATAATCAACTTCTTTCAACAAACTACAAACAGATTCTATTAATTAGAAAATCAAAATAAAATCAGATTTTTTGAGAAAATATTGAATTTTTGTTTCAACCCTGACATTTGACATGATCATAGATCAAAACCAATCGCGTTAGTTACGCACAATGTATTATATCGACAATACAAGATACGGTTTAGAAATTCAAATGAGCTCGTATAAAATAAATCAAAGATGCAGTACACGAAAGTGCAGCACTACCGAACGCGAGGGTCACCCCGTCAGTAGGTATACAAAACAAAAGTTTCTCGCGTTAGTAATATAAATATTTACTTTCATATTTATACACATTTTTCGAGGGCATGTCGTAAATTATGCCCTAGGGCCTACGGCGACGATCCCTCGAAGATATCCAGAGAGAAGCCCTCGAATCCCTGGAGAGGTTTGCTTTTTTATCTGGCAGTGCAGTCATAAACGCGTTACGATCGTTCGAATCGGTCGCAGAATGGGGAATTTTGTTTCGGCAACGTAACAAACTTTGACACTTAGTTGCCGCTTTTTCGAGGGTCAAAAAAATCTATGGGATCGGTCTACTTTCTTTTTTTAAGAGGGTGAACTCTTAAGAAGAGGTTTTCACATTATTATGTGTGTTTTTGAAGTCTATGTATGATAAGGTATATAATTATATTTTGAAAATAAGTAAATAAAAATTTAATGCTTTTCGATTATTCAAAATTATTTGGATTTTCAATTAATTTGAATTGAAAATTGATTACATATGTATTTAATTAGAAATATTTTTATCAATTTTTGAATCTTTAAAATATGACATTATTATGTAGAGCTATATCTATTAACAAAATTACACTATTTAACTAGAAAAACAATAAATATTTCAACAAGCCATGATTAACTACACTAATATTTATACAAAACTGTTTAAAAATCTTTATAATACTAAATACAACTCATAACGAAAATTCGAAAAGGTACACAAATTTAGTCTATCGTTCATTTTCAATGTAAATAAAACTATTTGAATGTTCCTCACATAAAAAATAGACGTATTTATATTCAATTTGATACAGTCTAAACTCAAATAAAATAACTTTAAGTATGTAGCGTTTACATTTTTTTAAATTTATTTTTTCTTTAACAGAAATAATCAGCAAAATATATACTTTACAGATAACTCAGCACATTGATATGAAATAAAATCATATTTTTCTGTATGCGCGACGAATTGCGTGCGTCGTTGCACTCGTGGCACGATCGCATAAAAGAAAGTGAAACGTAAACACTTTCCAAGTCGACCCCAGAGATTTTCCCCTCGATATTTCACGCAAAAAATAACACAACGAATTCGCATAATTTTTAACCCTCGAACGCCCCCGGGGCGGCCGTGATCTTCAAACGACCCGGGCAAGGTTGACTCCTGCGACCGAGAAAAAAATCACAAAAGGAAAGGGCGAACAAAAAGCCACGACGAAACTAACGCAAATATTTGTATATAAAAATAAATTAACGGAAAAACGCCCACGCATTTGTCAGGCTCTTGTTCCGGCAGAGGCGGTGTTCCTCAAAGGGCCGCAAGGGACAGCTTCGCCGGATATATTATCGTTGTCCGGAGGGCCAATTGAGGGCCTGCAAATCTTCCGATCCGGCCCTGGTCGATGGCTAATGAACGGATAATGACGGGCCGTGTATTACATGTGAATGCCAGTATCGGGAAAAAACCCAGGGGCGGGTTTTCGTGGAGAAATTTAAAGGCGACCGTGTCACGCCATTGTGCGATTAATTCCCGATGAAGGTATCTTCAATTAGTCTTCGGTCGAGATTATCGTTTTGTTCGTCGACGGTTAATTATTTTCGATAAAGACGTCAAAATTTCGAACGTGACTGCTGCGAGGCTCTAATGATCAATTCGTTATGTTTGGAAAGTAATATTTAGTCTCACGCACTTTTTTTTTTCAGTACGTTTGTATTTAATGGTTGCTACGTGATAGTTTGTAATTTGTTCAATATTGATGAAATTCAAACTGAAATTATAGTTTCTGTTCGTAACTTTGTCGATTTGCACAAGTGATTTTTGCTGGTTCGTTTTGAAATGAGCGAAAATTACAGGAAATTCAGCAAAGTGTTTCATTGACAGGCTTCTTCGAAGCCGAAGTCGACCTAACCTTTCAGTGATTTATTAACAAAGGTGTCTTCTCCACGTCACGTTAACTTAAACTAAATAATTTTAAGTCTTTAACTTTGGTTATAGTCACGAAAAGTCAAAACTTTCATTTACATCAACACGCTCATCCCTTATCACAACAAAACACGAAATTATGTATAAAGTCATCGAATGATTTGAATGATTGATTAACTTATAGCATTCATACTATATTGTCATTCTAGAGTTGTAAGGAAAACGTGTTGTATTTTATCGTCGTTTTTTTTATGAAAGAAAATATTGTTTTTTTTTCGTTTCTTGCTCTTTGAAATATGTAGTGGAAATGTCGTATCTGGATTTTCTGCGGTGTCGTTATTGAACGTTATGCCCTTCAATATCCACAATAATATCGTTATTGGGTACATATATCCTTCAATATTCCTTCTTTACATCTCGCATACAATTCTGAATATTTTACGTTTAGTAAGAGAAAAATTCTATGGAAATATATACTAGCAGAAAATTTTCTTGTACATTACGCAACACTATCATCTCAAATATCAATACAAACTCGAAATATGATGTCGACAGTACATGTACCTAAAACATATTCTAATTTTATCATACACAGATTCATGCGAAAAAAAAAATCACAAAGCATTATTCCAGCCTAATGAAAGAGAAACATCGAAAAAAATCCGAGATACCGAAAAATTCAAATGCTTATATTCAATAGAGCACATCTCTGGGGACATTGTCCGTAAAGAAAGCACGGCCGCAATAAGAGAGACTGGGAGAGAACAGAGCGCAGACCACAAACGCTCGAAACGCATACATATTATATCGCGCGAGCTGCAAAGGGATGAGAAGGGCTTTTCTCCTTATTCGCATGTGCCACGGCGAAAGCTTGTTGTGTTCGCTTTGTCGCTTACTCCGATCACCGGTCCTATATAAGCGAGCAAAGAAAACAAGGACTGTGTTTGTCTAGGGTGGCGAAGGCCCTTTGCCGAGCCGAAGGACAGTGTACAGCCTCCTTTAGAGCGGCTTTCAGAAGTTTCCGATGGGAAGTCTTCACATACAAACTCGCCTAATAGAACTTATTGAATTATTTTATTCATTTTCCATAAAGACTGAATTTGATTCATTCAAAATTCGATATTTTAATCGTTAAAAATTCGTGATCGAATCTGATAACAATTTGGATCCGATTGACTCTGACATTAGATACAAATCTATACAAACGAATCTAATATCATTTCCAATGTATAAGTTGCATTTTCCTCATTAAAGGCACTGAATTCGACAAACTCAAGAACATGGGACCCGTCTCACGTGTTCAGTCAAAATTACCCCACTGTCGCGTACACAAAGGTTTAATATCGAAACAAAAAAGTTGATCCGAAAATAAAATTATAAAATTGATATGAGAATATGAAGGTTTCTTTAGATGTGAACTGTTTGCCTTGAACGCTTACCGAACTCTCCCACGTCCGCGCAGATCCAAAGGGCTAGGGCGGTCTGCGGAGCAATTATTAAGTCATGAAGACATTGTCACGCACATTTCATAAATTCTCGTAAGGTTCTCCGTCGAGGATTTTGGAGAAGGTGGGTCTTCCCTATTCCGAAGGCTTTGTCTTGGCGTTCGTGCGCCCTTTGCGCGCTACATTTGTCGTGTTCGAATAAGGGCGCGGGTGCGATTTGTTTGCGGCTTGCTCCACTTGCTCGGATAATGGTCGGTGAGGTCTTTTGTTACACGGGAACGCGATGAGAAAAATTTCAACTACAAATAAAGCACTTGATAGATCAAATTACATGAATTTATTTATATGAAATAACTACGACTGTTAAAAATTGAAATATCTATGTAACTGTGTGCCCTCCTCATAAGTATGGATTATTATTTTGATCAAGGGTGGTTAATCTCCTAGATCAATCCTATATTTGCCATAAATAGCACAAGCCATAAAATTGAAAGTGACGGAAGCTAATCATATCATCAAGCAGTTCACACTAGGTGAGACAGATAAATATGCATCTATGTGAAAAACTCTGACTGCCGATAGATGTCATTTAAATTAATTGGCATAAACACAGACGGTTAGAAAAGCCTAGATAATTATTATGGATTTCGGAGTGATCAAAATATATTTTTCAAACAATTCGAGCCTCGCATATAAAATCAATGCACACATCTTGAATTTCTCAAAAAATCAAAGCACACCGTAGAAGCAAAAACCGAAACGAGCCCACCGATGTCGCCAAATTCAGCGTTAACACGTTCACCTCCGAGATAATGATGCGGCGGTTTCGGCGAGGGGTTGACTCGAGTGTGTGGCGTTTTCTTTGTGTCAATATAATTTAATATTCATGAGCGCGAGCGCCTATTTCAGTGCGGGACTTTATGTCTCGCGAAACGAGATTTAGTTCGTGGTATGATATGCAGCGGTGTCTAGCCGAAGCACATCATCCGTGGAATCGCATATTTAAATTTTAATTCGAAAGCTACGAAGCTAGACGTTTGCCATTGTTGCCTTTGATCCGAGTGTAATTGGCGAGATATTATATTTCGATTCAATTCGAAAATAACATACAATACAGTTCGAAACATAACATAATTATCGACCAATTTGTAGTTTCAAAACAAAATGTAACGATATTTTATTCAAACTTATAGCAAAACTCATTCATTATGTGTAAAGTTTTCCCGAATAAAATTCAGATTTCGATGTCGAAAAAATAATGCCGAAAAAAATCAGAGGGTCCCCACACTCCGTCTTCGCTCAGGTTGAAAATAAGTTTTCCATTTTTTCGCATAAGAAGCGCAAAAGAAAAATCACCCCAGTGATAATTTTCAAAGATTAATAGGCTGCTTATGAAGGTGAGGGAAGAAGCGAGAGATTCGACAACGGGGATGGGCAAAAATTGAAGGAGAGGAGGGAACGACCCGCTCGTTGTCGGCTTCTCGCCGTTTAAGATAAATAAGAGAAAATCAGTGACAACTGATGTGTTCAAATAAATAAAATATGCCATTATGGAAAATTTATGAGCGAAACAAATGAAAAACGAACTCCACAAAAAGGGGGCACCCCATTAATCAGTGTCAGTGTGGAATTCGGCTCCGGCTGGGAAAAAATAAACGTGTTATTTTCTTTCGAGCCGCAACCACCCCCAGAAAGCCTCATCCCTGTTTCGTATGAACGAATCTTTCCGCTTTCCTTTGGCCCACCCTTGCGACGTTACGCCACCCTTTTTCCGGATAAATAATACAATTTTCACGGACGCAAATGCGATTAAAGTATTCGGATCGAATTTAAATTTTTCAATTATCGGAGGCCGTATAATTTTGACGGAATTAGCGATTTAAGTGCAAGGGTGGCGCCCTTCGTTTATGCGAAATTTGATCAAATGTATTTAATTTACTTTGTCGTTATAGGACAGATTGGATGATAATATAATTAAAACGGTTGGTTTTCTCGATTTAATTTTCTTTTCATTCATTTTTTGACATTTAATGACAAATTGTGGAAATCTGATTGCATGATGTAGTAAAATTCTATTTATAAACTTTCTGAAAACGATATATCTATTTTCAGATTTTGCACTGAAAACAATAACAATCGAGCGAATAATACCGAAAAGCTTTTACAAAGCGACCACGCTTTCCCAATATTCCCAAAGGAAAACGTACCCTACGCTCCCATGCTTAAAACACCTCCAACTTCTTAACTACCCATAAAATTAGAACAAAATTTCGCTTTTATTCGTCGATGAAATCTGTAGTTTAAACTCGGGATTTTCAAACAACTCGATACGAAAGAAAATACAATCTCGGTTTTAAAATTGAATCGCGGAATGCACATATTTCAAAAATGCACGAAATCAAACGTGCTTTAGATAAATTATAAATAGATATAGAAAAATAGTACTTTGATAAAATTAATGATGTGACTATATGAATATGCTTCGTAAACGAATACTGGGTTATAAATACATAATTGTGTACAAATATTAGGCTATACGTACATTATCATGTACGAAGCTTTGGATATAAATCGAGCAGTCAGATATGAGTGAGACTCTCAAACACAAATACTCTCTCGTATTCGACAATGAACCTAAAGTCAAGTATTCCTACACAGTTTTCACAGTATTTACTCATGTAGAATGTTCACATAGCCACATCTTAAAATTAAAAAAATATTTTTTTTTACATAAAAATAGCACATCTCACACACTGATGAACGATCCATACATCTGTACAGAATCCAGAATCATTCTGGAGTATATATAAAACGGAGATGGGGAACGCTTTAATCCCCGTGCCGGTCCTGGACGCAACTAATATCCCCGGCGCTAATGGAAAAATAACAGCCGGTGTATTCGAACTCGTAACATTCCAAAAACAAACGCGATACGCCAATATAGCTCTAACTATGCGGCGCTGAATTGTGCAATATGACTCATACATCTGTATCGGTGTTCATTATATAGTATAAAAGTTATATATGTGTATATCTCTTTGTATACGGTTCGTATAAAATTGTGCGAACGTTTCGTAAATATTAATATTTCGGGATTAGTTCCGTGCCAAATGAGGGTTCCGTTTGGATTTGTAAAATGACTCGAAAATAGTTGTGTTGATTGGAAAAAATATTGAGTGATATTTATAGTTTTTTTTTTCTCTCTCGTGAATTCATAAATACCAGAAACTATTCAGGCATCGAAACAGAATGAATCAATAATTTCCAACATAGTCAGTTCTATCATTACTCACACAAAACTAAGACCACCGATCGAAAAACACATAAATATACCAGCATCAAATTATCGGAAAAAACTTTTTCTTTTTTTGAAAAAATAAACTGAAAACAACCCATAAACCGAATCGAACACCATCAATTCCAGAGAACCAAATAGTGCATCTATGCGATTAAAACGGTGCCCGTTCAAATGGGTCGGGTCATGGTTACCTACATAAGGCGTAAGCACACTTGGAGCAATATTGCTCCTAACGAAATCGAAACAATTTATTCCAATTCAATTTATATGAATTCAAATTCAAATTAGACTTTTACGACATTTCAATATGATCTAAATAAATATTTTTCAGTCTAATTTTGCATCTAATCGTTACCCCCCAAAAATCTGTTCATCGAGATAGTTTTGTTATTTAATTTAAATGTAAATATGGCGCCCTTAGTGTAACATAGTATTACAAGTATTTAACTAGATCATCCTCATAAGTTGAGTGCATATAACAGCGAGATTGTAAAATTTTCTTTGTAATGCGTCTAGTCATTTTAAATCAAAAATTTTATTGGTAAAATAATCGTCAGAGCATTGGAGAAGATTCATTCAATTTTTATCGGAGCAAAATTGCTCCAAGTGAGCGTTAGACAATCCATTCGTATTTGGCCGACAACACCGCACAATCTAGTACAGCAATTATAATTTAATTAGGGAAAAGGGTCACAATTTATGCCCTCGGTCGCACCCGGACCTGCGGTAACTGTGGGTGGTCCTGAGCCGCCCCCTAAATAAGTGAAACGCTTTTAATTATTTACACGGGCACAATGCCCGCGACGGCCCTTTGAATCATTTTAAACTCGTTTACCCGCAATTCGACGCCGAATTTCTATGTAGGCCGTGCTTATAAAAATATTCGAATTCGCTAAAATTTTTGAAATAAAATTATCGTTCATATAAAAATATTAAGGGCTTAATTTTTCTCGATTCAACCGATTGTGTGTCGCTTTCGTGTATTTTTCTTTTTTGTGTAAATGTAAATAATATTCTTACGAAAGCAAATTAACCGACCTTGCCGAAACTAATGAAGAAAATTTAGTATACAAATGTTTTCGTTTCACTAAAACGCTATGCATTTTATATTAAGAAACTTCGATGACCTACAAAAATTTTGATTTCACGGTGTGAAATAAACAACATAGAGCGCTAATGTGTTTCGAGATAAAATAAAAACCGAGATTTTACTTATAATAAATTTCGAAAGCACTTACTCTAATATAATATTTGGAAAAGATAAAATGTATTAGAGGCAAATAAATACGCGCAAATTTACAATCGTCGAACACGACACGACAATCAGAAACATTAACGTTTTCAACGCAAAATATATTTAATCTACGGGCGCAAATTAACCGATACGAAAAATTAATCTTTATTATTTACATTTCACGAATCGACCCGTCCAGCTAACGAACATCGAAAGCGATATAATAATAAAACAAAACGGAGAAATTTATAGGCGCCGACACACAATGGGTTAGTATTACACAATGGCCGAACGGCCGAGAACCATTGTTCTTCGGGATGGGAGTTCAAAAACGGAAAAAAAAAGATATCTGATCAGTAGAAATTTATGAATGTCGAACAAAACACCCGTTTATTATATTTTAAGTGTCGGACGACCTACCTGCTAGCATGCGAGCCTCATTTATTCTGATTTAGTGACGTGCCAGAACAAATTGCCCCGCGGCACTAATTACAATACGAAAACAAACAGGCCCAATTATACAAATTACCATCAACCCCCTTTCAGTGCTCCGTTTCGTACTGTGGCTGTTTGAAATTAAAAAAAGAAAAGAAAAAGAAATGGGAAAGAATGAAGCCACAGCTCGGGTGGTTGTTCAAAGGAAAAAACCTCAACTCTATCTGAAAGTGGAATCTTCGCTCGAAGGCAGCGCGGCGTGTATAAAACGATACAGAAATGTAATTCAAAAGGATTCAATTAAAAATGCAAGTTTATCTGATGCGTCCGTTGGAAAAATTCAATTTGGACTCGAATCTATTGCAATTTGTTAGATGCTTTAGATAAATGTGAGACGAGATACTGAACGTATCTACTTGTATTTTCAAACGTAAATTTGATCATCTGAGATAAAATTAATCATTTTGAAGTTTAGAATGTATGACTAAAATTGATTTTCCTTCACAGAAAATTATATTTTTTCAATAAAAAAAAAACATAGAATCGATATTTTCATTAGTCAGTGACACTCGTTTAAGTCGTGTTATTGAAAAGATCGGCAATAAGTAAGCAAAATGATCGGCTTCTAACGAGGAGTAAGCAACATAATTTGAGCATTATTTACAAATCAATCATAACAGATGCATAGGAACCGTACGTATCTAAACGACCCTCAAACATTCAATCATCTTCGAATCCAGATATAAAACAAACGAACCATGGTCTCTCATTGAAAACCATAAGAGACGATAGCTAGGCCCGCGGCGACCCAATGGCGTCGCCCGAGATGGTAATCGATTCAAATGAAATTTGACTCGTCGAACCAACCCCTGGACGGGGAACGTTCGCGTTTTCCACCCACGTGGAAAACTCCTAGCAACCCTTCGACTATCTTCCTCCGAAGCACATTTTCGTATGAAAGTATGTGGAAAAAGCCCGAGGGCCGCGCATAAGCTCTAACCCCCGGTCTTATCTCGCGCGCGTCTGTTCGTGTGTCTAGTGCGGCTTCAACACATGTCCGATTATCGCATTTTTCAAATATACACACGTTATATAACTCGAAAAATTGAAAACAAAAAAAAATCATAAATGTATAGACTATCATAAAATTGTCAATCTATTCGCGTGACATCTATCGGCAGCCGAGACTTCTACCAATCTATCTGTCTACTATTTTTATTTACTTCCATCACCTTTGCTCTTATGTAATATGTCATTTATGGACAAAATAAGGTAAATCAAGGAGCAAACCAAAAATAATGATCCATGGTCATGAAACATCTGAGAAATGAAGTCCCAGGTTCGATTCGGACTGTAGCGCCAAGGATATCATATTTTCATAAAAAAAAGCAACGAAACGTTATTAAATTCGAGAAGAGCTCATTTGAAAACCTTAACGTTATACATTCGTGTCAAGGGCGTCGTTCGGCTCCAATCAAAATGCGATATTTTCAGTTTTAAGCGTCGCTTAATTTCGCATCGACCCACTTTCGGCAGCATCGCGAGGAGCTGCAAGAAAAAAAAACTCACGAAAAGGAATGGGAAACTCGCTCCAAGAACGTTAGTAAAATATGCGTCCTTGATATTACCTTTTTCATATAACCGATCCCGTTAGACGTTCAATGGGTATACCGTTCCATGGCTGCTGCGGAGGAATATTTGCGCGTCTTTCCCGTCGATTGAATCTAAAAATATGTGCGCGACGTTCGTCTCGAAATCCCACCGAATATTTTGTAATACTTTAAGCCACCCCCTTTTTCATTTTTTTTTTCATTCGCCAGAGATATTCGCTTTTATTCCCGACGATGTTCAATATATCCACCCCGTTTTAAATATGCGAAAGATATTGCGAAAACTTTGAACTATCGATTAAATTGCCAAAACTGAGAGTTGTCTATATTGCGCGATTTGTACGCGCGTTAAACGTTCGTACGTGCGAATGTTTGTATGGTGAAGCGAGTCGGGAGAAATTTTCCCTCGACGTCAGGATTGGAAAAATTCAAAATCAAATTACCAGTCAACCAACCAAGCAGGTGGGTTGCGGTGTCATCGAGAAAGATTGCCCAATCTTGTCGTGTTGCAGACACGAACCACCCTCTAGGTATGTGCGGCTCGTCTGAAGACGCCTCGTTTTCGTATAGGAAAAAAAACCACCCCTCGGTATCGTTTGCGCTCTCGAAATACGCCGTGATTTACAGTTGAAATTTAACATAAATAATAATATGAAATTTATTCGGCGTTACATGCCACATATTTTCATATAATTCGAATATGAATAATATATTTTATTGCGTGCTCTACTACGTATACTAATAAGATATATATTTTACGCGAAATTGAGTTTTACTTTGTAAATTCTTGTATTTATCATCGTATCGAAAGTCAAACAATATTATTAATAGTGAAATTTGAAACAATTTATAAAATTGCATAACGAACATAATTTGTTCTCGAATCTTACTCATCATGCAAAATATTAAACTCGTTAAGTGATTCAATATTTTTCGAAGCACTAAAAGCAAAGATGCTGCATACGTCACATATCTCCCCTCTCGTCACTCGTTATATGAAACATCGCTAGTTAAGAGAGTCATTTTCTCACATTTTATTTTACTCGTTGTACCACTAATATACTCGTTATTCTAGAAAAATTTTAACAAAATTCAACCTTATATACAAAAATCGATTCAAAATGCACTATATAATTCATTCCAATCAACAAAACACCAACACATTCTTCAAAACACCCCGAAGAATAACAAGCACAAAAAAAAACACCCTTAATCGTATTATCGAAAAAAAATCTTTCTGAATCTCATTCAGAACAAATTGGCGATCATTAGACAGTCTGAAGAGGAGCAAGCGATGCACACGACGCCCATTGTATCGCACATCTTTCTCAACATTCCGAAGCACCCTAGAACCTCCACAATTTCAACATCAACACCTCCGCTGTCTCCTTATCCAATCCGTACGCAATTTCGGGATTGTCAAGAGAGGAGAGAACCCAGACACGTCTCGGGATCTAGCCCTCCGCATTATATAGTACATACACATTTGTAGTTGGTTGGTGGTGGTGTTGTTGACGCCCGTAAGCGGATTGCGGCCAAATTGCAATTTGAAAATATTTCCGCGCGTTCGGTAAATCCTAAATATTTGAAAACGCCCTACCCTCCTTCCTATTCGTGCGCCTGTAACGATACTCGAGGGCATTGCCACTTTCTAGAGTAAATTGCCACTCCCGAACCAACTTTGAATAGATGCGTCTGTTATATGCGGAAAATTCTACTTTAATTTTTTTAAACATCTGAAATGAGTTTATTTTCATTTTCTTTCATGAATTTATAATTTTAATATATCTCCATTGTATAGAGACTAATCATTTTTGTCCAAAAAAATAATTCATGGCAATGAAATCACTGAAAAAGCAAAAACCTATATCCGATTTGAAAAAAAAAACATATCACCATATTAACAAAAAATATTTATTTCTCAAGAAAAATATTGAAAATCTATCATTCATTCGTTCAATCATCCATAATAGTGTTAAGAAAAAATATTATTCACACACATACATAGACTTTATACAAAATCTTCGAACATTTCCATCTCGTATCTAGAGTCTTTATCGCGCCATTGAGCCGAATACCAAACTCAACACCATCCTTTAACCAGGCGTAATTCTCAATCGCACTTTTTCTTACAGAACGATGAACCGATATTCAAAGGGAGGCTTAAGTTACCCGTTAAATATTTGAATGAGAGAAAAATAAAAACGAGGGTCGGTTTTCGCTCGGTGTCGTTTTTTCCCTTTGAAAATGCGCATGCTAAATCTGTCGTGCTACGGCACTTTTCCGACTGCGATTTTCCTCATTATAATGCACAATTCAAATTTCCCATCCATTACGTTCGATTACACTCTCACTTGTTAATAAACAACATATACAACATTATTTACAGCAAGTTAACTGTATTATTATTTTTTACATTTTTCTTTGATATTTGAAAAAAATATTAAATTTTCAGTTTTTTTTTCACATTCATATTAAAAAATTCAATTCAAATATTTCAATTATGATAAAATAGTTTTTCATAGAAAATCCTCCCCCTCATATAAAAGTCGATGTGACGCAATTCGAAAAATTTTAATAACGCCCAATTTTAGAGAAACACACTTTCATCTATTTATCTTCGAGCCGAGCGTCGAAAAAGCATATTTTTATACGTCGCGAAATTTTAGCCACTTTATTCATCGCCGAAAATATCTTTATTTGCACGCGCGAAGCGAGACTATAAGGGCCCTCGTCCATAAAAGAATCGTCCGGTTTTATTTTTTTCTCCATTTTATTTCGAGCGTAAAAAGCTCAAATCGATACTCGAAAACGGGTCAGACGTACTTCACCTTTTTTCGAGCCCGCTCGGGACGTACGAGCGCAAAGGGACAGTTTTGATCCGAGCTCCAAAATGGACCCTTTCGACCGAATCCA
The DNA here is from genome assembly GCA_024721215.1 of Cheumatopsyche charites. Lineage (NCBI taxonomy): Eukaryota > Metazoa > Arthropoda > Insecta > Trichoptera > Hydropsychidae > Cheumatopsyche > Cheumatopsyche charites. Next base: position 7,430,045 of record CM045586.1, on the reverse strand, counting down.
AGGGACGTGTGATCCTGACCCTTCGTATATATGTATGTATACCGAGGGAAAATCGTGGAAAAAAGTCAATGACGTGTTTTTTGTACGTAGCATGTAGATGTGTTCGATCGATTCATTGATTCTTGGTTTATATTCGATTTCAAATTCATTCTATTCCTGAGGATTTATTGTATTGTTTAGAGACATTTTTTAAATGAATAAATTAGTGTCGAAGGTATGACAACCCTTATCCGAAAAAATGATATATAGTTGCAAAATTGCTGAGAAGTGAAGGTTGGGTCCAATTTGTTAAAAATTAAAATAAAATAATACCTAAATATTTGAAAAAAATTGTACAAAAATATTCGAATCTTTGAACTCTTTGCCTGTTTATATGAGAATTTGTAAAAAATATTTCGTCAAAATTCAAGTTTTAAATAAAATAGAAAATTGGCACACGATAGCATATTATGTTATTCATATCAAACGTCAACCCTTTAAAATAACATGTCTAGACAATAGAATAAATATCGTTTGTTTAATGTACCTGAACGTTAAAATAAACACATACTCCGTCTTCAACATAAGACTACTCGAAATTGAATTAGCACAGCGAAGTCTTACTTTTTGTCGTAAAATATATTTTTTTGTTGCAAAATTAATCAAATTTCTTTATCGAGAATCGAAGAAAAATTCAGATCGTAACATATTTTATTATATGTGAACACGTAGAGGGATGCAGAGACGGGCGTTCGTTTCGGAGTTGTCCCACCGAAAACAGAAATCCGTTTATTTCCTGCTCGCGTGTGCGGCAAGCACGTGCCTTCCGGTTCCGTCTATTCAGTCCGAGAGGATTTCCCGGGATCGGATCCCGGGAAAATGCAAAAAGTCCCGACACGCTCGACTGCAGCTCTGCGTCCTGCATCCTGGGGATAGTTAGTCTCGGACGATACACAAACACGGCCGGGATTTACGCTAGACCGATCGAAATGCACAAAATTGACTCACTAGTTGCATTAAAGCTAAAATAAATCGTATACATTCCGAAGGAAAACGTTCTAATTGAGTGCACGACTTTGCTGTACCGACCGTTTCATTGTTTGCCCCTACACAATTACTGTTTTAATTAATTCACAGTAAGCAAATTCTAAGACGCATTTCTTACTAGCGGCAAAATAATGTCAGAAGGTTTGTGTTTTGTGATCATTTTGTGAAAGTTTCTAGTTCGAGCTTTATATTCTTAAGTTCACTTACCAGTTTGTCACCTAAATTCCGCACTTTGCATGGTAAAAAGGCTGTCTGTCCCAGCATCACTGACACTTCCACGGGTGATATATCATCGAATTCTGGTGTACCTTTGAATATGTGATCATTGTATTTGGCTATCCTTCCGGGAGAACTCCGAGAATATCCTGCAAAATCCAAAAAAATAACCTATTATTACTTTTTCCAAAAAAAAAATAATCGAATATTTACACTCATCAAACTAACTTAACTATCGTTTTGAGTGAAATCCTCAAACTCTGTTTGAATGAAAAGACCAACCCTTTATCATTTATTGAACTTATACGAAATCCAAGTAAAAAAAAACAAAATAGACACCCATCAACATCAACCCCGGAACAATACAACGCAGACAAACGGCCACAAATCCATTCGACAAAACATCGAATCATACACAATGGGGAGACAAGAGAGACGCGTTTACACACTAGCTTCGATTCCGGCACACAATAATTGAGAAACTTCCAGTAGGCGGAATGGACGGACGGCCGAAAGAGCAAACACTCCCGGTTTCCGGAAAACCGGACCCGGGGGGCGGACTGCGGACAGGGTTAGATGGGATAGGGTTAGGGGTGGCCGGAAACCACCCTCTTCCATCTATAAATTGCATCATTTCCGGACCGCGGTCTGGAAACGGTCCTTTTCGCTGTGCGCATCCTTCCTTTCGAGAGATCGCTCACGCGAACCGAAAACAAATCTTTCGAGAGGCGATGCACTTTTTCGTTAAAATTTTAAATTAAAGCTGTTTTCGACCGTACAAAGAAAAATTAATAGATTTCAGTTTGTGTATTAAATATTTCTTAACAACTTATCCTTTAATGGTGAGCTTTTCGGTGATATTACATGTGCACATCTGAGGTTTTCGCATCATTATATTTCTCATTTTATAATCTATTGAATTTTTATAATTTAAAATTTCACAAAGCCGCAGCTGATTTGTAGTAATCATTATATGTACATGGTCTACACTCATAACGATATTTAGCGTTTCATTCGTTTTTTTATATTACAAATATCATACAATACTATAAACAGTTCACAATCAGATTAAATTCTATAAAATTTCGATCAAGGCTGGGTAACAAAAGCTAGTTGTAATATAATATTTTTATATTTATTACGATTGAATATGATAAAATAATAGAGAACATATTTCGCTATACCAATATTAATATTTCAAATTCCTAGAATGAAAATATCAACTTTGTTACAAACAGATCTGCTGAACAATTTTATGTGGAACCATATACAATGATGTGAAACGAATATATTTTCCGAATTCGAATAAACTGCGCTTACATCAACTATTTGAAATAGACAAATATACTTTGTAAGACAACCTGATAGACGATTTATTCGTTTTGCACTCTGTTATTCCGCATCGCATCGTTCGATAGCTTCGACAGACGAAATTGTATATGTATAAAGAAAGCTAAACAGAGTAAAGCAGACTTTTACATACGCTTCATAATATGTACATGTATGCATGTATAAAATAAGTCCAAAACGAAAGACGCAGTTTTGCATGCAGGTTCAAACGAACGAAAAAGTCCCGCGAGATTCGCGTCACGAATCTCGCCACGTCTTTTCCGAAACTTTCGAAAGACAAAAATTAAAAAGACAAGTCTATCCCGAGCTCTCTGGCACCGACCAGCCTTCCTTTTCACCGTTTGATATTTTATTTCTAAAATATACCGCTCTTTCAGAACTAGATGAAAATAAAACAAAAACGCTTTTCGAAATTTTCAAACTAGATTTACTTGGATGCAATTTAAATTCAGCTCTCACATTTGATTATATTCAATGCTGTAATATTTTTTCCCGACTTGAAAATGAAAATTTTGCTACGATTTTTTACAATAAAGTTAAAATGTATACATACATACGTACGTAGATTTTTTTATGAATGTTAAAAAAATGGATCATTTTATTTGGAAAATCCGTTTTTGTCACGTTCATACGTGTCACTGTAAAGAATTTCCATGTGTAGAAGAATGTTTCTCAAAAATGAACCTTATCAAAAAATCCCCTTCAAACATCGCACACATGAATTCTGCTAATATCTTCCACATAACATACATATAAAAATTTCAAAAAATAATTTACAAAAAAAAATATGAAAATTCACAGCGCATTTCATCATCATCGAACTTAACACTTGCAAAAAAATACATAATATAATATAATTGGTTCATTCCTTAACAAGAGAAACGTACAAATTGCCTCAGAACCGAACTGCATTTTTACGATTTCAAATTCCGTTCACTCAACAAACATCCGAAACATTCATCCACGGTCCGAAGAGTGGATAACGCCCTCGAATGCGCTTCATCACTTTGTGAAATTGAAACAGATAATCGAAGTGTTGCAAACGGAGCGTCGTAAATTTTCCGCGGCGCCGTGGGAAAACTTTGCGTCCGGAAAAATGTGCGCGGAAATTCCGGAAAACCCCGACGACATCGTAAATATTACTGCAATGTGCGAATGTACCAAGGGCGACCTGCTAGCTTATTAACTTTAGTACTCGCTAAAAAGAAATTTACTTAAAAAATTACACTTATAAAGTAGTGTTAATTTATCGATTTTTTTTAATAAAAAATCCGCTTTTTCGTGGTTTATTTCGATTTTTTCCGATAAATTTAAATCTCCCAATCCAGAAACATCTAAATCACGAAACACTCCGTTTGAACTACCAACGCGACAAACGCCAGGCACCATTCGTTCCCTGTCGACTATCTGACAACCTGTCAATTATTTATTTTCCTAGAAAAAAAATATAAAGTATGACAACGAACGATCGTTCCCTTCAAAATCATCGTGTTTTTCATTTTCACATCCAGCCGTATGTACCTTACGTCAAACACTTCAAAAGAGAATTATTATAAAAACTGCACTTTAAACCTGATCTATTTTGATTTAAAATAAATTGATTTTTACTAAATTGCATAACATAATCTGAAATACGTTTCATTGTGTTTCTCGACTTTTTGTTCTATGGAGTCAGTGACGTTATGCACTGAATTGCTCAATTTCAAATTAACCATCTCCAATATTTCCTAAACAATCAATTCTCACACGAAACAATATATTACGAATAAACCTATCATTGGATGATATATAAACCCGGAATCCCAGCATTCGGAACCTGCATACAATCAAGCGCACACCAGTTACATCACAGACTGACAACGCGATACATTTATCGACGTCTACGTTGCAATATCCATTAGAACGATACATCAGCGAACTCTTGATACGTACTGCATCGTCTGACCATATACACATACATATATATATGATAAAGCATAATTCGCACATACACACAACATCAGCCTCCCGTCGGCGAAAGTAGCATAAATTATGAATGGACATGTCCCGCGGCGCGGCCGTCTGATAAATGGACGACCATGGATAATTCTACGGGTATTATCTAATGAAATATCGTTGCACAAACGAGCCACTAATGTAAGAATCTGCTGTACGGGATGGTATAAATTAATAGAGCGTCTTTTGTGACTGCGAACGGATGATTTCTCATGCATTATCTACATATTATATTAAGGGATGGGGGTGCGTCTTGTAGATCGATATCGAATTCTGCTTAAGCGGCTTTATGGATAGATTATTTCAGGATAATTGTGAAAGTTAGGCTCGTTTGTGTCGAATATGATTTGAAAAATATCATCGGTCCGTTTCGTTCATCTGGTGCCGAACACGTCCGAATTGTGCGGGGCGATTTCAAAAGTTCATTTTCGAATCGTGGACAAAGTTCTTATCGTTTCCTTTCGCATTGCCGAAAGTTGCACGTCGCCGAATCAACAAGTGAATAATACCACGCAAGAGAGGAAAACATTGTATACGTTATAGATAAAACGCTCAAGACGAACGAATGCTGTAATTGTATTGCGAATCAACTAAATTCGCACAACATTGTTTTGATCGCAATTCGGCGAAAACGTTTATTTATAACGCAAGTACCAAGAAAAGCCCGAAAACATAAAATTTCTAAAACATCGTAACTGTATTGTATAAAAAGAATAATATAAATACTTGAATACAATATATATATCAAAAATTACATAAATAACCCCATGAATAAACAGAAACCATCTAACTTGTAATAATAACATCGAATAACAAATCCATGAAAAGTGAATGTAAGGTAAATGGCTATAACTTCGTAAGGTTAATTTTTGGATATAATATCGTATGACAAAACTAAAATATTTATTTTCCGTGACACTACAGTCCCAATTGGAAACAAACCTTCACCTCTCAGCGGTTGTCACAACCATGGATTTTTCGGTTAGGGGTGATTAGAAGTAAATATCTCACGATGCAATTAATAACATTAGACTTGAAAATACGAAATATATAGAGTTCAATTTAATATTAAATACTAATTACTCAAAACTAGCAAGATCATAAATCACACAGAGAAACGACACTAAAACAACATCATTCGATTTTTCAACAAACTACACATGTTAGTAATATATTACAACAATACTATCATAACACCGAGAGAGAACCTCATTAATCCGCGATGCGTACATAGAGTTTGACGAGACGTTTAACCGAGCACGCGTACGCGTTAACATGACTGGCGAATTCATCTATCATCGTTTGAGGCCTCGGGTCTTCTGCCGGCTATAACACCATCAAACACCGAGCAGACTATTAAATTAAATTGCCGACGTTATAACAAATTAAATTTATCGCAGACGTCGAAATCGAGAGCGACCCCCCCGGGCTCGGAAGGGTTAACCGCGCACTGTGCTCAAGACCGTTCGAACTGTTCGGGGATGTAGTGTAATCGTTGCAAATTTATTATTATGAGTGTGTTTGTTTTAATTAGATTATCGATTCGAGATAGTGAATGTAAATTTGTATATAAATAAAATTTAATGTATATATGTACATGTGTTATTTGTCGACTGATGATTGATCCTTTGGCAATGAAACATTTCAGAGTTATTGTACACACATCTGAAGAGTATTAATACTGTTTAAATATTACTCTTGACATATTACAAACCATGGGAATTTTATCATTTGGCAGTTTTCAGTGGTAGCAAATATCATGTACATACGACCTACACACGATTTGGAAACAAGATATATTATATTATATTATACAATAGTTCAAAGAACCTCAAACGACGCCGAGTCATGAAAGCTAATTTCAAATAAATCGTAAGCATAGAAAAGAGATGAATACTGAAAATATTGTACATGCTATATTAATATCGTTATAATATTTTACGTTTTCAATTTGTACAGGAGCAAATACTGTATTAATTCTAGATTTATGATTTTCTTGGTTCGTATAAACAACTTAATTGAAATAATGTTGTAGCGAAACATGCCATATTCCGACTTGCATATAAGCTCGTATAATAAATGCAACTCGTAATGCTTTCAGCACAAATGTGTAACTGGCGCTAACTTGCTGTGAAGAATATTTTTAAATTTAATGCAATACGAAAATCCAAAGAAAATTTTCATAAACTAGTCTACAAAGATCAATTTGTAATATTAAATCATCACACTTTTATTATTCATTAACGATTAAACAATTGCGCATTTTCTTTTCTATGATAGTTTATTTCGAAAGTTTACGATACGAAATGAGAAATTAGTTAACTTAATGCGTATTTAATCAAAATTAACGGCTTGAATAAATGTCAACTTTAACTCGAATATGGTCTCGATTAGCACTATCACTAATTACGATCTTAATTGCATGAAAGCCTGAGACTAATAAAAATAACTTGCTAACAAGCCACATGTCTCTAATACGTGATGTCATCATTTCAATGGTCAAACTATTTCCAAACTATTTTTCAAATTAGAAAATTTCATAAACTCATTTATCAAACAAATCAAATATAATATCCAAATTGATATTAATCAATGTAAATTCTAAGCTACTTCATATTGCATCGCACTTTTACGTTTGAAATGTTTATCTTATTATAAATTAAATCGAATATTTTACTTCCTGAAGTCATTTTCAATAAGATTCTATGAAATAAGACAAAACATCCTTTCAAAATTCAAATCATACATCGAAAAAAATAAAACAACCCTACCGCAAAAAAAAACACCGTTACAACAACCCACTAACGACGCTCGGACCGCGCCGAAGAACAACCGGCGCATCCTTCCCCCCAATAAATAAACCATTTTCCGAACTTTCCGAATTTCCCGCGGAAAATAATCGAAAACGAATGTAAAACCTGCGGGGGCATAAATCGAACGCGGCGATTCCGATAAAGTATTGTATGATAGTAGTAACGACCGAATCGATATATGCATTCGGGTCAGCGCCCACCCAACTCCCCCTCGACGCGGATATCATGGCTATGGCCAAGGCTGTGTATGGGGTGCATACATACATACATAGGTGTGTTTTCGAATCCTCGAATGTATATTTATATTATGGGTCTGCACGGTGACGGTGATGCAGCTGCGGATATCATAAAACACCGATTCGGTCCAAGGAAAATGTGGAGGCGAAAATAACGAGGTGGAAGCCAAGTAGAGTAACACACATGCCGTACGTGTTTCGACTCAATTGGGCATTTTCTATGGTGCTCGAGTTTAGAGTTTCAACCCCTTCGTATTATATGATTTTAATCTTTTGAAAGATTTTCATTTTGAATTTTTTACTATTGATATTGTATTTTGAATAAGAAATACAATACATTTGGAATTATATAAACAGTTCAATGCATAATGTGACAAACTCCATAAAACGAAAAGTCAAGAAAAATTACAAGTTTGATATATGTTTTTCGAAATTTCTTACATTATTTCATTTATCCAAAATTATAAACATACGAATTTTATTATAATAACTTATGAATGTTGTCAGCTCACATTGAAATACAGAATTAATTGAAATGGCCTCTGAAATAAATTATTTATTATTCTGTGGCCAAACTAATAATTTCATTGGTATTTATCTTTATTGTTCAGAAAAAATATTTCTTATGTTGATACAATTTCAAGTGCTGTGACATTGAAATTTTTTTTTATGAAAATGAAGTTAATCACTTAATACACTGAACGGTTCATATACTGAAATTTATTCAGTGACAAAGCATGTTTTCTGAAATATTCCTTAACTCGAAATTACACAATTCAAATCAAAATGCTATTCGTAAACACAAACGAATCCGAAACGTTCTCATTCACCCCGAAATGATACATAAACAAGTCTCGTGAATAAACGGAAACACGCCATTCACGATTTTACGCAGGAAATTCACTGGCAATTATCTCGAATCTGGAACTCGTGAGTTTCTCTTTCGTACTGAAAACAAATTGTACTATTTGTAGGGAAAACGCACGTGCTCGACGAAGACGACTATTACGAGAATTCCTTGGAATCGTATCAAAATTTTTCACGAGTTGACTTTTGAGCTGTCGACGGGCGCATTTTCGAAAAGACGTTTTCTAAGTCTAAAAGTCGATCCGTTCCGATTCCGTACGTGATTCTGGAAAAATGCGCATTTTGACGGCTTCATTATTATTTTCAGCTGAACAGTCTATAAGTGTGTTTTTAAAGGTGATGACACATCGTAGTTGTATGTCTGCCGGATGCATTTTGTTAAGCGAGATTCATCTAATCATGTTCGTAAGGTGATTTTAAAACGCGTAAATATCTGCTAGCTGAAACAATCAATTGCTTTGTTCAATTTTAACCAGAATTGTAATGAATATGAATAAAGCTTATTTTTCATTATAATAATATCAAAGCAAATATTTATCGAGTATTTATGAAATATCACGTTATGAAACGTTGCGCAAATATATTACTACAAACGAAGATGAAAAAAAATTCTTTTGAGCAAACGTAAAACGACAAAGTATGCATATATTACATATTTCGTACAAGTGTGGGCGAGTTTACGTTAGTATCAATCGCGGAACGCGAAAGACGGCGGCAGCTGTTCTCGCTTTTTAAAATTTCTCCAAGGAGAAATATATATCTTGGCCGCTGTGAAATTAAGAAGACAATAAGAAATCGAGGGAAAAATAAAAGCGTTTCGTAGAACGAAACGGCACAAACACAAGCCGGCGCATAGACGGGAAGAAAGAATCAGAAATAATGCTTGGAGCGATGACACGGAGATCTTTGCTTTTTAACTGAAAATAATAGCCGGGGGTTCGAATCGCGAAAACTCCGGTGTACTTTTTATATAATGTATACGAGAGATTTTCCAATTTCGTTTTTATAAAAAAAATTGAAATTGATGAAAGAATCTTCCGCCTTTTCGAGTATTGTGCTTGTCTCGCTCTATATATGTATGTATAATTTAACTTCTTAAAAAAATCAACTAAATTATAAAATAATTCAGTCTTTAATTTAATTTCAATTCAATGCTTTGATAAATTTTCATCAATTTAATCAATAAATTTGAAAAAAACTTCAACTGTTCGTCACTAAACAATTGTAAACTAAAGCTTAAGTCGTAAAACAAACGATTACCTAAAAGAATAACTCTGGTCGTCAAATCACAATAACTAAAATAAATCGTCCGAATATTTATATACTGAGTGAACAAATCCGAAACGTCAAAACCCCCTTCGCAAATAAACGGCTCGCATTTTTATTAAGACGGAAAAGAGGCTGTGTACAATGGGCGTCTATATAGAACGGGAGACAGTAAAAAGAGCAAAAGCGTCGCTCGGCCCGCGATGAAATTTCACTCTTGCCCCGCTAATCCAAACACTACATAATGCCGAAGGGCGTTCTAAAAAATGAAAATTTTCTCATTTCCCCTTTTCGCAGCCAGAAAACGCTCCTCGCAGATAAGACACTCAGATAGAAGTCGCTATCAGAAATTTACCCTTCTTCCGCGACGGGAGAGCTTACGTTAGGCGCTAAGAATAAAAAGGGCGCATAACGCTCGACTCGAATGAACGAAAAATTTCCTACTCGAGCTTTCGTGAAATTTCGCGAAGATGTAACCTAATAACTCGTGCACAAAAGGAAATTCTTTGATGTATGATAAATGCTCCGTGCGCTCGGATGAAATCATCGCTGACGATAACGATATACGAACTCTCGTCTCTCGTCGTCGTTAAAATGCGTCCCAAACGAGTTTTCCGACCCGAAAACGCAGCTGATAATCTCGAATATTGTATTCACAGACGAAAAACGTCGTTTTCCAATTCAGGCGAAAATACGTTCATCTCGAAATGTAATAAATTACGTTTTCTTTTTCGCGTTCGTTCGAATTCTTTTCATACGTCGTTGAATATATTTTTTCGAAATATGTTAACAATTTTCATCTTTTAACAAACAAATATCGCATACATCAACTTTTGTGCAAGAAAAAACATTTTTTCATTTCGAAATACAATGAACTCTCTTAAATATAAAACATTTTTATAATGAATCATAACGAAAAAGCTAGAGCGTTTCATTAAAATGTTAAAATAACATACAAATTCCACGCTTCAACTCTCATTGTCGACTTCGTTCGAAATGATTCAATTACACAGTGTAACAGTGAAAGCTTAATAATTAACGATAACACCATCGACTACAATAAACTTACGCTACGCTTAAGAGTTCGCGCTCGCAATCTAAATATTAATCCAAGCAGTTAAAACAATGTAAACCGTCACTACTCCAACTCGCTCGGTTCGGACTTTAGGCTACTAAAGCGCTGTGGAAAACAGTCCAAACTCACAATTTTGAGAAAATAGCTGGACTTGCATATGAGTGAATAATATTCCATGAAATCAGAATAACTTCCTTCTCGCGAATTTGAAACCGTAGAGCTATCAAGCCGACCGACGGATTGACTCAATAATTGAAATATTATACGAACCAACCGATTGTTTCAATCATATTTGTCGAAATTGTGTATGTTTGTAATAAGTGCACTTTTTTACCGATGGTGCATTGAACCTAGGCCTCTGCTTTTCAGCAGTTTCGAAACCATGGACTATTTTAAAGTTTGAAATGATTAACCCGCAGCATACACGGCACAGACTTTAGGCTACGAAACTGCTGCGGAAAACGATCCAACCTCACAATTTCGAAAAGCCAGCTGGACTCGCAATATATGCGAATAACATTCCAAGAACCCAGAGCGACTGCCTTCTCGCGAATTTGAAACCGTAGAGCTTTCGGACCGGCGACGGATTGGCTCAACAATTGAAATACGAGCCGGCCGTTTGTTCCCGACAACATTCGCCGAGATTAAGTTTGAAACATGTGCACTTAATCGCCGATATTTCAGTCTTACGGTCGGCGTGGTGCACTTTTTGAACTTGCATTACTCATATGGGGGTGCAGCGAGTGGGTGGTGCGGTGCAAATGTACCGTGAGACGTGTCCGCACTCTTGCACACCATATTTATCGCTGGCCGAAATGAAATATTCGCTGCAAGTCGAGAGTATATCAAACACCGTGTTAGGGACCCCCGTTATATGAATGAGCTTTTGATGAACGGTAGCTTTTAACACGTGTTTCGGTTTTATATGAGAGTTTCGAATGGGCGATTTTCGATTTTCGTAGAATGTTGTAATCGATGTTTAAAACTTTCGACCAACTAATAGAGTCATATTTTGGTCCTACTTGTACTCGTATGTTGTGTTTTTTTTTTCAATTCGTTTGTATAAATCCTCAACATGTACCGATCCACCCTCACTTCTCTTATGCACTTTACTAAAACATAATTTACTTAGATTAACGAGTTTAGTACCTATAGTTCTGCGTAAAGCACTATTAAATAGTTTGCACATGAACAATATATCTGTGATGTAAAAATTGATACGGATATTTCATTTATAAGAATAGATTTGTTTCAACATTTAAGATACTAATCTGTAGCAAGGCACACCTTAATTCGAAATATACTGTTATTTGAATTTTAAAAGCTCTCAAACTTGACGAGAAGAGTAATTGTTGTTAGACGATCGCTCACTTTTCAACAAAGCAATTAAGAGTTTCAATTTGTTTCGACGTTCCTTATGAAACGAGTACGAAAATAAAGCTCTTACGTCTGACCCTTGGAGGTGATCGTCAAGATTACTCGATCAATCAAGCTTCGCCAACACGCTCTTTAATCTGACTAGATTTGAATATAAGCTTTCAATCAATCCGAACGCAAATTACTACGTGTCGATTCATCGGAGAATAACAATCATATTGTACGTTGCTCTCATCGCAATGTTCTATGTGCTACGTTTCACATACGAACGAAACCTGATTACAATACTGAAACCGTAACATGTCATCACACGTATCGTTTTAATACTTAAATCTTCAAAACAATAAGATTTTTTTTAATCGTAAATGTATTCAGGATACAGTCATGAAACGAAATGTAATAATACGTATTTTAAGACACAATACAAAAAAAAATACGATGGAGATAATCGTGAATATATCTATATGTAATATTTAAATCCTATTCCTCTCTTTATCTAAATCACTTCTTGTATAATATCAAATATTGGTATGAGATAAGCTTAAGCGATATAAGGATGCAAATATATGTTTTTTTTCATATGTGCGTATATCAATACGATATGTTATAATCAATGGGAGGTTTGGGTGGGTATTTCAATGGGTGGTTGGGTGGGTAGGTGGGTGGTCTAAAAGAAGCCAGACATAATGCGATGAATACAAATTAAACGGGCGCGAAGATGAAACGAGGAAGTTTTGATCTTGCCGATGAAACCCGTGAAAAAAGTTTGCGTTCCAGGTAAAAAACACCAAAAAATCTGATTATGGAAATCCTCGAGTAATTGAATCTGCCAACTTTTTAAACCGGATAAGGGGAATATGAAATTTAATTGAATTAAAATCAAGATGGGCACGAACGGTCCGGATAATCTACAAACCAGAATTTAATATAGCACTGATGATAATATTCCACAAAAAAGAAAATCTGAATTCTGCCAACTTTTTACTTTGATTCTCGAAGTATTTATAATTTTCGTGATTAAAACTAAAATTTTTCATCGACGCTTCACCCCTGCTCATTCGTTGAGATACTCGACTTTCATAATAAACCGAACCTTTTTATATAAATAAAGCGAGCGTTAACTACGCGAAAAGTTCGCTCATATAAAACGCTAACCCTGGAAAATAATAAAACATTTTCCCCCCGAAGTTTTATCCGCTTTTGTCTGACGGCGAGTTCATCAACTAGCGCGGTTTATATGCGAAACGATTCTTCCGCTAAGGACCGCAGTTTGAATTATGTCCAAAATGTTGAAGAAACAACACAAAGGGCAAACGCAACTGCTAGGCAATGCATCTTCAAGTTTGTTCGCAATAACAAATTGCAGAGGCGCAAACTCCGGTTCACATGTAGATGTTCGAACATGGAAAAGTTGCATCCAACTGCACTCTGGAGAGATGCACTCAATCACTTCGACACGATCGCAATGGATTTAGAACAATACTGAGAATAGGTATGATATTGAACGTTGTGAATGCTGTGGGAACACTTCTGTTGACTCATCGACTTCATTAAAAATAATTAAAGTCTGCGAGTGATATTTTACTTGATGATAAATGCGAGTGTGGGAAAAATTTTGTCGCGCATATAAAAAATATATTGAACGATGTTTTGAATTTTTCTATAAAGGTTTCCTATAAAAAAATGATTATTTCGAATTTGCATACTGCCGGCTTAAGTGTATCCCTTCGCCGTCTTTGAAGAAAAATAATATTTATCCGATATCAAGATAGCTTTGAAGTTTTTATTATAAACAAGGCAAAAAAGAGTGTTTGCTTGGATTTTCCATTCGAAAAATTCTATAAGCATTTCTAGTTGATAAATATACAAAGGCGAAAACATGACACAAACTTCAATCGCTTTCCTGATTACAGTTTAAAAATAATAAAGATATTCGCTTCAATTTAATTACTTGTTGAATAATATTATTATCACGAACGATTTAAACACGTGCTTCGACTTGATCAATCGAAAATATGATGAAAATAAACATTTCAGTAGAAATTTGCGGCTAAACCTGTTTATATGTATAGGACGTAGTTCAAAACGATTCATTTATAAATAGCATATTGTATAAAATTTAGCTCGACTTCAAAATCCTATATTATACCTGCATATATGATTTTGTCGTTGATATTCTATTATTTTTATCTTAAAAAGATATCAGGAAATACAGCTATCATTTTAACACACTCTACACAACTAATAACGCAACATATAAAACACATAAACGAATGGCATTTGATTCGCCGCAAAACCATATTACTGGTCGCACAATCAGCGCAGAATACCGAAACGAAATAGCACATGTTCGACGCGTTTTTCCCCGCTGTAACTTAATAAACGTGTATTTTTTTTTCGTGTGTATTTTGCCAAAAACAGAAAAGTGGCAAGGGCCGATCCGGAAATGGGAAAACCACACAGCATGGCAACATTTGGGACCGCCGGCTAATAAAGTAGTGCAATATTCTCATGAGATCGGTACACACCCCCAGCGCGGAACGTGTACGTACGAACTAATACGAGATCGAAGACAAAACCCGAAATTGTTTTTTCGAAAGGGGAAAACGTCCGCAGGGACTTTGCCATTTTGCCATTTTCCCTCCCGAATCGATAAGGGTCGATTTCGGGAATGTCCTATAAGAGTTTCGCAGCGCGCCCCTCGTCCGTTGGATTAAGTGATTTTGCGGAGGGGGTGTTAATGTCGTCAATTTTTATATGATCCAATTATATTTAGATTGGATTCGAAATCGTGTAGGAGAAATATTTATTTCGCCGCCGGCTCGTATATAGAAATGAAAGAAAATTGATAAATTTTCTTAGCTCTTGCACTGAGTGAGAATTCTTCTGTAGACGAATGCGACTGTTAGTTCAGTAGACTATGAGATTAGAGTTAACTCGGGCGATATTAAAGCGACTTATAAATTCAATTATAAGAAAGAGACGAGATTTAACGCAATCATGTCAATGTTGATATTATCTTATTTTTTGTAAATTCATTTGACGCAAATTATAGAGATTATATTTTATATTTGCTAATACAAATTGATAATAACATAATACTACAAACTGACATCTATCAATCTAATCGAATCATATCTATGATTTCAATAATGCACAGCTTGAATACACTCATACATTTAATTACGAACTGTTACCAAATGAGTACTGATGTACAAACGCACGTAAGTCAATCTATCTCTTGAAGTACCAACAATTTGACAATTCATAAATGAAAGTTTGAGTATGTAATCTCAAATTCAACCGAATTAAAATCCAAACTCATCAAATCGACACAAAAAAAAAACAATTTATCCAACAACGAACCCTTGAAAACACACAAAGCCACGCGACAGCGACTAACGCTTTCCACGCGCGGTACAGCGTGCGACACAAAAGCGTGCCCAATATCGGCGAATTAATTAAAAGCCGACACCATACGAAATTCGACCATTCATCAGTTGCCCGATGATCGTCAGCTAGACCGCAAACATTCGACGAATTGTGCACTGCCGACTCGGCACACGACGACACTGTTAAATACGACGACACTGTTAAGCCCGAGTACAATGTCGAATACTACGACATTGACGCGGATGTCAAAGCCCCACGAACGGTCACCGTGCTGTCCAACTTTCAGAACGTTTCGCATTGTGTAGTATCGGAGAGTTTTTGAATTGTGATGGCTTTGAATCGGACGTTGCGATTGTGAGGCGGAGCTTTGCTAGTTTGATGCAATTTGATACGCCGGTTTTACGAAATGCGATTTTTATTAAAAATTCTTGCATTTTCATGAATATTCGGTTCCATGTAACGATTCGTGGAAAATTGAAAAATGTGACATGAATGTTTTTCGTACTTTTTCGATTCGGATTGATGATACGTTTTCATAGAAAACTTCAATTAAACCTACCGCAAAATAAATATAATTAAAATCGCCCTACCGCGAACTATCGAACGTACTTAAACGAATCGAATCGCAGACTTATAACAATGTTATTTAGCACAATGACGTTCTAGAAATGCTGATGAAGTAAGCGGATTGCGGCGCCTTTCAGCGCAGCACCGAGAGTATTGGATTGCATCGACACTGCTTTGTCTCGTTAGACTTAATTAGACTGAACAATATATAAACACGTGTTCATACTAAAGTATATACATACAATACGTGTGTGAGTGTGTTAGCCAATGTATACCCGCATATGCGACGAGTGCAAATGCATTCCGACGTAGACAGATCTGACCTCAAAAGTGCACAATTCGATTAGAGTTTCATCCGATTCGAAACAGAGAAGAGTGGAATCTATACTAACTGGAATGTCTGTTTGGTTAATCTGATTGCAGTTTTTGTTCGATAGATTTGATTAGAATTTGAAAATAAATCCTACGTTACATTTACAATGTAAGTATCTCATTTTGTATCGTTCGACATTTTAATATCGACTGGTGTTCACTAAGCGAAAAGGAGCTAAAATATTTTTACTTGAAAGGAATTCGGTATGAGATGCGAAGATATAAATAAACCAAGCAGTTAGAACCTCATTTAAATTAATAAAGCTTAAGGAATTATCTTCATTTCGAGCTGCGAGATATCTCGACTGTACGGGTGGCGCCATTATGCTGACTGCACTGAATGCACTTGCTAAATTAAAAATTTACTTACACGTAAACTGCGCAAAGAAAAATATACAGAATGCACTAACTTACAACACATGAAAACCGTATTTGCGTAACGAAATCGGTAGGCGCAATTAAGACAATTAAAATGCAAAAAAAAATCCTGCGGGCCATATGCGATATCGTTATTCAGTGTTATTTTTTTCCTGGATTGCTAGCGCCGGAATGACCGTGTTTGTGTATAAATATCGCAGGAAGTATGAATGAGAAAAAATCTTGCGGGATTTCTTTCATTTCTTCGTTCATATACATTTTTTTTTCACTTTATCTGACCGACCGACGTCGACGGACGGAATGAATTAAATTTGCATGCAAATTTTTCCCGCTCTCGGAAAACGCGCTTTTCCTTCGGCACATCTATTCGCGAACGGAACCGCGGGAAAATGATCAAAAGCCAACTGCGGAAGACTTGCGAAAGTAATTTCAATACATCCCAGAATGAAAGGCTCGGGAGAGTGAAGTAAAGAGAAAAAAATTGAAAATCCCAAAACGAATTTAATCCGCATTAATATGATATTTTTGAAACCGTTCCTTCATACACGCCTACGCTTACACAGATATAACACGGTAAAAGTAAGCAAATCAATCCACTCAAAGGCATAAATTTTGTACGGAATGTCATGTAGTGTGAGAAAAATCTAAATATAAAGTAATTGTATCGAATATCTGAGATTTTTTCGAGCAATTTAAATAAATCCGTGACACACACGTGCGGTGTAAACATCGATAAAATGCGAACGCCTCAAGGGTATTGGCCGATCGCCCGCGACTCGGTGAAACGCGAGTCATCCGCGAAAAAATTTAGAAAATTTTCATTTTCAAAATCTCAAATACTTATATTAAACGAGCGTAAATCATAGCGAACCGCGGCTTTTTAACACTTCGAAGCGGCGAGCGTATAATGTCCGATGCGAATTTATTCGGTCGACCGAACTCGATTTATGCGCGTTTTAACACCTCCTTTGAAATTTATTTCAATGATATCTATCACACGCGAAGTTGCCGTAAATTTAACCAAATTATTATTTTCTATATCGAATGACAGATTTAAGCGCATGGTTAGATTAGAAAGATTTACGCTCATAATAAAATCAAATGAATTTTATTGAAAATTTTGCGACAGCTTTTTCAACATTGACAACTGAACTTTCGTCTCTAATATGAATTTTCTTAAAGCATCTCGCTACCCACTTCCACATATTATTAAGTCGACGAGAAGACCCGATTTCCTCGTACACTTTTTTTTAATATTCTCCGAAATTTTGAGCCCACTAAGTGCCTCGGCTTTCGTATCGCTCGGCTTTTGTCTTGTGGGCCATCATTGAAACCTCGCGTAGTTTCCAGTCTGGCAAGTTTGGACGACATCATTAGCGCATATCTTGATTTAGCACTTATTCAAAACTCGAGCTTGCCTCGAACGCGTCGAGTCATCGAATCGCATAGACGAGAGAAAGATATATGTATTACATTATGTATTGTGTAAATTTCAGATTCGCAACATCGCGGGTCGGTCCCAAAGTCAAAATGTCGCGCGTCACTTTGACAAGTTTAACGCGTGAACTTTGAGCGCTATGGAAATTTCGCGATTTTCGCAAATTCGCCAAAAAGAAAATTCAATAAAAGTTTCATTAAATTTCTATTTATACATACATTCATAATTCATTATGATTTCAAAATGATTAAAACTGAAATTATGAAATTATCGTTCGCTTAAAAGTTACTAAAAGATTTTCTGGTGAAATATACTAAATATCTGCTATAATATTTCCAGAATTCGAAGTGTATGAAAAATATTGAACAATCTAAGCACACAGATAAAATATTATGACGAAACTAACGAGTTCACTTCAACCGTTTAACTGCGAGATTGCACACGACGATAGCGCGCCTCCACCGCCAGAATTTTCCTAGCGACCCTTTTTTTTCGTTAATTTTTTTCCACGCCTTTTCAGCTACGGAACGAGTCTATCAAAGGGTTGAAAGCACGTCGTAAAATGAAGTTGTTAACGAGCTTTGCGAAGTTTAAAAGCTCGACGTCGACGCGCCGATAAATACGGTTGGCGTGCACATAATTATGACCACCCGTCAAGATATCGCAGATGCCCGACATGGAGCCAGAACAACCGAATGCGAATAACACAACCGATTTCCAATCGAATTTGCTAAGAATTTATATAATTATTCACGTTTTGGTGAAGTTTAAGTTGCACCATCGGCTGGGTTTGAGAAATGTACATTTCTAGCGATATCTTAATTTGATTAGTGTAAAGATCGTCTCGAACTCTCGATTGGAGCACGCAATTTTTTCCGCATCCGTATCCGGAGCCAAAAGTCCTGGGGGCCTCGTCGACACTCTTGGCACCCACGCGACAACTATTTTTGCTTTTGGTAAGAAAGGTTGATGCTCTCGCATGTACCGTTGGCAATTTTACGACTTCCACTCGCGAGCTCGTTGATTACTTGCCAATGCGCGCGTGTTCCGGTCATGGAAAAATATTGCGGGAACGTTTAGCTTAAGCTCAAGGCCGTTTTTCGAGGCTATTTTTTGATTTGTCAAGGACGCGATTTTAAATTATTCAAGTTCGCTTTTTCAATATTTGAATGATGAGCGTTAAAATTTCATTAATTTAAGGATTAATATGATTTATGATATCACTATCAATAATATGTACCTACATATAGCTTATTTTATGTGCAAAACTTTTTCTCGACCTATTTAAATTATTTTACTTTTCAAATTTATCGCACATTGTTTAAAGTTCTTCATTTATCTTTCAGCATTTACATAAATTTTCTAATGAACATCATTTATCTGCTTAATTGAAAAAGTTTGAATTGCGAAAAATATGTTTTGACTTCATTAGATTCAGCTTTTCGCTACCACGTTATTTAATGACCTTACATTTGTCAAAGCATTTACTCGAGTTCCGCTGTAAATTCTAAAATAAAACCTGAATCAACATACTTTAAAATAAATTCAAAAATTAAATACACACGAGGCGCAAAAAAAAATCAACCGCTACTTTTTTTCAACCCACAATTCGAACACGTAACACGTTAAATTTAAATACAACACGAACATTAGCACGATCTTCACACCTTATTCATCACTACATATTTTTCTTAAAACTTAGTACTAGATTTATTGTTTGATTAAGCAAATAAACAAAACAACCCATTCAACCATATTCTTAACATTGAATAAAATAACACTCACATCTTCAATAAGCATACACAATCCAATTTTTTTCAATCTCAATTTTTCAGCAACATCATAATAACCTAGACGAAGCCTATAACTCAACCAAGCCAATAGATACCGAATGACTTATTAAATTCGTATTTATTAGATATCGAATTAAATAAATAGAAATATTAATTAATGGAACAAACCAAAAATAGTATCGAAAATGAAAATCCAAACCATATCACAACAACAATCAAAGTCGAAACGCCACAAAGAGCGACAAACCCCGAAGTGGCGCTAGCGCTTTCATATTAACCCTCGGGCGACCTAATTGTCGTAACTTCGGATTAAGCAGTGTACGAATACGCAAAACGTCGCCGTTAATGAAAATTTTACGACATTACCTTTCGGCCGGACCGAGCTTCCATTATTTCGGAAACCGCACGAACGCAACTTTCGCCCACGATGGCAATGCGAGAGAGATAATGCGCGTACGTTCAGCGATTTAACAATTATGTTTGTTTTATTAAAACGACTGCTAAATAGATGGTTTTTACATATATCGCATTATTTTTAATTGATGTTATATCAATTCAAACATGGGAGTGGAGTTCATCTTTTTATGAATTGAATCGTTCATTTATCTTTTTCTGATGAAAATCGATACAGATTTTCATACGAAATTCTTTATCGAGAAAACACAATATAGACATGACAAACAATGCAATACTCAAACTACTCGAAGCGTGTTCCTATTCGTTTCATAATTGAACCAAAGCCACAGCAATTTCGAAAAGCTCTCTTCGACACTTCGAGAGCTTTCAACGCTTCCAAGCAAAAAGACGATGCAGAAACCGAAAAAGCTGAAAAAGACCAACTGCAGCCTGAAAACTAGCAAACACATACACATATATTCTGGCCCGACACCACCGTTCGAAGAAAAATGACAAATGTTCGAATTCATGACGCGAAATACAATCTTTCATATTTTCACACCGCGACACGTCGTCGAGTGTGAACCGTCATAAAATGTGCTGCACGAAACGGAAACTCCTTCGTCTATTGTATGAACACATTTTCCAGCTATACAGTGTAACTGGCACAATTGGCAAAATGTAAATTTCGCTCTGAATATAAACATGGAAAAAAAATTAAGAAAATAATTCATATTGATTCATGAGCATTCTTTTAATTATTATAGTTATACCAAACATTATTCGATATATGTATAATAAATTTGTAATTGTCAAAATATTATTCACAATAATCGATTATTCTTTTAATTTTATATCGTACTTGAATTTTTTTTCCAAATAAAAATTAATTTTATTGAAATGTTTTAGGTTAAATCATTCTACATACGAGTATACGATACGTTTTCAGTACAGTTACAACACCTAACAATATTTCAGCATCAAACAATGCGATAGAATGCACGAATTTAGAGGTAGATCGTATATCTGTCTGCTCGTAAAAATGTGTATTACGGAAAAGTCAAAACGCTTTGATTTACTCGGTTCGTACACGAAAATTTCGCATAGCATGCATATTACATATGGTGCGCCGACTAAATTACCTTTTCTTCGTTAAAATTTTCCACCGCACGCCCAAGAAAAAGTTTTTCAATTTAAAATAATCTGAAGCTATAAATTAAAATAGTTTAGCGGGTCGCTTTAGAGTTTCGCGTCGGTGAACTATAACGAGAACGATACAACAATGAGATCTCGAATTATCTATTATTTCGTTCAAAATGAAAAATAAATTTTCACATTTTTTTCTATAGTTAGACGAATGATAAGATTGTATGAAGAAGAGAGAAAGTGCCTAAAGCGCATTCTGCGAGATAACATTTCAAAAATATATTTATCAAAATCTACGACGAAAACTCGTCTCAGACGCATTACGCTATAAGAATTTTCCCATTTTCCACATAGAGAGAGTGTAACGACCTCCGATGTGAACGAGAAAAGTCACATTTTTCCTATTAACATGTCATAAATCACATTCTTGTCGTAAAGGAGCGATATTAAAATGCATTCGAGACGAAAGCGGGCGAATTTTAACTTCGCGATATGAATCAAATAATATTTCAGCGAAAATTTCAGCACCGAATCGACGCCGAAAACGAAATAAACAAAATTAATTTCGAAAAAATTATCATCAAAAAAACATTTTATGAGCTTTCAAAATATAACTGGATCCATTCGTCAAACAATTTAACACCATAATTAATCATTCCCTATGAAAATATCCTACTTCTGCATACATCTATGTACACTATTGATTTAAATTCTGATCATTTTTTTTAATGAATTTGAGAAATATTATATTTTCTCGTAAATTTTGAATTAGAGAGTGATCAAGAACAGTTTTGGGATTTTTTAGAAAAAAAATCGATTAAATGAAAACATTACTCTGAAGACTTATTATGCATCAGTTGTCAAAGTGAATATAAATAATATTGTAATTAAATCAAATAAAATGTGAAATGAAAATCAAATCTATACATCCCAAATTCAAACCTTCGCAATACATAAAAAACAATCCATAACCAAATTGTCTTACGTCAAACCGAAGATTTTCGCAGTTCGGAAGACCGCACGAATCCGACCGGAACCCTACCATTTTTATCGGCCATCGAGTGATAAACGCACCGCGGGGGCCCCTCTTTAACTCGATATAACAGAAATAACCGTAAATCGCGCGTATTATCTGCGAGGAAAACCCGAAGAGAGAGGAGAGAAGTAGAGTGAGGCTCTGCTACGGCCAGAAACACCATAGAGTAGTGTGATTTTATGGCAGGGAAGCGTTCGCGTTTCGCGGAAACGGAAACGTTACTTTATTGTCGTGAGTTATGGTGAGGTGCGAAGGACGCGTGCCCACAAAAGAAAATGAGCCAAACAAAAGGGCTCCGGAGCGAACGTCATAATGGGCCACTGCGGTGTACATAGAAACGGAAATATTCTTACCGTACATTATACCCATTATTAAGCCTAACTATGTACGTACTATTTATCGTAGGTAGGCAGGCGCGCTTTTCGTCTGCTCGCGTTGATGTTTTTGCTTCGCTACTTTAGTAAAGTGGCGTGTAAAGTATACGTGATATCTTCTGCGAAAGCATTTGATGAAAAATGTTAATTTCATGACCATTCATTATCTCATATACGAGTTTTTTGAAATATGACGAATTAGAAGTTGAAAGCTGTATTAGATCATATTATCGACATACTAGTTTCTGATTTGAAGCGACATTTATGGGCTTAATTAAGAAATGATCCCTTTCCTAAGTTCGTCTTACTTTTACAAAATAGGTCAAAATGAGAGCGGTATAATTCAATTTTGATACTAGAAAACATCAGTATTCGATACAATACTAAGAATAACATATTTTAACATAAAAGTGGAATTAATAAGTCACGTCACACTTATACATTTTCAAATTAATTTGTTAAACAAACTGAATTTCTGCAGAATATCTAAGCTCCTAATTCCGACAATTCAAACTTTCTCCATGACAATTGACACTATTGAACATAAACACCGACGACATTCCAATTCAAACACAAAAACCCCTCTACAACACCGGGTTGTTTGTTTTGCCGACACGTGTGCACTCGCTTATTGAAACAAGTGTCTCCACACACTCAGATGGCTCCCTACACTGTAATAATTGGTTTCACCTAACGCATAGCATAAATATACGCTAACGATGCATAAATTAAGAAAGCCGGTCCTCAGAGGGTTGAGTTGAGAAGCTGCATTGTGAAACGGACAATGAACAAGAGTTCGTCCTTTGAACGAAAGAAACTCGAGGTTTGAATAGCCTATGTGAATTAAAATGACTGTCTCGTATCGTTATTGTGGCTTCGGATCATAAATTCAAAAGGTGGATTGAAAATATGATCGAAACTGAACATGAAATCTATTCGAACGTTGTGCTAATTTTCCGGAAACGCCTCGAGAGGTGAGTAATTTATGACTGCGAGCACGTTAATAATTAACGATTGCGAATCTGTGAGGAATCTTCGATCTGGTTCTAGCATCTAATATCCTAAAATTGGAGTGTCGAGAACAACCTAAACAATAGTGGCTGAGTGCGACGTTCTCGCAGGAAGCTGCGAGTTCGTCTTCATCCGTCGCATCGATTCCCATGAACCGGAATACGACTCGGAAACCAGAGAATTAGCTTCGCCATAAATTACATATAATGAAAATGTGCAATGTAGGTGTGTTCGCACCTGAAGGGGTAGAGTGCTGTAGTTGAAGGATTATTAGAAATGAGAGCACAAAGCGTTTCTCCAGATTCATGATATTCGAATATGTATAGTAATAAATATGATTTGCGATGCTGTACAATAATTGGATTCATTTCGTAGAAATAGTCAAATTAACTGTGAATCTAATAATAAAATGATTCTTGTTGATTTCTAATGTATTAAGTATATATTTTTATACAAATCTCACTGTCAGTTAAATAAATAAGCATGTTCGTGCTGTATGCGGATGCAGTCATCAAACTGTGATGCGTTTCTGAAAATAGGCATTGGCGAAGGAAATGTTTACGAAACATTTACGCAAAGTTCAAAACCATGAAATTGATCTAAAATTAAACCTAATAAATTATTTTCAAAATATGTTGAATACTGAATAAAACGTATTTTGAGCGATCATAGTAATGAAATTTAATCACAGCTCTGAGAAATTCAACAATAGAAATCGTTTACTAAGAAGCGATGCCAATTTGAAGCTGCCAATAACAACTACTATAATTTGTAAATTACTCATACTAAACAATAATCAAATACCAAAATATACCTGTTAATGCTGGATTAACTGCGATTAGCAAAACGATGACACCCAACAACCTCTGATTCGTCATATCTGCTACACTGAAAATCCTCGGAAAATTCACCATTTTTTTTTCCAGATCTTCAACTCTTTAACACTCACAGATGGCCCTTTTGATCTGGCCGATGTTACACCGAGGACTAGTGTTCCACGCTTATTTTCACATATCACTTTTAACGACTGTTTATAACTCACAGTGTATAATTAAGGCGCAATTTGATTATCCTTTGATGACGCGTTGAAAATTTTAAATGCAATGTTCACTTTATATGTGCGCGCGATTTCGTCATAATATACGTTAATATTTGTTAACTTTTCACTGGGGCGATATAGTTATTATATTGAGTGTGAACGTGTGAATGTTTTTAATATGAATAGCCTATAAAACACATAAAATTGGTACTTCATAATGTAAATATACTTAAATGAAGCTTTATGGCTTTGAGAATATAAAAAAATGGTGTAAAAATTTATAATTAAAATTATATTGGTTCTGAATATTGTAAACTTAATCGTTTTTGCGGTTATTATTTTGATGAGATTTTAAGTAAGCCATAAGAATTTAATAACAGAATAGTGGTAAGATGTAATTTAATTTACTATAAAGTTCTATGAAATCGTTTTTAAAATATGATTAAATAAAATTTTTGAATCTATCGATATTAAAAATTATAACGATTATGAAAAATATATATATGCACACATCGAAATATTAATTAAACGACCATACCCTGCAGTATGATATATCGCTTTGTGTTTTTGAGACGCCGCCATATACGAAATAAAGCGTTAATTAAAGGCTGCGCCAGGTGCAAAGTGCTTAATTAAACCTTTTTACACCTGAACGATCGTTTCATGTATGAATTCTCGATACGAAATTAACTGGAGCGGAACCCTTCAACTTCGCGCCAAGAGAGAGAACAGAACTCCATGCGGGCCCCGGTACACAATCATAACTTGAACATCTATTACTGCAGCGAGTACAAGTAATTTTTTTATATGAATTTATAGGAAACGAATGACTGTGCAAGAGTTTCATCCAGTCCAATTCAATGTGACGCAATCTAATATACAGTAAAACATATGTGACCTGTTCAGTACATAACGTGATCAACTCCATAAAACAAATAATCTAGAAAAAAAATTAAACTTAATTCCCTTAATATTCATTATTTATCTGAATTTATAAACATACAATTTTCATTCGTAATAAGCTAAAGATGAGATCAGTTTATTAAAGTACAGAATTAATTAAAATGTCATCTGAAATAAATGATATATCATTCGGTGGCCAAACAAATTTCAGGCGAGATATTCGAAGTTATCACTCTACCAAGTACTTTGACATTTAAATCTCATTTTTTTCAAATAGTTGAGTTAATCATTTTATGTTCTGAACGGCTCATATGTGTCCCAGGATGTCCACAATATAATCCGACCGATATCTCCAAGTGAATCTTCGACTGTGCGACAATTTAGATCAATTTGCACACATATACTTGTGACACAGCATCCGTTCATGTATAAATGATAATATTACAGTGTTGAGCTTCTTATCTGCGCGATTTAAATAACGTCGACAATTCGGCGACCGTCAATTAATTCAAAAACGCCAACCGCAAAACGTTCTCTCTGTTGTCTTATATTGTACCGATTCAATTTCTCGGAATGTCTGATTGATTCGTTTTCCGATAATTTATACCGATTCGCAAAAGTGGCCAATTTATTTGCGAAGTCAGTTTTGTAATGTTTCTGAAGTGTCGATAATGATTCTAGAATATTAACATTTTTGTTCACGTTTGTTATGAATTTATCAATGTTATCGGTTAGATTTGATATTTTGTTATTACCGATATATTAATTCAATTAAATGAGTAAAAAAATTAACACGTCTCGATAAAAAATTTATTACATTATCGGCAAACTCCGCATCTTCCGATCATAAAACTTGTATACAGATAAAAACTTTTATTTATTTTATTTTGTTAGATCGATTTAATTTATTACATCCGAAGACTGCTTCTCGTACAAGCGCAGCTAAGTAGCTCAATAATGTAATAAAAAACCCATTCGATCCCGTTGCGTAAATAAACAAACATATAAAAAAGGCAACTGGATGAATACATCCTATTATTATATAAATCATATGAAATTAATTAAGATGTGTGCACATAAAAAAAAAGATATCGGTCAATGAAAATTAGATTCGAAATTATCACGATTCAATTATTTTAACATCATTTGAAACTCGTATTGAATTTTTTTACACAGTCTCACGAAAAAATCTTACGATTTGCACTGAACAATTTCAACTTATTTTCACTTTGGTTTAATTTGATATTTTATTTCAACACAAACTTTATATTTTTTACATGAAAAAATTACATTCGATTATAAGTTGCGCGAGCACGTGGCACGCGTGTTGCACGAACACGTTCAAATTTAAACTGACAAGATTCAAAAACTATTCTTTCCCGCGCGCAATAACAACAAAATAAAACAGAGCTATTTGTGCTCCGATGTTGCGGTGGACGTCCATACATCACACGCTATTCTCGGAATACTCGTAATAAAGTTACGAATTGAGCTCGTTTTCGATCATCATTCAAGCAACATAGCTGTCACAATAACGAATGAAGCTGAATTGTAAATTTTATTCATCTATCAATTTTAGTTATTCAAAAGTGTCAGAAAAAAGTATTATTTATTTCAAAAAATTTACTCCATATAAATAAAGTTTATATTCTTTTAACTTCAAATAAATCTATTATCAAAATCTTATTATATGAACCGATCAGTGCACAACATGATTGATGCCATTTTTCTTTATTATTCAGAAAAAATATTTAACACATAAAAAAATATAACTATACCGAGTACTTTGACATTTCGAACTCATTTTTTAAAAAAGTGAAATTAATCACTTTATACACTGAACAACTCGTATCGCTCAAAGGTCATACCGCTTCGAGACATCCACCGCAACATGCGCACACGCACTCACACACCCCACATACACAAAAGCCCACCAACACAAGAATCAAAACCCATTTGAGAGATGATGTTCCAAAACTAAACACACGCAACGCATAGGTGTTGGCATGTCACTACCAACGGTTCAACATTCCCAACATTGTCTACGAGAGCCATCCTTAGACGCTCATTATGCACCTGCGTGCTTATTATTAGAGAGCACTTTTATCGTCCTACGAGAAAGAATCGAAATAATCTTAATGAGGTCGAAATTTAAGATGATGTTCGAAAATGTTTCAAAATCTGAACGCGTGGGAAAGCGTCCAGTCCAACGACAGTATCGCGTATCGAGTGTCAAACGGAACAGAAGTGGGCGACTTTATAACGCAAAGATTCGATTTCATCGTATTATTATACGGTCAGAAAGTTCGAGCTAATAAAAAACATCAACTGTCATTCGGAAAGTTTAGAAATTTTACGATTGTCGCACAATGGCTCAATTGTAGATAGGTTATGCGTAGTATAAGAACGGATAACTTTAAATTCTACTCGAGCTTGAAATATTTGTCATTTCTATCGGACAAATTTATTGGTACTCTACATGAAAATGTGATGTATAATAATATAGTTTAATATAACGGAATCTAGAACATGAAATTTCTTACGAAGAGCGAAAACATAAAACGACAAGCATTTACTCTTTTAGCATAATTAACTTTTTCTTTTCCTCATCTTTCTTCGGCTTATTCGTAATTAAATCAACTTACAAGATATGCAGCGTTAGTAAAAAAAAGTCCATCACATCAAACACACCACTCGACTCGTTTGAAAATAAAATTAAATGAAATTTAAATTAAAATAAATTAACTTTTACAGCAAACAAACTGAGAAAAACTTCTCTGCGTAAGTTACTCATCATGCACTCTTACATTTCCACAAAATACTATTTAAGGTGAAATTCGACAATCAAAACTTAACCCAAAACGAAAAAACCACAAGATGAAACTCCTAATAAACATTTCGAAATCCCGCTTTATTTTGCAATCTAAGCAACCCAACCCTTTGATGCTATTTGCACACAGCCTATTTGGAGAAACACGCAAACCCTCAAAATACAGGGGCGAAAGAATCTTCCCGACTTGAAGGGTAGATTTCTAGGACCTGAAAAGTGAAAATCTTTTTAATTCACCTTCAGATGTATTTTAAAAAGACCCGAACCGCATATTTTCGCAGAAATAAAGCACGCGCCGGCCGCCATTATGCCGCCATACAAATATATTTGGCGCCACTTTTATAGACTTGCGGTTTTCAAAATCCTCAACAGGAAGGTCTACCGCAGTCATTGAGTGTTTAAAGCTAATATTATACTATACACGATTTTAGATTTAGATTAATTATTCTTATAACGTTTATAGTCCATCGGTTAAGCATACATAAGTCGATACGTTTAATTAAACAATTTCAATGTCTCGAAACTGCGTCTATTTTAACTATTTACCTAAGGAACATCCGCACTAATAGGGATATCCCACACCGTCGAAGTAACGATATAGTGCTTTCAGCGATGTGCCCAGTGTCTAGTTGTACATAATTTACGCCCGGGTAGTTAATTAAATAGTAATGGGGTTTATTGAGCTTCGAACCTGGCCGGTTGTGTAGATCCACTTTCATCCACTACCGCGCTCTAAATATATAAACACGAATCATTTTATAGGCTATGAATACGGGAAGCTAACTAGTGCCAAGTCTTATACACTATTAATGCTTGCGATTCGAATTTTTCCACACGGCTTCGATTAGAAACGCTGTAATGCTTTCCAATTGGCAACTTTCACTCTCTCTATTATCTCTCTCTCTATCGAAATTGTCTGTTTGCAGGAAGTTATTAGTGTTATTTAATTAGTTCGGTATGTTCGCGCTGTACACATAGTAACATTGGAGAATTCCGAAGCATGAGAACGCCCGAGTATATTTAGAGAAACATACTTTAGCGAAGTTAACTTACGATAGAATTTGTGTTCTCGGTGTGTCAATATGCTCAGATTTGAAAATGTTTGCTATCAATAATAGTCGTAAATAGGTGATATTGAAACATTTTATACAAATTCGATTAATAATTCGTTAAATAATCAAATAATTTAAAATTCTTCTTCAAATGAGATGTAACGCCTACTAGATGTAACATAAAATAAGTAACCAATGAGAAAGATTAATTTGCGATTCTTTGCACAACGTGCATACCAAGAGTGGTATTCGACGTTCGCGTACTGCCATCAAGTTGAAGAAATTCTCTACAATCCAGCGTGGATCGAAATAACCTAACAGTAGCGTAACTAAATATTTCAGGTATTCATGCACATATCACTCGAAACCCTATAAACATAATTTTCAAACAAAAAAATTAAATATAACCGTTTTTATATTTTACTAAAAAAAAACATTTTTATAACCAACTTCATTTATGAAATTTTGTTGAAAAATCTGAACTCTACTATAATCTAAGGTAATTTTATTTCAATTTGCGAAAATTACCCATTTAATTTCAATTTTGACTAAATAAATGTAAGGAATTTGAGCTTTCTGACGAAATGAACTTTCGTATATTGTATTGCAAGACTATGAGGCAACTACGCCACTGACTTAAACGAGATGCTTCGGCCCTTTCTAAATTCATCCCATTGTCTTTTACTAAAACATAATAAAGCTAAGCTTTTTTAAGTGCGACCGAAATAGCGTCCAGCATCCGAGTTGCAGGAGAACAACAGTCATCGTCTAAGTATTTCGCATTAGCGCACAAATGCATGTAATATTCACAGCAATGATATAAAAGGATTAGAATTCACATTCAAACTAAAGCGATTCGAGCATCCGAAATTGTTATTTTTTCACAGAAAATAATTTAGACAGTGCGAAACAAAAAGCGAACTTTCGCGTAGGTATTACAGAAACGTCCCGGGGAAAACCGTTTATTTTAACACACACGTATACGAAAAATACTTGAGAACACACAATAACACGATGATGGCGGTAAAACGACAGAATTTCTAAATTTTCCCGCCAGAAATTGAACGGTTCGCGGACACGTTACGTGCCGCGACGGCCGAGCGACACAGTTTTCCCGGGAAAAGTTTCGGAAAACCTCCGTCCGAATTGGTTCGTGTATATGTATGTATTTTCCTACACGTGTGAAAATGTACAAATGTAGATATGTATGTCTGTAATGCCTTTATGAATATTGTTTTGGTTGAGTTTCGGCGAAATCGGAAACGCAGAAGCGGGCGTGTTTATTCGCGCTTATTAATTTTGAGCCCGAACTCGCATACGGATACGTACAATAAGGTCCGCTCTTCACTGTTAGCGAATATTAGTTAAATATTTTAACGTGAATAATTTTGTATAATATTCATGAAGAAGAGAGTTCGTTTATGGTTCCGTGTTTGTTTATTTTTTTTTATATTGATGAAAATGTACAATTAATTAAAGCATGATCAAATAATGCAATATTTCATAAATATATTATACTAGATAAGTTAAATACCTCAATAAATCAATCGTATATTTAAATTATGTAAATATCTATAACTCCGTCAAGTATAAATTCGTTGATATAACATCGTCAAATTTTCTTAACATTAAATAATTTGAGCAATCTTCATTTGAAACAATTTATACACTTTTCATCGTCTCAAAGCTGACAATTTGAATAGAAAGACATTGCAAGTAGGGATTACATTATCGATTCAACCGGTAAATTGCAATCTCAGATTCCAAGAGTGCTTAATTAATTTAATTTCAAGAAAATCGGACGAAGTTACGTATATTGTTGAAGTTATAGCCATCTACACCTTACACGTTTCTAATTAGTAATAAGAAAACAATCAAATTTCTCAGAATCAATCATGGAATTAATTCTGTAATAATAATAATAGAATAATCTCAAAGATCTGTTGTCGCTTTGTCATATGAAACGTATGATGTAATTTAAATAATTCATGAGGTGTGCGATTAAACTGCATCGGCGATCCCGCCGTCTTATATGAGCGAAGTTTCTCAATTACGACTCCGGTGTAGAGCCAGCTTTAGTTTCTCGGCCGTACGAAATCGCTTTATGGATTTAACATATGTACATACAAAAGCGGGTTAATGCGGATCAATGTCTCGCTAACGTAAATATATTATATCGCGGGGTGAAATATTTTATTGCGCAAGAACGAATCGATCGTTTCGTTTACACTCTTTCGAATGAAAACATTATAATCTGTGTATAAAATATGAATGATCTTCGAAAAAAAATATAACACAAACAAGTCGATGTTTATTTCTGACTTGGCACGGTTCGCATCGAGGAGATAGTAAACAATCACGACCTTTTCAAATACGAAAACGAGATCGAGCGAAACAGTACCAGGTGCTTGATAGTTCGACTAACGGCGAGCAATACAATAATAGTCCTCTCAAAAGTCATCGTTCGGATGCAACGAATTTTCCAGATGATCGAGATCAAAGATAGACACTGAAGCTATTGTCGTTCCGCGCCACAAACGGAGCTAGGAAATATCAATACGCTCAATTTAAACTTTTGTATTTTTCACATCTCTTTGAATTCTGAATACTGAAAAATACGCAAAAATTCATTGTGAATGGATAGGTAGGTGTATTTCATCTGCGCTTTTATAATTAAACTACATATACGGAGAACCCCATAAAGTTGAATGTATTCGCTCTTTGATTCAACGGCTCAACCACATCAAAGCGAATCCACTACATAGTGATCATCAGAATGGAAAAACCAATTAATCACATCGGATTTTGCCATACACATATTTCAGATTGATGAAATTTAAACGAAGAAGCGCAATCAAAATTTCGATACACGAACATTTTTTTCATAATTACATGCGAATATATTTATATCACACATTATATTGCAGAACCGAATCGTGCAAGTCACACAACGCAAAAATATCTCAATACAATATCGCAACGCCACAAACCAGAACACGCCAAGCCAAACATCATCAATCAAACCACCGATCGCCAGAAACACCAACACCAATCAAAGACACACCGTCGGAAAATCACCACGGATGCCCAGTTCGAATTTGCATCGGATGATAACCAAACACGAATCCTTCGATTTCCGATGCACTTAATGAACGCCGCGTGCCAGAATCCTTCGTTATAACCCGACCGGGGAAAGCGGGCAAACATCGCATCGGTGCAACCCACTCGTGAGTCGACAATGATTGCGGTGTTGGGTTGGATTCGATGGCACTGTGGAAAATCGATGCCTATATTCGTATCGTGAATTTTGGGGGAATTCGATGAGGCTTGTTAGACGGAAGCGCGGTGCTAATCAGTGATGTTATTTGTTCGATATATGCATATTGTTCAAATGGAGTATACATACGTGTACGTCAGTGGTTGATTTTGATTAATTTGATTTTACTTTAACAAAACTTTTTTGGTTGATGGTTGATGCCGTTATAACAAAAAATTATAAGGTCACCAATATGCATAAATTAAGTTACATTTGAAAATCTATTCGGTGAATTTCACTTTTGATCGGGATTTTTTTACTTATTCTCTCTAATTCATGAGAAAATGATACAATGATAAAAATGGAAAAAGAAAACATGTAATTTGAAACTAATTTGAATTAATAAAGATTCAGTTAGTAATCTATCTTATGTAAGCATACAATAATTTTCATTGTTTGTATCACGAATCCGTATTGTTAGCATAATTGTGTGATTACAAAATCGTAAGATAACCAGAAGCACGCTAACGACAATTCAGCATCTGGTTTCAATGTTAACATACAATTATCTTTTTATTGCGTACTCATTCATTAATTTACAAGAGCACACAATTTATCAAACAATAAGAATTCTTACGTCATTAGAGTGCGTATTACATCGAATAAAAATTCAAAACAAAATTTCACACTCGACAAACTTTCGACGATAACTTTCCATAACAGTTTCAATAACGGAAAATCCCGCCATACGAAATGGCGAACGGCGCGCCCCTACGCTGAAAACTATCGCCGTTTTCCGAAATGTGCAAATCGTCGACGCATTCAGAGACGACAACGACAGATCGATAACCGTTCCATGGCCGATGTGGGGGATCGACAAAAACCGTAAAAACCGAATCGCACCGAAGATAAATTTCCCCAACAATCATATTCGTCGAAGAAGTGGAGGAAGACTGCGAGTGGAGCGGCGAAAGAGGAGTGAGAGAGCGACACGGTCGTTCCGAAAGTTTTTCATGTTCGCATTATGCCCGAGTTTCGAAGTGGGTCGTATAATTTGAACATCAATTTAACAGTCCATTAATTCAGTTGTAAACGTTTGATTGGGGGCGTCGTAAACGGCGACCCCCTCACTATGATGTGACGCGTGCGTTGCCGTCGCGATTTCGACTACTAGCCGTTAGTCGACACTTTCGATATTGTATGTATTTCGAATGTGAGCTCTCAAGTCTCATTTGTCATTTCGAATATGAATCTATACAAAAATTATAAGTTTTACAAGAAAATATTCTTAAAGGATATGATTTAGTTGTTTTGAACAGCGCGCATTGTGAGAGACTGGCAAAATATCATTCAGATAATGCACCAAAAAAATTAATAAAATCGATAATAATATTAGGATTTCAATAATGATTCCGAAATACGTCTATTATTACCAGTACATTAATCACATTTTTTTTAAACTACCGATACAACCGTTTTTTTTTTTAATATTTAGCTTGCAACTAACCCAAGTCACTGCTGGTGTCTCACCTACTCTAAAAACTCACCTAAAAACATTCTCATAAGTATAAGCAAAAAGTCTTCACTATTTATAAAAAATATAAACTCAATTAATTAACTTGATAAAATAACATATTTGCAAACATATTTGAATATATACAGTTAAATTTAGTGTCCTAAATTGTACGAATCATCAGTCGACCTTTACTACCCTTTGATATTCTATTCATTAACGTAGTCTCGTATCAAATTGTTGAATTCGGTCAGATATGAATGACAACTACGCATCTCTAATAATATAAATTGACAAACGGAAGAGACGAACCTTTGTCAAAGTTAAGCATCTAATAAATCAATTATTGACTTCATCTTCGAAGGGGTGCGTTTTAGATATATTTTTTTTATCCCGCAGCCGAACCCACCCTTCAGCTCCAGTTTCAATTAGCGATTTTCAGAAATTCATTAGCGCCGAAGTTTGTACGCGCCGATGATAAATGATGATAAAATTGATTGCGAAACATGCGCGGTGTGTTGACCAAAAACCGAGAAAGTTTCGCCGACTCACACCCTTTTGTAATTATTTCGAGCAAACAGCTGAATTTTCAACGGTGCCTTCATAAATATTGTATGTACGGGCATTTCAAATTTTGTGTGTATTCTACACGCTTTACAATAAGTATGAAATTTGCGTGTTATAATGTACATAGACGGATAGAACCTTCAGGTTTAGATTTGAATTATCCGCTGCGAGTGAATTTATTTTCTAAGTTTTCGGCGTCGTAAATCAGCTTTTTGTCGCGGTCGACTGAAATATGTATCTTATTTGAGCCTCGGGAATGCAAGTTGTGTTCAATTACAAGAAAATATCAAAAGTTTATGTTATTTGTGATTCGTAACAACGGAGTTGATTTGAAATATTCACAGTGCGAATCGCTTTCTTTATGAAAGTTCAAAAAAATTGGTTATCAAAAGTTTACTATTGCTATAAATTTGTATGACATTCGATACTCGAATAAATTATACTGTTTATTCAGAAAATATAAAACTTTTCTAATATTTTCTAATCTAATAAAAAAATCTGAATAGGTTCAAAACTATAAAAATATATTGAATTGACTTTTGACACATACTAGCGTCTGTGATTCGACATTTCTCAAGACTCTTTTAACATCGAGCAGATTGTGAACTGTATTTAGTTTTCATTTCAATTCCCTTTTTGACTCTAATACTAAATCACATTGTGTGTATGGGTTGTACATAATATTTCCTACTGTTAAGGGCTTCTCTAAAATCATCAAAATTAAGAAAAAAAAATGGAATGATGCAGAAACCTTTCCAGATATACAAACGATATAAGTAATACACAATCATTTTTATTTATATTGAAAATTAAAAAATATAATTATTTTACATTATTAATAAAATTAAACGATAAAACCCTTCAGCTAAAAATCACAAAACCTCATAAACCCTC
This sequence comes from Cheumatopsyche charites, assembly GCA_024721215.1. Taxonomy (NCBI): domain Eukaryota; kingdom Metazoa; phylum Arthropoda; class Insecta; order Trichoptera; family Hydropsychidae; genus Cheumatopsyche; species Cheumatopsyche charites. The sequence continues at coordinate 7,393,866 of CM045586.1, read as the reverse complement.
CAAAGCGTCCCACCTTAAACCGCCTCACGTAACCCGTCCCGCAGCGAGCATCCCTTCCGATAAATCTTCCCTTATTGCGTCTATACAAGTCTCGGGCGCGGAGTACTTTTTAATTGGGGGCCTTAAAGTGGCCTCACGCGCTTCCCGGCCCTTCGGTTTTACGAGGCCGCGCTTTAAAGGGCCATTCGTGCGACTCCGGGCCCCTAACCTGACCCGGGGCCCGATTTGATGGGCCCCCCAAGCGCCGAACGGAGATTTGAACGCGCGACGATTGAACCGGTACGGCGGACTGCCGTTTTACGACTGCGACACGTCGATGTTGAAAATTCAGTATGAGATGTTGATAAATTGGCTGTGAGCTCTCGCATATGCAACGTCGATTGAAAATTTTGGCTCAAAATCAGTTTTATCGATTTTTAGATAAAATATTGGAATTTTATCGATAGAAGTTCGGAAGACGTTCAGTAGTTTTTTGTAATATAAATGAGATAAAATGGTTTTTGTATTTATTTTCGAAAATTTATCTGAAATTTTTGAATAATTTGCAACTAAAGTGCGAAAAATATGATATGACTACCTTAAAAGTATTTTATTACCATTTTAAATATTTGAAAACTAAATAAAGGTTTCCTGAGAATATACAGAAATGTCGTTTCGAGCCTACATATATCAAAATTTGTTATAAAACTACATTTCATTCAAATGAAATGTTAGAGAAAGCAGATAATTTCAAGAGATTTCCACTTAGAATGAGCAATTTTAAAGGAAAATTTTCAAAATCATAAAAATGAAAATAAATGATAAATCGACTGAGAAGTTAGAAGTAAATTTATACAAATGAGACTAAATGATTTTCAAATAAATTATTCCCTAAATGATCACGTTGAGTTTGACAATAGATAAAGCGTTCAAACGAGAGATCCGATTTATATAATACATGTACACAGTCAGGATCCGTCCATATCACGTCGATATGAAAATCATTATCCTTGTAATACTAACTTACTCCTAAGAATTTTCAACCCCTGCCCGCCTCTAGATCTATTTTAAACCATCGAACAATCAATCCGAGCGCCTCGGGCGAACAATACGCATAAATCACGACCGCATAGAAAACTCGATCAAAATCCACGACACGCATTACGGAGTGTATCCCGATTCATCGCGTGTAGTCATCAAAGCTCGAGTCTCGCCTTAATTGCCAGCCCCGTTCTAGCACAGCCCGCATGGATAATTCATAAACTAGGCCCGCTCTATATTCATGTGCCGCTCCGCGAAACGGCAGACGCGAAGGTCGTGTGTCCCTGTTTTATTGGCCCAGTGGAAAAGCGGGGTGTCCCGGTGTCCCGATAGTGGACCGGGACCCGGGCGTCCCGGGGACGCAATAAGCGACATCGGTTATTGCCCGCAATAACGAAGGGGTCGCAGCCGAGGGACTTCGGGGGTTTCTTTACGAGGGAAAGGGTTTGGTTGGGTGTCTGTGCGTGTGTGTTGATCGATCTGTTGTGTATCGTCGATCGATTTTGTATAGTAGTCATATGTGTTGAAATATTACTATAATTTTCAATAAATAAAAAAAATTGTGTATAGTGCTGAGGAAATTCTAAATCTTTTTCTTATCTATAGACCGCTCCACACTAATGGTTAATTCATGCACGAACTCAAGTATGTAAAGAAAAGCGAAAATCATCCGCTCCATATCCATCCATTCCATAAATGGACTAATAGTTTCTTTTATAATTTAAAAAGTGATCAAGTACAGTTGTTAATAATGCATTTTAAATCAATATTTAGAAATAGCTTCATGAAAATTTTCGATTGAACGAAAACTTTACTTGGAAGAGGTTGTTACGCAACAGTTGTTGGAGTGTACATATAAAAATAATATTTTATTATAAGCTCAACGTTTCGAAGAATCGAGGCATTGTATAAAAATAAGACTTATCCAATAAAATGAACCCCGATAATAACATTTTCCAAGTAATGTTTTTGTTGTAATAATTTTTCCATGGAAATTATTCCGAACGTTATGTTGAACATTTTTTTAGAAAAGAACTTGATCAATCTTCAAATTATAGTAAAAAAGGAACTACAAAATTATGAAGTGAAAATTTTTCAAAAAAAAAATGCAACATTTATCCATCAGATTTCCTCACAACACTGTATATAGAGGGCAGTTAGCGTTAGGAGAAAAGGCATTTGATGCAAGGAAAATGGCAAATGATGCAGAGAGGACTTGGGCAGAGTGTGAGGTCCTCTCGCGGGTCTAGCAATTTGACCCTTTGCAGGCAAAAGCAAAAAGCGATCTTATTCCCAGAACGCGTCCGACGCATTCGCTGCTGAGACTATGAAGTGCTCTTTTGCGCTGAAGCTACGAATAGAACTCGTTGCTATTTTATTATTGTATTACAACCGTGTATTTATATTTTCAAGTTTATTTGTTATATGAAAATTCAATTTATTAATATTTACATCGATATTATTTATTTGAATACAACCGAACAACATAAAAATTTTTCATGCTTTTTAATGAAAAAAAATCTAACTGTAATATAATAGTTACATTCATGAAACGATATACATAGAAGCGACAAAAGTCCACGCGACAATAAAAACCTTTCACGAATGAAGAAAGAAAAATATCTATGAAGACGACCGAAAAAAAAAGAGCATGGGAAAAAATTCACCAAGTTCGTAGGGGTGTAAATCGTACGGGCCAGCTGTAAAATAAAACCAAAACTGGCACTAAACCGCACCAAAGATAATAAAGGAAAGGGCACTCATAAAATTAGGCAAGTCACGTCCTCCTAACAAAAGGTGTTAAAACGCGTACAAAAACTCCCGAGAACGGCGCTGGCGAAGAAAAATCGCAACTTCCACGTACTCCAAGCCAGCACCACTATTCGCATATATACGATAGTAGGTACTACGTGTACGTAAGCTTTTACGCTCACAAAGAAGTCGACGAGGAAATAAAGCGTCTAGACCGGCGGTTCTCAAATGTTTCGCCGACGACTTTTATTTGTCTTTTAGCTACACGGCCTATTGTTGTACCTTTTCGTGTATAAATCAAGCGGCTTTTTTCGTCGGTGCGTCGCATTGCTCGGCGAAGATCCTACGGAACCAAAGTCAAATAAAAGCTTCATAAGTAAATTAACGTTCAAAATTTATATCGTATGGTTTTAAATTCATAAGTTCAGCCTGCTGTCAGTGCTGAATATAAATTCTATTTATAAATTTTAATCGCTTAATAGAATAAATGTTTATATTCAGATATAAATTGATTCGATCGTTCAACACACGAGTCGTTCAGTGCATAGAGTAATTAACTCTATATTTTGAATAAATAAGATTTGAATGTCAAAGCATCTGGTATAAGTCATTACTTTTAATCTGTAAAATACTTTTCCTGAATAATAAATAAAAACCATTAAATGATAAAATAAGTGTAACCACCGATTAATAAATAATTTAGTTCAGAGGCTATGATTATGTTTATAATTTCGGATAAATGGAAAAGTGAAAGAAATTACAAAAAACGCTTTAAACTTATTTCATAGTTTTTCTTAACTTTTCATTTTATGGCATTAATCACGATTTGCACTGAACGACTCATATCAAAGAGCAAATCTGTAAGAAGAAAACACGTTCAAAACAGCGCCCGATTCAATTAATCACTAGATTCAAAAGACAAACGCACCGCTCTAAAACATTCCATTCAACATACATACGATTACTCATTTCAATACGATTCAGTCAAACGACAAACAGTTTTTTGCTTAAAGAGCGCTCTCTCTCACTAGAAACGACAAAGTCACCCTTTTCTACTCGCATCAAACGCAAACAGACCGACAAATTTTCAGCTGAAAAACCTTCATCCCTCCGGTGGCACACACGGCTGAAAATTTTCCTCCGAAGCCTCCTCTCGCGTTTTAACAACATCAAGTCGGTAATTATTCAAATTAACCTTTTTTGCGCGCCCGCATTGTTTATTTGTTTAGGGGTGTGTTTAGGAGTTTGCCGCCCTGCCTCGGTCGTTTCGTTACCCCATTTTTTTAAACCTCCTCCTGTTTCATTATTTATGCTCATGATAAAAAGAGGCCTCATTACCCTAATTCTGCAAACAGCGCGGATAAGGCGAAACGCTCGTATTATACGGTTTGCGTTCGGTTAATGTTGATCGTTCGACGCTTAATCGCATTGCGCATAATTAAAAAAAAACTGTTTTTTTTTTGTTATTTAGTGCAGATTGAATATTCAATTGAATAAAATATAGATTCAGTTAAGAAAGTATTCTGAAAGTTTTTCGCTGAAGAAAAAAAACTTGAACTATTTTATTCGAGCGTCGATAGTTCGATGAGAATTCATTCGAAACGATCTAAATGACTTTTGTACAAGTTCGCGATTTCTATTTAATTAAAATTTATTTAAACGAATTTCTAAAGAATGAAAATTTAGTTCGAGCAGATTCGTTTAGATTTAGAATATTGAGTACTTAAAAAATATATAAGTATTTAGGTATAAAAATAGTTTATACCTGCAGTAGAAGAAAACTATGTTTTTATTTAGCCCTCAATAAATAAATTCTTAGAATCACGTACATACATTTTTCTGACTACACACGTCAGATCTGATGATTACATTTACATATTCATCATTCTGACATTTCTTATAACAAACATCCTATGATTATTTCATTACTACCACTTCCCATAAAAAAGGCAGAAAATCCTGACACATTCAGTAAAAACACACACACATTATTAACATGTAAAAAAGAACCCAACATCGCATATTTAACACCACATTTTCTTTTGAGCCCGGAAACGACCACTCGCTAAGAAATACTAACGATAAGAGGAATCCTGGACACTTGAAAAATGTGATAAATTTTAGTATTTTTTTCCCATTTTTTTTTTACTGAATAGGTTTATATTTTTTTTTATAATTTGAAAAATGAGCAAATAAAGTTCTTAATGTTGTACATATATGACACCGAAATATGAAATGATTTCCATGGAAAGCTCCACTAAACGAAAACATTACTCAGAAAAGATTATTTTCAGGTCGAATAAAATTATTATTTTATTGGATTACCTTTATTTTTATGCATCATCTTGATTTTTGGAGATATAACATTTATAATAAAATATCATTTTTATCCACTCCGAAAACTGTTACATAAAAATAACTTCTGAATAATATTTTCGTTCAATCGGTTTTTTTTTTCCACGAAAACCATTCCAAATTTAGTACTGAATTCAATATAAAGAACCATACTTGTTCTCATTGAAAATAATATAAGAAACAATTAACCCATTTGATGAAAAATACCAAAGTTCTCAAATAAATTAAATGTCCAGAATTCCTCACGATACATATCATAAAAATTTCGCCACATTCGAGCATCATTCGGAAAACTCCCCTCATTCATTCATTCATTCATTCATTCATATTTATAAACCCCATCATCTCTCAAGACATTCGACTAAAGCTAGATAAGATCTGAGCCGCGTATGCGAAACTTTTCGCCAATTAAAACGACCTGAGCCTTATCTGGAAGACGTCGCGCGTGCCCGGTGCGCCTTTTCGCCCGTTGCCCTCGGCAATAAACACTTTCGACGAAACGCCACGGCCAAATCTCGGGACTCCCGGATGCTATCTTCGTCCCGGGATAATAAAAAAGGGGAATAATGCCCGAGGACACAGCATCCCCGACAATACAACCGGGGTAAGTAGTGGTCGTGTTAACGGCGCGCTTTTACAAGAACGGTAAAAACATTGTTGCGTTGTTGTTGCTGTTGTGGCCGTTGCTGCGTTCCCCTCTCGCTTTTCGCGAACAGTCGTTGCGATGAGTTTTCTACGTGTATTTATGTTTGCGTTTTCGTATTGTGTACGTGTGTATCTCGGAGGTGAGAGATGAAACGTTTGATGTTCGAGAGCCCTTCCGCGAGAGCTCTTCCGCCGGATGAAATGGTAGAATTTGTATTTACAACCGACACTGAATGAAAAAAGCGAGAATGAATAAAAAAGAAACAATTTCATTCGGTTTTGAAAACAATCGCTTGTTTTTACTGCGATTCGTTTTAAATATTTTAAAAATAATGAAAAAAAAACTCTATGGGTATATGGTGGAAACGTTCCCTTCATATAGGTGACTTCCGCGTTACGAAAACGAGCACCATTAGCGTCAATTCGAATCCGCAAAATCGAATATTGCCCATTCGAGATTATTGAAGTGTAAAACTGCCTATCTACGAACGCCCATCAAATTTTCTTTCAATATAATCGAATATGAATCGTTACTCTCGCTATCTATTGTTTGGTGCAATTTAAAATACAGACACGCTTCGCTAGAGACCCTCGCGAAGGGAACGAGTCCGCCGAACATTGAAAAACATTTCAAACTAAATTGAACAAAAAATATGATAAAATATTAATACTTTTTCCTTGCTAAATAAATCAATATCGATTAACAAGAGTTTAAGATGAATCTGAGGCGACACGAAAAATTTTCAAACAATCGGAACTTCTTCGAACTATAAAGCATGTTAGAGGGTTGTAGAATGGAAAATCTCGCTTTTAGCGTATCTGGCCACTTTTCACCGATCATAACCATGCTATTGTAGTGTCGACTTCTGGCTTTAGCGACCTTCGATCAATTACTCGTCCGGGAATATCACTTATTCCGCGCGATTAGCCTCCGCATTATGTGCGCGCCCTGCGAATCCCTCGACTCCGACCCTTGTTATTCCGCGTCAATAAAGTGCACTACCCCATTGTGAGCACCCACCGTGTGTGAGTATGCCAAAAACCGCCTTGAGGTAAAAAAATATATTATATATGAAAAAAGATCTGAGATACTGTAAATAGGCGTGTTTCTTAATATCACATATTATATAAAAAATACAGTATTGTAAGGAATTTTGGACATTTTTCATGAAAAATATGAGAAATGTTGCATTTTTCCATAAAATTTGTACTGAATGAGTCTATTGTTTTTTTTTTTTTCAATTGAAGAGTTATCAAATATGTCTCTTTCTATTGCATTTAGCAACAAAATACGAAATAATTTCCATGGAATATTCAATTAAACGAAAACATCACTCAGAAAAGATTATTACGCAAGAGTTGTCAAAACGTATTAAAATAATATATTATATTAAATTCTCTTTTTTGAATAATCGAGGCAATGTATGAAAACAAGATTTATCTAATAAAATATAAATTTTATGCACCACGACGATAATTGCTTCCGAGAAATGTTTTCATTTAATCGAGTTTTTCCATGGAAATCATTCAAATTGACAGTTTCAAATGAAATATTATGAATTGTTCTTTATCAGTCTTCAAATTATTAACAAAACTACAAACAGGTTTAATAAAAATTTTACGAAAAAATGCAACATTTTTCTAATTTATCAAATGTTCAAAATTGCTTACGAATACTTTACATATATTTTCATTCGAATTGAATATTTCATCAATGTACAAATTGAAAATTAAACTAATTCGATACGAAAATCGATTTTTCTTGCCCTTAATCATCATTAATATTCAAAAATACGAAACTATTTCGAGAGAAACTCTGGGTATCAAACAGATTTGAAATGTCTAATAACGCAGGAGCCTAATTCATCGTTAATCAAACTGCGCACATCCATTTGTGAACACGTAGAGAGAATATATTCAGCCGTACCTAAGGCTTAAACGACGTGAACTAATAACGGCCGTAACGCCAAGACTAACGCCGCTAATGCCGTTAACAAACCCCCGAAACCCCATATCTCTTTCGACTTTATTGCTTGCAACAGTACACGTGCGAAATATACATTATCGCGTTGATGATAGTTCAAAGTTAGCGCCTACAATAAGCCGACTTCGGGAAACTTTAATTCAAATATATATATTTTTTATTAATTAATTTCTTCCGAATAATCTACTGAGTTTGAATATTATTTTATCAACACCTTGAAAGCGACAGTTGATTTCAAGAGACATCCGTCTGGATTTTTTGTTTAAAGAAAAAAACGTATACAATTAACACATAAATTTATATACATATGTATTATATTTAGAATTGATCGATTCCATTTACAGTTCTGATCCAGCGTGAAATATTAACGCATTATAACGAACTTAGTATTGACATCCGTGACAAGGATACCCGTCCTGGATTCAATCGTATTATATTTTAATACTATTTTTCATTTCGTTCTTTCGAATCCCCTGCGGTGATACCCGAAATCCATTTCGGACAGTCACGGTGCTATAACAGAAAGGATACGCTTCTCTATGGGATATCCCGCACACATTTGAATATGCCATCATTCTTGTGTCCTGTGTTTTTGACGACAGGTTCATTACGTTCGAAATTGATAGTAATCCGTGTGAAAAAAGCCTCAAAGAAATATTTTTCATTCCATTTTTTTTTCTAGTTTAAGTTCAAAACGATTCTAAAAGAAAATGTTGAAAAATAGATTTGATTGCGTGTCATGTGAAACGATTGCGTCTTGTCTACGAAAGCGAAGAAAACGAAACGGAACAGCAACGAAAGAGAGAAATTTCATTTAAATCACGTATGTAATAATACTTTGTTTCTTTGTAACGCTTATTTATTTTGCTCGCACAACGGTAAGTATGTAAACAACAGGTTCATTTGAATTGATAAAGAAAAAGACTCGTTAAGAAAGAGCGTTCGGCGAGTTCTTCCATCTTGACGAGTTCTCTCCCTCCCAACCTCCCCCCGAGTGCTATGCTCCTTTATTATCATTTTCTCGATTGTTTCTTATTTCTCTCGTTCGCTTTGCTCTTTTTCCATTTATTATAATTTCTTTCGAGGCACACTTGTTATGACGGGAGGCTGATCAGGTATGATCCTTTTGTGCCGTATGTGTTTTATACCGTGTCAATGTAATAATCGTTTGTTTCCCTTCAGCGTGAATTTAACATATTCAAATTGAAGATATACTCGTTAAACATGCGCATTTCTCTGCATAAATTTAAAGAGATATATCACGCGAACCGCTTTTCAAGTGTTTATAATTTGACTTCGTCGAATCTTTTTTGTTGTTCGCCTCGCGTATACATTGAAATAAACTCATTTATGTAAATTGTGTATATCAAAGCTTTGTCGATAATATAATACATTGGAATATCTCTCGAGAAAGTCTGCTATATAATCTGATTTCAATTTTAATATCAAAACTTACGTTACTGTGTATTAAAGAGACAAATTCAAAGGATTTATAAGCTCTCAAAGCCAAATACATAAAAGATTGCATGTGCACATTTTAAATATGAAATTCCTCGAAGAAAATGTTGTCTGCATAAAGATTTATTTAAAAATTAAAAAGATTTATATATTCTTAAAGTATTTTTTTTAATTTTTTATTCTGCCAAATTAGATTTATAAAGAAAAAAATATTTAAAATATAAAAAGCTTTAGGTATACAAGGTCTAAATTGGAAAATTCGAACCCCACATATAAAAAAGCAATAAATCATAAAACGATCGAACCACATGTCGTCGCAACAAACAACCGATCGATAAATTGCCAAGATAAAAGCTACATATCTACCCCCTTCGTTCGCGCAAGAAGTGCATCCTAGTCAGGAAATAATTACCACTAGACTCCAGATAGTGTTTAACGGTTGATACGCCATAATTGGCCTACGTATGGTAATTAATGATTTGCGTCGGGCCAGACCCTAAGTTATTGCCGGACCATTGTGCCGGGGATTGTACCGAAATGTTTATTTTACGAGGCAGATGTTTGGGTCGTGCCCGGATAAGATATGCACATGTGCCCCCTAAACTTTACAAACGATATAATCACAAAGGTCAGTTAACGGGCGTAAATAAACGTATGAATCGTTTACGACTTCGAATATCCGCGGACGGACCGTTTGTGCGTGTTCGACGTAACGATCGTTGTTGATGACGTTTCGATATGGCTATCGGTGGTCGAGGATTGTTCATCGAAATTGGATATGCGGTTGATGTTGGTTGATGATGCGAAATGTGATTTTATTTAACGTATAAATTCAGTTGTACGCGTAGATTGAAATTTTAGCGACAAATACTTAAACCGGTTAAAATTCAGTTTACATTAATTGGTATTAATTTAATTATTATACAATTAAATCTATACATAGTAACTCTAAATTAACGGCTCGGATTAAATAGAATCCTCCAAACAACGTTATTGAGAAACTTTATAATACTACCGAATCACTGAAATCTCAAAGCTCAAAAGCTACGCGAATAATTCTCAAAGATATAACAGAATTAGATATGATTAAATTTTCGAATGAATAGAACATGCTTCGATTAACATTGTTGAAAATGTACACAAACTTTTCAGAAGAAATATCCTTTTCGACTTTCTTTATCTTTAATCACCTACGAAAAAAAATACAAACAACACAATTCTTTTTGATCAAATAACGCATCAAAAATAATAAATCTAAACTCTTCACAATCAAACATAACAAACAAATACGCAGTAGTGCTAGAGGGAACGCTCATTCCTTTCGCACTTTTTGAGCAAGAAAGGCAATAACTTTTAATCAGACATACGATGAGAGTTCTCTACCTATCACTACATATCTTTTATAACAACACAACCCGAAACTCACTCTAAAAAAATAAAAATAAACCAACATAACACAACCGACTCGTTCAGCTGAAAATCGCTTCCATTTCATATTCAGACAAACGGCGTGGAGGGGCGTCGATCGTTAATTTTCAACTGAAGTGGGCCGAGGTGGGCACACATTCAACCGCCAAAGTGCACGGCGAACACGAACGAGCCCAAACAACGAGGAGTGTTGCCGCCCCCTTTGCCGTTGCAGTTTTAATTGGATGCGGCGCACCTTTGAGGGCGCATGTTTACCTCGTCAGGCCGACTGACAAAACGGACCACTAATGTTGTATACTGAGATTGGGATTATGAGATTCAATGTAGACACGAAATTAAGTCTAAAGTTCGGTATTTTATTGTGAATTCAAAGGAATATGGGCGAAAATGTGTGGTTGATAGATTTTTTTCCACAGATCGATTTCAGATTGACCCTGTAATAATAATTGATACTCATGAAAATAGCTTTCTAACGACATGTCTGGTCGTTATTGGTGAATTTTCGCCGATCTATTTTCGATTAAATGAGCCACAAAGAAGTTAATGTAATAAATTCCACTTTTTTTTCCAAAAAAAAATTATCACTATAATTTTGGACAAATAAAATAAAGGAAATTAAGGGAACCTTGAAAAACGCATAACACATGTTTAATCGTTTTTCTCACTTTTTGTTTCGTAGTCAATTTATGTACCTACTGAACGGCTCATATCTATATTTTTCATTCGTGTTTTATGAAATTTTGTTATTGATTAAAACCGCAATTAATATTTTTTCACGTTTTGAACGGATAGATCGTTTCAATCCTATCGAATTTCCAGCATGTGTGAAAATTTCAGTTATTATTATTTTTTTATTTAAATTTTATTATGACTATGCACGCACATAATATCGTACATTTATATTCACCTGCACAAGGGAAACTTATTTCCCGGTATGAATTTACATATGTACGTAGAATAATGTGACAATTTAAATGCGAAATTTATCTTTCGAGTTGCGAAGTTGTGACAAGATGAAAATAAACGCACAAGCATATAAATTATTCGATAGTCATTTTCTTATTTATAACATAGGCAAACCAGAGAAAAGGTGGCTTCGTTGTGAAAATTTTAATAATAAAGTTCCACTAACAGCAACGGGCGCGAAGAAAACGTTAACGACTAATTTATTACACTTCGCTGGTGCTCTGAATATATTATAGACTAACTTCGCTAATGAAATATAAATATATAGATTTTTTAATTATTTTACGAGCATCTGAACTTCGAGATTAAAACGGATGTAGAGCGAAATTGACTTTCATTGTGTTAAGTACGATCAAACTCGAGCAAATGTAAATTTGATACATTTACCACAAAATTTTATTAAAAATATGTATGTATAAAACACGTTTTTATAAAGGATTTTAAGTAAATGTAAGTTATTTTTTTCTAATTTCAGCGTATCAAAATTGAGCCGCTCATTGCAAAAAGTGATCAAATATGTACTTTACACAAAATACATTAAACATTTCATGCATTCAACGGCACAACCAAAGCGCACAATTCACACTAACTGAAATTTATAAAATTCAAAACCTCATAATATTTAAATAGAGCACATGAGAAAAAATATAAAAATTTCTTCCTTATTTTTATTTTGCCCTTTTTTGCGACACTACATAAAACATAACCTGCGTTCGTTAGCTTTGTAGTGCGGCGTCCGCGAGAACGCTTTGCAACGGGTGGCCAGCGAGGCACCCCTAGAGCTATACGGCACCCCCAAAGCTACAGATACACATTTATACCGATATATATATGTATATATATACGGCGTCTATCCGTCGTATAGCTGCGAGAAAATACACCTGAGAAATAAGATTAAAAGGGGAACAAAGGGCCGGCTTTAAACAACGGTCGCCCGCAGACAAAGGACGCCCCCAGCCCGCCCGAAAGGAAATAAAGTGAAATGTATGTATTTATTCGGCTCGCGATGGCGCGTTTTCAGGAACACGCTGATCGCTTTATTCCGAAACCGGCGTATAATTTAGTCGGGGGCACACAATGGCCCCAACTACGGATACCTATTAGTCAACCCTGCCCAACTCACCCCCGCGGGCCGAGTGGAGTCACGGGCTTATTCCAGTTTCGGGGCTAACAAATTAGCATTTGTTTCGTGAAATTTTCAGTGGCGTTTCGGAATGTGCTGGACCGTGTAGTCGCTGTTGTGGGTTCGTTCCAAGGAAGCGAGCGGAAGAGTTTGTTTTCGGTCGGTTAGGAAGTTTATCGAGACCTGTTTGGGAAAAATTATATCGATGATCTGAATAACTCATCATACATATGTGGGTATATATTTACAATTTTGGAAATTGACGTATTGCATAAGAACCTTAGAAACCTAGCGAATTAAGTACACAACTACACACGACTAAATTTCAAGAGATATTCAAAGTTAGGTATAAAATCTACTTGCATTGCAATCAAAGAAAAATAAAGAGAGATGACCTCTATATTTTTCCTGGAGTTATCCAACATGTTGATACAGATTCCGAGACCATTCTTCAAAACGAATTGATTTAGAGATAATTTCTGCACTTAATCAATTAATGTTAAGCGTTTAGAGTTCTCATAAGTAATGAAAAATATATTATTTTCAAAATGTTCAGAAATAATTTCTAAATATTAATTTTCCAAAATTCTGTTAAAATCATAATTACACGTTTGTTTGGATGAATAGTAGCGTTTCACGTTAAATACGTTTACGAAAACTTTCATCGCCATTAAAATGCTCAAATTTCTGAACAAAACACATCTCAGTTGTAAGAGATAAAGTTATAAACGAGAAGCATCATTTAAGAAGATTTAAAACAATGCGATTTTGAAATTAATAAAACTCGAAGTTGCATGGCGAGAATTCAGCCCTGAAAACAATAACCGCTTTATGAAAACGTTCGCACAATAGTTTTCACGATCGCATTTAGCGTCGCATAAAACCCGTCATAGTGAAAGAAAACGAGACTCGACCTTATAGCAGTAACCTTTATATAGTGTCGACGCAAAAACGATCCTTTTCGTCCCTTTCGTGTGATTTTCGCGAAAATTTGCACAAAATAACCGACTCCGAAAACGACTCTTATACAAAGAGAATAAAAAACGTAGCATCAAAACTATACGAGCAATGAAAGATAATGCAACGATTCCGAGAATCAACACAGCATCGTAGCCGATCGTACATAAATGTTTTATTGCGCTTTAAAAATTTAAGACATGTTTGAAACGATCGTTTAAGATAAATAGATAAATTTATAGCGAAAATTGACTTTGAATATAAAATTTCCTAAGCTTAAAGCGTCGAGTGTTCAATAACTGGAAAAAAGCGTGTTGTTCATCAATCATGGCATAACATATTTATTCACTTAAGAGTGAAATTACTTTTTCAAAAGAATCAGATGTGTGAGTCAGTCGGTAATGTGAAAAATAATGGATAAATATTTATTGAGCAAGCAAGACGAAAGTGTCGGGTGAACCGAAATCAAAGACGTCTTTCAGAAGCACACAAAAGTTCACTAGATATACGAAACGAGTGATGAGTTCCTCGTTTTCATTCACGAAAGAGTCAGTAAATAAATTTAAATCACGAAAAAAATATGTATATTGACACTGAATTGAAATTATAATTGAAGTCAATTTATCACTTAGGCTTTTATTGACCATCAAAATCTAACAAAAAACGAAATGTCTATAATTAATGAAATTTTTCTACTTATTCTTCGACAATATATAATCTATTTCCAATCGATACATTCAATCAATCTGCTCAACGTCGCTAATTAACCATCAAACAATGGCGTCATCTATCATAGCATTCGACAGAGAACAATCCGAGCAACATCTCCGTATTGCAGACGTACATGCATTGATTAGATTCGAAAGGGGTTAAAATAGAACACGTAGCAAGAAACAACAAACAGACGGCTTCCTTTGACACGCAAGACGATGTGCAATGTTTTCGCTGGTGCATTCGAATCTTTCCCCGAAGGCGATGCAAAGAAAACAAATCTGCATCGTCGAAACGTCGAAGCAAACATCTAACAAACGTACGTAAAGTAAATACAGGGTGGCGCCGAAAAATCAGCGTATTTCGTACTTATTATGTTTATTTATTTAGATACAGAATTGAACGTATGCATTGCAAACAAAAATGTTGAAACATCGAGATTGAATCGAATATTACACAATTATTATTATCTGAGACAGTGATAAAAGTTTCGATAATTTCTCGTAACGAAATATAACAAAAAAAATTAATAAACTTTCACAATGTTCGTAAAATAATATGTACGTAGTTCGTTGAACAGAAAATGGGTGCATCACGGGGAATACAACTCGAATGCATCAAAGGAGATGTTTTCCGCGGTGCTTATTCGAGACTCGAGAACTGCTCTATTTGTGCTAAAAATTGATAGCTACCCGTCCACATAAGCGACAAGAAATATAAGAATATCCGAGCGTATAAGACGAGAGTAAGTAAATTGAAAATTGTGGAAAATCTCGCCTTTGTCGCAGTCGTATGCACTTTTCTATGCGCTCATCGCGAATCGAATACGATCCGTCATAGAGAACGTTCACTCTGGCATCGAATGTCGTTTATTTGAAATTGACTCAATTTCGAAATATACACATACAAAATAAATATTTGTAGTAGATATATAAACTTTGTGTATTCGTGAAATTCAAGAAATTTTCCATTATGTCTAGAAAGTAATTAAAAACCGATCTATTCTAGCGGCTACGATAGATCGCTTCATTACGTGCACGTCAATCAGAGCTTTCGAGACAAAATTAGACGAACAGGTTAAGTTTTAAAATTGAATTTTCAATAACGCCGAGTACTGAAAATTTGACGGCTTCTGTTAATTCCATTTATCATATTAAATACAATTCGTTTTCGCAGCTCGTTTCGTCGAGCTTTCTAAACTACGCCTATCAATTTGCACGAAACAATTAATACTACTTTAGAAATTCTATTATAGGAGCGAAACAGTTTAATCAAGAACATTATTTGGAGACATTCGAGAAAATCAACAGACCGTTAATACGAACGTCTCGAAATATCAATTTCAAAGGCGACCGCTATTTTTACAACTAATTTGATGACGCAGTTGCTTTCTTTCGAAACACAACCACAAACACTAAGATGTTACTTTTCACAAGTTGTTAGCTAATTTAAAATTAACACATCGTACAATGTGCGACTTTTCGAATGTAATCCGTTATATTTTCTACTTTTAAATAAAGATTTAAGTAAATACGATTATCGAGATATTATTAATCCAGATTGTTATTGACTTGTTTATCGAAAAATAAAGACGTGACACCTTATATTTATGTGTGTGCTTCCAAGATTTTTTGTTCTTCGTATATAACGTCAGTGTGTATATTTTTCGTAAATAAGAACGATATTCGACAGCAATGTACGGTCGACGAGATCGATAAATCGACTCCAGAGCTTGTTGTACATATTTATTTGAACGTACCACACACATGTATAACCAAGTAGGATGTAAAGGATGAGACCAGGTGTCACGAATATATATTGAATTACAGCTCGCATGAAAATATGTGAGCTATGTGTACTGGAATTTGATTAAAAGGCAAAACTCCAGAGCAACGCCCTACCGCATATCGCTAATATTATTATCGTACATAAAACAAGTACTAATATTCGTTAAAGCTATTTTTTTGGGAAAATTTATTTCCATGAAAAATCCTTTAATTTAGTATTTTCATTAAAATTATATGCGCTTTTGTACCCATGGCTGAACTAGATCATCGCAAATCATCAGAAATTACCTTGCTCGTCTATTACGGACTTAATCTAAATAATAAATACACGGTTCATAAATCAAAGGGTCAACATGTTCGAAAGGATTCTCTGTCCTCGGATATAAACACTGTTTATCAAAGACGAAGTCTCGTTACACACGTTGGCTTCTGAGAACGATACTGCAACCCGATATCAGACCAAATATCCAATTTCGTTTTCACCTACATATTAGGTTCATGCCATAGTCTCAACCGACGCCCACGACTCACCCCGAACTACACGTAACCGCTCTTATTATCGTTGAATGAAATAAAAAATGCATACACACTTTATATCGTATGAGAGCGTAATAAAATAAATGTTGTGTGTCTTGTAAAACAACAACGAACGCCGTAAAACATTGATTTATTATCTGGAAACGTCCGAAAGTCACGATTCTGACCAAATTGACACATGTTACGTGAATACATTCAACATGAATTTTGTAAACATAATGTGTGTTTATAGACATTTATCATTTGATGTGAGCGGATATACAGATAAAAAATCATTAAATTTGTCATTAGATAGAAAGAATTGCTCATTATGCAACCTTCTGTAATGCTTAACAATTTGAACCATTCAAGCCGATCCATACAAACAATTAAATGAATCAATCACATCCTACTGAACATCCAACAAAACAGTTTCATTCTCATCATTCCTACAATATATGTCACCGAATCGAATCACTATCACGCCATAAAAACAACTAGTGAAACTCACAAGAGCCATCAAATTAATACGCACACGAGAATCAGACCGCACCGCTATATAATTAACGACACTACCGTCGACCGAATCTGGGAAGGTCCGAATCCTCTGCGACCTTACGAGTCCTTAGGAGCACCAGACCTTCCAGCTTCGATGTAAGGGTTTACCAGCTTCATCCTGGCCTCCTCGAGACCTAAACTCTCGGACTAATGACCCCTGGATTTGCGGTCTC
This sequence comes from Cheumatopsyche charites, assembly GCA_024721215.1. Classification (NCBI taxonomy): domain Eukaryota; kingdom Metazoa; phylum Arthropoda; class Insecta; order Trichoptera; family Hydropsychidae; genus Cheumatopsyche; species Cheumatopsyche charites. The sequence continues at coordinate 7,376,433 of CM045586.1, read as the reverse complement.
GGCGACACAAACAATTCACCGTTGAGCCACTTAATTGATGACCCCGGCTACTGGCTAATCTCTAATCCTCCACTAAATATACCGGAACGAATCTCGAGTGCCACGTGATAACTACAAGAAATGTTTGTCTCGAGAGGTCAACGATGAAAACCTCAGTTCCATCTTCGGACTAAATCACAGTCTGTGGATTGAAAGAATATGTTATCTGCAGATTAACGTCTGAATTCACAACTAAGATGGATCGCTCCAAATACCAATTCAATCACATATCAGACATATTAATTGATCATTTGTCACATAAATTAGACGCAGGAATTGCTACTGCAGCGTAGCAATACTGCAGCTACGAAACATGAATAATAATCCATGATTATGTGCAGTGGGTGATTCATTCACGAATCTTCTCGCAATAGAAAGATCCAAATCTTAAGATTCAGTCTTTCAGCTGTGTATAAAACTACATAACAACTTTTCACGTTTTTTCTTTCGATGAAATTTTACAATCGTTTACCATACGAATGAAAGCTCGAGTCATATTATTAGTATTGACAATTTCGAAATAAATCGATATGATACATGTACATATATAAGATTTTAAGCCTTTTTCGTACAATAAAGGCCTCTTACTATATATGTAGGTAGGTGATAAAAAAATCACAAACACACGCCGAAGCACTCGCGATAGAATCGACGCGTGCAATTGAAACATCGTACCGAAAAGCGCGCAACGCGATAACCCAACAACGACGCAATCTGCGCCACTCGTTTCATCTCTGGCGTCGAACAACCCTTTGATAAAATCTCGGGACCCCCATTGTGTCGCGTATTTTATTTATTTTTCCCCGTCAGGGTTAAAAAGGGCGGATCACAAAAGGGGACGTCGCGGCCATCGCGGCCCATTGTCGACAACGCTCAACACCTATCGCACAACACAACACAACACAACGCAGTTCTCACATACACACGCGTTAAGTTTTATTATGATATATAGCACATGTATATGAAATTCAGAGGACACAATGAGAGGATGAGGAAGACGGGGCACAATGGTGTCGTGTTTCGACGTTTCGTCGAATAATGGAAAAAGCCGCCGATGGCGGTCGAAGCCGAGGATGTTGCGGTCGAAGCCAGGATGTGCTGCTCTAAAAGTGCCTCGGATAATTATGGTCATGCGATACCTCCGATGTGCTTTTGTTTGTGAAGGGGAAGTGAGAGCTGAGGAGATTAGCCGAGTGCTATAGTATCCATCCGATGGGGGAAGGGTGCCGAGGTGACGATGTATCTAATGAGATCGTTAAAGATGGGCTTTTTATTATGTACACATTTTCATCTCTCATTTTAAATAATAAAATATTATATTTTTTTGATATTTATTTAAAAAAAAAAACGGCGAAAAAGAGTACAAACTAGTATTTCAAATATTCAAGACATTATCGTATCACAAAATTTTCATGTTGGACCAACGTGTTTTTTCCACTGAAATTAATTACTAAGCGAAAAAATGATCTATTTCGTAAAATAAGTCTCAGATTATGACAAGTGTTGAAAACATAGAATCACTAAAATAAACATTTTTTTCGCATTTAAACACATTGCTACTGTTTACTGTACAACTCATTTAAATCGAGCGAGACGCGTAAAAAATAACAAAAAACCAAACAAATGAGACCACCATCAGTGCTCTTAACGTATCTTAATGAAGATCTTATTTTTTCGTAAACGTTTGCATTTTCATACTGCGTTCACATCGAAACATCACGATAAGCGAGATAATTTAGAAACACAAAATCTTATACAATACAAATAGAAATGATTAAAAAATCCGAGCTGAGCCGCGACCGAAATTTCAACGTCTTACATTTTAAGCACACGTGTCTCCGAAGAGAATCTGGAGCGAAGAAAACGACATTGCAAAAAGAGCATGTAGAGAGAAAATAAAGTGAAGAAAAGTGAACATCTTCGTAGTAGACGTTCGTTTCTTTGCAAGACGTGTTTTGATTGTGTGCTCGAGCTGTCGCTCTCTAAGCTCCCACTAGATACGTTATGTCGGCCTTTCGTCACAGAAAACTCTTGTTTTTAAAAACGAATCGTATAAAACACGAGAAAAATAAACAATGATCAAATAAAACATCATAATACCAAGTAAAATCGAAATCGAGATATATCAAAATATTTTTTTCGTGCACATATCAAATATAACGCATTATTACATATCAACGGAATCGTTTTTTATTGATACAACAATAGAACTGAAGTGTCTCTGCACTAAAAATAAAATAGTTGATTCGGTTTCTTCGGCTATTAGGAAATTGCCCGTCGCCTTCGCGCACAACTTTGAAAAGCAAACTAGTTATATTGTCAGAAACACGTTCAACGCACATAAAAAGTCAAATCGAAAACCCTTACTGTGACACTAAGTTCGATGGAAAGTTTTGGCGTTTTCGGTTCGAAGTCGGAAAGTGTGAGATACTGAAAGTGTAATACTTCTGCGAGAAAACCGTATACAGAACGCGCTACATCGAGATAAAGCTCGCGCCACTTTTCAATTTATACATTACGCACAATAAACTACAACTTTGGCGATTCGGAAAAATTATGCGATCAGAGAACGCGCTAGATAGCTCGCTTTTCTCTTTTTCCCGGAGAAAAATAAGTAAAAATTTAGACCGAACACAATTGAATAAAAATAGCGAGCCTTTTTCCTTGATTTTTATCTACGTGAGTCGTGTAGTGATTTTCATATTATCAGTAACATTAAAGTTTTCAGAATATATAACCATCTATTTTTTTCTTTTTATAAAATTTGGTGATTGAATATATGATAAATAAACACTAAGTTATATTTTAAACAAACTCTAAAAATAAAATAATATATTTTCGTTGGATGTAATAACCTCAACAAATACATTTTGTTATTTTACTGTGTAAATCTGTTGAGAATCCATTTTCAAAATGAAAAGCGACCAAGGACCCTGTTTGCAATCTACTACCGGAATAAAATGTCCAAATATTGACTGATAAAATTTATCCACATGTTTCTTAAAGCTCGAAAAATACAAAGAAAAAAAAACAAAAAGAGGAAATGAAAACTATTCGAAAAACTAAATTGAACATGTACAAAGAAAAAGCCGACAAATTCTACGTAAACAATTGAACCTGTGACTTATTTATTTATAAAAGTACTGAAATCAAATTGTAAAGTATTTTTCTGCTTTGAAGATGCGGTTTAATTTCAAGAAATTCTTTGTATATTTAAGTATAATAGTATCGCATTACTCAGACATCGCCTTTCAGCGCTCCTCCAATTTAAAAAAGTGATGCTGGTACGAAAGAATCACTTTACCGAGAAGTGCGCGGAATAAACATTAAAAAGGAAATTTTTACGCCACTTAATATCCTTACCCACCTTCAAGAGAAAGATAACAGCGACAAAATTAAATGCAATCATAATTTGGTGGCAGTTGCATCAGACAGACTACCTCACCCTACATAACTACCCTAGTTATAAAGTGTATAGAGCAAGCTACAAGTTGTTGTGAAAATCGGATATGAAAAATTATTTCTGCAAAATTATGAAATTAAATCGGATTGTGAGTTAACTTTTAATGATTTTATTTCAATATGAAAATTATTAGATTTTAATTTAAAGTATTTTTCATTTTGGTAAGTATAATACTTATTCGTATAGAAACGTCACATGTGTAATATATTTTCCATTATAATAATTAGCAAAAAAATATCTAAATAAAAAACGAGAGGCTATTCAATGACATATTATATTTTTTCAGATTTTTGAATAAAATTTAAAATTTTCAATACACAGCAAGCAACCTGTATACACAACATTATACGTGATGTGAAATACGCGCAAGAAGGGAGCCGGCCGCGCGAACAAATATCAAAGGAAATTCGGCGAAAAGGAACAAGTACGAGAAGAAAAGCCAGATAAAAGCCTTCCCCGTGTTTTTCTTTCATTGTCGTGTCTTCCCTTTTTATCTATGTGTGTTTGTTTGCGTTCGCGTTCAGAACAAACGAGACTTTCTTATTTATAATTGACGGGAGAGAGCCCGCAACAAGCGTTTGCATTTGGCGTACGCTCGCGCACCAACATCCACATATTTTTGCAACACGCACACATCTATGCTGAAAATTATTTTTCATTACACAATTTTCCCATTTATAATGTCCATTTCAATTTTTTATCGTGTATTCCTGTGCTTTTAGCATATTTTTCATGGTAAATTTGATAATCCGCTGAAAATTTTTCGATAAAATTGAGCACTGCATGCCATTTTCAATCAATTAATTAATACGAAAGAAATATAAAAAGTGTTAAAATATACAGTCTGTTGAATTTTTAATAATAATTAACGTTTTTCATCAATTTTATAATCGAACAGAAATTTCATAATGAAAATCTATTATAAAACAGATTCGAATGATTAAAATTATCCCAATGCTCTTCAATTTAACAATAATTTGTAAAAAATCATAATCGAAAATTAATGAATATGCTTAATTAACAACACCAAAAGGCACCCAAATAACCGACATCGTAAAATCCTTGCTAGAATCCTGCGCTACACTTGAGATTTCAAAGCTAATCGTGATTAACTCCACTTAATTAAAAATATGAGATTTAAGTATCAAAGCATATGCTACAGTCATAACTTTCCATATTTGAAATTTAATAATGATGAATATCATTAAATGACAAAATTAGTTTGGACACCCAATAATAAATCATTTCAGAAGTCATTTTAATTTACTCTGTACTCTAATGTTAACTTGCCACATCAATAGCATATTATAAGCGAATTAACTATGTTTATTTTCTGAAAAATTAAAAAATTAAGTGAATTTCGATAAACGCATCAAACGCTTTTTTCGACTTCTCGCTTTATAAAGTTAGTCACGTTTAACTCTGAACTGTTCATTTCTCACTGGAGCCGCGCGCGATTTTCCCGCCGAAATTTCTCAAAATTCAAAATTTCGCGCACATATCTTGACTTTATTCATTTATCTTTATACCGGTGGTCGGATCGGACGTTCGCAAGGAGTTGTTTGCCAAGCAGATGAGATAGCGTTGCGGCGGTTTTTAATGCATACTTGATGGAATCGCGGCCCGCTGATTGGGAAACCGTGCTCGTATGTATGTATATGTTTATGATATATGTATACACAAAATTGTATGTGTGTGTGTGTATGTACGCGGAGCACAAGTCTGATGATTTCCTAATGAACTTGTTTCCCGTATGAATAATGTGGAACGGCCGAGCCACTGAGAGCGTTTTTCATGTATGAAACGAACCTGAGCAACTTTCGTGCTTCATACTATGGTCTTTCGAATGCGGGATTGGTTTAATATTAGATGGTTTATTAGAAATGATTAGAATTTATTTTATACAATAAATAAAAATTAATCTATATACACTGTCTATGCATGATACCGATTTGGATGTTGACTACAGTTCGAACTGTTACTTCTAACTATTATATTTTAATACAAGTATATTTGATCAGTTTATCAATGATTGAGTCAAATTAACTCTGTTGCAGACAGTTAACCGATTCGATATCATTTTCAATGCTAGTAATTAAATTTTGATCAATTATTCTATAAATTGATTTTTTAACACTATATAAAAGAAGTATCTACTGCTCCGATTGTAGCAAAACTTAAATCTTTAAAATATGTATTTAATCATACAAATTTTCCACTATATGCCTATGCAAAATACAATATTATTTTCTCAAAAGTTGCTATTTACGAAAACAATATTCGAAATACTATTGAAGCGAAACACTTCAAATGTGAAATTTCTCAATGCTTCAAATACAATTCCTGGAAAATCTCGAATTTCCCATATACATACAACCTACTGAGAAAAACCTCGATCAAAACATGACACATATTCATGCTTATCACACCGCGCGCATGCTCGCAGGCCTATTTTCTATAGATATACATACATCGTCATTATTTCAAAAACCGCCTCTCGCACACACACACACTAACAACGCGTTTAAATATCGATACACATGAAAACTCGGGATAATGAAATTCTAGGTCAAAGGGATGTTACGCATGAGAAAAGCCGAACGATCGCGGCCGATAAGCACGCCCCGGCGGCCAAGATTTCGTTTCGTCCACTAGAATATACGTGTGTATAAACAAGAGTATCGAAAGCGTGATCGGATCACACTTGTACCCGAGGGCTCGTTCTCTCCGCCCGATAAAAGTGTGAAAAAATGACCGATAATCTGCCTTTTTCAGGCGATCTTCGGAGCACGCGCCGAATTTCAATTCGGCTGGTGGGAATTTGGCTCGCTGGCCCTTTTGTTCCTGAGGGCTGGCCTCTGTCTTAGGCGTATGCTTCGATTTCATTGAAATGTAAAACGCGAACGAGCTGTTCGTAAGAAAGTTTCTTTTTTGTGTCTCGTTTGATTTTTTTTCAAGTTCGAATTGATTCGCGAGTTCATTTATGAAAGGAGAGTCACACTTCAATCGTAATTTTTCGATCAGATTTTCCTAAAATTTATCAATAATAGTGTTGATGTGTCGATTATGGGCAGTATAATTTTAGTCTAGGGATCTACCATCTCTAACCAAGCGTACCCTACGGTTACAAAACCTCTGAAAAGCTGAAGCCTAGATGCGATTTAGACTGTATCAATACTGTTTACTTACAATACAATACTCATTTATTATATTTTAAAAATATCAATATAAAATATTACACAATTGTAGTATATTCGATATTTTAAGATATTCCGTATCGAGTGCTAGATAAGAAAAAAATGTTAAAGAAAAAATCTGAATTTTCCCCGAGTAAACTTTGACGTAGCATCGGCAGACTCATGAAAATTCACACCGCATAAACCAAAGAATTTCAAAGTTGCACAATTCCATTGTTCAAAACGACGCTGCTGCTGCTACTACTACGGTCACCCGACGATTGCAGAGGTAAAAACGGAATAATCTCACTTTTCGTATTTTTTATCTGAAAAAAAAAGGAATTTTCTCTCACAGGGAACGGTCTACGAGAATAATTACGTTAAAACCATTATTATTTACTGAGAAAAGTTATTTCAAATTAAACGCTTTCTTCGAAAGATGCAATGCGTTCGGAATGCGAATTGTAGATTTTTCTACGCCGAATAATTTCTACGACTTCATTCGTTACTGGAGGGTCACATTGTGCTATATAAATAAACGTAAGAAATTGCATTTGTTCAAAATTTTTAATATTCCACGATTCGGCTAAAGTCATTTAGAATTTTATGGAGTCGAGACATCATAAAATACATATCACGTCGAAATTATTCTGTCAAAATTACAATCATAACTTTTAAACACGTTCTGAATAACACGACAATAAAATTTAAACGCGAAAATTGTTATGGTTAAAAAATGAGCGTGAAATTATTTTCAATTTACTTTGAATTTTGAAATTAAAAAACAACTTTCCGAGCATGATTGATTAACCTACAAACGTTATGCATGTGAATACTACCCCAGTCTGAATGTACCTCGATTTCAGCGTTTTAATTGCGTCTATTTCGAACACCTGACGACCTGAAGCGATCCCAGAATCTAAGCCGCCTTTGGTGCGTACATTTCGCGTATTTGTAACTAGAACCTCATTATCTCGAGCCCCGAGTTCCGCATCCCCCTTCGGCTTCTTGTTTCGCTTCATCAATATTCTTTCGCTGTGTAGATTGTTATTTCGGGCTCGGATCGTTCGTTTCGATTAATCAATCGCATCTAGACAGTCGGGACAGACAGACAGACGAACAGACGGGTCCTCCTGACTCGTTCGATATGTAAACGATCGCTGTGTTTATTCTGCAGATTTTTGCAGACGTCTGACGATATGAAAGACTGCGTTTTATATGGAAAAATTCATATTTTGAATATGTAATTCATATTGAATATATAAAATTTGAAATTGAAGTTTTTCATCTTAACTAGAAATTATATAATCCGAAAGATATGTTCACAAATTGACGAGAAAATCTAGTTCACTTGCAGCCGTATAATACGTGAGCTGAGGTCGGTGTCGCATTTTTGAAACTAATAAAGAGCTGATACGCTCCGCGAGATTCGGCGTCCGGAAAACAAGATTAAAAAGTTTTTAAATTAAAAAACTTCCATCCCGTCGGCGGAATTATATTACTTTTGACGATTTTGGAGGTCACATGGAACGAGGTCTCCGATGGGAGTGTCGCCCCGCACTCGGACAACGACGCTTCCAACAACTTGTTTTTCTCACAGCGAATTATCGCGATCGTGTTATCACAGAAAAAAATGTATATTCGAGCATCTACATTCTTATTGAAAGATATTTTTCAAAATTTAAATAAAAAATAAATAAATTATATTTATCCCACTCAAAATAAAAGGTGCATTCAGAATTCAGTGCACGTGTCTGTCTATCATTAAACGACTCGTACGAATCTCTATAAAAAAATAGCATTAATCAGATCAATCTTCGTACGACAAATACTTTCATACATACGAAACGAGCGCAATTCGTCTGCGGAAGACACGAGTGAAAAGTGCAATTTTCAATTTCCTTGTTGGCACTAGATTTCGGTCCCTCGGGCACAGACAACGCTTTTCATTAAAGTTGCGGCCTTAGTTGTGGCGCCGAGCAGCGAAGCCTCGGAGACAAACATAATTACGCAGAAAGAACGTAATTTTGTCGTTCTCGACGACTGGAAGATTTATTTGCATCACAATACGAGCGCTGATTGCTTGCGGGACACCGAACCTACTGCGAATGGGGCTTTTTGTTTCCGCTTCGAATCAGCGAAGGTCAACTTTTTATCGTTTCATCCCTTAATTGATTCGAAATCTAATGATTTGACTGATGAGATGTTTTTGATGAAATCATCAATATATCAACAATAACTTTCGAACAATAGTATAGAAGTCTAATTCGAATAGAAGACGCTATATAGAAATTCGAAAATGTAAGATGTATAGTTTTCGTATTCGTTCAATTAAGTTCGAAGCAAATCGATTCAATTTAATCTATGTAGACAGTATTTACTCCAATTTGATTTTGATGAAAAATAAATATATTTCTTACGATTAAGCAACATTTATCGAAATCTTTTCTGAACTACTGATCCAATAAACGTTCAGCTCAATATTTTCAAAGCAAAAAAAAAATGACGTTATAATGAAATGACATACTTCAAACGATGATACTTTAAAAACTTCAACGATTTTTTTTCAATTCCATGTAATTAGAGATCAATCAACATACTTCAACTTTTGCCCACTAATTCGCAAACAACTCATCGAAATCGATTCGCCCAACGCAAACGTTCCACAGCGAAAAGAACTGTTGTAAAACTCACATAACATAACTTCAAAAACTAACCGTTATCGACGCCAAATTCAAATATTTGACCACCGCCACGTTTGTAATTCGCGCTCGCGTTTAATCTCGCTTGCACGGTCGACTTTTGTATGCTTTTGATCCGACCCCATACCAAGTTCGAAAGTACGCAGTAGTGTCGCGGCGCGAAAATTAAATTTCCCGCCCACTTTTCCAGCCCACATATTGCGAGATTTGATTTACGGCCGCAATATGGGCGCGAGTTCATTTGACCGATAATCCGAATCCGGGTTTCGGGGGCTAGGTGTAATTTCGAATATAGCCGATATCGACGCTAAATCATCGGATTTTCTTATTCCGATGTCGATTTTGTTGAAAAAATATAAAATGCGATCGATTGGGCCGCTTTTGATGTTCGATTTTAGATATGTTGATGTTCATGTGAATAAACTTTTCAGCGGTTTGTATTGCTCGCGTTTTCAGAGAACGAGACGAATCCGGAATGAAAGGATTCATTCAAAGGCGGCTTAATGAGGGACTCGATGAAAACTACGTAGTTATTTGAAATATGGAAAACATCAAATATTTCGTGTTATAAGAAGAAATGATATTTACCTCATTAAAGATTAAAAAATCAATATTACGCGCAAAATGTTCTAAATGCGTCTATTCGCTATTTGTTCACATCATTATTGAGAAAATTTTAATATTGTTTTTAATTCTCGTTTAAAAAAATCTTTTCAATCGTTAAAAAGTCTAGATTAGCAATTACAAGCACATTAAATGGAAATTCCAGATAACCGCTCGATTGTTACATTCGAACGAACAGAAGCGAGCGAAACTTGAATCAATCAATTCGTTCCTGAATAAAACGGAAAGAAAAGGTTGGCCGATGAATATCCGAGCTCGAAGTATACGGGCTGAAACAAGATTAGTGAAAAGCATTCAATTACACACAATTAAACACAATCAGACAAATGCGATTTTCGTTCGCGTCAGTCCGAGCGTATTAAGCCGATTCGACCTACGAATATACTCGAATACGTATTGGTATACACAAAAACCAGAGGCGAATTCGAAAAATTTAATCGATTCGATCAATTAATGAATTGTTTACAGTAATGAAATCTCAATTAAGTTTCTATTGAATGGAATATGTTATTTATTAATAGCTAAAATGAATGATAAAATTCGATTTTCTTCACTTGAAATTTATCTGATAGATTTCACTGTTTGTTATTAACATGTTTACACATCCTACTTTTCATACCAAATTCAAGAAAATTCATCTTCAGAGAACATTATTTTATATTATTAAACTAACAAAAAATAAAATACAAATTCCTCATACAATACTGAGAATTGAAATCTATTCATAGATAAAATCCCTGCAACATTCGCACCGAAACCATGCACATACATACATCAAAAAACCATACCGAAAAATCGCACAAACCGATAGAGTACCATAATCTACATACACACAACAGCAAGATGAGAATACATAGATACAGTTCGATTCGATACTAACGAAAATTTCCAGTTGTTGCAATAGGTACATACGTGTGCAGGATGCGTTTATGCGCATGCAATTCCGCGGTGCGCTTTCCGCTTTTACCAAATGAACATTTGATTGGAGTGTATACTCAATGTGATGAGTTCGCCGACTAAGTTTCAGCAAATGGTGCGCCAACACACAACACAAGCGTTCCGATGGCTTTTTGGAGATTTTCGGTTCGATACTTATTATGCGCTTGTGTCTATCTATGTATTTTAGGTGGAAGAGTTCGAGAGTTGTACCTACGGATGGCATCCGTACGGCGGATGCAATCTTACGTAAACGCAAGTGTTCAGTTGAATTTCAGTTGCATAATATTGTTAGTTTTAATGCTGTGAAATGGGTATTGTTGGCTCTGGTGGAAAATTGTTTTGAGAGCATTAGAATAATTATAACTAAGCAATCTCATAATTGAAACTGAGCGAAATTCAATTAAAATTAATCGATGATACACAATTTTACAAATTCGTTAAGAAAAATGCTCAGAATTCTTCACAATGCTGTAAATGTGTAAGGAAAAATCGATGATATTGTCGGTGTGCATATAATAGAAACGCCTAGGACGCACGTTCGGTTCACAATTACTGCAAATTTGGCGCTTAATTATCCTGTATGCACTTTGGAGTCGGCTGTAAGTGTACGTCGGCTTGACACTCCATCGACCCATTTGACGTTTCGATTTCAGACCGAATTGTGCGAACAGTCTATTCAGCAGGATGGAAACGTCCCGGTGACGAAACGGTTTCGACTGAATGCGGTCCATCGTATATATTTCGAAACGCTAGATTCTATGTTAAGATTTTTTCGTAATCCGTTCAGAAGCTATTTCAAATAAATGAAAATCTATCACATTTATTGAAAATCATATAAAAAAATCTAAATTACAATAATGTCCGGATGAATCTAGCGTCATAAAAAATGCTCCCCATAAAATATAAAATGACGCGATAATCACGCAGAACTAGATTTATTCACGAATCTACCGACATTAAAACATTTAACAGAAGAGGGGTTGAAACATTTTAATTGACGCGAAATCTAATGGACGTTCCGAGTCTGAAAAGTGCGCGCTCCTACAAAAACGAAACAATGGAGAGGGGTTCGCACGAAATACAATGGATAAAAAAATAAAAGTGATCCATAGCGATTGCAATTAATGGATGCTGAAGGGCGTTCATTATATCCGCGACTGTTATTTTAATTCAAAAATGCCCCCGGGCGACGAAACTCGACCGTTTGACACGTTCGTTTGTGCTAAACCGCGATTCCGAAGTACCGTAGTGCAGATTTTTGCACAAGTCGAAATTTATGAAATATGGAAATTGCGACTGCGACAAAAACCGCCGAAACGAAGGGCGAGACGTTCGGAGGGATCGTCCCCATTAAAATTAAACTCCATTGAAATGCCTTCGTCCGCTGCACCATTAATTCTTGGATGAATCGCTCCATTGTGCATACGGAACAATTTTCGAATGCAATGTAAAATATTTTTCATTTTTAATGCGAGCTATTTGAAAGAAATTTTAATTGATTCGAAAATATGCTGTCGAATTTTTTACACAATTCTGATATTATACAAAGGAAGATGGTAAAAAATATATGACGACTGTTTCCGCCCTCGAACATATAGATGAATTTAAAGTTCGCTATCTGTTGATGGGAATTATCATTTTCAATTCTATATGATGAATATTTTTACTATTTGGTGAGAATATTTTTATTCATTTTATGAACACATAAGATATGTTACGAAAATTTATTAAAACCCCCATTAGCAATCCACTTATCCAAGTTCAGAGCCATAATAGCTACACCACATCAAACGAAATATTCTTCGAGACCCGAAAACGAACCTAAACCGTTCCTATTAAACTATTAGAAATTTAGAACGTCCTCGGCGAGGACCATTGACGTACGGCGCGGGTTCCTCGGATTAAAAGCCCGGTCTACCGTCCGTACTATACACCGTGGCGGGATTCAGACCTGAGGTTAGCCTAACACCCACTATCTATGCTTAATTACGGCACGAGTCCCTAAACGGCTTAAGCACCTCCTCCTCTTCCAACTACTACTACTACTACTACTACTACGGCTATAATACTGTCGTAGCGTCGTTCCGGAGCGGGGAACTTTGAACGGCGCGGACGTTCTGAAATCGCTTAGCGTCGCGTCGATGGAAAGTACCGCGATTATATGATGACTGAAAAAGCCAAGGGGTACTGGTGACATCTATGCTGAAATTGGGTTATATAAATGAATCGCTTTTATGTACTCTCACATGATTAGTTGCAAAAGGAACGTGTGCCGAGATAGATCATCAAGTCACTCGACTTCCTTCTAATACTACATGTAGGTACATGCTCAACTTTGAGAGCGCTTTTCTTGAAATGACCTGTACCACTTGGCCTTTTCAGTCATCATATTGTTGCGTTTGCGTAATTTATAACGTATTGCGTGTCGTTATTAGGTGTAATATGTCACCGTGTAAATTTACAGCTACAAAGATTTACGGTTGTTGCGATAGCGCATAGATGCGATCTCGCGCTGGGTAGAGCGTTAGCGATTCTAAGCAAAAGTATCGCTTGATTTTTTTAAAAGTATTATTACTGTAATAATTTTAAAAACACATTTGAAATTTATAAATATAACGAGCATAATATAAATTTATGCAATATTTTAGTGAAAATACTGAATTTAATCTTCTAATTGCAAAATTAACATGGGGATTCAAAAAGTTCGTAACTTATTTTGTGCAGTCATATTTTTAAGAAAAGATTAGAGAACTGAATATAATTAGTATTCAAAAATTAATGATACTATTTTAATCGTCAATAATTAATTAAATCACTCTACAGTAGTCTTTCAAACCAATCCCATCCTATTTAAATAGAAAATCTTTCTACACCACCAAAGACAAAATAATTTACAATCGCAAGCATAAAAAGCGTACAGTCTATTTTTATTTCACAATCAGCTTCGTTACAAATGAAAAAAACATTCAATCGCATTTAATTTCCTATTATTACATTTCACCGAACGAAGGAAAAAAAAACGCAGACAAAAGCCTCCATATTGCTAAACGACTCCGGAAAATTCATCAAAACGATCAAAACCGTGAATGCGACGCAAAGACACCGGAGGCGAAACCAAACGCTCCCCGTACAAACAAAGGACCTTCCCTTTTGTCTCACACACACACCATACCATACCACACCACACTCCAACATAGCACCACCATGGAGCCATGGAGAAAACGACGACGAGAGTGAGGACTTCAATTCATCACACATCAAAATGTGACGAAACGGATGCTCCTTTTGTGGCGCGCTTCTTCCTCTCCACCTTGAGGGGGTGCGATCGCAACAATGGCGAGGGAAAAAGCTTCCCCGGGAAAGTCCCGCTGCGAGTTCACGTGTTCGGCTTTTTCGATTGAAAAAGAAAAGCCACTTAAGTGAAGATTAATGGTGGTCGAATGCCGCCGGCGAATATTATTCCTATACAGTGATCGATTGGAATGTTCGTGTGTTCGTTCAGATTTCGCGTACAGTGGAGCTCCGATGTTCGTACACAATCTTTTCAAAGAGATTACGAATTGTGAATAGTACGAATGGCGAATCATTTTTTCTAATATAATATAATGTAAATTATTATATTATAAATGCATATTACTGTATGTGAAGACCATGCCATACTGTCACCAGGTCAGAGATATGAAATCCACTTTTTATCGTTCTCACTGCTTTTATTTAAACATACTATTATGTAGTTGAATAATTAAAATTTTTTGAACTTATGACCACACTGTTTTCATAAAAATAATATTAATATAGCAGCGTACAAAAGACTAGTAAAATTTACTGCAATATATTGTACGAATAGCGGAGTTCCACCATACGAAAAAGTATTCGAAAAAATACAATATCTTAAATTTCTATTATCGAAACATAATAAATAAACAGAATCACAAATATTGCTAATGAATACGTATATTTATTTTCTTGAATCGTTCTGTCAAATGCAGATTGAAGGGAGAGCTGTGAACGTTGTGCGTATCAAGATTTTTTTAACAATGAGGCATAATGAAAAGCTGGCTCGAGAGGAAGTTGCACGTCCTTTCTTTGCAGAATTTGATTAATAGCATGCGAATTTCGTATTCAAAGAATATAAACAGTGAGCTCTCTAAAACCCTTTGCACGGAATACGTGATTTATCGACTAAATGTCTGACGGGTGCATCGAGTCTTTTCGTAATCTGCATAATGAAAATATTTCATTAAGGTACATAATTAAATTCAAAATATTAAAACAAAAACTTTAAAAGTACACTTTTTTTATAACTTCACATTAAATTTACTTAATTTTAGTTCTTAGAAACATTCAATGCGTATAGTAACTATATCGTTTTATGTAAAACAACGTATGATTATAAACAACAATTTTAACATAATGTGAAATTGTTGTAATTTCCCGCGAGACGTTCATACCGCTTTCTTATTATAATAAAATAAAAATATGAAAGATGTTCGCATTAAGATATTCATAATATAATATATGGATATGACATCCGTAACAGATGTGTGATAGCTTAGTATAATTCAAGGGAAAAATATTTTTATAACCAATACGTGTTATAAACTAAAAAGTTTCATCAAATTAAACATGAAATTTTTAATCAAATCATGACGATTAATTAATGACCACATAATGCTATATGATTCAGAAAATTTAGATAGACTGCAAGAATGAATATTTCAACAAGTCATGAACACATAATCAACAATGCATTTAATGATAAATTAATATTTAAGGATTCAAATAATCTGAACAAATATACATATATCAAGCAATGCCTTTTGAATTTTCATATATGACAATATGATGTATTATACGTATGTACTGTGATCGTCGGAAAATGTAGGGTATCGGTCGATAATTTTCATTATCTCGAAAGCAACGATGCGAATTTTTTTTGTTCGCTTTTCACATCGGTTCACTTTGAAGCGTTGTCACTTAGTCTGCATGAAAAAATATCGCGTTTTTAATATATTTTGTAACGAAGTGAAAATATGTGATTTTCAGTTGACGAATCGAAAATTTTCATTTTGACAAAACGAATTCTAAGTAAACGATAGATATCAAAAGACTCACTAGTCAGATAAATTAATCAAGCTAAATTTTATCGTGAAAAATAAGATTTACCGAGAAAATGAGTTTCATTAAATTGCTTTAGTTTAGTGAAGATATCATAAAAAAATCAATCTTGCATTCATCGGTGCGAAATTATCTTGACAATCATAAAACAGATATTCATATCTAACGACTTTTCACAGACACACACATACACAGATCGAAGGAGAAAGAAACGATCGCGACAGTTGGTAGACGAGCAATTCACGGCGAGCTTTCATTAGCGAAATCCAACATCTGATTTTCCAGACTAGTCTCGGGGACACTTATCGCGAAATCGAGATCGGTGCTCTGGATCGTATACGCAGAGACGATTCGTTTATTGACTTTATCTATCTGGAGACGAAAACTTTCAATTTGACCCCCCGTGGCTCCTTCCATCGACTGTTAAATTTCCACTCTCCCCTGTGTCCCCTCGGCGAAGGAGAACTTCGAAACGCACGCTTTTGAAAAGCACGTTTTGACCGACGATCGATCCGATCGAGAAATCCCGTCGAGACTCGTATAGTCGAAGGTTTCTATGATGCGATTTCGCTTATATGTATGTATGTAGAATGTATATATCTACTGGAGATAGTGGCAGTCCAAGTTTTGTAATCTTGGTTCCCGCTCTAAGTCCGCAGTGGCCATAGTGTAAGATCGTAGATAGTCGGACCGTAACTGTTGACGAACTCGAGGATTGTTGGTTCAAATATCGACTTGGTTAAATCGGATCGTTGATACAGTTTAATTGAATTATTTAATGTTCCGAAATAGACGTTTTAGAAATTGTATTAAAATCAAACATCTCAAACGTGTTGATAGAATTTAAGTTTTAATTTAATCTCTAATCCGTTTTAAAACAAAAATTGATTCAAATCATAATTTAATAATCAAAATCTTATTAACATCCAAAATCCCTATCACTATTAACGTTGCGAATTTATATGCAGTGCGAAGGGTCAAGCGCTTATCTCGCCTATGTACATTTTTACTTGGCATAAAATCGCGTTAAATAGTATTGAAAGCGAATTCATGCAAATTAAGCGACTCGTAAGCGTAATATAATCGATCGCGATATAATCGATTCACGTGTGTGGGGAAAGCCTGCCGAACGATCCGAACCCGCACTAACTATCGGAAGATTTCATTAGGGGAAATGTCTATTATATTGCGAGCACATAAGAATAAATTATTGAACCTATCGCGGTAAGTAACATACTGTTCGAAGGGTCCAAATATAAATTGGAATATCGATTTCATTACATGGGTTTGAGTGTGTGGGCGATATTTGTGCACGTGTATGGGAAATGTAGGTTTTCGGTCGAATGTGCAAAATTGGGGTGTGTATTGCGATGAATTTAAATTTTGAACGATCTATGTTTTATTAACTACCGTTTGATTTTTTTAAATTATATTAATGAAAAATGAAATAAATTATACAATTTATGAATGAGTGATAAGTACACATACATGTCAGCTGTCTAATTACATTGACGTTAAGCTACTCTGGACATGACTAATGATTGGATAATGAACTAAAATCATCACACATTCAACGTATTAAACAGAATATAATCACACTAAAATCAAAGCAAAAAAATATATATAAACAAATTTCCCTTTAACCAAGTACCGATAACCCTTTCATATTCGAGCGATACAAGACGATTCGACGATAAATCTTCGGCGCCAAAGCATCGAAAAAGACCCTTCGCCATAGGGCTCCGTGCATGAGGCTGAGGGGGGCTGTTTTTGTGCGTTATCTTGACAAATTTATACTAAAATCTGAGTGGCGTAGAGCCGATAAGGGTGTGGGTTTTCTGCGTAAACACGTTTCAATTGAAGGACCCTCTCGGCATAATGTTTTGCGTAGCCCCCGAAGGGGACAGATTCGCTGACGGCGGCCTGATTGCGCCTTATTTTCCGACGCAGACCCGAATTAACATATTTCAAACGTTTTCGAATTTTCGCGAAACGGAAAAGCACTCGAGAAGAGATACAGAGGGTTTCGTCGCCGGTGGAAAATCGCGCGGATGTGAATGAGTTGAAAAATAAATACGATTCATTTGCTCCGAACGCGCGCGTACTCGCTCCCGTACAAAAAGCGGATTAAAACATAACCGACTTTTCATTTTGATATTAATACGTTGAATAATACTTTAGAATACTGTGTGATATCAAAAGGATGATGTGTAATAATGGACCATTCCTCTCAACATATTAAAATTGGTATATTTTAATCGATGGATATTATAATAGTAATCACGTGATTTTTCATTATGACAACGCTCACCATAGATTGGAGTTTTCATGAAAAATAGACTTTAAATTAACATTTCATTTTCATAGCAATTTTCGTTTACGAGCAAATGAAACTTGTGGATGCGAACTATTTATTTTTTTTTTCATAAACTACATCGAAATACATACAACGTAATTACTTATTTAGTTCAAATGAATGATGACAGAAATATAATAGAACATGCAATATTACATACATACATTAGATTATATATGACGTATGTAAAATTTCCCCAGTATAAAGTAACGATAACGGCGCGTTATAACGCCGGGGCACAGAAAGCCCTTACACGGCAGACCCTTAACGGGCCCACTAGGCAAACTAGGCGAACTAGGGACGTCCCAGGCCAAATCTTAAACGGCCGATCCCGGATTCGAATAAACATTCATTCTAGCATACGTCGGGATTCCGAGCTGATGCTGGAATCTGGAGCCGAAGCCTCGAGGATCGTCACCGCATTATGAAAATGTTCGCTCATTTACGCTATGAAAATAAATTCTAGATCGAACGTTGGTTTGTCTATTTCGTGCTATCTGTTTTCAATAAATTCTATTTATTATATACGTGTACGTATGGTAAAATATTTATTTTATAGAGGTTTGAATGGATTATTTTGAATGACGATGGATGTGATGGAACAAGAGCAAAGTTCTAGTGCTTTTATAAAAAAATGAACGCATTTATTAATTTTTTGTGAGAGTATTTAAAAATAAATTTGAATGAAAGCGAATTGATAGTTTTTCAGTGATGCAATTAGGTCAAAACAAAAAAAAATATCACTTTCAGCACCTTTTTTAATATAATTCAGCAATGATTTACTGTGCAGAATGCAGATATTAATTATTTAACCAATGAAAAATAAATTACTTAAATGCAAGACAAATCATATGAACTAAAAAATCATCATTTTAGTCAAATATTTTGAGAAAATTCACCATCAATAAAACCCATGAAAGTCGTGAGGAAGAGGAATCGAACATCAAAATTGAATTCTGGCGCTTGGACTATTGAACAAAATCTATAGAACATGATCGATCGTTGAATTAAAACTGATTGTTCGATATGCAAAAAATCAATGAAAATTCACTACACGTGTAATACGTGAATCATTGTCGAATTACAGCACCTTGCAGCCAGTGCTACAGTCGGCATAGACACGTCCTTAACAGATAAGTCGTAGGGCGGGACGGATTGAGAAGCTCGAATCGCATATTCGGAACCGTGATCTAATGGGGACTACGTGATCCAGATCCGAACCCCCGACTTCCCCGTGTACTCTTGTACGGGGTACGTACGAACGGTCCACGAAGTGGGTACCTTCCGTCGCCATTATGCGCTCAAGAGCCGGTGGTGGAAGGTGGAACTGTTCCGGCAATCAAACGGGACGTGAGTCCGATGTTTTGCGTGCTTAATGTGCCACCTGAGAAAATTCACATCGGACGATATCGGTTTCGGATTTTCGGTCGGATCGTGTTGTCGGGAGCTCGATGGCCTCATAGGACGTGGCCGATTCGAAGATAGTTATTGGGGATTGGAATTGGTTTGGAAAATATTGTTGTGAATTTAATCTGAAATTGTTTTTTTTATTTAATAAATTTAATCAATCATCTAAATTTGAACATAAAGCAAAAGTAGCGAGTATTAATCAGAGAGCGAATCATAGTTAGAGTAGGTACAAAAATGTATTTTTCTATGTTTACTTTCATAACTACATCAACAAACTGTTATAATTCACGTGAGTGCTGAAAGAAAGATGAATATAAGTCCATCTTTGTTTTTCGGCATACGCATGGATTTTCAAAGGTACAAGTGTATCTAAAACTATTCAATGCGTAAATATCTAGAGAAAAGCTAAAACGAAAACGGAGCAAATTCATTGATATTAGAACGGAGTAATTAAAAAAAAATACTCTCTCTAAATCTACGGAATCAATTGTTTCATTTTGCAATGAGAATACGTTAAAAATAATTATGCATATCAAATTTACGTTTCGCTATTAAGATAGCTTAGGCGCATTAAAGCGGGGCACTTCTCCCCGACCCGTAAGGCGCATAAGAAGAAAATTATGCAGCGAAGTGTCTTAATTCGACCACAAATTACAACGCGAGGGTCGTCAGATTAGTTTCGCGTGCAGCCCCCGAGCATTCGGGTGTTATTCACGGCGATTTCGCGGGGAAAATGCGCTTCGGCCCGTTACGTTTTCAACCCTCGCACGACCGTATCGTGATCGCCGTCTAAAACGGAACATTCCCGAAGATATACGAAAGCCGTCGCTGTTATGTTACCTTAGCATATACGCCTCCAGCTCCGGTTCGATATCGGATTTCACGCATGGGACTTTGATTTTCGCCCGGTCTGTTTGTTTCTTTCATATTCTCCTCGGGAAGATGTCGTCGCCGAATAGAAGATTGTGGCGGTCGATTCGAAATGAATAATGTAAAGTCCCGCCATCAATCGTGTAACGAAATGAAATATTCACAATCCGACCGACCGGGCGGATTTCGATCCGCAAAACCCTCTTTGCAATTCTAATGCGTTAACAGCTCGAACTATAATGCAAGACGTTCATTTCCATTCGTTTTATTTTTTCATCGCGTCGAGATTTGTATTAAATTCGAATTCATTATTGAAAACTTTAAAATCTACTCAATTGTCATTTTTATTCTTTCATCTTTGATCTTTGTCCTTTATAACAAATCTTAATTAAGGCCTTAAATTCGTATATTTTTCTGATCTGTTCTCGCATTGCATTTCCACTATCCACTCAAATATTTCCATTCATAACACGAAAGCTTCAATAACCACACAAAAATATGATAATGCTCCAAAAAGATCCATACGATTCAATCCAAACTCGTTTCATCACAATCAAAACGCATTCATACCGTTAAGAAAACCGCCCTCGAGCAATTTTCATGAAAACGAAACAAAATTAATTCGTAGGGTTCTCGTTATATACCTTGACTAGTGTTAATCGCCCCCATAAGCGACTTGTATTATACGGTGCCGAGGGGTTAAGACCTCGCCGCCACTGGGGCTGTTCAACCCTTAATGTGCTTATAATTTTCAATGACGCAGAAAGTTATACAGAGATGACCGTGAAACTCTCGAGATTTTTTATAGCACTTTAATATACCGACCTTTCTGGGAAGGGAACGCGAATATAACGGAACTTTCAACACAGTTCAACTTTTTAACCCTGTCTACTAAAGGAAAATACGTTATCTCTTAACTTCCACTTAGAAGAAATAAAGCTGCGAACATAATGTGAAAATCTAATTTGGATGGCTGCTGTATATCACTTTTAATTAACAATGCATTATGAAATAAATTCATTCAAAATATAGTGAATCTTAGCTTACATTTCTTTAGAAATCTTCATAAAATGAGAATATTAATGTATTTCAATTATAAGCAGTTTAATAAATTGATATGAAAATGAATAGAATCTTCAGACGATGTAAACTTTTATACTTCTAAACAATACTTTGAAATATCGATCCGTAAATTTAGTATTTTGATTATCAATTAGCTGTATAGCAACCAGATATAGCATTCGATTCTAATAATAACTCAACTAGTTAAACTTCTGATGATCGAAATATCGGTTCTCAGCTATTTATCCTCCACTCCTCAAAACTACTCGAATATTCAACGAACCGACCGAAGCATTTGACGATATTCAAAACTTTCAAAAACGCACCCGCATGATATGCAAAACTAAAAAACTAATCAAACACGATCGAATCGACTAAACACCAACAATCAAACGAAACCGCCCGCATGAAACCGACCTACCGCACACACCATACACATATTACAACACATACATCATCCATAAGACCCATATCGCTGCTCTATGAGCAAAAACTGAAAGATCAGAGACCACCTAGAACCTGGAAGAGCAACCCCATAAGATCATACAGTGCTAGTTTCGATTGCGCGTCCGAAACCATCGTCTCCTAGGGGTGAACATATTGAATATTATCCCGGGGGTTAAGCCGTCGCGGTTAACACGGGAACCGCTCTTCGGATCCCTTTTACGGTTATTGCGTATAAACTTGAAATACGCGAGACATCATCGCCAACTAATGAAAGCCGGGGTCGTCCTGACGTGGCCGGTTCTGGCCGAATGTGCTCGGTCTGTGGAGGGTTAACTCGTAGATTGCAAGCGCATGGCGCTCTTCGGTCGTAAGTTGTGTGCTTAATTGATTCGTCGAATTGATGGTTTGTTGGTTTGTTGGGTGTTTGATCGGAGAATTTGATGAATATCGATTTGACTCTTGTGTGAAATTTAATTTAAATAAATAAAAATATTTTGTTGATTATTGAATCTAATCGCGCTTTAAATTTTCAGGCTCGATCTCTCAACTACTGGTTAATAGTTAGTTAGAAAAAACTGTTGTTTATATGTGTTAAATCTTTACAAATAAAGTTGAATGTATGTAATGTATAGACTGCTAAACGACTAACCTTTTGGAAGTGAAACTTTTGAAAGTTATGGTGTGCATGTCTGGGAAAATTTCTCCATAATTTAATTTTAAAATTTACATTTTACAAACAACAGGATTTCTATCGTTTGATATTTCTCAGGAAGTCTTTTCATAGCCCAGACACAGCAAATATTATGCAAAGCCTATACACGTAACGGGGCTTATTGGGGAACAGGAACTGAGCAATAACTATTGTTTATAGATTTCAAATTGTACATAAAATAATGTATAACTATATATCAGTAACAATACCCTAGCATACATAGTTTCACCAAAAAATGAAAAACCGACCATTAATTTCTTCACTACTAAACACTCTAATTACTAAATTAAAAAAACTCATTACAACACCATCAAAATATCAAAAATCAAATCCCAAATATAATTTTCAAATAAAACCCTCAAAAAAAACAGCTTCCTAACAATCGCACATAATCCTAAACAAAACACACACACACACTCGATTCAAAACGATTCCCATACACACTCTGAACGCACGCACGTGAAAATTCACACATAACAGAGACGATTTGCGAAAATCCTTCAGAGAGCGCAAACACATAAAATTTCCGCCGAATTAAAACACACGAGTCGGTTTGAAAAGTCCCGATAACCAAACACCGGCCCCGGCTGCGAAGTCTCACAATATGGACCCGATTGTGTTCCCTCGGCGGGATTTTCATCCGAATATATAATAATTTTGGACGAAGGTTGGTCGGTTCGTTCGTTCGCCCTCCGTTTTTCGTATCATCGACGTCTCTGCACCCTCGGCTTGAAAATCATTTAATCCGAGTTTCGAGCCCGGCCGCGTTTTCATTTCCTCGTCGTCGAATGGGAACTCGCATTTATATTTTTTTTGGCTCCCCTTTGATAGGATTCTCGAATGTAATTTTTGTAGATCTTCGATATATTTTAGCGCTTTTCATTTTTTTTTTTTTTTCATGGATGGTCTAATGTGAGAATTGTGCGTGTGCAGTATAGATATATGCGTTTGTATTCATTGAAGTTTACTTTGTATGAGTATTGGCTGCAACTGAAATGCAATTTGAATATTGGCAAGTATTTTTCAAGGAGACCCAAGTTCATAATAATATTACGTAATTTGAGTGCAGCGGAAGTGAAACTTTTAGAAAGTAATTGCTTTGAGATAGGTCAGCACTAAATTTAAAAGCCATTTTCAATATTTTTTCATATTTTAGTAACTTTAGCGGAAATTTTAAAATTTCCAATATCACATTATTATTTTTTTAATATAATAAAACACTTCTCTTAAATAATATTGCTGACGACAAAATATAGTACGCTTTAAATAGGTATCGAATTTTCGATGTACAGAAAAGAAAAATCCTGGTAAATATTATAGAATTACAAAATGAAAATCTTCCCATTAAACTAAATTGTATGATTATCTGATACCTAATGAGAACTAATGCTTCTACACAAGGGTTTATTCAAATGATTTATATTAAGAAAACTTCTGAAAATAAATCCTCAAACACAACTCCTTTCATCATACATCGAATCAAACTCGAACACAAAATTCAAATCCCACATTTAAAACAACTTAATCCTTAAATAAACATACACGCACAACTCAAAAAGCTTTCGAATAATAACTTCCAATATTTTAAGCATAAAAACACACACACACACATCTACTATTTTACGAAACAAAATCCATACAGACAAGTCGATTTTTTCAATACGATACGAGGGTTTGTTTGCGGCCCGGTCGGGCTACGATCGTAACATAAATACGCGATAATTTAGCCCTTCGCGTTCGCAATGGGGAAAGGGACTCGCTCGTTCGGTCCGAATTTTTCGCCCAAACCATTGATATGTTAATTTAACAATTTCAATTTTCGTTTGCGTTTTTAGTCTATTGTCTTTCCTGCAAAAAGGGAACGTACCCGGCTCGCGCGCGAAACGAGTCCCACTTTGCAGGCGGGACAAAAACGCAAAGCAAATATTTGGCTACGACCGTTTATTATTTATATGAGTTCATTTCCAGTCGTATTTTATCGTATGAAAATATCAATACAGATATCGGAGATATTTTTAAATGTGAATGAAAATATTTTTAGAAACCGATAATTGAGAAATATGTATAACAATATCTCGAATATTCGAGTTTCACTTCGATTAATTGATTCTGATATTTCTGCTACGAAAAATATTGTGTAGGAGTAATTATCCCATCAAAAATATCAATGCATTTCTTGACATGAAAAAATAAATAAATTCACACACCGTATTTCCTGTAACTTATTTTATGGAATCTTCATGGCGTAGGATAAATTACAACCTGAGCGTCACAGAAATAGACATACAAATCAGGGCTATAATTATATTGAGATTGATAAATTTTCAAATATCTAAATTAACTTTTCAATTTTATATTTTAACATTGTATGTTCAAATGAACAAAGAAAAACATTTTAGCGAAAATTGATTCGAAACGCATCCACCGATCGATCCGTTCGCATTCCACACAAACTCCACGCGTTTCGAAAATTCGAACACGCATTGAAAAAAATCGGAAAATCCCGCTTTTCCGGAGCTGATCGTCGACGCGCTAATTTGTTTAATCAGAAAAAAAATGCTCACCGACCGAATCGAATCAAATCCGATTCCGCATCAAACGCACTCTCATATGAAACGCAAACGCGAAACACCAACAACAACAACAACACACAAACAAATTCCCGCGTTATATTTATTTATACGTACATACATGCTTATAATATAATACATGGAGTGGAAAAGCCATGAAAAAAAAAGTGGCACACACAAACGTGCCAAAAACAATGGGCGAATTTTCCGACACCGCCGCGGAAAACAAAGAGCGGGAAAGGCGTCAAAATGCGCGCATTATACACGCGCGCAAATAAACGACGCACCCTGTACCTACTTGGTGATGGATCCGAAAATAAAGAGATTTATTTTTGATTTATGTATATGCGGCAGTTAAAAAAAAAACAGTCCTAGCCAAACTGAATTAAATCTATTTTTGCTCAAATTCCATTCGATCGATCGATTTTAAGTACATATGTTATGTTTGAAAATTTCAATTTTAACGTTCAAAAATAACAGATTATATTTAAATATGAGCACTAGATATACCACACATATTTTTTCTATGAAATATTGTATGAGATGGTTTAGTTTCTCCATCATTTTGAGTTATTTTTTTTTTCACATTTACTTAAATGAAAAAACTTAACAACTCAATCACAAAATGAAATGCAAATTCAAATTCAAGTCATATTTGTATTAAATGGTTCCATTAATTTGAAATTTACAAATTTCACGATCAACCCAAATAGGTAAAATCATGTCTACATAAAAGGTCAGTTTTACGTCTGTATTTCATCTACGATTCAACGAATATCATATGAATTCATATTTTACGGCAAGTAAAAACGAAATTGATATAAATTTTCAGGGTTACATAAGATTTACTATTCTATATAAATTAAATGAATAAAATTAATTCGATATTTCAGATTTCTCTAGCAATTTTAAACCTCCAGTGAATCAAATTAGAAAACAACACTGAACTATAAGAAAACTCTATTTTGCGAAAAACTAAAAGCTTCAACGAGTGGCTAGAATAAGAAAAATGTAGTAAAAGCTTTCTGAAAACCTCACGATATTTTAATGAAAATAACGCTTATAAAGTTTTATTAAATAAATTAAAAACACTTTTCAACCGCGACTCAAAGTCCTCTGAAATTTTCCGATAAAAAATAATTTTCAACAACAAAAAAAAAGAGTCTCCATATTAAAAACGATAAATATCAAAGCTCGTCAACGGACGACAACCCTCGCAACACACAAAAGCGAGGCCGAAGATACGACTCGTCCGCTTTTATTTTATTTTATATTATTATATTATTATATTCATAAACCCCTCCGCATTCAGGGGAGTTCAATTCGAGGACCAGTGGGTATTATATGAGCCTCAGAGCTAAACGCGACTAACTCTATAAAGCAGGAGGTTGAAAAAAGCGACTAAATGTGTTCGATGCTTTTTCCAAAATTTCATATTTTTTAGATATTGTTTAAATACAAATTTTATTTTTAATAAGATAAAGATCAAGTTAGTTTACGTTAGATTAGAGTACAAAATAATTGAAATGGCTTCTGAAATAAATGATTTATTATCTGATGGTCAAGCAAACTTTATCATTTTGAGGTGTTTTTCTTTATTACTTAGGAAAACATTTCATACATAGAATATTATGATTATATCAAGTTCGTTGACATCTATTTTTTTTTTCAAAGAGAAGTTAATCATATTTAGCTCTAAACGGCTCATATGTAACTTGCACGAATCGGCTGTACGAATAGGCTCCGAATTGCGGTCGAACGTGAGGGTCTTATACGACTCGGGGGGTTTTTATCATTTTCGCACGAAATCGTCACGTTTTGTAGCGAATCGCATAATTACGACCGAGTGCGACGTATCTCGAATTTATCGGCCCGTGAAAGGTCCGTTTTGAGGTCGGAGTTCGAATCTTTCCGGTCGTAATGGCCGCGATGTGTTTTGATTGCTGTCGAATGAGATTCGGTCGTACTCATTTTGGATATTTATTTATGTATTTACGGTTCGGTCGAATTAGATTGAAGCCGCGCAACGGTTTGTTTTCGATTTGATTGAATTATTAAAGGAAAAAAAATAAACTCGGTTCTAGTTAATTTTCGGGATAAGCATTCGCCGAAATTGATGATGAAAAAAAGTACGATTCAATTACGCAAAGTAAATATTCGAAGCGAAAATAAATTCAGAAATTTGCAATATTAAAAAATGTATAATATAATCGATGTCTGGAAAGTTTCATCCTTTTTGGTGAGTGTGTTTATAAAATTACCCGTATATACTTATTCATAACGTGTCGTCTTGTCTAAAGTTGGAATTATTATTCGATATCGCAATAATACGTAAACGAAAAACTTTCTTTCAAACAAACCGATCCAAATTCAATCAAAATCGTCTCCAAACAATCACACATTCGAATCAAACACTGAAAATCCACATTAACTCAAAACACACACACACACACACACACAGAGACACAACCGGTGAAATGCAAACATTCGGACTATGAAGTTGGCGAAAAAGACGTCCGATTTTTCCGGCTTCTTCGCTGATAATATCTAATAAAGCTTTGTCCTTAAACGCTTTGCTCGCATCCTTATTTTAAGTCTCTCTGACGTCGGTGACAGGATTAGGGAGTCGTGGATTGTAGACGGTAGTCGTCGTCGTCGGGGAGACGGGGGACGTCCGCGCCGCACGGGATAACGTCAACCGTAAAGTGGCGAGATAAGAGCGCCGGAACATTTCATTCGACACCGTGCAATATTTTCTTTGTAATTTTAAGCGCGTTTAATTTATTCAAAGGAGCGGTTGTTTGTTTTGAACGTTTGATGTATTTTTTTTTTTTAAACAGAATTTTTATTCGCTCGTACTTGCGAATCTATGCTCGTTATATGACAAGAAACAACTGAAAATTCTATAGTATCAAAAGCAATATACTGATAATGAAAAATCTAGTTAAGCAAATTAAGCCTAATGCAATCATCTGAAGAGAGAAAAATCGATCACTTAAGTGAAGTAGTAGCCACTTATGATCAGAAAACTGAAAATATGACTTAAATTGTAGGATTTCAATCGACTCTAACAAGCTAAGGGTTCCATTTGAGGAGTCTTGTATAAATAGCCTAGCCTAAATATATCAAATATTCGGAAGAAATAATCCATATTAATTAATCAAATAAGGGCCGATCTTTTCAATACCATATTTCATGTCAACTAAGCATAGCTTTACAGTCCGTCCTCCAACTAAGAACTGTCAAAAAATTAATCTCTGTTCCGTCGATTTTTTATATCACTGACCCCTATATGATATGCATAAACACTTGCACTGCTGTTCTATCTATCGACCGAATATGCAATTGAAAAAATGACTGTATAACGTATGAAAAAGAAAATTCTTAGCCACATCAAATAACTGAAAAAAACAACCATAAACAGAACACATCCGAGATCTTCGACAAAAGCCCATTCTAAAACACGGAGCAAACGTCGCGGCATCGATTTCAATTTGAATCCCACCCCATTTAAGTCGCGCATCCCTTGAGGGGTATCCAAAGGGGGACGAGGGGAAGGGGGGTAGGGTACGTAATCATGTTTCGGGCTTTTCTTATTTTTCCAACCGCTTTATTTTATTTCACAGAGTCTCCGTTTGTTCCGTGACATAAACACGGCCGTGACTCGAAAGCAAAGCCGAGCCGGGTTAGCCGGCCAGGGGTTGTAAAGGCACGGTCCCGAGACCGAGCCCACCCTTTTTGAAGTCGACCCCTTTTCCCGTTTTACCGCCGCCACTGCTCTGTGTAGTGTATGTATGTGTGGTGTGCGCACATGAAGGTTCCGCGCGATTCGGGCTTTCTATGGGGATCGACCCTTTTACGTGAAATGTATTGAAAATACAATAAGCGTCGATTATCCGTTTAGAATCTGATATGTTGCGCGTTTAGTTTTTAAACTTGTACGGTTTATCGGTCGCTTTTATATGAATCGGGCGGTAAGGTTGAATGGATAGTTTCATTGATATGAAATCTTTGTAAAAATATTTTGAGATTTAAATCGAATAGTAATATTGATCAGTTTCAAAGGGGGCTAAGGAAATTCTTAAAACATTGATAGATATCGATTTGAATCATTGTTTTTTTTTTAATATTCTAATACTTAGAAATCGGCAGATAATTTCAAGATATATCTAAATGTACTGTGCGATTTTTTAAGAAAAAATTTCGAAGTAAGAAACGGAATTCAAATACTACAAGAATTGACTCAAGTTTTAAGCAAAATATAAATAACATTCAGTCATTTAAGCATTGCATGTACTACAGATACGATCTAGTCGAATTTTCTTCCAAAATATTATATCATACACAACACGACTTGACTGTAGACAATAAACAATCGTTAGACAAACTCGAAAGAGCGCGCCGTCAATTTTAATCGCGCGAAATGCAACAAAAATAAGATGAATGCACCGCCTCCGCGACGTCAGAAACGAAACATTTTTATACGTTTCAAAAGACGGGCACATTTCCATTTGTTGGCTCGAAGCCTCGAAAACACATACACAATTTATTACAGAGAAAATTCCGTTTAAAATTCCTCGGGCGTGCTCCTTTGTGCGGGAGCCGATGATAACAAAAGAAGAATCGCGCGATATGGACAAATACCCCCGCGGTTCGTACTCGGCGTGTGTGTGCACCGGTCAAAACAAGAACAAATTCTATATAATATGATATATATATATACACTTACATGTGGAGCAAAAAGCTTCTCGGACAAGACGAGAACAACCGACCGGAGCATCCCTCGTGGAGCAAGAAATAAAAGACGCGGGAATTCAGTCCGGCAAAGCCGAGATTCGAAACGTTCGAGACTTATCCGCTGGCCAATTTAGCCTCGCAGACGTATATAGAGATTTAGTTCGGAATCTTTGCTAGAAT
Organism: Cheumatopsyche charites; assembly: GCA_024721215.1. Taxonomy (NCBI): domain Eukaryota; kingdom Metazoa; phylum Arthropoda; class Insecta; order Trichoptera; family Hydropsychidae; genus Cheumatopsyche; species Cheumatopsyche charites. The sequence goes on along the minus strand of CM045586.1, from coordinate 7,346,028 downwards.
GTGTCATTGAAAATGGGGACGATTTCGATGCACTTCGCGTGTGCTGTTATACAGCTATGAGAGATTTCGCTCGGATGGGTTTGCGGTTCGAAAAATACTCGGATTTACGTGCGGTTTCGCTGTAAAGTTGAAAATGTGTCGAACGGTGACATCTTTGAAATTTAACATTACCTGAAATCATTAAATAGTATTTTTATTTAGGAAATTGATGCAAATTTATAAAAATCTCGGATTGTATTGTGTATTGGTATTTTTTGAGTTTGTAACGTATTTGTCGCGCGATTTCGGTTGCATACGAATCCAGAACTGACGAAGTTAACGGGACTCTGTGCCGCCAAGTTATTTGCCTTTATAAGTGACTTTGAAACTTTTTCGCGAAAGCCAATATCGAAGTCAAAAGTTTCCAGAGCGATTTGCTACACGAACATTTTTCCTGGAGGAAATTTATGGCACACACCGACCGAACCGTTTCCGATGCGAACGACGCATATGTACTACATCAGAAAAGAAAATACGTATTTTTTTTATATTTTCATATTTACATAAGTTTATTTTTTCATATATTTCATCTATACACTTCCTACTCTCGAATTAAATACACAATTTATTATTAATTCCGATATTCGAATCAATAGCGTACCTAAATTTTGAATATTCAATTCGACTGCGCGACCCGACCTCTTTTCTTATACATTGTAAATAAAATTTCCTCATATGCGTACATTTGAAAATATTTGCATAGAATACGAAATTTGACCATGCTACCGAAAAAATGGACCATCGAATTCGCGTTCTGAATATTGAAATAATAAATAAAACCTAGATCGCATACTGAATGGGCCATCGTTGCATATAACATGTATTACTTTCATTGCATGAAATTAAATAAGAAATTCGGAAATCACATCTTATCTTAACATCAAATTCTAGTTTCATACAATAATATACATCATATATGTATTTTTATTAAATTTAAATATTTGACTCGAGAATATTTTTTCTAATGAAAAAAATACGTTAAATAATGGAACATCTTATCACTTTAACTCCAAATGAGTGATTTTTTTAACAAATTCAATCCTGTGTCATTCACCAGTGCCTGACAATTAATAATGATTAATTCTAAGCGTTTACAACTATAGCTATAGAATATTTTTCAAATGATAAACTGTCGATTATTATCTAAAAAGAAAGGAAAATCTCACCCAGGTCAGCATGGCGCATTCGGCACACGAAAACCAAGAGGGGGAGAGAAAAACGCGGCAAAGGGACGAGAGAAGATATCGAATAACATCGATGTTTTCCAATGAAATTGAAAATTCAAGTATAGTCACCGACTTCAAACAAGTTCTTTTCGGTGTGGAGAAGCACCCCCATATCTTCGTTTCCACCCCTCAATATGATAGAACTCGGCCGCACGAGTGTGTGTATTGAATAAATTTCCCTAACACGACACTCGAGCCCTTACCCCTTTATTATATCACCTTCCCTTTCGCTTTTTTTCAGTTCATATTTGTTCGCGTCTGGGGAAAAATGCAGATTCGCAAATTGAATAGAAAGTGGACTAATACGAAACATGCGAAGTCGATTCGCCATGGAAATGTATCGGATAACGTGAAAAGTTTCCTATAATTTTATTTTTTCATTTAATTCAAAACTTTTATTTTTCAAATTTAAAATAATTTAAATCTAATAATTTCTCAAGAATTGAAGCTAATATACAAAATATAATTGCATTATCGATTCCAGAAGTCAATGCAGATTGTTAAATTTATAGCATGCAATTGAAACAAATGTTTGAATGTTTGAAAGAAAAAGGAAAAGAAATGCTTATATAATATTTGAATGATTCTGTCGTTAGTCAATACGAAACATCACAAAACATAAAAGATTTTTGTTTTTATGAAAAAAAAAACGTAAAAATCCAGTCCAATTCAAAGAGCTGACGCGTTCGCGATAAGTCTATCAGTGACATCGAAAAAAACAAAGCCATTCTATGTAGCACCTATACAAGTGTGTATGTAAAAGTATATCTGGAACTCGAATTTTCAACAACTCATTTTACAAATAAATTCGTTCGAGTGGGACAAAGAAGCGAAGTTTCCCTCGGCGAGAACGGAGAGTGAGAAAGAAAATAGAGGCTGTAGAAATGGAAATAATAGTCTTTAGAAACCGCCCCTGCTTTGGGCGAGGGGTGTGCGGGCGACTTTTAACAAACTGGATATATTCAACGAAGGCGCAGTCAGTGGCTAAGAAAGTGCCTCGCTTTTATCTTTCGTCACTGAACTTTAATCCGATTTCGTGTTTTATTATCCCATTTAGCTTTCTGCATTCGCGGTTTTTTTTTACTCTTTCTTTCTTATTTTATTTCACTTCTAGTTTTATTTTTTTTCAACTTGGCTTTTTCCCGGTTACAACTCTTTCAGCTACGATTCGAATGGTAATTTTTCAACCCCGCCGCGGGAGCCAACTTTAAATTTTCGCGCAAACTTTTCCACCAGCGACAAAATTCAAATTTAACGACCCCGATCTTTATTATTGCGCTCTCGAAACTGAATCGGCCACCGATGTGGAAACGCTCACCTCATATACGATTTCGATTCGAATTTTCGATATGACGAATTTCACTCATACTTTTAACTGAAACTTTATGAAATTTGAGAAAATCGACCGGAAAAAACTCACCGCGATTCCGAACTTTTCAACGCGATCTGATTGAAAATCACTTTTTATATTAACGGAAATATATTTTGCAGCATTTGAGTATTATCAATGTTCGAATATCTAGAATTCGAAGTAAAATAAAATAATCGGTACCAAACCGAAAAAAAAGGATTCTAAGGTAGGAAAGGAAATCGCTAGTGGGGCCTATAAAGGTAATTGGCGTAGTCTGCAGAACGTTTCGTCGGATAGGTTACCAACAATTATGTTAATTTCTTGGAGATGGCTAAAGTCGTAGAAATGTAGATGGAACTCGTCTGAGATCGCTCTACGCACGACCGATCTGCGAAATTCAACAGAATCCCACAATTTTCCGAGCCTAAATAACCGATTTTCCGGATCGAATTTGCGCATTTGCATATCCACGTGTACCTAGCGTTAGATCCGCACAATTCTACAATGATAAATCGATCTGGAGCGTAAAAGGAATCTGTTATATGAGCCGTTCAGTGTACAATGTGATTAATTCCACAAAACGAAAAATTGAAAAATCGGTGAAACGTGTTTGATGCATTTTTCAAAATTCGCTTCATTATTCCAATTATCCAATATTATACACAAGCATATTGAATTTATAATAAACTACAAATGTAGTCAGTTCAAAAATGTAACTTAATATAAAAAAGAAAACTTAAAATTTTTAGAATAAATGTTTAATTATGTATTTCAATATTTCATTTCGAAAGGTAATATGTATGATATTATACACATTAAAAGCCTAGTAATGTTTATTTGTCAAAAATAATAAACAAAATATAAAGATATCAATATCGTTCCAATAATAAATCGAAACTAGTAGACCGTACAATAAAATATGATATCTGATGACCGACATCGAATTACTTCTGCGCGAAACATTATTTTATTAATGTTATAAGAAAATAAAACTCATCATTCGGGCGTTATTTTGACGAGAGCCTATACTTATATGCAACAATATGAAAATAATAACTAACCAAAAACAATAACTAACAAAAAGTAAAAAAAATAAGAAAACTCAAAACATTCGAATGGCATAAATCATAAACGGAGACAAATATCGATTACAAGTCTCCCGAATGCTGAATCGCACACTCTTCAAAGAAAAATGACTGTCAGACGATAAAAATCGGCCAGCTTTCGGTATCGGATAACAAATCAAATTTGACGGCCGGTAATTTAGAATCGGGGAGAGACGATACGACTATATACGAACAACCTTACGACGAACCAAAAAAAACGTTAATTAACGTGCTCCGCGTTCTATCCGTTCCGCGATATTTTCCAACGTGGAAAGGGGGTTTGGGAAATTTTTTGGTGGGGGGGGTTAGGCGAACTGTCAAAGTTTCATAAATTACTTTCTCGCGAGAGATAAATGCCCACTAAGCCTTTTTAATGTGCGCGAAGCACTTGATGCCACCCCTGGCGGCGATTCCGAGTGGACTCCGCTGATCGAGGGATGAATTATTGTTTTATGGTCGACTTCGAAATTGGGGAGTTTTTCATTGCGTTGTTCGTTAACGGCGAAGATCGGAAATTGTGTTAATTGCTTTTTTTTTATGATCTCGTTAAAGATTTTTCGTTCTAAAATGCGCGTGTTTTACAAATTGTATAAAATGGATTAAGTTTAAGGGATAACGATCGAATTTTCTAGCTAGAAAGTATTATCTATTCAGTTCTATATGCGAGCACTATATAGAAAAAGAAAGTTAATATTTTCTAGTTAGACAAACGATGATCGTTTTCCTTAACACTACATTTTTACTCATCATTCATGTGATAGAAATATTGCCTTTCTTACTCCAGTGCTCGCAATTAGAGTGAAAAAAGCAATAATTCCCAAATAGTCAAGCTAGAAAAGAATAGCGTTCTATTTTCGATAATTGTTATTTTCGTTCTGTTAGCTAACGTTAGATTAGTGATTAATCCAGAAAAAATATTTTTACGTAAATTCAAACTAAAAAATAACATGAAAACCTAAATTTTCATGCTTCGAACATAGTTATTTTTCCAAATTATTAACGTTCAATCGAAAATATTTTATACCGACATCTCACGAAATATACATAAACTAAAACGTCAATAAAATTTAGCGAATCAAATTATTTCACGTGTTCCGATTCAAAATAATATATGAATTGAAATAATTAGAAGAGACTTATTATAAAAAAAAAAACGATAAATGAAACCAATTAAATAAATGCGATAAAACCGTCATACGGATATCGGATGTCGCTCAAATCAAAATGATAAAAATTCTGAAAACATTGAAAATTGTACGTTTGAAAAAAGATAATCACTGACTTGATTTCAACGAAACAACTTCGTCCCTCGTTGCTGCATTGTAGAACTGCAAACTCCTTCACTGGAATTATGATGAGTTCGTGGAACTGCAATCGCCTTCACAGGAATAGTGATGAGCTGAAAATGGCGTTCAGAAACTATAAGTGGACTGTTATTTTAACATCGAAAATATTAACGTTCAACTATTTCACCATAATAATTCAAATGATGCAATAAAATAATATTCGACATACTCACGTTTCGATGAAATCGCATACATACATGCATAGTCCGTTCTAATTTCAGAAAATAAACAAAGTGAAGAAACTAATTTCCTGGAAAAAATAGACTACATACGCAAGTGTGTGTGAACGCACAGAATCACTAGACGACCGTCATTAAAAACTTTTAACTCGCAAAGTTCATTACGAGTTTAAACCGCAATTGTGGGAGTCCGAAACACGGCAAAGAAAGTTTCGACGAAAGCTTCTTATTTAAAAGTTACGGCAAATATTTAACTTCAAAATAATCACTCTTATTCAGACTAAAAACAACGAAAAAGCAACGCGATCACTGACATGACGTTTACACCCGAACGCTATCGACTGACTAAAATTTATACCTACCCAACTCTCATTGAAAAATAATATCGATGTGTCGCTTCAATGCTAAAAATGAACAATTATAAACTAAAAATGTATCAATTAACGATTTGTAACTATATGCTTAATCGATAAATTCACATTTATTGTTGTTCAAATAAAAATCAAAATAGATTGTCAGCGTGTAATTACCTACCACAAATCCAAACGAGTGCAAGTCTTTCTTAATTAATAAATGTCCGTTGTTTGCGTTACTAGCTTCAAGATGACCAACTTACAGTTTGTAAATGGAGTAACAACTGTATCTGAAATATTTTTAAATAAAAATCAAAACTTTATACATCTAATAATTGACGTTTTATCAAAAATCAAATGCGACATTGGAAAAAAAAGACACCGACCCAATCTAGCTTAATCGCGCACTCTAACTACAATATAACCCACATGCAATTCGACAGAATTCGAAAACTTTTCCGACTGCTCGTTCTTAATTCGAGGACGAAACTCCACCAAATCGCATAGCATAACGTAACGTAACGCCTTCGGAGCTCGACATTAAAACTAGCGCCATTTTCAAATTTCAAATCTGACCAACTTTGGCGCGCTTTCCGTCCGCGAGTTGTGCCACTTGGCTGCAGGTGTCACGCGCGAGAGCGACGTCAACAAAGTTGCACCTACACACGTCGCATTGTGTAGGACAATCTCAATGCTGGTTGGTGTAGGTTCGCCAGAAATGAACTTCCGGCTACGCTCCGCAACTTTTCCCGTTAAATTTTCGAATCGAACCTTTCGCGCTGTCGCACACGATTGTTGTAACGGATATCGAATTCGATTTTTGATGTTTTTGGAATATAAATGTCAGGTATTTTTGGAACAATTGTCTTTTTCAGCTCTACATATATATTGCTCCAAGTAGTGTTAATCAAAATTATATATGATTTTTATTGAATTCATTTGGAACATGATGAAGAGCTGAAGTGCAGTAGTTTGAAAAGAAGATTGCACTGAAAATTTTCATAGAACGTTACATTAGATTGGTTCAAATTGTTCAAATTGGTTGAATCATTAACTTAATTTTTAATTAACATTAATCTTTCGTATCAAAGTCAAACTTACATCGAGTTGAAAAAGATATTTGATCAAGATATGCGTAAAATAATACAGTACATACCGATTCTCATTATAATTACCCAGGTAACTCAAAAAGACGATTGCTTTGGACCCACGATCGATTTTTTTTCAAGATTTGATAACGGTTAAAATTGCGATTTAGATTCCTTGGTTTATAATAGCCGCATATCATTTTATAGCTGTATTGTTGAATTTGGGAACATATTAAATGCATTGTAATCGAAATTCTTATGAATATATTGAAAAAAACTTACAATTAAACGATAATTTAGAGGAAACGTTCGAGAATCAACATGGCGTCACGATGTATCGGAAAAAATGTGATGAAAAAAATTGAATCGAAATTTTCACTTTTTCAAATTACGAATAAAGCAGTTAAAATTTAATAATTAATTTTGGAAAATATTTTTTTCGATCACATGATCGATTTCGTTTATTTAACATCTTGATTTATTAACACGTTCAAAACAAAGAATTGTTGAATTATTTTTTTTTTATTTTATTTCTTTTTCATTTCATCAAATCATTCAAATCGGATTGTGTCGAATCGAATCGAACCGAATTGAACCGAACCGAATTCGAGGAAAATCTTTCCGCTCCTGTCCGCACGAGCCGAACTCGTTCCGAACTGGTTCCGCTCGTTCCGTCGTATTCCGTCGCCCAAATTCCACCAGGATACCATAAGAAGACGAGCGTGCTTCGTGCGGAAATTATCTCCGTTCAACGAATAAATACACTATCAACTGCGCACTATGCTGTCCTGATACTTATTCGGGGAATTGTTCGAAATAACCGCTGAGTAGTTAAAACCGGTATTTCCAAATGCTCTGGGTTAACTTATTCGCCATACATAAAAATAGGTTTTTTCGTAAAATTTATGCTTTTTACAATTTACATATTACAGATCGTTATTGATTCAATATTTTTTGAGATGAATTGTGTTAATTAGTTCGAAATGATTGATTATTTTCATAAGAGTAAAAAGCGAGTAGCACGCTATTGATCGTTTCATCGGTAAGAGTCTGGCGTACGAGTCTGTTTTTCCCCTGATAATCACAAGGCGTCATAAATGAGAAAGAGTGTTGCGTCACCCGGCTCTCCGATTGTGGACCGAACCGCGTGACGAGCTACAGCTTACGCTTCTTATTCATGCTGCCCTAGGAATTGATGGACAGATTCGCCTTTTAAACGCCTGAAACGAGTATTTCAAACATCGGCAGAACGGCACATAAACCTGCAGGTAACTAGATTTTATATGCGGCCGGCAGAGTCAATTAAGATTTGTTTTTTCAATAGTTTAATTATGAAGTTGATTGTATTAAACTAATTGTAAGGTTTTTATTTAATTCAAAGATAGAATTAAAGGTTTTTTATATCGAATAGAAATAAAAACTTTTAAATGAGTTCGTTTTATTAGTTTGAATTTGAAAATTCAGTACCATAACTTCATCAGGGTAATTTTTTTAATGTAAATTCGTCAAATCAGTAAATGTTGAAACAATCAAGTGTTTATATTGTTTCAAATCGAGAAATATAGTCAACATATGTGAGATTTGCTCAACTTATTTGATTGTAAGTTTAGAAAAACATGTCGAGGTAATACCAATGGTTTCCAAAGTAGAAATAATCCCAAAAAAAAAATCATATCGTTTGATTGCAGACGTAAATACAACACATTTACAACGGCTAATTTTTATCTCAAACCTATGTGCGAAAGCTCGAACTAAAATCCCAACTAGCGAATTTTCGAACCAACAGTCTATAGATAAAAAGTGAGTACGACTTCGACAGATGTCGCTATAAATTTATTCGAGGAAAAAACGCAAAATTCGCACATCTCCTTATCAATCATGTTCCCCTACCACAGTTGGGTCTGTGTTGGTCGGAAGACGTCCTCGACGTGTCCGCGGCGACGGCCCCCGTAGTCCGCCGCTCGCCGCGGACTGCGAGCTCGAAGGCTACGCGCGCAGACGGAGCCTGGGACCGAAAAGCCTTATCTCTCCGTTGAACGCATCGGCCGCGTTCAACGCGATTGTCGCAATCGGGCGCTCGGTGTGCGGTGCGAGGGCCGCTCCAGTTCGTCGGCGCTTCTTGCGCGCGCTCTCGTCGAGTCCGAGTCCGCGGCGCGCGCGGAAAACGTGTCCAAGAGGATTCCAAGATTGGCAATCGAAGACGCGTCAATGCGAGCGCCAGCTACCGGGGCCGCAGCGCGTCTAGGCGGTCGCGCGTCATGTCGCGTCGACTGCGCGCCTTCGTCGGCGCATGCGCATTATCCATATCGGTGTGGGCGTATCCTTATGAATTGCGAATGCGTGTGTTCGTTTTGCGAATGTGTGCGAATTGTATTGGGAGAAATTAAGCTTTTTAAGAATTTTCATGTTAATGATATAGTAATAAGATTATGATTCTCTGCTCTTTCGAATGCACATATGATATAAAATTCTCAAAACTATTGAAAACCATTAATAAGGCCACAGATCTGCAATGCGAAAAACAAACATCATTCTTAAACTTTTTTATTTTAATTAATTATTTAACATATCGTAACAACTTTTCAACTAAAGCACTATTGAATGAAAGTACAATACGTCACAAGCGAAAGCATCACTCCCACACAACAATAGTGAATGGCGAAGAAAACACATAGCATGTGAATCTTTTCGCGTTTCCACCGTCACACACGATTGAGAACGTTAAGCTCGGCTATCGAAGTCACATGAGCGCTAAGGAGATGTTCCGTTCGCATTTCTCCGTGAGAGCGCGTCATAATAGCATTGAGCGAGCGAACGAACGGCAATGACCCAGCGTGACCCAAAGCCGAGGTAACCTCGCTCTCGAGGTGACGTCCTCGAGCGCACGTCCCAGGGTCGCGTTTTTAGGGTCGCGACCCCGAGTACGGAACGCGTCGTACGCCGTCGGAGCGCGCCTCGGTGAGCGCTCGCTCAGACCGCTATCAGGGTATCATGCGGTGCGAGCAGGTGCGTTTCCTCGGTTTTCCTCGTTTTTGAGGAATTTTCTCTCGTTTCCTACGCCGGGGTACGCGGGCGCTATGAACGCGAGCGGATCGTGCGCGCCGCGATGCAAAAAGCTTCGCGGTCGTCTGCATTTCGTTGACCTTTTCACCTGGCGCTTGACCGGTTCCGGCCTCGAGACTTATCCGGTCGCCTTCGAACGGCATAAATCTCGCAACGGCACTAGAATCGCATTTATATAGTGCGATTCGAATGCGTATTCAGGATTTTGATCGTAAACTGAAAATTATTTGCGGAAAAACTACCGCTCGATAATTGTTCGAGCGATGAAAGTTCCTCGAGCGTGCCGCGGTTACGTGCCGCCGCGCGTTTTCGGCGTTATCCTGCTCCGCCTATGGATTCCTGGTAGAATTTTATATTAATTTGCATACAGGTTATTTTTACATAATTCATGAAATCGCTCCATAACGGAAAATAAATAAAACACACAAACCAAAACTATTTATTACGAGATCGATTCGTGTTTATTTATTACTTTACCGAGAGAGCGAGGCGCCTTTCGTCGCGCGAATTCAATGCGATTTATGCGATCCTAGCGGAAGAATAATGTGTATGAGACAATCGGGATAGCATAAAACGACGACGATGAACGACAATCGTATGTATTTGAATTTTTTTTTGTAATCGTCGTTTTTCATACGTCGCATATTTCGAGAGACGTTGTGAGTTGTATTCGTCACTTCCTCGAATACATGCACTCTTGGTCGCAGTGGAAACTCCATACGAAAGTCAAGCACGTGTAAATTCAACTCTAGAGTCATTCACCCCGAATTTACTGTCGTATGGACGACGGAAAATACGCGTGCTATTTCATGCACTCCCGTGAACCGATCGAGCTCGGCTCGATCCTTCCACTCGGAAAACGGTGCGAATCGTCCGATCGGTCGCGAACTAGCACCGAGCGACTGCGACGAGACATCCTACGCTCTCATGTTCTCCGGGTGATATTCCCCAAAAGTTAGCCCGTGCCGCGGAAGTGAGCTCGGAAAACTGACCTACAGCAAAATCCGTCGACTATTCCGAAACGTTCGACGCACGCGTCCGCCTTTATGCGCTCCTGTGAAAACTTTGAACGAAACGTGAGTCTAATGTCGCGGGATGATCGGTGCGATCACACTGTGAGTGAACGAGTGGCATAACGTATCCGAATAGTCAACATTGTATGTACTGCAATAATATCATTGTATGTATCTCAATTCAAATATATCTATTTTCAAATTCATACTTTATTTTTTTATATATATATTTAAATTATTAAAAATATTAAAAAAATAAATATTTAAAAGTTATTTTAAAATACGATAATAATATGAAATCGAAATCGAAATTGATTAAAAAGAACTTTGTTTATAAACAAATCGCCAACAAACTATCGGATTACGTCGAATATGAGTATCGATGACACGGAGGTCCCGCACCCCCGTTCTGCGCCCCTGATCGAAATCGGTGCGGCAAGGCGTTCCTAGGGCTTAGCCACCGCGCGGGGCGTCGCCGAACGTCTCGAGTGACGACGGGCGCAGCCCCAAGCGGGGGCGGCGCACCCAACGACGCCCCCGCGAGCCTACGTATAGAGGACGCGCATCAGGATCGAGGATCACATCAGATCTGTTAAGGATCTAAATACGCAGTTCGTCGATGTTCATGATCGATCGGGGTCGTCGATCTGTTACCGGTCGAAGACCTGATGCGGGTCGATGAACTCTTGTAAGTTGGATTTGTATTGGATTAAACGAAAAGTCGTCGGATCTAATGAATTGGACGAAATTTCTTTACATTTGACATTTACAGTCTTTTCACTCCTTTGGTTAACTGATCAAAGAGTTACATTAATCCTTAAACTGTTAAAATTATATCTTTGTTCCACGGATTTTTTACTATGCATAGTGAAAAGACAGACTATAAATTTTCTGGTTAGTCAACTAAAGCAATGAAAAGTTCAGCCCTAAGTTTTGTTTTGTCAGATGAAATAAAATTTACTTAATTTATAAACTGGACGAATTGTTCTTTTCAAAAGAACTTGATCTCGAGTTATTTTGTAATTTTTTTGGGAATGTAAGTGTAAAAGTCGATTATTCATGGTTAAATGTATTTTACAAATTGAAAAAAATGAAATTCAAATTAAGCGGTCGTTTTATAATTATGTAGGAATACGTGTGATTTTGTCTTATGAACATTTTTTAGACTTTTGTTCCGCATTGAATTGGAAGGCGGTAACGTAATAACAAGTAGGCGGGAGCTCCACCTTCCAATATAAATTTTGTACGTTTCCACGAGAACCTCCCAGTTATCTTGTAATATAGTAATTTTGTATGTAGATTTATCAGATTTTAAATAAGATCCTGCGTTTTAAACCAACCAAGGAATCGTCGAAATTCAACATCAATGCAAAAAAAATTCAATTCGTACTAGGTTTCTTTTGATTGAAGCATTTTACAGAACTTTGAAATATTGAGGATTGATCTTTTGATCATTGGATAATAATGATAACATTAGTTTAACTACTAATTACGTAAAAAAAACTTTTATCAAATATTTATTTAACCTATAAACTTCATTAACATTTGAAAACAAGATCTTTCAAATAACTCATTCTTATCGAACAACGCTAATGAGTAATACATATGCGACGCAATTCAACACATGCAATGTTTGTTTAGAACCAATCTTTTCACATTTTTAACCCTTGAGTTAGTTATCTCCGCTGACTCCCCTAAGTACGAAACGTACCAAATTTATCTCTTTCTAACTTCCACTTTTAAAATACGGAGATTTAAAACGAAAGCTTTGAAAGTGAACAGATTGACCCTCAATTTTTGCTCAATTGACCCTCAATCAAATTTGAATCATTTCATGTATATTTTGATTCAAATGATTTTCAAAAACAATTTGAATGTGTATCATACAATACCTATCTTGTTTCTCTGAATATATGATTTATTGCAATAAAATGATTTTGAAATAATATATTTTATTTTACTCCTCAAAATCTCTCTCGAAAATATTCTTTGGATATAATTTCGTAGAACCCGCGCGGCATACGAACGAGTAGAAAAGAACAAAGAGGACGAGCGTTTGATTGGACACGAATCCCCTAATGAAACGATGATAAAAGTGGAGTCGGGCGGGCGCGGCGACTCGGCGGTCACACCCACCGGCCACCTCCTCAACGAACGTGCGCCCCTAATGCGGAGCCGTCGCCGCGTGGCCTCCAGCCCGTCGCTGCCGAGGCGCAGCGCCCAAGGGTCGCCCCCCGCTGCTGCTCGCTCGAGTGCTCGACCCCGCCAGCACTACGCCCCCCGAATTTTCATCGTCCGCGCTTCGTTCGCGTTGACGTGCATGTCCGCAATTCGATTCATAAGTAAGTATACGTAATGCGATGATTGGGAAATTTATCGATGATTAGTGTCAAATCATACTAGGAGTAATACGAATGTAGTGTGTAGAAATTTTTGATCGTTTGAAAATGATATGAAACTTGATATCGTGCGATGTTATGTGAAGAGAATTACTAGGATAATGATACGTATTTAAAATATTAGTATCTACTCAGAAATATTGATTGTTAGTAGGCAGATGTTAATTTCCGAAAAAAAAAAGAAAACGATCGAGAAAACACTATAAGACGACTGAAAATGCCAAAGGGTACAAGTGGATTTGCGGTGATTTCGAGAAAAGTTGACTATGTACCTACATGTATTAGGAAGAGGTTGACTGATTTGATGATACATCTCGGCACACGTTCCGAATTCGTTTATATTCTTTTGCCACCAAATAAATGAGCGTATATAGAAGCGATTCTTGTAGATAACTCAATTTCGACAAAAATGTCACTTGTACCCCTTGGCCTTTTCGATCGTCATTTATGTGAATTACATGTGAATTCTTGCTAGAATGTCAGCTCAATATCACTATATTATTAATATTAATATTTTTTCAATTTGGTAAACAGAAAACGTTTGAATTTCGATTTTCTTCGAACTTATTCTTTCTACTTTGGCATAAACGTTCACTGCAACATCGAAACTCGCACAATCACAAGGGTTTTGTGGACATTATTTCGTTTGGACATTATTTCGCACGACCCAATCACAAGACCAAAACATTATGACATGCACAGCAACGTCTCTTTAGAAGACCTTGAGCGGCTGCGATAAGATGGCGTCTGGCGCGCCTCGTCCGCCGCACCGGTCCCCGTCCGTCCGTCCGCGCGTGGACCTGGCGTGACGCCGCGCCGCGTTCGCGCGTCCAACGCTTCCCGTTACTATCCGGAGCGCACGCTGAACGAGGAGGTCGTCGCGATTCGGCGGTGGCGCGTTTCGCGATGAGCACTCCAGCAGTCGCGCGACGAACTACGCAAACACCAAGAGTCTAGAACGAGAAGGAGATCGACGCGCGCTTGGCGAAGTGGGCGTGTCGTTCCGATGCGGGACTCCCCCACTCTTCGAACGAGGCAGATATCGTTAACCAGTTTCGAGTGCCTGGTTCATGTTTAGCGATCGTCAACCGTTTCTTTTTCATTTGATTTTAATTTATTTTCATAATATGTTTTGATCAATTAAATGCTATTTCGAACTGCATATATGATAGACTCAAATAACGAGTTTCATGAAATAGATTGCATCTTGAAATATGGACACATTTGAAGACGACTTAACGGCAACAAACTACATTTTTTCGCTAAACAATTGTAATTGAAATATTTAAAATAGGAAAACGTAAATACAATTCATGAGAACCGATTAAAAAAAATCATGAATTAAACGATTACTTCTTATAGCCTTCTGTTACCCTATTATCGGAGTCGCCAACGGTGAAACAAATGAAATCGAAAGTGAGAGTCGTCATCGTTTGTTCGATGTCAACTCGGCTCGAAACGTTCGAAACTCACACATCGATCTTGAAAATAAACAACCTACATTACCATGTTCATTGCTACGTCTCTCAACATAAATAATCATGAATCAAACTAATAAAAATGAGGTTAATACGTCTGATCGCTTCACGCGGTAAACGGCAATTGTACACGATTCGTACAAAAGAAGAAACACGAACTTGAATAAGTGTGCCGTTTTGTATGTGGTATACGTGCGCATGTATTCGTCCGTTTAGAGAACACGATATTGCCGCGCGTTCAATCATACCTCCTGCTATTTCATGTTCGCCTAATATAAAGTGCGCTTTAGTGACGTGGCAAACGCGGGTATGACAGCTGAGAGTGACAGGCAAATTATGTATACCGAAAGAAACGAACACGCGATTCGATTATGTTCGATCGAAAAATCAAACCCTTCAATTTTTAATTAATATCGATTATGTATTTTTTTTCTACAAAAATTAAATCAAATCGATAAATATGAAGTAAATGATGGATATCAACAATTATTAGATCACATTTAGATGAAAATAATCGATGAAAACAATTTTGAATGAATGATAAAGACAGGGATACGATCGACATTGTTCCTTTCGGTATACCTTCATTCTGTCATCTCGTATTGCGTTCGTGAATGTATGTGTGGCCAATAGCAATGCAGCTATCGACCGTGGTAACGCCCACTTCCAAGGTAACAAAATAGGGCTGCCAAAATCAATTCAACCCAAAACACTTCGATAAAAGACGCTCAACAACGATCAAAGCATTTGCAAGAAATCTTCAATAAATATCAATTATTCAAAATCGATTTCATTTAAATAAACAAATATTTTATAAGAAAATATGATTTATATGAGTTTATTAGTATTGGATTGAATATATTTTGAAAAAAAATCAAATTAAAATTTAATAAATTTTCGATTTGTTTTTAAATGCATTATCGAATATTTAATAGTATGAATGCATTTAAATCATTGTTTGAATATTTTTTATCAGATCGTTCAGAATTGTGACAACCCTAATCGCGTCACAGCCACCGCGAGCATCTTCTGCGACCCGGGTATAAAATACTCAGAATTTCGCGCGAAACCGACCGACCTAACCTAAGATTTTTTCGAGCAACCTCGGAGAAGAGCTCCGCCTTCGAGCGCCCATTCGTCCCCGACTCGAATCCTTCGCCATTTTGAGCCGCGCTGAAAATACTCGAAAAGTGCTCCGCAGATCGGCGAACAGCGCGAATTACTCCACGAAAAAAAAGAAGGAGTCAACGAGCAGGCAAATAAACAGAGTAAACGAGTCGTCCGCGTTCGTCGGAGCGTCGAACGGCAATCGGAGCAAAAAAGGATTCGACGTCCGTCCACACACGCCGCGTGCCGATTTCGAAATTTGCGAATAATATACCAGGACTTCATACGCATGCGTCGGTGAATCGCGATATGTTTGCAACGTTGCGAACTTGTTTCGCGCACACACACACACGCGTATGTAACGTGTGTATGTTATCATTATCGACTCTGGCGTCGAGGCGGATAAGACTACGTTCATAGTTCATTTTGTAAGTTGGAATTTAGAATGCGGACATGAGTCGGTGACACATTGTAATGGCGAATCGTTCAGAATAGTCAAACATGAGTTATTATAATTCGAGTTCAATGTGAGTAGTCTAGATCAAAATTTAAATTCATTTTGTATATTCAGATTTAGAATGTAATTCTAGATTTGCAACAATAATGAATTGTTTGGATTAATTAACATTTTGAAATTCATTCGATTTGTGATTTCTTGTACTATGAATTTAAAATTTAAATGAACTTCTGAATAAAATTCAAGTTCTATTCGTACATTTCAGAGTGCAAACATAAGTTCATTGTATTTCAATATGGATTCAAATTGAGCGAACGGCATTCAAGTTCATTTGTGAAGTTCATATAACAAGGTCAAAATCAATACGCGTCAAAAAAAAATCAATAGTTACGTCATCAGTGAATGTTCTAAAATTCTTCAGAATGTCGATTCAAAGCCGTTTTGAAAACGTTTAAAGATTTTCAATATAGTATGTTATTGCAACATATTGAAAAATAACTTTTGCATTTCAACGGTTTTCAATTATTATTATTTTAATATTGAATATAATTTATTATTATTATTATTCAGGTATGTATTGAACTTACTACAAAAAGTTATATTGAATTGAATTAAATTCATTTATTTGTTCAAATACAAATTGTATTCGTCACAAAATTGAACGAAAGAAAAGTCGCTCAATCGCGCCGTTGGGAGTCCGCAGATCGGATTCATTAGGAGAGCAGAAAGCGATAACGATAATTCTCATAGTCGCGCTATTCCGTTCGCTCCGTCACCGCGCACGCCGACACCACCATCTTCCAGTGCCGTACCAATACCAGGCGCTCATGAAATGGAAACGCGAGTGCTGATACGCGGCCAGACAATTATATTAGTCATACAACTTATGTACATATCATATTTTAAACATGTACACATTTCGCATCAACGTTGGACGAATGTCAATTATTAAATGTATGTACATACATACGATACAATCTCATGAAATATAAGTCAATTGTTGAATGAAAGAGTCGATGAAATCGAAAGAATGAAGATATTCGGAATGGAACGTCTGAAAATCTGTGCGAAATGGGAAGGCCCTGGAGCAACAGATACGAATGCTCTACTTTCATCAGGGCACTATGAGCGGGCGCGGATGTACATTCGTTATTGTGTCTCTAAACTGGATCAACCTACCGAAACAGCATTGCCGCGTTGCCGCAACGCCCTCGTTGTCAAAACAAAGAGATTTTCCCGAAGTTCGGTAAATTGTCACTGCGTTGTATCGGATTCGTCGTAGAGTGGTAGAGGTTACATAATCGACGATTTAGAACGACGAGCGCGAGTTCGACGAGGTTTCAGTCATGATTATTCATGCGGGTTGTAAGAAAATTTATTTTATTTTTCCTGCGTCGATTAACAAATAAGTGAAAACTCAACCGTAATTACTAGGACAGCACGTGCGCGTGGAGTAAAACGTCAGAAAAACTGTCATTAGTGCTGGGATCGCGATAACAGATGTCAATAGTTCGAAACGATCGAATCGGCTTTGTAAATTGAAAAGAACGCGTGCGAAAAATTTAAAAGTTGCCGTTAAATATTTGCAGAGTAGTTGTTTAGAAAAGAATAAAATAAAGAAAAGTTTAATCAATCCAAATTTTTAAATTGAAAAAATAGTGACATCTGTGAAATACGGTAAAAACTAGTTGTCTCAACTTTAGTTAAATACTTTGCACACAGATGTCACTCAAAAATTAATTTAATAAAAAATAGATAAAATTATTTCATCACAAAATACTGTTCATTGTGAAAATAGAAGCTTGATACAAGAAAATAAATGATAAATAGTCATAAAATTACAAAATAGACTTGATCTTTAAATCATATCTTTCAACAAATTAAACATTTTGTGTAATGTAATACGTTATTTTCTCCTATTGAATTTGACAACTTTCATCACCGACAAGCTAATCGGTTATATACGATTGAAAGATCAAATCTAAAACGAGAATAAATTACGTTTACCAGAGTTTTGAATCGACACGTGACAGCATCCGCCGATAATAATGGACGATTTGAAAGTTACCGCGTCTACCAGAATTCTGAACCAACACGTGACAGCGTCCGCCGATAATAATGGACGATTTGAAAGTTGCCGCTTTTAGACGGCGGTAAAATATTTGCACCTAACGCGAATAGCCACAGATTTTAAAATGAAGTTTTGTTACTAAATAAGTATTTATGAATTAAAAATACAATAAAAAATGCATTAAAACGAAATGAACGCTTTTTATCTTCATTATAAATTATTTAAAGAGTATCATAAACGAAAATAATTTTCAATGGTGCACAACTAACTTAATATTATATACGTCGCTTTTGGGTGCTCAAAGCGCATACAAATAGCTCAATGCGCCGCGAAACGGTTTCGAAACGACGTGCACAATGTAGTGGGTGTGTTTTGGTCGTTCAGTGTGCGATGTGGGCCGCGGCCGCCGCGCGCGCCCGATCATGGCTGCCGCACTCACCGAAGACCAGGAATCCGTAAGTACACCGAATTCGAAGCCCGTTTCCTAATTAAATCCTCGACTAGAGCCCCAACGGGCCCCCGGGCGCTGCGCCCCTTCGATCGAAAGCCGGGGCGCGCTCTTGCGACTCCGCCCCGACGCCCCTTTGTGTCGGCCGATTTGCTCTCGCGGAAGTTTGGATTCGTTCGACGTTTGCGATCGCGTCGGGGGCTCAGCCCCGGGTGCGGTGACTCCGCCCCCCGCTCATAACCTCGTTCGGTCGATTCGCTTCCCGTGTACCCGGTTCATACGTACCGTGCACGCTACGTACGCCGATGCGCGCATTCGTATACGTGCAACGTACTTACTTACGGCCATTCGTATTTTGTGTATGCGCGTTCGATTCGACGTTCGGTGCCGGTCCGTTTTGTGAATGCCATCGAGATGATCTTCGTCGTCGTCCCTCGTTCAAATTGTTCAATAATCATATTCGGTACAGTGAGGTTATGTTTTTCTTTTGTTTTTGAAAACTTTTTATTCGATTTATAGTTACAAGTTACGATTAATTCTATTGAAATCATGATTACACATTGTGATTTGTTAATTCTTCCCAGCCTCTATCTCTACTTAACAAGTCCCAATCTCAATATAAAATGTTTAATAATAAAAAAAAAACTTAATCCAACTCGACCCAGTGATTTTTTTTGTAATTTTTTTTACGGAATCAATATAAAAAAATATTATATCACTAGTCGATTTGCGGTTGGATATAAATTCATCGAAATATAGACTAATTATACAGGTGAAACTTATTCATCTCAACTCGACATAAATCCCAATCGATGGCATTTTTTTCTTCATATTTTATTTATATAAATCGCTATAGATTCAGACGAATTAGAATTAAATTCTACCATCGGTCATTTTGTAAATTTCAATTCGCGTCACATGTTTTGAATTGGCGCGAAATATGCGTAAGTTCAAAAGTTATTTTCATTCATTGTTTCGTTTTCGATTGATGAATTGCGCATGTGGAATTCTCATTCATTTCGTTCGTAAATTACACGATTGTTTGCGTATAATTTTGGGAAAATTTCCCCAACGACGATAATGTATAAAGCTATATTTAGCTATGCATTAAATATATTTAAATCTAGGGCTTCGATATTGGTTTTAATATATTTGCGTTATTTGCTTTATTGTTAAATATTTTGTGAAAGTTTGCGTAAACCCCTTGAATTGTTTGCTGTACTTGACACTCAGTGATGAATTTATCAAATTGTCAACAAGTACCTATGCTTTTTACTGTAAAATGGAAAAAAAAGTACAATCTAAAAGTCTACTTAATCTTGACATAAGCTGCATTAGTAATACTTTCTGTATTTGATGTTTACATTATTAGTAAACGCAATAAAATAAACATCACAGTTAATAGTAGATACATAACATTCTTTAATACGTTCATGTACAAGTATTTATTTTACAATATTTGTTCAAATTACAATCTCGATATTCGAAATCCAATTCATACATTTATTTTCTCACAGTCTGTATTATTTCCTTTGATATAAAATTATTGTTCGTTCTATAATAGGAATTTTTCACTCGGAAAAATTCATTAACTGCTTATTCGAACTAAATTAAATAATTGCGCAATCGTGCGTTAAACGCACAATGTCAGCCGAGTCTGAAATTTTATTTATCGCCATTCCGACGAAATTCTTCCATTCCCACAATATATTTCAAAGTTCGTACAAAAGATTCACCAATTAGTGCGAAATAAATGGACTTCGTCACATTTATTAATCACACCAGAACTTTTCTCCGATGATTGTACGAAAACATCTTCAAATCCCGAAGTGTCAACTCGAAGTTCGCCCACTCGTTTATCCACATTTGGTAATTCGATTTATGACGATGTCAATTAAATGTTTGCTCTGACCGAACGTTGAATATGGCATCACTAATCGTGTTTGCTCATTGTTTACCGATCGAGAATAAATTGTGTTCTTATAATCGATATATTATGCACTAGTTTCTCATTTTTAGATTCTCCTATGAAAGTAATTGCATAATCTGTTATTGTTATGATCTTCGTAACGTAATCTGTAATGTTATTTTTATGCTCTATGCGTCAATATGTGATGAAAAACAAAACACTCCATCCATTTTCCTAGTCGAAAATCATATTTCTATGAGTAATAAAACAAACTAAACGTTTTATATCCATTTCATAAAACGAACGATAAAATCTTCTTCCACAAAGTGTATATGAATTACAATCATCAATGCAAATATTCTCATTAATATTACTATGATTCAGTAAAGTCATTCATAAAAACGTAATTGATAGTCAATTTGAATCGTTTAACCTCAACGCTATATGTGAGGTAAATCAATGTATTATATGCATTCATAGCTCCAACTGAACAAAATCTCAGATTTTTTTTTTTGAAAAACTCAAAATAAGAACTGTCCAATCATCGAACATTCATATGATTATTACGAATGTATGCGCTCTCCTATCTTTTGTGGTGATGCGGTTCGTGCGCTGACGGAAGTCGGGTTACCATTTAATCTGACGAATCCTGCTCAAAGGCCATCGACTATTATTGACTATGGTTATGTCCAGAACGTGGTCTCATAGCGATCCGCCTTCCGCCCAGGAAGGACCACCGATGCCCGTCTCGAGGAGTCCCATCCGAAGGAAACCAGTTCTGGAACTGGATACTCTTCGTTCTCGTTCGTTCGTTTGTTGTTCGCGATCAGCCTGCGGAACTGTCAAGAGTGCACTTTCGGTTCAGGAGGATCAGGTTCTTCGTGTGGGACCTCATCCGTGCAGTTCCTAGGCGAAAGGTTCAGGAGTGACTCAGGTTCTGCTTGTGATGATCGTCCGATTCTGATGAGTTTCACTCGAAACCGCAAAGTGCCGGATTGTGTGTCTGAAAATGAGTGTCGTGGTAATTTTATGGCTTTTTCGATACTTGGAAGTCTAGGTCGATTTTGTTGTTCGAATGCGTACTTGAGATTTCGAAATTTTATCAAAAGATTCAGGTGATAGTGTAATACATTAAACAAAAACGTGTAGATGTTTATCTGAAATTTCATTGTGCAATTTCCGCTTATCAAATCGGTCACATTAACGAATATTCATCGTATGTGATTAGATAATACAATTTTTTTCCATGAACGAAACGAAAACAATTCATTGATACTTTGACGTCAATTGTGCGAATCTGTTCCATTTCTTCAACGATATCGATTCTATCTGCGGTTTCGTGTAAATACGAAATCTCAATATCGATTCGTTCCATATTATTTCACGCTTTGTTGAACATACGCGTCAAATCGATGACAAAAGCAATGAGATCATTGAAATCGTACGATATTTCGATCCATCTCCGTAGAAAGTCGGATTACGCATCCGAACGTAGGATGCATGACGATGACTCTTTCCGATCTGACACACTTTGTGCAAAATACCTTTTTAATTGCTAAATTTTATCGAATTAAATACGTATTTATTTAATTTCACTCCGTCGCAATAGAAGTCACGAACTGCGCCACTATATAACGAAGTGACGTTACTTTTCCTCTTAAATCTTCGGTCATATAAAACTCGTGACTTGCGTTCCGAGAACGTTAGTTTCTTTTGTCCTTTGCAGAAACGCCGCACTTCGATATATATGTAATAACGTCGATAAATCGTCTCTGTAATCTTTCAGCTCTTCGTCGAATGATAGTTTTCAGCTTGCCGATTTGAAATGTGCATTTTCATTCGAGCGAATTTGCATCGTTTTCATTACGTCGCGCATAAAAAGAAAAGAGTTCGACGCGAACAAAGGCTTATTTGAATTCGCTTTGCAGGAAGGGACCGCGATTAGCGGAATCGTTGTTTTCTGGAATTTCGAAAGAGCATTGTCTATTTCTTTGTATCGTGTGTATCAACGAGTGAAATCGAACAATTCTGTAATCTGTATAATTTACAAAGAAATTGTCCATTCACAAGAATATAACCCACGATAAAAACGACTCGATTACGTATTCGAATTGAATCTCGAAACTTCAATATGCACTTTTCTATATCTGAAATTGCACATTTTTTATTCAGCGAAGCGAAACCCCTTGATCTCTACAGCCGGAAGGAACTCTCTATTCCGGAATAGAAAAGAGAAGCAGCGAAACAAAAAGAAAACCCTCTCACGAAACCAGAGGGCCTCGTTCTTTCGCCACCTTTGTCGAGGCTTAATTGCACGTCTCATCGTCCATCCTTTGAGCCTCGTGCTGTGGATTCTCATCTTCCACCTCTTGAATCGTCTCGCAGCGGCTGCTTTTCAGCGTCGACCTAGACGCTCGAGATGAATTATTCATGGGAGGAGATCGTCAACATCCGCGAAGGACGACGTTTATTCGAATCGGAATAAAAATCAGATTACGATGAGTCCGATGCGAACCAGTCTTCGGACTGGTTTTGTGCTCTGCCGTAAGAGAATCTTCTGATTTTCGAATCAGAGAGGTGTGGCTGTCGAATGGCAATATTGTCGATTAGTTTCAGTTTTGATTTGATCGAATTTCTACCTACGACACAAATCTCACATATATTTGAATCACTTGTATAAATCTCTCATTGTCAGTTATACTTTTGAATCACTTATATGAATCGCATTGCTATAGGTAACAACTTGATTTTTCAGCTTATGCTTAAAGTTTCATCGGCAGGAAGTTCGACCTGGTTATTTCGTATATTTCCGAGGGGGTTTTTCAAAAATTCGACTCTTGTGACAGGTTCAATAAAATTCAGAGTCGACGTCGGATGCTGCTGCTTTTTTATTTGTCGTATCCTCTGCATCCCGTGGGTTGTGCGTCCAGGAAGCTAAATGGCTCACTTCCCACTTGGGAAATGAGTCGTCCGATCCTCCTTGGCAGATGCTTTCACCTCAATTTTCTCCATATCCAACAATTTCAGATCATACATCATCATTATGACTATTCAAATAAGATCAAATCGATCACAATCACCTCCTCGTCGAATTCGATCTTCGCTCGAATCCATCTAAATTCTCGGAAAAGCTTAAAACAGCGCACTTCTGTCTTACAAATCGACAGTTTTTAGTCGCTTTTTTTCCAATTTTATGAACTCAGGAAGCCCATCCCGCATTTTTCGATCACAATTCGACTAATATTGATCGTTTTTTATGCGGCTTCCGAGAATATCTCTTTTATATTTTCGTAAGAGAGCAACGGCGGATGTACCTCCGCACCGTTTATAAACGCTCAGACGTTTTCAAGCTTTTCTCTCGTTACATTTTCCATCTTGTGTCGAAACTTTTTGATCCGTTCCGCTTTTCGCGATTTTCGAATCGCGCGGTTTTTCCGTCGAAGCATTTTGTTTTGTTTTGTTTTCCCGCCAGTTTCCGGCCGATCGGATATTTTCGGCGCGCTTTTCGCAAACAGCTGTGCGGTGTTTTCCGTTAAATTTTAGTTATGAATCGAGCTTTTACGAGATTCAGATTCAGAAGCTCACCAATCAATTGTGTCTATTAGAATAGACAGATGAATCAATTGTCAATCTTCTGTCGTTGAACTGTTCATATGTTATAATGTCTTATATCAATACAGATTTGGTTTGTTCAAAATTATATCAGAATCGAGTAGATTAGACTTTTGTATCTAATGTAATATGTTATACACAGCATTTATTTGTCTATGTATATAAAAATTAGCGCAGTATAAATCTTATTATTTTATTCTAATCAGGTGTACTTTGATGTTTTCGATTGGTCGATTACTTATCGGAATCTAATAAGAAAGAATTATATGTGTATGATTAATATCTAGTTTTACATGAGTATTCGGTGCATGAAATGATTAACTCCACTTTTTTTTAATGTCGAAGCACTTTTTATAACTAGTCATTATTTTTTATGAGTGAAATACATTTCCTGAATGATAAGATAAAAATCAATAAGTGACAAAATTTGTTCGAGCACCAAATAATTAATCATTCATATCAGAGCCCACTTTAATTAATTCTGTACTCTAATATAAACTGTCCGCTTCCAAAATTTTGTTTAAAATTTCGAATAAAAATCAAATGAATAAATATCGAAAAATGAATCAAACCCGTTTCATTTTTTTATCAATTCATTTGTTTTAAGCAGTTAATCAATTTGTGGCACTTAACTTGAATTCGAAAGGGCTATGTACATTTGGCCACCCCTGTCGTCGACCGGTGTTTTCGTAATTTCAACACATCCGTTTCACACACAGGTAGAGGACGCACGTGGTTGGCTGTCACTTCTTTTAAACGCACTCCGTCATCTTGACATTTCCTTCCTCGCGTCGTCGTCAATAATACATACATACGACGACCAGGACCATCGTCCGTTTCGTCCTCGGCTCCATCAGTGGCCGCAGGATTGCGGAGCTGGACCGACGCGTCCAGCATCATCGTCCGACTTCCATAATTGTGCTCGGATGTTGTTTTTGCGATATCCGCTGATAAACGAGTCCACAGAGTTTCTTCGTTATTGGCGTTTCCTGTGAATCATTCCGTTGCACTTTGGTTGTGCGGACTTTCGTTTCAGCGATTCGTGCCGTTATCGTTGAGGACTTTGGTTCTGATTTAAATATAGATCTGTCGTGAAAGGAACTGCTCGATAAGGAATTGTATTGAATTGTCGCTGTCGATAACACACCTGTGTGTGTCATTATGGAAAAGTTCAGAAAATTTGTCAGAAAGTACATAGTTTTATTTCTCAGAGTGAGCATTTTGGTGAATGTGAATTGAGGTGTGATAATTTGCAATGTCTTATGTTGTTTATTTTTGTGTTGCAGGCCACAAAACGATTTTTGGAAGCGGTGAATTCACGGCGCAATCTTGCCACCGATGGCCAGGGAGATCCCATCGATTGGGCTACTGCGGTTAGGTTTCTTCTAGCGAGGAAGTTTGATGTTGCACGAGCTACCACGTTGTTTGAACAACATGAGCTCACTAGACACCGTGAGGGCCTTTTCCAGTTCGATCCTTCCTCCGATCCGCTACGCTCTGAGCTGGCAACCGGAAAATTCACCATATTGGTTAGTTTATGATAAATCTTCATCATATATTGAATTTAGTTATGTTATAATCAAAGAATTTAATGCATATTGTTATTTCATTACAGCCTAGTAGAGATGCGATGGGAGCTGCTATTGCAGTTTTTACCGCTAATCTCCACGTTCCACAAGCTTCCACTCATCAGACTACTCTTCAGGTACTTATTCCATGCTTTGTAATGTATCATCATATTTTTAAAATCACCTTTTTATATTACATTTACAAATTAATGTTTTTTATGAATGAGTCAATATTATTTTCATTGCTGTTATCATCTGAGCCAGCATTTAAATGTTTACTCACATCATTTGTGAAAAATATTGCACTAGTCATGTTCATGTTTTTGTTGGTTTTGTTTTTTATAGCCTTTTTGTTTTTTTCACATTGCAGGGTATAGTTTACCAATTAGATGTAGCACTTCAATCTTTAGACACACAGAGAGCTGGACTGGTTTTCATTTATGATATGTCTGATTCTAAATATTCAAATTTCGATTTTGATCTGTCTCAAAAAATTCTTATGTTGCTTAAGGTAAGATTTTTCAAGTTCATTTTTATTGAAAACGTTAAAATTTACATGATTTGTCATTAAATCGTAATATTTTCAATGCTATATGATTTTTAATATAAAAGATATCAAATCATATGCCTGATTTATACATATTTTTATGAATAGCAGCATTAAAATTTCAAATTAATGCACAATAGCCACGCCATCTTCCTTCAAATTTTTTCCACTTACATTTTCATACATAGATGTCACTATGTGTTTGCAGATTTTTTTCGCATTTATATTTTTCTTAATTACAAACAATATCATCGACCTCATTTCATTTTCAATCAATTTTAAGTGAATTTTGTACCTTTAATACTTTTTCACATTTCTATTTTAGCATTCAAACGAATACCAGATTTAGAATTTAATTCTAAATACTAGATATTTTCTTGAATGAATCGTTATTCTTAAGTATAAATCAGCTACTTAATAAGTCGGGAATAATTTGTTTCATATTTGTCTTTGAAATTCAACGTGTACAAATATAAACATACAACAGATAATAATTACAAACTCATTGCCTGTTTTCATACAAATCAACCTATTCATATAAGCACAGACACATCTCATTGACGTAGATATATTTTTCACGAAAAGATCAAACAACAAACAATCTCCGACTCTTCGAAATCTTGTTTTGATCGAGATTTGCGCCGCGTCCTTCGCTTTTCCGCGAATTTCCGCGAATCTCCGCGGTTTTTGAGGAGCGTTTCTTCAACCTCCGAGAAAACAGTTTCTAACAAACCGACCGCTTATTTTTCGATCCCGGTTCGCAGAATCGCTTGTTTGCTCCGCTCGTGTTTATGACGCTTCTTCCTTCGGCGTGCGTCGCTATTTTCATGACGTTTCCGAATGCTATTTTCACGGAGCTTATTTGCGTTTGCGAAGTTTCAACTCGCGCGCTTTCTTTTTTTGCGCCGACGACGTTTTAAGGCTGGTTCACACGCGTGTGTTCAGTCCAGAGATTAACGAAATGTGTCTGTGTACTTTAGTCATTTCTTTCAGGTATATAGGTTTGTCTTTTACTGGACGCATGTGTTTGGATCAGCTCTGATAAGTCGAATTAGGTGAAGATTGATTTTGTTGTCGTTCGATTGAATTTATAATTAGTGAGTTTTTGCTTCGTTGTTAAATGAATTAAATTTGTTTTGATTTAAACAGTGAATGTTTTCTTTCACTAAATGGAGCGCAATTTGTTATCTGGTGAATGGTTCTTAGAAAATAGTTTGTCGATCGAATTACAAGATCGTGTTATTTATTGTACATCGAATTCTTGGAAAATTCTACAGTGTTATTACACCTAATATCAAATATCTTTTATCATTAACCTATTGTGATTAATGCAACGACATTTCATTACAAATTGAAATGTTCATCAGCTCTTATTGCATACCATGACATTAGCAACGAAACAAATTCCAATTTCTCATTTCAAATATCGTTATTATTTTTCCAAACTAGAGCATCGTCCGATTAACCAAAAAACGATCAATCGATCACAACATAAAAAAAAAAACCATCTATACTTATCTTCTATATCCGACCTGTACTAATGATTGATCGATATCCATTCACAGCACATTTCACAAATTCGACTTTTACTTTAAAAACACCTCGTTCGTGTATTTCATTTTCACGACCGGCGTGACTGTCGCATTCGGCGCGTTATCATTAAATTCTCCATAGTGATTTTGATCGATCACTCTCGCGCTTATATCACATTATATTATATTATATCCAGTGGAAGTGACGACGACGGCACATCGCGTTTTCTTTCTGCGCCGCTGATGCTGCATCGTCACGGAAACGCACCGGTCATTATCGAGATTGAGGCTTTCGCAATAGTGTCGCGGTTCTTCGGAGACGAGTGTCGTAATCGATGTTATGCTCCGTCGATCGGAGCATTGCGTGCTGATCGTATTACAGAAGCCTTCTCGCTTTTCGGAGATCGATTGAATTTGATTTAGAAGCTGCTGGGATAAATATGTCAATATTTCGGAAATCAATCGAGGTACCTTTTTATGTCTCACGAGGAAGGGAAATCCTTTAGTGGGACTCTTCCTGTGACCCAGGTCATACTCACTAAATTATCTCGACACTCTTGACTCCCCTTCGAGAATAAAACGCACCCAGAGGACATAAAAGTAACTATAGGCCGGCGCACATCAAGCTGAGACGCTGTTACACTGTAAAAAGTAAATCATAAAAATGTTGCATACTGGAATTTCTGTTTGTCTGAAATTTAATTTAGTTGCTAGTTATACGAAATTCGATCCCCACTCTCGCTCTAATTGTGAGCAACCCTATCCGAGCTGAATTCATATAATACTGAAAATGCCCATGGGTAATTTGAATTTTGAACTATCTGAAAAAGAAACCAAATTCGGGCTAGTATTAAGATTTTCTTTTTACAGTGTAGAAAGAGATGAACAACCATTCAAATCTTTGTGTGTAAATGTGACAGGTTGGTGCGTGTTTACGCACCCTCTCTTCCCTCCTCTCTCTGACTCTCGCTCGCACACTGAAAATTGAATATGTTGCTCTCTTTCTACGTCTCAGACTAATCTTTCCTCCAACGTATACAGTACGTAACCGTCCCTTCATCCATATACATTTTCAATTCGCAGTTACAGCACGATCGTATTTTCACGAATTCAGATCCATCATCGGCGGACAATCGTTCCACATTTAGCGCCGTCGATGAACCGTGGGCCACAACACGACCATAACGCATTAGTTCTTAATGAATCATCGGCTTCGTGGGGTCAAAGACACCGCACGTCCATAGAGGGCAAAGAGGAGTTGATCCCGAGACACGGCCGAATCGGCGACAGTCGCAAGAACAAAACAGGATCCATTAGCGAGTGTTGAATCCATGCGGGCGCGCCTTAATCGTCTTGCGGATGCAACACTAAAAGATAATCGAAGGAAGTGAACGCTAAAATTCGGACCGAGTTCGGCGGTCGCGACAACGCCCGATTCGGACCAGAACGATCTCGGACCATGTGTCGTCTTATAGAAGTGGTCCGCCAAGAAGGAGCGATGAGATAAGTCCTCCGGATCGGGCTAGATGTTGTCTCGTTTGTCCGTCTGTAGACGGTTTAGTCTAGACGTGCGTTAGCGTTAAACTGTTTCGTTCTTTGGATGTTGCTCGAGGTACGTTTTTTGGAGTCGGACGTGGGCGCCTGCGGTCAAATGTCAAAGTTGGCATCGGTTGGAATTCGATGAATATCATTGCGGTTTTTGAATTTATTCAGTAATCGATCTATTGATGTGTTGCTACTCCTATTAAGTCCAAGGTCCATGAGCAGCGATTGATCTAAAAAATCTCAAAAGTCTTAACGACCGAAAGCCTCTAATCAATCTTCAACATTCACCCTCCTACTGCCGTCGATCTAACCCACTTTCTCAACCTCAAAGGCGACATGCAACACAATCGCCATTGCCAAACTCCCTCATTGGTACCTCAAATTCGGTAGAGACTGACCGCCACGCGACCCACGCGAACGAGAGCCTTCGACCTCCGATTCCCCGCACTGCTGCACACACACTCACATCGCATAAAATTTTAGGCAGTCTTCGAATGGCCCAAGATAGCCATAGCCATAGACCAGCTCGGACGACACGAATCCGGAACCGGCGTCTTCCGGATCGAGGCCGGCCGGCGCCAGGGCGTCGTTACGCACACGTTGCGTCACATTCCTCATATTGACCGGCCCTGTTGAGGGTCACACCTTCGGAAGACGAGGCTTTTCGGAGTAGGAACGGTATTCGGTCTCGTCGCACCGAAGGCCGTCTGATAATTCCAGAGATAGACCGGTAGATCTATCGACTTGACGGCAGTATACGCTTCGCTTATTCTTCCAGTCGACCATACTCTAATCTTTTGTGATATTCCAGGGTTTTATCCGATTCGTACTGGCGAACTTTTATAGGTGGAAAAAAAAATCGTTCGCATTGTACGTCTAATGTTTCCGCAACCCACGATGACCTAATTTTCGCTCCATTAGTGGTCGCAGCCCACATATCAGGAAACAATGGCCAAGCTCAGTCGCTCCGCTATAAAATTAAACGGTTATCCGGTCATAATCGATACGATTTTCTCGTATGAGCTAAGCATTTCAATGCTATTATAATGCGAAATCGATAAAAGCAATCACATCGAATCCCATATCTGTCAAATTTCATTTCGTACAAATCCTACATGCCGATCTTCGAGATCTGATATAGACGGTGTCCAGAAAGTTGATCGTCCGCACATGGACGTCTAAAATTAGAGACCCGAGCGAGATGAGAGCGGCATTCCAGAGGAGCGACGGTCGTTCACGAAAACGGAAAATCTTTCAGAAAACCGAAACGAAAGAAGGAAAAACGGAAAACAGGAGACAGACAAAGGAAACTGGAGCAAAACTGCATCTGGTGCGGCCGAGTTCGAATGACCCATCTGGCAAGGGGTTGCACTATTCGTGCAACGGCAGTAGATCGATCGACGACCCAGATTCTCGGTTTTCCATTCGGGGCTGAAAGCCAGGTTTACCTTCTTTCGCTCCAGAAAATGGTGCATGGACTCGATGCAATCCCGGTGCATAATCGCGTTAATCTTCGCTCGAATGGATTCACACGTTCGCTGCTTGCTGCTTTGATCGTCTCCTCTCTAATCAAGACCGATTTAGACCGTACTCAAAGTTGTTTTTTATGGTCCATCATTTGAGTGTGTTTATGTTTTGCGAATCTAATAAGGAAAATTTTTCGAAGTTTTGAGATCGATCCATGGTTTTGTGGTGGTTTTTCTTGCGCCTATCTAATCTCCGTTCTAGATTCGCTCGGTGGATTATGTATTTATTTGTACATACGTAAAAAGGAAATGGATTATGTATCGACTTATCGATAGGTTCGTTCGCTTTATCTCTGCGCATTTTCGTCGGCGTATTTTTTCC
Organism: Cheumatopsyche charites; assembly: GCA_024721215.1. Taxonomy (NCBI): domain Eukaryota; kingdom Metazoa; phylum Arthropoda; class Insecta; order Trichoptera; family Hydropsychidae; genus Cheumatopsyche; species Cheumatopsyche charites. The sequence continues at coordinate 7,314,743 of CM045586.1, read as the reverse complement.
GCGCATTGAACAAGGTCAGTTTTTCCAACGTTTCGTTCTGCGTTCTGTCGATACGATTTCTCGTTCTTCGTCTAGCGCTCGTCTGTACACAACAACACCGTTCTGTTTTCGCGCATAATTGCGTCGTTCGTATTCTAATCCCCGCTCACGTTTGACATTTTCGCTAAAATCCGAAACTGCCAACCTGACATTTCGAACGGCGGAAATCTTCGACATATCTTATTCCGCCGAACATCTGCCCCGTTTTCTAGCGCACACGCGTAATAGTAATTTCTTCGCGCACGTAGCATCTGCTCGTGCCACTTACGCGCACCGCAGCCGAGTCGAATACGTAATCGATACGCGCCAATTTCTGTCAATCTGTCGTATGTTTAGACGCGTTTGACGTTTTCGAAAAAGGTTGAGCACCCCTGGCTTTAGCGCTGTCGCGGTGTTTCCCTGCGGTGACGTCACCCGGTGCGTGGGTGGGTGCGGCGCATGCGCAATCGACGCGCACGCGCCAAATCAGAGATGGTCTAACTTCGAATTTTATTCATTAAAAAAAATTGCTGTGAGGTTTGATCGTGTTCGGGTTGTGTCCAACCTTTTCCTTTGACATCCGGTGCTGATTTAATTAAAATCTTCTGACTTCATATTTGAATCGATGATCAGTTTACTAGGGTCAGATAAAAGCTGAACTCTCTTATCATTAGCGTCAATGTACATGCAGATATTCATTTGTGTATCGATTCTGATTTGCATCTAATTAATATGGCTGTTGCTTTATTTATTCTGTGAATAAATTCAATAGATTCGTCTGAATTTTTAATGCGGTTATTATTCGTTGAGCATTCTTGTGATTGTGCGCAAAAGTGTGAGATTTTTATGTATTTTTTTCGCTCGAAAGAAGTCGAGCCGCAAAAAAAGCATTGTTCCAGTTCATCGATTTCGTACGCAGATATCTAACAAATGAGTCATCGGATTGATTTATCTCGACACTTTTGTATCGATTTAATTCGATAGTTGTTTATCGCTCGGACTACCGGTTTTGTTTTGGCTTACTTTTTTTTTTTGTTTACTATACGGCAGCATTTCTATTGTCATATCGTAGTTACGTTAAGCGGTAATTTGTATTAAAAAATAATAATTTTCCTTTTAAACATATTATTTCAAACGCGAGATATTAGTAAACAACTATTATAAACACTGCTCTAATTTGCAGATAATCAATGTCATAGGTCAGTATTATCTAGCGAACATTATCGATTTGAGCTAATTTCATTGAAACTGCATAAATTCTAAGAATTCATTCATTCATACGCAAAATAATTATTAGATATTATAATTAGGACCGATCTTCTAATCGTTTAAACTTCTTAACCATACATAAACAAACTTTTTTTTCATTAATAAATTCGACTGATATAACTAACGGTTATTTCCAACTAGTCGATTAAAATTACAGACATTGAGACTAATTCACATTACTTAATCTAGTAAGTAATGTATTGACTCAATTAAATCATTTAGTCACACTTTCAATACGTTAGTTAAACTCGTGTTAGTTAACTAAACTAGCTTGTTTTTCTATAGATTCTGATAATGTGAGTACGCGAATAGAAAGAAAAATAAGAATAATACAAACTGATTAAGTGAAATGAGCGACCTTAACTAATTCAATCGAATGAAATTTTGTTATTCAACCTGATATTTTTTATCTATTAATGTATTATGATTTATATATGAAATTTGACAGATCTTATCTCTTACTTAATACTAACATCCGATCAAATGTTCTGCTAAAATACTAGATCGAATCACTAAAACAGCTCGAACTAGCCTTAAACAATCGATTAAACTTCCAACACGAGCACTAAAAAAGAAAAAAAAAAAACGAATCGCCCACCGATGGTTGGCAACGGCTTCGCTTCTTTCTCGCAACTGGGGCTCGCGTGCCAGACCGGAGCGCCACTCGGAGCGGCTCGCACGCGTTTTCACCTAACCGCTTCCGACGACCGGAGATCGATTCGCGATCTACGCGCCAAATATGGCACGCTAAGCACTCGGAAGATCTACCGTAGATCCTAGATCCATCTAGATCGCCGTCGACGGATCCTGCGATCGGAGCGCGGCTCGCGATCGATACGCGGCACCTGTTCCTCGAAGCGCTCGCAATAGCACAGGTAAACATAGCGCGGTGCTCTCCCAGTGATTGTGTGATTACGAGTGGATTTTTATTGATGTGCTTAAAAATATGATTTTAGTGTAATCATCATAAGATTATCGTTATCAATTTTTTCCGATTTGGAGCATCTGTTGTCACGTTTTAGCTGCCGATGGCACGCGCGTCGCAAGCGCTCGATCGATATAAGGCGCGTTGGGTCAAAGTCGTACGCTTGTTATTGCGCTGCACAATTCGACTTCGAAAATCGGCACTCATCGGTGACGTTGTCTTTCAATTAACCTCGTTCAATCGGCGGATTTCTTCGGATATTTCAATGAGGTACGGTGCGCCATCGATGCGCCGCACCCTCGACGTTTTTCACACGGAAATCGCACAATCGGCGGCCAGGTTCATTGACAATCGAGTCGGAGGTGACGTAATGTGATTCACGGTGTGCTTATTAGAAAACGGCCGGCGTACGTATTTTCTCGTATTCGGACGTTTCGAGAATGAAGATTGCGCGAATGGACCTCAGATGGATCATCGATTGGGGAAAAAATCCGCCTCTTTTTTCTCGTCCAGTGTCGTGTTGCGTTTAAATCGTCGCATTGTTTGAACGGAGTCAAGGTTGTGAAAATCGCACGAGACTAGTTCCACTTTGACGCGTTGTGTCGCCGGATCGAGATTTGTTCCGCTTAATTATATTATTGTGAAAATTTTATGTTTTTCCGAAGGAATCCTTAGAATGAATCGCGTCTCAATTTCGTTTCCCCCGTCGAAAAAAGCCGTACTCGTTTTTCATCCCTTTAGCTATCTGTTTAGGAAGGTCCTAAGCACACAGATCGAATTTCTCGAAGGGGAAAAGAAATTTATCGCACTCGAAATGTATCGAAACATCGTCCATTTTTTATCACTTCGATAAAGAGATACTTCAATCGTTCAAAATCAATAAACGGAATTTATCGAATTTCACACAAGATCAATAAATTGATGCACTCGCTCGACTCGCGTGAAATTATCGATACGAGGTCAAGGCGAATATTATCAACGCGAACTAGAACACTCTAATATTTGAAATTTTCTTTTTAGAAAAGTAAAATCGATCAATTTCAGCCATATGCCGAATAAGTCGAATAGAGAAACGCATCTACAGACAAATCGATCTATATCTTTGAGCATCAGGCGAAATTTCAACTCTTGCGATTTGTCAGCTCGTTTCGTTATTCACCGCGAAGCGCGCGTTCCGCAAATAGCGACAAGTATGCAGAACGAGCTGAATATAAATAATGTCGAATGTTTCTGCGACGAGGAGTATGCACCAGCGGCTGGCGAATTTCGGGACATTAAAATTTCTCACACCTGCCCTTTCGGAACGGGAGCGGTGGCCAGCTGCCGAAGACGACGATGGAACTCCTCGGGCGCAGCACCTGGTCGCTCACCTTCGGGAGACGCTCGTTTATTTATAGAGAACGAAAAGGATAATGGTACCCTTATTGAGCGAGAGTCTTGCCCTCGCGACCCTTCGAGCTTTTGTGTTTGTGCTTTAGGATGTTTGAATTGCGACAGATGAGGTTTTACGTATTTATATTCATTCGCTTCTGTGTGTCGATTTTGTTCGGGCTTTGTGCCGATTTTGGAATGTTTCGGTTGTGAAGCTTGTATGCCGTGCATATTATTTACTACGAAAAGATTCTTTTGAGAACTTTCAAATGATAGAAATTAATTTGTTTGTCGAATGTGATAATGCAGAAATCTTCAATGATTGAAAAGTTTCACTCTCAAATGTTTGGCCTTTAAGGAGTTTATGAAGAACGTAACATTCATTTTTTTTTTCATTCATATCGATTTCATTACATTGATGATCGATGATATTAGTCATTTTGGCAATGGAAGGAATCGATTGAGTATTTGCATTGTATTCGAAATTTTCTTTTCATACGAAATGAGTTGTATTCATCGACATTAAACAATGAACATTGAATTTCGTAACGAATTTCATACTCACTAATGAATACTTCTATATACGTAAATATGACGTTATTACATTGTTACCGATATAGAATTTAATCATCGCACATCGACCCTTCCGCTTCCACGAAACATATCACCTCTCCAATATAATAAATTACACTTCCCGGCATAAAGAATTGCTACGGCTTTCTACAAAAAAATATATATATACATTCCGGATTTCGAGAGGAGCGTCGTTTCCTAAATCCTCAGGAAGGACGACGACATCTGTGTGCACGTAGGTCTGATGATATTGATCGGACTTCCCCCAGCAGCGGTGCACGCAGGATGCAATTTATTCACCCTCAGGAAGAACAACCCTTCGGCGGTATATTGGGAAATAAACACGCGTGCGCCGAACTTTCGTCTAGAGCCGGCGACACACTCCAATCGTAGTGTGTTCCTGGCTTTTAATTTTAGCGTAGCGCGAAAACGAGCCGCTCGTTCCCTTTGCTCTGTCCACGGTTGCGCAAGCTTCGAAGCTTCAAATAGATTCTTCGGATGATGTTACGTGTCCTCTTTATTTTCTTCCTGCAGTTTGAACGAACTTAATCAGACACCTTTTGTAACTAATTTTGCCTTGAAAAGTTTTATCGGATGTTTCTAGTTTGACGCATTGACGTGATCAAAATTGCTTTCAACGTGAATTATAACAACCCTTATCACTCGAGTGCCGTTGTACTATCTGTAGAACTTGAATGCCACGAAACTCGTATAGCATCCATCATCGTTGAAAACAATGTCACTACTTTGTTAATGCTTTTGCTGATTAAAATTGAAAATTCTGATATGATTTCAATGTCTGGCATAAGAATAATATATTTTGTTTTATCGATTCGAATTAAAATTAATCGAATAATTTTGTGTATCGGCGCATCTGTTAATATTTTAGATGTCTCAAATAAGTTGTCGTGTTGAATTTAATTTGGAAATTCGTTAAATTAATCCCGTCGAGTTTCTTAGCGTTTTGAAACTTTAACAAGTACGACTTCTGCCCGTGACGGAAGAGCCGTGGAAAATGACTCTTTGGAAATAAACTTTTCCGTTTCGTACATAATAGACCGCCGTTCGGGAAAGTTTTAATTTATTAGTTGCCGATGGATTACTTGTTTCTTTTTCAATTCGGTTAATGGTCGATGTCGAAATTGATACCGTGATAAAGAGCTCGTGTTCCGTCGAAGAGTTGATGTACCTAGATGTTTTCCTCGAGCGCATTGTTCGTATTCTGTCATCTCATTCGATATATTGTATTACTTGACCTCTAATGTCATTCGTGTGTGTGTGTATAATATCGTTTCGATCTTTAATAAACGCTGAAATGTCGGCAGATGACGTCAATTTAATATGTTTGAGAAATAAAAGTGTAGACTGCACTGTAGTTTCAAAGTGGAAAACTAGAAATTTTGTCGTGGACTTTAGTTATGTTTCTTATTTTAACCGTGTTCATTTTTAGCTCTCCTCGTATCTTGTCTAATATAATATATTTTATGTTCATATATTGTCTATTTTCTCATAATAAGATAATAATTGAGAACAATCAGCTCTGGAATTCATAAAATATAAAAGATATTAAAAAAATTAAAATCTTCCCACGACTGCGATAAATTTCGGGTCAAACATTTGTTTTAAACAAATAACTGAATTTATTGTTCAACTTTAAATCTCAGATGGCTTTTTTTACACTATTTCACTCTAAACAGATTATCCACTCGCTTAGAAATAAAAAAAATCAATCTGATTTGCTGCAAATACATAAAGTTATTTTCAATGTATCTCGACAATATGAGAAAAGCGAGAAATGTTCCTATATGATAAGAACTGTTGATAAATCACGCTTAATATGACGTTTCTATGCGATTTATTCATATTTTATTGCGATCAATAAATAATTTATTTTTTCCGTCGAGATTCACGCATCTGTTTTCCGAATATTGATGTTCTTTTTTCATATTTTCGGCAAATTGGAGATTTTCCCCGCCAAAGCAGCGATTCATTCGCAGAATTTTCATTAATAGTAATTTCCGGGAACAAATCCAAAGTCGAAATAAGCTCAACTCAACGGAAGCTATATCGCTGTCCAAATAAACGGAATTCAAATATGATTTTAATTGAAACGATCGTGTTGAACAATATTGAAACTTGTGTAGCATAGAAACGTATTTATCTTCGTATTTTCAGAACCCGTATAATTTAGACGGGATGAAAATATTTCGCTTTATTACATTCGTGTTGATCAACATACCGATATTAATACGTTTCGAATTGACATTTCTTCATATAAATAGAATCATATTTTTTTCATTTAAAGAAAAAAATTCAAAACGAACACACGTTCTTCACCTCGACGCACAGAAGCATAGATCAAAAACGTCGAAAAAAGAAATAACGGTTCTTAATAGATCTCGTGTTTTTACATCGTTTCAGACATTTTCGGAGTCATCGCACTACACACACTTGTCGCGGTACGAATTTAACGCAATTGTTTAACGTTCACAAAAAAAAAAACGACGAACCAATTACATACAACAAACAGTCTTCTTTGACATCACAATCGGTTATCCCGTTCTGCAAACGAGCGATCATAACCGTTTCATTATCATCGACAATTGTGGACATCTTCGATGCAGATGTCATCTCCGATCATCATTTGCTCCATCGGAGCAAAAAAGCGTTCGGAATACGCAAACCGTTCATCTCGACATCGGTTATTTTTTCGTTTTTCAGTTTGCTTTTCGTCGTAGTATATATTTGTTCGGATCGTAATGAAAAGCGCATTTGTTCACGTAATCTGGTCACGCGTTCGCTATACGTACATATGGATATTTTGCATAAAATAGTATTTGCACGGTTTAAGGACGTGCGGAAAACCGTTTTTGCGGGATCAAGTGATGATTCGAAGGATGAAAATTTCGTTTTTAAGCGCGCTTTTTTAGCACATCTAACACTTCATTTTTTGATATACAATTTGAGTATGGAATGAAGGATGATGACGTATCGCTTATTAATTCTTCGCTTTTCGCGAAAAGCTCTCCGTAAAAAGTGCTTTTCGTCGAACATATCGTAAATTGGATTTATTTTTAGTCATTTTTTTGTGCAGTGTAATCGTTGAATAATCGCAACGTGGGGCTGACGCAGTTTTTGCGGTCTTTGAAAGGATGTATTATGTGTATCATACTTTAAATATTTGCAATTGTTGGCGTTTTAATGAAGAATGATTATGTGGAAGAATGTACGTTTTTAACAAAAGATGATTTATGAACCCGTATTATTTTGAATTCGCTTTGAAAATACCTCACATTTTCAACATTGGTGGTTTACATTTCATTATGGACTCGAGTATGAAAATTCTGACACTATTAAACGCGTACGATATTTTATCTATTCATTAAAGCTAATGATATATTACTTACTTTTCCTCGGAAAAACCTTGATTTGATAACATATTAAGTTACTAGGTCATCCATCATATCGAAAAATGCTTAATATCCTACAATAAAATTTATAAATAGTACAGTTTAGTTTAGTGCAGAGTACTTTACTTCGCCAAAACCAACACCGTATCGCTGAAACGTCTCGCCCAAGCAATGAAAAAATAAATAATCGTCTTCTTTTAACAGGAAGTCGATTGTTTCATGTTTCAGTCACGGAATCATTGTTTAATTTTTAATTTCCTCATCTATGTCAACCGTGCGGTTTTTCCGGGAAAACTCGACCGCAATCGCACCGAAGGACGGATATTTGCATTACTTTTGACAACTTGCCGTTCGTTATCGGCGAACAATCCATTCAAAAAATGACGTTGTGTCGAACTGTCGTTTTCCCGATGCGAAAATTTAGAAAAACTCTTAGAAAAATCGATTTCTGCGATGTTTTCGTTACACGGTCTCTCGGTGTTTTTCGTTCGCCCAAGTGGTTTCTTGTGTGTTTTGGTGTTTTTCCAAAAATTTCTTATTAGAATTTAATATAGTTTTCGTATAGTGCATTAGCGTTTTTGTTTCGTTTGTTGTTTTTGTATGATTCATCCGTTTAATGTATTAAAACGATGCTTACTTTATACAAGATGGTCTTATTTTTTTTATGGAATTACCCATCTGCGACGAAGTTAAGGAAATTTATAAATCATTTTTGCGCAACATAAAAACTTTGCACTTGAGTTGTATGAATATTTTATCCGATTTCTCATTTTTATTTCTTGATTCTTGTAATTTTTTTAATGCCTGCCTGTTTTTGATACTCGTGAAGGTTTCATATAGATACATGTGTACTTTAATAAATCAAAAAACTTTCTAATTTAATTTGATGAAAAATGTTATTACGAAAATTTTTGCACCCGTACACTGAAAAAAGTTACTTACAAGCAGCTTGAAAAATTTTCATTTGAATGAATTTTCCCAGTACATATTTTTCATTTGCTCTCTGTACGCGAGTAAATTGAAACGAAAACTCCCCTTCGCTTTTCCTTATTTCTTGTATTCGGCTATAAACTTTCATAAAGATGCTCAAGCAAAATCGTTAGATTTTCGCGGAAAATTTCGTACGTTTTCGCCGCCTTTACGTAAGCTTTTTTATTATGCGAAACTTTGCGCGTTTCACTTTCGCGAGTCTTACATTACTAATTGCAGAACGCGTTCATTGAAAATTCAACACTAGTCGTATCTTTCGGGTTTTACGAGCCCTCATGAATAAATACACCCGCAAAGTATCAAAACATTGTTTCGAAAATGTATCACTTATTCAATTTTCACAGAACATCCGAACGAGTCTAGTATTCGTGCTTAGCGCGATCATGCGGATACGATCGATTAAAAAACAACCTTTAGAATCTAGCGAATCAAAAAACAGCGTACATACATATTAACCTTTATATTATATTATACAAATAGACTCGAATCATGCTATTTCGCGAAAATCACTCATCGGAACCGAGATTTTTCATAGGGCCGATCGTGCGTGAAATCGCCAATATCAAGCGTATAAACGCGACCTCTGATCTACACGATCCTTTTTCCATTCTCATAAACTATACAGAGGGTTCTGTTTCGGAAGAAAGAGAGATCTATTTCGGTTTTAGTGAGCACCACCGAAAAGGGTTTCCGATCTTTCGAAGTCCGTCCCGGATCCCGGTTAAGGGATTGTTCGGCCTTTCGAGTTTCCAGATATGTCTGTGTAAGCCTTTGGTTAGAAATGGTGTTTCTTTTTTGTAGTTCGATTGTTCCCAATTGCCATTGTTTCAGATCGTATTGTTGGAGAAGTTCGGAGTTAGGAAGTTGTCTATGGATATGGTTACTGAAACGTTTATCGATGAGCTTCTGACAAAAGCTAGTTATCGACATTGAAAAGTTAACTCGAAAGTTTTATCTATGTACATTTTATGTCACGTTGTATTTCATACGTACGCGACACGTGAATCGCTCAATTATCTATTCGATTAGATCTTTGAGTCGTTTCTTATGCGCATTTTGAAAGTCTCCGTTGTTACTTTGTTAAAATCGTCTCGAAAACATTCGAACAACATGCAAATGGGCGAATAGAAAACGGCTTATCTGTAATGCAACTTGACACACATACATACGATATGGCTTTCCATAATTAGACGTGTGCGATTATTTTAATGGCAACTTACAATCGACTGTGCGTCGCGTATCTAATTCACACGACCAATTTATCGACGTTTTCGTAAAATTTCGATGACCTCTTTTTAGTAAAAAGCTATTATCTGCAGTCCTTGTGTTGAAATGAATAAAAAAACTTTTGTATTTTATTTCTGAAACCTTAGTCACATGCATTGTGATTTGCATTTTATTATAATTTAGCCATTCGATGCTAATCCGCTTCGTGCCATAATTAATCGTCCCCCTTTTTTTTTCAAGCGAAAGTTGCATTCTTGTCGCATGAGCTGAACAATCCTTTCCGAATATTCTTATCATCATATCTATAATAACTCAAAATGTGAATTAATATAAATTTATTTTTAAATTCTCTAGATGAAATATTTCGATCGCACTAAAATTCGAATACGGTAAACAGTTCGGGATTCTCTCAGATTCGAGCAATTTCATCATATATTACGCGTTCGGAATTCGCGAATTATTTTTTCGCTTCACTATCGAAAAGCCGCCTCCTCCTATACGCCCACCTTCGAAGAGACCTTCCCACGCACCTGAAGATGGAGAAGCACGAAAGCGCCTTCGAGCTGATCCTCGCTCGCTCCCTGTGAATTATTCCCGAGCTTAAATTATGCACGTCTGTCCTCCGTTTCGTTCAATTTGTAATATGACCGAAACTTAGCGAGATTTGATCCTAGGGTCGATTCACACTCGAACGTACGGTGATTTTAATCGATCTATACGTTGCGGTAACTCGCGAATTAAACTCGCATCAATTAAACCGATCGAGCGCAATTATTGAATTTTCAGAATTTTTGTATGGTTTTTTTTTTTTAATTAGTGTTTCGGTCTATCGTGTTGTTGCACAAATGTGTATAACACGAGATCAGAAAATTGCAATCTGACATAGTTTGTAAAACCCGGTATAGCTCGCAAGGTCCCATACAAGGTTAAGTGGTTTCGCGGATTTATAGCGTGTCGTTTCAGCTTTATTGACGTTTTCAAATCTGCACTTTTGTGAAATGTATTCGAAAATTAGAAGTTATTAACTCAAATACGATTCGATCTCGAGTATTTTATCGATAGATTCATTAATTCATTCGATTAGAATCGAATTACACAAATGATCAACTAATCAATTCACATTTTCTTACTTCTACATATTCCCAAATCAGCCGTTCAGTTCATAACGATGGAATATGTTTCGATGCGTTTTCAAAATTCTTTTCTTTGTTCCATTTATACGAAATTATACATACGATTTTCGTCTGTAATACGCTACGGATGTGATCAGTTCGCATTACAACACAGAAATAATGAAAATGGACTCTGAAACGAACGATTTATTATTAATTGGCCAAACAAATTATGTCATTTAATGCTATTCATATTCATTATCGAGAAAAGTCATTTCACACTTAAAAATTAACGACTATACCAAGCGGTTTGACAATTACACCTATTTTTTTCCGAAAAATGGAATCAATCGCGTACACTGAACGACTCAAATATGCATCTAGCCTAAAGCGAGATTATTCCGAAAGCATACAGCACCGGCTAATTTAGCAGTAGTTACGAAACTTAAACGTATGTTGATTCATTCAGATCCTTATCTTCGTGCGATGGAACACTTTGATTCCTTCGCGTCGTTGCATCATCAGCGTCGTTCTTCGGTTCACGGCTGAAAGCGCGCCCAGCCTTTTCAACCTAAATTTTTACGCAAATTCTTGGTTGCGTGGGTTTTTTTTCCATATATTTGTACGTATATTCGTTCATTTTATTCGAAGATAATCCGCCGTGGCCAGTTTCGCATTTCCGCATTTTCAATCGTCCGTTAACGGTCGCTTTTCCGGTTGTTTCGTCCATTGTTTCGATGTCCGAATTTTTATGGGTTTTGTGCGGGAGACTTGTCCGTTTTCGGTTTTTATTCGATCGTTGTTGGTGAATTGTTTGTTTTTTTTCTTTCTCGAATTGTGCGATAGTCGTTTGTAAAAATAGCTCGATTGTGTACAAGGAGTTTCTGTTTCTGTCTCGTAATTGAGAATTGTACCAATTGTGTCGATATAGTGTTAGTATATTTCATTTTGACAAGTGACATTTTCTAGTTTACACAAAAAATATTTATATTATTTGCACAATAATATTTATATGCAGCGAATAGTGTCAATTTTATTGAAGGCTTTATTTATTATATTGTTTTATGTCTACAGTTGTATAAATATCGTCTTCACATTGTTTGGTTAATATTTTTTCATAGCTAAAAAAGTCATCAAAGCATTTCTTTGTGTAGAAAAACTTGAAAATGGCTTTTATTTGAATTCAACTACATATTCATAATATTCTTGTTATACATAAAAATAATCGTTCAAATTCAAACGTCAATAACACTTTGTGACACAAATCAACGACCAGTAAATGGTTATTGTTATAATTTTAGTTTTCATTGTTTCGTTCTAATCTTGTGAAAAGCTATTTTCTTTTAACGACACCTGAAATAATCGCACGTAGAACATTCCTTTCATTTCAATGAAATTTCTGATTAATTATTTTATCGTACAGGTGTTTCCGTTTTGAATAGAATAATTAACAACACCAACACTTCACACAAACAATGTGAATATAATCGAATTACAATTCAATTGATGAACATCGATTCGAGGCACGGGAAAAATTGGCTCGTAGTCGCCAGTCAATTTTTTCGCTTCTATTTTAAACTTCTTTCTAGGAAACGAGCCGAACATACTGGCAATCTAAAGCTGAGATTTCGAAAATAAAACGTTCATATTTACAAAATTTTTAACATCATCCTGCGCTCGGAAAATTTTTGGAAAATTTCGAATTTTTCGTTCGTATCGAAGGGAAAATGTGGTATCGGAAATTACTCTCGTTTAGATTTATCGCCTGGACGGGGAAACATTCTTATTGTCTCTGTATCGCATATTTTTTTCCAGTTTTGTAATTTATACGATTTTCACACTTGGGTAAATTCCACTTTAATTTATTTATATTTGTCCAGCAGTAAAAATTGTATCTTCATATCATCAGCTTTTTGACACTCGATCAACACTCAGTTTTCAATGAGAATCCGCCATATCAACACCATCGGCGCCGTTCACTACACCGCAACATCTCCACCAAAACATTTCAATTAACATATCTCATTAAAAATGTGCATTTCGTCCGAGATGACTTCCGGAAACTTGGCGTGCTGCACTTCCGTCAGCAGCGAGCTCGTGCTGCTCCAGCTGATCTTCATCGCGAACACGATCCACCCTCGGCACTGCGACGTGTATCAGCTGGACTTCACAGTGAGTCGAGTTTTCCGGATTCCGAGCCAAATTTCCCGGATTCTGTCGATTTTTCCGGATTCGGGCACGATTGCGCAGTTTTGCGCACGGCTCCGTCGAGATTTGGCATGGGTTGCCTCAACTTGTAGTTCAAGTTCCCTCCTTTCGCGGTTTCTATTTTTACGCTTATCAACTTGTAGCCGTTCGTCGATCGAAGCGATATACTCTCGCCGGTGGGCGTGCTTTCGGTGGTTCAGTCATGGCTCAGTCTCCGGATCTTTGTCGACTGGCATCAGCATCAGCAGCAGCAGCCGAAGAACCGGTCGACTTCTGGTGTTACTCGCGATGCGAGCACATGCTTGTCCTTGACTACCAGTCTTTTTTTACGCCGTTTCTAGGTTAATGGCTGGTCTGTCCACCTCGCTCCGTGTTGAGTCCGCCCATGTGGACGGTCGGGCTTGTGTTGTTGCTGTTTTGGCGCTAGAATCCTTTCGTGACATCCCGAAGAATCGATTCGAATCGAGCGTTGTTGATTAGTTTAGTTCATGTTCAGCATATCGACGCTTTTGTGTTGCTGAACTTTCTGCTTTTGCTTCCTTCGTGTATGTCCTATTTTTTTTTTCTAATTGTAAGTCTGGTATTCGATTTGATAGCTGTGAATAAATTCATTTTGAAGGGAAATTTTAATGTTATTTTATCACTTTGTGAATCATGAATCTTCATATGAAATATATTGTACTAACATCTTTACTACGAATACATATTACCCATATTTTCATAAGTTTCTGAAATGTTTCATATTTTCATAATTGGATAGTTTAATTACATTATTATAAAATATTTATATTTTGATCAATATTATCATGTTTTTTTTTTTTTTATAGGGTGGTTATCCTGCTAAATTGAAGAAAGTTCTTATTGTGACGGCACCACTATGGTTTAAAGCTCCTTTCAAAATACTGAGGCTGTTTGTTAGAGAAAAACTGAGAGAACGTGTATTCACTGTAAGCGTACCCCAGTTGCCGCTTCACGTTCCGAAATCTTCTTTACCTCGAAATTTGGGTGGACCTTTAGAAATTGATCATCATGCGTGGTATACATTTTTTTTTATCTCTTATCAATTAAATATTGTAAACATTACAGTATATTCATGGTAACTTCTCAATTTTCAGGCTTTTGTATTGTTCAAAATCTTTAAATAATTGCAATGGAACAATTGGAGAAGTACCCAATTACATCATTAACAATCACTTACCTTCAGGTACTGACGCTCACCGTTTTGCCAATGGAAATATTGTACAAGCAAAAATTAATAATACTATGAATTCAGATCACATATTCGAAGCAGAGGATAGAATCAATTCAGCAAATTTGCCAAATGGTAATCCCAAAATGCATATAATCAACCATACTGAATTAAAACGTGTTAAAAGAGACAATAATAATGCTGAAATTGATAATGCATGTGGAGATAAATTGAACGCTAGTAGTTCTGGAGACGAAGATGATCTAAAATTATCATGTAAGAATAGATTCATTCAATTTTAGCAATGCACATGAATATTCCACATCAAAACTATTCCTTTTGTTTAATAGCTAATAATCATACGTTGTGGTGTCCGTATACATCACTTCAATGTGGATCTGCAAACTCTGATTTTTCCGACGACGACAGCCTGGCTGCTGGCGACGGAGCACTCACACCTGCTGCATTTTTGGCACGTGTTACCCTGTTAGGACGTGAGGGCTTAGTTGAAGAATATGACGAGATTAAACATCGTCCACTTGATGGTACATTTATACACACAAGGTAAATTTCAAAAATCAACAAAAAAATTGAGTTGTAAAATCTTTTTTATGCATAATATTTTTTTGTGTTTTAGTATGAAGAATAACTTGCCCAAAAATCGTTACAATGATGTCCTTTGCTATGATCACTCAAGGGTATGTTTGCAGAGACAAGATGAAAATGATATTTGTAGTGATTACATCAATGCAAATTATGTAGATGGATATAAAGAAAAAAATGCTTTTATATCTACACAGGGTTGGTGTCTTTTTTTTTTCACGTTTATACCATCATTATCTTGTTGTATCAATTCATATTATCAAAAATTGTATTTTTAGGTCCCTTACCGAATACATTTGGTGATTTTTGGCGGATGGTGTGGGAAGTTCAAACATTTGTGATTGTTATGACAACACGGACTGTTGAACAAGGCAGACACAAATGTGGTCAGTATTGGCCTCCTGAGTCTGGTCAACAATGTCAACATGGAAACTTTAGTATTTTGACTGAATCTATAGAAGCTAATTCAGACTTTGTTGTATCAGAATTATTATTAACTAATTTACAAGTAAATAAGCCATTGAAATTGTTATTCTTTGATACTATAATTTAGTATATATTTTCTAAGTTTATTTTTAATTTGTTTTGTGTAGACGAAAGAATCAAGAAATGTATCACATTGGCAATTTGTTAGTTGGCCTGATTATGGTGTACCTGGTAGTGCAGGAGCAGTATTACGTTTCATAGCAGGCGTTAGAGCACGGCAATCCCAAAATATTTTAGATCATGAATGTAGGCATTGTAGACCTCCTATTATTGTTCATTGTTCTGCTGGAATTGGAAGAACAGGTGGGAATTATTACATTTAGATTAATAAAATCTGCAATTTATTTTATTCAAAGTCTCAACTTCTTTCATTATCTTTTCCAGGTACATTTTGTGCTCTCGATATATGCATATCACGTTTAGAAGATACAGGACTTATAGATGTGAAAGGAACAGTTGAAAAAATTAGGTCTCAAAGAGCATATTCAATACAAATGCCCGACCAATATATTTTTTGTCACTTAGCACTTATAGAATATGCCCTTGACCAGGGGTATCTGCAGTCTGCCGATCTAGCAGGTTTTAATGACATTAAAGATGATTCAGACTGAAGATTCTAGATAATGTAGTATCTTTTTTACTAACATAACTAATTTTATAATATACATGATTAGTGAATATGAAAATTGGCTCTCTTAGAAAATATCTGTCCAATATGTGATTTTATTTCGCAAATCGTTATAATACATTATTTTCACCAAAATAGTGTTGATAAATTAGCCAAATTTTACTTCCTTTTCAATTCAAGTTGTTATTTATAATATATATTACATGAGTGTTGTACTTGAAAGTGTATGAGTATTCATATGCTTTTTTTAGATCTGCCATTTAATATGTTAAATTTGTTGATATACGATTGTAAACTATAAATATTTGGAATTCAAATTCAATTCATTCAATTCCGCAGAGTATTTGTCCTTTCGGTAAATGGTAAAAAATCATTTTTATATATAAAATATATTTTGATAAGGCTTTTGAGGTCACCTTTTTATAAATTCATTCGCATTGAAGAAAGTGTAATGCATTTGTGCTGTGTGTCATGTTCATTTTAATTATAAAAAAAAGTGGAGAAAAACACCATAAAAGTGATTTATGGAAAGTTTGGAGTGTATGTTTGTTTTAATTTTGCAAACTCTATATTATATTTTTAAACTCGATATGAAAAAAAGTGAGGTTATAACCTAATAAACCATTTTTATACATTATTAGTATACATAATATGATATTGTGGTTGATTCATAATCAATATGCATATTTATATTGAGCACTGTATTTGTCCTCTTATTAATGGTCACTCGTGAAATTTAATCATGATAAATATCGACACAGTAATATTATTTTTCAAGAATTGTGTCCTTATTGAAGCGTAACGTCTAACATTATGCAGTCAATATATTTTTGTAAGTGTCGTATTTGTATCTTGAATATATATATATATATCATTTTTAAAGAAGTTGTCTTGCTTATTTTATGAATATTGATAGTCATTATAAATTTTGCTATTTTTACATGAATATGGAAGTTTCTTTTCAAATTTAAAGCTAGTTTTTATATGATTACATATTTAAATCATAATTAAATTCACTTGGCTTTTTTTAGATTTGTTTCATTCAGTGAATAAAGACTGATTGATGGTAAATTAGCTGTCAGTGATAGCACATTGATATAAAATATATATATTTATTACTATATTATCAACTTCAGAAAGTTTGAAATCAAAATATTGAAAATCTGGTAAAAGTTAATGTGACCACAAATATTTGCCATTATGTTTATATGTTGTGTATGTAACAAATATCAGTATATCTCTTTATTTTCGATAAAAAATGCATTGTAATCTTTGAAAAATCATAACATAGCATGAATTACAAAGATTCCATGCATTATTTTAAACTATGTATGTATACTAGTGTTTTATTTGTTGGTTGCATATGTTTAAAATTATTATTTCATGAAATTATTAGAGTTTGCACATTTTTCCTGAATAATTAGTGGACATGTGAAGAAAGGTTTTTGGTGGGTTTTTTCTTATTTTTTTTTTTTATTATAACAAACAAGTACATATTTGCCAAATTAGAATTTTCGTCTTTTGTAATTTATTTTACAATACAGTTTGTTATTAGTACAAATGATATTTGTCCTTTTGGTGCCTGATCAATTCAACATAGTTTTTTATACGTCTTCGCTATATAGTATTGCATCGAATATATTTTCCTTAATCTTATGTATTCTATTCTATAATACTATTTTTTGTAATAGTTCATCATTCCCATATGTGTATGTATACATTCATATTAAGTGATTTTAATTCAGTCATTTTTTAAATAAAACATGTTAAGATGATTTATATTTATGTATTTATTTAATGTAAGTTTATTTATCACAAATCATTTAAAATTGAGTAGTCGGTTTTGGAAATAGGTTTTCAAAAGTTTGAATTTTTACGCCTAAATTGCATATTTATGTTTGTAGTCTGATTACTCTATTTGTATTTGCCTTCTCGTTTATTTGATAAAGCACATTTTGTTATGAAATTTATCATCACTTTTGAAAATTACAAAACTGCAAAAATCGATGACTCAATTGTTATCAATTTATTGCTTGTTTATTCTTTTTTGTTATGAATTACAAAATTTTATATTGTATTGTATAATTTTCACTTCTATTGTGGATTGTCAATCATATTTATTTGTTCGTTTTCTCATAACTCGTTAAATTTTTGTGTTATGATAAATTTTCTAGATCAGCTTTCGTCTATTTTTCTAAAATATGTGAGTGCATATTCAAATATAATCAAATAATTTCAATTCAAGTTGGACAGTTTTATTTTTTTTAATGTATGATGTTCATTGTTCATATTTATATGGTTTCATTTTGTGTTGAAGTTGAATCCGTTGTTTAAAATTAACATTGAGATATTCAGCACGTGTAGGAATAAATGAATTTAGAAAATTTTGAATGAAAATCAGTTCAGAATTGAAATTTCGTATTCATGTAAAATGAAATATTTGTCAATATATGCATTTTTATCATGTCAGCTAAAAAATTATATATTTCAAACTAAAATAAAATCTATATATATTTACCTTTCGCTGTTAAGAATAAAATAAATACAAAATGGACTTCCAGCAAAATAATATACCTATATCACTTCTTATTGAATTTTATTTTACTGAAATATGTGTTGAGTCATATCAAACTTGTGTGATTGCAGTCTGAATGTCATATGTGTAGCACAGAATCTAATTTTAGTTAATTTTCCGTCACAACTTTAGTTTATAATAAAAACACGCTGTTTTTTATTTATCGATTAATGCATTGTAATATATATTTTTTGTAGCATGCCACCAATTTTATAATATTCTATTTTGTTTCCATGCGTGATTAGTTGTATACTTACATATATTCTAGTTGCACAAATGTGTGTG
This sequence comes from Cheumatopsyche charites, assembly GCA_024721215.1. Taxonomy (NCBI): domain Eukaryota; kingdom Metazoa; phylum Arthropoda; class Insecta; order Trichoptera; family Hydropsychidae; genus Cheumatopsyche; species Cheumatopsyche charites. The sequence goes on along the minus strand of CM045586.1, from coordinate 7,295,874 downwards.
CATATATGGCATTTTAGATCAAATATGTAAAACCGACGGTGATAGTTTTTCTTACCAGTTTCTCGGTGTGAAAGAATATGTTGAAAACATTTCTTATTTTATATTGACAATTCAATTTAAGAATAGTTAGATGACTTATTAACTTTTCTTTGTAAATAGATCGTACGCCGAATTTTTTTTGGTACGTGTGAAATAAAAGTGTAATATATTAAGTTGTGTTTTTATTTAAAAAAAAACCTGGATTGCCTTTAGTGATTTATATAAATTTAGACAAGCGGTGGTAAGTACTTTTCCTTGGGACATTTTGATAAAATTAGTTATTTTCACAATTATGAATATGAGTAAATGTAACGGTGAATAGTTTTTTTACTATTTTATATGATGACTGAACTTCACAAAGGGCACAAGTGACCTTTTTTATCAATATTGAGTTAAATACAGAACTGTTTTATGTACTTAACCATATTTCACTCGCACACTTTGTGAAGTTCAGTCGTCATATAGTATTGTGTATTTAATTACCAATTTGATATAATAAGCCATAAAATCGTGAAAATAAGTTAAGTCTTTTTAAACATAAATTCTGATTCACCCTAATAATAAGTTTACTGTTAGAATATTTTTCGGAATTAATAAAATGTGATATTGATTCCAATGCGTTATAATTGTGCAAAAAAATAACATACGATTAGGAAACTAATAATCGTAAGCGAATAATAATAATATTTTAAAATTGGCGCTCGACTTAAAACGAACAAAAACGCGCTCATTTCAGAGCGCATCGAACTCCGACCGCCCCAAAAAGACCACTCTGCTAAATATTTTTTTTTCGAAAAAAAAAATCGACTCACCGAATTTCACCCCGCGAACGGATCGAAAGTGTGAAAAAAGCGCGGATCTTTAATTTAATTCCGATTTATCGAATCGCTTTGCGATTGGCGGCAGTGGCGTCGGACGTCCGATCGGTTGCGTGGGCGTGCGTGTTGGCGGGCGTGGCGACGTGAGATTGTACGTACGTGCGTAGCTCGGGGCGCTCCGATGGGGTCCGTGTGCGAGGAGGGCCCGCGCGCCGTCACCATCCGCAAGTCGGAGACCGGGTTCGGGTTCAACGTGCGCGGCCAGGTGTCCGAGGGCGGGCAGCTGCGCTCGATCGGCGGCACTCTGTACGCGCCCCTGCAGCACGTCTCCGCGGTCCTGCCTCGCGGAGCCGCCGAGAAAGCCGGCCTCAGGAAGGCCGACCGCATACTTCAAGTGTGAGTCTATCGCCTCATAGGCTATTCGTTCTCTTCTGGATAGCTTTGTTGAATGATTTGAGTGTGGATTTCGAATCGATGTAAAGTGTGATAGGTATGTTTCGGTTCGATTTTTCGACCATATATTAGCGGTTAACGATGAGAGATGTCAAATTCTACAGGGAAAAAATGCTAGCACTTTGATAAGCGACCTAACGTGCAATCAAATATTATTGTACGATGAGACAATTTCTCATTTGACAAGTTGAATTCTGTAAAATTTTCAACAATTCTAACCATCATACTGCAACAAATTAAATTTGCCTCACATTCGAATAGTTATGTTAGCGACAGTTCCCTAACATTAACCATCAAAACAGTAAAATTTACCCCATATTTTCTGAGATAAAATCAGTTTTTAATATAGTGTCCTATGTACATATATAAATGGCAGTATGTTTCTAATTCGATAGTTCGATATTGTTTAGTGTGTTTGTTTAATGGCTTAAAATCTCATGATAAGGAATGATAATTCTCTATAAAATCATGTGTAATAATGCATAAAGTCTGTAAAATAATAATAATAATTAGTGACCATGAATATATGTCATTCACATCTTAAATGCCACTGCACAATTATAATTTCATATCATCTTAGATGAGGTTTCTAGATTATTATTACTCTAGGGTTGACTTAATCAACGTGCTGTTTATCAGGTCCTCAACAGACTTTGAAAAGGCCAGGAATCCCTATTTTAAATAGATTATCATAGCAATAACTGTATGTCCACAGAAACGGAGTGAACGTAGAGGGTGCCACACATAAACAAGTCGTCGATCTCATCAAATCTGGCGGAGACTGTCTTACGCTAACAGTTATATCTGTTACTGCTCAGGTATTTCTTTTTTTTGTACAAAAATTGTTGAATTTTTCTTCACATTCTTATGAATCATCAAAATAAGTTTAATTCAGAAAATTTCTATTGAAACATTCTCATCTTTCACCCAGATAGCTTTTTTACTTATAATTATCTTTATCTGTTCCTCTTTTTTTTCAATAATACTTTTTCCAAACACAATGATAAAAATGAGTTATGATAAATTATTTTTACATAAAACAGTTGTAATTACATTCATTCTATCAAAGTAAGCAAAATATAGTTTTTTCTATTTTTTCGTCATGAATGACTATTTCAATTGCTTATCATTTACATCACATATGGTCATCATAACAGATCAAAATATTGCATGTTATTAAAAACAACGCTATTGTTGGTTTGAATACATTACACAGATGTTCATTATCTATCTATGTACTTTATTGCATTGAAATTTTATATTGTGCATAAATCAATTATAAATTGCAATTTGTGTTGATGATGTAGGTATGTAGTTAATGCTTTCGAAATTATGCTATTTTCATTTATCACTTATGCGGTATATATAGTTGAAAATTTTAATTAATCATAAAAATTAAGATTTTCAATATCGATTTTTTTTTAATATTTCAATGCTTTACTTATTTACGATTTATTGATCAAAATAATATAGGAAGCTGAACGGTTGGAACCTTGTGATGATGGCCCTGGTTATAGCTATGTCGATTATAGTGAGAAAAGATCCTTACCAATATCTGTACCAGATTATCAATGTGTAGAGAGGGGCGGTCAAAAATATGTTGCCTTCAATATTTATATGGCAGGCCGTCATCTTTGTTCACGTCGTTATAGAGAATTTGCCAATTTACATGCTCAATTAAGGAAAGAATTTGTAGGTATGTAATTGGAAAATTTACGTTCACTTTTTAAAACAAAATAAATATTATTTTATGTGTTATTATATATTTTTCACCTTTCAGGTTTCAATTTTCCCAAATTGCCAGGCAAATGGCCTTTTGCTTTAAGTGAGCAACAACTTGACGCTAGGAGACGTGGTTTAGAACAATACTTAGAGAAGGTCTTTTTAAACTTAATGTTATTCAATTTATAAATAATCAAAATCAATTGTGTATTTACAATTCTTTTTTTTGTGTTTAAGGTGTGTGCTGTACGGGTAATAGCAGAATCTGATCCTATTCAAGAATTTCTTACCGATTCTGAAGACTCCCTCAATGCATCACCCGTTGATTTAAAAATATTAATGCCAGACAAAGAAGTAGTCACTGTGTCTGTGAAGAAATCAACCAATGCAGAGGATGTATATAGGGCTGTTGTTGAAAAAATTGGTTTATCAAAGTCCGTGGCAAAATATTTTTACATATTTGAAATTGTCGAATACAACTTTGGTATAAAAATTATTCACTTTATTTTTAATTTAAGTACTGTGTTTCAATTATAAAATTGTTTTATACATTTTAGAAAGGAAACTGCAGCCTGATGAATGTCCACACTCCCTTTATATACAAAACTATTCAACTGCTTCCAGTAGCTGTTTGACTATTAGGAAATGGTTATTCAACTTGAATGTTGAAGCAGAAATGATTCAGAATGATTCTCAAGCCGCTTCTTTCATATTTTGGCAGGTAATTAATATTTTCATTTAATTTTCTTTCATTGTATATTAATGTTATGATTAATTATATCTGATAGTTTCTATATTAATTGTTCTCATGACATATTTTATATTTATAGGCTGTAGATGAAGTGAATCGTGGTACTTGTGTTGCTGGTGAAAGATTGTATCAATTAAAAGCCCTCCAAGACTTGTCTCGCTGTGGAGAATATCTTGCACTAGTTCAAACTTTGCCAGGTTATGGAAGAGTCCATTTACCACCATGTCACACTGATTCTAGGAAAGAAGGAAAAGTGATGCCTACAGTTGGTATGGAAAATTATCAATGTGATAATTTTGATAAATAATAATGCATTTTGTTGATATCTTATTTATTTTTTTCAGGATATTCCTCTTTAGCTCTTCACGCTTGCAGAACTGATGGATCTTTAGAATCTCAAGTAGTCGAATTTCCCTTGAATTCTTTGAAACGGTGGGAAATGGATCCCGTAAATGGAACCCTGCGAGTTCACTGTCAACGTGCGGATAGACCTGCCCGCTGTTTGAATATTTTTACTCCATACGTAAGCATATTTAATTACATCAGCTTAACACGTGAATCATGTGAATGTTATATGTTGAAATGAAGCTAGATAACTGTGTTTGTGCAATTAGATTTTACTATTCTTTGTTTTGTTAAGCAGGCCCTGTTGAATAAATAATTTTGGCTTTGTCATACATAGTTTTCAAATTTTCAATATACATACTTTCACAATCAATATTTCCCTTAATTTTCCATTGAATACATACCTATTTTTTTATTTTATAGTTTCAGTATCTCAGCGATTGTTTGGATAGGATAGCAGAGGAAGCAAAATGGGTTGATACTGGCGAATAATCGACAACATAGTACAGCACTATAAATTGGTCAGATTTTTTGACTCATCATTATATTAAAAACAATTGTCCTATTATTAGTTATCTATTAAATATAATTATAAGTATTGTAACTTTTTATGCATTTTACGTGTGACTAAAAGTTTTTAATAGGAAAATCAATATGACATTTCATTTTTCTGTTGATTTTTAACAGTGACTTGTTTTTATCCCAGATGATGATTTAGAAAAAATAATGTTGTGATACTGTGTTATAAATTGAGCAAAATAATTTCTTTATTGTTTGATACTTGGTATTTTTTTTGTGATCAATTGGATATAATTAAGTTATCGAATATTATTTGTAATATTATATTTGTGACTTAACTATTTTATGGTTTAATTTTAAATTAAGTTATTATATATTCTAGAAAAATAGAGTAATAGAAAGTTGTTATGCTGTATGTATTTTATAATGTTAATTTTTGATGTTTTAAATTGTATATCGATGAAATTAGAAGTCCTCATTAATAAATGTTATAGAGTGATCATCTAGGAAATTATGTGTTAGTTTGTGGATTCAAATTTTTAATTTTTCTGTGTTTTGTAATTTCCACAAAATAATAAAAAAAATCCGTTTAAAAACTTCTTGTGAAGTAATTTGAACTGAATTTATCTAAGACTTAAACTATTATCGATAATGATCTACCAAAATTCTAGTTACAAAAACAAATTTGGTCTCAAATGCAAAATTAACGTTTATTTATTTCATGCATGGATCGTTGAGTTTGATATCTTGTGTATCAATTTAGAAAAGTTATTCTACCTTATATGTATGTATGTATCATTTTATTAATTTAGTTTTTCCTAATTTAGTCAATGATTTATCATATACATATTTCTCATCATCGTTTTCATTAATTTTTATTTTATTCTCGGGACCAAAATTATACTAACAATTATTATCAAATATTTACGATTGTAATTTTCTTTTAATCATAGTGATTCAAATAATTTGATTAATTTGTCAGTTATTTCATTGTAATTCAACCATTTTTTTTTCAAATTGAAATATGTTGACATCTTTCAGAAGTATTTTAGTCAGTTTTGTGAAAAAAGATATTTGCAAATTGAATTGTGCAATATTCTTTTTTCACTTTTTTCCATATATTAAAAAAAGTTACAGATATTTTTTACTACTTTTAAATAAGCATTTAATTTAAACATAAGTAATAAGTTTTCCTTTTAAATACTCTTTAATGTAGTGTCGCTGATTTGTTTTAACACAATATGCGATTTCAACATGATATTATATTCCTATACAATTTGAAATGTATACGTAATTGATTTTCATCGTGAAGATGATCACTGCATTTTTATATTTTTCATGTACACTAATTGTATCAAATGATGTACAAATTATATTCATCACTCATCAATTGTGACTGAACTAACAAAACGGTTAAGAATATTTACAAAAAGTTCCCATATCTGAACAAATTATGAACATTGAATTAGCTGAATTATTTTTCAGTATGCTGTTTGAAATTTCAAAGTTTCTGTAAATTTAATATCTAAATGAATAATTTTGCTTTATAAATGAATAAAATCAATAAAATTTGAATCTTTGGTATAAGCTGCATGACATTTTCAGATGTATTTGACTTAGTATTTACATTTGTTTTAAAAAAATATTTTTCTCATTTACCTACATATATTTTTTTGTAAATTATGTTAAAAATTCTTTTTGAGTTTCATATTTACATGTATGTATTGTAGATGTCATTTTATTGAAGAGAGCATAGGTAAAAAAATTGAAGACTTGTTCACGAACTGAAATGCATTTATAATATAACAAAATGCCATATATTCAAATTGTGTATAATGAAACTGACAAAATCATTACAGGTGTTAATTAGAATTGAAAATGCACATAAAATGTATATAGTCAAGCACAAGATGGCTGCTCATATTAGAATGTATCTAAGATTTATTGTTAAAAAGAAATTAATGATTTTATGTATTCTCCCATTTTATGAATAGTGATTGTGTAGTTCGGATTCAGTGATGATCAATTATGGGATGCACTATATTGAACACATACATATATTTATATTCATCGATTGTAAATTTGATAATGAACACGGATAAATTTAAATATTTTGACTCATTTTGAACAATGAAAAAAATGATATAAAATTTATTTTATAATATTTTTAAATCTCTTTTATTATAATATCTTTATTGTTAATGTCTAATAATAGGCATTGAGCCATGTTATCAATCCGAGTCTGATTTGCAGGATTGTATTTTATGTAAATGAATAGTAAAAATCCTATATTTTCATTTTATATTTTTTGTGATATGTTTGTTTAATTTTCTATATACCTATATTATGTTTTTTTCTTTTAATTTTTGACATTCCAGTTTTTAAAAAGTATATATTATTTTCATCAAATATTCTATTATTTCATTCTATCAATTTGCCTTACAGATATGCAATATTAGATATTAAAAATCTCATTTTTTTTTTTGACATATGAATCATTTACTGAATACAGCCCCGTTCCATTCTCATCTTACAATTGGTAGTTATATTATCATTATATTATTCGAACAAAATATATTATATTATAAATATGATTGAAAATGTTTTCGTTTTATTTTTACAACCTGTTCATCTAATTCAGTATACATATTGCGTGGCTTGGTAAAATATGTCGAGCATCCCGGTTAAATATTAAAATATATATTTGCTAAATAGTCTACATATTGGAATTCTGTGAGTCTGTCTAATGAAACGTTAAATTAATGTGACAACTCAATTTTCAATCAAAAACAAAGATTAATGATTTGTACCTATGATTCAGTGAATAGAAATACATACATAGGTACAGCGCGTTGGGATATTGTAGAGCGGGGGTTACCAACCCGGCGCCCGCGAGCGATTTTTGGTACGCCCGCCACTGGTTCAAGTGACAGAACTTTTTAATAAACACTAATTAAAAATATAAATTATTTTTATTTATTTGTTAGAGTTTTACAACTTCTTGAGTGTCTAGGTTTATTAAATATGTTGATATTGATGAAAATGCTAGGTAACAATGAATTAAATAGATTATTGTTTATTAAGATCCTTCAAGAACAGTTTGAAAAAAGATTTCTGCAGTTTACAAATTTTGAGCCAATTGCTTCCACCTGTATCAATCCTTTTACTTGCCAAATAAATGTAATGGAAATGACTGCATGCATTGTAGATCTAGTTCAAGGGAAGACAGAAAAATTAGTTAGAAATTTTGGACCTTAAGAATTATATTTTTTGTGTGTTTAATGAAATATAAATTTTGTGTAATGAAACATTTATACACACAAAAAAAATCATACAAGTGTGAATCTTCTTGTTTTATTCAAATAAAAAAAATCGAATGATTTAAAAAATGTCTAAAAATTTTCGCCTACGGCGCATTGTGTTTTAGTTTAATAAATTAAATATGAATCATACAAGTATAAATCTTCTTGTTCACTCAAATGAAAAAAAATCGATTGATATAAAAAAATGTCTGAAAATTTCGCCTGCGGCGCATTGTGTTTTAGTTTAGTAGATTAAATATGAATTTAAAAAAGCTTGTTAACTATGATTATTACTTCCATTAAGGATAAAGGGATCATTTTCTAAGTTTAAGAATTTAAATATTTTGATCTTTAAGGTGTCAATTTTGCATAGGGGTTTGAATTGTCAGACGTCTCCAAAAATTGTGAATATAACAAACATCTACATTTCGAAAATTTTATTATCTGAAGGGATATTTTGAAGATTTTCAAAAATTATGAAAAAAATTTTCACCTGCGGCGCTATTTTTTGTTTTTTCATATACATATAATAAAAATATGTTAGAAGAGGGGTGTATTTTATCGTTTTTGTTTTTTTTTGGGGGGGGGGCAAAAATAGGTGGCGCTCGCCACCCTACCGATATTTAAGAATGCGCTCTAGAGTACAAAAAGGTTGGTAACCCCTGTTGTAGAGGGAGGAATGGGAGGAAACTAATTGTAAGGGAATTTTGTTTTATTTTTCACTTGTGTATTTCGATTTTTAAAAAATTATTTCATTTCAACATCAATATATTGTAAACGAATCTTATATCATTATTCTAACCAGGGGTGTGTAGATATTTTAAATGGGTTGATTATTCGTAAATTATTAAAATGTCAGATACATAGAACTTTATTCATGCAGAAAAATATTTTTTCATACACCTTCATATCACAGTAATCAGTAAATTGAGTATAAAAAAAAAATCACATACATATATTAAATGATAAATGTATAAAAGCTTTTTGAAATATTACAGAATTAGAGAATAATTCACATTTAATATAAAATTTAAATTAAATGCAACTTCTAGTGAATTAATTACAGATTCAAAATATGAATGTAAAAAAATATCACCGATTCATATACAAAGTTGTGACATTGAGCAGTTTTTATTAAATATTAAAATGAAGTTATCATTCAACCTAAAGCAACCGTTTGAAGTTAAATCTAGGCCATTATTACAAAGAGGATGATGTATTTTTTTTATGACACCAAGAATCTTTATAAAATTGCCACAACTATTTTCAAAATTGTCAATGAAATATATAGAATTTAGAAAAAAAGTGAATTAAGTGGAATCATGAATAATCAATTTTTATGTATATAATAGGATATGTAACACAAAAGTGTGCATATCAAAATATAAAATCAAATGATAAAAAATACGATCTAGTATACATAATACATATAATATAATACACCAATAGTTATGGAATTGTGACTGCATTTTTAGATATCTAAGCCATTAAACACCAAAACAACTATAACACAGATGTCTTATTAACGAGCAGTGCTTTTAAGCAATGCAGACATTGAAATACGTTGCAATTTAAATTTAGATAATTTTCAGCGAGCCCAGTATTTAATGGAGATGGTTAAAAAAAAACAGTGCTATGCTGGTTATTTTAAAAAATATAGCAATAATTGACATTTGAATAAAGTTTCTTGAATTATTAATTAGAAAAACAATTAAAAATTTCAATGATAATTTGGAAAAAAAAAATAGTGATTAGACATAAAACAGGAATGACAAAGTGCAGATCACTGACAATCATTGTATCCTGGGCAAACTGTACATTTTTATACATACATATAAAATTTGAACACCAAATTGAATTAGGTTTTAATATATTTTTTCTCTTTCACATAAAGCTCTTTTTTATCATCTTTCATTTCTTTTTTATCATTCTTCGGTTTGTCTTTATAAAGAAAATTTTCGTCTTTTTTTCCTTTGAAGCCTTTCATCTTGTACTTCTCCTTTCTCAAATCCTTGTTGAATTTATTGTTAGTTTTATAAAATTTTTCATTAGAATTAGTGAAGACAAATTCGTCTTTAATTTTTTGATTTTGGTTTTTGTATTTTTGTTTGTCTTCTATATTAAGAGCTTCAGGTTTAATTTTTTTTTCCTTTTTGAATTTTCCATAATTTTTATTTTCCGAATCCCGTATGTATTTTTCTTGCTTTCGTCTTTCTTTTAAATTTTTCTTGTTCAAATATGATTCATTGTTCCTAGGATAATTAAACCGTTTAGTTTTTTCTTTCAAGTTAGAATTTTCTTTTTCAAATGTATCATCAAAACCCTTTGGTTCAACGAAGTTGTGAATGTGATAAGAGGGAATGGCTCGTTTGTGCAAAGATTTTTCGTATCGTTTGTTATTGTCATCATTATCAGATAGTTGCCGTTTCAAATCATCAAAAGAATCTGACATTTGTGGCAGAATATTGCTGTTTAAGCTCGAAGAAGCATCATTGAGTATATTGATGCTTAATATTTCATCAATTTGAGAACTCATGTTGTTTTTGATTTCAGTGATGTCATCAGAAATTATATCGATGCTGTCTTCTTTTATGCATTCGCAAGCGGTTTTTTCTCTTTTGAGAAATTCGTTGATTTGATCTCTATAATTTAAGTCGGCATAATTCTGTGTCAATTTTTGGTCGTTGTCGAAATTCTGATAAGACGACGGCAACAGATTAAAACTCAAGTTTTTGGACTCAAAAAGTCTAATTTTCGATTTCAACATGAAATTTTCGTGTTGCAACTCTTGCATTTTGTAAATTAGCTTACTTAAAGAAGAGTACATCTGCGGAGTGCAATCGTCGGTCGTACCCCACATATGGCCAACTGCTATACAGGTTGTTGTTACAATAGTACCAATCAGTATCATATTGAGCAAACCACTGAGCTTGTTATTCCTTTTGTGAATGTATGATCTGGTTTTTGAACTTGAAATGAATTCGTCTGAAAGTTCTTCTTCGCTTCCGCGCATACTTGCCGAATCGGAATCATTCTTCATCTTGAGTTCAAATACAATGGGATTGTCCATGGTATATATTGGAATGTCAATTTTCTCATCACGATAGCTGGGTGGATCGTCTTTTTCATTTTTAGCAGGCTTATCGGATTCATCAGGAATATCAATATCATCCTCGCTTATAACAGAAACACCATCTGTATCAGTATCATCTTCTTTTTTACCATCGTTTCTGTTAAAAAAGTAATATGATAAATAAGATTAGTTAATTTTATATATTGTAGATGGTGAATTGTCAGTTAAGAGTATTCTATACGAAATTATTATATTGGAACATTATTTTTATTTATATTGAAAATCAACTATGTTTTACATAAGTGAAAAAGTATATGAAAAGTATATAAGGTATATGTATTATTTTATAATTCACAAAATTTTACACATATACTTCAATACTTACTGTTGCAGAGGTGGAGACTGTTTGATGTTGTTCGATTTTTTGTTAACTACGGTCCAGCTCTCAAACGAATCTGAATCACTGTTATTACCGCCACCATTGGGTTCTTCCATCTTCTGAAAATTTCAAGAAAACAAATTGAATATCATATTTTCACAAATAAAGTAAACATCAATAGTTAAACATATTGATATCTCTTATAACATTTCACATACAAGAGTGCTCCATTAACGAAAATTAATGTCTCTACTGTTTATGTAATGCCAGAATTAACCTTTTGAATGTGTTTGCTTTTATGATACAATGTACACCAGTTTGGTTTACAACATTATCATATTCAAGATAAAATTCGGCAATGAATATCAAAACATCTGACGCTATTCTTACAAGTAAATATTTGAAGAACACACATAACAAATGACAATTTTAAAAACTTCAGAAAAATATCTACAAATCAAATTTTGTATTGAACTAAGTATTTAACAAAAAATAATCATCCATATTGTTTGGAATGTAGGTATGTTTATTTAACATTGCATTTATAGCAAATATTTAGGATACTATAACTACAAATAAGAGACAATATTAACAATTTTCTAATGATTCCAATTATTCATATCAATTGGATGTTATTAAAAATTAACAACAAAATACATATAATAATAATAGATACAAATGATACTATTATAACTGAAGTTCCATCATATGATCATGCTTGTACATATGATTTTTTTGATCATAAAGATAACTAATCAATATTGTTTATGACTAATTCACACGATATTGAATGGGAATATTATCTGAAACACACGGAATCCTGAAAGAATGTCCTATAGATGAGGATGCGAATGTGTTGCGGCCAATGACCAAACGGAAACTGAAACTGTGGCTTTTCAGGAATCACAAAAAAAAAAACAAACACGACGCACACCACAAACAATGACAGGCTTCAGTTTATTTATAAACTGAGCAGTTCTTATTAAAAGGCACAGTGCAGACTTTGCACCGTATTAGCTATATTTTAATAACATACAAAATATTGAGGCAATTTAAATGAAATGTTTTATTATTATTATTGCTGTTTTCAATATTAGTAGTTTTACAGGAATAACTGATATTTATAGGAATATTAATTTTCAGAAACATGCCTATTTTTCATAATACTGATTAGGTACACATCATTTTCTGAAGCGAGTGAAGAACTAACAGTATAATATTGCTGAAAATTCCATCCTCCCAGCCCTAACAAGCAGCATGATGCTCATTGATTTTTCAGCAAAATTTAGAAAATTAGTCAATTACATACCAATTCCTATTATTCAATTTGTAATAAATAAAAATTCAATAGTGAAAATTATAAACATTGCATCGAAATGATCACGGTATCTTCAGATTTTATTTCTGAAATAAAAAAGTTTTATAAAAGTTTTTGCTTTATTATTTTTTTTTGTGAAAAGTCACTGAACTTGGGTTAAATATAAATAAACAGAAAGCTGAACAATAGAACACATTTGGTGCTGAAAGTGAGTCAAAACTATGTGAAAATGCTGCCAAATATATTTTTGGACAAATTCAACACAAAGGATTTTGTATATTTTTCATGTGAAAAGAAACAAATTGCTATCAAGATCGAAAGAAAGTTTTTTGCATATGAAAAACTTATACATAATCAATACTTATCCTAAGATATAAAATTTAATAGGTATCGTTTTTTTGCATATTCTTTGTATGAAAAGTTTTCAACTTCAAGCTATAAAATTTCAAATAATGAAAAACAAGAGAATAAAGCGAAAATAATAAATATACTAAGTAATATAATGCTGTAAACTTTTCGTTACTACATGCCACTATTTCATCACTATAAACTAATTGTTAAAGTGTTATCATTGTAACTTTACTATTAATCAAACAGACTGGCTGATTGATATTTAAGAATATAATGATGTGTAATATTCAATAATATAAATATAAAACAATAAATGTGACAACAAATAACGTAAAAATAAGAATAAAATAGAAAAACTCACCACTCTTACGTGTTACAAACGTCAAATGTCAAACAAGAAATGACGTCATAACAAATTCATAACAAAAATATTACCAACCATATCAATTTTATTTTCAACTCGAATCTGTGAATGATCATATTTTCAGTATAAAATAAGCTAAATATGCATTGTATATTTTTAATTACTTTCTTAAATAGTTTGTTCGCTAGAATTTGTTTCGTTAGAAAAAAAAGTGAAAAATTTCATTCCAATTTTTAAAATTATCAAGTTTTTATTTTATGACATATCTAATGAACAATTTAAAAATAAAGGACTTTAAATATAGATTCAAAGTAATGGTAAAGGTATTTAAAGTAAATTCTTGTCTCCATAAATACGATATATGTGTAATTATGCATTAGATAAAGATGCGTGTAAGTCATTAGTATTCAACTATGTATTTCAAAAGTTTTTCCTACAGTTTTCAAGTACATGATCTAACTATATAATAGCACAATTCTTTTTGTGTGTCCGTGTAACGCTCCAAAACTGCATTCATATATTCGACGGGTTGATCGCTAGTTATTCTTTAATGTTGATGTATTAAATGAAAATGTTATGAAAAAATGAATTCGTTTATTCGTATGACAAAATTGACTTGATACGATTTCATCTTGGAAGTCTAGTTGACCTTGATTCTTAATTCAATAACATTGAATATTAAACGATTAGCACTTATTTAAATTCGATTCACACAAGATGTGAAATTCGAATCTTTCAGCTAAAAAATAAAGTTTATTTTCATACAAACAAAATCAATTTATTCTATAATAAAGTCATCTACTGAAGATCATACAAAAATACATCATTGTTGTAAACAATTAAAGAAGAATAGATCATCATCATCAAGCAGAAATCAAAATTTTCCAAGTGAGCACTGATAAGTAGGTATACAATGTACATAGTTACTTATTGTTGTAGTACAAAACAATCAAAATACGACGAACCCCAAACTTTTGCCTAGTTCATCGACAAATAGAAAGTGAGATATGTCCTCAATCGTATTATAAAAGTAGAAAGTTTTGAGACAAGCGCCAATCATTTTATATAGGAATAAAAAAAGGAAAGAATAAATAAATTTAAAAAAATCGTCAACTGTTCTAGATTATGGAAAAGATAAAATGTTCTTCGTGCAATTTTCTTTGTCTTGCTGATTCGAATCGAGCATATATTTTTATTTTGTGTAAAAAATATAGAGAAAAGAAAACTCATAACGAATTTTGGAAATGGTTCGAATATCGAAATAGAATTTTAATGATTATGTGGTACAGTGTTTACGGTTCGTTTGTGGATGTTGAAAATGGGAAATTGTTCATTGTTCTCGACGGTTCACACCATTAAAAGCGAGGGCATCGGATAGTATGTGAACTGAATGAACCGATATGTCTTCGATGTTCTTTTTCTGACTTTATATTTTTCGACTAACCTGTTTGTGTGAATTTAAAATGCAATCGTTCGAGAAGCAGTTTCAAAATCGTCTCTACGATGTTTTATTGTTTATAAAACGTAAGAACATCTGTTTGTTTGAGGTCGAATGAAGGCTTTTGGCGAGAACTTCTAATAAGGAATAGCATACAGATTATTTTTTTTATAATACTATTGTTAAAAACAATTTAGTAAAATTGAAGGAGTTGTAATTTTTCATTTTTTTGTAATACTGTATAGGCAGGTAGAGCTATTGAAATGTAATATTATTTTCATCGTTTTTTCTTATATGTAGAAAATTATTAAATAATCGTGAGGGTTACGTTAGATTAAAGTTTATATTAAATAGAATCCATAAAAAATGAAGCATTAAAAAAAAGTCAATGAACGATTTTGAAATGTTCGCTTATCTGCTGCATTCGTTCGCTCGGAAATAAATAAAGAAAAACGAAATTCTCACAGGTTTTTTTCTTATTTTCCGTCACAGCACACATTCAAATGCGATTGCGTATGTGTTATAAATACAGTAAAGGAAAATCAAGTCAGAAGCAAATGGGCGTTACGTGGGAGTTTGTCGAACGACTATTCGTGTCCATCTTTGGACTACAGCCTTGTGATCTCACTTTTCTGCGAAGCCTACTCACATATCAAATATTCGCTTAGTTTTTCATTGAATACTATAACTTGTCATTCATTTTCGGAAAGATAGATCGTAATATTTACTTTTGGAGTCGGTGAAAATTTTCATTTGAAATTAAAATGATTCTATGGTTTCTGTTGCGAAATATGTGTATTTGAATAAATGATTAGAATCTTGCGTAATATATCAATAATGTTGAAATTATAATTAATGAAATTTAATTCAATCGATTGAAAAATACATGAATTAGTCAGTATCAATTTACTGTCGTTACCTATATGCAATAAAAAAGTTTTAAAATTGGAAAAAAAATCATTAATGTTCATTAAATATACAAATTTTATTACATATGTCACTTTTAAACCTTGAATTCTCAAATACATAAATCGTTTAAAGAAAAGGTTTCACTTTTAAAAGTATTGTGCAATGCTTCATTCACGCCAAGAAAAACATCGAGCAATTACGTTTGATTTAAAAAATAGTTTACCTCTCAATACTTATTCAAAATATGCAAAATTAAATCTTAAAAAAATATTATTTCTTTATAAATTTATCTGAATCGAAACGTACATCTCATATAACAAGAGAGGAAAGAAGCAACAATCTGAAAGAAGGATAGATGAAATGCAAGAAGGTTGTTCCCAACTGCTTCATAGGCGATTTCGGGTTCAATATTCTGAAAAAAAAAGTGAAATTACTCAAAATCATTGAGATTCCTGAAAAATCAGCTATATAACTTCTGAAACGATTACCTATAATAGAAAATTCATTTTTTTTATAAAATCTTTAAATTTACAGTGAACATCATTACAATGAAAATTCGCCTAGCATATGAAATACATTAGAAATCAACTCGTCGAAGTTTTAGGGACATTTTACCTTTCCCACCAAAATTTCGAAAATTCGACGACAAAGGTCGACCGGAGCATACACGAAGGCTTAATCTCTTCTCGTGATATAATAGAAAGCGACCAGCGAATCTGGTCTTCGACTTCCACGCTCAAAAAGGGGGGATTCTGCAATTCTCACCTGGTTCCCCGCCTCTCGGCCAGTGCAGTGTGAGTCTTGGTCGTGTTATGTGTTCTCGGCTCGTTTCCATCGAGGCCCGGACAAGCCTTCCGAGGCCGGCCTTCGTCTTCTAGTCATCGTCGTCGGTGAGTTCAGGTGTTGAAAAGTGGTTCGAGTGTGAAAATCTGCTCTGTTTTCGTCGTTCGAGCGCAAAAAGCACCAACATACAGCCTCGGATGACGCCCACTGTTTATGTATTATTCGCGGTGCATCGAGTTCGTTGTTTTGGTCCAGTGGACGCAACAGTGAAATCGTAAATGTGTATGAATTTCAGTGGCGATGAAGTCATCGAAGCTCTTGTTTGCTTTTCGATCGATCGATCGGTGAAAACTGTGGAAAAAGTTTGTTTTTTGTATTACTATATGTTTATGTGTTTAGAAGATTGTTAGTGATTTTCCGATTTGCAGGTAACAATGATTTTTCTTTTTTTTTTTTTATTGCAAGTATTCATATTATTGTACAAGACGTTAGAAGGTGATCGGATATTATTGAAATTAGTTGAGATTATTGCATACGTACATTTTATGCATAAATTGAATTGTATAATAGTTTTTTTTTAATAAATACATAAATATTAGATAAACAGAAAAACAATACTGTAATCAAAATGTTTAATGAAAACTTTAAATTCTAATGGAAAAATCGGAAGATATTTATTAAAGAAAGTTCGCCAAAAGTTTATATACGTTCACATGAGATTTTTAACGCAAGAACTTACTATTTTTAATATTTTCACAAAATCAACTGATCTTTAACTTGCATCTCAAAAAAGCTGTCGGTTCGAAACTCTAATTTCCGATTCATATTTCGTAACGAGTCGTTTAAAGGCGGCACCTAAACAAATATGTGCGTTGATGATTCTTACAATTTCCGTTACGACCTGTTTATAAGTTTAATTTAGTTGTCTGTAAATCGCATTATTATTTAAAACAAATATATAATTAGATTTTTTTTTTAAAAAAAGAATTACAACATTTCTCGTATGTTTCACTATCTTCTAAAGCTGGATTTCGTAATGTTAGATTTTATGGTAACTATTATAATTGTAATAAATTTGAATTCTCACTTTGTAGTTTCATCTATTCGGTAAACGTGTTTTTTTATTATTTTTATAATGTTTAACGTATTCACAAAAATACAAACTAGTATTTCAAGATTTTAAATCAATTTTTGTTTCGGAAAAAAAAAATGTTCAACCGATATTATAATCAGTATCTATCTATTACAACAGGGGTTACCAACCTTTTTGTACTCTAGAGCGCATTCTTAAATATCGGTAGGGTGGCGGGCGCCACCTATTTTTGCCTCCCCCCCCCCCCCAAAAATGAAAACGATAAAATACACCTCTCTTCTAACATATTTTTATTAGACATACGTATATGAAAAAACCAAAAATAGCGCCGCAGGCGAAAATTTTTTTCATAATTTTTGAAAATCTTCAAAATATCCCTTCAGAAAATAAAATTTTCGATATGTAGATGTTTGTTATATTCACAATTTTTGGAAACGTCTGACATTTCAAACCTCTATGCAAAATTGACACCTTAAATATCAAAATATTTGAATTCTCAAACTTAGAAAATTATCCCTTTATCCTCAATGGAAGTAATAATCATAGTTGACAAGTTTTTTCAAATTCATTTAATCGACTAAACTAAAAGACAATGCGCCGCAGGCGAAAATTTTTAGATATTTTTATATCAATCGATTTTTTATTTATTTGAGTGAACAAGAAGATTTATACTTGTATGATTCATATTTAATTTATTAAACTAAAACACAATGCGCCGCAGGCGAAAATTTTCAGATATTATTAATATCAATCGATTTTTTTTTTATTTGAGTAAACTAAAAGATTCATACTTGTATGATTTCTTTTGTGTGTATTAATGTTTCACTACAAAAAATTTATATTTCATTAAACACACAAAAAAATATAATTCTTAAAGTCCAAAATTTCTAACTAGTTTTTCTGGCTTCCCTTGAACTAGATCTACAATGCATGCAGCCATTTCCATTACATTTATTTGGCATGTAAAAGGATTGATACAGATGGAAGCAATTGGCTCGATATTTGTAAACTGCAGAAATCTTTTTTCAAACTGTTCTTGAAGAAGCTTAAATAAAAAATAATCCGTTTAATTCATCGATACCTAGCATTTTCATCAATATCAACGTATTTAATACACCTAGACACACAATAAGTTGTAAAACTCAAACAAATAAATAAAAATAATTTATATTTTTAATTAGTGTTTATTAAAAAGTTTTGTCACTTGAACCAGTGGCGGGCGCACTAAAAATCGCTCGCGGGCGCCATGGCGCCCGCGGGCGCCGGGTTGGTAACCCCCGTATTACAAGATACACTTTGGTACTAATAACTTACAATATATTCGAATTCGATTTCTAACCATTGTTTTTTTTTTTTTACTTATTAGGTTTTCCTTAATGAAAATGGAAAAAATAATTAGTTGGTCAGTTTTACCAATTTTTCTTTTTCTATTGACTGACTTTTGCAGTTTTTGTAATGGAGGGTAAGAAATAGTTTTAACAGAAATAGCTGAATTTATAGAGTAATAATTTTCATATCAAATATTAACAGGCAATATACAGTAATTGGAGGTAATAAATTAAGGCCATTTAGTGATTATTCTTTAGCTGTAAGTTGGTCTGGAGACCAGCCGAATAATATGGTTCTAGAAATAGTAAATCCACGATTAGGTTTTAGAGAAGCACAAGAAATTACTTTAGAACCAGAATCAACCAAAATCACTACATTCAAAGTAAATATTAAAAAAATAAATAAATAAAAATACACTTGAAACAATAGCAATTGTTATGATAATGTTTATTACAGATTGGTAAATTACAACCAGGTAATTACAATCTTACTGTTCGTTCAACTTCTGGTGAAGAATTTTATGATTTTGTGCCATTGCAATATGAAAACAAAACATATTGTGTATTTTTACATACTGATAAAACTGTATATCAACCAGATGATACAATACATTTTCGATTGTTGGTGTTGAATGTATTTTTGAAACCACTTTTGAATTTAAGGCCAGATCTCATTTTAAAGGTTTGTATTGAAAACCAATAGGTTAATTGAGTGATTATTGTTCACGAAATATATAAATACCTAGGTATCATGTGAATTACATAGATCGGTATTTGACCAAACTGTTAAAAAATAGTCAATTTATTTCAGGATGGTAGAGGAAATATAGTGAAAATATGGCCAAACATTTTACTTTCTAAAGGAGTCTTTAGTAGTGAAATGCGAGTAGCAGAGTTTCCTGTATATGGAGATTGGATGTTTGAAATTAGTATGAACGACCAATTCTATATGAAAAAAGTGCTGGTGGCTGATTTTGTGCTTCCGAAATTTTTGGTGAAAATATATAGACCGGAACATATATATTTCAACGATGAAAAATTTTCAGTATCGATCGAAGCACAGTGAGTATTTGATGATTCTTGAATAACACACCGTAAAGTTTATGAAAAACAGTTCTTGATTTTTCAGACAACTGACTGGACAAAATGTTATTGGGGAGTTAACGCTTAGTGCATATCCAATATACAAATCAGGCGTTATTCAACCCATATTTCAAGCTCCTGTGAGAAAAGTAGTTTCAATCGATGGTCGTGTAGATGTAGAGTTGAATATAAAAAATGATTTAAGATTGACAGTAACTGAAGGGAATGAAAGAAGTATTGTAGTGGAGGCAGTTGTGGAAGAAGCACTCACTGGCCGCAGACACAATGTTTCATCATTAATTCATCTTCACTTAACTCAACAAACCTTAAATTATAACATACCTGCTTATTATAAGCCCAATATGCCTTTTGTTATGCAGGTGAAATCATTACACAAAATATGTTCATATTCAATAATTATTTTGATATAGTGAATTTTTTATTTATGCGCATAGCTGAAGGCATCTGCATGGGAAAATAGAAATATGTTTAAAGCAAAACCAGCTCAAATAAAATATTCATTTACTGGAGAAGGAGAAGAAAGAGCTGCAAATATTCTAGAAGCAGATTGTTGGTTCGATCTGGAGGGTCAATGCCAACATATATTTTATCCTGACCCAGTTAGCAATCAATCTTTATTAGATATAGAGGTATTCATTCATAAATTATTGAGAAAAATTTTAGATACGTTTCAATAACTAGATTTAATTTTAGATACGATATGTGGACATAAAAGAAAAAATTACAGGAATTAAATCATTCCACTCACCTTCTAAAAATTATTTACATGCCCAAATATTACAATCAGAAGTTAAAGTTAATGAAAAAGTGAAAGTTGGAATAAATTGTACTGAGCCCATTAACTTCTTTTCATACTATATTATTGGAAGAGGAGATATAGTTTATGCTAACACAGTTCGGGTATTTACTAGTATTTTTAATGCATATGAAAAAAAATATGTTATTACGAAATGATATGAATATTCTTTGAACATATGTAGGTGGTTCCAGCAAGAAGAACAAACGAGTTTGAATTTCATGCAACACAAGCAATGGCACCAGAAGCCACAATAATTATTTCATACATCCGAAGCACAAAAGAACTGATGGGAGATTCTCTTAAATTTAAAGTGGATGGCGCTTTGCTAAGTGATGTAATAATTTCATATATGTATATTATACACATTCTTTCAATCAAAAAAATATGTTGTAATAAAAATCTGATCATAGGTGGAGGTGAAAATTATTCCACAAGATCCAGAGCCGTTGGGAAATTTAGATGTTACAATTAAAGCACCCCCAAACTCATATGTAGCAATAATGGCTGGTGCGTCATCTCCAGAATTTTCTCTTAGTACAAATCATCATTACAAAGCTGGTGAAGGAAGTGGTTTATCACCAGATGAGGTATCATAAGTAGAATGCATATTTTAAATTAATATATTATAGTATATAAACGATTTCATGAAATTGTTTTAGGTATTGCGTGAGCTACGAACTTTTTCAGGATACAATAATAAATTATTACATACATATCAAACTGTAAATGGATATATGACAATGGAAGTTTTTAAAGTAAGAATAATATTTAGAAAATATATATTGTGAAAATATAACAATGAAACTAAATAAGACTGAATTTTTCAGGAGTCTGGGGTCATTTTAATGACAAATAATAAAGTTAATGGAAAATATACTTCTTGTAAGTTGATTGACATTTAATAACATTTCTCATGGATAATGATTATCACATTTTTTTAATGCAAAATACAGATTATGAAAATCAGAGAGACAATGCAGAAAGTAGTACCCGACCACCTTTAGCAGGACCGTATGCTTTTAGTCACTTACCACCTTTACCGGTACCAAGATTGCATCTCGGAAAGCTACCAACACCAACATGGCTTTTTACCAATATTACTGCAAAGTATTAATCAGAAAATATTTAAAAATTGAAAAAAAAAGAATTTTACACATATGTATATGTATGTATTGTATTTTTTCAGTGGTGATATTGAAACTACCTTAGGTAGAAGAGTATCTGCTAATGCTGGAAATGAATGGTCAGTAGGGGCATGGGCTGTTCATCCGACCTTAGGACTAGGTTTCGCTACAACAGTGAAAGCAAATGTACGTCGGCGTTTATTAACTGTATCTGCACCTTCTAAAATAAAAGCTGGAGAAACTCTCGCTGTAATAGTTAATTTGCTAAATCCATATAATAGTCCATTAAGTGCTGACATAACTTTACAAAATCCTAATCAAGAATTCCGATTCGAAGACTTGTCAAATGAAGTGAATTCATCTCCAAGTAATGAAATTTTGTTTATGATTATCATATCAGTTGATTTGAGAATTTCTTAAATATTATTCTTAACATTATAGAATTAGAATTATATCAGCGTCAAAAACTAATCATACCAGGAAATCGGACATCTTCTGTAGTATTTTTCATTTTACCGGTGATAAAACCAACTGTAACAGGCACCACAATTTTATTGGATATAAACTCATCTGCGAAAGGTGCCAGAGAATCTCTGCAACATCAATTGACTATTTTCGTAAGTAATATAATACAAGATCAAGTAACAAAGATCTTTTATTATAAAATGATTTTTATATCAATTATAGCCAGAAGGAGAAGAGATGATAGATCAAAGTAGCATTCTTTTGGATCTTGACAATAGTCCTATTGATGTTGAAATTGGTTTGAAAAATAAAACGCTATTAGACAATCGGCGACCGAACAAAATTTCATATGAAGAATTACAAACTGGAGTAATTGGTTCATTGCTGGGTCCTGCACTAGGAGTTATTCCACGATTATTAGATTTACCACCAGCGAATGGCTATTTCAATATGTTACCATTTATGGGATCTGTACAATTAGTGCAACATCTTGAGGTAAATACTATTTCAAACTGAAATTCATATATGTATGTAGGTACCTAATGATCATGTTACTTTATTATAAAATATTTTTTTTTTTATAGAATGATATACCTGATAGTGTTAGATTAGAGTGTATAAACGCAATGAAAAAACTATATCAACAACAAATGTTGTATCGCAAAAAAGATGGATCATTTGGAATAAGCATTGATCGAAAAGTTGAAGGAAGTATATGGTTTGTAAGCAAATTATCTCACAATAAATTATGAAAAGAAATAGAAAACAAATGAAATATTTAATATTCAAGGGTAACTGGAATGACTGCACAATGGTTTGCTCGAGCGATCAAAATTTCAGAAGTTGGTGTCGAAAGATTGATTATTAATAATGCGTTAAAATGGCTTTCTTCAAAACAAATGACCGATGGAAGTTTTAGAGAAGCATCATCAATACCAATAGATGATCCTTTGCAGCAAAATCCAGTCACTCTTACCGCACTTACTTTACAGACTTTTCTCGATACAAGGGTACATTAAAAAATCACCATTACATGCTACATCTGTAATTTAATATAAAAAAATAAAATAAATTCTGTGTAAAATTATAGATATTAATCGGGAATGAGTATGTAAATTTGATAAACAAAGCACAGGATTGGTTAGTTAAAAACATAGCTAAAGCTGCAGATGAAAAATGGGATGCTGGTGTTTTGGCACCTTTATCAGGAATTTTACATGCAGCTGGTCATCCAGCTGCTATTCAGGCTACACATTTATTAAATTCATTAGCGAATGTAACAGGTGATATTGAGAATTATACTACAATTAAAATACCATGTTTCCTCAAATATACCACCTATCCTGAATATAAGACCATTTGAGGTTTTCATGAGTAAAATCAATATAAGATCCGGTCTTGGGGAAACATAGTATGCACATATAATTTTATATTAGATTCACGCATAATTCTTGAGAAAGTATTTATGTATGACTCATGTAAATCAACAAGTAATTTTACATTATTTAATATTATGTATAGATGGAAAACGTTGGTGGGAATTGACCACAGTTGAAAGCGAAATGAAAAATCCATGGCGTAAAGGCAGTAGTCGTAATGTGTGGGTAACAGCTTGGGGGTTACAAGCATTATTAGCTCAAGGATATTTATCAGAAGCAGCAGAAACAGCAGAAATATTAGCTTCATATCTAACAGATTGGTCAGACATTACGCAATCGTTGCCAGCATTGTCTGCTTTGATAAGCTTGAATAAAAAGCTTCCGAAAGATACACAAGCTTCTTTGGAATTCCGTTGTCCGGATGATTTGAATGTATTTTCAGTTAACAACCAAAATCGTATGATTTTTCAGAAAAAACAAGTATGTTCTTAATGATAGGTATTCAATTTTTAATAGTGATCATAGAATTAATATTCATGTAATTTTTTATCAGGTGAGAGGAAGTGAATGTAAAATCAGTGGAAACGGTAAAGGTACCGTAATAAGTATATTGCAAGGATTACGTCGTACAAACGTAACAGGTGCATGGCCACGTTTCACGTTAGATCCAAGAGTAGATGCTATATCAACACCACATCATCTTCAACTTTCCATTTGCATTGGGTAAAATTAATGATTCAAAATAAACAAGAATGTTCAATATTTATGAGAAATTAAGAAATTATACTCAAAATGAAAATTTAGGTTCGTAGCATTACCCGGTGAAGAAATGAGTGGACCAGTATTGATGAAACTTCGATTGCCATCAGGATTTGTTGCAGATTTAGATATTCCTGCTCTATTGGTGAATAAAATAGAATTTAGATTTAATGTTGAAATAGTTTAATCAGTTAAAGGACAATGCCCAAAAAAACCCAAGCCCAGCGCAAGCGAAATCTATCTCATATGATAGGTATAATTGGAAAAATAAACAATGCATCGGAAGCATAATCAAAATCGATGCCTAAGTGCATAAATCACCAGTTTCGAGTAGCGAGACCTCGTAAATAAGTTGGCTTTTTAATTGTTTATTGTCATCGCGGTGAATTTTTACAACGGTTGTGTTAATAAAATGATCAATAATTAGCTATTAAGGTTTATAACTGTGTAAAGTGATCTTTTTCGAAGTGATAATTGAAAGTATACACCACCTGTGACTCTGAACTCCAAAACTCCTGTTACTTTTTATATACAGTCGGCAATTACACATCAGTATGAGTGGCCGGCTTAATCCGCGCGGCTGTTCAGTTTCAAATATTATATTAAAATAGAAATTTCATACACTTAGCCATCAATTTTGAATATGCCCCCTATGCACTTTTTATTTACTCAATTATACCTATCATTTGAGCTAAGTTTTGTTTGAGCAGGGCTTAGGTTTTTTTTTCCATATATTTTGAGCATTTCCTTTTATGAAAATTTCAGGCAACTGGTATGGTGAGAGCAGCGCATGAAGTTCATTCTGAAAAAATATCTAGTGAACCACCATTACAGATGATTCTATCACCACTAAAAGTATCTGAAAGATGTTTAACTTTAAAAGCATCTCGAATATATCCAATAGCCGATGAACGTCCTGGTGTTATAACATTAGTAGATCTCACTGATAATAGTAATACAAAAAATATACCTGCATATATTATATTAGAAATATTATAATATGTACCTATATTAGAATAAATATAATTGATCTATTTAATACTTAGGTCGTAGAGCACGAGCATTTTTCAGTGGAGGACAGACCAGTGCTTGTGAATTATGTGGCGGAGGGGGAGCTAAAGGATGTGGAGGTTCAGGTCAAGGAGGTTCCGCCGGAGGTTGTATAGCAGCGGCTCGGCAATTATCATCTTTGCCCAATGAAGATGATAAAAGGAATGCAAAACCTGTTTCGCATGCAACCAGCATTTATGGAAATCTTTTAACCATATTGATTATAACAATTTTGACTCATAAATTAAGTGATGTGCGTAAAATATAAAATATATGTATTTAAAAAAAATATTGAAACAATTTTAATAAAAAAACTGAACATTAACAGTCACTAACATTAATAATTAAAATAATGAAACATATTGTGATTAATTTTAACAAATTTAAAAATATGTAATATGGAAACTGTTGTGTTTGAAAATACAGACATTGAATATATGAATGTCCATTTAATTTTCTAGTTATATACATAATTAGTGCTTTAGAATTAAATATTACAATTCAGTTATACCTACATAAAGTTGTGCGTTGCGTTAATGACCTATAAGGAATCTGTTAAAAATTATAACATACATAGGTATATCTACAGGTAGGTAGATTGAATATATCACATAAAAAATTAGTTCTATACTGACTAAATTATGATTTGATAGATATAATATATTTTATAGTTTATTTATAAATTATGTGCTAGTGATATGGTTTCATACTTAAAACATTATAAGCATGTACATATGTTGGGTTCATAAATATAGGCACATTTTTCAAAATAATCTATTTATTACGCTGTGTCCCCGCGATACATAGTAGGTAATATTGCATCACATAATTTGTATCGCGAAAACATAGTGTAAAAATTATAAAGCATATAAAGTAATATTATAGATAAATGAAGACAAATTAGATCAAGGGGATCATCTGACCTTTTTCCAAAATTGAGTTTATTACAGGAATTTGTTCTATATATGCACATAAGTTTGGTGGTAAAAGGTTATAAATGAATTCGAAACATGAGTTGAGATACATATATCATCAAATTACTCATTCCTTTCTAAATACATATAAAACTTTGAGAAAATTTTTCTCGAAATTGTCGCCATTTCAGATGATCTCCTTGGCCTATTTCATAATCAAATGTGTTCATCTACTTGTGACAAAAGTTAAATGAACAATAATTAAGGCAACTAACATCACATTTTGTTCGCAAGTTATTTTGAAAATCTACATCCCTGACATTTCGCGCAAGTGATTTCAGTGTAACCAGTTTTGGCAAAATTCAATTTTAGCCATTCCATAAATTTTTCTACAAGATATTTGGATGCTGTTCTTTTTGGATTTGTATACTGAGTAATTCTATCAAAAAACTCTAAAATACTTTCGTCGACAAATTTATTTCTCTTGATGATTTCAAAGAAAATCTTATAGATTTTTAAATAAACATCAGCATTATCAATACCTAATGCGATAATTTTTTCAAAATGAATCGGACATAATTCCAAAATAGATTCATATAAGATATTAAATCCAGTTTCTGTTAAACTTTCTGAGCATTCTAACAAGAATTTTTCTAATTTATCATTGGAAGAACAAATATCAATGAGTCTGGTGATAGATGTAATTGAAAGATAGCAACTTATGGGAGTTCCTGAGGAAGTTTTTGTGAACGTTATTTTTGTAGGAGAATTTTTTGCAGCCAGTTTTGACGGACCCATATTGCTAAACAATGTCATTCTTTCAGTTGGATCTAGAGATATAAGTACATCTGGTTTGATATTGTGTTGACCATTTAATAAAACTTCATCCGCACCACTGAAAGAAATTTTTATTTCATTTTGATTTAACTGTTTATTCATTTGCAACGCGCTTGCAAAAAACGTATCTTTATCAGAGATGACTCTCATGCTTCGAATAACCTCTGCATTTCCTTTCATATCATTTCCATGTCTGCGGCGAGTTTCAGCAGCCATTTTATCAAACATTTTTCTATTAAAAGATGAGGGTAGGTATTTAAGAATCAAGTAAGAAATAACAATAAGATACACAATTACCTATATAAAATATGAAGAGTATATTGTACCTGTGCCTATTACTTCTGAGTAAACTTCTTTCATATTCTAAAGTAAATGCTTGAGTTTCTTCAATTATAGTAGAAGCTGTTCTAATATTGATAATAGAATGGCAGAAGAAAAGTATTGATGAAGACATTTGTAACCATTCCAAAGCTGTTGGTTTTTCACCACTTTGTTTATACTAATAAAAAATAAAATAAGTATGTGTGTATTATAAATTAGAGACTTAATTTAAAAATGCATCAATCCTATGATACCTTATCAACCATTACATAGACACCATGTGAAATTCCTAAACCGTTTGTTAATGTACTAGCAAAAAGCAGACCATTATGAGCTCCTCTGGCAATCTTAAATATGAATACACAAGTAAAAATGATGATTATGAAAATGAAAATAATCAGAATTTCAGGAAACAAAGAATGAATTATATAAATATTTACTTGTCCAATAGCAATCCCTCGACTAATACTAGTCGCTAAAATTTGACTCGATGCACTAGAAGCAATACCGAGTGTATTTGCACCAATGCTCAACCAGCATCCACGAGCTTCAGTGTCTTTGAGACTAAGTGTCTGAAAAAATGTATAAAATTCATAAAACATTCATGATAACAGAATAGACGTTTTACAGAAATTACCTACCTGTTGATGGTCTGCTCTATCTTTAAGGGCTAAACTAGATACGGTTGTTCCAAAAGCACCTGTAGCTATCGTAGCAATACCTGCAGTAAGCAAAACTGGAGCTGCAACAGGAGCGAATAAAGCTGTTGCAAAAACGCCAGCTGAAGTAAGGCCTACACCTGTTCCTACTTTGTTACAAATGTTTAGAACTTTGGTTTTAGTTGATGATGCTGGAGATAGAGTAACATCAAGAGATACATGAGAGACGCCCTATAATGAAAAATCATGATGAAAATGAAACTTTGAAATTTCGCAAAATGAATAAAATATACATTAGTAATTGTGGAATTGTATTTTCCATTCTTCGGAAGAACTAAAACTCCTTTAGGCAGTTTATTGTTCTTTAAATAATTATCCCAACCATCGTACACTCTGCCATAATCATCGACATAAGAACAACACGGTAGAGGATCTAATTTTAATTAAAATAGAAAAATTGAGAAGTCGATACAAATCTATTTTAATTTGTAGTTTTACGAACCTTCAGGTTTATTTCTTATACATTTTCTGATTTTAAAAATTGGACTCACTGCTATATGAAAAGATTCTATTTCTGGATATAGATTTAAGTCAGATGTTGAAAATTTTTTCCGTAATGGAACACAACATACAAAGAGTTTGGACATATAGATTCTTTTACTGCCTGCACTGTATTTTGCTAAAAAAATAATGATAGTTAAAGCTATTTTAAAAGCTAAAGATATTTTTTTGAATTTTAGTTTACCAAATGCTAAGATGTTTTTATAAATTTTTTCCACATGATCTATTTGGTCTTCGGAATAACCTAAATTAGAAAGATCATCTTGGTCGACTAGTTTATCCTCCTTCAAATTGATTTCAAATGATGGTGGCCCAAATATAGCGAAAGCAATATTTTTTCTGATATGTTTGAATTGATCTTGTCTATCATCATATCTGAAACCCGTGAAAAATAAGTCAAGATTATAGGAAAAGGTACAAGAATGAATCTTATTCAATAATAAATCTTACTCTTCCCATTCACATTTGGCTAAACGCTCATTATAACTTTGTTGTATTAATAAAGCTGTAGGAGGCCGAATTCTGCATATATGTAAAAAATAAAGAAAAAAATTAATTTATTAAAATGCTAGTAAACAAAATATATTAAAAACAAAATATGTACAAGCAATGACTAGTTTTTCTATAAGTAAGGCATTTGGTGAATCTAAATTGATTCTCTGAAATAAATGGTTCATCTGACCTGAAATGTAAATGAAATATGTAATTCAAACCATAATATTTTCTATTTCTATAATACATAACAGTAAAAAAATAAAGAAAAATTCTAACCCTTTATTGAACTTCGGTATCTTCATTTTTGGAATGCTTATGTATATATCACAGTTATTTTAAGGCCACAAATATCTGAAACAATTATCTGTTTAATGCATACAGCATGTAGCTGATCAATTGATTGGAAATACATGATTTTTGAAATTACACATTAAATCAAAATAAAATAATAAATTCACACCTTTTGGGTGGCATATATAAATTTTATCATTGGCTCGATAACTATTCAGTAGTAATTTCCTAAGTATGTAAATGTTGATTTTTATATATTGAAATTATTGGGTGTAATTTTACACAATATGAACATTTACCCTATTGTGAAAATGTTGTTTCAAATAAATTGGCCACCTACTGTATTTCAAAATATAATCTAGAGATTATTTCACTGCTATAAAGCGTTATATGAAATGAATTATATTAACTATTTGACTATATAATAATAGAATCGAGAAAAGAATGACATTATCTTGCATCAGAAATGTCAAATTGACGTTTTAAAATGTCAAATTTGACGTTTCTACGCAGTGTTAATAACAACGATCGCTGTCAAAATGTAAACTTTGTAATAGATACCGAAAAGGAACAAAAAGTAATTTATTACGATATGCGATCAAATGAAAATTGATGGAAAACTCAATCTTTTCTAATAGAATCAACTTTTTATCGTTTATCAAGTGAGACGAGATGACCACCAACCTATGTATGTATATACGAGGGGAGGTCCAAAAGTTCGTGGAATGGAGGGGATGGAGTGGGGATAGGATCGGTTGCTATATGTTATATTAATTAGTGACTAATCAGTAGTATATAAATTAAGTTTCAGCTCTTTTGTATTTTTCGTTTACGAAAAATCGCCTGCTAAACAAGTCAATCCGAGAGAAAACTGACACTATGGAGAAAATTGAACATCGTTCTGTGATAAAATTCCTCGCCAAGCTAGAATAGAACGTTCAGACCATTATGAATGAATGGAAACAGTTTATGGATATCAGTGCCCTGATAAATCAATGATTTTCAAGTGACTTGGTCTTTTTAAACGTGGTCAGGAGTCGATTGAAGATGATCCCCACTCAGGAAGGCCAGTTGAGGCTATCACATCAGTTATCGCTGAAAAAGTGAAAAAAATTGTAGTGGAGGACACCTGTTTGAAAAAAAAACATTTATCTGCATTTGTTGGAGTATCAGATACCACCATTTTGCGAATCCTACATGATCATCTGAGTATAATAAAATTCAGCGCAAGATGGGTATCGAGAATACTCACGCCTCTTCAGAAACAGCAGCGCGTCCATGCGTCAAAACAATTTTTGAAGTTGTCTGGAGACAAACCTACACGGATTTTGGAGCAATTTTTTAGCGAAGATGAAACATGGATTCATCAGTTTGAATCTGAGTCCAAATAAGAGTCCATGTAATGACATTAAAAGGGGACACCACCGCCAAAGAAATTCAGGGTGTCGGAGTCAGCTGAAATGTTGATGGCTACTGTTTTTTGGGATTGTGATACGATATTATTCATTAACTACAAAGAAAAGGGAATGACCATAACCGGAGAATACTACGCAACGATATTAGAAAAATTAAAGAAGACCACCAAGGAAAAATGTCGAGTAAAATTGACCAAAAGTGTGTTGCTCTTGCAAGACAACGCGCCAGTTCACAAGAGCAGAGTTACAATTGCTGCTCTGCACACACATGGCTTTGAATCACTTAAGTACCCACCTGCAGTTTAGATCTAACCCTAAGTGATTTTTATTTGTTACCCAATTTGAAAAAAGACTTAAAGAGAAGAAAATTTTTCGATGACAATGAGGTAAAGTAGGCAATTTTGGCTCAAAAGATAAAAATATTTTTATGATGGTATAGAAAAATTAATTCATAGATCTAATAAGTGTATTTAGCTTAAGGAAGATTATATTGAAAGGAAAACATAGATTTGTTGTTAAATTATATTTAGAACCCTTTCATTCCACGAACTTTTGGACCTCCCCTCGTATATGGCGTATCAGATTGTTTCTGTTCTGATTGTGAGAGGTTCATACAATTCTAAAGATTGTACTACATATCATTGATTAAAAATCGTAAATAGCGTCAAATCGGGTGAATACGAACGTGAGGTTAAATAGAGACGAAATTTTGGAAAAAAATTAATGCCATCTAATATATAATAAAATTAATCGTACCGAAGTGATAATTTGGAAATAGAAAGATTATACACCAACTTTTATGATATTAGTTTTTGAGATTGCGTGATTATCCCTCACGCGAAACACATCCATGTTATATTGTTATGTTATGTGGATTTATGTACGTGAAATGCATTTTTATTTTCGCGCCGATTTTTGTACTCTATAAAACATCGATTGAATACATAATTCACAACCAACTCAAAAATTCGACTTGCACTTATTTTCACTCCTAATCTATCTATCGAGTTCATTGCATAATTAAATATTTCATTATTATTTTATTTTTTTGATATTATGATGTATAGAAGAAAAAAAATCATGATTTACGATTTGGAGGGTAAATAGGGATACCCTATTTCATTGTTTCTATCCATATGAAACACATTTCTCAATTTCTTGACACACACTCGACTTCATTAATTCTCACATTTTTTTACATATGTACGTTTTATTTTATGTATCTATGTCAAAAAGTATCCAGATTCACCCGATTTGATGGTATGTATAATATCTTATCATATCTTTAGATAAAGTTGATTAGTTTGTATGAGTATTGGCTTCTTCGCACGCTGCACTTTCTGCGTACCTACCTACTAATAATAACTTGCCAGTAATGTGGAAATAATCACAAACAATTTTTTTTTTAACGATAGGTACCCATTTTATGAAAGTATTGTACACATACCTAGAGAAATATGAGTAGATTTGACCCCCCCCACTTTTGTTTTTTGCCTCTAACACCTATTTGGAAAATCCAAAAAAAAAGTTAAATAAATCCAATCGTTATCTGAATACATATATTGACACTATTTTTCTTAAAATACGATTTTTCAAAAACCAGTAAGAAACGAAAAACAAAAGGGGAATATCTCCCAGACGGATCGAGTTTCCCCCATATATCCAGTTCTTTGCGTGAAAAATAGGTACTCAATCCATAATGAAAATAAAGCAAATATTTCTGAAAGTAGGTAGGTAGGTGTATAAAAAAAAAACTGAAAAATTAATATGTAGGTATATAAATGGAAATTATTAGTACAATTATGATTTAATTAGTATTATATAAACTAATTGCTTATGTTAGACATTTCATGATCAACTTCTTATGTTGTGATATAGGAAATACAAAATCCTTGATCATATAATATGTAATACATATGTACCTATCTACTTTTAATAATTGTATTAAACATACATATGCATTTTTTTAAAATAAAAAATAGTAATTAAATATGATGAACAATAAGTAAACATTTACAAATGCATGCCTACACAGATATATTTATGTAATTAATTTGAAAATCGACTTCCATGACAAATTTTACATGTTATTTCAGTACTACTATCATTGTCACAGTTGCTACGTCTCCAATCAGCAAACCTTGACCTTAACCATTGTGAAAATTGACGTGCAAGGTATTTGGAAGCCGAATTAGGTGAATCTGCTAATCTCTTAAGAAATTCATCAAAGGTTTCATTAGGAAATTTATGAAGTTTGATGATTTCAACCATAATTTTGAAAATCTCACATAAAACATTTTTTGTATCACAACCCAGTGCACTCATTTTCTCATAAACTATCGGACGTAATTCTAAAATAGCATTGAATAAAATATTCAATGCGTATTCCGTCAAACTTTCAATACAATTTATTAAAATATCTTCTAAACGTTCAGGTGATGAACACATTTCAACAATATTGACAATATTTCTCATTGATAAATTGCACGAAAAAGGAATCTTTGATGAGAATTGTAAGAAAGTAACTTTAGTTGAGAAATTTTTAGAAGCCAATTTCGAAGGGCCTATACTACGAAAAAGTTCAGTTTTTTCTGATGGTTTCAAAGATATCAATATATCTGGTTTGAAGTTGTGTTGGTTATTCAATGAAACTTCATCCGTTCCGCTAAACGAAATTCGGATTTTGTTTTGGTTTAATTGTTTATTTACACGTAGTGCACTAGCAAAAAACGTATCTTTATCAGAGATGATTTTCATACTACGAATGACTTCAGCGTTTCCTGCAACATTATCTCCATGCTTACGACGAGTTTCAGCGGCCATTTTATCAAACATTTTTCTGTATGTTATTAAAAAAATTGAATAGTATTAACATCGGAAATTATGATATTGTAAGAATGAATAATATACCTATGTCGATTGCTTCTGAGCATACTTCTTTCACGATTTATGACGGAAGCTTGATTTTCTTCAACTATAGTAGTGGCTGTTTTGATATTAACAATGGAA
Source organism: Cheumatopsyche charites (assembly GCA_024721215.1). Classification (NCBI taxonomy): domain Eukaryota; kingdom Metazoa; phylum Arthropoda; class Insecta; order Trichoptera; family Hydropsychidae; genus Cheumatopsyche; species Cheumatopsyche charites. The sequence goes on along the minus strand of CM045586.1, from coordinate 7,261,707 downwards.
TGACAAAAGAAAAGTACAGATGTAGACATATGCAACCATTCCATAGCTGTTGGTTTTTCACCAGTTTTATACTAATCAAAATACAAATGTAGGTATGAAAGGAAATTGTTAGTCAAATTTATACTGATTTCCATTTTTTTTTTAAATACCTTATAGAACATTGTGTAAGAACCATTTGCAATTCCACATCCATTTGTAAATAAGCTAGCGAAAAGTATGGAATTATGAGCTCCTTGGGCAACCTTAATAAGAATAAAACAATTTAAAATGAGTCAATTAGCTGATCAGTAAAAGCGAAAAAAAAATATACATATGTACCTAGGTAGGTATATGCAAACAAGTATTATAGGTATGTATGTATAATATTAAATAATTAAAATTTATTAAAATCTCAAAAAAAAATTGTTTTTCATTTTGTTCAAAGACATTGTTTAATATATATGTAGAGACATGAAAATAAGAAAAAAGAGTTACTTTTCCTATAACTATTCCACTACCGACACGAGCAGCTAAAATTTGGCCCGATGCACCTGCAGCAACACCAAGGGTGCTTGCGCCAATATTTAACCAACAGGCTCTAGCTTCAGCATCTGTTATATTTATTGACTGAAAAAATAAATAGCATGATATATTATGCTCGCGACAATTTAGAAATTTCAAGAGAAAGTCAGAAAATAAAACCTGTTGGTGTTTCCTTCTATCTTTCAGCGTTAGGGAAGATACTGTAGTGCCATAAGCACCAGTAATAACGGAGGCCGCAGTTGCTCCAAAAATTATTGGTGCTGCAACTGGAGCAAATATGGCTGTTGCAAATACTCCAATTGAAGCTAGTCCCAAACCCGTTGCTATTTTATTGCATGTATTTTGAATTTCAGTAGATATTGATGATGCAGGAGATAATTTAATATCGAGACAAACTTGAGGGAAACCCTTGATTAAAAAAAAAATACAATATGTATATAAATATAAAAATTAATATAGATACCACAAAAATATACATATTGTTTTGAATTGTAATATTTGCCGTCTTTAGGAAGAATCAAAACTCCTTTCGGCTGTTTGTTATTTGTCAAGTAATCTTTCCAGTTTTTATAGACTCTTCCATGATCATCTATATATGAACAACATGGATTAGGATCTGTGGAAATGAGTGAATTGAAATTTTTGGTAAAATTCTGTATGTGTGTATTAAAAAATTACAGCTTCAGTTACTATTGTTATCGCTTCTAATGCATTTTCTTATTTTGAAAAGAGGGCTTACACCAATTTTGCTGGTTTCAATTTGAGAATAAATATTTATATCAGGTATATATTCTGAATGAATTTTCAACAGTGGGACACAGCAGATAAATAATTTTGATAAGTAAATTCTGTTTCCACCTGCACTGTATTTTGCTGAAAAAAATATTACTATTGATGATCGTTGATTCAATATGAAAAAAATAATTAATAAAATTACCAAAAGACAAAATATTATTGTAAATTTTTTGAACATGTTTTATTTGATCTGTAGTATAACCTATTTTGGCAAGATCAATATTTTGGTCGGGTGAGTTTGAAGTGGTTAGGCAAGTGGGGGGTCCAAATAAAGCAAAAGCAATATTTTTTTCAATATGTTGAAATTGATTGCTTCGATTGTCATATCTATAATAAGATAGAAATAAATTTAAAGAAGGATTTAAGAAAAGAAAAATATTAAATTGAATCTTGTCTTACTCATGCCATTCACTGTCGGAAAAATTATCGCAATAATTTTGTTGAATCAAAAGAGCTGAAGGAAGTCGCGATCTACATTAATGTATAAATATTAAGAAAATATAAAAAGACAATTTATAGATTTGAAAAGTTTTCATATTGAAAATACTGACAGATAATGTTGTGGTTCACCATAAGTAAGGCATTTATCGAATTTCAATGTTGTTTCATACTTAAATAGTGAATTAGATCTAAAATAAAAAAGGAAAGCATTACATGTTGTCAATATGATTTAGAAAAAATAAAATAATTAATAGCAAATAATATATGTACTTTTTATTAAAACACCATATCTTCATTTTGGAGATTTATAATTCGTAAGTTGTAGTAATGTAGGTATATGTTTCAGTTTTCATCCAAACCTATACAAATATTCAATAATGTTTAAATACAAATGAGAAGTTTCAATTGTGAATGCATTCTGTAGAAAGTATGTAGGTACACACATACAACATACATATGTACATATGTATAGAGAGCAAGATAAAAAAAAGGTAAGAATCAGAAAGATTCTTACCATTTTTACAGGTCTTCATTACAATGATTATCGGAGATCAAACTATCTAATCAAAAGTCAAATTAGTACTCAAAATGAAAGCTTTATGAGTTTATAGTGAATAACTGTCCTCAAAACAGTAATGAAGAAGCAATACTTGATTTTGGCCTACTTTTGAAAGGTTTTTGCCTTACTTTTCATCAAAATCAACTGATCGATTAGCGAAAACCGATCGAACATTATCAATATGAAAATCAAGGTGATCGCTCGTATTGGATTTACCAGAACGGCGCTGCTTTTCAAGTCACAAACGTCGAGCTGTCACTCTACCCCGAGCTGGAGTCAGTAACTGTTTGAGAACTTCTGTGCATCGTCAGTGAGAAAGAGAAGGGGAAAGACAAAATCGTCTAGAATGTTCTCGTGGACTGCAGTCGTTTTCGTGAAATAACCTCTGTAAAGTTTCATTTATGTAGAAAGCAAAATCAAACTTTGAATGAAATAATTGTTCCTAAAGTGATAGTCTCGGAAGACGTAAGTGTGTAGCACAGTGTCGTTAGAAAATATGAAATTTCGTTATTTCTCATGGTTCAACACGGAATGTTCAATCAAATTTAAAAAATAGATAATAAATAAATAATATTTGAAATAAGAAAGTTTTCCGATTTTCATATACCTGCGTATGTATATATGACGACGAGAAAAAATTGTAAACGTATGCACGAAAAAATAAAGAAACGTAAAAATGTGGAGAAGTGAAAGTTTGAAAAAACGAACTTACTTGCAAAGGATATAGGTATATAGATATGTATACACATACATAATATGTACTATAAGCGAATTTTCTATAATAATACAATATACCTAATGATGATTTAATTGAAAAAAAAAATCGAAAATCGTTGAGTTTAAAATTTTTAACCGTGGAAATTTACTAAAATTCAGAATTCAGATGTAATTTTCTCAGCAAACATAGAACTACTAAATTCTACTTCGACGGCAATTTGCTCAAATTGTGTTTGATTTGTAAATAAATGACATTCGATATATACTATAAAACGAACCCGGTTGCGGAAAAATATTAGTTGAAATCAAAATGTAGAAAGTAGCTGCGAGTTGAACAGCAGACGGTCTTATCTGTGATCGAATGCAGACTGACTAATTTTGCGTGGTTTTCTGTATATAATCTGCTTCTAGACGGTTGGTTGAAATTCGCAAATAGAGCTATTTTTGAAGAAAACTCCTCACGGATTGAATTACTATCGGATCTAAAGTAAACATTATCGCATCGAGAGTTTATTTGAAAAAAAAAAACACATGAAATATGTTTATATTAAGAATTATCATCACTATGAATCTATGGATGACAATCTGTGCATTTAGCAATAATTTTATTGATTTTTTTGACGCTAATAAAATCGAAGCAACAAATGTTGAAGCGTATCTTTGTTCGAATATTTATAAAACAAGTGAGTATTATATTTATTGACAATACAATACATTGTGAGATTTCAGAAACATCCATAAAAAAGTTTGGCTTAAAAATATGAGTAGGTTGAACATATGTGGGAACAACAGATTTTAATAAAAACATAAAAGAATCTAATTAAAATAAAATGGCGTTTAAGAAATGTTTTGGTTTTATGTTGAATGTGTGGAAAGATATTTTGGTTCTAATCTGACAATTAAAAAAAGTCGTAAATTGCATTATCTACTGATAATTTTGTCATTTAATTGATAAGACTAGTAGTATGATTTTGTATTATGCAAAAATTTCAATATTTTTTAGGTATTCAACATCAAATGACGAAATTACTGTCGATGAAAAATATCTTTATGAGAATAAATGATATCGAAGGAGAAGTTTTAGTTCCGAGTTCTGAATTAATACACAAAATAACATTCATAACCGATTTACGATGTCAAGGTGTTCAACTGCTTTTCCAAAAAGTAAATCTGAAATGAATTTATTGTTAAGGCGTCTGAAAAAATATGTAGAATATTTTTGCTATATGGAAATGTTTTATTTGAATTCACAGGTCGAAAAAAAAATGCTTTTAAATGCACCATGTAAGTGGATTTGGTATGGTACAATGGAATTCATAGATAGATTTGACACTCCGTTTGAGAATGAAAATATTGATGTGATTTCGAATTTGAAAATATTACCGGATAGTAATGTAAACTTGGTGTTCAAAAATGCAGATGAAGATTCGTTTAATACAATATCAGGTTGTTTATATAATAATACAAATCGTGTGATTGAAAATATTTTCTATTTTACATGTACATATTACAGTATACAGGAATAATGAAGGTCAGTCATTGGTGAAAGAAAAATCGCTAGATATTCCAATAGCTACAAGAAGAATAAATTTAATGCAAACAATGATTAGAATTTGTTATGTTTTGACAAATAATGACACTTTGTATCATTTATCTGATTACATGTGAATATCAATTTGTTTTATAGAATAAAATTACACGAGACGTTCAATTCATTATTTCAAATACAGGTATAAAGAAATCGACACGATCACAAAAGTGAATTACGTATTGACGAATCACTTGCTAGATTTTTTGAACGCATCACGATCCTTCAGCTTTGTCAGTTCATGGGGCTATAGAGATTCAGAAGATGGTTCCTGGAGTGGAATGATGGGGAAACTTACCAAAAAAGAAGTCGACATCGGAGGTAGGTACTTCGAATTAGAAGCGATCATTAATGAATCGATTTCGATATTATTAAAGCAGCATTTACATGGCCAAAGTGCACTCGGCCAAGTGGGCCTTGATAATTTGAAACGTTCAGAGTGTAGATTGATGGCAGTAGATACTTATAATCCAAGTGTGCGTAGCAAGTAAATGCTACTTTAACCATAATTTCAGGGTCTCCGTTATTTTTCACGTCCGACAGGATATCGGTGATCGACTACATAGCAATGCCTACTCCTACAAGATCCAAATTCGTCTTCAGACAACCGAAATTATCGTATTTGAGCAACGTTTTCGTTTTACCGTTTCGCGCCGGAGTGTGGAGTTGTTCGTTGGGTCTCGTCGTTGTGCTTTCGATTTTCTTGTACATCTCGTCCAAATGGGAGTGGATTTATTTGGGAGATGTGATCCAGGTATGTCGAACTTCGCGTAAGCATTTTCGTTTGTGTTTTAAAATTGTTGTATTTCAGAACGAGAGCGACTCGGAAACCCTGAGAGCGCGTTGGAGCGATGTGATCATCATGACGTTGGGAGCGATTTGTCAGCAAGGGAGTAATGTTCAATTGAGAGGTGAAAAAATAATAATATGAACAAAATATGTATTAAATATGCCAATAAACTGAAAGTTGACGCATGTTTAGCTAAATTGTTTGAGATATGTATGTAATGAAAATACAGTTATTTTTAAATGGCAGGTCCCGTTGGTCGAATCGTCATATTGCTTTTATTCTTGTCGTTGATGTTTCTATATACGAGCTACTCCGCAAATATAGTAGCATTACTTCAATCGTCGTCTTCTAGAATTAAAACGTTGCCAGACTTATTGAATTCGAGATTGAAATTGGCTGTGCACGATACGGTTTTCAACAGACATTATTTTTCGGTAAGATGTGAATTTCTTATTGAAATACACACGGATCGATATTAAAATTAGGTTATTTCAGACTGCTACAGAGCCTATCCGTAAGGCCATATATCAGAAAAAGATTGCTCCTCCCGGAGAATCACCTAGATTCATATCGTTAGAAGATGGAGTGAAAAATCTCAGAGGAGTATGAGACATATTGAATTGAAAACTAAATTAGTTTTTAAAAATGTTTCGGTTACAGGGTTTATTCGCATTTCATATGGAAACGGGAGTGGGATATAAAGTGGTCGGCGAACTTTTTCTTGAAGGTGAAAAGTGCGGTCTTCAAGAAATACAATATTTACAAGTTATCGATCCATGGTTGGCTGTGCAAAAAAACTCTTCTTATAAAGAAATGTTCAAAATTGGGTTAGAAATTGAAAAATAATTCTATTTGGAGGTGTTGGTCGATGAAATTTAAATCGTATGAATTTCGTATAGATTTAGGCGCTTACAAGAACACGGATTGCAAACCAGGGAAAATTGGCGCTTTTATACGAAGAAACCTAAATGTGCTGGAACTGGAAGTAATTTTATCAGCGTCGGTATTATTGATTGTCGTCCAGCAATGATGGCTCTGGCATATGGAGGATTAGTATCGATCATAAGCCTGATCATAGAAATGTTGACATTTCACAGGTGAACCTTTATGACTGAGAAAATATGAAAAAAAAATGGTTTATATAATATGATTATTATAAAAATATCGTGTTTTTTAATTTCAGACAATGTTGCTTACGATTAAGAATACACGAATAATTTGATAATTTGCTGTGAGCACAAACTTTTAATGAAATGTTTTGTAAGCACCTGTAGCAATTGAATTTGAGCATTGCACCAAAAATCAGATCACTCAAAGTTAATATAATAATTATTATTATGTCGACAATTTAAATGCTTTAATTAGTTCGAATAAAAACATTTAAAACATTTGTTGTAATAAAATTGAACAAATATCAAAAAAAAAAAGATTTAATTTAATTCAAAGAAAAATCGATTTTCGTCGATTTAGGAAACGGCTTTAATTATTTTTCCCTTCAAATCAAAAACATGTACCTAATATAAAATAAAATTAAGCTCATTCGAACGAATTCAAATTAGATAGTGTTTCACGGTCAATAAAACTGAGAAAGTTCCACAGAACACAAAGTCGGAAGTTCACACCCGTATATTCGTTTCTAGATCGGAAAATTTGTACTCAGTTCATAAAGTTTGAACTTTGTCTTTCATATTGAACAAAATTCGGAAAATAGCTCTAAGCATCAGCCTTGAAAATTAATCTAAAAAGCATTTGAATAGCAAATATCAATTTTCTACCGAAAACCCAATACTCGGCCACTGAATATTATATGATCATTATGGAAAATTCGATAAGCAAACGAAATGCTTATCTACTATGGATTCTTTTACAGAATCGATCAATTTGGTCCAATTACACATAAAAAACTGGCATAAAAAACACAGCACATTTTCAACATGGATCATCCAGAAACCGAGTCCTCACGCATCCGCTATACAAATCGAAACGGCGGATACCCAATATAAGGAGTTCTGCATTCGATTCGATTCCAGTAATATAATAACGAGAACCGCCGTTCGAATTGGATGGCGTAGCCCCGGGGGGCGAAGCGATTCTTCGAATATGGCTAATTTGTTCACCGAGGCGTCTCCAGCCGAGATCGATTGGCCCCCTGACGATGGACCGGAAGATCGAAGCGGTTTCCGAAGACGACTTGTGTAACATTTGATGTTTCGACGTCTCGAACGAGGGGTTTCGATTTGTGGCCGTGCAATCGAATAGTTTACATTTGTAGAAATTTCGCCATTGAATAAAAATGTTTGAAGATTGTGAAAAATTAAAGGAACTAGTAGTGCCACTGATGTGATTATTTCCGATTAGCTTTTATTTTTTTTTTGTATTGCCATCTGTTTTGTATAAAAGTCTTATATGGGTTAAAAGTACACCAATGCTCGAGTAGGAGAATAGCTGAATTGGTTAGTGCGTCGCACAGTACAATGCGCGGCAAGACGTTATATCGCATGCAAAACTAATCCAGTGGACTTCGACATATGTCTGACCAATTGTGAAACCCCGTGTGTCTCAGTAAAACCGCACTGAGTTTGCTTTTCGACATTTTTAAACACTTTCGCTGGATTTTTTATCAGTAATAACATTCCATATGAAATCCGATGTGAACTTAAACTCGAAATTACTACATAAACTTACACGAAATATCAAAATATATATGCGCATTCTGTTATAATGACAAGGCTTTGGAGGTTATACGACTCGAACTGTCAAAAGAAACTGAGGTACGCAGAGCGCATGCGCACAACCATCGTTGAAAACTCAGGTGCGCAATGCGCAGTGCGCATGCGTACAGCCATCGTTGATTACCGAGGTTCACTGGATTAATTTTGCATGCGATATAACGTTTTGCACAATGCGCGTTCGAAATTTCGAACGTTAGCGTATTTATAATAAAGACTAGCAGTAGTACCTAAGATCATAATTTTTGAGGCGATCTATATCTTATTAATATTAAGAGAAATTCATGTACTAATTTATTGAAAATAATTTGAATATCTTTTGTTTATAATAGTTAAGTACTGATTTAATACATCATTGAAAATAATTCTTTAAGAAAGTTTTTTTATTTTTTTTATTAATACATAGTATGTAAATGTATTATTGGAATTTTGTAAGTAAAATTAATATAAGATCAGGTCTTATTATCGAGGATATAAAATAATATTTATATCTATTTTCTATATAAATGAAAACGAATGTATGTGTGTTACCTATTGACTCCGAAACAGCTGATCAGTTTGCCGCGAAAATCACAATTTACATAAAAAATATTGAAAAAAAAATCAAATCTGAATGAGTAAAAATATTGTCCAGTTGTCAATGTGTAAAAACGAATTCCCGGTTCGAAAATAATTGTTTCCGAAAAATTAATTATTATAAAAAACGAAATTAAAATTAACTCATAAAGTAAAAATCAAATAAACTGTGAGGATGGCACGAGGTTTTGCGGATTAAAAGATGCGTGTCGCTAGTTCGAGCGTCTGACAAACAGTAACAGTTTATTCATAATACAGTGCATACAACATGATGGATACTTAAGCTAACCTACACACTAACCGGGAGTGTAGTACATACTTTCTAACATAAACATATTATATTTCGGTCATTATAAACAAACCACACAATTTATACGATCAATTTAAAGTTGTGTTAGTCATTATAAAAAAAATGTCATTCAAATTTCGTAATATAATTAAAAAAAAATATTAAAAATATATCGGTTCCAAACGTGTTAATTGTTCGGTCATTGAAGGGTCAGAAACGAATTTCCGGTCGATCTATAGAATTCGTACTTCGAGACGCGACAAAAACAAAATGGCCGAAAATTAATTGTTTTCAAAAATTAATTATTATATTTGAAAATGTAAACAAAGCGGACGGCGGTGGCTTGATATTCGAAAATGCTACCTATCGATAATCAGCGTTAAGAGTTAGATTTGTATGAATATATTTATACACAGATTTTTTTCCGAAATATCCAGAAGATACGAAAAGCGATCTTATTGCATTGGCCGTAAGATCCAAATTAACATATTCTCTTATTTAGTTTAGTTTTGCTCCGCCTGAATTTTACGCTTGAAGATTTTCCATACAAAATTCCGTACAGACACAAACGTGCAAACGTACAAATACGCTAACAATAAGCGAAATTATTATATTGATGATTGTAAATAAGACCGAACCGGTTTCCGAGGACGAGATGCATAATATTCGATGTTTCGAACGAAGGATTTCGATTTGTGTCTGTTGAATTTTTGTAGAAAATTAGGTATTGAATAAAAAGTTTTGAAGGTTGTGAGAAGAATTAGTGAAATTATGGTAAAGATCGAAGTGGTTGCGTTTTATCCAGTCAGTAACTTCGAACGAACCTAACCTGAAAAGAAACTCTTTCAATTCCATCAAATTAAATCATATTTAAAATTCATTTTCAACCTATGCACTTTCACAATAACACAGACAATTATCTGAATCCATCGCAGCACACAAAGCATCCCTATCAAATAAAGAATTCAGTCAATTCACCGTCAGACGCCTCCGTCCCCTAGAGTCCTCATTTTTAATCGTCGCCTGCATCACGGCGTATGAATATTGCAGCGAAATTTCAAGGGCCGAACCTTCACCGGTCCACAAAGAGTCAAGGGTGTGTACGTACATTTATGGTGTGCACACACATTTATGGTGTGCACATAATCGTCCACAATGGACCGGTACGTCCTCAAAAACAATACGAAACGCCCAACGTGCGGATAATGTACGAGAGGGAGCCGAAGCAATAATCGCGCCGGTCCATTGTGTCTTTGGATCGCGAGATTATTTTCGAAAACGTCGGGGCGTTTTACAAAAATATATAATGGAGCCAAATGTGGAAAACACTATACTGAAATTCGCACTGTGTGCGAGGGAGGCTTTTGAATTTTAAAGAATGGACGTGTCAACGATTATACGATTCTAGATCGAAATTGAAATCTAATCATACACTCGATATTCATATTCTAATTCATCTAGTGCGCATTTGTTTGCTTGTCTATCTGTTGCGAGTTTTTTATGGAAAATCGTCAAGTATTAATGTATTAATTAAAAACAAGCGAAATTTATTTTAAAAATAAAATATTTTCATTTGATTCGATAGATCGGTATTTTGTAAATTGAATCTATTTGAATTTAAATTAAACTGAAAAAAAATGATCTAATTTGAATATTTATAAAATCGAAAAAAAAGTATGTACCGACTCTTTAATAGTACCCCCGCAGGAGTTAGTTGTGCCTCTGCTACAATTATTAATTTTTGAATAATGTAAAATATTTTAAATAATACATACATACTTATCATATAAATCTATCATCAAATACGGTGTCGATGATACGATGTAATTCATATACATATTTTCGTTAAACTTGAAATTATTTCAAATAGTTGTTTAAGAATGATGTCATTCGACATGGAAACGATCAAATAATGCGAACGAGACGAACAAAATAACAAAAGCGCTAAAATCGTGACGCGTATGTGTCGTGTGGCACATAAATATGTGGCTCGTGTAAAAAGCGTGCGATTTTCAGGTGTCAAAGTGTCATGTTGTCAGAAAAGAAAAAGTACTACACACCCTTCGAAATGGGGGACGGGAACGTTTTGTATTTTCACAGAAGATGTGCGAATTTGAAGTCACGCATGCGGCTGAATCGATAAATATGTATCACTGGCGATCAACCCGTTGAATACATCAACGCAGTTTTAAAACCCATTGAATGTATCGATGCAGTTTCGGAGCGTTACATGGACACACAGATTAGGATTATTATATACGTATCATTTACATGTAGTATTTTTATTTTTAGTTTCACGAATATGATTAATTTAATTGATTTAAAAGCAAATAATTAATTTTAATTAGATGAAATTTCTAATCAAATGAACTGAATCAAAATAAAATTGTGTTTTTTTTTTGTAAATATATTATAATATGATATTTTCAGCTTAATTTTTTTTTCACACAGCGAATTGAGGTTTACTATACTCTGACTATATTTTGTCCATACTTTGTAATATTTATATGTATACACACTTTCACCAAATAATATCATTCATTTTAAATCAAAGAAATAAGCTGTAAGGCCGAGAGTAAGTTATAGCACACATAGGTGTCACTAAATAAATCGAATTCAATCAAAACGTTAAGTAACATAAAGCGTCACATTAACACCCTTTTCTAATCAAACGAATCCAAACATTCGAGTCTCAATATGAATAATGATCAATAAAGGAAAACTAAAATAGGACTTGAATCGACACGGCATGCATAAACGCTTCATACCACTGCACTATAGTCTGACAGATATACATATAATATATAGGTATATAATGAAAAACTAAAGTTCATTTTTAAATCAAATAGAGATCTAAAAAGTCGATAAAAACAATCGACTAATACAAAATAAAGTTAAAATGGAAACATTCAAAGATATATTTTCAAATTTACGTATAAAGAAAGAATATTTCGAAGCGGTGTAGAGCGTATTTTAGAATATAAGGGTTGCGCAGCGAAAGGGATGCTGCGTTTCAGGCTTCAGCTCAGTTCGGCGCGAACCGTTCCCGGGAACGGTTGCGGTCAGATCTTACAGCAAACTTTTCACGAAATGTTTCAAAACTTTCGAATCGGAAAATTTTTCACTATTTAAGGACGATCGCGTCGGACAGCTTTCGAAAACAAAATGTAGACATTGTAAACTAGTCGCCGATTGTATTTTCACCGATCTGCGTTTCAAATATAAAATATATCTATTAGATGTTGTGAATTTTTAATAGTTTCGATGTATCGTGACGAAATATTTCATCAATATTTCGGTCGTAGATTTTTATATTTGTAATATTTTCTATGTGTTATATTGCATAGTTTATCGACTTGTATGAAACTATCAAATAGTGTTTCGGAAATTTATAAATATAGGTAAGTATATTTTGATCAATTTTTTAAATTTCGTATCTTTTAATAAAAAAATACAATTCGTAACAATAGGAAAAAAGTATATTGTAAGAAACACTTGTTAGAGTCAGTTCCGGTTCCATTGTCTGAGAGTCTCTAACATACAGACAAACGATTCGATACTTCGATTTGGCAATAAATAAAATGCTTTTTCGCTTTATTTTCACCCTCTGGTAAGGATGTATTTCAAAAGGCAGCGTTTCGGTCAGCGATCGGTTTAATTGAACGAACTCCGCAAAAGTGATCGAGGATAATTAATTCCGCGGGACTGATCGGAGACATTCGTTTTACATTTTTTCCTCGTCGAAGCTGAATTCGATTCAAATTTATTCCGAATGGATTTCGTCCGATGATTAATCAACTCGAGATGCCTCGTGTAAAAAATCACGGTTCTTGAGCGAATTTTAATTCGACTAAATTAAGATTTGATAATTAGAAAATTTCATTTCCACCTGACGTTTGATATTGTAAAAGAAATGTTTGAATTTGACTCAAAATTTTGAATAATTTAATAAGTTATATATTTTCAGATATTTATTACTTATTTACGGAGTTAATTCAATAACGAAACACGTTAATTAGGGGAAGTGAATTTTATCGCTTCCAGATTGGAATTATGTCGATAAATCATCGAGCTGAGCTTGAATTATGAATTATATTGCTTTTTCATAATGGTGATTGGAAAATAATTGTTACAGATGAGCATATCGTTAAATATGGTGCTGTCGAAACTGAGGCGATGGAGATTGGCTGCCGTTCTTTTGCAAGGTAATAAAATTTGAATTTTTTCCACGAATCGGCTAGAAAAAAATATGATACAATGAAATACGATTTTCGAGACGGAGTTTGTGCGACGAAAGCGTATTGTGTGCGGATGAAAAAAATGAGAAAAACGAATACTTTCTGAGGCACACTCGGAAAATTATGCGCGAAAAAAAATTTATATGTGAGGGTAGCCTAACTTTTGCGAAACGGAAAAGCGAGAGAGGATTACTCTGAGCGACGGATTTCCCGAACTGTCGAGTTTTTTCCTGTCATTTCTACGGTTTTTTGTGTCATGATACTTCAGATCCTGGAAAATGTCATCGGTGAGCCAGTTCTGGAGATCGACTGAACTCCACTTTTGTATGGGGTCCGTTTTGACACATCTGCGTCGTTAAAATTTCATGTATTTAAGTATACCTATGGGAAAATTTTCCGTTAATGCCGAAAAAGGATGAGAGTGAAAATCATCGAAGTTTCTTCGTGGACATTAATTTTGCTCGATGGCGATGACTGATGGCGCTCTTTTTAAGCTGTGAAAAATTAAATAATACGCGTTGCTTTTTCGAAATTTACTGCGTACATAAATTTGAAAAATTAATATTGAGCTTTGAACGTAGCAAATTTTAAGTAATATCCCGGGAACGGCCGTCCATATAAATCATTCAGAGGTTTTAACAAGTTCCTTATGATTTTTAAGAGTTGAAAAGTTCTAGAATTTCCCGAATGTATAAAGATAAAATTGACGATTATAAAATTTTCGTTAGCAATAATGAAAAAAAGTTTTTCGATATACTGTGATTTAGAAGATTAAAATGAAAATTATAATTTTCGAAAATAGTTTATCTACAATCTCTCTAATGAAACATCTATATGATAATGCGAATCAAAATTAAAAAAAAAACATTTAAGAACATTCCATAAAATAATTAAACAACTTTAGATCTTTCATAAAATTTTAGCTTGAAATTATAATTCTCAGAATCAATGTCAATCATGGAAAATTAGTCACAAAATGTCCAAAGTGAAATTTTCCAATAGAAAATCTTCTCGGAAAGACACGAAAATATTTTCTTCGAATATATATTACTAGACTTCATCAAATTCAGCTCTAACAATTAGACGACCACAGATCGATTTCTAAAAGTTGATATTTCGATCATTGAATAGCAGAACCAAGCTTCTCTACTTCTTCACACTAAAAGAACGATTAATTGAAATATTTAAAATAATTTGATAGCATATGTAACCAATTTGGTTTGACCCCAACTGTCCTCAACTCATCAGATCATTAAAACTCTCCAACTCAACACTTCAAAACATCTAAAACACATACACAAACCAATTTTTTATACATAAAATGATCGATGAAAAATATAGATATCGGCCATCAAACCAATCTAGACCTTCTTCAACTCATCAAATCATTAAAATTAGCCAATTCAACACTTCAGAACAACTGAAACACACACACAAACCAATTTTTTATACATAAAACGATCGATGAAAAAAATATAGACATCGGCCATCAAACCAACCTAGACCTTTCTCAACCGAGAAAATCATTAAAATTCGCCAACTAAACACATCGAAACTCATCTGAAATTCGACTTTAAACACACACACCCACCAATTTTTCACACAGTACATAAAACGAACGATAACAGCGTCTATAATACACATCTCTCGAGCGAAAGTGCGATAATGAGAGCGGCGGCACGTACGCGCTAAAAGCACCCAGCCGTTACGGAGCTCAATTCCGGCGCTCTCTCCCATGATGATGATGATGATGATGACGACGACGACGATGACGATGGTCGACGAGGGTGGGCAGGTGGAGACGCAGTCCCTCATTGCCGTTGATAATTAGGCTTTTACGGCGTCGAAAAGGAGTCATCCGGAGTCTGGATACACGTGCGAGGTCGCGCCGTGAAAGCGGCGCCGTTTTATTATATGCGGGGGATGAAAAAAGACGATGTCGCTTTTGTGCAGGTGGATGTGGTTGTTTTCGATGATGCTCAAACTTTTCTGAATTTTATTATTAATTTATCATTCTGTGTTTCATGACTAGTTTCGCAACATTTAGATCGGTTCGATAAGTTTTTTTTTGTATAGAATTGGTAGTTATATGAAATCGGTAGACAATTTTGAATAAAAATAATTTTGATATTATATGACGACTGAAAAAGCCGAGGAGTACAAGTGACATTTTTGCAGAAATTGAGATATGTACAGGAATCGCTTCTATGTACGCTCATTTATTTGGTGGCAAAAAGATATAAACGAATTTAGAACGAGTGTCGAGATATATCATCGAATCATTCGACCCTCCTCCTAATACATGTTCAACTTTGAACGCTATTTTCTCAAAATTTTGACCTTTTCAGTCATCTTATAATATGACGATTGAATCTCACAAAGGGTACAAGTGACCTTTTTTACCGATATTGAGTTAAGTACATTAAATGACTATATACGATTATGATACAGAACCATTTTCTGTACATAGCTCAATTTTGATAAAAAAGATCACTTGTGCCTTTTGTGAAATTCAGTCGTCATATGTAATAAATGTGTAATATAATAGATAATATGGTCGTTCTCGATTCGTAGTAAAAAAATATGATGAGTGAAGTACATGGTTAGGTCTTTGTTCGCATTGAGTTTTATTGTCCGGTTGCGGCGGAAAATTGAGCTTTTTATCGAGGGTGAAATGTTTATTGAGATATTTAAAGTAAATTAAGGGTCGGTCTCTCAATCGTTAAATAAGTAGTTTAACCCTCGATTATAGCAGTAAATTTTATAGAATTAATAATATATAGCTATAAATGATGATCGAATTGCTGACGATTGAAATACCAGTCATAAATTTTAATATTTTCAATTCAATGCAAAAAAAAAAACACAATTTTCGATATATTCATTTTAAATATCAACACCATCAAGCAATAATAAATCAAAGATTCAAAAATTCAGAACCAGCCAAAACCTATTGTTGCTTACGAAGCAAGGTTAATTAAAACGAAAAACCCACGCTATCGAAACGATTTTCCAAGAAAATCCACCGAAAAACCTCCTCATCGCAGATCAGATCACACCAAAAACGAAAACCCGATACGAAAATCGACATTGTAGAAAAGTTCGAACCGACCCTTAAAACTCCATCGCTCGTAATGGAGACGTCACCGGTTCGGGTTCGGAAAACTCGAACGAGACAGAATATTAGCGGTGGCCGCGTAAGAGGATCATAAGCCGCAAATTATATTTGTGAGGGTTGCCAACTTCCAGCAATTACTGACCCCGGCCCGTGGGGTTGCCACCCTGCCGATAGTGTCCTGGGGGGGACGCTTATAAGCCGGGTGCGAAATGTAGATCACAATAGCAATTAGGGTGAAATTTTGCCTAATTAGACAGTTGATGGGCTCGCTCGCGGACATCTCGGGTTGCCAGGTTCGGTTTGTTGGTGTCAACCCTATAATATGTATATTAGATCCTCGATATATGTATTCGATCCATTTCAGAAAATAGCAGGTGTGTCAATCATACGCATCTATATTATAAATACGTTAACGATGCTCGAAATTTTCAGCCACAGCCGTGCCTCGAACCCGCGCGTTCAGTTTATTAGGCCCACCGCCTCTTGCTCCGAGCTAACATCGTAATTACGAAAATGCATCGTTTACCGATTTAAGGCGTAAAATCTTTTTGTATTTCACACATATGTAGATGGCAATAAACACATCACAATAGCAATTAGGGCGAAATTTTGCCTAATTAGACAGTTGATGGGCTCGCTCGCGGACATCTCGGGTTGCCAGGTTCGGTTTGTTGGTGTCAACCCTATAATATGTATAGTAGATCCTCGATATATGTATTCGATCCATTTCAGAAAATAGCAGGTATGTCGAAGCATTTTTTTGTGTAAATCATACGCATCTATATTATAAATACGTTAACGATGCTTGAAATTTTCAGCCACAGCCGTGCCGACTCGAACCCGCGCGTTCAGTTTATTAGGCCCACCGCCTCTTGCTCCGAGCTAACATCGTAATTACGAAAATGCATCGTTTACCGTATTTAAGGCGTAAAATCTTTTTGTATTTCACACATAGATGGCAATAAACACATCACAATAGCAATTAGGGCGAAATTTTGCCTAATTAGACAGTTGATGGGCTCGCTCGCGGACATCTCGGGTTGCCAGGTTCGGTTTGTTGGTGTCAACCCTATAATATGTATAGTAGATCCTCGATATATGTATTCGATCCATTTCAGAAAATAGCAGGTATGTCGAAGCATTTTTTTGTGTAAATCATACGCATCTATATTATAAATACGTTAACGATGCTTGAAATTTTCAGCCACAGCCGTGCCGACTCGAACCCGCGCGTTCAGTTTATTAGGCCCACCGCCTCTTGCTCCGAGCTAACATCGTAATTACGAAAATGCATCGTTTACCGTATTTAAGGCGTAAAATCTTTTTGTATTTCACACATAGATGGCAATAAACACATCACAATAGCAATTAGGGCGAAATTTTGCCTAATTAGACAGTTGATGGGCTCGCTCGCGGACATCTCGGGTTGCCAGGTTCGGTTTGTTGTGTCAACCCTATAATATGTACAGTAGAACATCGATATATGTATTCGATCCATTTCAGAAAATAGCAGGTGTGTCGAAGCATTTTTTTGTGTCAATCATACGCATCTATATTATAAATACGTTAACGATGCTTGAAATTTTCAGCCACAGCCGTGCCTCGAACCCGCGCGTTCAGTTTATTAGGCCCACCGCCTCTTGCTCCGAGCTAACATTGTAATTACGAAAATGCATCGTTTACCGATTTAAGGCGTAAAATCTTTTTGTATTTCACACATAGATGGCAATAAACACATCACAATAGCAATTAGGGCGAAATTTTGCCTAATTAGACAGTTGATGGGCTCGCTCGCGGACATCTCGGGTTGCCAGGTTCGGTTTGTTGTGTCAACCCTATAATATGTACAGTAGAACATCGATATATGTATTCGATCCATTTCAGAAAATAGCAGGTGTGTCGAAGCATTTTTTTGTGTCAATCATACGCATCTATATTATAAATACGTTAACGATGCTTGAAATTTTCAGCCACAGCCGTGCCGACTCGAACCCGCGCGTTCAGTTTATTAGGCCCACCGCCTCTTGCTCCGAGCTAACATTGTAATTACGAAAATGCATCGTTTACCGATTTAAGGCGTAAAATCTTTTTGTATTTCACACATAGATGGCAATAAACACATCACAATAGCAATTAGGGCGAAATTTTGCCTAATTAGACAGTTGATGGGCTCGCTCGCGGACATCTCGGGTTGCCAGGTTCGGTTTGTTGGTGTCAACCCTATAATATGTATAGTAGATCCTCGATATATGTATTCGATCCATTTCAGAAAATAGCAGGTATGTCGAAGCATTTTTTTGTGTAAATCATACGCATCTATATTATAAATACGTTAACGATGCTTGAAATTTTCAGCCACAGCCGTGCCGACTCGAACCCGCGCGTTCAGTTTATTAGGCCCACCGCCTCTTGCTCCGAGCTAACATTGTAATTACGAAAATGCATCGTTTACCGATTTAAGGCGTAAAATCTTTTTGTATTTCACACATAGATGGCAATAAACACATCACAATAGCAATTAGGGCGAAATTTTGCCTAATTAGACAGTTGATGGGCTCGCTCGCGGACATCTCGGGTTGCCAGGTTCGGTTTGTTGGTGTCAACCCTATAATATGCATAGTAGATCCTCGATATATGTATTCGATCCATTTCAGAAAATAGCAGGTATGTCGAAGCATTTTTTTGTGTAAATCATACGCATCTATATTATAAATACGCTAACGATGCTCGAAATTTTCAACCACAGCCGTGCCTCGAACCCGCGCGTGCAGTTTATTTCAACCACCGCCTTATGCTCCGAGCTACGCGTCGTAATTACAAAACTAAAACTTTTAATGTAAATATGGGATATTTTTTTCGTTATTTTTTAATTCACACATAGATATACATATTTGTTTAGAATAATATGTTTATATCTGCTATGTTACTATTTCACTTATTTCATCTATAGCTAGTTTCTCCTGTATCCTATGTATATAGGTATATGTATGTATGTATGTGTATATATGTATGTATAATTTTTTTTATGGCTTTCTTTGGTATATATATGTTTGTATGATTCTTTATAATTGGGTTATATAACCTGTATCAATAAATAAATAAAGATGGCAATATGAAGTTTTATAAAATTCCGAATAATATTATTTACACATTTGATTAATTCCGAACTGTGGCACTACTAGTGAATCCTAAAAAGCTGTCAGTCGCGATAGTTTTTATAATGATTTAATGTAGTTTCCTGTAAACGTAAATGTGGCGCCCGTAGTTTCGCCTAGTTTTGCTTGTACCCAACTAGGCTGGCCTAACAAGCTGATATAGAGTTCAGGTGAGGTTAAAAGGCGGGATGGTGGGTTTCCTTCATAATGTATAAATCATAACGTAAATCGAATCAATTAGTTCAATATTTGATATTGTTGATTTTGCCGGGTTATTTTGCAAAGTTTGTCAAACTAATTCAATTTTTCAATTCGCGTCTAATTTCCTTTAAAAAAATAAATACATTCAATTGTTTTCATCACTTTTCTTTTAGAACTATTTGAACCTTTAATAATTTTCGTATATCGTTAATACGTTGTTGCGTATATCAAGGTTCCACTGTATTGGATGTGTGTATGTATTGTATTGTTAGCGGTGTTCATGTTTAATTTCACGCGAACGCGATTGTCTTCAATTATTTACGTGTAACTCGATGATGGAAAAACCGTCTTAGGATTATTTGTTATTCCGTTTTGACTGTGTGTTTTCGCATTTTCGCTTTGAAATTAAATATGAATGTTATGATTCTATTTTTGGTGTTTCTTTCATTTCATTTATTTTCGAACAATTGGCCTAAAATATTAAGAAATTCATATTTAAAAACAAAAAAAAAACTTTGATTCATATAATATTGAAATATATATGTACATAAGTATATTTATATTGAAAATAATTTAAAATGTGTGAAGTAGATACCTACTCGTATTTCATAAGATTAATCAGTAAAATGTTATATCTCTTAAGACCATGTTACGGCGAAGTTACAAATCTGGAGAGTTAATCTCTCATAAGTACCTACACTTTAAATGCTCAGATAAGAGCTCGTATATTGAATTATATCTATTTACCGACCTATATAGTATAATTTTGCATGATTTCTTTTAATTAATTAACTGTGCAATTACGATGAACGATTTAATTTGCCTATAATATTATTATTGACTGATACGATTCACATTACATCTTACGCGAAAAAATGATTCTCTACTCGCACAACTCACCATTCATACTTCCGAAACGGATTCTGCACGAAAAGTGGGATTCCACTGTATTTCTATCGACGTTCTCATATAAATAAACGTCCATTCGAACCTCCATTCGTATATCGTAACGCCATCGAAAAAACGTTACGTTCCGTGTACCGTAACCGTAATTAAACGTTATCCGGTGTGATATTTCGTGCACGTCTGAGAACCGCCGGTTACGTCCGCGTGATATATTGATAAAGTCTCCAGAAGAACACTTCTGCTAAAAGCTATGAATAAAATATACCGAGCCACTTTAGCGTTCGGGTTGGACCCGGGGGCGCGGGGGCCGAGGGGGAGCGGGTTGACGGAGGGCTGAGCCCCCTTAAGGGGTGCTCCGATATCGCCACCCCCAAGACACGCCGATGTACCCCCGGTCCGTTCGTCTGAAGTTTTGCATATAACGTCTTTCAGGTGACGGTCTGTGAGTTTTGGGCGAAAGGTCTGACAGAGGAGTCTCATTGATTTTTTTTGTACAATATTGATTTTTTAAAATTATTTTGATTTTTAATACAGTAAACTCCCCCATGACATTTTTCACTTATAACGTTCAAGTTCCCTATATCGTATTTTAACTCTCATAAGATTTTTTCTACGTCCTCCCTTATGACGTGAACCTATCTCGACGTTATAGAAAGGTTTATATGTACATGATGAAAATTTCGATTCTAATCAAAATTGAATCATTAATTTGACGTATTTGAATAATATTATCTCGTTTAATCTGAATCGTGGAAATAGCTGAATATCACCACGATGAAAATTAATTCGGCAGTTTAATGTTATTGCTGTGTTAGCAATTTGAAATTTGGCAGCATCTCAATATGTTTCAATATATTCATTATCATATTTAATACATGGTGAAATATCAATACACATATGTACATATAATGTGAGAAATTCAAGCGATTCAATACAGTAATCCCCCTAATACGAGACTCCGAATACGATTTTTTTTTGATATAGTAACATAAACGTATTTTTTGTGAAAATTAATTAATTATATTTAAATTAACATCTTCTATAACGAAATATGAGCATGCTATAATTTCGAGCAATCCACGCAACTCGAACCGTTCATATAAGGCGCCATCAACCGAGAAATATCAGAGAGCTCGCTCATTATCCAACAGCCACTCAATACGAAACCAAACTATTACGCTAACCAACTAACACGAATCCTAATCCTATCTAAGCACAAAAACCCAACAGCTGACCAATCATATATCCACGACCGAAATTCAAACAAAGCCGTCTAGAACAAAGGCACATACTCGATACGTACATAATATAAGGGCGAATCGACACTTTTAGCACGAGGCTGGTTGACTTTCGAGCGGACAATTGGCGGGCTCAAATCGGTCGGAAGCTCCTGCGACGTCAATCGGAGCACGATAATTCTGTTCCGATCGGCCTTTGTTTGCAGACGGACGGAATCGCAAATCGCTATGCAAATTCCGTCGAGGGCGCCCATGAATGTCTAATGCGTCTTCGAACCCTCGATGGAAACTTGAGGTTGCTCGCTAGAGCTGCTTGGGATCGATTTCTATTTCATAGATGTGCGTTTTTTTTATTCAGAGTACAGGGTGGTTATCGAATGACTCAATGTCTTGAAAATGCTACAATTTTGTGCAATAGTATGGTTTATAGTCATTACAAACGTTGAACAGCTGTGGGTTCATGAGTTCATACTTTGTGTATGAAGAGACACTGCGCTTATCTAAAATACTACTGCTTTAAGACTAGTTCACACGCATGTGTCTAGTCCAGAGATTGACGAGACAGATCTATATACGTGAAAGATGACTGTCTCACTAAGGTAAAGTATATGTAGTTTTGTTTCATTGTTTTTCGGGCTGGACGTATGTGTATAAACTAACCCTAATGAGAGAAGTCCACTGCCGAGCGGAACAGAACGGACTAGGGACACGGCTATACTATAGAGGAGGACGCCTATCTATAAAAGAGTTCTATATTTGATTCTTGTTCCATAACTTATTTTTTTTAAGATCATTAAAAATTATATCAATATCGAAATGGGAGGCGTCCACTGCCGAGCGAAACGGAACGGACTAAGGATACAGTTACACGATAGAAGAGGACGCCTATCTATAGGAGTATCCTAGTTGTGTCTTTAATCGGTTCCATTCCGCTCAGCAGTGGACACCCCTCATTTTGATATTGACATAATTTTCAATGATCTTAAAAAAATAAGTTATGGTATAAGAATTAAATATGATGAACTATCTTATAAAGAATAAAATATATAATTTATAAAAAAATAAAGTAACAGTTATTTACGACTCAAAGTGCTAATACGAATCTAACACCAAAATCGCCTCGAGTTGCGAAAGAAAACGGCGATAAATCTCGAATTTCAGCACATTTTAAGGAGGTTCCAGCATCTGAAATACGCACATGCACACGCCGCTGTTTGTTCAGCGGCAACCCCTCTTTAATGGGTACGTGTGCCGAATCCTGGAAGCCATTAAGTAAAGTGAAATGTGGAAAAACATTATAAGCGCGCGAAGAGCGGCACATGTGCGCGCTCGCGAAAGAGCGCAGTAAAAGGTCGGTCTTCCACACCTGCCCTCGACTTAAGCATAGTACAGTGTAGGTACTACATACGTACAATGCGAAGGTAACTTTTTATTCGAGACTTGCAGAGAAAACACTCCGATCGGGAGTGTTATCTCTTGCCGTTCCTGCGACGGATGAGGTCGATACGGCCAGAAGGTGTCCTCGTCTTCTTTGCCGACTATTCGATGAATATTGAAAACGTGATAGGTTCGTGTAATTTCGAGCTGTGGATCGGTTTTTTTTTTTGGTGATGTTTGTGTTATTTTCGATCGAGATGCTTGAATTGTGTAGGTGGTGAAAATGAAAGTTTTTTAGAGATAGGGCGTTATTGAGGTAAATGGATGATAGTAAAGAACGTATGTTTTATGAATTTAAAAACACGTCTAATATGATAATATGATAAAAGCACTAACTTGTCTGTTTGTTGCAATGACGATTGACGAAGATTGGATGATCAATTTTTGAAAACGTTATCTTTGAGTTCAATTAATCCGATCTAAAATCAACGAGGGGGTCCCCATTTTAGATAAAACAGTTTGTCATGGATTTTCAAACAATAATAATCAAATTAATCTATTATAGATAATGCATAAAACAATTTTATCAGTATGAAATTCTTCAAATTGAATTATATCTCAACGTAGATATGCAATAATTTTATATAACTAATGTCTCATTTTTTCACTTACAAGTAATCCTTTTAATACTTTTTAATCCGTAATACTTTGTATAGTTTCACGCTTTGAGTTCACGAACGCACAATGTCAACTTTATAGAGAAAACAAAACAATAGAAAATCGGTTTAAATGAAAAGACAAGACTTAAACATTCCATAAATGTAAAAAAACGATAGTATTTTACAAGCAAGAGCAAATTGTCGCGTCAATCAGAGCTTTCCTGGGTCTGGGTGCGATAATGTATAACGATGAGTGTATTTCAGCGGCGCGTCCCATAAAACTCGCCCGAGAGGTTTCCCTTAAAAGCTTCTCGAGAGAAGGGAACTCATTTCGATAAAACATTGCTCGGCGGTCGGGGTGTTCTCTCCACGAAGAAAATACCTCACGAAAAAACTGAAGAAGAAAAAGGAAAATAGACTCCTGGAAAGGGAGTCTGCCGCTCTTCGGCGTTCTCCAACGCGCCGAACCGAAAACCTTTTAATATGCATTAATGGATGAATACAAAAGTGGTTAATTGAATTCGATAAAGTTCGCTGAATCAACACCGGCTCGATTTCGAATCGTGAAAAGCGCGAAAAACGCATGGCTTTCAGAAAATTATACGGCGCTCGCTTTTCCAGGGCCTCGTTCGATAGTAACGAGTCATCTTAGCGATTCTGTTGAATAATTCCGTAGAACATACGAGGAACGCTTGTGTAAATCGTGAATTTGGAATGAACTATGTTACGGAATGTGTATTTAGGTGTAGATCGATTTTTCAAATTAGAAAATAAAAAAATGTGTTTATCATTTTAAAATCATTTAAATCGAGTCATCTATGTAAAAATGTGTGTAGTTATTTCCGAAAGACAGTCAATTATTATGATATACAATTGTAGATAAGATGAATACGTGTTATGAAATTAACATAACGAATGTTATGATTTACTCAATTTGGTTATGATACTCTTATGTAGTCCGAATAAACATTTAGAATATCATTATGGTTGTATATTCTGAAAGGTTTTTATTTATTACTATAGGAGTTTGCCTCGTGCCCCAATTGTGGATTGTTTATATTAATTGAAGGGCTATTCTAAGTTTAATCAAGTGCGGTAGGGTCGTTATAATATACGTATCATACACGTATATTATTTATCTCTTTTGCTCCTTGAGCGTTTAAGGGATTTAGGACGATTCCCTTTATATCCATAGGGGCTTAACTTAATTGTATACGTTCTGTTCAGTTTTACGGCGCTATTTTCCTTTTACACTGAAAAGTTCATAGACATTAATTAATATCAAAACTTTCAACATACATGTCATGTTTTGAACAAAAATATTCAAAAATAAACGGGGAATTTAAGAGGGGATTTTCCAAAATAACATTCTTATCATTAGAATGTCTAGAATCCACTGTAGACAATATTGGTGATTAATTTATGGAATATGATTTTTTCTTAAATAAATGACATATTTATGTATAATTTGTAAAAAAAAAATATCATCAAACCCATGGATTTTAATTTTTCACTTAGTTCCTTGGGTTTCTAATGTCCTCGTCTTATAAGAAAAATATTTGGTCGTGAAATAATCACATTCAATCTATCGAACATCGAATTGAACACAGTCGAATTAATCAAAATTCTACGAAAAAAAAAACAACTACAAGCCGAAAGAACATCTGAAAATTCATTAAATAAAAATTCATCAACGCACTCGTACTCAAGTGAGTTTTTCACTCTCGAGTGAATTTTCCACCCTCAGGCGATTTTCCCGCCCTCTGAGCAACGAGAATAGTAACTTAAACCGATCACATACACTCATACTTTTATTTACGAACTATCCGAAATTCGCGAGAGTGATACAAGATATAGATAGACGTACGTATGAACAATACGGTTGCATTAAAAAAAATGTCCAAAAATAAAACTTTTTATTGAAATAATACCCAACAGGAAAAAAATCCGATCCAATTCGAATAATATTAAATCATATTTTACCGCTGATGTTCTTTTTTAACTGAAAAATATACTTTTATACGTCTATCTTTGTCTATCGTAACTTCTGCAAAATTTTGATACTTCGTAAATGGAAGAATGAGTACATCGGAAAAGAAAGCCAAAACGAAAGAACAACGCATCGTAGCAAGAGAGAGAACAATAGGTGCGGTGGTAATCCACTTCCATCTCTGTCTATCGTAATTTCTGCAAATTTTTGACACTTCGCAAACGAAGGAATGAGTGTACATCGAAAAGAAAGGCCAAAACGAAAGAAGAACGCATCGTAGCGAAAGCGAGGGTCGTAGGCGCGGTGGTAATCCACTTCCATCTCTTTTCCATAGTCGAGGGCGCTTCCGGCGACGTCTTCCTTTGGCGTCGTCGAGTGTTTTCGCCGTAATTAAAACGCGCGGACGTGGATGGCATTCCAGTTGACGAGGGGCGCAGACCACTCGGGGGCCGTTGTCTCGCGCGGGGCCTCGAGGGCGGAGCGCCCTAGACGTCGCCCGCAACGCGCCCCCGATGGCCCGCGACGATAAATTCCGGTTGATATTTCGAGAGGTCGGACGGATGGGTTGTTCAAGGGAAATTCTATGCTTCGAATCTCGGTTTGAATTTCGGCGGTTCTTAAAGTTTTTGAAGTTGAGGAATTTATTGATCGATTTTATTAAGGTTTATGTATGTCTTTTGAGACTTTAAGAGTAGGTATTTTGACATAGTCAGAGTTTGTTTTTTTTTTATAGAGTTTGACAACTGTTATAGTGTGTTAAAAAACTGTACACTGTAAAAAGTAAATCTTAAAAATGTTGCATACTGGAATTCCTATTTGTCTGAAATTGAATTTAGTTGCTAGTTATACGAAATTCGACCTCCAATCTCGCTCTAATCGTGAGCAACCCTATCCAAGCTGAATTCATATAATACTGAAAATGCCCATGAGTAATTTGAATTTTGAACTGCCTGAAAAAGAAACCAAATTCAGGCTAGTTTCAAGATTTTCTTTTTACAGTGTATAAATATAAAAACCCTAGTCAAATAAAGTTAACAAACATGAAAGACATTAACTGATGAAAAGATCGGTCCTGATTTGGTAAATCTTGCACTATTCCAATCGCACATTAGATTTGACCAAACTGATTCTTAAACGTAGTTCAGCTTAACTGAGTCTATTTAACGTAAAAAATGTAATCATATCTATTGTTACATAAAAATCAATATAATTAAACTTAAACTAACGTAAGACCTTAATTCAATCTAACCTGACAGTAATACACAAGTATCGAAAAAAATCAGTGCTAAGTAGAGTCAATTTCAAACCCCGTTTTAAAACTTTTTTGATGTAAATTCAAATATTAAAGTGTTCTAGAATAGAATTATCATTGCATAAGAAACGAAAACTGCAAATATCGAACTAATTACACTAATATAACTGGAGAGCTGAGATAAGCGCCGAGTAGCGAAACACATTCCATACGTAGCGCACTAAAGCTGAGCGCTCGCACGTACGAGCGATAATAGAAGTTAATTACCGTCGGCATTTCTCCTATCCCCCAAACCCTTCCGTTTCGAGATTCAACCTCTTTCAAGCGCAGTTTCAATATAGCAGACTTTCGCAACTCGTGCGTTAACACCTCCGAGTCAATGCGCGTATTCGAAAAGCATCCCCCTAATGACTTTTGTCTGGGGCGAAGAACGAGGGTTTGCTCCCCGACACAATCTCGCACCCAGACTGCAAACACGTAAAAGTTGGAATAGTGTCGCAAGTTGGCCCGATGACGAAACCCCACGGAGGGAAAGTGGGAAAGTGGGAAAGTAGGGAACGAGTGGTGTGGCGGAGGAGGAGGTCGTTTAAATTGTTTTGGAGGAGCTTAATTAACACGCCGGATCCTGGCTAATTATATGGCAACACCTGGCTGCCGGTGGACCCTCCTTCTCCTTCTTCAGGGTTGGTTTGTGGGTGGGGCTCGTTGTCGGTGTCCCGGTTCGGGGCAATTAATACGTTGGCAACTTTGCCGCTTAACAGTTAAGTAGGATTACGGGGCCGATATTTGAATTTCATAGCGTCTAGTGGTGTGCGTTTGCTCTAGCTTCGTTGCGCCTATAGACTTGTTTCAGTGTCCGGTTTTGTTGGACGAAACGGTTGCTAGAATCTAGAATGTACGGTAAGCTAAGTTTCCGAGCAAGTGATAGGTAACAGCTATGACTAGGTGAGGCACCTTGGCCACAATAGAGTCTATTTTTGTAGATATCCGTTGTTAAAATTGTGATCAAGATGCCTTACCATGTCGTTGTCTTTAACTATGTACTGAGCGGATCAAATAATACGATTCATATTTATATTTACATGTCCATTTGATCACATTTGCGCATTTAGCGCAAAATTAATCGAACGACGATCTGAAAGCAAATATTGCATTTCGGATGCCATTGTTCGGTCCCATGGCATACCTTGACTGATGATGACGATGGGATTTCATTCGCACGTTGCATCAAACCGACCGAGCTCCGATGTGATTATGTCAATTATTCTATTTAAATTCGACATTGTCCCCTGTAATGTTGCGATGCAAATGTCGACAGTGCTATTATTACATTGTGGCACGAATCGTATTTGCCTACATTGAGCGACGAATGCATGGTTGTGCATGCGAACGACTATGCAATTAAATGCCTCGGATGACGTTCTCCAAAATAGTTAGGCGAAGGTGAAATTTGTGTTATTGGATATGCGTATGATAAAATTTTAGATTTATTAAATTTTTGAAGGAATAGGCTTTATTTTTCAGCTATAATGAAAATTCTTAACGAAAAGACAGACTCGAATAGAAAATCTTATATAAATCACGTATGTAAATCTGTTTCTTGGAAATTGAAACCTACGCGAGAGTTGCGTTTTACGCTCGTTTTCGTCACCGGCAGCCATTCGAGAAACACGGAGCTCGACGAAACGTAATCAACACAGAAAATTAACGAAACTCTTGGCTTGATTCAATTTGCTAATTCAATTTAGCCCTCCGTAATGCCTCACAGTCCGAAAGACGAAAAGGTGCCGTTTTGCGACACAAACGGTGACAGATGGGGAAACGCTGGCTGAAATTTGAACGTATGTAACCGAGCACAATCGAGACCAAATTTCAGACGAATTCATGAGATAATTCGATTGAGAAAAATAAATTTCAATAGTTGTAAAAGGCCAAGTTAGCGCTTTGGCTTTGGCAATATTTTCGATTACGCGCTAACGAAATTAATACGCAAATTTTGCTTTTAAACCTGTGGCGTATTTTAATTTCGCACGAAATTGCATTACGTCAATTTTAATTACGCACATCCTGAAAAGTTTGCCGAATTTGCAAATTACAGCCGTTCAGAAATTTGCTGCTTAGTGATAACTGACACGCGAAAAAACGTGTTTATAATTATTTTTTCATCGTGCACTTCGGAAGTGGATAATGAAAATTGATATGCGTCGCAGGAGGCTAAGTACAATGCCATATAAGAGCTTTTACCAAGTGACTTTTTTTTTATTTTCGCCAAATGGAATGTCATAATTTAATTGACGTTTATGCGATGCGTAGCACACTTTTCTGCCAAATGTCATACAAGTCAACAGTTTATACATTTACACAATTTTCCTTCTGTCAGGCATACATTAATGTGAGGAATTCTGAAAATTTCTGATAAAAGCTGCATTTTTTTTTCAGAAAATTTTCATAATATAGGTTTTTGGTTTCATTTATAACTTGAAAGCTAATCAAGTATGGTTCTTATTATTGCATTTGACACTGATATTTGGAATGATATCGATAAAAAAAAATGATTGAACGGAAGCATTATTCGGTTTGTTGAGGTATATGAAATTTATATTTTATTAGATTATTCTATTCATGTGCATTTTCTTGGTTCTTTGAGATATAGAGTTAATAATGAAATATTATTTTTTTCCATTCCGACAACTGTTGTATGAAAAATCTCTTCCGAGTATTGATTTCGTTAAATCGATTTTTTCCATGAATATCATTCTAAATGTTAATATTAAATACAATATTAAGAATTTTATTTGATCATTCTTCATATCTATCATAAAAGAAATTATAAACTCATTTAGTACAAAGAAAAAAAAATACAATATTTATCAAATTGATTACGAAAAGCGTCCAGAATTCCTCACAATATTATACACAAATACGCACGTGCATAATACATCCAAACTATAGGCAGATTTCATATTATCATACAAAAAATGAACAATATGAAAAAGAAATAGAAGCAATAAAATTTTGTATCAAATTCAAAATAATCAAAATCGAATATCTGATACAGAAAGCACATTCAGGACAACTGGCAACCCCTGGGGTGACCAGATAGGCAAAATCTGCCATGATGAATCAGCCCCGTCGAATGATCCACGGCTCGACCCACACCATCGCATTAGGTGGGCGTTAATGCGTTTTCAGCGATAAATGCGCATAAATGCATCGGTTTGTGCAATCACGATGCACTGGTACGAGGTCCGCTCGAATCGGGGTCGATGAGGGTCACCCTGGTGACCAAATATTGATCGAAGGTCGTCCAGGGTCCTGGACGAAGATCTATCGGCTCCGAAGTGGCTTTTTCGAATTGGATTTCGCCAAATTGAAATGAAGCCGTTGCAGCGACGTAGTGCTGGGGGGAATTTAATTAACATTCTATTACTTCCGAAATGAAATTTTTCGGAATCACTTAAAAAGTACCGCAAAACATTCTGCACTGAAAAGGGTACCGTTTGGATTAATAAAAAAAGCGAAGCGTTCGAGTTCTCGAAACGTAAAACAACGTTCCAATTTTTTTCTAAACGAGCGAAAAAAACAATAACGACGCCGAAACACCGATAAAACAAAGTTTTTCGAAAAAGGAATTTTTTTCCTCGAGCTTCTGCGCTCATTTTAACAATTCGACTGTTCTCCGCGGGGGTTTTAAATTAGCGATGTAATTGCGCTTGGATTGCCTGAAAAAGTTCATTTCGCCAAGTACTTACATTCTCTAAATGTACACACACAGTGCGCATACAAGAGCTCTGTATAAATGATAGTTCCATTTTCTGCAAACTATTTATTAAAGTTGAAAAAAATTGAACGTTCTTTTTCGTCGTTAGTAGCCGCAGAATAAATGTATTTGAAATGGCTTTCAGTTCATATTTAATAAGCGACCGCAAAATGTACGTATGCAGATGGAAAATTAATTCGCGTGTGCGAAATTGCATCAAGGTATAAATTAAAAACTCATTATCCAATTAATTTCAATGTGTCAAAATGAAAATGAAAATTTGATCAACATTTACACACAGTGATGATAATTGTTGGCTGTCAAAAGAAAATAAGGTCGAAACAATTTCGTTCAATGAAAAATTAATTCATCGAATTAAAAAATACAATCAAACTTTATGAAAAATTATATAGTACAGATGACAAACATTTCTCACATACGAATATATTCCTTGAACTATAATAAAAAAAATCTGATTTGTATAAAATGTAGCACCGTATTCTTACAATGGTAACGCAGGATATTGGCAATCGAAGCACATCCCCATAACATTTTTCTCCCCATGGATATAAACGCACATACGTATTCATACATCCGACATTTTACAACTCGATAGCACCCCGTAGACGGAGCTGAAGGCTCCTGAGAGCATCTGGAGCACCTCCGGATGGCGACGAGCACCTCAGGAGTGGATATGCGGTGTATAGGGGCACTCGAAAAGTTTTAGCCAGACACGACCCCGTCACCGCAAGAACAAAATTGACAATGGGGAACGACGATCCCGAGAACGTTCCTCCTTGTAGGGGGTCCAAGAGCTGATGTCGGATTTGAGGATTGAGGCCTCGTTCACATACACCCAGTTCTTGGGGTAAGAAAGGCGTGTTTTAGCAAACGGAAGCTTTCGAGGCTGGTTCACATTGAGGACGGTAGATAGTTGACTAGGGCAATGTGAATCCCTGATTTGATGGTTCAGTAATAAGTAAGTAAGCAAGTGAAGTGTTAATGTCTTCAATCTTCTGGTATGAACTGAATTGTGGCTTTATTTGCTTTATTTAGTAACTGACCGTCAAGTAGGGGTTCATATTGGCCTAGATGATTATCTACTGACTACTTGACTGTCTATCGTCCTTAATATGAGCTAGCCATAACAGTTTTTATCTAGTGAAAAACGCTTACCTATCGCAAGGACTGAATGTATGTACGTGAACAAGATCTTAATTAACGAATCTGATATTATCCTTTAATCCCCGATATCATCTCTTGATGACCTCAGTGTGAACCAAACTTTAGAACGAAACAAATTGCGTTTAAGATCTCAGACAACTACTAAGTTTGTTTCACTCTAATAGATTCAACCGGATGTTTTCTCAATATCTTAAGGTTACGTTCAATGGTTCTGTAATTTCTTTATATATTTAATGGGAAAATGGTACTATGAACAAGGAGAAAGGAGTCAGTATTGTGTGAACATAGCTTAATAGTGTTCGACGGCTTGAGTTTTAGTGTTTAGTTGGTGGAACGAGCCTAAATCGTCTGTGTGATGCGATACTCAGGAGATCGCGTGATTCGGACGAGAGGATTTTAGATAGAGGTTGTATTTAGGGATTTTCTTTTGTTGAATTGCTCTAGGACATTGTTGGCAAACCTTTTCCGTTATTTTCAAATCTTATTATATAATATGAGATGAATTGAAAATTTTAATAAAAAAAAAGAAAAATAGCCGTAGTTTGTCATGTATTTTAAGTATAGTATTATTTTCATTATTTTTATTTATGAAAATACTTGTTCTTTACAACCGTATGAAAAATATTTAATAGAAAACTAAAAATATATACATATGAATATGAAGAATTCGAAACGAATGAAAATTTGAATTCATTAGTGGAATTTCGAAAACATGGTATCGGATTTACTGAAAATTCCACCAACTAACACATACCGTACGAACTGCAATTTCATTTAATGAAAATATTCTAAATTTGAAATGATATTTTTTTCATTTCCATAAAAGAATTTTAATATCGTTCATTTTAATATCACCGACGTTAAATCTACATTTCGCGTGATACATACTTATGCTTTATGAAAATTTTCAAACTTTTCATTGCGATACATTAAATTAAAATTTATCGATTAATTTATAAATAACAGGATGAATTTAACGTAACGAAATATTTATACAGAATTCCACAGAGAATTCGTGAATATATTTAGTGAAGCAAACTTTTGATGAAAATTCCCAATCAATCACGAATCTTAATGACGAATACAATTTATAAATATAACCGAAAAACACGTATTAAAAATATTTCACTAAGCGTATTTGTACGTTTGTAAAGTGCAAAGTTGCTGTGTTTTGCATCGCTTGATAATTGATGATTTTCCATACAAAAATTGCAACAGACGTACAAATACACTTAGCGAAATTATAATATTGATAGGAAATTAATTTATTAGGAAGAATTTTATAAAATCTAACACAACGAACATTCGAATTCAATTAAAGCTACCGAAATGTATTAGTGCGCGCGTGTGATCGATAACGCTCGAAATTGTCGCAGCTTGCGCAAACGGTTTCGCTATACATATAACACATGTGCATGCCGATAGATTCGCATGCGATTTAGCAAACCATGTGTGTAATACACGAAGCCGGACAAGCAAGCAAACCGCCAATCTAATTGAGATTAAGGATTGTTCGATTTCGCCGAATGCACCGGGATATCGGGCCTTGGATTCCACCGGCATCGGGAAGAACAAAGAGCGTTCTCATAGTAATCGGTAATTGAAATGGGAACGTAGAGAAAACAATGCGAATTCAATGTTGGAAGTTAGTAGAGATGTCGAAAGCCAGGATTGAATTGTGATTGAGAATTTTATTAAAAATATCACGCTTGGTATAGGGAAATGTTGCAAATGAAAACGGTATTGTGTTGATGCACAAATATTTCGAAGTAAGTTTGAAGCTGTTTATTTAATTTGCAGTTAATATCTGTATTGTAATTTTTTATTTTTTTTTTTTTTTTTTTATTTTAACAGGCCCAGGGGCCCAATTCCACGTCAATCAATATTCGCCATTATGGCAAAGACTACTCCGAAGAGTAAATTTGGCAAGACCACTCCGAAGAGTAAATAATCAGTGCACATAGATGTCACTAGAATCGTTCGAATTTATCGAACATGAAAGGTGTAAGGAGATGTGATCATTTGCGGAGCCGTTTCATAAAGCGTTAAATTAACACTTTTTTCGAATCAAATGAATCCAAATATTCGAAAGAAACGACCGTGTCTCCATATCAATTTTTATCAATTGAGAAAAACGACATTTTGACACTCGCCAAGATAGGACTCGAACCCACGCATCCAAGAATGCTGAATCGACACGGCATGCACTAACGCTTTATACCGCTGCGCTATCGGCTGGCTATTGATCGTATTGAAGTGATATTTTAGTCATACAAAGATTATTCTTTAAAATGAAAAATGCATATATTTGGCGAATTAAAACTTTTTTCGAAAGTTATGTGCTTTGTCATGATACCATTTTCATTTACGGGATTTCATGGTATTGTGTTATACGTTTATGTTATAATTAAATAGATTATTTGTATCGTATCATAACGAAAATACAACATTAATAGATATTTATTTAATAAAAATGATAATATTATTTTAGTTACTCAATAATATCAATTGATTAAGTGAGCCAATAATATGATTGTTTCCTTAAGAACGTAGAAAACAAATAAATTACACATCAATTATCTTATTATTTTACTAATAAAAACCATTGATACTCATAAAATATATAGAAAATTTATATAAAAAATAAATATATATTTATTGAATATACTTTTATCTGTTTGTCGCTTTTGAACTGTACCTATAGGATATAGGAAAACAAATATAAAAAAGCGTTCCAGCACATAAAGCGCATTAGTCGCTCTGCTCGCGCCAGATAACCAATAAATAGTTGCGAATTTATTATCCGCTAAATATAGTGTGACTATTAAACACTCTGTGTATATTAAAGGGTGTTGTTATGCACATTATTCGCTTTATTGCCGTATCGATTTGCAATTTAAGTTACGTGTTTCGAACGATTTTAATTAAAACGCGCACGTTGCGCACGCATCGTTTGAATTTCGGCGGGAAACTCGCTCGAAAAATTGCCCCCCTTTTCTATTGTCAATATATTTATCTGTCTGAAATGAGTTTGTTGATTACAAATGGCGACTGAAAAGGCCAAGGGGTACAAGTAACTTTGCGGTAATTTCGAGAAAAGCGTGTTCAAAGTTGCCATGTAACTACATGTATTAGGAGGAGGTTGAGTGATTTAATGATATCTCTCGGTACACTTTCCAAGTTCGTTTATATCCTTTTGACACCAAATATATGAGCGTACATAGAAGTGATTCCTGTAAATAACTTGATTTCGGTAAAAATATTACTTTTACTCCTTGGTCTTTTCAGTCGTCAAATGGAATTACATTTTCGGTCTGCAATTATTTACTCGAACAGATAGACGAATTGGATTTGTGTCGTGTGAAATTTGAATCATTTGCCAATGCGAGCGATTAATTCAGATATACTTATAATATTATTTCATAAATCGCACCGGATTGCTGAATCGAAAAGTCTCAAAATCGTCTGGAGAACAAAACGGAATACTTCGTTTAACGAATCGAACGAAAAGTTCAGCTCGTTCGAAGCCGATATTTGTATGCACCGTTCGACCGCACGTACTGGCAACTTCAACACTACGAGAAAAGAGTTCTATCGGAAAATTTCGCGTTTCCGCTAATTTTCGATGGTTTCTCGCATCGTGGCGTTACACTGAAAGCTAACGGTTCGAGCGAATCGAATTCGCTGTTTGCAGACTCGGTGGAAAAATCAAATTGTGGGATTTCGCATCAAATTCTCAATATATTGCATTATTCGTGCAATATTGCAAAAATGAAAGTTATCATAGCATAAACGACCATTCAGTAATATAGTGTATTAAATTAACATCATGAAAACGGCAGATTATTTCAAGAGACATTCGCTCGAGATGAGCGTTTAAAAAAGAAACTTTTAGTCATAGAAGTAATTATAATAGAAATGGGATCTAAATGTTGCAAGAATCGATTTTGAAGTCTCTACGAACGACACCAATATTTTGAATAAATATGACGACTGAAAAGGCTGAGGGGTACAAGTGACACATTAATGTCATGACAAGTTATGTATAGGAATCGTTTTAATGTACGCTCATGTATTTGGTGGCAAAAGGATATAAACGAATTTGGATCGTGTACCGAGATATATCAACAAATCACTCGACCTTCTAATACATGGAGGTACATGTTCAACTTTGAACGCTATTTTCTCAAGATCACCACAGTCAGTTGAACCCCTTGGCCTTTTCAGTCGTCATATTTTGTGTTTTTTTTTAGCTTAACAAGAGATAAAATGCAAAAATTCTAGGTCCATTTTACGAATAAGATCAAAATTGTATCAACATCACAAGATACACCTAAAATGGGTTAAAAAATGTATCGATTGAATTTGCAAGATACACGCGTGCAATTACTGAATATAATGTAACACTTGCGACAAAAGCGTCCGAGCGTGTGTAGCACGTGCTTTATTAGCCGCTGCGGGGCTCGGCAAACGAGGCGACCGCTTTTCCTACGAAAAAATAGAAAGAAATACAAAAAAGGACGCCGAAGAGAAAAAAAAAATAGCGCACACACAGGTGAAAATAATAGGAAAAACGTCGACGGGTTCCGCGGGGATTTTCGCGAGGAAAAAAATTCTCTCGTATGGGCACGTGTGCGATACGACCGAAGCGAGTTTCGGTACTTTTCCGAAAGAAAATTCGGTCGAGTCGCGAAAAAGTGCAAGGTAATCGCGCACGTGAGTGTCGGAAAAATTTATGACGTGTTTTATTTATAAAGCTGATTCCGTTGTGGAGCGCCGTGATTTTTCTTTCGGCGCATATACTATTTCATATGCGGGAATCGAATACGAATTTTTAAATTTTATTGAATGCGGAATTTTTTCGAATTCAATTCCAGAGAGAGATATCAATTGACGACTGAAAAGGCCGAGAGATACAAGTGAATTTGCGGTGATTTCGGTAAAAGAAAGTTGAGCATTTACCTACAACTATTAGGAGGACGAGGGATTTGATGATATATCTCGGTACACGTTACGAGTACGTTTATATCATATGAGCGATTCCTGTACACAATTCAATTCCAGCAAAAAATATCACTTGTACCCTTTGGTTTTTTTAGTCGTCAATTAAAATCGTCAATAAGCCCCATAAAACGGCACATCCAATCAGGTCGACCACTCCGAGTCTGCGGAAGAGGATCGTCCGCAAGAGCGGTCCCTTTCGCCGGTCTCGAGGACCTTCCCTTTATGCGATTCTTTTCCTTTGACCGTCTCCATTGGCCGCCGAGGACCAGATAATAAGGACAGAAAGAATCACGGGCCCCATTCAGACTGGGGCCCCCGGGGACTTCGGCGTAATGTAATTACGACGAAACGAAGGCGCAATACTGTGCCGCTTTTCGCTACGACGAATGGAGATCTGGACGGTTCGTTGTGAGGCTTGTTTTCGACCAAGGTACGTACAGGGTGAGGCCGAATCGATCAGTGAAAAATTTGGTGGTAGCATTAGGCATAAGCTAGTACATATGATGACTGAAAAGGCCAAGGGGTACAAGTGACTTTAGGGTGATTTCGAGAAGAGCGAGCTTAAAGTTGAGCGATTTGATGATACACATATCGGGGTGCACGTTCCGAGTTCGTTTATATCCTTTTGCCACCAAATATATGAACGTACATAGAAGCGATTCCTGTACATAACTCAATTTCGGCAAAAAATATTACTTGTACCTCTTGGCCATTTCAGTCGTCATATAGTTTCATTATATTGATTAATTCATTTTAGTGATCGGCTTAGTTTGGACCAATATTTTATAATGTTTTAAAAACAAATTAAGTCACCAAAAGTTTTGATGAAATAGGCCAAGGGGATAATCTAACATAGTACATGAAGTACATAAATTGATTATGTGTATGCACTTGCAACAAAAAGATATAAACGAATTCGGAACGAGTGTTGAGATATATCATCAAATCATTCGTTCCTTCCCTAACGCTGCCAGGTCAGATGATTCCTTTGGCCTATTTTATCATTATATGAATAACTAAAATGAGACAAATGGACGATTGTAACGATTCTAACTAGTCTTTGAGTATTCATTAGTCAAACATCTTAATCCTTTAGGTCTCACCCTGTATAATTGTGGTCGCGGCCGGAGAGAGTTTTGCGTTTTCGTGCGGGAAATTCGATTTGGGACTCGCTTCGGGAACGTCTTGTCGTTTACTTGTAGTACATTCTGACGTGTACGTTTTCGGTAAATTGATGGCTTTGTACAATCAGTCGCGTTTCGCAAGCGTCTATTTTGCATGTGGCATACAGTTGCAGGTGCTGATTGAGGTGGGTACGTATTTTACCTACGCGAGAGCCTTTGCATACGAAAATTTTTCGAAGGAGGATCTAAATTTGCAAGGCGTGCAGAATCTTCGATCTGAGAAAATTTAAAGCAAACAATTTTTTTTTTCTCAGGAAGTCGATTTTGAGAGTCGGCGAATTTATTACGAAAAAATGAGACGGTTCGTTAAGAGGGCGGATGTGCTTTATATATCGCAGTAAAAATAATGAAAAACTTAATAATATAATTGCATTTATGGAGAATATATTTTTCAAAATATCAAAGGGGAAAATATTAAAAAGATCATTATAGATATCTTAAAAAAACTAATAATTTAATTTTATCAAAGATAAATCAATCTAATATTAAATGGTGATCGAAAAGGCTTAAAAGTGCATTTAAGACTATTCAGTCTTTTAATGATATTTTTCAATGAAAAGTTTCTGAATTAGAATATAATCTAAACAATCTTTATCAAATTTCGTACACAGACACACTAGAATGGTCCTTCTGCGAAGTTGCAACGAAATTTGGCGAGTGAAGGCATTTCGCAGAAGCACGTCACACGAGCTTCGATAATTCGATATGTGTCGTAGCTTTCCATGTATAGAAGAGCAAGTAAGCACAACTTCGGCGTGGAACTTTCGCGAGCCGAAATTTCGCCACTTCGCAACGAAGCGAATATTTCTTCGACTTCCGAGACTTTTCGAGCTTCTTTTCTGGAAAGCGAGCCATTCTTCTCTTTCTGCGAAGTCTGAGTGAGCCACAATATTGTGTTTTGGGTGTCCTTTGTCGCCTTTTCTATGGCGAAAGAGTTCCGTGAAAGGCGAGCAATATTACATCGTCAAATGAGACGAATATTTTTCGATTGATTTAATTTCGAACGAATCACATCTGATAAAATCTTACACGACTCAATAAAATTTTACAAGCCACATAAATCCGAGCATCAACGACGCATTCAACGATAAGCTCGAAGAACAAACACCAACAATAACAACATAGACGTCGTCGACAACAGTACACAAGTGGGTGCGACTATAAGAGCACATAAATTTCGAATAAGCTCATAGTTTATGATCGTAATGAATTTCGATGGAGGCGTGTGTCGTCCTTTTATGCGTTTCGCTCATAGGGCGGCTCGTTTACGGCCTTCCGACGACTTCCGAAGGGAAAATGGAAGGAGATGGAGCAGGAAGTGGACCATGGGATGGGTGTAGGTCCTTCCATCCTTCGCAGGCCTCATAATCTGTACCTTCCGTCTTAAGTCGAAATCCGTTTTCGCTAGGCTCGTCGTCGAGCTCGCTAATCAGAAGAGAATTATCTTGTGCGATGGTGAATTGTCGATTTTATGTTGTTGTAGAAGGAAAATATAATACAATATAATGTATTGTTATTCTGATTTGTTTTTTATTTTATTTTGAAAAATAAATTCTTTGTGTTATGTCATGTTTATGAAATGTGATGATTCAATATTTTGATGATAAGATTTATATCTGTACTGCTGTATTGATGATGAGATGTTTTAAATATGTTATAAAAAAATATATGACATATTTAATTTCACACTTTAATGACTCAAATAGGTAGATATTTTCATCAATTCACTTAATGCTTTATTCCAGGAAAGAAATAAAGAGTATCATTATCTGTATACTGAAAAAGTCTTAGAATAAAATTTACAGTGACATTCGGAATACTCCCCATACATTTTCCCCATAGACTTTTACGGGGAATTTCAATTTTTACTTTCTCTGCAAATGATTCTCGTATTTTTTTTCCATTTTATACCCATTGCTTTTTTTTTCATTTACAAACAACTCGATACTTATTCACTCGGGACGTCCCCATTCGTCGAAGTTGTTCGATTGTTTTAATCCCGACGGAATCGTGCGAATTCCGAAATGAAAAATACAACTATCATTCGTACGTATTTACTTTAAAAACGTGAAATAAAAGCGACGAAGAGATTTCTGGACACAACAACAACGTTGAGCAACATCAAAGCTGTCTACAATTCTTTGATATACAAAATACGAGTCGACAAAAAGCATTAGACTTTTCAGACTGTAGGCATTGTTCCTGTCATCATATCAGAAAAAAACTTTTGATTTTCGCTCTCGCAAACGAACTGCAATTTCGATATTACTTTTTCAGCATCAAAGTCTGACAAGGAGAAGTTGTACATACATATAAACTGTATCAACGATTACAATGAAAGTTTGCAAAAATGTACTTTAATTACAGACACGAAACAGTTGTTTTGATGGGAAATACAAATCTCAATACATAGTTATTTAATTGTTGTAGTTCCAAGTTTAGTATATTTATCAAATGCGCTAATAAAATAATGTTTTATATGAAGCATTTTTCCATTTTTATATTTATAAAAGAAACTATAACAATATCTCTATACGTTTAACAAATCGTGTAAAAAAAAAAATCATTTTATTAGTGGACCTAACAAATATACTAACGTTGACTTGGGATAAACTTCTGATAAGTGCGTTTTTCGTCAAAACAGATATTTCATATCTATACTGATACTACGTTTCTACAAGTTTTCATCGAAATTTGCGATTCCATTAATACAACTTCTTTTGTGAGATGAAAGACGTCGTCACGTGAGACATTCAAAATTGAAGCGTTTACTTAGTGATGCTATTCAATATTGCAGGATGAAACGAGGCGAATTTTTTCGTATTCCTTCCCGTTGTATTTCACAATTCTTTGTATTTTTTATGACTTTATTATTCCCAGTTGAATGGAAAGGAGCGCGTATCTACTACGGCCGCTCGACAAAAGCACAATTTGACCTCTGAACGAGGAAGGAATCTTCTATCTAACGCATGTGTGTGTGTGTGTCTGTGAGCAAAGGTTCTTTTCTCGGGGATATAAAAGTTTTATGGAATCTTTTTTCATCGGAAGGGGACACGGGCAGGGTGAGAGTTTTCGCGCCGAAAAAGAATCTTCATACGTTATATTATTATTGCGTATAATAAAATCGCATTAGTGTAATAGAATAGGACGAATGAAAAAAATATCAAGAAAGCCGGAGGAAAATCGAAATATTCTACGGATATAACGAGTTTCTTTGTAACGTAGTGACATAGAGCTTTCATTAGTGTGTTACGAATATCGAAATGATCTAGTTATGAATTTCAAACGAAATGATTATTACATTTCACGAAATTCAAATCAATTATTATTAAGTAAAGCTTTACAAATGATACGTATATTTATTCATAATTTATTCAGAGATAAAACACAATTCCAACTAAAAGGATATCTATTTATATTGTACAGCACCTCAATTTCCTTTCCTAAATCTATCCAATTTTTCTCTTTTATTCACATCTATTTCTATTATAAGTATCAAAATCAAATAAAATACATAAAAAAATCACAAGGTTAATAAAATATGATTGGATTTGAGAAATTTCTCTTCAAATAAATCGCACACGCCCCATATATCCATTTCATAAATCCCTTACGCATCATCAACTCGGAATAATTTAAAGCTATAACTTACACTGGTTAAGAAAGATGACGTACAATAAGAAAATTTAGAACCGCACACTTACCAGAATTAATATGTTATGAACTAGCACTTACGGAATTGCCTTTACATACGATGCGAGCGCAATAAGCACATATTGCTACGTTGTTTTTTTTTTCGCCACCGCCTTTTTTTAAATATAACGATGTCGTAAATAGTGAAAGCTTCGATCGTAAATCTCTGATCATTATGTTAATGGATCACTTCGTGTGAGAAAAGGCGCATATTTTTCACGGGGTCGTTTCGCAGAGCTTATCTCGCGGTTAAACAAAATTCGAATTTAATCAACGTTTTAAAATTTAATGTATGAAAATTTGTGTTGATAAGAATTAACGATGTTTTTTTTTGGAAAATAATTAAATTTAAATGAAAAAATTGAATCTTTTCAGCTTTTTCTTTCCAGGATTGGTTTGTTTGTACTGAAGGGTGTTGTGTTGACAAGACATTGCTTTCTGTTATATATTTGATTTGGAAAAACAGTTTCGATTCTGAATTATCTAATTTTATATTGGTTCAGACTGTTAAACATCATTAGATTATTTTTTTTGAACTGCAATACTTTTCAAGTTTTATTGGGATTGAGGTAGTAGGTCTTACTGACACTGATTGATATCACTTTTTCTTCATTTTTTTTCTAAAAATAAAGTTAAAATACAAAATAAATATTGTATGTATAAAAAAAAGAGAAGTATTAGATTTTCCACCATATCGAAATTAACTATGTCCGTGACAAGCTGCGGACGAAACCAGAAAAGAAACATCCCCAGGGCACGGAGATGGACAAAAACCTATTTAGCCCTCAGGACCTACCCCCATACTATGTCTAAAGCCTTCTTCGTGCCCCTGGCCCATCGTCGAAGTCGCAAAAGCACAATGGAAACGCACAAATACCGCGCACATTGTCGAAAAGGACGAATAAGGATTCGCGATTGAGACGTATACGCATGTGAGGTTATTGTGTTTGTATGAAGGGAGAGGATTTTTTTCCTTCCCTCCAGACGCCGCTAGGATATCAAATGAAAGCCTGAAATGTGTGCTCTTAGCACTGTTTTTCTTTCTTTCCCGGTTTTATTCAATCTTCATATATAAAGTTGTGTCTTATTGTGCCTCTGCGGTGTTTTCTCGATGGCGAATCCGTATTTTATACGAAGCGGAATGGAAATATGGCATTATTTTTAGTGATTTGATTATCGAGCAGAAGGTTTTTTCTATTTTGTGTTATTTTATTTGTGAAGCGAATGATACGATTATACGTTTTATTTAGTCTATCGAACTCGAGAACTGAGTTGATATCGTAAAAGTGAAGTATTATATTATAAGATATCATTTATTAAGATTATTATATAGTAATCGATTACAAAATAAAAATAAGATTATTTGTATATTTTCTTCAAATTTACTTATAGAAATGCGAAACAAAGCAAAAAAGTGCAAAACATAGCAAATAATGCAAAAAGTTCTAGAGCGTAGCAAAATATGCTAAAATGTAGCACAAAAATGCAAAACATAGCAAATAATGCAAAAATGTTATAGCGTAGCAAAATATTCTAAAATGTAACAAAAAAGTGCAAAAAAGAGCGAAGAAAGGCAAAAAAGTGCAAAAAAAAATGCAAAAACGTGCAAAACAGCAAATGATGCAAATAGTGCTAGAGCGTAGCAAAATATGCTAAAATGTAGCAAAAAAGTGCAAAACAGTAAATGATGCAAAAAGTGCTAGAGCGTAGAAAAATATGCTGAAATGTAGCGAAAAAGTTCAAAACAGTAAATGATGCAAAAAATATTCGAGCGTAGCAAAATATGCTAAAATGTAGCAAAAAAGCGCAAAACGGGAACAAAAAAGTGCAAAAAAGTCTCGATAAGTATTTTATCACGATATTAGTTTACGAATTTATAGGCAGACTTCGAACGACATCAAAACTGAAATATCACATTTCCTTTAATGAATTCGACGATTTTAACTGAAAATTATTTTTCCAGCCCTCATCTACTGGACTATGAACACCGACGCCATAGAGATGGAGATGCCGAAATTCCTCCAAGAACCACCGAAAAAGCTGCACTTCAGCAACGAGACCGGAGCGCAGATATCCTGCGCGGCGAGCGGTCACCCTACTCCGAGGGTCACCTGGCAGCTGCTGAACGGCCAGCAGGCCACTTCGGTGCCGTCTTTGAGGTAAGGCCTCGTTCACACACCCCCGAATAAATAAACCGGTCGAAATTCGTCGCGGTTTGTAGCGACCTTTCGCCTATCGATCG
Organism: Cheumatopsyche charites; assembly: GCA_024721215.1. Classification (NCBI taxonomy): domain Eukaryota; kingdom Metazoa; phylum Arthropoda; class Insecta; order Trichoptera; family Hydropsychidae; genus Cheumatopsyche; species Cheumatopsyche charites. The sequence goes on along the minus strand of CM045586.1, from coordinate 7,217,499 downwards.
AGAGGAGTCGTCGAATGCGGGACTCTGAGGGAGACGCTTATCGGCGGCCGATCGTAATGCGAGCACTTTATACTTGTCGAGTGTTTTGGCCGCAGTGGATGTTCCTAGTGTTATTTATTTATGTATGTATGTAGTGATGTCGTGTTTCGGTAAATAATTCGGTAAATTTCGACTCAGTGGGTCGAATTTGATAAATTTGTGTTAAGTTTTTAATGATCTTCCAAATTGACTTAGGTTTTGATATGGTCGATTAACATAATATTTGTATGCAATTTTTGTCATATCAAATTCGAGACGAAAAGTTAGAAGCATATAGAACATCAAAAGTTAAACGTCAGGAGATTTTATATTGAATTTTTAACGACTCCCCAAATTGATATAGGCAGGTGCATTTAGATATAGTCGATTAATAGAATATCCGAATGCAATTTTTGTCATACATATATTCGAGACGAATCGTTAGAAGTCCTTTTTTTATAAATATTACCTATATTTAATATAAATATTGCATATCGCTAAATAGTATTGCACTTTAGTGCAATTCGGGCAAAATGAGCAAAGTTATGTATAATATTAGGGAATATGAGGAAACTTGATCCTTCTGTGAAACTTGATTCTTCTGTGAAACTTGATTCCTCCTTTTGTTTTTCGTAATTAATTCCCTTTTAGAATGTCAAATTAAAAAAATGGTGTCAATATACATATTCGAAATTTAATTGGGTTAATTTTGACACTGTTCTTTTTAAAATACAGTTTTCTAAAGGGGAGTTAAAGAGGGTATTAAGTCAGCCAGAAGGATCAAGTCCCTCCTCCCCCATCTTTCTAGAAATGGCATATTTTGTTGCATAATGTGAATTTTGTATCACGTAGAAGAAGATTGACGTTCGCCTAATTGATAAAATAAATAAATAAATAAATAAAAGTAAATTTAAGGTTCACTGAAAAATTTATATGCACGAGAAAAAAATCGAAAATGGAAATAAATGCGGGTTGAAAGATAGACGAAATATATTTGGGGCGTGTGAAAATTCCCGTCCGTCGGATGGCCACCCTAAATCAGCCGATCAAATATTCATCCCCATCGAACGGGCAAGGATAAGTCGAATCCGTCGGCGGTTATTTGCTCCTCTCTATCCAGATATCGGGTCTATTTTCGAAGCTGTGCCTGTTTGTATTTATGTGCCATTTCTAAACTACATCTACATACTTTGTATCTGGAAAATATTTTTTATTTGAATTTTTCTGATTGGAAATATTAGGATGTTGTCGCTTTTTTGTACAAGTATCCGGTAATTATAGGTAACAGCACTGATCTAATTTGAATCAGGTTAAGTAAAGTTTTTTCTAAGGTAAAGTAAGATCAACAATCCTTGTGCAAATCCATTGGATCGTACATTGTTCATAATGTAAACGGTCAATGATCGAACATTGTAAATAAATATTTGATTTGCCGCGATATTTAAATGTTTTTATAAATGAAAATTCAAGTTAGATATTTTTATTGTGAAATATTTAGTATTTTGTATATTTTAGTTGAAATTTATGTATTTTTCGAATAAATCAATAGCCTGTCTTTGACATATTTTATATATCTCAATTAGATACTGACAGGTTCTAAGTTCGATTTCCCGTGCGGCTCGAATGTTTTCATTTGACCTTTCTCAATGGAGTATTTATCTACTTCATTCAGTACTAAAAGAAAATTAATCGGATTTAGAAAAAAATATATTTTAGTGATGAAAAAATCTACGTCATATTCATTTTTCAATTATTTTAAAATCTATTATAATTTAAATTTAAAATTCAATGTATTTCATATAATACATAATTCAGATTTGTAAAAATATATTGAGTAATTGAAATACATGTCAGAGTAGGTATATACGGAAAATTTTTTTGATACTAAAAAGTTGATACAACAGAAAAATACACTTGAATAAATTTAAGGAGTTTTTCTTGCGTAAATAGACGAATTCTATTTCGCACATTGTTTATTTTATCGGACATTCTTGTCTGTTTTCCGTTATAAGTACGTCCTGCGGCGTGACTTTTCCGAAACGAGAATTTTCGCTTCTCGTGTTTTCCCGCAGATTTTCCCGTCTCGGGCAAAAACCGAGGAAAAATTTATTTCGGCGTATTTTTTCCTTCGGGTAAACGGAATTATTCGATCGTGCTTCGTTGATAGTCGAGAAAAGAATATGTACATTTTTTTTCACAGTCCTCTGCGGCGTTCTGATACGAATCCATTAGATAGTTTTATTTCGAATAAATAAATCATGTCGGATAAGAACAATCGTGGACGGATTTATTTGCGAACAATAAACATCGCGCGCGAAACAATATCAGACGTAAAACGCTCGTTATTCTGAAAAAAATGTATTTCAAAACTTTTCCAATGCAATTTCATTTTTAAAATACGATTCGTATTTGAACCGTTCAGTGCTTACTATGATTAACTCAATAAAATAAAAAAGTTGGGAGTGTTTTTTGAAATGTCATTTAAATGGTGACCTAAAGATGAAAATTTTGTTTATAATAAGCTAGGGATGTAGTTAGTTCACATCAGCGTATAGATACGATTAAAAAGACCTGAAATTTATAAGTGACTCAAAAAATATCATGTATAGTATTCATCTCTATTATTCAAGAGAAATATTTCTTACATGAAAAGTTATGACTATACAAAGAGCTTTGACATTCAAATCTATTTTTTTTTTCAAAAAGTAAAGATAATCTCACTGTGCACCGAACGATTCATATAAAAACGAACGAAACTATAACTGATGATGAAAGAACAATGAAAGATCAAACGATCGTTTCATCGCTCTACTATTGTATTAAACTGAATATCCCTTTATCGCGAAACCATAATAATGTTCCCGCAAATTCATTCAAACGTCCTTGCGGGGCTTAAGCTTTATAAAAATGATACATCATATATCAAAATGCGAATCCCCATGATATATGCATTGTTTTAAACGAGTACATTATAAGGTGGAGCCGTTCTCGCGTACGTGCGAGCTTCAGCAAAGGCTTTGCCGCCTCTTTGTGCTTGTTTCAGACTCGGCAAGACTTAGCGACTCAATGGAAGGATTATTGCCATAGATATAGCCATAAGTAAACCGTAATATAGCCTCAGCTGCAAAGGACAAAACCGACCTCCGCTGCACGATGAAACTTTGAAATATGCGTTTGTGTCTGATATCTCCATACGTATGTACTTTCGGAGCTTTTTCCAGAATATATGTATAATGCATTCGGAAAGTCGTAAAATACATTTTATTGCTTTAATTTTATAAGTTCAAATTAGTAGATTTAGATAGTTAAGATATTCAACTTCATAATAAATCAAAAATCAGTCCGATCTGAGTATGAATGGAGTCAAAATCATGTTTTACTGCACGCCTCTTTCGAGAGCTTTGAGTCTAACTAAGCGCTTACAGAACTTTTCATTCTAATGACTTTGTCTGACTCCAAACTTTGAACTGTTAGATGTCTTAAATTGACCACTTTCTTTTCATCCAATGAGCTAAAAATGGTGTTGCGAAATTCCATTTCGATATACCAGACATGAAAAATTCACTCACATTCAAAGAGAGCACTCAAAATAATTTTAGCTTTTCATGCAAATATTTTCAGAAAAAAATATATTTCATGACTTTTAAAATGCACCGCGTGTTTACTCAGGGTGGAGGTTTTTTTATGATCTATTTCCGAGCTTTGAGGGGTTGTCGTAAATTGAATTAAATAGAAACGATGAAAAATTGAGTTGTGCCTTCGAATCGAGCCGTCTTGTTCTCGCGAAAGTGTCCGTTAATTGAAATTCTCTCCGTTCTATGGGAGGGCGTTTCGCTTTCCGTGTTCGAGAAAGTGACTTTTCGCTTTGTGTTTGTTCCTTTTTTATGTTCTGTTCGTTTGAAATTTGATCTCCTTGCCAGTATTAAAAATGTATATTATTTTAAGTAGAAAATGTTTTTCGAATTTAACTTAACACAGTACGAAACGAAAGTAATCTACGTCTATATTTTCCTTAATAATCTGATCAGAAGATACACATAATAAAATCATTTATTTATCGAAAATATGACAGTGATTTATTTGATAATTTTTTCAGCATTGAAGAAGCTGTCAATCTGATTAAAAAAATACGAAGCGAAGCCCGTCTCCTATTGAAATTTTAGAATTCATTATGAAAAAATTAAGCGTTTCCGATGTTTTGAGTTAATGGAGCGTTGCCGGCTTCGGGGGTGCGCTTATAATGTATTATACAGTAGAGCTAGATATATTTTCATCGATAGCGCCTTTTTGGCTCGAAGTCGGCCGAGGCACGACGATGTTTATCATAAATATAACGACGAAGAAAGGCCCAGGAAATGAATACCCAGAAAGGCAATTACGGGACGGGCAAAATGTGCCAAAGGGGCGAAAAAGAGATTTACCGAAAGCCATAGTGGCGAAAGAGGGCCAACCATCCGGATGGTTCACCTTGACCCGAATAAAACTGATTGAGTGCATTTTTAAATTTAAGAAAGGATTTTGAAGTAAATTTTGATATTATTCGTAAATATAATGCAACTAAAATCATTTCAAACTGAGAGATTTTTAATTTTTAGATGTTAGTGACAGTAGATGATTTCAAGAGAGATTCAGCGAGGCTGGGAATTTTTTTAAGAAAACTTTTAGTCTTAAAAATCTTAGAAATGAAATTGATATATTACAGAAATTGACTCTTAAACTTAAAGCAGATCTCTGCGAATGAATCTAATGAATAAATTTCAAATAAATGTATTGTTTTTTCTTCATGACTGTGTTGAGTACAACAGTAGCAAAAGTGAAAATGCGGGACACAGACCAGGAGAAATGTTAGAAATGATACAAAATCATGGGATTTGGTCACAAGTTGTTGAAATTATTAAATGAAATGCAAAAAAAAACTCTATATTCCAATGTTCAAACTGCAGAATATATACGCAAATTCTTTAGATTTATAGCGAAAGTTACCCAAGAGCCATCAACGCGCAACCCTAAACCAGAACGCGCGCACATAAACGCACAAACACCCGAAAACTCAATTTTCCCACCATGAATATTTGAACCCGATAACGTAAAACCCATACACACACACATTCGCATCCAGATGAATTTTTTTCTGTTTAGAAGCGGATCCGATTGTTTTCCGTTCCCAGTAAAAATACGCCGCACTAAATATCCCGGTGATCAACCGAGATAACTCCTCGGGATCCGAGCTTATCCAGAGACCCTGCAAAGCCTCCTCCTCAGTCCAGGAAAACTCGAACCCTTCTCGAACCCCCTAATGCAATTTATGGGCCGTTTCGCAGAAGTGCTCCCCGAGGTGACTGAGCCCCTCGCAAATGGAAACTCTCTCTCCACTCCTCGGTTCGACGTGGAAGTGGAAGAAGAAGAGGGATTCCGAGGAAGAGAGGATGGCAGATTCCAAGGTGGGCATAATGGGAGCAGGTCCGACGCGAACAATCCGACAAATGGTCCATCTTTTGTTAGTATCGGAGCTTTTTGAAGTGGCGAATTTCTTGCGACGATAACGCCTCTTTCGCGCCGCAATAAAAGTTGACGTTATCTCTTCTTTTTCTTCTTTCTCTTTTTGAGAACGATTTTTTTTATTGTTTTATACGTTTTATTTTTACAGTGGAACCTCTTCATACGAGCACAATTCATTCTAGGAAACAGTACTGTATAATGTTGTAAATGAGAACGGTATCGTAATGACGTACAGCATTTGATAAAAGTTTGAATTCGTCTAAAATATTTGTGTCTAGTCAAATAAATCACACCGGAGCAATATTTTGGTCATGAAAATGTAATGCTCTATGTGGAAAATTCATTAATTAGACAACTTCAAACTTTTGTCGAAAATTTTGTACTTTATCACTATACCGTTCTAATTTACAGAAATTTAACAGCACGTATGTCAAATAGTACGTATGTATATTGAAGCATTTTTTCCATACGTTGCAATGTAAATCAAATTAATCTGTTGCATACCCATAGTTGATTGCTTATTAAAACATAACGATAGGGTTGATTTCAATATACCATTATGATTTTAAATCGCGAAGTTTGTCAAATAAGTCCCATTTTAAAGTTTTACATCGAGGTCATTTATTAATAAATAATTTTTTTTTCTATCATATCACTTGTTTGAATCTTAAATTATTATTGGATCTATGACTTCAACGTTTCTGATGAAAATTACAATAAAACAGCACAGATTTTTTAAGGGATTTTTGTCCAGGCATTGAGCATATATTGATGCATTTTTATAAAAAAAAAATTCCGTATATTGGGGTTCTACTGTATATTGTTTCCTATTGGGGATTTGTACGTTTTTATTTCGGATGGACGGGAAATGTTTGCGTAATAGTTGTTCGAATAATATGGGAACTTGTTGCGAATGATGAATGCGAACCGAAAACGTATGAATGTGTTGTTGTCGGGTGTTTTTTTTTTTCGCGTGTGTCGAAGTTGGAGTTTTATATGCGAAGTTTCGGTCTTTATTATGGTTTCATTTATTCGCGACATGTTTTTATAACGTATTGCATTGTGGCGATGTCAACGGGGCTATTCTGCCTTTTTTATTCGAATTAAATTGCCGTGAATTGGATAAAATATATGTTTTTTTATATATAATCTTCGATAAATAATGAATACATATACCTAATAAAGTTTAGATTCACTAAAGGGAATGTGATTATAGACAGATTTATGCAACGTATGGTGAAAATGGATTTGCAAATCCGTGGAAACAACGTATTGCATAAGAGATAATTGGCTTACATTTAATAATACATTCACGTGCATGTGCAGAAAATCCTCTTACATAATATGATCATTGCATAATAGAATTCATCAGAAAATTATTACATGAGTAGATAAAATATCATATCATAATAGCTGTAATCCATTCATAACTAAATCTAAATATATTGAATATGTATTTATTTATTTTTATTATTATATAATTTGACTCATATCAACATAAATTGCTATAATCGTATGTGACGACTGAAAAGGCCAAGGGGTACAAGTGACTTTGCAGTGATTTCGAGAAAAGTTGATTATGTTCCTACATGTATTAAGCGGAGGTCGAGTGATTTGGTAATTTTGTTTATATTATTTTATCACTAAAGATATGAATATATGTATATATATTTATGAATTCGAAACAATTTCAATACTTTTTATCATCTCAATACTGACATTTTGACATTGCGAGATCACTCAATTTAAACTAACATAACAAACTTATAGCCATACACCTTACGTTCAATTTTTGAAATATTTTTTAATTTCAAATGAATTATCAATCAATCAGAACCATACTCGATTTTGAAAACAAAAAAATGATCTAAAAACCCAACTCTGAAAAATAATCGAGAGCATTTCCTTTGTATGCGCTCGCGGTACATTCGAAAAATCCGCGAACCGCGAACGCGACAACCGCGCGAACAACAACAAATAAATATAAATAAATAAACGTCTCTTTGGCAATTAATCAAAATACGTTCTAAATTTCGTCGCCATTGTAAGCGGGGCCGCTTTTTCCCATATAATTTCGGCGGTGCCTTCATAAATCTGGCGAACTTTGTATGGGAGGCGCCCGCCGTCGACCTTTGGGGGGCGAACGAAATAAATAAAAATAATAAATCATCGGCTCACCGTTGCCGGTGGGTGTTGTGAAAAGGTGGTGGTATAGGGGATGGAAATATCGCCACCCGTCATCCATCATAGCACGTGTTCAATGCGAACGTGTTGAATGTCGTTGGTACGTCGAAGAAGTGCGATTCGTGATGGCGGGTCGGATTTTCACGTTTCAGTTTCATAAATTGGGATTTTTTTGTCATTTTTAGTTTTAGATAAAATATTAGATTTGACTTTTCATTTTTTTGTAATTTTAGTATGTAAAATTTTATTTAAATTCAGATACCATACATTTATTTTCTTCCCTAATCCAATGATGATGCCCGTAATTAATATAAACTTAAGTTCAATTAAATCTATCACAAATCAAAAAAATATGTTTAAGGACAGATATTTTCCCTTGAAGTATCTAAGAAATATCTTTTTTTTATAAATATTGAACTCTATAGAAAGAACAAGATAATTGCAATAAGAGTTACTAAGAGTGAAAAGACTGGCCGTTACAAATTTAATGAAGAATCAGTTTGAAAAAAAACGAAGCATAAAATCTTATTTACTAAAAATAATTGATTTGTAGCATGAGTAATGCTTGAAATATTGAAAACGTTTTAGTTCATAACTTTGGTTAATATAAGATATATCAAAACAATGATTTTAAGTTGTGATATTAAAACAAAATTTTCCAATCGTTAATTAAACTGCTCACCAATATTTTATTTTTTCCACATAAAATTTGATAGTTATAATTGATAATATATCGCTAATATACAATTGAAAAATCAGTCCAAGAAACAAGTAAAATTTTGTTATATTAAATAATAAATTAGGTATAAATTCCAATATTCAAATGAAATATTTTCATTTAGTGCGAGTTCAATGAGTGGATGAACAATTTCGATATTACCCAATATGAAACTGAAACCTCTGAAACTCTCTGAAGCTGATGAAAATTAATCAAATGACGTGCGTTCGGACCATCAAAGTGAAAAAAAAAACGTTAAAAATTAATGCAAATCGTGCTTCGTTATATTCAATGTAAGCTTTTAGTGTTAATTGAAAGCTCAAACTTTTATTACGCCTCGCGAAAAACAAAACGTACTTTCGGGTCGAATTTCGTCCAATTAGAAGAGTTAACTCACATGCGAAACACGAAAGTAACAGGAATATAAGTATCCCTTAGGAATATTTTTTTCGAATTATGACAATAAGAAAAAAATAAAAACCAGTATAAAATTATATCATTACATGAAAGAACATTTCGTCCAGAAGAAAACTAAATTTTATTTTTAACAAAGCTTGAAATTTATTTTACAAAAAACGCGCAAGATGCGTAAATTCTCAAGCAGTCTTATTTTTCTTTACCATTTATTTACTTTAGCAATTAAACGAAATAAATGAATTAGTAGCGGCCATCAAGGAGGTAGAGTTTTAATATCGCCCAAACGAGAACGGCGTAAATAACTATGCGGCTATTTATTCTAAGGCCCTCCCCACACCGGTGCGCGGGGCAGAGATAAGGGCGTGTTATTAAGCCAATTATTCATTTTTATGAACAAACCTCTTTAGGCTTATAAGTTTCGTCGGAGGCTTCTCTCTTCTCTATTGTTTTTTCATCTGCGGGCTCATGTTTTAAACATACGCGCCGCTATGGGGACTTTCATTTCGCGGCTTCGTTCTTTTCTACAATATGTACTAGTCAGGGTTGTGAATGGATTTTGGTCTTTTTCCGATGCTTTTTATGATTTTTGAAGTCATAAATAAGCAGGAAAATTAAGTTATTTTCATGTAGGAGAATTTACTATTTTACTAATTTACTACTTTAAAAACTGCTTAACAGTCCCCCACAAATGAAACTCAAACTCTAAACTATGAAAGTTGGATAATACGAATTATCAGCCCATTGAAAATGTCAATAATTGCCTGTTTAGAATTAAGTAGTAAGATTTTTTAATATTTGCGTCTATTTTATACAATATTTATTATAGTAGTGTAGAGTAAATTGCAACCCAAACGTCAAATGAGACACACATACAAATTAGCGCTATTACTATATTAGATTAATGAGACTTAAAAAAATCTCAAAAATGATTGATATTATAAATAAATATAATTTAGATTCATCAAAATCATTATGAGTTATGATTAGAATCGATGTGATTTCGAAGTCATATTTTTTCGATAGCTCCACAGCCCTGCTCTAGTAGTGAGTTTTCTCGGGAAATGTGAGAGGAATTCTTGAGGTTGAGGCAGAAGTCGGTTGAAAAATGTATACACGTACGTAGGATTGTAATTTCGGTTGTAATTTTCGCTCTGGTCATTTTTTCTGGTCGTTTGTTGTTCTTGGGGCGCTATTCGAGGGTCGGAGTTAAACAATCGTAAGGTGGTGCTTTATTGGGTTTTTTGCTGTTGGTTTTATGATCTTGTGTAAGTCGTAGATATAAATTAAAATGAATACGAGGGAAAATACTGCGAAATAAAAAAAAGTGAGAAACGAGCTCAAAAATTATAATTTTCATAAATAATATTATATTTCACTCACAGGAGTTTATGGGACTCATTATTAATTCGATAGAAGCTAAACGTTCGACTAAATGCACTAATTTCAAAACAGCAACGTTAGTATTAAATGGTGGCTTTGAACGTAAAGCAATCAAGCTTTCGAAACGTCCCATAATAATCATGCTCGTTTTAGATATTTCAGTAACACTTGGGACTATGTGTATTTCGGTTTTTGTACAAAGAACCTTTGAAGGCAGCAGACAAAGGATGGATTAGTGTCTCCATAGCTCGAGGACCACAGTCTCTCATTCTGAACCATCTGAGCGATTTTCCTTGGAAATCACAAACGAGTTTCTGTCTTATACGCGTTTAAATATAAGTAGAGATAATTATTTTCAGTTAATCCCATGTTTACTCCGAATCTGGTTTCGATACTCAATTAGTGTTCGAGCAGCAATCGATCGCTTGCTTAGTTTTCCGAATGAAACGTTTTTAGGTGATTCGATCGTCCGTAAGTTCGTTTTCTTTGTTTACTGGATTTATATTTTGGATGGTATCTACGAAATACGTGTTCCTAATAAATGGTGAATTAATTGAAATTATGTTCAATTTTAGAAATATTCTAGGACGATTAATTAGTCAGAAGGTAACTAAGTGAAAATATGTCGAATGTTTACTAAGACGAAAAATATTTCGCAATGAAAATGTGGAACGTTCCACTTTCGAAAAGTTTGCTCCAATTATGAACAAAGTTTCAAAGTTGCCACTCAGGTAAAATTTACTCCTCTTATAATCAAATTATATAAAATACACTTATTTATGTAAACCAGATTTGATTTAGCACATTATTTTTTTCTGAATTATAATCGATAATTATGTTTTATGGGAAATAATATGAGATACAGAAAAATATTTTTATTTGAAAAATGTGAAAGAAATCTTATCGAGAATTGAACTACCTTATTGAAAATTTATTGAATAAAGACATAAATAATTTTTATATCGAAAATTTCTCGACATTTGACGAAAACAGGATAGATTTATATATTAAGAGCGATGTCCATCCTTTCGTGCGTGGGAGCTAAAGAATCTTTTATTTTTCACGTCCTGCGCTCGGTCTGTTTTCCTTTTCGTTTTATTTCATTTTTTATTTCGAAAAGGATAGCTGCCTAAGGGTAAATAGTTTATGTATCGAAGGACCATGTCTGGAGGCGAACTTGTGGCTCAACGACGAGAAAACGAAAAATGTTTTTACAAGGCTTAAGGGTGTTCTTTCAATTTCAATGGTTGTGTTGTGCGAAGCTCATCCCGTTTCCTCCGCTCAATGCAAGTTCATATGTATTATTTATTATGACCCGATGTCGGAGAAATTCGAATAGTTTTTTGAATTTGATAGGATCATTTATTATTGTATAGATCAAAGGTTGTTCAATGTAATAAATATTTAAAATTTGATTTATGAATAATGAAAAAAAGTAGAGTCTAAATATGCATTATGGTAGATTGTATAGAAATTAAACTCAATCCTTTTTTGTGGGGAAGGTGCATTTTATGGGTTTTAAAACTGAAAAAAAGGTATCTATGTATGTATATATTTAATAAAGAATAATAATTAAATCTAAATCAACCGCACTGAGATGAAAATATTTATAAATCTCTCAACCACAAAGCGACATCGAATTTCCACCCAAAGCACCACCCTCATTATCGAATCGCGCTCTAATTCCTAACACACATATACACGAAACCAAATCCAACACACAAACGATCAGAAAACCCAGAAAATTCATACACACACACACACACACACACACACAAGAAAATCCTTTTCAATCCATTATATTATACATTATCGCCATATCCATCACAAACGAGCAGAGTGTGATATTTCGGACATCAAAGGCCCTCGATTCATTTACCATTTCGGTTCCGTGGCTCACATAATCGTCCTGGAATCGATTACAAGACTCGGATCAGAACACAGAAAGATTATTTTTCACTTTCGTATCTGGGTTTAGGCGTATGGGTTTCGGTTCGGGTTCGGGTTCGGATTCGAGAAGCCAATTGATAGCGTAAGCCGGTTAGTGATTAATGTTGTAAATATCCTTAATTGCCTCTTGCTCGGATGCTGGTTCTGCTCCGATTACAAATATAAATATCCCTGTGTCCGGTCTGTGTTGTTTCGATAGTTGCGTAAGGTTTGATGGATTTTTGTGTGTGTTGGTAGTTAAATTTTAGTTTAGGTAAATTGGAGCATGAATGATTCATCGACATTGTATAACGAATCATATTGTATTTTAAATACAATTGAAATTTGATATTGAGTGAAGTATATTTATCGAGTTCCTTTTAGATTTGATTTGATGAAAATAATTCATCGATGAACAAATAGGAAATCAAATGCTTTCACTTCAATTCAATTTTATATCAATTTATAGTGAGCATTGGAAAAGAAATGACATTATTGAAAGTAAAAAAAAAAAATATTGGAAAAATGAGAAAAAGATGAATCGTTATCGAATTTCCTCAAGATTGAATCGCTAATACAATCTGCAACACCGACGAGAAAAACAGTACGACTCATCTCTTATTCAATTTTCATTTCGTTTATTTTCTCTGATACAATTATCTATTAAGATTATCGTTGTCTCTGAGTGTCCGCAAATCGACAATTATTCACGTTTCTCGGAAATATAACAATTTTTTTCATAGAAAAACGCTGATTTTAACAATCTCAGATTTTATCAATAAAAAGACCCGGAAAAGGGGTCAACTTTGTCATGGAAATTCTTCTTCGGCGGGACATTGTTCGTTATTTGAGTGCGCGCGAATTTCGATAACTTGCTAAAAAGGCTAAATTCAATTTGAAACTGTCTGCCGTCTCGGCTTGTGATTGATTGTACAGGATGTTCATAATGTGATTGTGCCAAAACTTGACATTCGGATGAACCTTTTTTAATTTATATTCTAAAAAAAAATTTGGAAACACAAAAGCGACATTTGAATACACCGAAATATTGATCGAGAATTGATTATTCCGAATTCGATTAAACATATTTTTTTATATTTTGAAAGTATTAAAATTAAAAGTTTTATAGAAAATTCATTCTACTTTATGTGAATGACGTTTAGAAAATTTCCAACTCCGTCAAAAGCCGGAACGTTTCGCGTACTTATCACACGTGTATTTACCTTTATATACGTATATACGAACCGGCAGGTACTAGTTCCAGTACTAGCTCCAGTACTGAAAAGCTCTTGCACGAAGCAAACTTTTCTTCGTGCAAAAGCTTTTCAGAGGCTTTCAAGCGCCTCCGGAAGAAGCTTGAGTCTTCGCAAAAGTCCCGTCCGATCTGCGGACGTCTAGCGAAATCTCTGATTAATAGTCCGCCCTCTTAGCCTTTTTTTAAACATTTTATACGTGAAATGTATAAAAACGGCTCGCAGAAGTCTAAAATCTTAACTTTTCTGCTTAGCGAGGAAAAACTCGAGAGGAGCGATTCGCTCTCGGCGCGAATTAAAACGCTGAGCCGGTTCGGTTTTTTTGAAAATAGCGCACGGATTTAATTTTTTTAATGAAAAAAAAATTTCGAAAGCATCATTTGATGTATCGGGCTAAATATTGCGCTTTTTTTAGAGCGTGTACGTGCTTTTGAGATTAATATCGTCGGCGACAATGGAGCTTTTATTTATCGCTTTATTCATACGTTGGCGTGATGCGGAGCGTGAGCTTTTTCGCGAAATTTATGATTATTTCAAATTTTATTGTGATATTGTTAAAAAAGGTGTCTTTTGTTTACATTATTCTCATATGAATATTACGAAACAAATGAAAGTGCCTTCTTTATGAATATGAAATCCGTGACATTGAAATCAAATACGAAACAGTTAGATTATATTATTTTCAAAGAATTTAATTATGTATTACTGCAAAAGGTAATTTAAATTTTCTGAGTGTGGATTATTAAGTTTATGGATTATCTACGCATGAAAAATATTTAATTAAATTTTCATGAAATTCTATCAAAAGTTACATGTCTAACGTCATTGAAAACTCATTGAATAAACAATAATAGAGATACGGAAATATCACCGAAACAAATTTTGAAATTTATGATTTTTGAAGAGATATTTGCATTTACTGCAATGAACATAAAAATTTTGATAATTTTGTATACGATAATTTTTTTATGTTTATAAGTTATAAAAAACTGACCTGAATATTATAAAAACTCATTGATCTGTAATTACCTATACCGAAAATGATTCTCTGTTTAATAATATTGAAATAAATTGGTGAATACGTTGCATATTAAAATAGTATTGAACAATTAAACCTTTTGATTCGTTGATTAATTCAATTTCACGATAAAACATGAGAATGAAAAATGCACCATTTTAAGTTAAAAAAATATTTTCACAAATTCGTTAAAAAAACTCCAATTTTGCATTTAATCGCACAAATTTTTTTCACATAAACTCGCACCCATTTCGCAAATACAAAATTTCCACACCTCTAATCATTAATAACACTTAAAAAAAATCAATATAAATTCCAATTTTATGCAACAAAAAAAGCAAGAATGCTCTTGCATTCAGCTTAAATTATTCGAACCGATCTTCGATCGAGATTCTCAACTTTGATTCATTCGAACGTTCTTTGTTTGCCCGTCGATAATCCGGCGAGCGCTTTTACCGTCACGGCGACGCGACCCGAGTGCTTCAAGCGACCCTCAACATCGGGGTCGCGTTCGAAGCGCAAAAAGGGGTGGCACTATTTGGCGGGGGGCCAAACCGCGACTAGGATTCTGGACGAGGTCTTGGAAATGAGATTGAGGAAAAAATTGCATCTTATTAAGTCTGGAGCTAATCGTAAAGTATGGGCTTTTTAGTCGTTTCATGCAAATTCGAGTTGTGAATTAATTTTTTTTTGTCAAGTTTTATTTAGAGAAGAAAGGGCATTTCTTAAATTATTTTCTTATAGATAAGTATCGTTTTGATTTTTTTTTGGATTTCATTCTAAGTGGAAAATCAATAATCTACAATCAAATTTTCTAGGAAAATGGTCACCGGTGAAGACATATCAGCTAAACACTGTTTTTTTAGAAATTGATAGAATAACGTGCATCATATAATTCGGAGTGATTGTGAAATATAAAAAAAATCGAAATTATTACAATTTTCCAGTAGCGAAATTATGTTCAATTATAAAATCTGTTTATTATAGATAATAAAACAAATTCATATTTGTTATTATATGTAATATATGGATATGAATCATCAATCTACTTTTTTATTCATGCTAGATTTGAAATTTTATCTACGAGGAATAAATCGAAAAAGTTCATCAATAAAAAAGTTATTACTTATTCATGCAGTGTCTCGATATTCCAATATTTTTTTATTAAAATCCATATTTCATGCTAAGTTTTACGTATTCAAATGATATTCGATCTACTTACGATCTCATTTTATTTCGATTACATTTTTTCATAATTATTACTAATTTTATGAAAAAACTAACATTCGAGTACCTTTGACATAAGATTCCGATATATAAATCTAATAAAACACATAAAACGACAATATGATACCATTCTAAAATACTTCGCATCACGCAGAGCGCAATTACCTTTGACACAAAGCACAATCGTTCAGACAACGAACCGCAATAAACGAGAAATTAAACCTCGCACAAAAAAACTAGAAAAAAGTACAAGTATAGAAGAAGAAAAGAACGTAGAGAATATCGAGACACGAGACAATTTAGTCGGAATCTTGCCTCCGTCAGCTAATAGGCGGAATTATGCAAAATTGCAAAGCTCCATAAAAAGAGAACGAGGTACAGAAATGCTCTGAAAGCTCGCACTGGGACAGGTATTATTCGCAGCATTAGCAGCCACTCAGAGCTTTTTGCAAGAGTATCCATATATATTGTGTCTATGGATGTATCGACAGAGTACAGAATACGCTCAACCCCCGATTTATGCGGAAGATTCGTTCCATTTAAGCGTCGCGTAAATGGAAATCGCGCAAAACAAAGACTAGGATCAAATACGAATGAATAATATAGGATGGTGAAGTCAATCGGTAATATTATGAGCTACATAAAACTATTTTATTTAATATAGTAGATATTATAAAGTTTTAATGAAATCTTCATATTTATATGAATAATTCATTTTTCGAATTGCTTAATGAAAATTTCTATTATAAAAATCTATTGTATCAATTCTGGTTGAAGATTTATAAAATTGGATACAATATTGTTAGAGTTTTTGAAGGATTTTTTTCGAAAATTGGAAAATTTTAGATTTACATATATTGTTACTGAATGAATTTCGTAAATGTTTAAAAGAACATAGAATAGTTGAAAAATTATTAAGTCCGTTCTATACTCACTCGCAATTCACACACGAACACTTCGAACTGCGCATACTTTTTCGTACACGTTTGCGTTTGCAGCGACATTCGTGCGTGAATCGCGTATAAATCTAGAACACACTTTAGCTGAAATATTCAAACGTTTGAGTCGAATGCTCTCGTGAGTACACAGCCTTATCCCTCCATAGAGTCTATTGTATTTGTGTGTAAAAACGTGTAGAGGTATGGCTCTATCTCTCTTCAAAAGAATCTATCTGCCGGCGTTCGCGATAATGGAATAGCTTTTAAGGGATTCGTCCCGAGAAAGTGCTCGTAATTGTGAACTTCCCGGACTCGTCTCTCGTCCCGGACTTATTCTACATTTTTGCTCGTGTTTATTTTGAATTTTGTTTATTCGCGCTCTAGAGAAATGCGTCGCATTTAATCGAATTGCTCTCGCGTTTTAGTGCTCTTTTTTGTTTATGTATTTTTTTTTTCGCTGCTGTTGTTGTGTATTCCATTTGTTTCGGTTGGTTTGATGCTTTTAGCAAGTTTTACGCGAAGGTTTCAAATATATCAAATGAAAATATTTGGATTTCGTCTTGACGAAAGAGACTTACTTTCTCGACTGTAGTTTTGATGTAGTTGAATTCTAAGAAGGATTTGAATTAATAATCTTCTATCTATATAAACCAATTATTCCGACGTCACAGAAAAGTTTCACAATTTCTGATTCGAAGCGGAAAAAAACCGAATGTTTCAACTCAAACAAATCTCGCGATTCCAACGAATCCATTAAGAGCTCAACGAAAATGGATCGAAACCAGAATATCTTCAAATCTGCAAACACACACCGAAAATCCGATCCCGAAACTGGAAACATCGCCCGGTTACAGCGACACGACTGAATGCGAATTTCTCATATAAAAACACGTGAAATCCGTAACCGGGATGCAGTCAACTGTATACTATTATATTATAGTAGAGAACTACAGACAGAGCACTGCTAAAACCACAACCGACGAAATTAGGGACGCAGTTGTACCCAGAAAGCGGCACTGTGCACAAGTGCATTGTTGCACTGGTATGCACACGCTGAATTGCACGTACACATCCACTATTGTGAGAAATCCTGGACATTTTTCTAGATTTTGAGAAATTTTGCATTTTTTCGCAAAATTAATACTAAATGACGACTAAAAAGTCCAAGGGTACAAGTGAATTTGCGGTGATTTCGAGAAAAGCGCACTCAAAGTTAGCCATGTACCTTAATGTGTTAGGAGGAGGTCGAGTGATTTGATGAAATATCTATCTCAGTATACGTTCCGAATTCGTTTATATCCTTTTGCCACCAAATAAATGAGCGTACATAGAAGTTCCTCAATTTCGTCAAAGATGTCACTCGTACCCCTTTACAGGTGTCAAATAGGTTTCTTTTATAATTTGAACAGCTATCAAGTATGGTTTGTAATTATTGTATTTGGCGATAATATTTTGAATGATTTTCATGGAAAATTCAATTAAATTAATACATTATTCAGAAGAGATTATTATGCAAGAGTTATTGGGGTGTATAAAAATAATATTTTGTTATAAATTCTACGTTTCAAAGAATTGAGGCAATGTATACAAACAACAGTTATCTAATCAAATATTTAATTCATACACACCAACTATAATCCCTTCCGAGAAATGTTTTCGATATTTTGAATTTTTCATAGAAATCATCCCAAATGCACTCTCAAATATAATATTAAAAACCGCAATAAGCATTTTCAACACCAAAAACTCATTTAATGAAAATTTTAGGAAGATATTCGAAATTCATAAAAAATGTCCATGATTCCTTACAACACTGCACTAGCGTGTGACTACTTTCTGAATATGTGGATGCCAAATGCACGTTTAGATATGCAAATGTGTCTGTGAGTGAGTGAATCTGGACAATGCGTATGTACGTGTGAGTGTTGTGTGAACGTGCATTACGGCGTCGTTAAACTTTCACAAGACAAAATTTAGACGGGATTTGCATTGAATTCGAGCTGCAGTTGAACCGGTCTTTTTGTGTATGGAAAATTCGTAGCTTTCGTGAATTTTCGTCGTATAAAATTCCGGGAAATTCGACGCGTTCATTGTCAGATCCACGCGCGAGAGCTGCATAATTGAATACATCGAATTAATAAAAAAAAAATCATATAAAAATCAGATTGATATACATATATAGAGAGAAAACATTATCGAATTCTCAAATATTCCATTCATACTCTTTTCGCAATCTTCCCATCCTCTACAAAATATAAAATCCCAAAATTCCAAGAACTCAACCGACGTTCGCACTTTTCGACTCTCCGGCCAAATTACATTTCATTATTCACGCGCAGCAACACTAGGCAACACACTACAATATTATACGTATAATAATACAACCTTTAAGCAACAAAACGTAATACAAAACAACAAACACATCGCGATTAATGCCTGCATGAAGTTTTCCGCGAGGACACACAGCGAACGAGCATTCGCCGCTTTAACACGTCCTTGATCATTAATTCCGTTTGCGTGCGAAGATTACGCCGAATTCAACAAAAGCTTCGGAGGATGAGGCTTCGGCGAAGAGAGACATGGATGTGGAACGAGGAAGCGTTTTGATAATCTCGAGAGGTAAAAAGCTGGAGGATTATCAAAACGTTACTATGAGTTCGAGCGAAAGCTATAAATATCGCGAAATGGCGACAATTATCGAGCATGAGATTTTCTTCATATGCCATGTAACAGCATTTATTGTTTGAATTCGATATAGATTAGTTTTCATATCGATAATCTTAAGTAACAATACATTCGTAAATATTCATAAACGAAATGTGACAAACTTGCAAGGAAAGGCTTCATAAAGGTCTCTAACAATTTTGACGAAACTTTATAAAAAGCGCTTTGATATATTTTCGCTAACCAATAAATAAAAGATCGGACATAATCATATGTATCAGATCGATTAAATATTTATGAAATGCTTGGTTCAATTATTCGAATGGTCGTCTTTTAAAGTTTGTTTATTTGTATCAAAGCTTAATTATTCATACATGTTATGAATATGTGTTGTTTACGTACGTTATTGAAATAGCTTAGTTGAATTTTAATACGTTGACTAAAGCCATGGGGATGTTACGTTTGCATTTGCATTTACAGGTAATTTTGTTTGTCGTTTGCGAATGTTTAATTATCTCGGTAAATTATGAAATAGCTATTCGCTTAATCAAATATTACATTACCGAGAACGTAACTGAAATTGTGAACGTTTGAGATTTATTAGGGCGTAAGTGTTTTTTTTATAAAATAAAATTTGAATCTGATCTATTTTTTCAACAAAAAATAAATAAATAACCACGAGAAAAGAAAACAAATTAATATTCTAGCAAAAGAAAAACCACTTGAAGCATAAAATTGAAATTTATGAAAAAAACACATAGGTTTTTTTTTTAATAAAATTTCATTTTTTGAGTTAAAATAGCACACGATCATGCAAAATTTGCAACCAACATTAAAATATTCAATAATTTGAATAAATCCATCCACCTTTTAGGACATCCATTGTAATTCCGAACTGACGAACATTCAACGATCAAAACACTCATCCGACCAAACACCAAAACTTCTCAACTGTTCCTCTATAGAATCTCAATTTTCACCCTAACGTCACCTTAAATTAATGAAAAATACGCATCTTGACACACGTGAGAACTCACCCTAAACCTGGAAACATAATTCGAGCGAAACTTTCCGAAGATTTAACCTGTTTCGTGCGAGTGTAATATTATAAATTAGGACGCTAACGTACGCTCCACCTAAACACACCCCGAAAGGAAATGGGGTCGTAAATTTTCAGAGCGCAAATTAAGCCAACTTTCGGCCGTTAAAATTTATAAATTTCGCACAATTTATATGCGTTTATCATCGGCTACGTCACTCTCGAATTAAGCTCGCTATGAGAGAGTTAGACAACTTCCCTTCGAGTGTTATGGGGAATCTCGCGTTATATGAGAGGGTTGAATTCTGCGTGTGAAAGTTCGATTAAGGTTCGTTTAATTGGGCGTGTTTATCTTGTGCGGTAATTTCGTTTTAATTAGAGTATATTGGAGTTTCAGATTTTTTGAATGGGCGCGATAAGGATTTTTTATTATGTAAATACTGGGTGCATAGTATGAGTTTTTTTTGTATGTAAATGGTGATCGTTATGTTTTAATATGGAGTTTAGTGCTGCGATTTTAATATATTATTAAAAAAGGGGGCGATAAAATAGGTATGTCAGTGAACCTTTATGAAAAGCGTCAATATAAAAAATAGGCATGGTAAATGTATGATTTTAATTAAGCGAAAAATAAATTTCATTAGTATAATTGAGGTTTTTGATTCATCGAGAGCTATTATCGTATTTTCATTACTTTAAAAGAATCAGGATTAATTCTGCCAGAGAAACCATAATACCCATAACTAATCCTCGCATGAAATTCGACCGTATGAAATTGGAAAATTCCAAAAATGAACATCAATCACATTAACCGAAACATTTACAATATTCAACACGTTAACCGAACATAGACCAGAAATCCCAGCATCGCCCCAAAGCAGTCACCGTTTGAAATTTTCATAGAGCATTCCGAGCGATCTTGGCGAACTTTTCGCGCAATTTTCCGCATTTCACACTGTGGCATACCATATGGACATATTTTATAAACACACCGTGTTACATATTACTACTACTATATACCATAGAAGTTACATAAATTCGCTACATCCACGTGGAAGTGCGACACATCTCGCGGTAGCTACTATTAAAATAAACGTGACTTTCAGGGCGGCAAGGATGAATTATTAAAAATATCCTCGCGCGTGAGGACGAAGGAAAAATGAGTTATTTAGCGAACAGAACGCCGGATAACCGACGGGAATTTTAAACAGTCGGAAAATTCAACGGCTTTCCGCTTAGGCGTGTATTATATTATTATATTTTGACTCGGAAAGAGTTCATCTATTGCATTAAATCCATAAATTCTTTGCTTTGGAAACTATTATTTTATATTTAATATGGAAAGTGATTGAAAAATATGACTAAAGTCTATAAAAATGTTAATTATCATGAAGGTTACTAAGGAAAAGATCGATCCTTAATTGTACAATAAAAAATTATAAGTTTTATATACATAGACATAATCGAATTGCGATAATTTTATACGTATAATCCTAATAAACAATCCCGACTAACTCAGAAAGTGTTCGTAGACGAAACTGTTCCCCAAAACCGAAGTATGGAACGTTAGCGGATGCGCTAATGGAATGTCAATACGTCGACGAGGGTTGATAGTCAAGGGGTTTTATCGCATCACATACATACTACATATTCATATTATATATAAATATGTGTAGGGTGAGTGGGTGGATGGGTGGGTACATACCCCGACTAATTGGCAATTGACCGCAATTAATTATATTCGGATGGGTGTCGAATTATATCAAATGTGTACGAAAAGTGTTACGTGGGCGAGGATCGATGCGATCCCAAATCGAACTTATCAGTAGGAAGCGTTTATTTTTGTGTGGTTTTGAGCTGATTCAGAAATCATAGTAGATTTATAAAATTATGTTTTGAAAAGTAAAATTGGCTTCAGTTGAAAATAAGATTTTGCGGGTATGATAATGCTATTGAGGGAAACATAATATAGCATCTGAGAAATATGATTCGAGTTGATATCCCACGTGTATTATACTTTCGTACACGAGATGAGTTAATGAGGTGGTGTATACATATCGACATTTTGACGTTGAAAAATTTTCTTTAACGAAAATATGTATACAACTTCGTTCCCATAATTGGAAGTCGAAAATTTGAACATAATAAAAATAAAAGTCTACGTATGTAAAGATCTCGAATTGAATCAAAAATTTTCTTTCGTACATCACAGCTTGTTAAAAACTTTTTCCAATGTCAAAATATCTTGCTCATTACGCGAAAATAGACGTATAACATTTCTGTGTGCGTGAAAGAAATAAATCAGATTTACAACAAAAAAAGGGAGAAAGCTTGTACCTTTTAACGAGCGTACTTTTTCGCATACAACCTATTCCTTTATAGAAATCGGTCACACGCTGCAAAAACGAGAGAAAAATCCGATATACGAAATTATTTTTACCATTACGACATTTACGAGAAAAATGCAAGCCACATCATTTTCAATTTAAAAATCATAAAATTTAATTGAAATACTGATTGAATGAACACTTGCTCTGAAAACTTCTAAAAAGCAAGTCTTTTCATTCATTTTTCTCTGGAAAAAGGAATAATTTTCAATAAATACATTTAATATTAGAGTATAACGGAATCGCTTCGTCGGTTTTACGCACGCTTAATCAAATTAAGTGTTTCGCGATCTCTTCGCAATGGAGTTTTCTTGCGAATCGTGAAATTGTTGCACGCCCGAGAAGCAATTCAATTTGCCTACTATTGATACGTTGAAAATTTTCTTTTGAAACTCGTTCAGCCTCGAGCAAGAAACCGAGTCGAGAACTTTACGCCAATATAACGCTCGACCCTAAGGCTATTTCATATTTTGTAATACGAGTAATTATTATCATACTTTGAACATTGAGACGTGTTTACAAGAAGACTCCGAAGATAAGTGAGTGTTACGGCAGAAAAAAATGAAAAAGCGTTTTTATCTATTCAGGACAAAAATTAATTTCATAACATTGTCGTTTTAAATTATATTTAAAAAAAACTTCAATTTTGTAAAATGAATCTAGCTTTAAAATATTTGATAATTTAAGAGAGTGTTTTCACTAGTTGTTCAGGTAAAAGTAGGGACCATAATACATATTTTCCACATGAAACAAACAAATACGCTAAGCGAAAACAGCGGGGGTTAATTTTTTTAATATGGACAATTAGATGGATGCTTTTACACAGCTAACTAATAGAAACGCTCCCTTATGAAAAAAATTGAATTAGGCGCATTAATGATATAATAAGCGAGAATTAAAAAACATCGTCGACTAAAATGATTATTAGAACGAAAATTTAGAATCATTTTGTAAAGATTTTAGTGTATTTATTACATGAAAGCATTCAATGTATACAAAATACGTGTAGGATCGTGTATAGGGCAGGGACGGTGTGCGCCCCACGTATTTATAATGAAGTGTAAATTTGTTATCGTGCGTTAACAGAACGTTAAACACAAAATGCGAGTGTTAATCCGACAGTCTGTTTCTATGTCATATTTAACGAGAAGCCCGAACACATTTAAATATTCAATAAGCCAGGCTCCGTATAAATTCGCGTGCCATTAATCTTCGCGTGGAAAAATTCGGGCGAACGCGTGAAACACCGAGACACGGCTTTTCGCTTTTGACGCACTTTAATGTTTTATTATTTTTCCGTTTCGAATTTGTTTCGTGCTTAATTATCTTAATGCCGCAGCGATTCGTTTAATGGGTATGATGTGTACCACGAATGATTACTAATTGTAAGCACGATTTATAAATATCCAGTTCAGAAACTGACTCGCAAGGGGAGGCCTCAAAAAGGTTTCCATTATTTTCGATGAAAATTTGTAGAAATGTAGTATAAGTATAGACATGAAATAGCAGTGAAGACAAAAAAAAAATAACCCTCAATAGTTTTTTAGTTATTAGAACGAAGTTTGGTATATTTATTAGGTGAACTAATAGAATCATGTTTTATATTAAGTGTTTTGACATATTTTTAAATTGATAAAGATAGCAATAACAATATCGCTGTATATCATGTCAATACTCATGCTACGTTTCTATAAATTATGATCGGAATCATTGGAGACCAGTATAAACATCAACATTTCGAAAGTTTTGCTATTTTACATTAATATTTTAATACGAAAACTTTCGTAATAAACTTTTAACAATCTAGCATGACTGTAACACTTACAAAATATGCATGGAAATAATCCCGTTCTAGAGTTACAATGAAAATTCAAACACAAACTATCGATACATACGAAGTCTCATCAACACACACACACGTGCTAAAAACTTACGCAACACACGTGAAAACGTCTCGGGTCACGTTTCCCTAACCTCCCCCATGTGCGGGTTTTCCACGTCTCGGAAAAGCGTACGGAAAAGCTCGTCGTTTTTGGCCGGGACGAAACTTTTCCTCGTCCCGGCCAAGTTTTCTTCCTCGGACTTGTTGAACGTCCAAATTGAGTCCGGGCCCGGAGAGTAATTTGATCCAATTTGCCGGAAGGGCAGTCCAACGTGTGTGCATCTGTTTTTTATATCAGCCTTATATCCTTTTAGCCATCTCGGTTCGGATCTGTTAGGTCGTTATTAGAATGATTGAGTGTGAGTTGAGAGTTTTTTTTTTGGGTTTAGTGTAATTTTTTTTTAATATAAATAAAGTTCGAATTACATATATAAATTGAAATGTATGCTACTTAATGACTGCTTGATTGTTGATTATTTTGCAGTAAACTTTCTAGAGTAAATGCGTGCATTTGGGAAAGTTTTTGCATTATTACATTTCACAATCTACGTCATTTATAATTTTGACGTATCACGTAGTTAAGATTAAGTAATCACTAGACACGGCCTATACATGCAACCTTATTAGAATAGTTTATAATCTGATTAAAGTCCAAAGAGTATTGAGCAACACCAGACCACTGAAACTAGTACACTGTATACTCTATCATAAAATGGAATTTGAATTATGAAATTTTCTAAATATTGTTTTTATTAGTTTGAGTTATGAATATTAATATTTTTTTCGATCTGAATTTTCTTTCAAATTCAATTAAAAAAATGAAAATTATTTATCTTCCTGAAAAAACTGATTAAGTTTTGAAATACTTTAACATTTCATGAAAAATTTTATAACAAAACTTTCTATTATCCTTTTAAAGAAACGAACCTTCAACAATTGAAAAAAGTACAATAATAACCATTTTTCCAATCGGTCAGAAATATGAATTATTTTTACTTTTTCGCATTAAACGAAGTAGAAGATAACCAATTTTCGCAGAAGTTAGAGCTCGTTGCCGTTAACTTGGAGCTTAACGTGCGAAATTTCCCAACAATTCTGTGTACGTGTAAATGCAACGTTATATTATATAATATAACAATAATATGTGTTGAAAGGTCGTATTTGTTCGACGTTCTACTTCTACGATTATTGCGGTGTGTATTTGAAGTCTGCGCAGAGTTAAACTTGGTAAATTTCACTCGCTACGCAATGGAGGCACATTCAGTTTTAGTAGGTGTTTTATAAATTTGAAAACTTTCCTTTTCGGATCGTTATACGGTAAAAAGTATCGAATAAATGCAAGTAGATTAAAGCTTTCGTATCGGATAATGTTGTGTATACGAAAAGTTTTTTCGTAGTGTGATTTCGGGTGTTTTTTTATGAGAATTACTCTATTCTGCAGTATTGGCGATAAAATAAGAAAATGAAAATATTCGATAAAACAAGTATTTATAGTTATATATTTTTATGTTAGGGAATGTGAATATTCGAATTCATTTGATTTGAATGATGTGATTACAATTGAAATCAGTTTTAAACGAATTGTTGACGCATTCGTTAACACATTTTTAACGAGCACCGCTGTACAGAATTTACAATTGTATATTTACAGTAAAATTGATTTGATTTGATTTTTTTTCAAAATACAGTGAATTCAAAATTTTGTAAATAAAAAATAATAACAATAATGTTTTTTCAGTTATCGTAGGTCAAAGTTTTGTACATTTGTTAGGTTCACTAATGGAAATTCAAAATGACAGATGTTTACATGGTTTGTTTAATGTATAGAGATATTATTACTGTTGCCTAGATATAGTTTTATGCAAATTTTAAATAAAAAAATATATAGAAAATTCTTATCAGAAAACTAAGCATAAAATACAGTCACAAAAATAAATCAAGCCCGCCAAACACAATAAAGAACAACCCAATCGGACTAAATCTACAATTTGCGAGAGACCTCACTCATTGTGACCAAAGGACGAAATAATCTAGGCTCGAATCAAAGCCTCCGAAAACTACCTTCCGACACGACGGAATCCTCTTCAATACGACCCGCGACACACACGACGAGAGGGCAAATTACTTTTCGACACAGAACCTTTCGCAGAAAGCCCTCGACCCCTAAATATATACATGTACATGTACATGAATGTCGGGGGTTGAATTCGACCCGGTGTCCCGTGGGACGTCCCGCGGGACACGGGTCCCGCAGACCGCGAAGCCGAATTTTTTCCGAAACGAGACGGTGTCGTCGGTCGGTAAACATCGTTATTTTCGTCGAGGGGTTGATTTTTTTCCGTATTGTGTTTTTTGAGAGCGAAATCGTGTTATCCAATCTGCGCTCGAAACTTATTAGCGGAGCGCGTGAAATATGTGCGGTCGGTCGTGCGAGGTGAATATGCATGGGCGTTTATGATTTTTTTTTTTAAACAGGAAGGGTTTTATTAGGATGATTTTTTTCATTTACGAAGGGAGGTTTTATAAAGGTTTTCGATGATTTTTATGAAATTTAGTAGAAATGTAGTATATAGACATAAAATAGTCGTGCAGGAAAGCGCAATTCTCAATAATTCTTTAGTAATCGCAGGTCAAAGTTCAAAATGATCGATAGGTTATTAATGAAATGTCATTTTACATGAAACTTTCTAACAAAACTTTCTGTTCAATGTATTATTTTATTGTTGCTTATATCTCTTCGACTGTAGAAATGTCAAAATATTTCATATAAAACATTACTTCTTGCTGGTGTACCTTCATAGAAAATATGCTGAACTTTGACTTGCAGTAGCTAAAGAATTATTTGGAATTCAATTTTCCATCTTCTCAACTATTTCGTATCTATACTTAAACTATATATCCATAAATAGTCGAAACTGGTAGAGACTTTATGATCATATTCTTGTCAGATGAATGTACCCATATGAATTCTCAATTATTAAGATTAATTGAAGAAATATGATAAAGGAGGATGACCAAATTACTATGGATCCTGGCCCATGAGCGGCCACTAATGATATTGGTATCAAATGAAAGATCTTTTAATTAGCAACAACTTTTACTATGGGCGTATCATCGTGGGGGATGTAGGAAAGGAGATATCAGCCTTTAAAGATAGCGGAATTTGTATGGCGGACGCGCGAAGATTCTCGGGCGTCATCTACCCATATGCGCTATTTTACGTTCATTATCAACATTTTAACTACTTTTTTTCATTTTTTACGCTGCTTTATTTTACGATTATCAATCATAAGGTTTTCCCCGTGCACTTTGTTCATTCTACGATGTTTTTCAGCAGTAAGACGTAATTTCACTAATGTAAATGTATGTATTTTTAACAAAAATGTTTTTTTCTTAGATATTTCATTTCAGAGTATCAGTTTTAATTAAAAGAAACATTATATGTTGCTTAGGAAAACATTTAATTCATTAGTTATTACGTCTTTAATAATAAACAAAGTAATGATTTCTGCATATTGATAATACAATAATATTGGGACAATAACTAATCTTATCTATCTCATTAATATTCAAATCATCTTATGATCTATTAAAATCGAATTCAATGAAACATTTCAGTTTATTTGAAGCGCTGAAATGAAATATCGAAGGAATAAAAACATTTTTTGTTAAAAATACATACATTTACATTAGTGAAATTACGTCTTACTGCTGAAAAACATCGTAGAATGAACAAAATGCACGGGGAAAACCTTATGATTGATAATCGTAAAATAAAGCAGCGTAAAAAATGAAAAAAAGTAGTTAAAATGTTGATAATGAACGTAAAATAGCGCATATGGGTAGGTGACGCTAGAGAAGCTTCGCGCGTCCGCCATACAAATTCCGCTATCTTTAAAGGCTGATATCTCCTTTCCTACATCCCCCACGATGATACGCCCATAGTGAAAGTTGTTGCTAATTAAAAGATCTTTCATTTGATACCAATATCATTAGTGGCCGCTCATGGGCCAAAATGGTCATTGTCCTTTGCTCAAAATATTTGTTCTCAATCTGAAATAATTAACCGTCTTTCATTCGAAACGGAAGGGATGAAAATGTTTTTGATGTTAGAAAATTAATCAACTCTAAGCTAATGACAATTCCCGTTCTTTATTTTGAGAGCGAATAATAAAAAGGCTTGTTTATTGACGCTGAAAAATCAACATCGAACAGCCTTATGTATTTGAACATTGTTTGTTTGTGTTTGCGTACTGAATGTTTCAGACGTTTTTCTCAGAGATTCGTTCTGTTTATATCTAACTTGTTTTTGAGTTTTCGCTTTAATTTGTTTGCACTCGAGTTGTCTTCAGTCTTATTTGTCGTCGATTCGTTGCAACCTTCTACAGTAAGTTACTTCGTTAACCTTTTTACGGAAATACGTGTATAAGTAAATTATGGACCAAGTTTGTAGCTTGAAAAAGAAGGATTTAACTGTAAATTGTGTTAAAATACTTAAAGAGGAACGTACATACACATAAATATAACTCATTCAGAAATTTGTTCAAATAAATAAACTTTATTTAAGCTTGAACATTGAAATTTACTAGAGTAGTAAGAATTCCATCGATCAAAAAAAATAATCAAAAGATTAGAACGTCATGAATGTATTTTGACATTTTTTTTACATGACTAGTTGCCAAAGAATCAGTCATTAAGGAGTCTACAACCAACATACATACAGGCATATATACATTAACTTTCATTTAGGAATATCTATAGGTGTGAAAATAAAATCGGAATCAATGTAAAAACTCGACATTAATACAATCGAAAACAAAATAAAACACTGTCATATTTCATCTGAAAAAAAAGCGATATTCTCGAATCGACATCCCCGAAAGGTAGCCGAGCACAATGTTCACGCATTTGTAAAAAAGGAGACCTTTTCGGATATTTGAAAAATGTATTTTATCAGCAAAACGAGAGCCATAACCGCCTCGCAGCCAAAGTAACCCCCTCAATATACTTTTTTCCCGTCCAGGACGACCCCTTCTTCCGCAAGTTTAATCCTTAAGTCTTCGACGAGAGAAATTTTCAGGATAGCACCGCGTGTCGCTTACGGCTGGATCCGGGAAAAAGCCCGTCTGAAAAAATCCCGAAAATCCCCCTGGCTAAAAGGTAGACGAGAGGCCAAAGGGTCGTAGGGAAAGCGGGAGAATGTTTACTCGACGACCGCCGATATTTTCCGGAGTGAAAAAAAAATTCCCGATCGGGAAAGCCTGTGTCCCTTTGATCGACGCATAAATCAACGTGTTCGGAAAAGCCTCATATGTTTCGGAATCTTTAACGCTTGATGTGGATTCCGGGCGATTTGAAAAATTACCGGATCCCGGTAAGCGTTTGATATTCGTTGTGATGAATATTTAATAAAATGTTCGGACTTAGGATTTATTCGATGAATTTTAAAAGTTCGTGATAAAACATCAAGAATTTATAAAAATGAAAAGTAAATTATCGATAAATTTCAGTGAAATTTACGTAATGAACGCCTGTATTTATATAAAATGTAAATATTTTAAACCTAACAAGTTATAAAATTTAACAAAAGCACAGCACACATGAAAATTAATTAACGTATAAAACGTTTTCAGTGTCGCTTTGTACTACCACTGATAACTCTTGGGAAAGATACGCGCCGAAATAATTTTAACAACAATATGCCTCGACGCGAAATTTTCGAACAGGCACTTGAATTAATTAAAGTTTATTCTATTTTTTTCCGAAAAATTATTCACCGCAAACTATTGGAAAAGTTCGTAATAGAAATTTCGATTCATGCTGAATAGAAGAAAAGTTGAAAAGTTCGCCAAGTGCTTCGTATTAAAGATACGTTCGATAATTTTCTCCGACAGTTTTTTCTCATTCGTTAATAAAAAACGCGAATAATGAAAAAAGCGAATGCTCTCTTAAACGCGTAACATCTTTGAATATATATTTTTCATAATTAAATTAAATACTTATGTAATATTTTATTTAGATTATTCGACTGATCAAAGTGAGGCAAAACACACACTTTCTCATCGAAATTTCATTCTCTCACGAACGATAAGAGACTAAAGAGCGTCACCCTCTCCAGATTCATCTCGGTAGAAGTTTCCCATCGATAATCGACATAGTACGATACGTTTTCCGAGGGTTTTTCCACTCGAACGCGTTCCAATGGCGTCCGTGACGAAATGTGCGGAACGATAAGCTCGGAAAAGTTGACGAAAAGTGTGCTGCGAAGACAAGGAGACAACTTTCCCAGTCCCTTCGGTTTATACATACCTTGTTCCCTGTGTCCCTAATCTTTACTTGTTCGGCTTTCAAAAGCGTCTTATTTTATTTCGATGCGGTTGCTGCGAAAACGCTTCGACCGCAAAACATACTTTTGAATGCCGGTCTGTTTAGGCGACCGGTTTTCTATTGACGATTTTCTTATAAAGGGAGCCTTTTGATAAATAAAAAATATTCGGATCGAGTTGATTTATTTTATTGATGTTTTTTCAGAGGAATGAAAAAATTCCGATTAGGTTTTACATTACTACAGCATGAAGACTCGAGATTTCGTTCATTAAAAGAAACGTATTATTATCGGTTTTTACATGAATTTTTCTAATTCACTTGAATATATTATTTATATCGTATGAAATACACGTTATATTTAATACAAAAACTAATATCAATCTTCATTAATACGACTGGATACAAAAACAATACCCCAGAACTAATCCGAACTTTCTCACATGAACCAAGTCATCATCCACTACCGAACCACCCAAGCTATAATAACTGAAACTTCACACATACACACGTATAAGCCTTTCAGAGCTAAATATGATCAACTCCACTTTTTGAAGAAAAAAAAAGAGTTTCAAATCACAGAGCACTTGGAAAAATCTTTTCCTAATAATAAATATATTATACAATTAAATAACAAAAGCTTGGCCATCGGATGATAAATTATTCTTTTAAGAAGTCATTTCAATTAATTTTATACTCTTATATGAATTGACTACATATGACGACTGAGAAGGCCAAGAAGTACAAGTGACATTTTCGCCGAGATTAAGTTACATACAAGAATCGCTTCTATGTACGCTCATATGTTTGGTGGTAAAAGGATATGAACGAACTTGGAACGTGTACCAAGATACATAATCAAATCACTCGACCTCCTCTCAATACATGTAGGTACATATTAAACTTTCAGCGCCCTTTTTTCAAAATCACCCCAAAGTCACTTGTACCCCTTGGCCTTTTCAGTCATCATATGTATTATATTTTAAACGAAATTTGTACGTTTATATTAAAAAAAAAAAAGATTATTGAATCCAGTTTTGAAAAAGTTATCAAACACATTTATTCGTTTTTCTCGTCTTCTCCCTCAACGAAGTTAGTCACTTTCATCTCTGAACGGTTCATATACGAACTCATACACGGAAACGAGCCCGTAAAGAGTTTTCGATCAAGAATATGGACCTCGATATCGGCAAATAGCTCGGAAGCGTCGAGGTATTCGATATGTGTCACCATTATTAGCACTCCCGTGGGACGCGGATCGTTTTTACCACCGCTGGGTCGCCGAGCAAGAAGTGACTGACTGTCTGAGATGTTAGTGGATATGAGACGATGGTGTATGGTGGATGGTATACGGACGTGTCATGGGGGTGGATGATGGTGGTGTAAGGGCGTCAACTTGTCAGGGAACTTTTATGATTGGCGCTCTCTCCGCCGTTTTATGGGCGCACATAAGAAAGTCTCATATCCTCTTCGATGGTGGGCGGTGGGTGGTTGATGGAAGGTTTGACCCGCTAACGCTTCGCTTATATGTCGGGATGATATATAAAATCGTCGTATGACTTGTACTTTGGGATGATGTTGTAAATGAGAGCGATATTTCTAAAGTGACCTAGGGTTTGAAATGAAATCAAATTGGAACGGTTGGGGTGAGTGCGATTCGTGAGGTGAGTGCTGTTCTTATCGAAAAACAATGAAAAAAAGAGTCATTTACGACATACCTGCATAAAAATGTACATAATAGATTGTATTTCTACAGTATCTTTGCTAATTTCTGAGATATCGATAAGAGTTGCGCTTTTTTCGTAAGCCAACTGACTCTAGACAAATATTCGAGAGAACTTAATTACATTTTGATAACTATAACAATTTTAGTGGGACCTTACTTAACGATCACCTTGCAAAACAAAATGTGAAATATTGATTTACTTGACGAATGACGTTTTGTATAACGAGCTACAATAGGGAAAATATTGTAACATCGTATGCAGTATCATTTTTTTTTATTTTCAGAAAAAAATATGAATTACATTAATTTCCATTAGTTCCATCTATCTCCAGGTATTTCCATTAAAAATGAAATTACCAGATATCTTTAATAACAAATTTTAGACAGTTCGTTAATAGTGGTATGGTTGTATTGATTATGCAAGGTTCCAATCCACACCGAATAAATACCACACAATCGCGAATAGATACAATCGAGACGTGAATGCAATTCGAAACGGCATTATAACGATCGGTCCGAATTAACGATTCGAGGCCGTTAATTCGGCCGCAATTATTAGCACGTGGGATTAACGGAGCGAGATTTTTTAATTTAACGGACGTGTCACGCTATGCAACGAAAACTCGAAATTGTGCGGCTTAACATATACAAAATGCCGGATTTTATATAGCGACGTGTCGTTTGCGTTTATCTCGCGATACGTTTTATCTAAATTAAACGAATTTGCTTTGCGGTTCATGGAAATGGTTCATGTGCATTTTGCAGCCGTATCGTGCGGTTGATTTAATTTTTTTCCGGAAAAATTAAACTGTGAAAAATATTTCATGAATTTATATCATTGTCAGTCACATAACGAACGAATCAGTTTTTTTCAATTATTCTGTGCATTATTTGAATACTATTTTTAAATACATATTACTGAACGGAAATAAATACAACGAAATGAAATGATCTCAATATTGGAATATTATTCGGCGAAACCATTTTCATGCTGCCCTACGCATAAATGAAAACTTTTCTATTAAATGTAAATGCGGCACTTTCAGTTTCGCTCCGTTTTGCTAATATTCATTTACGCTAGCTCAATAAAATTGACGTAAAGTGAAGCACATATAGCGTATGTGCTGTAAGTTTTCACCCTTCGCTATGTATGCAAATTTCGTGATGGCCAATTATGAGTTTCTATATTCAAATAGCACTTTCTTAACGATAATGCACACGAGGACTAAGTCTAAAAGTTGTGTAATAGTTTCGAAAGATTGATAAACTAGAATAAATATATTCATTAAAAGATTTTATATGTAAAGAGGTACTGCTTGTTATTATCATGGAAAGTATCTAGATATGAATTAATATTTTGAATCCGTACAGAGATTTGAAATATTCAAGAGTTAGTACATTTTCAATATGGGATTTTCAGTTGCATACATATTTGATTGAAAGTATCTCGCATGTGTTGAATTTTGCAAGTGAAATCCTATATTATCTCACAGAATACTATATTTTTTTTATATTATTATTACTATAAATCACATAAAGAAATACATATGTAAAATATATAAATGTTAATTGAATACCGATTAATAATGTAAACGATGAACTTATATTCAAAGGAACAGTATTATATAACACCCAATTCAAAGGAATGAAAACATCAATGGTTCACTAACAACTTGAAACTTAAAACCACAAACAGAATTCAAGTGAAAAATACAAGAAGCACCATCCTTTGATCCGAATCGGTCAGGATTTTGATATTCAGTAACTGGTATATATTTTCTATTTCAACATTATACGGATTCTAAAAATAATAAAATAGCTAAATTTTCCTAATCGGTTTATTTTATTTAATAGTTAGACTGAATACTTTTGTAATTATTTTTTTTCTAAACAGCTGAATTTTTTGCAGAAAAACTTTAATTGTTTAAATATCTACGAAGGCTTCTACATCATCACGATTTAATTTTGTAGAATTTATTTCATATTTAACGGAAGAGAAGGGCTTAATCATAGCAATTATTATGCACAGAATAAATACATAACAGAATTAATTATGGGAACGGAAACAGAAACTGAAATAGTAGTGCGAATCGGAACAGTAACGGGAAATCCTATACGACAGTTCATAATCGGCTTAAAGTCCAAAGAATCTCGAGCAACGCCGAATCACATCAGCTACTATTTAAATAAAATTTCAATCAATATTGCAACACTATTTAAATTCAAACTCATAAAATAAAACAAATCATCATTTTAAACCGACAGTAAAAAAATTGAACCCTACAAAAACGCTCTAAAATCACCATCATCTTATGATCTGACTCGGTCATGATTTCGCGACTCGATCGTTACACATTCTTCCATCGAAACGCCTTAGGGGGGTTCACAAAAGCCTCACGAAACATAATCCTTTTCATGCTAGATGAAAAACACGAAATTTTCGCCCTGGACCCCGCAGATAAGAAGCCGCAATTTTCCCGCGCTTTTCCGCCCCAACATCCCCTTTTTCCCTCTCTGAGTTTTCCGCTCTAAGGGTTTGTCTTCTCGCGGCCCGTTTTTTATTCACGACAGTTATGGATTCCGGCTCACTTTGAATAAAATAGGCGTAAAAAAGGGGCGTCCTTTTCTCGTCTGCGGTGATCTCAGTTCGGATCTTGTCGAGAAAATGATCTTGCTTTTCGAGAAGATATGTCCGTTTGAATTTGAGAGATGCGAGTTCGATTGATTGTTAACATGATGCGATGAATGTAATTTTGAGAAATATCGGATCGAATTATCGTTAGGAGGTTTGATAGTTTGGAAGTTTGGTAGAAACTTCAAAACGTAAAGTTAATACTGCGTTCTTGGGTATATGTTATTCGATAGAGTTGTGGTATTTATGTTGTAATGGAAATTAATAAACGAAATATTTTTGTTTTTTTGAACCAAATAACGTTTTTTATTTGTTTGGATTCTAGACTATTGTACTAATAAATACATCTAACATTACTAATTGAATTTGCCAATTTTGATAAGTACATGTATCGAATTAACAATGTAAGCAACTTTGAACTGTGTGTATGAAAACATAAAGGACAATAATAATCAATACTTTCTCTATACGAAATATGCATTTTTTGAAACTTCTGATTCGATTTAATTTATATCTATGTATTAAAAAACTCTCAAATGAATTCATAACAAGTTCGATTCTATATGACGACTGAATAGCATAAAGGGTACAAGTGAACTTTTTTATCAAAATCGAGTTGAGTACTGAAAACGGTTCTATATATCTATGATACAGAACCATTTTCTGTATTTAGCTCAATTTCGATAAATAAAAGGTCACTTGCACTCTTGGTGCTATTCAGTCCCCATTTAATACTCGAGTCGGATATAACGGTTGGAAGCACCTCTAACGATGAGATAAATCGCTCTAATAAATAGCGGAATCTGTGTAATTCTATTTTTGAATAATCCGAATTCCATCGAGAGTATTGAATACGTGGGAAAGTTTCCATTCGCGGAACACTCTCGAAAGTGGCATAAAGGGATTCCGTGCATGCCTCGCATTAGCCATGCACCGTCAGAAATGCACAACCAGTGTGCACTACGTATATATATGTAAATATAAATTAATTTCTCTCGTGCTCTGTAAAATGAGGTGATACTTTCGTGTCATTGAATCGTCTCACATTTCAGTTTTATGCTTTAAACTACGGGGCGCTTTCAGAAATGCAAGAGCTGACTTAACTAACGTAATCCTGTAATACAAAAGCGCCGTTGAGCGGAGGGTAATTAACGTATAATTCTGAGTTTTCTACGAGTTTAATTCTTTTCAACATATATTTTTTATGTTATGTAACGAATTTGTTTTTGTTGAGTTGCTCAGTTAGATAATCTGATAATTTTCAAATATATTTGTTAAGTTTTTTATTAAGAACACTCGAATTTTTAAATGAAATGAAACAAATGATATAGATATAAGTGTAATAATATAGCCACAATTGATTTTTTTTTTAATCATTAATATGCTTTAATTATAGTTTATGGTTTCAATATGATTTAAATCAAATTTAGTTATAGATTCACTAATATGACCGTAATTAACTGTCAGAGCTCAAGCGTACCAATTGAAAAGCCCTATATACCTATACAAACACGTAGTTTATATTAGAAAATTAATATTATTTTGATTAAATCAAAATTTTCAAATTGATTTGCAATGAATTTTAGATATTTTAAAATTGAAATGATAAGGTTAAAGGCTATGTTTTTATCACTGTATGAAACTTCACAAGCTGACATATCTAGAGTTGAGGTGCAGTTAAAAGGCGGGATGGTGGGCTTCCCTCGTTATGTATGAAACTTCGTCAGACCTTCCTAAATTTGAATAAGTCAAGCAAAAATATTTCTTGAAATAAAACAATTTAAAAATTTACAACTGAAAAATATAAATGCAATTTATCTAATTTTAGATAAATTTGTCAGAAATTTATACACAAAATTAACCTGACGAAGTAATCAAAGGGTTCAGGCGAGTTTATCATATATGTAAAGTAGAGCAACAAAGCTCAAAAACATCACATCTGAACCGCATTTTTTTCACAAAATTCATGCTAGAATACACTGAAATGTCATTTTTATTTTCCAGACAGAACATGGGAAACGGAACGCTGTTTTTCCCGCCGTTTCGAGGATCCGAATACAGACCAGACGTGCACGATGCAACGTACAGATGCCGCGCTGAAAATCCTTTCGGTGCCATTGTGTCCAGAGACGTGCACGTAAGAGCAGGTGAGTCGACCATTTTTCATACTGCGAATTGTTCCGCAGTATCCTGCCACGTATTATAATGCGAAACGTTTATTTACTCGGGGATATGACGTCTTGAAAATTTCCGGCCGCCTAGTGTTGGACGGAGCCTCGTGAAATGAGCGTCGGTTTGTGTAAAACGTGTGTGTTTGTATTAGATGGGGTTCGACTGTAATATGATGTGTGCAAATATTTAGAGTCGAATGTTTGTCGATTGAATTCGATTCGTGTCGGGATCGATCGGGTTTGTGTTGGCTTTCATATTCGGTGTCGTTTTGATTAATTGGCGTTTCGATTAATCGAGCATGCCGATTAAAGTCGATGTGTTTCTATTGTTGACGAAATTGCAGATACATTGTTTTGTTCAATGATATGATATGTTTATCTTTTTAATAAAAAAAATTTGAAGTCTAAATATATTTTCAACGTAAGCGAATCTAAACAAAGAACCACCGAAACCGACATTCCCTAGCAATTCAATAAAACTAAACTGGATTAATAAACACCCCCAGAAACATAAAACCTCTAATATTTACAACCCATATAAATTGATTGCGCTTTTTGCCGAGTCACATCGGATATATACAAAACTCATATAACACATAATATAATATTACACACGGCAAACCTTCCCACGAAGAAGAAAATCCACTTAGGCGACAATTTATCAACGGCAACGCGATACGAGCTCGCATAAAAATACAACCATCATATGAGTCGTTCGGAGATAATAGCGACTAACTCCACTAAAAAAAAAAATCAAATCACTTGGTTAAGTAGTAACTTTCGATGTATGAAATATCTTTCCTGAATATTAAGAATGAATACTATTAAATGACAAAATAATGAATCATTATTTTAGAAGCCGTTTTGATTGATTCTGTACTCTAATATAAACTGATACATTTATAGCTTATTATAAACTGAATTTTTATGATTATGATATCTGAAAAATGGCACAATGAGAGAAATTTAAAAGAATTTTAAAAAACGTTTAATTGATTTTTTCGATTACTTGTTTATAATGAAAGTTCACAACCGATATTGATGAAAATTTGTAGGAATATATGAAAAATAGTTGTGAATAACGAAAACATGCCTCTCAATAGTATATTAGTTATTGCAGATCCAAATTTGTTATGTGCACTAACAAGAATAATATTTTATAAAAAATATTTTGACATATCATCAAAAAGATGAGATCAACGATCATAAAACTCCTTTGAGATGAACAAAAAATGTAAAAAAATTATGTTTAGTGTAGCTAACAAATATACCAAATTTCAATCTGATATAACTAAAAAGCTATTAAGAGTCGCATTTTCGTTCATCACAACTACTTCATCCTTACACTTACACTACATTTCTACAAAATTTCCATTGAAATCGTAAAGGTCGAGTCAAGGACTCCCCTCATTAATGGAGCTAGTCACATTTAGCCCTGAACGGCCCACATCATACGTCCCGAAATATAAACACACCCCTTCAAACAAAGGGTAGCAATAACGCAATAAAAAGGTGGCAATAAAACGGATCGCGATTATTGCGTTTGACCCGTGAGAGGTCCCGCGGGCTTCGACGCCCTTTCTCTTACAAAATTCAATGCAAATTTCGTTCGTTGGTTCGTTTGCCACCGAAATGTATGTATGCCCGTATGCGAAAACGCTCTCGTTTTTCTGGTGGGTTTATTGTTGTCTATAGTGGTGTTTTTGTGTGTGTTTTTGGGCGGGAAAGTTCGAACGGAGGGCGTGAAATTAGAGACGAAAGCGGGAAGTTCGAATTTTCAATGTGTGCCGTGGCAGAGGCGTTCGATGTATTTTCCAAATTAAGTTTAAAGCATATTTATTATCGGAAAATCAATCAAATTTTATAATTAATTATACATAAAATAACACTTTACCTCTCCGCTTTAAATTCAAATTCACTAAAATAATATGAAAATTCTTTCACCTAAATTTTTTTGTGTTCTGATAGTGACACTTGTTTCTAAAATATCGCTTCGCCATTCTCATTCTGTGTTTGCCATGTTCGTTCGTTTTTATCCTTTTTATATCGCTACAGCTAGATGTTCTCCGAAGCGACAATTCTCATATAAATCATTCCTTTTTCAACCCCCTAAAACCTCCCTCTCTTCGAGTCGATCGTTGTCCGTTCGTCGATAGAACGACGATGGTCAACGTGAGATAGATTCGAATGAATACGGATTTCTGCTTTTGATAAATGTCCTTTCAGTGTGAATAGGTGAAATTTTATATTTTATGCACATAATAAGCGATTCATTCAATTTGATCAATACCATTAATATTGATATGTACTGGGCGATATCACATTTTTATTTTAATTATATTTACAATACAGAGCATATTATATAATTGATTTAATAATTTATCAAAATATATTTTATCTAAAAATAACCGAATATTTACGAAATTCTGATACGAGAAAAGGGCTGAGAAAATCTGCGAATAATTTAATCGCGCTAAGTAGTGAACGATTCGTTTCATCCTTCTGCTCGTCGTTTCAATCGTTTCTTCCACCTTTCTTTTCATATTATATTGATTTTTTATTCCTTGAAGATTTATTTTAAATTGCTTGACGACCAAATTAAGTGTAGAATGAAAAGGCTCGTCCTTTTTTCAATTTTTCGTGTTTAACTTTCGTCGGAGTGGGACGAGCGGGGCGTGTTCGCTCATTCGTTTCCTATTGACGCACGTTCAAATAATTTCCATCCCATTTTACCCTCAAAAATATATAAATCATAATGAAAAATAAATTTTAACAATTTTAAATTAATTCAAAAATTTGGGAAAATTGTTAATAAAATGATTCAAAACTATTTATTAACAAAATAAAAATAAATTTTATCGAAAGTTTGGTAGAAGCGCAGGGAAATTAAACAGAGAAAACCGGAGTCCTACACGATTACGCACTTTCCCAAACGTCTCTCCACGTCGAATTTAAAATATAAATATATAAATAATAAATTTACGACAAGGCCCCGCAAAGTTCATACTTTATTGGCTTTTCAATTCGACGTGACGTTTTACCGGCGTTCGCATAATTAGATTCTCTCTCGCGAAAACGTCCCCTCAGGTGAGAAACAATACTAAATTATTATAAGGAAATTCATATTTAAATTTCAAGTGCCTGATAATATTATGGTTTCAGCTCATAAGACGCTTTGCTTGAATTATGAATGGGTTCAGCCGAAAGTTTAAGACTATTCATAATGAAGTAATAAGTGCTTTGTGTCGTTTTACTAAACCGAAAGTATGTATGAAAGATAAAACGTGAAAATATACATACATTTCGAATCTTCAGAAGAATTGAAAATATGTTATTCATATGCAATAAATATGTAAAATAAAAATTTCCATCGAAATACATATGTACATATAAATATTGGAGAGCAAATTGTACAATATGGAAATTCGAGTTCATCCAATGCGCAACGTTTATTAAATTTCTACCAATCGACGTACACATTATTAAGTCAAGACTTTTCCCATTTTGCGGATACGTCAATTTTTATATTGAATTTTACTTTTCCGTTAAAATACGAACGCCTTTTCCGAAGAAGGTGTTCAATGAATATAATGCAGTTTCGAACGTTGAAAATAGCATCTCCCCAATTGCAAAAATGTCTAGAACTTTACCGTCGAGTAAAATCGCCAGTAATTGTTCATATTCACGATTCTGTCATATTTGCCTCTTCTCTTTCGTTTTCGGATTAGGTTTATATTTTAGCGATAAATGTGGAGTTTTTAATCGGGATCGGCTACAAAATCGCTCTTTTCATTATTAAAGGGTTCGGATTAGCATTTCACAGTGAAAATACATATACGGAATATGTATATGCTATGTGTAATATAGTCGAAAAGGATAAAAAAGGATTTTTTTTGTTCAGTTTGGGACAAAATCCCGTGGGAAAGGTAATTAAATATTTCGCCAAAGGAAAGAGAAACGACGAATCGGATTATTTTACGTGAAACCTATAAATATT
The DNA here is from genome assembly GCA_024721215.1 of Cheumatopsyche charites. Taxonomy (NCBI): domain Eukaryota; kingdom Metazoa; phylum Arthropoda; class Insecta; order Trichoptera; family Hydropsychidae; genus Cheumatopsyche; species Cheumatopsyche charites. The sequence continues at coordinate 7,176,096 of CM045586.1, read as the reverse complement.
TTCACAATGAACAATCGGATATTTCTCTCATATAATGAAACCGTATATAAATAATTTCATTTTATTTGTTTTAGATGAAAATGTATTATTGCTAATCAGATAATTTTAATAAGCTATATAAATCGATATTTTACATGAATTAACACAATCATAATGTTAAGTTGAATAATAATTCACGAATTGAAAATTTCGTTTTTTTTCCGCTCGAAGAAAAAGGAATTAACTTTATAGCTTTGCGGTAGTAAAATATTTCAAATAATTGCCCAGACAAAGTTTTTAACGCATTAACTTTAAAAGCAAAAGTTACGATATAAATTACAATTAGGTATCAAAAAAGATTTTTATTACAAAACGACGAGTTATAAGCATAGATGAAACTATACTGGATAAAATTAATATAAACATATAACTGTACAAATTATGATATCAAATAATTCATATATTTGAAAAATAAATTACCTTTGTCCTAGATAATTTAAACGAACATTGAAAACGACTAGAAAAGAACACATCAGTCGACGTTATTCAATTTGTAACGTTTGCTTTTAATAGCAAAGAGCACAGTGAAACGGCAAATCGTTTCAATGAAAAATTCACGTTTTATCTGATACAAAATTTAAAAGACCCACTACCAATAACCGTAGATAACCGAAAAACGTCAATGTTTAACATCGACAAATAAAAAAAGATATGACTCTACCGTACACCGACATGTTTTTGCCAAATATTGAGATACGTCATGAAAATAGACCGTATCGATATTCAATATACAGAAAAGGTAAGTTATACGATATAGATGAACTGTCCTAAATATGGAAATATCTAAGCTTTAAGCGTGTATTTTCCATAAATGAATAATAATTAACGCTCTTAAGAAATAAATTTATGACAAATACACTTAGTTATGTGTTGATTATAGCAAAAAGAAGAAATAATTACTTAAATTTAAAAAAAACGACGATTATTGAAAAAATATTTTTTCTTATTTTTTAATATGTATCTCGAATATAGAATGATGGTGTTTTAAATACGAAATGGTCAAAGGGTATCAAATTTGAAATACTGAATTTCATTTCATAGTAATGCGTTTTCGATCCAAAAAATCTTCAAGCAGTTATCTCATAACATATCCTAAAAAAATATCGCATTTCAATGTTACAGCTGATATTGTTAAAAAAACATAGTAAAAATTCAATCCTCAATATTTTTAGACTCATTATCGATATTGTTATTTATCTTTTTGAAACCTAACGATAATACTATAAGTGACTGATTTTGTTCAAACTTAGAAGAATTATCGAAACTTTAAGTAATAAATATCGCGGCGTTCTATATTTGGCGCATGTTCCATATTTAGGACAAATCCTTTATACACGTGAAAAAAAATTGAAAAGCATCGATAGCGACTTCGAAACGAGCAAGTCGTTCTCTAAGGTTATTTAATTTGTAACATTTGTCCGTAATATCGGACTGTACAGTGGAATGGCGATTCGTTTCAATAAAAGATTCGCGTTTCGGCGAAGATCGCCTCCAGGGGAGATTTGTGTCCGGGCCGTAAAATTTATCGCGCCAACTGTTACACAGATCTAAATTCCTCATGCATTTATAACGCCGTTTTGCTCTCACTTTATTAGAGCTTCGGCGAATGCAATAAAGGAGCGAAAAAACGCGCTGTATTTTCGTATACGTGTATAAGCCGGCGCAGACAGTGACGGAAGGAGGGCGAACGGAGGAGCAAAAAATGTATAAAATCGCTGAAAAAAAGGAGATTCGGTTCATATTTCTCTTAGGGGGTGGCTTTGGCTTCGAATGCGTTCTTTTGGGGAGGAAGATCGATTTTACGAGCGGTCGAAACGACCCGGTTTCGTTTTACGCGCGTCGATTCGTCATTGGCGATCTTTTGGGGTGGTGTCATTTTATTATTAAATGTATGATCAATATTAGGACGATTTTGTATCGTTCTACAATTATTTATGCCTGATTATTAAATTTAAATAAATATTGAATAGTTTTTTCTCATTTCAAAGAAATTATTGAATTAATGTGTTTCAAAAAGTGATTAACTTGTGAAAAGAAGACAAAATTTGAACGAAACAATTAATTTAAGGAGTAAAGAACATTGTTATGTTAATTAAAATTTGAGATATCACGCTTGAGAATGCGAAAGTTGTCAGTTGAAAATCGAATTTTATGGAAATATTCATACAATAAGTAAAGAGAGCCGATTTTCATTTGACCATGTCCGCTTTTGCGGAAATGCAATATCTCACATATTCACTCAAATATCGATATATTCATCCTTCCACGACATATTCCCATTTCAATCAATATATAATTTTGAAAAACTGAATTAAAAATACCAAGTTAAGACGTTTAGTATTTCAATGGGAACTTCGTAATAAAAACGAGCTTACATTTAATTAAATCACAGTGCATACGAATCACTCGAACAGTGAAACTTTATAGCGCAATCAAGACTGCAACGACCCGACATCAACGCATTCGAATTAAAGTGGAAAGTATGTAGCATTTATTAGGCGATCCTTTGACTCTCAACACCGGAGACAAAATACCCTCAGCAGTCGAATTTAATTAAGAGAATTCTTTTGTCGATCGAAAGGTTAAGAGTCGTCTTCGACACGAAAAGCACCTGAACTGATCGAACAGTGCGAGACAGAGATTAATACGTTTCTCGAGTTCCGAATTCCGAATAAGGCGCCCCCCCGATTCTTATTAATTTCTCAGCCTCTGGTTCTCTGATCTCATACTCTTGGTCCTCTGATCTCATACTCTTGTTTTCGGTGCTCTCTCTTGTTTGTTTTGCAGCTTCGTCGGCAATAAATCACTCGAATTCGCGCCTTGCGCCATCGGCGACACCAGTTTGCGCTTTTCAGTGGACCTATTGGGGGTGGTTGGGTGGTTTTGTGATGGGGTGGTTTCTTATGGTGTCCTTTTTCAAGATGTGGAATTGGTTTTCGCTTTTGAGTTGTCAGATTTTGAGATGTAGAGGTTGGATTGCTCGAGATGTGTCAGATCTATGTAATTGTATGCTAAATTATCAAAAAATAATAAGTTTTGTCTTTTAATTTTGTAAGTAATAGGCTTGTATTTTTTTCAAATTAATTATGTGTAAAAATGTAAAAACATTCGAAAAAAAATAGAAAATGAAATTGTTTGTGTTATTTATAGCTCTCGTATTACAATTTTCTGTAGGTGTAAAGTGTAGGAGTTTTCATCTGCGAATTTACTTTTTTATACGTGAAAATGTTATCCATTAATTTTTGTATTTTATATATGAGCAAATTTCATTTAACTGTATGAAAATAACGATGCAATTTTATATTTTAAAATAACAAAAATCTTGTCCATCCGAGCCATTCATTTTTTAAGGTCTTTGGTAAAAAATAACCCAGTTTTAGGTTCAGCACACAGCTTCAATTAATGGGCTACGAATGGTTTAGTCAGGTGAGAGCTCGAAAAACTAATAAAACTAAACATTATGCATAAATTCGGTGAATTCATATTCAAAATTACGAAAATTCAAATTTAAAATTGTATTTATAATAGAAACTATCACTTATTTGAATGTAACAAATAGCCTCCATATAAAAACTATAATCGATATGAATATAAAAAGTAAATCTAAATTAATTCCGTTCGTCGAATCATAAAAAAAAATCATCAAAGCAACTAATTGAATAATAAAAAAAGACTTCGATTTTGAATTTCGACAGCGGAAAATTTTTTCGCGGAAAATTCCATGGCGATTTTTCCAGCGCCGAAATTAAATTGGACGTGTCGCGTTCCGTCCATATGGTAGCCGTTCGAACATTTCCCGTAGTTAGTAGTGAGAGGGCTCGTGTACCCGAAGGTACCCAACTCGTACCCCCTAAATGTGACCGGGTCGTACCCATAGAGTATGTCGTACCGTACCTAAATAGCACGTGTGTCGGCCAGGGGTGGCCAACCGCCGGCTCGCGCTGCGCTAATTAATTGAATTTCTCTCGTTTCGGAAGCGAACTCTTACGTACGTTTCGAGTTCGCTTCCTTTTTTCGCTTATTCCTTTTCCTCTGGGGAGGTAAAGTCGTTTAGGAAATATTTAGTTCGGCTAATAGGTCGTTATACTGTGGGGTATTTTCGTACGGGTTGGATTCGAATGATAATTTCGTGCTGATTTAATCGATTCGTGCTAAATATAAATTTGAAATGTTCGTGTTGAAATTTGTCCCGATCGCTTTTTAATTGCGCGTGAAAATATTGAATTGTGAAAATTTTCGAACAAAGTTGTTTGTTAACACTTAAATTTTTGTTTGTACAACGTATTTACATTCAAATAGGAAAAATATTGTAAATTTTTCATATAATTCGAATTATTTAAATTCCGTTCGACTTTCTAAGTTTTTCGAGTTGGCAGCGGCGACATTAAATGGAAAAGTTTTCTGTTTATTTCGCGCGACGAGCTAACTTTTTCTCAAGACTTTTCTCGTACTATTCGAACCCCGTAATATGATATACATATAACGTTATACTTGGCACAAACAGTTTTAAAAAGTTTACCAAATAGAAAGCCGACAAAATATCGTTAATTAGTAACACGTGTACTTAATCCAGGAAGACGAAATCGTTGAGAAGTCACATAAAAAGTTACTTATAGAGAATATGAATTGTGAAACTATTTTTATCAAAATGATCATTATTAGTTTGAAAATTCTTTTGAGTATATTTAATGAGATACAAAATATTAATATAATTTTGAAAAATGGAAAATTCATTAATTGGTTTGTATTATATAATTTTTAGCTATCTGATAATAGAGTTTGAAGTCAGAGTTTATATAATAAAATATCTTTGAAAATCGATTTTCTCTAGAACGTTTAATGGCAAAAGAACCTCTTATATTTTTCCAGCGATGAAAATTATTCATCCCAGAAGGGCAAGCTTTATGTCGACCACCTTAAGTGGTGAAGCAAAAACATTGAAAGCATCGCTCGAAAGTGAGTGCTTTGAAAACCCTTAAAACATAACCGGACTCGTTAAATATGCATGTAAAAGTATAATCTAGAATATGCATACGTAATACTTCCAGTGATAAAATTATATTTTATTCAAAACTTCATGCTATTTCATTGCATCGAGAACGTATTAACACTAAGTTTTATCGCAGGTACTACACTTTGAAAGGTTGCAAGCCAGCGGTTAAACTTTTATTATAGATATACGATATTCCGCGAAGTGCTTCAAGATAAGTGAGTTCTTGAATATTTTCCAGATGAGCGCACAATTTTTTTAATCATGATTTCCGCGAAGAAAACTCATTACAGAGAGAGAAAATAACGCTTATACTCCACCATTAACTGAAGCCACATCCGTACTTCAATTAAATTATTAAATGAAAAAACCTCGTATAAAACCTATTTTATTACTAATCATCATCAAAGAAAATAATGAAAACAAAACTAAATAAATCACAACAGGAAAAAAACTCATTCGCTCAAGCAATAACAACCGAAAGACATATTTTCACATGCGTCATAATTTTTGCAATATCGTCGACAACTTTCGATATAAAATCCGGATCGAACGTACGAAAGCGATATCGCACACTCGATCCACTCCGTAATACTTGCTTTATTATTCCGAAGCAATAATCTCTAATGACGAACGTTTCAGTTTATTTCGGGGCCAACGTGCGTATCGTTCGCTTCACTATTTCGATTTACATCGGAAACTAATTCCGACTATATTGTAATAGACTCGTGCGAAATTTACGTCATTTGGCTGCATAATTTTCCGCGTATCGCACATCTCGAATATATTCCGAAGGCTGTTCTATTTATTTCTGTATATAGTGTGTAGCTACATCGTGTCTCGAGACGCGTTGGGGAAAATTAAATTAAATTTTGCCGATTTTCCGGCCTTCCCGTGTATAGAAGCAGAGATCCCCAAAGTGACGTTCTGGAAATTCGTTTTCTTAAGAAATTAAGCCCCATTCGATATTGAAATGATTCAATTTTCATTAGTTCAATTCAGTCTTTGAAATGAAATTTGAAAAATATGTATGTAAATCGAATATGAACCTGTTTTAATATTCGAAAGTCAATTACAGTTGGGAATCTGTGATATAGTGGGTGTATATCAGGAAAAGTGACAAGTAAACTTGTCGAAACCACTTGCGACTCGAAATTAATTGTCTCTCAGGCGTGATTATGGCTCATCTCAAGGCTTTGCCCTGAAGAAAGTGTGTCTGTTATGATTTTAATGGAATATTATTAATCAAACATTTATTAATGTGAAATATTATCGATTTTAATCAAAACATCAAAGATAGCAACGTATATAATTAAATTGTAGGACATTTAATAAATTCACTAACATTATGGATGTAAATATTCACAAGAATGTATTTTCAATTACTACAACAAATTGTGTTATTTTAATTACTGTGTTAAAAAAAACCCTCAAAAACATTCTTCGTTAACTTTCCAAGAAAAAATATGTTTAATCACAATGTGCGAATCATAAACGAAACTCGATGCTAATTTAATTACGAAAATTTCCAAAATATCACCATAACGACCAATCTCTTCAACGCAAAGCTTTTTTTCCAAAGAAAAAAAACACGCAAAATACGAAAACAAGATACCTAGAATAAAATGATTAAAACTCGGTTAAATCCATACAACCACACAGAAGAGCGCCGCAAAGCCTCAAAAACCATCGCCACCGTAAAGCAGAAGCTACCTACATACAATATAAAAAAATCTCTGAAAAGCGAAATATTTCACGTGACGGCCCCACTTTGAATAATCTGCCACGAGGGCGAAAAAAAAAACCGACCCCCCCTTATTTTTTTTGCGACTTTAGTTCTTTGTCGGCCTTAAACTTCTCCTGCCCCCCCTCAGCCATGAATATTAATAAACGCAACTACGAGATAAGGGAGTGGACGACACTTAAGATGTTTACCTACCGCATAAATCCGCCTAGGACACGATTTTTCCCCAACCTTTGCGATGCCATGTTGGGTCCCCGGACATGGGGTCCCATGGACCCCAGGAGCCTCTCGAAGCTCATACATAACGCATGCGAATTATTTATTTATTGGGAGAGCGAGCGTACACGTAAGGTTCTCCGCTCTCGTATAAAGCATTTTTAAAGTACCGCTCGTGTATCAAAGTGGGGAATTTTTTAAGGTATTTTTTTATTTTTTTCAGGTGTAGGTATGTGCGTGTTTGCGTTCTCAGCCTTCCCGGTGATGTATTTTTTGTGTGGAAAATTTTATATGTCGCTTGGGAGTCGAATGTTTCTGATTGGTCAATTCAGAAATTTAAGAATGTGTACCTGGATTCGTAAAGTGCTGCGGAGAAAATGTGAATTGAAAGAAAGCTAAATTGAAAATTTTCGTACGAAAATGTTGCCTCATTTTTTTATTTTATATTTTTTTAACATCTTCTTTTACAATTTTACTTTATATTTTAGAAAAACTGATCTCTCTTAATATAATAAACGAATACACAACTAATTTCTATGATTTCACTAAATTGATTCGACAAGATATCTCTTATACGAAGAATATTTCATAATTCTGTTTTAGATATAGAAAAATATTATTCTATATATATCGAACGTACAATTTAGAATTCGCTTCAATACATGAAAATGAACGACGAAGAAAATTCAATATTTCAGAACCCGTTCGAATATCTTATTTAAAACGTAAAAGCAGTGTCGAGCTTTTGAGCCTTTCAAGTTCTATTTCGTGTCTCGAGTTGCAGACGAGTATCTTTTTCTTATTTCCCTACTATGGTATCGATCTCTGAAAACCCAAAAGGATATCCTTTTCTCGTTTTACATTGACGATAATGCAAAATCTCCGCTGGGACGCCAATCAAATAAAACGAGCTCTCCAATAAAAAAAAAATACACTTCTATCAAGTTGGAATACATAAATGGTGTTATTGGATTGCGGCAATCGAATTGCGAAATTTCTATTTCTATCTCAAACTTATAAGATATCACCCTTTTTTACGATTTCATACCCTTTTTCATATGTATAATTGATAGATTTTTTAAATATGATTGATATATAAAATATAGTTTATACGATTTGATACATATATCAAGTTTTGTATAGGCGAATGAAATAAATTGAAAAATCTTACATTTTCTCCAAAAGTACATACAAAAACGTGTCATACCCTAAAAAGAAAAAAATCTTTCGATCATTTTTCTTGAAAGACACAATAAATCACTCACTCACACACGATATACATTTCATCATAATGACGTGCACATCTTTTATGTTGAACTTTGAAACGGAGGACAACGCCACAAGTGTTGGCCACCTTCTGTAGTACCCATGGAAAAGCCTCTTCCCATACACACAACATACATATATTATAACATAGAGAAGGGGAAAACTTTTCCCCGGAGCAGAAAAGGAAAACTTGCTCCGGGCAGGTGGCCATTCGTGATAAATCGTCGGAGCCGATGGCCGAAACGAACTTAATGAAAAATGGATAAAATATGGGGGCCGAAGGCATGTCAATGTGGAACCAGTGAAAAATAACGTTCGCCGGTCAAAACTCCATTACTGGACGAGAGAAGCGTGCTCGAAGAAATTTGATAGTCTTAGCTTGTTTCATGGTGGTTTTTATGGCATTTCTTCAAAGATTCGCTTTGTAATAGAACGATTGAAAGCGTTAAATTAGAGGTGATTGTATCAAGAGAAGTGTTTATGTGAGATTTCATTAGTTGTTGGGAAATTTTATTGAGTCATAAATAAGAGTTTCATATTTTAAGATATGGAAATTCTCAGATAAAGTTGAGATTCTTGGAAAAAAATAAACTCAGGTGCTGAGTCGAAAATCTCTACGAACGAGTCAGCGCAGCCAGTGGCTGTAATTGGTTCCGGGAATTTTTGACAGTTTAAAATTGCTTCCGATTATAATAAATCACGGTATTTTTACTCGAAAGTTAATTTTTTTGTTCAAATCTTATACTTTTCCATGCATACTAAAAATACAAATCAAAATTTACGATCGAGATGAAGTTTTCTGTTTGTTTATACTGTGTTGTATAATTTAAAATTTGTTTGTGAATGCAATACTGCAATTTGAAAATGTTAATTTGAGATACGTTTTTTTTTTATTTTGAATAGAAAATAATCAAATCCGTATGCATTTCCGCTCATGTCTCGTTCATTTTCCTGAGAGAGTTCTCACGTACGAGGAAATTCATGTCGGCAAATTTCCTTCCCGTCTGCGTCACATGAATGCAAATAAAATTTATGAAGTATCAGAAAAAAAGGGCTTTAGACACATGTCAGGTAAACATACATTTGTATTTAATTAACTGTATAGAAAATATGAATTGAAAACAAAATTTTATTTCAACGAAAAGATTTTTTTAATAAAAAATCTCGTCGCAAATGCTAAAAGTCACAATTGAATATTTTTAGACAGTATTCTTATAATAAAAGTTAATAAGAAAGTTTTCCCGTTAACGGCCTACAGAACTTTCTCTCACTAGAACATCTGTTCCTTGTCTATGTAATACGCGATTAAATCGAAAAACAAAGATTTATCTGTTACGAAATTATGTGATTAAGATAAAACCGGAAAATTAATTGTGTTCCAATTTTTCATGTACATACATATGTACGGTGAAATTATTTTTTATAGGAAAGTATAGAGTTTAATCTTTGGTGCTTGAAATGTGAAAAATTTTGAAAGTACGTTGTTGACTTGTTAGAAAATATATCGAGAAAGTGCCACACGGCTTTTCCTCTGTCGTGACCTGTCAATTTTCCGAAACAGGAAAGTCGTTGCTTGTCCAATTTTCATTTTGGCAATATTGTTCGATCATTTATACGAAATGTTTTTCTTGTAAAATTTTCGGTTTCAATTAATAAAAAAATACTAACCGATTGAAAGTTATATTACTTCGATACTTTTTATTAATCTTACTATTACTAAATTAAAAAAAAAAGTTTTTTTTAATTTTGAATACATATGAATTGCGAAGCTTCATTTCATACTATTTCTTCTCGAACTTTAAAAAAGTCGGACGGACTGAAATCGCTTTGAGTGAATAGCATAAATAAATATATAAGCTCACATACTCGCATAATGCATGTGCATGTGCCTGCATTCGATTTTGCATCGGAAAAACTTTCCTGTCGACGGAAAACTCTGAATATTTTATTGTGTGCACTAGCGAAACTCCAGAGCGACGACATCCTATGAAAAAACAAACTAACGCGACTATTGTACGAACTTTCTATATGTGCATTTGATTATATACAAATCAAAATGAAATGGAATATAAATAAAAGAAAACTTGCTACTGGACATACGGCAGGAATATCCTCGAAATAATACATATATGAAAAAATAAAAACAAGCAAGCAACTTCCGACGAATTTTAAGAAACACCGAAATCCCGAAAACACTAACATATAAAACAAACCATTTAGGAGAATTGTTGTAGCTTTTCCGCATGGGTGTAGCCGGGCGTTATACTTTGCGGACGACGCCCGAGTGGCCTAAGAAGGCGCGTTAGAGTTTTTCCGGGAAAACAGCGGGAAAATCGAGAAAATCCTCGACGGACCCGAAGGCCCGGACGAAATGGGATTTTTCACGACCGTTCGCGAAAATCTGTGCACGTTATAAGTCCCGAATGCGCTCCGAGTCGTTCGGACCCCAGTAGCACCCTCAGGAAAAATCCTTGTTCTTTTCCATATATTCTGTGTTAACGTTTTTGTTTTATAATACTTTTGTTTGTATTATATCTATATATTACGGTCGCAACAATTAGTTTTCAAAGCTAAAATCTTATGATAAGCGTACTATGATGTACTATTAAAGCATTCCTAATGCATATTTCGGCAAAACCTGTTGAAGTTATATCAGATGATGAAGTTATATCCACTATCAAAATTATAGCCATTTATCTTGTAAATTATTTTATTATTATACTTAATTTCAATATATGATTTTATAAACTGGATAAAAACTTATTTATATTAAAAGTAGAAAAGTTATCTAGGCTTAAAGAGGCTCTCTCATGAATTATAGGGCGACACGCGCTTTTCCGTTAGCCGAAGTTTTTTAAAACCTCAACTCTAGTATATTTCGCACGAGTATAATTTTTGTGCATAAGCCGCTGGCTTCGGACGCTTTTTCATTTTATAAGTTTTTTATGGTAATAGTGGGTGAAGAGTTGCGTGAAATATGGCACAAAGTCGGGCTACCTGTCGGAGGCTTACCGGGGTCGTTACTTAGGAGCACTTTGCTAAATTAATATTGAAGACTCTCAGTTTCCGCCATCTATTTGCTATTATATTATTAAATTATACCCTCTATGGAATTATTTACAAGTACTGGACCGATTTTCAATAATGTGATTTGGAATTGAAATATCCCTTTTACTTTTGATCTACGCTAGAACATAAATTATATACGGCTTGTATAACGGGAAATTTTGCAATTGATAGTAAATGTGTAAAACTAGTTTAGAAAATTTCGAGTCATTTCATTAATAGATAAAATTATTTTATTTATCGAAAAAGGAATGGCATCCTGTTAATTTGTTTCAATATGATCAATTTAAGGTTTTATATGTTTCATATAAAAGAAAATTTATATCAAAAGTTGATTAAAAGCACTATAAGAAAACGTTTGGGAAAAATATATTTTTTCATCATATTGACGATAAAATATAATTCCCACCATAAATCGATTATAATATAAGGCAAATGAGAAAAACTTGTTTACCACTTCCGCACAATAATATTGTCGACTGAAACGAATACATTGTAAACAAGATTTTTTTCCATCGAACATTTACGAACCACCGGTGTTAACATTGTACGCGTTGAAACCCAACGTCGAATCCGAAATTCCAAGTATAACAATTCATAGCGATATTTATAGCTTTTAGTTGAGAATAATGTCTTTTGTGAGTTAACCGGAATGCGAAAAAACTTCCGAATTTATGTTCGTAGCGCAGAAAGAGAAAAACTGTAACGCTATAATATGACATTACGAACTCTAGGTGTGTACGCATAGAACGATCCGAATTTTGCATACTTTTTTAATAAATTCTTGCAAAGTTTCTTTTTCGTTTTGTTTTAATATGAATCATTTTCCAAGCCCGCTCGGACGAATATAATAATAATGCGTTCTTTGATTTCGTTCGGTTCGCGTTTTATGGCGTTCGTTCGGAAAAATTCCCATACCAGTATAATACCTCGTATAATTTTTCCTCTCAGTCGCTTTCAGAGGACTTAATGTATGCTGTAAAAAATCGCATGAATAATTAATTACAAAATTGAGTGTAAAAATACGTCGAATCCTTTTCAACGTCACCTTTTATGTGCGTATACTGTATGTATGTATATTTACGAAGCTCTACGGAAAATTTATTTTTCACTGCGCATTCATATCGGTGGCACGTTAATCCGATTTTTCACGGTTTTTTTCGCGATTTTACATTTTTCGCGTTTGAAATATCAATATTATGCTTGTGAGAAAAAATTCCATATCGGCTTTATATTTCGATATCAAATAATGCAATGTCACGTTTTCGATGCTATTTTTTTGAAATGTCGATGTTATTGAGTTAAAACAATGAACATTTTTTTTAGATATTGTACTAAAATTCTATAATTTAATCTATTATCTGTAACTTCAAACATATGAAAGATAAAAGCAACGCATCTGACAAAACATTTAAATCTCTTCAGCCCAAATTTATATCCTTAACACACACACGTTCGCGTTAAACGAATGCGATTCGCGCCTCGAAAGCCTGAAAAATAAACACGTTTCCCACGTCGAATTTCCGAAGGAAAACTTTCACCTTTTCCCATACACACACCATACCACGCAACAAACAAACATAAGTTGCATTCACACGTTACGATTTCAAATCCATTCAATCAACATATCTTCGATGAAATAATAACTATAAACTACATTGTATAAATGCATATATACTCATCTATCAATAGATTGTTTCGAAAATGATTTTTTTTTCATAATATAAAATTTAAGTACATTTATCAAGGACTCAAGATCTGCAGACTTTCTGTTGACCGACAATATAGTCGGGCACTTTTCAAAATGAAGTTGGAATCGTTGTAACGTGCGCACCTCTATACATCTCCATTCTGATTAAAAAGTTCAACTAAACTATCGGCCGATAAAAAGTCTGCAGACTTCAATTTTCGTACAATCGAATCGAATGATGATTAGTACAATCTAATGAGATAATTTCATCGAAAAATCGTTCAGTATAAACGCGTCCCGAACAGCACACCCATACACCATACACAAAAACAAACTTCTGTGAGAATTTGCAAGAAAGCCGAAGAACAAGGGCGTCAATCGAGCCCCCCTCGCGGCTGAATAAAATATAATATATATGTATTGTATATAAGGGGGGCGGAGGCGCCCGATCGGGGGGCGGCGTCCCTGATGGGATAAAGTAATTTTTGCGCAGGCACCTTCTTTAACGAGTCTTCTTTTTATTTTGAAGAGTGCCGAGCGCCGTTCCGAGAAAATTAAATTTCGCCTCTTCCACGCCTGCCCCATACTACGCGACTGGAGTGTGTCTGTTGCTGTAAACGTTCAGAATTTCATTCGGGATATGCACGGAGATGATTGAAGATTAAATTTGCATTTTGGTTCATTTTAACGTAAATAAGGTGAAAATTTTATTTTTTTCATCGGTGTGATTTAATGCTGCGGTAAAAAAAAATGTCATATATTGGCTCTATTTCATGATTTGAAATCAAAAAAAAATTGCAAGATTGCTAAATTCGTTTAATTTTGAGAAAAACTGATAAATACATACTCACAAAATTAATCTGACAAAGTTATAACCATTTAACTTACTAAAGAATATGACGAAACAATAAAATGGTGGTACTAGAATGTATTTTTTTTTAATTGTAACATAAAGTTTGAATCGAATTTTTAAAGTGAGAAGTGCTAAAGTAAATATTTTCCGTCCAGAGTCAAATATTGAGTATTTGTACATCAACACAGGGGTGTATTCAGGGGAGAGGGCCTCCGTGTCTCGGACGCTTCGTCGAACTAATACAATTTGCCGTTGAGCGCCAGCACGAGCTGTTTACGGGCTGCCACTCCGCGGCCAATCTTTCTTCTTTCTTTCCTCCTTGTCGTTGTCGCCATGGAGGGTTAAGAAAAAAAAAGAAAAGAAAGAAAGGATTCGGCAGGGGCTAAAAGATGAAGGCGCTCGCAGGAAGAAATCTGTCGAAAATAGCGTCAGCGCGTTAGCAATTATCAATTGTCAAAAGTTTGAACTCATTCACAAAGATACTTTTAGGTGAAATTGAAGAAACAATAAATATTGAAATAGTTGAATATAACGATTTAGTGAATAATCTGAATTTTAATTTGAAACGAATCCCCGTTCACGCTTCACCAACGAAATGTCAAAACCGATTGCACTAAAACCACCAATTTACATTACTCCGCCCGTCGATTAAACTTCTGCGTTTCGGCAGCACAAATCGAAACGCACACAGAATTAATTACAAATCCAACGCTTCGGACACCTCTCAAAATAATGAAAAACAACACCGAACACGACTAAAATTAATAAAACGAAAACACTCTATCGTTCACACACCGGCTTAGAACACGCTTCACTTTCCACTCAAGTGTAAATTGTAAAATTTCAATCTAACTTGAAAAAGTGTGAATACTTCGTAAAAATCCTTTAACACAATATACGTAGAGCTCAAGCTAGGATACTTTCGAAGAGTCTTCTCCTTCTTTTATCGCGACTTTAAATTATTTTCCCCGTTTTTATCGTGGGCCGTTTGCATCTTGGCGGAATGGAAAAGAGTAGTTATGATTATTGCCAGGATCGTGTGTGTCTGTGTTTGCGCTAAATCACGACACAATGGCCACCCCGAGGGACGAACTTCGGCTTTTTCAAGTGTCAACGAGCGGCGAACGTTCACACCCTTATTGCCGGCCCCCCACACCCCTAGGTCCGCCCCTGTGTGCGACAGCGCTTCTCAACAGGTGAGGCGTAAACACGTACGGGTGTTTGACGTTTGCGTGTGTTTATGAGGATATGTGGATTCCGCTGGGATGTATAAAGCGGTGTGTGTGTTCTTAGTTGAATTTTTCATGAAGACATTGGATAATTTTCATTTTTGCGATATTTTTTTAAATAAAAATGAAATTTATGTACGTTTTTATAATAATATAAACATTTGAGATATTTTTTGTAGACGTGAATAATTAATATACATGCAACCCTTCTATAATACGGGAATACATTTGTTGAATGTTATATTATATGAGGGAAATTAAATAAAAATTTGGCACGAAAAATCATTGTATCCCGATTTCGTCTCATTAGTGTAAATAAGGCTTAACGTTTCCGAGCAGACAACATATTATTGTGGTTTTGCTGAAATAAGGTCTCTCCAATGACGCTATTTTTTTTTTCATTTTGGCTAGTTTAATGTTTTTTAAGGTGAATTTTCATCCTATGAATATTTTGGTCTACAAACTATTCATAGCACAAAAAAATCGTTTTCATGAAACGTCATTAAAATATACGAAATGCATGAAACGAAGTGTAATTGGAGAGGCTTTTTTCTAGGAAAAACTCACTACATATATTAAAAATTGTAGCATAAAAGAAATACCGAAAAAAATATTGTGTTTTAGGATAGTTCACATAATACCAATAATTATACATATAAATAAATAACAAAAAAAGCCAATATATTATATTATATGTGAGTATGGATATAATTTTATTCTTATTTATTTTCAAAAGTTATCAATTTCAATTTCAATTTTTTTCAATATTTACTGAAAAAAACACTTGATCATAACTCGCATATATTGGCCGTTTGAAAAATGTTAAAAACACTCACCCGATGATTGATGTCTCCGTTGTTATGAAACCTACCTCCGCATCTGATATAAAAAAATACACAAAATTCTTTTTAAAAAAGTTTATTATTTTTACACTTGAAAATAGTAAGCATAACTTAAAAAAAAATTTAAAAGCAATGCACTTTTGATTATAATTTTTTAAATTATGTGATGAATAATCATATTCACTTATTTACAAAATTTTCACAGTTTTTAATATTAATTATATACGACTTTAAATGATTATATAAACTACATTAACAGATCATTGTTAATAAGAAAATTAATCGACTCTGTTAAATAAAAAAACAATTCAATTAAGAAACTCGTAAACAGAATCAACACGTCCGAACATTTTATGCATTCTGAAATTTCAATAAGGCGATAACGCAAATTTTCTTTGATCCCCTCAGACTGAACCCTTCCGAGGGTCCGCCAAAGTTTTCTTTTGATAAGATAAACACTTTCAATTAAGAGTGGCATGAGAGTTAATTAGCCCCGGCGTTCGGATATGACAAAAGCCCTTCCTTATCAGAAACCCATCGGCGACCCTGGTCCGCTTCAGGACCCTCGGGTCCCTTGAGAATTTCAGAGGAAAACAATTCGACGTTTGTGGACTATGATGGCTATTACATTGAGATTTTTTGAAATGAATTGATTTCGATTAATAAAAAAAAACGATTGAAGGGAAATCTCATATAGCTAGCGGGAATGAATTACGAAATTAACGAAAAAATACTAAACAAACACTATAAATTTGAATACGTTTAACTCGATCAGAACAAAAGGACATATTATTAAAAATCTCAAAATCGGTTTTATTGTTCTCATACACACTCAATCACTTCTGGAACAACAAAAACAACAAAAAACACTAAAAATACACTAAAAATAACCACAAAAACACCATAGACAGAGGAAATCGTCCGAGGCCGAACGAACTCGATTGTGTGATACTGTTGCAATGACTTATCGTTGTCTTTTTTTTACCATTAATCGATTCGATCGATATTTTCATTTTAAAAGCGATATTGCTGTGAATTTTGATGTAAAAATATTGATTTTTAGCCGGAATCGTTTTCTCTTTTACGCGATTGTGAAAACTGACGTGCATTTGTTCGGTGATTCATTTGATATTTTTTTTACGAATTTTGTTTAAATTCAAATGGTCAAATTATCAATGAATCGTTGAAAAACGTTAAGTTATGTTTTGTTATAAATAAAAAAAAATCTAAAATGGATTGTATAAATTGCAGAATTTATAGATCTTTAAAATTAAAATTTATTTCACCTTTATATTTCTGTTTTATTTGCTAAATAACATCGAAAATTATATTTCACAGTAAAAATATGAGTGAAAATAGCGTACAGTCAATAAAAATAAAAATATGAAGTTTTAATGCAGTTCGTTTTGAATTTTTTCAGTGTTTGAATAAATTTCGCGTCACATATGTTTGCGAATTTGAATTTGATCTGTTTATTGTTCCAGTACTGCTTGAAACAACTGTTGATATTTATTATATTTTATTATACAGAAAATGTACGTTCCGTATTTATTTGAATAAAATGAAATATTAGATACAGTTATATTATGATATTTTTTCTGAATCTATTTATTTTTTTATGATAGAAATATATACACCTATACTTTTTAATAAAACAATGTATGTACTTAAAATTAGTGAACATTTACATTGCGGTATTATTCAGCAAATATTAATTTACATGATTCATAATTAAATTCACATACAAACATTTGATGGATATTCCATAGTAAATATGCACATAATTCACATCCTTACGAACACGATAAATATTAAAATGATACTATCGATCAATAAGGACAAACGGTACACCGATAAGGAGGAACAATAATAAATGAATCTTTTTCGGCAGATGTTTACTTTATTATATGGACGTTTAATGCGATAAGAAAACTGCGTACGTCTTTATCGGAAAACTCAATAAGGATACAAAGGAAAATGTATAAGACTTACACACTCGGGTTCTATTCAATAGAATATTAAAGTTATTGTTGATTTATTGTAAGAAAATATACAGATTACGAAAGAAACTATTACAGATTAAAGTTTGAATAAATATATGATATGAAATATATCTTTATATTTGTTGTGATCATTATTTTCAAATGAGTACTTATTAAGGGCAGATCTTTTCACTCGTTTAATTGAATTTTTTTATAGAGTTTAATTTTGTGTTTTTGTAAATATGCCATGATAATTGTCAAACTCTAGTTGTCGAAAAATAAATATCAACACAAACTTCGGTTAAACGAAAAGATTGGCTCTAAATATGTAATTTATTCAATTTTTCTAAGAAAAAAAATAATTTACTTTCAAACATTTCATAACAAATATTTATATGGATTCATATCTTTCCAAATAACCTGAATTATGATATAATATACATCGCATATACAGGAGGGGGACCTAACAGGACCGGCGTATATTTACTAGATGTACACATAACGTTTCATTTGTCTTTCATCAAAGGATAGCTCCTGGTGAAAGTAAACACTTTTTTCCTCCCCGGTAACGTATTTTTCCTTCTCGGTTTTTCCCCTGTATACATATATTGCTCGGTCCCGAATTCTTTCGTCGGTTGGTCTTTTCGCGGAAAATTCGCAGGACACGTCGGGAAAACTAAATTACGCGTGTGTCTACCCGAACGTATCTTCCTATAACACAACACATACGTCTGATCTTCCTTTGCCGAAGATATATAATATATATAAGGTGAAAGTCTTTCTCCTTGTAAATATTTCTCTGAGCGGAATCATTCCAATTTGGAGACACGCTAACGGATAGTGCCAATTATGTGCTCGCTTCCTCTTTTGTGCGTTACGCAGCTACTACTTGAGTTATGTGACAACGTAACAAATTATCTTATTTTGTCATATAAAATATTGTGTTTTCGCATGACGTCGATTATTATACGACATCTCCGAAGGGTCTTCGATTTATTTATTACGGAAATTGTGCGTACCTGTGTATATGAGCGTATGATGTTTCATTCATATTTGCCGCGAGATAAAGGAATCATAATTTATTACGTTACGTATAATGCATCATATGCGATATCGCATAAAGTATATTTTAGGCATTGAATATTAAATTTTCAGAATATTTTTTTGTCAAAAATATATTATATTTTAGTATCGGATACAATATTTGAAAAATAAATAACTGTTGTAACCTAACTTTGTTCGAGATCCCAAAAATTATAATTTAATCCTAAATTATTCTACAGTATTTATAGCAAAAATAAAACAAATAAAATGCAAAATATTTGTTGAAATATATAAAAATATTCTATGTGTAAGCTATGTCTATTTTATTTGCTACTATTTTCTGGATGAAAGCCATTCCATTAAACGTCAAACGTTTGATTGCAAAATACAACTATTCAAAAACCTTTACAGTCGATTAATCAATACACATTTGGATATAAAAAGTTCGACTAATATCTGTTCTGTCCTTTGAAAAAGCATAAAAAAAGAAATTAAACATTGATTTTTATATACAGAAAAATTTCCTATAACGTTCCCTCCTTCAAGGTTATCCCTTATAACGTTTTCTCCTACTTTTCAGTTTCTAAAAAAATATTAAAAATAAAAATATTCGATTCCGACAAAAAAATACATTAAAAAAACTCTCACCTCCCCTTACAAAGTGATACGTTTCGAAGTTATAGAAGAGTTAACTGTACATTTAGAAAATAACAACATCACCTTATATTCGACCTTCGACCTCACAAAACGACACGTTCAATCTCTCACTGTAAAAATATCGAAAATACGACACCACACAAGCGAACTCCATAATCCCCATTGACGTTTCTCGTCTCGTCTCCACTTTCAGACACCTCGTCCACGTTTTCGGTATATAGAGTGGATGAAGCATGGAGTCAGCTCGCTGAGTTTGATGGATGTTCGAGCAATAATCTAGTCCCGGCTCGAGAACGAGGTGCAGATGATTTCCCAAGTCGAGACGAGAAAAAAAGTGGATACTGTATAAACTGGAGGGGAATATCCACCTTGGGCCATTTCGCCTAAGCGCGAAACAAATTGATACCGAAGTGGCGAAGACAGCCTGGGAATAATAAAACTTCTCCTGCAGAACTGTTTACGACTCGCCTTATGGCTCGGGATCGATTAAACGACGAATGGTGGATATTTTTCTTATAGTCCCTTTCGAATTTTCAATCTTTAGATATAAATTATACAAGTCAATTTGATTGAATTTCATCCATATACAATTTATATACCGATCGAATTCAAAAATTTCATGATTGCTTTGTTGAATATTATAGTTTCCACTCAAATTATCTTTTAAAGTTAGTTTACGTTTCTTGTGATTTTAAACTGTTTTGACTAAGTTGAATGCGGCAATCAACCATTTCAGCTTGTTTAAGGTGCTAGTTTAAAGTTCGCATCGACGAAAAGTTGCTTTAATGCGAAAAATAAAAATGTTTTATAAGTGCATTCGAAGAAATCAGAAAGTCTTTGAGACAGCGCGAAAGTTAACGAAAGCTTCTTCGTTCAAATAGAATGCATTTACACAAGTAAATATCGAATCGAATCGCGAAAGAATTCACATATAAGCCTTTCAGTGCACAACGTGTATGTAAAATAAAAAATCTAGAAAAACAACGAAACATGTCTGATATTTTTTCAAACAATTCCATGGAATTCTTTTCATTATTCCATGTATTCGAAATTATAAGCATACTACTTTTATTTAATTTATAATAAGCTACGGATGTAGTCAATTCATATTAGAGAATATAATTGATTAAATAAAATTGCTTCTGATATAAATGATTCATTATTCGGTGGTAAAATATTTTTTTTCATTAAATGGCATTTATCTCTATATTTCACACATAAAATGTCATGACTACACGAGTACCAAGTGCATTGAAATTTAATTCCTTTTTCAAACATTGGAATCACTATGCACTGAAAGGCACATATAGAGATTTCCATACATGAAAAGATAAATATTTTCAAAAATTTTAAAAACTATCATACTAAAATTAACCATTCAACCCCCATTAATCCAAGCATTAAATCGACAAAAGCCTCGGATAGATTCAACATCAATTGAATACACCGAACGGTAAACACGGATGATCAGTATATGGCACCCTTTTACGGTCAATTAGCATCGAGCCGTTTTCTTAACCCCTTCCCGACCGAATGTTGTGCCCGGGGTATCTTCAGGTTAAATGGAAATGCGAATCCGTTTTGCATACGACCTGTCGGGCCCGTGTCAGAGGACCAATCTACTCGATGGCCTCTCTGAATACATTTCGGATATTGATACGACTGGATTTGTGTCGGTGTTGTGTTCGATTTTAGATTAAAATCTGTAAATTGTTAAAAAATTGTTTCAAAATCTAATGAGCTTAAATTAACTTATTTTGTGCGAACTAACTTCTGTGACTCGAGACTAGATATAGATTTTAACACGATTGTAGACTTGTGTAGTATTTATGATGAATATAAAACAAACAAAATGCAAAATATATGACGATTGAAAAGACCAAAGGGTACAAGTGACATTTTTGCCGAAATTGAGTCATGCACAGGAATCGCTTCCTTGCTCGCTCATTTATTTGGTGGCACAAGGATATAAACGAATTCGGAACGTATCCCGAGATATATCATCAAATCAGTCGACCTACTCTTAATACATGTAGGTATATGGTCGATTTTGAATTTTTTCAAAATTTTTTTCTCAAAATCACCAGAAAGTTACTTGTACCCCTTGGCCTTTTCAGTCGTCATGTTTGAAAATTTTGCGTGTGTAGGTTGTGCATAATATTTTCTACTGATGGGATACGGGAAAGGTCCCTACCCCCATGAAATGATAAAATAATAAATAACAAATTGTAAAATTTTAAATATAATTATACAGAATCCTTCTCAAATGTATATAAAATGACTCCAGAAAGTTTTATTGTGAAAGAATAAGCCACTAAATAGTACATATATAAAACACATATATGCATATTAACATACATTCATTTATATTTATAAAGATAAGAATGAATTGTTTGAAATGAAAATCTTCTTCCACATTGATATTCTATCGGATTTGAATCTTTTAACATCTCATTCAGATCTTACAAATATACCGCGAATCAAATATTCATTTCTACGTAAAATGGTTGAAATAAAATGAAAATTTCAAATATTCGATCCTCAATATTTTCAACTACATATCTGCAAATGATTAACCAGTCGCATTTTATAAGCACTTATGAATTGAAAAGCAGATGAAATTCAAAAAGCGAAAAAAATATTCGATACGCTCCCATTGTGAACGCGATACCGATTCAACGACAAAGTATTCAGAGATCCAAAATGGCAAAAAAAAAATGCACTTTTCATATGCACATTTTCGAGCACGTAGAATTTCGAAATTCACCGATCGAAATTCGCGATGCATTTACGTATGCGAAAAACCCGGTAAATATGTATGTGCGTTAAATTGAAGTGCACTTTGAAAAGCGCAACCGGTGAAAATCGGGAAAATGCACCGTAAGTGCAGTTCGTAACGGATATCATCGTCTATTCCGCATACGGTGTGTAGTACTAGCGTATATTATATATGTATGTCTGTATGTATGTTCCTACGGAATATTTATTTCAGTTCAATGAAAAGCGCATAACGATCCGCTTCCGAGTGGACTCTAAATAGATATGTAGATGATGATGTGCTGAAAAACATGGTTTTGCATATATGCAAGTGTATTAAATGTGCAGTGAGATGCATTTGGGATTTTTCAGATTTGATTCTGAAATGAACGAACGTGAATGTAAATTATCTAGTTACATTAGACACGGAGCTCAAAGGGTTAATATGTTAGATATTTTATCATAAAAATTCGGTATTACTTCTTATAAAAAAAATATTAAAATCTTAATTTGCTTTTCTTTATAAAAAGTTTTGGAATGAAATTTTGTTTTTCTACCGAGATCTTTTGGATAAATCAATTGAATTGTTTATGCAAGTTCTATAATATGAATTATCAACGAATAAATAAGATATCTTTACGAATATCCTAAAAGTCAAGGTGTACTAATTAAATAAATATACCACTGAAATTACTTGGTTACTTAAGATAAAGGACTATAATCTTATCAGTTTATGAAACTTCATTAGATATTCTTATAAGTAATCTCACATTTGGCTATATTATTCTATTTAAATACTATTTTAATACTGTCGTTTTGAACCGAAAGGCGTTGTGAAATTGCTTGATTGTTTCATTTTAAAAAATCCCGACAAAGTTATAGCAATTTATCTAACTTTTTGGGATATTTTATAAGGTCACGAAATATAAGATTTCGAAATCTTAACACCGACTTAAAATTAATTGATCAAAATCAATTAGAAATCAAACTGATTAACAGAAAAACTATCAAATTTCAATAAAAAAAATTTGAAACTCACATATTCAAATCACACACAATAAAATAGTAACATACACACTCGTTAAAACTTCAAAACTAAACACAGCTAAAAATCAAAACGATCAAGTGAATTTTCACCTCCACGGATCGGATAATTCGTCGACGATGACAGTGGCTGCGGAGGGCTAATTAACACCGTCGGGAGACGAGTTTTAATTAAGTGCTGAAAGTTGAGCTAGCCAACTGGATAACCTAACACAGCTACTGTAAAATACTACGGCAACGGGGCCAATTTGTCGACGCCCGGAGTTAACGGAGTTTTGATTCGTCGTGAACGGCTTAAGCTGCGACTAATAAAATCGTTACCGGCCACCAACTTGGGAAAACTCAAACATTTCGATGTGGATTGTTGTTGATTTGTTGTCTCGAGGGTGAATCGGTTCCTAGTTCGTTGTGTGGGTGTTGGGTTTTGAGAGTGTTGGTCTTCGATTGTCTCGTTTAATGATTGTCGTCTGTATGATTTAAGTCTGAACTTTCATTAGTTTCTCACGAATCGAATGATAGTTATTATTTTTTCTCTAAAGAAATCTATTACTAATAATTTCGGATTTTATAGAAAAAAAACTCACGTTTGAATCGAGTAAATAAAGATTGAAAATTTGGGTTTAATGGTTGATCTTTTCATTAACTTTAACTAAAATATAACTTAGCTAGCGTTTTTTTCTCTATCGAGTCTTCAGTTATCAAGGTTCAAATTTTATGAAAAAAAAAGCTTATTCTAGAAAAGTTATAGTTTGATTGAGGTTATTTAAAAGATCATCGTAAAGTCATTCATATGATTTTTTTCAATGAAAGCTCTGATTTTGATATTTCGAAATTATTCAAACGAATTCATATCTGAAATTTGACTTTTTCTCTCAATGATTTTCATGATGGAATGAAATCAAGTTGAATGAGATTTTTTTTTTGTAAATGGACTCGTTCGTCCTGTACGAGTGGCCTATCGATCAAATCGCCATGATGACCGAATCTGAAGTGCTTTTCAGCGATGAAAATCACCGGATTTCCGCTGAAAATTCTTCGAATCTCTCGTTTCAGTGCAATTCGTTTTTTTACATCTGAATAGACTCACATTTCGAAGTCGAGAACGTCAACTAATGGGACGATCAACATGCACTACTTTTCATACTCGATCTTCAAAATTCCAATATCATATCTTTCATCAACTTATAACATCAAACTGACGTTTCTACGCATTCTATAGGAAAATTTTCGCTAATTCCCAACAGAAGTCATCAACCTAAAATCGCAAACACATTCGACTTTCAGTGCACGGTTTGGTTTGCAGTTCCAATTTAAAAACGTCAACCGGGTCGACTATTTGGCATTCATTTGATTCGACTTTGAACCGCTGAATAAACTGCAACTGCGCCGTGCAATGCAATCGTCCCACTGTTGCACGGTAAACAAATATCCGCGTTTCCGTAAATGCGAATGTATAGCAATCTGCATGGTTTCCAGTTTTTAGCTTGGCTATGCACTTTTCAGTTGAAGTCGACGTGGTGAAATTAAAATGAGAAAAAATAATCCGGCGTTGTCCTCTAGGGTTCGTCGTTGTTTGCTTGTTGACGGTTTGGTTAGTTAACTTATTTGTTTTTCCGATTGAGATATTTTCCGATGAATAAATCGATAAATGTTATTATGATATTATTTTGTGGGAATTCGCTGAACCGTACATCATTCATCAAAATTATATGGGAGAGTTCGCATTGTATTAAAAAAATACAATACTAAAGAGAACAATACTTTTCATTCGTATACGCTTCTTAAGCAGAGACAATGGGAAAATTTATCGACGCTTTCTACCAAACGCAAACTGGAACGTCTCGGACGCAATTAAAACGAAATAAATCGGCTTTTAAAGTTGAAAAAAGGTTCAGATTACGATCCAGCTTCTAATTCGAATAGCTGACTGCACGTTGGAAATGTATTTAAGAAACGTTGTAGCAAAGTCGTTAATTCTACAAGAAAATTAGAACAATATAATTTTTAATTTTAAAGCTTATTGTATTCTCTTGTTTTTTTGATTGGATAATTTGAAATTACGATTTAGTAATTTGAATATTTTTCACATTAATTTACCAATTGAGATCAAATGACGACTGAATTTCACAAAGGGCTTAAGTGACCTTTTATATCAATATTGAGTTAAGTATAGAAAATGTTTCAGTATCATATATAGAACCATTTTTTGTATTTAACTTAATTTCGATAAAAAAGTTCACTTGTGCCCTTTGTTATATTCAGTCGTCATAATATCATAAGGAACAAACTTTCAAGTGTTAGCTATTCAACTCGAGTATTAGTTAATGTTTTTTATCTATAAAATTCTTATTTCTCATGTATGTATTCAAATTCTATAGATAGAGAAAAAATTGAAATAAGTGACTATCGATTAAAATTTTGAGCTTAAGAGAGAGATATAAATATTTTGATTTTCGTGAAAATCACCAAAATCATGTCTATGGATATCGAAATGTTTTTACTTTTTTAGACTACGCACCACGTCAATTTTCTAGTCATCTTTTATTCTCTATCTCACGTGTTCTATTTATCAATATATCTTACTATATTTCACAAAAACATAAGATTTAACAAAATAAATATAATATGAAAAACGATTATTGAAAGACCACATTACGGAATAGAGAACATGCTGAACCTTAACTTTAGATTTACCCTATCATACTGAAATCGAATTCTCAAAATCGACCAGAATCAATCGAAATCCCCATCGAAAAACCAACTCTTCGAGACAAAACGTATCCGGAATCTCAAACCCAACATCCGCAACAACCAATTTTCCAACGGCGGCCCTTCAAGCGTATATTTATGGTGCATTTTGCGGGACGTTCACACGTGCACCCGGAGCTGATTTATGGCCGGCCGCTGCACCGCAACGCAGCACGGAATTGCAAACGGATTGGACTGCAGCAGCAGCATCAGGAGCTGCACCGGAACCGGAAATGGTGTTTGCGATTCATTAATTTCGGGGCGTTTGTCCCGGAAGCGGCGGTGTCAAATCGCGCCATGGCGATCGACCGCAAATTAGCGAGTTAAATCATCGTGATTAATAACGGTCACATCTCGAGATGGTGGGCTTTTGGATTATGTCGTGTGTGAATTTCGGATTTGGGTTCTAGGGTGTTGGTTCAGTCGTCCACTGTGATTAATTTCATGAAATCGAACGTCGAGAAAATCGATGAAATGTATTGGATGCTTATTTGAAAGTTACCTTTACAATTACATTAAACCGAAATTATAATCACTAGCGGTAGGCGCATGTGTATCAAAATAGTTCGGAATCAATCGAATTTCGTATTGCCATCTATGTGTGAAATAAAAAAAGATTTTACGCCTTATATACATTATGCGGTGCAGTTTCGTAATTACGACGCGTAGTTCGGAGTGTAAGGCGCGGGCTAATAAACCGAACGCCCGGGTTCGAGGCACGGCTGTGGTTGGAAATTTCGAGCAATCGTCAGCGTATTTATAATATAGATTAAAGTTTTGTTTATAATAAGCTACAAATATAGTCAGTTTACATTATTGTACAGATTTAATTAAAATGGTCTCTGAAATAAATTATTTGTTATTTGGTAGACGAACAAATTTTGTCATGGTATTTCGATTGAAAAGCAGTGAAAAGATCGGTCCTAAATCTATTTTTTCTTCTTCAAAATATGGAGTTTGTCAGTTTATGCACAGAATGGTTAATTTGAGAGGTTGTGAAGAATATCTGATTGAAAGTGTTAATTGATTTTTTTATATATTTTTTATATATTCATTATGATTGTATTTTTCATTGAAATTAAATTGAAACAAAATTACAATAATATTTTTACTATTTCAGATATAAATTTCATCTGTTTTTATAAAAGATGTAATGTAATCGTTGAAAATATGAATATGCAAAATTATAGTATGAATATAAAATGGGAAATTTCAATTAGGATGTTTCGTTATCGAAATCGTTATGCAAAAAAAAAAAAGAAATTCATATCGTTTGAAATTTTAATGATAAAATAATGTTAAGTGTCCTTCAATATAATTTCTCATCTTTCATAATTTAATTAAAAGGTGTTTGTTTTCAATTTTTCCATAATCTTAGTTATTCGCGCTTTTCATCTTCATTGAATAATACAGAATTCGTAGAATTTATTAAAACATCCTAGATTTTTTACGTTTCAAGAAAAACACGACAAAATGAAAATAGAATAAGAGCACTAACATATCTATACATTTCTATCAGATTTTTCAAGCTTTACAAAAGCAATTCACCGTAATGAAATTTCCTCGATGCGGAATATTTTCGCAACAATTTAATTTTCTCCATACCGGATAAGCCACCTTCCTTTGGACGACCGCTCCAAAGACAATTCCAAATCTCGACCAATACATCCGAATACGTTTCCAAGAATTACTATAATCCGACAAACGTCTTCCAAATCAGCAAACAAAGGACAACAATACAAGACTGCAAAGGGCGACACCTAGAAAAACAGAAAGGACCCCCGTCGCGATTATCGAGATTCAATTAAGCGTCGCAAATTACAAAGCCCTTAGGTGAGGACGATTCTTCGCCTCGAGGGTGGACACCCTTCGTGAGGGTGTGTGGACATCGTCGGGGATCCTTCAGGGTCTTCCGGTTCGATCTTTTGTGCCTTTGAAGTCTTAGGGGGAATTATTAGACGGTGGGAAGTCGTCGATGCGGACCAGAAGCTGACGTTCAAAGGATGTCATTGTCGTTTCCTTCTCTTTGGATAGAATTTTTTTTGTTGGTTTATTTATTTTTTATTTACGTATTTATCTCGGGGAGTTTCGATCTTTCGTCTGTCCGGTTTGACGTTTATGAGTTTTTTTGTATTGAAGTGTCTATTTGTGTGTTGGGTTCATATTGAATGCGTCTTTTGTTGGTTTGTTTAGATTTTAATTAAGTTACTCGTGTATTGTTATATTAAGAACGTAACTTAACCACACTGAATATGTCCTAAAGTGAAAAATACATCTAGTTTAAATTTAATATCTAACAAAAGTTTACGTATTATGAAACATTATATTCTGTTCTTTGATTTTGAATACGAGTGTAATATCTAAAAATAATGTTTTATTATTAATAACTCATTAATTTATCGATGCTTTATTAATTAATTGAAATCGGATATTTACAAGTAACTTAATAATTTTC
Source organism: Cheumatopsyche charites (assembly GCA_024721215.1). Taxonomy (NCBI): domain Eukaryota; kingdom Metazoa; phylum Arthropoda; class Insecta; order Trichoptera; family Hydropsychidae; genus Cheumatopsyche; species Cheumatopsyche charites. The sequence goes on along the minus strand of CM045586.1, from coordinate 7,147,474 downwards.
TCAAGTAATACAACAACCTATGAAACATTTCTATTAATAAATTCATAAATAAATAATATCGAATATCAAACAATTCACAGTTCACTCAACATACATACAACATAATAAACTCTCCAGCCTAACATAGCCCGATTCCGCATCGACGCAATTATCCTAAATCACCAACGCCAATTGCTTCCTCAACGCAGAGACTTCTAATTGAAGCGACAATTATCTCACTATCGATTCGGCACCGAAGCAAAATTGAAAACATAAAACACCACCATGCAACCCTCACCATCAGACGAATTTTCAACCACCCCCATTTCCTCGGAGCCAACTTTCAACAGTTCTTTCTTGGACCTCTCTCTAACGGCCAATATTCAAGCTCGTAAACGCTCCATGCGACAATGGCACTTTAGTAGAATCGTCATTTTATACTACGTAGACCGAGATGCACTTTGCGGACGATCTATGGATCGGGATCTTCCTCGCCGTGGATCCTTTGTCCAGTTGTGGATAGATATTGGTTGGATCGGGATTTTTCTTTGTCCACTTTTACTCGATGGATATTAGTAGGAGCCGAGACGATAAATTCGGCTATTGTCGTCGGTGTTGAAAAGAGAGACTCGTTTGCATCGAAATTGCGTTCAATTTTCCAATAGTGCCGGTTCGGAAACGGCATAGGGCTCTTAACTGCTTGTGTTCTGCATTCATTGCTAGTCGGGTAATGTCTGAATAAATTTCGGTCCAATTTTGCAGCGGAATGTCAATATTTGAGTATTGTGTAAGGTAATGGCTTCGATGAATTCGAATTAGTTTGCATTGTCGATTGGAACACACTGAAAGCGCTTTCGGATATTGTATCGAAGTTACATATTGGCTTTCGAAATTGAATACTAATTTATGTCTGAGATATCGAGAAAAAAGTTGCTTTCGTCATCGATCAATACAGTTCAATCGCAAAACATGCGAATGTGTTAAAAAAATGTTTCTAAAGAAAAAGAGCTATTCGAAGATAAAGCCTTCAAGGTATTGTGTAGCAGAAACGGATTGTCGTCGTCGGGAAGGATTTTGGTTTTTCCCTTGCCGGTTTGACAGGAAAAAACTGCCATTTTTCACTTGCCAATCTTAAAGCGATTAAGATAGCAGCTCTCGTGTATCGATTGTGATTTCAATAGTTTGAAAAATCACCTAGGGAGCTTTGTTACGTCGCTCTCGCTAGCGTTCACCAGGTGATTTATATGTACAAAAAGAGCTTGATTTATATCGAGTGCAGACTTTAAATAGATTCTATATTTAGCATTGTTTATATATTTTATTAAACCAAATTAAACTAATTGCTTTAACGACTCCCATTAACCAAAAAGCAATCAAATAAATCAAAGTAAAATCCAATAAAGCAGACAAGCAACCTCTAAACTGTCACTATCGCACTTCACCATGCAACGACCGTTCGCACGATCTATACGTTTTCACATATTATACCACATGCTATGTTATGTTATAATGGGATGTTCGGCAATAGACATCATTATATCTGTGGGCCAGAACGCAGATAACCGAAATGGGATCGCTTATACAGCAAATGCCATCATCGAGTCCTTGTTAACAATGACGGATGACCTATTCGGAAAGGTGTTGGCGAATTTGACCGATTATTCGATCGGCGAAGTGGAATCTCGGAATTCGCTCTTATAGATTTATCGAGAGAAAATTAGATAAGTATTTGTACAAGGTATAGAAAGATAATCAATGGTTTAATTCTAGATGAAAAAATCCAATTAGCAAATTGTACCTCACCGCTTGTGATTGATGCTCTCGGCATAATGAACGTGCCAAAGTATTATACTGCAGGCCGTACACTTTCGCACTTGAGCCTAATTTAGGCATAATCGTAATTTCGGCATAAAGTCGCAATGACGACGCCACTTTTGTTAAATCACCATATTATACGACTCAGCGTAAAACATTTTTATCGTACTAGTAAAACGAAAAAAGTGTCGACTGCTTAGTCCTGATGAAAAATAGCTTTTACTCTCGGAACAGTGTTCCCGAAGAAAAAATTAAAAAGCATGGTTTATTGTGAATTTATGGACGTTCTGCGAATTTAAAACATTGAAGCGGCTTATGCATTTCGACTTTGGATTAAAATGCATTTATAAAGTACAGAAAATTGCAGTGAAAATATAAAGGATCTCGTAGGGGAGTTTTGTTTTTAGTATCAAAAGACTGAAGTGTTAAGAGACGTTTTCAAAATAGAATCATCGGCATGATTATTTGAAATAAAGACCTTATATCCGATAATCTATCTGTTCACGGTTGATTTGCCCTTGTCACTGAGGATTCATCTATTTCGATTTGTTACAGTTGCGTAAATCAGATATATTCATCTATCTGAGACTTTGTGTTGCTTTTTTTTTGTATCGATGCAAATATTTAATGAAAATATCGAATATCTCACGAAACGTATATAATTTTGGAATAAATACTTACATTTGAATAATATAATATAACGAACATATACGGGCGTCATAAAATGATGTGAATATTCGCATAATAAAATATCGGGACGTTTTGGCGCCAACTCGCCAGAGGCTCGTAAATTGTGGTACACCCTAATAGCACTCGCATAAATATAACGGCATACGTATTACGTTTACCTGTCTGTTTGTTAACTATTTAGTTGAGCCACTAATCAATATATTTTAATGAAAATTTCAAAAATGTACAAAATCGAAAATATTTTATAGAAGCAATTTTGTGTGATACATTATTGAGTTTCACATAAATTCCATTGGATTAAAACGCTCGTCACACAAAAGTCAATTACGTGAAGAAATTTTCACATTTTAACCGTCACGTCTATCGCGTAATGCTGTTAAACATTTCGAGACAAGACGAAATTAGAACTATTCGATTATTTCGAATTCGAATCGAATAAAAGCGTTAGTGACTGAAACGTCATCGTCGTATCAATTCGACAGTTAGTACTTATTGGTTTTGTCAAATCGGCAGCCGCAATTGCAAAATGCACGAAAGCTAATTTGAATTGAGTGATTCGGTTCGGAAAATTGCATTATCGGTAGTTCCCTAATACCAGAAGTTTTGTATGTACACATGATTGCATTAAATATTTTTTAACGTTTAAATGGAGCATTTTATTTTTTTAAATCTTTTGCTACTTATTAATACTTCATTTAGAAAACCATTAACATCTTTTAGAATATTCTCAAGCCCGAAATTGCTATCATAACCATAACCGACATTTTTTATCAACATCAAACTATCTTTATACATTAACATAAACCGAAATGACCACCATTATGAGACATTACGACACCTAAATCCTATCCAACAGCACTTTCGATTCGTTCAGCCCACGAAAACCCTTCTAGCCTTTAACGTGATACAAACCGAGATTAGGTAACATAGTATGTTTGTGAAAATCTATTTCGATTAAAACTGCTATTTAATTCATAATGTAATATTGCTCATAATGTGAATAGTTCATAATAAAATATTGCACATAACATTACAATTGTCAACCGTATTGCATAAATGTGCAGTACGATCTGCGAACATTTTGATAGGTCATCAACATTCACATACAAAATGATGTATGAATTCACTTAAGACCGGTCTTTTCACTGCTCTTATTTACTAACCATAGAGTTACAGTCAGTCTTTTAACTAGGAATCGTTAAAAATCCGTCTTTGTTCTGCCAATTTTTCAGTTTTTAACTGACTATTACTCTATGGTTAGTTAATTAAAGTGGCTAAAGTTAACTAAAAGGTTAAGTAAGGTGGTAAAAAGACCGACCCTTAATCGAACTGTCTTCGAATAGTTGAATTGATGAGAATATTTCATATGACGTTTTATGCCATTTTGGTGGCAAATTGTTTGTCTGCACGAACGTGTAATAGTACAGACACGATTCCTGCAACATTGCTGCAATGTGCAATGCAACTAACAACCTTCACAATACAAAGTCGCCTTTTAAGCGATAGATTCCTATTATTTTCGCAGCACCTTGTACTCGTTAAGTCCTCGAAATCCTCTAGTACTTTCGGCGCTAGGTTTTCCATTATTTTTAATTCTCGACAGATTGACTGAGGCCCTCTCCCAGGAAGTTAACTGGCGTAATCTCGTTATGTATAACGACCGAACGAACCGCTCTTTCTCTCCGAATCCCGATTCGAGTCCCCGAAAGCCATTTCCAGACGAGCAATTAGACCGACGTCGATTCGCTTCTAATTATGCGAACGGCTTGGAAAACGCTCACGGGAGCATTCTTCTCAACAGATTGTTCCTTCCTTATTATTAGGGATTTCGGTTCGGTTCATCGATTGATGAATTGGCTTGTTTCGTACTTCATTTGGGTGAATGTTCACTATTTTTCATTGAAATTCAACTGCTTAAGTTATTTCGTAAAAAATTCACTACAATCATCTATGATTAACCATTTGAGTCCAGAAGAACGCGATGGGGTTCTTTATTAGTATAAAAAATAAACGGACAGTACTCAAATGGTTGAAGATAAGGTAAATGGTTATAAATTCAAGTTTATTTCATGGATGTTAATTTGGCAAGTTTCGATTTCATTTTCATCAGAAAAATATAAATATTGAAAATATTTAATTCAGTATATGTCATCAGATAAAGTTAACGACTTTTTTTTTCTATAGATTTTGTAAACATTTCGGTTAGTAAGATTTTAAATAATTTGTTAGAATAAAAAACCATGAAATGTTCGTATATTCGAGATGTTATACAAGATACGGTAGAAATGTTATTGTAACTTGTTCGTGAAGGGGACTGAAGAAAATTAGTCTAATTGAAATTTTTCTTTTAAATATTTTTTTATATCACGATAAAAATGAAAAGTATACATTTAATAAATCTCGTTGAGTTATTAAATGTGAAAAATTATATATTATTATCATAAAAAAATTTCCTAAATTAATTTTTATGCAAAATTTTAGAATTCTGTTAGACTCCCTGTGCCTCCCCAAAAGTCTCTGAAAAATTAATATATTTTCAAATTATACTAAAGTCCCATGCAAAATATTTAAATATTATTTAGATTTTAAAATGCGTACAATTTTATAAAAAAAATATAATGTTTACTTTAACACTGAAAATTCAACAATAATCTAATCAAAAAATACAACCGCGCATTACTTCATTTTACACCCGCCGTAAACATACAAAATTATCTCGAATAAAAAGAAATATTCCACAATTTCTTTAAAAAAAAAAGAAAAAAAACAATAAAAAATCTCACAACACACAAGAGCCATGCAACAATTTCGACGTCGAGCAACATCTTTTACGAGGCCGTTACTCTCGATGGCGAAAGGCCTTCGAGAGCGCACCTCATTCGCTCCCCATCGACCACACGTAACACACATTACATAAAAAGAATACACGTATAAATTGTGCTTTATAAGTCCCCAAGAAGACCGGTAAGAATACTGCTCAGGAGAGAGATACTGGTAAAGTGCAGCGCCTCGAAAAAAGAAGGGAATTCAATTTACATTATCGACTGCGTAAAATTTCTCGCCTCGTACGGGCAATTTGGTGGGAGAGGAGTTTAGGGGTTTGATGGGATGGTTTAGGGGGAAGTTATGGGAAAGTGTTGGGAAAGCTTTTGGGAAGGTGGATAGCTTGGGGATGTTGCTGGTTTCGAGTTGAAGTAGGAGATTTTAAAGTGAGTGAATGTATTGAGGTGTTTTATGGGAGGGATATTAGTGAGGTGTGCATTTAAGATGAGGTTGTAAAATGATATGGGATATTGATAGAAATGTAATAGCAGAGAGGTGATGAGAATGTGATGTTATAAAAGTAATAAAAATGTGATGTTAGGATGATAAAGAAAAAGCATAGGTACATGATCCACAGGTAATCGAATGTACATATTGATATATCTATGATAGTTTTGCAAGACTATTTAATTTTTAATCAAACCAATAGTAAACACTTTTCAATTTTAGAAAAGTGAATACTCACAATCAGCCCTATATAAATAATATTCAAGTAAGAAAACTTATCATATAGATATACATAAATTAATTTGATAAAAGTATGTTGAAATTGATTGATTTCAATGGAATATGTGTGCTCACAATATACATGTATGAATTCAATCAAGATTACTTCGTTGGCTCCTTTATTCATCCCTTGCCTTATTTCTAAAAATAAGTAAGTTTTGTAAAAGATTTAACAATAAATAAATAAAAATATGGATATTATGAAAGCTTCCCATTAATTTATATTGCTAAAAATATAAAATATATAGACAAAAGGGTGGAGGTGTCGTATGTGACATGCTCAAAGGAAATATTAGAAAAGTAGTTTCACTCACGGCAAATGGGAAATCCAACGCTTAAAAGGCGGGAAAGCTAACGGAGCAGAGGGGAAGCACTGTCAGATGGGAGAGGGGGGGGGGTGTGCAAAACGGCGGGAAAAGGGGCAGTTTTAAACGCGAAGTCGTAAAAGGTACGTAACGCGAGCATAACCCCGGGGCCGGAGAGGGGTCGTAAACTGTGACGAGAGGTTGTCAGTGTGCGCGTCCGCGATAACAAAACCCTCAAATCGCATCTGGACTTTTTTTCCTATATCTATACAGGGTGTGTTTAAAATTTATCGATCGATCGATAAGGCTATTGAGTCAGTATCGCACCTTCAACCAACACTGTCATAAAATCTATATTATAAATACGCTAACGATGCTCGAAATTTTCAGACACAGCCGTGGCTCGAACCCGGGCGTTCAATTCACAAGCCCGCGCCTTACACTCCAAACTACACGTCGTAATTACGAAACTGCATTGTTTAACATATTTAAGACGATAATTTTTTTTTATTTCACATATAGATGGCAATACGAAATTTGATTAATTCCGAACTATTTTGATACACATGCGCCTACTGCTAGTTATATTTAAATCATGTGAAAATTGTCGATTTTAAATTGAATGTTTATGTATCACATTTGATGATTGAATAGAATTAAAGAAATTAAGAAATATGATTTTGTTTCTATATTGAGTTTTAATATAAAAATGCTTACAAAGTTGCATTGAATGCTGTGAATCTTTCGGGACATGCCATATATTCAAGTATATAAGATTTTTTTATGATTTGGGTTCGTATTATAAAATCGTATTTTTTATATGCTCAAGGTCGCACTTTTTCGTATTTTGGCCGTTTGCGATGTGCACGCGTGGGTCGACGATCAATTTCCGTAATAATTTTTATATTATCGAATTTCACATAACCTTTTTTTTTCATATCTCGCCGTATGTGTCAGCTTATGAAAATCTTCATAAAGTTTCAGCTTTGCGAATCGAAAATACTAGAGGATATACGACTTTTTTGATTTCGCACTAAAGTTGCGCTGAAACGTCGACTTTCGAATACGCCTCAAAGCTGTCTTCGCACAAAACTCGGACGAAACTCTCTTTAACATGTACCTACTATGGCTATTGAAAGTTTTGGAAACGAATAAATAAAACTTGTGATTTTATCTAAACATTGTTTTAAACTATCATACATGTATGTCAGGCTTGAATAGAATCACCAGATTTCTTTCAAAGCGAATCAGAAATGTCTGAAATTATTTTGATGTCGAAAATTTTGTCACATAAATGTTATTTTCATTGAATTTTTGATATGTAATAACTTTTTGATTTAATATTCAAAATATCTATGTAACGCCATATGTAAATATTATAATGTAATTATTGAAAAAGTAGATTATAAAAATGTCCAGGAAAGAATGAAGAAGCAAAAGATTCTTGATGAAACCAAGACCAACATAACTTTAATGCGGTTGAACTGAATTGATTTGAATTTCATAAATAGTTAAAGTAATTTTATTTGAAAAGTTTATTCAATATCGAAAATTTTTAATATCAGGAATTTTATGCATCTATCGAAGCTTTTTCAGAATATCAGGATTTGAAACTAAAATCAATATAATCCCAGTATATTGAAACGTATGCATAACATCTTTATACTCAAATGAAAACTTCATTCAACACAATTATTTAAATTATGAAAAAAATAGAAACACGTGAATATACAATCCAACCAAGCAAGCAGATATAACAATAGCGTTTCAACGACCAAATCACAATTTCCACGACCACAAATTTGGCGGGAACAATCGAGCCAGCCGCAGATTGCCCCAATTCCTCGATATCACGAAGCCCCTTGCTCCCAATAGGGTATCCTCGGTAAAAATACAACTTGGACACCGGTCAGAGGCTGCCTGGCCAAGATAGCGACTAACACCGCATCTGCGAACCTCTGGGAACCATCGGATAAGGCCCAAGTGTTGTACAATAACCGCCGGGATCCGGGACAACGTGTCTCCGTTGGCAAACTTCGAATAATTGAACTAGATTCTATATTGCATTTTTTTTTCTTCATTATGGATATGAGAAAATTTAGCTCTTCTATTGTTATTTTTTCTGTTACAAATTATTCACACTTTCATTGATTTCGTAGTCTGGTTATGAAAGATGGGAAGATTTGGCATAAAACGACCCAAATCAAACATTACGTGTCGTCTATATTTGACGACTGAAAAGACTATGGGGTACAAGTGACATTTTTGCCGAAATTGAGTTATGAATTAGAATTGCTTCTATGTATGCTCATTTATTTGGCGGCAAAAGGATATAAACGAATTTGGAACGTGTGCCGAGATATATCATCAAATCGCTCGACCTCCTCCCAATACATGTAGGTACATGATCAACTTTGAGTGCACTTTTCTCGAACTCATCGCAAAGTACCCCTTGGCTTTTTCAGTCGTCATTTATCAGCTCACTTAAACCCATAGGTTGAAACTATAATGTAAACATCAATGCTCAGACTTACTTCTGAAAGTGATTAGTAGAGTAATGGGCTAGTGTGTACGTAATTTTAATTATGCTAAATTATATCTAATATATGTATGAATTATTATCTAAATAAGTTGTTAAAGTAGTAGAATGTTAGCTATTTGTAAGATGTACAAACAAACTATGAGTTCATATTGTGTTGAAAAAACTTCAATATGAATATTGTAGGTTCTCTGAAATATAATATCGCACTTGCGATGCCATTTAAATGCGCTTCTCTTTGAACTCGCATTCATATTCGTTTCAGGCTCGGCACTATTATGGCACTATTTTGTTTATATTTTTTCCCCCTTTCACTCTGAATTAATGTTCCGATTTGAAAGCCGGTTGGAATTCCTTTGAATCCTTTCGAAATGCGAGCGGACGAGAGCGTTGTTCCCGCGCTGTGTTTTTTTGTTCCTTCAAAACCAAACGAGCTTTTAAACGGCGCGCGATTTTTCCCGACGTTTTCGAGATTTTCCCGACATTTTCCGGGCGTGACACAATGGAGTCTGGGCGAGAACACGTTCCCTCATCAGGGCCGCGGTTTCTGCTGAACTCCGAGGAGACGATGCAGTGTTCATTTCCTGCTTTTCTCCGGTGCAAAGCAAATTTCCGATGGACTGTGCGGTGTTTAGTGAAAGGGTTTGGTACTATGTGCTAGTACACAAATTGAGACAATGATGGATTCGGTGAATGCATGAGTTATTTTGACATTAAAATATATTTTTTTCAATATTTTAATGGTTTTGAATATATTCATTTATTTCAACTAAGCTAACAATGAGAGAAAGTAAAGAGAAGAGAGTTTCATATGTTTAAATTATGAATATTAAAACATTTTTAATTAAATTCTTTTAATTTAATTTTTATTAAAGAACAATTTCCTTACATCAGTATTATTATTCAGAACGATAATATTACTAAGGTTTTTCTATTCCGTCTGTTATAAGAAGGTACTTTACTCAATATTAGCTTTTTAGGGCAGCTTCAATAGAAGCGATTCGCATTACGTTCTGAGAATTCAACATAAGTTTCCCGACTAACTAAAATTTGATACATTTATGATACGCAAATATGCATATGAGATACAACACAGTTGGTCAACTATGAAATGAAACACATAGTACATGGTACACTGTGTCCAGTTTGGTTGAATCTGTTGCATACGGAAAACATAAATGTATCGAATTCTGAGAAGTAGTTCTAATTTCTAAGAATTTTTCAAGAAATATCATCCATGAAAAGTTTTATATAATAATAATTTTGAATTGTGATAAAAAGAATTCAAATTATCAATCTAAAATAATACATTTGATGATCGAAAGGGTCAAGGGGTACAAGTGACATTTTTGCCGAAATTGAGTTATGCACAGAAATTGCTTCTATTTGGTAGCAAAAGGATATAAACAAATTCGGAACTTGTACCAAGACATATCATCAAATCACTCGACCTCCTTCTAATACATGTCGGTACATTGAAAACGCTTTTCTCAAAATCAACGCAAAGTCACTTGTATCCCTCGGCCGTTTCAGTCGACATTTAGGATCGATCTTTTCATCAACCTTAACTTAACTTCAACTGAGTCAACGTTTTTTTTATAGTTTAGCGCTGTGAGTTTACAAACATACCTTAACAGCCCTTAAACTAAACGCTAACTAAATCAAAGTTTAGTTAAGGATATCGAAAAGATCTCCCCTAACAGATATACAAATCAAACATTTTCAACTAAAATTTTTCATCGAATTTCAAACTCCTTCGACAAAAACGTCCACCGACCCTCCAAAATCGACCTCTAACACAAAATCCGACCGCGACTCCTTATTAAACGAACGCTCAACTCTCCCATAAAGAAGGCCCTCGAGCCTTCGAGAGTGACGCATTAATTGTCGAGAGAGCGCAAAGCCGGAGGAGCTCCGCGAGATTAGCCCGTCTCCGTATCGAATAATAAACGCCAAAGTTTCAATTAATCCTCGAGCGAAGAACCGCCCTACCCAGCCTCCCCTTTCCGCGAAGACATCTGATTATGATTCGCGCCGATTCGACAAAAGCCCGCCTCGCCCCGAACTCCCCTTCGGGCTACACCCCTGGCTCTCTGGTAATCTCGCTAATGGAGTAGGACTACCGGCCTGGCCTAAAACTGGATTATTCGCAAAGCTCCGGCTGTATGGGGATCAGTGTTGTAGTCGAGGGGGAGCGCACGGGAGCGCGCTCCCTTACCTCTTTCTGGCCGGAGGAGCGCGCTCCCCCTTAAAAATTTCAAATAATCAAAATAGCATCAAAATTTCAAACGTATTGAATTCTACAAATCTAGACAAAGGCAATGAAAGCACCTTAGAGTACTCTAAGGGGGTGGTGGTGAAAATCAAGCGCTCCCCCACCTCAAAATTTACCACTACACCACTGATGGGGATCCTAGTTGTTTTCAGACGCTGTATATGAAGTGTTTGGAATTGGCGATTTAATAAATTCGGAAATTTAGGGGCGATTGTTAAGAATTTTTGAAATTATCAAGGATAAGTTAGAAAAAAAATATATTGATTAACATATGACGACAGAATATATGACGACTAACATATGACGGTTTTGCACATTTTAAGTACATGGTCAACTTTGAACGCGTTTTTCTCGAAATCACTGCGATGTCACTTGTACCCCTTGGCCTTTTCAGTCGTCATATATGAAATCAACCTGTCGAAGTTATAGCCTTTTACTTCATAAACTTTTTGACTGTTTTGCATATTTTCATAGACAATGAAAACAATAGATTAGTGCATCATGTTCTTGAATTAAAAAATATAATGCATATAATATGAAAAGGTCTCAGAAATGTTCAGTAGATAAAATCGATGAAAAACAAGAGTTAGATTTTTCCTCATTCGTCTAGAATTGCTAAAAAATGTAAATGCAACAGTTTCATTATTGTAATAATCATTTAATTTCATTATTTTTACATATTTTATGAATCTCCCCTTTGAAATTCTCCCCCAAATCACCTTTTTAAAAAAATCTCATAATTTCGTTGAATTTGTAATTATTTCAAATACTATTATATTTAACTGCAATCAATATACTGAATTGTCTAGTTGACCCAAATATACAAAGCTCTTTATATCAACAGGGTATTTTCGTATGTTCTTGATCGATTGATGTTTTATTTAAGTGTTCTATCTCCGATAGAAATAGATTCTACTGAAAAATAGATTCAATACAATTAGATTTCACACAAACACATTCAATCTATTTTTCGAAGTGAATCAAACCAACCTAAATATACAACACAACATATTAACAACATTTCATCAACTGCATAAAAACTATTAATATAAAAATATACATTTAAGCACATTCTTTATATTTTACGAAGCGCATTAAGAAATCAACTCTAGCACTCTGAATGAGAGAAAACACGTATATTTATAAGAAGCACAATCTCATACTACTCTTATAATGGGCAGTACATACATATTCGTGTACACGAAACAAAAGCCTTCATCCTCGGCGGTAAGTTGGTTGGGAAAAGCATGGTTTCTGGGTAAAAAAAATGGTAGAATCCAAGCAAAAAGGAGTAATGGACGCTACGTAGGCGGATTGCGGGGAAAGGGTGCTTCGCAGCATCGTGGCCATTTTTCGAATATTTTTTTTTTGACCAGAAACATTGAAGGGTCCAAAGAAATCCGCTCACAAAGAGTGATGATATGGTTGTGGTGTCGATTTTAGGAAAGGTTGTATCGCGTACGCACGTTGGTGTCGCTTAATGAGTTTAATGATTATTAGGGTTTCCTTAGTTCATTTTTAACTGATGAGTAATTTAATAATTTTGAAAATGCGTATCTAATACTCATATACAGTTATACAGATAGTCAATTCAGTATAAATTTTATGAAAAATGCATCATTTCTCACTCACAAAGAACGACGAGTTCGAACGTCGAGTTCGAAAGAAAGTGTCTTGAATTTCTCACAACACTATTATTTTTAAGAAATGTCATCTAGATATTCATTATATAATTCTTAAGCCACATCAGAACGAGACTGAATTCAAGTCGAAAATAAAACGAAAAAGGCTGAAATAAAAGCACCAACCTCAAATTTTCTCGCTCCGCTGAGCTAAGAGTAGGTCTCGGTTCGAATGCAAGCACAACGTTTGTGTTTCGTATGTACGTTTCCTATTTCGTCTGTGTATACAAGCGAACGACGACGGTTTCGAACAATTTTTCCCTTTCTATATTCAACCCCTTTATTCCACTATCACCCCCTCGGCCCTATAGTGAGTGACCCTTTTTGCAAACAGTGCGATCTTTCAGTTTTCACAGCAAACATTCTCGATGTGTATAAACACGTGTACGCGAGAAAATACTCGGAAGGTGAGCCGATCCGAATTTTTCTTCGAAAATTCAGCGATTTTATATTTAAAAGGTTTGCACAATTTTAAAGGTTTTCAAAAAATGCGATATTGTATTATATGATGTGCTCGAAGCGTACACAATAATAGACTGTCTCTCGATTCTGGCGCAGCACTCAGCTCGAATAATGGTCTTAGTGAGTCTAAAATGAGTGCTTTTAAGGCTTTTTTCGCGTTATTATGTATCCGTGGTCTTTGTTTATTTCATTTTCGCTAAGTTTCGCTTGCTTTTCTGCTTGCAAGAGTGGTTTCGTGCCTTCGTCATTATCAATTTATGGCGTAATGTCGCTTTCGCGCCGAAGCACTTTCATTCAAATGAGATAGAAGCTGAATTCAATTTGTTTAAATTATCTCAGTTGTAAATTGTAATTTTCTTAAATTACACTATAGTAATAGATGACAATTTAAATATCAATTAAAATTTTGTTCGATTCACAATTATCGTATTTAAAATGGGCGATTGAAAACTTTTAAATTCTAAATTTGAAAATGTATAAAAAGTTTGGAAAAAATGAACTTATTTTACATTTGATCTATTTATATTAAGCTTTTATATAATTTTCTATAAAATTGAAATCAATAAAAGTTGGTATTTTCACTACTTTAGGTAACTAACCAGAGAGTTACAGTTAGTCTTTCATCTGTGAACAGTCGAAAATTTGCGGAACGGGTGCGGATTTTTCACAGTTCATAGTAGATAAACTGAATGTAACTCATTGATTAGTTAACTAAAGTAGTGAAAAGACCGACACTAATTAAATAATAAAAAAAAAAACATATCGTTAATCGAACAATTCGAAACTCATATAGAGCGATTCGATGAAGCGTGCACCTCCAACGCCAACAAATAATCCCACCTTACATCAAAATTAAGCATTTATCGTTAATTAATAAACACCAGAGTATGATATAAATTACACGTATCACAATATCGCACACATTAATTTTAATTTATTCCTGCGGAAAAATATCAAACGTTAAACTCGTCGGCGCGAATTAATCACACGAGCGACCCAACCTTGAGCGATCTCTCGAAACTTCGTCTAATTAATATTTTCACATAATCCGAGGGCCCTTAAGCGAAAGCGGCACATAAGACGTTATCCCATACACACACAGATATAATACACCTAGAGAGGAACGGTTTGATTGTCGTTAGTCAAAATCCTCTCGCTTTTATTTTCGGCAACAAAAGCGCCGTTAAGGGAGGAGTGGGGTCCGCATCCTTTCAGCGTCGCGATGGGAACGACGCTAATCCCCGGCTCAGATTTTGGCGGGAGAAAAGCGCGGGAAAAACGGAATTTGAAAGGCAATTAACGGGAGCTTAGCGCCAGAGCGGGGGGAGACGGTCATCGGAAAAAGGTATTAAGCGAACAAGAGCTCCGATCAAATATTTGTCAACGATCAAAATTGAAAAAAGCGCCAGCGCGACGGAATTTTCGTGAAACGCTTTTCCAGCTCCTCTAGAGGACGGTGAATATCGAATAGGTTCGATGTGGGAGTTTTGAATTTTGAAAGATTATTGAAATTGGTTTGTTGTATTGAAATGGTATTCGAGATTAAATTTGTATTAAATTATGTCATGCCTTTAAAATTATAGCGAGCTAATCTTAAAAAGTTATTTCTTATGAAACGCTAATTTAAGATTGAGTTGGAAAGTTTTGATGATTCCGTTTTTCCCGATATGTGCCACGAAATTAGGTTCTTATGTTTGATTTGATCATATAGAACTAATCTATGATACTAGCTCAAAACCTCAAAATTTTTGATTAAGTCACTCTAATTCAAATGGTGCAATATATTTATATGTATGAGGATCCTTAAAATCAAGAGAAAAAGTGCTCATGGTCTTCGAAAATGCCATATTTACAGTTGTGATTATTTTTTTTTTGTTTATATTCATAACTTGAATTATATAACGTTTTCTAAAAATGGATCAGAAGCTATCTTGTCTTGTATCGATTTAACTCCTTCGATTTAACAACACTTATTGTGCGCTTCAATTCGCTCTTCAGAGTTTCATGTCTAGCAGCTCTACGTGTTTTTGTATTAATAGCGAAATATAAAATAATTGGGTAGCAACACCTGTTACGATAAATATAATAAATAAAATATATACCAATTCAACCTTATTACTACAAGCACGATATTAATGAATTTTATTATTAGTAACATTTCAAAGAAGGATCGAATATTCCGATCTTTTGATACCACTTTCAACGTAATACATAAATTTATTTCATTTTATAAACTTTGAAACGTAGACTCTTTCAGCGCACGAAAATACACAATTTAACGATCGAAAGCTTTGATAAACTATGAAAAAATAATATACTCCATCGAACGAAGCGTTGAATAATAGTAATAGGTGCTTTAACGGTTCCGCCATTTCGTTTGAAGCGCATTTTCCGTTAGCGCGGCCATTTTTCCGCGCGAAAATGGCGTCCAGTTGCGACTGCGGCAAAAACTACATCGGATTTGCATTTCAAAAGCTTTTGATGCCGTCCGGTCGCCGATTTCATAATAAAAGAACCTCCATTTTACACTGCTGCATTACGTATTCCTTCTGTGGAAAATGGACGCGTGTGTCAACTTCGAGTTTGTCGTTTCCCCCTTTTTTTTAATCCCCAGTTTGTAATAGTATCGATGCTACGTATTTGATAATATTTTCTGCTTTGTTGAAATTAAATAAATCTAAATATAGAAATGAATAATTTCAAACATTTTTTAAACGTCACTAGAATACAGCTTGAGGATTATGCACCACATATTCATATATCTTCCATGTTCTATTAATCCTTGTGTGTATATTCTTCATACAGGAACTAATCCGAAAACAACACACATATACGATTCATATCTATCTATTGTTTCACATACTGACTACATACATACATATTATGAACTTTATATGAAAACGAATTTCTAACTACATAGTACATACAGGATAAATGGCTATAAATTCGTTAATAAGGATTGAAATTTACCGCTCATTATCGATTACTACCATTTACAGGCAAACCAATAGATCGATATTGCAATACCTATTCGTTAATTGTAAGTTATTTTCATGGATATAACTTCGCCACTTTTTTTTAAATGAATAAATTAAACAATTTTGCGATCTATTCCATTCCAAATGTCAGTATTAAGTTGATAAAAAGTATTTAAATAGTTTCAAATTGAAAAATATAACTGACATATGTGAAATTTCTCAATTCGTTTGATTTTAATAAAACCTGATAAAGTTCCAGCCCATTGCCTAAATTGTTATTTTATAAATTTTCCATTCCAAGTACAATATTTTATACATCAAATTAGATACGTCAATTTTGTGACCCATATTGATTAAGACAGAAAACTTAAAGAAACATTGAATGTTTAGAGAAATTTGTTAAAATAAAACTAAACATCGTTTTCGATAAGTTCGAATCAATTTTCGTATTTTTTGAACTTCTTCCTAATTCATCTTTCATGATATCATAAAATTCCGACACACATAAAAAACTTTAAACTAAATTCGAATACAAAATCATCCTAGACAACTGTAAGTTCGAATCAATTTTCTTCTTTTGTGAACTCCTTTCAAATTCATCTTTCATGATATCAGAAAATTTCGACAGACATAAAAAACTTCGAGCTAAATTCAAAAACAAAATCATCCTAGACAACCATAAGCTCGAATCAATTTTCATCAACTTCAACCAGCCAAAGCGCACGTTTCGCCTAGTCAAAGCCTGCTCGTACACACAGAGAGACATTTACTCGCACAGTGTCGCCGTTCGCTTCGAAAATGGGTCATCGGGGAATTTATTTCTATCGAAACGTACGTACGTATTTAGCCTGGGTCTCTCGTCGGGACTCATCGGTCAGGATTAAGCGAGCTGCATATAAATCGACCGTTTTATAATCCTCGCAGAGTGCCCCAATAATTATGCGCCGAACGGACGCGTCCCACAAAATGCATTCGTCTACCTATCTATCTGTATAAGGATGTTCAATGGGACATTTGAGAGTTTAAAAGGATTTTTCGTCGAAAGATTTTTGAATTTAGTGTTTCGTATTTGTGTGAAATTCTAGTGATGATATTTTAAAATGTCTCACTTTTTTTGTTTTGACGTTTCTCTCTTTTTAATTATGCAGCGAAGCTTAGAGCTTAAATCTGGTGGGTCTATAATAAAGAGGAATTTATGCAGGCGACGAAATTATCCAGGTGCCAACTTTGCAATGAAAGTAATATCAAATTAAGTTTTCGTTGATAGTAAGCGCTGTTTTTAAATAAGAAGATTTTGTTTGGTCAAGTTTCTTATAATGCAGAGATGGCCATAAAATGTGAAAGCCTTTTGTAATCAACAAATTTCGGATAATTCAGAACTGTGGTTGAATTTCGATGAACTAAGAATTAATAAAACCTTCTTAATGAATATAAAATCTTCAGATAATATTGCATATGAAACGAATGTATGCATTATCTATATGTATGCCAAAGCAAAAATGAACGTAGTTTTACTCAATGCTCAATTCTATGACTATTTCAAGCAATTTTCTTTAATTCCAAAAAAATACTACAAAGGACTGAATTTACATTTATAAATACAAGAAACTAGCGATCAACCCGTTGAATATATCAAGGCAGTTTTGGAGCATTTCATGGACACACAGGCGCACACACACACACACAGATACACAGAATAGCGCTTTACATAGTTAGATTATGTAGTTAGATATATAACCAACCAATCCATTTTTTTATGAAAACGTGAATTCTTATGATATTAAAGAAATAATAAAGATGAAATTAACTTAAACAGCAATTAAAGTGATTTGAAAATATTCATTCGAGTCACTTACAAAGTTTTTCAAAAAATTCTTTATTCCTCGGTTCGGTCAGTGGTACATTAATCTTGAAACATTCATGCCCTATTTATGAGTTATTTACGAGCGCGCGGCCGCTTTTTGCGAACTGTCGAAATGTATTTATTATATGCAGGAAAATGTATCGGACGGACGCGGTCTGGACGTGCGGATGCACTCTATCGATTTTTTAAATCCGGCTTTGCGAGCGCGGGAAAACTGGAGCGTGCGCCCGGGGCCGAATTAATTTTAATTTAATTCGCGGACACAATTCGATTCGGAAACGAATCGCATATAAACGAAAGTGCATTGCATATATCGTATATTTAAAAGATTAATTGGGTGATTAAAGCGTAATTACCTGATGAACTTCGAGAGTCGGTGACAATGGCTGCCGATGAGTATAGTCGTAGCGAGAGCTGTAGTCCTGAAAAATAAAAATAGTTTTTTATTGAAGATATATTTATAATGAAAGCAATTTCATGATTTTGTAAAATGAAAATAGTTAAAGAAACATATTTTTTTGAATTTCATTTAGACCTCTGCATTTTTATGGGTTATTTTTTCAGTTAGAAGTAGTTAACTCCTATACGAAACCTAGTTGGGCATAAATGGCACAAATCATTAGAACGAATATGATGAAAACCAATCACTTTATCAAGTAAGCTAAATGGCTATAACTTCGTTATACCTTCCTAAAATTGAATACGTGAAGCTATTCTGCATACGCTGACTAAGTTTCTCAATATCAAACAATTTACACACTTTTTTCTGATATTTTGTGCAAAAATTGTGGGATTGCTCAATTTATTCAATGTAAAGTACGTGTGACAAATTATATCCAAAATATCAACTGACGAAGATATATCCTTTTATATTAACTCACACCAAATGATACAATTTGATAGGTATAAGTCCCGATATCAATCGAATCGATTAACATAAACACACAAATGATCCAAACGACATCAACAAAACGTTACCAACGCTTTTTTCCTAATTAATAATCATCACTATTCATTCAACACAGTAATTGCTACAACCCCGCAGCTCCTAAGAACAAACCATTTAATAAATCACCCGATATTTCATTTTATATACATTTCCAGCCCATTGAAAGAGTTCTAAAGCATTTTTTAATCACACCCAAACCGGACGCCGCAACAGGAGGATATTGTCAAAGTCGAGTATCGAGTTCGCTGTGTTGCGTTGTATCGCCTTTAAAATACGTGCTCGTACACACATTTATACAACACGGGGGCGAAACTCGTATACTTTTAGTTAAAAACAGTGTTTGTCCGAGTTGGACAAGCGGCAGTTTCGCAGTCCGAGTCAGTGCAAGAGGAACGACTTCCTCGTCCTGTCAGCTTTTCCAACTTTCGTTTCAGCGGTCTCGTACGTGCCGCAAGCGAATGGACGAACGCTGTTTAAACCGTGAGTTTCGTTTTCGAATTTAAATTTTATTAAAATTCAAAAAAAATATCATATCAATCGCGATATGAATGAATTTCGTGTTGTTTGATAAATTTTGATCGAACGAATAGGACGCGTCCCACGCGTGTTTTGTCTCTGTCGAGCTCAACAACATGATTTTTTTTTGTATAGATAGATTTTCTTCAAACTTTGAAGTGAAATTTTGCTACATTTGAATTCTATTTCTAAGATTTTTATGACTGAAAGTTCGTATTAATAAATCACCCATCTTAGGAGAATATTTCTTATGATTACTTCAAAGTGTTTTAAAAGAATCAAATGGAGATACATATAACTAGTGGTTTATCTTGATCGTGTCTTCCTAGTATAGTGTGTGGAAATTGAATATAATGAAAATGTTTCAATAGAATAAAAAAAGTTTTCACACCACTGATTTGCTCAACGTCGCTTAAGCTGAAGCGAGGGACGCAAAATAAAAAAAAAATGGTTGAAAAGTTTTCTTTTTGGATTTGGACGTATACTTGTTTTTGTTTACGGACGCGTCTGGAATGTATTAAAATTTGTTTGAGCTGGATGAAATTTTTGACGTGTTAATAATTTAAAATTATAATAGTAATACAAAAATATCAAATTCAGGTTTTCCACTTCAAATTATTTTTTTTTTTTTTGATGGAGATGGACTTTTATTTAGTGAGAATGAATATTTTTTAATTCTAGTTCGAGGTAAACTAAAGAATAAATTTAATTAAAAATGAAAATAATTTAGCATGAATTGTAAATGATCTAACTTAAAATATAAAAATATGTAATAAACCGTCAAATACATAGAAAAATCCGGAAAATCGACTCGAAAGACTAACCTAATCAGAACAATCACATGTTCGGTCCAACTCAGAGGCTTGAATTTTTCCGAACGTGATTCGAACGAATCCCAAAATCGACAGGGGAGTTCAGTTTGCGGTACGCGGTCGTAAATCCCGGTAATTGGGTAAACATATGCGATCGTCCGGACCGGAGATTGGACCGACACTTCTCCGCTACTGCGGCCCGATGATTGATGAGCCTTGACCACATTGCGTCTGCACCTACCAATACTTTATATCGTTTATATATCCTCTGTCTTATCCTTTATGGATTTATTTTGACTTCTTATAAAGGATATGTATGTTTAAAAGCACTATTGTTTCGATTCAATTTAAATTTTGATATGTTTTTCATTGTTAAAAATTGATAATAAGAATTTCTTAGTTTAATAGTAAGACTAAATGTTATGTGAAAATGATGAATTGTTTGGTCTAATTCGGTCTAAATTAGAGATTTTACTTTCTTATAAATCCAAATTAACATCTTGGAAAATGTTTAAAACGTATCCAATCTTGAACAACACAACGAATTAAAGCAAACACGTACCTAAAGAGTTCTAATTGAATCAATTTACCTCAAACTTAATCGAATGCATACAAGAAACTTAACACCAACTTTACCATTTAGGATTTCTATCGAACGCTTCCTGAGCTACCAGACTAGCATCTAACTTTAAACATCATTTAGAAGCAATAGTTTCAAACATTTTTTTTATAAAAAATTCTAAGCCCCTTCATTCCGAAATCTGAAACATTTCAAAACCGAATCCAACACGAAAATCGAACTCATAACAAAAACGTCCAAACTTTCATCGAAAACCGATAAAATGCAAAATCC
Organism: Cheumatopsyche charites; assembly: GCA_024721215.1. Taxonomy (NCBI): domain Eukaryota; kingdom Metazoa; phylum Arthropoda; class Insecta; order Trichoptera; family Hydropsychidae; genus Cheumatopsyche; species Cheumatopsyche charites. Next base: position 7,126,206 of record CM045586.1, on the reverse strand, counting down.
GAGAATGCAATACAACACTACGAAAATCCCATAAATACAAATATATGACGACAGAAAAAGCCAAGGGGTATAAGTGACATGCCGAAATTGAATTATTTACAGGAACTGCTTTTATGTACATCCATTTATTTGGTGCCAAAAGGATATAAACGTATTCGGAACGTATGTCGAGATATATGTTTGTATCATCAAATCACTCGACTTCCTCCTAATACATTTAGGTATATTGAGCGCTTTTTTCGCGAAATCACCGTGAAGTCACTTGCACCCCTTGGCCATTTCAGTCGTCATATAAAATTCGTCCAGTTTATTCTCATGGGAGAAAAACCCTCGATGCAAATGGCCGTCGGTGTGATCTTCACGCTCCGCCGATCTTCGGGGAGTCAGTTTCGATTTTTGGCGCGCTTTTTCGCGCTCGTTCGAAAACCAAAAAGGAAATTATACTCTGGGATAAGATCTCGTTCTCGTTCGTGTCGGTCGTTTTCTGTTTTGCTGCGAATCGAATAGTTTTTGCCGGGGGAAAAGTGGCGTTTTTAGGTTGTGGCGGATTGAGGTTTTTGTTCGTTTCGCAGAAACGAGGCGAGATTGTTTCGTTAACAAGTTTTCAGACGTTTTGATTCAATTGTGAATGAAATATTAAAACGATTCTTTAATAATTAAAAAATAGTTGTAGTTTTACTTAAATGCATATTTTATGTACTTGAAAGATTTCAAAGAAAATCCTGCTAACCCACCCATTGCTTGTATTTTAATCTGCGCCTTCATTGTCCGGTCTCGTATACAAAGTAAATTTCCATAAATGTTTATTCAGTTCAAAGTATACGTTAATAATATATCTTTCAACTACCATAGGTTCTATCGAAAAATTTTCCGAATAATAAAAAATGATTTATCTCGGGTAATAATGCTATATATAACGATATTGCATTCCGCAGCATATTTTTTTCGTGAAAATACGACTTTTGCGCATGCTAATGGAAACAATGCATTTTGCCGCTCTAGCCGTCTATGAATCAAACGTGACGTTTATAAACCTCCCCTAGAATGAAATATGAACCGTTAATACCTCATCAATCTCTAAAGCGCCGATACTCAAACTAGGTTAAAGAGAGAACAAGCTTTTAGGATCGACTAACAAATTGGGACAATACGCCTTTATTTAAAATTTCACTTGTGAAGACTTTCATAAAAAGTTTCATCCACAAATTTCGTATTAAACTCGAATAAAATTTATTACACGGCAATTTCGATCGCTTCCTGAATAATTCAAAAATTGATCACCTTTCGATCCTTACGCAGAAATCGACGTCGTTCGCAAACGGAGCGCGTACAGCACCTTTCGAGATGAGAAATTTTCGCATTTTCAAATATTAAAATGGGACCGAGCTGGATGATTCTGGATCTTGGCGATGCATGCGAATCCCTCTGGAGCAGCAGCAGCGAAAAAAGCTCACATAAATAAAGCATATTTATGTCCGTTCGCCTCCATTAGCGAAGGTCTGCGCGAATGTACGAGTCCACTCTAGGAAGGTTGCAACGTAGAGGAGTTTCTCTTGTGGCAGAAGGTTTCTCTACCACTCGGCAGGACTAACAATTCCATTACTTTTTTCCATCCGGGATTTTTTTTTCAGAAGCTTTTCGAGTGGGAGTGGCTGAAGGGTTGAGGTTGTACTGAGTATTGCGTGTAATAGCGCGTCCACATCTAGGCCGGCGGCTTTCAGCGGAAAAACACAATATACAGCATATTTTTTTATATAAATTCAATTTCACTCATTTTATTTGAATTGAAATTTAATTTTATTTAAATTAAATTGAATTTCTGATATCAGATCGTCGCTTTTGCTATGACTTATACTCAAAATTTTGAATTCTAGATAGTTGAAAATAAATAGTAAAAAGCGCAATTTTGCCCTTCATCCCGCTTTTCGCAATAACCTCTGAAATTTAATCTGATTCTGAAAGGTTTATAAAAAGCGTATTATAAAAAATTGAAAATGAAAGTAATAAGATCTATATTGTGTTTTGTAGCTGAAAGCCGCCGGCATTTGTGTGGACACACAATAATGAAGCGATTATACGCGAGTTGAATTATTACTGTGTTAAGAATGAATTTTGTATTGTTCGATTTTATCAATTATTTATTTAAAATTCATAATATGCATTCACCATTGTATCATAATTTGGATTCGATCGAATGTTGCATTAAGTTAATGTATGCATCGGTTAAGCATTAATATGTCATTAAAAAGTCAATACGAATTTTATATTCACACGACGAGCAATCATTTAATACTGTGCGCATCGTTTCAATCATGTTTAAATATTAAGCTCTTTGATTAAATCGAGTCATTAACATTAAAAGCACTGGTGTATATTCTATGAAAGTTATAAAAGCGTTAAAGTAAAGCCATCCATTTCGGAGCGAACTCCCAGTTGACGACACGAATCCGACATTCGCGCTTTTTTTCACTAGCAGCTAGGTTTTAATCAAATTTAAAAGTTGATGTCCATGCAAAAGCGCAACACAAAACATAATAAATGTACATACACACACTTCATATATCCTAGACGACGTTAAATTTTTCACAAACTCGAAGGCTACGAAAGAAACATGAAAGTTTCCAGAGTACGAAGTTGCGAAACTGAATAAGACCGAAGTTATTTTACTTAATACGGAAATTCGTTCCACAAACATCGCTAATTTAATTCAATTTTTCAATATTTTAATAACTATCATTATACGATTAAAATGATAGTACATTTTATAGAACAACATTCAGCTGACTCGTCACTGCGTAATTCTCTCGGAAAACTTCATTGCGACCCACATTTTCGTTACATTTCATCCTTATCATTGTATTAACGTTGCTTTTTCATTTATTTTCAGTTGTGAACCAGGATTATAAACCTCACGTCCCAAGAGCTCAAGTTTTAGCTGGAAATACTGGAGTGTTGACGTGCGTCGTTCCCGCTGCTATGAGAGATCACGTTAAAGTTACTTCATGGTACATGGACGACACCATTATTCTACCATCTATCATAGACACTGGTGAGTTGATAAATTTGTTATGTTTAATTAGAATTTATAAAATGTAATTTCGATATTGGAATTTTAATCGCGACGTTAACACCACACATTTTTCATAGGATATTAAGGTAAAAATGGATCGGAAAATCGAGGAGGCGATTACCGGGTGCTAATTGGTCAAAGCCACTCGTTCCATTAGCCTAATTGATTTAGTGTAATCGGAGGGGTAATGCGATAAAATCGCGAACTGAAAACCTTACCCTCCTCCTGCGCTTACAAATCGTTCGATCGAATTAAACTCGGGTATGAGAAATTGGATTTTTTTTTCGCCCTTAGCACAAAAAGTATCCTTCAGTCGATGAGATTTTTTTGCTGAAAAACGTCGCATCGTTCGAGATTAGCGATAATTCAGCCCTTCCAGATTGTTCGTCTTCGTTAATGAGTGACTTAAACGAATGCAAAAATATGCGAGGACCTCTTTCGCTTTATATTTTTTTCCTCGCCATCTTTCTTATTTTCGCAGTCTGAAAAACGTCCACGGTTAATACGAAACGAGATGACAAAAGTTTTAAATAATTTATCAAGCGGGAAGTGCTTTCTTTCTTTCGGGATGTTCCGCCGAAAAAACATCACTAAATCCCGACTAAGGAAAGCGTTGATAAAAATACAAAATGCCGCTTCATGTTTTGCAAATTTTAAAATTCATGTACACTATATTACATAATATTTTCACGAATAATATGGGTTTAAATTGCGCGTATAAAAATCGTTTAAATACCTCAAAATTTTTAAACTTTTCAGATTAAATTATGTATATAATTAAATTACTTTCCGTTTATAATTGATACACGTACAAGGCGCAAAGTTCTCGTTATGAAAAGTTTTCGCTTGTCTTTTCATATCAACTTTCTTTGAGTTTAATCAAAATGAAAAAAAATCGCCCTTGAAAACAAGACAATGGAAAAAAGCGTAGATTCTCTCGAAGAAAGACGCGAGTTTTCATCGGAGGCTTATCACGAGTTCGCCGAAGCATCTTAATTAATTTTCAGTGCAACGAATACTTTCAGCTGAAAGTCTTTACTTATTATATATTTTTTCAGCGACTTATCGCACCGGTCATAAATCACGAAAAGTTTTCATCGCGCTTCCGCATATACGAGCAGCCTTTATTCTCTTGTCACTATTCATAAGCGGGCAACCTCGATTTGGGAATGGAAATTGAATTTTTTTTTCACATGTAAATGCTATGCTTCTTCTTCCATGACCTTTGTGTACGTATGATACAGGTGAGGATGTCGTAAACTAATTTTTCATTTCATAATATTCGAAATTCCCGCGCACGATCGTGATTTATGATTCCGATCCGAATATTTATTTGAGCATCGCATTTTTGCGGATGAAAAATATTTGAATGAGAATTTATACATAATATAATATTTTATTATTATTTCGATCTAAATCATTTCATGATCGAAATTTGATTAACACCTGCAATAGTATCTCAATCCGAAATCACATTAATTCGCAATAAGCAAATTGGTACTCGGTTCCGATAGATATGATTGTAATACCGTTTATAATATATTAACTTGAGGAAAAATATTTACTATAGCAATCAACCCGTTGAATATATAAACGCAGTTTTGAAGTGTTACAAGGACAGTGAGACAGACACACAGAATAGCGTTATTATATATTTACTATGGTTGCTGTTTGGAGATAAATAAACATTTACACATTCATTTTCTATGTTATAAAAGCGTATTTATTGTGTGAATCATGCAAGTATATGAAAATATCAATTGGGACTAGGACCATAGCAGACGTTTTCAACATCAAAATTATTTTCTTATACATAAATCATGACTATCGGAGTGAGTACTATGGTCCATAAATATTTTCCCATACTTTTTTACATATTAATCAGATTTTTTATAGAAAAAACACAAAATTTTAAATACATTGATTCCGTAAAACTTCGACTACCAAATTTTAGAATGGGAACCTTCAACACAATAAATTTTCCGAGGGCCCCGTTGTAAAAACGTGCGATTTTAATGTCGAGCGGTATTCGCGCCCTCGAATTCTTGGTGCCCCATAATTTATGGGGGACGATTGAATTCCACCCTCACCGACACCGTTGTAGACGATTGTCCGCAAGCTGTTAAAATAACTTTTGACCGGAAAAATATTACAACAATAATGATATTATATCCCCGATTCGTCGGATGATGAATGAAGCTTCGGAGGAGAGAGAGAAGCGCGTGATTTATGCGAATTCTTCGAGAAACGCGTTTATATTTTGTGTGTACATCGAATTATGTTGTGTATCAAGGTTCGTTCACGTTCTATTTTATGTGTCGAATGAAGGAAAATGCTTCGGAATATTTCAATATAAATTCTTCTCTCGTGAAATATTCGAGTTTTTCACCTCGGAGTTTTAGAATTTGTGCTATGTTAATAGTTTTTTTTTATATATAAAATCAGATTAATTTGAGTAATTTTGTAAAATATTTAGATGAATTTTTATAAGTATATATTCGACAATATATTTAGATTTCTATTTCAATTTAAATATTCAGCATTTCACGTCAGTTATTTCAAAAAAAATATTGAATTATTAAAAGCATATCTATATCAGAAGTAGTCTTAAATAGTTCGATCATTTTTTTAATCTGAATTAAAATCCATTTAACATGAAATAAAAACTATTCGAATTGAAATACATACATATATCCAATTTACACATTCCGATATGTAATTTTAGTTCAATCAAAACTTATATCAAATTTTTACACATGACTATTCAAATTGAAAAAAAATATATAAAAGCCATAATTTTACGAAATAATTTACAAATATGAAACAAAATGCAATAATCCTGTCGCGAATGCATTTTCGAATAAACGCACGCACCTCGCATTAACGATCGAGCTTGCGTACGAAATAATTAAAACGCCCATAGATTTAGCTTTATTTTTAAATCGATTTAGCGCTAACCAAATTCGGAATTGCAGTAATTATCGTTTAATATTCGAACCGGGCTAACACGAAGCGACGAACCGTTCATAATCGACTCTATGAATGCATTAAAATTGCGCACACGAATCGCACCGGAGTGCATAATTGAAGCCGATGCAAATATGCAATTAATTCGCATCGCATCGACAGTCGATGATGTGAATCGTACATTGTTACTGTTGTACAGTACAGTGTACTCCCTATAACGTTTTCTTAGTATAAAATTCCCTCATATAACGTTTACTTTTGTATGATCTTCTCATATAATGAATTCTCCTGTAAGATTTCTCCTAAAAACGTTACGTTCTATTAGGTTTCCCACTTACACATTTGCGCTGTTTGTTATTCCTATAACGTTCATTCACCCTAAAATGTATCTTTTAAAAATTAATAAAATATTACGTTAACCATAATACAAATAATAAATCTAACCCAATCTATTTTTGTCGATTTTTGTGAGAAGGTTATCGAAAGTTGAAAGGTTGGTCTAACTGTATGAAATAGTTGTAAATACTGAAAATGCAACTCTCAATATATTTTTTAGCTATCGCAGATCAATATTTAGTTCATTTGAAAGGTGCACTTGCAAATAAATATTTGAAATGATTTTTATATAGTTTGTTAAACATATAGCATTATTATTGTCTTCATCACTCCGAAAATATTATATTTCAAAGACGCTAAATATTAAAGATTAATTTGTCATCGTGTCATACATAATTTTAATAAAAAATCTATTGAGAATTGCATTTTCGTTCTTCACAACCATTTTAAATTTTTACTGTTCTTTATTTCTACAAAATTTCAACGAAATCAGTGGGGAACTTTATAAAGTCCCCTTTGTGAATCTACGAAGCTAATATCGAATACGCTAAGAAAAAATCTAACCTAACCCAACCTCTTTTAACGTACTCCCCATAACGTGTAACCTATCCCGTCGTTATAAGGGATTTACTGTATGTATAATAAATTGAAAAAAATGACTAAAATGCATAAGTAATACGAATGTAGAACGGAAGAGTGGTTCGTTCGATGCGCTTCGATTGTTACGTTAGTGCGTATTGTTTGTGTCGTTTCAATCAATGCTTTGTCAGGGTGAGTTTCGTAATTTTAGGGTTTTTCGAAATCACTCGAATGTGTATTTTCACAGTGTGATTAATTATCGATCTATTCACGCTGGATTTAATCGGCGAGTTGATTATATAGTATAGTTACGAGGCTATCGCTGAAATTGACAGTCTATTTTGAAGCGTGCTATACCTATTTGTCAATAAGTCATTAACTAACAAAAATTAATGTGATTACCTTTGATCGTAAACACGTGTTTTCCATTTTACGCTAAATTATTTCCTTTTCAAGATATACATTTCAAAAATTTTATTCAATTATTTTATGCATGCCATTATCGGAAATTTTCCTAAAATTATTTGAATCAATTATTGAAATTTTCAATTTGAAACAGAAATAATTTGACTTATATTAGAAAATATTTATATTCATCGACATGATATAAAGATATTTTTAATTTAAATTGTATAATTTCCATTTCAAACTCAATTGTTTTCTTTTGAATCTTCGATGAAAACAATTGAACTCAGATTGAAAAAAATACATCGTGTCACAAGAAACAACTAATTTTTAATACGAAAAATATGCGATTTGGATATTAAATAGACAGTAAAATAAGTGTTCCGTTTCAAATTAAATAATTTTCGCTTCAATTTGAATATTTCAAAAATGTTCATGTTCATTCTGTTCGTAAAAATGGTTTGACAGTTCTTCATTGATACCAATCGTCCCAGTAACACAAGAACGGCCTTTCAACTTTTCGCCACCACACTTGCGAACCGATTTGGCAACAGCACAACCGCACGCTCAAAAATAGATTGGCTCACCTGGTCAGGATTTGCAACAATATTGTCTGTCAAACTTGATTCATTTCTCTGCGACAGTTTTTTAACCTCTAACCTCCAATTTATCATCAAGAACAGGCAGTCCTCCGCAACTATTTTTATGATCCTCTCACCACCACTCTTAATAAATTGCACTTCAGCTCCTTTACAGCAGTTTCTTAGGCTGCTCTTTTCAAGTATAGAGTCGTACAAAATCGCAATCTCGCCTCAAAAACTCATCGCAAAGAAAACAATAACGACCAATCATGTATGTGTGATCGACTGTCGAACGCGAAAAATGAAAAAAACTCATTCGATTTTTGAAATATACATATAACTTAAAATGGAAAATCTGTATTATGAAAATATATTTTGATATAATACATTCATATCGAATGAAAAATATTAAATTTTATTTATTATCCATCAACAGGAGAACGAGTAGTGATGGCATCGTATGGCCGCGAGCTGCACGTGAGGAACGCTCGTCCCGAAGACTTCAGAGCAGCATTCTCCTGTTTGGTCCTCGACAAGCTAACAGGAGACAGGAAGAGGAGCGACACGACCCGTCTGACTGTATCAGGTCAGTCTGAATACCCTCATAGATATATAGATAATCTAACGTGTCCACCTGTCCCGAATTCGGCACAATTCGGTCCCTATTTATAGGCTTCGTGTTCGGTCCGATGCCCACCTGAGAATCGGCTCCGATGATTACCTAATGTCCCGTGTCCTGCTCAGATAAGGATATTCGACGTGTAAATCATTTCTTGTGTGCGTTAGGGATTGAGGCTTTTCGAATAGATCTAGGTTTTGTTATGTTAAGTAATGAATTTCTAGTCAATGGTGCAGTCAAAGCATTGATGAAGCGTAAAGTTCTCCGGATTTTGGGTTCAATTCTGTCGAAATATATTGAATCACATATGTATAACGACTGAACAGGTCAAAGAGTACTAGTGACATTTTTGCCGAAATTTAGTTACGTATAGAGATTGTTTTTATGCAAAATGTGGCGTCATATATCGGAGACCGGAGCTTTTACTCGACAAAGTGATTGGCTTCCATTATTTTTGCTTTAAATGAGTTCTGCCACTAATACCCAATTGGTAATTCATATAGTTGTTAATCATCTCAAACCAAAAAATAGCTCATAATTACAAAACCGCTGAAAAGTGGAAGCCAGACTGAAGTATAATCGAAAAAAAAGCTATGAATATAATTCGGAAAAAAAATGTATTTAAATTCAAATTTGAGAGAATGGATTGTTCGAAGTGAGTAACTCAATTTTGAACTCGTCGGAAAGCTTTATAACTGTTGAACTAATTTCGTTAACTTCAGGTTAGAAATGCGTTTCAAATGTTTAAACACCGTTAGTACTGAACTGAGAGAGAGTACGGCCAAATAATGCTTACGCGTTCGCGTATGTTGCAACACCACAGTTTGTGGATAGTTTGTTACAAAAAGTTTTCGTTAGAAACGAACAAAAGTTGGGGGGGAAAGTTTTGCGGAAAACCGTCGACAATCCGACGTACTTTATAGCGCAATCCTTGCGGTTTTCACCTCGTCGTACGTTTTGACTGGGATTGAATTTTTCTAGTCAATGTATTATACACGGCTTAATTTTTTTATAAATATAATGTATCGAATAAAGAATTTTTTCATATGAATAAAAAAATACAGGTATTTTATATTTGATGTGTAGCAAAAATCAATCGATGTTATATAAAATTTACATGTGCACGCGTTTCACGTTTACAATTCACTACGCGGTGAACTTTTAATGAACGGATTTGATGAAAAGTACAAAAGCCTATTCGTATGCATAAATTCGACCTCTATCATAGGTATAATATATAAAATTCAAATAAATATGTAACGATCATTTAATTTTTCGAATATAATGTAATAATTATTGCAGAATGTTTCATTCAGTGAACAAAAATGCAGACAAAATAATATTTAGTACAATGTAACCTTAATTTGAATAAAGCGGATTGTGTTGCGTCAGGCGGATTATCACGTATAAGCATTATAACGACTCGCATCTCTCATCGAGAAAATTGTCAATTTCCTACATGATTGCAATTATGTGTGGACATTATGTTAACAACAACAATATTTCTCTTCTTCTGCTTCTTTCGTGCTCTTATTAGAAGAGAAAAAAGGACTCAATTCGACCCCCGGGTTCGTTTCATTATGTGTCGCCGAGACGATGATTTGTCGCAGGATAAGTTTTCTTTTTTATTTACCGTGTTTTCGTATTCGTTCTTCTTCTATTTTTTTCGAGTTTCGTTTTTATTTTCGCAAATTACACGACGCTGTCTGCTGTGCCGTTGAATATTTTTCATTTCGTCCTTTTGCTATTTTAAAGAGCGTTCGTTACGCCACAAAATATAAAGACAAAAGGAACTTTGCTCGCCACGTATTATAAATCAAGACATTTTTATACCCCTTTGTTTCCGCGCGCCCGTACAATATCGCATCTTCTATACCACTATTTCGTCTTGAAATAATGTTGAATATCAGAATTACATCTTTTCGTGCATGCTTAACAAAAGATTGCATAATGGAGTTTTCTTAAAACCGCAAGAAAATTTTAAAGAAATTAACGTTTTCTTTACAATATAATACCAAAAATGATGTAAATAATGTACTTCTTCACAATGTGAAAATGATCATTGAAAGATAATAGAAAGGAGAGTGCGGGATTGAAAGTTCTGGGAATTTAATTATATCGTCATTAAATTTAAACGGTCATAGAGTAACTAAAATGGTCACCAAATTAGTACAATACCTGATGATTTAATTATGTCCTTCATTTGGTACAACTATGACTTTTTCTTACGAAATTATATCTTTTATAAAAAAAAATACACTCGGAATTTCCAGCCTCATACTTCCCTTCTTATATTTTATCATAGTACTCGATGGGTTTGATGAAGTTAGGTAAAGTATTTTCTTTGTGTAAGTAAGATTCAATTACATTTCAGATTTAGTTGAATTAGGTTGAGTGTTTTGCAAAATAAATATCACAAAATTGACTAGAGGGTATTATAGAGCTGAGCGATTTGATAAAAGCATTAATGTAATCGATTGATTAATCAAAAAAATAAAAGAATGAACGAAATTATTATTGAGTCCTAAATATAAAATCACTAAAAAATACGACCAAAACGTTAAGAATCTCCTTTAGATTTAGACAATCAGGTGAGGCCTTTCTTTCGGCGCTCACGCAAACACGCAGCGTTTCCACGTACAAAAAACTGTGCGGGAAAAGCGAAAAAACTCTCTTCTTCCTCTCGAAAGAGAAAAAATGAGAATAAACACATAACGAAGAGCTTATCGTTAACGCTTAAACGGGAAATCGCCCGAAAACGCAGAAAGGCCCCGCGGGTATATGGCAGTAATGACGGCGCTTATCGCCTCGCGATTCTCGAGACGAGGATGAAAATAGGGGGTGGTTAGAGCTAAAGGGGTGGTTAGAGCCAAGGAGATGGCTAGAGTTAGAGGGTGGTTAGAGGGTTGAAAAGATCCTGAGAGAGATGAGGTCTGGAGTCGTCAAATATCGCTTTTGTGACGCCCGGACGCGATTCGGAGACGGTCGAGTGCTCCTTGTATTTTCACTCATTGGGTGTTCGAGATGGACTTGACGATTGAAGATGGCGTTTGTTGATGATGGAGTGGATTCGATTGATTAAATGAGTTTTTGGTGAATCGTTTGATTTTTTTCGTTTTGAGCGTTGATGGGTTTGAAAGATGGTCGTGTGATGTTTGATTGTGGGTAAACTTTGTTGAATTTCAGACATTTAGGAAAATAATCTATGATTAATGTTTTACAAGTAATTTAAAAACATTTGAACAATTGATGTAAACGATAATAAAAGAAGGGGCATAATTGAAATTTTCACAAGAGCTTTGTCACAAATCTCTTTGGACGTGTCCTGGTAATGCACTTGCGACCTTAAAAGTCATTTTTATTCTAGCGATCATAGTAATGATCATCAAAATCATCATCTTAATTTTTATTGGGGAAGTTTGACAACCGATTTTTCGAAAAAGTAGACTTTTGTATACACAAATGCTGAAACCAATGCATTTTCATATACTCAAAATTGAAAATATAATAATCCGTTAATAATAAAAACGTCGAGAGCATATAATTAGAGCCTCAAACAGAAACGACTCCGTAATTACCGAGTGCACATATCAAATTAGCTCCATAGACCGAAGCGCGACGTCACTTAAAATCCGACGTCTCTCCCTCGAGAGGACCACTCGGCGAATAAAGGCAAAAGGGCGAAAATAAAACGAAACACACACCCATATAATACAATATATAAAACTACCCCATTCAGTGTAGACTTTTAACATTTTCAACCCTCAAACAATTTCCGTCGCGATATCCACCGCAGGCCTTTGTCTTAAGGCGAGCGTTGACCCTACAAGGCTTCGCATACTACGAATGATGTGCAGCACTCTTTTGCATTGTTGCATTGTGCAGTGGACGCTTCGGGCTTCTTCCACGTCGTAGAAGTGGGTGTAGAAAACGGGGAAGGAATTCTTAACTGTGTCAGGTGTGTTTCGACCGGTGTTTACCGGTCTTTGTAGAACGTAGTCGAGTGTGAAGAACGTGGAAGAGAAAGGGTCTCTTGTAATGCGAGCGCGATGAACGTTTAAGGATTGCGGTCTTGAGTTGCTTTAGTGTGAGGTATATTGGACTTTGAATGCTTTTGAGGTTGTTTCTTGATGAATGAAAAGAGGTGTTTGAATCATAGTGGATTGTGCTTCGTTTGATGTGAATATGTTGTTATTATCGATAAAAAAATGTTGCATCCTATTGTAATATCATTGAGACGATTAATTTAATGTAGTTTGAAAAAGTAAGTGAATTTAATAAAAATAAAGCTAATTTTACCTTAAATCAGGCTCAATTTAATTTAATTTAACCTATCAAGTTTCATTTTGATGATGAAATCAACTCGAATCAAAACAATAGTTGTTAATTTAATACGTTACGAAAGAGACTCACCATCTCATCTGTTAATGAATCGGATACAAAAAAAAATACATTTTGAAACAATACAGGATCTTTGTTGGATCTGTATTGAAGAAAATAAGACACTATTCAACTCAAGAAAGAAGGGATTCAAATCGGGATGAAAATAATAGGAAAAGTAATCTAATGACAATTCTAAAATGAACGATACCCTTTTCTTTCATTCGATACAGTAATTCAAATTACCGAAAACTCGAATTAAAGTGTTAACTTTACCAGAAAATACCTTATATATAAATACATCGAAACCTATTAAGTGCAAATTAAACGTTTTACAAGCAGTAAGCAACATAAGGCACGAACCGTGATCAAAAACAGAATCAATGAAAATCCTAAGAAATAGACTCGATTGTTCCTATTTTCAAACATAAATAATGAATACTGATTTAAGCGAATAAAAAAACATACAATTTCAATCATATATATATATTTCATAACTGCTCAAAATCCGAATCCGTAAACATCATTCGCGATGTTAATTCGGAGCGTAATTAACGCGCGGTTAAGCCGTCGCGCATGCACTTCCGCCACGTGCTCGTTTCGCGCCACAATTTCAATTCGGTCTGAGTGCAGCCGCGGAGGGAACATCTAATTAACTTAAAAGCTTTTTTCACAGCGACGGGAGACTCGGTACGCCGTGTTAATTAATTAAAAAGTGTCTCTCCGTTTCGCGGACGCCATCTTTTAAACCGTTTCCATCCGCGTCTTGTGAAGATGCGACCGTATTGTGCTCGAATGTACATACGTATGTACGTACGTATGCGAGTGTTTTATTTTATTTTCGGTCTGAATCGAAAGTCTGGTTGGGAAATGTTTGGGGTGTCGTGTTTGTTTGGGTGCATGAAAAAATGTAAGTGCGTCTGTTTAATCCGTTGAGAATCAAAGCTGTTATAATTTGAAGCTAGTTTAAGTATTATTTTCATAATATTTTCCCATTTTTTTCATCTCTAAATTACTTTTAATTAGTATGAAACAGATATTCTTTATATTCATTCACTTACACGGATTGATTAATATAATTATATTTGAAATATATTGATTTGAAAAATGACGTTTATTCGACGAAATTTTCGTTTCATTTGTTAGTTAATAAAAAAATTAATAATAATCTACATTTTTTAATATTCATTTAATAACAATTGATATATTTGATGAATTTGAGCATACCCTTAAAGATTCTAGGTCGCTTGAGAATTAATTCAGACTTAACAGTAGCAGATAAGATAGATTTTTTTATTTCATCTTTAAATAGCGATTCTGCTTTTATGAGATCTATAGCGCTAATTGAAAAGCGTAATTAAATTGAGTCTTCCTTTCTAGTTAATCGCATTTAAATAATGTAGTGAGAATGAATTTTTTTATTGAAATATGAGTTAAATATCATTGATATAATTAAAAATAAACGTCTTAAGAACGAGTGATTATTTTTTTTAACAATCAATTGATTTTAATGAAACTTACAATAAGATGCAATTGATGCGTTGATGAAAAAACCTTAATCCTCCATATACAACTCCTTCACATACAAGACACATCCTTAAAGAGTTAATTATGAAAAATTCATTAAAAATTCATCTATATTATATTATCATCCGATATGTACATTCATTTTTATCAAACAGTGCTAGAAAAGTCACGTTTCTAGCGCACGCTAGAACTATACAAATAATTTATTAATCGAAACGGAGACGGAGCACGAGGTGCGTAGGAAAGGACAAGACTTGAAATACGAAAAAAAAGCGCACACACAAATGAATAAATAAACAAAATTCGGCACGTCGAATATTTACATGGGCATATCTCTCCGTTTTATGTTCGACTCGTAAAACATCACAAAAAGCGTTGTTCTTTTGGCTTTTATTTATGAAGGGGCTCGACCATTTTCCCCGATAAACTCCTTTCGCGGAAAAATTCCGCAGATGTAGTGCACTTCTAGCGATTCGGGCTTCTTTTGTGCGTGAGAAAGGATCGCGTATTTCTTTTATTTCCTTCTTATATGTACCTAGACGTGCACGTTTTATACGCTTTCGCATTGAGACTTGTACTAGATGAGTGTTTGGGCTGCGTACATTTTATTTACATGCAGTGAAATCGAATTGATTCGAATGAGTATCAGATGAATATAAAAAGATATATATTTTTTTCATTATACCTATCCCTAATGAAATTTTACGTTAATTTAGCTTTAAATTTGTATAGTAGTTATAAACGCCTTATGGACGAATCTCACGTTTGTATGAGTTGTATGAAGTCAAATATATTACTTGTTTTTCACCAACGCTTAATTTACATCTTATCGTACGCTTTTCAAAATTACATTAAAGTGTCAAGTATGCAATTAAATATACATATTTTATATTTGAATCGAATTTCATGAAAGAAATCTTTCAGTTTTCATATATAATATTATATTTTCCTGTCGACGTAAAAAGCTTGCGAAGTTGCAACTGAAATATTTTTATACTCTTTTATGTTATTTATCGAACCATAAATATCAAAATAATCGAACCAATAGCTATAGACGTCTAATAAAAAAAGTAAATTATTATCACAGAATTTAGATTTTTGTTGAAAAAATATATTTGTTCATACATATCGACACTTTCAAACTTCATTATGTTTGAGTTCCTATGGCAAAAACGACTCGCAAACTCACTATTAATTATCAATATCGATAATTATAAAATTCAATTATTTCAAAATTATTAAATATTGAATAATATTTCATATTCATATTATAAATTAAACATACTCAAGCGAAACATCATAAATACCGAAATCAAAATACAATTTATTTACTTATTTTTTAAAATTTGAACATATTTCGTTGCACATTTTCATTTTGCTATCTGAAACGAAGCAGACCAGACCTTCCGTTGTCGTCTTCTTCAGCTGAAAAACGGTATCTCATCCGGTACTGAAGTCTCCTTTTCCCGATATCGAAGCGGGAAAAGTCACTAGATTTTGACGTTCATTTCAAGTTTCGTGGAGGAAATTGTGGTTTGAGTATGTACAGAAATATGCTCTCGAGGAACGGTGATAAATCACGAGTGGTGACTTTTTGATTAATTAGGAAAGGATTATGCGATGTAAGGTGAGAGTTTTCGTATAAGTAGTTCGAGAAAATAATGGATGTTTCGTTTAATTTAATATAGAATAATTCGATCGAGTATCGTATATACAATTTTCTCGTCACAATCCTCGTTTCAATTATCGTTCGAAATAAAGAAAAAAATAAAACAATAAACCGAGGCGAAGAAGAACGAGATAAAGTTATATGGAAGTAAATTTTAGTATGAATTTGTTCTCGTCGTTTCATATATTGCGACTTGAGATTGACTTCAGAATGACACCGTTAAATATCTGTACAGGGTGATTTTTATCTAAAAATTGTAAATTTTGTATTATATATTAAAAATTAATTAATTATAACTGAGCATTCATTGCATAACGTGATTAAATCTATAAAACTAAAAGTCAAAAAGAAACGATGAAACATGACTGATGCATTTTTCAAAATTCCTTCAATTTCCTTCATATTTTCATTTATCCAAAATTATAAATATATAAATATTATTTTATTACAATAAACTACGGATGTAGCTATTCTAATTTAGAGTTCATAATTAAATTAAATAAACTGATAAATGTGCATAAAGATTTTTCGTTCAGTAGCCAAACGAATTTAGTCATTTAATAGTACTTATCTTTATCTATACATATAAAAAGTTATCATTTTAACGATTAAATCTCATTTCCTGGAAGTGAATTTAATCTCTCAATGCACTCATTTACTCAATTATAAAATTTTAAAATTTCAAACGAAAAATTCTATTACTATATTACTTTCCAAAACTCAATTTTCAAACAACTTTAGAGCCCATATCACATTCGATACGATACTTACACATCACAAAATCCGAACTCAGACCTTCATGAAACTAATTTCATATATGAGCAACATCCAATTTCAATCACGCTGTATAATATAAGGGAGTAGGGAAAAAAGAGCGACGGCGCGTTAACGTCAATCTCCTTTGCGCCGTTACCTAACATATCCATTTCCGTGAGAGCCTCAAGTGTTTTATGACAGCGGAAAACTCGAGACGAGACGAGACTCGTACCTATACAGCATTAAAAAAAAATCAATCCCGCTGCGAATTAAAAAGGGAAAAATACGAGAGCGGTGCACGGGATTTTTTTTTTTAGATGAAATAAAATAGAAAATAAGAATGAGGACGAGGAGAAAGCGTGCAAAGATGACGTCATCTCGCGGGAAAACATTTCGGAAAAGCGACTTGAATCTTCTCAACACTTTTCCGTTTACGCTCGTCGCGAAAATCTAATTTGGGTACTCTCCTGTGTGCCTATGCGTGTTCTGGATTTATCGATGCATGATATTTTTGAATAAAATAAGACTAAATTTTATGCAATATCTTATATGATAGAAAAAAAATCAAAATAGTTATATAAAGCGATCATTTGACGACTGAAACGGCCAAAAAGTGCAAGTGGCTTCGAAAAAAGAGCGTTTAAAGTTGATCAAAGTGTATTAGGAGGAGGTCGAGTGATTTGATGATATATCTCGGCACACGTTCCGAATTCGTTTATATCCTTTTGCCACCAAATAAATGAGCTATGATTTTAATAAAGTTTTATATAAATTTTATCTATACGTAGTGAATGTAGCTGTTTGTCAATAGGCTTTTTCGTGAATGTGTCGGTGTGAGTTTTCAATTATTTTCGTTTGCATGAAAAAGTGCGAAGAATCGTTTCGTTGTTTGCTCTCGTCTCTGCGTTGAATCTTCTTTTTTCATCAACGCCGCCTTGATGAGGATGTGTCTCGTAAATTTTATAAGAGAAAATGATGGAACGTGAGCGATATTCTTTAGAAAGCTTATATTTTTATGCAAAGTTTTCGCGGGATTACTTCGGAAGAATGCGTATAGAGATTTCATGTAAATTTTATTCTTTTAGATTTTGTCGACTACGTTGGAACGACTAGATCTGAAAAAATCTTTTCTAAATATAACTCAGCGATTCTTAACTTAAGGTACAAAGTCAATTCAAATTAGGAATATAAAATTATGCAAAGCATTCGAATTTTTATACATTGAATGATTTAGTATAAGAAGTTTTAAAGTGAATTCGAGTTGCAAAATTAAGACGAAAATTGTATTTATTCAAAATAATCGTAAGATAATGATATAAATGGTATTATCTTGTCTAATACTCGAACCTCAATCTATATCAGTTTCTTATTGGTTAAACGAAACTGCAATCGCCTCATTTACGTTTATAAATTAGTTTATATTTAAATCATTCAACGAAATCATCATCAAGAATTAGATTCTTGAAAATACACGCAATGTCAAAGATTTGTATTATGAACATCTTTCGGGCGCATTTTTCAGTCGATTCACGAAATATTCTAAAGACAGAATACAAAGCCACTTTTCATATCAAACCAAAATAACAAAATCATAGTTAACATCTCAACACCCACAATCCACAACCGCAAATCCAAACACACGATCCATTTCAGCTGAAAACTCGAACGGACAGTTGGGCGCAAAGTTGCAAACCGCACACACCTTCGCATAACTTCGACTCGGAAGACCACGCTCGTCACGCTCTAAACGCTAACAGAATCGAAAGCTACGAATGCGTAAATGTTCACCAACTCTCGTGAGGTAAATTCTCCAAACAATAGTGTGTGAAAATTCGTGAAAATCTCGGGAAAACTCGGGAAAAGCCGCGCGAAAGTCGGCGCGAAACCGCGGATTCGAGGTTTCGCGGTTTTGAGAGTTTCATGTTTTTGGGTATTGTTTTGATCTTTACGTCTATTTTCGCGATTTAGAATGATTTTTGAATGAATGAAGTTCGATATTTTTATCGTTAGTTGGTTAATATTAGTGTTACGAAATACGATTGATGTTTTTTTCACTATAGAATTCTTATAACTAATGACAAGTCAATATCACTGACGCGTTCAAATTCTATAGTAAAAAAAATATCTTTAATATTTTGTAACACTTATTTTAACCAACTTACGGTTAAAAAGAATTGATTATAGTTGAAATTGTTGTGATTTATTTGTGAAAAAGGTGGTTTGAAAGGTTCGAGAAGAAATCGCATTGAATTCTGTCATTTTATCAAGTGTATCACTCACTCATGGGTGATTTCGAATCATGAAAGTAATAAAGATTAAATTAATTCCGATAAATTGACATCGAGTGGCACTTGGTAGTCACTTCACCTTCGCTTCGGAGTACAGGTTCTCAGAAAATTGCCTTATATTAAACTTCAGCAAAATTATCAAGGCTAAACGTTAATATAATACACTCGAGCTAATACAATAAATACAAACAAACCACCCAAAATTCATACGATATGTTATTATAATGAAATTTAAATTTCGCAGCGATTTCGGCAAACTGAACAAACAAATCGATTTAAATAATTTTATACATTTACATAAGAAAGCATATAAAAACTTACACACTTCGAATAACAAAAAGAAAAATCGACACCTTCCCCTATAACGATTCGAGCGAATCTTCGCACTTCAACAGTCACAAAACCACCCCAAACATCCCCTAAACTTACACACATATATACGAAGAATATTTTACAATTCCGATCGCGTTCCAATATAATAAACGAACACTTCGAGCTTCGCCGAATTAAAATTCTCAGACGCCCTCGAGTTCCTTCTTTAACAGCCGACTACGGTGCTCTTAAACTTTACAGTTTTTAATCTCCGCGTCTTATTTTATCCTTTTCCCACCTTCATTTCGGACTCTTTCACCCCCCCGATTTTTGAATATCCATCCCCTGGTTTTAATTCGTTCGCAATTCGAGATTTTCGCGTCTCGGAAGCCGAAAATAAAGCGCAGCGTCTTCGCATACTAAAGCGAACGGTTTCCGGCGCTTTGTTAATTTTCGCGACGCTCCGGTGATAATTTTGAAATTAAACTAACTGTAGCCGAGTACGATGTAGTGCCTCCGATTATTTGTGAATGTTTGCTCCGGAGATTTTAGTCGAGTTTCGAGTCGAGGACGGTTCGTTTAACCGTTTACTTTGCTCCGTGGAAAATTTTTAGTTCAGTCTTTAAACTAAAAATTAGCTTTTGATTATTTTTTTCCGAGACATCATCAAAAAACTCGTTTTTTCCTTTAATTTTAGACTTTTTTTTGTTGAATTGAAAATAAAAATATTAAGACGTCTTTTGAATAATCATTTAGATGAAAATCACATGAAATAAATATGTTAATTAGGCAGATTTGTTATAATTTCAAATTACTAATAGAGAAGATTACCTACATGATACTCGATCTAACTAATCATAACCCAAGAAAAAAGTCTTCCGAAATTCCGTAAATGTCCTAAAATGGACTGACATTACCATTTCTAACACTTAATTTACTTGCTTTTTTTCTTAGAGAAAGAAAACAATATCTTTAAGTTCTGTAGATGTCCTGAAAAAAGACCTAAAAATATTTATCCTAAAACATAACCCAACTTAGCCAATCGATTATATTGTGACGATATAATCTATTATTCTAACCCAACCTAGTACATTTTCCCTAATTAGTATCATTTTTGTTAAAAAAAACATTAAAGGAGCATAGAAAGGAAGCCAATTCATTGTCAAGCAACTCTTTTCAAGATACCACCATCCAATAAACATCTCGACATTATTTTCAATTTTACAAAAAAATTAAAAAAGCCATCAATTACACCTACTAAAAAACAATCTAATTTTCCAAAAAAGAAAAACCTCAACACGCCAAACACGTACGATAAGCATAAACAGCCCGCCAAAGGCTAATAAGCGCTCTTCCCTCACGAGCGCACTTCGAGGGCACAACACACAATGGCGAACGAATCTCCAGAACCCTGTTTGCCGACACGGGGGGTGTGTTTGTCGTCTATACAACATAATACGCTATACACGTATATTTATGTGTTATATCGTACATACAACCCCCACAACACTTAACATCCCTCGGATACTGGGGGTGGAACGGTGATAAGACATGCATTCCGCGAGGGCACGTTCCTCGGCCCATAAACGCGTATGTCACGTTTCAGCGCTAATTATTTGTGTGTATGTACATATATCTATGTAGGTTTAATTGAATCGGTTGTTATCGAGAGATTGGAGATGATGGGTTTGGATTGTCTGAGGTTATGGTGTTTGGATGTTTGAATGTTTGATTGCGGTGTCGGTGTGTTGAGGTTGTTGGTGATGCGTTTTGTTGGGTTTCTGGTGGTTCGAAGATGGAGGATAATTTGTATTTTTTTGAAATTTTGTATTGTGAGTATTAAGAAAAGCTGTGTTTGAATTTTGAAGTTAAATTTATTTGGGATCATGCATTTGCATTTCTTACAATTAGTCAAAAAAATTCATGAATGAAATATATGTTAGAGAAAATGGAAACAATGTTTTTTTTCTTAATGCTCAAGGGAAGATGTGGAGACTTAATTCATCTGGGAGATTAGAATATTTCTTTTGATAATTGCCTATAACTCCTTTTTGAAAAATTATATTATTGAAAAAATATTGTCAAAGTAAACTTAATTTAACTCCGAGTGTGCTGACACTATTTTTTTTAAATATGATTTTCCTAAATGAAGTAAGTAACTAAAAGCAAATTGGTAAATCAAGTCACTCCCCTCTTCTCTGTACTATGAAAATCTGCAATTTTTCTTTTTTCAAGAAATTTCTACAATAGAAATCCAGCTAGGAAAACACCACATGCTAAATTCTTTGCGACTTAAACTATTATTTTACATTTAAACACATGTATTCATTCACAAATCAACTTTAATTAATCTATTTTTCGCCAAATCGATTTGCATATACATATGCATATTCAAAAAAAATAATTTCAACATATTATTTCTATACAATAAACACACTATCCAAATGACCCATTTTCCTCGCCAAACATACACAAAACTATCACAAAATAGACCCAACGAACATCCAAACTGATTAAAACTATCCTGTACCGCAACAGAGAAAATTTCACACATTTTCCGAACCGACAATAAGCGTAAACCATCAGCAGCACTCTTACACGACAAAGCCTATAGAAACCGTACGACGGCGACCAACGGCCAGACTCTTTTACGACGGTTTTAAACGGCGACAAAGTTATCCTCTTGTCGGTTCGCTTTTATTATGCCGGCAATTGAATTCTGTACGATCGCCGACAAAGTTGAGTTCGTGAGGTCGTAAAGAGGACTCCGTTTTTGGGTCGCAGTTCTGCAATGATCGGTGCAGACTTCGAAAAATTGAGGATTTTATATCGACGATGTTAAAATGGTACGTGTTTAGTGTCAGTTAAAGATAGAGAGATTTGAAAATGTCGCGGTTTGTTGTTTTTGAATTGCGGTTTGTGGGTTGAAGAGTGTGAATCAGAACTGTGAGGCGTTGCAGTTTCAGTTTTTCAGATTAATCTATGTCATAATGAAAGGACATGTATTGGAAATATAGATATGAATTGAGCTATAGAGAATAAATAAATAGGATTTAATAGGTGGATGTGTTAGAGAAGGACCGAATTACACATAAAAACTTTAGCGTTTGGTTTTAAATTGATATTGAACGAAGTATATAAAAAATATATTATTGAAAACTACTCTAGAGAAGGGTCGCCTATAGTTACTTTGAAAACAGTGCATTTTCATAATTTTAATATTTCTTAAATGAAAATTTTATCTTGTTAATGAACTTTAAGATATATGAGAAACTAAATTTTTATTTTAATTTTCATCGATTTTCCAATAAAAATGAAATATTTGTTTAAGGAACGTTGTACCTGAAAGAGCTCTGCTCTAAATGTTACTTAATCAATATTTCATTAGAAGAGTAAAATATCAATTAATTTTACACATTATTGAACATCATTTATAATTAATTCACACTTCACAGAAACCCTTCAAATCAGTCATACTTATAAAAAAATAATATCAATGAATTCAATATTAAATATGACTCAAACTATTTAAACCACACTACGCAATTCAAAATCACAATTAAAATGACAACAATTAAAAACACCTTCATTCGAAATCCCAAAAACTTCCCACACAACCCTCACACCAACCAACCAGCACACGTCCAAAAGCTCAAATCTTCAAAGTCGCCTCGGATTATCGCCGTCTCTTCGCAGCCCCGCTTTAAACAACCGAACCTCCCCATCCGAGACTTCGCCCCCTGTTCCTGGGGGGCTCAGCCCCGGGGGCCCATCCAGGGGGGCACAGCCGGGGGGCCCCCAGATTAATGTCGGTCATTAGTCATGCTGTTGCGCGATAATTGGCGCCTATTAACTCGATCGCGAACGCGAGGAATTTCGCGCGATCGCACAATGCTTCGTCGTAGTCGACATGCGTTGCGTATATAAGCGGTTTCTGGGTCGGATTTTTGACATTGAGAAAAATTGAATTTCTGGTTGAAATTGTTAGGGATTGTCGGTCGGTTTGTGGGTGTCGATTGTGTGTGATTCGGTTGTGTTTGGGCGATGGTGGAGGTTTGTTTTTTTGATGGGGAAATTCGATCGTTTTCTTTCGAATGTTGTGAGGAAATTGTTGGAGTTGAAGTTGAAAATGTGTATTTTTGATAAATTGATTTGCGATTTTAAGAAATGTAGATTGAATAGCTGAATTATTATAATTGAATATAATGAAAGAAAATGGTTCAGTGTAAGATATAAAGATTGAAAATATCATTTACGATGTGATTATATTACATTGTTAATTTATTATATTATTTTATACGCAAAAATTATAATTTAATGTATGATAAATAATTATATTTCTAGATTCTACGAATACAATTCGATACTGTTGATCAAAATTGAAAACATTCTAATGAACACGCTGGCTTATTCTGATTACTCTCGATTTCCTTAATATCAAACTATTAAATACATCGAAATCGATTAACTCTAAACGAAGCGATACATTTTCCCTTCCTCTCGTCTTAATCGAACAAAATCTCAAGAATCTACACTAATACAATGACTAAAAAATTGTACTTTCATCAGACGCATGTTATTTTTTTCACTTTATATAAATCCTAACCTCAAAAATTCTTAATTAAATCTATTTTTTGACATAAGTTTGTGAAAATAAAATTGCATAGACATCAATAAAGTATCAAAAAATCAATAATAATCTTTAAAAAATCGATCAAAAATGCTTATACACAAAACTAGTGCATAAATACATAAATCGTTCAGTGAACAAAGTGATAAACTCTAATTTAATTAAAAAATCGATTCAAATAACAAACTACTTCCGTATAGTCACATTTTTTATGTGTGAAATGTATTATCCGAATTATAAAAATAAATGCATATGTCATTTGTATATCTACAATTTCAAATAATAAGAGAATTACACGAATTTTTTGATACACATCGAACACATTTTTCTTGACGAAATCAATCACAATATACACTAAACGACTCGCATCACACATGACGACTGAATATCGAAATCGAAATCGAATCAAGTACAGAAAATGATTACTTAATTTACTTAATTTCGACAAAAATGCCACTTGTACCCTTCGCACTATTCAGCCATCATATCACGTATCGCATATGCGAATAAAAAAAGCCTTTCACCCAACACGAGCGATTCAACTCGCTAATACGACCCATAAATCATACGGCATGCATAAGTAAAATTTAATTCGTACGTCTCGAAACGGTCTTCGAAGTGTGTATCGTCGCTCCTCATGAAAAATTCAGCTTCTTTGTGAACGTCGATCTTCAGCATCAGCCGAAAACGACCGACCGAATTAAACTGCGTGGATGTAATTAATTATCTCGCGAATGATGGAGGCGTTTATTAAATTAAAAGGGCGCGAATCGCTCGAGTTTCGTCGAAATTGAAATGAAACATAAAGCGACGCGCTTTTAAATGCGACGCTTCTTAAATGTTTGCTCGTTCGTACGATTGTTCAAATGTTTGATATTGGTAATTGTTGTTTGTTAAGGGTAGATACGAATTTATATATGACGACTGAAAAGGCCGAGGAGTACAAGTTGAAAAACCTGATCAAAGTTGAGCATGTACTTACATGTATTAGAAGGAGGTCGAGTGATTTGATGATATATCTCGACACACGTTCCAATTCGTTTATGTCCTTTTGCCACCAAATATATGAGAGTACATAGAAGCGATTCCTGTACATGATTCAATTTCAGCAAAAATGTCACTTGTACCCCTTGGCTTTTCAGTCGTCATATAAAAAGAAATGAATGTCGATTATAATTGAGAGGACTCACTTGAGATTCTGACGACTGATGAATCGTGTTGTGTTCGTTGATTTGTGTTGCTGAATTTCTATATGACGATCTTTTCACTCACCAAATAAAGTATGAAAAAACGCAAATTAACTAACACAAGTAAAAATATCGGTCATAAAGAACCAATTTAATAATAATTACGCACTTTCGATTTGTCATTTCAATCGCGTAAATCGATCGATCGATATTATTATTAAAACACTACGCGTTCAATTATTACTATTAATTCGGGTTTCTTATTTGGTTATATCGAAGCACGGACAAAGCACAATCTTTCAAATGCACAGATGCAAACAATTCGATAATTTTGACAGTTCGAACGACAGATAAAAATTCACAACGTTGTTACACGGCGGAACTACCGATACTAACTAACTAGTTTTTTTTAGATCCGCAACAATTATCGAATTGTCAAAACATTATCGCTCGACGACAATACGTTTTTTATGCACAATAGTTTATAGACGATTTATGAAAGTAAATTATCAGCAATTTTACATGCACATACGAGTAATTTATCGATATAAAATATCAAAGTATCTTTTGTTAGAATAGAAGATTTTTTATCATGTAATATCTTGAATTTTCAACTTATGATTAGAATTTCCGATACTCACACACATAAAAATCAATACTATTATAATATTGATTTTAATAGACATTGAAAATAAATAAAGTCGCACACTTCTTACTTACGTCGAACATTTAAAAAAAACTGATAAAGTCGCTTCGTTCTATCGACCGGAAAATCGCCTAAAACACGCGACCGACTTGAAAATTCACATTTTCACATAAGACATCTAAGTCTAGTATATGTTTCGAGTGCTGAAATTTTAATCTTGGCCCCCTTTTGATCCGCGACGCAGAAGCGAAACAACGCCTCGAGTAAACTCGGCCTCTTTTTTTCTTCTTACGTGTACGTGTCGTGGCTCACGTAAACGTTAAAAAATGTATATAATATGAAAGGAATAAACGTCTCTTGGATAAAAACGAGAGGATGTCGAAGCTGCTCTTTAATATCGAAGGCTTTGTGTGGCATCTGTTCTCGGAAGTGTAAGCCAGCGTGTCAAATTGCGGTCTTGGAAGACAGGTTCGATTACATACATTATTACTTATTGTTTACTAGCTTCCTTTTGATACGTTCCATTGGTGCGTGAACTATTTTCTTCATTTCGCTCAATTATATTGAAATTATATTAATACAGTTTAGGACAGGTCTTTTCGATTAATTAGTATGTGTTTGCATCTGAAGAACGAGACACACCTATACGGCGATACTACCATCTCTCTCTACAGTAATTAAAATGGTGAAATACATAATTGTTCCGATTAATTATTTATCGATAGTGCGCGTTATATCCGGTAGCGTAGACTCTTATTGTGACAATTATTTATTTTTATAGTTATAAACATTTTTTGTATCGATTAAAATATTCAAACTACAGGGTTTTCGATAAGTCAGCTATAGCAATTCACTATTGCGGTTAAATTTATATTCGTTTGTGATTTTCTATTGCACATACGGAATGTCGATCTTTCAGACATGATTTCGCTTTTAGCCGAGTGCTGCATTTCAGTTTGAATAATATCGTGAAACACTTTTGAGAATTCACTCGTCATCGCAGCAATGGCACAATGAAGTTTCATTTCTTTGGAATTTTTTTTTCGCGCTATTTTCAAAAGCTCGCACAACAATGCGGAACGAAACGCCATCACATTTGAATGAACATTTTCCGAATCAAAGAGTGGAAATGCGTTCGTTTTTTTTTTTCAGTTTTGTACAGATTCCGTTCACTAGTGCCGTATTTAATATAGGTATTATTTAAATAGATTAATCGATAAATGAAATCCACGTCAAACATATAATAATACATTTTATTAAAAAAACGTTGCATAATCAATCTTCAAATTAAATTTTCAATCAAATGAGTATAAAAAATATACTAAATTTTCCTCATATTTAGATTGAAGAAAAACTTTTAGTAGTTGCATTCATCGTTATGAGATTGTAGAGGATAAAATACATATTTTTATTAAATTCATCTCAATAATTCCAGACTTTCCACCAGTTCTGACCCACAAACGTGACTCAACTGGGCCCATAACCTACACATCACACGTAATAATAACAGCGCTTCCTTTGTGACAAACGTCCCATTCGACCGATCCAGCTTTTTGACACATTGTATTTTTTCGATAATGCCCCGCTGTCCCGGGATTTGACGTACTTTTTTGTCGGGCGATTAAGGCCATCATCGGCCATAAATCCTCTCTCGCTCTCGACGCCGGTATTTTCGGCCTCACCCTGTACCTGGGCCCTCTCTTTCCCTCCTTATATATTTTAAATGAATGTGTCCCTCTCTCACTGTAATATCGGGCCTACACTTTTGCACTGATTTATGTTGTGTACATATTATTATATATTCGTAAAGCGTACCTGTGACGCTTTTTGTAAACGTTTTGTATATATAATATTTTTTGGTACTTTTCTATTATTCATTAAGTAAAATGCTTGATGGGTTCGGTTAGGTTAGATTAGATTACTTTTTAAGTTCAGTTCGGTTAACTTGAATGTTTTTTTTCTTTGGCATGTAACCATAATATAAGAATAAAGATTGATCATATAATAATTAATGATTATTTAGTTCATGTTGTTTCTTTAGAATACATTATATTTTCGTAATATGTTTGAGTCTATTAACGTTCGGTTTTTAAGTCGGTGGATAAACCAATGTTTCATGAAGATTTTCGCATTACGAGAGTCCTTTCTTTACGAAATTCGTAAATATTCATGAGGCGCTTGAAACTTTATAATCGTGGCGAATTACAAGATAATCTTTTTAAAATGGTGGCCGAAAATGTGAATTTTTGCGTTTTTCACGTAATGTAACCGCACTAGACTCGAATGGACGAGATCTGTACCTTTTCATATTTTTTACTCGTCGCATTATTAAAATTTGAGAAAGTAACGAATATAAACTTTCACAGTACTTTACAATGGCTGTATATTAATATTATTGTGTAATTAGCTTGTGAAAAACGAAGTAGTTTATGAGAGAGCTTTAAAGGGTAAAATTTTACCCTTGATATTTTTATAAAAACTGAAAAATAATTTAAATTTAATGTAAAAATATATATTTTTTTATTTAAATTTAAGTAATAATAATTAACTTTGAATTTTCAAAAAAGTAAATTTAATATTGATAAAATCCAAAATCGTTAAGCAAACTAGAAAATCTCTGCAAATTCACGTCTGTCAGAGCTTTATTTATCGGCAAAAGAAATATCCGATACAAACAAACACGACAAAAGGTTTCCCAAATACTGTCTCCATTGTGGAGACAACATGTGAACGAGGATTGACCATAGGGCTCTAATTAATTCTGGTCCACGACAATGTCTATATGTCAGTGTGACACATGTGTGCGTACGAATGAAATTTTTGTGCGTATTTATTCAACCAAAAACGTCGTGTCCGATCTTTATATCGTGACATAGATAAATCTACATGTATAGTACCTAGGTCTAGAAATTTTCAGAGTATGAGAAATATAGTCACATTTGCGCATCCGAAAAAAGTGGACCCTTTTCCGCATTATACTCGCACGTTATTTGCTGAAAGCGATGCGTTAAAGATTTTCATTTTATTCGAAATGTTTATTCATTTTATTTTCAGATGAAACGTAACTAGGGGACCCGTATTGAATTATACATTCGTCATTGCGAACGATGTAATTTGTCTTCGAAATCGTTCAGTTGTATTGATGTAAATTTTCAAATATTTAATAAACAAATTTTATTTTCTCTTTTCAGAAGCATCCAGCAGCATTCCACCACGACTCATAATAAGACCACCGACGGAATTTTCAATTGAAAAAGAATCAGATGTAGATCTTTCGTGTGTGGCACACGGCAATCCACCACCGACAGTATCGTAAGAATATCACATTTGTATTTCATATGAATATGTTAAAGCAATTCACTCAAATGTTATCACCGATAGATGGTATCAAGAAGTGAACGGAAGACCAGATCCTATGGGAAGAACCGGAGACAAGGGACGTCTCATCATCAGATCGGCTACTCCATCCGACGCTGGCCGTTGGACTTGTATAGCCCAATCGTCCCAAGGAGAGCAGACGACCGTGACGTCCCTGATCGTCCTCAGTCCCCTCATTGTATCGATTGAGCCTGAACATTCGGTGATCAACTCTGGTGGACGAGCCATCATCAACTGCACTGTCAGAGGGACTTATGATGGAGAAATAGAGTGGCTGCGGCAAGGTCATCCCGTGGGGATTCCAGGCTCTGGGGGTGGACGTATCAGAAGAATGCCTCCTGCCAGTCTTCTGATATCGAGCATGGGCAGAGATGATGCTGGACTCTACCAGTGCATTGCTAGAAAAGGGATGGACAGTGCTCAAGCGACAGCTCGAGTGCTGTTAGGAGGTATTTTGCAAATACTCGTATAAAAAATATTAAATGAATTATTTTTAACAATAAATCTTACTCTGATTTTAGATACATCGCCTGAACTTCATTACACATTTATAGAACAAGCTTTGAGGCCAGGCTCCCCAGTATCTTTGAGATGTTCAGCTAATGGTACACCTCCTCCGAGATTCACATGGTATTTAGACGGACAACCGTTACAAGAAATGTTACCTAATCATAGGTTTTCTAAAATTTTTGAATTGATTAATTCATCATATCATACAATTTGATGTAACTCGCTTTTTTATTTTATAGATACAATTTCGGTCAATATGTAGAGCGTTCTGACGATGTAATAAGTCATCTCAATATATCGATCGCTCGGTCTGAAGATGGTGGCCTTTATTCTTGCAGAGCTGAAAATTCTGTTGGAAGTGTGACTCATACTGCAAGACTGAACATTTATGGTAATTGAGATATGAAAAAAGTTTAATAATATTTCTTTATAAATTGATTTCATATTTTCATACATAGGTCAACCGTATATAAGATTTATTGCACCTTTGAGAGCAGTTGCTGGTAATAACATTACAATTTATTGTCCTTATTCGGGATATCCAATTAGGTATTTTTTAAATAAAATGTTTAAATTATTATGATGGAATAGATCAAGGAAATTTGAAACTAAAATAAATAATTGAATCTCTTGTGTGATTCATTCTGTCATAACGAAGAGCATAAGAATAAATACCTAGTTTGAATTAACAAATGTTTTTAATAAAAATACAATATGATCTTTTCAGCAAAGTAAGATGGGAAAGATTGGGTTTAAATATCGCAAATAGTTTGAAACATAGCGAGATTGAAGGGGGGTTGAGAATATACAATGTCGGTCCAACAGACGCAGGATTGTATACGTGTTCAGTATCAAGCCCTGCTGGCGAATTAGCAAAAAGAGATCTTCAATTGAATATCCTAAGTATATAATTTTCAAAATAGTCACTAATGCCAAATATGTATATTAAATATCAACTGAAGAATAATTTATAGAACCACCACAATTGGCTCCATTTGTATTTCCGACAAACGTAGAAGAGGGCAGTAATATTCAAGCAACGTGCAGTGTGATGTCGGGTGATAGGCCAATTTTTTTTTCATGGCTCAAAGATAGTCTTCCTATACCTACCAGTCTAGAGGTTCTTACAGAGTAATTTTTGTATTAAAATCAATTGACAGTCGCTAACTTTTATTTCTTCATCAAACACAAATAGGTTGAACAAAGAAGTGTGGAATTTTTTAGTTTGTTGATAATAAAAGAAGTTAGTTCATTACACACCGGAATTTATACTTGTGTAGCTAGTAATAATGCAGCTAAATCTAATTTTTCTGCTGAGCTCGTTGTAAGAGGTTAGAACTTGACAATTTTCAAATTTAAATAATGATTTACTTTACAATAATTACATTTTTTTAGTTGCGCCACAGTGGATTTATGAACCACACGATTTATCAACTTTAATAGGTACTCCAATAAAAATACACTGTGCAGCAAAAGGTTTTCCTATACCACAAATAACATGGATGAAAGGACAAGGTACGTATGCATGCATGTATACTGAAAATATATCAATACATACCTACCAACATTTAATTTGGTCATTTTCATAAAATATATCTGAAATATCTCATATATAATACAACTCATGTACCTATGTCATTAATAAAGTTTTTGCCATTTCAATAGGTCAATCAAATCAAAATTTTCATCCATTAGAATTATTTGATTCAAGATTATTAGTCAATGGTACATTGGCAATACAATCAGCTAGTTCACAGGATGAAGGATATTACCTTTGCAAAGCTACAAATAACATTGGCCCAGGATTAAGTAAAATAATTTTTATTGGTGTGAATGGTAAATACAGGCTATTTAAAAGGTATGATATCAAATACATATTATTTGTTGAAAATATTTACATTTTAAGAACCTCCAAGATTCGAGCATGGTTCAAAAAATATTTCCACAAAACGTGAAGATGCTGTAACACTTGTGTGTGAAGTTTTCGGTGACAGTCCCATACAAATAATATGGACACACAATATGAATAGATTAGATGCAAGTAATTACCGGTTGATAATTTCTGAAGCTAAAACTGAATCGGGAATGAAATCTCAACTCTACGTTAGGCAAACCGATCGTCAAGACTCTGGTCTATATAAATGTCAAGCAGAAAATGCATTTGGAAGGAGTGAACTTGTTATTTATTTAGCAGTTCAAGGTTATTAAAATAAATAAACCCGAAATAAACTTAAATTCATAATTTTGATTAAAAGCAAGTTTAAATTTATAGAGCGTCCAGATGCTCCAGTTGGATTAGAAGTTATTGAAGTTAATAGTAGAATGGTTAGACTCGGGTGGAGAAGACCATTTGATGGTAACAGTCCAGTTTTAAGTTATTTAGTTCAATATGGTTTACTACAATCTGCAAATGATTGGGATGCTACTACAACAACTAATGTCACTTTACCGGCTAGAACGGCTTTGGACCAAATGTATAATTATTTAATGCATATCTAATAATTAGAGACATATTTTCAATGTATTTCATTATATGTTTAGTGTTGAAACTGGAAAATCTGAAATGAAAGAACAAGCTATAATAAGTGGACTTCAGCCAGCTACGACATATATTCTAAGAATGTTAGCGATAAATCAAATAGATCACAGTAGTTTCACTAGTTCTGTGATAGCAAAAACACTTGAAGAAGGTTTTTTTTTTGTATAACACATATGTCTAAATTTAAATTATTAAATAACCAATGTGAATATGTTTGAATAAACCGTAGCACCTATCGACTCACCTCGAAACATACAAGTGCAATCGTCTGGACCTGGAGAACTTCATGTAACCTGGCAGGTTTGAATTACAATAAATAATGTTACCTATTCATCGTAATTGGAAAAGATAATTACCTATTTTTAAAAAAATTCACCAAATTTTAGGCTCCTCCAAGAGATAAATGGAACGGTGAGCTTCTTGGTTATACTATATCGTGGCAAGAAAGCTCTCAAGGAACTAGCATTGTAAATAATACTAAATCTGCATCTGTGAGTGGATGGACAACATCAAAGTACACAATAACTGGTTTAAACAAATTCACTAGATATTCAATCAGCGTGAAAGCTTTCAATAGCGTTTCTCATGGACCACCAAGTACACCTGTAACAGCAACAACTCTAGAAGGAGGTATAGATGGCTTTAAATTAAAAGCGCATAATATTCCTTTCAACAAATTAAATAGTCCATAATTTGCAGTCCCCGAAGCTCCACCGGAAGATGTGCAGTGTGAAGCTTTATCAGCTCAAAGTATTAAAATATCTTGGAGGCCTCCTCCACTTCTTTATAGAGGTGGGATAATTCAAGGCTATAAAGTACATTACCAACCTGTCCAAATAAATGAGAATTGTAATTATAGACATTTGGTCATTCTATTATTTTTTCATGCATGATTTTAAAATAATATTTTTCACAGTGGAGCAGTGGTCAAGCAGTGAAATAAAAAGAACATCTGGTACAGACACTCAATTACATGCACTTAGACCTCACACTACTTACGCATTACAAACCAGAGCGTATACAGCTGCCGGTGATGGAACACCAAGTAGACCCATCCACTGCACAACAGACGAAGATTGTAAATATTGCATACCTATTACCTATACCTTTATGAGATTTTCGTCACATCACATATTTTATTTTTCAGTTTGTTTCATTTTTTTCTGATTATTAAATTAGATATTTTAATGGTTGATTATAGTTCCAGGGCAACCAAATGGAATCAAAGCCTTATCATTAACGTCAGACTCTGTGCTAGTCAGTTGGCTCCCACCAAATAAGCCAAACGGGCATATAAAGCATTACACAATATATGTAAAAGAATCTGTTAGGTAATATTACTGAAAATTGTGCCTATAATTGAGATAAAGGTGTAAGTCGAAAAATTGAAAATAATTGATTAATTTTTCTCATCATTATAAAATATTATATTATAGATATATTCAAAGCTATAAAAACTCTTTGAATTGAAACATTATTTAGTATATTATGTAGTTTTCACAATCAACCACACACTTTGCCAAGTCAAATACAAATCAATGAATACCTATGTTGAAACGAAAAAGTATGACTTACGCCAATCTCATATTATCAGCACATTTCAACATCATTAGTCAATCTTTTTAAAATAATATTTTTCTATCTATTAACAAGGTCGAGTAAACATGTTTCGTATATAGTACAAAACAACGAAACTTCTAATCATGTTAGCACTGGTGAAAATATGTACATTGTGAAATCTTTAAAGGAAGGGCATTTATATGAATTTTGGATAACTGCCACCACTAATACTGGTGAAGGTGAACCTTCTGGTACGATAACGCAAGAACCTACTTCAAAAAGTGAGAATTATGAGTACCAAATTAAGTCAATGGTTGCTTTTTTAATCTATTTTTTAATGCACTTAATGAAGGTCCGGCAAGAATAGCTTCATTTGGAGGTGTGATATCTGTTGGTTCCGGTTCATCTGTTATTCTTGGATGCCGAACAGCTGGAATTCCTAATCCAAGAACTCGTTGGATGAAAGCAGATTCACCAGTTACTCATCATCAAAGTCTCACAATTACTCACTATGGAGATCTTTATATTCAAAGTAAGTTTAGATACATCATAAGTAAATCTCTTGAAAATATATTCGAAAAATAAATAAAAATCACTTGATGTTTCAGAAATCGATGCGTTTCTAGCCGACAACTTCACATGTGTAGCTCGTAATTCAGGTGGTGAAGATTCTATTACATATACAATTAAAGTTCTTTTACCTCCAGTTCCACCTTCAATTCATGTATTGTCACCTCAAGATTCTCACGCATTAAAATTAAAATTAGAGCCACCGCTGCCCAGTCAAGACACAACTCCTCCACAAGGCACATTTTTTTCTCCATTTCACATCATAATTTGAATAATCCGTACTTTATTTGAATTATATCTATACTATAGGTTACACTCTCAATTTCAAGCGAGAAAATGAAGAATGGCAAACAATTGACCTATCGCCGGATGTAAATACATTCACGTTGGAAGATTTGAAATGTGGTTCTACGTATCATCTCTATATCACAGCGCACAATCGAGTAGGGGAAGGAAATCCAAGTAGTATTGTAATTGCATCCACTAAAGGAGGAGGTAAGTGATTATAACTTAATTTAATTAATATATGAAAAATAGCTCAAATATTTGTTCAATATTCAGCTCCTAAAATACCAATAGAGACTGATTTCTTATCGTCGAATTCCTCAACATTGCGCATGAATATGTTCACTTGGGAGGATCACGGATGTCCAATATTGCAATATGTTGTTGAATACAAACAGTTGGGATCGACTCATTGGATCAGAGTGGATAATCAACACAGTATAGATACTATGTTCATCACAGATTTGATTCCAGCAACGTGGTATCAATTGAAAATATCTGCAGCCAACGAAGCCGGAGTAACAGTAGCAAATTATAATTTTGCAACTACAACTATTAATGGAGGTTTGTTTGAGATGATAGATTGAAACTGATAAGTTCCATATTGATTTTGTATTATTTTCTCATGTTTTTCCAGCACGAATAGCTGCTCCTTCGAATTATCCAGATGACGGAATATATTCTGAAGAAAACATGACGGATTCTATAGTGCTGCTTGTTTTGTGTGTGGTTGTAACTGTAGCAGCTGTAACTATGGCATACTTACTTCTAAAAAAGCGCAGGTATAATATAATGAAATCAATAATATTGATGTTTTATATTGAAACAAACATCAGGTCTTCAATATGCACCAATATATGTATAAGTACATTTTATGATTAATATTAAGGTGAATGTCTATGACTTCGCCAGGTTGATTTTATGGAAATATAATAATATCGGACAAGTTGACCGAAAATCGGATAAATTGAGAAATGTTGCATTTTTTTTTATTTGAAATGTCAGACAAAAGTGTTTAAATGTTTCACATTGAGAAATGTATTCGACATATGCAGAATTGCTTGGTTTATTTCATTATTGGAAGGCCCAATAGTCTCGTACGGTAACGAGGACATAGCCACTTAACCATATACAATATTTTCATCAATATAGACCTCTGTCAATATTAATCTTATTGGGAAGGGAGCAAACAAAATGTGTTTTGATTCTTAAGATATTTTACTTCTTCTAATCTTTAGTCATGAATGAATAATCTAGAAAAGCAGACATTTTATTTTTTAAAAACTTCATTATATTTTTCATACAGTTCATATTTACATATTTTTACGTAAATAATTATGTGATTAAATGCTTTTCCAGACAAGAAATGAGAAGAGACAATAAATCAGAAGATGACAATTGTCGCAATTGTCAACAAGTTTATTCCGCTTTACCCATGAAACCAAATGGGAAAGTAATCGATGATACGTCAGGTATAAAACATACGATTTTCATAGCTTCATATACATACATATATACTCAACTACACCATTGCTTTTTAGAAATGTACGAAATTAGTCCATATGCAACATTTAGCGTGGGTGCTGGACCGCAACCTTCAAGATCAGTGACGGCAGCAACATTAGATTATACATTACAATTTAGAACATTCGGTCATTCGGAAAACGAAGGATTGAATCCACCACCACCGCCTCCTTGTGTGGGATATCCTAATCGTCCTGCAAGATTTAGACATAAGCAACGCTGTTATCATTCTAATGACGGTACGCAAGTAATAAATTTTTATTTGCTGGATCTATCTGAAAGCTATGAAATATTTTTGTATTTAAGAGGATTCTACAATAAGTAAAGCCGAAACCGTACGACTGGCAAGGGGTACAGGTCCAGGTCGTCGAAGAACTGGTGGTCCAGTGCCTTCACCTCCCGACACGGTTGATTCAGATTCTGAAGATAGTGGAAACACTGATCCAAGATGTTCTCATAGGCAGAGACCTGCTCGAGCGTTACACCATGCAGGTAAAGAAAAACTTAACTCAATTGAACAATACATGAAAATAAATATTTAATATGTTTTACAGATTCTGAAATGTAGTCAAAACAATGTATTTTCAAATAAACTATTGAAAGACTGAAAAATAAATAAAAACTGCCATATTCAACCTGTAAAATCACAAAATATTGCTAAATCGAAAGAGATATATGAGAGGGATTAAATAAAGTCAGTTTGAGATTCAACTTTTAACTATATTATTTTCAATTATGTACAGTTCTAATAAACAAATTAATCATATATCATTTTGTACTAAACATTACTTGCATTTGAATACTTACAATTTAGTGATTCTGTACATGTTGTTTATATACTTTATATGATTATATTTTACTTTATACACAATTCACAATTTCATGAATTGATTCAGAAATATATATGTATGTAGAGCTAAAATCTACAACAATAAATAAATATTCGAAAAGTGTTACAATTAATGATATTCAAAAGCGTTTCACATATCCAAAACTGAATGAAACTATTATTGCATGTAAATATTTATAGAAGGTGTGTTCATGATTTTTGTACAAAAATATAAAATAATTATATTGAAATTGATATTTATTAAATAATAATACCAAAATTGTAAGGTGCTCATTCTAATATCAAAACTCCACAAAAACATATTTAATTCAGCAATAGTCACAATATTTATGTCATAAAATATTTATTCATAGAGAAATTAAATGTATGAAATCAAATTTCGAAAACAATATGATTGTTTCAATAAGATTATTATATGTTGATTAATATGTGAGAAATAAATCAAAAAAAAAAATACACAATATTTGTTTTTTATAGTCATTTTCATAATCTTCAGAATAAAATACAAAAACCAATCCGTCTAGAAACATTTGTCACACACAAGAAACACAAAATCTGTACTTGTGCAGGTTATTTAAAAAGAAAATATTTACAAACACATTTTCGGATTAACTATGATTTACAAAAATGTGAAACCTCCATCCGAGGCCGAGCCAATACCAAAATAGGCTGAGGCAAGGTAGGCTGAAGCTTAACACATTGTAAGTAAAAAGAAAAAAAAACCTCATCGCCCATTGGCAAGAAAGGGACGTGTAAGCCCACAGCATTCATCAATCAGAAAAAGAAGATACTGTCAAAATTAAACTTTGAAAATGTGGAAGAACTAAAACTGGATCTCGTTTATGGACAACTTGGGGAGAGGATGAAAGATGCGATTCTCCGAGAATCTGTTAATTCACTAAAAGAACTAAACGACAGCTATCCAGATTGAAGCCAGATGAGCCAAAAACGGATCAATCAAAACAACGCTGGATCAGCCCAGTCGGCGCAATTACCATAACCCTAACCCTTCTAACCGCACTTCTTCTTTCTGCACTTGATGTATGCATGCAAACTGCTTGAGAGTGAGAGAAGGGAATGCAAAGATAGGTGCGAAAGGGAGGGCGTGAAATGGAACGATTCGGACGTGAGAAAGGCGATTGGCGACGGAAGATCGATGAACGTTATAGGAGAGTGCTTTGAGAAAATAGTATGGAGAGTGAAAGAGTTGGCTATTGCAGGTCCTCCGGCTGGCGATTGCTCTGCTGCTGCTCTGCGACCACCGGACTCCTCGTCTTCATCATCGACGCGGGACTCTTTATAATTTAACTTTTTGTTTATATTTAATTAATGTTCTATTGGATATATATATGCTTTTTAATTTCAAATTTGCTTGTTATAGTTTTAGTTTAAGATTGTATAATTTAATAGTTAATAGTTTCTTTTTCACTGTGTTGTACGTTAATTGCTTCTCAATTTGTTTGGATTTATTATGTGCTTATGCAGTACTTCTTTTTCTCATTTTGTATATGCTTTCGTAATGTTAAGTTGATGGGTGAGAATGGCTTACCACAATAATTAGTTCATAAGATGTAGTATTAAGTTGTAGTTTTAAAAGTTTTGATCCTTTTCTTTATCTTTCTTTATCTTTGATTTGATCGTGTATCATGTATTCTGTTTATTTCTTTTTATACTGTTTGTAAATAAAATTGAGAATGGAGTGATTAGATTATTTATTAATAGCTAGCTAGTTAGAGCGCGTTTCAACATTGTTCATTTATTCTTCATGAGTTTAGTTGTAAAAAATAATACTTAAATTGGGGTGTCAAATATTACCGAAGTTAGGGGCCTAGAACCCGGCAGAAAATAAGCCGGGTAAAACAGTTAGGGAAAAGAAAAAAAAAAAAAAAAAAAACCCTTCTAACCGAATGGAGACCTGAACGTTATCATGAATGTACTGAAAGAACTGAGACGGGTGGATGTGCTTGTGGGCGGTGATTTTAACGCCAAGAGTCTTTGGTAGGGCTCTAGTACAGCGGACCTCGGAGAAGTGACTGATGAACTGCATTGCAGAGAGCAATTTGACAGTATTGAATGTTGGCAATAAATCAACTTTGCAAAGCTGGTGCAGGAGCATGATTGACGACACTCTCTCATCACTGGCAGTCGCAAACTCGATGCGCCACTGGAGGGTGACCGAGTGCGATTCCATTGACCGAATCATGCAAAAAAGAACTCCTTAGTGGGTCAAAATGACCTAAGCTTTCAAAAAACCAATATAATGAAGAATACTTATCAAATGTTATCCTATATACGAAAAAGCCATTTGGTCTAAAAAATGCACCAGCGACCATTCGACGATTAATGAATAATGTTTTATCGGGTCTGACAGAAACTTCAAGTTTTGTATATTTAGACTACATTGTTGTCTACGGAGGAGATTCAAAAGAACATAATGAGAAATTAACTAACATATTCAAGAGACTAAGTAGCAAAAAATTGAAATTGCAACCAGATAAATGTGAATTTCTACGTAAGGAAACGAACTTTTTAGGACACGTTATAACTGATAAAGGAGTATTACCTAATCCAGTGGTAACCTAATCCCGTGGATTATAACATGGCCAATATAGAAAACATTTTCAACGATATTCTTGAACATGTCGCAAAGTCGCTTATTCAAGAGACTAATTGTAAGTAGCAAAAAATTGAAATTGCAACCAGATAAATGCGAATTTCTACGTAAGGAAACGAACTTTTTACGACACGTTATAACTGATAAAGGAGTATTACCTAATCCAGTGGTTACCTAATCCCGTGGATTATCACAAAGCAAATATAGAAAATATTTTCAACGATATTCTTGAACATGTCGCAAAGTCCCATATTCAAGAGACTATGTAGCAAAAAATTGAAATTGCAACCAGATAAATGTGAATTTCTACGTAAGGAAACGAACTTTTTACGACACGTTATAACTGATAAAGGAGTATTACCTAATCCAGTGGTTACCTAATCCCGTGGATTATAACAAAGCAAATATAGAAAATATTTTCAACGATATTCTTGAACATGTCGCAAAGTCGCTTATTCAAGAGACTAATTGTAAGTAGCAAAAAATTGAAATTGCAACCAGATAAATGCGAATTTCTACGTAAGGAAACGAACTTTTTACGACACGTTATAACTGATAAAGGAGTATTACCTAATCCAGTGGTAACCTAATCCCGTGGATTATAACATGGCCAATATAGAAAATATATTCAAGGATATTCTTGAACATATCGCAAAGTCCCATATTCAAGAGACTATGTAGCAAAAAATTGAAATTGCAACCAGATAAATGTGAATTTCTACGTAAGGAAACGAACTTTTTACGACACGTTATAACTGATAAAGGAGTATTACCTAATCCAGTGGTTACCTAATCCCGTGGATTATAACAAAGCAAATATAGAAAATATTTTCAACGATATTCTTGAACATGTCGCAAAGTCCCATATTCAAGAGACTATGTAGCAAAAAATTGAAATTGCAACCAGATAAATGTGAATTTCTACGTAAGGAAACGAACTTTTTACGACACGTTATAACTGATAAAGGAGTATTACCTAATCCAGTGGTAACCTAATCCCGTGGATTATCACAAAGCAAATATAGAAAATATTTTCAACGATATTCTTGAACATGTCGCAAAGTCCCATATTCAAGAGACTATGTAGCAAAAAATTGAAATTGCAACCAGATAAATGTGAATTTCTACGTAAGGAAACGAACTTTTTACGACACGTTATAACTGATAAAGGAGTATTACCTAATCCAGTGGTTACCTAATCCCGTGGATTATCACAAAGCAAATATAGAAAATATTTTCAACGATATTCTTGAACATGTC
Organism: Cheumatopsyche charites; assembly: GCA_024721215.1. NCBI lineage: Eukaryota > Metazoa > Arthropoda > Insecta > Trichoptera > Hydropsychidae > Cheumatopsyche > Cheumatopsyche charites. Next base: position 7,085,164 of record CM045586.1, on the reverse strand, counting down.
GCAAAGTCCCATATTCAAGAGACTATGTAGCAAAAAATTGAAATTGCAACCAGATAAATGTGAATTTCTACGTAAGGAAACGAACTTTTTACGACACGTTATAACTGATAAAGGAGTATTACCTAATCCAGTGGTTACCTAATCCCGTGGATTATAACAAAGCAAATATAGAAAATATTTTCAACGATATTCTTGAACATGTCGCAAAGTCGCTTATTCAAGAGACTAATTGTAAGTAGCAAAAAATTGAAATTGCAACCAGATAAATGCGAATTTCTACGTAAGGAAACGAACTTTTTACGACACGTTATAACTGATAAAGGAGTATTACCTAATCCAGTGGTAACCTAATCCCGTGGATTATAACAAAGCAAATATAGAAAATATTTTCAACGATATTCTTGAACATGTCGCAAAGTCCCATATTCAAGAGACTATGTAGCAAAAAATTGAAATTGCAACCAGATAAATGTGAATTTCTACGTAAGGAAACTAACTTTTTACGACACGTTATAACTGATAAAGGAGTATTACCTAATCCAGTGGTTACCTAATCCCGTGGATTATCACAAAGCAAATATAGAAAATATTTTCAACGATATTCTTGAACATGTCGCAAAGTCCCATATTCAAGAGACTATGTAGCAAAAAATTGAAATTGCAACCAGATAAATGTGAATTTCTACGTAAGGAAACGAACTTTTTACGACACGTTATAACTGATAAAGGAGTATTACCTAATCCAGTGGTAACCTAATCCCGTGGATTATAACAAAGCAAATATAGAAAATATATTCAAGGATATTCTTGAACATATCGCAAAGTCCCATATTCAAGAGACTATGTAGCAAAAAATTGAAATTGCAACCAGATAAATGTGAATTTCTACGTAAGGAAACGAACTTTTTACGACACGTTATAACTGATAAAGGAGTATTACCTAATCCAGTGGTAACCTAATCCCGTGGATTATAACATGGCCAATATAGAAAATATATTCAACGATATTCTTGAACATGTCGCAAAGTCCCATATTCAAGAGACTATGTAGCAAAAAATTGAAATTGCAACCAGATAAATGTGAATTTCTACGTAAGGAAACGAACTTTTTACGACACGTTATAACTGATAAAGGAGTATTACCTAATCCAGTGGTAACCTAATCCCGTGGATTATAACATGGCCAATATAGAAAATATATTCAAGGATATTCTTGAACATATCGCAAAGTCCCATATTCAAGAGACTATGTAGCAAAAAATTGAAATTGCAACCAGATAAATGTGAATTTCTACGTAAGGAAACGAACTTTTTACGACACGTTATAACTGATAAAGGAGTATTACCTAATCCAGTGGTAACCTAATCCCGTGGATTATAACATGGCCAATATAGAAAACATTTTCAACGATATTCTTGAACATGTCGCAAAGTCCCATATTCAAGAGACTATGTAGCAAAAAATTGAAATTGCAACCAGATAAATGTGAATTTCTACGTAAGGAAACGAACTTTTTACGACACGTTATAACTGATAAAGGAGTATTACCTAATCCAGTGGTTACCTAATCCCGTGGATTATCACAAAGCAAATATAGAAAATATTTTCAACGATATTCTTGAACATGTCGCAAAGTCCCATATTCAAGAGACTATGTAGCAAAAAATTGAAATTGCAACCAGATAAATGTGAATTTCTACGTAAGGAAACGAACTTTTTACGACACGTTATAACTGATAAAGGAGTATTACCTAATCCAGTGGTAACCTAATCCCGTGGATTATCACAAAGCAAATATAGAAAATATTTTCAACGATATTCTTGAACATGTCGCAAAGTCCCATATTCAAGAGACTATGTAGCAAAAAATTGAAATTGCAACCAGATAAATGTGAATTTCTACGTAAGGAAACGAACTTTTTACGACACGTTATAACTGATAAAGGAGTATTACCTAATCCAGTGGTAACCTAATCCCGTGGATTATAACATGGCCAATATAGAAAATATATTCAAGGATATTCTTGAACATGTCGCAAAGTCCCATATTCAAGAGACTATGTAGCAAAAAATTGAAATTGCAACCAGATAAATGTGAATTTCTACGTAAGGAAACGAACTTTTTACGACACGTTATAACTGATAAAGGAGTATTACCTAATCCAGTGGTAACCTAATCCCGTGGATTATAACATGGCCAATATAGAAAACATTTTCAACGATATTCTTGAACATGTCGCAAAGTCGCTTATTCAAGAGACTAATTGTAAGTAGCAAAAAATTGAAATTGCAACCAGATAAATGTGAATTTCTACGTAAGGAAACGAACTTTTTACGACACGTTATAACTGATAAAGGAGTATTACCTAATCCAGTGGTAACCTAATCCCGTGGATTATAACAAAGCAAATATAGAAAACATTTTCAACGATATTCTTGAACATGTCGCAAAGTCCCATATTCAAGAGACTATTGTAGCAAAAAATTGAAATTGCAACCAGATAAATGTGAATTTCTACGTAAGGAAACGAACTTTTTACGACACGTTATAACTGATAAAGGAGTATTACCTAATCCAGTGGTTACCTAATCCCGTGGATTATAACAAAGCAAATATAGAAAATATTTTCAACGATATTCTTGAACATGTCGCAAAGTCCCATATTCAAGAGACTATGTAGCAAAAAATTGAAATTGCAACCAGATAAATGTGAATTTCTACGTAAGGAAACGAACTTTTTACGACACGTTATAACTGATAAAGGAGTATTACCTAATCCAGTGGTTACCTAATCCCGTGGATTATAACAAAGCAAATATAGAAAACATTTTCAACGATATTCTTGAACATGTCGCAAAGTCCCATATTCAAGAGACTATGTAGCAAAAAATTGAAATTGCAACCAGATAAATGTGAATTTCTACGTAAGGAAACGAACTTTTTACGACACGTTATAACTGATAAAGGAGTATTACCTAATCCAGTGGTAACCTAATCCCGTGGATTATAACATGGCCAATATAGAAAATATATTCAAGGATATTCTTGAACATATCGCAAAGTCCCATATTCAAGAGACTATGTAGCAAAAAATTGAAATTGCAACCAGATAAATGTGAATTTCTACGTAAGGAAACGAACTTTTTACGACACGTTATAACTGATAAAGGAGTATTACCTAATCCAGTGGTTACCTAATCCCGTGGATTATAACAAAGCAAATATAGAAAATATTTTCAACGATATTCTTGAACATGTCGCAAAGTCCCATATTCAAGAGACTATGTAGCAAAAAATTGAAATTGCAACCAGATAAATGTGAATTTCTACGTAAGGAAACGAACTTTTTACGACACGTTATAACTGATAAAGGAGTATTACCTAATCCAGTGGTTACCTAATCCCGTGGATTATAACAAAGCAAATATAGAAAACATTTTCAACGATATTCTTGAACATGTCGCAAAGTCCCATATTCAAGAGACTATGTAGCAAAAAATTGAAATTGCAACCAGATAAATGTGAATTTCTACGTAAGGAAACGAACTTTTTACGACACGATATAACTGATAAAGGAGTATTACCTAATCCAGTGGTAACCTAATCCCGTGGATTATAACAAAGCAAATATAGAAAATATTTTCAACGATATTCTTGAACATGTCGCAAAGTCCCATATTCAAGAGACTATGTAGCAAAAAATTGAAATTGCAACCAGATAAATGTGAATTTCTACGTAAGGAAACGAACTTTTTACGACACGATATAACTGATAAAGGAGTATTACCTAATCCAGTGGTAACCTAATCCCGTGGATTATAACAAAGCAAATATAGAAAATATTTTCAACGATATTCTTGAACATGTCGCAAAGTCCCATATTCAAGAGACTATGTAGCAAAAAATTGAAATTGCAACCAGATAAATGTGAATTTCTACGTAAGGAAACGAACTTTTTACGACACGTTATAACTGATAAAGGAGTATTACCTAATCCAGTGGTAACCTAATCCCGTGGATTATAACATGGCCAATATAGAAAATATATTCAAGGATATTCTTGAACATGTCGCAAAGTCCCATATTCAAGAGACTATGTAGCAAAAAATTGAAATTGCAACCAGATAAATGTGAATTTCTACGTAAGGAAACGAACTTTTTACGACACGTTATAACTGATAAAGGAGTATTACCTAATCCAGTGGTTACCTAATCCCGTGGATTATAACAAAGCAAATATAGAAAATATTTTCAACGATATTCTTGAACATGTCGCAAAGTCCCATATTCAAGAGACTATGTAGCAAAAAATTGAAATTGCAACCAGATAAATGTGAATTTCTACGTAAGGAAACGAACTTTTTACGACACGTTATAACTGATAAAGGAGTATTACCTAATCCAGTGGTAACCTAATCCCGTGGATTATAACATGGCCAATATAGAAAAAATTTTCAACGATATTCTTGAACATGTCGCAAAGTCCCATATTCAAGAGACTATGTAGCAAAAAATTGAAATTGCAACCAGATAAATGTGAATTTCTACGTAAGGAAACGAACTTTTTACGACACGTTATAACTGATAAAGGAGTATTACCTAATCCAGTGGTAACCTAATCCCGTGGATTATAACATGGCCAATATAGAAAATATATTCAAGGATATTCTTGAACATGTCGCAAAGTCCCATATTCAAGAGACTATGTAGCAAAAAATTGAAATTGCAACCAGATAAATGTGAATTTCTACGTAAGGAAACGAACTTTTTACGACACGATATAACTGATAAAGGAGTATTACCTAATCCAGTGGTAACCTAATCCCGTGGATTATAACAAAGCAAATATAGAAAATATTTTCAACGATATTCTTGAACATGTCGCAAAGTCCCATATTCAAGAGACTATGTAGCAAAAAATTGAAATTGCAACCAGATAAATGTGAATTTCTACGTAAGGAAACGAACTTTTTAGGACACGTTATAACTGATAAAGGAGTATTACCTAATCCAGTGGTAACCTAATCCCGTGGATTATAACATGGCCAATATAGAAAACATTTTCAACGATATTCTTGAACATGTCGAAAAGGAAACTAATTGGTATTACGAACAAAACAAATCCAAATTAAAGAGCAGAAAAAAATAAAAAATTGAGTCTATCTCACTGTGTCAGAATTAACACATTTAAAGTGGATAACGAATATCTCCGACCTAGTGCGGCCAACCGTTGAGTGCTGGAGATAGCGATTACCCTATTAAAAATACTGAGCATTGTATGCAGGTAGCGGAGATTTCAGTTTCGGAAAAACCGTCGTATGCCGACGAGCGTATGAGGAAGACTCGGTTGAGCGGCATGCCGCTCAAAGTTCTATTGTGTATATGGTGGGATATTCGTGGGATTATCCATTACGAACTGTTAAAACCAGGCAATACCGTAACTGCTGTTGTTTATAGTGAACAGCTCGAAAGAATAAATGATCAATTAAAAGCAAAAGTCTTCATTTAGTTGATCAAAAAGAAGTGCTTCTTTTGCACGACATTGCTCGCCCACACAAAAGCAACGATGACCCGTGAAAAAACTGCTCAACTTAATTTCGAAGTTTTAAATCATCCCTCATATTCACCAGATCGGGAAGGTGTGGAGAAAGGGACGATGGGTGCCGCACGCGCTAAACAAAGAGAATCTAGGCGATCGCATCAAAGCATGTGAAGAACTTTTGAAAACGGAATCGGAAACTCCGTTTTGAATAATTTAATTACTGGAGATGAGAAATGGGTGCTTTACTCGAACCATGGTCGCAAAAATCAATGGCTATCGAAGGGTCAGGTAGCAAATCCAACCCCGAAGCCCGGGCTCACAACAAAAAAAATCTTTTGTCGGTTTGGTGGGACTGCGAAGGCATGATTCACTATGAAACGCTCAAACCTGGTCAAACAATAAATGTAAACGTGTATTGTGAACAATTAGACCGTTTAGCGGTAAAAATAAAAAAAAAAGACCCTCTCTCGTGAATCTAAGTGAAGTGTTTTTTCAGCATGATAATGCTCGTCCCCATACAGCGTCAAAAACGCGTGAAAAATTAAACAGCCTTGGGTGGAAGGTAATTCGGCGTCCCCCTTATAGTCCGGACATCACTCCTTCAGATTATCATCTTTTAAATCCATGCAGCATTATTTAGATGGAAAAAATTATAAAACTCATGAAGAGGTCAATAATGGTCTAAAAGATTATTTTAATTCAAAACCTATGATTTTTTATGACAGAGGCATTAAAATGCTTCCAGGTAGGTTGAGGGAGGTTATTTCCAAAGATGGAAACTATACATACAGTGGCGGCCATAGAAATGCGAACACTCCGCATATTTTACAATTTCTTACGATACAATACTTTTTGAAAGGGTTATTATTGTTTTGTCACCTCCAGTATTTTGTATTGTGTTAATGGCTTAATTGCGTACATTGTAAAGCGGTTTTGCACCTGAACTGTTGCTTTAGTCTGCTTCGTGAGACGATCGCGAAAGTACCCTGTCATACAATGGCAAAGACTGCAAAAATGACCATTGCGACTAAATCAAAAATTATAACTTTATTCGAAGAGAAAAAAACTTTCCGCTATATTTCGAGTAAAGTGGGGCATAGTGTGAGCTCTGTTCACAGATTTGTAAAAAAATATCAAGAAAAAGGGTCGTTGGAAAGGAAGGCAGGAAGTGGTGACCGTTTTGTGACGACGGAACGGAATTTAAGGAATATTAAAAAAATCGTGAAGTCCAACAGATTTTTATCTGCAGGAGAAATTCGCCAGAGACTGCCGGGATCCACTCCTGAAAAAAATTCAGTGAGGACGGTGCGAAGGAAGGTTTTGGAGATGGGTTTTCAAGCCCGAATTGCAGCGAAAAAACCACTTTTGACAGAGGCGATGAAAAAAAAAACGACTTGATTGGGCGAAATCCCATATAAATTGGACCGTAGAAGATTGGAAGAATGTCATTTTCTCAAATGAGTCCAAATTTAATATGATTGGGTCCGATGAAAGAAAGTATGTCCGAAGACAAAAAGGTGAACATTACCATCCCCATTGCATTAAACGAATGGTGAAACATTCACCTTATTTAATGATATGGGGATAATGCCTAAATGCAAGCGCACTCTCAATGTTAACTTACAAACTAAGTACAGGCGAACCTCGACTTTCGCACATTCGACTTTCGCACAATTCGCTATTTCGCACATTTTTGAAAAATAGTTTTTTAATTATTTTTTTCCCGAAATAATGCAAAAATGTTTTGTTTTCCTGTTGCACCATGAAACGCTTATGAGCCAAGTCCGCACTGTCAAAAGTGTTATGTCCTGTTCGCACATATGCATTAACATACGAGAGCGAGCGAATCAAATGCATGCATTTGAATTTACTAATTTGTACACACTCCCGTCTGATCTCGACAGGTTCAGTCTTGCGTTAGCATACGCACAGATGAATTGTTCTGCGAGTTTTGTTTCAAATATTTCGTACCCGTTTTAACATAATTTATTTTGGGAGAAGTTGTTCAGTAGTAATATTAAATAAATTATTTTGTTTAAAAAAAAAAAAAAGTTTTAACATGAGTGAGAAACGAAAAAACTGTGAAGTAAATATAGCTAAAAAAAAACCAAGAACCCATAAACTTCATACAATCGAAACGAAGATGGATATAATAAAACGATCTGAAAATGGAGTCGTTTGCTTCAATTGGCCGATCGTATGATATAAACAGGTCTACGATATGTTCGATATTAAAGAATAAAATTAAAATTAAGGAATATGTAAAAAATTGTGGAAATATATCATCAAAAATTGTTTCCAAAAAGCACGGCATAGTAATGGATGAAATGGAGAAATCTTTGATGTATTGGATTAGTGACCAAAATCAAAAAGACGTACCTCTGAGTACTTCGGAGATTCAAGCTAGGGCTATTAGCTTGCATAATGATTGGAAGGCTAGACTAAAAGATGATTCTGACACGGTGTTTCATGCAAGTAACGGCTGGTTTTCAAATTTTAAAACAAGGTATTCTTTACGCAATATTAAATTCACTGGAGAATCAGCCGATGCGGATAAAGATGCTGCAAAAGACTTTATTCCGTCACTGTCCAAAATTATTGAAGATGGAGAATATACCTCTAGTCAAATATTCAATGTAGATGAGACTGGTTTATTTTGGAAGAAGATGCCTAATCATACATTCTTATCAAAGGATGAATCAGTTGCGCCTGGCCATAAACCTTCTAAAAACCGATTGACATTGCTTCTTGGTGGAAATTTAGCTGGTGATTTAAAATTGAAGCCATTGTTAATTTATCAAGCAGAAAATCCTAGAGCATTAAAAGGGAAAGATAAAAAATTGCTTCCAGTCATTTGGAAATCCAATAAAAAAGCCTGGGTTACCGCTTTAATATTTAAAGATTGGTTTACTTCACATTTCGTACCAGCAGTAAAACATTATTGTGAAGTTAATAATTTACCATTTAAAGCATTATTAATCTTAGATAATGCTCCAGGACACCCAAAATCTCTACAAAATTTATACCCAGAAATCAATGTAGTGTTTCTTCCCCCCAATACTACGTGTCTCATACAACCCATGGACCAAACGGTGATAGCTACGTTTAAACGATATTATATGCGGTCGATCATGAATCAGGCCATCAAGGCAACTGACATGGAAGGTGGGCCCACATTAATAGATTTCTGGAAAAATTATAACATATGGAATGCAGTAAATAATATTGGAGATGCATGGGCTGAAATAAAAGAGTCAACAATGAAAGGTTCGTGGAAGCAACTATGCCCACAGATGATGAGTGATTTTCAAAATTTTGATGATACCCCAGAAACCATAACTCTTGAAATAGTTCACCTGATGAATGAACTAAGCCTTGAAGTCAATAGCGAAGATGTTAATGAATTGATAGAATCACATTCTGAACCATTGTCAAATGAATTTCTTATGGATCGTCACGAGAATGAAAATTCTAGTTCATACGTACAAAACGAAAGTGAGGAAGAAGAACCAGAAGAAATACCCAATACCTTAACATTAAAAAACTTGAACGAAGCTTTAACACATATTGAGAAATTTTTAAATATTATAGAAGAATGTGACCCAAATGGAGAACGCATATCTAAAGTGCGTAGGGAGATCCATAATAGCACTGCGTGTTACAGAACTCTCTATGAAGAAAAGAAAAAAAATAATAAAATACAAAAAACTCTTGATAATTTCGTTAAAAAAATATAATTTCAATTTAATATGTACTGAGTAATTTTTGACAAATAAAATTTTTGAAGTATTTACAATCTTTGGTGTTTTTTTTTTCCCTCTACTTTCGAACATTTAACTTTCGCACACATTTTCAGGAACCAATTATGTGCGAAAGTCGAGGTTCGCCTGTACCCGTTTATAAAACAAAGTACTACTCCATCGGACGTCAGATGTGAAAAATGTCGTACAGAATTCAACGTAACGCACGGAGGTGCCAGCGACATTGAGCAACACTTAAGGTCAGAAAAACACAAATATTCCGATTTTGCTGCCGCTTCAAGTTTTTCAGTACTAGATTTTTTCAAGAAAACGGATACAACAACATCAAAAGATATGGAACTTGCTGCTATGGAAGGCGCCTGGGCATTTCATACAGTGAAAGAAAATCATAGTTTTCGTTCAAATTAAATTAAATATTAAAAAAAAAAGTTAATTCAAACGTGCTTTCAACAAAAATTCAGATGTGCTTGCACAAAAACAGAAGCAATTGTTGTAAATATTTTTGCACCAATAATAAAGTGGAATCTCTAGTCAAATATGGTATAATTTAAATACTTGTTGTGGTAAGGAGACTTGAGCATTTCAGACTACTTTCACGGAAGATTTAAAATAATCACAGATCATAAACATCTAGATACGTAAACCATAAATAAATGTAAAGTGTGAAGAATAAGTTCATGTTTGAAAAAACCTCTTGTTTTCGTGTGCTGTTTTTTCATGTCTGTTTCGATGATCGGTTCTTGAAAACTTGACACCACAATATTTACATTCATGATTCTTCTCCTTAGTATGAGATTTCATGTGAGTTGATAATGCCCTAAAATGTGTATATACATATAAGAGAATAATGTATCTTAAAACACTACAAGTTAATAGAAGAAAGTTTACATATGTTAAGATAAATGTGATTGATGCAGGAATTGTTCACATCCCCTGGTGAATGTGCATAAGCCCATCTAAGGCTGGGGAATCCGAATAATCTGAACTCGCAGAACTACTTGGTGAGCTCAACATGGTACAATGGTGAAAGCTCTGAAGACTAAAATATACAGGCTATGTAGTTTGGATGAACCCTGAGAGATGCTCATCCAGGAGCCAACATTGTGAAGACCCAGTGTGATATGGGTACATGTAGTCGACAAGGACTGCAATGGGCAAGACTGGTGAAGCCTGGCGACCAGGTGATCTGACTGGTCAAGGTTTCTAAAGGAGGCCAAGAGCCGCACAAGCTTGTAGGCCCGTTGAAAAAAAGAAAGGACAGTGATTGTAATTGATTTTAGGAAAAGTATCAAATTAGCCAGATTTTTATTAATTATGAGTTCGAACTTCATCAAGTGGTTACCATTACGAGTTCGAAATTATGCCAAGGAAGAGCATCGAATTGGCCCTAGAAACCAATAATGAGTCATATGTTGTTAGAAAGCTTTTTCCATACCCATTATTTATTGTTTTAGAGATAAGTCTCAATTCGCTGTGTGGAAAAAGTTATAGCTGAAAAAATGCTGAAAAATTTGTTTATTTCAATTACTACGAAAAGAATTCCTTTTGTTGCTTTTTCATTTCAAAAGCAGTAAGTAAAACCAATAAAAACCGTTCAGTCAATTTTTAGAAAGAAATAAAGAAATATCGCAATTTAAAATTGTTAATACGGTGCATTTAAAGTAGGGTTTACATTATGCACGAACACTGCAGTTATAAAAACATTTGTCAATGCAGCCAACGTAATTTAATATTAAAATTCGATTCAATAGTTTAATGAGTAAACACATTACATGTTATGTTGGTTAAATTCAAAAAATATATGCATATTTGCCTTGCAACTGTAACGTTCATGCTTGACATAAAAATCTAGCCACGTAATGAGACGGCCAGTCGCAACATGCGCCCTGTGGGAAGATTTTGTACTAAATCAGGGCGAAGTTTTTCAGCTATAACTCTTCACACAACGATTTCAAATTTTTCCCCATAATGACAATTAATATTCATGAAAAGAGCTATCTAATGTTTCAAGTCTCGTTGTCATTGTTTTCTAGGGCAACGTCCCATACAAATTTTTCCCATTTCCTTTGCTATATTATTAATAAGTTTTAAAAAATAAATCACATTTACTGACCTTAGTGTGAGATTGTGAACAATACCCAATTAATCAGTTTAACCATAACAGATATATGCAGCATTAAAAAAAACTTACCCAGTGGTTATAAATTTTTTATCACAAAGAGTACATTTACTATTTTTAATTCCTGCATGTCTCATTATATGCACTTTCAATGAACCCCTCAATGAAAAACGCTTGCCACATTCATTGCATTCATAATTTTTTTCTTTAGTGTGAGTTCTGAAAATTGAAAATATGGAAATTTACTAATTTAAACATATACTGAAAGAAAATTAACATTACTTTAAATGCGTTTCTAGCTGATTGTCCGAAAAGAAGGCTTTTGAACAATACTGACAGATTTTAGAGCGTTCTCTATCATGAACTCTTCTTCTAAAAAAATTTCAAGAATATTGAAAATTAACCATTTAAATAAAGTTGATTACATAAATATATATCAACATACTTATGACTATCACACAAGAAATTTGTACGAAATGCTTTGCCACACACAGGACAAGGATAGGGCTTTTCTTTAGTGTGTGTTGTCATATGAAACTTGAGTTCACCGGGTTTAGTGAATTTCAAATTGCAAAGCAAACATGGAATGTTCCTAGGTATATTTCCATGAATGTACCTTTTGTGTTCATTTCCTCTTTTGTAGTCTATAATAAAATATAACAAAGCTCGACTAAATTCTATAAATTGAAAAATAATAACAATTTTCACCATTTCACTAACATTTTTTACATAATTCACAAAAATAAAGTAATCCAAGATGCACAATGTTGACATGCTTTTTTAGACCAGGGCTGGTACTGAAAATTTTCGGACATTGCTCACATTTATAACGTTTTTCATTTGACAAATGACGACGTCTATGAATTTGTAAATTTTTCACTTCTGCTCCGCATAAATCACAAATAGACGATGAATTTGTTACTTTTGATTTAGAAACTTTCCTAATTTTTGACTGCTTTTTACACTTATCTATTGAAAATGAAAATAAAACAAATATTAAATAAAACATAGCAACTGTTGTATGTTCATATTCGAAAAAATAGTATGGTATTAAAATTGTATATGAATAAATCACAGTTTGGAATATTTCACGAGAATCAAAAGATATATGATAATCACCTTTCTTTGGAATATCGAACACTGTAGTTACAGGCAATTCAACAATCACATTCATCGTTTTATCATCTGCACAATCTTCACTTTTAACACCATATTTACTATCACCGACATTTAAAGCGTCAAATTTCCATTCAGTCAGAGCATCTTCCGGTTCAAATTTGTCATGAGAAGCATATTCAAAATCGGCATCTTGATAAGGTTCATCGTCGGATATTTCCTTTTTAATGTTGTCATTTTCATTCAAGTCCTCAAGTTTGATATCTAAAGTCATTTCTGCATCGTTTGATTTTAAAGAATTTATCAATATAGAATACGATTTTTTCGCTAATAACTTCAGTTTGTAAGCTGAAGTAATGACACGGCTGCATTTCTGACACAATTTGTTTGGCAGTCCATCATTTTGTACAACCTACGAGAATTAAAAATTTGATATAGAACACAAAACAAAAGAAATAAACAGCAGATGAGTTAAGTGCGGTATGCGTCAATATATCAGAAATTAATAAAAATTTCGAAAATCGTATGCATATTATTAACGCGTTGGATGCCAACGACGCATTAAAGCGTTCCATATAGCCGGGCCGCGCAGGCCAATGACGCTTTAAAGCGTTTTGCTTAATTTCTCTGTTAAATATGAAAAATTTGATATTTTTTTGACGACATCTAGTAAAATATATGAAATAATAAATAAAAATGAATCTACTTCGATTTTTTCGATTCGTGTTCCCTTTTATTTTTTCAAAAAAGAGAGTAGATGTCACCAGGGCTGCCGCGATCGATAGATCGGTACGCGAAACTCGGAAACAAAAAATGAGTTACAGATGTTTTAGTTCGGATTTTAGTTTTCGAAAGAGTAGATGTCACCAGGGTTGTCACGATCGATAGATCGATACATAAAATTCGGAAACAAAAAATGAGTTACAGATGTTTTAGTTCGGATTTCAGTTTTCGAGTTCAGTGAAACTTTTTACAGATGTTCATCATTTAATTCTTCGATGAAACATTTTAGTGTTCGCAAAACAAAACAAAATTTCGAAGAATTTAGTGTTGTGACGACCCTAACAAGAAAACGTAAAAAAGCATAAAACATTGTCTAGAATGCATTTGGGTGACACATATGTAGGCAAGGTCACATTAATCGTCCGAAAGCTTCATGTTATGTTAGTCAAATCTTTTTTTTTTGATGTTTTAATATTTCGAAAATCTCTGGCCTACAGAGCGCGTACGCGGTAAATACGGTTGGCAGCTAAAAGGTTAAGCATTAGATAAGAGAGAACTTTTTAGATATTTTAGTACATTTTTAAAACTGAAATTTTACTAGCTCTTGCTAGTGTTCGTAAGTATGTCTCTTTCCCCCGGATTTGACAGTCGGTAGTTGGAGAACCGTGTTTTGTTTAAAATAATTTTATTCTCAAACGAGAGATGAAAAGACCTGGCGGATGTAAAACAAGAATGTACCGAAATCCCCAGCACATGTCGCACCATGGTCCTGGTGTGTCCTGAGATGGTCACGTGGGCGCTCTCCGACAAACAGACCCGACACACGCACACGGACGCCATCTTGCTTCTGTCAATCTGTGGATATGTGGATCTGTGGATATGGATCCTAGATCCTAAATCCTAAATCCTGGGATCTAGATCATCGCGGATCCTTCGCACGGTCACGTGTCGAAACGACCGACGACCGTTTCATGAAGACTCTTTGTCTTCGTCGACATGGGACCGGTTTCGCGTCTGACGTCTGCCTCTGTCCATCGAAGCTCCGAAGCTTCTTTGAGCGCGGGTAGGTCGGCGCAACGCTAAAAGCTCACAAATTGCACCGTTTCCGTAGCCGTTTTTAGCGTGCTCGCCCATCTACCGCTTTTCTGTGACAGAAAAATTAAAACTTAACAACCTTTAAATTCTACAGGAAAAATAGTTAACACGTTGCTAAGTAGTTAAATAATGACCGGGCCTATTTATTTTGGGATATTTTGCGCGAGAAAAATACAAAAAACAATGATAGAAGGTGGGTGAAACTATGCCTTCATTATGGATAGAAGAATAAATCGATGTGTTTTTTTTTTTTTAGATCTTGTTCTCGAAAAAAACTGTATTACAGTACTCATATTACAAACATGCATTGTAGGGAAATATGAGCAGACTCAATATCACTTTTGTTTATTGCTTCAAACTCCTTTTCAGAAAATTATATTTAAAAAAAAAATATTGTCCAAGTAAACCCAATTAAATTCTGAGCGTATATATTTTTTTATAGGCAGTATATAATTTTCCATAAGGGTTTGACTCGCTCTAAATAGCTTTCACGTTGAAAACACAAGACTTCGGTCCTTATTTGCTGCAAATAAGTCCATAAAATTACTTTGATATTACTAAATATAAAAGCGCAATATTTTCTTTAATATTTTGAAATTGTGTAGGGGAATGTGGGGGACTTGATTTCCCCTTTTGTTTTTTTCTTCTCACTTTTTAAGAAATCGTGTTTTTGAAATAAAATTGAGTTTACTTTGACAGCAGTTTTTCGAAAATAAAATTTTCCAAAAGTGATTTCGAGTTTAAAAACAAAAGGGGAGGGATCAAGTCTCCCAAACGGAACAGGTTTCCCATGTTCCCCTATTTTAAACAAGAGTATCAACTTTTGAAAAGTACTCACATTATTTTAAGTTCAACAAAACCTTTTATTTTCGTGTGCAGTTTTTTCATGTCTGTTACGATGATCAGATCTAGAAAACTTCACGTTGCAATATTTGCATTCATGATTCTTTTCTTTTGTATGTGATTTCATATGCGTTGAGAGAGCCCTAAAACGTTAATACATCTAATTGTATGTTGCATTTCATTATCATTGTGAATGAAAAATTAATAAAAGCACCTACCCGCCAGTTATGAATCTTTTATCGCAAAGGGTGCATTTGCAATTTTTAGTTCCTATATGCCTTAGTATGTGTATTTTTAAATGAGCTTTTAAAGAAAATCGTTTACCACATTCATTGCACTCATAATTTTTTTCCTTAGTATGTGTTCTGAAATATCACAAAGCCATAAAATGCACATTTATGATTTTGATAAGATTCCAAAAGAAATAACTTACGTTAAATGAATTTCTAACTGATTTTCTGAAAAAAATGCTTTTGAGCAATATTGACATATTTTAGAACGTTCTTTCTCATGAACTCGTCTTCTGTAATACATCAATGTTTGAAAGTATGAATCGTTAACTAATAAAAATGTAGAATATGAAAATTTCTAATATTGTACCTGTGACTCTCACAAAGGAAATTTGTTCGAAATGGTTTCAAACATACAGGACAAGGAAAAGGTTTTTCCTGGGTGTGTGTCTTCATATGGTATTTAAGTTCAGCGGGCATTCTAAATTTCAAATCACAAAGTAAACATGGAATGTTTCTAGGCATGTTACCGTGCACCAATTGTTTATGTTGTTTAATTTTTTTATAATCTAAAAATATGAATGCTATTAATAAAATTATCCTTAAATTTGCAGTTGAACATATTGTTATTTCTCCAACATTTTTGACAAAGTTCACAAAATTCTAATAATCCGAGATGAACTATTTTCACATGCTTTTTAAGGCCAGAATTTGTGTCAAAAGCTTTAGGACATTGTTCACATTTGAAATTTTTTTCATTTGACATATGCCGACGCCTGTGAATATCCAAATTTTTCACTTTTGCACCGCATAGATCACAAATGGAAGATGAATTTGATACATCGGCTCTAAAAGCTTTGTGACGTTTTGTTTTTTTATGCATTTTTCTTTCAGATTTACTCACTAAAAATGTTCAGAAAAATAATTTGATTATTATGATAAATGTTAAGATAGAAATATGTAAAAGAATATAAGAAATCAACTTTTCAATGGAATATCGAATACTGTAGCCACAGGCAAATCTTTAATCACATTTACTGATTTTTCATCAGTTCCATCTTCATTTTTCACATCTAATTCATTAAAAGCATCAAATTTCCATTCCGTCATTATATTTTCTGACTCAATTTTGTTATGTGACATATAATCAAAGCTATTTCCATGATCATCCTCATCAGATACTTCAATTTTGATACTGTCGTTTTCTTTAAAATTTTCAATTTTGATCTCCAAAGGTTTTTCTTCTTCATTAGGCTTCAAAGAATTCATCAGTATAGAATATGACTTTTTTGCCAACAATTTCAATTTATAGGCTGATGAAATAACACGATTACATTTTTGACATAATTTATTCGGCAGTCCATCATTTTGTATTATCTATGTGAAACAAAAAAGGTCACAATATTAATATGAGTATTTCATCTGAAGTTGAATGATTTACATTTGATTTGATTTGACTTTACTGAAAATTAAATTGTTCAGTTTTAGGATATTCAAAGACTGGAGTGCATGAAACAGTTTGATGCACTTCTGTGATATTCCAACAGATTCAACTTCAGAAAAATTAACAAGTGATAGAAATTAATTAATTTGAAATTGAAAATCCATAGAATGTGAATATATAAAATCGTAAAATTGCGCTGATTTATCAGATAGCAAAGTCAGAGTTTGTATATGAACAGGCCAATAATTGTGTTAGGTTAGATTGTTTTATTTGCTTCCTCCTTTTTCAGGATTATGTGGGCTTTGTATTGCATTCAGTTTTACCACAAAATAATTGCGTATACATATGTACATAAAATAAAGCGAATATTACCGAAATTCCGAGGACTTGGCGCATCATCATCCTTATCTGATCAGATATGATAATACTGATGTCTTCAGACAGGCAGACTCGACACACGAGCATCTTCGAAGCTGAAAATCGATTCTATCGATAAAATTTTATCAGGTTAACGATTTTTTGCAAATAGAAACAAAATCATCGATTGAAGATGCATAATATTCACGTAAATCCATATAACAATGCATTAAACCACAAAGCAAACTCAAAATTCTCAACAAAATATTAACTTATTACATGTCAATTCGATCTAGGATGGTAAGTATGGAGGTGCAGGTGAGCAATATCAAATATTCGGGATAGGTGTGTACCTGAAGACAAAATGAAATAATTCTAAAAAATGAATTTATGTGACAACCGAAATGCACAAAGGGTACAAGTGACTTATTTTTCAAAATTGAGTTAAGTACAGAAAATGGTTGTACATATTAAACAGAACCATTTTCTACTCGACTAAAATATATGTAACTATTTATAATAGCCATTTTGATAATTTTTGAATTTTTGCACGTTCGCGAACACTAGACGGTTCACGAACGCACATTCACAACGTCAGTTGGCGCACGTGTCAACTTACTGTATTATAGTTGCCGGTCTGTGTTTTGTGTTGTACGGTGCGCTGTCAAAGCGAGCGACATGACGCCGAAGCTGAAATTCGCCGAAGGTATAATATGCAATTCAGTTAATACATTTCTGCGTATTTTTCACAATTTATTTCTCCGATAACGAAAATTGATATTTCAGGCGAAAAGGTTCTGTGCTTCCACGGCCCTTTGATCTACGAGGCGAAATGTCTCAAAAGCTCCGTTTCCAAAGAGAAGCAGGTCAAATATCTGATCCATTACGCAGGATGGAACAAGAAGTAAGTTTCACTTTAAAACTAACATATATGTATATATACATATGTCATCATACAAATGTGCATTTCATTTGTGTATGTGTTACAGTGGAATCGCATAGTGGCGAGTTAATTACTTTATTGGCTTGTATGAACGTTTCATATAATGAAAATAATATGGAATATATCTATTTTATCTTCGAAATAGAAATAATGACGGCTTAAATACTATCATATTAGTTTGCTTTGAATCGAAGCTACCTCCAAAGGTCTCTTGATCATATGGAAACGTCGGTTTTCGTAATCCTGAGACTAAGCTTTCCTAAAATATATAATTTATCTTATTCACTACAACTTAAAAAACGTTACTATAGAAACCGCATTGTTACAGTGATTTTAGGTTGAAAGCAAATGTTAAATTATGATATTTGAAACAATAATTCAACACGGTTATCCATGATAAAAAAAATGGTATTTTCTGTTGAAAAATCTTATATGTAAGTCAAAGATGTTCTATCTCACTGTAACATAAGTATACGACGATGAAATAAGCCAGGGGTTATCTTACATGGTGGTGATTTTGAGAAAAATGCATTCAAAGTTAAGCGTGTACCTACATGTAATAGGAAAAGAATGGGTGATTTAATGATATATGATGACATAATAGAAAAGGTCATGAAGTGCAAGTGACATTTTTACCAAAATTGAGTTAAGTATAAGTATTAAGTATAAGAATAGCTTCTTTGTACGCTCATATATTTCGCAACAAAAGGATATAAATGAATTTGGAACATATGCCGAGATATATATTATAAAAGTTACTCAACCTCTTTCTTATACATGTATGTATGTATTCATCACAAAGTCACTTGTACCCCTTGGCCTTTTCAGTCATCATATGTATTTCAACACACATTCTGAATTATTTTATAACGTTTTGCCACCATACACATTTGCATACATAGAACCAGTTCCTGTACTTAATTCAATTTCGGAAAAAATGAAAGACGATCCCTTTGATCTATTTTATCATCATAATACAAGCGTACCTCGTATTTCGCACATTATTGGTTCAGAAAATGTGTATGAAAGTTAAATTGTTCGAAAGTCGATTTATATAAAAATCACCATAAATTGTATGTACTTTATAATTTTGATTTATCGAAAATTACTAACTGAATACATAAATTTTGACAAAAAAGTATCCGGAATTGTTAATTTAAAAACCTCACATAAAGATATTCTTGAAATTCTTTTTTTTTATTAAATTGGTGCATTTTTCTTATATTCTTACACAAAGTGTCAGCACAATCTGTCATGTAGTTTCTTTACAGCTATTGATTACGTCAGTTGATATAGAGGGCACTCATCGATTTTTTCAATGGACAAAAGTATCGAACAAAGAATTTGTTAGAATTTTAAATGGAATTTCATTTACCAATTTGCTGAAAATATAACAAATGACTTACGATAAATCAACTTTATCAAAAAAAAAAAAAAATAAGAATATGAGTGTTTCAGTGTGTTCAAAATCTATTTAAAATAAAAAAACTATTTTTCGAAATAGTGCAAAATAGCAAATTGTGCGAAAGTTGAGGTCCCTCTTTATGTATTCTGTGCTTTATCGAAAATAAAACCTTATAAAAAATACTTTTGCCTATGTGAATTTTTTCACTAGGTCTTATTCACGGATATGTCATAGTTATCCATTAGTCTTATTAAAAGAAAAAAAAAACAATAGCAAGTTAAAGATCTTTTAACACTTCTTAGTCATGCATATTTCAAAACAATACTCTTGTTCATTTACTAAATTGTCATACCGATGTAATTTTTCCAGTTCATATTTAGTATGATCAATTTTTATCTTTTGGTTCAACGTTTTACGCATAAAATCACTTCTCGGCTTGTTGGCTAAGATCAAAGTTTTACGCATAAATCTTACTGTGGCTATGTTTATCGGTTATGCATTTGTATTTTGCTCAGCTGAATTGTTGTATTTTAGTTGGGATGAATGGGTACCTGAAAGCAGAGTTCTAAAATACAATGAAGCCAATGTCCAAAAGCAAAAAGAAGTTCAAAAAGCTCACTCGAGTCAACCCAGTAAAACCAAAAAAGGTAAGATTTGTTAAATCACTTAATCGGCATTCTAATTTTCATTTATTTAATGTCATTTATTTTATGAACTGAATTAATATTTCAGCAAGAACAAAAAAATCCGAAAGTGGAGTGACGACACCTGCTAGCAAACAAACAGAACAGACTGCTAAAGAAAAAGAGAAGGAAAAGGAAAAGGAAAAAGATAAAGATAAAGAGAAAGAAGTTAAAGAAAAGGAAAAGGAAAAGGAGAAAGAACCTGAATCACGAGCGTCTACTCCTCATGCTGAAACTGTTTCACAAGATTCTGGATCTGATCAACCAAGGTAATATTATTTTCAAATTAACTGTGCTTTCATTCGGTCAGTTTTTAATGATCTTTATTAAATTATAGGAAGAAGAGAAGTAGACTTGATATGTCAATTGAATCAGAAGAACAATTTCTGAGTAAAATTGAAGTCAAAATCAAATTACCTGAAGAACTGCAATCTTGGCTCGTCGATGATTGGGATATAATAACTAGACAACAAAAACTTGTGAATCTTCCTGCAAAACTCACTGTTGAGAATTTACTAGACAACTTTGTAACATACAAGAAATCATGTAAAGCTCATAATCAACAAAAGGAATCTATATTGATTGATGTTACAAAAGGTATAAAAGAATACTTCAATGCGTCTTTAGGCTCTCAACTTTTGTATAAATTTGAAAGACCACAGTATAGTGAAATACTTCAAAATCACCCATCAGATTTTCCGATGTCGAAAATGTATGGACCTATTCATTTATTGAGGTTATTTGTGAGAATAGGATCTATGCTTGGATATACATCTTTGGATGACAAAGCTATAGCATTTGTGGTTTCACATATTAAAGATGTATTAAAGTATATGGCAATGAACAAGGCTGCTTTTTTCAGTACTCTCGATTATGGGAATGCTACTCCAGAATACCATAGAAAAATACAGTAACTGCTCTACTTGCACCTGAATCTTCCAATATATTCATTTTGGTTTTCAGATATTTTATAAATGATAAATATAAATAAGTTATATGTATCGTTTATGAATAAGTTTGAGTAGTAATCTAAATTATATTGTATTTAATTTCAACTACTCATAATTTAATGATAAGGTTTTTTTAATTACTTTGTTGCTATTTTATTATATCACATCCATCTCCAGGCATTTTTTGAATATTTTTCAAGTTTAAAAAAAAATTAATAAAAAGTGACAAAAATCAATCACTTTTAATTGATTAGAAAACTTTTTTGAAACATTTTTAACTATCAAAAGATACATAACTGTCATGCTATGAATTATATACCCTTTGTTGAGTATCTTCAACATACTTGATTTAGTGAAGAAATAATGATTCAGTTTTCAGTAATAGGTACTTATACATACATAAATCACTAATTTAAGCATGTTAAAGATTTTGATTCCTAAAAAATAGTCAATCTTATTACAGTAACTCTAATGTTAATCCTCTGATATGTGACAAACCAAACCAACAGCTATTGGTGTATATCTTCCATGTTAATAAATACTTTTTTGTGAAATAAAATAAAATTAATTGAATTCACACCTGTTAATCTTTCCCTCCTCCATAACTCCTTATTTATATTTTCATTTCAGCTAATAAGAGATATTTGAATATAATACGATATATTCTTCTATCAGAGGTTATATTTAATAAAAAGATTATCAAATCAATCACCTGATACTAAAACGTGACTCGTACCAAGAAAAAATAAGGTCTATTCCAATGGCGAGGCCACCATACTCGACAACAAATGCTTGGAAAATATCTATTTTTCTCGATCCAAGAACACATTTAACATCAAATTTTCTTCGGCTTTTAAAACAATAGGAAACGCACGATAGGGGGGCGGATTCCCCTGCCGCGGGCCTGCGCCCTCTTCGCAAAGATCACCCTCGAATTTTGCTACCATTTATGGTTTGGAGTGTCAAGGCTTTCGCTGCAACATGAGGATAAACGCGTTCACCTGATAACCGTCTGTCTATTTTCAATCGTTTTAGATTTATGAGCTTCGCGCGTATTTGGATCGAATTTCGAAGGCTTCGAAGCAAGTATTTCTGTATCACAGTTGAGCAATTCGGAAATTTCTGGTGAAAAAATTGTATTTTTTAAATAAACAAAATAAATAGAAATCGAATTTTCTGTTGAATTCACAATATGAATTCATGATATTAGATTATTTATGATTTGTACTTACCAATCATGAATTATATTAATATCAATGAGATTTTTTTTTAGTGTATTTTTTTTGAGTGTATTTATCTATTCGGTCGACGATAAAAAGTCTTAATTATCTTCATATGCAATTAATTGTAAATTATCACGTACATAAAGCAATTTCTTTTTTTTTCCACAAGCAATTATTTTGTGAAACCAAAGAGATGGGAGGCTGTCAAAGAAGATTAAAAGCGTGAAATGTAAATGTACCCACAATATTTGCGTACGATTTGTGCAAGATAAATTCGTAACAAACTTTCGATGTATTTTTTGATGATTTTTTTCATAATTTTTCATACAGAAACAATACATTCTTCGCTTTAGAAGTACGCGAGGTTGTATGTAACACGAGAATGACTGTTCTGAAAATAATTTTCAGCGCAGGCGTTTCGAAAATCTTTCAAATTCAAGGTCCCTTGCCTAAAAATAGAAAATGCTAAACCGTTCGTGATTTTACTGATTATACCTATTTATTTAAAAAATCCTTTTTATAATAATATACTACACATTCATAGATGATATATTGAGTAGGTACCCCATGCGTCGATTTGCGATCTATGAATAACGTCGAAACGTATGGCAGAGCACTGATCTAATTTCGTCTTATTTACTATACTACTATAGGTGCACATAGCTGATCTATCCCGGTTTTCTGAAAACAGATCAAAAAGAAATTCCTGGATGTTCCAGAGATGAGAAAAAATATAGTGAACGAGTTGAATCGATCTGATTTATAAATCACTTTTGTTAATGTTTCACTTATAAGCAGATCGATTTTAGACAACTTTCGTTAAGGCTTCATGAGTTGTTCAATTTTCTTTAATTAATCCAGCACGACCTTCATTTCGGTAAATATTCAAAGCACCCCGTTCACAATTAACGAATTCGAGAGGACGTTTCTTTCATTTTGTCAAAATATAAAGTGCAGACGGTTAATTAATGAAGTAATAATTTGCATAAAATCTCAAAATGTTTTTAATGAAAACTTTCGTTCGATTACGATTCGTTGCGCAAAAATCACACAGAAAAAGAATCAGTGTAACATTTTATTTTTTGTTAAAAATAATGGATGTGTAATTATACCATCAGTCGTGGGTAAAAGCGTTTATTGTACACACGTAGGAAATTTGCATTATTTCTATTTTAATTTCTCGATTCGATTTGTCGAAAAACGAATAAAGAACGAAGATGTCACTGACTCATTTCGCATTGTTCCATTGAAATGGATTATTTGAAACATGTGCGATTTGCATTTGAATTTTTCTGATGAAACGTGTATGGGGCGACGACGCAGAAAATTAGCGATGCGTTTTGTCTTCGCGTATGAATCACACTTGATTGGTGTGCATTTTTATTTTCTTGCAAAAATGAACTTTGACGCATAAACGCTGCTTATGCACAAATTAATATGATAATTCGAAAATCAAATTAGATTCTTGAAGAGCATCAAATCAATGATACACTTCAAATTTTCTTTCATTGATTTCATATGATAATTATCATGTTATCATCAAATTTTAATTGAATAATTATGCATTTAAATATTATAGCTGAAATATAATGAACTTTAGAAATTATTATGAAAAAAAAAACACTAACGTTGCTTACAAAGTATTGCATTATCTCATATCATCCACGATATGAATGTCACTAGACTAACTTTGTTCAACCGCTCTTCCAGCTTTACATAAGTACTAATCAAATAAAAAAGATTAAAGAAATAAATAAAATACAACAAAAACTAATCTAATTTTCGGCTTATACAAATATATGTAGATTGTATGACAGCACGTGTAGCAGTAAACAGCATTAATTTTAAAACAAATTTCTGCACTCAACACGAGCAGCAACAAATTAACACCTACCATAAAACAACCATAATCGAAATATTCTAATTGACGATCGAAAAGACCAAAGCGTACAAGTGACATTTTGCCGAAATTGAGTTATGCACAGGAATCGCTTCTATACACGCTCATTTATTTGGTGGCAAAAGGATATAAACGAATTCCAAACGTGTGCCGAGATATATCATCAAATCACTCAACCTCCTCCTAATACATGTAAGTACACGGTCAACTTTGAACGCGCTTTTCTCGAATTCACTTGTACTCCTTGGCCTTTTCAGTCGTCAATTAACATCAGCGATAAATAAACTTTCAATACAGAATCATATCGACCGTTTTCATCGATGCGCACTCATCTCGTTACGCTCTTGCGAATTTCGCAACGAATTTCGCGAATATGGCACGTCTAAATACATAATAAACCAAGATCAATAAGATCGATAGATCGGACGATAAATAGCCGTGTGCCAGCTTTTATATAGTAAAATTCATTCCACTTGTGCGTACATCTGTTACACACACGATGCTGGTTTATTTATGAAGTTTTTTTTAGTTCGCGTGCGATTTATTTTTTTCCAACGCGATTTTTTCCTCTCATTCGTCGATGTATCGTTATAACGATCTCGTTAACGATTCAGTCGCTCTCGATATGTGCAAAGTGCATAATTAATAATTCGAGTTGCGAAATGGCTTCTGTTGATAAATCGCGAATTATGGGACGTGTCGGAGAGAAATTTTCGACTTGACTCATTAAGTTCGTGACGATAGTTGAATTTGATGAAAATCACGTTTAATTTGTGTACATGATTAATTAAACGAGTTGTTGAGAAAAATGTGAATTGATTTAGATAAAAATGTAAAATGGACGTGAACTTATCTTTGTAACTATACTGTCAATTTACAAATTCAATATGATCATGAAAATTGTTTCAATATAAGTTTGATTTGAATGTAATCGAAAATGATATTTTTAATTATCAGTACAATTTGGCTCAACTCCAAATCGATCCAATCTAATTGAATCTCTTAACTGAAAATAAATACAACTCAACACATCCTAAATAACGATTGGCTATATTTGTACAAATTTGGCGCGACATATTCATAAATTTCTCGATTCGATTGAGATACGTTTTCAGCAATGCGATTACTATTTATGGTAGATGCATTTATTATGGACAAGCGAACAAATGGCAGCTTTGCCCTTGTCGATCCAGATGTCTTACAATGTCTCTCGTGATCCACAAATGGATTTAAAATTCGAACTGATGGTTCTTTTCGATGTCGGTTATATGAAGAGTCGATAAACCGATGTAAACATAGGGACGTGTGTGTTATTTCTGGACCATCTTACGTTCTGATCTCTGAACGCTTGTTAAAAGAAGCGATTCGAAACGTTGATCAGAAGCAGATGGTTCAATAGTGTCTAGTGAAAAGTTATATCTGAAAGAAACAGACTGTTCGTTTTTCAGTGAAATTTTGATGATTTTCTTTGGGAGTTTTCTCATTTTCACTGGGAAGAAAGTTAAATTGTTGATATTGATAATTATTATTTCAGATGATTGATCATTTCATTGAAATATGTTTTTCGATGAAAAGTTGAATTATGTTATGAAATTAATTAAGTTCGTTTATAATTTTTAATTCAATCAAAATATATGATTAGTAGTTCATATGAAAAACAATTGATGGAGACTTGAAAATGTAGATGTAATTAGATCAAACTCATTATCTAGAGCAAATGGTTTTTCGACTCTTGTCAAATCTACTTTGGTGCAAATTAGAGTGGCTCAAAAAGCAATTTCTTTCAGATCATTGATTTGTCAAAGGGTATCATAGTTTCCTGGGCGGATCTAAAAAACGACCAAAGGATTATTTCGCCTTTTTATTTTCAATTTATATTCGACAAAACCTAAAACGAACTCAGAACAAGTACTTTAGTTATCACTCCAGAACCCCGAACAAACCACGCTTAAAGCTACATTAGAACAACTTGAAAAGAGTTCGAACTCCAGAACCATGCTTAAACCACCAACCGAAACTATATTACTTATATACATCCACACCATTGCATCGAATCAGAACAAGCACATCAGTGACAAATCCAGAGCCGGAATCGAAAAGAGCTTTCCCTCCAGAAGCCTGGACGAACCGCGGACCGGAGACAGTCTCCGTGCACCCACGCGAGCATACCGTCTCTCGGTGCTTATTTGCGTCCAGAGCATCGTCTGGTGGGGGCCGGTGGGGGGCTCAGCCCCGGGGCCATGCCCTTAGCGGGCGGTAAGCCGACACCCGCCGACCGACTGCCGACAGTCGTGTACTCAGTCGCGGGCCGGTAGCACACGTAGCCGGGGCTCTCGCCGTAAGTTCCAACTCAATTTCAATTTTTTTTCCATCGAAGCCTTTTTTCGAAGCCTCGTCGACTCAGTGAATAGTCGATTCTTTCATAAAGACTTCGTGATTCAATTTCGATATTTAACCCTCGAAGGCTTATCGAGTCAGTGATTCGGTTTGGACGCAGTGGTTGAGCCTTCTTGATATAAATGATTCTTTCGATATAAGTTACATTGCAATTTCAATCTTTTACCTAAGAAGCCTTTTTTCGAAGCCTCGTCGACTCAGTGAATAGATGATTCTTTCATAAAGACTTCGCGATTCAAGGTCCGACTCAATTTCAATATTTAACCCTTGAAGGCTTATCGAGTCAGTGATTCGGTTTGGACGCAGTGGTTGAGCCTTCGTGATACAAATGATTCTTTCGATATAAGTTCCATCGCAATTTCAATATTTTACCGTCGAAGCCTTTTTTCGAAACCTCGTCGACTCAGTGAATAGTCGATTCTTTCATAAAGACTTCGTGATTCAATTTCGATATTTAACCCTCGAAGACTTATCGAGTCAGTGATTCGGTTAGGAAATAGTGGTTGAGCCTTCATGATATAAATGATTCTTTCGATATAAGTTCCATCGCAATTTCAATCTTTTACCGTCGAAGCCTTTTTTCGAAGCCTCATCGACTCAGTGAATAGTCGATTCTTTCATAAAGACTTCGTGATTCAATTTCGATATTTAACCCTCGAAGGCTTATCGAGTCAGTGATTCGGTTAGGAAGAAGTGGTTGAGCCTTCATGATACATATAAATGATTCTTTCGATCTAAGTTCCATTGAAATATTTTTTTGAAGGATTGTTGAGTCAGTGATTCAGTTTAAAGTTTAAAAGCAGTGGTTGATTCTTTTATAGAGCCTTTATGATATGAAGGATTATTTCGATATAAGTTCAGACTTATCGAGGCTTATCGAGTCAGTGATTCGATTTGAATGCAGTGTTGATTATTTCATAGAGGCTTCGGGATATAAATTATTATTTTTTTAATTCCTTCAGGATTCACCCAAGTGTTTTGCAATTTTGAAAGTTTAAGGTTCTGTTTTTTAAAGGAATTATTTAAAATTAGCAGCTGCTGAACTCTATAGAAGAAAGTAATATTATCTTAAGCTAAAAATTTTAAATAAGCATTGAAATATGAAGGTTTTTTTCGATTTGGAATCGGTTCAGTGACGGTTTGTGAATTCAGGTGGAATTATTTTGTTTCGGATTTGATTTTTTGATTGAAGGCTGTTGAGGAGGTGTTTCAATTGATAGTAGTTTAACTGATTGTTAATCTGGTAATCGATTATTGACGTTTCGATTTATTGGCTCGATCTTTAACTAACAGTTAGTGAGTAGTAATCGATTTAGTAAAAAAATGTTTAACTCTGATTAAGTAGTTTAGTTTAGTGTTATGTTTAGATTTTAAGGGATTGTTTGTAAAATCGTATTTTTGGAAATCTGATTAAAAAAAATGTATAGAATTCACTTAAAATGAAATTTTGAATAACGGTATACTTAAAAATCGATTTGATTTATATTTTTAACGATTTTATCATTTTTGCATATTGTTTTAACGTTCTAATTATTCTATTTGATTACTGAAAAATCTATCTGCATTTTTAATTAAAATTATTAGTAAAAAAATATTTAATCGATTTTTCAATCACCTGTCGGTGACCTCATTTTTAACGATTTATTTATATTAATAAATTAATGAAAGTATCTGCTTTCTTATTAATGTCGGGATGAAAAAATGTGTGTAATCGCATTAACACGTAATATAGCTGGGAAAATATTAAATTTCATTCGTGAGCTAAATCTGGTTTTCGTTAATATCAACAGCATTCCATTATGAATATAATTAATACGTGTGTTTATAAGAACATACTAAAATCTATTTTTTTTAATCAGATTAATGAATCACTATCGGCTCTGATCAGAAAATTGTAATATGAGCACGTTGAATTCAAACGTGAGAATATTGTGCAAACTTTTTAGATTACTCGTTATTTCAGAGCTCTTATTTTTGTAAAAATATATTCCGACTAAATTTCAATATCAGTTTACAGAATGATTCATTTATACCATGTTTTTCTTTTTTCGTAAAACTGTTATTACTTTATTGAAGTATTTATCTATTCAGTTTAATCCTCGATCACTATTGACATTTAAGTCCATGAACCATAAAGTTATCATACATGTATTTTATAACTATTTCCCTATATATGCAAACAACTGATAGTAATTGAATCAATGTCTTTCCTTCCTCGATATTTGTACGAAATCTAAATCTGTTCTAGACCTCGAATTATTTTTAAACTCGAACCAGTTTGAACAACCCGTTAACGTTTATGTTCAATTTGATTAAAATTGGAAAATAACGAATTTTTCAGATCAAGAACAGTAAATTGAAAACATTTTCTAATTAAGCTTGCATATGATTATGACACTAAATACCGAAATGTTATATTATAATTTTACATCGAGTAACGTATGTTCGTTTTATTTTGAGCACTTGGATATAAGCCAATTTGACTAGTGTTTCTGGCGGAGAATCTTTAAAATAATATAATTTATTTAAGACACATTGAAATTTGAGTTTAGTGTTAGACGAATTTCTCAAAAATTATAAAATAATTTTAAGGATAAAATTGATCAATGAAAATTTTCAATTGTATACTATACATTATGCATTACGGTATCAGAATTCAGAATATTGATTAAAAATTGGGTCAAGTTAAGCTTTAACATAAAATTTAAGCAATCAGGATAAAAATTTATCGAAAATCTTTAATGAAATCATCGGAATAGAATTCGAATCGATATCTATTCGCATCGTTCTGCGAAGTTGGCTTCGGTTCGACCGTTTACCACTCGGAACACAAACAATGAACGTAACGACGAAAATATTCATTGATTACCTTTTTTTTCGGACAATCGAAAACGAAGATCGTTATTACCGGTTTCGTTATTTACAACATCGGCGTGAGTCATTCGGCCAGCATTCTTGGCGAGCTGACACGACAACGGGAGTGGACATCTTCGACGTCGGAAGACTTTCACTGGATTGTCCTCGTCCCGTCTCCGTTCGATTTCCTCGAATCAGACGATCGGACACATATTTGACATGATGCCTAAATCAATTTTCGTATTTTCTTCACTGTAATAGAATTGAATCATGAGAGCTTCAAATGTAGAGATCTGAAGCAATCATCTTTTCGAGCCACTATGTTTCAATTCCATAAAATACTTTTGATCAGAATCATATTTTATTCTCATTAAATTTATTCAGAGTACCACTCAAATCATTTTAAACAAATTCTACTTAAATTTCAATGAAAATATTGATCAGTTTCATGAAACATCCCTTTAACTTCATCGTAGGTATATACTACTAGTATCTACTATGGCCCAATTAAGAAAATTAAGAAAAATTAATCAGAATTCACAACTATCAATCATTTGACTGTATATTAATTAAAAGTAGTTCATAATAGCTTAAAAATATCTCACAATAAATTCGGAAAAAAATATATCTATAAACGTGTTGCCATTAATAACAATTTTTTTCCGAACCAAGGATAATTCTTCAATGGAATGCGCTTGAATTTAGTTCTGTTCGCCATCATATTGAATATGACCGTTGAACCGCGATTTATGTACATATTTGGCGAACTTTTTCGATCATGTCGACCTTGTTTTGGCGTTTTTGAAAAGTGCATTTTTTTAAACCCGTACAACGAGATAACAAGGCCGTATCGAAAGACCGGTAAAGTACTTCGCGTACACAGCTTTTGCTCTTCATATTGAATGGAAATCTGTATTAAATTACGATCGAACATATGGTCGATTATTTCGGAAAAATACATACAAATTCAAATCATTTGTCGGACGTTCGATAGGTATTTTTTTATGATGGATCGAAATTGTATTTATAAAAACGCTGATTCAATAATGGCTTGTTTTTAGCTATTGATAAACGTTTTCGTCGGGCGATTTATCTTGTGAATAGAATAAAGAACGTAATTTCTCAAATGCTAGTAGTAAAGATAGTGTAAATTGATATTTAACGATTCCAATACGTGTTCGAACAGTGAGAAGGTATGTGCTTTGTAATGAAACGAGTTGGCGATAGTTTAACGGACACGCTTTCGAAATTACACACATTCGTTTATGAAATATATTTGTTTTAGTTATTGATATATTTTTCGAATTTTCATCGTAACGTTATAGTGCGTGGATATCTCATCTCGTATGCTCGAATAATTCGCAAATTACACGGCATAGATTTTGAACTACTTTCGAATCGCTATGCACTTGCATTTATAATATTTTAAAAACGATTCTAATCGAGTTATAGAGAATTTCGATAAATTTCAAAATACATTGAGCAAAGTTCAAAAGATTTTTCTTACCGATTTCGAAATCGTTGAATTTCAAAATGTGCGCAAATGACATTTTACACACAACGAGCGCACGAAATGGAATCGCAACCCATTTTCCATTATAATAATCGAATGAATCAATTTCACGGCTGATATGTTTATATTATATATTGCATATATATATACGAAATTCACGTGCATTTACGGCATATAATAATATACAAAAGCGAACAAGGTTACACACACGAAACATACGAACATACGTAGGTACGCTTTCTAGGTGATTTGTCACCGGAGATCTGGTACGTGTTTGCTTAAGTGCATTGTTGTGCCACTTGGAAATGTCTTCGGCGTGAATCATGCAGAAAATCGACGAAAATGCGATTCATTTTTCCGTTCTGAGTCGTTTCTTATATGGAAAATGACGGATTTCCCGCCAATTTCCGGACGATAAGGCAAAAGCGCGGACGCTTTCAAATTTTGCTTTTGGATATAGTGATTTGAAAAAGAAGCTATTTTTCTAATGATAAAAGGTATCTAGTAGAATTATTATTTTTTCTTGTGTAAAAAAATCTTATGTAGGTATTTGAGTATTGGTACAATCCTTTACTAACAAATCCCTTTCAATATGAAGGTCGACAGTTAGGTTAGATTAGGGATTTTTTTTATATAAAAAGTATTTTTTCTTTAGATTCGAACTTAATCGAGTTAGTATGAAGGTTAAGTTAAATTAGGGCAAATTGTTAAAGTATCATTTTTTCTCATGAGATTCCAATAGAATTCTAATTAGACAGACTCATAGGCATTCAAAGTCAACCACCTTCCAAAAAAATAGTCATTCGTTATTAAAAGATTTCATATATTTGAATTTCTTTTTCATAAGCAAAATTACATCTTTTCGATCATTTTTCGAATTATCACGATTATTAAAACAGATGAAAAATCTTAAAGGCATCGAAGACAGCGGTTCAGATAACAGCGTCAACTCGGCGAAATGTCACTATACAATAACAATAAACGATAAAACCAGTTCGCACAAAAGTGCATTATGAGACGACATTTATAATAATAATAATAATATAAAATATAACACAATAACTCGAATTCTACATATAATATAAACGATAGCCTTTTTCGCGTATCTGAGAAGGAGGAGAGTGTCATGCCCTCATTGTTGGCCGGCCTTCACCCCGACCGAAGGAATGATCCTTTGGCAACAGGAATTTGCAAAAAAGGAATATCATACAAGTCGACATGTATACCTGGTGGACTCACTTTGGCATGAACGAGTTCCTGCTGCTTCGAATCCAGGGTTTTTGAAACGGCCTTCCTCGAATTTTCAGGTCTCGTCGAAGTCCGCGTTGAAAATGGCGGTCGGTGTTTCGAAATGTGGGTTAGATTCGGTGCTGAAATATTCAAATTTATTAGTCGTTATAAACTTGCGAAAGTTAAGTTAGTTATCGAAGTAATGTCTCGTTAAGTCGATTGTTGCTTTTTCATTGATGCGGTTTAATTAGTTTTGATGTGATTGAAATTGATGTGTTAAGTTGAAATAATGAAAAGAAATTGTATCAAAGATTTTATCTTTGGCTAAAGAAGACGTATGAAGTCTGAAATGTTCATTAATGCATCTCGTGTTGTGCTATATATTATTGCATGTATTTTTTAATTGCTTTTTTTATTGAAACGCATCACTTGCGTATTCCTGAACCGTTTCTGATGGCTAATTGTTTTTTTTCCAATATAATACGTGTCTGAATTGAGTTTAATACGAACTAAGATTAATTAAAACTATACGTAACGAAAATATGAATTTTCTTGTAATCGTTTTATTATGAAATAGTCAAATTCGTCATACGTACAAACATCAATTTGAAAACAATGGCATTGACTCCATCTGATATTCACATCCATATCACAAAAAATTACCGCATTGTTATAAACCACGAATCCATAACAGTTAAATGCAACGCGCTGATTTGACAATTTCGAAATTTTCAAAAGCAAAATTGCTATGAATATGAAATATTTCGCACCGATAGCAATAATTTTGCATAAGATTGCCTCCGTTTAATAACTGTACTCACAGATTAAATTATACGTTCAGAATGGAAACGTACACTTTAAATACTCAATTTAGCGAAACAATGCAGTTGCTTGTAAATGCGTTAGATTCATCTCACGCACGTGGAAATACCTGTTTTTTTTTTCAATCTAATCGTAAGCTTTTATTTTTACACGTGCAATATTGAAATAATACAAATTGTTTCATGACAGTATGAAATTTATGAAAATACAAATTCCATATAAAATCATTGGCATGAAAATAGGTGACGTTGATAAAATTGCTGATGTGCATGATGATTATCTCAATTTTCATGAAAAAAAATTGGTTCATTTGGTTACTATTGTGTGACATTGCTGTATATGCGTGTTTTCATCAACAGATAACGAGATATTGTTTTGAAAATATTCGGTAAACATCATATTCTACGTCGTGTTTTATATAGTCGGAGTGAAATCGAATGTGCACGTCAGACTTGTACATAATTTAAGGTTAATGTTTAGAATTTCGTCTTCTGTTTGAACATCTGAGGAAAATTCCAAGCATTCAAATCCGATTGAATCAACCGTTCGTTGTCGAACAAACATTAAACGCCTCGAGTGAAATTCTACAGACATAAAGTGTTAGTTGTCGTTTAATAAGAAATAATGTCTTATTGTAAAATTTATCTTCGATTTGTTTGCTTTAGATATAAATAAAATAGTCAAACGGGAAGTGTATCATTTGTTTGTTTTAAAATTGACCTATCGTTGCTTTTCAATTAGCGGAAAAGCGCAGTCACTCTTGAAATATTTAACGGTTTTGCGATTGTTTGTTCATCAACGACCGCGACATTTTTTTTTAACAAAGAATTCAACAAAACAACCAAATTAGGTAACTAAAACTATTGAATAAAATTGCATAATATTGTCTCTAAAACAAAATGTTAAAGTTCGAATTATTGCGATTTTCACCAGTCGATAATACCGTTCTGAAAAATGCAAAATCATCAAGTTTGCACGACACTAGAAGCATAACAAATGCCATTTTAACATTTCAAAAAAATCAGATTAAAAAAAACTTCATACTACACGATAAGATCTTGCACCTTTTTGCACCTACATTCTTAAGCCTCCCGGAATTAATACATTACTTCCTCCAAAGCCAGATCGCTCATTCGACCGAATTAACTCAAATTTCACACGATTCAGCAGACGACGATTATTCGGAAAAATCGCTGACGAAATACAAAACGGTTTTTACCCTGAAACAATGAAAATGCGCAATCAACGCGGCGTGAACGACTTTCAATGGTTTTCCGGCATCGCCATAACACTGGCAAAGCACGTTTGTTTTAATTCCCCAACGATCGCGATATGGAAAAAAATAGTACATTACGAAGATTCACAGACCGGTAATACGTTAATTATTTTCGCATTTATTAACAGGCCGTCTGCTTTAACGTACGTGCGTGAAATAATATTCCTCTAGTATAATAACTCTCGTTTAACTCTGTTCGAATTAGCATTCGAGGTAAATATTCTGTTTTTATTGTAGGTTTTTATAACTTTTGGATTTGCATAATGGTGTTTGGTTATGTGTGAATAGATTGACTTGAATAAATATTCATATCAGTTCATATGATACTCAATTTTCTCAACAAAACAAAATAGTTTTTCAACTTTGGAATTGTAAACGGAAGTCTTTGACATTTCTATTTAATGTGGTTTTGATATGAATTCTTAAATAGGAATTTAATTTAAATTTTGAACAACTTTCTTTTGTTTATACGAAAAAAAATGACATTTAATAAACGTCAATTGTTTCAATTTTAATACGATCGAATTGTTTTCACACAAGCACAACAAAGTAATATTAATAAACTTTCTATCTTCAAAGAATTTTCATATCTTTCTAATTGACATATAAATAACTTTGATTTGATTTGCGTGTTTAAACACCGTTACATTTCAACGATACACCGCATATGTAAAAAAAAGTACTACCGAAGAGAGAAAATCTCGTTGGAAAGTCTTCGATTTTTCCGGAGGGTGGTCACATATCGAACGCACAATTATGCATGACTTAACATCGAAAATGTGTCTGAAAATAATTAAATTAAAGAACTGCAGCAATTAAACCATCGAGTCTTCTTTATACGAGCGTTATCTTATCGCCGAGTTATCTCGAAGCGAAACTCTCCTTCTGAATATGTAAGAAGATTTTGATTTTTTTTTTATAATAATTGGGTTATTTTCTATTGTTGCAGAGTTTTATTTCATTCTTAAGTAGGGGAGAATAAAACAAAACATCCACAATGGACGCGATCAAGAAGAAGATGCAGGCGATGAAGCTGGAGAAGGACAACGCCATGGATCGCGCACTTATGTGCGAGCAGCAGGCTAAAGATGCTAATCTTCGTGCCGAAAAGGTTAAAATTATATATTTTTATAATTTTAGATAAATTTTGAATGTGATATTGTATAAATTTGACAATTTGAGTCCAAATCTTTAAACAAACTCGAGCGCTGAAGATTGACTTTAGAAAAGTTAGCGTCCTCGTTATAAAGATCGAATCATCTATTCGAATTTTTATTTTTGAAATAAGTACGAATAATATATTTTTTTGTCATTATAGTAAATTCGTGAGTTTAATGACTTATATGTGCATTTTTTTCCATGAAAATAAAAAAATCATAAAATAGTTATTTTTATGTTGGAAATTGAGATAATGATGATTGTTTCGAATGTTTATGTAGTCACATTCTTTGAAGGGCAGTTTTTAGAAAAATATACATTTTTTCAATAAAGTTAAGTAAGGAAATTATTCTTATTTTACAAAGATGAATCGGATGTAATCTCGATGTGCACGGAAGTGCAAGATATGTATTTTCTTCATACGTTTTTGCATCGCGTTTGATGCACACCGACGCCTCGGTTATTGACTCATTATTTCGTTAATGATTTATGATGTTTGCTGCTTTTTCATTCTCATCCGTTATAGTTAACCTGAATACTTACATTTCATAGCCGTCTGTCTGACTATGCACTCGTTAATGCACAACAATGAACACGAAGCGGCGAATGTGTCATACTTGAAATATGCGTTTGTTTGAAAATTAAATGAAATTGTTGTAAAAATAGCGATTGGCTCAATTTTGATAGATTAGTAACGATTAGCCGGAAAAATGTGATGATTGTGGATAAAAATGCATATAATTTTAGCGATTACTCAATACATGATAACGATTGAATAAGATAATTTTTAAATCTGTCAAATTTATCAATGTGGAATTTTTACTGAATTTCAGTTTTGAATCAAATTATGGATACAATTTCTATAGATTTTTTTTAATCAGATGCAATTTTTATCAACAGGCTGAAGAAGAGGCCCGCTCCCTGCAAAAGAAGATCCAATCCATTGAGAATGACCTCGATCAGACCCAAGAGGCTCTCATGCAGGTCAACGCCAAACTTGAGGAGAAGGACAAGGCTCTGCAGAACGTGAGTACCTCAAATCTTTCATACACAAGCCTGAAAAATGATCGTCGAACTGCCAGGAATATCTGCTTATTTATAAGAAGTTTCCGTCTGCTGAAACTCCAGAAACACGTGCACATGGTGGGGTCATGAGGTCGACAATTCGGGTTATTTCGGTTGCTTGTTCAGAGATAAATAAAGCATTCAAAGCGCGTATTCGAAGAGTGGCTTCAGTCGAAGATTAACGGACAATGTACGCTGTGTTCATATTGATCAATCGTGGAATGTTCGTTGGACGTTTCAGGTTATCGAGGTTGGATTTTGTTTTGTGTGTTATGTGGGTTTTCTTCGTATAAGAAAAGGATAGTGAAATTATGTAATTCTATCGTGATTTTGTATCGCATTGTCTTTTTCCGTGGGAAATTTGTGTGTGAAAGCATTTCATACTGTTTAATTGATTGATGGTGATTTTTTCGTATATGAATTTTACGTAATATTCAATTGACGTAAGTCTTTAAAAAACGAATTTGTATCATATAAATATCATAATTTTGATGACTGTAGAATTTGAGGAAGTTTTTATCCGAAATTGGGTGATTCACAGTAAATTACTTAAAAATGTTGTATGTTCTTTCATTCTGATTGGAATCATACAGGAAGCTTTTGAATTCCAATATGCGGATCCTTTACGTATTGTGTTAAGTAGCTTATTCCGGCTTAAATTTCGCGAGAAAATACTTTTTAAGGTCGGCCTTGTGCTTCAACATTATAAATGCCAATAAATTGATCCCAGTTTTCAAAAATAAACTCCATTCTACAACAATGTGTTTTGTGTTTCATAGCAAAACTTGCAATCTAGCACAAAGACTCGACAGATTCCCACTAGTATTTATGTCAAGTACTATATTCTAGCCTAAATCTTTCAAGAGCTTCCCGAAGATCCACATTATGCTTCAACATAATTATAAATTCAATTTTATTCAAAAGAAACATCGTTCTTACTTCATAAGCAACACCCAGTATTCAGATCAGCCAAGATTCTAGACAGATTCCCATCAATATTCACACCGAGAGCCAAATTCCGTCCCGAATCATCCGAGAGACTTTCCCAACGGTCCACATTATGCTTCAATATCATCATCAATATCAAATAGATCCCGGTTTCTCCGAACAAGATCACTCCACCACGACCATGCTCCACAGCAACACCCGCATCCCAGCAGACAATCAGCCCAGATTCCCATCAGTATTTATGTCGAGTGCCGTATTCCGGCCTGAATCTAGCTAGAAAGTTTCCCGATGGTCCGCTCCGTGGTTCGTCAGCATCAGGAATGCCGATCGCCCTTCTCGAATGTTGGTTATTTCTGGACGCGGCCGTCCGGGACCTAATATGGCGGCGGCCGCCACAATCTATTTCCGAACGACGAGTAGACCACTGCGTTTCTCTCCTCAATGAATGAACGGGAATCCCGATTTTCGCGTTTAGTCACGTGCTAAAAAGATTTTTTTTCGAAAAAAAAAATACTTATATAGGGGGGCGAGGGGGTTAAAGCGGATTCGCTATGACTTTCACTCGCCGGTCGGAGTCCGACTCCGCCGGTAGTTCACGCTCGTTTAAATTCGCATAAGTATGTTTAGATTTGTGAATAAAAAAGTTGGAATTGTGTGTTTTCGTCTAATTTTATATGTAGATGCACGTGCCGGTGTGGACGAATCGGTCGGGTGGTTCTCCAACTGCGTTGAGCATGTGCGCTTCGCTAACGTCAGTGTCAAAGTGTTAGGTGCGGTTGGGGAACTGCTTGACAGGGACGTCGTTTTCGTCCACGATGGGTCTTTGTCGTTTGGTTCGAAGTTGGAGGAAATTTGGTTGAAGTTGTTGCGTTTTGCAGAAAGTTAAGCTTAGTCTTTGATTCGTTTGAATAGTGAGTATGTATTGATTTATCGGTGGTTCGATTGCATATTTCATTCATATCGTGAAAAGATAATTGAAATATTTGCTTCGAAGTATGATAGATAAATTATACATATAAATAAAATTTATAGACAGCGATAACTTTCTATGAATATAATGATAAAATTGTATGTTCGTTTAAATTTTTCACAAAACAATAGCTAACCAGAATTCAAAGCTGACAACTAACGACCGATTCTAATCAGAACTCAACCTAAACTAATCAAATAAAAACTCAATATTAGAAGATGCTAGAAACATATTAATTCATATAATTAAACACGGTCATATTTAATTACTTTTCGGACGAAATACTGCAAAAAAATTTAAAGAATGATTTCGATTCGTAATGAATATACGGACAGTATCTTTTGGGAATACTACTTTACGCGAAATAATGTTATTGTCAATAACATTCCTTTCCAAAACGATCATACGATTAGATAGAACAAATTGGCGGAAAGTCTTGGTACAACTTGAAAAAAATCTGGCAACCTTAGCTACACATTACGAAATGTCATATCCCGAAAGGTTTTTTCAGAACAGCTGTTCGACCGGGACAGTCTTGGACGTCAGTCCTAGATTCAACAGTCAAAGTGTGTTTACAGATTCGACCGCAAATAAACGATGAATAAATTACCTAAACATTTCAATCTGCACAATTCTCCGAACAGATTTAATAAGATTCGTATACGATTCTTATTAAATCCACTTAGAACTGAAGCAAAGTAGCTCGACCAGCAAAAATGTCTAATCAGAAATAATTGCCTTTCTAGCATACAAAATTAAATTCTAACCTCAAAATATAAGAATCTGCTTCAAATCTCTTCGATTCGGTTCCGATCTTCACTCGACAGAGACTCATCGCTGCACGATAGTAAGAACGATTCACAACAAACAAATAAACAAACAAACGAATAAACGATCAGTAGAGATGGTAATCCTGTGCGCGGTGCGGTATTCGAATTTTCCGCTGAGCAGCGGTTGGCAGCAGTGGCGCGTGAGCGTGTGCTGCTCTGACGATCGCGACCGCCGCCAGATGGCAGAGCGGCGCCGTTGCGGTCAGTCGGGCTCGCATGGCGCCGCGGCCATGGGCGGCGGGGCGCGCCGCCGCGGACACCAGCACCACCCGAGGCACCGCGGAGACAGACCCGCTCCTCACCAGCCCCAGCAGAACCCCGAAACCCTCGCGGAGGCCTCGCAGCCGGTGCGCGACGACGCCCACCTCCCGCCCCCGCCCCCGCCCACCCCCGTAAACAAACCAGTAAACAGTGACGATGACGAGACGAAATCGCGCGCCGCCACCGTCAGCGAGTCCAGGAGCGACGACGGAGACATCAGGTGGGACTCGGACGTCGACCTGTCTCAGCTCGAGAACGAGAACGAGGCCGAGACGGAAGCGGAGGCGCTCGAGCTCTCGAGGCTCCGCTGCCCCAGCGAAAGTGCAGAAGTCGCCGCCGAACGAGAGACGAGAAGACGGCGGAGATGCGCCGATTATCCCGGTTTAGCGTTCGGGAACTCTATATTCAATTCGGACACTATTATGAAGTTTTCGATTATCAAGAACGAGCTGCAGAACATCAAGAACACAGCGCTGAAGCGGGTAAATCAACATTTCAGTAATACGATCGATTTTCCTCTTCGCGGTTTCTATTTTCGATCGAAAGTTTTCGGCGATCAGCTGACTTTCGAATTGACGTTTCGCCGGACGTCGAGTTGTTTACGCGTTGAACTTTGACATTTCGTTATCGCACTTAGCGAGTAAAGATTCCGACGTGTTTATTCAGCGTTTAGCGAGTTCGCCGTTCGTATTCGTTCGAATTTCGCGCGCTCGTTTGACGTTTGCGAATTCGTCGGAATGCGCAACACGTGGTCAGCCGCGCGGTTTGCGCATGCGCAATAGCACGTGGCTTTGACGTTTGACAGTTGAGTTGCGCAAGTCGGGCGCTAGATGTCACAACGGCGGTGGCGCTTCAATTTGAAACTTGTAGCCGGTTAGCTCAGCTTTAGTGAGTTTAATTTCGTACTAATCGACGTTTTTGTCTATTGTTTATCGATCGGGATATGTTTAAATGTATGAAATGTGCAAATGTGTAAAAAATTGTTCATCATTGCGACTTAACCTTACTTATTTTGAAATTCGCTTATCGTGAATTTCTTAGAAAGTTTTGCAACGTTTGCGGAATTTGTCGTTTATAATCGTTCGTGTAAATAATT
Organism: Cheumatopsyche charites; assembly: GCA_024721215.1. NCBI lineage: Eukaryota > Metazoa > Arthropoda > Insecta > Trichoptera > Hydropsychidae > Cheumatopsyche > Cheumatopsyche charites. The sequence continues at coordinate 7,044,406 of CM045586.1, read as the reverse complement.
GCTCATGACTAATTCTGTAAACGTTACAGGAGTGCTAAACGTATTTGTTTTATGAGCGTTGCAATCTTATTAGATTCTGATTAAATTATGATTTGAGTTTTAACGATAGATGCCTCAATGTCAAATTTTCAGCCACGTCAGTTTTTCCCGTTTTAAAATATGCATGAAATTCGAATTCCAAACAAATCGACATGATTACATTAATTTGCAAAATGCCACCTACTATAATCATTTAATTAATATGCACATTAGAAACCAACCAAAATCAAATATCGAATCGAACGAATAAATTTCTTATTTAACATAACTAAATATCAATATTTGATCTAATCGCGCACTATAAACGTTTCGAAGGGATAATAAGAGCCGTAAGCGGGTCAATGGAGTGGACGTCGCCTTTGGCCCGGGTGGTCTCGTCTCGATTCTCGATTCTCGATTCTCGTCGAGACTTTACCAAATATGGTTAACGAAACGACCATCGAGAACGCACCAGCTGTTGTCGCCTCTTGCGCAACTAACACCGAACGTATCGTGACCGCGAGGAATTCGTGTCCTTCGTGGTCTTACGTTAATCCTTTCAGACTGAGGACTTGTTGACTCTCGGATGACCGATGTTTTTAAAATTCGAATTGTCTTTAGAATAGTCAATCTGCATTTGGATTCGTTTCTTAGAATCAAATTGATGATTTGGTCTGTATAGATTTGTTCCAATTTTGGTACTTGTCTAGTCAGTGAGACATTTGATGGGCCTGATTAGGTTAGGTTAAATTGAGTTATATTTTAGATTCAGTTAGTTCAAGTTAAATGTATTGTAAATTGGATAACGTTAAGTACCGAAATGTTTTGGATTTTTCTTCAAATTTAAAATCGATTGGTATTTTTTTTTCATTTGTTCTGTTAAAGTGCATAATTTCCGTACATATTTAACTCGCAACCCGCAGCAACTGTAGTAATATAATTATTGAATTCGATAAGAATCATTGAAGCATTGAGTACAGCTAACAGTTAACTGTACAACATGTTGAAAACTCAAACATCATTCGGAAAACAACAAAACACCTTTATTCAAAACCAGATTCAATTACGCGCAACGCAATTACCCCGAACAATCACAAAGCCACGCAAACAATTTCAAATCTACAAATCAATATTTCACTTGCACTCGTAATTTAAATCCCATTAAAAATCCAACCACAATTGTCCTCGAACCGCTTACAGAGACTTCTCTCACCATCTCTATAAGGCCTAATCTTCGACCATGTGTTTCATAAAACAAACACCGCTAAAAAACGAAAACATTTGCGCAATCTTTTGAACTTTTCGAATTCGCCGCCTAAATCGACCTCGTGTCCCCATTGTGTGTGCGTTTCGAAAGTCGCCCGTTTTTCCCTCGACGTGTGTTCGTTCTGAATGTTCAGAAATATAATAAAAAGGCACAATGGTTGGAATACAAAGGCCCAATGAGGCGTACATCCTGGCCTAGGATCGTCTGAGCGCGACGTCCATCTGAATCCATCGACTGTGGTTGAAGCCATTGTCGATTGAACCTGTCTGTTTTGGTTCAGAGTTCGTTTCGATGATGATTATGATGATACGAATGGTAGAAGAAAAGATTTGATGGTAAATGGAATTTTTTGTGGATATTGGATCGATTGAGTTTTCAGTAAATTCTCCTGTAACCATTGTCTATTGGACCTGTTTGTTTTGGTTCGGAGTTCGTTTGGATGTTGATTATGGTGTTATTAATGATGGAAGCGAATGTTTGATAGTTTGTGTAATTGTTTGAGGATATCAGTCATTAGAATTTTCAGTAAATTCTTGTTGTAACCATTGTTTATTGAACCTGTTTGTTTTGGGTTCAAAGATGGTTCGGTTGTTGATTGTGGGTTTGCACATGATTTTTTTGGATTTCAATGATTTAAAGATGTCAATGAATACAATTTTAGTTGAATATGTTTGTGATTTGGGAGATTTTTTAAAAATTAATAATCTTACTGTTAGGTTGTTCCTGATTGTTTTATAGACGTTGTTGTCCGATTGAAGGTTTTCTCGTTTGTGGCAGTTTTTTAATGTTTTCAATGGATTACATCAATTTTCTGATAAAACTGTTTGAATCTCTTAATCCTTTTTTAAGATGTGGAATTTCCATTCCGTGCTTTATTTTATTGTTTTATTCGATGAAGTTCAAAGATAATCATTGATAAATATGGGTTAAGTTTGAATTCATATGTAGTTACTAACTGATTCGAATTTAAATAGTATGATTGATCAAGTCATTAAAACTTATACAAATTGAGCATCAAGATCGAATATGGAAGTCAGAATCATAAAGATATTTTCTTTGAAATCTCACGAATATCGCAACTTTCTCATAAGATTCTCACGGGTATAAAAACACATCCCTGAAAATAATTCCAACTGGAATCACACCAGAAAACCAATCGATGATCTCAACCGGGTATTAAGGACGATCATTGAGTCACGAACCGTCTGTCTGTCTTTAAGACATGCCGCAAATGGTCAAGACAGATCTATCGATCAACACATCGTGATTTAGTCTAGATCGCTACCTTCTGGCGCCTGAGATCCAATACAAAATGGCAATCCGAGCAAATAAATAGATACAAGATTTCCTAATATGGCGTGGAAACTACGCAGAATTTGCATTTTAGCTTCGAATGGAAACTTTTGAATTTTCGGAATTATTCGATCGTCTCGCGTGACTGTATTAATCGATTATGTTCGCTCGATCATTCGAACAAGGTTATTCGTTTTCGCCATTTTGTCCACGTAGTGCTGTTGACTCTCTTCGAGTGCGTATAATATGCAAATGTCCTTATAAATCCGCTTCGTATACATAGTTCTCGTCCTCGTACGTGTTTCGAATGTTCCACAGTTGCATCGGGCTATTTTCAATGAAGCGTTACATCCTTGCCATTGAATTTGCAACGATTATAATCTAAACGATTGTGCAAGTCGAACTAACTAATGGCATTAGTATGAACGAGGTTTTATGTGGTTTTGATTCTCGTGAAGCAGATGATTCATATGCGAGAAATATTCGAATAAAAGGTGCATCATTTAAGGAAAATTCTAAGATTTGAAATTCGGTTATCAATTTTCAATATGATGAAAAAAAATCAGCTGCAGATTAAGTTTTTAAACGAAATTGTTGCATCAACTTTAATTCTATTTGAATGATTTTGCATGAATATTTTTCAATCTTTTTTTTCGTCTATTTGGGAAAGTTGAAATGATGCTTCTGATATATATTTGAACAATAGAAACAGGATTACTAGGGCTGGGTTAATTCGTTCAGTATATATTTTTTAGTATAGTATCTCAATTGTATGATTCAATTAATTAATATACAGATATTTTTAAAATATAAGGGGTAGAAAGGCTTTATGTGTGTTTTAATCAAGAGCCTTCATTCATATGAAACCAGCCATTCAAAACATTAAAATTACAAATGTATAGTTAAGCGAACGAAATTCAATCAAATATCAATTAAACATTTTCATTCTTCAGGTGTGATTCGGCCCTTACTTAAAAATAGGCTCGATTCGAACGAACGCGTTCGATTTTCCCACAGGTCGACTGTCAACCGTGACGTTTCCACCGTAAAGTTCGAATTTGTCGTAACGCGTGTGTGTCGTGTGCGTTGTGTGTGTGTGTAGGGCGGCGACCGGAAGAAGGGCCCGGCCTTTTGCCGCTCTTTTCGAACGTTTCCCGCACCGGAAGCGTTTTGTCGCCATTGTCCGCCGACAGGTGGAGTTCGCGCGCCCCGCCCGCAAGCCGAACTCAACTTTGCACTTTCGTCGCTTTTTGCGTCGTTTCTGAGTGCGTTCGTGAATTGTTTGTTTTGATATTCTCGTTTTAATTTTGTTTATTTGTAGTTTATAATAAGTTTGTAGATTTTTAGGGTATATAGACAGGCAGTTAAGGTAGAATGAATTGAATTTTATACATTGAAGATTGCGAAAAGTATTTTATAATATTTTTCAGGATCTCAAGTTCTTATGGAACTAATGAGTAGTGTTCATTTATAATTGAAATATGTTTGGTGATTAGGTATAGATTCAATTAATCAGAATTTGATTCATATTTTCCTTTCATTGTATTTTTTTTCTGATTCATTCGATGCACAATATTATCATTTTAATCGAATCAAAATGATTGTTTTTATTTTATCGGCCAGATCGTTGGAATTGTAGATTGTATATCACTTTTTATTAATGAGATTATCGCTGAAAGTTTCTCGAATATATGTCAGAGACTAAAGATCAATTTCAATTAATTTACATATACATATTTTATATAATCGATAATTTGAAGTAATACATTAATTTATCTATATTAATAAAAATGGATATCAGAATGTATCGTTTACATTCATGAATTGTTTGTCTGATTGCAATTAAACTTTGCTGGGTTGTTTTCGTTTTTTTACAATATAAGTATAATTTAATTAATACATTTATAGTTTAATTTGATTAATGTATTTATTTAAAATAAATCAATATTATATGAACTTAATACGCATTAGATAGATAGTCGTGATTGTTCATTCAGATTTTTTATTTTTATTTTACGTGACTCGGTTACGTTGAATTCGAATTTGATTTATTCATTCACGTTTTACCTGTTATATTGATTTCAAATCTGTCAAATCTTGAGCAACACTAGGCAAGTGCAGTTAATAATTGAAAATATAAAATAAACATGTAGGAAATGAAACGCGGTACAAATAGGCGCGTTCGCGAATCCCCGAATCACAATTTCGAACGCGCGTACAAGTCGACACCTCGAATCCGCGGCCATTTTGCCGGTGTGGCCGGTCGTCAGTCGGCGCTTATCTACCGAGTGACGTGTGTGCGTGCGTGCGCCTTCGCCTTCGCCCCATTGCGCCTCCGCCCTCCGAATCGCCCCCCGTATATCTTAAGCCTACGTTAGCGACCCGACCGCAATCATGAGCGCCAACGTGCAACAGGGGACGATACTGGACGTTCTCAAGAAGAAGATGCGCCAGACCAAGGAGGAGATGGAGAAGTACAAGGACGACTGCGAGGAGATCGCCAAGCGGCTCCAGGTCGAAGTGATGCGACGCGAAGAAGTAAGGACTCCTCATCGTCGCGAATTAGCGGCGTCGGCTAGGAACGTGTGTTCGGTCGTCTCTTTCCTCTGTACGCTGTCAGAGCGAGACGTCGGATACGTCTCCATCGATCGAGGCTGTCAAAAATGCACACGCCCATGTATGCAACGCTCTACGTGGAATTTGGGATTTTTCGATTCGATTTCGTGCCCATTCTGTGTACAAAAATCGTTCTCATGTGATATCTGTGATGGTTCCATGTTTCTCTCGAAGGATATTGTGTGTTTCACCTCGATACTTGTTTTTGAATGAAACGTGTCCTGGAAATAATCCCAGTGAAAAATATGTGCGAAACACTTATATCAGTGGCATAGTATTCGACTTAACATATCCTAATTTGAATCTCAATCCAACATAGCCCAATTTAACTTTATCCTTACTATCTAGTATATGAATTCAGTAAGTTTTAGGATCTTATCTGATAATCCCATTGAGGATATTCAATTATCGTTAGTTATGTACTTCCTGAATTTATGTACCAATCACTTTCTTTTTCATACATTAAATATTGAAATTCTTGCAATAGAAAATGCTTATGAACCATTTCAAAATCAATTCTGAATATGAATTTATGAAAAATGCTTCTTACATTCAGTAATCGATTTATTTGTATCACATCTCTCATGTCAGAATATTTATATATGTTGGAAAATCGGTGCGCTTCTGATCTACCTCATATCTATAGTGTTTATCTTAAAACGTTTTTTCACTTCAACGCTGCAAATACTCATATTTACTTAATTCGATCGGCACACATAATTCTATATAAACTTGTTCATCGAAATCTTATCATACATGATACTAAACTCACTATCTGTAAAAATTGATCACAACTTGTCATATTACAGTAGAGTTTTATATATCTCACTCAAAAAATTGAAATCTTTTGAATTCAAAATACTGTTAACATATTCACACACTTATTCCACTGATTGCATACAGATATTGTTACTTGTCAAAGTTTATTGCTTTGATTTGTCACTTTCTTTTTCAAACTGAGAGATTTCAGTTACGGTGATTCATGTCAAACATGGTGCTAAGTTGTTAAATGCCAGCTGCATATACCATATGTTCCATCTGGGTCATGGAAACATCCTTTTTAAACTTATATTCAACCGTGTTTGAATTTTCAACTACCTCAAGGCTGATTTTTTTAGCCATCTAAAAATAATTACTTAAATGATCAAGATGCACTTGTAATTATGTCTTTAGACGAATGTCTCTTGTATGTAATTTCAGTAGTTAAATTATGTCCGTCTGTATTAATTCATTACAAACGAGTTTTTCTTGTTTATACAGAAAATTTGTGCGGCATTTTAGTGAAAACAGAATGTATTAATTACTAATGAAAATTCCAAATCATATTTGAATATTTTCTTGAGATAGCCACTGACAAGATACATTCAAATCTATTAATAATTCGACTAGTACGTTCACCCATTGTTATCATGGGAACATTCTTTATTACATAGCGTGAATTTGCCATTATGTGGATCACTCAAAACTTCAACCCAAAAATCCATTGTTTCTATGAAAAAAAATTGCTATGTCAAAATATTTGGTTACTTTCGCATATGTACTTCGAATTTAACATTTAATCATTTTATTTTATCTCAAAATTATGTATAATACATTCACGATTAGATATATATTCAGTATCACGGATTCAGATACAAAACACCTTGATTTGTTCTTTCAAACGCTTATCTATACAGAATACTCGTATCGAAAATCATTTAAAACTGCAAGTTAACATTCGATAAAAAACTTCACAATCGCTAAACGTTATTTTTTTATCAGTTTTCTTTCTGAAACCGCACATGCATGATGTCACACTTCCTCCTTCAGCACTTGGGTTCGCCACATCCACACATGAAAATAACCCAACGATTACTCCCATACATTAACTACTCCAACCTTCAATCGTCGAATCGGCGAATATTATTCATTAATAATACTAGAATTGAGCAACGATCGCTCCTCGAACAAACATTGACCCTCCTTATATGCTGAATAATCGCATGTATCCGGCGTCGTAAGCGATTTTTACGACAATTTCATTCGATAATTTCTCACAGAAGCGATTTCGTAATGCGACGCGGAATTTGTCTCGCGTTCGCATTCTTCGACACTTTTGTAATCGGACACTTTTCTGTATCGATTCGTGTTCGCCATTGTATTATTGTTCATGGTTTTTTTTTTCACGATGATCGATCGATGGATCGCGAGCCAGGGACACACTGCGGCGACAAGTCGGTTGAACGTTTAAAAAGTTACATGATAAGTCACTTGAAACGTTATAATTAACTAGCGATCAACCCGTTGAATATATCTACGCAATTTTGGAGCGTTACATGGACACAGATACACACAGAATAGCGCTATTATGTAGTTAGATCAATCCGTTGAATATATCTACGCATTTTTTGAGCGTTAAATGGACACATAAATATACACAGAATAGCGCTATAATATAGTTAGATTTTTTGAGCGTTACATGGACACATAAATATACACAGAATAGCGCTATTATATTGTTAGATATCGCGGTTTTTTTAATTGTCGATAAATTGTAGTGGTTAGTGATGTATTGATGGTTTTTTTGTGCGTTATCGTTTTTTTTTGCACGCGAGTATTTGCATTTGACATGAATTTTGAAGGATTATCTTCTAATCGTCGATTCAATTAAGAATTGGATTTGTTCGTTTATAAATATTTATGATTTATGCGAATCGTTGAATTATGTATTTTCAAATATGTTGAAAAAGATTATGGTTTTTTTAATATGTAAAACTCAAATTATTAGATTTTTTTTATAAAAACTGACAATTTCATCATCTGTAATATAAAATAATCAACTTACTTATAACTATTATTATCAGTGATCTGGAGTAAACTCATTAACGAGCCGCTTTACTTTTGATTTGTACTCTCAAGTAAATTCAATAAGAATCATTCACTAATCTCATTGAATCAATTTGAAGCACAATGCAGATACGAATCAAAGAAACTCTTAAATACGTTCATTTCAAATCTATCTAATATGATCATTCTCGAACAATACAAGTTATTGCTGAACACTACACATATCCAAAATCCATACCGACCAGAACATGTTTCGACCCCGATTTCGCATTCCGATCAATTAATTCGACATCAATATAAAAACGATCGGAAGTGACAATTCCTATACGGTCCGAACTGTTGAAAAAACGTCAGATACGAATCGTCCAGAATCGGCTCTCACAACAGCACATGTACCGAGATCGTCTCGGCTTCTTTGGAGCTGACGTCATCAGGCAGCAGCAGCCAACAGCCAGCCAAGGTCACTCAACCGACCGCTCCGAAGGAAACACCACCACCTTCGTCGCCTCGTGGTGTACGTGTTGCGTCTCTTTGGTGCACGATGGTCTGACATGGTGTGAGCATCGAGACCAAGGTGGACAGGGACCGATCTGCTCCTCCTTATCTGTCAAGGGAGAAAGATCTTCTGTGCTCTGCTTCAGTTCTGGGTTCATCAGTGGGAACGTTCGACCGATTCAAGGAAGAAAGATCTTCGATGTCTAAGTTGATTAGATTTAGTTTCAATGCTTTCTCTTGTGGGGATGAAGGTTTAAGAACTCATGTCTAGAATAATAGAACAGGAGTCTCATTTATTTGGTCTTGTAAAAGTTGAGTTCTCTAGGTTTTGATGTTGAAAAGATGTGTTCGATAGGGATTTTCCTCGTTTGTGGTAGTTGAATGAAATCTTTGTTTAACTGATAATTTGATTGTTATTATTAATAGTTGTGATGATGAGTAGTTCTGGTCGATTCGTTCGAAGGTTGGAACGAATCAGTCGAGAGTTATCATCGATTGGAATTCTTCGGTTGGGAGTTTTCATGATATGGAAATCAGATTCATTAATCATTGTTCTTCATTAATTTTCTATTTGAATACGATCAAGGCGATTTTTAACGATGATCAATTTTCAAATATTTGTACATCGAGAATAAAAAAAACCATGATTCATCCTAGCAAATGTGAGCGATTGGATTAATATCATAATATACGCACGTGTATGTTCTGAATGTGGGTGTATAAACGCTTTTGGTACTAGACAAAATTTACGGCCCCTACATAAGTACGGTCATATCTTCCAACGTCCAAATAAATCTAAAGCAAAATTGGACACACGACCGACTACATACATAATAAAAGACAAATTTTCATATAAACAAACTTTTTTAACACAATGTGTACGGAAACCACAGCCTTTCGAACACAATTAACGTTCGTTTCAATTAGCGAGCGCGCGTTCAACGGACCGAATCAATTTTCGGGTCAAACTCTCAACGGTCGTTTTTTGAATTTGGCGCGCGACTCGATTCTTCAATTCTTCAACACGATCGTCTTCGTGACCCTGGCCCTCTATTGTGTCAGCGCATTCCTTCACCTCGTACGATGATGATAATCGGTCAATTTCACCGATAAAATGGGGATACACTGCGGCGACAGGTTGAACTTTTGAAACTAGGGGGAATTTAATTTGGTGTAGAATCGAGTTTTTTTTTTTTTTGTGTGTATTGTTGGTGTTTGTCTAGTGAATCTTGATAGTGATTCATGTGTGTGATATTTTATTGCGGCTTCAGATAAACCGTTGATATGAAGCTCGTTCTGGAATTATGATTTGTTAAACGTCTCGGAATACAACTCATCGATGTTTCTATGAATTAATCATTAATGCCACGATTGAAAAATATCAATTTCAACGATGAGTTTATCGACCCTTTCCAAAGTTTAACCTCATATTATATCTCGACTTGACCCTTTCTCTCGAGAACTTCACACACAAGAAACGAAACTTTTCCCCAATTTTACACACAAACTCAACGCGGACTCATACATACAATACAATACATAACGTACACGTTCACGTCACATACGTGCGAGGCTATATGAGATAACGTTACGTGTCATCGTCTTACGAAAAACTCGTTCCGAAACTGGCCTACGGAACAACATAGCAGCGGACACCCACCATTATGTTCTAGCGACCCACAGTTTGGACAGCGTTCCATACTAATTGATCGTCGTTGATGATTGCCGTGCGAACTTTTCCTATACGTCTGACTCATGCTACTTTTTAAGAAAATTCGGGTTTCAGTCGTGATTTTGAAAAATTTCACCAAAGGACTAAATGTACATAGATATCAATTTTGACTAAATGTATGTCGTTTGAAAGATATTTTCGTGAATATCGTTTATTATGGGAGTATTTTTCACACAACGATTTGAAAGTTACTCCCATATTAAGAAAAGAGATTTCCAATAATGTCTTATACATTTTCGTCAGTTTTCCTTGAATTCGAAAAAAAAAATCGAGATGAATGAATGTTTGCATATGAGATTTTTGCTTTGACGGTTGACGGATGTGATATATGTATGTTTTTTTTTAGTTGGTGTGAAAGCATCTTAACGACCTTGCTTCGGTTGAATTTCGCGTTGTATGAATCACGCGTGCCTTCTCTACTATGTAACGTTTGTTCTCTCATATGGGTCACGCATGCTTCGATTCGATGAATGGATGTTAATTGCATCCAACTTTATTGTATTTCCAAGTTTATTTAACTTTTTGTCTGTTAGGATCCATTGTTTGGTCGTTTTTGATCCGTAGAACGCTGTATGTGAAAGTTAGACATTGAAATATCATAGATTTGCACTAAATACGTTATGTTTGTTAGTTGCTAAGCTTGAGAGTTGAATGTTCTTCGGTGGAAAAATAAAAGTATGACAATCCATATGTACACAGTGTGCCGTTGATTCAATTGTACACCAGTTTTTGGTGCAAGTGAAGATAAACACAGGCTAAGTGACAATTACCGGATCTTGTTGCCATTTTACGTCATCAGTAAATTCGCAGGCGTCATTCTCGCCACTGCATTACACATTCCGTCGAATGACAATCGTTGTCTGTTAAGGATTACATCCCTCTATTGTTTCAGTGTTGAAAATATATTTAGTTGATTCTGTTCAGTTCGACTATCATATTGTCTTGTTTTATATTTGATGTATAAAATCTATGTTGTATGTCTTTATTAACAATGTAATGTTGATTTTCAGGCTGAATCTGAAGTCGCCGCCCTTAACCGTCGTATCCAACTCTTGGAAGAAGACTTGGAACGCTCTGAGGAACGTCTTGCCACTGCCACCGCCAAACTTGCTGAGGCTAGCCAGGCTGCTGACGAATCCGAACGGTATAATTACTTTCCTCAGGAATATGTATATTGATATAAGTTACAAATAATTTATAATTATTATTTACTTAATTTAGTGAATATTTCTTATAATATATGTGTGGAAATCATAATTATACAAAAAATGCATTGATAGTAATGTCTGTATTATCAATATAAAGTCAGTTTCTTCATTTTAATTCAATCTATAAATTGTAACTTTGTATTTCGATTAAAATAACAATACTTTGTAAAAGTATGCAATTACTTCTATACAAATAAAATTTTCAGATTTTCATTAGATATCAACTATTTCCACTTAAATTTTTCTATAATCTTTATTTTATATTAAATAGATTTTTCTGTTATTTTTCATGTGTGATGAAATCATCTGCATCCTAATTAACATTAACATTCCATCCACGTGTGTTGTTTGGCTTATACTAAATAATGTTAAGAATAAGGAAGGCGCTTGAAAATAGAACCAATATGGAAGATGATAGAGTTGCTATATTGGAAGGACAATTAGCACAAGCCAAATTGATCGCCGAAGAATCAGATAAAAAATATGAAGAGGTGACTAACATCCCTTGATGTCCTTATAGACGTTAATAGTTGAATTCAAATAGTTACGAAATCTTCATATGTGATGTTTTTTTTTATAATAATTGAATTCAGCAATTAACTTTAATTTTAGTTTTAAAATTGGAAAAGAATACCATTTTATACATATGTAATTATTGTACTATTTTCTGAACCATAAGGTTTTATTCTTTTTCAATTTTCCCTTTAGAATATATTGTAGTTTTTATGTTTAGAATAAGTTAACTGACATTTTCAGGGTTTACTTTAGTCGGAGTTGCAAGCTGTTTACAATCTATTTTTTTTTTCATCTGAACTTTTTAAATAATCATTCGTGTGAAAACTTGTGTTTGAAAAGTTCAGAAATTATTTTATTTGAATCTTTCATTCAAAGCACATGTATGTTTTGGTTAGTGCCCGCAAGGTCCTGGAAAATAGGTCCCTTGCAGATGAAGAGCGTATGGATGCCCTGGAAAATCAACTGAAGGAAGCCCGTTTCTTGGCTGAGGAAGCTGACAAGAAATATGATGAGGTCTTTTAATATTCACGTGTGTCTCGATTAAACACAGTGTGCCAATGTTCCTTTTACGTTTCGTCCGTTCATAGTTTTGTTGATCGTTTAATATCAATCTTCCTTTTAACAAATTTGAATTCAGTCATACATAAATAATTTTATTGTAATTCCAATCTGTCATGCTTAATCTGTTAATTGTGTTTGAAAAGCTTCTAACAGTTCAATTATTATACGCATAGTATATATGTATTAAATTTCCAATTTGATCTGATTGCATGTAAATCCCTTTATTTTCGGTTTTCAATTTCATCAAACAATTCACAAAAAGAAATATGTCATACATCAGATCGATAAATTAAATCCAATGATGAGCATGTACGAAACATAACATTTTGTATTTCGATTCATGTAATGAAATATTTGCTATTTTCAATATAAAATTCTTTTTGTTTGCATTATAAAAGACCTTTATTACAAATCGTATGATGATGGCAGGTTGCTCGTAAGCTGGCCATGGTTGAAGCTGACTTGGAGCGTGCTGAAGAGCGTGCCGATGCTGGTGAATCGTATGTGTCAAATAATTTTGAGTAAATGCTGAGTGAGAGCTTTGTACCTTCGATTGTGTTTGTAGTTTCTTGTTATATGTAACAAAAAATTCCTATTTGTTAATTTAATATTCAGTTTAAGTGATTTGGAAATGTTCTGTTGTTTTGATTCCGTTTTTTTGTCATCGTTTTTTTGTTCGTAGATTTTTTTTACATTTCAGAAGCTGTTTCGAGTATTCCAGTTATTTTATATTGTAGCATGAAATTAAATATTTTCAAAGTAAATTGAATGGGCATAATTCAAGTTGGTCTTGATGATTTTTTATAATTTTTATGAAAATGTTTTCAATTTTGAATAATTAACTCAATTTTGTCATCAAATTTGGTTTTTATGCCCATTTTATATTAAGTTAAGTTGATTATGAATCAGATGCATTCTCAATGAATTTAAATTTCATATTTTCATATATGCTTATTATATCAAAACAATGAATGCATTATTTCTCAGATCAGCTTTACATATATTAATAATTTTACAATTTAATAATTGAAAATTATGTATACTTTATTCAAAAAAGTGTTTCGTTTGAACTTCACTAAGTTAACAACAGCAACTATGCTGATAATTTTCATTAAAGTAAAACGAGAGAAAATACATATATTTTCAAAATTGACCGTTGGTTTCAGTTTTGTAACTCGATTTACTGAAATAAAATAAGTTATTGAATTAATCAAGTTTCTTATTTTTTGTAATTCAGTATACATGAATATATTAGTTTTATTAAAAAAAATATTAAAGTAATCTGCAATTTTGTGGTTTGAATGCAATTGATATTTATTTCAATGTTAGTTTCATAATATTGCAGATAACTTGCTATTATAATTTGAATTTTTAACTTAACACGTAGATTTGTTTATTTGACTCTTCTTTGCACGATATTTGATCTTTTTTGTGTTGTTTGCTGCTTATGAAAATAGGTCGCACGTAAACTAGTTATGATGGAACAAGACTTGGAAAGAGCAGAAGAACGTGCAGAACATTCCGACAGGTAAGTTTCAGCTTATTGCGCAATATTGTTTTCACTCACTCAAAAAATATTTAAATATTTTAATTTTATTATATCATGAATTTTATAATGTGTTTTTCTTATTGGAATTTGTTTTATTTTTACAGCAAAATCGTAGAGCTTGAGGAGGAACTCCGTGTTGTCGGCAACAACTTGAAATCCCTTGAAGTTTCAGAGGAAAAGGTATTATCATATTTCTTTTGCTCATTTTTAGATATTATTTCATTTCATATCGATTAGTTGATGGTAAATTATGTGAGAATAAGAAGATAATATTTTATTATGAATGATTAGGCTAATCAACGTGAGGAGGAGTACAAAAACCAAATCAAGACCCTCACTACCCGTCTAAAGGAGGTCTGTTTAACAGAAACAAAAATTCAAAAGTTGATGTTTAACAGCCTGCTGATTGATTTTTATAAAGAGTATTTCTATCAAATGTACGATTAGAAAAACTCGACTAAAATATTTTACTTGATTCATACAAATCCCGATTCTAATTTTGACTGATAATATATTATTTGTGATGCTGTATAACCGTGTTGATTGACTTTATTTACTGGATTTTTAGATTGATAAACTATATAATCCAGTGATTTATTGATTAGAATTGATTCACTAAATCAACTTTTTTCATCGACTGCGAAGTATTGCTATGTTTTCAATTCAGTTTTAATTTGATTTATCTCTAAGTGATTAATTTTTCAATCAAATATATAAGTATAAAGCTCTACTTAACAGTCGTTATTGATTTGATGTTGTTTGCTTTTGTTTTATTTATCTAACATTTAAAAAACTTGTTTGCCCCTGTACTTGCCGCTGTTGTTGATATGTAGGCTACACAAAGAGAAGAAACATTCGAAGGACAGGTGAAAGTCCTGGATAGTCAACTCAAAGAGGTAATAATTATTTGGATATCGAGGCAGTTGCAGACCAGAGCGAGTGGAGCATTTCACTCTGTCCCCGCAGCCCCATCCTTTTCTCGAATTCAATGTTGTTTTTTAGTTTCTCGTGTCTCCTTTTCTGATTTCTGCGGTGCAAGCATTTTATTTTCAGGTTTTTGGCATCATCTTTATTGGGAATAATTTCTCATTAGTTTATACGTATTTCCTTTTCGCCTAACAAGTCTCACTGCAATGTTTTTGAATCATCCGGCAATATGTAACATTGTTGTGGGATTATTTTTTATTTTTGTAAATACCTCTGCTCATGATACCAAATGTGATGTAACTGAATATTCTATTTGAACTTGCTTACATTACTTTTGGTGTTCGTTAATCTATTGATGACAGAAGCAGGTGGTGGTGATGGTATAAAACAGAGTAATATCTGGCATTTTTTTGCCTCTTCTTTTTTTTTGTATGTTGATTTGGTGTGGTGCAACCAGGCAACGGCCACTCGTGAGCATGCTGAGGATAAGATCCATGTGATCAATGATAAGCTCAGCAACGTAAGTTTCAAGAAATTATATCAAGTTTCTCGCAAAATTCATACAAGCACATCATATATTTAGTTTAATCAGTGAATTTCGTAATTTTTGACGAAATTACACTAAAGTGGCACTCTAAAACATACAATAGTTTTCACATTTATATGGACATTTACTATTTAGCTTTCAACACTTGTAGCATGCAATAGGTGATGGATTATTTCCACATACTCATTTCTGTTCCATCAGGTTAAAGGGTAATATCTTTTAAAAATAAATAATGTCAGCTTTAACTTTCCTCATATCGTTTATATCCATTTTCCACATCGCTTTAATATTCCTGATTTTATTTCTCGCTTTGGTCTGTTCTTGTCTTCAATTTTATCACATAGTTTTCAAAGATTATTATTAAAGACATTTGGTGAAGGGGAAATTGTAAAAGGTAAATAATTGAATTTGTGTTTTTCAAAAGAAATTCTAATCGTTAGAGTAATTGTTTTTATTTTTATAATTCATTTCCCAAAGATAATTATAATATAATTATTATATAACTCATCCTTTGATCAGATTGTTTTGAAATTAACCAGTTTAACATTTATTTTGATTTTGTTCTAAATCAGTTGTGTGATAATTTTGTTTTGAGTGTCTACTACTTTAATTTTAATTCAATATTTGCCATTTTATCTATCTCAATATTAATTCTGATTATTTATATGTACAGGCTGAGGCTCGTGCTGAATTTGCTGAACGTTCAGTTCAAAAATTGCAAAAGGAAGTCGACAGGCTCGAAGGTAATATATTTTCATTCTTTTCAACATTTAAAATTACTTATTTTTATTTTTTTCATTTAATTTTAATTATTTAGTTTATATTTAGGTCATATTATTTATGATATAAATTCTTAGATATCTCAAATTACCACTAATTGTATATTTTTTAATAACTTGATGTTGTAAGCACCATTTACAATTACTCATAATACAGACATTTTTTTCATGTGGCTGTTCACTAATAGTATTATACAATAGAATTGTTTTTGTTTTAGATGTGTTTTCAGTAATTTTTTTTTTTGCATGGTGCGTTTAGATACAGAATTTCATCCGAATATCCCGATTTATAAGCGAAATTCCTAATTTATTCATTGTATTAGGCTCTTATTTATTTTGCTTGCTTTTCTAACCTATACTGATTATAAAAAATTTCAGACGAAATAGTATCAGAACGTGAAAAGAATAAATTACTTCAAGAAGAAATGGAAGCCACTCTTCATGACATTCAAAATATGTGAACACGTTTCATTTGCACTTATTTTTACATATTGAAACTTATTTCGTCTACTTAAAGATCAATCTGAATAGTGTTGAAAACTAAGATGAATGTTTTTAATTCCTGATTTGTCAACTTAGTCATTTAGCAATAATTGTTTCAGCTGAGCACAGATACCTTGCACAAAATTGATTTTTCATTATAATATATTATTTTTAAGGTTATATGTAAATGAATCTATTTGTATGATATTTTCATTTACGTTCACATAATCGTTCATTCCAATTATGAAAATTATTTATTTTTGCTAACGTAATTACGATATTTAATGACATAGGAGTGGGCGTGATGTCTCCTGATTAGATTTCGCCATAATTATTGTATTTAAACGGTACTACTGACAGATAGACCATTCCGAAATTTAAAAATGTTTTAACACATCAAATTCGATAATTATTCGATTATGCTTTCATGTATTCATGATCCTGATAATAACATTCCTTCGGTCTAAAATGCACTTTTGTGTTGTTTAAGCATGAATGTTTTTTTTCGTATTATTGCTTGAAATGTTATGTATTATAATTTTGAAATTTATTTTTAAAAATGTATTTTTGATGTCACATATATAGCTTTTCACAAATAGACGATCTATAAAGGTTGAATAATTTTCAATATTTATAAATTAAAAGAATACTATTGCGTATGAGATGAAAACACTGCCAGTAGTCGATTTATCAATTTAATTGAAATACCTAATAGGTGTTATCCTAAAAAATGGCATGTAATCACAGTAAATTTCTAATAGAAATTTTTTGTAGATTTGCAATTTTGAAGTAATTCTATCAGAGTTAATTTAATGTTGACTTAGTATGCGAAATATTTATTTTCCTAAATTAAATTTGAAGCGTTTGCTTCGGTTGGTAATTTTGTATGATTTTATACTTATTTTTTGTATATTTTTAAATTCATATTGGTAATTAAAATAGATTGAAAAATGAAATTGGCTTAAATTATGAAACAGTGTAAATGACACATTATTTTACACTCAAGTTGATGTCAATCGAACCGTTTTAGCAAGAAGTTAAGATACTGCATTTTTATTGTTAAAATTACATCTTAATATATTTGCTAGGTACATTTTGAAAAAAACCATTGATATGTAGAGCTCATATATGTGTGTTTATAAAAAATATATTATATTTTTATTTAGTGTTGTGTGTTTTGTTTTTTTTTTTCTTTAATTTATTTTTATAACTTCCCTTTTTCCTTACTTAATTTTTTACAAATCTCACTGTACTGAGATAATTTGACACCATAGATTGCATTGATGTTTGCTTGTTAGTAATGAGATTTTTTAAAGTTGTTCTTAATTGTATATGGTAAGTATTTTGTTATGTTGAGTTTCATAATTTTTTTTGAATTAATCAAAATTAAATATGCATGATGTGAGTATACTTTTAAATTCTGTGACATGTGAGTCACATTTTTAGATAATTTTCTACTGAAAAGATTTAAATTCGCTGGCGCCCTGTTTTTAAAGTCAACTGATATCACAAGATCATCAATTCGTAAAAGTCATGCGTGTCATCCACAAATTGTGGAATGTGCATGCATTTTCTATGTTTTGCCTGATCCATTCAAGTTCACAGAATTCTGCACTGATCAACTCCCGATTTGGATCCTATGAAATGAAACTAAAAATGTACATATTGCATGGTGGATGTATCATATGTATTCCTTCACATGATACACTCAGTACACCTCTTAAAACAAAATTAGTGAGGAAACAAATCATTCTCGATCACTTTAACTTTAAAAGCGAAGGTTTATATCTCCACATGTAACGTTATTGGCATATTTTGATTTTAAAGAAAAAAAAATAATCAGAATATTGATGACATATGAATGTATAAGAATACATCAAAGCTTATCCGATTATTTGAACAGCATTCATAAATAGGTAGATAATATTATTCACCTGAAAAATGTTTGTTGTTAATTAGATCTATAATCATTTAGATCGCATACACAGAAGAATGAGTGCTATTTAAATGATATATAGAAGATTAAATCATAAATAGTGATATTTCTGCAGATTTTAGCAATTAACGAAATAAGAAAATGACCTCTAAATTTGGTGTGGTTTTATATGAACCTTCGTCTTCCTTCATTTATAAAACGAGAATTCCTTTTAAATCAAATATCATTAGCGAGTTATTTCGCTTGATATTATATTATAAAATGCTTATGCACTGCATGTTCTGCTGCGTTTGCAGACGAGTTGATCGGCGAGAAGGAACGCTTCAATGAGATTGGAGATGACTTGGACGATGCATTCATTGAGCTTATTCCAGGAGTGGATCAGACAGAAAGACAAAAAGCTATCTATCTTGCTGAACATCCTCCACCACCACCTCCAGTAGTTGAACCACCACCTCCTCCACCTGTAGTAGAGGCACCACCAGCACCGCCAGCTGATGCTGCTGCTCCTCCGGCAGAAGGTGCTGCTCCTCCAGCTGAAGGGGCTGCACCTCCTGCTGAAGGAGCTGCTCCTCCGGTAGAAGGAGCTGCACCACCAGCTGAAGGTGCTGCCCCTCCAGTTGAAGGTGCTGCACCTCCAGCTGAAGGAGCTGCTCCTCCCGCAGAGGGAGCTGCACCTCCAGCTGAAGGAGCCGCTCCTCCTGCAGAGGGAGCTGCACCACCAGCTGATGGTGCTGCTCCAGCTGCAGCTCCTGCTGATGGTGCTGCTCCGGCTGCAGCTCCCGTCGATGGTGCTGCACCAGCTGCAGCTCCTGCCGACGGAGCTGCTCCGGCAGCTGCTCCCGCTGACGGTGCTGCTCCAGCTGCAGTTCCAGCTGCTGATGGTGCTGCTGCTGCCGCTCCAGCCGCAGCTCCTCCAGCTGAAGGTGCTGCACCAGCTGCAGCTCCTCCAGCTGAAGGAGCTCCACCGGCTGCTGCCCCTGCTGCTGCACCTGCTGCTGATGGTGCTGCTCCAGCTGCAGCTCCCCCAGCTGAAGGAGCTGCACCAGCTGCAGCTCCAGCAGCAGAATGTGCTCCTGCTGCCCCTGCAGCTCCCGCTGAACCTGCTCCTGCTCCCGCCCCCGCACCTGCTCCCGAAGCAGCAGCACCTGCCCCACCAGCAGAGGCGCCAGCTTCTTAAATAATAAAATTCATTTCGCTCTAACTTCTAATGGTGCTATTGGATTGTTAAATATTGTTAACTGTCGCAAATAGCTTAAATGCAAGTTAGACTTAACATTCCATTTTTTTAATCTTCGATTTGGGTCTATATGAATCACACATTTGCAACAAGTTAATGAATGAAACTCTTTAAAGTTTTATTCAATAGAAAGTCTCCCAAAGCATTTTCAATTTTCACAAAAAGGATTTTCAATTTTCCTTGTATGTATATACCTGATATACGTATGGTATAAGTCTAACTTGCAATCTTTTATGCTTTATCTTTAATAATGAACTTAATTTACTCATTATTTTATGCTTCATATATAATATACAAAAAAAAATACATATTATAATGTTGTAAATATTGTATTATTCTTTATTACTTTTATTATTATTATTTATAAATTACAATTATTACATTTTATTTATTTTTAATGGCTTTTATTTTTCTAATGCTTTTCATTATACTACTTACTGTTAACATTATTCATTATATATTTTATTAACTTTTCTTACTCATTACACAATTTAATGAGTTAAAGAAAATCTGTTACATTGATATCTTCTTCAATTTAAAACATATTTCACATTAATGAACTGACTCAAAAACTGGCTGAGATTTCATCTTTCTTCATAACTTTACTAAACATTACAGACGACCTGGTCTATGAAAAGGAGATCTATAGAGAAGTTGGTGATGACTTGGATTGCGCCTTCCACGATTTATGCGGATTTTGACATCCTACATTATTATATCAGTTATCTGATGTAAAAAACTGAAATGTGCTGCCTACTAATATAATTTTATACTTTTATATAAACAAAAAAACTTAAAAATAAATTGTTTAAGTGCTTTGCTTTTTCTCATTGCTTAATGCTTCATCTTCAAATGCTGGCTTTGCTTATTCATATTTTAACAAATTGAAGAATATAAAACGTAAGAATAATGCTTTCTTCATATTAATTTTAATACATATTGAGATATCTGGATGACATTAGAAATTAGTTTATAAAATGCATTTTTCAAAATTTATAATCTTATAGATTGGTACATCGAATTAATGTATTTTCAGACGAGTTGGTGGCAGAAAAAGAGAAGTACAAGGATATTGGAGACGATTTGGACAATGCCTTTGTGGAGCTTATTCTCAAGGAATAAAATTTTCACTATGTTTCACTTACAGACATGTACTCATTTTTAGTAAATTTTACCGACAGAATATTTTTATTCATGAAATTTATAAATACTTAAGATTGCATTATTTTCGAGCTTCGATTACACATAATATTCCTTATGAAACAATTTAGTAGTTTTCTCACGATTGTGAACTAAATTCTTCATACTTCCATCGATATTGAGTAACGACTCATAATATTTATTTTAAGTAAATAAAGTTTATTTATATTATTTATTTTTCATTGAATGTGTATATGATGCGAAAATATTTTTATTTTATATTAACCTCTTATATTTATTTTAAATATGAAAGCAGTTACAAAGATCTTTTAATATAAACACTTTATTACGATTTCGGGTTTTCATTTTAATGGTACACATTTTTTTAACCTCCCATCTTCAACAATTTTCCTAGCACTAATGACTTAACATTTTCAGATACTATGTTACTAATACAATAATTTATTTTCACAGAAACATTGTATCCTGAACTAATTTGACTAATATTCTAATATTGCTGCATGTTATACCTATAACCTCTGTCTTTTTATAACATGTCAATTCGATATACTAACAAATACCAACTCAATTTTTCTAGATGATCTCATACAAGAAAGAAGCAAGTACAAAGCGATTGCTGATGAAATGGACCAAACATTTGCTGATCTCACAGGCTACTGAAAAAAGTTCAGTTCTCCCATAAGTGAAAATTGATTTTGTTGACCATCTGCGTCTTCAAAACTTTACATGATTCACTGCTTTGAATGTTCTAAATATTTTCATTATAAATCAGCATTTTTAATAAGAACTTTATACCACATGATTCATTGAAAGATTGCTTTAACACATTCATTTCTACTCATACTTGTCTGAAACAAGTCTGAGATCATCATCATAACGGTTTTTGTACATATTTGTCCAATAAAATTGTATATTTTAAGAATTTCATTGTATGGTTGTAATATCATTAGAACAACCAGTGAAAACTGAAGCTAAGTGGTGTTGCAATATGTAAAGATTGGATTCATACCAATGAAGATTAATAAGATTTGAATAAATCATTACAATGTGTTCGAAGAATTTTAAAATCAGATGCCAGTTTCTAAGTACAAAGAGTATTTTAGTCGTTAACAATCACATTTGTTTAATATGATCATTTGCACTGTGAAAACATAATTACCTATGAATATTTTCACAATAATAGCAGAGTAAAAAAATACTGGGACAGATATTCCGTTCAAATTTTTAATGCCTTTAGTTCTTCAATTGCATGCAATTTTATATGATTGACTTTTTTTACAATAAGATTTATTTAAGATTAAGATTCATTCCTTTTTGGAAAGTGACAAAAACTTCACAATATGTGTGTGCTTAGCATGAGATGGAGTTATATATTTCGACCATGAATACCGATTCTTATGCGTTAATATTGGTTGTTATGGACTCCGCTCAAGACACTGCCTTTTCAAGCCAAAGATGGACGCGTTTGTTATTATGTTGTATATTTTGCAAAAACAATGTCATGAAAATGCAAAAAATAAATTTTGTATAAAAAAAAGCGTATTTTATTTAATATTATTTATGTACCTTTATGAAAAATCAAACAATTTATAAAATAAGACAAAAGAATTTTTAGTTCAAATTGAATTAATTTAACAACTTCACTTTTGAATCAGAATTTTTAAAGATTCTACACCTAATGTATTATCAAGAAAAGTTTTCTTTGGAAAAATTAAACACGTTATTGATTTCACATAAATATGATATACATTTTTGTGTAGAAAAAACATTCCCAACTGAAATATTTTTACACTATAAATACAACTTTTTTGAAATAAGGTATAAAAACAATGGTACCTACATCAAATGAATAAAAATTTATATTAGCTTGTTTACTACTAAATCGAATACCAATGGTAGGTATCTATGTATTATATAATATATAGTATAAGTATATCTATGAATTTAAATGCAATATGCATAAACTTTAATTGAACAAGAAAAAATAAAGACTGATAAAATTTAAGACAATAAAATGAGAATCAATATTAGGTAGGTATGTGTGCAGACAATTATTTTCAGAAGAATCTAAGGGAAATTTATACGTTCAATATCATAATAATGAATTGCATCATTCGTAATGTAACCGGAAGACGATGCAGAGCTTTGGAAACTTTCCAATATCTATAGAATGATAAAAAAAACATAAATTCTGACTAGATTTATCGAAATGCATTTTTCCACTGTTTAACTGGCGACAGACGTGTAAACTAAATAAATTCCACCACGAACTTTCTATATTTACACTAATAAATGAAAAGAATATGCTTCTGAATGAAATCGGTGTGATTTAAAAACATTTCAGTTGAATAAATTTTAGTTAAAATTAAAAAATCAGATTTGATTATCTTCTTGCGAATAACTACATATATGATGTATGATATGAGCGATTTAATTTCACACGTGAAAAATGAGAAAAATAGTAATTATAGTTAATAAATAATTTTGAAACACTATGACATAATAGTATTCGCAATCCTATAGATAGTAAAGTTTTTCCTGAAATATGAAAATTCGCCATATTTATTTCTAAAATGTGGAATGTGATCAAATTTCGTTTGAAGTCATTTTGTTTTAGTAATAAAATCACGAAAATATTGCAGATTTATCGTATCGAAATTATGTTGAAGATTTTTGAAAAGTATCTTTCACAATGAGGATAATTACGAAAGCGTCATCTGAGTTGACTCTTGTGGAATATTGCCAAATATTTCAAAATGCCAAGTGCATTGTTATATTTCGTGTAACGTGAATATCAAAATACTTTCCCTGTCAACATTGAACTGCAAATGTATACCAGATAAATTGAAATGATTATCGGTCGACAAAATTATGATTTTACTAGTGAAATTATAAATTAATTAATTCATCTAATAAGTATGAATATGTATCTAGTGAATGAGATTCTAAAGCTTTTTAAATTCTATCTTAATTTGAAATGAGTTTCAATTGATAAAAATCCTTAACATAGACAAATGTGATAGAATATTTGACCTACATATGTGATGAATGAACAACTATCATTAATTTTAATTTAATTAGTGAATTTGCAATTAAATATGATTTTATTGAAACTCCAGTGAAAATTTCACTGTAAGGAATGTATTTGATAGAAATATGAAAAAAAGTCAGACTTTCACTAAACTATAAAATAATAATAATAGTGTCCAATTTATAAAGTAATAATGAAAAATCAAAAATTTTCATTCAAATAAATGTGAAAGAAAAAATTTTAAAAAACATATCCGAATTGTAAAGAGAATCTGAAGATCGTTAAATATTCAAGTCGACGTTGGATCTCTACGCTTTTTCAGCGCTGAAATCGGAGATCGTTTGTGAATGAAATATGGAAGATGGCCGCCGGCCTCTGTAAAATTAGAACCTGACGAGGACGAGGAGGTGGAAGTGGAAGTGGGAAGGCGAACGAAGCGGGGGCGGAGCCCTAGTAGTGGGGGCTCCACATTCCTGGCGGACTGGGAGCCGGGGGCGCACGTTCCACGTGCGTTTTCAGCTGGAAAAATTGCTATTGAATACGTTGATTCGTTTTGATTGATGGTGAAATCGCACGATGATTGGGGGCTCAATTGAATATTCGAATATTCGATTTCACTCATACCTCTATTTCTTCATTCGTTCGAATATATGACAGTTTGTTAATTAAGGAATGAGTGTATGTATGCATGCATATTTCAGTTAGTTCTTATTCAACTGTGAATTTTAAAAAAATCTGCGGGATAGATATGGATGTATAATACTTATGTATGTAGGGCGTAATATAGATATACATAGGTACCCACTGTAGTAAGTCTGTCTTTGTCTCATGCCTATTTTGACAGTTCGTAGTTGGAAGACTGACTGTATATTTGAATGAAAATGGACCATTTGATCGCAATCGAATTCATATTTGAATATTATATTCGAATATATTACATTTAAAATTTCACATTCAAAAATAAATCATTTGAAATCATACCTATGCATATTCATTTTTTTTTATCAAAAAATCAGAAAAATCAATTCAAGCTGTTCGAAAATTTTAAATAGTTTCAGATACAAAAATTGATAACTATTTAGTTATAGTCTGGATCCTCAATTGATTTCACGGTTTCAACTGGCAGAAAACATAAGATTTGGCATATACATATGGATTTTTATCGTACGATTGATCTAGAAATGGAAACACGTTGGAGAGTGAGTTTTATTCCTGTTTCCCACCCATAAATGTATCAAATTGAAGTTTTTTAAGATTTGTACGAAAACTGTTTCAGTGCAGTTTTTAAAGAATCAAAAGACCTTAATCAAAAATCATGAAATTTGACATGTATGAGAATGAAGTGTTCGATAGAAGTACAAGAATGTCGGTGATTGAAATTTCATCACCATTCCCTACTCCTAAGTGTCTCTTGCGTTTTTCTGAAATGTGCAAAAACCTGCAAACACCTGCACAGAGATGCAACCGAATATGAATCGTAATACATAAAATTCATTTCAATGTGGCATTTGGTCTAATAATATTAATTATCCGGTTGACAACAACAACAGTTAACAGTTCAAATACGAAATAAATAAAATGAATTCGTCGAAGATATCAAAATCGTTTCATGAATTCTTTTATGACGTGACTGGTTTCGCGACTTGTTTGACTCACTGTTTTATCAGCATTTCATATACACAGATAGATTCGACAAAATTAAAATCTTTGATTTTTATAATGCGTGAATTATAGTTTGTTTCATATTTAACATTAAGGTATAAATTGAAGCAATGCAAGTTTGATAAAATCTACATATGTAGTTTATTGTTCTTCGATATGATTATTATTCGAGTTTATTCTAAAAGGTACCTATACGAATATAAAATATGTAAGTCAAAATTATTTATTATTTTAAATTGTCCTATTCACGAAATACTTTTATTATTTTATAATATTACGAATTGAATGCAGAATATTTTTGTTATGTTACAGTATTTTTGTATCTGTGCCAGTTTTTTGTACAATTCTGAAAAACACTAGAGACACTTAGGAGTAGAGGATGATGGTGAAGTTTCAATCACCGACATTTTTCACTTCTATTGAACATTTAAATTCTCCATATATGCGAAATTTCAGGATTTTGCTAGAAGAAGGTCAACCGATCGGACTTTTTAGTTCTTCTGTACATATAACATATTGTGCCACCTCAGCGTGCAAGTTTTTGCATGTTTTTCCTCATAGTTAAAAGCATTCAAATATGCAACAGTTCAGTTCAGTTCTTTTCGGAGTGTCCAGAGTGAAGGACCTATAGAGTTGAAAATTTTTGAGTTTTGTGCCCATCAACTTGGTCTTGATAATTTATTCAATATTTCGAGGTATGTATCCAAAAATATTCAATTTTAATTTTATGAAAAAAAAGTTTCAATTGAACTCTGAACAGATCGTGAGAGCTGTTATCGTTATAGGTTTTCTTAACACCGATTTTGATTTAATATCTTCTTATTTCGTTCTGTATAATTAATATATGTATGGTGCATGCAACAGGCGGTGATTTTCCAATTTGTGATGTTTTTTTGATCGGTTGAACATCGTTAAATGTATCAAACATTTTTTATCTGTTGCTTTAGCTGCTTTCAATTTTTTCATTTTACTAGAAATAATTTTTAATACATATTTATTCGAAACATGATAAAGATTTTTTTAATAAAAATTTAAATACATTTATAATGAACAATTTCTGATAGTTTTATTAAAACTGACAAAAAAATAAAAATTATACGATGATTTCAAAGCAGCTTATTTTTAGATTAGTTAAAATTTAAGTTATCTCAACAACCCATTCCAATGCAAAAAACTGCATTACATGACACATATTTGCAATCATCACATCTGAATACATAGTGATAACTGGTTTCATGAGAAAATAAAATTTCATGGCCGAACTATATAATTAGAATATGGGTTCAGCTGTCGATGAACTTATGAGTCAACTGTCATCGAATCGACTCATCACGAAGTAATTAGAAATATTTCACGAAATTACTCGACACAGAAAAAAATACTGTGGTAATATATTAAATTATTCCTTTACAAACACTTTGTGTCGTTTCAAAGACAAGTCGAAAAAACGTCTTATCGTCGAAGCCCATATCCTAAATTTATCTACAGACCATAAAAAATAGGGACGATAAAAGAGGAAAATTCGACGTCTCCTCACACACCGAACTCGAAACTCAGTAGCTCGAGAAAATTTTGTCGACAGTTGGAAATTTCGAGGCCACATCGCAAAATGTAGACATCAGAAAGTGGTACAAGTCCGGTTTTCCTCGCCACGCTTTTCAAACTTTATATATTTTTGCCTGAAAGCTCTTAATTTATCTCTGACGGCTTTTCGAAAAATTTAAGCAGCCTTAATTTAATATTTACTGTGAAAAGTACAATATTTTAGTCGAAATTTTAAACGGTATGTTCAGAAAGGGAAAATTTTGTGAGATGTGAAATATGAAAAATTTCATTTGAAAAAGTAATACATGATTCTGTAGATGCTTATTACACATTAATAGTTTTATAGCAATGTGAAACAAATAAAAGGTGTGAATTACAAAATTGTCAATGAAAGGTTTTTGGGTTTCACCATTTCGTTAATTAATATCTTACGTCTACATATTTTAAATATAATAACAATAATGGGTCTTGAATCCAATTTTGGAAAAAAAAATCTTATTTTAATTAATTTGATTTTCTATTACAGTTGGTGAAGGAAATAAACGAATCACAGGGAACAACATCACAATTTAGTCGAACCAACCACGATAAACAGTAAGTTGTGGTTTTATCACATTAGGATAATAATAATCATGAAAATTTTGAAGTCCTCGTTTATGAATGATGTCATTTTTCTGTGATTGCAGTAGACCAAATTCTAATTATATTTAACTGTGTTTTTTTATCGTTTTAGTGTTTGGTCATTCCCATGGACATAGTAATGAAATCACCATGCCGTCGAGCATTGTTGAAAGATATGAAATTTCTAGGGATCTGGGTTCTGGTGCTTTTGGAGTCGTGAAATTAATATATGACAGAGTACATTTCTTTTTTCATGCAACACATTTATAATATTTAATTTTTAAATGTTATTTTATTTTTCAGCAAAATCGAAATGAATATGCCATGAAAATCATCAAAATGCGACAACACAATTCAAATGTCATGAACGAAATGAAACTTTTACAAGAATTAAACCATGTAAATGTTAATCTATTCTTTCCATAATTGTATATGTTAATGAACATGTATATAATTTGATGATCTATTCTATATTTTTTTATAGCCCTGTATAATAAAAAGTAAAAAATCATTCATTTCACGCGAAGCCTTTTTCATTATAATGGAATATATGCCAGGAGGAACTCTTTCTAAATTTATATCAGGAAAAAGACTATCTGATTCAGTAACAAAATTCATATTCAGACAATTAGTATCAGCTGTGAGATATCTACACAGCAAGAACATCACCCACAGAGATCTTAAAGTATGTCATTTTATTTTATTGTTCACTCGAATATGTATTTTATACTGAAAATATATTATTTCAACAGCCAGATAACATCCTAATGAAATCTACTGATTCTGAAAATCCTTTGGTGAAAATAGCCGATTTCGGAATAAGTAAGCACGTTTGTGGACATGATTTATTGATAACTAATATTGGAGACCCAAATTATATCGCACCTGAAGTTCGTATGTCTGGTGGTAATTTCGTTTACACCTCAAAAGTAGACGTGTGGAGTCTTGGACTCATTCTTTATAAATGGTTTGTTTTATTTTCGAAAAAAAAATCTTCTATGTAATATTTTAATTAAAAAATTTAATGTATTTTTTCTAGTTTAACCGGTGTATTACCATTTACACCACATAACCATTCATTCCATATTTCTCCTCAACACTGGGCTATCGTTAATGAAAATGCAAAATCATTAATCACACAAATGTTGCAAATTGATCCTAATGTGCGCATCAGAATTTTGAAAATTTACCAAACTCCATGGATGCAAGATGAACAAGTCGAACGAAAATTCAACGAAATGGTGAAACAATGCTAGGTTCAAGATGACTGACTAAGATTTGACACTATACTTATGCATTTATAAAACTTATTCAATATTTTTTCAGGCCTGGTATATTAATTATCGGTTATGTTTTTAATTAATAAACAACAAGTCTGATTATAGAGAAGTAAATAGCTTAGCTGAAAATTAAAATACCAGTCCTTAGTGTGTAAAACGAAAATGTTGAAAGTCTTAAAAAAATCTTTCAATATTTTTGTTCTTAGAGTAATTTTTTTTCATATTTTATATTTTAAAAGACATTATTAATAATCATTATATTCTATTAATCATGATTATTCCATATTATTATATAATCTTTTTTCTTGAATATATTTACTATTATCATTCCCAAATATTCATGTTTTTTTTTTTTAATTCTGCGATATAATATTATGCGTATATTGGTACAATATTGATTTAACATATAATGGAAAAACATGCAGAAAATTCGCCGAATCCCAAGAGACGGGATTAATAATTAATTAAGCAGCAAAGAGAAAAAAAGGCGGGAAACAAAAAACGGAAAGCATTCGAACAATCGAGGGACGATAATCGTCGTTAGCGTCGGCGTCGTTAACAGGACAAAGCTTTTAACGACGCCAACTAACGACTTTCGGCCTGAAAATCGAACTTTATCTGGCCTACGAGAGCATTTGTCATAACAACGAAAGTGTATTGATGGAGTTTCTCTCGTCGTTCGACGGCCATTTTGTGCCACTTAAAAGATGCATGGAATAATAGGAAATGTATATTGTATAATAAAATATATTATATTTTAGGTTAAATTCAATAAAAATTGTATAATATAATTGTATCGATTTCGTTCAGTAACAATTGGTTCGAGCATAGTATAAATACAACCTGAACTTTTAATCGTTAGTAACTTTTCTTCTTAAGTTGATGTTTTTCATCTTTAGAATATGAATGAATCAGCGATGGGAATTACAAGTATATAGGAAAAAACATCGAGAAAAACTTGCGTTGAAAAACTAATGATTGAAAGTTCAAGACAAACAATAAGTGAATTTTTTAAAGGCAATTTCTACCCATTTATTCTCATTTTAATCAATTAGTATCATTCATTTTAAAAGTGAAGAAGTAAGCCGTAAAGCAGAAAATATGAAAAGTAAGTAATAGCGCATACAGGTGATAATAATATTGAACTTAATCGAAACATGTATATAAGGTAAGATATGGTAATGGTTTGCGGAACTGTTTCGTAAAGCGTTAAATCAACACTATTTTCGAATCAAATGAATCCAAACATTCGAAAGAACGACCAAGTCTCTATATCATTTATTAAAAACGACACGTGGTTCTTTTTATGAGTTATTAATAAATCAAAACGACAGATAAGTATGTAGCTAAATATATTTATTTTTAAAACTGCGAAAGTATTGTTTGCCGAGTACATTTTTGAAAATTTTCACGCTGAAAAGTTGAATTATAATCAACCTTTCGTTCGCCATAACTGTCATAGCTAGAATATCTTTTAAGACATTTGACGGGTGAAATGACGCACGCGAAATGTGTTTTTGAAAATGTGATATTCCAGTTTTCTGGAATTATTCGGAAAAAAACATAAGTAGTTCACGTCATTGCCTGTGTTATTATTTAGGATATAATGCGAAAAAAGCGTAATATCGAATTTCGCCTGATGAGAAATTTTATATTATTCGATTTTATCATGAATTCTGTATAAATATTGACAAATAGATATCAAATAACAGTAACAAATTTGACAATATTTTCCATAATGAGAAAATTTTGGATATTTGATATTTTTAATACATCAATATTTGTATATTAGTACAAAATTTTCATTCATAAATATAATAATTGAATATATCTCCATACATAATCACTATAGATATAAAGCGAGTGATTAGAAAAATCATTTTCCGTAATCACATAATTGGTATTGATTACACGTCGAAACATTTCCCTATCACTATTAATACTCAGCACTGAATAGTTCATTATGTATCGATCTGAAAGCATTCTAGATAATATCGTTTTAATATCGTAATTTATCAAAGAACTGCTTTGTGTCAACACCTGTAATTTCAAGCTGTGGAAAATGACGCTATTACATGTTACTATTTAAATATTCATTATATTGTATTATATAATATTTTGAAAATAAACTAGTAAACTAATTAGTAGGTAATTAAATTTTTGCTAGTTTTGTGAGCCGGTAATAATCGAAACTATGGACTTTGAGTCGAATGCGAACTTACGTTGCGTGTGTAGGTAAAGCCTAATTTAGATTTTTACGTATTTAAGCTAAAAATGTCGTAGATTATAAAATATTAAATGAAAATTGTAAAATATAACGATGCAAAAATCTTCTCAGATGTGCACACAGTAACCCTGGAAAGTTTCATTGCAAAAGAATGCGTCGCTAAAGAGTCTAAAAATATCTAATATACACACATTCATGTTTATTTGTATAGATTCAAGAACCTTTTTTATTTCTCATTGAATCATCTGGTAAATTATAAAAAAGTTTCAAGCGAAAGCTTGCATGTTTTGAGATTTGATTTCATCATGCAAAATCTTAAATTTTCGTAATGTTATCAAATCGAATCTCCATATCACGTTCAAGCTACTACAATATGTACATCCTTAACTTAATTGGGTACAAGTAGATTTCAACCAAAATCTAGAATGAGAACTACGTGCCGACCCGATGTTACGATTACAACCGAATTTGCATCGCATTATTCGAACGGAATTCGCTAGATTTAACACCATTCAAATTCAACCGCACATAATAAGCGTCAAATTAGAATATCGAAACTTCCTCCGTATAATAATGATAAATCACCGATGATAGATCACCACGAGATTCCATACAAACTCGAAGTGACTAGCGAGTTTCGAAGCAATTTAGAAGCTCATTTTTTCAGTCGAGCGAAAAAGATAAAGGACTCGAAGCTTTATTGCATTTCAGCTGAAAAGTTTTCCTTTTGCGAGTTGGCGAAATTCAAACATTCGAATAAATTACGGCTTTCGTTCCGATTAATTGTTAAACTGCGCGAAACCCGTCCGTTTGTAGGTAAAATAGTTTTATTACGTTAGTTCTTAACGAGCGTATATAAAGTCGTCTTTGTGGGATGTGTGCGAAACATTTTAAAATTAATTCGAATTTTGGCATGCGGATAAAGTTTGCTTGTTACAAAATATGATATATTGCGTTATAGATTGTGAACTTGTAATGGGCAGACCTCGCGAACTTTGCGTAAAGTGTTTGCGTATTAATCAGTTTAATTTGTGTACTGTGCTTACTTGGGGGTAATTTTGTATGTCAGACAAATTTGATGAACGCTTATTGAAAGTTCATAGTCTAAATTACACAAAAATGCAATTTAATATTAGATCTTTTTAAGCATAAGATTAGTTCAAAATTATATTTAAATATATCTAGAGAAAATATAAATATGTATGATAAATGTATACAGAGACTAATCAAACAATTTATGTAATCCTAAAATGATTAAAACTTCAATGAAAGTTTTTTTTCAATATTCGTTTGAATTAAAAATTTTAATATTTGTTTGAAGCTCATTTTCACAAATGAAATGAATTGCTATATTTATCAAAAAGTATTAATATTTTTATCTCTTATGACCAGGCAGTATGATTTTAATGAGTATCGACATTAGTCAAAATGAACCTGAAAATATCAAAATACATCAATTTTACTTTTCAATCCATTTCGATGATAATTTTTATCTCTCATACTTTCTAAGTTACAAGGTTAATTAATGGTGTAAAGACTGAAAAATATACATATTGATAATTGAACTAATCGAAAAGGATGTATGTGATTATATCAAGTCGAAAAAACTCGAATAATCGCTAAATTAAAAACGGTAAGAAGAAAAGTCGGTTTGTACTAGGCAGCAGCAGTGTTCGCTACACTGTAAAAAGTAAATCTTAAAAATGTTGCATACTGGAATTTCTGTTTGTCTGAAATTGAATTTAGTTGCTAGTTATACGAAATTCGATCCCCACTCTCGCTCTAATTGTGAGCAACCCTATCCGAGCTGAATTCATATAATACTGAAAATGCCCATGGGTAATTTGAATTTTGAACTATCTGAAAAAGAAACCGAATTCGGGCCAGTATTAAGATTTTCTTTTTACAGTGTAGTAAACCGCGCGGCCTTGAATCGCTCCGAGGATTTTCCACATCTACGGGATCCAGAGTGATCCACAGGTCGATTTTCGGATGCAGATCTTTTCTCAGAGATTCAGATCTTTTATTTTCGTTGGGCGGCATCCGCGCTCGGCCAGTGGGCGCCAGAAATAACACGCGAGACGGCGGTGGTGGTCCTCGGCTTCGAACAGTTCAGTGCCTGTGCTGCCGGCGAGCTCGCATCATCAGGTAAGGGTGTCTCCGACTCCTCGAGTCGACGATCCCGCGGGGGACCGGCTCCCTCGCCCGGGAAACCCGACGAGGGTCGCCCTCGAGGGTCGAGGAGTTCGAAGTTCAGTGCTCGTCTCGGAAGTCGGATTGCGGTGTGGGGACGTGTGCATTGTTATTTTGGTCAGTGAGCGAGTGTCGGTCTGTCCTCGGAATGTGTATGTGTGTTTTTGGTTACTCGATGTCGAAAAACGAGGAGTTTGTCCCGAAAGGAGTCTCCTGGTAAAACGAGGAGTTTGTCGGGAGAGGAGTCTCCGAGTAAAACGGGGAGTTTCTAGTTTGTCGGAAATGAGGAGTTTTTTCTTGCCGTGTTTGTGCTCTTGTTCTTTTCGTTGTGGGATGAGAGTTTAGTTTTAGTCGGTGCGTCTTGTTTCAGTGCTTTTTTAAGATTGTCGTT
The DNA here is from genome assembly GCA_024721215.1 of Cheumatopsyche charites. Lineage (NCBI taxonomy): Eukaryota > Metazoa > Arthropoda > Insecta > Trichoptera > Hydropsychidae > Cheumatopsyche > Cheumatopsyche charites. The sequence continues at coordinate 7,010,302 of CM045586.1, read as the reverse complement.
TGTCTTGAGTGTAGTCTCGTTGAGTTTTGTTCTTTCGGTTAGTTTCTTAACTCGAAACATTCATATATGACGATCGGAAAGGCCGAGAGGTATTAAGTGAAATTTTTGCCGAAATTGAGTTATGCACAGTAATCGCTTTTATGCACGCTCATTTATTTGGTGACAAAAGGATATAAACGAATTCGGAATGTGTGCCGAGATATATCATAAAGTCACTCGACCTCTTCCTAATACATGTAATTACATGGTCAACTTTGAACGCGCTTTTCTCGAAATCACTTGTACCCTTGTAGTCGTCATATATAGACGTGTTAAAAAGTTTTCGAGAGTATATTTGTCGTCTGAGCGATGAATTTGATTGTTGTCGAAAATCTATTGACTTATATTGGATATTATAGATGCCAAAATTAAATAGTGTTTGATTCGATTATATTCTTGGATAACGTATGCACTAATATGTCTTAGATGTTGAATCGATATAGAAAGAGCAACAGTTGTTGTACATCAATATAAGATGTCAAATCTGTTATTGATTCGATAGAGCAAAAGCTCAAATTTCTCAACACATACTTGGCAACTTCTTGTGCTACATCGATTAGACGCTTAGCATATAAAAATCTCTAAAAATATTAGAATAAAAGATGATTTTTTTAAATGTGTAATGTTAATATTAATAATTTTAGAATAAAAATTAAAAAAAAATAAAATTGAAAAAAAAATCAATTTAAATATAGAACAACGTCCTCGTTTTGAGGACACGTCTGTATCGAAAAAAATAATTTCGAATTAGCGAGGTTTCGCTGTAAACGCGAACCGCTAGTCGGCGAGTTCGCGTATAAATACATCGTATCGCGTATCGCGTATACAACAAACGTGCTACACACTAAAATAGAAACTCGCCTCGCAGCAGATCGTGGACCAGAATTGCGTAATGCTGGCAACTCTGATTCGATTATTGCCATATAAACTATTCATTTCATGAAAAAAAAACCTGAAAAATCCCGATCTGAAACGTTTTAAACAGCGAAAACGCTCAGCGAACTGCGGCGATTGATTACCTTGCGCTGGTGAACTTTTCCGGTTTTTCCGAATATATATCGAGTTTTTCCGACTTTTTATTGATTTTTAAGAAAATTTAAGTTGTCTGAAGTGTATTTTTTAGCTTTTGAGACGCGTTGGCCTTGGAGGGAATCGATCCGTGAACGTCTATTTCGGTCGATCCGCTGATTCTGAAGCGTTGCTCGTTTGTCTTACGCTTTTTTTTTCAATTCGATTCCGAGAGGTTTTCTTTATTGTAACGAATGTAAGAAAGGGTTTTGAATTAAGGTGATTGTGTGTGTTGTATGATCGATGAGACGTTATCGCGTTTTAGATTGGTTTTGTGCGAATTTGGCGAAGGTTTTGCTACGGAGTCGTTAGTTCTAATGATTTAGTTATAACTTGCTTGTGTTTGAAATTTGAGGTAAAAATCATTTTTATGCTATAAATAAGCAAAAATCTAACATAATAGAACCATTTGATAATTTCAATATAGATTCGATTTAATATTAAGATGATATATGAGGTGATTAATTTAATAATAACGTACCCATCTAAAAGAGTTGGCGCTGCTTCTTGAATAATCAACCGTCGATCTATTTTTATTATATGAAAATTTCCTGACATTTTAATCGACGTTTACACTCCCAAGACGCTTCTATATAAAGCGAAAACTGTCATCGAAATTCAAAATTTACAAAAGCGACTATCACAATATCGTCGCCTTATAAAAGATATCTCTCGAAGAATGATTTATAGGAGGCGATCTGCGAAAAATGACATTCGAACATCCCTCATTATCTCGGATATCGAACACCCGAATTTTCTCAAGGCGATCTACATATGATATGCAATATATTCGTATATAAAGTCAAAAACGACAGTTTCGTTTATCTCACTGTTGCTTCGAGATAATTAGCGTGGGTATAACTTCAAGTCGAAGTTTTCCAAAGTCGCAAATTCGATTAGACATTGTGTTTGTTGAGAATACGCGTTTAAATATTTGATAAACATGAGACGTGCATGAAAACGTGATATGTTTCAGGAAAACACTTTTCACATTATGCGTAAGACTTACGCACAAGAAAAGTCATCATGTCACGTCAACGTTAACCTTTAACCTTTTACATTTCTCATAATATATTATATTCAAGCGAAGAACTTTCATAACATATTTTAAAACACAATATAATTTTTCTGCCTCAAAAGTTTTTTCATAATCTAAAGAAAAATCATATCAACTTGATAAAATTTAATTAAACACTTTGCTCTAACTTTATCAAAGATATACCAGTAAGAAATATATTTTATATGATAGATATAACATTTATCGGCAATTTAACGCATCAATACAAAGCCTACGTAATAACAGCCAATTTGTGCCCAATAAAACGGATAATTCAGAAATAAACACATACGCGTAAGTTTATGTAAGATAATATTGTCTGTTTTCGTATTATTATATAGAAACGCGTATTGTATCAGATGAAATGAAAGGGGAGTCGAAAGCGCAGAAAGGAAAATCCATTGTCATACATTTCAATGAGGTTTTTCCTTACTTTCCACACGGGAAAAAATAAAATACAAAACGGCTATAATAATGACAGCTTCAAGCGAGCAAACGTAGAATATAACTGTGATAATGAAAGCGAAAAAAAAGTTTTTCTATTACAAAACAACGTTTCAATGTCTTCCAGGTAATTGAAAAAGTAGACGTTACGTTATTTAATTTATAGTTAGTTCTGATTATTTATTTTATATTAACACTCTTAAATCATATTTATTAATGAATATACGAACGTAATTCAAAATCATAACAAAGCTGTGCCTATTTGTAGAAAAATCTCGCGTACTTTTTTTGGTTATCTAACGTTTTCCACGTACACAACGTAATTATAGATCGGCTTAAACTATTTTAAATTTGGTCCAATTTTCCATTCACCAGCTGCCCACTGGGATGCCTCGTAAATTTCAATTTTATCGCGGATTACAATGAGGCCAAAACCGCCTTGTGTTATATATTAAAATTATAAATAAGGAGCGTTTGACGCTCGCAAACTTTCCCCATTGTGAAAGTTCGAAAGCGTTTCATTTTCTCCACTTTTTGGAGGAAAAACTCACCCTCGTTGTGGGGAAAATTTTTCGTCGAGAAAATAACGCAAGGTCGAGACGAAGCCTAATCAAATAATGTTCGATGTTGAAAAATTTCATCGAACTCGGTACATACTTTCGCAATTATAAATATTTTGTGAAAGCTCTCCCGAAGGAGGGATTTTCCTATATATTATTTGAGGCTTCCCGATATAAGGTCAAGGTTTATTTTCATTCAATACACTTGATTGGGTTTATGAATGAACGCTAACTCGTTGAACCATTACTAAACTTTATCGATTTGATTATTAACGATAGTAATTAACGTTAGAGGTACATTCTGAAATAAATATTAATGAACTAAAAATCACGAATTTTTAAAAGATAAATTCTTAGCGATGAATTCTAAGAAATGTTTATTTAATCAAAATTGTTCACTGTTTAAAATTCTTTTATTTTATACGAACAGATGGAAAATGTTTATCGCGAATTTCGGATGTAGAAACAATAAAGTTTTTCTTCTGGAAAATCTAAAGCTCGCTCGGATCAATGAAAAGAAAAATAAAACTTCAGCGTCATTAGCAATTTGAGGAAAATTTGAAAAGGAAATAATTTAATGTCTTGTTTGTTCAGCCTGTAATAAATCCTCAGGGATGATTCCAGTTTCATAACAACTATAGACGTATAACATTTTTCCTCAGAGCACGTTTTGACGGTTCAATCAATATGAAACGTTTTCGTCAGAACGTCTTTGGAAAGTTTCAAATAACATAAGAAATGTATTTTCTTAGAAATATTGTATATTACATGATATTGAAAATTAAATAGAATGCGTACTTTATTTAATCCACTTGGCGCAATGCCGTCGGGTTGAACGTTGGCAAAAATTCAAGCTAGTTTAATAATTAACATCTGTTTAAATATTTAGAAAACAGACAGTTAAAGAATTTAACCGCAATTTAATTTCTGTGATTGAATTTAGACTGTTTCAATGAACTTAATTTTGTCTCACTTAAAAGTGGAATTAAGAAATAAAATGAAGAATTTTTGATGCATGTTTGCAATGTTTATGAAAAGATGAAGCGAATTATGTGATTCCATTTGAAATAGATTTTCAAACATTTTCCTGGCATGTTTACCTAATAAAATTTAAAAATAATATTTAAAAAAATTAAAAAATGTGAATATATGAAATATAATTTTTTTAAGTAATTTCGTTAGAATTACGAATTCAAAATAAAAAATAAATGAATAAAGATTGTATACAGAAATGCTTTAGAAATGTTTCGGAGATTTATTGTCATTTTTATTTATAGCCCAAGACATTCTAAAAATCCAGCAATATAAAATAAATTCAATATATGAAAATGAAATTCGATATATACGGGAATTGAAATTGAAATACTTTCAAACCCAATTCGGGAAAAAGAAAACTCGACGTGACTTAAAAACATATCGATAATACGTGAACCTTACAGAAATTCATACAATAATACTTGAATTTTTTTAAATTAAATTTTGAAATTATATTGATATTTAAATTGTATTCGATTTTTAATTTTTTTTTTTTTGTGTTATATTAATTTCGAATGTAAAGTTTGGAACTCAAAACTCGATATGGAAAAGCCACGAAATTGTAGATATTAATAAAAAAACTTTTTTGATTTTTATTTTAAATCGCATTGATTGATATTTTTAAAATGAAAAATTGATATTTATGTATCAAATATTAATTTTATGCGACTGACTTAACTACAGGTGAATCTCTATAACGCTCTCTATTTTTCAATATTCCAGACGGTTGTGTGATCAAATTCTATATTTTTATATTTTAAATAAATGCAATAGAGTCTAATTTAATTTAATAAATCATAAAAGTATACAATTTGATCATACAACCGCCAGGAATATTGAAAAATAGAGCATGATATAGAAGTTTCGCTTATGTCTTTAAACTAATGAAAATTTTAACTGAAAAATTTCATTTTTTTTCTGGAATAAAGTTAAAAGTTTATACTTTGATTTTGGATCGTAAAAATTGACAAAAAGCATTGCAAAACATCCGAAAATTCTCTGGAAAATCGCACATCTCTCGGTTAGATCTGGTCGAGCGTCGTATCGCGTGTCGGCGTCCATACTTGGCTTGGTCTATTTCCGAAACCCGGATTCCTTCGGGCACATCCACACAACACACGAACGGACGCAGACACACGTCCACGTTCTCTTCATACAGGGGCGTAGTCCGAGAGTCCCCCGCGGCGATAGATATTCCGAATGTATGGGTTAATTTTAGCTTCCGCGGCCACTATTTTCGTGCGATATCCGTGCAAAATGGCCGCACGCTTTCGCGCTCTTCCATCTGATCTTTGTGTGTGTGTGTGTGTGTGTGTGTGTGTGTCTTTATATTTGTATGAGGATATTCGGTGGTGTGTGTGTAAACAGTGGCGGCCCACATTCGGGCCAAAATAAATGTTGGCGACAGCTGGCCGCCCGGCTTAATGAAAGGTGTTGGATGTTTCGCGTGCGGTCGCTGATGGATATTCGCCGTTGTTTTTCGTCTTAATTGGATTGTTTTCTTATGGAAGGGCGGTTGGATTTTCATTTTGGATGGGATAATAGTTGAGGCTTTGTCTATGCGGGCCCTAGAAGCCAAAGGGTACGATTGACTTGTTTGAATTGAGTGCAGAAGTTGTCCCATTCATTTGGTTTCAAAAGATGTATTTAATGATTGGAATCTGTATTGAATATGGTCTATTCAGTGCACAACGTCATTAGTTCCACAAAACGAAAAGTCGAGAAGTATAATGAAACATATTTGATGAGATTTTCAAAATTTTCTTCATTATTCCATTTATCCGAAATTATGAACATGAAATTTCATTTAAAGTAGGCTACGGATGTGGTTAATTCAGTAATACTGTAGTATACACGATCAATTAAAAAGTCCTCTAAAAGGAATGATCTACTATTAGTGACCAAACAAATTTTATCATTCAATAGTATACTATTCATACTTTCCTTTATTATTCATAAAGAAAATTTACACATAAAAAAATGAATACAAATTGCTTTGACATTCAAATCTATTTTGTTTTTCAAAAAGTAGACCTAATCACTATCTGTACTAAATGGCTCATATACTATTATTTCTTTAATTTATATTTAAATTTGAATATGGCTTTTTCAAAACTTCAATACGCCTTAGTTTCAAGGGTTCTTATATTTGAATTAAATGAGTTGTTTGGATAGTACTCGTATTGAGCTTTTTTGTTTTTGGATGTGATGGTATATGGATTCGATTGGATTACCGTCTCGAGTATTGTAATTCGATTGTATGAATAAAATATGTATGTTGAGAATCGGAGTGCTTTTTTTAGGATGTTCTCAAAGATAAATTAATTTATCCGAATGAAAGTCGACAGTTTCTTTTTCGGTTATGAGAAATTCATTTTGATTAAAAAAGTTTGTCGTCGAATTAAAAAAGTTAAAGTTTTCGTCAAAATAATTTTGTTAGATCATTTCATTGAAGTTTTCAAGTAGTCGCAATTAATTCAGCGTCGAAAATTTTCATTAGGAAACTTTCACTAGAGTGGAATTTTGTGACTACAAAAATATCGACTCCATAGTTTTTGGCAAATAATATGCGTAGTGAAAGCAAGATTTTTTAACTAAAACGAATCCTTGAATTTAATTTTTTCCATTACAAGAGATTTTAAATTTTCACAGCGTATCTATGATGTGTACAGAGCATAATTGAAACGTGCTCCTAAAGCACACATTGATAAAATCAATCACGAATTTTCTACGTTTCAAAGAAAATCTTTTGAATTTCAACACGATAAAAAGGTGTACCGCATTCACGGTTAATAAAATAGCCTTATACAAAATAGTTAATTGAAAAACAGCCGAGTCGTAAAACGTCACATAAAAACGAGAATAAATATCACCACAGCCCTTGTTCTACTTAGATTTTCGTATATAAAAATTTAAAGTTCTTTTAAATGAAGGTATCAAAGCCATTGAAAATATTTTCATATTAAAAGTTATAAGATTTATACACTGTATTTACTGCACCTATTCTATGCAATCTTCATTACAGCAAGTAAATTGCAGCAAAAGCGACATTGTGACACACAGGAAAATTTGTGCTATTTCAATATTAGGTTTAATAAGAAGATAAAGTATTCTAATAAATAGATAAGTGAATTCAAAAATAGTACTGAATTCTGATATTACTTAAACAATATGACATCGGTAAATATATTTTCAATGGAATACTTGAAATTAATATTTCTATTGATGAATATGTTTCATTGTCATATCTAATAATACATTGATGATATATTTAGTCTAAAATATTGCAAAAAAATCAGCTTCCACGACAGTAAATCAGAGCAAACAGACGAAAGCTTGCTGTCACTAGCAGAGGTACAAACAATGGTCCTCGTAACGTGCTCATCTTCAATACGTACGTGTCGTAAATGATTCACGGGGCATTAATTCAAATTTATATAATGTCACGATTCGAGTTTGCGAAGCACTAATTAGTTATTTAGCCGTTTTGAAACGGCGACATCGTAATAAGATATTCATTCCAGGAACGGTAAACGCGCAACGCCATTGGGGTTCATTTCGTTTCGTTAATATTCACCGTTTTAACAATTCTGTACTCGAGGTTGATGTTAGGGATGGTTTTGTCGAAGGTATATGACGACTGAAAAGGCCATGCGGCACAAGTGACTTTGCAGTGATTTCGAGAAAAGCACATTCAAAGTTTACCACATGTATTAGGAGGAGGTCGAGTGATTTGATGATATATTTTCGGCACACGTTCCGAATTCGTTTATATCCTTTTGCCACCAAATATATGAGCGTGCATAGAAGCGATTCTTGTGCATAACTCAATTTCGGCAAAAATATCACTTGTACCCCCAGGTCTTTTCGATCGTCATATTAAATATAGAATTGTCGGTTCTCAATTAGAATGTCTTTGAAACGATGACGCGGTGTGAGTGTAGCTAAGTGAAACGATTGTTATGAAGTGAACGATTTCATATTAAGTTTTATATAAGTGTAGAGAATGGCGTCGTTTAAGGTATTTTTACTTGATCGTCGGTTTATGAAAAGCTTCATATTGAAATAAAACGGTTCAAGTTCTTCCTCTTTGTTATTAGAAAACTCGAGAGCTTTACCGTATTTTAATGACCCTCCCCTTCGCTAGTGTCTTCATATATAAGTCTTAAGCGTTCTCATCTCGAGTTTCATATTGTTAAAAATCATATTCGAGTCGAAAATATTCTCTCGAAGCAGATTTTGTAAGCGAAAACGTTGTAAAATTGATATTACATTCGCGTAAACAGTGCGCGTTGAAAATGCAAATATTTCCTTTGTAACAACGTTCGTAATTCGCCAGATATAAATTTCCCAAATTAAATCGCGGGAGGCAATATTTAAAGACTTGTTGAATAAATTTCAAGTTCACAAACGATTCGAATCGCATTCGCAAAACATAAACGACCAAAACGAACTCTCTCTATACGAAGTTTAACATAAACGAATTTCGTTAGCTTTCACCGACTAAATACATACAAAGTTAGGCCTTCGCATTGAAAGCTCGAAATTACGCAATATGTTCTGTTCTGATTTATGCATATTGAAAAACAATAAAAAACGTTTTCGTATTGATTAGACGAGAGTTTTGAGGTTGAAAACACTCTACTCGCACGTAAATGCGTGTTTTGAACCGATAACAAACGAGAGCTTTCGTTATGCGAACAACGCAATAGGATTTATAACATAACGTTATGAGAACGGATAATACGAAAAGTTTGAACTTATCTCGGAAAATTGATATGTTACATATTATATTTTGAAGGAAAATTCAATTTTATTGACCTACTAAAGTATGTCTGAATTCAATGAGCTGTCCATTGCACAACGTTATTAACTGTATAAAACAAAATGCCGGAAAAAAAAGAATCATGTTTTATGCATGTTTCAAAATTTCCTTCGTTGTTCTGTTTTTCTGATTATAGATAAACATATAAATTTCGTTTATAATAAAAATAATAATCAGAAAAAATCGTAAATCTAAAAAACGGATGTGGTCAGTTCAGATTGAAGTACAGAATTAATTGAAATGACCTCTAATATATGATTTATTATTCATTAAATAATTGACGATCAAAAAGGCCAAGGGGTACAAGTGACATTTTTGCCGAAATTGAGTTATGCACAGGAATCGCTTCTATGCACGCTCATTTATTTGGTGGCAAAATGATATAAACGAATTCGGAACCTGTGCCGAGATATATGTATCATCAAATCTCTCGACCTCCTCTTAATACATGTAGTCACATGGTCAACTTTGAACGCGCTTTTCTCGAAATCACCGCAAAGTCACTTGTACCCCTTAGCCTTTTCATACGCATATTGAATCGACCGTTCGAAATGCACAATACGATGAAATAACAATAGGAATGAGTCACATTCGAAGACCGAAAATTCCCAAAATATCCATTCGTGTGGTGAACTTGTCGATTTGGCATTGATGTCGTTCGACGCAAATCGATTTCCTGGCTCCGATTCGCGTTTTCTATTTAAGATCAGTTCAATACGATTTCATTGTTGAACGTCGTACGGCAAAAGTAATTATTAACGAGAATATATCGATATGTTTCGCTCCATTGTGAGGAAAATGTCGAGATTTTATCTCGGTGTTTATCGGATGCTGAAAGGGATGATCGCGTGACTTAATCGCGTATTTGTTCGATTATGTGTTTAATAAATGGTATTTACGTGTGTGTTACGTGATTTAGGTATGATTTAGAGATTTTTTTCAGTATATGGGGTATTGTGTATATTTTAGTTATTACACGCGATCTGATTTTTCGGGAAATTTCGATTATATTAAAGTAACAAACTTATTTTGAACTTTTAATAAGCGTCAAAATTGTTCTGATTTTCACTAAAATGAAATTATTAGTATTAAATTGAAATATGTTTGTAAGATACGATCGGCAAAAGGGTTTGTTAGAAATGTGATAACATTGAAAGGAGAGCACATTCTGTAACGTATAGCAATGCATGTGCCCTAATTGTATATTGCAAACAGGTTATTAGTTAATGTCTAACTAAAACTGAACACTACTCGCTGAAGTTGAAAAACTTTTTCAAAAAAAGTAATTTGCACTGTTTTGAGCTTTATCTATTTGTTCGTTCTCAATATGCGACTACACATTTCAAAGCGTATTGTTCTTTTAGGATCAATCTTTTCATGAACTTCAACTAAACTAAAACTTGCAATCAGATTTTTTTCTATTGAGTATGACAGCTGTAAAGGTGTGTTCATAAATTCACAGTAACTAACTTAAAACAAAAGCTAGCTTAGTTAAAAGTATAGTGAAAAGATCAGCTCTTAATACGAGTATGGCAACAAAATAGACTCCATTTCAACAACATGAAAAATTCATATTCCATCGCACATTTTAAAATCGCCAAGACCGAAACGCATCGATACAAAATTCATACGGCAAATTGAAAAATTTGAATTTCCAATATTTTCAAAAAAAAAAAAACACCAAAATCGATATTCCGACATGCAACCGCCACTTCCACTCGAAAATAGGTCGTATCCCCTAACAAGCGCGTCCGTTCCGCATTCCTTCCGGACGAAGAGTCGCGTCGCCCTCGGAAAAGCCGGAAAACTCGGGAAAAGCCGGAAAACTCGGGAAAAGCCGGAAAAGCGGGAAAACCCCATCGATCGACCCCATAAGTTCAATTCCACATGCAGGTCGCCGACTTTCGGTCGGCGCACGCGAACTCGAGGGTCTGTCGTATGACGCACGCCACTGCATCCAGGAAGTGCATCATCAGGCATGCAGCACACAAGGATTCCTCGAATCGCAGTCGAGGTGGTACAGAAATAGTTGCTTCACCTGCTAAATCATAGTCCGGGGAGATCGTTTCGGGTGCGCTCTTGTGACAATGGTGTCAGATTCTGAAGCTCGGAGCGGTGCCAGATTGATATAGAATGTTAATTTAGGCTCGAATTTGTTGTGATTGATGTTGTTTTTTGTATTGTTTCAGCTTTAGTTGTTCCTAGCGCAGTAGAACACTCCCAGCCGCCAAGATGGACGCGATCAAGAAGAAGATGCAGGCGATGAAGCTGGAGAAGGACAATGCCATGGACAAGGCAGATACCTGCGAAGGACAGGCTAAAGATGCCAACCTCAGAGCCGATAAAGTGAATATAAATTTTGAATATTCAATCTCGTTCATTAAGATATTGATACATTTATATAAATCCTTTCAGGTCAATGAGGAAGTACGTGAGCTTCAGAAGAAGCTCTCTCAGGTAGAACAGGACCTCGTAGACAACAAGAACAACTTGGAACAGGCCAACAAGGACTTGGAAGAGAGGGAGAAGACCCTCACCGCCACCGAATCCGAAGTAGCCACCCTCAACAGGAAAGTCCAACAGATTGAAGAGGACCTTGAAAAGTCCGAAGAAAGGCTCGGATCTGCCACCAGCAAACTCGTTGAAGCTTCAGCCGCCGCTGATGAAAACAACCGGTTAAAAATTTAACCATTTGAACAATATTTTACAAGAATTTTGATATTAACGGCCTATATTCGATTTTCAGTATGTGCAAAGTATTGGAAAACAGATCCCAACAGGATGAGGAACGTATGGACCAACTCACCAACCAACTGAAGGAAGCTAGGCTCCTCGCTGAAGACGCTGACGGCAAATCAGATGAGGTCCTCATCACATACACAACGACATAAAAAAATAATCAAAAAACTTACTTCGATCCAAATATAAACCGCAGGTATCACGCAAGCTGGCCTTCGTTGAAGACGAGCTGGAAGTAGCTGAAGATCGTGTCAAATCCGGAGACTCAAAGATCATGGAGCTCGAGGAAGAGTTGAAGGTCGTAGGAAACTCCCTCAAATCTCTTGAAGTATCCGAGGAGAAGGCCAACCAGCGCGTTGAGGAATTCAAGAGGCAACTGAAGACCTTGACCGTCAAGCACAAGGAGGCTGAAGCTCGTGCCGAGTTCGCCGAGAAGACAGTCAAGAAGTTGCAGAAGGAAGTCGACAGGCTCGAAGGTGCGTACTCGTCCATCAGCGTAGCTGAAAAATTATTTAGAACGCTAATAGTATTCAATAATACAATTTTAAGTATCGTTAAGATCTCGACTTATTAATTATTTTTTATATATTTTAAATTCGAAATATTTTTAAATGATAATTTAAATTTTCTACTGTTTTTCTCTTTGCTAAAACAAAATATAACTATATTTTAATGATTTAAAAATTATATTAATTGTTTTAATGTAATGTGTCGTTCAAATTAATAGTGCTTTAATATGCCTAATTCAATGAATGGAAACGCACTCGATTCAAATGAAATCAGCTGGTGATACCGCATCAAATCATATTTAATGCAACATATTAGAATTATAGAAGCCTTGGGTATAAATGTACAGATCAGATTTCGATAATGTATCTATTATGACTGAAAAATATTGGAAAGTTCACAAATTCAATGACTTAGATTAGACATATTGGATTCAAGAGTCCTCATTATCTGATTGTCAACTGAATCAATTGAAATATCCTCGAATATGAAATCGAGTGCGTATCTACGGCGAGATGTTGGCATGCCAAAGTCAATGTCGCTTCGACATAACTAATCTAACACAGTTTTGTTCTGGTTGCGATCATTGCAGACAACTTGTTCCACGAGAAGGAGAAATACAAAGCGATATGCGACGACCTGGACAGCACGTTCGCCGAGCTCACGGGATACTAACCACCCCGAACCCTCAAAGCCAAAAAAAAAAAATATTTATCAAAAAGCCGTACCCTTCACCCAGTGCCTCTCATCCGAACCCCTGCATTTTTCTATTTCAGTATACATATCATTTATTTCAGTCTTGTCCAACGAAGCTCCAATGCGTGACCGAGGAGGTCCTCGTTGTCCTCCCCCGCATAATCGCCACAGGAATCGTGCGGACGATACGAATCCCATTTTTTTCGAAAAAATGAATATGAATATTTATTATTTTGTTATAAGCTAAATATCAAAATGTTCGCTTTCACGAAAATGTCCTAATCACGCTTCTTTTCAAATTTCGTTGTTGTTTATCCTAACTGCGCTCGTTTGAGACGCGTCAGCATGCTTCTGCTCATTTCTCCTGAAATCATCTCTTATATTCTACAATTTCAATAACATTTTTTTTTATTTAACTTAAACAATCTCACCCGCTATCGTCATATATTTTATAAGATTTTTTTACACAATACTTTATTGTCTATCTATCTTCTATCTATATCTATTCTCTGTGACTAATATCTTCTTCAAACGACAACTGTCGCTTGTGTCGCTATACTGCAGAGGACTGATAACAAAAAAGGTATATTTTAAGCTTATTTTTTCTCTCGTTAAAAATGTTATTAATTCGAAAAACGCTTGCGCTTAAGTCGCTTATATCTGTCGGGTTCCTAATCTAATTAAGTATCCATGACGACTTTCTGTCGAGGGTACAGATTCGGAACCAGCGACGCTTTAATTGTGCTAATTGACTTAAGCTAATTTACGCTTATACTATATACGTTAAGAAAATTATGAATAATTCGAATTTTTTTCTTAGAAAAATCATTAGCGAAATTATCAGGAAACTAGTTGAATTATCAATTACGATTGTTTTATGGGTATTTTGAGCTGTTTTTGAAATTTTTCAGACGAGCTCGGAATCAACAAGGACAGGTACAAGAGCTTGGCCGACGAAATGGACTCCACATTCGCCGAGTTGGCCGGATATTAAATTCCAACCATCGAATCATCATCAATGCGCGACCATCTTATTTTGTTATTTTACTATTACTTACTTTATCACATTTTTATTTTTTACATACGCACCGTGTACATAGAATACACACTTCAACGACACACCACACACACGAACAACTAGAGCGCAAATTCAATGAAATAATGTAATAATTTGAAAAAAAAACTTAAAAAAAAAATCACATTTGTACGTTTTATATATGTATGTAAGAACAGCAACAACAAGTCTCGTTCCGTACATATTCCACACGTGAACCGAGCTTAAGCTCGAAGCCAGGGACATTCAAGTGTATTTATTATTTATTTATTTTCGTGGAAATATTTTATTTAGTTTTTAACGAATTTTGTTAATCTTGTCGATTTTCAGTGTGATATAGGCGCGTTAACACGTACACAAACACACACATCAAACACAAACAAAACATTGAATTTTTTTTTGAAAATTTATATAATGTAAATTATGTTACGATTCTCTTTTAAAAACTAAAATAAAGTATTTATTATAAAAAAAAATGTATTTTTATTATAAAAAATCAATTCAAATATTTTTTTTATATACGAAACATATCTTAAACGTAAAAATATAATAAAAAATATAAAAAAGACAATATATCAAAACACCAGAGTCATAAAGGGAAGCATCTCGTCTCACAAGTTTGAGTTATAAAACGGCGAAGTCTTTTTATGTGACGTCGCCTATTTCGTCAATGACGATCGAAAAACTCTAGAATTTACAGCGTCTCAGTGTAAGGGATGTAATATTCGCACAATTACACGAACAATGGTATGTATTTTGCCAAGTCGTAAAACGCTAAATTGGCAGTCGCTTAATAATCGCAATGAACCCGTTTTGCGAGCTGGCTTCTCATTATGAGGAAATCCATCATGTTTCAGAGCTTGACACTAATTGTGGTGGTAAATTTCGTATGATTCGATAAATTGGGTTGAAAATATGAATGATAGATTGTGTGGTATACGTTTCGGGATTATTATTTATTTTTTTGATGCGAAGTAGGTTCGATATGTAGAGCGTGGGATGTGATGAAATAAAAGAATAAGTTCATGAGATTGTTATAAAAATGTAACGATTAATTTAATTATAAAGAAAGTTTCATCAATCACTTAATTAGCGTACGAAAACAAATCATTTAATATACAGTTTCATTTGTTTTGATGAATATTTGTATAAATAAAAATGATTGTATGCCTATTTGGTAGATTCATTAACGATCGAAACGAGAGTCATTATATGCACGCATGAAAAGAATTCTGCATCATTGTAATTTACAATTTACAAAAATAAGATAATGCGTAGGCATTATATAATCTAAAAAAAATATTACTATACTTATCAAAAATTCAAATAAGCATTATATATTTGCAACATTCACTTTCCATAACATCGCGCTGTAAAAGCTCAAAATATATTTTTTAACAACAAGCGAAATTTACAAGCACACTGATGCATATGAAGCGTGCGATATCCGCGTGGTTATTTTGTTGGGAAATATTTTGAAACATTGTAATGTATAAAACTGTATAAAATCCCCATACGATTCGCGCGAAAAACGACGCCATTACGCCCGTTCAATTTTCCCGGGATTTTCCCCGCCTCTCGGGGAAAGATGATGTTTCCCGAACGAGGGAAAAAAACGCATATACATACACATGTAAGGGAGATTTATTAGATGCGCACGTAGTGTATTATTCGAAAATATTTTTTCATCATAATAAATGTTTTCAGACGTTGACGGTTTACGACACGCTTAAGGCTTTCGAGGAAATTCGCGTCCATCCCAATTTCACGCTGATCAATACAGTTCTATTCCATTACAATAATGCTCTATTATTTTTGGGAAACGGTTTTCGCCTGTTTTGATAGATAGTCTAGATTTGTTTACAAGAAAATGATGATCTATTTGCTTTCGGCTTAAATGATCCGAACGATAATATTGATGTTACTCGATCGAATGTAAACGTTTTGCTTGTATTCTGTTAATATATCAAATTATTCCATGTTGAAACATGGTAAATTTAAATATAGAAGTGTATTTACAATTGAGTATTAATGAAATGAAAAGCATTTCTAAATTATGCATATGTAAGTTTTAATTTTCATAAAATAAGTCTAGAGAAAATTGCAGTTTGATCTTAAGTTAAATAGTCACAGATATTAGCTCTTATATTTTTGAGTACTGAAAAATGTTACTTTTTCAATGAAAAAGACACAAAAAATAATAAGTCGATTCTAAAGGTCAAAGGTTAAATATTCGTTTTATGAAAAGCTGAGCTGAAGTTTATGTCGAATTTTTTTTATATCGATCCAATCAGTATAATGTAAAAATCGAAGCATTTTCATAAAAAAAAGCTAATCAATCTATTGAAAGATACACAAAAAAAATAATTCACTTCCCTCACCACCGACAAACAATCAACGCCGATAAGAAATCGATTAAGAATTCTGCGAGAAACTTTCAGAAATCAATTAAGAAGTCCGCAAAGCGACTATTCACTAAGTTTCAATTGAAACCCGGGGCCATAAACGTCGATCGACTCGAAAACGCCATAAAGAGGGCGGGTTTTAAAATTTCACAACGTTAATTAGTGCACATCCAGTCGGGGACAATGAGACCGTTTAATTGCCCCTTACACACCTCGGGGTAATTTGGCGAAATTCAAATTAGTGCTGCCGTTTGTTCCACATTAGGAGGAGTAGGCTTTCGAGGGTGTGAGGTTGTTCAGCTGGTGCTTGATTACGGAGGCTTTTGCGAAAGTGTTTATTGTGCTTACTGAGTGGTTATTTTTCATCGGGTTAATCTTTTCTGGTTGAGGGTTTTCAATGTTTTCTTAGTTGATGTGTGTTTTTGTTTAGAAATTTTTCGGTTGTTGTAAAAAATAATGCATTATTTTTGTATTGGTTGGTGGTGAATATTTTACTATCGATCGACCGATCGTTGATTCAATTTTTCCGGACTGAATTAAAATATTGATTTTTCAATAGATGATTCGTAAAATTTTCTAAATTGAATTGAGATGCATGACATATAACGACTGAAAACGCCAAGGGGTACAAGTAACTTTGCGGTGATTTCGAGAAAAGCGCGCTCAAAGTTGGACATTTACCTACATGTATTAGGAGGATGATTTGATAATATATCTCGGTACAAGTTCCAAATGCGTTTATATCCTTTTACCACCAAATATATGAGCATACATAGAAGCGATTCCTGTACATAACTCAATTTTGGCAAAAATGTCACTTGTACGCTTTGGCCTTTTTAGTCGTCATATGATAACGACCGAAATTCTAAATGCATTTTTAATTGGTTGCATAAAAATAGAAGTGCAACTTGTATACTATCTGATCGGTATATATTACTCACAAGATTAGATTAAGTTCAGTTAAGTTAGTCAAATGCTACGTTAATTAGTAGAAAAGTATTAAAATATTAATATATTTTTTATTAAATATAATATTGTATTAAATAGCTTACAAGTATTTAATTGAGAATCTGTGCTTTAAGGATTTATTTAGACTAATAGTGGTTGAATTTTGATGATAGTGGAAATCGGTTCGGTTGCAGATAAGATGCTTACGTTTGAATAGCGTTTATTTTTAGTCGTATTAAGGGATAAAGCAAGAGTAATTAGTTAAGTAGGAGGCTTTGTAAAACACTACACATATTAACCTCATTTTTCGCATCCTTATCTAAATACCGATTCCAATGAATAAATGAAGGCTTAACCTCGATTTTCCATTTTATAAATGTGTATTTTCCAAAGATGGGGAATAGGAATTGAAGATGATTCGATATCGTCTTGAAAATTTCAGGTCGGGCTATCAACATTTTCTATGGTGACGTGCTATGGATGCAAATGGGGAATTCTGCATACGGTAACGATATCGTTGTAACATCGTAAAAGTAGGTTAGAGATATCCTGACGAAAAACGCAGGAATTATGGATATTTTTCGATTAAAGTCAAAATTAATGGTTTATAAGTGATATTCAAGTGAAGTTGTGAGCTATTTTCATCATAATTCAATTAAAATTTTAATATGTGTTGGTTTTATTCAATAAAAATATTGAAGAAAAGACTTGTAATTGAATGGGTTGTTTTCGCAATTTTATATTTCGAAATACGTTAATCGGATTTAAGAATTTTTTTATAATACGAACGTGCTTTATCATAAATTTTCGCTAAGATTTTTTGTTGAAAAGAGCGTCCTTTTTATAATGTATTGAATTTATCAATAATTTGAACGTTCGTAATTTTATTTTTATACTGAAAAGGAAATTTTCCCCGAAATCCGTATAAATATATTTATATTGATAACTCTATTAAATTTTAAATATACGAACATCTAGATGAACACATTTTCAGCAACTTTTATTTTTATCATACCTAATGAGTCAACATTTACTTAGTAAAAATGTTGACTCACGAATGTGTGCGAATAAGTGAATGTGAGTCAATATTTACTATTTTCCCCAGTGAAAAAATAACTCAGATTTGATAATTTACACATTCGATATTACATAATATTTTTTACAGAATCGTTATACTTTTCTGTAATTTATGAAATAATCGATTTGCAAATGTCATACCTAATTAATTCGAAATAAGTAATTTTTTTTTCCTTGTATAACTCATGTTTGTATCTACTTCGATATAGTTTTCCTTTTTCCGTGCGTTTGTATCCTTTTATATATAAGTATAATTCCATTGAGCGAAAATTTAATAATAATAATGAAAAATTTTCAAAAGGATAAAGTGCAACTATTTTTGTCGAGTAGATCTATCTTTGAATACATATGAATTTTGTTCATAATAAACTTATTCCGATCCTAAAATATAGCTATAATCAGATTCAATTTCGAAATGAATGCAGTTTGTAAAAAAAATAAGTTCGCATCCATAAGTTATTAATCCGTAAACGATAATTAGCATGAAAATGGAATTTTTGGAATGGAAAACCCCATATTTATGGTAGTAGAACATCATGAGGTTACTAATATTTATCGATTGAAATCTATTTAAATTTTGATCAGTATAAGAATCTTTTATAAAACATCCTCATTTATGAAGTGTCTATGATCAATTGCATTAACGTATGTATGAATTCTCAACAAGCCACCGAACACATAACAAGCAATCGACGCGCTTTTCCATACAAAATCGAAACGCGCGTTTTCATAATTGTACATAAACGCGCGTCAAACGCCTATAATACACCCAACTCTCGTTTTTTACACGGATTTTTTTTACACGGTTTCAAAATAACACGGTTCGAAAAAATGAAAAAATAATTTTTTTTACACGATTTATTTAGTTTAACACGGTTTGTTCGAACTATATAGTGAATATCGCGAAATAAAAAATGTCACTTTTTTTACACGGTTTTTGCTGGTCCCTATCCACCGTGTAAAACGAGAGTTGGGTGTATTCTAAAGCTTCAATAAAAAAGTTTAAAAATTGATAAAAAAAAAAAAACATGAAAATTACACACACACGTGTGTCGAAAAAGGCGAAAGAGTCCCCCCAATATCGCGAAGCAGACGGCGGCGCAGTGCCTTCGAACGAGGCGAGAGGGGGGCGCTGCGCCCCGGTCACGTACGGGCGTATGGGGGCCCCCAGCGGCGCCTGCGCCCGCCTATTGATCCTCCGCCTCCGCCTATTCGAGCGGCCGACGTCGCGCGGGGCGCACGTCCCTCGAGCCACCCTTAACATGTAAGAGCTGCTGAAGACGATATCTTCCGAGGAAAAGCACCGCGTCTTGGAGCGAGATGATCGAGGACAGGTCCGACGACGCCCCTTCCATCGACAAGGGTGAGTTTAAATCGTGTGTACTGAGTGTGGAGTGTGTTGCCGCCTCGGTGTCTGGTCGAGGGTCGTTTGTTTGGAGACGCTTGAGGGTTTTGTGGATATTGTTTTTTGTTAAATGTGACGTTTTTTGGTTGGGTTCGTTTGGTTTTTAAGTTCGACGAGGAGTTTGGATTTTTGTGGAGAGGGAGTTTTGTTTTTGGTGGGTGGCGTTTGTTTGGTTTTTTTTTTTGTTGTGATTTTGAAAGAATTTAATTGTTTGGGTGTGTTTTTTAGAAATTGTGTTTGTGTTTTTGATTGATTTGTATTTTTGATGTTGTATAATAATGAAAATTTTGTATGTTCGTTTTTTGTATTTATGTGTGAATGTATTAATGTATGAGAAAATTTTATATGATGTGTTTGTTTTGTCTGTATATTGATTTGATTTTGTAAATATACATATTTCTTAAATTCTTTCAAATAAATGAACACATTTACATTGCAATAGAAAATTCTAGTTCAATTTAAATCAAAATTTATAGATTTTGTGCATATTTTAATAGTTTTTAAGTTAATTATTAATCTAGAAAATATGAGAAACGATTAAAAAAATGTTAAATACAATTTAATAGTGTTTGCGTGTAATTCAATAGTCATATAATAGGATGAAAACTCAAATGCATACAAAGGACAGAAGGCGACAGTGACGCGTCGATATTCGATACGGAAAATTAAGTGCAGTGTAATTTTCAGAACAATACGTATTGTTAGCCGATTGATAAGCTTTCATCAAACCACTCGATATATTTTTTTCCGTACGACTCGTTGACATTGATTACAATACGCCGTGAAAATCAATGTCAAATCCGTACATTCGAGACGTGTTTTTTTTTTTTACAAACATGAAATTTTCAAATAACATTTCACCACCATAAATCCGTCCAGTTTATTTCATTTGAATATTTTTGCATTATCGGCAAAAAAAATCGTAGAACTTCGCGTGTTTCACCAACAAGGTCACGGCTAAAATCCGAAAAAACACATAATACGCGAACTCAACCTTTCCACGACGCAGACGAAAATCAAACCACTTTAACGAAAAAACAGCACCGAAAACGAACCGATATTCATTGTCCGAGCAATAAACCACAATTTGGCGTCGTTAAAACGACAAAACCTCCGAAGAAACGTACGGAAAAAATAAACAGAACGTCCCCAGACGACGTCCAATGTCGCGTCCTCTAAAATCGATACGTTTTCCTAGAGACTATTGCAGGATATAGGTTCGACGAGGAACTTAATCTGTCAATATCGATTACGCTTTTCGGTCTCGGTCGTCCGCATTCCTGTGGGAATGACCGGACCCGTCTTTAATGGGTTAGAGTCTCGAAAAGAGGTCGAGACTCCGAAGCGATTCGAGGGTTCTCCGTGGAAAATTCGAGATTTGGAAGAAAATTGGGTTTCGATGTCTTTCGAGATAATGAAATTTTAAAATGTGCTTATTTGTAGATTTTTTCATGATATTTTTATTTTAAAGTGGGTTAGAGGTGTTTATGGTTTGTTAAAAATTTCTAGTTTCTTGTCATAGTAACCAATAATTTAATATAGATTTTACATTTCACATACTAAATTATTTTTTTACAAATAAAATTGGATACTTTAAAAATAACGTTGAAATATCTATCGACAACAACTAGCATTCGCTTAAACTATGATAAAATTATACGTAACTACTGGATATATTCGTATGAATTAAACATAAATTATTTAAATATAAAAACGATATTTCTTTATGACAATGTAATGTAAATAATTTAAGAATATTTACAAAGGTTTTTCCCTTAGAATTTTCATATCAATATGTGAAAATAAATTGAGTGAATCTATTGCATAGTTTTTTCACTTATACGTTTATTTTAATCGAATAAAAAAGTCAAATTTAGTATCTATTTGAAACTCAAATTTGAAATTAAGTAGTTTATATCGATTTACGATCAAACTTTAAAATTTATTTTATTTTTAGCGCATGTGTCATATGAAAATTTGAACGATTCCACACGTTATTCGTTGAATATTTAATACGGAAGCGTGCATTATTTTTTGCTATGGATAAAAATCGTTTTTTGTAATATTAAAAATCCACAAAGTCGATACCGCTGCGGCAAAGGCGTATTTATTCTACGGCGCGAGGATAATCAAGATTATTGCGTTATTATTCGAACGAGATTTCCGCCGAGGTGAAAAGAATCTGTACGAACGAAAAGAAAAGGAAAAAGTACAACTAAAGTGATTTATTTTCATCAAAAGAGAATTTACTTAATAAAACGTTCCGCTGATTTTTTTTTCGGCGAAACCGATTTAGCGATTTTCATAAGCGCTCCGAATGTTCCGACGCGAATTACATTTTCGACACAAAACAACTTTTTTTTTTCAGACGTCAAATCAGTTCTCATTACATTTAAGTATGTTAAAAATATATTAAAAAAATATTTCAAATTGATCAATCTTAAAAAGTGTGACTTACTTCGATACGCACGCGCTCATATATTTCACACTCATTTCCCGGAAAATCGACCTCAAATAAAACTTGAAATGTGCAGAATAAATTTTCCTAACAAACAAACAAATAAATACACGTGCTCCTTATTGTAACAATGGCGTAAGTCCACCTGCGTTTGTTCCGAGATATTTAATATTTCTCACGTTAGATTTTGTAAAACATATAGTGGAAAACATCATTATCATGATATGCTTCTATCAATTCCTCAAAACTTTTGAATTTTAAACTATATAATGATCGTTTACATCGATTTAAATATGAAATAAGTGATTTAATCTAGATCTTTCAATCACTAGTTAAATACTCATCCCAAGTGTTACGTAGTTACGTATTGAAGTTTTTCTTCCTATAAAATTTGAATACGTTAGGACAGATCTTTTTACTCATAAATAACACTCGAGTTAACTTGCGTTTTATTCTAAAGAGTTTGATGCTTTAAGTTCACGACAGCTATCAAACTCTATAGAAAAAAAAATACAAACCCTTATTAAGTGAAAAAACTAGTTCTTAACAATAAGAACTGCCATTAGCGATAAGAATTCTAAATGGAAAAACCATGCATAATATAAACAACATATCCCAATGCATGAATATTGCAGTTGCATAAGCAATATACTAACATTTGTCAATGCAGCCAACATTACACGTATCGTTTTTCCGTATTGAATTGAATTGAATATGAATTTTGATATTAAAGATGACACATTTTAACGCACATAAATGCAAGGAGGACCTAGCGCTTAAGTTGAGTAACTAAGGATTGAAATATCCAACTTAACTATTTTTTTTTCAATTTGTGACTTACACCACTGTTACGATAAAGAACACATACACACAATACAGAATAATCTTGCCACGATCATGAAAACCCACATTGAGGCCACGCCATAAGGCTGTTGGGCGGGAACCGTTAGCCAGATACGAAATTAGGCGGATCGTTTAGATTAGCGCGGAGCAAACACAATTAGGCTGTTATATCTGTTGACATTGGGGTTGGAAAAGTCGTCGGATCGCGGCAACACAACGCAGACGTCCTCGTAACGAGATAGGGGTGTAGGGTTTTTATCCGGAATATTAAGCTACCAGAAGTGGGAAGTTAGAAAGTAGGACTTTCCTAATGATGCTATATTTTATGAATGAACGTTTCAGTTTAACTTTTTTAATGGTGAAGTTTTTTCATTTCTATATAAAGTGTTTTAATTTCGAAATAAACTTTCAAATTTGAAATTTAAAAATTTCTCATGAATTCAATTTTTTTCCTATAAACACGTGAACGTTTTTAAAATGAATTGATAATAATCAACCCCAAAAATATTTTAACTAAAAATGATTTTGTTTTTCAAATGTCGAAATTTAATCGAATATACACATTTGATTAAACTCTCAATTATATGAATATGCGATGGTTAAATATTCAGAATATTTTTAAAGTATTTAATTTTCTAATCGATCGATTGAATCCAATCTATACAAATTCAATTCGATATAACGATTTCAAGATCTTAACCTAACTGAATAAATTTGACAGATATAATTTGTTTCGAATGTTCGTATTTCAATTGTATCTAAACATATATTTCTTATAAAATAAGACAGATGTAAATAACAGTTACTTTTAATTAACTATTAACTGATGAATTTATGTTAACCATGTTTATCGACAAATAATATGAATTGAATACATAGCTATTAACTGTAACGAGTAAACGCACCCTTATTTCGGACGTTTGTTGCCGTGTATCAATTCGAACAATTTCGCATAGCGAGCGTGCCATTTTTATCTATCGATTCTATCTCTAGATAAGAATAAGGTTTCAGAAATATTCAGAATTGTTAAAGTGGCAATTAAAAATAATGTAAGAAACGTGCGAGGGCGGTTCGGCGAACTTGAGCTGTCTTGTTTAGGTTAAGCGATGAAATGTGGGCGATCGTATCCATTTTGATATTTTAATATTCATGTTAAACATAATTTGAGATGTTTTCGCATATGAAAATGTTTTAATTAATGGTTAAAATCTAACCTGAGTAATCGTATCCGATCTTATTGCGCTACCTCCTGTCAAATGTCACAAAATGTTGACAGCGCTGTTCGCACATGATACCAACATATTTTTTATCACATGTGAAAAATCATAAAACATGTCATATTTTTATTAAATTATTTATTTTTTATCGATTAAAATATTTATGATATGTCATAGATGTACATAATTTGACTTTTATTCGCATTGTAAAAAATGCGGCAGTGTATAAATTCTGACAACTTTTAGCAGAAATAACATTTTTCAAATTTGTAATGATTTAATTTTAAATCTCCTGTTACCCCCATATATAACTTATATGAGAAACTTAATAAAAAAAAGTATTAAAGCAACAAATTCCAAAATAATAATTAATCTAGATTGGTCTGGTACATAATTATAAAAAGAGACAGTAATTTTTTTCAGTCTTCATTTGTTTCAACACGGGAAGCTCGTCACTTGTTTTGCAATAATTTTCCAATTCATATTGAATGAATCACTTCAAACATTCGATACAGAATATAAATTTACATTTTACACAAAAATGACAGTCAAACGATTTTCCTCATCGGAAAATCGCCTACAACTTTCCCACGCACACGAATCGCGTTCGCATAGAATTCCCCAACACAAACGGTATCTTTGGCGAGTGCTTCTTTCTCCCAGACTCTGGATATCATCCATCTTTGAAGAAGGGTGGCTTTTTGTATCCTGGTCGCGTTCCAACAATCGCTTCTCTTCACACGACATTCACTTTCCTCGTGTTCTCGCTCAATATTGACCCGAGAAGCGTGTGCTTTCTGTCTCGAGTCAACAAAAGCGTATAGAATTCGCCTTTTCGTTTCTTAAATTTTTTATACGGAGTAGGTATGCAAAGAGACGGGGCCCGTGTGTTCGATATCATCGCTGATAAAATACGTGTTCTGAAAAATTCGATGTTTTTTTCTCCGCAGAAAACGCGTGTCATGAAATGGCGAAGGTGGTTTGTTTAGATGACGTTTTTTTTTCGATGTGTGAATTTTGTTTGTTTATGTTTTCGTATGAAAAACAATGTTGTATATGAAGTGAAATGTCAAATTCGCAAAAGAAACAAAAAGGTTGTTTAAATATTTGACGAAGCATCACAATAAAAACTATTTTCTCAGAAAACGCACAAAAGGAAGACGGAAAAAAACGGAAAACTGGAATCTTTTATAATGTAAAGACCCAACATCAACTAAGCTGAAGGATCTTACCTTTTTTCTCTTGTATATTGATCTCACTTTTTGTAAATGATTATTAAATAACCCACGAAATACATATTAGAATATTTTCAATCGCTTAAGTGGTTTTGTATGTATTATATAAAGTAATCGATCTATCTCAATTATGAAATCGACTAATATTATATATATATATATATATATATATATATATATATAATCAAATATTTTTCGCCGTTCGAGTATATTTTTTATCTGACGATAAAATAATTGGAGCATGATTATAACTGTTCATAATATAATAGAAGGGTCACTTCAATATCATTATATTGTACAATAACGGGGATGAGTTGAGATAAAAGCCTCTATAATAATACATGAGGGCATTATTTGCGAACACCCACGCTGTAAAACTCGTACGAAATCAATACACGCCTACAGGTGACACGCAGTAACGTTTTTTTCATATCTGAAATTCAATCTCGAATTTGCTAGATTTTATCACAAATAAAAAATACGATAACAAATCAAAAATTCTCCGTAAAATGTTTTCATATCGAAGAGAACACAATACACCTGACCATCTTCTGTAAATCACGCTCTATTTGATATATGGGGATGTTGCAATTGCGAACACAAAAGAAAATATTTTTCGAGGTTCACTTGTGCGTATTGAGGGTTGGATTTGGAGGGTTGAAGTGCGTATTGAATGACGTCAATAGATACTTTAGGAAATTGCAGAGAGGGTGTTGCTTAACGGTTTATTTTTCATGTTAGATTCGAGAGAATGAAAGTTTTATTGTATATCAATTTGCTTTTATCTTCGTATTTAATTCATTTTAAATTTGTTTTCAGTAAATCCTGAAGTGTTAACTGGATATGATGGAATATTGGAAGCCGTTTTAGCCGGAGTCGCTGTACTCGTGGCGATTCTGACTGCTGCTTGTATTTGCATAAGGCGAAGAAGAATCGCTGCTGCTCACAATAAACTTGGTAATTTTTAATTAAAAGAAAATTGGTTTACAAAAGAAATGCAAAATAGGCAATTAAGCAAGATTTCTTATAATATATTTAAATCGAGTCATAAACAATGACACTGAACAATAATGGAATGAAAGATGAATATTCATGTGTTGAATATACTAATATCTAGAAATAATAATTGAGTGTTCATTTCATATGAAAAAAAGAAAATAATTTTAAAGAAATAATTACATCTGTGAGCATTAAAATATATCTTTTTATTGAAAATGTAAACTTTTTTATATCCATATGTATATATTACAATTTCTTTTTCAATGTTGAAAATTATGCTTAATTGAACCTAAATAAAAAATTGATTGATTGAAAATATTTTAATTAAACATATCATAATGATATTTTAGGTAAACGACATGGTCCAGAACGTCCACTGGCTTTTCGGCCTCCTAAGCGTCCAACAGCAGTACGCAGTCCAGGAGGTGGAACTCATTATTTGAAGAAATCACCGAGTCCTACTGGCATTGCTAAAACTCCACCCGGAGTAAGTGTTTCATATTATGTCATTTGAAATGTTTTAGAATTATATTAAAATTACTTTTTTTAATCTTTAGCAGCATTCTGGTGCAGTGTCTCCGACATCGCCTCCTCCACCGCTAGAACCACCTAAAATAACTTATCAATCGGAAACTGAAAAAGGAGCTGCAGAGGCAAAGACACCATCTACTCCTTCTAAAGAACTGCCTGGATCTCAGTTGAGCGTTCAAGAGCCTATTCTTCCTAAGCCGGGAGACAATGGAATTGTTGAGTCCGATGAAACTATTGTGAAGCTTGGACAACTACATTTCAAACTAAGGTAAAAAAAGATTATCACACCTATCAATTTTCGCTATCTGATAATTCTACAAATATAAATTGTTTTTTTTTTCATATTTCATATTACATATTTACATATTTCAGGTATAAACATGAGAAGAGTTCTTTAATTGTATCAGTCATCAAGTGTGAAGATTTGCCTGCGAAAGATCCCAATTTAGGCTCAAGCGATCCATATGTGAAACTCCAACTTCTCCCAGATAAACAACACAAAGTGAAAACTAGGTAATGGATTTGAATGAAAAAATATTTTATTTAATTGTATCTAAAGATTTCTTCTCACTCTCTCTCGGTTTATTTATGGTTTTGAAATATATTATTTCCTCTTTGAAGGGTTGTTCGTAAAACAAGAAATCCTGTATACGATGAAGATTTTACATTTTATGGCATAAACTTCAATCAACTATCCACGATTACGTTGCACTTTGTTGTCTTGAGCTTCGATAGGTAAAATTAAATTATATAAACTAACTTTTGGTGTGTTTTTGTTTATAAACTAAATATATATTTCAAATTTTAGATATTCTCGAGATGATATAATTGGAGAAGTCTTCTGTGCATTGAGTACTGTAGATATATCACAAGCCGGAGCACAGGCTATACCTCTGTGTCGTGAAATTCAACCACGTAGCCTGAAAGTAAGTACACATTACTTACACATTTTATAAATTGTAACATTACTTTACCAACATGATGTGTACACTGAACAAAATAATAGTAAAAGGATTTATGTAATACACATTTATTAGCATATTTTGCTTGTGGTTATACATAAAAAGGTCTGATGAAATTATTTAATAAGTAATAAGCTAAAATTATCTTGTAGATCAGATCACAAGGCAGAGGTGAATTGCTGCTATCACTTTGTTGGCAACCGGCTGCAAATAGGCTCACTGTTGTTTTGTTGAAGGCTCGAAACTTACCAAAAATGGATGTAACAGGCCTTGCAGATCCGTATGTAGTTTTCAATAATATATTTATATTATTTTCATAAACAGATGGTTGAAATTTTACTTATTTAAGGTATGTGAAAATGTATCTCTTATACAATGGTCAACGAATTGCTAAAAAGAAAACTCATGTGAAAAGGAGAACGTTGAATCCAGTATTCAATGAAAGTTTTGTATTTGATATACCAGCAGGAGGTGAAGGTTTAGATTCAGTTTCGTTGGAATTCTTATTATTAGATTGGGATAGAGTAACTAAAAATGAGGTAAAAATTTTTTGATGAATATTTTTAATATTGGAAGAATACCGGTGTGAATTTATTTTTTTACTTAAAGGTTATCGGGCGACTCGAACTCGGAGGCACAAAATCACAAGGCAGTGCACTTCATCATTGGAACGAAGTTTGCAATTCTCCACGCCGTCAAATAGCAGATTGGCACAAACTGCGCGAATAAGCCAAATTACAATTAATATAATCATATAATGTAGAAAATTGTAAAACAATGATATGTGTTTGCTTATAGCGAACTTTTTTTTCAATTACTCACCCCCCAATTAAACTTGTGAATATTCTTTTCAACATTTAGGCTTTACCTCAATACTTGAATGTATTCTATCAAAAATTTTCATCTATTAGAATACTAATGAGAATTAATGTCATAATAAAAAAATATAATAATTTAAGACAACAAAAATGTTATAAGGCTTTAAATGTGAATGAATGACTTTAAAATGTGATCAATTACTTTTGCAAAGAAAACTTTAATTTGATTCAAAATTATGAGTGCACCATTTCTCTTATTGTTTTCGTGTAAAGCACAAATTAAAATAACGATATTATTTGGTATGGCATATACAAATTCAAATTTCAGGTTCAATACGTTTGTATGTATGTATATATAATATTCATATAAAAAAATAACACATTTGACACAATAATATGTCAGCTTTCGAAAAAAATTGTATTATTTATTACATTTATCACTAAAATAATTTACTTTAGCAAAATTTTTTCAAAAGTTCAGAACAACATTGTTAAACTATGCTAAGAAATTAATATATGTATTAAATTTGCTATAGTTTATCATTTGTACATATTGTATCTTTGTTTGTCGATACAGACAAAAATAGATAGCCTTTAATAAAAATGAGTATTAAATAAAAATTAGTATAATAACATTCCATACTTTGAAAAAACATTCCAATAATTAGATAAATTTCGACTGTATGACATCAAGTATGTTTGAAAATTAGTGTACATTATTAGAATTTAAAATATTTGCTTGATGCTTATTTGATATTTAGTGAAATTTTATCTGAAACTGCGTATAACTAAATGTGACATTATTTTGCTATTGTACCAATTAAGTAAGTACATTTTCAATTAAAAAATCTATCTATTTTGATTTTACGATTTAAGTGATATTACATCCATATGCAATATATTTCAAAAGTTAAAACCAAAAATTAGATCCGTTCACAATACCTAGTTATAATTTGCAAAAAAATTGCATTTCTTAAATCACAATTTGTAGCACATAATACATACAAGTCCATATATAAATATCTGCATAGATGAAAATGTAGTTTGAAAATTTTCATGTCATTGATGAAATTTTAATTTAAAAAAATGTAAGAAAAGTACTGAAGACGTGATTGGCTTTAACACTGAGATTGAAATATTTTTTTAATCTAAGATTTGGTTTTATGTTAATATCTATATTTTAAATGCTAAATTCAGCAGTGTACTTTTGATTTTTGAACCATTTTTAACATTTGAACCGTTGCTTATTTTCGAAAGAAGTTAAATTTTATCGGCGTTCACCAGCATATTTTTGATAATATTCTGCACGATATGTGTAAAATGATTTATCATTTACTGATATTGATATTAAAACGTAATGTGTGTAATTTATTTCTCAAAATACTCATAATAAATTATGATGCAATTTCGAGTATCTTGCATATTTCTCTATGTTATGCTTTAAGATTAAGTTTATTTGTACACGTATCAATAGAAATAAAAGTAAAGTATGTAGTGATTTTTTCATGTACTTATATGTTTAAAATGTACTCGAATCATTTCTATGACCCTTTAATTGTGAGTTTTTAAGTTATTTTATAAACGTACTATTTGTAATCTATTCAAGTTTTCAATAAACAGTAATGGATTTTATTTAAAATTGTTGTTTTATTTCGAGTGAACTAGAATTTAACTTTGAAATTTGGGTATAAAGTTATTATTCATATCAATTATATTATGTTAATCTATTCGTGCGATAATTTCATAATAAAATCATATTCTCTGTATGAGCAGTATTTTTTTCAAGGGAGGATGTGAAAAATGTATTTCATACTTATTCAAAAATGGCAACTAAGAGTGATCTGGAAAATTCTCTTTCCTATCTAAATATTTTCTATTGGAATCGAGATTAGGTATGCTTATTGCCCAGTGGCCATAGGGGAGAGTGGGCACACTTGTCCTTTTTGGGAAATTTGATCACCTTATGTTTTTTGCCTCTTTGTTGGGTTGATTTGGTGCTGCCGATTGTAGATAATGTGACGTTTTTGATAAAATTGGGAGATGGAAGATCGAACACCTCGGAAGATGTATCGTACCGTCGGATCGGATGACTTTGTTTTTCTAAAAAAAATCGTCTACCGCGCCTATAGGAATTTGAAAAAAAATCTTACTAGAATCGATGGTCGCGCAATCGTACGTTACGACCGCGAGCGCGAGTTGCGATCGGACGATCAGTTGACGCTTAACGGCCAGCTGTCTTGGACGTTGACCGCGTCTTCGCTCATTGAATTTCGTTCGGAATCTTCGCTCTTCGCGAGCTCGATCCTCGTCGAAGAAGTCCATAAATCGCGATAGAGCGAGATCCATAGATCGCGATCCGAATCTAGATCTCGATCTCGATGTCGGTGAGGAGCGGGCTGCTCGCGCTGAGGCGCGCCGCCACCGTGTCCAGCGTGGCCGCGCCCCCTTGCGCCCCCTGCGCCCCCCTCGCGCCCCTCGCCGCGCAACCCCTCGCGGTCTCCGGTGAGTTCCTTATCGTCGCTCTTCACGCGATGACGTCAATCGCGCACATAACCTCAAAACGTTTATTATGCACTGCGAGCTGCGACATCAGCTCGACCGATATTTTCATAGCGCAATCTTGGAAAAAAATCGCTCTCGCCCCCGAAATTCACGGACGAACAGTCGCTCCGTATCAAATTGACGTTTACAACGTCAAGTCTCCAATGAATCGTCTATTCATTGTTTCAGTTTTAATTCTAGTTCTAGTCTAATTCAGTCTTATCATAATCTAATTTGATCTGTGTCAAAAATCATAAAATCCATTTTGTTAAACGGTCGTTCGATGACTTCCTTTCAAATTGCATTTTGTCAGAGTTGACTTTATTTTGTCATTCGTTCATTGTTGTCTTAAAATTAAGAATTGTTCGTAGGTAGTCTAAGAGAAAGGATTAGGATAAACGTATCAATCCTTGTACAAAAGGTCATCTTCAAAATTACTATCAAACTGACATATTTTTATCACAATACCCATACATAACTATAGAAATAAAAAAAACTACAAGATGTGTTCAATAGAAGTTAATTGTGCAAATTTTTATTAAATTTTTACAATGAATACAAAAATTGTGCTGATTTGAAAAACAATCTAGATAATTATGTTTTGGTACCGACAACAATCTGACATCAATCTTAACCTAGCGTAGACTGGTTTTATAATTTGACAGATATCAATATTCATTCTGTCATAATAAATCTGTCTTTCTTTTGTGCAACATACATGTACATATTTAAATACAATAGAGTTTTAATCGATAGAATTGAATAATCACCACGAGTGTGCATCCTAATTGCTCGTCTATTTACCTTAATGCGATGTAAATGTTTTATTTGGATTCACATCACTATAGATGTGTTTTGTAAATATCATATACACTCTGCTGGTATAATACGTCAATGATTGATTTCATAATTTTGTTGCACAGTCGTATACGTACATATATTTATTTTTCAATCGGCAAAAATATAGTTTTATTTTGATTCTTGACCTTCTAAAGGTCATGGCTCCATTATTTTCTGATTCTTATAGCTACATTATTTGTTTACTTTATTCATTACTGCTCCGTAGAATCTTATCATTATCTTACTTATCAGTGTCTTGCGATAAAATTGAAATAAACATGATCCGATGCTGTTTTTTATAACAAAAATTAAAATGAAATCAAAAGTTTAATCTAATTCTAATACTTATTTTGTATTTTATTCAACTTTATGATTACAAAGATCCTTTAATTTTTTAAACAAAGCGTTATTTTTTCTTTAGCAGTCTGCGAAAAATATTGTTTGTCATTTTTTATCAAACATGATCCCAGGTTCAAATTTATTCCAAACTTTTTCAATCATAACCAATTGAATCTTCAACACTGGCTATTGACATGTAAAAAACCCATATATACAGTAATGCATGTACTTTTATTATTAATTCGCAATATGAAATATAAACAAAAATATTTTTGATATTATAAATTATCAATTATGATCTTTCGAAATAAATTCACAAAAAATACTGTAAATTATTAACACATTTGAATTAAAACAAATCGCAATTCTGCCATTGAACTTAGCCAAAAAAATATTAATTAATTAAAAATCAAAATGTCAAATTACTCTACAATAAAATAAAACTTAAAATTGTGAACACACTACAGCGACGAGTCACGCTGAATTGGCAACTTTCAGATTGCTCAGTTATCACTTTCAACCGTATTATCATTTCAGTGTCTAACCTAAATCACTATCGATAATAATTCAAAAAACAATAATATTCATCGGAAAAACTAGTTGTGAATATGTGTCATTAACGCGAATATTTTTTTCCATATAATCACATTACCTTCTACGGCTCATACATAATTCATGCGTTTTCAACCTTTTTTTATTATCGGATTGATTAAAAATGTTGATTAGGATTTTTCGTCGCTATAATTCGTATGCGCATTTATTTGTTTGTTTACTATTTCGTAATGTTCGTTTCACTAGGAATTTTGCCAAAATTATGACATCTTAGAACGTAAATATAAACTTAACTTTACATTTTTAGATCTCATGATTTCTAGTTTTATGTTAGCACAGTTCGTTTTCGATCGCTCTCATTTTGATTTTTCAGTTTGAATTTTAATGGTTTCAGAATTCATTACAATTGTGTTTTTGTTCAATTGAAATTTTCGCAAATTCAATCAAGGCTATTTTCGTTTCATTGTTTCTTAATTGAAAAAATAAAGTTTCGACAGTTATTCAATTATATTTGATTGTGAAATTGTCAACTTTGTCGATTGAAAATGTCCAATAAAGCAATTAAAATAGACTCGCGAATAATTGTGTAATAGATGTAATCTGTGGTAGATTACAGAAAATGTTGTGATATTTTCCATTCGTCAATAATGTACTAGAAAAATTGGATAATTTGAATTTTAATTCGCGTACAAAGTTAACGCAATTTTTTGACAAATGCGATTTTCATAATCACATTCAATGCCACACTTCACATACAAATTCATCATCACTTAAACCGAATCCAAAACATTTTCAATCACAAACAAATCGAAATTGGTCTAACGTCAAGGTAATTTAATTACTTCTTATCTATTGTTCACAATATGAACATCGACAGACACATGTCTAATTAACAGTTCAATAATTAACACCATTCTCTAATTTATACAAATCTATATGAACATTATTCGATTCATAATACATTTATTTTTCATCAGATGAAATCTCGAAACTGCTTCGAGCGATTTTCGTAATGATTTTTTCACGTACGAGATGCGTGCAATGTTTGCTCGATCTTTCACAACTTTTCTCGAATGTGTGTTTCGATTCGTTTTATTTTACGCGTTTATCATTACATTTTTTTTTTCATAGTTCATTTGTAACATAGTATAATTGCGAGCTCACGAATTGGAACTGTTGCATACGTCAGTGGTTCTTAACCTTTTTTTCTGGACGAGTTCCAAAGTTAACTAGATTTCGAGTACACGAGATAGTCTCAAGCTTGAAACATACACGAGTGATAATTCGTTTAGAATTGATAATTTTGTGATTGTGTATGGTTTGTTATTAATGAAAATTGTTTATGAAAGATAATTCTAAAATAATATATTTAGCTGTTGAATCAGATGGCTGATTAAGTGACCGCATATGGTTTTAAAGTTGCTCATTGTTAGATAACATTTTAAATTTGAATTGCAATGACTTTGTAAAAAGTATGAAATTTTAAAATCATTTACAAATCACAAAACAAATAATGGTTTAAAATATTAATTGTTTCAGTATCAAGTTGATAATAACTGACATACATTACGTGTAACATGCGAATACACTTCAATGACCCAAAATAGACGACTTTGTACTCATAAAAGTGTGATTCAGTAAATGGATTTAACTTTTTTCCTATCGTATTACAAAAATATTTATGTATCATACTTCTTGCTTACCGTAATGTATAATTCATTTTCGAATCGGCATTCGACGTTGCTGCAATTTCATGAATTGTTATAACGTACCTATATTTTTTTTTAACAAAGTTTCAACACAATTTATGAAATTGGAATTTGTAAAATGCGCTCGTAGGTCATTCGTTGCTCTCTTTGTTGCTTAAACTGAAATTCAATAGGTATTTATTTTGTTCGAATGTCTATCGAGTTTTATTGGCATCTTATCTGTTCTATGTGAGGTAACTAGCGTAATTATTACACTCATCGTACGATATTGTATCAGCTGGTCTTATTTTTTACAACGGTATCGTGACAGATTGCTATTTTATTTAATATGTTTCGAAACGAAACGATGTAAACATTGATCTTTTTAGCACTATCGTAGAATTTGTAATCGAATTTGAATATATTATATTCAGTATTAGTGCATGAGTCGATTGAATAGTTAGAGATTAATTCGAATGTTGCAATTGAAGAAGTATGATGAAATTATTCTAAAACATTACTTGTAAACATTTGAAAATTGAATTATCTTAATCTCCAATTTATTTTGCAATCAATATCGATTTGTTTATATAGATTATTGGAATCGATCTATAATACACTTATTTTAATAGCGAAGATAATCCGATCTCGTGTTTTTCAATCGATATCAATAACAATTGTGTATGTTTACATATTGAAACAATACGTTGAGTTTTAATAGATTTGCTTTTACACGTTCTGCTGTTTTTTCCTCAAATAAACAACAGAATTTGATTGACTCTAATTGAAGCGAAATTGTTTTGCATTTGCAGCATCAATCGTCAATCAGAATATTATCTACGAGCTCAATTTTTCTATAATGACGCGTTCACACACGAGCCAAATAACGAACGTTCTTCGAGCACAATTTGGCATTCATCGTTCGGCTCAAGTGTGAACGTACATTAAATTTTCCGAAGCAGGAAAACGATATCAATTTATATGACCACTGGTGACGTATTGTTTTATTTTTCAATCACCTTTGTTTCAGCATCAGCCAAACGATGACTTTCGAGAGCTCGACCTTGTCATTGGTGATGTTACACGTGCTGCATTTTGCAATTATTATGAAATAATGATTAGCAAACATCGGTTAATGTGTGATATAGTTTTTCTGCATCGAGACCTAGTTGTGAATCGGTTGTGAAGCCTTTTTATGTCGAGTTTATTATGTGTGCGAAGATTTCCAATCGATATGAAACTTAACTTCTGACGTGAATTATTATTTGGTATTTATTCATTCAAATATGTTGGGTATCAAAATATTCTTCTGATTTTTTTCGGTATTCGTATTCATTAAATTCTGGAACAGATACGGATTTTTGGAGTTGAAGGACTGACTGTATTTCTTTGGTTAGTTAACTAAATCATTGAGAAGACCAGTTCTTAGATATGGTCCAGCTAATATAACCATAATTAACTGTCAAAGCTCAACCATATCTATTGAAAAGCCTTATAGTTCATTTCGATGAATATTTGGTAACTTTAGATTTGTACTCATGTATTATACCATTGGCATGACACTCGATCTAACCTAACTGGACTTAAAACGTTCCTCGATCTAACTGAATCTAACCTAGTATGAAAAAATTAAGAAAAAATCCAACCCAATCTAAAACTTAACTCAGTCAAATAATACACTAATGCCTATTATTATTTCTGATCTGAAAATAATTCTCAGATTGAACTTTCGAATCTGTACACACCTTTACAGCGTTACGCGTACTTGCATTCGTTTCGATCTCGTGCAAGGAAAAAATCCTTGGATGAGATGGCCTCGATTTCGTAATGTCTTTTTGCGCTACATTCGAGTTCCAGATACGTTTGCCTTTATGCAGCTCGAGGAGTTCGAAGTCGTTTTTCGATTTGTGGTCGAGATGACAAACATGCGCATATTGAGTCTTCCGAATCAATTGTGCAGAGATTCTTATTCAATTCCAAACCAAAGAAAACATTCAAAGTCGTCTGTATGTCGATTCAAAGTATGTTAAGTGTCGCTGCAATCTCGATCCAGAATTCTATGAAAATTTCGCGTTGTGGAAATTTTGCTATTTACAAATGTGTATGGACTAAATTTCCGTGCAATTTTCATGTTTTTGTTAATAAATTCATCGTTTCATTTGTGATTCGCTTTGCCAATTTTCTTTGCAGCGTTTCAGCTGAAAACGTTCGTAGACCGATTTCGTATGAATCAGAACGTGTTTTCAAAGTCGTTCTTGTTGATTCTGAAAGTGTATCGTTTCGTAAATTTTGCAAGGTTTTTTTTCGCATTTTTATGCGAATTTCGATTTTAATTTTTGCATTCGGGTCGCTCATTTAAATTCATCGATTTATCGACGATTCTAGTCGAAGTTTTAGATCTGTTTGCATCGTTTCATTCAATTTTATGCAGCAGTATAATTTAATTTATTGATTTTTTATATGAAATATTCATCATTTTTCTTTGTTTATTTATTTAAAATGATTGAATTCAAAAAAATTCAAATTATTCAAGCAATTTAATTAATTTTAAAGATTTGAATGAGACATGAAATTTCCACATGTTCACGACCATCATTAACAATCATTAACAACTCAATAAAAGTTCTTATTAAGATAATTTCAACGACCTTCCGATCTTCGCGTCATTGAAACATAGTAAGTTCATATGCAGAATCCGATGTTGGCATAAAACACGAATTCTCCAAAGAGCGATATGTCTCTTTAACTTTCATATGCACTTGAATAATGTCTAAATTTGATTTGCACGTTTCGTTTTGAAAATGCGCCATCACCGAGGAAACTCTGCCAAACGAACGCTTTGTTTGTATACAGAGTCAGATCGCTATGCAAGTTTTTTTTCATCGGATTCGTGTTTGGAAACGCAAATCAGTTATATTGGCAAGTTTTACATGTTTAAACATTGTATTCAAGTGTTTAAGTTTAATACATAATTGTTTATTTAGTAAAGGTTTCTGTTAACTGAAGGATCATTGATTGTTTGAAGATGATACTTGTGTCCATAAATATGATTATGTCAAGGAATTGAGAAAAATAAGAGTTTATCGTTTATTTTGGTTCACTTAAATAACACATTTTCAATTTCAATTTAATCACAAAATTGACACTTTTGTTCAGTGTTGTTTTTACTTTAATAAATCCAAACTCAAAATGTTAATAGCCAGTGTTTCAATCATTAGATAAAATATTTAACTCAAGTCATTTTTTTCATAGAATTTGACAGTAACTGTTATTTAGCAATCGAAAGATCATATCAAAATATCTCAGTGACAAAAACTTGACTCATTGTTAGATTATTATAATAATGATCATATTTAAGAATTTTTCTATAATTTGAAGCCACTTTGAAAATAATTATTCAATTAAATTCATATTTTCGTATATATCAGATACAAAACACAAAGAAAAATATTCATTTGTATAATAAAAACAATCTGAACAATTGTACCTCAACAGATCCTGATGCATCTTATGAAACGATTGTGTTATACGTTTCACATTATAAATCCGATCACGTCTGATATTTCGACTGTACGTTTTTAATATCTGATCTCCTTTTTGAGGTTTTCATCGACCCCATTATGCGTCCACCTTGACACACTCGTTTGAGTGAATGCGAAATTCGCGTTTTATAATCGACTACTATATGTTATATCACTATTCGAGGTCCGTTCGCACGATTAGAACAATTATCGTCGGATTAACGATATTGCGAATTTGCGGTGACTTTGGGACGTCTGATTCTCCATCGTGTGCTGTGTGCTTCGAGGTCATGACGAGTTAATGAACTTTAGTGATTCTTGTGTGCATTGAAAAAATAGCGTACGAGAACTCGTAAACAATTTCGCAATGTGAATTTTTCACTATTATGGTAATGATTTTTGGTTGTTTTTGTCAGGTTTTATGATAGAAAAATGCATTTTGATCGTTGTTTTTTCATATTACTTATTCAGTTTGTATTGCTAGTTGCTTTAAAATGTTCATTTTGCACTTGTATAGTGTGAAATTTTGATTATTCAACGAGTGTGTTTTTAATGGTGGTTCAATTACTTGGAGATTGATTTTATTGTGTTGTTGCCTTGTAACGGTATAACAGTCTTGAAAGGAAGTCACATTCGATGTAAACAAATTAAGCAACTTATTGAACACAGCATACGGCCTTGTCCAAGTTATTTTTTTAATTACTAGTAAATTGTCTTTCAAACACTGAAACATATACCTAAAAATGTACTAAATTAAATCATTTGTTAATTTATACAGTATTCAGATAATTTCAGTACTATTGTGCAATAAATGTTAGCAATCTCATATAATTTTTCATATTTCAATTACAAACATTTTCATGCAACACGATTAATAAATTCTATTATCTGAACATAACTGTCAGCAGCGACACAGTAGATGAATAATGATTCACAATTTTATTCACCTTCAATTGATCATTTTACATATGATCGATTTTAATGTATGTATCTGTGTCACATTATGATGTTTAACATCCACAGATCATACTAAATATGTGTGGAACATGAATTCATATTGTGTATTTCAATTGTATATTTTTTATTTTTCAGGATATACTTTGTTAGCATACGATGTATGGGCTCCAATACAAAAACGAAATAGTTCACGATCTGTCAATAGTTCAACAATCGCTTGCAAAAGCAACGATTATACTCCCGTAAGCGGATCATCATC
The DNA here is from genome assembly GCA_024721215.1 of Cheumatopsyche charites. Taxonomy (NCBI): domain Eukaryota; kingdom Metazoa; phylum Arthropoda; class Insecta; order Trichoptera; family Hydropsychidae; genus Cheumatopsyche; species Cheumatopsyche charites. The sequence goes on along the minus strand of CM045586.1, from coordinate 6,970,683 downwards.
TGATGAAACTCCAGGAAATTCTTCAGGAGGTATAGTTCGTTTCATCATATTTATTTCACATTTGTACTGTAGAATTATTAAACATGTTTTGAAATTTTAGGTTCATCACCATCTAATACAGGAAGCGGTGCTTCTTCAAGTGGAAACGGAGGTGGTGGAAAGAAATCATCTACTCTATCTTGTCCGAAGTGCGGGGATCCTTGTACACATGTAGAAACATTTGTTAGTTCTACACGATTTGTTAAATGTGATAAGTGTCATCATTTCTTCGTAGTGCTCAGTGAGGTTGACACTAAAAAGAGCTTGAAGGAAAATTCTGAGAATAAAAATGGTTTTTTTAGGTAAATATTTGCTTTTTAGTATATTTCATTGCATTCAAAATTAATAATATTGAACATTTGACATTTTCTATTCAAGAAAACCTCCACCTCCACCTAAGAAAATATTTGAATATCTAAATAAGCATGTTGTGGGTCAAGAATATGCAAAAAAGGTTTTGTCCGTGGCTGTGTACAATCATTATAAAAGAATATATAATAATATTCCTCCACCTGCAGTTTCTCCACAGCAATCACATCCAGATCAAACACACCACTCTTTTACACACAGAGGTAAGATGTTAGCATATTTTTACAACATACATACATGACCTTTACATTTCACATATATTTTTCAACCTATACATTTTTTTGTAGATCTGTTGCATATTAGCGGTATTGGCCATGCTACAATCAGTAGCGGCAATTCTTTGGGTGGAACGTCTCCACCGGGGCAGTTGCACACTGGAGCACATGCTGGATCAGATATACTCGATAGGGCTAGTCATGATCTCAGACTCGAGAAAAGCAACATATTGCTTCTCGGTCCCACTGGATGTGGTATGTTCAATTTATATTTTACTGTTTGCGTTATTTATTTGGTTTAATACTATATAGCAGATGGATCGATTATGAAATGTTTGTAGATGAAAAAGTTTTTGATTGTGGTTATTTTTAGGAAAAACTCTTCTTGCTCAAACTATAGCTCAGTGCTTAGATGTCCCATTTGCTATATGTGATTGCACTACTTTAACACAAGCTGGCTATGTAGGCGAAGATATTGAATCTGTAATTGCTAAGCTGTTACAAGACGCTAATTACAAGTAAATTATATTTTGTGTTCAAAAGATAGATCTTACATTTGAAAATAATATTAATGAACATCAATTATCAAGTCAGCTTGTTAAAAAATATATATTTAATGAACACACGATTCCGTGTCTTTTATAAAATTAACATTCTTTTGATTAGACTGTTTTTTTCCATTTTAGTGTTGAAAGAGCTCAAATGGGCATTGTGTTTTTGGATGAAGTTGATAAAATTGGTGCTGTTCCCGGCATCCACCAACTTAGAGATGTTGGAGGTAATTTATCACTTTAACTTTTGCTTATTTTTTTTCACTGAACTTTATTGTGATTATCATTTTTTTTGTAATTAGGCGAAGGTGTGCAACAAGGTATGTTAAAAATGTTGGAAGGGACAGTTGTAAATGTACCTGAACGTAATTCTCCAAGGAAACTTCGAGGTGAAACTGTTCAAGTAGACACCACAAATATACTGTTTGTTGCTAGTGGTGCATTCAATGGACTCGATCGATTGATATCCAGACGAAGCAATGAAAAGGTTAATATAGATAAATATCTTGTGTTGCAAATTATTTTTGTATTTATTCATTTATAATATTCAACATTTTTCAGTATCTTGGTTTTGGTGCACCAACTATGGGTTCACCTGGTAGAAGAGCTGCTTCACAGCAAGCTCTAGCAGAGCAAAATGCTGCAGCGTCTGCTGAAGAAGAGAATCGAGAAAGGGATGCTTTTCTTCGTCTTGTACAAGCAAGAGATCTTATCGATTTTGGCATGATTCCGGTATAGAATATTTTCTTATACAATTAATTTGATCAATATTATACTAAGTATACTAAAAATAAATATTTTTTCATTAGGAATTTGTTGGTCGTTTTCCAGTTTTAGTGCCATTCCATAGCTTAAATCAAGACTTGTTAGTTAGAATATTAACAGAACCTAAGAATGCTTTGGTAATTTTTATTTTTATTCAATTAAATGCTATCATGTAATACTATTTTGTGAAATATTCATTGTAAATTTTAGATTCCCCAATACCAAATGCTATTCTCGATGGATCGGTGTGCTTTAAGCTTCAGTCCTGAAGCACTCCAAGCCATTGCTAGATTAGCTATGGAACGAAAGACTGGTGCCAGAGGATTGCGAGCTATTATGGTGGTTACTTTATTAATCTGATATGTTTTATTACATGCTGTATATTTCATAAATTATAATATCTCTTTTTACACAATAGGAGAGTATACTTTTGGAATCTATGTTTGAAATTCCTGGATCTGATGTGTTATCTGTACACGTGAGCGAAGATTGTGTGACTGGCTCTCGAAGTGCTGAATATGTTAGGGGAACGCCGAGAGAAAGTGCCCCAGTACAAAACGAGGAACCCTGGCCTGGAGTCCGTGTTCAAAACTAACATATGCCAAAAGCTTCATTCAGATGAGGCCGATTTCATCGTAAGTGAATGTTTTGAAAATTTTCGATATTCACTTGAAAATATATTGTGATTTAATACTGAAATCTTATGTAAAAATTAAAAAAAATATGCCATTTTATTTTGTTAAACAAATTAAAGTAAAAATAGGCACCTATGTGAAATTTACAAAATATTGTTGATCATTAAGATTATTAGTGTAATTAGCAAAAAAATGTATAAATAACATGAGATTTAATGCATTTGAATCAGATTTAATCAATTCACATGAGTGATTTTATTGATTATTTGCTTTCATTTGCTTATTACTTGAAAGTTATGCATGAGGGTTCTTTTCTGTCTTCACATAATCAAATAAATATCAAAAATTGACAATAGAAGATAAGCTATAGTGTTTTTTCCTTCTTTATTTATATTTAGGATTCTAATTGTACACTAAATAAATGAATATTTCGCTCAATCCAGTATAGTGAAGCCGGTTTTAAAAACTTATTCGTATAAATATTAAATATAATATTTCATCGATAAATCTGTCTATTTTCGCTGTTGAATATCTTAGCAATATTATCACTGTTATAGAAATAAAGTTTTATTCAACAATAGGATACTTACAGATTGCTTGTGTATATTGCTGCAAAGATTATGAATTGTTTTGACATTGTCTAAATATACGTAGGTAGTAATTCAATAGTTACAGTATCACATTAATTTTGTAAATTGTTTTTATTCTCTTACATTTGAATATTTATTTTATTTATGAGAATCTTCTTTTCTCTTTTTTTTAATTTACTGTGTGTCAAAACTCTTGTAAAGTTACTGTATATTATATGTTCCTATGTTACAAAAGGATGAAATAAATATTTTGTAAAAAAAGACATTTGTTTCGTTTTACATTTTATTCTTTGTATTAAAAGAAGAGTAAAGACATTTATTCATACTTTTTCATCTACACAATATGAGTGGAAAAATATTTTCACATTATAAAAAGTGTAAAGCTTTCGAGTATGTTCATGTTTCATTCAGTTTTTATTGTGCCCAGTGTACTTTAGGTATGTGATAAAGGATCCTGCATTTTTTCTCTTTCGAACTTGTGCCCTTGACAGACAGGTTCGCTTAAATATCATTATCGGGGAGAAAAAACATATCATTGTTTTAACATGCCATTTACAAAAACTATATAAATTTTATGCATGAAAAAAAAAACAATGTTTTTCTTTAATCTCAGTACTTATTTGTAATGGTTGTGTGCATTTCTGTGAGATGAGTAAGAATTAATTAGCATCATTCGCTTAAGATATGAATGAAATTTTTATCAACTGTATCATGAGTACAATGCAGTACATTTTTGCACTTATTCATATTTACAATACACACTAAACTGAATTCTTATTGTTAATGAAATAAGCTGGCATTCATTCAAATGTATAATGTTTATCAATTATGGAAACATTTTCGGGATATTTCAGTATCTGGATAGCTGCAGATGTTCCATGAAGTTGCAGCACTTGAGACGTGTATGAAAATGAAATGTTATGCTCGTTGAATTTCACTTAGATTTTGATATACATATTTTTATATTTGTCAATGTTCATAGTGAATGATATAACAATACATTCCACTATTTAGTGAGTGGACTATTTGTAAGTAATGATTGTTTGGTGTGGATCCGGCCAAACTATATTTTTTGGGGACTTTTACATTTTAAAATGTAAAATTGTATTTATTTGAGTGATACAGAAATTTTAATAATATGAATGATGTCATAGATTTAATCTCAAACTTTAACATTCAAATAAGAGTGACATCACACCATTAATTAAAATGTGTGAATCTAAATCGATGAGTGATATTGTAACCTCTATTTGATGTAATATTCTGGTCCAATTATTCAATTACACATAACGATATTGATATGTATAAAAAATAAATGACTTAGAGTTAAATTTTATTGTTGATAATTTTGAAAATTACTAAAATGATATTCAATGAAATTTCTAGGCATACTCAACCAAACACTTCTGATTCCATGAGGACGGTAATTTTTTACTAGATCCATCTATATGTGCACTAGAAATTAATATATGCATGTAAATGATTTATTTTATTAAATATTACATTGTTTCATATGTACGAAAATGTACTAATGAAAATGTGTATAATGTTAATAAATTCATATAGAATTGATATTATTTTATGTTGAAGAAGATTGATTTTACTACAAAATATATTATAGGAGAAAGATATACAATAATTATAGATGACTTCAGCTTTGGTAAATTAAGGAAAATGTCTTGTTGAACCGTTACACTTATAACTTTTGATGTTATTATGTGTATTCCATTTAAAATGATTAAGCCGATCTTAATTCTAACCATCAACTGAACACTATACACAAATATATCTACAAATACATACTAAACATCTAAATTATACATTTACAATTTAATTATTGTTAATTTTTGGACATTTAACTTACTAGCTAAAAAAATATCAATAAATACCATGTATTTGAAGTAAAAGTGATTTTCATAATGTACAATTTTGTATGTATATATGAATATTTTAAGATATAAGCGTTCACATAATTTTATACATTATGAGAATAATTACCACTTACAGTAATTTGAAGGCCAACAATAACATTTGTCAATTATCAAATGTTTATATAATATAATAATAAATTGTTATTTTCTACTAAATACATATTATATTGATCATTAAAAAAATTGAACAAATGATTGAAATTGTTATAAGATATAACTAATTTTAATCCGTAGATGATCAGGTTTTACTATGGGTTAGTATCATATTGAATATGAACATGTATCCATTTTTGTGCTTATTTTGAAAATTTCACATTAAACTAATGTAAATTTCACTACGAAATCATATCACTGAAATCAATGGCAAATTAGAGTTTGTTTGGATAAATTATTAACGTAGTAAAAAAATAATTATATACATAAAATAACCACTAATAGGTTTATAAAAAAAAACTTATATATACATATATGAAACAAATACCTACATGAATATCGATATTTTGTCATGGTTTGGTTCTTTAAAAAATATTTTTTTGTATTGATTTATTAAATTTATGAAAATGATATTTCCTTCAAATAATATTTTTATAAAAATATCTCATATTATTGAACACTTGATAATTTCAAAAAAATATAAGGGCAAGATATGTTATTCACATTGTTATGGGGCAAGAATAAATAGTTCGAAAAAACAATCGGCAAGAAAATTCAATATTAATAAAAATATATAACACATATTTAACTAAATAATAAAAAAATGCTTTTTATATCACTAAAGTTAATACTAATGTTATATCGAATGCCTTCGAGGCATACATTGACTGCTGTGTAAATTTGGACTTTTGAGTCCGTAAGACACATATTTGACATACACACTCACATGTAAAACACTTATGATGGCTCTTGGAGCCAATTCAACAACATTTCACATCACTTATTTAACACTAATTGTAAGAATATTTACAATGAAGATGAGATCTGACACCCCATACAATATTATGATAAGTTTGCCGATCGAAGAACAAGAATTTTGTATTGATTCGATAAAAAATATAATAATTCTAGAGAAGAATATGATTTTATGATATTTGTTTAAGTTTACTGTTTTCTTTTCATGATATAGTGTCATATGTATACAGTTAATATACCTACTAAAGGCAAGAAATATGAATACTGAATAGTGAAAATTGATATTAACTCTAAATAAATGTTTTTATAAAGGGTTATCGTACAATATACCAAATGCTACAATAGAGTGATAGTAAAAAAAGTCAAGTTGAGCGAAGTGTAAATATTTCCATATAAAACGTGAGTAACGCTAAGCCGAATATGTGCAGGTTTTCAAACCCTTCCTAAAAAAACTATGTTGTACATCGAGTGCAACTACAAATCTCCACTTTCCATAGCTTTGTGCATGTCTGCAACGAGTTTTCCGAGGGTTTCACTGTATTCGGAATCCTTTTTGAACAGTGCATCTAGGAATTTGGCATTGTTGAAAAATGAAAACACCCAGTCTATCCTCGAGAGAGACTTTTCTGTGAGATGTTTCTGCACAATCACTCTAAAATAAATAAATTAAATGATGCTTAATCGAATAACGATTTAAATAAAATAGTTATTTTAAATTACCTTAAAGCACGGTGTGATTCACTGAATACATCCATCAGATATGATCGATCGTATGAAAAATCTACTTCATAAAAGGATATGACTGCTTTTTGTGCCAACTGAAATATATGTATTAGATTGAATATTCAATTTGATATGATTTTTATTCTAATTTGATAAAAAAAAATTACTTGAAATTTGTTCCAAAATTTATCGGCTGTCTGCAACTCTTCTGGTGAAAATTGTCCACTCCTATATAACACACCCAACTTTATAATGACTTTGATTATGTTCTTTACCAGTTTTTCTGCTTCTTTCTTGTTTCCAGACTAAATGCAGAAAAGTCACAAATTAAACAATAGAAATGATTTATATAAACTATCACACAATGTTAAAGTTGAACGCACATGAATCTTAGCCAACTTGTACAAGTTATCCAATAAAGAAGCCGAGTTGTCGTCTATGAAGACTTTGACGACGTTCTTGTTGCTCATGCGTGACAGGATCTTCTTTTGTGCCCTGAGGCCGATGTCACTGGCTTTGAAAGCGTTCTCGGTCATGACTGAAACAAGCGGAAGCATCTGCTCAATCAAATGTTACTATGTATTTTGTTGAGTATTCTGTGTTGAGACTATTTAGAATCTTTTGAAAGTATATCTTGGACATGAAAATTTTTGATTTAATAAGTGTATAGTGATCATATTTTTAGATATGAGCAAGTTTCTTTCAATATGTTCTGAATTGAATTGGAAACATTAATGTTAGAAATGATAAGATTTAAGAATCCCTAGCATACATATTATGTTGTGATTTTATATGACAAAATATGGAGCAAGCGGAAACCGTACAATAAATGCAATTTTCACACAATAGAAAATAAAGATACAGTACTGTCTCATTATTTTTTGCATGCATTATGCAATTATAGGAAAATTTAGTTGTTATGGCGGAGACGAACTATGCCAAGTTATAAACATGCCGGAGCGTGAGATTTAAATCTCGGTTAATTAATTATAAATAATCAAGCTTCGTATTGTATGGAAGAGAGTTTTCCCACGTTTTTTTAGAAGTTATTCCATCTATGGTATATTGAATGAAACCAGTATCATAGCAAGCGTATAAAACGGCATTTTTCTTATAAGGAATTATGAGAAAAATTCTATGGTCGCTGTAAAAGCATCGTAAATGGAAAAAGTAAATCAAACGTCCATTGAAATTATATTTTCAAACGGAATGATTCATTTGAAAAATAGACTATTCAATGTGTTTTATACAATTTGAAAACTTTTCAGCTGAAAGCTCGCGTGTTTCAGCTCACTTATTCGCGAATACATTTCAAACACACTCACGATAATACAATACGTTGCTGAAGTGGATTTTACACTGATGTTTGTAAGCAACATTGTGTGAAATGTAAGTCGATTATCCATTAGCCGACGCGATTAAATCCGCATTTGCTTCGAACGACCGAAAGTAATCGATAATAATCGAGCTGAAACGAAGTTAAATCGTTACATTTTATTTCTAATTTTGAATTAGACGGAACCACTAGAGTGTGTAGCCACCAGCATTAAAACCGCATTAGCATACGCAAATTGTGCGAGACCACTAGTGCACATGTAATGTGACCGTTAACGCAATAATGACTTTTTCATAGCCACATTATTGTTGTAAACTTGGATTCGTTCTCAGACTTAGGACGAGTTTGAAACTATAATACTATTGTACAAATGTAGGTTTAGTTTTGAGTCTATTTTTTTTATAGAGGAGACGTAATGAGATTATTTTTTATCGGCGAAGTTTTATATTCGAGCTGGGATTTTATTCGATTTTTTTTCATAAGTTTGAAATTATGTAAAGTGTAAGAAAATTAAATAACGTATTCAAATATTTTTCTTTGGCTTGAACGAAAAAGTTTTATTCGAGATTTAGTTCAAAGTTTCAAGTAAGTAGATCATATATTGTACGAGTATACTATGTCGTACTAGCAATTTTCATATACAGTCAATCCTCCAACTACGAACAGTCAAAAATTTACGGAACGGATGGATGGAGGTTCTGTATTATCTATAATAACAAAATATATTTCTTTCTATCTAAATTAGTGAAAAATGTATGTTTCATTAGAAAGCTTTAGGTAAAATTGTAAAGTTTTATTGCTTTGAGATCTTAAATTTATAAAATCGTATCACTTTTAAGAGAAAAATCGAATATTCAGGTGCCTTACGTTCATATTTAGATTTACGTAGGAGGTTCTTGAAAATTATACATTTTTCGGAAAGGGAAGATATAAATATTTACATTTTCCACGGTCTTCAAAAAATACCAATACGATTAAACGAAAAACCCAACAAGAGACGAATGCTATGAAATACCAATAATGAAATTTTCACATCTCAATCCTTACTATGCATATCAGATAACTAGACTAACCTAATTGGAAACCAGCAACATTAGGCAAAACTATAAACACTATATGTACCTATTTAAACTCAACATTAAAATCATCAATAAATCGACTCAAAACATATCAACACATCGCCAAAACACACACGCAGAACAAACATATCCTCGAAAACGTCCAAGATCGATATTTCAGGCCGAATGTACGCACAATTCTAAAATCTTGGCAAATTCGACTTCATGAAGTATACGAAGTCGATTTACGACGCCCTTCGCCGAAAAGCCTGCCGCTTGGGCGCCCGAGTGGATAACGGCGATAACGGATTTAACGGCGGTCGTTACACCTCATAGTCTTTCGAAAATCCCATATAAATATATGTGCGCATTTGTGGGGTACGAGGCGAATTTATGCGTTGATTGTCCTGTCGGAAGATCGATTGGGATCTGTGACCCTGGGGGAGACGAGATTGATCGTTCGATTCGGATTGTTATTGAGTCAAATATAGAGTGTGGTTTTGTATGGAAATATGTATAAGAAATGTTGATGGAAAGGTTTTTATTTGAATTTAATGACTGTGTTATATACGAAAATAATTGAATATTTCGATTTTTATGGTTACTTAGTTTAGCTGAACGTGTTGATTTTCATGAAAATATGAAATGATGGGGAAGATCCTTCTGGGAAAATTGATACCTCTTATTACTTTTTCCTTTAACTTCCTTATAGAAAATCATTTTTTTTTAAATAGTGTCATCAATACACTCGGAATTTGATTGGGTTCATTTGTTGCTTTTAATACAAAATAATGTAATGATTTTAATACTTCTAAAATTGGGAGGGGATCAAGTATCTTCTATATAATTTATATAGTTATTCAAAACGATTATCGACTTAAGTTTAGTAAAAAAGTACCAAACAAAACAAAACGTCATTTCCAAAAGATAGGTAGAAAATGCATCAAACTAATGAATATGCTTTTCAAACCTTTCTTTGCTTAATTACTAATCTAACTTAATCTTAAGATATGGAAAAGTCTAATTTAACTTAACCTAGCCTAGCTTGAACAAAATTCGAAAAAAATGTCCATCGATTTTTCAAACCTTTCTTTGCTTAATTACTAATCTAACTTAATCTTAAGATATGGAAAAATCTAATTTAACTTAACCTAGCCTAGCTTGAACAAAATTCGAAAAAAATGTCCATCGATTTTTCAACCGCATCCTATTTGTCGATGTGACCATTCAGATTTCATCAATATAATGAATTCTTTTAAGTAAATTCGAAGTAAATCAATAATAAATTCGACATATGTCTAATTTTTAATTATCATATCAAAAGCCAAATATATTAACAATCGATAAGATTTTCCAAATAAATTAGCGAGACAAAAATCGTCAGAAAGTCCTATCAATCAATCAATCTAATGCAACATAAAGGAAAAATTCATTGGAAAGCCAATCGATGAATATTCAAATCGCCTTCGCCGCTTTAAGGGACACACCTTATTCAGTTCGATGCACACAACGACTGTGTTATATTGCATTGTATTTTAAAAAGCATACGTGTTGCAGTTTAATATGGGCGCGCTCTGCGAGTTATTCGATATCCGAAGAACGATCAAGGTTTCGACGACCGCAACGCGTTTATTCGAGAAAAAAATAAAACCCAGAGGTTCGTAATAATCCGGGATTTATATGCATTTATATACACAGTATTTCGTCGATGAAGCTTCGATAAAATGCTTACTTTAGCAAGGTGAAGAACTGACGTTTTGCTTACGCGAGGTGAATTTTCGACTTTCAATTCGATTCGATTCGATGTGTGAAAAACGCTTTCGAAGAATTCAATATTATGAATTCGATGATTTGTTTAATATATTTGTTCGTTGAAAAGATTTCTTGGAATCGTTGTGTTGAAGCGTTGTTTTCGATTGGAGATTTATGAGAATAGATCGCGTATATGAAATTGCATCTTATTGTTAAATAAATGAGCTGTTCAGCGAATAAAATGATAAATTCTATGTACTTAAAAGAAGTTATTGATATTTAAAAATAATTAAATATGTATCATGTGTGAAATATCATTCCCGAATGATAAAGAAAAATACCATTAAATTACCTTTGTTTGGCAAAGTTTGGAAATTTTTGTATTAATTAATGCGAGCAAATTGAATAATGAAAAAAATTTAATGAATTTTGAAAAATACATCATACATACAATTGTTTTATGGAGTTTTGCACTGAACGGTTTGAATATTACATAAATATAATTCGAATAAATAAGAATGACAGAAAATGTAGTTTTTCTTCGTAAATCAAATCATTTCACGAATTCACTCATTTTCCTTTTGGCTAAAATATTTATCAGATACTGAAAAGGTGATACAGTTGAATAACGAACGAGCCACGTGTTCGAAGCCCTTGAAAACGAACCGATTTGTATTCAGATCTGTCGAATGATATCGACCTGCAAAGTGGGATAGGTAAAAGTAAAACTTTCTACTTTGTACTGTCTGTTCTCGACAGTTTTTCCCCTTTCAACAGATTTCTCCCTTTTCGAGAAAACTCAATTTTATTCTAGAGACGAATTCGAGACGCTTCTTACGAGAATATGGCGAATTTATTCATCGTATAGTTGATTATCATCGAATTTTTTGCGAGTTAATGATTCGGATTGTTGATTGATTTCGATTGAAATAATGAAGGCGAATGACCGCTGTGTTTTATGAAATGGTTATTAAAAGAAATGATGCATCATATGAAATGATTGAGCGTTGATAAAATGGAGTCAAGTATGTTTTTGATCAGATAAGTGTGTCAAGGGAAAAGTTGAATATCTTTGCTGATTAAATGCTGCAAATTTAGCGATGTGCGGAATATTTAAATTTTAGCAAAAGTATGATTTCAAGCGCAATAATACATTTTCGTATCAAATGTCAAAACTATTTGTTGAAAAACCGCAATATATAATATTACAACAACAATTTCATATCATTTACTAAAAAACCTCAACTAACTAAAAACCACGGTTGCCCACTGAGCCAGTTTTATAGATGTAATGTGACGCATAAATTTTTTTTATATATAATGTTTAATCGAAATTCTATTTTAATGCCGCAATTGAAAATTTCGTATCCATTAAAATGACACATTGAGTATCAGAGAATTTCCGAAGAGTTTCACTCGACTCTTTGGTCTTTTAAGCGATTTCAAATTTATTTTTTATTAAATTTAGTGTTTTTTAAAAATTTTAAGTTTCAAAATTAACTAAAGCATTTATTTCAAAAATAAAAAATAAATCGAGTGTAGCTTGAAGTTCAATGGATCGAACTTATACAGTCGCGAGCACGAATCATTTGTAACCCAACGACGAACCGAATCAAAATCTCAAAAAGCAAAATTGAAAATTCAACGCCGAAAAGCCTCAAATCCTTATCCTTGAACCGGATTGCAGAGATCGTAACGCAAAATGAATAAAAAACAAACGGGGGTTCATCGCACCCCCCGGGGGCCATTCGTTTGCCTACATCAGGGTTGGAAGCTCGGGGGCGCAGCGCCCCGCGAAGCCCCCATATAGAATGGGGAAGGTTGAAAAGGTGCTGAGGTGGAAAACTGTGAGGATGGGTTGGACTCGGAGGGTTGGAAGGTCTGCGTCACGTCCTCACCTGAAGTCAACCCTCGCGTGACCGTCCGATCGATATATGGGAGGTTCTATGTGGATTTTTTAAATTTTGTATGTGCGGTCTGCTCTTTTCCGTGTGTGTTTGTGTGTGTGTCAGTGTATTTTTTATGTTGGATTTGTTTGAAATTATGGTTTGAGCTTTCAATCGTTAGTTACTCGAATCGAGTGTTCTTTGATGTTTTTTTCTTATGTGCAATTCGAGCTTGTTAGCGATAATAGTTTTGTATGAAAAAAAATCAATTAACACTCAAGTTGAGTGAGTAGTGATTGAAAGTGCGGGTCTAGTATTGTAGAAAATAATTGAAGACCGTAGAAGTCAAGGGATACAGGGGATATGATCGAATTTCGAGGAAGCCATATTCAAAATTGAATATGTTTAATGATTGAAGAGATATTCGAGGGTAGTTAAGCGATCTGATGATATTTATGTGTGTTAAAAATCATCTTGGAACCGTTTATTTTCTTTTGAAATCAAACGAATGGAGATATTTAGACACTTTCTGCACTCAAGTGATAATTTGCAAAGAAGTACACTAGCCCTTTGCTTTAATTGAATTATATTTCCATATAAAACTATTTCCATATAAAACTATTTCCATTTCATAATTACGATAAAATATGGATAGAATCCAAAAAAATAATCGTATTCCATAAATAATTCAAAAGTGATTTTACTGAAATAGATTATTTAATTTTGTTCATATAAATTGCATACATTGTCATGAATATTATGTAAATATCACTCCGATGTGAAATCTTACATTTTTATTCGCAATTTAAATTGAAAATCACGAGCATAACGACGTAAATTAATTAATTACAATAAATCACTTTGTGAGTGGTTTTAACTGTTTTGTAAATTCAATAGAGATATAGAAAACCACAATTAGAGATAAGAGCAGAACGATAGTGACGCGTAGTGAAATGTTATCATCACTTAAGTGTTAAATCGATTATAGCACTCAACACATAATATTATAGAAATAAAACATTTTTAAATCTATTAAATTAAAATAATATATATTTTTCAAAGCATCGAAAGGGTTAAAACTTAAACCGAACAAATCCTCAAATGTGACGTGATCCAATTTCGATGTAAAATCACCTTCCTCTATCGTAACACATGTGACGTTAAAAGTGAAATGAACAAGAAAACTTAAATTTTTAATAAATAAATATTATCGATTTATAAATAAGAGATTCTAAGAAGATTTTTATGAGTACCAGTTAAAAAACAACTCGTGTAATATAAACGAAAAAAACAAACCTCTCGTTTCGTTCGGAACAAAACAATCTCACGAGGAATTACGTTTGAATTAATTTTAAGAACACGAGCGCTTTTCACGACTTTTTCTCTTGCGGAAAAGTCGAAATCGAAAACGCTCTTAAAATCTTTCGCAAAAAAGGAAATTTCTTTCGAAATTAGAAACGAAAACAAAGAAGAGGAACCACGCCGTCGTTACATTAGCAAAGTGTGCTGTTGGAAGTACGAGTCGTAATAAAAAAAAGGCAGTGAAAGCAATAATAAAGTCCCGCCGTTTCGTAGTTGTAAAAATTGTATTTCCATGAGAACGAAAAATATACATGCGAAGGCTGAAGGGTGAAGTTGTGGTGACATATGAAATATGAAAAGAATCTAAGGAGAAAAAATCGTGTAGAGTTCGTTAAGTTAATTACCGAGTGGAAGGATAATTAGACCCGTTTGTGGAAAAACTTTGTTTTTCCCGAGGAAAATCGGTGATTTATCTTTTGCACAAAAGTGGAAATGTGTTTCGTATAATTAAGAATATGAGACGAAACGTTTCGATATTTAGAGATTCATATCACTCCATTATGAATATTTCTGAAATTTATTTTATTTAGTTATGCAAGATTAATTTATCGCTTTCACATTCGAAAGAATCGAATAATTCAAACATACATATATTTGAGTTCTAGACATAATATTTATATTAAAAACACACTAATACGTTATTTGAAATACTTAAAAGTAAACATTCCTTGTTTTCGTCAGATTTAATACACATATAAAAAACAAATTCTCAATGTGAAAATTTTCATTCCACGAAAAAAATATTAGTGAAAACCTGAAGGGCAACACGGTTGTTATACGAAAACATTTCTCACGGGAAATCGGGCAAAAAGCAATCTTTGAAAATCGCGTCCTTTCGAATAAGAAAAAAATCCTTATTTACTCACAAGTGGAGAATTCAAACGCGAAAATTACCGAACAACGGCTCCTTTGCACAATTGTCCAAGAATCTATCGATAGACATACGAATCACCGAATTACCTATCGAAAATCAATTCTAAAAAATCTGTTGAAGCATTTTTTTCAAATAGAGGTCAACAAACCGAATCCTACTCGACCCACATCTTCAACTACGTAACACCATAGCAATCGAGATTTCGTGGGATGTGATTTTTTTTGCAACGTTTCCGAAGAGATAATGGACCGTTGCAAGAACCGAATGCAAATCGAGCAACTTTACACGTTGCAAATAACGAAAGATATATCGAGTGGCTAATTGTTCGGATTTTCAACTGTTGATTCTGCGAAGCTTGAGAAAGATTTATCGCTGTTTTGTTCATGAAACCGAAAATATTCGAACATTTATTAAGCTGTGATATGTTTTTTGTATACTCGGTTAACGAATTCGTTGTTTTGAATATTTTTAAATAGCGGGAATGCTCATTATATTTGCCTAATTAGAAATTGTTGCCTTTTTTGCACCAGTACTCGCACTTAAAACGAGAAACGAAACAATTTCTAGCTAAAAAATATTGCATTCCCCTTAGTAATACATTTCTGATTATAATTGTGGTTCATTCAAAGTGAAACTTCAATGAAACATTTTACGTTCATTTTTATGAACTTTTGTACAAATAAATTGAAAAGTCTTTATCGATATTAAGTCTATCTAAGTTTTTTTTATGATTCCATTTGTCCTTAATAGAAATTCCACTTTGTATACTTTGTTAATTATGATAGATTAACGCAATTTATTAAATTACAAAAGATCTTTTTCCAACAAATTAAAACGTATATTGTGTCTACACACTCATAGCCGAGTTTGAATAGCGCTTGCTAATTGGGCAAACAGCTTAAATCCGAAGTTAATTTCGGTCTTTTTTTCTATCGAAAACACTATTAACACACATCGAGCTTTAGACAATACATACAGTATCGTATAAGTATAAGAAAATATTGCAAATTGTGGGGAAAATGGGGAGAATAATGAAGAGAGACGATTCCGTAAGAATATCGCGTTAATTTCGGCGTATAATAATTATAATATAATGTGTGAAAAAGGCTGGGAAAATTTTCATCGCGAACGTTGATTGCCCTAATGAGGAAAAACGTTCTAGTTGTGACGCAATACGTTCATTATTGTACGTGCGAAACCGGGGCGCAATTGCACCGTCTTGTGCTTTGGAAAAAATAAGGAAATTGAAAAAAATCGTCGTTGTTTTATTTTAGATAAGACGTTGAGTAATTAAGTCGCTTTATATAAAAAAATATTACAATACTTTGCGAAAATAGAAGCGTTTCAGTGTATCAAAGAATCATTTAATAGAATGATGTTGAGATTTTTATATGAGATCGATAGATAATTAAGAACATACGAAAAAACTAAATAAAATATTTTATAACTAGTGTTTGAATTGAAAAACATCGATAATCTTTTGAGAATATTTAATAACTTAATCGCATTTAAATTATGATTTTTGAAAGGACACATTTTTATGACCAACGCAAATGATAATCAAGTTATAATTCAATTGTGAAACCAAAAGTGGAAATAAATTATACGTTTACTATATTTGACTATGGAATGGATTACAAAATAAAAATTGCGATTTATAAATTTATCTTTGTAAACTCTCCTAGCTCAAAGTTTAAATAAGCCGAGCTTCTCTCGTTGTAACCCTTCCTTTAATCTTGAACAAAAACGAACAGTTTCGAGCCATTATTCAAGCGCACCTTCAACTTTCAGACTTTCGTAAAGAGCGGGAAAAAAAATAGAATCTTCGATAAAATAAATCAAGATCGAATCTCGCCTTTAACGCGAAAAAATCTACCTTTTGAAATGCCGCAACAAAGCCTCCTTTCATTCTGAAATATTCGCGAAGAACTGAATTGAGCGAGGCGTAATTGATTTTAAGCTTAAAAACTTGACGAAAATTATTATCGAGTCGAAATTTAATGGACTTGAATTTTTCGATGGGATCAATATTGTGGTGTTTTAAGTGAGTGAATTTGATTACGGTGCAATCGATTTTAGTTCCCATCCCTTAAAGTGATTCGCCCTTGACCACACTAAATATAATAGAGTACGTGTTTGGTATTTTTTTCATGAAACTATAAAATTATTCAACCTTAACCTTTCTCGAATAAACTTCTATTAGTTTTATGAACAAGTAAATAATTTGAATACACAACTAATTGAAATACCAGTATTTAAATGTACACTGAATATTTTGTATAGGTATGGTTTTCACAATAGACGGATGCAGTTGAGTTAAGAAGAAATAGAATGGAAAATATTTTTCATTTAGAAATTCATACAATCGTTTTCTGAAAGCATTTTAAAATGTTTTATGCACAGCTAATGGAGAGTAGATTGAATTGATATGATACTAAGTCAAATATCCAGAAAAAGTGAATATTCGCCAAAGTTAAAATTATACGTCTCAACGATCAATGTTTACTTGACTAAAAGCTAGCTTTTGAATTTGGCATTAAAAAAAAGATCAACACTGAACGCCAAAGTTTCAAGGTGATTCTTATAATCGATTTTCTTCGAAAATTTTCTGAAAATATTTATGCAAAAGATACAAAATAAAACACAACAAAAGAAACTTATTTTTGCAAAATTCAATAATAAATTTTTCATTCCGAACGTTCATCTCGGTCAACGGAAAACATATCCGAAAATATTTATTCAATGTATAAATATTTTGAATGGAGACTAATGCGCTTTATTCAAATCGAAATGTTTTCACGAAAAGAAAATTCGATTTACATCCGAAATCGCGTAACAGCCGCGACACGGCGATTACGAAACTTCGAAGCCTGCAAACCGTGCGTTTGACGCATTATCATACCTGTACAATACGTTTTCGTCGGAAAATCGTTCGTGCAAAAGACGTTTAGAATTGCTAAAATGTATAGCATGACCGAAAAGTTGGAGTAGATGCAATAAACTTTAGCTATTCTACATAAAAAATTAAATTGTGGAGAATTCAATAAAGCATAAAGTATTTCATGATACGCATTTAGTGATTTTTTTGAAAGATATTGAAAGAAATTTGAGGAAAACTGAATTTAGAATCGATATGACGATCGAAGACCGAGGAGTACAAGTGAGATTTTTGCCAAAATTGAATTATGCACAGGAATCGCTTCTATGCACGCTCATTTATTTGGTGGCAAAAGGATATAAACGAATTCGGAACGTGTGCCGAGATATATCATCAAATCATTCGACCTCTTCCTAATAAATGTAGGTGCATGGTCAATTTCGAATGTGCTTTTTCTCGAAATCACCGCGAAGTCACTTGTATCCCTCGACCTTTTCAGTCGTCATATATTCTAGATCTTATGAATATTTGAATATGAAAAAATCGAATTTTCTGAGACATTCTGTGCGTTTCGCAACACGAAAAGCACGTTCCCCCGAACTCTAGTGAAACCGTGAAATTCACTATTCCACGAGCAACAAGACGATTCGCGGTCTCGTAATCGATTCCAGGACAGCAAAGCCAAAGACAAATTATACAATAATATGTAAGGCGAATCATATTATACAACCCGAGATGCGTGATATAATCAAAACGAGCCTTTTCGCTAGATTTACCGAAGGAGAAGAGCTTAGATGACTCGGAATACATAACTCAAACCGCACGATCGCGGGTTGGATTCGAAACGATTTATCTTTGGTGAATAGGTATGAGGTTTCATATGAAATATAGTTATATATCGATGTGAAAATTTTGGGTTATGTTACAGTAAAATCGTATCATTAGTGAAATCATGAATTTATTGATGTTTCATGAAAATCATGTTCAATTAAGAATTCGGTATTAAAATGATAGTCAGATAAAAATTTAAGATTAAGGGTCAATCTTCCAATCGTTAGTTAGTCAATTTAAGTGTAAAGTAGCATAAAATTTAAACGAGTTTAAGATAACATGGGGTGAAAATGTTAACACGTTGCTAGGTAACATAGCACTTGAGTTGACTAACGATTGAAAAATTGGGTCGAAAAGTTGTCATCGCATTCGCCAAAAATTCGATTTAGCTGCACCAGATCTATTTTTCATTTTGATAAATCTTTTTTGAATGAAATTATTCATAATTTAATAAAGTTGTAAAGAGGGTACGACAGTAATATTATAGACACATGATTTTAATAAACATCTATATTCACTAGCATTACCATATTTTCAGCTGTAAAATTATAAATTCAATGCCAACTACAAGTATTTCTCTAGTGAATCACACTTTCAGCAGCAAAATTACAATATTATCAAACTGACAATAACGATTTCGCTACAACACACATATTACACATAAAAAATCGATCTACACAAAAAAATAAACTACCACCGAACACGCACATCTCAACATCCAAAACGTTACCTAACGAAAAGCCCTTCGTAAAAATAAACCAACCAGGTCGAGAGGTCGAAGCAGCGATTGATATCAAAATGCAGAATCGATTTCGAATTTCGAGATAGCACACGTATGTATTGTATATGAGGACCGAAAAGGCCAAGGGGTAAAAGCGACTTAGAGAAAAGTGCGTTCCAAGTTGACCATGTATTGAAAGAAGGTTGAGTGATTTGATATTTCTCGACACACGTTCCGAATTCGTTTATATCCTTTTGCCATCAAATAAATGAGCGTGCATAGAAGCGAATCCTGTGTATAACACAATTTCGGGAAAAATGTCACTTGCACCCTTTGGCCTTTTCGATCGTCATATATATATTTACACACAAAAACACTATTTTATATGGCGAAATTGCGGTGAAAATTCCGCGGCGAAGTCGCCTCGTAAAAACGTATCTGTCGATAAGGGGTTATTCCGCGAGATAGCCGAAGGGGTTGAAAAAAGGGTAGGCCGTTATGTTGGATGCTGTGTTTTTATGGGGGGTAATATTCTCTAATGTCTACTTTTGAAAAGTAGCGCTGTTTTTCCGCTGAAAAAATTTTTTTCAGGGGGATTCTAGGGCACAATTATACGGAGTGGTGGGAAATTCGTTTGAACGCTTCGCTGGTTTTCGGCGATGCTGAGGATATTATTTTAATGGTGGTTTTATATTGTGCTGTTTGAACGTAATCGAGGTGTCTATTGTGTGTATTTTATACTAAATGTTGTATTTGTAGAAAGAAAATCTATTAAATTCTAAGAAAACGTTTCTATTGTGGAATTTTGAATGGCTTAAGTGGCCGCAACAGTTGAAGTAATGTCGTTAAATGAAACATGTCGATTAAGCAGAAGAATAATGGTTTAAAAAAATACCAAAATTAATTACAAATTTTATAGTGGTCATATAAAAATGAAAATGTTACCGAGTTGCGTGTTAAGTTTTATAGTAATTGAAAAAAGTATAGTTGGATTAAATTTTATACCGCGAACAGAAGGTTGCTAGAATTGGATTAACTTAACATAACGGGCTAATTAAAATAGCTGCTGAAACAACGTCTTAAAGTCTGAAAATGAAACATTTTCATAATCCTATTTTCAAGCTTGGAGCTTTTTTGTTTATATGTGAGCAAAATTCATTTTCACATCACATAGTACGAATAATTCTCGCAAACCTTTTCAATCAACTCGATTGAAATACCACTAGGTTCAAGACAAAAGAGCCCTTTGATTCTGGTCAGAAAAGTACGAGACAACATCTCTACACGTCCTGTATTAAATTTCTAACTCAAAGTATGCCGCGGACCACAAAAGCGGGAACGGCTCTTTTTTAAATTTAAATTCCTCAGATGCTAAAAACCGAGAGAAAATCGGATTCATGATAAGCTCTTTAACTGAGAAAAAATTTAGCAAACGAATCGATTTTTTTTTTCATTTTGAATTTTCCTTATAAATTCAAATTCATATGAGAAAACATTGATTTAATATACGAGGAAGAAAAAATAGACGTCTTTATATATTTTTTTATGAAAAATAATAAACATGTATGAAATTTGTTCCATATAAGGCATTTTGATGCCCGCGTATGTTATGTTCCTAAATAACGATATATAAACTAAAAATAAAGACGACTCATAAATCTAACAATAGCTTTAGTAAAATGAAAAAAATATTCTACGAAAAATACTATTATCGTTAAATATATTTGCGTGTATGAAGCTATACGGTACAAATATTTTCGTAATATGATGCATAAAAAAAATAATATTTCACTACATAATAATGAAATAGAGTTACTTAGCTTTCATAAAAAACTTAAATGCATTCATGAAACTGAAACATGAGTCTAAAGTGAGTATGAAGCGAACGTTGGAAGTAAAAGTGGGTCAAAATTCAAATGCGCTTAATATGCATATGCACACATTTTTTAAAGTGCTCAAAAAAATGTATGAAAAGCTGCTGAAAGTGTGACTTTGAAATGAGCGATATTCGTTTACACTGAAGGTACATAAATTCATATTTTCTTCTTTGATCTGAAAAAGCATCGACGTAAATATTTCGACGAATTCGAAGAAAAATGTGAGTTCGATGAGAAGGAAATTTTTCTACGTGCATATTACGAGTTTTTGTGGCATCGACGTTCGGAAATAACGAAACTGTTACTTATTGATTGATATTTTTTTATTTCAGAGTTTATGTAACGCTCCGATGTGTATTTGCATATCAGAAAAATAAACTCTGTCAGTTCTAAAGTACAAAGAAATATATATTCGAACGAGCAAAAAACGATGCAAGCAAAATTGTAAAACAATTTACGAAGCCGATAAAAATATTCATGTTACTCATATATTCGCGTCTGATACGATAAAACGATACATACATTAAGAACGGATTTAACAATCGGAAAACGCGAATACGCTTTGCAAAATCCTCGAGAAAGTCTTAATTAACGATCGAAATAATAAGCGATTAATTGTAAGACGCGAAAGCAAACCGATCGACGCAAAGCGAAAGTTGAGAAACAGATAAAAGTAAAATTAATAAAAATCGTTCGATATACGAAGATTATTATTACAGTGGAAGAGTTTTACGCGCCACTGAACGAATGCGAGAAATAATCGTCAACTTTCCTAAGGCGGGTCTACACCGTTGGAATCGGCATGCAAATTTCGATTTTTTTTATGTTGATTTTGCATTTGAATATTAATTCAAAATAATCATTAAAATAAGAATTTATTTTAGTTCAGTAGAAAAATAATTTTTCTTCAGTATATTTATAAATATTTTTGTAATAAATATAGGATTTAAGCTTTAACTGAAAAAAATCGTAAACGAACTATGATTTTAGCATAATATTCAATTTGTTTTCATTTAAAAAAAAACTAAAGAATTTTGATTTTTCTATATTAACATACAAATTTCAATATTTTGATGAATACATGTATAATCAACATATTCAACAACGGAATTCATATTAAAAACTATCATATTCGTACATACCAAATAAAAAAATCGATTTTACAACAAACCATGTGTTTGATTATACTCTCATACTATTCTATGCTAAATTAACAAACTATTCATTTACACTACAAGTTTTCACACACATTTGTATACTCAACCAAAATCGATACCTAGACCAAAATTGTAAATAATTAATACAAATGAACACACAATCATAATTCGAATACACATTTCAGTTATTCATGTGCATGTAAACTATTCGTACAACTTATTGTTAGTTAGTCAAATTTGATGTATAAGTTGAAAGTGAAAATTGTATCTCTGACCAGGAATGGTAAAATTTTCATGTAAATTACAATTAATTTATTGTTCATAAAATAAGCGAGCATCAGTGGATATGGAACAGATTTATCTAATCTACATATTTTATGGAAAAAAAATATTTGCAAAGTAGTTTTCTAGAATGGATTATGTACGAACAGCAAATTTCCACTACAAATACAACAAACAAAATATTCATTAATCACAGTCTCAATTTCAAGTTTCACACGCTCGATTATGCAGATTCATCTCTGGGCCGCAGATAGCGAATAATCCGGCAATTAATCGAATCGGTTGGTGCTACACACTTGTAATGTGTACATACACATATTATTGCATGCGATGAATAATTGCGGTTTAGCGACTCACTGGGGGCCATCAAAATTTTTGCAACTCGGTAAACGGTCGTTTTCGCTATAACAAAAACCCGTCGCGCCGGTGCCGAAGACGAAAACAGGCTTTATACACTCATCATGACGAGATAATATGTTCGTTTCGTATTAAATATATATGTATGGGAAATTAGGGTTATGTCAGGTGATTGATATTGTGTGCGAAATCGAACTAATTGACGTAAACGTGTGTACGAATGTAACTGTTTTTGTTTAGCGAAGGTGACGATATGTTTGATAAAAGTTGTACGAGTTTTATTTTTAGTTTGGGTGAAATAATTTTGTGGGTTTATGGAGGGTGTTGCACTAGAATTTTTACTAGATGAGTACCTAATTTAGTTTAGGGTTCTATTTTAAGTTAAATTGGGGTCAGTGACGTCATACTTATCAAAGGGGTGGCGCATAGAATGAATGGTCACACCTTTAGGACTTACGCTAACCTAAGCCTAATTTAATATAGCCTTAACGAGCCTAATGTGGAAGCATTTAGATATTCTAACTTTAAGGTAAATGGATGAAATCTAGTTATTTTTGGCTAATGGATAAACATTTCATTAAGCATCTGAATTGAGTAAGAATAGGAATATTATTTTACTAATAAACCAATTATTCTTCGACAACTTGACACTCTAATAATTGCGTAATTTTTATCTGAACTTATTCGATAATAAGTTTCAGCCCTTGAGCTCGAAACGAAGCGTTTTCTCAAACCGATTCGATTGTGCGCAATATCGCGATATCGCGAACGAACCTTAATTGAAAATGACGAGAAAATCAGTAATTGAAATCGAAATATTGAAGAGTTCGATGGAAAAGTTGAGAGTTAGGAGACGACGACAATGCGAGCCGAGAAGGAAGGACCTTGTCGATATTGTGTTTCGTCGAAGCGAGTCCTTATTTATTATTGGATTCGTGGAACAAATTGTCGTAAAGTCAATTAGATGTTTATTAAATTTCGTATCGTTGACGTTTTCAAGGCGGCTCAGTTTTCGCTGTGAAATTTGAGAAAATTCTAATGAATCGGGGATGTTTATTACGCGATATGAAATAAATGTCCTTGATAAATATTATGAAGATCAAGATCAAAAGTCATGAAGTTCAATAAAGGATCGACAATCGATTCCAGCTCAATCAATTGGCAAACCACAACAAGAAATTCGATTCAGACCTTCGGGTCAAAATCAGACAGCACAATTATCCAATTCGCCGATGCAATACGATACATAAATCGCATCCCGTGGGACGCAAGATACACATGATGGAATTCCACAAAAGGCCAATTGACCGATGACCTGGTACAAAGTCGTCTTCGTCCGTCGGAGTAATTAGCTTCGAAACATCGAGGATGGACGGAACGAGCCACGCCCTCGATCTGAAGTTCGAGGAGTCGAAGGTTCCGAGATCAAAGGACACGTCTGTCGAGATGGAAATTGGGTGAGGTTGTGGTCGGGGAATTGGGGAATTCGATATTGAGATGTTTCCCGATGAGGTTTCGATGTTGCGTGTTCTGAATTTGAATAATTTGTTGTTGATTTGGATTGGTGAAGTTTTGGAATGTTATGTATTTGAAACAGTTTATATTAAATGACCTGAAACCCGGAAGGATAAACAACTAAAGATGTTACTGAAATCGATCAAATTCTCAACTCTTCCTATCGATAAATCAATTAAGGAAAATTAGATTAGATTCTTAGATCACAGGAATACTAAATTCGATACAGTATGTATAAGCACGTGTACCATTACGATATCTGTTGGTTATTTTTTCTCAGATTTTTTTCCGATCGCAAGATCGAGCCTTGTGTCTAATTATGGACTAAATTAGTCTCATTCAGGTCAAATTAATTGATATTCAATAAAAACTCGAGCTATTTTTGAACCTATGAATAATGCGAACTTTGATTCAATTAACATCGTATGACGCACCAGCTCTTTCGAATCAAAACATCATTATAAAAAATCTAAATTAAAATCAACTACATAACACAATGTTAGTTTTTCATCTAACAAATGATGACAAAGCGATAAGAGAAACGACTGCACAATACAAATCGTTATGAAACACATGTCCGCGTCTCCAGGACGAACTTAAGACGATCAAATGACATTTTCTCACGACTAAACTGAGAACATGGAAATAAAATAAAACGACCGATATAAAAGTTGCAGAGCGACATGCACTTAGCGATTCGAGTGTATTATATGTACCTACTGTCGATAAGCACGTTGAAAAGTCAAAATGTTAGTAGATCGCGACTCAAAATGTCGATCGGTTAACTTTCGTATAATGTGAGGAAATTGAATTCGAAGATCGAAAAAGTAGGTCGGTCATTATTCACGAAGCAATAACACGTGGCTTCGGGTCACGGACTTTGGGGTACAACTCTCCCCCGATTAAATACCAGCCTGTTGGATTAACAAAACCGCAAGAGTAAAGGTCGCTGAATGATCTGACTAAATCCTGGAAACGATCCTATATCGGCATTGAAATAGTGCTCAGATTAGATTCGGTCGAGAATGAAATTAGTAGCAGGATTTCTAATAAAGATTTCTCAACACTTCAAAATTTTGAAAATAATAAGAAAACTTAAAAATGATTAGTTATAGTATATATTGAAGACTAGAAGCTGACCACACTTAACAAAAAAATAATTAATAATTAAGAAACCGCTGAAAAACCGAAGCCCAAATCCGATTAGGACTGTAGTCGAAAAAAATCTTTATTGTATAAGAATACATTAAAAACCCCAAATCGACTTGCAAATACACAGTAACTTTGTATAACGAGTAATTCACATAAAGAGCAAAAGAAAACGTAAAAGAAATACTTTTTCCAGTGAGTGATGTTTTGCATAATGAGCGACAAGAGAAGAGATGTTATAACCTCATATGCAGCATTTTGACTTTTCGTCATTCAAAAAATATAGTTTTACTTAACAAGTAGTCAATTATCTAACTACGAACTGCCAAAAAAACATCAGCGGAACAGAGACAGACATATTGCAGTACACACATCCGTCTCTGTTTCGCAGATTTTTGACAGTTTTAGATGAAGTACTAAATGTATTTCACATTACGATTAAAATTATATAACAAATTCTGCTGTATTTTACTGTATTCCATACAATACCTTTGAATCAGAAGAAAACTCTGAACCGAGAATTTTCAAGCATTCCTCTGAAGAAGCGGAAATCGAAAGCCTTCGAAAGCGAGAGGTGTGCACAAACGAAGAGGTCTTCGACCTGTTCCATAGCCAGGGGGAAAACTCGGAGGAAAATGTTCGGAAAACTGTCGGGAAAGCTCCGGGGTCGTTGTGCCCGTAAACTACTCGTGGAAAACCCAGACGGGCGGTGGTTTGCACAATCGAAGCCTTTGTTGTAGGAAATGGACGTTAAGCTGCATGGGAAATACGTACAATTGTATCAAATGAAAGGTTTTACCTGTGAATAAAGAAAATTGAAAAAAAATCTGAATGAATTCGAGACCGTGTCGATGTATGGTATGAGAAAAATTTGAAGGAAAATTCATTTATGAAACAAATGAAAATGTACATTTTACGATTCAAATTGAAATTTAAAAATTTTATAGAGTAATTATGGAATCATATCGCACTATTTTCAATGTGGAAAATCATCGCGAACGTTTTATTGCTGCGTCTGATCACGTTCGTGATTTCAATTTTACAATCCTGTTATTCATTTTCTAGATAAAAGTGAATCAGAAAAGGTTACTTTTGTTAGATTAGCTTTTCGATAACGTAATGAGGTTTTCAAGAATGCGTTTCGAATCATTAAATGAATCACTGCAGATTATGATGTTTTTCAGGAAATAATAAATGGGATTTATGTGTATAACAAGCTTGTAAATAATGTAATAAAGTTTTCGAAATCTTTAGGTTGTTAATTCAAGATAATATCCGTTATAAACACAGTATATATTTGATCACTTAAATTTACTTAAACAATAAAATTGTGCATCAGTGAAACAATAAATGAGCTTTTGAGATAGAAATACATTAATTTACAGAAAGTAACTATGAAAAATTTTAATAAAGAATGATTTGACATAATTTATTTTCTATAATAATTAATACTTTTTTCGGTCATATGAATCAGCCTTAAGACAAAGTAATTCCTTAATTGTTTTATCGAATTTATTCATGGGTCGGCGGTTAATTGGAGCACAGGTGATTCGGAAAGCGTATTTTAATTGCCGAAATTAAATTTTCGCCAAATCGTACAATTTCCCTACTCCAATGAATGTCGTACGAATTGTAAATAAGTTACGGCGTCCCTTTTCACGATGAATTATTTACCGAGGATTCCTGGAAATAATTCACAACAACGTCCGCATTCAGAAATTATTGCCAGACAGAAATCTGATTAAATTTTAATAACAGAAGCCTGGAAAAAACGCGAAATTTCACGAAGCAATATAAATGCGCAAAGTTGATTCGTTCGAAGCGGATTTTCCGCAGCGAAGATAAATCCTATATACGAAAAATTCGATTTTAATCACGATTCGAAACGCTTTTTGACTTTAGAATTGATTGTGTTCGTGTAAAATTCGAAAATGCAGAAAAAAATTAACACCACAGTCTGACAGAGATGTCGCAATCAAGTGCAATTGTGCACAATTAGTGCGTTACTCGGACTCGTTTAACGTTAACGAATCGGCATTGCTTCGTTAAAAACAATATAATACGAAAATAAAACACGAATGTAATGTCTGTGAAATTTACGAATATATATTTTTTTGTATGTAGAATGAGAGCATCGACAGCTGTTTGTTGTAAGCGCAGAGAAAAGGATGTAACAGACAGGTGCATCGTTAGTTATATACTTGAATTGTAGATATACATTTTGTATATTCGTATTCGATGAATCCTTGCATGATTGATTAAAGTTAGAAATAGACTTTATAAAATCGTATATTTCATATTTTAAATGTGAAAATATTCTGAGTTTTTATACGCTTTGATATTGAAATGAAATTCAACTTGTTAACCTAGAAAATTTTCGATATAATTAGCAGACGTTAATAGAAAACGTTAATGAATAAATAACGAGGACGCGTGGTGAAATAATCGAATTCAATTCTAACAAAACATTGAACTGTCTAAACCACAAATAGAACAATACATCAGAAACGCTACGAATGAAAATCCTTAATGAAATGCAAATAATTCATCGCATTTCCTCATATTCAATTCAAACAGATCAATACACAGTTTTCCAAAGCGATTATATTTTTCCAACTTTCCAACCAACCTCGGAAAATTCCGTTTCATCGTCGCATTTAGATTTCGATCGAACTTTTTTTTTTGACGAATTCAAATATTTTCAATTGACTGTTCGTAGGAAGAAGGCGAGTTAAATATTGAATATCTGTATATATGTATTTGTTCGGAATAAATAATGTACGGTATGATGAGAAATGTACAGGAGCGGTCACGGACGATCGTCGTAAAATATATAATGTGTCCTCGGTCCGCATTCCAGGGCTGGTCAATCGGGCCGGTGACCTTCCGTTTTATACCCCTGCTTGTGCGTATGTGTCGTGTTTATTGTGGGGCGACTGTAGGAAGAGCAAGGAAGGAAACGCAGATAGATTTATGTGTTCTATTCATATAATTATAGTAGTGTGCAGGTCATGGTTGGAAAGTCTATTAAACTTATTAAAAAAAATATTTAAAAAAATGTTAATAAAAATGTATGTAAAACTCAATGGACTCCTTAACTGCTGATGCTTT
Source organism: Cheumatopsyche charites (assembly GCA_024721215.1). Taxonomy (NCBI): domain Eukaryota; kingdom Metazoa; phylum Arthropoda; class Insecta; order Trichoptera; family Hydropsychidae; genus Cheumatopsyche; species Cheumatopsyche charites. The sequence continues at coordinate 6,941,810 of CM045586.1, read as the reverse complement.
CATAGTGAAACTTTTTAGAGTTGATGTGTGCATATCTGGAAAGATTTCTGCATCATTATATCATTTTTTTTACAATGTACAAGATATCTATCTTTGACAGTTCTCATGGAATTTTAGTCGTGACAAATGACGACTGAAAAGGCCAAGGGATGCAAGTGACTTTGCGGTGATTTCGAGAAAAGCTTACCCATACCCACCCACATATATTAAGAGGAGGTCAAGTGATTTAATGATATATCACGGCGCACGTTCCGAATTCGTTTAGATCATTTTGCCACTAAATAAATGAGCGTGCATAGAAGCGATTCTTGTGCATAGCTCAACTTCGGCAAAAATGTCACTTGTACCTCTCGGCCTTTTCGATCGTCAAATATTATGCACGACTTACATATGCAACGGAATTTACTATATGAAAACAAAGAATTTTATTCAACAGTTCAAAATCGGCTTGAAGTCTGAAGAATTTCGAGCAATATTGAGTCACAGAAACTAACATTAAAAATATTTTTGATTTATTTCAAGTAAGCACCCATAAAATAGTGAAAACTTCTGTGAATAAAATATTTTTTTATATTAAAAAAATATATTGGGCACCCTGATTCACCAACCCTGCCCGAGGCCGTCCCTGTTCTCATACCGTTACTAGAGACAGATGCTACCAATCTACGTTCGCGAATCTCACGGTTCGATTAGTTTATTTATATTCATTTTTTTTTTATTTAGTCTGTTCGCAAAATGTGTGAAGATAATTCCAGTTTACGAGCGCCTCGTATACTACTACTATTATTTTATGAAAAAATGCACAATAAAACACCCAGGTATAATAATAAGTCTGTTCCGAGCTATTTTCGTTCTCGAATTTATGAGAGTCCTTTTCACGAAAGACGTCACAATTTTCTACGAATGAAAAAAACCACAGTCGCAATGAAACAAAGGTTATATTTCAAAAATAGCGCGATGAAAATTTATGTGGTCGAAAATAATACAATCGATTCGATTTCATACACGATACGACAAATATTTTCTAGTTTCATTTATAAATAAAACATATTATTCTATTGAAGTTCATAAAAATAACTTTGAAACTAAGTCTGATGAATCTTGAAACGAATGAAACGACTCAGTTGCTAGATGTTATCAGATTCGAACTTCTCGAGTCTCTAATTAAGACTACTTCTAGAGATTGCAGTTATTCGAAAAAAATGTTCTCGGATGATGTTTTGAATGAAGGATTTTTTTTTCAGCTTTCGAAAGCCGTTTTGAACTTTAACCTTCAGCCAGAAAGGATATTGCATTCAAAGGCATGCCACGATATTGAATTTCAAACGCGCGCTCCTACGTACATTTTATGTACATTTATTAATAGAAATATCACGTTCCATGGCGAGGAAATTTTTCAGTAATTAATAGGAGTTTTCAGCCCTTCGTATGTGTTCCGCTTTTGAAATTCACTCTGAAGGTTGCTTAAGTATGTGTATAGGGAAAATATGAAGAATTTTTTCATGGAATTCAAAACTATTTACATTAGTGATTAATTGAATATATATTTTTTGATAAATCGCATTAGTATAAACATTATTTGTGTAAATATTCATCGATTAAATATACTAGATTTTGGATGGTATACAAAAAGCCACATCCTTCTATTTAAAAATTCACGATTATTGTTATGCACGTATGACCTAGTAATCTGAAATTAAAAAGAAATTATGACTATTGTTCAAATATAATTCATCCATAATCAACAAAAATATAAATTATTAATTAACATAAGTTAAAAATAATAAAATTTCCATTCATACATATTAAAATTTCACGAAAAACGATCTCAATTATAACTCAACGAAACAGATAAAATCTTTGAAACAAAGTTCGAAACAGTCAAGAACCAATTTAAATATGTATCAACGTCTAAAAGTGAAAATACTTTCCATCTCAACATTCAAACACCATCGACTATTCAGCGAATTGGCGCGATTTATTCAAATCTATACACAATACGAACCGAAAATACGCATGTCGAAAACGAAACGTCTTCTTCAGAAAAAGATAATCAAACACGTCTATCAAACCGATTCGTTCGACGGAAGAAAAAAAACACCTAATCGCACAAACGACACAAGAAACTCGATACGAGCGACGCATTTCGTATTTCCCGCCCAAAAAAAAATAATATAACGAGCGCAATTTCTCGGGAAATTCGGGTACATTCATACTTATGTCGGATGTTTGCGATTAGGGTGTGTGCACACATGACATAATAGATTTCCGGAGTGGAGAACGAATGTCTGAAAGTGACACCCCGAAGAAACTGGAGCGACTAACTTGTCAAGATTCGAAGTTGGTGAGAAAGTTTTCGGTGGATTTTCGAGTATAATTGGCGTATGATTCATTCATCGGATGAAATTTTCGTTTTCAATTTGAGAAATTTCGTTAAGTGGTTTATAAATGTTTTAATTTTTAGGAAATTTAACAGTAATGATGATTAGATTCGTTTGGATGTGTTGAGTCAAGTTGAACGGGTGAGTTTATTTTTTAATGATTCAGGTTTGAAATTTCAATCGTTTATTAATCAAATCGAGTGTTATATAGCACTAGGTGATGTTTTTTGCGACAGTTTATATCAAATTCTATGGATGGAAAACAAATTAACTCGTGCTACATAATACTTAAGTTGAGTGACTAACGATTGAAATTTTAAGCTTTAGTGAAGTATTTTGGTCATCAATTAGTAGTACAACGGTCAATTAATAACAGTCAATTGTATAAAATCAATACAGCTGATAGTTTAATTTTTGAGGATTTATAAATGATATTAAACACATGAATCTATAATACATTGAATTTTCAACTCATATCATAGCTATAATTTAAATTTAATCAATAAAACATATAAATTCTATTCATTTTCATAATTTAAAGTAAATTTTCAATTGATAATTCAAAAATACATTGAAACGAACGAAAACGAGCAAATCCTTGACGACGAGAAACAACATCAAAAGTTGAAAAAACTTCCACTGCGCAAACCGATCGAGCTGAAAGACAAACTTTGTTTGCACATGAAAAACCAAATCTACGTTAAATTTCCACCTCAATTCCAACGAAAAAACAACATACCTAATACCCACCCCATACAAACAAACAAACAAACAAACAAAAAATTACACCCCACGGCAAAAAGGAGCGGCGGCACACGAGCGCGACACATAAGGTTATACCCACGGCAATTAAATTACAACCCCCACAATATTATATTGTGCACGATACGCTCCATACGGGAAAATAGAACAGTTTGATAGGTTTATGGGGCACTCTGTTGTATCGGAGCACTTAGTGCCTATACGTGTGCTGTATTTCGTCAGACGACCGAAAAAGCCAAGGGGTACATGTGACTTCGAGGAAATGTTAATGTACCTACATGTATTAGGAGGAGGTCGAGTGATTTTGTGTTATACTAGTGATCAACTCGTTGAATACATTAATGCAATTTTAATCCGTTGAATATATCAACGCAGTTTTGGAGCGTTACATGGACACACAGAATACCTCTATTATATGTATTTAGATAGTTAGACCTCGATACACATTTACCACCAAATATATGAGCTTACATAGATGGGATTCTCGTACATGACTCGATTTCGTCAAAAATGTCTCTTGTACCCCTTGGCCTTTTCAGTCGTCATGTATATATCGTGTGTTTCGTGTGCTGCAGATTCGATTAGAAGGCAATTCGTCGTGGTCCTGTCAAAGGGTATAGGCACGTGCTTTGTTGGAACTAAGTTAAATTTTCAGCTGAAAGGAAATACTTATTGAATCGTGTGTGTTGTGTTTGTATCGGAGAATGTGTAGGTTTTAAATTGGTTATCGTTGAAGTTGATTTAGTTCGTGAACTTTTGTTTGTGTATTGATTCGTTTATAATCGTTGATTCATATTCGATGAAATGTGTTGAATAGATTTATTTTTAGCTGATTTTATATAAATTGTTTATATTTTCTAATATAAATATTTAAATACGTTTATAAAACGAAAAATGTCATTTCAAACATATTTTAAAAGGAAATCAAAACTTTGTTACGAGTTCCGCTCCAGTTTCTTTTACTCACGTGTTCAGAGCAATTAATTGACTTTTTTATACGTCGGCAGCTTTAGATCAATTAAAAACATTTTATTTCAAAAGATGGATCAAAAATACGATCTATAGTAAGAATTCCTTCATTTATTGAATAAAACGACATACTATGAAAATTTTTGTATAGATGACAAACTGTTTAATAAAAAAATTTGATCAAGAATTTGCTGTTCAATTCAACTAATAATGAAATATTTTAACAGTACTTTTATTTGACAACATCGGCACGAAACTCAACTTAACTTAATGAATTCTAATCATAACATAATCAGACTTAATCCAAACTTGAAAATAGCAAAAAACCTGACCTAAACAGACTTTCGCAAGTAGAGAGAATTGAAAGAAGAATGAAAAAGAAACTGGCCTACCCTAATTCACAACCTAACTCATCGAACGTCATATCTATGATACAACATCGTACAAAAATACCATTTTAACTTCCGATACTATAATTGAACCTTTCAATTCAACACCCTCGCATAAACACACCACAAACGAGAACATCGTAAGTTCAAGCTCGTCATAAATCACGATATAATTATCGAAGAACCCATTCGACCCAATTACCGAAGAGATTCGAATCCTTCGATACTCAAAATGTGGGCCAAGGATGCGGAAACTGGGTCGCGGGACACAAACACCCCAACTCATGTGGAAAAACCACACATTATTACACTTTTTTGGGTAAATATCTTAGAGATTTTCGAGACGCGTCTAACGAGCGACAGACGATCCGTTATTCGATCGAATTTTATTGAGATTAAGCACGAAAAGAAACTAGTTTGTGTGAGAAGTCTCGTACGAAAATTGGTCGCGTAGTCCTAAGATTGGTGTGTATGAGATTACCGTTAAACCGGAGGCAATCAACGCTTTCGATCGATCTTTAGACAATTGAGCTGTTAAGAGCGAAATGTGATTAATTCTATAAAAGAAAATGTTGAAAAAAAACGAGGAAACTTTTCAAAATTCCCTTTATTATGAACTAACATACTTTCTATAACGAGCCACTAGTATAAGTTCATATAGTACAGAATTAATTAAAATAAATTTGGTGGTCAATATTTTGCCATTCAATTCAGGATAAATATTACACAAGTATAAAGATATGATTTGACATTTAAATTATTTGTTTTTCTTAAAGTGGAGTTAGTCATTTTTGTTGCTTAATTGAGGTTTTTCGTATTGGAAAATATTTGTGGGAAATTCTAGTCGTAACACAATGGGTGTTATCGAATTGTGAAAATCGGGTCGATTCGATTGTGTCGAAAAATATAATATCGTTGTATAAATATTGTGTAATTTTAGTTGATGTTGATTCGTAACGATGCAGTATTTTGCTGGAAAAAAAATGAAAGGTAGGTTTTGTGTAATGCACGATTATTTTTATTGTGTGAATCGTTCAATAGTAATTTTGATTTTTTTTTAGTTTTTCAAGGTAAATGATAATACGCTGTTTTATGAAATTTTCCAGAAAATACTGCGTCGTTCAAATAAAGGTTAGTCAAAAATAATAAAACAGAAGTGTTCTTACCTGCATGCAAGAGTGGAAAATAAAAATGGAAAAATCAAAGGTCCAACAAAACAAATTTGCACAAAATCAAACACAAATCGATGTCTCTGTAAAAAAATAAAATAAAAATAAATAAAAATAACAAAAAATAAAATAAACAAAATGAAAATACATTCGAAATGTGAGCAGTCGAACTCGTCGCTGTCCGAATTCATAATAGAATTAGAAAATGGAAACGCGAGATTATAAACAGTGCATTGATTTTTTTAAACACGCGCAAAAAATTAATATGAAAGCGCGGTTTGATAAGAGCATCCTGCTGATACGAGAAATGCTACGAATCAAAAACGGACACAAGTGATAAATGCGAACTTGAAAAAAAAGGCATTTCCGCTTAAAATTGAAAACATCTAAATTTTACTCAGAATCGAATCCATTTTTACCCGAGAAATTGATTGTATAACAAACTTATCAAAATTCGAAACGGACAATGAATGTTGAGTCGATTTGTGTATTCAGAACGTCTTCATCGAGCATGATTCAGACGAAAGCATGACTCAAGAGCTACTAGACATACTGGTTTTTATCGCTTATATTTGTTCAGTTACCGTTTTTTTATATAAACGACGTTCTTCTTCAGTCGCATCAACGGTCTTCGTTTCGAATTTTCGAAGGGGAGATTCGGTACAATGGGTTAGAGTCGAGGAACACCTGCCCTTTCTTAAACGTTCGTGTGTGAAGGGTCATGATGGTGAAAAAATGCGTATGTGTTCCTTGTTCGTTCTAGTTTGGGTTAGGGAATGGAAGGTGAGGTTCTAATTCGATTCGAAATACGAAATTGTGCTTTCGACGAAATGTAAGGGTCCCTAGGGAAATTATCATACGAAAGGATTCTCTTGAGTGCGGTGCCGTAAAACAATGCAATCGGTTCGCGCTAAAATTCTTCAATAATATTATGATTTCGTATATAATGTGTAAATGGATTATGTTTAAATAAATTTTATCAAAAAAAAAAAAAAGTTAAATAAATTGATAGAATCGTATTGAATTATGAAATCTAATATGAAATACATATGTACATAGATAAGAATTACTCATGTCTCTTTCAATAAAAATATTTTCATATTATATGTATTTACACTTAATTATGAATCACTTTAGAGTTAGCAGTAAATGTGCGTAATTTTTTCTTAATGTGAGCGATTTAGCGAGAAAAGTCGAGTAAGTCTTATCTAGATTTAACTAGCATTAGACAGCATGTTAAAACGGATAACATATCGAATCGATTAAAATTTATTAAGTTTTTATCGATGCGATATCGTTTTGTTCATTTGAGCGGAAACGAAGAGGAACCGCAGACGTGGCTGTACATTTATTTTCGATAAATTTCCTGATACGATCTACATAAGTGAGTTGAAACAATTTTACAAAAAATTAAATTGTGTTGAAAATTTTACTTGTTTACGTATCAAAATAATCAATATGATATCTAAAAAATACATGTAACTAATGAATAAAATTTTATGTTGATCATTTTTGTCTGTAAGCATTTCATAAAAATTAAACAAATGTGACAACACAACGTAAATAAGATCCGATCTTTCGATTGTTGATTAGAAGTTAGTTAGCAATAATCTTTCGAAATAATATAAATAATCAATGGCAATATCAATGATATCAGTTAAATTCTATTACTACGTTTAATAAGTAACTTAATCTAATCTAAATCAAAAATATAATAATTTAACAATTTTCAAATTTTTATAACAAAACTTTTATAAAAAATTTGAAAGATTGGTTCTTAGTAATAAAAAAATAAATATGTAAACTTACAATGACAGTGACTGCAATCGGTGAGAATGCACTGATAGATGATCCAGGACTCGAGCTCGACCATTGCAGAAGACATCTTGAACATTTATCTTTTATAAATCTCCCGATTTGATTAATCGCGCGTTCGACTCTTTGCAAAAAGGCGAAATGACGTTAGGCGTAGCCACCGCTGACGTTTGTATACAAACTGAAAGGGGATGGGGGTGCGTTGCGGTCAGGCGCAGCCATCGACGGGGGCCCAAATCTGGCAAGAGAGACCCGATTGCGTTTCCGGTTCTCGACGGGGGGCGGATTCCCGTTTTGTTATGATTCGATGACACGAGTTGCGCGAATTGAAAAACCGCGCGACACAACCTGCCTCTTTGACGTTTCGAACACAACTGACGATTTGACACATGCGCGCCCACGTTTGCACTGCTGCCAACTGTGCAAGGCGAGCGTTTATTTTTGACATTTGTATTTTCATTTTTCTTTTTGACGGAAACGAGCGGATTGTTTTTGTTTTAAATTCCGGATGAAGCAAATTTCTCGTTAGAATCTAATACGAATCTTGTAATAATTTTAAAATGTTAATTAATAATTAATTGATAAATATTATGTGTTTTCTGATGATAAAACATGATTTTATATTGATGTGACATTTGAAAATGGCATAAGGCATTATTTTTAAAATTTTGTGCAATTTTAAAAAAGCGCAATATTTGAAAAAATAAAATAAATTTAAAACAACAGAATATCGAAATTTATCGACAAATTATAAATATAAAACCATATTTTAACATGTAAAATGACTGAAAACATTTTTAAAACGAATAAACTGATAAAAAAAGGAATGAAAATTGAAACGCACACGGTTTGTTATTGGTGCGGTGCATGGCCGTATTTGCGTCGCGCTAAACTCATCCGATTGAAGAGTGATGAGAGTCGGGGCTCCGGCGGGGCCCGAGGCCTCAGCCCCCAGCGGATCAGGTTCACGCGATTCTTCGAACCCTCGGACCTTCGCGCCCTGAACGCCTTCGACTCCAGAGCTCCAGACTCCTCAGGTCGGTTCCGACGCTCGCTTTCAAGGTCTGACCTCGAATCGAGGTCTCGGATTGTCCTTAGCCCTTTCAAGGTCTAATGTCATCTTCGATTTTGACGTTTCACGTTCTCCTGAAAAGTTTCAGATTTTTCGTTCGATCGATTTACGATCTTTCAGAATGATTCATTTATCATTAGTGTTCAATTAATTTATATTTCCTTTAAATTGTTTTCCTTATCGTTAATTTCTTGTTTTATGTGCAGTGTCGATTTCACTTGGCTCTTTTTCAACTCGATTAGATCTGATTCAATCGTCTGAAAAAATATAACCTAACCCGATTTTTAACAAACGTATCGATAAAAAATCGTTTATGTACGTTATTCACGCTATTCTAATAAGAAACATTCTTGAAAACATTCAGATTCTTTGTAGAGTAATAGATAAATGATGATTTTAATCGCATTTTAACGACATAACGTAATCGTTCAACATAATATAAAATTCGGATCGATCTAATTGATCATTATTCGATCGATCGTTCTTCAATCGCGATAATGACAATTTAGAAATCGTTTGCGAATTTAGAAATCGTTCGCATTTACGTATCTGATTGTGAGTTGTTGGGTGTGCACGAATTCGTCGATCGTCAATGTCGCAGTTCGTCACGCAAATTGTACTTCATTTTTTATCATATGTACGTTTTTTACGGTAAAATTCGATGTTTTGTGGTCGATCGATGCAGTGTGTTTCGTACTTTCATTCGCGGTTCACGCATCTGTCAAAAAACGAAAACACATGACATGCGCTTTTCTATTATTGTTCTTTTCTCTTTCGTTCGTGTGTGAAATGTTTATTTTGTGAATTTAGATAATTTTTGTGGTAGCAGATGAATTGTACAACTCTTGACATAACCTGAAAAAACCTAACCTGACCCATCAGTTTTGTCAAAATAATGTACTCCAACAGATTTATGCCTCATACATAATACACTAAAAATCGTCATGTTTTTTTTCTTCATTATTTTCAGTTTAATTAACATAATGTTTGTTGCATTTATATAAATTAAAATGCAAATACACAAAAAAAAGTATACATTTGATGTATGTGTACAATACAGTTAGAAAATAATATTATGGAAGGTTGCCATTTCATGGTCTCGCATATTTTTAAGAGGTTAAAGACCCTCTGTCGCTAGACAACCCTAATCCTTTGTTTGAGTTGGGGGTGTATGACCCCTGTTTGTATAGTTGTCTGAGGTTGGAAGCAGAAGACACATCTCTCCACCATGTTGATTCGCAAACTGTATCGAAATCTGTTCAACATTGTGTTTTTTTCTTCTGACAGAAAGATAATGGAAACGAATTTGGTGTGCGAGTTGAAGAAACAGACCGGTGCTTCTGAAGAACTGTGTTATACTTTGCTGGAGGGACAAGGATGGGATATTACTTCGGCTCTCGTCGCTTACATGCAGCTAGCTGGTATGTATCATTTTTTTTTTTATAAAATGTTAAATTTTATAAACATTCAACCGCATTTTTTAATTTTTTTTTTGACTAAATATATATATTAAAATTTTCATTGTTCTAAAATACAAATTCATAGTGATTCCTTTTTTTCATTTTTAGATTTAGAAAAAGAAAATTCAAAAGATAAACTGGATGACGGTTCTCGTTATAATATATCGGGCAGCTGGCGTGCTACACATTGTGGTGTGACTGGTTCGGATTGTGTGGATGGAACAAATGGTACCAAAACAGTGTTTACTCAACCTGCAACTGTAAATATTGATAATGTGTCGAATGTTAAACCTAGTCTGCAAAAAACACCTGCAGTAGATTTTGATTGTAATTAAAATTTGTTCATCTTTAGCTGTTTTTTTTTATCAAAATAATTTGAAAGATTTTTCAATATTTCTTTTTTTATTTTCTATGCATAGGTAAAAAGCTTGTTAGAGGTATATCAAGAGCTACAGAAAACGAAAATATTGTCTCCCAAGTGCGTTCTGAATGCGCACAAGATGTAGCCAATGAAAAAAATTCAAATACAGATCAATTTTATATTGATACTCCTGAATATACCTTCACTCTTCCTGATATTACTATATACTCTGATGAATTTAGGTACTTTCCTCAATTTTAGACCAGTTATTTTTCATTTCATATTTATTTTAAATACTCACTATTTATCATTTATTGCAGAAAGTTTTTGGAAAAAGATTTGTTGGAAGCTTCAACCTTAGTTTCTCTGGAACAAAGTGGCCGCTTGAATTGGTGGAGTACAACTGGTGCTGCAAGATTATGGCCTCTATCTACATGTGGTGATGGCAATTGTCTACCTCATGCTGCTTCTCTTGGGCTCTGGGGTTTCCATGACCGTTTACTTACACTAAGAAAATTACTGCATAATGCTTTGCTCTCTGCACCATGGCGTCACGCTTTACAGCGACGATGGAGATGGACACAGACAAGGTAATAAAATATCTTTTTTTTTTTAATAAAAAAATAACAGTTCATGGGTGTTTTTAACTCTTTTGCCTATTTTTGTGTTGCAAATTACAGACAACATCTACAATCTGGTTTAGTTTTAAGTCCTTCAGAATGGGAAGCTGAATGGTCAGCATTAGTTGCTCGTGCAGCTCCGGCTAATCATAGTTTGGAAGAAATACACGTTTTTGCTTTAGCTCATACATTACGGCGTCCCATAATAGTTATTGCAGATCTTTTGCTAAGGGTTTGTATCAACAAATAATTTAATTGAATATAATATTGTTTATTTAATCAATTTCAATTTTAGGATTTGAATGGTGAAGCAATGGCTCCGATTCCATTTGGAGGAGTATATCTTCCGCTAGAATGTTCTCCAGAAAACTGTCACAAATCTCCCTTGTTGTTAGCTTATGATATGGGTCATTTTTCTGCTTTGGTTGTGATGGAAAGTCAAACATTTGGTAAATCTAGTCCTCCTCTACCCCCAGTTATACCACTTAGTGATTCTGATGGTTGTCTTTTACCAATACAATTTTCTGTCGATCCCGGTGAAGATTTTCAATGGAACAAAGATGAAAATGATCAAAAAATAATTAATAGACTTGTGCTTTCAGAAAGAGATCAAATCAATCTACTTTCAGAGTATTTAGAAGTAGTTTACCTTTCACCTTCCACTAGTCCTGGTCAAGAAGAACCCGATATAACAGACTTATGTGAAGAGGATATAACAAACAAGTTTTCTGAATTATTGAATGTAAATAGTGAAATTGATCCATCAGAACATCCCATATTCGATAACAAGAGCAAGACAGCTAAACAAATTCATTCTGTAGCTAAACAATTCGGCAGTATTGGTAAATCGATGAGCAATAAGTTGAAAAAGAATCTTGGTTCAATCACAAAAATTAATAAATCGAATAACTCCAGCAAGAAAAGTATTAATAATACTCATTCAGCTTCGAGAAATAAATTGTTGTGTTGTCAATTGAAAGCGAAAAGGCATGCAATTCAAGATCAAATGGTGAAAAATTATTTGGAGCATGCAGAGTTCCGGTTTTTAAATTCAGAACAAATAAAAGAAAAACAAGATTTTGAAAGGCAGCATTTCGAAAGACTCCGACTCCAAGAACAAGCTTTAATAGAAGGTCCTTTAAAATGTATCAATAATGGATGTGAACAATACGGCACTGCTTTAACCAGCTATATGTGCCCAAATTGTTTTCAGAAACAACGGCAACAAGAGCTTTATGAAGCACAAAATCATTCGTCGAACAATCGAAATATGTATAATGGAATGCCTAGATACAATACGGGAAAGTCCAGATTTTACACAGAATCTGATAATGAATCTCACAACACAATAAGACGCATGATGCCAACGGCCGTATTAAATAACGATCACACTTTATATTTGGCAAAGTCCACGTTTTATAATGACACAGGTGTACCATCTATGATAAGTGCTCGGTCGGCCAATAACCTTGATAGACAAAATCAGACTCGTGAGAAAGACTGGAAAAATATCTCTAGCGATAACCTTGTTAATTTAAGGATCGACAAAAAAGAAAGGACCAAACGTAGCACTATGCCAACTAAAGTTCACGTTGCATCAGAAAATTACAAAACCGGATGGGATAGTCTTCCGATTCATAACGAATCACATTTAGATGTTTTCGATACACCACAACCATGCAGGACGCCATTGTGTATTTATTATGGAAGCCCTTTATCCAATCTTTGTTCAAAATGTGAAATGGAAAACACCAATAAATTAAAGCTTCATAAGTCGTAATTATAATATTTTGAAAATTATCCTATTGCTCGTTAGTCCTACAGATGCACAAAATTCTTGGAGAATTTAATTTCATATATAATTTTATAATCCAATGATCAATCATAATTTTTATCAAGTACTTGTAACATTGAAAAACAAAATGAATCTTTTATGTGCATTTATTGGTTATTCAAATTTCATAATTTATATCTTGACAACATTACTTATGCAGTGTATTGATATCTATTGGATTAACGAGTGATAGTTATTCATATGGTACTTTATTGAGATCCATATTGAATTTTATAAATTTGCTATTCTTCCATTATTCGATTTTAATGGCCAGTCATGTTATGTACGTAGAGATATCCAATTTAACTGCACGAATTCATTTATACTTGGATAATCTTAACATATTAACATTTAAAATTTGTTGAAAGAAAACAATTTCAGCCTCCATTCGCTAAATTATTATAAATTTGTCGATGTAGACATTTCAATTGTATACTATAAAATAGATGTGAGAATTAAAATCGTTATGAAATATTTTTATATGGGTGTGAAAAAAAAATATAAATATTTTTATTCAATTTGAAAGTAATATAATGTGTATTCAAACTAACGCAATATATTTATATTGAAGTGAGCTTTTCAAAATCATAGTATGTGTGTGCAAGTTTTATTCTCTCATATAGTTCGTATTGTTTTCTATGTATATTATGCACATCAAGTTTCTAGTCACAATTACCTGTATGGGAGTATTTGAAGACCGGTATATGTTTTAACAATTTACGCTTTATTTAGTTTTTTTTTTGTTTTATACAGACTAAAACAGTATTTTTGAGAGATATTTTAAGAATAAAAGATAAATAATAACTTTAACATCAAATGTAATATGGATGTTTTATATGTTTTTAGTTTTATCGAGATTATATAAGCTTTGTTACTACTTTGCTGAATTTTAAAAACGTTTCCACATTTTATTGAATATATAATTCTTGTAGTTTTATATATGTTATTTTTATGAATGATCAACAAAAATATATGATATTTTTATTGATTTGAAATTATATACCAAACAATATTTTTATGCTAATACAATGTTTATAAAATACTATTTTAACGAGTTGATTATATGCACATATTTAAGTAAGAGCACATAATCTCACACCAATTCTTAAATTTACCTACATTTAATAAAATACCTAGATGAAGAGTATTAACTATTTTTGAAACAAAATAGATATATTTTTGTGTAAAAAAAAAAAAAATAGTTCCGGTATGAATCAAAATATATTTTGAAAAGATTATAGGCTTACGTATTTTACTATTTTTCTCGATTAAAATAATTATTTTATTATTTTACAAAATAATTAAACTTGATATGTCACTAATAAAAGTATTATAATCTGAAACTACTCAAGTTTATACTCATATATAAAATTATCAATTTATTTGAAACACGCATCACTTCGATGAGCTTAAAAATCTGCCAAAAATCTTGAGATATTTTAAAATAGTCTGCAGAAAAATTAAGTCATGCATATCATAATATGTAAATGTATGAAAATAGTGTTCGCCAAAAAAATATTCATATTGTAATGAAGTATTATATAAATACTATTTTGAATCTCAACATAATAATTGTGTATCTTATTGTATACATGTAGCATATATTTAATATATGTGTACATAATAGCTAAAAGTAAAAATATTTTTTTACATATGCATGTATATTAATATATTAACCATCAAAATTAGGTTGGATCTAATTGAATCTTCCAATGGTGATAATCTGATCATTCGACAATAATCTTGGGTAAATTATGTTATATCTTACATTACTTGATTTTTTAAATTTCTCAAATTAAAAAATGTACATGTTTCCATTCTGTATTATCTTGTGCAATATAGTAGAAAGCTATTGTTAAAAATAATATAGGTATAACCCATTCCCGTTTTAATATTCAACAAATAAAACTTTGTACCTATGTATAAAACTATCTGCATTTTCAGTGCCAAAATTTGGAAGATTCAGTTGGTTAGTGAAACTCGTGAAATGCCAATCGTCAATAAATTATCAATGTTCACTCAGTATTTCAATATGTCTTTGTTATTATTTTAGAGGTTGATATGTGTATAAAATAGTGGAGAATGCTTCAATAACATTCTCGTTTTCATGTTATGTTGTATAGAAAATACATTTTTTTTTCGTTGACAGTATTATGAAAGTGTGATTAACATTTTATTTTGTACTTAAAAAAGGGTATGTGAAAGCAAATAGTTGTATCTCCAGGTTATACATTATATGTATTGATATACTGATGTGCCTTGCTTAGTTGTATAACATTCTATATTCATCAAATATTTTTGTAACCCTTATAATATTTTAATGCTAACACCCCCCTTCTATGTAAAAATGTTGATATTAAATGATCGCTCATATACATATGAAGTTGAAGGCTTTTATTTTCTCTATATATTATGTTACCAGTGAAATATGGTGACACAATATTTGAACATGATGTTAATTTATGCTCAAATAATGTTTCCATAAAAGTTTGTTTCTAATTCATTGATCAATTAAAAGGAAATGAAAAAAAAAACATAATTAAACAAAATAAACATAATTGTTTATTGAAGAACATTTATATTTACAAGTTACATGGCTTGTTCAAATAAATACATTAAAGTAAGTAAACAACTTTACTGGTATAATTTGATGAGAGAAATGAGAAAACATTTCGATACCCAATGAAAATAAATAAACTTAACTTACTCTTTTGAAGATTTAAGTCTAAAATTAACAATTTAACAAAATAAATCTACTTAAGTTCATTTTTACATTTACAATTTATACATATAAATAAAACAAATTGGAAAATGTTCTTGCAAAAAGGCAAAGACGTCTATAGAATCACAATGAAATTCATCCAAGCACAATTCAGGTAATCAGATCCATAATATCACATATCACTATGTATATACAAAAAAATTCGATAAAATGTCTCTTGTTATGCATTATATGAACAAATATAGTTCCACAAACACTTTAACTGGTTCAAATATCAAATCACGAACCCATCCAATACGAGTACGGAGGTTGCGAAGTCATAGTATGTATACTGGGTGGAGGCGGAGGAGGTGGCACGGCTGACATGCTCTGCTGAGTGCTCATCTGTGGCCTATTGTTGGTTATATTCGGAGGCATCACTGGAGGTGGAACCATGTTTGGCACCGTCTGCGGAACAGTACCATGGAGCATGTTTGGCGGAGGAGGTACCATCGTTGGACCCACATTCATCGGCACCTGCCCAACCACGGACTGCATCATGGATACATTCTGACCCAAATTATTCGATATGCTCATTGGTATAGTATGAGTGACATTCGTAGTATTTGTCCCGATCATCGATGACATGTTCGGAGGAAGGTTCTGGTTCATCATAGGTGGTAAGTTCTGGCTGGCGCTCGAAGTTATTGATTGACCCATTATCGATATGTTCTGACCCATGTGATGGGTTACTGTCTGTGGCATGTTACTGGCCATGCTCTGAGGCATGTAAGGCGGCATGTTCTGTATTATATTCTGTCCCATGTTTGGGGGTATGTTTGTCACAACATTATGAGGCATTGAAGACGGCAGGATTTGACCAATTGACGAGGGGTTTTGTAAATTGACTTGAATATTATTCGGGGGTAGAGTTTGAGTGACGGTCTGAACATTCTGAGTCATTCCTGGTGGTATTGTTTGAGAAATATTCGTCGTCATGTTTTGATTGGTGTTCGGTGGTAAACTTTGAGACATACTGCTAATTATATTTTGACCCATGTCGAAAGGCACATTTTGGTTCATGTTATTCGGCATGTTCGGTCCCATGCTCGGAGGCACATTCGGCACCAAGTGAGAAGACATGGACGACACAATATTGGGCGGCATGCTTTGATTGACTGTTTGAATGACGTTTTGATTCAACGACATGTTCTGACTTAATGATTGAGGGATGTTCGCGTTCACTATAGCCATGTTAGGAGGAGCATTAGTCATATGGTTACTATTATTGTCTTGATTCAAATTGAACTGAATATTGTGTTGTTGTTGCTGCTGCTGCATGTTATTTTGAGGCTGAGTATGAGGAGGTGGAGGTGGCGGTGGTGGAAAAAGAAATGGTACGGTATTTTGGAAAATTTGAACATTGTTCATAAAACCTTGCTGAATATTGGGATTGTATTGTTTATCGGCTTCAGTGATAGTAGAATGAAATTGCCCTGCAATTGCATATTGTGGATTTCCCTTGAAGTCTTGCCTTTGTTCACACCACGAAGTTGCTTGCTTTTGATTTAATTGATTAATCTGGTTTCGTACTCGGTCAGACATAGAACCCAATGATCTGTAAGTTCAATATATACCTTATTAGATATTTTTTCTATTATTCACGAAAATAAAATGAAGATATAAACTCACTGATCAAGTTTATCAATTTCATTTATATTTTGAAGGCTGTTCAGCTCCATTTTATTTGAAGATTCCTTGGGACTATCATCATCCTCAAACATGTGTTTTTCATTGACATCTCTGCTCCTTGTTTCACCTGTTACAAATAAATCTCAATTTAAATTCGGTAAATATATCAAATTATTATTTACCTAAGTATATTGGTCAGAAATAATTTAAAACAAATTTTCACAGTAAGAAATCACAATCAAAAATTCTTCACAACAGTTGCACTTTATTCTAAATTCAATCTCAATAATACTGAAAAATTAAAGAATTCTTGGCATATTTGAAATATAAAATTTGATCTGAAATTATCTTCGATTGAATAATTTTTCAGAATTATATCTCATTCTCAGTCAATGCTTTTTTAAAACATCGAACTCACTTCCACATAATATAAACTATTTAAAGATGATACACATAATTTCAACAGAATTAACATTCCATCCTCAATCAAAATGAAGATACATAAACTCATACAATTAACACATAATAATCTAGTATTCCACAAAATCTGACATCATACATATTTGATATTCTCAAATAGAAAATTATTCTAAATAACGATCGATCAAAACTATTACAATTTGAAAATATGTAGATTTTTAAGTCTGAAAGTGTGCTGGATTTAGAAAAATTAAATTCAGCAAATGAAAAGATCGTATTTGAATAATCTCTTATTTTCAAAATGTTTCAAATGAATCTAATGAAATTTATGAATGTGACTTTTTAATGTCCAGTTGATAAAATGATACAATAAATAAATTCTTATTTTAAAAACACTAATTTATGTCAAAACAGCTCTATGTTATTATTACATAACTAGATCTTAAGAGAGCTGTAATGAAAGTTTTTTTGTATTATCAATTTATCAACACCTCATTTATGAAATTTACATTGCTACAAGTTTTAAACAATATTGAGTTCATTGATGATAAATCATGTCTGACCAATTTGGGCCACTATACTAATGGTATCATCATATAGCGCACGCATATGTGAATATGGCACGCCTACCTGTAAAAGAAATTAATTAATTAATCGAAAAACTTGCGGATTTCCACAAGTTGGGGGGAAGGAAAATGCTGCGGAAATTATATGGTCTCGTCAGCAACGAAAAATTCGGCCTGTTGTCAATTTACAATAATAATATGTCATGATAATCGACTTCTGTAATAGAAAATTTCATTGTGCCATGAATAAACACAATACCTGACTGATCGGACCATTTACTGGCAGTCTCCTTGTCAGGCTTTGTTGGATCGTTTGTCCCAAAAGTCTTGGCACTAGAAGTTCTGCCGGTATTCTGCTTCGGCTGAGATCTGAGAAAGGAGCGAAAACATGTTTACACAAAGAGCATCGGCATTAAAAGCATGAGTTCAGAGAATCTCCACAATGTCTACGGATGACTGGTAATCAAGAATATAAATCACAAACCATTCAGCGAGCCTAGGAAAGAAGATAAATTAATATACTCACCAATTAAATATACATTAAGGAAATGATTTGTAATATGGTAATGAGATGAATATTTATAAAATGGTTGTTGGTTAAATAAGACTATTATGTACATTTATGATAAAAATAAACAAACAATATTAAACATTCATGTACAAATGAATTTATCTTTTCTGTTATGTCAAATTATCAGGTAGGTAGGTATAATATAAAATTTATTTTGAAATTTCATTTGTGATCACTATAGTACTTGATTTTTGAGGTAACACAAAATATATTTTCGTTTATCGTATCAGAGAAAAGTTCTTTTATATGTTTGTTATAAGATGTTGGACAATTGAAAATGTTATTGAAATAAATAAATAAATAAATAGCAATAGAATAAAAATAAAATGAAAATTATATGTATGATTTCTTATATCTATGAAAGGTTTAATTAAAAAAAAATGAGGTTGAGAAGTTGAAAAGGCTCATTTGTCATCAGCAACACAATCTGAAATGAAATACTTTAAAAACAATAAACATGTAAAGATATAATATAACATCAAAGAAGTAACTTTGGCGATTATTATATGTATTGGTGATTATTTTTAATGCTGAAATATTTAGATTATTGCAACGGTTATATATTGATTACAACACAAATGTTTTATAGAAAAATCATCAGATTATTAGAATTGAGTGCATAACATGCTATCAATTTGTTTGCTGAAAAAAAAATTGTTGAATTTTGGAATTTTTATGAAAAACATCACCAAATTGGTGATTTTTCTTTTTTAAAAGTAAGTAAATTAATTAAATGACTGTTTTTTCAATATTATACATAGTCAGTGATGGCATAACCTTTTTACTGTCACTTTAGTCAAACGAAATTGAATATTCTTTAATATTTGAAAAGAAGAATGTGACATTATAAAGGTATTCATTATAAATTCGATTACTGATTTCAAAGTAATGAAATGTTAGTATGTAAAAGTGATAATGATAAGAAATTTATAAGTGAAATAATCGTTTCAATATTTTTCTCAATAATGTAAAGATATAAAAAAATACATACCCGGCATCTATTTTGTTGGGTTCCTCTGGTTCAAATCTACTTTTATGTATTGACGAAGAATCTGAAGAACCTGATATTTGAGTATTGTCTGATCTGCTCCAATTTCCCTAAAGCGATCAAATAAACTGACTATAGAAAATGATACTTATAGACATATTACTACTCCATTCACAATTACGTCTTTATCGAATCTCCTCTTTAGACCACTATTTTCTGAATCATTATCACCTTTAGCATTGTCGGAATCATCAGATCTACTCCATTTTGAACCCTGAAATCCAAGCATGATAAATTTATGAAACAATCAATAATGTGAAAGTATTGTTTTAAATAGACAATTAATCAAACCTCTTGATCATATTTTCGTTTTCTACAATTATCCGAAGAATCATCATGTTGGTTATCACATTTATCTCGATTCCATGTATTTTGCTGCAAAAAATGAATGACAAATTAAAATATTAATTGATTGATAAAAATAGATACTAAAAAGAAAAAAAAATACCGAATCGTGAGATTTTTCATTCTTCTCATATTGATACCTAGAACCACTTTGGCTGGAATTTGAAGATTTTTCATCATATTGTCCTCTATCCTTATCCAAGTTATTACGATACTGGGATTTTCTTTCATCATTTTGAGAATTTTCTGAATTTGACTGTTGATATCGTACACGATTATCATTACAATATTCATCATTTTTTCTATCATAGTCGAAATTCCTATCATTATCTCTTTTCCCCCAATTCGAATTAGATTTGTCTTGATCGTTTTTATTCCATGGATATGAATTTTGTCTATTATTTCTAGATTGTTTCCTATTTCTTCCTTGATTCATTCTATTTCGACCTTGATTTTCTTGCATTCGAGGTTCTTGTCTATTTGAAGAATGATCAAAAGACATTTGATTGAATTGTTGCTGCTGTCGTTGAATTTGTTGAGACTGAAGCGACTGTTGCAAATTTATTTGTTGATTCAGCTGCTCCTGATTCAACATTTGACCAGGAGGTATATGATTTGGTGGGATTTGAGAGGTAGTGATCTGATTCGTTGTCATAGCATTGATTGACAATTGATTTTGCTGAATTTGGTTAGGAGGCATCTGATTTGTTGGTATCGGAGGCAACTGGTTCATTTGATTATTGGTCAATTGAGCTAAGTCTTGCTGAGGTACCATGACAGGATTGCCTTGCTGATTACTCATTAGTTGGTTTTGGATGTGCTGATTAGCTTGTTGACTGGACAAAAAAGCATTTGTTGCTATGGATCCGGGAGGCATTTGACTGGTGATTATTTGGTTTGCGGGAATATGGGAAACTTGATTAATCAGAGCTTGACTATTCGGAGGTTGGGTGAATATAATATGCTCTAAAGAAGGTTGTATATTGGGTGGTTGGCTGGTTTGTAGTTGATTTCCTGCCAACTGGACACTGATTGCATTGCGATCATTTCTAGGTTGTCTATGTTGAGTAGATAAGAATCCAGTGTGCATAATTTGTCGAGGTAACTGTTTTAAAATATTTTCCTGCTCAGACTGTTGCAATTGAATATTTTGATTGGGAGCTCCAGTCATTTGTTGGATTTGAGTATGCGTTATAGGTATTGTAGTTGTGCTCGAAGTATTCGAAGTCACAGTCATATGATAAGGCAATGTGAAGACTATAGAAGTAGGGGTCGATGTTTGATTGTTTATACTGAAGTGAGAAAAGCCATCCATGTTTTGCATTTCTCTCGGCTGTTGTTGAATTATAGTTTGAGATTGTTGTATATTTGATTGGTCATGGTTGACAGGTCCTTGCATGTGCCCAATTAGATGATATTGAGTTTTTTGTTGCTGTTGAGATACAATCGGCTGTTGGTAGGTATGTGTTAATTGATCACCTGCTTGACTAGCTATTTGGTTGTTAGGCTCTACTTGAACTTGCGTAAATATCATATGTGGAGGAGGTTGTGTATGAGAATTCATAGACATATTGACATTTTCAACAGTAGCCTGAGGCGGAGCAGATATTATATGAGGTCCATCACTGATTTGGGCTTGAGTTTGAATTGGTGGAGCTTGATGATACAAAACTCCACCTTGTAAAAACGAAAATGTCCCGACAGATGATGAAGCAGTCATATCTGGTGGTAAATATATAGACTGTGTTGGCGGTGGAGCAACAACTAGAACATTTCCCGAACTTGCAGCAGTGGGAGGAGGAGCAGATAGTTGTACAAGTTGAGGTGGCGGAACCTATATTTAAATAATATTTATGAATTTAAATTTATGAATTGTTGAATTTACAAATAAAAAGCAAAACGATTATATTTTGCAACGAAAACTCACCATAGGACCTGCGTGTTGTGGTATATGAATTCCTGGTGGTGGTATGCTAACTATAGGTGCCCGTGCTAAAGGTGGCGGTGGTTGTAATATCATTTGTTGTTGCGGTTGAGCTACTTGTTGAACATGCTGGATTTGTTGATTTCGTAAATGTTGAAGTTGGCCTTGAACCTGATTAATTTATTTACATTCAGTTAACAAAAAATGGCAACATAATATATGTCACAAATATTCAAGATATTTTACTGCATCAGCTGGATTATTGTTCATCATAAGAGGTTGATCAATATTTTGAGGTTGCTGAACTGTCGGTACAGATGTAAACTGCTGTTGAGGTGGAGGTACCGTTAAAGGCGGCATGCCTACTATTTGAGGAGGGAGATTAACCATTTGCTGAAAATACATAAGATTATATTAATTTCAAGTGTGTTTTGGATATATGAGTAACTTCACTTGGGTATTATACCTGTCCAGTTGATAGATTTGGTTGCTGCTGTTGATGTTGAGAATCAGGCATTACTTGTTGTATTTCGGAGGCTAAAGTTTCAATAAGATTAACGGCTAATTGCCTAGCTGCTACTAGGCCATCTTGTGTTCTATGTTCGATAAACAAATGTAACGGTTCCCTGGATTCATGACCCAACTGAGGATCTATAAATAAGGAGCCACATCCTCTCAACGACACAGTGGCTCCAGTTTCATTGATAATATAATCGAGGTTTGATCCACCCTGTAAAACAAAAGTGTGAATGAAATAATAAAAAGATCACAGCTGACAAGTTTAACCGGGAAAAATTTATTACCCGGCCAATGATTTTTCCTCTTAAATCAAAAGAAGCGGGCAAATGATCTAAGCCGATGAATATTTTTTCTACTTGTTTAATTGAATCGTTGTTCATTCTAACGAAAGGATTGTTTCCTCCAGAATTTTTTCGAATCATTTCTTCAATTTTTTGAATTGCAGCTATAAAAAAAGCCACACATTAGTACAGATTATAAAAATATATATATCACAAATAAGCAAAAATAGCTACTCTCTATGCTTTGTTTACTCGAAGCTTGAATAAATAAATATAACGGTCTAATCAATAGACTGTCAGGTTTGTCAGTTTTCGGTATAAAACGACCTCGAGTAGAAATTGCAGCGCCGGAACATTGACTGATTTCATCTTGAATGAAACCCTGTGAATCGAAAATAAGTTAATAAGTAACATATAAAATCAAAGGTAGAAATAAAACATATTAAACTGTCGCACATAACAAAATGCAAAACAAATGAAAGAATTAATGTAACCGGACGGTGTTTCTATCATCTTATCTGTTACATGCATCTTGTTTCATGTAAGCTAATAAGGCTAGTTTAGTTGAGTATCCATAACGTTGAAGGAACCCTTTATTTACATTTACTAGTGATTTCATATTCTATCGATAAGGTAAACGTGCATTTCCCAAATAAGCTATCACGATGGACATATTTTCGGAGGACACGTGGAGTGCTGAGGATATATGTATCGATACGATGTGCAAGGATTCGAACGCTACTTCTCTGAATTTCTTTTCGCTTGAACAATTTTCAATAAATAAATAAAATAAAAGCTCAGAAGGTGGGATATAAATATACGATGAAGAGAGTATGATTCTCATGATGAATATCTCTGAAGGTTACATCTCGGACTACAATTCACGAGTGACCGTAACACACTATAAGAATGAAATGATTCATAGCGCAGTATGAAATATGGCGGTTTATATAATTTAGACGGGACCTTCGTGAGGATAGTCCTAGCGTTGTACGACGCCTCGTTGATGCTGAACTCGCAGGTGAAGATGTCGTTGTTCTTGTGTATGGCGTGCGTTTGCGAAGGCGGCGGAGGCTGCGGGTGCGACGTCTGCGGCGGTATCCTGCGGCGGAGGCCCGTGCCCCCGGTCGCCATGTCCTCGACTTCCGGTCCCGTTTCGGACGCTGGCGCTGGCTCCGGTTCCGGTCCAGCGTCGGCCGGAAGCGGCTCCCGGCGAGCGAAGGGGGCGGCGCGGGGACGCAGCGAGTCCGGCGCGCATCCCATGTCACGAGCTGGGCGCCTCCGCCCCCACCCCCGAAGCGACGGACTCCCGCCCCTCGCTTCACTCACATTCACGACTTCACAACTGTCGCGCAGCTTCGCAAGGTCATCGACGGAGACCAGCGCGCGCCTGTTGACAAGCGTCACTTCTTCGCGTTCGCACACACTTGTCAGCGGGGACGGAATTTCGCGGACCGATTCGTTAAGCTGGCTCTTCACTCGCTAAATGCGGTTCTGTCAACCGTTCCACAAATATCGCTCAAACACAAAATTTGAATTGATAACTTCGTCTAAATATAGTACAAATTAAATAAATCTTATTTTTTTAGCCACCGTAACAATCATTCATCGACAAGTCTCTGTAAATATGCAAGTAAAATTAGTTTTTGGTCAGATTTTTATTGAATCTTTTTTCATCAAATTTGGGCTCGCGTTGACTCAAAATGACAATGTTAAAGTTATAGCAATGACTTATATAAAAAGGGAAATTATGAAATCATAATAATACTTTATAAATCTTACAAATTAGAACACATATGTATTATTTACTTCGAAATATTTAATCTTACAAATAAATAGATTTCAATAGATAAACTATACATAAGAAAAGTCTAAATTTTTCGAAATAAAATGACTATTTTGAATTTTATTACTAAGCACAGTTTATATTGAGAACTATTTTTATGCAAATTTATTCTATTATTTCACGAATTTTTGCGAAAAAGCCATCTCGATTGTCAATCGCTGGGTCGAAACGCGCACGCGCCGTGTCCATTGCGCATGCAAAAGCGCATTATGTTCGCGTTTAGTAGAATTTCAGCTTTCTGAAAATATGTTTCAGCAAATATATTAAGATGCATCTACACCTCTTTATCCTCGATCGATTAAACTTTATATTTTACGCTAATACTTTTTAAGGAGATTTATTTATTCAAATATTTATATTAAGTATTAATCGAATAGAAAGTCAATAACGTTACATAATTGAATGTGCAGATTTTTTTTTATATTTGCTATGTAATGAATTGTGATTCACATTGAAAACTCGTGTTCATTGGAAATTTTCCAATTAGAAACTACATATACAAAGCAGCAATCATTTATTGTACATTCAATACATTCGACAATTGGCCGATTTCCAATAGAATCTATACAAACGATACTTTCTGAAAAATATGAATTATATAATACAATGAAATCTCACTTCAAATTTATAAAATAGCAATCATAAAAATATACAAATCATACAAATAATAAAACAAACTAATAGCCAAATATTTTCTTTTGTTAAATTAAAAATGAAAAGAAACTTAAAAACTAAAATATTTCAATTCATTTATAACATTTAGATATAAAAAAATCATAAAAGAAATTCATTTGTTTTCGATTCAAAAACGCATAAAGCACACACACACACGCACACACACAAACTCAAATCAATCGAATCCGAATTGCAAACAGCCCTAACAACGAGACAGAGACACCCCCGACAAAGAACGGAAAGGGAAACTCGCTTTAGAGGGTGGTGCGCGGAACGGCCGAGAGGACCTGCGCGCTCCGGGACGCCGACCCTCCGACGCTTTTCCGGGATTTTCCCGGACTCCGCCCCGTCACCCCGATGATTTTCCGAGCCCCCGCCGTCCCGGAGGGGCCGGGGCACGCGCCGGGGCCCCAGGGGCGGAGCGCCTCGTCGTTCTGAGGCCGGGGGACAGGTGCGCGCCCTTATCGATCTGCGGCGCCGGACGCCCGCCATGCTGTGGACGCTCACGCTGGGGCTTTGTCCTGTCGTGCTCAACGGTGATTTGCTTTTTATTTCATGCTATGATGATGAGGAATTCGATTCTGAAGTTTTCTTTGAACAGGCGAGGCTCTTTAGGGAGGGGTTCGGGCGTGGGCGGAGCCGCGAGGGTTGGGGTTTTTTAGATCTAGGTCATCTTTTCTTTGGGTTTTCGTTGTTTTATATGAGGGATTTTGTGATGATAATTTTAGATGGTTTGTTGATTATTTTTTTTTTAATTTAAATTTGAGTTCTTGAAATTTCATAAGAGCTGATTTCATACTTTACAAAGGGAATCCATTATCTTGCTTGTTACATGCTGATTTGATAAAATATAAATTTATATTGTCTGTTTTTTTATTGGTTGATAAATATGAAATTTCTATCAACAAGCTATTTAAAAATACTTGCTTTTAATTTAAATTCAATTAAGATAT
Organism: Cheumatopsyche charites; assembly: GCA_024721215.1. Classification (NCBI taxonomy): domain Eukaryota; kingdom Metazoa; phylum Arthropoda; class Insecta; order Trichoptera; family Hydropsychidae; genus Cheumatopsyche; species Cheumatopsyche charites. Next base: position 6,915,437 of record CM045586.1, on the reverse strand, counting down.
TCAAATTAAATAGTAGCTAATCAAAATGGGAAGTAATTATGATTTTTTTCAATGCCAAAATATTAATTTTAATTATATTTTTTTCCAGTCTTTGTCAAAGGCGATGGAGAATGTCCGGATATTAATGGTCGCATTATTTCTCCTGGTTTGCATTACGTTCCTGGGCCGGACACATGTACTCTATGTATATGCGAAAATGGACAACCCAAATGGTGTAAAGCTGTACTATGCTCACCCCCTCAGGTAAACATCAATATAATTATCTAAAAAATAATCAAATCTAATTAATTTTATATTCCTCAGGATTGCAAATCGTTTAGACTTGGAAATACATGCTGTGAATTTATTTGTCTGGATGATGCTCTGTCAACACATCCAGATTCCGTTCTGGATGGTCACCAAGACTTTGGGCTGAGGCTCATCGCCAGTGCGGTGACCGTCATATTGTTTCTTTCGATATTGTTTTTCATGGTTCATAGACTGCGACAGAGAAAGCTGAGAGGTCATCAAAATCGACAAATGAATGAGGACCAAAGAAGCCTTACTAGTATTGGGTATGTTTCTTTCTTTGATACTGATTTAACTATAGTTGAGTATATTGACATATAAATTCGTTTCAGATATATTGGAGGTAGTTTAGGTTATCTTGGGGGTGATTGCGATGATGCTCCAGTTCACTTTCCATCATTATGGAAACCTCCAGGAAATTATTTTCCTAGAGGAGAAGCTCCTCCTCCGTACGATGAAGCAGTGGCTCAAGCCAGAGCTGAAGCTATAAGGTAGATGATAAATAATTAAAAAATATTTCAACAAAACATTTATATATTTATAATATTGCAGCATCAGCAACATGTCTGGGTTTCATCGGAGTTTTCCTCTAAACGCTACGACCAACATGGAGAATCTCATTAGGGTCGACAACAATCATTCGTCCCAGCCCAGAAACCGTAATATCGCACAAACGAATAATCCGGCTGTAACTCAATTCCACAACAACAATTCGAGAATATCGGCTCCGTTTTATCTCAACAATTTGTCAACTGGACAACTGAGCGTTGGAGACAGCATCGCTGATATGAGAGATAGACAAGTGGTTGTAATGGGAAATAACAGAGCTAGAAATTTTACGACTCAGCATTCGATTTCGAGTGCGAATGGTGAATTTTCAGTATTAAGTTAATATTTTATTTTATATGGAAATGATTTAAATTTAAACTGCTTTCAGGTAATAACAATTTTATAAGTACTTTAAAAATAACCAGTTCATTAGCGGCTGTGACTAATAGAGGAATAGTATCCAATATCAGAGAACAGACTGAATGTAACCGAAATAATTTTTTGTACAATACATCTTCGCAAACTTCCGGTCTTGAGTCGATGGTTAACAATGGATCATCATCAACGCAGCCAAGAGCTCTACCCTCAAGTTCAATAGAAGTCACAAGGCAGTAAGCATTTTCGATAACATTGAATACTCATTTACAAAATATATTAAAATCATTACATTTTCAGGCATAGAACGATCCCGCGCATTTTGAGCACGCTAGAAGATCAAACGACCGACAATAGAAACTTCATTCATATGAAACAAAGGCCTATGATTCCGAAGATAAATCGAGAAACCAACCCCGCGAGGATACAAGACGAAACATCTAGACATTCCAGTTCAAGTTCATCGAGATTTTCGACAGACAGCAACAACCCCAGACTGGTGACAGACAACTCCAACAAGACGCCCAACGAGGAAACTCGTGCAGAGACCACAGCGAGACTGTCCAAAGACAACGTTTCGAGGTTCAACAATGACAATACAAATATCTCTAGAGTGCCAAACGAACACGTCAAAGCTTCCAATGAAAACTCGAGATCTGTCAACGAGGTTACTGCGGAGACCAGAGCTGAAAACGATCCAGCAAGGCCCAGTGTTGTGGACATTGCGAGACGACCTTCCGTTGGGTCTTTGGGAAGATTGTTAGAAAGACATACTTTGTTGCCGATGCCTGCTGATACTGTATGATATCTTCAACATGAATTTTATTATTTTTGAGATTTTTATTTAATAGAATATGTTTCAGACTCCGTGTGGATGCAGCTATGAATCTGAGCCTCATTCCATGATGAATGATGATCAAGATGATTATCATAGTGAATGTGAGAATTGCAAATCTGCAAATGGATCTAGGTATTCAATTTGATGATTTTATTACAATAGCGTATTATAATATTTTCGTTTAATAATGTATTTTTATTTAGATATTACTTGGATGAATCAGAAGAAGGTAGTGAATTGTGCGAAACAATGACATTGCATAGAAGACCATTACCAGAGCATGGTTCAGAAGATCTCAATCAATTACCTACCTCTTTAACATTACCTGTTAAAACGAAACGTAGCCGGTTGGTACATATTTTTTGATTTTTTATTTCAATAGATAGATTGATTTCATAGAATGTCAGTGTTATTTGTCGTAATAGAAACTACAAAAGTTTCACACAAAAAATAAACATTGGCATAATCGAGCTGATTTACTTATTAACTTTCAGTTGCCCTCCAGGTGCAAGGGATGCTTGGTTTAGTTCAATGCCTGGAACATCCTCATCTGAAGATGATTAGATGAAGATGATGGCGCGAAATTCGAATCGGGACAACATCCGAAACGAAAGCATCTCTAACCCGCATTTACCAGTGAAATTTCTTCAATGGAATCCAAATAATTGTAAGAGAGAAAAAAATATAAATTATATTTAGGTGTTAAGTGATTATTATATGTATCTGATGCTATTGCATTTATTTTATTATGTTAAAATTACGATGGATGATTTTTATGAAGGATAAATTTTGATTGTCATTTAAAATGTGCCAAAATATTTGCTTCGTTCTCTTAAATGTCATTTCAGTAATCAATATTATCTACGTTTTTGTAGAAAGTTGATAAATAGGAACATAATATTCGTCGATGAAATACCACTTATTGAAAAAGTTCATTTATATTTAACAGAGTTTGTTACACATATCTTAAAATTTCATTGTTAATCGAAATTTCAGAATTCTGTTATGTAAAATCTAACAAATATTCATTACTTTGTTTTAGATTTTTTTCTTTCATAATCGTTACCGAAAATGTAACGTGTATGACAAATAATATTTGTGCAAATTAACAACGTAGATGTTCATATATGAATTTGTACCTGAAATCTGAAAAAGTTATTTTTCAAGTGTTGATTTTACTATGTTAATTTGTTGAGAAGTTTAAAATGTATTTATTGAAATTAGATCTTTGGCAATATTGATTAATTAAAATTCAATATCCGTCCTTAAGTTGAAATAATTTTAAATGGCCTAAATTATCTATCGATATCGCATTATACTATCATCGTTATTTACTATTTTTTTGTAAAATTATTTTTACTGTAGCTTTCGTTGAGACTGATTATTGTGCATGATATACATATTTTCGTTTGAAACTGATTCGTTACTGTCTGTGTAGAATTATTCGTATTTTTTTGAATGGATATTGAAAATACGTAATGAAAATAATTTTACACACATATGATTTGTAAAAAAATGCTTATTTTCTTTATTTTAACACGTTACATAATATTGTAATTGAAATCACAGAACATAATATTTTCAGTGCATCCACTGGACAATTTTGAAATAGCGAAAGTTATAAAAACCATTTGAAAACTCTGAATAAAAATATTTAATCATCAGTCAATAAGAAAATGGATGTGAAAATAAGTAATTCTTAACAATGAACACCAATCCTTAAATAAAAAAAGATATTTTTTAAATTATTAACAAAATGCACAAAATTACTGTCGGTTGTTGAAATAAAACATTTACTCTTGCTATCTAATTGAAAAAGTGTAAAAATAATGTAAATATTATATTTCATCCGCGGAAATGAAAGAGTATATTTTGAATAAACTTTTAAAAACAAATGGTTGCAAATTTTGGATCCAAAGAAAAATAGTGTTCGATCGAAGCACAATATTTTCCGTTGAAAGTCGAAAATTTGTTTTCAATGTATCGTTTATTAATTAACATATAATCATAATATAGATTAGTTTTTCGAAGGTAAATTAAAATTTAGATTTGTAAAAATATTTTCAATTTATTATTAAATGTTCCTCTTATTTTTCTGTGATATTAGTTTGACTGAAATGTACGAAATTATTTTAGAAAATTCGAACTGTAATTTGAAAAGTAAAAATTATCGTTCAATTATTACTATTCATACTTATAATAATTAAGTTTTAACGTTGTTTTCACACAGAATTATATATTTTCGATTGATACATTTTTGGTTTATTTATTTGACAACGTGATGTGAAAGTCACATATAAATTACTTAAATACCATTGAATATTATAATTTCTTATTTCTAATGAACTATAGTTATCTTATGATGTAAAGTGAAAAATCATTTGTTACGAATATGAAGCACAACAATATTATACATACTTTTTTTCTAAGTAGTAGACTTTATTGTAAATGACATGACCAAATTTGCTCACTTTCATGAACTTTACAACTAAGTTGAATAAATACTATTAATTAACATCTATCGAATAATCTTCATTTAAAATGATATTGTAAATGTAGAAGGATTGAGCTTAGTGAAAACTGTTAAGAATTAGATCATACATTCAAATTTATTGATGTTATTGAGTTTTTCAATTATTACAAAACTTTATTTGATCGTTGTTTTCGATTGTGATAGTAATTTTAAGACAGCTTACAATGTGTACGTTACAAAAAAAACATATGTTGAAAAGGTTAAGTTTCAAAAACTATAATGGTAGCAAAACAAAATTATATCAAGAGTGTATAATTACTTAGCTTAGATATTGTCATTTGTATATGGTTCAATGTCGATGTGAAGTTGATGGTTGATTGTATCGTATGTACAACTGAATGATTGTATTAAAAGGATCATCGTATAATAAGTATGTGATGAATGTTAGAGCTAAAATAAAACATAAAAAAAAATTATTTCGATGTTTTAATTAACATTTTTCATATACATACAAAATCCTTATACTAATTAATTAAAAAATATTACAATTATGAAAAGTTTTTATATAATCTCAGAAGATAAAGGTCTTCGTCCTCTAGGTCTATTTCTATGCTGCGTAAAATTTTGACGAGCCAACATAGATTTTCGATTATGAACTTTTTTATGTTTGGCTAAATGATCCGATCTAGAAAAACTCTTGGTACAATCGTCACAATTGTAAGGCTTCACTCCTGAATGGCTGCGTCTATGTCTGGCCAGTTCATCAGATCTGGAAAATTTCCAAGAACAATTCGGCCACGTGCATGGAAATGGTTTTTCACCAGTGTGGCGTCTCAGATGAGCTTTCAGATGAGAAGCCTTCGCATAGAGTTTAGGACATCCTCCATAAGGACATGGAAACACTTTGTCGTCGTTGATTATTGATCTTCTTTCATTACTTTGAATCTTATTGAATGAATCTGTCGAAACATTATGATTCATACTATGATAGTCATATGTTTTATATTCATAGTTTGTATAGTTGTGATCTTGCGAATAATTATTATTGTTTAACATATCCAATTCTAATATGTACACAGGATCAGGTGGAGTGTTTACTGATAAAACTTGGGAGCTCTCTTGAATAAAATTGTTGCAAAATTCGTTGCAAAATATAGTTTTCTCCGGCAGATTCGTCACATCCCAAGTTTCATAATATTGTGATGTTTCTGATAACAGTTTGTCTAGTACGTGATTGATGTCCAACCATTCGTCGTCTCTATTTAACACATCGGAAGGCACTTCTTTGTTTATTTCACAATTGTATTGCATACGTTCTAATTCACAATCGGGATTCAGTTGGAGTTCGTTGAAATGCAAAATGTCCGAAAGCATCAATGGTTCTTCAGAAATTACGTTATTGGTTTCGAATGTGGCTTGAATTGAATTGTTTTCAGCACTCGAATTAGAAGTTTCCGAAGATGTCTCATAGTTTTCGGCGATATGAAATAAGTCATTCACATAGTCAAATGTTAACGGCGGAAGAATATCTCCAGTCATCTGAAACAATAATGAATAAATTTATTTATATGCTGAAAATTTATGAAATAAACGATCATATTTTATTGATGGAAATAAACTTACTTTGACATAAAAATTTCAGCCAATCAATAAGCGCAAGTTGATATGTCTGAACAGAACGAAGGCTGAACGAGTTTTGAATCATCAGCATCGAAATCAAAACATTAACAGTGAATTTCAAATGACATCTCACGTTTGTATCGATAGCGCAAATCCAGACGTCCTAAATAAATAATAATAAATGTCACAAACGTAAAACACACAACTATTCGAAAAAAACAAATATTCAAATTGTCATTAGTCTGTTCGATACAACCACATGGCTGAATATCATTCGATTCGAAAAGATTTGTAAAACCACTCGCTACTTACGATTAAATTACGTTTTGCACATCCTTAATTTAAGATTTGATTTTGTATAGGTTTTAATTAGAACTCTTCAGATTTTCATAAACACAGAGCTGAACTAAACAACAAAAGTTTCTTCGCATTAGAAACTTTTTTCATAATATTGATTTGATGAAAAATTTATATAAATCATGTAAAAAATATATAATATATTATTTATTCATTGAAAAATAGTCATATGTTTTACTTAATTTAATGAAAAATTGAAACAAAAAACATTACTGATGATTGATGATCGAATTCATCGATGTCCTGGCTGCTTGGGGTTTGTTTTTTGACGTCTTATCCGTTCGGTTTCTTATTACAATATTATGAAAATACGCATTTATTTAAAATTAAAAACGTTTTAGTCAAATAGGAAATTGATTTTTGATTTGAAGAATAGTTTCCGATCCTAGAATTGACGACATGTGGTTCCTAGTGTCCCTTGGGAGTTGTGCCTCGCTCGCGCCGGTACTGACACGCGACACTCGAAACTTTTTTTATCTTGCAATCGTAAATGTTAACACTTGTTAATTTTAAATCAAAGTAATGAACATTTCGCACACTTATCCCCATCGAAAGCTGAAGAGAAGTGCGAAGATTTAAGCGGTTTTTTAGAACGCGCCGAAAACGTGTACCTACGACACTTGAGATGGCGCCGAAAATATAATCTTGAAATCATAATGTGTTATTTTTCTAAATAAAAGTTGCATCAATATTTCATATTGAGTACTCAGCTCATAAAATTTCGTAGATTTTCCATTATAAGTATAAATTCCATTCCATACCAGACCATCACATTCCATACTTGATAAGCGAGACTTTCCGTACCAGCCTGACGTTGTCTCCAAAATACACATCTGCTGAACGTGTGAAACTGCTGGAAAATATACGATAAAACTGTTATTATTTTTCGGAAATTTGCACGAAAATAGTAATTGGAATTTTCGATTGTTGAATTAATTTTGCCACTAAATGGAATACGAATACATAGTCAATTGATTTGTTTCAGTATCGCAAAATATTCAAACGATTGCCTTAAGTGTTTTCATAGGAAATTTTGAAAGCATGGAAAATAAATTGAAATAAGTAGTGCATGTATAATTTATATTTGTAAATTTTTAATAAGATATATTAACGTCGTAATTAAATCATATTTTAATTAATCGTGAACGTTATACCTACATATCGATTGCAATCAATGTACCTATCATTTACATTGGCGCCAATGTTACGCACTGGTACAAACTAAATGAGTTATCTTTTGATACTACTGAAAGTAAATAAAATCGTTTTCATTGAATATGATACATTAGAATTAGATTATATTTCCTCAAATTATTTCATATTATACACATATATTATTATGTCAAAGAGTGGCATTGAATCCTAAATATTATGATATTAAGAATTAGTAATAAATCTAATTTTACAATAAATAAATAAATATCATTAAAATCGCATTGTTTGTTTGAATTATGATTGCATAGATGTGCACGAATTTCACAGTAATAATTATAAAATAACAGAATAGCTCACACAAATTCGACAAGATATGAATGCATACTAATAAGAGAATGCTTATATTAATCGATTTAATTTTCATCCAGTAACTTAATAAGATGATCACATATTCGTTGCAATTTCAGAATCTCATATTAAAATTCTATATGTTTTTCCATTTTTTTATACTTCATAGACATTTTTACCCTCAATCTTTCATGATTCTATATATTATATATTTTTGGCATCTTTTTATGATAAAAAAGATTATTGATTATTTCGATTAAACTATTATTTTACATCGAAAATCAAAATTTTATCGATTCGAAAAGGTTTGTTATAGTCGAATTCGCATGACTTGTGGCCAAAGTGAACTAAAGTCGCCGCGACGCTAAGCAGATGTCCTGTCAAATTTCATTTCCAATTCGACGGCTGATTGCTGTTTGTTGAAGATGGACAAAACGTACACCGAAATAGAAGCACTAATTGATGATGATTATGATAAAGCTGAAAATCTACCACTCGAAGTTTACAAAGAAGATAAAGTTGCCCTAAACTCGTCAATCCAATCCTCCGATTGCAATATTGATATGGATGAAGACGAAGAACAGGAGAGAAATGTGACTGATTTTTTACTAATTGAAGTTAAAGAAGATATCGATAGTTCGCACTCGCCTATACGATTTTCTGATTGTGATATAGAATGTGGTGAAGCTGAAGACTGCTCGAAAACTCAATCTCCCAAGACGATACAAAATCTTGTTCCTGCTGGTACAGAAAAAATATACAAATGCACCTATTGTCCCTATGTCACCAAAGAAAAGAATGATTTAATAGAACACATTCAGATTCATGCAGGTGATATATTTCATCATTGCCCACATTGTAATCATATGGCTGAGTCAAAATCTCGTTTAGATGAACATATTCGGGTACATACAGGAGAAAAACCTTATCAGTGCCCGCATTGTGGGTTTCGGGCTAGAGTAAAACAAAGTTTAAAGAACCATCTTCGAACTCATACTGGAGAAAAACCTCATCAGTGCCCATGCTGTGAATATTCAAGTAGTTGTGCATCTAATTTGAAAGTACATCTCTTAAATCATTCAGAGGAAAGACCTTATCACTGCCCTCAATGCTCGTTTTCAACTACAACAAAACATAATTTAACCAAACATCTTCAAATTCATACGGGAGAAAAATCTTATCAGTGTACACATTGTGCATATACAGCTAGAACAGAACGTAATTTAAAAATGCATCTCCAAGTTCATTCAGAGGAGAGACCTTATCGGTGCCCACACTGCGTGTATTCAGCTAAGACTAACTCTTGCTTAAAAACACATCTTAAAACACATTCAGAAGAAAAACCTTATCAGTGTGCACACTGCACGTATGCATCTAGAACAAGAAATACATTAATAATACATCTCCAATATCATACAGATAAAGAACATTATCGGTGCCCACACTGCTCGTATTCAGCTAAGGTAGAATCTAATTTGAAATCTCATCTCAAGACTCATTCAGAAGATAAACCGTTTCAATGTCCACATTGTGTGTACTCAACTAAGAGAAATTCTTATTTGAAAATACATCTTCGGATTCATACAGGAGAAAAACCTTATCACTGCCCGCATTGTGAGTACAAAGCCGTGTCAAGCACTAATTTACGGCAACATCTCAATGAGAATCATTTAAAAAATATATCTTATAAATGCCCACATTGTGCACATTCATTTAAGAGAAAATGTTTTCTAAATGCACATATTCGGACTCATTCAGGAGAAAAACCTTATCAATGCCCTCACTGTGAGTATAAGGCTACATCAAGTGCCTGTTTACGACAACATCGTGTTAAGAATCATCCTGAAGAAAAACCTTACTAATATCAAAACTGAGCAAGCATTCATCTAGACAAAAATATGATCTTCCTATAGTGAATAGAAAAATCCTTGATTTATATTAATGCACATTAAAATTTATAACAATTGTATTATATTTAGACTTTCATAGAGACATCTTGAAGATGAACAGAATTGTAATTTTCGGAATGATTTGTGGGGTTATTTACAGGTTGTAGTTAGAGATACAGAAATTTCATATTCATAAAACATGTACAGAGGTGCGAATTTATGTGATGATAACTTGTATGTAATTTATTGTGAATAAATGCTAAATATACTTGTCAATTAAAGTTTTCTTCATGAAAAAAACGCTTTGTTCAGAAATTATCGATTTCCTGCTCTCAAATAATAACTAATTATTCCAGCGTATTTTGCGATTGTATCTTCTGCTATGAAGTTTGATTGTAGGGGACTGTGGGGGACAGAGCCTGCCAGACCGAATTGTAGAATTAGGCAGAGCAAAATATTATTTTTTATTGGTAGTACTAGTAGTCTAAGAAGTCTGAAGACTTGAAGTCGATAGCAGATGATTTAATTTTAGATGTGGTGCTGTTAAAAAAGTGGTTTCATTTCAATCTGGTAAATATTTCATTAAGCTATAAAAAGGTTTTGGGTTTCGTTAGAAGCCATTCCTCAAATAGATGCTTAGTTCGCATTAAATGAGATGTCCAAGCCAGATTTTTTTTATTAATAAAAAAAAAAATGTACCTACCTATCTATTTCATATCACTTGGCTCATTTTTAATTTTTTCTTTGTATCTTGCTTCTCTTCACGTCTTTTGAATATTATTTTATACATTTAAAATTCTACCTCCTCGATGTACATATAAAACGAAAGAAGATACACGGAAAAAAAACAATAAACAATGAAAATATGACATGATAATGAACAATATTGTAGAAGGCAAGAACAATATTTTTTTATAAATAAGATATTTTACTGGGAAGTGAGGGGCAAAAAACAAAAGATATCACCAAATTTCCCCACTTTTTTCCAATCGATTTGTAATATTTTTTTATAGGTACATATTCAAAATGTTAGAGCTTATGGCCAATGAAAAAACGAACGACAATCAGAAATGTCATTACCAGTTCGACAGATGAGCAGTTGTTCGTTAAACATTGTAAATATGGAGAAAATAACTCCCAAAATCGAAAAACTAGTTGATGGTTATGAAAAATCTGAAGATCTACCCCTAGAAGTTAAAAAGAAAGATGAAATTACCCTGAACTCGTCTATCCAAGCTTCTAATTGCAGTATAGAAATGGATGAAGACGAAGAACAAGAGAGAAATGTTACTGATTTTTTACTCATTGAAGTTAAAGAAGAAGATATTGATAAACCGAACTCACCTATCCAATTTTCTGATAGTGAAATGGAATGTAGTGAAGCATCTGAAGACCGTTCGAAAGCTCAATCTACGAAGACGTCACAAAATCTTGATCATACTAGCACGGAAAAAATATACCATTGTTCGCATTGTCCTTATACTGCTAAGAAAAAAAATGATTTAATAGAACATATTCCAATTCATGCAGGTGATGGATTTCATCAATGCCCACATTGTGTATATATAGCTGGCTCAAAATCTCGTTTAAATGAACATATTCGGGTTCATACAGGAGAAAAACCTTATCAGTGCCCACACTGTGCATTTAGAGCTAGTACAAAACAAGGTTTAAAAAAACATCTCCGAACTCATACTGGAGAAAAACCTTATCAATGCCCACACTGTGAGTATTCGGGTAGGACTAAATCTAATTTAAAGGTACATCTTCTAAATCACACAGAAGAAAAACCTTATCAGTGCTCACAATGTTCGTTTTCAACTACAACAAAATATAATTTAAAAGGACATCTTCAAACTCATTCAGGAGAAAAACCTTATCAGTGTGCACATTGTGCATATACAGCTAGAACAGAACATAATTTAAAAATGCATCTCCAAGTTCATTCAGAAGAAAGACCATATCAATGCCCACAATGCTCGTATTCGGCTAAGACAAATCGTAGTTTAAAATCACATCTTAAGACTCATTCAGAAGAAAAACCTTATCAGTGCGCACACTGCGCTTATGCATCTAGAGCAAAAAATACTTTAATAATTCATCTCCAAAGTCATACAGAAAAAGAACATTATCAGTGCCCACACTGCTCGTATTCAGCTAAGGTAGAATCTAATTTAAAATCACATCTCAAGACTCATTCAGAAGATAAACCGTTTCAATGTCCACATTGCGTGTACTCAACTAAGAGAAATTCTTATTTGAAAATACATCTTCGGATTCATACAGGAGAAAAACCTTATCACTGCCCTCACTGTGAATATAAAGCTGTATCAAGCACTAATTTAAGACAACATGTTAATGAGAATCATTCAAAAAATATTCCTTATCAATGCCCACATTGTGTACATTCATTTAAGAGGAAATGTTTCTTAAAAGCGCATCTTCGAATACATTCAGGAGAAAAACCTTATGAATGCCCGCACTGTGAATATAAAGCTACATCAAGTGCTTGTTTACGACATCATCGTATTAAGAATCATTCAGAAGAAAAACCTCATGTAATTCCAAATTGAGCATATTACTAGTCAAAATATAATTTGCTATTTGAAAAGCCTTCTTAATACCCCCAAAATGTGAAAAATCTTTTGACCCTAAGTTTTGTAGTGAAAAATGTTTTTCATCCGTATTCCTGTGTATTTATTTTTCAATAAATTCAGTGAAAAGAAAAATTATTTGTCATAGTTCTCACCTAAGTTCCTCATGCTCATGCTCCAGTCATTTGATAGTTTCATCCGGAAAGTTTTATAAAAGATATGAAAATAGGTGTGGATTTGTGAGTTTTTTCTAAATTCGAACAAATGTGAAATACAGGGAACAGTATGCAATATCATTTATTTTAAGCCTCTAACTCTCTTTTGGGAAAATCTTTTTTTTTGAAAACAGTGTCAAAATAAATCCAATTAAATTTCATGTAGGTGAGTATTATTGACACTATTTTCTTTTAATTATATTTTTCAAAAAGAACTTATGTTATAGACAAAAAAACAGAGAGGATCAGTTTCCCAGAAGGGTCAAATATATCAAATAAGATCCATCGAAAGAACGTTCAAGAGAATTTAAGAGAAAAATGAAAGATGGTCTAATGCCATATTATGATCTTCATAGAAGAAAAAAAATCTAGTTTACAATATATGTATATACAATGATATAAAAATATTATAATGAATTGGTACATAATATATCAAGTATTTTAGATATTTTTGTAATATACAATTTAATTATTTCACAATGTGTATATACATATATCTTTCTGATTCTGTAATATGATTTGGCCATGTCTCCCATAGGCTCCATATGTTGTCCATTACAAAACGAACATATAAAAATCATTTCCATATAAATCTTTTTCTTTCCTTTTTTTTATTATGTATTTATTTTTTCAAGTGTATATTGATTAGGACAGCATTTGTAAAGTTAATATTGTAAGTAATATTATATTCTTCATTATTTATGTATGAAATCTCAATTATACTAAAATACTTTCATTATATTTATCATATGAAAATAATTTTAACATCTATAAATAGGATCATCATCAGATTTTTTTTATAAATATGATGTATTTTCAAATAGGATATTCATTATAACACCATGATCTTGAAAAAAATTCAAAATATACACAATAACGATGAAAAAAAATTCTTTTGTTTTCTTGATATTCATCATAGTACTTCATATTCGAATGAATGTATAGTTTTTCTCAATACACATATTATAACTGTCAAAAATGAAATATACATTTTCAAGAATCTTTCATAAAACTCCAAATAAAATCCGACCATCACTGCAAGACATTTCATGCTCCACACATTTCATCCGGACAAACTATCACGAGAACAAGACGAAGGACAGAAACGAATCCGAAACCCCAAGATTCCTCATCAGACACGTTTCCCATACATCATGCCAAAGCACCACAATATCAGCGGACCTTCACAGACCATGACTTCGTCCTCGGAACAACGGAAGAGCCGTTAAATGCCACCCCATTATCTATGGGGATACGCCGAAACGATTATGGCCCGGGGCGCTAACGAGTAATACGCGTCCGAGATTAGACACGAACTACAGGGTGGGTCCTGGGACCACCCTGTACCGTATTGTGTGCTTCGCGAGGGATTTCCTTCGTTCGTTCGCCATTCATATAATTGAATGGGGAAAGACGTTAATCGGCGAAGTGATGGACGTTTTGTTAAGAATGGATATGTTTTTTTTTTTTGTAAATTCAAATTGTGCAAATAATCAGACGCTGGCTAGAGAAATTGTTATTAGTGCAAGATATAATACAATGTTGAAAAGTGGTCATATCTCGAGAAATTTTTGAACGAATGGTCACCCTACTTAAAATAGATTTTCTATTGTCTGATAGAAGTTTATCAATTCGATTTACCCAGGTGTCATTTCTATGAAAATAAAAGTTTATTAGGTTATTAAAATCATTTTAAACTGTTAAGGGAGTATGGGGTCACTTGATCTTCCTAATCGTAAGACATTTTATTGTCTCTTATGTTTATTATCTCTGACTCATTTTAGAAAATCACATATGAAAAAAATAGATTCAATACACTCGTAATTCAATTGTAGGTACGTGTTAATTTTCTCGTAAAGAAGTGTTCGATACTTCTGAAAATAAGGATAATCAAGTGTCCCCTCATTTATGTATGTTAACTATGTAAACAAACGATAATTTCTTTAATCAATTTTATTTATTGAGATTAGTAGTGGTATCGATGAATTTGGTTTAATTGTGACATTAGTGTCGTGTCATTCTCGTGAGCGAGCGAAGTAGAGAACTCAGCTGTTATTCCCTTTTTACTGGTAAATTTTGTTATTGTTTTTTAATTAGATTATTGTATTTGAAACAAATCTTTAATTATAGTGAAACACATGGGTTTTCATCGATCTCCATGAATAATCAACATTTACATCTACAGTAACCTGTGTGTGTGTGTCTAGGTAGGTACCTACTACTCATTAATTCAATAACGATGCTTATCTGTCAATTTATTCATATTAACACTCATTTTTCATTTTCTCTCTTGATTAAAATTTTGATCGAATCAAAATATTTACGATAAGTGTCTTTTGATGGAAACCGAATCAAATCGATATGCGAAACGCACTCATCTTCGAATCATACATTTTACTATATTTTTCTCCGTCCATACTTCACGTGCTATACTTTCGTTAATATACGACTTAAATAAACTCTATTCAATTACGAAACGAACTCAAAACTGCCAATCCAAGCACATCCTCAAAGAAAACACTCAAATCCATTCCGCACATTACTTCTAAAGCCCGACTTGAAAACGCCATTAAACGAACCGAAACACACATCCGATTTGAGCAAAACGTCCCAATATCTAAAATTCTCTTGCGATCTTATCTCAATGCTCTCTCCATACATTATATAATATAATATTATATTATATCCACACTCGGTATATCCATTAGTTTCCTGAAAGAGAAACGGGTCACGGCTAAATGCAACTGAATATCGTCATTTTCTCGTATTTGCCTGTTAACGGAGCTCTAAAGCAACACTGGTGATGTTGTTATGCTGCAAGTACATATATTCAATATGTATTTTATAAATCAATTATTTCTATATACACATTCAGATATTGCTTCTATATTACATTATTTTTTTATCATGATAATTTTCAATCTTCTAATATAAAAATTTGTAAGGATTTTATTTATATATGAAGCGAAACCTGATATATTTTTATATGAAGCTCATCTGCATATTGAGTTATATTATATGTACAGTTCAGTGATTATTTTTTTTATAAGATAGAAAAATAATTCATAAGATATGACGACTTAATTTCACAAAGGGAACAAGTGATATTTTTTATTGATATTAAGTTAAGTACAGAAAATGGTTCTGTATCATATATCTATAGAATCATTTTCGGTACTTATTGTTAGTATAGTATCGATAAAAAGGTCATTTGTGAAATTCGTTCGTCATAAATTTTCACTTACTAGATAATTTTGGATTGTTTTCGAAATTTATACATTTATATGCGAGAATCGATTTGATTAATAACAATAGGAGTAAAATCGTCGGGGCGCACACAATAAGGCGATATATTACGTTTTCGATCACCGTACGAAATTTGTCACGGTCGGTACAGAAACGTTTCAGCTGAAATTTAATTAAATCTGTCGAAATCGATTCAAAATCTGTAGTCCTCGAAGGAGAAATTAATTAGTGAACGCGGTCAGACGCCAGTAAGTGCCCTCTCGCCTAATTGAATACATACCTAATTGCGATTCTGTGTCGAACGATACGAATATCGCACATACGTATCGATATTGTCCAAGGTGGATGCTAATACCGTATTACGTGTGTATAATATACGTGAAAGTAGTTTATTATAGTCAACTTGTCCTGCAGAGCTTATTGAGCTCTATAGGTTACGTAAATTTGGTTTAAGTCCGATAGGAAGTTGAATAGGTTCGAGCTATACATTCAGATATCGATATATCTTAGGAATTTTTAAGTTTTTCTTGCATGATTGATAATATTGTCGATGTATTTCATTAAGTTTGACGAAGTACATATGAT